>OY756426.1:28258222-31034901 GCA_963576905.1 Mystacides longicornis | reverse complement strand
TTTAGGGAAAGATCATAGCAGCTAAGAAAAAACCAGGACCCAGATCAAGGAAGAGGGAACAAGGTCCGGATGAAAGTGATATGGAAATAAGATAAATTATCTTTTCGACCGTGACTACTTGGTGGAACATACTTCGAATTTTAAAGAAACAAAATATTTAGTTTTTTCCACAATTTTATTCAGCTAACCGGTTTTCGAAGACAGAACGTCTTCTTCGTCAGGTTAGTAGATGTTAACTAAATTACAAAAAGTGATCCAACAGAAAATAGAAGCTATATAATTCAAAATTAGAGAGACAAAACAATATTATTCTTACACACTAGAGAGAGACAGAAACAATGCGGGTGGTCGAACAAAGGCAAGTAAAGATGTTATTAAGTGCTCCAAAACAAATTGTTAAACAGAGAGAGTTAATAATATGGAATGTCTGAATTATATTGAATGATATGGAAATGTCTGAAGCTGGTGAATGGGAAAATGACATTAAACTACGACAACAACCCAGACTGGTGTTACCACGCATCGAAGACTTGATTTCAAGTATGCCATCATGCTCTTATTCTTACCCAGCTGATGAATTGGTGAAGAATGAAAAAAAAAAGGAAAACGGGGGAAATTTTCCAAAGGTAAATAAAATATCCTTGTCTATGAAAATAACCATGTGAATCTGTAACTTCCTATTCAGCGTGAGTTGATAAACAAAGTTGTATAAAATCTAATTCATATTAGGGACACCTTTATGGAATATTGAATCTATATTTTTAATTTTTAGGGCGGAGTTGATGGCTGCTGAGTGTTATTACTATCTCAGAAAGGATAAACAGTTGCCAAAAAAGATTAGATCTGATTGCTTATTGCTATAGAGGGGTGCGAAAAATGCTACACAAGAAAGAAGATTTTCATTCAGAAAAAAAAAACAATATTAATTATTAAACAATAAACAAAACTATGACACACTACAGGGGGATCTGAACTCTGTCCATCGCTGGTCACAGGAATGGCTTCTAAGCCTGAACAAGGAGAAATGTTGGTAAAAAAATCCAAGATATCAGTACACTTTGGACAATACTGTGGTAAAAACAGTAGCAAGCCAAAAGGATCTAGGAATTGTGGTGTCCAACACATTAAAATGGGAAGAGCACATTATCAATATCACAAAAAGAGCCAACTCACTTATGTATCTAATACGAAAAGCATTTACACATATCACGCCTGGCCTATTCCTCAAGGTGTACAAGAGTCACATACGCCCTCTGCTGGAATATGGTTTCCAAATATGGAGTCCATATTTCAGAAAGGATATTGAGCTTCTGGAAAGGGTGGAGAGAAGAGCAACAAAGATGCCAAATGGGTTTTCAAGACTCGAGTATGAGGAGAGACTGAGATTGTTGAAGCTGCCCACACTGGAAGAAAGACATAGACGTGGTGACTTAATTGAAACATTCAAAGTCTTGAATGGACATTACTCCTGTCCAAACATTCCGTCTCTTTTCGCCTTCATAAGAAAACACCAACCTGCGTGGACACACAATGAAACTGTCAAAAACATCCTTCTCAACAAACTTCCTGAAGCATTTTTTGACAAACAGAGTGGTGGAGCAATGGAATTCACTGCCGCAGGAGGTTATAGAGTCAGCATCAATAAATATGTTCAAGAACAGACTGGATGGACACCTTGACACTGACCACACTTAATAGGCGTATCAGTATTTATACTGTCTGCCTATCACCAATAATAATAATTGTCTGTTAAGATCATGTTTTTTTCATATTACTTTTATTTTCATACTAGCTGACCCGTCGAACTTTGTATCCAAATAAATAATATGGGTTTTATGGTTTTATGCAAGAGAGCTCAAATTCGTTTTTTTAGTTATTTAATACGAATGACTATTTACTGGCATTAGCAAAACCTGCATACCACGCTCCATTCATTGGGTCTGAGTTTATTTTTTCATCAAAAACTTTTAACCTATGTTAATATGGTGTGGGAGTGGGAGGAAGTCATCATTGCGCAAGATCGAGTGCAATGGAGAGTTCTTATTGCTTCATCTTGCTCCTGAATGCAGTTCAAAGGGAGTTTTAATTTTGATTGATTTGATGTTAATATGTAAAAAAAGAATTTAGGTTTGTAATTATATTCGATATTTTAATAGTTATTTTGCTCAGTTAAAATAATATTGATTGATTGATCAAATTATGATAAGGAATATCTCTGTACCGATTCAAAATACGCATTGAGGTGTCAATGGTTTTTTTACCCATCACGCTGATTCCCGAAGGACGTAGGCAGAGAGTATGGACTTCCATTCTTTCCAATCCAAACTCATTCGCTTCCTCCAAACGCATAACATTCCGCATACATGCTCATAAATTTCTTTTGCTTCTGCCTTGGCCCTCCTGTAAGACGGCAACGATATGGTCGGTGTATGTCATTCGAGGTCGGCCTCGTCTGCGTACACCCATTCTTTCAGATTCATATATCCCTTTCGTCATTCTCTCTTCGTTCATTTTCTTTACTTGCCCGAACCTCCTTTCCTTATTCACTTTCATTCTAGTCACTACACTAACATCCACTCCACATTCCTTTCTAATATTATCATTTTTCATCTTATCAATCAGTCTCTTTCCGCATATCCTACGCAGTGATCTCATTTCCACAGCATTTATTCCAACTTCCAAATTGTTTGTCCATGTCCAAGTTTCACTCCCATAAATCAGGGATGGTATCAGGATTGCATTATGCATCAACTGTGGTTTAAAAAGAGACCTTCTTAGAGGTCTTAGTGCACCGCCAACCCTTCTCCCAGCCAATTTCCTTATTTTGAACATGTTTTAGTTTGTTTTTTTTTTCAATTAAGTTTATAATCAGTATTCGTTGTCAATCATGTAAACAATTCAGTTTACTGGTGGTTTTATAAATCTCTAAACAAACAAAAAAATATTCTACTTGTTCTTCATTATACCTAATCATGTATTCATTGTGTTAAAACTTACCTAAACTCCTTATAAAATGAACTTCAATTAAGTATAAATCCTTAATAGCAATGTTATGTATACGATTTTGTTTGCTGACGGTTTTAAAAATCTCTGTAAATAAAGAAAATTTTGAAACCTTATACGCTTCATTACAATGATGTAGGTATTCCTTGTATTAAAACTTGCCAAAACTTCTAATAAAAATTAACTGCAATGAATATAATATGGCTTTTCCAATCAATCTTTTTCATACGATATATTTTACTTCTATCAATCGCAACAACAATCAATCCACTGACAGTTCTTTCAAATGTTAATTAATTAAAATTCAAAAGTAGACCAAATTATTTTGCATAAAGTACTAAAAAGATTACCTACTTTCTGTGTTTTCAATAATTAGAAATCGGTGCAGCCGTTCAGGCGCGATGCGTTGATATCAAGAAATAGCTCTCCATTTTTATAGTTTTCTTAAATTATCTAATTTTCCATGCATTTTTCTTAATTTTTTTCTTCTAAAAGGACACTCTCCTGATAAATACCTACTCGACAAAAAAAGAATTAGCGAAATCGGTCCAGCCGTTAAGGCGCCATCCGATGACCATGCGAAATAGCTTTCCATTTTTGTGTACCTATCTTGATTGGTACCTATGTTTGTTTCGATACTTAATGGTTGCTTACCTCTGGCGGGAAGAACTTGAGAATAATGCGCTCGCGCACACACCCTACCTCGCCTATTACCAACACAAATGTGGCGTGCCCGATAATATTGTTGACTTTGTATGAAAATTTTCTAACGTTCGAATCGATGCGGTGGAGTAAGTGGGATGGGCTACTGTAGGAGCGTATGCGAGAATGAGAGGGAACTACCCGCGATTGCGTTGTGGCGCGTCATAGGTAACCGTTCCATACAAACTTAAATATTGTATTTTACATCATTTCTTGTCCAGTTTTTAAACATTTTATTAGTTATTCTGTTATCTGGAGCGGAGAAGAATCCAATAAATCAAACATCAGAAAATTCTGATGAGCCGATCTCGAGTTATAAGTGTTCGCACTAACCCAACTTTCATTTATATAGTAGATTCTGTATCCGGAGCGGAGAAGAATCCAATAAATCATTCGTCGGAAGTATCTGTTCGGCCGATCTCGAGTTATAAGTGTTCGCACTAACCCTACTTTCATTTATATAGTAGATGCACTTAAACGTTAACTAATAGAAAATGCCACATTTCGCTTTTTAATTTGTATAAAAAATGTTAACAAATTATAAAAAAGCTTGAAAATAGTACCAGAAAAAATTAGTACGTATCAATATTATTTTTTAATTTCAATTGTTTACGTGACAACTATAATTATTTTGTTTTTCTATAATTTTCCATAGATGGCGGTAGCTTCGAAAAAAATCCTTTCCATACTAACTTTAATATTATATTGTATCTATATCCTTCTAGTCCATATTTAACTTTTTATTAGTTCTGTTATCCGGAGCGGAGAAGAACCAATAAATCAATC
Organism: Mystacides longicornis; assembly: GCA_963576905.1. Lineage (NCBI taxonomy): Eukaryota > Metazoa > Arthropoda > Insecta > Trichoptera > Leptoceridae > Mystacides > Mystacides longicornis. Next base: position 31,030,410 of record OY756426.1, on the reverse strand, counting down.
GTTGAAAGGATCTGTTCAGCCGATCTACCAAAATATCACTACTATTACAATAGATGGCGGTGGCAGTTCTGTCTGATAATCCTTTCAATACTAATTAAAAATGTATAATTTATATCTTTCTTATTCATTTAGGGCCGATCTTATAAACGAGAGACCAAATATCCGTAAGTTTGTCGATGGTTTACTAACAAATTGTCGTACTGAAATTTGAATAACGAATTTTTTTAAGACGGAATAACGAGCAAATGGGTCATATTTCCGTTTATTTGGTCTGACTTTTAACTAACGGATGTTTATAAGACCGGCCCTTATTCAACTTTTTGTTAGTTATTCTGTTATCCGGAGCGGAGAAGAATCCAATAAATCAAACGTCGGAAGAATCTGTTCGGCCGATCTCGAGTTATAAGTGTTCGCACTAACCCGACTTTCATTTATATAGTAGATTACCTGTTCTCTGTATTAGGTATTTTTAACTTTTTCACGATTTTTAAGATCATGTTTTTTTCATATAGGTACTTTTATTTTCATATTACCTTTTCTATTATTTTTAACTTTTTCACTTTAATATCCAATCATCATTTTAATTTTCAATATCCTTTCTGAAATATGGAATCCATATTTGGAAACCATATTCCAGCAGAGGGCGTATGTGACTCTTGTACACCTTGAGGAATAGGCCAGGCGTGATATGTGTAAATGCTTTTCGTATTAGAGACATAAAGTGAGTTGGCTCTTTTTGTGATATTGATAATGTGCTCTTCCCATTTTAATGTGTTGGACACCACAATTCCTAGATCCTTTTGGCTTGCTACTGTTTTTACCACAGTATTGTCCAAAGTGTACTGATATCCTGGATTGTTTTTACCAACATGAAGATCTACACATTTCTCCTTGTTCAGGCTTAGAAGCCATTCCTGTGACCAGCGATGGACAGAGTTCAGATCCCCCTGTAGTGTGTCATAGTTTTGTTTCTTCTTCTTCAGCTTATCGCCGTCCACTCCTGGACGAAAGCCTCCTCCATGTTCCTCCATGTCGACCTCTCCTGCGCAGTCTGCATCCATAGCACCCCAGCGTGTCGCTCTAGGTCATCCCTCCATCTCATCTGTGGTCTTCCTACACTTCTTCTCGTGTCTCTCGGTCTCCAATTCAGCAGTATTTTGGTCCATCTTTCGTCAGTAGCTCTAGCGACATGTCCTGCCCATTTCCATTTTAGAGTCATCACCCGGTGGATCACGTCTGTGACTCTAGTTCTATCCCTCACCGTTTCGTTCCTGACTCTATCTCTAAGGGACAGTCCTAGCATGGCTCTTTCCATCGCTCGCTGCGTGACTCTTAGTCTCTCTGCGCTGTGCTTTGTCAGAGTGACAGTTTCAAGACCATATGTACTTACTGGCAGAACACAAGCTTCATATACCTTCCTCTTCAGGTTGATGGGTGTTTTTTAATTTTTTAATATATACCCTAGTTTTCCAAAGGCAGCCCAACTTAGTCCAATTCTTCGTTTTATTTCTGCCGTCTGATTTTTTTTATCTAATCGGATACAGTGTCCCAGGTATATATATTCTTGGACTTTTTCAATAACTCTGCCATCAATCTCGATTTGAGTGTTTTGTGTGCCCGTTACTTTTGTTTTATCCAGGTTCATACATAACCCTACTGTTTTGGAGACCTCGTTCAGCTCTTGAAGCATTTTTGCTAGTTCCTCGGGACTGTTACTAATAAGAACTATATCATCGGCAAATCGCAGATGGTTCAAGTTTTGTTTATTGTTTAATAATTAATATTGTTTTTTTTTCTGAATGAAAATCTTCTTTCTTGTGTAGCATTTTTCGCACCCCTCTTAAAGCACCCCTCTATAGCAATAAGTAATCAGATCTAATCTTTTTTGGCAATTGTTTATCCTTTCTGAGATAGTAATAACACTCAGCAGCCATCAACCCCGCCCTAAAAATTAAAAATATAGTTTCAATATTCCATAAAGGTGTCCCTAACATGAATTAGATTTTATACAAATTTGTTTATCAACTCACGCCGAATAGGAAGTTACAGATTCACATGGTACTTACTTACTTTCCGTGTCCAGAACACCATCAAATCTGTGATCCCCAGTATTCGGCCACCCGAATACCACTATTGTTTGCCATCAGTGCGTCTTCCTGTGTGCATGTCACACCCATCAGAGGACATGTAAACAGGTGTGCGTTGTCTTGAACAGAGCCACATTCACAGGTGTCGTCATCTCTATGACCCCATTTCTTGAGGTTACTGTAGCATCGGGTGACACCTGTTCTTAATCTGTTCAGTGCCCTCCAAGTAGGATATGGGAGGTCATGTCCTGCTGACACTTCCTCCGCCGGAGGTAGACATGTGGGGCCAGCAACATTACGCCACATAGATAGCCTTCGGGCATCGAGCGAGCCGGTCATCGGGGAGGTCGTCTCCAGGAAGCTGTTTCTTGATTTAAGTCTGCTCCGTTGTCTTGGTTGGGAGCCATGCATGGGGTGTCTCGGATCATTGATCTGGTTGTTTCGCTCCACCTCCGCTGCAACCTGCCGTCTGATTGAAGGGGGGGCAACGCCCACTATTGGGTATAGATCATTGATAGGGGTAGGTTTAAGGCATCCAGATATAATCCTAGCTGTGTCATTTATTGCCACATCAACCCTCCTGGCGTGAGCTGACTGGTACCAGACTGGCGCAGCATATTCCGCAGAGGAGAAACACAATGATAAGGCCGAGGTTCTGAGGACATGTGGTTGCGCTCCCCATTTTGTGCTGGTCAGTTTTCTCAGAATATTGTTTCGGGAACATACTTTCCCCTCAATCTCTTCGCAGTGCCTCCGGAAAGTCAGGGAGCGGTCCAGGCGCACCCCAAGATACTTGGGCGCATCGCTATGTTCGAGTTCTTGACCCTGCCACACCACTTTAAGAGCTCTTTTTGCGTCCCGGTTTCGGAGGTGGAAGGCGCAGACTTGAGTTTTAGATGGATTTGGGTTGAGGTGGTTTTCTTTATAGTAGACGGCCAAATCCTGGAGTGAGTTCGACAGCATTCCTTCCACTTCGTCAAAGGTCTTAGCTTGTGCCGCTACAGCAGTATGATCTGCATAGATGAATTGTCTTGTCTGAGGGTTTATGGGCTGATCATTGGTATATATATTATAGAGGATAGGTGCGAGGACACTGCCCTGTGGCAGTCCATTCTTCTGGTTTCTCCAGCGGCTCTTCCCTGAGAGGAGGGTCACATAGAATCTTCACATGGTTATTTTCATAGACAAGGATATTTTATTTACCTTTCTTTGGAAAATTTCCCCCGTTTTCCTTTTTTTTTCATTCTTCACCAATTCATCAGCTGGGTAAGAATAAGAGCATGATGGCATACTTGAAATCAAGTCTTCGATGCGTGGTAACACCAGTCTGGGTTGTTGTCGTAGTTTGATGTCATTTTCCCATTCACCAGCTTCAGACATTTCCATATAATTCAGACATTCCATATTATTAACTCTCTCTGTTTAACAATTTGTTTTGGAGCACTTAATAACATCTTTACTTGCCTTTGTTCGACCACCCGCATTGTTTCTGTCTTTCTCTAGTGTGTAAGAATAATACTGGACAGGAGTAATGTCCATTCAAGACTTTGAATGTTTCAATTAAGTCACCACGTCTACGTCTTTCTTCCAGTGTGGGCAGCTTCAACAATCTCAGTCTCTCCTCATACTCGAGTCTTGAAAACCCATTTGGCATCTTTGTTGCTCTTCTCTGCACCCTTTCCAGAAGCTCAATATCCTTTCTGAAATTTGGACTCCATATTTGGAAACCATATTCCAGCAGATGGCGTATGTGACTCTTGTACACCTTGAGGAATAGGCCAGGCGTGATATGTGTAAATGCTTTTCGTATTAGAGACATAAGTGAGTTGGCTCTTTTTGTGATATTGATAATGTGCTCTTCCCATTTTAATGTGTTGGACACCACAATTCCTAGATCCTTTTGGCTTGCTACTGTTTTTACCACAGTATTGTCCAAAGTGTACTGATATCCTGGATTGTTTTTACCAACATGAAGATCTACACATTTCTCCCTTGTTCAGGCTTAGAAGCCATTCCTGTGACCAGCGATGGACAGAGTTCAGATCCCCCTGTAGTGTGTCATAGTTTTGTTTATTGTTTAATAATTAATATTGTTTTTTTTTTCTGAATGAAAATCTTCTTTCTTGTGTAGCATTTTTCGCACCCCTCTATAGCAATAAGCAATCAGATCTAATCTTTTTTGGCAACTGTTTATCCTTTCTGAGATAGTAATAACACTCAGCAGCCATCAACTCCGCCCTAAAAATTATTTTTATTTTTTTTTATTTTCCAAAAGAAAAGTACATAATACAATATAATAAAAATATATGTAATGGAATATATTGCCTCACTAGACCTAAGCCTGTTCCGAGACAATACTAATAAAGATAGTAAAATAATGTTCAAAAATGTCGCTGAGAAAAAACAAAATAAAAAGTTTTTTTTAAAATAAAAAAAAAAGAATAAGGTATAAGGATTAAAAAAGCAAAAAATAAAACAAAAAAGCAAAAGAGAGAAAACGCAAAATAATAGAACGTTGTCAGTTTCGTCAAGTCAAGTCGTGCTATGCATGTAGGTATTTGGTTAGCCTCTGTCTGTGATTAGTATTATGGTTATATGTCACTTGAGAATGTGGCTTCTCCAGGCGCACCATCATTGTACATTTTCATAAAATAAATTTTAATTTTTATGTAGAAGGATTTATATTTAGAGTATGTTATATTGCAGCCATGATATTCCCAATTTAAATTTAAGTAAGAGATAAGTGTTGCGAGTATATGTAGTAAAAGACACATTCGTGTACAGGTATGTAACATTGTAAGTAGTAGGTACGTCCGTAGTGTCGATTTATAAATTTTATAAAATTATGTCTAGTCAAGTATATTAGTAATGTCTGTGTGGTTTCTCTCCCCATTGATAAGTATTTTCTTTTAACAAATAATAACTATAGAATAACACTAAACAAAGCAAATAAAGTAATACAACCAAGCAAATGAAAAAAGATGAATAGATCAAAAACAAGTTACCATTAAACAGGCCTATATCTAGTGAGGCGATTTGGGTGATTGGATAATTTCTTGTGTGACCTCTACTACTACTACTGGCGGCACAGAATCTTTTTCTATATGCATTTTAGTCTCTGAATTCCCCGTCAGCTTGCCGATCTTCTCCTCTATATCTCTCTGGTTCCGTATAAGTATAACATTTGATCGCTCTCTCTCTCTCACATATATCTTTCCATATTTCACCCACACAAAACGAAAATTATTTCGCTTTGCTGCAGTTCTCGCATTCTTGTATATGATTTTGTTTTCCAATGTGAGATGGTCGTTAAAATAAATTCCAGTCTGTATTGAAAGGGCTTTTTGGGATCTTGCTGCCTGGATGATCTCTTCCTTTTTTCTTTGGCTGTGTAAGGTCAAAATAATGGAGGAAGTCCCGCTTTCTCTGGGTGGCAGACGCCTTGCATACTCCATATCTTCAGGCCGTAAGGTTATAGAAAACTTTTTCCCCGCTTCTTTTAGTTGGGTATATATATCCATGTCCGATCTGTGTGGTACACCATGAATTTCCATGTTTTTGCATAGAGCCTCCTGACGCATAATGTTATTCTGCCTCTCGCACTCCTGTAGTTTCCTCTTCAAGGTGTCCACCTGTTGCTCATACATCCTGTTATTTTTCATGCCATCCTCCAACATTCCGACCCTCCCCTCAAGTTTGTTCCTTTCCTCCTGGATAAACTCAATGGAATCCCGGAGATCGTCTATAGAATTTCTCATTTCCTTCTTCAGAGTTTCATTCTCCTCAGCAATTACCCTACGCATTCTCTTTATTATTTCATTCACCAAGACCCCATTCACCTTATCGCCGGCCGCGGCAATTATCGGCTGCTCATCCTTAGTGTTAGCTACGATTTTTCTTGATTCATCAGTCTCCGTACACTGCCCAACTGGCTTATTAGAGTTGTCGCCCTTCCTCGTTCCACTGCTCTTACACACCGGGCATCTCCAAATTGCCTTTAAATCTCTTCCCAGCTTTTTATAGTTTTCTGCCGTCAGAGAGAGGCATTGAAAGTGGTAGGCGCCCTGGCAATCAACACATTTGAGTCTCTCTTCCGTTTTAACTGTCTGCTTACATCCTCTGCATTCGTTCGACATAATTTTTATTTTCAGTTCCCAATGTAATAAGAATTTTAATGTATATCACGTTTTTAATGTAAATGTTTCAGAGAGTTTAACGCGCGTTAGTAAAAAATAAACAAAAAGTATATTTATGTGGGTAGGCTATATGAAAAAACAGTGAAAAAATAGTGTCGCCACGAATATCTCCCAACACAGGCTTTGTAGAGTAGGGCTGTCGCGAGGTTTTTTTATCAATCTCGATGCACTCTATCTAATGGTATATTTTAATATTTTTTCACTGTAGCCGTATGAGCAGCGTTTGCCCAAAACGCTGATATTTCCCTATAAAATGTCAAATAACTGTTTTTCATGAAAAATTTCAGTTGTTTTTCCACCAAACACCACAAACACAACACCGATTGAAAGACAATGAAAAGTTACACTGATAAGTACAAAAATAATTTACACTTATTAAGTTTTCTCAACAATTTACAATTTTTAAAACTGCACTAACAAAAACACGTAATGACACCTCAGCGACACTTGATGATCTATCAAAAATATAGTTTCAATATTCCATAAAGGTGTCCCTAACATGAATTAGATTTTATACAACTTTGTTTATCAACTCACTCTGAATAGGAAGTTACAGATTCACATGGTTATTTTCATAGACAAGGATATTTTATTTACCTTTGGAAAATTTCCCCCGTTTTCCTTTTTTTTCATTCTTCACCAATTCATCAGCTGGGTAAGAATAAGAGCATGATGGCATACTTGAAATGAAGTCTTCGATGCGTGGTAACACCAGTCTGGGTTGTTGTCGTAGTTTGATGTCATTTTCCCATTCACCAGCTTCAGACATTTCCATATCATTCAATATAATTCAGACATTCCATATTATTAACTCTCTCTGTTTAACAATTTGTTTTGGAGCACTTAATAACATCTTTACTTGCCTTTGTTCGACCACCCGCATTGTTTCTGTCTTTCTCTAGTGTGTAAGAATAATATTGTTTAGTCTCTCTAATTTTGAATTATATAGCTTCTATTTTCTGTTGGATCACTTTTTGTAATTTAGTTAACATCTACTAACCTGACGAAGAAGACATTCTGTCTTCGAAAACCGGTTAGCTGAATAAAATTGTGGAAAAAACTAAATATTTTGTTTCTTTAAAATTCGAAGTATGTTCCACCAAGTAGTCACGGTCGAAAAGATAATTTATCTTATTTCCATATCACTTTCATCCGGACCTTGTTCCCTCTTCCTTGATCTGGGTCCTGGTTTTTTCTTAGCTGCTATGATCTTTCCCTAAAAAATAAATTAATTACATCCTCACTTTCTGATGGATAAACTTTGTTATTTGTAAATGTGGTGTGAAGATGATAGTATATGATAGCAATGCTATAACTCTACAATAATCTTTGAAAACGTCCCAGCAAGTAGATTACTATTATCAATATGAAAATATCCAAAGATGAATAATTTTTAAAAAGTGATTTCAAGTGGTTGATTATAATATGACAGCTCCTGAATGCTTTAGGAATAACATGAAATCATCTGATGATTAAATCTTATGGGATTAATGGCATTCAGAAACATCTAAAATAATAATAATATGATTTAAATCTTTTTTTGAATAGCCTACCTTCGAAACAGCTGTGACGGATTCTCCTGAGTTTGGATAAACTGAGAAGAACCCACACACCGAAGAAAGTCTGCAGGTAGTCCTCGACTTCAAGGCAAACAATCTTCTGTGGCCACTCATTTTGAAAGGTGTATCAGTTGGTCTTATCCAACACAAATAAATTTATTTCAGCCCAGCCAAGCTCAGTACCCTCAGGTAGTGGTTCTTAATAACAAGGCACTCTGATCAAGCGGGGAAAATACTATGAAATACGAAAATATAAAATATGTATCAAATTTACACAAAAATTGTTTATTGAAACCAAAAAAAAAATATTTCTTTGAAAACATTACAAATCTATATGTCGCACCTTAGCAACTAGAAAATAAAATCATATCTCAATATATACAATTTAAAAAGAATACTAGACTTCAAGATTTCATGAAATTTAAATAACATTAATGCGATAAATCCTCTATTCACTTTAAAAAAATTATCCAACCAATCATAACTTCGAAATAAACAAGATTGATACAACTTTACAATTATTAATCTAAACATTTATACTTACTTCTCACTGGTACTTCTTTAGAAGACAATACTAAATTCGGATTGTCTTAATCCATTATTAAATTAAAATTTAATTCAAACAATTATATTAGAGAATAGACTTAGTATGTAACATAACTTTATTCAAGATGAGAGTAATACGGAGACAGGTCAATGGATGAAGTATAAGTCGCGGTTCAAGGTCAGCTAGTTGGTTTCATATGAGCGAACGAAAAGAAGATGGTTTACGATGATTGTTTAAGACAAGACAAATTGTATATTTACTACTTAACTCGCACAGACATCGTACGACGAAAACCTTGACAGTTGAACTCTCCAAGAATAGGTGTTTTCCCCAATTGGATGGCCTCCCTCAGATATCAGATTTAAACATTTACAATACTTTTCTTCTGCTCTATGAACATTACGGAAAAGAGTGGAAACCATAAGAATCACTCTCATGGTAAAGAGTACAATCGAAAGACATTGTAATTTACCAGAAATTAATAATGAACAATGTGACAACCAAAGTACAGATGTTGGGCTCTCAATATGAATACCTACATAATAATAATATTAAAAAAAAATCCTTCTTTATTTCTCGCATAAAAAAAAATTTCGCAGACAATTTAAATATATAAACAACCAGATTATACAGATGATAGTTTAGAATAATATCATAAACGAGAAATCCCACAAGGCAGTGCCCGTTCGTGGGTATTACAGAAGTATTAAGTATCTAAAATTGTTTTTTTTATTATGAAAGTGAAAAATGAAAATACTAAAATATATATGGAAATTGTAATCAAAAACTTAATCACATAGAGTGAACAAACAGATGCCTATCCAATCTAACAATATAAATATAAATAAACAATACTCAGTCAACACATTTAGACGTCCATTGTAAACATTTATAAAATAAAACAAATATAACCAAAAAGATTTAAAAAGAAAGGACCTATGTAGTTATATAAAGGTATAAATATCGATAAATATATAAAAAAAACAAAAGATACAAATCAAAAAGAGAGTATCGCATTAAAAAATAAAGTAATTGTAATAGATTAAACAATTACAAAGCTATAATAAAAAAATATAAAAAATTTGATATAAAGACAAAAATATAATACAAATAAAAATATATGTAAATAATTAAGAGTTATTAAATGGAACACTAAATAATGAAATCATTAGAGAAATATATATTTCAAGTCAACAGAATAAATAAATTACGAGTAAGAAATTTTGATAACGGTCAACACAGATATCCAGAGTCATTAGAACAAATAAAACCATGATAAAAAAGTATAAAAAATATAAAATAAAAACAAAAAAATCGTGATGGTCGTCAAGTCATTAAGCAAATTGATAAAAAGACAATTTAAAAAGGTGCATAAACAATGTATCAAGTTATTTCATAAAAATAAAAATAACGATCAAGACATTCACATCAGTAGAATAAATATACCTACATTACGTTATGTACAAGAATTTTGGGGACAGTCTATGAAATCAAAACAGGAAGCAATCCAACAAAAGACAATAAGAAAGAAAAAAGTAGAGGTCAAATCAGCGGTGACTGTCACACTATAAAAAATAACCGCTAGGATCAACCCCGCACAACCATCTCTTTACTCTATTCAGAAAAGAATTATAACTCCCAAGATGTACATACATACATTCCTGACATTAAATAAATAAATAATAATAAATAACACTCTTCTATACACAGGTGTCAGTATAGCCGGCGGAACTTAATGCTTGAAACATTATCTACCAGTCAACCGGTCCCGTCCAATCTGAGACAGGATTCCAACCCCGAGTAGAAATTTCAAGTGAAAAAACACATTGAAAATCTCTGACCCGACCGGGAATCGAACCCGGGACCTCTTGATCTGAAGTCGTGCAAGTGTCGCTGTGGAATCTCAATGGTAGAATATTGGCGTTCTCCGGGGCTTTCCTCTTCGTTATGCAGAATGGTACGTATAAGGTCTTCTCCAAGTTAAGAGTGAGCAGGTTGCCCCTCAACCAACTACTCACAGTTCGCAAACAGTTAGATGCATTTCGGTTCGTTTCATCCCACGTACGACCACTGACCGTAATAGAAGTGTCATCAGCAAATGATATTATAAGGCCAGGGAGACTGATATTGCAGAGTTCATTGATGTATATTAGAAACAACACAGGACCCAGAACGGTTCCCTGTGGAACACCGTGGACAACAATCCTCTCAGAGCTGAAACAATCACCCACTCTAGTCTTTTGCAGTCTATCCGATAGATAACTTTGCATCATTGATAAGCATTTGCTTCCTAGTCCAATATGTCTCAGCTTTTCAAGGAGCAGGGCATGATTTACTGTGTCGAATGCCTTACGGAGGTCAAGGAAGATAGACAAAATGCAGTCCCCACGATCAAGTCCCTCCCCAATGAACGCAGAAAGCCTAAACAGTGCATCAGCTGTTCCCATTCCTTGTCTAAAACCATACTGATTTTTTGACAATGTGCCCTGTGTGTCCAAAAATTTCACCAACCTGCTTTTAATAGCCTTTTCGTATATTTTTGAAATTTGGGATATTATAGTTATTGGTCTATAGTTATTTAGTAATAGGGGGACCCACCTTTATGGACAGGTGTGATGGTTGATTTTTTAAATTTTACGGAGAAAACTCCATTTCTAAGGGAAAGGTTCATTACAAAAGTCAGAGGAGCAACAACACACAGCTTAATGTACTTTAATACGTCAGGTCCAATTCCATCGTGGACGATCGCAGATCCGCTTCTCAAGCCATCAATCAGATGACCGACCTCCTCCTCTGTGACATCTTCAAATTCCGGCAACAAGACTGGGGTGTCAGATGGCGATCTCACGTTACCTCTCAAACCAGATTCTCCTGGGTCTCCCACCAGGTCTGATGCAATATCCGTGAAGTAGTTATGGCATTCAGATTTGTTGGATCTGATCCATAAGATGAGATGAGGCTGAGATGAAGAAGGAGTACTGATTTCTTTTCTCAAGGTCAAATGATATTGGGGAAAAATGGTCTTTATCAGAAGATGAGAAACTCTCTTATGAGTTTTGGCAAGATTAAGAATATCTGGAGTACTCACCAACTTACTTTCACTATTTCTTTATGAACTAGATTAAACAGTTAATAAGGAATTCCACTAACTACCGAAATGAAACTCGATTTTATATTACAAAAAAACACAAGCACTATATTAGTGAATTCGAATAAAGTATCACAGAAAAAAATATATTTTAACTTAAAACTAATTACAATGTTATGCACTGGTAGTGGGTTCTGAAGGAAAGAGTGATAAAATTGTATATTGAAAAAGCTTTTATAGTTGGGTTATTCACGCAAGATAATCTTTTCCAAATAGGTGATGTGTTCTCCCTCTGGTGTGAAATATCCTAAGTTAGTTGACTTGGTACAGACGGTGATGAATCTACATTGTTGATAAAATACGAGATGTATTCGTCGTATTCCGCTAGATGGCTCTTTATCCTGGATGGTTCCATACACTCGTTGTCATCAGATAGAAAATTAGTTTGTGTGGTATAATTTCCATACTTGTCTAACCGCCATATAGCCTCCCGCAAGAATTTATGGCGTGCTATAAATTCTGATGTGGATCTGGTGATGGAGTGTGGAATGGAACTCTGCAGTCCTCTGGTTGAGCGGTTTGTAGGATGGTACGTCTTAGATGATGATTTGGCTCGACTGGGCTGGTCGTTGTAGCGACTGGAACTTAATAGAAGTTGGACGGAGTGTTCACGACGTTAGTGCGGTTGCACTGGGGTAATATGATGGCTAAAATAGGTTAAAACAGCGTTGATGTGTTTTACCATATGAAGCGGCGATGTTGATTTGCGCTCGGCCATTAATGCAGCAGCGATGGTGGTTGTGCTGTTGTAACTGGTTGATCCATGATGTCGGTTGACGAGCAAGGAAAAATGCATCAGTTGTTTTCAGTGGGGTGTAATCGTGGTGTGATGTACATCTGCCACTGTGGAGAGAAGAGACAGTAGTGGGGCAAAATTCGTTGGAGAAGTTTGGCCTCCGAGCTACGCAGTCTGTGAGACAACTCGTGTAGTCCGCCTTTGCTAAGTACAGCAGGTGAAGATTGCTATCGTAGGCTTCCATCAATTGGATTGTGGTGGTGTAGTCCAGCGTTGTTGAGTAGTATCGTGATGAGATAATATGCAACATATAGAATAAACAAAAAAAAATTACAATAGAATTGGTATAAGTATATTTGTTTTAGGGTGTTTCTTGAATTTAAATTTTGTGAAATACATTTTAAATTTGGATTTGAAATTAAAATTTATTTGAGTATATTATAAACAAATGTTGACTTTGAAAAAGATTTACAAGTTATATTTTACTAAGATAATTGTTCTAGGAAAAATTTTCTAAGTGTGGTATTTCAATGTTATCTTTTGTTCAATATTCAAAATAAAGTTAGGAAAAATTATTAAAATTGGTATTGAATAGTTATGATACACAATTGGTATATGTTTTAATACTATGAGTGAAGTTACTATGTGAGATCCTTTATATATAATAAAATTTGTTACCAATCTGGTATTAGCAATATACAGTTGGTGGTTTTGTATTGGAATCTGTAATCATTTTGTAAAATACATATTAGAATTTTTATACAATAAAATAAGTAAAAAGTAGTAGGTAGACATGGTAGTATAATTGTACATAGTGTGTTTGAATTAAAAATTTTCATAATGTTTTATTTTGTCAATATATGTGTGTCAATAATGTTAAATAAATGTTACTGGTTTGGGAAAATGACACTTTTTAGGATTTTGTTTTCAATGGTCTTTTGTATGAATGTAAATACATTAATTGTCTTTTTCTTAACTCGTTGAGTTGTGTATTTGATGGTAATAGATTATACGTATGACGTTGTAGTCATGTGTGTATAATATGGACAATACGTATGACATTATGGTCATGTGTGTATGTCTTGCTCTAGACTATACGTATGATGCTATGATCATGTGTGTATGTCTGTTGCTCAATCACTACAAGAAAGCTTTTGAGATGAGTATCTCTGCTCTTGTGTGTATGTAGTTAGCCGACGAAATGGGAATTTCGGTCTGAAAATGCGCGGTGCATTGTACTAGACGTGGCGTGAAATACATAGAGCTTTTATGAATACATGTGTATGAATACATGTGTATAAGTATTTGGCCGTATTTGCATATATAAGTTGACCTCGAATTGAATTCGGACTGAGATTCTTGAGATAGAATTTCTCTAGTCGCGGAAAACGTTAATAGCAATTGGCTAGTAGATGGTAATATAAGATGGTAATATAATTGTTTTACATTGATAATTTAGATAGAATATTTTTATAGACCATATAGATCAGAAGGTTGCGTGTTCAGATCACGTCGGGGTCACAAATTTATGGCATTCAGATTTGTTGGATCTGATCCATAAGATGAGATGAGGCTGAGATGAAGAAGGAGTACTGATTTCTTTTCTCAAGGTCAAATGATATTGGGGAAAAATGGTCTTTATCAGAAGATGAGAAACTCTCTTATGAGTTTTGGCAAGATTAAGAATATCTGGAGTACTCACCAACTTACTTTCACTATTTCTTTATGAACTAGATTAAACAGTTAATAAGGAATTCCACTAACTACCGAAATGAAACTCGATTTTATATTACAAAAAAACACAAGCACTATATTAGTGAATTCGAATAAAGTATCACAGAAAAAAATATATTTTAACTTAAAACTAATTACAATGTTATGCAGTGGGTTCTGAAGGAAAGAGTGATAAAATTGTATATTGAAAAAGCTTTTATAGTTGGGTTATTCACGCAAGATAATCTTTTCCAAATAGGTGATGTGTTCTCCCTCTGGTGTGAAATATCCTAAGTTAGTTGACTTGGTACAGACGGTGATGAATCTACATTGTTGATAAAATACGAGATGTATTCGTCGTATTCCGCTAGATGGCTCTTTATCCTGGATGGTTCCATACACTCGTTGTCATCAGATAGAAAATTAGTTTGTGTGGTATAATTTCCATACTTGTCTAACCGCCATATAGTCATTAAATGCCCCCGAAATTTCAGTCGCACTCGTCACCACAACTCCATTCAAATTCAGCCTATCAATTGGGCCAGAGTGCCGGGTGTTTCTAGAGGAAACCCCATCTACCACCTTCCAGATTTTTTTTGGGTTACCATTAGCTCTTCTCAGCTGGTCTTCATAGTAATCACTCTTACACTTTTTGATAAGCAAATTCAACATATTACGATAGTTAACATAGTTATCCCTCAGTGTCTCACAAATGGGTAAACCCAGCATTCGGCAATGCCTCTCATGTTTCTTAACATCATTGAAAAGCTGGTCACGACACTTGATAGAAATAACCAGACCATGCGTTATCCAAGGCTTAATCTTAGAAAGTCTACCACCTCTCCCAGAAGTTATCTCCTTACACTCTTCAACACGTGAGTTTAGAACATTGTAAAACAAATCCAAAGCTTCGTTCGCACTCGTTGAAGAGAACACCCGCTCCCATGTCTCATTTAGGAGAAGATCCCTCAGTTTATCCTTGTTTATTTTGAAAGGTTTTTTTGTATAGCCGTTATGCTTTGGTGAGTTACTTTTAGGATATTTGATAGACAGAAATGTAGGAAAATGGTCGGTCATGCCCAAAGAAAGTGTAAGAGCTCTGGACACAGCATGTCCCTTAGATTTAATCATTATATGATCCAAGCAGCTACCTCCGCCGTTAGGACCAGCTCTAGTTGTGCCATTCATAAGAGAAACAAAACCGGACAAAGACAAGATATCCATGTAATTATTCTCATCGTCATTAAGGATATGATCATTATGTATGTTTATATTAATATCACCAGCAATCACAAAACAGTCATAATGGCCCCTGTTCTTATATTTAGTTAACAAAGAATTAAGTTCCTGTGTAAATGCTTCAATATTAAGAAAAGGGGAACGATAGCAACCCAGCAACAAGCAATTCCTGTTTTCATGTTTAAATTCAAGGATTATGATGTTCGAATGGAGCACAGTAGGGAACTCGTAAGTAAGATCTCTAACGGAGGAATGATCATAGAAGACCGCTACACCATCATGAGATGTGTGGTTGGAGATACGAGACAGAAATGTATACCCCGGCAAATTTAGACTCAGAAGTCAGTTGAGTTTCCGTAAGAAGTATTATGTCACACCTAAATTTAAGATTATTCAAAAAAATACTTAATTCATCGAAATGCTTAGTTAAACTCCTCACATTGAAGTTAATTAGTTTAAAGTTAGTACCCGTCATTAGTTGGCTCACCTCACTCACCTCAGAAAGAGCTATATCAGTTGTCAGGTCCGTATCCAGATAATCATTATTAAGGGTCATCATGGCCATAGGCACACTACTACCGAGAAGGAATGTCGTCCACGTCTCTAATGATGATTGGTTTTGTTCCCTCCTCCTTTCGCAAATATATTATTCCATTTTTGGTCCATATAAATTTATATCCAATGGATTTTGTTGTTTTAGTCAGCCAGAGAAGATGTTTATTGTACATGGTCAGTTTTTCGTTGACAAATACTTTTCCTCCCTCACATTAATAGATTATTATTATTATTGCATTGTATTTAATTTTAATTTAATTTATTTTTTATAAATTTTTATACAATGATGTATGCTTTATATCTGTGCCTTAGAGCATAAAGTGGGGAGTCCACTTTTTTGCGATTTTGACTTAATGATGCAGTTTAATTCGCAATAAAAGGTTCTATAAGTGGACAAAATATTGAAGTCACCATTAGTTAAATAAGGTGACTTTTGAAATGAAAAAAAGTTTAAGTCCAATTTATGTTAGAGCATAAACAGTGGGAGTCCCAGTTACACTTTTTGGCAAATAAGTTCACCTAAAAATTTGTTAGTGCATAAACCATGGAAGTCCATTATTTTGAAGAAGATATTGAAATGTCTACTTGTTAGTTGAGATATTATATAAAAAAAAATTTGCTCGATGCTAACATTAGACTAATTATGTTCGATTTAAATGGTAAACCTTCCAATTCAAGCACTACGGGCTTACGACCGCCTTCTACTGCTGTTTCCTTTCCGACTTAGATAAGTTGACTTTTTTAGTTAAGTCTGACGATGGCTATCGCCTTGAAATCAAATAAACTTAACAAAATGTGATTTATTGTATTTGGAATCGTACTTAAACAGGAATTGGACTTTCAAAAACAAGTTTTGAGGAACTTGGCTGCGCCAAAATACAAGATAGCAATGTACTTTTTTAAGTAAACATCCGATGGAATAGACAAAAATCATATTACTTATGGTGTTAGTCGGTCAGTGGGAGGAAAGATCCTTGTAAATTTTTAACTGAGGGTCTGTTTGATTTTTGTAAATCTGAAAAAATACTCTGTAATGTTGACATCTTTGGGCTACTTTTCCTATTTCAATAAATTTTTAATGGTGCCTCCAATTTTCATACCGAAACGCATTGGATTTTTATCCAATTGGTCACCAGTGAATGTAATATTTTTGCTCGAGGGAAAAACTGACCATCGATATAAATCAGTAAACATTTATCAGATCTCAGGGAAATGGAATTTTAAATTATTAATACAAGTTATCTCGATATTTGATTTACGAATAATTTAACAAATATTTTTTTTTATTTTGGAAAAATTATTTTAATTCTTTAATAAGGGCATTTTAATTTCAAAAAATTGATTAATTCGAAATTTGGGTTTTTATTCATTTTGTCATCATGGTTCATGGCCACCAGTTGTCCAGTACTCCATAGTGGGCGATAACTCTCATAGAATGAATTCGAAATGAATCTACGGAAAAGATGCGGCAGACAATTATTACATCAATTATTTGGGTAAGTGGCCTAAAAAGTCAATTGGGGGTCATGTGGAGAGAATGAGGGATGACAGATTTCCAAGCATCAGAGATCAATGAGATGGTGAAAAAGTCAATTGGGGGTCATGTGGAGAGAATGAGGGATGACAGATTTCCAAGCATCAGAGATCAATGAGATGGTGAAAAAGTCAATTGGGGGTCATGTGGAGAGAATGAGGGATGTCAGATTTCCAAGCATCAGAGATCAATGAGATGGTGAAAAAGTCAATTGGGGGTCATGTGGAGAGAATGAGGGATGACAGATTTCCAAGCATCAGAGATCAATGAGATGGTGAAAAAGTCAATTGGGGGTCATGTGGAGAGAATGAGGGATGACAGATTTCCAAGCATCAGAGATCAATGAGATGGTGAAAAAGTCAATTGGGGGTCATGTGGAGAGAATGAGGGATGACAGATTTCTAAGCATCAGAGATCAATGAGATGGTGAAAAAGTCAATTGGGGGTCATGTGGAGAGAATGAGGGATGACCGATTTCCAAGCATCAGAGATCAATGAGATGGTGAAAAAGTCAATTGGGGGTCATGTGGAGAGAATGAGGGATGACAGATTTCCAAGCATCAGAGATCAATGAGATGGTGAAAAAGTCAATTGGGGGTCATGTGGAGAGAATGAGGGATGACCGATTTCCAAGCATCAGAGATCAATGAGATGGTGAAAAAGTCAATTGGGGGTCATGTGGAGAGAATGAGGGATGACAGATTTCCAAGCATCAGAGATCAATGAGATGGTGAAAAAGTCATTTGGGGGTCATGTGGAGAGAATGAGGGATGACAGATTTCCAAGCATCAGAGTCCTTATAAAAAGACTGCAACTGAAAAAATAGCCAAAATCTCTGCCAAAAGGAAGAAAAAAAAGAATCCTTAGGCAATAATAAAAATCATGTTTCCCTATGTATGTAAAAAAATCATATTGTTAGTTCATAAAACTTTTTTTTTTAATGTATATATCTGAAAAACGTTTAGAGCATAAACGCGTGGAAGTCCATAATTCATACAAAGGAAGTTCTATTAAAAAGGTTAAATTTCTGAAAAACGTTTAGAGCATAAAAGCATGTAGGTCCACAGTTCATTCAAAGGAAATTGTATTAAAAAGGTAAATTTCTGAAAAACAGATAGAGCATAAAATCGTGGTAGGGAATAGTTCATACAACAGAAGTTCAAGTAAAAAGGAAAATTTTTGATAAACGGTTAGAGCATAAAGCATGGGAGTCCATTATATTTCTTATTAAAAAGAATATTGAAAATTGTATTAATTAATCATAAAACATGGTCTAATTGGTACTTACTTACTTTCCGGATCCGGACATCATCATTCATCATATGCGTGAACCCCAATACTCGGCCACCTGTATACCACTGTTACTCGCTGTCACCGTGTCTTGGTGCGTGCATGTTGTTCCCATGAGGGGACATGCGAAGAGATGCTGGTTGTTTTGCACCTCGCCACACTCGCACATGTCATCCTCCCTGTAACCCCACCTCTTGAGGTTGCTGTAGCAACATGAGACGCCCGTTCTTAATCGATTTAATGCTCTCCATGTTGGGTAGGGCAAGCTACTCATCGGCATCTCTTCGGCAGGGGGTAAGTGTGAGGATTCGGTAGATTCGCACCACAGAGACAGCCGTCGGGCCCCAGGTGAGCCGACCATGGGGGCAGTTGTCTCCAAAAAGCTCCTTCTCGACTTCAGTCGGCACTGGCGGGGTTGACGGTCATGCATCGGGTGTCTCATGATCAAATCTGTTATATAAAGTACTAAAAGAAAAAGCTATTTCGCTCAAAATACACTATGTAGTAAGATAATGAACCGCTCGCCGGATAGTGGAAGCTCGAATCACCTGAAAACACGCATTGATCCTTAAAGTACCGAAAGTAAATTTTGAAGCATCCTTTTACGAGAAGTACGTTATAGACAGACAGCAAAATGTAACAGAAACACCAATCGACAAGTAGTATCAGACGAAGATCTTACGGCATTCAGTACATACAATGGCGAAGATGAATAAATACAGTTTCCTGAATTTTTATTGTAATATCCAAGGAGTTTGACGATCTGTGAAATTGTCAAAGAAGCCTCACCATCTTTACGCAGAAATTTATCAAGAGAAGATAATGTAAAAGCTTAGAAAGCAACGAATAAAAAAGATATCAAACCCAATTTATCAAAAACAATCACTACAAAATAAAATAATTTCATATATGTACTTACTTTACATAAAAAATTTAAAAGTTTTATTCATTATTTTTGTGTAATTAAATAAATAGAAGTAGGTATGTACTTGAATTATCTGTGGTATAATAAAAAAAAATGAATAAAAAAAAGGCCGAAATCATTTTTTTTTATTTATTTAAATAATATACATTTAAAATACAACAATCAATTAAACAACATAACACAAGACACGGTATTCCTCCATAAGCAACTTAATGCTTGAGCGGAGGTATTTTTTTTTTTGTACAAAACTTTATTAATCAAAAACAAATCAAAACTTTCCTCCACACACATACATACATAAACACCTCTCAGACACAAACACACACATACATTCTTCACGACCGCGGCTTGTAACGTTTCTTTATTAATTTTATGAGTTCGTCACCTCTTGGAGTCTTTCGTATTTCCAATGGCAGGTCGTTAAATTGGGTTTCACCGAAATAGGAGTAGTGTTGCTGTCCAAGAACCGTGCGCTTTTTAGGGCGAACGAAAACATACCTATCTAAAACATGATTATTATAAAAATATCAGTTAGTATGGGATATTTTCGTCCCATACAAAACTTCAAGGTCGATTCAGAGACAGAAGATCTTATTTTTTTGTCATGAAATTTTGTAGATAGTTATAATACATCATAAGGCAACAAATTATCACTATTACATTAAGATTAGAAGCACTTTTTAAACTTCCATACTAGAACGGCCCAGCCTAACATACACGGGGGTTATATTGATAGGTATGTAGTTCCTATACCTCCCTGCTTCCAAGGGCGGATCCATGACCCCCCCCCCCCCCCTGTGCTGGGTCCGGGTGCCCCAGGCCGTAGGTGAACCACTGATAAAAATTGTTAAACATAATGTTATATATTTTTTGTCTTTTAAGTACGGTATACTTACATTTATTAATAGTTTGCCTACTTTTTACTAGTATATGTTATTATCAAAATTAAATTATAACTTCTTGTGGCTTGACCACGACCATGTGAACCCCTCCCCCCCCCTGGCGCCAACGCTGGATCCGCCATTGCCTGTTTCGGGTTATCAACTATAACTCCGTGTATATTTTTCTTCATGTCTTCGTTAGAGTAAACTTTTAATGGCAAATATTACATTCGAACGGTTCTTCTCAGCTATGAAGTCGCATGTGTCTTTTTAAAATATGTGATCGTGTGAACTTTTTTTTGCAGATATTACACTCGTACGGCCTTTCTCCGCTATGAAGAAGCATGTGTGCCTTTAAACTAAATGATCGTGTGAACTTTTTGTTGCAAATATTACACTCGTATGGCTTTATTCCGCTATGAAATTGCATATGTCTCTTTAAATAATTTGATTGTGTGAACTTTTTGTTGCACATTTTACACTCGTAGGGCTTTATTCCGCTATGAAGTAGCGTGTGGCTAAATAGACCAATTGATTGTGTAAACTTTTTGTTGCAGATATTACATTCATATGGCTTTATTCCGCTATGAAATTGCATATGTCTCTTCAAATTATTTGATTGTGTGAACTTTTTGTTGCACATTTTACACTCGTAGGGCTTTATTCCGTTATGAAGTTGCATGTGTCTGTCTAAATGATGTGATTGTTTGAACTTTTTGTTGCACATTTTACATTCGTGGGGCCTTTCTCCACTATGCAGTTGAATGTGTCTCTTTAAATTTTTTGATTCTGTGAACAATTTGTTGCATATTTTACATTCGTAGGGCCTTTCTTTACTATGAATAGTTCGCATGTGTCTTTTTAAACTACGTAATTGTTTGAAGTCTTTTTTGCAGATATTACACTCGTACGGCCTTTCTTCGCTATGAATTTGCACGTGTCCCTCTAAATGATGTGATTGTTTGAACTTTTTCTTGCAAATATTGCACTCATAGGGCCTTATTCCGCTATGAAGTTGCACGTGTCTGTCTAAATGATGTGATTGTTTAAACTTTTTGTTGCACATTTTACATTCGTAGGGCATTTCTCCACTATGCAGTTGAATGTGTCTCCTTAAATAAGTTGATTCTGTGAACATTTTGCTGCAGATATTGCACTCATAGGGCCTTATTCCGCTATGAAATCGCATATTATGTATTTTTAAACTAGCTGATTGTGTGAACTTTTTTTTGCAGATATTACACTCGTGGGGCCTTTCTCCACTATGGATTTGCTTGTGTTTCTCTAACTGTTTTGATTGTGAGAGCTTTTTTTTGCTTACTTGACACTCCAATGGCTTTTTGCCGCTATGCACTTGTGTATGTTGTTTTGAATAACACTTTTTACCGCAAACGTCACACTCCTGTAGCTTATGCGGAATGTCAATGATAACGTCCTTTAGAAATAGTTCTATTTCATTTATTTCTAACTTATAAATAACAATATCACCCTCGAACAGTTTGTCATCAATAGATTTTTCGTTGGGTATCGCCATTACGATAAATGTAACCCCGTTAGCACACCTCGGCTGCGGATTAGCCGATGCGACGACGGTCACCACGAGCGGATCGGGAATGTATCGGAGCCAATCGGAGCAACCAATAGCGCTCTGCTGTGAGTGCTGTGATGCGCACGCGCACAGAACACATAATACTCTAGAGCAGGGGTGCACAGACTTATAGGGAGCAGGGGCCACTTATGAAGATCGATTGAGGGAGGGTGTTAAATGACGAAGCGTTAAATTGTCGACGAATCCTGTTTGACGTTTAAACTGTGCATGACAAATTGGCGGCAAAATTCAAAATAATGCTGTGGATCTTGATCTTGACACTCGTCATTTATTTCTTTCACGCCAAGAGGGCTTTTTAAAGAAAAATAATCATATTATGGAGATAAAAAATGAAAAGTATTTGACACTGGTATGGGATATGGGACACTACTTATTGATATCATACTTAAGTTACCTCTCCAAAACACGAGTTCTTACTCACATTGGAGAGCAATCATTTAATGATTTGTATTGCCTTATTTTTTGTAAATGAAAAAAAAAACAGTGCATTGCGTTTTGTTAAGTCAATAGTTTCGATTAGTCTTATAATTAAAATATGCAATGTTATGGG
This sequence comes from Mystacides longicornis, assembly GCA_963576905.1. Classification (NCBI taxonomy): domain Eukaryota; kingdom Metazoa; phylum Arthropoda; class Insecta; order Trichoptera; family Leptoceridae; genus Mystacides; species Mystacides longicornis. The sequence continues at coordinate 31,007,841 of OY756426.1, read as the reverse complement.
TATATTATTGTTTCCCATAACATTATAATGTCCATTTTTTTTTAATATATATATTTTTCAAACAAATGAATCTGTGCTCAATCAAAGTGAACACAAGTATACACTCTGATTCTTTCACAGTAAGCTACTTAAAGTTTGTGTAGTAATATGATTCCATACTTGAGCTCTCTTATGAAGTTGGGTTTTATGGTGTCCATTTGCTATAGGTATAATACTTGAATAGCTCAACCGGAATGTTCCTTTATTGTCATTTTTCATTCTTAAGACTTTTTAAAGCAGCTTTAATATCTTAATCAAATTAAAAACTTTTTGAATAAAAAGCTGCAATAGGTTAAAATGATGTGCTGAATCTCGGTAGCAAACATGATGAAAATAATCCAAACAAAATAGGTAGACAGGGTTAGAGCTCAAATCTTGACACTCACTCATGTGCGTGACAGCACCAATGTTCCAAATGCGGTTTTCCGCTTTATCAAAAGGGATGGCCTTAGCTCGATCATCTTTTGAAGAAATGTTCCCATTTATTGTAAAAAAAATTTGAACAGATGTTTACGAGAGTTTCATGTAGTTTTTTTAAGCTGGCTCTAGATAATATCTATCACATATTATGGGTATGTTAACAACTGTGCTTGTGGTTTGCCAAGTTATCTGAATAACAAAGTTAACAACCAGACGCCTCAGACGACAGATCAAAACCCAAAACTGATCAGTGATCATAGAGTATAATAATAATAATACTACTTTTCAAACTGATTTACCGTCGTGGTTCTATGTATGTAATAGGCAAGGGCGGATCCAGCCTTGGCACCAGGGGGGGGTCACAAAGTAAAAAAAAGGTCATCTTAAAAATTTGGTATCTGGAAATTACACTTTTCCTAAAAAAAAGGTCATTTTCAAAATTTGGTATCTGGAAACTACACTTTACCTAAAAAAAGGTCATTTTCAAAATTTGGTATCTGGAAACTACACTTTTCCTAAAAAAAAGGGTCATTTCCTAAATTTGTTATATGGTACTTTTGCTCCGGGGGGGGTCATGGCCCACATGAAATTATAATTATGCTAGCAAAATAAAGATTTTATTAATAAATATCACTGCCCTACTTGAGATTACATAGCCTAGGGGGGGGGGGTCATGACCCCCCTAACCCCCCCCCTGGATCCGCGGTTGGTAATAGAATTGTTGTTCTATGTTCACTTTACCGTATTCAAACACCTGCGCATGCGCACAGCAGAAGGATTCGTCGACAATTTAACGCTTCGTGTTAAATGGCAATCAAAAGTAAGTTTTGTCTATGGAAGTTTATAAGCATAGATATAGATATGAAGGAATTCAAAAAAAAAGAACACTTGTGAAAAAATACTGCAGCCCGATTCACGGAAAAGTTTAAGTCTAAGTTTAGTTCGAACGAAGTTCGATTCAAACTTTTCCGTGAATAGGGCTGCTGGTAATAATAATTGTAGGCGGCGACTATCTACAGTCTATGCAACACCACTGGTGTTGAGTCTATGTACCTATTCACGGAAAAGTTTGAATCGAGCTTCGTTCGAACTTCGAACTAAACTTAGACTTAAACTTTTCCGTGAATCGGGCTGCTGAACACGGTTGATGTTATATTTTTTTATTTCTAATTTTATTACTAATTATCAAACATATGTACTTTCTTTATTTCAAATAACCGCCCAACAGTAAGGATTTGAACATCCTCGAATGAGGCCCGCATGCGCCATCAGACGGACTAAATATGGCGTAGTCTGGAACTAGTAAACCAGAGGCGAGATTTTAAAATGTAAAAAATACTCACAGTTCAAAAAGTGGCTACTCGCGGCGCTAGTAGTTCTTTCATATCACTAGCGGATCGGGAATATATAGCTAGCTGATATTATCAATTTTTGGCGTGACGTTATATGACCACAGCGGACGAGTGGTTATAACCGCCGCCTTTCATACTGATGGTTGTAAGTTCGATTCCCGGTGTAGGCCTTATTTTTTTTCCCTTTTTTTACATTTTTGAAGTACATATTATTATTTTATCAACCAATTTTAAGTAAAAATCAATTTTAAAAGTTGCCTATTTTCTCATACAAAGTTTTCTTTCATGGAATATGGAGTGACATTTTATTTTTTTAATTCACAAATTTTTGTTTTTTTTTTTTTTTTTTTTAAAATGAAGACATTGCTGGTCATTGTCGTTTAGTTAAGTCAATTTGAATAGATTAGGGATTTGACAACATCCTCGAATGATAACATTACGATTTAAATAGGTTAGGTTAAGGTTGGAACTTAGTTTTTAAGGGGGGTTTGGGGGGTGGTACCCCCCATACCTCTTCGGACACCTCCCCGAATGATAACACTACACTCTGTTAGGTTGAAACATACTCATTTAGGGTGGGTTTCCCGATCGTTAGTAATAGCAAAGCGTTAGCATTAGCAAAGTAATAGCAACCTGTTAGTAAAAAAATGCGTTGTTCCACACAAATGTGACGTCATAATAGTAAAGTACTTTACTAACGGATTACTAATCGCTTACTACGCATTCTACCTGTAGTAATAGTGAAGCATTAGTCATAAACGTCAAAAAGTTTCAATTTGACGCTTGTGAATGATACAACAAGTGAGTATTTTGTAGTCAGTTTTAATTAATTTAATCTCATTGTATTATTATATACTCCTTTTTTTCTTTAATAACATTTGATGTATTCAAACTCATAGGAAACGAGTTTATAACAAAGATGACAAATATATAGATAGATAATGTTTTGCTTATGTTTAAAATTTATCAGATATTATTATGGTTAACAGCTATTACATTACATTTTCTGTATCTTTCATAACTGACTTATCACTTTAATGATTTATAAAATGATTTCATTGCTGGAACCGTGCCATACAAACTAATGAGAACGAGACTGTACTCATTTAAATACAGTTTCAAGGTAACTGAATTCTAACAAAATGACATGATATCAATTCATTTGTATGGGAATTTTCTGAAAAAAAAATCCAAAATCTTTATGTGCCTATGGCAATAAGGCCTGATGATACCTGGTATAGATGGTTTATATTTATATACATCCCAACAATTAATGTATCTCAACAACCTCAGGTTCGCAGACGACATAGTCTTGTTTGCCAAAGTGATGAGTGCTGCAAGTCAGCCCCATAACATCCAGGTGGATGGTCAGACACTTGAACAAGTTGAGAGTTATGTATACCTTGGCCATACAATAAACTAGGAAGAGAAAATCAAGAAGCGGAAATAGACAGAAGGCGAGGACTGGCATGGGCAGCATTCGGTAAACTGTCCTATATCCTGAAGTCTCCAAATTATTTCAATTATTTAAAGAGAAAACTCTTTGGTGCATGTATTCTCCCTGTGCTCACTTATGGCTGTGAAATGTTTGTGTTCACTCAAAGAATATTAAATAAATTAGCTGTAACACAACGAGCTATGGAGAGGAGGATGCTAGGTATCTCATTGAGTGATAGAAAGACTAATACATGGATAAGACAGAAAACATGAGTCACCGATGTGGTTCAGAGGGTCGCAAAGCAAAAGTGGAGTTTGGCTGGTCATGTAGCCAGAGAAACCGACACCAGATGGACCAAGAAAGTTCTTGAGTGGCGCCCGAGAACTAGGAGGAGAAGTGTTGATAGGCCTCAGGCAAGGTGGTCTGACAGCATCAGACGGATTGCCAGGAGTGGGTGGATGCGGCTGGCGCAAGACAGAGGACGGTGGAAGTCACAGGGGGAGGCCTATGTCCAACAATGGACACGAGAGGGCTGAAGAAAGAAAGAAAATTATCTCTCTCTCTCCCTGGCTTGCTCCCAGCTTAATGTCTATGAAGACTGCTAGGGTCAGCTCTCCTCGTCCTCAGGCTGTAGACTCCTCTGCTGCGCTTTTTTTTTTAACAATTAATGTATCTTTGTGATAAATAAAAACAAAACAAATGTACCTATCTAGAATCTTTAATATTTACACTGAATATATATTGGAATTAATATAACATCAAAATGGGTATAAACATAAATTTAAACATATTAATTATAATTAAAATATGAAAATCAAGCATTTATTTATATGTGTGATAATGTCATCATTTATTTATAAGCGTTATTCATTTTCTAATTTTTTCACTTCCAACAATAATTTTTGTTTTGCTAACATCTTTATCTGCATGTCTAAAGTGTCCATTTCCCGTTTTCTCATATTGTCTTCAAAGGCATACTTTATCAAATCGACGTAATATTCATCTTGTTTTTTTTTTATCTTAACTCGATCTTCAGTCAAGTCTAAATATTTCTTGCGAAAAATAGCCTGGTTGCCTAGAATGTAAAGTGCATAATGAAAATTGTATATTTAATTTAATTATATTATTATTATATATGTATATGGAAGTAATTGCTTGTTTTTATTTTGTCCTTCATTGTTTAAAATTTCAATCAAGTGATAATCGAGATGAACAAAGTTATTTATTTATTTATGATACACAAACACAGAACAGATATGAATATACATAAGAAAAACTTGAAGGTAAGGTACAAGCTGAGGGGTAATTTGTTCCACAATTACATGTGCATACAAATTGACTACTTTTGAAACATATAATCATAGCTTAAATCAGTTATAAACTAAAAAAACAACAAATTACAAAAAAATAGAAACATTAAATCATAAAAGAAAATTTCAAAGAAGGGGAAGGAAAGGATAAATAGGAGTAAGGAAGGATTCACCTGGATTGTAAACACTGTAGAACTTTCTTTTTAAGCCGCAGAGAAGACGCAGCGAACATATCTATACTGTCAGAGAAGAATTTGTTGTGTCGGCCATTCTATATAGGGGATTTCTAAGGCCTGCAATCGTGTTGGGTTTGTCCATATAGAATAGATTGCATGAACGAGTTTGCGATGGCACCCGGAATAAGACAAGCTCAAGTAATGATGGCGTGTCAAACTCGGAGGTACAAATTTTTCTCAGAGTGGTCATATCAAGAAGTATTCGTCGATTAGATAGTGTAGTTAAACTGGTTATGTCTACCCTATATCTCCCGTTCATAAATTTAATAAATCTGTTTTGCATACCTTCAACCTGATCAATTTATTTAAAGTATGGGTTCCATATGGTTGAACACTATTCCAGTTTGCTTCGCACTAAGCTGCAGTTTTAAAGTTTTTTGTTGATCTCAGAATGAAACCTAGCAGTCCCCAGTGATATTATTTATGTGTTGGTCGAAGTGTAATTTAGAGTCCACAGTTACTCCCAGATCCTTGGTATGAGTCAATTCCTTAAGCCCATATGTCCCTGTAAACTGTAAGTACATATATGGAATAGCTATTTTCTTTTTGGTGAAACGAATAGTATAACACTTATCGATATTCAAGTAGAGTTTATTCTTCTGGCAATAATCATTTAGTCTGTTCAAATCATCATTCAATCAGTCACGTCATGTATTTTAGAATATACTTTTAAGTCATCAGCAAAGAGTACAAAGTTTAAGTAGACACAACAATTGGCTATGTCATTTATAAATATCAAAAAGAGCATGTTATGAATGCATGCAAGCATGTTTAGTAGGGATGAAAAGTGTGAAAAAAAACGAACATAGGAAAGTTGCTGCTTACAGGGTGGGCGGTGCACAAAGACCTATAATGAGAAACAACAATGTCTCACTACAAGCAAAGAAACTAGTGCATAACGCAATTCTGTTACCAACGATGGGCAGGAAATATGCTCTGGAAAACAGATTAAATAATATTTTCAAAAATTATTATGAACAACAAATGTGGGTACACTACACTACAGAACTGCTTAGACATAAAAAATATACTTACTTGGTAATATTGGAATCTTCGGGATTCATATTTTATTTCCAATTAAACCGACAAATAGTCTTAGCCTTAAAAAATATAATATTGACGACGCAGCAGCGATGCACGTAAATATAACCAAAAAGTTATGAATGACAATAATGACATTGCACGCCACAGAGCACATATACTCTGTAACTGCACGCGCATGCGTACATGACATTTTATAATAATGTTGCATGATGAAAAAATGTTTTTAAGCATTGTGATGTTGGTATGCATGTTACTAATCGATTACCTTTTACTTTGACATTCCTTGCGATCGAGCAACACCTGATAGTAAAGTACTGTGCTAATACTTTACCATTACTCGCGGCTTCGAGAAACCCACCCTAAGAAGGGTGTCAAAAATCTTTTCCTTGCAAGGAGTGACATTTTATTTTTGAACTACTAGCGCCGCGAGTAGCCACTTTTTGAACTGTGAGCATTTTTTACATTTCAAAATCTCGCAAACCAGAGATCTAGTCCACAAATAAAATTGTCTTGCACCAGCCATTTTTGATCTATGGTTTACTATTTCTGGGATGCCAGGTGTATAATGATAAATGGGTTACTTCTCGAGATTTATCGAAAAATATACTTATGATAACATAAACTTTATCGATTTTAAAATTAACCTTAATTAAGTTTTAATAAATATTTATATTTTAAATGACAATTAATCTCACGAAAAGTGATTTTAAAATCTCTAGAGACCAACGCGGCAGCATAATATCCTAAATTTAAATAATTATTTTACTATGGTCACTCTAGAGGCGCGCATGCGCACAAACGTTGTTATTGTTTAAAACCATTTGACGTTTGTCAAGTTATGTTATAAATGCGAGTTCCAAAATGATTTTTGTTTCTTGGAAAGTCGGAATCTTTCAAATATCTCATGTTATATTAGATTTGTAATCTTCAATGTGGTTGCGTTAAGAACGCTAATTCTGGGCTTATATAACTCGTTATTTGTTTGCATACGTTTGTGCTCTCCTGACATTCTTTGAAGTTTCTCTATACTATCACTGGCTTATCTAGGAACATGAAGCGGATCCTAGATCCCTCACCTATTTCTTTATTACAGTTAAAATAAGCACCTCTCATCACAACAGCTTTCGCCTTTGCGATAAGTGATGACAACAAAGACTTCTATTTCTTAGTAGATAGTAAACTGCTTCAATGAGATCAATAATTATTAAATGCATAAGTGCTTAGCTATGTTGAGAAGGATGACTTTTTTCCTTTTTAAACTTTATTTTATCAACCATCTTACCATTTCATTTCCTCCGGGTATTCTACTACCCTCTTGAAAGTACCAAATTCCCACAGGAGTATGTTAGCACCTCCGCTTTAACTGGAAGATATTCCATTGTGCGACACCATTTCTTTGTCAACTGCTCTATGGCTTAAGGCTTAAAAGAAACTATCCGCTGTTTTTTTTTATATTTTCTTTAATTACAAAAATAATAAACATAAGTGCTATACATAATATGAACAACAATAAGTTTAAAAAAAAGTCTTTTACATTTCATAAAGAAGATGGCATTCTCAGAAAATTAGTTGAAATTACATTGTGTGATAGAATTACACAAGACTTTCTTTTTTTGAAATGGATTATCAGCAAGCACCTTCTGCCCAAAGCATTGAAGATCTATTCGGGTGTGTTTATACCAAAGGAATGTAAACCCAGAGTTGGAAAATAGAGCATATGTTCTTGATCGTTGATATAGTCACCAAGAAACAAACAACGAGAAACAAAATGACAAAGAACTGTCGTCGCCAATTAATTGGTTCTTGCTCGTAGTTTCCATGGTGTCCAATATCAACGATTAAAACTCTATTTTGCAGCTCTGGGTCTATGTTCGTTAGATATAAAAGCAAAAACACAGTAGGATTTCTCGTTTATTTACAGATTATGGCAACCAATAAAAGGCAATACAAATTGAATGAAATAAAACATAAGGGGCATAGCATAAAATAGTGTACTATTGATGTCCTTAAAAAGGAGGTAAAAGGGAAAAAAATGTTCCTTAGCTCATGAAAGAATTTGAGAAATTATTGCTCATTTTTACCAAGGAACAGGAATATTTTTCTACATATTCTTTACTTCTTGTTATTTACCTTCTAACATGCTTACTTAGTACTTATTATAATTTTTATATTACTTAATTGTTTTGTTAATCAAATATATTATGGTATCATATGGCAATCATAAGGGGTATAATGATCTCCATGGATCATTATTGTACACATACTTGGCCAAAACTATCCCTTATGTAGTGAGTTCCTAGGGAACGGTGCGTCGTTTGACAAGACGGCGTCTTTCAAAATTATATGTCAATGTTTTTTGTTAATACGGAAACAATATTGACAATGTTCTCAACTGACATATTCACCGCTATTTATAGTAGCAGCGTATCCGTAGGAAAACAACCCATTACTAAGTTTTTTTAGTCACGTTATGTCTAAAATTGTAACATACATAGTGAAATAATTATACTATTTCATAAAAATTTTATCAATACAAGATTTAACTTTTAAGGATACTAATATTTGATTCTCCTTTAAATGAATAAATTTGAACAGGTCTCTCCTACTATAAATTAATTTTAATAAAAATGATCTCCTTGGTGATAGTCTTAAATCCCTTGTGAAGTATAAGGAGTTGCAGATGTTGACTGGTAGACAAAATTTATTTATTTTATACTTTATGCATATTAAAAATAGTGTACAAAAAATAGTGTATAGACAAGTGGCAATGGCGGTATTATAGCCGTAGCAATCTCTAACATCCAACCACACTTGTACCAACAAAATCTTGTACCAACTTTTACACGCTGCTACTAAATGATAAATAATAGTTGATCCTGATGATTTTTCATTGTATATGGAAGAAGACTTTTAAAGAACATACTACTTAATTACGTTCATCTTCATTTTCACATGGAGTTTAAAAGGAGAATGATGATGATATTTGGACCTCTAAGGATTCCACTTGATTGTCTTGGGTTTATTATATCCTTAAGAGATATTTAAGGCCATTTACTGCAGTCGATGATGCATATTCCTAGATCGTAGCATTTTACCAAATTCCACTGCAAACTGCTCCCTTCAATATTTAGATTTCTTTCTCAGTTTCATTTCTGTAAATAAAAATACATTTGCATGTAATAGGTTGCTTTTGAAATAAGTTTGTTATCAGTTGACCAGGGAAACATGACATGTTAAGAGTATTATGTGTATAAAATATGATGCAGGAAAACTTACACATATCCTACTCCGCCCCCTCCCCTGTATACTCGTCTCTCATTACTTCCATATACCCCCTGTTGTCCCCTCCATACCCACGTTCATTGTCCCCACTGGCCCTTCTGTACCCTCCTCTGCCTTCAGAGGCGTCCCGTACCCATTCTGGCCGTCTCCAGCATTGCAGCCCCTGTCACCTTCACTGACATTGGACCCGATGTAACCACCTGACTGTCCTTTCTTGGTGTTGGCACCACCGTACCCTCGAGAGTTAGCGCGTCCTTAGAAGCCTATGCCAGTTGGTGTTGCAGCCCCTGTCACCTTCACTGACATTGGACCCGATGTAACCACCTGACTGTCCTTTCTTGGTGTTGGCACCACCGTACCCTCGAGAGTTAGCGCGTCCTTAGGAGCCTATGCCAGTTGGTGTTACATTATAAGCTCCGTTGTTGTAGTCTGCTCCTGAAAAATCATGTTTATATGAGGAAGTATGCCCAACAGTAATTCATCCATTGGCAATAATAAAAGGATAATAATGCATTGATTTTCTAGAAAAGCGACTGTAACATTACGAACAAAGTCTTTTTTTAGACATGTACAAAGAAATAAAATGCTCTGAACCACGACGTCAAATTGTTAAATTCAAAAACTTTTGGAATAGTAGTTAGTAATTTTAAAAATTACCTTTTGGTCGCACTGGTAGGTATACTTTTCAAGGAAACAATATTGCATGAGAGAAAATGTCTGAAACAAATTCTCAACCCTGATAGCTATGTGAGAGCCAACTCAGGCCTATCAATTGTCCAACATCACTGTAGGACTCGGTAGGAGGTCAATTATACATTTTATATATTAGCCACCAAGCCTCCAATGGTATTTTAAGCGAATTACGAGAAAGAAACCAATTTTGTAAATAAAAAGAATCAAAAATACACAAACCTTGTTTTCCCCATTGGGAGCAATTCTAGCTGGGGCGCCGTGGGCACCTGGGGCACTCACCCCAGTTGCTGGTGGGGGGCACAGAGTATTGAGCAGCATAACCGCCACTTCCTCCATATCCGCCGGCGTATTCTGAAATTCAACAATAAGATTTAACATTAGGTTATATTCAAATCGTATATAAGATAACCTCGAAATCATTAGGAGTGACTAAACTGGAGTATTACCGAATTGAATTTAGTTCCATTTATTGTAAACATACTAGATAATAATATAATTAACATTTTACTGAATCCGGGAAGGTGGTAATGCACATTAAAGATATTGTTGCGTTTCTAATAACTACATATTATTAACAATACAAAAAAGAATTGATTGAATTTCAAATGTTATTAAAACTTACTATCTTCATTTGCAATCCAAATTTCTCTTCAACATTTGTCCACGTCATTTTGATATTGTAGTTTTAACAAAAACCGCGGCCACTGATTATACATAATAACGTATTTGACAGTTGTCAACTCGAAAGCACCGAACTTAGTACCCGACTAGCGATGTTAACCGTTCTATTTTGGTGGTTTAACTTTTTGCTATTTATTTGGTCGTTTGATCTCTGGTTAGTGGTGGTGCAAGACAAAATTTCGTTATGGTCTTCTTTTCCACTCCAAGGTTAAATCACCTTGGTGCAAGCGGGCCTATGAACATTACGATTTGAATAGGTTAGGTTAAGATTGGAAAGTAGTTTTTAAGGGGGGTTTGGGGGGGTGGAACCCCCCATACCTCTTCGGACACCTCCCCGAATGATAACACTACACTCTGTTAGGTTTAAACATATTCATTTAGAAGGGTTTTGTCAAAAATCTTTTCCTTGCAAGGAGTGACATTTTATTATCACTTTTTGAACTGTGAGTAAAATCCGATATTTTACATTTTAAAATCTCGCTCGCTTCTACGTGTTCTTAGCCATAGACGGACTAAATTTGACGTAACTACAACCATAGATTTTTATATATATAACTACCTTTTTATCAATAATAATAATTACTGTCAAGTCGTGTTACAGTCAAAGTTATAGTTTGTCAATTTTGTTGTACGAAATCGAATGTGTGGTGACATTTGGGATCGTGGTAGTATTATTACATTTTAATCTCTTGACTGTTCAACAATAAAACCTAATCATACTTCAGAAAAACACATATATTCTTAATTGTAATGTGAATTTAAGTGTTTGTTTGTTACCAACAGCCATCGAAAGCACAAAAATGGTATATTAAGTTTTATCTGTGATGATAAATTAGATTTTAGTTCGGGATTATCAAATAATTGTTGATCACAAATTTTACAGAGTTACCCTGATGAAGCCGTCGGAGGTTTCGATGTTGGGTCGTTCCCTAAAGATTACGGGTATGGAGAATTTGAGCAGGACAACGAGCCACAATGCAGTACCATGCAAGCAGAACAAAAACCAAGAATTCTCCTAATGGGCCTAAGAAGGTAGGTGCAAAGTTTATCTAACAAACTAAACTTCTAATAGTACAGTAGGTACCTACTAATCTAACCAATAACACAACATGCGTGTTATTTTATTATTTTGTAAATAATTTAAAAATCATCTCAATAATATTATGTATCCAACAATTTCATGTAATTTTCCAAATTTTATAATCTCAATCATTGCAAACTTTGTTATTATAAGATATTAGCTATCAAAAACAGATTGGGCAATTGGCCGTTTGATACCTGTCACAATTACAAGAGGCAATTGTTTTTCAATGGACATAAAGTTGATGAATAAAATGATGCTACTTGGTGCGATGGCTTTCGTACGAAATCAATATATTTGGATAATTATGATAAATTACAGTACTCGCCTTCGTCAATTGCACTTATTCCTAACTTTGATGAAGAATAAGTCTGGGGAACCCACTTTTATCAAACCTGCTTCCAAATAAGCGTGATAACCTTATGTTTAACTCAATCTAATGATGAATTTGTTTCCAGGTCAGGAAAATCCTCAATTCAGAAAGTTGTCTTCCACAAAATGTCTCCGAATGAAACTCTGTTTCTTGAATCAACCAACAAAATAGTGAAGGATGATATCAACAACAGCAGCTTCGTGCAATTTCAAATTTGGGATTTTCCTGGACAAATTGATTTTTTCGATCCAGCGTTTAATTCGGATATGATATTCGGTGGTTGCGGTGCATTGGTTTTTGTTATAGACGCCCAGGTATGTTTTTAGAACTTTTTTTTTGTATATCATAATGTCAAGTGACCACTTAGTAGGCTTACTCATCCCCCATCATCCAGTAGTGGATGGCTGAGGCTAAAAGATGAAAAAGAAGAACAATTTCTCAGCCAGCTTTACTATTTATGGGTTCTCGTATGAAGATTCACCTAAAGACATTGGCCAAATGGCTTGAAGACAGAAATACATTTATATTACAACAGCAGGTTTTTTTTCTAAATATCTGCTTATTTAGAGGGACAAGGCTATTTGAGAAGTGGGAATCCCCCACTTTCCAAATAGCTGTGTGCTTCAAAGGTGTCATAAGATCTCTTCTTCCTGATCTTCCGAGTCTTCCTACTTTACTCTTCACTGATATAATATCCTATTCGTATGCATCTAGAAATTTATTCCATAAAATCAATTCTTTCACCATTTTCGCATTATGATTTTCTGCAACAAAGTGTCTCAGCATTTATATAAATTTGACATTTATAATATGTATAGTGGAAATAAAATACGCACTAAACGCCAAAAATGAAAAAACTGAGTTGAGTATGAGGAAATGTTCTATAAACCATTGTCAATAGTCTAAATATTGCACTAAGTCCATATCGATGATCTAAAGGCGTAAAAAAACAGATCCAAAAATCATCATAGTACTATGTCTGTATGGGGGAAAAATCAGTTTTATTAGATTATCTAACAATGAAGTTTTTGGCGTTTAGTGCGTATTTTATTTCCACTATACATATTACAAAAAAATTAAAAAACTGTGGTACCTCCCATACACGTAACATTTTTTATTATTATTTTTATTCTATATAACATCGTTTTTGTTTGAATTTATTTAAACCAAGATTTACTTTGTATTCTATAATATTCTCTCATATTATTTGTGCTTAATAGTAGGTATATATGGAATATAAATGAGTCTTGTGATCGGATTTCAAAAAAAAAATAGATTTCGCTGAAATTAATTTTCTCGACGTTTTCGAGGGTGTAGATTCCAAAAATGCAAATAAAGTTTTAAAATTTCCCCGTACGCGTTCGCCAAAAATGTGTACGCACCCATAACTCATAGTAATTCTTATCCGATTTGATTGAAATTTGGTAAAACGGTTAGCCCCTCGATGTAGATGAGTCAGTAAAATGTTGAGATCTGTACCTTCAGGGGAACCCTCTTAAAGTATCCAAAGAAAATTTCACTTGTTCTAGAAAAAGGGCTAAATAAGAAAAAAAAAATTCTTCGATTTTCATAAAATTTGGTATACGGGTTGGTCTTATGCTCCTACACAAGCACGTAAAATTTGAGGTCCGTAACTTCAGTGGGTCCCCCTTAAAGTACCGATTAATATTGAATATGTAGTTCTAAAGCAGATAATAAAAAGCTCCAATAGTGATATCATTTTAAAGTTTCTATAATAATTCCAAGGATAAATTAATTTTAATGGTAAAATTATGAATTGTGTATGCAAAGATATGTTTTACACGAAAAGGCTGTTATAATATACTATGAGTTCTGGTTGTTGTTTCCATGCAATGTGGTGTCCAGTTCCAGTATAACCATAAAATGAAGTATACTCTGCTTCCAGCTCTGGCACTATGTTCGTTTGGTTGAACAATATAAAAAATAAAATATTAATGAACATATTGTTTTTGTATTTCAGGATGATTACATGGAGGCCTTAAATAAATTAAATTTAACAGTTACTAAAGCTTACAAAGTTAATCCAAATATTAAGTTTGAAGTATTTATTCATAAGGTTTGTACTCAAAGATAATAACATTATGTATATTTAACTAGCTAATACCCGTCTTGCCTGACTTTTTATTTAGATTCGGATTGTCAGATTTGATCGGTAGGTAATTAAACAGGTTCTGGTGTAGCTTTCTTTTGCTTGACAGACCTCTATGTAACCAGGGCCGTCGCATGGTTTTTAGGCGCCCAAGGCAAGGTTTTAATCGCCCCCCTTCCCCCCCCCCCCCATAACTTGTAATTTTGTTCATTCCAGTTTTGGCTTGGAAAGATGATACCATAGCTCTTTAGAGCCAATCCATTATTCACCACCTATGGACCCGCCTTGTTTCGTGTTGGAAAAACTGGCAGAACCGGCAAAAAATCAAATGAATTAAGTCAAGATATGATTTGGAAAAAAACATCTTTATTACAAACTTGGCATTCGAATGGCTTTTCTCCGCGATCATTTAGCATATGTGTGTTTATTAAACGTTTTATTGAAAATATTACATTCCTATGGCTTTTCTCAGCTATGAGTTTGAATGTGAATCCCTGGACTGTACTACAAACAAAATATAATTTGTTTTACCAACGGTGGTGCCCCTCGTATCACAACCGCTCAAGGCAACCGCCTTGGTCGACCCACCCACGTGACGGCTCTGTATGTAACTGATATACACACAGAAAAAGAAGAATCACACTTTCATGATACATAAAAAAGAGAGAAGAAATGGAAGAATATAGCTTTTAATGTTTATAAAAAAGAAAGAAGAAAAATTATAGTCTGCCACTCACATGAGAAAAAAACTGCATTATCATAATATGTTACATCTTACACTGTTCAATAATAATGTTGTAGGAACCTACCTAAATAATATGCAAGAACTATTTTACTCTCACATGGTTTGAGTCTTATCACTACATTAGCACCTTCTATGTGTGGAATTGTACAAATTTTATGTGAAATCAATTGACAATGGAAGTTGTTTTACCGAAGATGAAACGTCAATCTCAGAAAATGTACCACTCAATATTTTCATTTAAATGTTTAGAAAATGTTTCATATGGTTTGAATTACATTTATTTTTATTTTAAATTAATCTTTAATCGTTTTAATACATTTTCATTGAGTAATACATCGGTTCCATGCAAGATTTACACAAGTAATTTTGTCTTCAAAATATGGCTATCTGTGTTTACTGGGATGTTACTATGAAGATTCTACAAAAAAATTGACTTTTTTTTAAATGCATTAGAAATATTACAGTAAATTGTGTTTACAAATACTCTGAGAGATTTTGCACGGCTCTGGGAAGAAAAAAAATTCAACTTTAGGTTTATATTTAAGGCCATATTGTATAAAAATACTTAACTGAATTATTATGTAGATTATCGGCTGAAGATCATGAGGATTTTTGCCAGGACTCACACTAACTGATTAATTTATATGTTACCTTTCCATGTAATGTATTAGTCTTTTGATAAATACAAGGTCACTGTAGTGATTGATATTTTTGTGGTAGAATTTATCCACACAAGTGACCATTGTTTGTCTTGGTTATTACGTTGAGATTAGAAGAGTCACCATTTGCCATTTGACTGATTTCGTTCTGTTAAACTAAATATTTACTTATATAAAAAAAGTCGGGTTAGTGCGAACACTTATAACTCGAGATCGGCTGAATAGATTTTTATGATGCTTGATTTATTGGATTCTTCTCCGCTCCGGATAACGGAATAATTATTTAAAATTCGAAAAATGAATAGCAAATAATATTAACTAGGTAGGTTAATAATAACTAGGTATTAAAAAAGTTGAAAAATTCATAAGAAATAATATAAAATATAATATTAAAGTTAGTATGGAATGGATTTATTGACAACAACGCCATCTGTGAAAAATTCCATAACACTTTTTTTATTTACTTGACAACCATTGATTTTCATAACATTGGTATGCAGATTTTTTATAGAATTTCTTTCAACCCTTCAGAAATAATTTTTTTAACATTCAAAGATATTTTTGTATAAATTACAAATTTGAAATCAATATTCATAGTAAGGATTTCAGGACAACGTCTGTCGGGATAGCTAGTTTACTTATAAAACACAATACAATAATTGATTGATTTAATGTAAAAAAAAATGCAAATGTTCAAACTACCTACATTGGAGAGCCGTATCCAAAGTCCAACCTACGGGAAAAACGTCAAAAGAACTAAACATGAAAGACTTTGTTTTTGCTCTTTGTCAATCTTGGAATGCATTGACCGCGTCAACTGCTAGAGTCTTATCTGTGATCGGTCTTGTGTCCTTGGCGTGGCAGTATCATCTATAACAGGCTTGCAGAGTCAAACTATCATACGTCAATTGGAATTCAAAAATAGAAAAGTTTCTTCTGTCAAAAGTACTAAGAAGCCTACTTACTTTAGGATTCCTTAAATTCTGAACAACTTTCTTAATTTTCGAACTGAACAATAATGCTTGACGCCGAGTATTTTACTCTTTGTTTTTCAGGTTGACGGTTTGAGTGACGATTATAAAATGGAATCTCAGCGGGACATTCACCAAAGAGCAACGGACGAATTGACCGACTCGGGAGCCGACCAGATCCACCTCAGCTTCCATTTGACTTCTATTTATGACCATTCTATTTTTGAAGCCTTTTCAAAAGTTGTACAAAAACTCATCCCGCAGTTGCCAACCTTAGAAAACCTTTTGAATATTTTAATATCGGTAAGAATTTCATTAATTTATTTCTAAGAACTAGCTTTTCCGATAAGTTGCTCAGTCCCAAGGAGCCGTCCATTAATCACGTGAGCTCAAAAGGGGGGAGGGTTATAATTAGAGGTGGGAATAACGGCTTAAATTCAAAAACGTTATAGCTGTTTCGTTAATTTCAAAAAACGTTATTTTTAAAAGGCTTATTTATTTCGTAGCGTGTATACAATAGGTATACCTAGTTATAAAAAAATAACAATGTACCCCCTGAAGATAAACAATCACGCGATCTACACAGCACAAAAAGTATTAAAGAATAATAACAATAATTTAAATTATGTAATATGAACAATATTTACATAAAATTTTCTACTGTACAATTTTTTATTACTTTTTAATATTATTGTTGTATGGACAAAGTTCATAAATCCTGGTTCAGTACTGCACAACTAAGAATGAAGAATTCAATACGTATAATAAAATAAATATTTTTATAATGTGTTGGTTTTATCATCAAAAACAAAATTATACTTGATATTGAAAATAAACCGTTTTAACCTTGTGTAAAAAATGGACTTAGGAGGGTTACAAGTGTTAGACCGAGGCAATACTGTATTACGTAAATCAAGGAACACACACATAGGTAGCTACCTATACACTTTCATTTGTACCCCTGCAGTGCAAGGCCAGCCAGGGATATTATTTAACAGCCACGTTAGAGGTTAGACGAATAACGAGAAGGCGTAAAATAATAGTGGAATATTTTAAACAGCCACGTTAGAGGTTAGACGAATAAAGAGAAGGTGCAAAGTAATAGTGGAATATTTTAAACAGTCACGTTACTTAAAGGCGGAAACGAATATTGTGATATTTTAACAACCACGTTAGGCGATTATTTTAAAGATGTAATTTAATTTTGTTTGAGATATTATTTTTGTTAGACTTATTTTCACAGCTTTGTTAGACGAATAAGGTTTAATATGAATAACGTTAGAGAGGTTATTTTTTTTATCGAATATTTTTATCAGCTTTCATTATAACGCCCACCTCAAGTTATAATCACCAAATATGACGTAGTGGGAAGGGGAGGGGGGGGGGGGTCTAGTAAGAAAATCACATACATTTATATTTCTGTTGAATTTAAAGAAACAGTTGCACTTTCAAAATTTTGAATAATTGACGAAAACTAAAAGCCATCTTTATTCTTTGTGCTAAAAAAATACATTTGATTTCACGGAGAGAAGGTATTCTGAAACATCACCAAGGGGGAGCGCACATCTGTCTACCTCTAAGCACCATTTTGCATATTGATAGCTTACTAAGTGCCTATTTAAACAATATAGTTGTGACCGATGCATCTGTTTTAAACAATGTTTGCAGGGCACTTTATGCCAATTCCACCAACTATCGAACGACTGACAGTTTGTCGAATATTGATTAAATTTCAAAAATAAAAAAGTTTACACTGTCATAAGCACTATGGGGGTTAGTACACAAGGATTTCTTAAATTTTCAAATGTTTTGCTTAACTTTCATAATTTTTTCACAGCAAGAAAACACGAATTAGCGAATTTAGTGCAGGCGTTCATGCGTGCTGCGATTAACAACGGAAAATGAAGTGGTTGGTAGTCTGGCGGTTACAACGCTGGCTTTCCAACTGTTTAGTATGTAGGTTGTGGGCTCAGTCCCAGGTTCCGATCATCTTCCTCTTCCAGGACACAAGCTTTTAATAGTTTACTGTGAAAGAGTGTATTTGTGTTCACTTTTGAGTGAGCACAGATTCATTTAATAGGGTTCCATGTTTAGATGTAGAGATAATGTATAATAATGTTTGTGTGTTGTCATTAGAATTCAGCAATAGAGAAAGCCTTTCTGTTCGATGTGGTGTCCAAGATTTACATCGCCACAGACAGTTCTCCGGTTGATATGCAGAGCTATGAGTTATGCTGTGATATGATTGATGTTGTTATTGATGTCTCCTGCATATACGGGTTAGTATACATAGTATAGTATTCCACACTTATGCTTTTGCATTATACCTACCTAATCATTAAATTTTGAGCAAGAGTGTAATTATACCAGCACCAGCACACTATGTAACTCACCGCCAACTCCTAAACACCCTATTTTCTATACCAACAATTATTAAAAATGATAAGTGACATTTTGTATCAATTGAGGCCGTCAACGCAAAAGTGGCCTAACCTTGATACATCTAATATGGAGTAAGTTAGTTTTAAATTACATGAAATTGAATTTTCAACATTATGATAAGTAATCATTTTTACCTTTTATCTTAAAAAGAAAATGGATTTCTCTTTGTTAAGTTTTGTCCAATTTTGCTTTTATAATAACAATTTTCAAAATGTGGGTAATATTTATTAGTTATATTTCAGTAAAAGAAAAACAATTTAAATGTGGGTTAGGCTACTTTTGCGCCGACAGCATCAATTTAGATGGCAGTTAACTGTGAAAATATTATGGCGTTTAAGAGAATTGTAGGGTAAACTTAAGTCTCTGCATATGGTTGGAAGTTTGAATAAGTTCGATGCATCTAAAAACTGGTGAATGTACAATTTGTTTGCATCTTTCTGACCAAATAGATCAGTATTTCTTAACCTGGATTTGATCGAACACCAGGCGTTCGGTGAGTTAGTCTCGTGGTTTTGTCGGAGGTCAAGACACACACACCCAACTCAGATTAAGAACTTATCACTGAACCCCTCTTCAAATTTAAAAGGGTTCACTGGATTTGCATATGAAACTGGTGGGGTTCAGTACCTCAGACTCATTGTTAATATAATGAATATCACCACCAATCACCTTCATCCCAAGCAATCCCATTTTATAACATACCTCTGTTATTGAATCATCAGGGTCTAGGAAATAAAACCATTTGAAACAGTTGTGATTACTCCAACAGTAAGAAGATGGGGTGCATTTAGGGCAGCACATTGTCCAGATGTATGATATGATGTATTTGCACATGTTTCCAGATTGGTGGAGGATTCGGATGCAGCCGCATTCAATAGTCAGAGTTTTAGTCTCATCAAGTTAAACAACGGCACAATTCTTTACTTAAGAGAAGTCAACAAGTTTCTAGCTTTGGTTTGCATTCTCAGAGAGGACAATTTTGACAAGCCAGGTATCTTACAATTCATTTATCTTCTTACACGCTCTAGCTGTTTTAGATATTTTGACATTTTAACAAAGAAAATTTATCAAACAAAGTTTTTCAAAAAGATTTGCTTCATTTTAGAAAGTGCCCCGCAGGGTATTATTATTTTCTTAAGAAGCATTGAAATAAATATCATGTTTAGGGTAATTGAGACCAATTTCTATTGTTATTATGATTGTGTTGTCTTAACATTTTCCCCGCATCTTGTATTGCTATAAATATTGAACTTTTTCAGTTATGGAACAAGAAATATTAGAGACGTTTTAGGAAAAAGAAAATTTAAGTACTCAAAAAGCTTAACCAGCTAAACTATTTGATGAAAGTTAATTCTACAATTAAATATAAATTTTAGTTTAGTATGTTATGAACTCGCGGAATCATTAAGTAAAAATGCAAAAAGAGGTGTTTATTTATTTATTTATTTATTTATTTATTTATGATATGATACACAAACATAAAACAGATATGAATATACATAAGAAAAACATGAAGGTAAGGTACAAGCTGAGGTAATCTGTTCCACAATTACATGTGCATACAAATTGACTAATCTTGAGATATATAATCATAGCTTAAATCAGTTACAAACAGAAAAAAAAAACAATAAATTACAAATACAAATATTAAAACATAAAAGAAAATTTCAAAGAAGGGGAAGGAAAGGATAAATGGAAGGAGTAAGGAAAGATTCACCTGGATTGTAAACATTGTAGAACTTTCTTTTTAAGCTGCAGTGAAGACGCCGCGAACATATCTATACTGTCAGAGAAGATTTTGTTGTAAGTGTCGGCCATTCTGTATAGGGGATTTCTAAGGCCTTTAGGTGCAAAGCATCCTTCTGTCCACAGCAGCGACGCGTATGCAGATTACGTTTCGCAGCATTTTCACTGCTGCACCGTGGACACAGTCTCATTGTCTTTTATAACAGCTGCGAGCAATCGTACACCAACCGGCAAAATACGAGTATGCTATGCCACCGTGGACGGTTAGGCTTAATGTACAAGTTATGGCACAAACAGCAATAATAGAAGATGTTTTTATTTCAGGTGTGATTGACTACAACTTCTTATGTTTCCGCGATGCCATCACTAAAGTATTTGAATTGAGGAACAAGGAGCATCCCGCTCTGGGTTCCACGCCCACAGACGAGGAAGTTGCCTCCCCCAGCATCCCCATCAGCTCCGCACCAATGATGATGGCAAATGGGAATGTGTCGAGCGACAATGTGTCCAGTAGAACAAGCAACACCACACACACCTCATGAAATTTGACAAGAACCTTGCTCCATATTTAGTAGTCCTAACAAATTCCATGAAGAATATTTTTTTTAACAATAATTCTTATGTTTATGCATATCAGTCATAATTTGTGTTTCAAAAATTTGAATCATACAATTCATGATGCTAAATTAACCTAAAAAAACGCCATATTGTTTTAAATGTCAAATTTCTTAAAACCTAATTCGTGTTGTGTTGCGTAAATTTTAAAATCACTTTATCTCTCGATTCATTGCTCATTCTGTTTCGGTTAATATTATCAAATTTATATGTTCATCTTAAAATATGATCTATTTATGTCTAGGTATATACTAATTTTATTCCTATGACTGCTAATTTTTACACCTTCGTGTCGACATTACATAAAAAATCTGAGTCGTGTGTAGATTTTAGTGGACACTTAATTAGGCTTATGTGTAAATTGCAACATAATTGAATTTTGTGTATAATTTTTTGTCCACTCAAATTTACACATTACTTTATTTTTGTTTGCAACAAAGGTATATTGTTTGTTTTCAGAATAATATCTGTTAAGTACATTAAATTTGATAATGTTACATTTTCCATATTTGCTTTCATTATTGTTGTCAGTGTGTTGAATGCAATGTTCTCTTACATTTTTGTGCTCTTGTCAATTATGCGGAAACGTGTTGAGCGTTTAGTTTGACATAGACTTAAGCTTTGAAAGTCGAATGTGGTTGAATGGAAAGACAATACTGCCTCGTAATATTATTTCACCTGTATCGAACCTAACCCGTTTCTGCCCACAAACACATGTTTGCACTTTTAGTATTAATTTGATTTGGGTGGGAACGGGTTAATCCTGTGACTTTAATTGTTAATTCCGTTATATGGGAGATATAAATAACTTTAATCACATTCATAACATAATTCTTCCAATCATTTAGCCAGTTTTATCTTCGACAAGAACCGTCTTTTCTAGATTGTCCTTTCCTCCATTGTGGAATTCGTCAAGAATTATGAATTCGTTGGCTTTTATGATCAAATGAGATCTTGAAATATATTTATAGCTGGTAATATTAAAGTATTTGAGTCCTCCTTGACATATTGTGTTAAACTGATAAAATTTTAAAACAAAAATGACCAGATAATCTATCATAAATTATTTTTTTATGACATTACATGTTTTTATATGTGGTTTCCTAGAAATTATTGTTTTTTTTTATTGTAAAATAATGATAGATCTTCTAATAGCAATATTATTTTTAGAGTATCATTTTGTACCTAATATTATATTTAAATAAAATAAACTATTATTAATGTGTATATTATGTATGCTAGCGCTAAGTGTATAATTTGTTTTAATTACTGAAAACTCAATAATTGAAATTATATATATTTGTACCTATAAGATAAATAAAATATAAATATATTGTATATCTAACTGTAAATAAAAAAATATTATCTATTTATCTAAGCATTCAATTTCATACCCAATTTTATACTCTCACAATTCATTGAACGTATGTAATAAGCCCGATGCTGAAAGGTTTTGTTAAGGAAGCAAAACACAGTTGAGAGTTTTATTTCTACTATCGTTGAATAAAAAAACTACTTTTTCTCCTTTAAGTATTAAATTTAGATGTCTCTTTCAAAAGACAATAACACTTATTTAATTGTTTTATTGCTAACTCTCTTCCAACAATCATTCAAAACAACAAGATGGAAAGCGACGGACAAAATATAAAGAAACCATTGAAGTAAATTAGGGAGCTTTCAAGTATTACGTAACGCAATATGGGGGGGGTTATTCTTGTAAAACGTTACTATTGTATTACCGGCGCCGCAATAAAGGTATTTAGTGACTTTCCAGTAATAATTGTGATTTGAGGCATACATAGTTGTAATATGTGCGTTAGGCAACGTTTAGAGAATGGGAAGAGGGGTAACATAGAGCGTTACGATGCATCTCGGGGGGGGGTCGATATTGTTAAAAAAATGCGTTACGTAATACTTGAACGGTCCCTTAGGCTCCTCCCCAAATGAATAATAATATACCTGTGATTGCAACTTACTCCTGCCTAACGTAGTCATGATTTCTAATTAAGACTAATTGCAATGATTTTTTGACGATGTCACTACTTACCTTCTCCACAATGTCTTTTCTCCATACCTCAGAAAAACAATAATGTGACATAGTATTTTGGTCAAAGATTCTATTAATAATGCTATTTTAATTCTTTCAATAAAATGTATTACGGTGCGTTTGTAAATCTGTGATGTGTACGGCCAGCTATGCCGACATTTGGTGGACAAGAATCTTTTCCCATGAAAATGAAGATAGAAAAAATCATAATAAAATTAAAGTGCGAAATGCTGCCACAACAAAAGGTGAGAGACTGGTATTAACAGAACTGACATTCTATAAAATAAAAGAAATCAAACATTGCAATTCAGGCAGGGTTGCCACCCGTCCCGATTCTGCCGGGACAGTCCCGATTTCGATGCTATTGTCCCGCGTCCCGACGACCTCTGAATTTTGTCCCGATTTTTTATAACACGCCACTCGACAATTTTTGGTTAATAAAAGTTATTCGAGTTATTGTTGACGTCATTTGGTGCAATAAAAGTTATTCGAGTTATTTTTTGGGATTCTCATCGGACAATGTTGTTCAAGTTAGCAAAATATGGTGATTTTTAAGTTTTCGGGCTGATTGTATTTGAATTAGAAACACATACGAGTATTTAATTTAAATACAGATTGATAATGACAAAACTATAATAAAAATATAGTAGGTAATTAGGTTATTTAATGGAAATTTTAGAATATAAATTAAAAAAGAAATACTCAGACAGTCTTGGAAATGGGACAAGATGTTTTTTATTGTAATTAATTTTGATGAGAATATAATTCTGGATTGTTTAGGAAAAGAAACCAAATACAGTAACATGTGGTGAGCGAAGCCACAGGTAACAGCTAGTATGGGGGCGTCCATTAATCACGTGAGCGCCAAATGGGGAGGGGGGGGGGGGGTCTGGAAATAATCACGAAGGATCACGTAGGGGGAGAGGGGGTCTAGTGAGAAAATCACGTGCATTTATTTTTCTGATGAATTTGAAGAAAACCAATTCAGAAATTTAAAAAATTGACGATGAAGTTTAAAATCACATGTTTCGTAACTCTTTGTACAAAAAAAGTACACGTGATTTTCGGGGAGGGGAGGGGGGGTTTCCTGAAACATCACCAAATATCACCAGGGGGGGAGGGGTCTATAAAGTTCCAAAAAAAACATCACGTGATTAATGGACGCCCCCTCTCCTATAATCGGCTGAATGTCCCGATTTTATTTTTTCGAAAGGTGGCAACCCTGAATTCAGGTGTCCTTAATTGCGACCAGCATTAATCACACAGGATGGAAAATAATCTTCAATGCATAAGTACTGTAATACAACGCAATAGCTATAAAATTTGTTACGTTGATTACGTCATAATTTTATTTTCTGTTTCAAATAAAAATAATGTAGTGTCGGTAAGTACACATGGCAGATTCCTGTAATTTATTTAAAAAAATAAACAATAGATGGCGGAGGTTGTACAAATTGAGGAGCAATACCGAACTGTCAAAATCTTTTGCGCCTGTCCGAAATGTAAATGTAATAATTGTACGGAGGAACCTATTCGGCGATTTGACAGTTCTGCTTTTTTACAAAATGTCAGCTATTTTATACGGTTTTGCATATTGTTAACTGTGAGTGAACGAATTTAAAGTGATTCTAAGTGAATATCGAAAATTAATCTGTTGTCATCAGTGGTAAGTTTCTTTGTTTTATTCTCGAGTTTTTCATCGCCTGACATCTATAATTTTGCAATATTTATGTATTGAATCCATTCGTCTCTATACTCGTGTTTTGTATGATAATCGATAGTTATGTCTCACTATAAATCCCAGGCTTCCCCTTTCAACCGAACATGTGACGAGGTTATTTATAATTATCATTTCTATATGATCTTCTGAATCTCCCTTTTGATTAGTATAATTATATTCGCAGAGTGAAGTAGTTTCTAGAAACATCAAAAATAAAACTTCGCAGAGTTAAATTCTGTTAGTTCGTACACTTCGAACCCATTGTCTTACAATCTTTTATTCGGTTATATTGTTGTTAAATTAGCTGACTGTACACCAAAATAACATTAAATTTTTCTTCTTTTATAACCCATATTTTCTGAGATAATTTATTAGCTTTATTAACACTTTTTCTACAGCAAACAGTCTGATCTGATTACTATTAGTTATTGCAATGCATAAAGAATTTATATACTGAACAAACTATTTGATGCAATCATTAAATCAATTAGAGTTCGATTTTCAAGAGGTAAATTTTTACAAATTTGAACTATTTTGGGCTTA
The DNA here is from genome assembly GCA_963576905.1 of Mystacides longicornis. Lineage (NCBI taxonomy): Eukaryota > Metazoa > Arthropoda > Insecta > Trichoptera > Leptoceridae > Mystacides > Mystacides longicornis. The sequence goes on along the minus strand of OY756426.1, from coordinate 30,982,294 downwards.
CGACTGTCTTCAGCAGCTGTTTCAAAAGCTGGCTTAGTGTGGGTTAATAATGTTCGCCATTTAATTAATCTTCATACTCCACATTTGCTCCCAATGTGGAGCATGTGGACATCACATAGTTCCTCCAAGCCTCTCCATCTTGCTCCAGTTGCAAAGCTTCAACCCAGCTTAGTCCAGTCTCTTGTAAGACTGCAGTGTATGCCCGCTTGATTGTTAGTTTTGGCCTACCTCACCCCCTTGTCCCATCCGTAGAAAAGGCTTGCGTATTCAAGACTCCTGGGAGACATGCGGAGATATGAAACAGCCATTTCAGTGATCAAATTTGTCAAAACCCCCGAAATTATAAAAGAATATGAATCTTCAACATGTGAAATCCCAAGTTCCTTGCAGGACTCAAACCCTCATCCCAAACATCTCAAGTAGAGACACTAGCCACTGATCTTTTTATTTTGAGAAGATATTATTGTATCATAAACACAACCACATCCAATATTATTCATAAATATAATGGTCATTTTATAAAGATTATGAAGAGATTATTCACCAGTTTTCTTTTGTGTTTTTGTGAACTCTACTGGTGAGGGATATGCATAATACTATAAGGAGGTGACAGCCATTATTTTCCAGGGACACAATGTATAACACAAAGATTGTCATAGCCAAGATCACATGACTCTGTCGGAGCAGTATACATACGGCACAATAATATACATATACAATTTATATGCATCGTTTTCTCTGGTCATAATCTTTACATTGGTTGGCAGTAATGTTGACTACATTCTTTCTTCCTTTTAAGTTCCTTGTAGGAGGAACAGTGCAACAGATGTGATCGTGGTTGAAAGTTTGTCTCCATCGTCACCCCTTCAAGATCTTCACTTCACATTACAATGCCATGTCCAATCCGTCTTACATGATTTTTCCTATTACTTTAATCATTAAGTATTAATTCTCTAAGAACATATAATAACTAATGAAATAATATACTTAAAGGTAATTCATTCATTCATTTTCCCTATGCACCACACTTAGGGGCATAGGGAGGCAACTAGAGCTCTCCATTGCGCTCGACCTTGCACAACTGTGTACTCGCCTTTCTAAGGATGTGTTTTATTATTTCAACTATTTATTAAAATCTATAATAAAAATGAATCTGCTCACTCGCTCAAAGTGAACACAAATACACTTTTCGACTCTTTCACAGTAAGCTTCTTAAAACTTGTGTTGTAAAAGAGGAAGTTGGTCATCACCTGGGATTGATCCCACAAACTCCAGTACGAAAGTCGGCGTCGTTTACCAACCACTTCATATTATGCATATACCTACATACTTAGTTTTTCTTATTTCACAACCTTCTCCTTTTTCTCATTCTTGGCCAGTTTGAAGTTCTTCCATTATATTTCACAATACTGAATAAGCGAAAGTGGGGTGGGAAACTCCCCTCTCGCTTGTCCCACCGTCTATACAAAGAGTTTGTACCTTTTTGAAGAGAGCATTCCATAATGAAATGGTTGGCATCACCTTGATGCTTAGTTGGATACTCAAGAACATTTATTTTGTCGAGAAAGAGTGTTGTCAGATCTTAATCGACAGACTAGAGAAATCCTGTCTTCCTACTTCTTTAGATCCAGTGGATCTGTGCATCCTCCTGTGATGTCCATTTCTCCACTTCTTCGGGGGCCTGCCTGGGAGAAATTTCCAATATTGAAATTCTAAAACCATGGTACTTTTGAGAGCTGAGGTCGAATCTTTCCAAACCACGGACCTTGCTAAGCTGAAGACTCTTCAACTTGTCTCCCTTTCTTCTAAAGCAGTTTTCTTGCAATATTTGTGTGTGTGGAATGACACTATGTCATGTTAATATGGAAGGATGACGGTTGGCCGATAAGAGCAGTGTTTCTCCACCCTGCAGGATTCTGAAGACATGGATGTTCTCTCTCACGCACTGAAGTAGAAATGAGGGATTTGGGCATGGTGTAAGAAAAGGACATTAACTGAACGCAACGAAGAGCTTTTGTTGCCACTCTACACCCCTAAGTTAGGTCATAAAGTATAAATGTAATATGAATATAATATATATCAAAAACTACCCGCCAATACTGTTCGATTTTTAAATAGTATGAACAAACCATTACGGGCATACGACCGTGTTTCGAATTTCGAAGGCTGGCTTAGTGTGATCACTTTACGTTAAGAACGTTTGCTATTAGTTATTAATGAATGATCTATCTCAATACGGGATCGCATCAGGGATATCGAAATCCAAATGTGCACACGAGTCACAGACGTGAGAGATAAAATTGCTAAGCTCAAATGGAGGTGGGCTGGTCATGTATCCCGCAGGGACGACGGAAGTTGGAGTAGAAGAGTGACGGACTGGAGACCAGAGACTGGCCGAAGAAGTGTGGGAAGACAGCCGATGAGGTGGAGTGGATGGAGATGACCAGAGACAGAGAGGAGTGGCGTGAGCATACGGAGGCCTATGTCCTGCAGTGGATGATCACGGGCTGATATGATGATAATGAACGTGTTTCCTTCGTCGTCCTATGCAGAGACGGTAACCCCTGGGCCAACTGCCCCGACGCTAATTCCTTCATAATACAAGTACTGTATACCTATAACAAGTCACCTACTTGTTATAGGAGATATAGAGCTATCTGTTAAAATTTTAGAGCAACTATCTGTTATAGAAAGCTACTACTGCTGTCATGTATAGGGATTGCAATCCGGTCTCATTTTGAATCCGGCCGGATCCAACCGGATTTTCGTCAATCCGGCCGGATCCGATCGGATCCGACCGGATTGAAATAACCTTGATTAATTGACATTTTTAACATAATGAAGGCTAAAAATAAAACAGCACATATACGAAAGTAATTTTATAAGGGTATGACTACTTTTAAATGGTAAAAACTATAAAAAAAAAATAGTTTCAAAAGAAAAAAAAAATACAAATTAGATTACGTATTATGAAAGTAAAATTCAAATTTAACGAAAATATTTATTTTATCCTGCTTGATTGATCATGATTTGAAAAGAAAGATTCTCAAAGAACCGACACAACGGCAAAGAAAGATTCTTGAAAACTCTCCAACCCATTGTGGAATAAACCATTCGAGGTAGAGTTAGAAACTCCGAATTCGGAGCTTCTGCGATATCGAGAACGGGAGGCAATGAGGTAGCAAAGCAATAGAAGGCGTTACTGGAATGATCACGTCAACAAAACGGATCCGGTGATTCTGGTAATTATAAGAGGATGAAATCACATCAACCAAAATACCCTTGGACGAGCACTAAAGAGATGGATGTGCAGTTAGACATCCGCGTCCTAGAAGTAATACCTATAACCGGAAATATTCAGAGACACTCCTATATCGAGAATAAATGTTTGAAAAATTATTTCAGTTTTATCCTTGAATATAAAGAACTGCACACACAATCTAATGTATACCAGATAACAATCATAATAGTTTTGCTTTTAAATAGGTTAATATATTTTTTGTTGGTTAATTATTGCTTCATGCTCACGCCATTTTTCTACGAGATGACTTTTCATTGGATTGTCAATGCTATCAATACGATCAGTCAACATTCCTAACCCCACTTTGGGCACAGGGAGGCAAAAACAGCATTACACTGCGCTCAGTGTGACGCATTTGCCCCCTCTTCTCTTATTACCTTTATGGGTACCTACAACAATCCTGTGGAATTGCTAGGGATACGGGTTCGAGTCCGGTCTGTGTCGAAAAATCCCTAAATATGATAAACCGGATCCGATCTCCGGATCCGTCAATTTTTGGCGGATCCGATATGAGCATTTTGATGCCGGATCCGCCGGAATACCGGATCCGGTTTTCCGGATTGCAATCCCTAGTCATGTATCTAGTTGGCGCCAGGAATTAATATAATATCCGTTTATGTTGATGTCTATGTAATAGGTATGTAAGCATAACATAAAACTGTCAGCAGACGAATACTAACAGTAAAACGATTATGTTTAGATATTTATTTAGAGCAATGACCTCAGTTAACCAAGCTGTTTGATTAGATTTGTCTGTCTATCTATTCTCATTTATTTCACCAAACCCAGTGATTATGTTATCCAATAATGAAGAGTTGCGTAAGCTTTCCATCAGGGAGGCGTTTATATCGCTGTGTATTTTCAATAATATGTATCGCCCGGGGCATCGAATTTGTTGCAAAACGTGACCAGTTCTTTGAAATATCATTACAGTTATTAAATCTAAACACAACACCAAATCGTATGGCACTGCTGTATTATAAAACGAACTCTAGATATTGTAGTAACGTTTATTTTTGTGAGTGACGCCAATGCTTTGGCTTACATCCCTAGGAAAGAAAAGCGGCTGTATTCTTTGAGACAAGTACAAAGTATTCTATGTTTATCTCTTTCACTGCCGGCAGTAACATAATGAATGCGCGAAAGAGACAGTGTAAGCTTGACCTTTAGTACGTGTCATTAAGCGTGGCTTGGATACCGTAGTAAACGAAACGCCCACCTAAATAAAATGTATGATTTAAGTAAAGAGATTAGATTCAAAAACATTTACAATATATTATTCTGTTACCTAGTTATATTGTCAACTATATATACGGCCGTTAAATTGATTGTTATTCAAAACGCAAGTATAACGTTTTTGACGTGTTGAAGATACGTAACCAGCGAATAGCAATCCTTACGAATAGCCTTTTGTCCTTTATCCATACTTACATAAAATGTACCATGTTTATGGGACATACAATTAGAGATGGGCATTATAACGACAGCTGATAATAATAATAGCTAAATAAAAATAACGTATCTAACGTTATTAATATTAAACGTTATTATATGTCAGGTAATATTATGGAACTGAGCGTATGGTAACGACCTTTTTTTTTTTTTTTTAAGAAAAGTAGAGATTCCAGATACCAAATTTTGGAAACAACCTTTTTTTTTTTTAGGAAGAAGTTAAGATCCCAGATACCAAATATTTTAAAATAGCTTTCAGCTTTTAATATTAACGTTATTTTCAATTAACGAAATGGCTATAACGTTTTTGAATTTAAGCCGTTAGTCCCATCTCTACATACAATCCGGAATATCAGTTGTAGACAGCGAAGGGATTGAAAAAAAAATCACCGTCCCTATGGAGCCCAATTTCATTTTACCTTGATGCAGACAATTTGACATTTTTAATTTGCCGGTTTTCAAACAAACGATCTGGAATAAAAAAAATATAAATTGTGATCGAAATGTTGTTATTCTCAAACATTAGAACCTAACCTAAAATATTTGATTCGATACGTATTAATTGACAAAACAAGACTTCATCTGACATCAAATCTGGCGCGAAAAAGCAAATCCATAGATTTCAGCATAGCAACACTGATATCTCCTAGATATCCATCTAATGGATAGTTTTCAATTGATGCGGCCGTCAGATTCTTTCCATCACTTTAACCACTACATAACTTTATCTTATAGATGGCTACCAAGAGCATTTATCTAGATATTGATGCGTTGGGCCTAGGAAATAACAACGAAAAAGAACTGTCATCGCCCACTAATTAGTTGTTGGTTCTACCGTGTCCAATATAACGATAAAAGAACGTACATAATAATATACTCTACTTCCAGATCTAGCACCATGTTCGTTTGGTTCGAATGCTAATGTTTCAACTAAAATGCTGATTTACAGACGATTTTCCAAATACCAAGAATGCAAGCTTTTCTAATGTCGGACTCGCTACGGATCCATTAATACTCGATTATTATTCTAAAGTTTAGGTCTCATCACGCGTGTTGCCATTCTTATGGTAACGGGATCACTCTATATGCCTAATTTATAGGTCACTGGGATACTATATAAAAACATACACACCGCTTTTGAAAATAAGCCCAATCTCACGAAATCGATCCGAAAGCCCATTACTACAGAATTCTGGGACTCGAAAGGGATATTGCTTATTAAATTAACCAAAATTGGTCAAAGCCGGTAACCCCGCCATTGTTCAACACTTTCCTATTGTATTTTGTTTTATACCCATCACCCCGTGTCCCGTGACAGAGGGGTAGGCAGAGAGAACGGACCTCCACTCTTTTCCTATCCGAGCACACTTCATTCGTCTCTTATCGACATACAACCTCTCACATTTCTCTTACATCTAACCAGCAGCCCGATTCACGGAAAAGTTTAAGTCTAAGTTTAGTTCGAAGTTCGAACTAAGTTCGATTCAAACTTTTCCGTGAATAGGGCTGCTGGTAATAATAATTGTAGGCGGCGACTATCTACAGTCTATGTACCTATTCACGGAAAAGTTTGAATCGAACTTCGTTCGAACTTCGAACTAAACTTAGACTTAAACTTTTCCGTGAATCGGGCTGCTGGCCTTCCTTGAGGACGGAATCGATTTGTTCGATCCACGTCATTCTCGGTAGGCCACACGCTTTCTTACACCTTTACATTCAGCCTTGTGAATTCTCCTTATCATTATGTTTGCCTCCATTCTTTGCCCACATACCTAAACCATCTTAACTCATTGATTTTCATCTTTGTCACAAAACTAACATTAATACCACATTCCTACCTAATATTCTCATTATTTTTCAACTCACATAGTATTTCCACATATTATTCTTCGTAGATCTATACCGCATTTATACTAAATTTTTCTTTTTTCCCCCTGTCTAGAGGCGGGACTAACGGCTTAAATTCAAAAACGTTATAGCAATTTCGTTAATTGAAAATAACGTTAATATTAAAAGCTTAAAGTTATTTTATTTTACAAGCCTAAATGAACATTTGGTATCTAGAAACATAACATTTCCTAAAAAAAAGGTCATGTGTTGTACGTACATAAAGGATAAAATATAACCACAGCAGCTTACGCAATTGTTTTGCATGATTTGAAGGGGGAAATTAATGAAAAAAGACGAAGAAGCTGACAACGAGTGTCTTGCTCCTCCACGACAACGCACCGGTAAATTTGGTCCTCTTGGCAAGACCTGGCAGGAGTGTGGCTTCCAAAATATCATTTATCCACCTTATCGCCATTATTCTGTAGTTACATATTTTCCCAAAAACAACAACTATTAAAAAATGGTACAGCTGGTTGAACTTCGCCATGTTTGATTATAAAACGTCTCGATTAAGAGTGACGTTTCATATCTTCTTTGAATGCCCAATTCGATCTGATAGGGGCATGTCCGACTCCCTAAGGGGTGTCCCCCGACCGTTTAATATGTGCGCGCTTCTTGTTAACCTTTGAATCCCAACGAGTTCTGAAACAGATCTTCACATTTATAACGACTAATGGTATAAAGTTGTAACATGTTTACCTTCAGCTCTTCTTGTGTAATATGAATCCTTCCGTAGAAATATCGTCCGAGGCTTATCATCCACCACTCAATGGGAGGTTTTCTGGGGAGCTTCCGACAAGACACACTAGGTGGCAGCGCTTCTAATCAGGTCTATTGTCAAATTATGACAGCTGTCAAACATACCATCTAGCATTGACTGATGAATATTCTGCTAATATATCTCCTCTCTTTTTTGTTTTCTCAATTTATTAAACAATTTAACGTTTTAATTATTGGTGATTGCAAAAGTGGCTTTTTCTAGGAGGTAAACCATAGTGTGTCCTTTTTCTGTTACGGCATTTTTTCATTTGTATTTAGGTAGGTATATAAAAAATAAAATAAGATAAATGTATGTAAAAAGAAATGTACCATGATTATTCTAAACATATGGTTGAGGTTATAAACGTTAATTTGACCAGTGTTGCCAATGCCGTTTTTCATACGCAAAGTAGCCCAACTGAAAATTTGGTAGGTATTTTAGTATCCGAAGAGAGGTGGGAGTTCACTAAAAAAAGGTCATTTAGTATCCGAAAGGTGAACATTCAGGGAAGTAACCCAAGTGGCTATACCTGTCGCCTTTTAGATTTTTTCGTCGCATATTCTCGTTCCAAATAGCCCAAATGGGAGTAAATCGCCCCCTTTGGCAACACTGAATTTGACAATAGACCGGATTAGCAAAGGCGCCTCTAGTGGCACAAAATAGAAAATAAACATCCCATTGGGTGCACCGCCTCATTAAAAAAAAAGTGACGTTATTTCAGTGGTTCTAAATTCAAAAACTTTTTAACTTTTTAAGTAATGTTTTTGATAAAAATAAATAATGTATTATTTCCAAATACAAGTGTCTAACTAAACTCTCAACAAAAAGTTGTACCTACTTAATAAGAATTCGAAGAAAATTTGTAAATTATTTCACGGAACACGCACGCATCATAGTTCTAAATGGAGACACGCGCATGCGCTCCGTTTGATTCGTTAGTGATGTAGGTACGTTGGAAAACTCGACACGCTATTGGTCGATAATAAACAGGCGATCGTCGTATGTTTTTATTTTTCAGAATTTTCCCGCCGAAAGAAAGAAAAATTATTTTTGAAAAAGAATAAAATAAATATTTGATTTTAACGATTCCCTCTCCTACACCTTGTTTTGTTACGTCCAACCAGCGTTGTTTGTTGTGGAGGCTTGGCCAATACGTCACGGCATTGAGCCGAGAAAAACAACTCAACAAAGTAGCTATCAGTGTCACTATAGGTACACATCTATTTACTTAAGTACATTTTATATGTATTATGTATGTAGGGTGCTCAAACTATATTATTATGTGTACATAATGTAATGAAATTTTAATCAAATACCTATTTTTTGTTTATTCCTATATTTCTGTATCCTGACTGGTTTGGTAGGCAAACGCTCTACGTGGATACAAGACACTATTTAGTTTCTAAGTTTCTCATGAATTCATTGATCCATAAGCTACCATCAGACCGTCCACGTTTCTGCTGTCTATAAAATATCTGAAGTAAGTGTTGCATGATTTCTGTCGAACAGAGTACTAATGAAAAACGCTCCTAAGTAGGTATGTACGATTCAAATTAACCATTTAAAAATCGAACACTGTAGCTGATATTTTATTTGACACAGAAGCCAGTTTTTTTTTCGTCTATGATTCACTTCAAAATAAAATTCAGATATCACAGGGCTATTCCAAAGGAATACCTATATCTCAACAGAATACTTTTTACTGTGTGATTTAATATTTAAAAGAAAGAGATAAAAATATATTATGACAATATTTTGATCTAACCCTGTTCCTGACTCGGCCTCCCAATCTATTTTAAGTATCTCCTCGTCTGGATGCATGGCCCAGTTTCTTCGAACATTTAATTAAATTCTTTACATTCACTTCTATTGGCCTATTATCAGCTATCAACTAGGTATGTTTATCTTTTATCTGTGGAATGTCAAAACGTAGCAATGGTCACTGGATCCCTGGATCCGTAGGTAGGTATGCGACGTAGATATCGTATTATTCCGTGGTAAACAACTTTTTAACTGTTTTTCAACTCGTTGCATACATAAATAATATGTTTATTATAATATGTACGTATTGTGTACCTACATTATTATGTATGTTAATGAATTTGTTTACAGCCAACTGCTAATACTCACAGATAGGTACCCACCCACCAGTGTTTACAACTGGCAATAATAATAATGTGAAGGTCGCTTGTCCATAGACAGCGAGCGAGTCGAATTCGATTACAATAATATGCGACATTTTAAATGTAGTTCTTGAAGTTATGCATCCTTTTTTTGTTTTTCGTGTGCCGTATCAGTTTTTGAGATGCACCTCTGTGCCTTGCGACCCGGAACAGCCTCTTAAAGCCTCTCAGCCCTTTTCCGGTCAAACGCTCACGTTGCTTAATCAAATATCTGCCTTCTATTAGAATTTGAAAAATTAATTAACAATGACAGCTGTTCAAAGAGAACGTTGTTCTTTCTCCTATCGGGGTTTCGAAGACGTGCATGGAAGACCCTTTCACGATGTGTTCCGTTCCTTCGAAGCAGAGCTGAGGGATTTGGATATGTTGTGGGAGGAGATCCTTGTCCACAGCAGGGGAGTTACTCTGCATTTCCATCTCAACGCCGATACAATTTCAATCTTAAGAACGATGTCATTATCATATTATTTAGATTTAGGTTGCTACGCATGTAAATAGTTTCACTTAGGACTATTTTGAATACGGTACCTACTTATAGCTTTTCGAAAAAAAAATGATTTAAAAAGGGATATTCTTTTCAATGAATCTGGGCTCACACAAAGTGAACGCAAATACACTTTTGATATACCTTTCACTTTAACCAAATTAGAACGTTGTGCACCAACAAAGCCAATAGGCAATAAAGATGATACATTAACAAAAATGGATATATATTCATATTCTGGCGCCAAATACATGACAGCAGTCGCAGTCTTTAAATTTGGTTGCTCTCTTGTTTTCAATAATTTCCAACTTTTATCTCTATATTTCATTAATTATTATCAAATATCTACTTGTTGTATACATGGGATTTTTCGACATGTTGAACATGTTGAGAATTCTCATGATTAGGAGTTTCGGAGACAAACATTACCACCTAATGGCGAACGTTGTTAACGTAAAGTGATCACACTAAGCCAGCCTTCGAAATAACAGTAGAAGACGGTCGTAAGCCCGTAGTGGTTTGTTCCATTTAAAAATCGAACATCAGTAATGAACATTGTTATATAGAGTCATTAGTTGTTACATATTCGTTCAAAAGGTTGTGTCGTGAAAGTGGAAATGGTCGGCACCAGGTTTCGAACCCACGACCTTCACTACTCTGTGCGTACGAAAGCCGTCGACTGATACCACTGATGGCCTACCAACAACTTATTTATTTCAATATGTTACATATTTAAAAGGATTTAGATGAGTAGGTACTTTTATTATTTTTACATTAGACGGTCGACAGTCGGATTGAATTTCAAGAGTACACTTTTATTTATTTATCGTATGGTATACAGTACATCACATCATAAGTTATTCAAAATAATAGTCATTTAGTAAAATAATAAAAATGGTTGGATGAGCGTAAGCAACAGGCTTGCTTGTCAAATGTTTAAAAGGTTTCATACAATATATTCGGTCGCTGGGTCATTGAAGGTGAAAAAGTCTTCTGGGTCTCCATCATAATATGCTCGAAGGCTGCACTCAGTTACAATGTGTCGCACTGTCTGTCTCTCCGCTCCGCAGTCGTACTCAGGGGAGTCCAGCCAACCACATTTGTGGAAGAAGTCCGCACATCTCCCGTGTCCTGTACGGACCCGGTTGAGCGCGGACCACACTCTGCGCGGCTGGTCGAAGCCGGGTGGTTTTATTGTTATGCACGGCAATTGACGGGTTTCTGGGGTGGCAGTCGCTTCCCATCTGGCCTTCCATGCCTCTGTGGTCTTGAAGTTGGAATCGTAGAGGTTTTTGGCAGTCTTCAGTGAGAGATTCCGAGATTTGAGCCTGTTGTTGGACAAAAGGTATATAGCTAAGGTCCGTGTATAAGAGTACATAACCCTATGTTTATGAAAGAGGAAGATCATTATTTTTACTGACACGGTGATTTTTTTTTTTTAAAGACACGGTGACCTTAAAGAGACTCTAGAATTCCGATAATGTTGATTGTGTTGATAGTATATCCAATGTCTATCTATAGGTACCTCGTTTGTTTACGCTGATTTTTGTTTTTACTCTTGTTTCATGCGAAAAATATTACAATGATGTGTATCGTTGGTGGGTGTTTGTTGTTGTTGAAGTATTTTTCACCATTTTCTATCACACACTCATATTATCGTCACCTACTCTGAGTACCTACATGCATATGGTAGTTAGATCAACACGATAAATAAATATTTGCAAAATGTATTGCGTAGCGTACGCGGAAGCTAAAGATAAGACGAAAACATCGTTCGTCTGCCAGATTTCTTTTACATTATTATAAGACGAGACCTATAGCTACTAAGTTATGGTCGATAGAGTGAGGTCCCTAGAAGGGTGGACATAGAAAATCCACATTGAAACGATACAATGAAAACACATATTCAGTTTGTACCATTAATACTACTTACTAGTATAGTTGACCATCAGTGCTCGAAGTCGAAATTCGACCTTAACTTATTTTAGTTATAATTTTGAACATTATTAAAGTTCCATTTATCAAAGACTGAGCGAGCGCTATTTCAAAATTAGCTTTCGCCACTCCTTCTGTATATAAACTATAATTACTTACGCGCAATTTCGTAAAAATGGTCAGAAAGTTTTTCCTTCACGTATATGCGGTGGGGTTGCCGGCTAAGAATAGCACCTCTGCTCTTTTTGCTGGTTTTTCGAGCATCCTGTAAGAGGCCGGAAATCAAAAAATCAGATTGGGACCGTGAAGTTGACCACCTCACGTCCTTAAACATCAACCGGTCAGAAAAGGCACTATAAGTCTCGGACGCCTTCGAGCGCAATGGAGAGCTCTTGGTGCCTCCCTATGCTCCTGAGTGGGATTTACTGACCGGCTTTTTGGTTTTGATTGCATCGATCGAGCTATAGGGGGTCGCTTTCGTGCGGGTCGGGTTTGTTGCGGATTGGTCTCCTCCGGGTTGGCTTGCGATGTGCCTTAAGGGAGAATAAATGTATGTATTAACATAAAGATAATAATCTAATTTTTCGTGGTGACATTGTATTTATTTTAAGTGCAAGCGTTGGATTGTTCGAGTACTTGCAATGTTGTGTCTAGACTAGTAAAAATAATCGGTTGATCGTATACGCATTATATTGACAACAATAAAACTCAACCGTATCGCCGAGTCGATCTGCCACACGCATACCTAGGAAACACCGGATACTCCTACAATTTACATTTTGTGGAGTTCCCAGATTCTCGGTACGACCTGCTGTTATGTTTGCCCACTTTGCGAGATATTTCTGGATGAGTCGAATCAATCCGCTTGCCTACTCGTTAAGCATTCTTGTCGGAATAATAATAGGTGCGTATAGCATTATTATGTTTTGCGAATCATCTTACCATAATAATTCGGTAAAATTTGGGTTTAATGGAGGTTATTCATCCAACAACATATACAATAATGTAACACGTTTCACATGTGACTTTTTTCCTACTACACTGCCATCTCTTGGATTTTTTTTAAAGTTATGCAACTATAAAGGAATCGTTTTATTACAAACTTATGGCCCGTCGAACTTCATCCCCCATCCGAATCAACAAAATTATTACGTAATGCAATATATTAAAAGTTAAATTTAATTCAGTTATTATCTCATATAATTCATGTTATAAGTCAAAATTATTATTTTTTATTCTGGGTTAGGTGGAAGTACGACGGCCGGGTCAGCTAGTAATAAATAAAATTAAGTTTTCGAATGTTCTTCTATCCTCTATAGATAGCTTAACCGCGGAAGCCAGAGATATAAAATAATAACATGAAGTCAGTTTTCCGGACGCTGAAATTATCACATAACCTATGAATCATCGCATCTAACTTAAATTAACCATGCAAAATCTAATCATAGGATTACCTACTATAAGCTTATTCGTAATTATCGGTTTTACGTGATTGATTTTTTTTCCCATTATAAACATACCTTATATTTCAACATTTTATACATCATAATTCATATATATTTAGTGCAACTCCAACAACATAGATGTATAACTTGGACTCGTCCTGATAAAGACCTACCTATGGAGTTTCATGAAGTACGTCTGTGAGACTTGGTGCCTAAAACTGAAAGACTTGGTGCCAAATAACTAAATTAAAAGATACTCGAGGCTTTCGAGGTGAGGTCCGTCAGAAAATTTGCATTAATTTCCAAGATGGACCACATATTAATTATCTTTGTTTCCACATGATTTTGTTGACAATTTAACTGTCACCAGTGTGTGGATATCACAAATACCTACGTATAATCTATTTATGATTAATGTTTTGAACTTCTGTTGGGATTAAAAACCACCTCTACTCTACGAACCACGTTTTATTTCAAAGTCCAACACCTATATTTGACACTTGATTGTATTAACTAATCTGGCCTTATCATATATTTCTTTATCTGTAAAAAATAATCTTGTTTAAAAAAACACAATGACCTTTTACTATTGAATCTTACGAATATAACAATTTAATATGATATTTTTGAGTCAAAAATATCTCAAATTCTTCGAAATGTTTATCTTTTTGTGAGAAAGGTTTCCAACCATAGTGTCCGCTTTTCACGTACATCCAAGTCTCTAATGTTCATCATTTTAAGCTATATTTAAAAAGAAATTAATGTAACTTTTTTTATAATTACCTAACTAACTTTCCCGACAGTTCTTAACCTGCGGACGTATTAACAAAAAGGGATCCGTTTTTATATGAATAAAACGTGTACTTCATTGGCGAAGCGTCCATAAGCGCGAATTCTTCACAATTTTACCAAATGCTTCACCCCTTAACCTATACGTCGTCTTCCGCAATCCTCATTCGCTTTCTCCCCTAAGTTTATCCTCGTACAATTTCTGATGTGATTAAATGTTTAGAAGGCTCTAGAATAGTCTAGAATGTCTCCCATTGCCTTTTGGATGGTAGTTGAGGCTTCGACGAACCATATCTTCTATATGCACGGAGGCCAGCTAGTCTGAACGGATTTTCACGGCTGTAAAATTATGTTCTTGTGGCCCGTTTAATGTTTGTACGATTACCAAAAGTAAGAATTACATAGTTATATTTCAATATCAAATCCTTCCAACACATTATGTAATATCTAGCCTTCTTTGGAGGTACTTTCTTGTAAATTCTGCAAATAGCCAAATTTTGCTTTGGCTATCTCTTAAACACACCATTGTCGTTCTCATCATTGCAAAATCCTTCCCTCTGATTTTGTAATAATTATTTTGTTTCATTTACGGACTTCAAACCATCCTAGTAGAAACTATGTGATAAAATCCGATAATGAGTGATTCATTCCACGGAATCAAATGATCACACATTGTTATTGTGATTCTAATAATAATAACTCCAGCGCAAGGGAATCCCGGATACTTATATCGTCATCCACCATTTTGATCCCAATATTCAACCGGGAATCCCCTCTGCGGTTCTTTTGTTTTTTTTTAACACTTCCGCCGCATGATCGGATTGGGGTCATCTCGGTCATTGTGCAAAAATTGTCTTTGTTACAAAGTTATGTATATGGATTAAACGAGGGTTATAATCATAACTGAAGATTAAGTCTAGTCTAATGGTCATTGACATTACGATGATTGGGTGTAGTGGAGTAGGGGGGGGGATTTCGAAAAATAAAAGAGGGTGATTTTTTTTATTTATCTTGGAATATGCGGAAAAATGTTCACGAAAAATCGAATTTAAAAATGAAAAAAAATTGACTTGTGACTTTGTATTTCTGAGGTTTTTGTAATTTTTTTCTTAATTTTTTACTTCAACCATTCCTTTATTCTTCAGCTGTTGGAAAAGTATATTTTTACTTTCCTAAACTGAGTAGGTACTTTGTTCACAATTTTCAGTTTTAGGTCAAAAGGTGGAAAATTGAAACAAAACTAATAAGTTAAATAACTCGAAAACCACTGGCATTTGACCCCTGGTTCACGGGAACAAAATTGTTGCAAATTAGCTCTAGTATAACCCCTTTCAAGGAATGTATCGTATCACCAATCAGCCTGTTTATACAAATGAGTAATAAATCAAAAATTAGTAGGTAATACTACTTCTTATTATGTTTCCAGAATTGGCAAAAAACAACACTACTTACGTACTTATTTTGGGGGCTCGCCTCTATTAATTTGGACCTCTACAAGACGGGCGTCGACAACTTTAGAAGGCCGTCGAGTTCTTGTGGAAAAGAGTAATCTCACGAAGAATAATAATTAATGGAGTATTTAGAGTATGTACCTACTACTTAGTCCTCGTACGATATGTGGCGTGATCTAAACTCCACCCGTACAAGACAGACATACAGTGCCCTCACTTAAATGTGAACCTTTTAATAAAAAGGTTTCATCATACAATAATATAATACATTCATGTTTGATTAAAACTTTAAGACCTTTTTATAAATTTCCCACAATGTTGGGGCCGGTTCACACGGCGACCAATTTCACTGGTCCGTTTTCTCGGATACGCTTTTGTTTAAATGCGATTAATTATTTAAAATCGACAACATCGCGCTTGCATGCCACTTTCGTTGATTGCTGGCAACCGTGCACAAATGGTGACACCATGTACTTGGCTATTTAGTATTTACTATAATTGTGCACAGGAGGCTTGAGTTAGTTCATACTTAAGCCAGTATTATGAAGTTAGTAAAAAAATCATCTGACTATATTTATAATTCCGTTTGTCACCAAAAAGTGAGCGCACGAACTGTTTAAATGACAACGATTCTGTAAATGCGGAACCTCGATTTGTGAACATCACCCCATTAGTGACAAATCCGTTTAAATCTTTCTGTAAATACAGAGCCTCTGCCTGTGAAAATCACCTCTTTTGGTGGCAAACTCGTTTGAAACGCTTCGAAAACGTTAAAAACTATTCTGAAATACGGAGCCTCTGAATGTGAACATCACATCCATTAATAACAAACTCGTTTGAAACGCTACTGTAAATTCGAAACCGTTAAAAACTATTCTGAAATACGGAGCCTCTGAATGTGAACATCACCTCCATTAATAACAAACACGTTTGAAACGCTATTGTAAATTCGAAACCGTTAAAAACTATTCTGAAATACGGAGCCTCTGAATGTGAACATCACCTCCATTAATAACAAACACGTTTGAAACGCTACTGTAAATTCGAAACCGTTAAAAACTATTCTGAAATACGGAGCCTCTGAATGTGAACATCACCCCCATAAGTGAAACGTTTGAAACGCTACTGTAAATTCGAAACCGTTAAAAACTATTCTGAAATACGGAGCCTCTGAATGTGAACATCACCCCCATAAGTGAAACGTTTGAAACGCTACTGTAAATTCGAAACAGTTAAAAACTATTCTGAAATACGGAGCCTCTGAATGTGAACATCACCCCCATAAGTGAAACGTTTGAAACGCTACTGTAAATTCGAAACCGTTAAAAACTATTCTGAAATACGGAGCCTCTGAATGTGGAAATCACCTCCTGTGGCGACGAATCCGTAACTTAATGAAACCCTTTAATATAAAATTAAAAATTACCTCCAGATACTAATAGTCCGGTAAAAACGTAACTCCTGTATGAACTGGGTCTTATTCTGAACTACGTGCAATTGTTGTGAAATAATGATAATAAACAACATTTAGCCGGTGAGTAAAAGTAATACATGCCGACCGTTGCGACTGCTGGCTAGTGGCTAGGATCTCTTGAGTCTTGTTCAGTTTATCAGTTTTATCGAGACAATCATTCGAGTTGGACGTTCGCGTGTGAAGTGTTTTTATAAATAAAATTATAAAGAACAGCTGTTGTGCGGCGTGCAAGTTTAATAACCTATAAAAACAATCATTATTATTAACTCTAGTTAAATATTAACTTTTTAGTTAATTTAATTTAGTTGTGAGCCCGTGACATTATTAATAATTATTATTTTACATACCTTATTATTGTTTGTTGAAGAAAATCTGGGTAAGTTGTTTTGTTTGAATTAATATTTGGTGGCTCTCTAGTGTTCTCATTAATTTCCAACTTTTATCTCTATATTTCATTAATTATTAAATATCTACTTGTTTTATACATGAGATTTTTCGACATGTTGAGAATTCTCATGATTAGGAGTTTCGGAGACTTAAACATTACCACCTAATGGCGAACGTTATTAACGTAAAGTGATAAGACTAAGCCAGCCTTCGAAATAACAGTAGAAGACGGTCGTAAGCCCGTATTGGTTTGTTCCATTTAAAAATCGAACATCAGTTATGAATTCTCAGAGTTTTTAGTTGTTAGGTAGGTACATATTATTCTTTATTTACTTTTAATTATTGTTTTATTAGTAGAATTTAGTGGTTTAAAGTCAGTCACGGGGAAAACCTCTTGTTTAAATAATTATTTCATTATTAGCAACACGATATTTTCCATTTTTTATGAGACAATATCGTGTTTATTAATCGCAACAAATACGTGTTTTTTCGCTAATTCTTCGATATTATAAAAGAATGTCTAAAGTGAGTTATAAATCTTAGTCTATCAAAACAATTTCTATGGTATTCTTACTATTCTTGTCGGCCAACTAATGTTTAATTATTTAAAACTATTTTTACTGCGTAATATTTGTTGTGCTGAAGTATTTTTGTACTTTGATAATTATTTTCTTTTCGTGTGGATAGTTCCCATAGATTCACTTATTTCTTTATTTCGTTGTGGTTAAAAATATTGATAGTGTGATATATGTGAAATAAAATGATTTTGTTTGTTTATTTATTTATGGCGCAAAGGCCTTTTACAAAATATTTAAAAAAATAAATAAATCAAGGGAATGTGTAGGTACATAATTTCAAAATTATTAAAATAAATAAAACTTACTCTATCTGTTTGCGGTTAATAAAATAAAATAAATTCTTTGTGTGTCATTTTAAGTTGTACATAATAATATAATTTGTACATTGTACATAATATAACGTATGTCGTTAATCTAAATAATTTTCGGTCTAAATAAGTTATCTAATTATATTAGTCAAAATTCGTAATAAGGACGGGAAACTGACAATTATTATTGGCGATAGTGAAAACAGTTTAAAATTAGGGTTTTTTTTTACGTTAAGAAGTTTACATACAGAATCTTTTAATGGATTAAGTTGGTATATCAAATAATTTATAAATTAACGTTCTATATAATTATTTGCCTTTTCTTTCTTTTCTCTAAGCCTACATTATTTCTGTATGAAAATTCTTTTTAATGTATCAATGTAAACAAACAGTCAATTGCAAAACATAATAAAACTCCTAAACAATATAACATAGTAAGTGGACCAACAAAGTTGACAAATTTAGTAAGTTAATCATAAAATAAGTGATTTAGGTGCCACCATTATTCTTGATATGTTTCATAAACAATACTCAATTTGAATACAAGATAGATTTGACCCAATTGGGATATCTAGAATTGAACTTATTGGTTAAAAAATGTTATTATTGGTTGAATCAATTAATTAACAAAGACCGACATTCGTCGGCCACATGCGTATAAACAATTAATTGCCCATCTCTTGGTCACACGAATAACAGCAATTGACCATCTTATCGCCATGCTTTTTGTGACATCCTTTGACTTGAGCCCGACTTTGGTAAATTATCTTATCTTCAGGTGATTCGAATGTGTTTTTTTACGTACGCGACGGTACAAAGATTCACGTTCATTTTTTTTTCTTGATAACACTGCAGAGTATACTTGATTACACACAATTGATATAATTGCTGCATCCTGAAATGTAATCGACGATACTTCTCGTGAAGAATTCATTTTATCGACTATAGCATTAATAATTATTTATATAGCAATAGTATGGACAAATGTAACAACAAAAATACAGAGAGACTGGTAATTCGGCCAATTCCTTGAAAGGGGTTATACTAGAGCTTAGTTTTTTTTATGTTTGTGTTGTTCAGTATTCTGTTGGTGTCTCTTATTAAATAATTGAAAAAAAGAACTGGGCACGGATTTTCAATAAAAATTTCACTTTTGTCCCTATTTTTTTTTATAGTTGGCTGCTGCCTGCTAATCAATGAAACCGATTAATCCTACTGTATATTTTTTTCTACGGGTTGCGCTTGGTATAATATAATTGCTGCCGTTTCAGTTTCAATAGCAGTGCTGTACGTTAATAACCATGTCTCAGGCTACCGGACAGCTTGAAGGCCGAAGAAATCACTCAGTCGTTTAACTCTTCGTTGTAACTTGTAACATGGACTGAAACCTTTATTAAAATTCATCATAACAAAGTTATCCAACTCGAACCTTTATTATATTATCGTTTCTACAATGATCATTGCAGCTACTCTTGAATATTACTGTCGTGTGGCATCAGCCGCCCAGAGGTGGCTTCGTCAGAAGACAAGAGATAGAAGCAAAGGTTTCACTGCTGCATCCAGGAGAAACACTAAAGAGCAACATCCAAGTTACTAAGCCATTGCGAGGCATTAGGAGTGGCATTGTGTATTTCATTGTACGTGCCAGGGAACGCTCTCAGGGGCAAGTCTCCACGATATGTTGGATGCTCTCTACATGTTCTTTAGTCACGGTCCGTGTCCCGTGCGGATAGGATTCAACGCCACCCATTGACGCCTGGGGAGACTGAAGCCAGGCATTGGCAGCCCCACCTCCTGCATCAGGCCCCGAGTATCTCTATTTGAGGCTCGCCAGCCTTCTTCCCCCCATTGAAATTACTCTGAATATAACCCGTGATTATCAAGCGCCCTTGAGGTGATAATTATCACGAAACGGCGCGTTAAAAATCGTCCTTTTATTATTATTATAAAATACATACACTATTTGGTATCCAACGAGCTTTTTTCCAGACAAAATACACCTAATGTAATTTAATAGAAAAGAATATCTCTAATATAAATTAAAGTCGGGTTAGTGCGAACACTTATAACTCGAGATCGGCTCAACAGATCCTTCTGATGCTTGATTTATTGGATTCTTCTCCGCTCCGGATAACAGAATAACTAATAAAAAGTTGAAAAAAAAAATGGATAAGAAATGATGTAAAATACAATATTTAAGTTAGTATGGAACGGTTAACTGCGACGCGCCCACGCAATCGCGGGTAGTTTCCTCTCATTCTTGCATACGTGATTGTAGTACAGTAGCCCATCCCACTTACTCCACCGCACCGTTTCGAGTGTTTTAGAAAATGTTCATACAAAGTCAACAATATTATCGGGCATATTTGTATTGGTACCTACTTCATAGGCGAGGTAGGGTGTGTGCGCGAGCGCATTATTCTTACGTTGTTCCCGCCAGAGCTTTGAATACGAATGAAATATGGATGTTTCGGAAATATTTTAATGTTATTATTTTATTGGCTTAACTCAATCAAATTAAAATATTTTTTTGAAATTTCATAAAATTTTAGCTGGAATATTTTTTATGAAACGCGTCGACTTAAAGGAGTCTTTAAATTTTAAAAGGAACTTTAACTAAAGTGTTCTTTTGAAGCTTTTTATGAAACCGGTTGCTAACCAGACCTCGAAATTAGCATCAAAAGATGGTCGTATACCCGCAATGGTACAAACCATTAAAAAAATATACGAATTTTATGTCAGGTTTAGCGATGAGTATTAATTTTTAAATTAAATGGTGTCTAAATAAGAATTAATTGGTCCTAAGATTTGAATTTGATCGTACATAAATCGTATTAATTAATATATTTAATTTTTAAATAATACGAATTAAATACAGTTTACGCCATAAAGATTGAATTAAATTTAGCTAATATATTATTGCATTATGTAATAGTTATCGTTGATTCGGATGCGGGATGAATTTCGACGAATCATAAGTTTGTAATATAAAAATTTCTTTGCGTAACTTTTTGAAAAATCCAAGAGATGGCGGTGCAGTAGGAAATAGGTGACTTATGAAACACGTTACGTTATCGTATAAATTGTTGAAAGAATTGAAGTTTTGCCGAATTATTATGGTAAGATTATCAGAATTCAATTAGATAATAATAATTGCGTATTATTATTATTATCGAAGATAGGTCTGACATAATCGCTTGTGTTCAGTCTTTTGTCACTTTGCCCGGGTGACATTCCGATCCCACACCGCCGTTTCAGCTTCAGCTCTCTCTGCCAACCCACCTCCTGCCTTCCGGTCAAGTTCAATGCTGATCGGATAATGAGCGTAGCGCGACGGTACATATCGACCAACAGTTGAGTCATCGTTGTTTCATCGTTGCATTATGAAGTTACCTACATTCAACTGTTTATTGCTAACATTGCATTAATTATCAATATTATAATCGATTTTAACATTGAATTAAATAATATATACTAGAAGGAGCATATCTACTCCTGAAATGTGTTCATGAGCAGTGGTCACTCTTGCAACAGGGATAATGGGCGATGACAATTCTTTTTCGTTGGTATTTCCTTGGTGATCATATCAACCATCAAGAAAGTATACCATATTTTCCAGCTCTGGGTTTTTATTCGTTTGGTATACACGCACCCTTAGATAGGTACACTTTTTAAAAGTCTCTAGGAAATATGTATATAATAAAAGTTGTGTATTTGCTGTCCCGCTTGTTGTTTTAAAACAAAAAGATAGAAAGAGAGTGAAGCCGTTCGAATATCTCTTGTTGAGCATAGTAAAAGGAGATTCTATGTTTTTATTTGTTTGTGTTGTTCAATGTTATGTTGCTGTCTCTAGTAAATCTATATAATAATTCAGAAATGTTTGTATGTTTGCTTTTTATCGTATGTCGGAGCATCACGCTCAAAATACAAATGCTGCGTCAGATATGAATCTGCGCAGAGCCGTGCAAAATGCCGGAGAAGGTTCTTAAATACAATTTGCTGCATTAACTTTAATATATTTAGAGCTATTTAAAAAAACTCTATTTTTAGGATCTTTTTCATACAAATTTTTCAAAAAAGACAGTAAGCCATCTTTTGGAAACAAAATTACTCACTTATGTAAAAATAACGAATTGAACGTGCATTCTTGGTGGAATTATTTAAATAAAATAATTTAAATGAAACAATTGATTTGTTATTCCACTATATTTATTTACCTGACTAGTTTCGCAGGAACAGGTCCTGCATGGTCACAGGTGACTTAGAAACGTTTCTAAGTCACCTGTGACCATGCAGGACCTGTTCCTGCGAAACTAGTCAGGTAAATAAATATAGTGGAATAACAAATCAATTGTTTCATTTAAATTATTTTATGTAAAAATAAATAAGGAGTCTTCAGTTTGTGCTACTACGAATTAATTGTGCTATTAGTAATTCGTAGTAGCACAAACTGAAGACTCCTTATTTATTTTTACATAAGTGAAAATGAACTACTACCAAGCACCCTCGGCCGAAACTATCAACAAAATTACTCATATAAACGTTGAATGGAATCTTGGTATTACCGTATGAAAATGTAATTAAATAATTGGAGATTGATTTGTTATAATATTACTGATCAAGCCTGACAATCGGAATCAAAAACGTAAAGCAAGACGGGTATATAAGCTAGTAAATAAATAAACGTCTTCTTCGCTTCAACAGGTCTTAATCTCTTTATACCTCAAAAAATGTGGCATAAAATTTGGAAAATTTCTTCGATTTGCCGCTTTTAGTACGTAGTAAATTATAATCAGTGACGAAATAAACTGGAATTCTATCGTTTCAATAATGTTTTTTTTTTAAATTAGATTAAATTTTCTATATGTAGTTTAGTTTAGACATTGGGCCATCGTCCCCTTGGCCGCCACGTCAGACGTCTGGTTCACAAGGGTACCGGAGACGGCTGAAGTACCGCAGCCAACTACGATACATAATAATATCTCAGGTGCGAAGTCCACGGCGTACACTGCATAGCGGCTCGACTATTTTCAGTGTGTTTTCTTGTTGCGCCCATTGAGTATCTATCCAACGTGAAATGAATTTCTTGTTTGTTCGCGAGACATGGTGTTAGACATTTGAAATTGTTATGAATCATACACGTACGTTGTACTATTAAATTCAATCACCATCGACATCTCCTGTCTGTCTGTTGCTTTCATCCTGGAGGATATCATAACTCTATTGTCCGCATCAACTGGTCACCTCTTCGAGTTTGTGGCGATTGATTGAGTTATCGTCTTTGTTATTCTTATTCTACGTCAGCTTTTAGTCATCCATTGCTGGTCTCATCCACATCCCTCCCCCTTTCCCCGTTGGCTGCTTAAAGTAGCTTCTTCTGATCTTTAGTACCTATCTTCTGATGATTCTGTTATTCTCCCAAGGTCTTCATCTCAAAATGTTGAGGGTCAATCTTGTGGGATATTGCCTTGCATCATGTCCTGTCCATTACCATTTCAGATTTTCTATATGCGAGCCGTGATGTCTTTGATACCACTTTGGTTATGTTCCTAAATTTTCTTAATTTCTTACTTCTTTTTACTTACTTCATCTCTTGGGCTTATATGAAACATATGGTCGTGTTTTGTATTTTTTTTTTCTTTTTTGGCAAATTGGAATCTCTACATTTTCTACCGTCGTCGGCGTTGTATAGGGTGACCCAAAATTAACGCAAAATTTAAATCATGATAAAAAACATAGTTTTTGTTTCTATAAAACCGCAAAGCACACATTAATAGGGCTATGTAATATGTATGCAATGAAACATTGACAAATATCCTCCCTGCTTTACTGGCACATGACCCCTCCTTTTTTCAACATTTTCCGTAAAATTTTGCAATAATTTCGTTAGTTGAGTGTTGAATTTCCTTCTCAATGCACACATCTTTGTGGAATTGCTGGTAGAGACCTCCGTCTTTGAATAACCCCATAACAAAGGAAATCTATTGGTGGATTACACAATCTAGGAGACTTAAACGTTTCACCGAAACGAAAATGTGCACGGTCGTAACAGGAGAACGAAGTTAAATCACTATTCTATTCCAATCATACTTCAAAATACAACTTTTTCGAACTGTAGTCATTTTTACTAACCCTAAAGCATCAACTATCAAGTGGGATACTGTACAAGGTTGCCAACATTTTACTGCACGAATGGTGGCAAATTCGAATCTCGTGTTAATTATGGGACACCCGCTTCAACATAAATGCAGTACAGTGATTATTATACTCGTGGTACGCGAATTCTTGCCAACATTGGTATTGGAAATAAATTGCATCATTCGTCTTTAGAGAGGAAGACTGCTTGCAAGGATTGCCGGAAACACCTTCAGAAAAAGACTTTATACGCTGTAAAAAATAAACGAAGGCAAATAAGAAGGTGCTCAACGTAAAACCAATAACAAAGGAAGGCTACAACCAAGAAGTATGAGAAATCCATTGGAGTTTTGATTGATTTTTTTTATATTATTTCTATGTTTAGAAGCTCTTTTCTGCCATCACCCATTTGCCCAATTTTTATGCTCCAGTTTTCATTGCGAGCTGTTATGGCAAAAGTATCAGGCTTTCTTCTTTGTTTAGCTCTTCGAAATTTTCTGAATTGAGTATAAATTCAACCCTATTCTCCAAACAGCAGCAACGAAGAGCTTTTACTGCTCTGAAGAAATCTCCAAATTCCTGTAATACTCGGGTGATGGAGGGTCTTATTCAATGCTCTGAAGAAGAAAAAGTCTATATTAAAATTGAATGCAGCATGCAGAGGAGTTGATGAATCATTTGTATTGTGAATTATGTTAACTGCATATATGACACTTGAATGATCTGCCACAAAGGATGCGATATAAAATGATAATGGAGAAAAACAATGACAACTGATTAGTGTCTATGCACACAATGGTCCGACATTATCGTCATTGACACTTCTGCCCATAGTGGTCCATCCAGATTTCCCTTCACGCCATCCAACCTGTTCTTTGGTCGTGTGTTGAAAGATTCTTTTTTGGAGTTTAGTTTTCAGCTGTTCCCTGTCTCCCAGCCAACATTTGGTATCTCTCTCGAAGGCTTTCGAGTTCATGATGATAATCTTTAATCCTCCAATTTCCGTTTTCAATCCATTAAATTTCTGTTCCATTCGGAACAAAAATGTCAAAATTTTGTGTCACATTTTCTACGAGAAATGTAGATGAAGAGAATTTGAGAGAAGGAGAGGGTTACAAGTGAACGCGTTAATTATTGCTATGCTATAGTCAAATAACCTTTTTTCGCGTATACACTGAGAGAAATTTTGTCATGATGAAGGCACGTACAGTAAATGGTTTTATAAAAACCGCAGAATACAAGAAAAAATCATAAACTTTTATGAAAAAAACCATTATCATTGAAATAATCAATTCACCTTATCTGCTTATTTCCATTCCCAAGAATGGAATTTCCAAAATTCTCGGATCAGGGAATTATTCAAGTAATTCATAGAAAGAAACAAGTTTACTTGTTTTACGTTTTTTCCAGTAAGAATAGAAATAATGTAAATGCCGTATGTCATTGATTAAACTAATGCAACTGGAATAAAACAATGATTCAATTTATAATAATTTAAAATATCCCGTACGGGAATTGTTTCTTTCTATTACGGAGATGGTTTATATGAAAACGCAACATCATTGGTATTTTCAATGATGGAGCATGGAGTTTTTTCCTGGACATCCGTACAATTTCAAAAACTTATGCAAGTCAAATATATTTCTGTTGTAAATTCCATTATTTCTTTGGTTTTGAGTAAAGCCAGTACAAATAATAGGATACTAGGTAAGAGCTGGTAGGTAATGGAAAATAGCTAGTAAACTTGAAAAATCCAATGACAATAATTAATTTCAACAGAAACAAGTAAATACGAGAATTTCGCAAGGACAACGTGAAAAAATCCAGGCCCTTGACTTTCTCCCGTGCGGCACCTGTTAAAACCAAGTTCGTACGGGGTTTTCACAAGTACGTCCGTGATTTCCAGACGGAGTAGGGATATTTTTTTACCAGACGCAATCGACCTACCTCTTAGATCTACCATTAGTTTGCTTGAGCTCGTAGATGCAAGACTTGTTTACTCATTACTTAAAAGTTTATACTAAAATCATTTTACAAACTATGTACCTATGTAGTTATATTTCTCTATACAATGTGTTATCTGGATAATTATTGATCAAACGAATTGTACGAACAAAAGACAAACATTTTACGTTGAAATTGCAATTGGCACTTTAAATTGAAATAGATACCTTAATTCAAACTTCGTGTTCATATTTATTTTCTCTTCAGGTTAACAACCTATTTTCTTATAAATAAGTAGGTAGGTATACTTAACAGATTTTTTTTTCAATGAATTTGGAAATTATTTTTTGGGAAATAATTTTTTTTTTCTATTTTATTTTAAAGACCTTCAATTAAGATCAAGTGATTTTACTTAAAAAAAAATATTATTATCAATTTATTGCTATATTTTTTTTGTTCATAAAACTCGTTTGATCAAGTGTGGACATAAAAAATTAATTGCCGTATAAGGATAATAAATAAATATAAAAGACAAAATAAAATATCTATGAATTTGCGATTTTTTTTTTGGGAAATTCTTCTTCTTTTTCTTTTATAACTGAAGTCTTAATAAAGAAGAATATTCCAAAAAAACTTCCGCAATTTCATCGTTAATTTTTTATTCGTACAATTCGTTTGATCAAGTTTCGAAATTAACACATTGTAGATGTTAGGTAAACATGTGTGATCCATACCTACGGAAGACAACTGAGGGATAGCCTGAGAAGACGGTGTATTCTCCCAGCTGTTTGGCGAGTTTCCTCAAGGAGACTATGCGTCACCAACTCATCAGTTTATAATTTAGATGAAACTTCACAAAACGAGCTGAATGTAATCTAGGGAGACTCAAAAATTTCATCAAGTCATCAATACCTCCATAGTGTCTTGCTTTGATCAACTGGGAGAAAACGTATCAAGTACAAAGAAGACAAACTCAATCACCTGGATGTGTGGAATTTTTAGATCTAGGTAGGTATTGAGAGCTTAGATAGCAATGATGTAATAGGTAAGAAAGGGGTTGCTACCTGGTTGAATCAATTACAGCATTGGTTTTTCCTCGTAATGTACTAGAAAATAAAAAGTCTCTTCCTTAGGTATATCAATGAAGTAACGGGTTGTACCAAGTACGTCATTGGTTTTTTCTCGTACGCTACTAAAAAATATACAGGCCCTTACTTAGATTTTTCAATGATGTAACGGTTTATACCACGTACGGCATTGATTTTTTCCCGTACGTTAATAGAAAATATAAAGTCTCTTACTTAGATATATCAATGACGGCATTGCTTTTTCCAATGAACTATCATTTAAAAATTCAATGACATTGCATTTGCATAGATCAATTCCTCTCCAATACCTGCTAATTTCCAGTAAACCGTACGGGAAAATACCTCGTATGAAAATTCAATGACGGAGCATTGAAAAAACCAATGCTTCACTCTGAGTCAAAAAAAACAGTTCTTACGAGAAAAAACTCAAGAAATACGAGCTTTTCCCCCTTACTTTTCTCTCAGTGTATAATAAGGCGGATATATTATGTTTATTGAACAGATTTACGTCTCTTTCCATCCTGTTTTATCTTACTATGATAAGCGGGATAGAAAGACAAATCTTTTTTTTCTAGACCTAAGTATCGATCGATAAAACATTTCATCGATCAAAGACCGTTGCATACTAAACGTATGGGTGCATACTCGCAGCTACATTTTAGGTGGGACATGTCGCTTCTATTACGTAGTGGATAATATAAGTCAATGTTTCACTTCTTATCCAAGTACTCAACAAAAAACAAAGCTTATATTATTTAAAAACAAAATAAAACAACCTGTTAATGTTACTTTAAACAAGCCATGATGTAAACCAGTCGCTCTCAAATACAT
Source organism: Mystacides longicornis (assembly GCA_963576905.1). Classification (NCBI taxonomy): domain Eukaryota; kingdom Metazoa; phylum Arthropoda; class Insecta; order Trichoptera; family Leptoceridae; genus Mystacides; species Mystacides longicornis. The sequence continues at coordinate 30,953,859 of OY756426.1, read as the reverse complement.
TGCAGTGAGAACAGAGATTAGGTACGTTTCCCCGCTATGGGAGATCATTTTCTTGGCAAGCCCGCTTCGAACCCGAATGACTTCTTTGATCTTTTGCCCGATACACACCAAAATTCGTTGCTACGCCAACACTTTTCGCATTTTACGTAATTGTACACTTATAAGATTTTAATACAAAAAGATGATCTGTCTCAAACAAACTCTCGCGTCAATCACATGTTATAATTGACTGGAAATTTGCCAAACACAAAGGGGTCAAACAATGATACGCGGGGCTTTTCCATTAATGGCATGATCCCGAAACGTGCGGAGAGGGGCATCCGAAAAACACACGAAATATCGTAAAAAAGGGAAGCAGTAATAAGAATATCACAATAAGTAAACGTCTCGCACGACTCTACGCGAAATAAAATCTAACGTAACATCTGTATTTTCGACTTGATTTGGTAACATTAAAAACACATAACTAAATTATTGTTATGTGAAAAAGTTTATTGTCGCGACCAACGCGCGATTACAGGAGCGGTGAAGTGACACTGCAGTGGTGCTTGGATCTTTTCAACCAATGTTGGAGGACTGGACGAACTCCAGAAGACTGGAGGAAGGCCGTTATACGTCCTCTACATATATAAGGGGAAGGGATCGAAGCTGGACTGCGGCAGTTATCGAGCCATTAGCTTGCTGAGCGCTGTAGGAAAAATTTATGGCAGGATCTTAATAGATAGAATGAGGAATGTGACTGAATGTAAAGTCTGGGATGCGCAAGGTGCTTTTATGAATGGAAGAGGATGTGCGGACCAAATTTTCTCTCTGCGAATGGTAACGGAGAAGCTATTGAACAAACATCAAAAGCTTTTCTGTGCTTTCGTAGACTTGGAGAAAGCGTATGATAGAGTAGACCGAAAGAAATTGTGGGAGGTTTTGTCATTTTACGGAGTGGATAGACAACTGATACGCGCGGTTGCTTCCCTTTACTCTGATAGTTCTGCTTGTGTCAAGGTGAATACTCATCTGTCACGAGAGTTCCGTCTTACGAGAGGGGTGAAGCAAGGATGTGTGATGTCACCTTGGCTGTTCAATTTATTTTTTGATTTTTGCGTGCGTGATATAAAAAATAGTACAGTGGGTGTAGATCTGAATGGGATGAATGTATGCGCTCTGATGTATGCAGACGACCTAGTATTGATGGCTGAAAGCGAATGTGATTTGCAAGAACTTGTGACGCATGTATATCAAAATTGTGAAATGAATGGTCTTAAGATGAATGTCAGTAAGACAAAGATGCTTGTTTTTGAAAGAGAAGATGTAAGAACGCAATGCTGTGTGGCTGTGAATGATGAGAACTTGGAACAAGTGAATGAGTATGTTTATTTAGGTAGTCTATTTAGCAGAGATGGAAGGTGTGAAAAGGAGATTGAAAGAAGGAAATTGGCTGGTAGAAGGGTTGGCGGTGCACTAAGACCTCTAATGAGAAATAAGAACGTGTCTCTTAAATCCAAACAGCTGATGCACAATGCAATCCTGATACCATCCATGATGTATGGAAGTGAAACATGGACATGGACGAAAAATCTGGAAGTTGGAATGAATGCTGTGGAAATGAGATCACTGCGTAGGATATGCGGAAAGAGACTGATTGATAAGGTGAGGAATGGGAATATTAGAAAGGAATGTGGTGTGGATGTTAGCGTAGTGACTAGAATGAAAGTTAATAAATTAAGGTGGTTTGGGCATGTAGAGAGAATGAACCAGGAGAGAATGACAAAAAGGATATACAAATCTGAAAGAATAGGTGCACGCAGACGAGGTCGACCTCGAATGACATGGTCCGATCATATCGGTTCAGTCTTAGAGGAGGGCCAAGTCAGGAGCAAAAGGAACAGAAGAGCATGTATGTATGCGGAATGTTATGCGTTTGGAAGAAGCGAAAGATGTTTGTTTGGATAGGAAAGAATGGAAATCCGTACTCTCTGCCTACCCCCTTCGGGAAACGGCGTGATGGGTAAATAAATAAATTTCGAAAATTATTTTTCGATTTCGAAAATTATTGATGATTGAACTTTATTTTTGGTAGGTTTTTTTTTTACACACATGACACATATAGTCGAAGTTTATTGAATACAAATATGTATAATATTTACACACATATATTATTACATTACATTAAAAAATCATATAAGTAACACAAGGCATGTCCCAATCAGAATTTTTTAGGTTTAATTAGGTTTATGATTATAAACCAAATAGGTACATGTTATTATGGTTAGAGTGTAATGCACTGGGTTCCTAGGGAGCGTTCTGACAAGACGGCAGTCTTTCAAAATATATGATAATGTTTTTTGTTACTACGGTAACAATATTATTGACAATGTTCTAAACTGACATACTCGCCTCTGGTGATAGTAGCGCCGTCATTCGGAGGAAAACATACCATTACTCTTAAACCTCACCACGTATTACCTGACAAAGAGCTAATTCCCGTAGTTAATTCTGTCGCTTTCCCCACAGCCCTATCCAACATAATATCTACCTCTTCAATATCCAGATGTGAATCCCTTGCATAGGTATATGTGTCTCTTTTTATGTATGGAAAAAATGAACCTAAAAAATGAAAAATTCTCAGCACTATTTCTATAGAAAAAATATGAAGTAATTGGTTGGATGGTGAGTCATTGGGGGTGGTTCTATATTATTATAGTCCCGGTCTAGACGTCACCAGTCGTCACCTATGACGCGAACGTGCCATACATTTATATTGATTCCTGGCATGCGCACTCTTCGTTTTTACTGTGGAATAGTTTCAGTAAAAAAACAAGGAATATCTACTTACGGCCGGTTTCATAAAAAATAAAGGAGACTTTAAACTCCCTTTAAAAAATAACGGGTTTCATAACAACAAAACGACATTTAAAACCGACTTTTAGCTAAAGTACCGTTATTGATTATTATTTTTTAGTTAAAGTCGACTTTAGTGTGTTCAAATTTTTACCACTGGAGTTCATAGAAAATTTCGTGGCGCTTTCTCTGTCAGAAAGATAAACATTTTGTATGCGGTGACACTGTGGACAAAAATAGGGCGGAAAACATAGCAAAACGGGAAGAAAATTATTGTTTACAGATTTCGTTTACTAATTCATAAACCATAATAATAAATTAACACAAAAAACGGCACTTTGATGCTCTATTGAGAAATGAAATTAACAGAAATTCCGCGAAAATATTAGTAAACAACCTATGTTTTCCATAGAATTCCATGGTAACACTACCAACTGCTACCAACTTTAAAATATTTTTTTGACATTTCAAATTTTAGCTGGAATATTTTTTATGAAACGCGTCAGCTTAAAGGAGTCTTTAAATTTTAAAAGGAACTTTAACTAAAGTGTTCTTTGGAAGCTTTTTATGAAACCGGCTTATGTATTAAAAACACATCAAATCAATAAAAAAAAACATTACAAAACACTACTGTAATGTTATGTATTTGATACTCACACACACACTTCGATCAATTTGACATTGACACAGACGCATATACTCTATAGTTTATCTGTTTTCAAACTGAGAATAGGTATATTAATATTGTTTGTCTTTAATAATAATAGAAAAAACTTTGTACCTATACATACCAACATTTCAAATTTGACGACGTATCCTTGTGATTGTTTTTGAGAGAATATTTTGAAATGGCGTTCGCTCAATACATGTACATATTACACGCATATTGAGTGTCGAATATCACCTCCTCGCGAAAAGACGCTGCCACAGGCGATTATAGTATTAAGTGATTCAACTGTATCACTGTGAGACAGTAGACAAAACAACAATTAATTAATTAATTATTGTTATCTCTGCTAATCATTTTACACCGTTTGTCGTTTATTGTCTACATACACATCACGGGTACATATATAGCGCTGCGGTTAACCGTGACACCGGTTTATTTCCATTGACGAGGTTTCAGGTTCCCAGAGTAACCGCAAGATCCGACCTTCTCGCGACATTCATACTCAGCTAGGCTCCCGTTTACTCTGTGCAACTTTCCTAAAGGGAAAATCTGAATGATTCTTCGGTGAAAAATTTCTTTTTTTCTAGCGTAACTCTCATATTTCGTCATATTATTATCTTAACAGATAAACCAAACGAACATATAGAGCCGAATCTAAAATGAGAGCAGCATACTTTATTTTATGGTCGTATTGGACACTATGGAAACAATAATAAGCTATAACTAGAGACTGGAAAATAGTGGTGTTATTTTTGGAGAATTTCGGTGTTATTTTTGGAGAATTTCGGTGTTATTTTTGCTCTAAAACACGGAATATCGAGTTATTTTTTCAACGTTGATTTGTTCAAAATTAAGGTTGATGTTATAGCAAAAAACAAATAATAATAGTAATTTTTAGAAATTAAGTATACTTAACAATTTTTATAAACATAGGTACTTTACCAAATGAATGAAAAAATCTAATCAACAAAAGTATAACAAATTTACAAAAAAAAAATCAAATAAAAAAAATTAAAAACAATATTCAATTCTACAGAAAATTATGCAATAATTAAAACTACGCTCCAAAACAATAATAAAAAAAACATTGTTTCGTTGAAAGATTTTTCCTTTGATTTGTTAGCATCAGGGCATTTGAGTCTGACAAGCAGGAAAATTTCCACTGCGCTACGATCCTTTTTACTGCTTTTTACTACATACAAAAATGTACTTTACTTATTGATTCTATTATAATCTTTTGTGATGAATTGGCCATACGCTAAACAAGTATATAATCATTATTTATTAAAATCACACTTTTTCTGTAAATTAGGTATGAATTTCGCATTTTTTTCTCCAAAAATCACATTATCCGCGCTATTTGCGCAAAAACTTCGAAATTCGCGTTATTTGCACAAAAACCTCAATTTTTCAGCCCTAGCTATTATGTTCGTTTGGTTTAAATCCACCCTTATAAGCCAGATAGACCAGTTTCTGGAACCAGCCCCCGAAGACAGATTCAAATTGGCGTTCGACTACAAACAAAGATTTCGCCAATGTATAGTGCAAAAAAATTAACTATATCCACTGGAACACATAAACAATAATTTAAACCAAACAAAGACACTTATATAAAAATATAAAAAGTTGACGGTTTTTTTCTTCCTACTCTACATTGTCGAAGAATTCGTTTGTAGTCAATCGCCAATTTGAATTTGTCTAGACCTACTGAACAAGCAAATGCTCTTGTCTGCCTTAGGCTCTGGAAAACGTTCAGAAAACGCATCGTTTCTTGCATTTAGCTCGCTACTATCTACTATATATTTTTTATAGCTGAAATTTTCTAGTGTATCAGGGTTTTTTATTTCTTCTAGTATAGAATTTGTGACCGATCGGACATAATCCTCAAGTTGGTTTGTGATTTTATAATTATCTACGAAAGATTGGTGACTATTTAGGATTGTTTCGATAGTGATCTTGAACTTTAAACCAATACTGGTATTTTTACATATTTTTTTTGCTAAGAAGGCTATATTATTATATTGCATATTGGGTATATTTTATTATATTTGTTTAGCTATATCACCGATGTTTTTTACCTTGCGAAGCTGGCATTGGCATAAACGCAGGCAACCTATTATTGAGGTATGGTGCTGTTTGAATATAGATCGTTTGTTAAAAAAAAAAAAAAATTGTTCCTATTAAGATTTCATTACCTCCTGTAGCTACAATTATACAAACATCGACACGATGTGGAGTTCAAAAACCATCATCTCTAGTTGTTATTATTAGTAAGTCAATATCATCGATGACGTGTCCGATGTAATCAAACAGTGTTATTTTACGCATCACTAGTGCAGTACGATATTATAATTGTTATTGTGGTAACGTGATAAGAATGGTCTTGTGTGTTTATTGCATCTATTAAATCATGAGGCTTCTGTTGTCTCAATCTTGAGCCTCTGTAATTATTTTCAGAAGCAGAAAAATGCCAGATAATCCATAGATTGATATAATCAGTGCGACCAAAGGAATCGGGTTCCGTAGAAAGTTGTCGACAGTTATCAAAGGTTTGGAAAATTTCCTTCCGAAGAAGGATGTATAGTATTGTTTGAAGGGCAAAATAGAGATTTTCGCGGTGTGGAGCGATGTCACATTTTGGCTCAAGAACAAACTTGACTGAACGGATTTCTCAAACAACAGTTGGGTCATTTATGAGAATCGCACAAGGCGGGAATGCGTGTTGGTTCGCCACAAGTTTCTTAGAAACTTTTTGGATATTTTTAAATTGTGCCAATATGAAATCTGTTATCAGGATATAAACTGTTTTCTCTTCTCTCTATCAGTATGGCCAGGATACGAATCCTTAAATGACGTGTTCATTAAATGCTCGCTTAGAAATATCTCATCTACTTTTAGGTGTTTTTGCCCAGTTAATGTTTTAAAATTTCTGACATCTACGTCATTCTAAGTTATAAAGGTTGATATTTTAAGAGTTGTACAAGTGTATTTTCGCTTTCTGAACCATACCTTTACGTGTGAAGATTAGTTTGTAGTCTTTGCTAGTGTTATGACATGTAGCTGACTGTAAAAGCATGTTCTGACATGTGTCGATGAGTAAGAACTTGTAAGCTTTCCTCTCTGGCTAATGTCAATCGATTGGTCAAGGCGTCATTCAAAGGAATTACATACGTCATATGAAATAGCCGTAGAATTATCGATTACGCCATTTTTGAAATATCACAATATGCTGTGAAAAATGCAATCCTCAACAGAGGCTGTGTGTCCATTTTCATAATGAATTTCATCCCAACCGAATAACAACTTTAATCGAAGACTGCTTTGTTCGTTTTGTTTAGAGGTATCTTTATCATTTGAAGGTGTAGTTTGGCGTGAAATGTTCCCCATGAGTGTTGAACTTTCCCGTGATGGCTCTGGGATTATGTATTGATTTGTTATATGTATACAGTGCCTGTGTACCACCTAATAGCGAACGTCGTTAACGCAAATGTGATCGTATTTTGTATTCACTGGTAAATTAAATATATATAATAGGTATACCTAAGCGACAGACACCCATTATTATAGGAAGAGATATTTGAATTCTGGTATATATAGATCTAGGATCTGTCCTTTTTCAAAAAATAGTTTATTTCTTGAGTCATCAGCTTTTCTCCCCATTCCTCTGGTGGTGTAGGTACATTCCTACGGTTCTGTCTACGTTCTTACTTTACTACATATCTTTTGAAGTTTAATCGAATTTGAGACATTTTACTTTATCTACAGAACATATTGTTTATTCAGTGATACGAAATTATTTATTTTATTCGGTATCATTTTGATGTTTGCTGTCTAGCCAGAAAATTATACAATGTTATAATTATTATTCGAAACTAGCGTAATAGATCCTTGTGTAATGCGCAAATGACCCTGAGTGCAACGCTTGGGTGTACCAGCTGATAACGGTGTTGTTTATAGCGATATCGCTCGATAATATTAAGCTGTGTGTTGTTTATTCGCAAATCGTATTTTGGATTTGTTGAATTTATCCTTTATCACCCGAATGACGACATTTATACCATTACTTTGTTATTGTTTAACACTTATCTTAATCATTTGAATTATGATCACTTCTGCAGTTGATTTTGTGATGATGAACTATGAACTAAAAGAACAGTTACTGTTGATTTTTTTATGAAATTAAGTTTGCTTTTAGTTTATTCATCAAGGGTTCTACAGCCTGTTATAATAGGTCTTGGTTTTCTCAACAAACTTCGCATTTATAGCCTCCTAGAGGCCCAAAGAAAACGGATTTGCAGACTTGTAGTGCCAAAATTCTCTAGAGGCATACCTATTATTATTATTGGATAAGAATGGATAAGAACGTCTGAAGATAGAGAATTAAGTTATGGTACATATATTATTACAGGAGACAAGCACCCTACATAGCAACATCCAGGCTTTCAAGCCATTCAAGAGCCTCGAGGGTGGGATTGTGTATGTGTATCTTTAGCAAGATATTAAAAGTATTGCACCGGCTCTCCGCAATCACAAGCTGGAGAATCTCTATTTGACTTCTGTGGACCATCTGGGCCTACAATATCATATTAATATTTCCAACCTATCTGAAAATCGAGCGTTTGTCGCATTTTCTCTCATTCGCAATTCGAGATTTTCCATAAGTTTATTAGAATAAGAGATCAGAAAGCGTTATCGACCAAGAATGAAGTGGTCAGAAGGTAGGTAAGAAATGATATTATATTATTGGACGAGACAAAGAAATTCGAATGACAGGGTGGAAATGTGGATGACGTACAGCTACCATAGCTAAAAGTTCGTTCTAAATTATAACAATATCGTTCTGTCATCTTATCTATGGTCGAACTCTCCGTTTGAAATAAGAACCAGTTTAAGTTTTTTTTTTTTTTTTAAAACGCCGATGTTTTGATGGCGATTTTAACGGAGTTTATCACCTATATCGTGTACATTTACAGTATAGGAGTAGGCAGGTATTATCTCGAACAATCGAGTCCAAAGATCAGTTAGTTGTATTATGTTACCAGTCAATGTCCTGCGTATTTCTGATGTATTAAATAATTATTATTGTAATCACTTGAGTTGCTCGCACAGGTAAGAGATGCCACCTTGAACAAGAGTATTCACTTGTATACGGTCGTTAGAAGTTGTTTTACAAGTCGATAGTTATGAAGCACAATGATATAGTTCATCTAGATGTGTCATCGCAAAGACTGTTTCAGTTGGACAGTATCTTAGTATATTTAGAAAACAAACACCCTTAATTAAGGGGTAGGCAGAGACCATACCTTCTACACTCTAAAGAGTCTAAAGCGCGCTTCTTTCGCTTACAGCCGGTTTCATAAAAAGCTTCAAAAGAACACTTTAGTTAAAGTTCCTTTTAAAATTTAAAGACTCCTTTAAGCTGACGCGTTTCATAAAAAATATTCCAGCTAAAATTTAAAATGTCAAAAAAATATTTTAAAGTTGGTAGCAGTTGGTAGTGTTACTATGGAAATCTATGGAAAACATAGGTTGTTTACTAATATTTTCCCGGAATTTCTGTTGATCTGTCAATTTCATTTCTCAATAGAGCATCAGAGTGCCGTTTTTTGTGTTAATTTATTATTATGGTTTATGAATTACTAAACGAAGTCTGTAAACAATAATATTATTCTTCCCGTTTTGCTATGTTTTCCGACCTATTTTATTCATTTTTGTCCACAGTCTCACCGCATACAAATGTTCATCTTTCTGACAGAAAAGCGCCACGAAATTTTCTATGAACTCCGGTGGTAAAAATTTGAACTACCTAAAGTCGACTTTAACTAAAAATAATACCTAATTAATAACGGTACTTTAGCTAAAAGTCGGTTTTAAATGTCGTTTTGTTGTTATGAAACTCGTTATTTTTTAAAGGGAGTTTAAAGTCTCCTTTATTTTTTATGAAACCGGCCGTTATAGGGTACGAACATTTAGCCTTACCTACTTTAATTTTTCTTAAATTTTCTTAATACTCTGCACAACTTTCTTATTTTTTTTTATTTAATTTGAACCTTCTCCCGACAATAGCAAACACGACAAATAAATAATCGGCGATATTGGTCTAGCCGTTAACGCGTGATACGATGACCATGGGAAATAGGTTTTATATATAGAGATTATAAGTAGGATATGAGATGAGTGATGGTGTTGTTATTGAAGAAGAAGAAGTAGTAGGAAACACAAATAATAACCAGACAATGCAAACATGGGCCCAGGTGCGTGGCCTCTGTATGTATAGTATACTGACTATGTACCTACGCTAACGATACGATTTTTTTCGCGATACACAACTGTGTCACACATATCCACTATAAATCTACATAATAATTCAGTTATATAGTGATTCTCGTATGTTATCAGTGTTATAACATCACTTATAAAGCGCTCGCTTTACTTGACATTTTATTCCTCGTAATTCCTTACGAATATTATTGTAGTAATGTTAGATACAAATTATTCAATTTTGTCAAATAACTCTTGTTCAGCTTAATTTCTGAAGTTTTAAAAATTTTCTTCTAGATTTTTTTTATTTCTAGCGTTATTTCATTTATCAGCTATTAGAAAAATGTTTTTTAATTCCTAAAGTGATATAGGTACTTTTTCACAATTTTCAGTTTTAGGTCAATCAATAATCTTATTTTGGTTTCGAAATATTCGTATTAGCTCAGATTAGTTTTGAAACAGTAAGTAAATTAGGAAAAAATGCAAGGAAAATAGAAAATGTTTTTTTTCATACGAAGTCAGATATGTCACAACAAAGAATCGTTATTTTATTTTGGTTGTGATTTACTGGAATTGAAGTGTAGATAGGCTTACAATTTAAGTGAGTGAACGTTTACAGAGGCACCTAGTATTTTTAATAATTTTCCAAATTGATAGGATCTTTATAGTGAAATTTTAGTTAAGAAACATCCATCAGAGAGATGGTTAAGCAAAACGTTAAACGTTACATACGAGTATTCGCGAATATTGTTGTTAGAGGTAAAAAAAACATCACTTCCTATCGGACGATATCACTTAAAAACAGTCTCCTATGTAATCTCTTCATGATAATATTTACATAATATTACATACTTAGGTACCTACCGGTGCAAAAAACGTCAAAGTTAAAAAGCTGTTTTAGTTTAGTTTAAACTCTTATTTGATAACGAAAAGATATTAGCTGAAATTGATATTTTTATATGAGCAGAAAACTGATGCCTCTTTGCTGCAGTAGTAATAATATTATATTCAAGTGTAATGCGGATGAGCAAAGGAAGAAATGGCTGTTAAATGGACTGTCGGATTGAAGATGGCTGACCAATTCGAAATTAAGACACCTAGACAGCCAAGGCCAAGATAAAAAGACATAAATTTTGCCTAAACGCCATATATTCTTAAAGAAAAAGGATACCTAAAGGCCCGTTTACACCTTGTAAAGTGCACTGTGATTGGTATGGAACAGGGGGGAATGCAACTAACTGATTAGGAATCGAATGCGGAGTGCTATCTTAAGACAAAATAATGAATAGAAGCAAGTTCTATTTTTTGCAAGAAGCCCCGTCCTGCGCTCCTTAAACTGTTAAGAAGACTCCAGCTTATTTGTATATATAACACTTGTCAAAATGTCAACAAATCATTATATTCAAGGCTATTCAGCGTGGAAAAATTACGCAATATCGCAGTTTAAATTACCATCTTCTCTTGATAAAAATTCGGCGTTTCGACGAAAGTAAGAAAAAAGGAACGTCTCTGTATACTGCTGTTACAATTTATTATCGAATGGAAAACAGGTTCCTGCAACAAAAGTCTGTAACCATCAGCAGTACCTATGTAGGCTCAAGAAAAAAGCCATCTTTATTTTCAATAAAGTCATTTCTCGTTTCTTTCATCCATACTGTGTGTTTATACTGTCGTAATTATAATAAATATATCAATACACCTGTGTAATTGTGCAGATAATTCCTTTTAAGGTTCTGCAGTTGCAGTGTGTCAACCTGCGCGAGTGGAAAATACCTCGGCAATTATTAGCAACTCAGCACGGACGACGGCAACTGGGCAACCTTGCGATGGAATGGAATATGGCTGAGTAGGAACCTTCACTTCACTGTCCGCTTTTTCTTCACTATGTCAACCGGAGTAGGTAATTGATCGACGACATCTGGGGCCTTACTCTGCACTTACATCGTGATGGCGATCCATTTTCAATCTCAGTAACGATGTCATTAAGACGTTTAGATTTTGGTTGCTAAGCATGAAAATAATACCATGAGTTGTCTATTGACAATCCAGTATTGTGTTACGAAAAATTCCTATATTAGTGTGTATTTTATTTACATTCTTTCACGCGAATAGTAAAACTATACACTCGAATGGACAAACATAGTTCGTATTAACTAAAAAAATATGTCGGGATTGAATTTCATGAGTATCTCGAGTAGCTATCCTGTTGTAAGATTGTAGTTTTGAGATTCAAACCTTATTGCACACACCGTGACTATATAATATTATCCTTCAGCTGTGTTGCAAGGGAATGAATGTTTTTCGCCCGGCTGGTGACCTGGAAATTATCACCTTGGCACGACACAGTTATATATATCATAGGGTGATAAGTTCGAATTCTATCGTAGGCATGGGATTTTTCAACATGTTTGACACGAGGACACACAAGTTGGGTTTGAGATTCAAAATTTGACCATATACCTACCTATAATGGCGAACATTTTTAATATTAAGTGATCACATTAAGGACTAAGGCAATGTTTTTCAAGAAAAGCGGACTCCCAATTGAACAGCCGTCATACAAAGAAAAATCTAATTTATTTCTATTACCTTTGTGTAGAGAAGTGTACATTTATTTATTGCAAAAGTTTTTGTATTAAACCTTTGTACTTAATTATTTCATACATTTTATTTTAGTCTGATTTTATTTTTGTCTATTTTAGACTGTTTCATCCAATCTACGCCAATTGACACTAAGATTACACTGTCTCTTTCGCGCTTTCATTATTTTACCACCGGCCGTGAAAGAGATAAAAATATAGAATGCTTTGTAATAGTCTCAAAGAATACCGCGTCCGTTGTGTTAAGGCCGCTTTTCTTTTCTAGGAAAATAAAGGAATAATCCAGACTTTAAAAGAACAGATGAAGACGGTCATAATCCCTCAAATAGCGATTTTGTTAACTCGTGAAAAGGCCTCAAGAATCTATTTCATATATTTAAATGTTGTGTTCCATTAAATAAACCATAATAATAATTGTTTGGTGATAAAGTGACCCAATTCCGAGTCCTATTTAAAGATGGCTTCGGTGAATCTCCGGCATGCCACACTCACGCCACCGCATCAGTATCCAACCGAAGGAGAGAAAGTGTATGGTGTGATGCGTCGTATGATCCATCCATGCAGTGCTTCGACAACTCACGATATTCTAGATGTCTCGTCGTTAAAGTCATTAATGATCGATATTTTCACATACTCAACATCGGGTGATATAATATATTATGTACATCCCAATTCTCCATCGGATTGTCTGATCGATATTTATTGTTTTATTGTATACTTCTGGTTTATACGAATGGTTTAAATTAAAACCATGTTCTCGTTGTTATCTTTCAAATGAGACCGGTTTAGGATACGTCGCGTCATTTAGATGGTGTCAAAGTTGGACATGGCTAGAAACATATTTTTTTTTGTATTTTATATTTGTGTCTATTACTGACGTAGAGTGATTTTTTGTCTTTTATAAATATTGATTATTACTATTATATCTGAAATACAAACATTTGCTATATATTGTGTAATTAAAAAAAAATACGAAAAGTAAATAGTAAAATTTAAAAAAAAATATCCCTTATAGGTATACCTACTTAAAATATTCATAGTATATATTTTTTACATATATTAAATGAATATATCCTCACTCAAAGTGAACACAAATACACACTTGACTCTTTCACAGTAAGCTACTCAAAGCTTGTTTCGTGAAACAGAAAGATGATCGGCGCCTGGGATCGAACCCACGACCTCCGAACGAAAGGCGGCCTCGTAACCGCTAGGCTACCAACCACCTCATATTCGAACAAGATGTCTTCTAAATGTTATTTTGATTTACCAAAAAAACAATGAAATCAATATTTTCTGTGTAAGTTTAGATACATTATTTTTAAATATTACATTTTTGATTAAGGTGTATGTCTATAGGCCTTATATCGTAAAATTCAAATGAATATTTATTTCTATGTGAGTAGGTACCTTTTTTGTTGACATATCATAATCAAATACCTACACTGAATAAAAAAAAGTCTGAAGAAATTTTTTTCTTGTGTAATAAAATGTTATACTTTCCCATGTATGGTGACGACAGAAGCAGGTGTGGATGGGACGGATCATGATGATGGGGACATAATGACATAGGTAATGCCGAAACAATTCCGATGAACCATTCAATTTGGATTGTGTTTAACTATCTTATGGCAGTAGGTACATAATAATATGACGTATATTTTGTTTATGGATTGAAACATGTTAACCGAGTGCGTACATAGTTCAGATTATTTAGACCTCATTTGCACAGTTGGCATTACAAGATTCATTTATTTGCCTTTCACCCCAGCGTGACACATATATTTCTGATTGTCATTTAAGTAGCTTATTTCAAACACTATGTTATTGTATATACGAATATAATTATTTGAACAGCGGTGATTAATAGTTTGTAAAAAAACAATCTAAATTTTTCTGGATTCTTAATACAAACATGTCATTTTTTTGTTCTAAACCACCGAGTGAATACTATACTTGCTCATTCTCTAAAATATTATGTGCCCTCTGTTTCTCTTGTTCACTGAAGAACGGCTGAACCGATTTCGCTAATTCTTTTGTCGTTGTATTTGCTGCTGTCAAAAGAAGGTTCTTGTGAAAGAAAAAATTAAGAAAGTTGCGCGCAACATCAGATAATTTAAAAAAACTTATCGCATGTTTTCCTTTACTGTTTTTGACAGTATAAACTTTAGTGTCTTCTTCCTCCTGGCACTTTCCCAACCTATTAACTGTTAGAGTCGGCCCTTTTCGTTCTCGGGTTGTATATTCTACGGTTCTGAATTTCCTCTTGTGAAATGCCATTTCTATGCAACCCTTAAATTGTGTTTTGATCACAAATTTTCTTGAACAACCATCTGATTGGGCACTTTTCTGTACTGTCTATTCCAGCATCCATAGACAAGGAAAGATCAGAAAATTATAATATTACTTCTTCTTTGTGCTACCCTTCTTGTTTATCTTCTATCATGGATTGTCGACTTAGCGAGATCTTGCTCGATCTTTGTCTTCTTGTCGGTTTTGCGGGCATGTTGAGCGCAGTTTTTGCAGGATAGTATCTATCCCTTCTTATCACATGTCCGTATAACCTCAATTATTTACTTTCTTGTCACATTATTCTCTGTATAGAATGACATTATTGTGTTGACTAGTAACGATCACATTCGAATGTATGTTTCAAGGTCGCTTGGCGTATTTTCTAATCAGTTCAAACTATAATAATATGGCATGTCATATTATATGAAACTTGCTGTATGTAAGATACCCTACGTGTTATTGACATCGCAAAAATGCGCGATGTTTACACGTAGGTACCTACGTAGTTGTTTACACTTAAGGTAAATAAAAGTGTTTCATAAGAAAAGTCATAACCAGTTTCTCGTGATGATCAATGATCATACATCAAATAGCAGATACGCGGTACAGAATTCGCTTATCTTTTTATTCTTTTGTTCGAAATTCAAGTGTTTGAAAAATCGATATTCTTTTTTTTAACACTAACATCAGTGTACCGAATCCTTCAAAAACGAGTGCAGTGCTACAAAAGAAAACTGTCAGTGTATTGTGTCTACTTTTTCTCCATATTATTATGTTGGTTGGCTTGAGTGACACTTTCTTTCTCCAGAATTTCCCTCTAATTCTTTTAATTGGACGCTACTTTGAAAGCTCATGGTAAATTTTTAGCTCTCTCGGGGTCTCAACTCTTGCTTAATTTCGACATATTTTGACCGAATTATCTCCACTCTACAATAAACACTATGTTTCGCAGTTCGCATTTGATTCAAGTCCACGTTTCATAGTTACGGATGTCACATAAATGGACAACATAAAAGACAACATATCCATAGATTAAAAAAGTTACGTAACATCTGAATACTTATAATCTGCTGATTTGTATTTTCTCAGTTGTGAAAATTTCACTGTTGGCAATGATTTTGTTTATGGTACCTATATTAAAATAAGAATGTTGCCATATCGAATAATCTAATTTCAAAGCCAAGAATCGTTGAGTTTGTGCTATAATTATTATTTTTAGGTAAATTACTTCGAATTATTGTATTATTCTTCATCTCCGAGATATTTTGGATGATACATAAAACTTCTCCGCGTCATTTTGTATAAATTATATTGCATAAGAATTATTATGACCATTAAAAATGCATTGCATAAGATCCGATACTATCTAGGTACTTACTTATCGGACATTTTTATGATAATAATTATTATTCATCTATTTAATATTATTTCCATAAACAATAAAATTACCGTCGTCGTGACTGAAGATTGTTTATTTTCTCTTTGGCACAATATCATTTTTTTCCATCACGAACTCGGGATAACATACCATACGATTTGTTGTTTCGTTTACAAACTAATAGAATAATTATTAATTGATCGACCGCCATGTTGTTATTTTTGTTTTAATTCTAAATTCAAATCTAACTGTCAACAAAGACAATAATAATTAATTATATAATTGTCACGTGTACGTTTATTGTTTATATAAACAGAAATGCATTACTCATTCATATATTGTGACTAGAACCATAATTTTAATGAATATTATTATCTAATGACAATTTGAGCGGAAATGCCCAGAGTTATGATAAAGATAATTATTGTACTTACATATTTATTTATTAATTAAACTAACTGCAACCATTTTGATGGGGTCATCGTTTACCTTTCACTATAGACACTGCGTAATGCTTCAATTTCTTATACATCTCATAATATAACATTCCTTTTTTTGTCCATGACCTCTGCTAAGCATAAAGTATTATGAAAATTGTTTTAAACGTAGGCAGATATTTGAAATATCGTTTGTTATTATATAATATGTACATAAGTAAGTGTTATTTAAAAGATATTTTATCCTTATTTAGCTTAAATTGTGGCTTACCAATAAATTATGAAATAGAGTCACAAATTTGAAGCTATTGTGTTCTATTTACAAACAACCGTCAAATTCACTCAAGCAGTGTTGCAATATTAATAAAATAAAATTGCTCGATCTTTAGAATAATTTGACAAAGTTGTAGCTTATCGGAAAGCCAAACAATATACGTTGCACGTAGGTGTGTATACCTACTGCACTGTTGTGGTGGCGTTTGCCAAAAAAGTCTCATCAATCTTCCAAAAATATTAGAGTCTTAGCTCGCCCTCTTTCTAATTAACAACTTTTTGGGTGTTGAGTCATCGCCATTCTGGTCGCGTGTCCGTCCTATACTTCAGTCGGTGGCTTTCGTATTTACAGCGCACAGAAGGTCGTGGGTTCGAATCCCGGTGAAAAAAGATGCCGAAAGTGTATTCGTGTTCACTTTGAGTAAGCCGGCTCAGACCGGTAAATTCATATCCCGAATAGGACCCATTGAAGCTGTATTCTTATTAGCTGCCCTGTACAAGGATGCTGTCCACTAGGCCAACAGCCCGATGGTCTTTGTTCAGTTTGAAAATACGTGACATCGCTCTATTTTTAATGTAAACCGTAGAAAAGTCTTAAAGTTAATATTAAACTAAAAATTGAAACAATAAGAAAATACTAGTGGTCGGCCAGTGCTCGAAATTAGACAATAACTAATTTAGATTATAAGTTTGAACATTATTAAAAGATTCCTTTGTCAAAGACTGAGCGAGCGCTATATCACAATTTTCTTTCGAAAATAATGACATGGATACGTCAAATTTGAAATTTTGATATGTTCAAAGAAATGTATTATAATATATTCAATTTGACCTCAGATTAACAAAAGATCTGCGTCAAATAATGTCAAATACATACAACTGTGTGCGAGTATGAAATACAAACATTACATTAGTGTACGTAGTGTTTTTATTATTGATTTAATCTATTTTTATGCATAATTTTAGAAAATAATATTAGCATTTGCCACCCCTTCTCTATATACACTATAAGTGTGCGAAATTTAATATCATTTCCATGCAAAAGTTTTTCCTTCACGTATTAATATATAGATTATATTTTTTATGATAAGAAATGACGTCCAATTAATATGTTTTAACATTTCTTCTCAAGGTGAAACAATCTTATATTATTACAATAATTATTGCGTTTTTAATAATGCATAACCTTGTGGTGAAAATATTCGCTAAAATATGTGTAGTCTCTTGGCTCAAAGTTCGTGGGAAGCCCATTGATTCTGCATGGAATTCATTCGAATAATTGAATTTATTACGATGTACTTATGTACATGGTAATCTAGCTCGGAGAAATTCCAGTAATAATTGTCGTAGTTTCTTTAAGTTTAAATTTTTCTTTCCAAGAATATGTGAAGTGTTGCTTTTTAACTTCTCTTTCGTTTACGGCTTGAACTTTGAAAAATGACACGATGAACAGGCTCGATAATTTTGATACGTGGTTACATCTCAAGGTGTGTTTCCACCAAACGAACATACATAGAGCCGAATCTAGAAACAGAGCATATTCGTTATTTCCTTGGTGACCATATCAACGATCAAGAAAATATACCTACTCTATTTTCCAGCTCTGCCTATTATAATTTGGTATAAACGCACCCTATGTATGAATTTTAAAAATTACTGGGACCAATATGGTTGCAAATTCAGAATCCATACCTGGGGCAGTTTGTAAAATTCATGTTTGCAGTGTGGATTTGTTGGCATTTTGGCATAGCGCTGTCCACATCTCTTACAACCAGTACACCAAAAATAGGTAAGTTGTTTAGTTGGAATGAATTTGAGTAACAAATATTTATTTTGTATTTTCTTCTTCTGCTTCTTATTCTAAGCCTGAAGATCTATTATGGGGTTTGCCTCTTGCGAGGTCGACTCCCAGCTGTCTATCTATCTCTTTGATGGTCTGCCTGGGAGTCGTCTTCCATTGGGTTGGCCGTGTAATGCAATATGAGGGAGTCTGGATGAGTCCATATTCTCCTCACATGTGCATACTAGTATCTTCTTCTTTGCCTCCCCCATTTGACTATATCTTCAACCTCGCATATTTCCGGTACATTCGTATTCCTTATCCTAACTCTTAGGGTCTTCCCGGCAATGTGTTTTCGTATATTTTTATTATGTTTGAATATTGTCATGGATTTTTTAAGCTTTAGTAAATTGGTAAAAGGTGAAATTTATGCCGTGAAAGAGAACAATCCATAAACAATTCATGCAAGACCCTCAATATGCAAAAGTTGTCGACTAGGTTATTAATACCTTGAACGCATGTCTGCTTCTTTCTACGTGACCTTTAAAACCATCTTCCTCTTGCACCGCCACGATGTTGGCTTTCAGTCAGGCAAAGGCATCACCGTCTCTATGGATCAGAACACGTAGAAAGCCGATTCCAAAGAATGTTTCTATATGCTCGTATGCATTTGAATGAATGTGCGCACAATAAAAGCAGGAACCCGCTTTCCGGCATGCCCATTTAAATGCATTGGAACCATGGACAACATTCTTTGCGCCGGTCTACGCGTGTCGGAATCGGCGTTCTACGTGTTTTCAGCCTATGGCTGCATGAATCAGTTCACCACATTCTTTGTAGTGTTTTTTACGCATCCGTTTCTACATTCTGGTTGCTTGCCCTTTTTGCTTTCACTGATGATTGATTTGAAGATAGAAAAATGAACTAGTTCCTACATGACAACAGTGTTGCTATTGTGTCACATTATACGCTGTTTGCACAAACGTCCGTATTGATATGATATTATGTGTTATTATTCGTATTAAATAATTAATTTAATATAATTACCTATTATCTTGTTTGTTATGTTTTTTTTTTATCGTGTAAGTATAATAACTTAAGTCATTTCATCATCATTCTGTTTATATATTACTTAAGTTGTTTTGGCGATCCGCACCAAGCAACACAACTGCATACATTTATTTTATCAGCATTCGTCTTTGTTCAATACGGTCAAATGCGTTATTTTTTTAAATAATTTATTTATTCTTATTCCTACTACATTTGCCTTTTACCAAATTACAACATAATATTAAAAAAAAAACATTGTTATAAAATTGTTTTTAGCCTAGCGGTTCCATTTCCGGCTTTCAGAGAAGTTTCCCGATCCTAACTTTGAAGCCGACAATCTTTGAAGTCATCTTAAACGTACTAATATATTGATATATCCAAAAAATATTGACCTAGAAAAACAACTTTAGCTTTAACATAGCTGGTTTCTAAGTGACAATTATTAATACTTAAACGATGAGCCACTACTACGAATAATTTGAAATGCTAAGCGTTTTAAAGCCAAATCCAAGCAGCATTTTGATAGGGTTATATTCAACTGCTCTCCTTTTCACGGCTTTTTCACTGTTTCAACAGAGAATGACATAAAAATACGAATTTGTGACTTTATTGCGCAATTAATGGCGCGTCACATTAACTTATCACACACCCATCACTGACTGAAGAATGACGAGAGTGTGACAAACTGTTTTTATATGGACACAAAAGTTTTGAATTCGTATTTTTTTTTGTCATTACTGGAGAAATGGAGAATAAATAATATATTCATATACAAAATTAATTATTGTGGCTACAATAAATTATATTGCCTACGTGCGTGCTGATGGAGACGAATCTATTGTTCTCGAACACAATATCGATCGTGTTTGGCTCTTTTGCAGCTCCTGCTGTGCCTTATGGATGCCCTTTGTTGTCTTATGGCATGTCATTGCCACCGTGGGAGATTATGTAACATCAATTTTATCCAAGAACGATTATGCTTTTTTGCATTGATGATAATTTATTAGTTGATGGTATGAATTTGTTGTTTAAAATAATGAAAAACGCAATTTTAATGATAGATTCTTACTTGCGTCGTTTTCAAGCCGAAATGTTACGAATTTAAACAACACCCATCACTGATGTGTGACTAGCAAGCATTTTTATTGGACGAAAGTGCAACTTCCTGCCTTTAATTGCGCAAACAGTTTCATATTCGTATATTTTTTGCTAGTTTTCTCCAGAAAAGACTGTCAAAAACTGTAGTTACTTAACATCAAGCATTGAGCTCAATAATAAGTATACCTCTCCATCTTATGTTAGCATCAAGAAGTTATGAATTTTTTTGGTTGTTCTAAAATGATAGGTTTTTCAATTTGATCACGCGGTTACAAAACAGTTCATTCTTTCAATACAAATTCCTCTGTCTATCACACACAATAGACTTTCCGAGACACTCGAATATCAAGACGCAACACGCTACCATTAATCAAGTATTATTTGATTTTACCATTTCAAGACATCCGCTACCAACTCTTTTTGATACTACTGCCAAGAATCAAAACACGTTTCGATTTTGTTTCTGTCGGTACCGCGATGTATCATCATCTTTGAATAAGTCTTTTTTTATAGGTAGGTAGGTAGGTATATATTTTGGCATTGATGATCGCGTATCATACAATATGTATGACGACAATGTTAGCGTCATTTTGCCGTATTTGATATTGTTATTTGCAGAATCAAAGTCCGTTTGTCCGTTTCATCGCTGAGAGAAATATGCTTCATATTATATTTGCCGTAAATAATATAATCCTTATGTCTGTCACTGTATAGTGCAGTATCTTATCTTCAAGACAAAAGTGCTTTATTATTGTGTAACTTTGAAATGTGTGTTTGGTATAACCAACGATGCTATAATGCTATATTGAGCTGGTTATGCACTGGGTGCCCGCAGTGCGTCGTCCGACAAAACGGCTTTATTTTCCCAAACTGTAGTAAAATGGAAAACATTAATACGTTTTCGGAATGCTTATTACCTAATTGGGGAAGTTTTTCCTGTGGTTTGTACGCCAAGTGTATACTTTTTTGGAGTAACTCCCTTAAACAATCCGAAATTTAAAATGAAAAAAAAACTGACTTTTGATTTTAATACGTTGTATTTCTGAAGTTTTTGAAATTTTCTTCTTAATTTTTTACTTCAACCTTTCCTTTATTCTTCAGCTATTAGAAAAATGTATTTTTAGTTTGAAAAATGGAGTACTTACTTTGTTCACAATATTCAGTTTTTTAGGTCAAAAAGTTTAATAACTCGAAAACCACTTGCATTTGACCCATGGTTAATGGGAACAAAATTGTTTCAAATTTGTTCTACTATAATCCCTATCAAGGAATGTATCGAATTACCAGTCACCCTTTGTACAATACATAGATATCGTCAGATGGGTGTGTACCTATGTGTGACCCGCGGGTAAGCGGCGTTAGTCGATCAGTCAGTCAGTGTTCTAGGCTATTCTAACACAATATTACAGTTTTGATAATACAACATTAGAAATTGGTGGTCTACCATATTACGAGAATCAATTTGATGAGTGCAATATTTTCGCCGTTGTTACAATGTTAGTATTATTTGTACAGTACCAGCTGACATCCGTAAAGATAGCGTAGGTACTAGATAATCTCAAATCTTTGCACTTCGCACTACTTTATTATCATTGTATCATAACTCTTGGTTCAATTCTTATCATCGTTTTCATAAATCATCATGGATGATTCAATATGTAGAATAAGTTCATTTTCGTTTTGAAAGCCTATTGTTGGACCAAGCACATTCGGCCAAATCTTTAAAAAAATATGTGATTTTAACGTCTCTTTTTCTTTCTGTTCCAGATCCCTCATTAAAAGCTGTCTGCCGTGAAATGGACACCGAAATCAAAGTGTTTTGAAAATAAAAAAAATGGATATCATATGAACTACTGTTTCTTGACTATTTCATTCAAAGTGTCAAAATAAATAAAGTGATAAATAAAGTTGTGTCTAGTGAACTGGGGGTAGAAATAAGACCTTAAAATGTCTATGAACTATTTGGGCAGCGTGCTGAGGCAGGGGTACGCCAACTTCAAGGACTTCTACAACGAGATCAACCCTGCCACCCTAACTGGAGCCATCGACGTGGTGGTCGTGGAGCAACCTGATGGATCCTTCACTTGCTCCCCGTTCCACGTCAGATTCGGCAAGATTGGCGTGCTGAGGAGTCGTCTCAAAGTGGTAAGTTTATTTAGACCCTTTTTTACCCTTCGGTCATTATTTCTCTTCAGTCAACTTCGATTAGTTTTTTATTATATTGAACAACTAGCTTTCCCGACAGACGTTGTCCTGTGGTTCTAACCCGAGGCGGCCCGCTCATAATATGTGCATAATATGCACTGCGCCCCCAGAAGAAAAATACTTAATTAGTTAATTCGATTGAATTAAAATAATAATAATGATTCTTTTTTCAATTAAGACATTTTACATATATTCAGTTATATTGTCTCTCCCAACTTAATATATTTCCAAAACATCCATATTTCATTCGTATTCAAAGCTCAGACGGGAACAACGCGAGAATACCTATATTATGCGCGCGCAGACATTCTACCCAACACCTACTAGATAATATTCTACCTCGCCTAGGGAACTACCATCATGTGCGTAATAATTTAGTTGTTATGCCGTCGCAGGAAATCCGTTCCATATCCAAACTCCCTTAAGACCCCACTTAGGGGCAGAGGGAGGCAACAAGAGCTCTCCATTGCGCAACGTTTATGGCCATATCCAATCCAATCCAAACTCCCTTAAGACCCAACTTCGGGGCATAGGAAGGCAACAAGTGCTCTCCATTGCGCTCGATCTTGCGCAATGTTTATGACCTGCCACACCATATCCAGATTCCTCAGCTCTGCTTCGAAGGAATGGAACACAGTATGAGAGGGTCTTCCTCGTCCTCGGGACCCTGATGGGAGGAAGAACAGCGCTCTCCTCGGCCAACTGTCATTCGGTCATATGACCATATAAACTTTAAGATTATATTTTATCCGGAGCGGAGAGGAATCCAATAAATCAAACATCGAAAGAATCTGTTCAGCCGATCTCGAGTTATAAGTGTTCGCACTAACCCGACTTTCATTTATATTATAAGATTGAATGAACAACCATGTGTATTTAGATGGTTTCTTTAATGCGGGTGGAATGTGTGATAATAAAACAGAACATAAGAAAGTGGCTGGTAGCAGGGTGAGTGGCGCAATAAGACCTTTCATGGGAAACATCAATGAGTTACTACAAGCTAAAAATCTCGTGCATTATACAATCCTGTTTACCATCAACGATATTCTGAGGTAAAACGTTGAAGTAGACAAAGGGAGGATTTTAGAATAATTTCATCAGAGATGACATCTTTACGTAGAATGAGTGGAAAGATTCTGTAGGACATAGAGAGGATGTAAGGAAAGATTATGATATTACACAGATGATGCTTAAGTATAAATTTGCAAGACATAAAACGCAACTAATGGACTAGAGACAAGAAGACAGATGTGTTCCAAAATAACGGCATCACTGAAATGGGGCTTGACTGCGTACGAAGTAAGAACAACAGTTGATCGGTGGATCAAAACAACCTTGGAGTGGTGACCGAGAATCGGTAGCAGAAACCTGGGAAGGCCACAAACGCAATAGTCCGACGATATAAAGAAAGGGATGAGAAGCAGTGTTGCCACCTGTTGTTTTTTAAGTTTATGTCCGGCTCAAAATTTTTACAAAGGTGGCAACACTGTCGCGATGTAAAAGATACCCAAGTACGGAAGAATCCATGAAATATTATCACTGAGGAATAAGTGAAAGATGTGTGTCTGGGTGGAAAAGAGTGCTATAATTATGCTAATTACCCTTTAGAGACACGCGATGTGTAAAAGAAAATTTCATTCTCCAAAGATCCTCCTACTTTTTTCATGACAGCTGGGTTGTCAAACACAATATGCAACAAAACAATACTTGCGGAAGGTAGACATTGTGTAGGTAGGTACTGTGGCGTGCGACATGATCTTTTGAATTGTTATAGAAGCACATCGCTTCCTCTTGTGGGACAATGCTCCAAGCTATGTGCTTTATCTTCATTCGGCGCATCTGTCGGAAATCGACCACCGTTATTCGGAACTCCTCATTGATTTTGGAAAAGTCTGATTAAGGGATGCTTTGTCCGACACTCCAAAACAACTTGTTAGATTTCTCAGCCAGCACTTTTTCGTCCCATATCTTGCAACTTTTCTTCTACGATTTGTGGAAAAAGGGGATATCACAAAGCTTTACAATTAAAAAATTTTTAAATTAAAAACTTTACAAAAAACAGCAACACGTGTACCCTGGTGGAAGGATTATGACAAAATGAGACTAATTTGGATCAAGTTCTTAACACCGGCAATCAAGTGAAGTAACGATTTGGATCACGCCCACTCGAATTTCACCATTGACGAGCCGTTTGGAGTGATAGACGAATGGAATTTGTTCTGATGAATATCCAACTCACAGTTACACATCATCCATTTGGTTTGCCCCCGCTCATGGTCATTTGGACGGATGGATTGATCGTGAATGGGCGGCCTTATAGGCAGAGCATGCATTTTTCATTTAACTAACCGAAACCAAGCTCTAGGTCGGTTATAATGTAATTTATTCAGTTTGCACTTGCATAACTGCTATTGAGTATAGTAGTTTTTGTATCTTTGAAACACAAAGGGTGAAAACACAAAAACGCTGATTCCGACCGGCGCCGATCGGCGCTAAGATGTGTGTCTATGGTTTCTATGCATTTGAATGGGCATGCCCATAGATTTACATATATTGTATATGGGCATGTTCCAGCAGCGGGTTCATGTTTTTGCTGTGCGTATGCACATTCAATTACATACATAGAAACATTCTTTGCGACGATCGAAATCAGCGTTATTTGTGTTCTCACCTTAGACAAGTTTTTGCTTAGTTCCGTTCGTACGGCCTCTGTGTTTATTTTACGCCGTGTTTTGCCTGCTTCAAATATTATTTGGCTAAAGAACTATGGTATGTTTAGTTAATTTTCCCTGTGTTCGTTATTCTGTTAATGACCTGTCATCGACCTCGTAAACTCTGCACAATTGGATACCTTCTATACGTACGTGGATCTATCTTGTGTAATATGATTGTTATGTATGTCTGCGTACTATTAATGGGGGTTATTCTGAACGTCCGACCCTATCGAGTTGTGTGCGTCCCGATAATGTCGCGTAGGATCCAACTTTTTGTACAGGCTCTTACTATTTACAAGTCAGATTCGAATGAAACATCGGATAACCGGTTGCATTCGTCGCAACACTATCGGATGTCTACTCAACGCCCATTTCGCTGTCGCTTGCGATCCAACCAACTCTTTACTAGTGTTTAATCATCTTTTTTAAATTTAAGTGTAAAAAATGGCACAAAAATTAATTTTTGGTAAAAATTTGGAAGAATTTTAATGAATTTTTTTAGAAAAGTTCTATCTAAGAGTATAGATATCATGTAAAAGATTGCTTACATTTTGCAGTAAAAAAAATAATTACTTAAGTATAAGAAAAAATAATCATTGATAGAAATAACAAATTATTAGTATTGTTAATTAAAATAGGCGCGTTTTTTATGTAAAAAATATAGTGGAATATTTAAAATTAGTATTACAAAATTATTATTTTTGTCCGTCAAGCTATTGTATCGTATCCGATGCAACTCGATCGGGTCGGATGTTCAGAATAACCCCCATTATACTTCATTAGATTATTACACATATAACAATAATTATTGATTTTATTCAATACTTTTAGCACAAATAACAAAAACCTATAGAATAAAAAAAGGAAATAGTGTACGAAAAAGTGGATGCATTGGCGCCACTATATTGTTGAATAAATCTCTTTCATTCAACTTTATTTAAACAAAAAAAATCAATAAAAGAACTATCGAAAATCTTATGTATAAAAATGTTCGTGTCTCGTTACAAATCGACAACGGCTGGACCGATTTAACTCTAGTCAGTGATGTCTTCGTATTAACCCCAGTTACGCAATGTAAAAAATGTAGAGTAAGGAAAAAATGTTTAAAATTTGCTTTTTTTAATAATCTACGAATGCGAGTACAATAATTCATTCACATATGTAGAGGAGATGGACTAGGCTGGGACATGAGCTAAGCATGCTGAATGACAATTGGTCGAGGAGAGAGCTATTCTTCCTCCCATCAGGCTCCCGACGACGAGGTCCGGAAGTCCGTTTCTTCAAAGTAAGTAGAGCTGAGGGATTGGTGTGGGGGAGGTCATCGAAACCGCTCAAGATCGAGGGCGGTGGAGTGCTATTGTTGCCTACCTAGGCCAAGTGGGTCACATGGACAGGGAGTGTTCTATGTTTATATTGAACTTAAAAGGCAAGGGCGAAGAAGAAGAAGAATCAATAAGAAGACAGTTGCAACCAATTTCTAACAACTAACGTCTATTGTGTAGAACATGGTTGATAGTGATTGGAATCCAGCTTATCCACGTATGAGTACTTAAACTAATACTTTGACTAGATGATAGATATAATAAGCTCCTCCTCCTCTCTATGTTTGTTTAAACAGTACAAGTACAATAAATCTGGTGCATTCTTTTATCTTGGTTGACATCCGTCCGCCCGTATCTTATCTAAAGAGACCTCGTTGGCGCGTGGGCTGGTACCCCCGATCCTCTTAAAACGACGGTTCCTTTGTCCGGTAGCCGAAATGTTTGAGACCGGCAATCCAAGTGCGTAAAAAAAAATCATGTTTTTTGTTTATGAGGTACGGAAGTGGTAAATGCGTCAGAAATTGTCTACTACACTATAGCAAAGTGCCCTTTCATAGCGAATATAATACGGTGGAGCCTTATTTATTCGAACGATTTCCTTTCTTTTTCCATTTTGCTTTCAAGTATTTCTTGTGGAAAGAATAGATGCAAACAGAATGACAAGAGAATTTATAAGGCTGAAAGGAAAGGTGTAAGAAAGCGTGGCCGACCGAGAATGACGTGGATCTAACACATCGATTCCGTCCTCAAGGAAGGCCAGGTAAGAAGTAAGAGAAATAGGAGAGGGTGTATGAGAAATGTTATGTCGGTGGAAGAAGCGAAAGAAGTATGCTTGGGTAGAAAGGATTGGAGGTCCGTTCTTTCTTCCTACCCCTTACGGGACACGGTGTGATGGGTAAAAAAAAAAAACACTAGCAACCATATTTCTTCAACAATGCACTCGATTGTTTGTGTCATGACACATGTTTTCTCGATTTCGCCTACTCCTGCACCCCTATTCCAAAAATATTACTTACGAAAATTTTGTATGGGCTGCGGAGCTTTCCGAAGAGTATTCTGCAGGGGTGCCGTACAGTGAATGTTTCCATACAAAAATATGTTACTTCACGCCAGCGTAAGTGTCACGGAAACTTAGAATAAGGGTACTGTTCGGCGGCAACATTTCTCCCAAAATTTCCCCTTCAATAGCTATTTTCGCTACTCAATTGTTTTTGTATTCTCCATTCTGTCTTTTCTTCTAGGCGAATAATATTGTGAACACTCGCTTTAACTGAACTCACATTGGGTATGATTCTTCGAAACTTTGCAACATTATAAGTACGCGATATTATCACTATTGTTCGTATTTTGTAATAATTCAATTGATGCAACGGGTATACCCACACACTATATTATTATCTGACCATCAAGGGACTGTGGCAATTTATGTGGGTGTGGGTACTGGGTAGGCCCTCAGCACCAATCTAATCGGTCGTGATTTCACTTTCGGTTCTTGTGGGACATTTATTTTTATAGCCTTGCTCTATTACTTGCATTGAATTATTAAATCTATGGTTTTAATTCTTATTGTTTCCGTCGTATGGTTTTTGTACCTATATATTTCGCCTATAGGCAAGAAGGCAAGATAAAGAATTCCTTTTTTATGTTTATCTAGACTTGGTTCTTTCCCAAACTTTATATTTTGAATAAAGAATTCACTTTGTTCTTTCACTCCAAACTAATATGGCTGACGTATTATATTATGTCAGATGATTTCATTTTGACAGTTCGATAGTATTGAAATTTAAATAAACGAAATAAAGAAATAGGTATATTCCATTTATAAATAATTGGTCACATTCTCGAATAACAAAATATAGAATTTTATTTTTGAATATCTTTCCCGACATACACTGTTGTGTTTACTATGAATATTGAATTTGAATCCGTACTACAAGAAATCAATATAACCCATTTAACGAACATAGTTCCGCCCGATGCATCCGTTTTAAACGATGTTTACAGAGCACATTCTGAAAATTACACGATCAATCAACTGACTTTTTTTTTTTAATTTAAAGGTTTATTTATTTTTTTTTTTTTTAATAAAATGAATCTGTGCTCACTCGAAGTGAACACAAATACACTTTTGACATCTTTCACAGTAAGCAAATGCTTGTGTCGTGAAAGCGGAAAATGGTCGACACGGCCGGGATTCGAACCCACGACCTCCGCACGAAACAGTGCGAAAGCCGGCGTCGTAACCGTTGGTCTATCAACCACCTCATATGTTGTATTCATTATGTTGTAGAAAGTACCAAAAAGGTTATCTATGTTTGGTTACCTTTCTTAAAACCTGTAATATTCCACGCAACTTCCAAAGAGAATTAGCGATATTAATCTAGACTTTCACACGTGGTGCGATGACCATGGAAAATAGGGCTTCCATTTTTATAATATGTAAATGTGTAAGAATTTACAATGTTTAACCAAAGAGGATCTAGAAACACGAAACCGGTCCCATCATCCAACAATGTAGTTGTCTTTATAATATTATCCTCATCTTTGATTCGTAATTACATAATTCCCTCTCTCCACTTTGCTACTTGTCTTTACAACAAGTTTACAACAGCTATTAAACCGCGAGTTTGATTGAAAACATAACCTCAATCAAATTAAAGCAAATGTTGCCATAGGAAATATCAAATATTATATTAGCAGAACTGACTCTTTGTTCCAATCATTTTATTTTCTATAATATAAAAGGATGTCGGGTTAGTGTGAACACTTATAACTCGAGATCGGCCGAACAGATTCTTCCGATGTTTGATTTATTGGATTCTTCTCCGCTCCGGATAACAGAATAACTATTAAAAAGTTGAAAATAGCATAAGAAATAATATAAAATATAATAATATTTAAGTTAGTATGGAACGGATTTCCTGCGACGCCAACGCCATCTATGAAAAAAATCTATAACAACAAAATTAGTGTTTACCTGACAACCGTTTACATTAAAAATATTGGTACGCATACTTTTCATGGATTTTTTTCGAGCATTCGAGAAAAAAAATCTAACATTCAAACATATTTATTTTTCTATAAATTACAAATTTGAAATCAATTTTCATAAGGATTACAGGACGTCTGTCGGGAAAGCCAGTTTATTAATAAAATGTTTTTTTTCCTCTTATTATTAATGGTTAGGTATGTAGTAGAAAAAAAAAAACATCTTTTAGGGTTTTTTTAAATAATTTTTTTTTTTTTTTTTGCCAGGTCGATCTTGAGCTCAATGGGGAGCCCCTGAATATACACATGAAATTGGGCGATTCGGGGGAGGCTTTCTTTGTTGAGGAAGTGCCCGAAGATGAAATGGAGGCATCGGCTCATCTCGCCACATCCCCGATCCCTGAAAGCGGTTTCCTGTACTCACCAAACCAAGAATTGGCTACAATACCAAGGAGAAACTCTGACAATGCCCTCGACAAATATCAAAATCAAGTTTCAGACTACTCTCAAAGAAGGTAAGTTAGTTTCTTGGATTTCTTCACATATCATTTGTTCTGATTTATGTTTGGTTACACTCTTTGCTTTTTGTTATCAGGCATACAGATGGACAGAGTGCCCAAAAACCCGATCTCACCTCTCAAAAGAGGGAATATCAGATGATGAAGGAGCATTGTGACTATATAGCCAGCAGCAATGCCCAACAACACCAGGACACAATGTTCACCATGGAGGGGCTGGATGACGAGAACAACGACATGGAATGTAACGCAGAGGTGGCCGCTACATCCGGCGCAGGTGCCAAGACCTTCAAAGCTGAAGAGGTCAGCGATAAGGATAACACTCATGCCAAAGAAGTCGTTAGGAAAATAAGCATAAACAATGATTTTAGGCCAATATCTATAGTGAATGAACCTAATCTGTCTCCGACCGAAGAAAACAAAATGAACGCAGACGAAAATAAAGAAAATACTCCGGAGGAAACTCCCAAACTGAGCAACAACGGCAGCAAGAAGAAGAAGAAGACCAAGAAGAGTGGTTCGAAGAAGAAGAATCAACGTAAATCCTCTAACTCTAGTTCAAATGGTTATTCTAGTCAATCCGAAGCCATAGTTCCTGAGCCCGATGAGACTGACAAAAGTGGCTGTGAGAGATTGGGTGTGGAGCACATTGACAATGAGACTGCTTCTCCCGGCGCGGGGTACAACATCATACAGGATATGCACTTCTTCAGCGACACGGATGTTGGGAGTGAAAATAAAAGGTAACCAATTATGAAATTTGAACCAAACATTGATTTTTTGATAAATGCAAATATAATGTTGATCATTTTATGCTATCGACCTGCAGGCAAAGTGGTACACCCGTTCAATCTGATTCGGAGTTAGAGCTGAGCAGGGGATCTGGGTCCAGCGATCCCAATGTACCGCGCACCTCCCAATCGTGGCGTTGGGGCGAATTGCCATCTCCACCTCCGCAACAGGGATGCAATTCTTTGGGAGACTCTCAAGGACAGTTGTCCCAGACTGACAGCAATAACAAAGGTTGGTATGAAATCCTGATAAAATAATCGGTGTCATTTTGTCGTACTAAACAATGGAAGGTTAAAATGACTCGCAGGGTTATTCACGAAAAAGTTTTAAATTTAGAACGAATTAAATTTTTGGCACATTTACTAAATCGATTACTCTGTGAGTTCTTAACATATAATACTAAATTTTATGTTGTTAAAACTGTCATTTTATTGTAGAATAAACTTTATAAATCTAGTCTTGTAAATCCGAACATAATTTATGGCCTGGGTGGTGTAACAAAAAGTACGTAATTTGAGTTTGCCTCAATTTTTTTTTTTTTTTTTTTTAATAAAAAATGAATCATGAAATGATGAAACACAAATACACTCCTTGACTCTTTCACAGTAAGCTATCGAAAGCTTGTGTCGTGAAAGAGGAAGATGGTCGGCACCTGGGATCGAACCACGACGTCCGCAGTACGAAAGCCGACGTTGTAACCGCTGGGTCACCAACCACTTTACCTTAACGTGATTTCTTTTGAGTGTTGTAATGCCTCTTAAGAAAATATTTGTCATTTTCGAACTAGACTTTTTCTTGAAAAACCCTGCTGATCAACATCTCTAGATCATGTGCTGTAGAATTATTCTTGTTCTTGCTTTTCATTATTGCTTGGTGTAAACTCTGAAATCAAGCATTCATTACACTAAAAGATCAAGAATAGATCCCATATAAGTCTGGCTCTTTATTTGTTTAGTCTAAACCTATTCCGTTATTTTTACCTTTATAGGTGATAACACAAGTTCTGCGTCATTATCTAAACAAGGTTCCTCATCCATGCTCAGCGGAATGTTCAAATTCATCAAACAGAGCAGGGGCAATTCTATGGATGTGACCAAGGAGCCCGGTGCCAGGTATCTGGAAGACTTGGCTGATGGCTCTTTGGATCCAGAAGTGGCCGCTTTATACTTCCCTCAGCATTCACAAGGAAACACTACTTCTCAAACTGGTATGATTTAGTTCCTTAGCTACTCATAACCAAAACTATGTTCAAAATTGGCTAACATTTTTATCATGTTGTTTTCAGATACTCTGAATGTAAACAGTGAGCTCTTGAACGAAGATGATTATGAGTCCGGCAATGGTCCATCTCTACCTCAGTCGCCATCGTCCGTAGAGGGACAGATGGGGAAAGGAATTGATTCGGACGAAGATGATCTTAAAATATTTTGCAAGTACGTAGTGTGTTTTAGTTTTATCTCAATAATTAAATGACTGGATAATCCACATATGAGAAAGATCTGACTTCGCATTATACTATTTTTCATTGAAAAGAGCTATTTATGTGGAGCCAACTGTCATTGGGACGCAAATACCATAAAAGACCAACTATGTAAACTATACGAATACAAGGAACTAGTAGATAAAACAGTTCAAAATGGCTTTAATACAGGTAGTAAGCCTGTAGAGGTGAGAGCAAGCAAGACTAGGTCTTCCTAGAACTAAAATATAAGAATTTCTGGATAGGATGTCAAAAACAGAATTGTCTGTGTCGTAGAATTAGGTTGCGCAGAGGAGTGGAGTGTCAGGCAGAGATTGGTGGTAGAGTGTGCTTAGGGGCCTCTTAAACCTGCGTACATGGCCGCATTTCCATGTGTCTAGCCTTTTCTGACTGATACTCTAATCTGCGCTCGTAGGCCTGAATTCATCTCTTAAACCATGATTTCATTTTTCTTTTATATCTATTATTAAACTGAAATTTTTTTCTATATTGTACAATTTTGTTCACAGGGGCTATGTGGGGCTTTCACTTTGCGGACAATCAAGTTTGCAGCCAGATTCTCTAACTCTGACGGATTCCTTTGAAAAAGATGCCATCAACTACGATGCTCTCTGCAACGATCCCTCTCTCCTGCAAAATCCTAAACTGGTTGTTCGCATCGGCGATCAGTACATGCCGTGGACTACTGCCGCACCCATTCTCATCTCCCTTCTCGTCTTCCATAGGCCATTACCAAAGGTACATTGACAAATCATTAACTGTCAACATAAAACTTGAGAAAGTATTCATTATTCTAACGAAATCTCTTTTGTATGTTTAGAATGTCATCCAAAAGAGTCTTCCGGCCAGGGTGGATTGCAAGATGGAGTGTAAATCCAGCCAGCCCGGCTCCAATTCGGATGCTGGAAACAAAACGCAGAAGAGTGGTTATTCCTGGTGGTATTGGCGACGATCAAATGACAAACAAAATAGGTTTATATTTATTTATTTTAATCGATATCTATAAAAGAAAAAAAATGATTCTATATCTGTCATAGACTCCGTGAAACCATGCTACAGGTGTACCCCATAGTTGCATGGTGTATTTATACTTATAAGCTAGCATGTTTTATATAATATTTTGTTTTTTTTTTAGCAACGAATCGGCGAAGCTGGAAGATGAACCCCAGCAGCATATAGATGGCAGCAACATTACAGAACAAGAACTATCCGCCCCCAACACCATGGAGACTATTGTTATTGAGCAAGAATGTGAAAAAACAGAAGGTTAGTGGTAAATATATAAATAAACTTTTCTATACAAAAGTGTCAGTACGGCCGGCAGAACTTATTGCCTGAGGCAAGTTTTTCTAGTCAACCGGTCCCGTACAAACTAAGACAGGCCAACCCCAGGTATAAAGTTCAAGTGAAAAAAAAGTTAGAAAAGTCGACTCGACTGGGAATCGAACCCTTGTCCTCTTGACTACAAGTTTGTACCTATACCTTTAAGCTACCTAGGTCGCTAGTTTATGAAGCTAAATTTTTCCAATGATCAAGGAAAGCGAAATTTCTTATATTGAATTTGGATGAGATGAACCGGTTTTTTTATAAAAATGAATCAGTGCTCACCATCAGTGAACCCATGACCTCCAGTACGAAAGCCGGCATCGTAACCATTAGGCTAGCAACCACTTTTTAGAAACATATTGAATGATTGTCATAGCCAGAGTTTTGTAACCTTCAATATTTATGATTTTTATGAAAATTTTAAACAACACAGAAAATTTGCTGACTAAGAAGGCTTTTTCATCTTGTTTTTTTTTTTTTAATAGATTCCATAAACAAAGAGGAGTGTGAGAGTCTTCAAGAAGTCAGCACACAGACATCCTTCCCTCTGCTTTCTGGAGGTGGTGGAGGTTACAGTGGCTCTCAAAGCTCCGAAGAATCTGACGAAGGAGGCGTTACCATGACCAGTAATATGGGAGGCACATCACAGGGAGGTGTCTCCAAATCTTCAACAGACAGATTCAGAAAGACCCTACGTCTCTCCTCCGATCAAATCGTTAGTATTTTAATATTGTAATAATTTCTTAGATATTTTTTTAATATTTTAATTCTTTGTAATATTGGACCCGCTTCTTTTATTTTACAGAAAAGTCTAAATCTCAACGAAGGTATGAATGAGATGATGTTCAGCGTCACCACAGCGTATCAAGGAACCTCCAAATGCAAATGCCACGTCTTCAGGTGGAGGTATGATGACAAAGTTGTCATATCCGACATCGATGGCACTATCACCAAGTATGTATCCCTCAAATTCAGTTATGTACTAATTTTCTTATGTCATTACACAAAAATTGCAGACTTTAGGATCAATTTTAATCATTTGGGAACCTTGCAATTATAATTGTAGTAACGTTAGGGGGCTTGTACACCAGGGCCAGATCTAGAAATAGAGCATACTTTCTTTTATGGTTGATATTGGACACCATGGAAACAATAACAAGCCAAAACTAGTTAATGGGCTATGACAGATTAGTGTCCATATTAACAATCAACAAAATATACCCTACTTCCAGCTCTGGCTCTATGTTTGTTTGGTTTAAATGCAGCCTTATCTGTCATCGTCTATTAATTAGTTCTTGATAATTGTTGTTTCCATGGTGTTCTATATCAACAATAAACGTTTTATAACCTCAAAATATCGAATCAACAGAATATGACGAAGCCTTTCAGAGAGAAATAACTTGAATCCACATTGAATTAATCTACATCGGAGACTCCTCAGTGGAGTGGTCCCACGGGATAATTTTTGTTTTATATTCTCTCTTCATGCTGTGGGGTTGCCGGCTAAGAATAGCACCTCTGCTCTTTTTGCTGGTTTTCCAAGCATCCTGTAAGAGGCAGGAAATCGAAAAATCAGATCGGGACCGCGAGGTTGACCACCTCACGTCCTTAAACCTCAACCGGTCAGAAAAGGCACCATAAGCCTCGGACGCTTTCGAGCGCAATGGAGAGCTCTTGGTGCCTCCCTATGCCCCTAAGTGGGGTTTAGGCCTCCTGCATTGCGAGTTGGTTTGGGGGGGATCTGCGGCGGGCTTGATTTGTGTGGGATCGGCTTTTTGGTTTGATTGCTTCGATCGAACTAGACGGTTGGTTTTGTGCGGGTTGGGTTTGCTGCGCATTTGTCTCCTCCGGGCTGACTTGCAGTGTGCGGGGGGCCTTAAAGGGAGAATGTATGTAATGTATTCTCTCTTCTCTTTATTGTTTTATATTTTCCTCTCATCAGATGAACGCAATGTGGCAATTTACACCACGCAGGATCCCTTATAAAATCTTTACTTGATGAATGCTATATGGCCCTTTACACCATGCATGATCTGATTTCTCTCTTTTTACACTTTTATATAATTACGATCTGATTTCTCTCTTTTTACACTTTTATATAATTACTATACCTTACGTTCTGAGACTATGTACATGCTTGTTTTGTTACATTTCATTATTGTTACTACTGTTTACATTTTGCTATATGTTTTGTGTTGTGGACTATTCCGAGTGCCCGTAAGGGCCTATGGAAATATTTTAAGAATAAAGAAAAGAAAGTCACTGTATTTTGGCTTGGTGTAAACGCATACTTAGATT
Source organism: Mystacides longicornis (assembly GCA_963576905.1). Classification (NCBI taxonomy): domain Eukaryota; kingdom Metazoa; phylum Arthropoda; class Insecta; order Trichoptera; family Leptoceridae; genus Mystacides; species Mystacides longicornis. Next base: position 30,917,542 of record OY756426.1, on the reverse strand, counting down.
CAAATTATTACATTTTCACCAATATATTTCATAAATTTCTATAATCATAGGATCTTCATTGAAAAATTCAAGTAATGATTACATATTTTGATATAATTAATCATCTTTTGAAGATCTTAAGCAAGACAGGCATTAGCTAGTCAAATAATAATAATTGCTTATGTTTGTCAAACTATGAGAAATATTTTTCATAGTTTAAAACAAATGATTTTTTTGATATGCCATCATTGTTTGAATCCATGTACTTTTTAAAAAAAAACTAACACTGATTTTACCGCCTATTCCCAAGAAACCTAGTACGGACTTCCACTCTTTCCTATCCAAACAAACCTCTTTTGCTTCCTCCAAACGCATAACATTCCGCATACATGCTCTTCTATTCCTTTTGCTCCTGTCCTGACCTGGCCCTTCTGTAAGACGACACCGATATTGTCGGACCATGTCATTCGAGGTCGGCCTCGTCTACGTGCACCCAAACTTGCAGATTTATATATCCTTTTAGTCATTCTCTCTTCGTTTTTTCTCTCTATATGCCCAAAACATCTTAATTTATTAACTTTATTTAATTATTGAATTTTATTTTCGAAATAATTATGCAATTTACAGCATTCATTCCTAACAATGATAAACATTTTCAGCATTTTTTTTTTATATTTAAAGGTCTGACGTTTTGGGTCATATTTTCCCGATGGTTGGAAAAGACTGGGCTCAGTGTGGAGTTGCCCAGCTTTTCACCAAGATCAGAAACAACGGATACAAGCTGCTCTATCTCTCCGCTCGTGCCATCGGGCAAGCAAGGGTAAGAAAAGATTTTATTTAATCAGAATTGAGAATAAGACTTATTAAGCTGGTGTGGCTCGTTTGAAAAATAAGTATGTTCTTGTTTTTAGGGGACTCGCGAGTATCTCCGCTCAATCAAACAAGGCGACCTCTCCCTTCCCGATGGCCCTCTCTTGTTGAATCCCACATCGCTGTTGAGAGCATTCCACAGGGAGGTAATTGAGAAGAAACCAGAGGAATTCAAGATACAGTGTCTCTCCGATATACTGGCTCTTTTCCCTGAAGGAAATAAACCATTCTATGCTGGCTACGGGAACAGAATGAATGTAAATATTTTTTTCCAGTTCTTATATCTTTACTTATCTATTGGATGACTCAGCATTTTATTGGCAGTAAATCACAACCAAAAAATTAATGAAGAATTGTCTGAGATAATAAAATTGTTATTTTTCTATTTTTTTTTTCATATTTTCTCACCATTTAAAAATACCCTGAGCTTGTGTAAGAATCTTTAAAACCAAAATTAGTCAAATCAATTAGTTAATCATTTTCACAAATAAGATTTCTTGTGTGCAGATATGTTGTTACCGTACTTCTCCCACAAAACTAGATATGAATTATGATATAATAAAACATCAGGCTTTTTTAGGGTTATTCAAGGATGCTTTAGAATCACAATCTGACTTTCTAGACACTGTTTAAATTTCATTTTCTCTCTTTGTTTCTGGATATGGAAATTATTTTAAGTGCCCTTTCGAATCCTCCTGATGTTACCTTACCACTTGGGCGGTGGCATATCTGTAGCAGCTTCTCGGATTCCATGTAACCGAACCATGACATAGTATACAAACTCTTACAACTGTTTGTTTCAGGATGTTATGGCCTATGAGACTGTTGGTATTCCCACGGTTAGGATATTCACCATCAACCATAAGGGAGAATTGAAGCACGAACAAACACAGACATTCCAATCTTCGTAAGTTGCAAAAGTTATTTGAATTTTCCTTCTAACGCTTCAGTACTAGTGTAGCGTAGAAAGCCGCGCACAATATTTGGTAGCTTGTTGCAAGAGAAAACTTTAATTTACTAATTGCATGTATCTATTATTTGTGTATGATTAATATAGTCTGACAAAATTAATGATTTCTAATGGTACTGTGGGTTTGTAAATATATTTATCCTTATTAACACGACTTATCTGTTTTGGTCATGCTACAAATCTTTATGACTCAACTTATGTACTTTAACTAAGCTAGATTTTTTTTTTTTACATTTCCAAAAACAATTATATAATAATAGGGCGTGTAAAGTTGAAGATATTTGATGGCGACAACCGAGAAGAAGGTTTTTGGAGAAGAAAAAAAAAACACATCACCTAGAATGGCAAAATTAAAAGATGCTAGGAAGGCCAGGGCAGCATTCTGTAAATCGACACACTTACCTACAGATGCCTGTCAAAAATGTTTGGATATTTGGGAATCGACGTTTCACAAGGAAAAAATAGGCTTGTAACAGGGACTACTAAGCGTAAGAAAAGCAAAAAAATTGCACAGGAAAGAATAGATATGAAAAGAGAAAGAATATTTGAAGGCCCTGAAAAAGGGTTGGTAAATTTGAGCAAAGGCTAAGCAGACAACTTAAATGGTAAACTTGAAAATAGGAATTAAAATGTAAATATAAAAAGGATGCTTTGATTTTGTTTTGAAACAAAGCTAACATTGTCAGAAGCAAAATATGAAAAATGCAATGGAAATGATACCGGGAAATCAGTAAAAGATAATGTTACTACAAGAAGGAAGGAAAGGAAAGATATTATGCTTCTTTCTTTTAAGATTTACATTTTTGTAGAAGACGTCCCAAATGGTTGAAAGTTAGTTAAGAGTCAACATATAGGAGTGGTGACGTGACGTGGTGACGAAGAAGAATCGGGCTAAAATTTGAGAATTAACAATTTATTTATAACAATAATAATTAGTTTTACCTCCTAAACTTTTTAATTCTAAAAAACCTAGCATGATATTCCTAACAGATTGCAAAAGTAAAAGTATAGTTTCGCAAACTAATCCACAAAAGAGCATGGTCTTTATAACAATTATGGTAATGATAATAATATGTTATAATACTTTTATTCAAATTTCTTACTTTTGTTTTCAAAGTTTCTATTTGTACTACCTACTTTTTTCTATTCTCTTGCATCCATATTCTCTCTTTTATTTCCTCAATCCTATCTTAAGCTAGGACACCTTACCCAATAATTCTTGCTAGAAATCTGAAAACAATATTGAATCTTTTTTTTTTTGTACTAACCATGATTCTAAAATAGAAAAAAGCATCTTTCCTCTTGTACGTAAATTAAAAATATATATTTCTTTCTTGTGGATTGTTTTATTTTTATTTTGTATCTTTTATTTATTTTATTTTTACAGCTACGCAAGCCAATGTGACAAAGTGAACGAGTTATTTCCTCCCATAGAAAATTTAATCGCGTCGTCCTAGTCAAACTTAGCAATTAAAATTTTATAAAAAATATTTGTTACAGAAGTATTTTGTTTTTATAAGATTTACTACTTTATACATAAAAAAAGTTGTGATTTGTGAAGTGATATGTGATACTACTACTATATTATTGTTTGTTTTTTTTATTTTATATTTGTGCTATATTTATTATTATTATGTATCTTTAATCGATTGACAAAAAAATAATATGTAGTATTTAGAGTTGTAGTAATTAGATAGACTCTGTATCTCTGTGTGGGAGAAGCGAGGATTTTCCGTGCACATGTTTCACGTTCACACACTTGCCACGACGGCGCTGACATCTTTCAGTGCGGGTAAGCACATCATTAAAAAAATCAAATCACTACATTTGATATTTTCAAAAAAATTGACTCCCAGCTAACCCTCTCATTTGTAGGCCATTTAGTGGTATACTGCATTTACTAACTTTGCTGTTATTGTCTTTGGTGTATGGGCTTTTTTTACATTGTGTTTGTTTTTTGAGATTTGGGTCTTTGACATAATGCAAATCCCGTCGTAACAAAATTCATAAAAATCATTTTGTTGTATGTACTGAATATTTTCCGGAATATGGTTAGGAACACGTAGAAAGCCGATTCCGACCCGCTCATAGATTGTTGTGTATGGTTTCAATGCATTTAAATGGGTATGCCAGAAAGCGGGTTCCTGCTTTTTCTGTGGGTATCCCCATTCAAATGCATAGTAACATTCTTTGCGCCGGTCGGAATCCGCTTTCTACGTGTTCTTACCCTTTGGAAGGTAACAGATTTTAGAACACCTTTGATAATTTCGCATAAATATGTGTCACTTCACTTCTTTATAAACATATTTTTGGAATAAGATTGAATTCTAGATAATAAATTTGCTTGGCAGGAAAAAGTTACATCCTGTAAATGTGATGTATTATTATTTCAAAATGAACTGATTTCTATGCGAAATCGCGTCAAAATATTTCCTTATAGATTTTGTTACAACGGACCGTGTCGGTAAATTTTGTACGATTGTTTTTTTTTTAGGAATAAATTGAACTTCATTACAGTTTGAATAAATTTTGTATATATTATCATAAAACATTGTACATGGGAAATTAAAAAAAAAAATATGGTAATAATTTCCTTGCTTTGGTGGTATATTCACAGTAGCAAATCTTTATCAATGAGTCCATTTTTACTGTATTCTTTTTGAAATAAAGTATCCATTTTCTTTCCCAAATTTCTTAAAATGTGTATCCATTTTCAATTCAGTGTTGCCGATGCTCACAGTCCCTACATAAAATAGAAGTGTTGCTGGTAATAATAATAATTAGTAGTGTGTTTTAGTTATTGGTAGAGAGTAAAGTTTCGGTCTATATTATAAAACATCAAATTGGCGCACTAAATGCCCATAAATTAACTTTATTTTAAAACACAGAATGTATTTTCTATAGCAATACAATTTCAAGAGTCTTAATTAATGAATTAAATCAACAACTCATTGTATGTGTCTTATCGTGTGGATAAATTCTCTCATTTAATTCCGTGCAGTTTCATCAACTTATCGACAACATTTAATTCCCTTTTATGAACATTCGCAAAAAATGTGGGAGGAAAAAATCTATGGTAACAACTATTCTTCGACACCTTTTATGAAATTAATTAAGTTTTATTTATTTCCGCAGGTATTCCAACATGAGCTATATTGTTGATCACCTTTTCCCACCGGTTCGTGGAGACGTCTGTGAAGATTTTTCGCAATTCAATTATTGGAGACAACCCATCGATAATTTGATGGAATTTTTACCTAATCCAACCACCGTCAACAACTCCGGTTTGCCGGTGATTCCTGAAGCCGCTTCCGACTAGCGCCAAACAACGCGGGAGGAACCGGCTTCCGCGGATTTTTTCCAATTCCTGTACTGGAGGCAACCGTTGCTGGCCCCACCGCAACAAAATTGACATATTATATATTATTAACCTTCGCTGTGTAGTAGCTATATGTGAAATTTTAAACTTCAATGTAGGTGTGTGTAAACTCTTAACAAGAAAATATTTTATAAAAGTTACACTTACACTATTTGATATATTATTATGTATGAGATATTGTACTTTTTGCATATTAGTCGAATTTTTAAATCAAATAATTTGCTCATTGACGTTAATACATCATGAAAAATATTAAGTTAGTTTTTTATTAATCGCATACTTATCTAGTGGAAAGTTTTTGAAGTAGAAGACATGAAACACATAAATTAGCTAATTCATAATATTTTAAGTGGCAGTAATTTATTGAATCTATTTTTAGTATTCCCATAATTCATGTCTCAATTTGCTATGATCCTTTAAGCCGTTAATATAATATTTAAAATCAACTGGGAACACTAGTTATTATTTTGTTACTTTTATTTAGCTCAATGTTATGGCGTAACACGAATTTGTTTGACTGTCAATATCACTATTGCTTGTAAGAATTAATAATTGATTTTTATGAGACCATCTAGTTGACTGCGGTATGATTCCATGAATTCAACTAATGAATTTATAACTTCACGCAGTATGCGGTTACACAAATTCAATATTTAACACTTAAGTTCAAACCAAATACCCATGGTACAATTTTTTTATTACATAGATTTAAGAACTCATTTCTTTAGTGTACATTTATTTTTAAATATCTTCAAGTTTTTATTTTTAACCGTAACATATTGATAATCATTCTTTCTAAATTTACATTTAAAGTTATTTATACTTTTTGAAAGCGAATAAGTTTGCAATCATCACATTATTTTGATCAGTGTAATACCTACCTATAATATTTTTTTATTTCTCTCTAATTTTCAATATTACTTCGTAGTGTGTAAAAATAAGATTCCTAAGACATTCATTTAGTACGAGTTTGACTCGTTTAAAAAAAAATAATCTGTACGTTTTAATTTTTTATCATTGGAAGCGAGAATAGATTTGCTCCTGGCAAACGATTCCACAAAATCTTATTATCCTATGTAGAAAAATTATTAAGGCTAGTAATAGATAGTTTTTTTGAAGGCATTTATTTCCATTAGAATGTTAAATTTTCCCACTCAAATTGACAGCTTGAGATCTAAATTGAGACTGATTTGTTTTGAAATAACACCTGAATAATCTCTTGTAACACGAAATGTTCTCTTTTGGTGCTTTGAATTTGGGTACATAATATAAAAGATGTTCAGTTCATTGCGAGTTGTGCTGTTTGGTCACTAAACTGGAATCGAATGGAACGAAACTAGTCTCAATCGTTTGGTTAACTCAACGGCAGATGAATAATTACATTCTTATAATAATATTAATCATATTAGTGAAAGTAAGTTAATGATATGACATAAAGTCAAAGTGAAAATGTTTAAAACATTCAAATATTATGCTAGCTTTTAAAACTTAATGTGGTTGAATTTTTTTTTTATGATACACCATTACTATTTAGTATCCTTTTATTATTTATTTGTATATATTTTGTGTGTGCGTGCATATGTTTTCTATTTGTATACTCGACAGTTGAACTGTTTGTGTAAAAATCATAACGTATTTATAATGACAATTCTTTTTCTTTCTCATTGATTTAATAGTAAAATGAACTCAATATTAACCAAACTGCGAGTGATTTTGAGTATGACTAATTGAAAAAGTGTAGGTATGAATCTATTTTACTTAGTCCAATCACACGAGAGTTTATTTTACTATGTATATGAAAATTTGTATGCCGGAGTTTGTAAAAATTACAGCTCATCAACAAGATAATTATTCTCTGATGCATGATCAAGAATCTTACCTCTTGAGGCTTACATCCATGTAAAACATTGCAAGATATTCTTTCAGATTTACAGTTTAGTCGAAAGACTATTGATTTTGACTCAAAAGTTTAGTCATGGTATTTATCAAAGAAATGTAGGCAGATTTTGATGCTTCAGCTAATATTAATTGTCAACAGAACCGATATTGTGTGATATATTTTATAATGTCTAGTGAATAAATTAATCTTGATCGAGAATAATGATTAGGTTTAAAAGAAGTCATCAACTGTGACAAAATTTCTGGAAAGTGATATATCAAGTACCTTTTTTATTTTTATATGATTTAACATTACATAATAGAAACCCATTATTATTATACTATGTATTTATAATTTTGTTATTATTTCTATAATATTGTGTAGGTTATATATTTTTTTGTCTTTTGTTAAAGTTGTGATGTAGTGTGCGGATGTAAGGTACCTAGATATAAATTCGGGCAGACTCATATGGAGCTGTCAAACACCCGACAAAGGGATGGCGGCCATTTTCAATTGTCGTCGTCATATCCTTTTGGGGCCGCACCATTAACCATATTTTTTATTAATACTTTACTGTACATGATTTTAAAACAATGAAATAAGTTACAAACACGTCAACATACAGAGGCCAAGCTTACCGCAACAATTATTCTTATTTAATTGAGAAAACACAATTCAAATACAGCACAAAAAGATTTTTAGTACAAACAATAACACCACAGTGACAGTAGGATTGAAAATGGGGGAGATTAGTGGTCAATGAGACTGGCTGATTTATATTTAGGTTCCCTATGTGGATGAACGGTCTATTATCTAACGTATCTAGAATAGAATTTTACCACATTTCACTGAATGATGTCTTGGTGGGATTGTTCTAAAATGCCAAAGGCTTATTCCATATTAGACATTGCAGACTTAAGCTTTTGATGTGTTTGTTTTTCATTTTGTAATCACAACAGAATATAAGATATAACATGAGCCGTTATTTTTAAGTGTCTATAGATACATCTTCAATTAATGTTTTGTAATTTTTTAAACCAAAGATATTTTTACATGGGTCTCTTTGTTTTAAGAATACACCGCTACTAATTAATTCCGCAAACAAGATACATTTTGAAATGCAACGTTTTTATATAAAGAAATATTATATCACTGCTTGTAACTTGGTTACTATGTATCTGTGACTCTCAACGTAGAATGACATTCATCAGAATATATTATGACATTCTTAATTTCATTCTTGTGGTTCCTGTGTGGACTGTAATAAATAAACAAAAGCTTGAGATAAAAAATGGTTTTATTATTTTCACGTTTCGTCATCATCCCCATCCTCTTCCATACTCTCAACTACCTCTTCCTCCTCATTCTCCTTACCAACTAAATTATGGAAGCCGTCTCCTTTGGACCAGTAACATTTCATTGTCAATTGAAAAACGGCCATTTTATTATCTAACAATTTCAGTATTCTCGCTTGCTCCGGAGTCAACGTCTGTCCTTTTTTGCAAACTTCGTGAGATTTTATTAAAGTAATGATTCCTCTCTGCAGGCTTGTGGGGAGTCCTAACTGTCTCAAATGCGGTTCGATTGAATGTGGAAAATCTGGAAGTGGACCCTCGGGAAGAACTAGATCTTCGGTAGCTTTGAAGCCAGCACGAGCGTAGTCATCTTCGGAAAAACTTGAAAACCAATCTAACGTTTCTTTGACTGATTTATTTGTGAATAGCAAGCCACATTGGCCAATAAGACGCTTTGATATCTGAAATTAAAAGGAGTTTCATTTTATATAAAGCAAATCCAAGCAAAAGGCCCATTTTCCATTCAAAGGCATGACCGTTAAATCAATAGTTGTAAACAGCGGGTCTTAAAGAGTTAAGAATTGAATGTGCGTTCACCATTTATGTAGGACTGTGGAGTAACAAACCATTTGTTTTTATTTTAGTAAATTTTTTTTTTTAGGAAAAGTTAAGATCCCAGATACCAAATATTTTAAAATAGCTTTCAGCTTTTAATATTAACGTTATTTTCAATTAACGAAATGGCTATAACGTTTTTGAATTTAAGCCGTTAGTCCCATCTCTAATCATACAGAGTGCAGCCTTATTTAGTTTTCATCCTTGATATTATGATTTTAGACCATTACATGAAAAGTGGTTACGGTGATAATATCAAAACCACAATAAATTTGAGACCATAAACCAAATTATTCATGACGAGATTTAGATACGGATATCAAATTGATTTGAATGGCAACTTTCTGAAAAAATGTAATATCTTTATGGATAAGTAACGTATTAAAAATATTTGTAGCCTAAAGCGCTAAGCCCTAATAAGAACTGGTATGGAGGGTATTATTTTACCTCTGTCTTTCTCAGTTACGGTGTTTATAGACATAGGATATAGGTTTTTTCAGACTTCATTTTATTTATATAGATTACATGGAGAGCTCTTGTTGCCTCCCTATGCCCCAAGTGGGGCCTTAAGGGAGTTTGGATTGGAGGTTACATAAAATATCCATCTAGAGGTCATGTTGCGGATCTCGCTCATGGATAGGAGAAATGAATGGATCAGAAGAGTGACAAGGGTCAATAACATGTTACAGAGCTGAAGAGGGTAAATGGCAGATGGACCAAAATCGTTTTAAAGTTGGGCAAAGAGAAGCATAGTGGCTTGTGCTCCTTTCAGCTGGATGAGAAAAGCGGAGATGGTGAAAATTGGGGTAGGTCTACATTCAGAAATGGACGCAAAAAGGCTGAAGAAGAAGGTAAGGTAGGTCAAGAAGGCAGAAGTATGAAATCAAAAACAATAACTCTATTTGGAGACTTAACACAGCACTTCGGTTTGCTCGGGAGAACTCTCTAAAACTTTGATTTTAATTACATTCTAGGTATTACTATAATATAATAATTGTAACTACTATAATTTAATAAATAGGCAATATTAAAAAAAAAAAGATAAAGATATATCACAACACAGCACTTCAGGATTTCAACCATCAAAATATTATAATATCAATGCTCCACAGGTATCGGTTACCCATTAAGTAGTGACCTCCCAATTGGAGGAAGAATGCCTTAGAAATAAACAGTTTGTTGCGTGGAACTGTGGCATTCTGAACTGACTCGTATACTTTGATGTTTGTACTTGTATGAAGTGCCAGGATAATATGCTATCCTATAAAAGATATTTGGACTCTTCATACTGGTTAAACCGTTCTCGACATTCAATCAGTGTGTTGCTGCTAGTTGTTATTTCTAATAAGTTTCACTTCATTAATACTAATGTAATTTCACTTTTAAATAAAAACTACCTATACCTAATCGAATCACAGACTTCACACTCGCCCACCCCGTTCAAGTAGAAAAAGTGCTAGTTATCTTATCAAAGGAAAGAACTTGAGAATGTCACAAACCCAATCGATAGCACAACAAATTGTTCTTCTCAGATAGTTTGGGATAATGTGAGGATAAGCTTATACAGGAATTTTTCTTAAATTAGGCTAACATTTTTTTTTTTGAAAGAGGTTTAAGGAACCGAGGTGCCCTTTGTGTCACCGCGACCAGAATAGGAATATTGTGACTAAGGCTAACATTAGCAGTGGTACAGTGTATTTCATTTTAGAATGCCGACTCCACGTTGTCTGGGGAACCCTGCGTATAGGCTGTACAGGTAATATTAGATACAATGTAACATTATTTTTTGATTTGAAGACGATGTCATCAAACATCAATAAAATGTATATGATTTATGTGCCCACAAGCGTGGCTATAATAATACTTGTGATTGTTATCATTTATTAATACTAACTGTTTATTTTTTCATTCACATGATTTTATGTAATGAATTTCATTAACTTTAAAATTTGTATGGTTATGAACACTATAAAAAGATGATATAGCCGCCGCGAGTTTTTGTCCTAGGTGATTGTTTTTCTATAGTCAACTGACCCTCTCTAATCTGAGACAGGTAAAAGACAAGGTAGAAATTCCCAATGAAAACCATAAAAGCGAACCCGGTTGAGAATCGAACTGGGGATCTGTATGATACGATGAAAAACACAGTACATTCAAATAAATCATAAATCAAAGATATATATATCTAAATAAAATAATAGGGAGTCCATGTATTTACCTCAGTAGATCTATCGTAGCTCTTTTTAAAATGTTCATAAACATTAATTAAAATTACTTCTTTCGTTTGCCCACAAAGCGCTCTTCCTTTACCCAATTTGTTTGAACACGATGACATGTTTGTAAAACACAAGAAATTTCATTATCACCCGGTATTTTAAAAGAAGAAACAAAAGGCCTTCCACCACAAACGCTAGACAATAACTATGCACCTTTGTTTTTTTCGTAATACGAAAGGATTAACCAATACAGTCAAGATCGCAGCGACAACGTGGCGTCGGCAAGGTTAAATGAAATTACCTGTACTAAGAGAAACTGTGTTATGACGCGAATAGTTATTACAGCATAAATCGCTTATACCATGCGCTACTAATAAGCAACCCTATACCATGTCATAACTATATTGCAGAATACTTTGGCAACCTCGCATTTATCAATGAAGTTTGTGGTTCTTCCATACTCCGGGGTTGGTTTCTAAGCATTAAACTCTCGGGAAAGTTCGTGCGCAGAATGTCGCGAGTATGTACGAATCGGTACGAATATTTCCAAAGGTCAAGTCAATTCAATGACAGCTCGGACTTGTTGCTACTTCGAGTTTGTTTTCATAAGTTAAGTGTCAAAATATGAAGAGTGCAGTGGTAGTCTGTCTCATTAAACGTCGCTATCCCTTCTTTACACTCGGGGTAGCCAGGAATAAAGTTGGCAAGGAATTTATTCTTGTAATAGCTTATTCCTTGTTTTATTAGTAGCACTTTTGCTTATTCTGCGTGTATTCGAAGAATAAACTATTAGTGAATAAACTATTAGTACGACTGTTTATGTTTAGAAGAACCAAGGTATATCATAAGAATCTCTACTAACCAGATGCAGATTTTCATGAGCCTCATCAGTTTCAGATTTTCCTAAAGCAAGAGCCATGACTTTATTTTTACCAAAAAAGAACCTAGAATCTTTCCATTCAGCTCTCAAATCCTTTAATTTGTTATTTCTCATATTGTTCACAGTGAATAAAAATATGTTAGAATAGTCGTCTATAGATTTTCTGATTTCATCAATAACATTCTGTTTTAATAGCAATCCTTTCTTCGATGTTTTTGTCAGAGAAACTGAAAAAAAAATAAAATAAATAAGAAAAAGCCACCATGTTTTAATATTCACTCACAAAATGTGTTTGCATTCAAGTATCAACAAAAGAAAAATATTATAAGGAAATTTGCTCCATATTCCGGGTGATTTTATTTTATTGTTGGTAATAAAATTGTTTCAAATAAAAACAAAAACGCAAGACATCGTAAATAACCACAAAAATGAATGCTTAAGACTATTAAAAAATATGTATAAATAATCTTACTCTTCTTATCCCTTTTCGATTTAGGCATTTTTATTGATAGTTATAATAATTTTCAGAAAATTGAAACCAAAAGTAACCAAAAAAGACTTCTCAAATGTACGTCAAGTGTGGCAATCAATGTCAAAAATGATTGCACGTGTTTCAAATCATAAACAATAAATTCTTAAGAGTCAATGTTTTTTAGATTACCTAACTATTTTTAAAGTATCTATGTAGGTATATTTTATTATAATTATATTATTTTTTATAAAGGAAGATCTTGACTTCTAAAATAATAATTTTTATACGATATTTCTTTCGTTTAGCCGCCCTTACGTGATAGAAAAACGAAATAAAACTTCGCTTCTTGCAAAACACCTATTTATTATTTTGCTCTAGCATAAATCACTTAAAAATAAATGTTAAAAAGAAACAGAACATGTTAATAAAATTAAATTCATCTACGTATATATGCCTAAGTAGTACATGATCATACATGATTCCCTTGTATGACATTGTATATTTTTTTTTCAAAATTGCATATTAACTCCCAATATTTCGTGATTTGTGAGAAAATCAGAAATGTATTTTTGAGAATTCGTTTCATAAAAATAGGTAGATATTTTTACTACCGATATTTGCATCTAAAAAGTTACGTTAAAACTATTTTCTTAGTGTAATAATGAACTTCACCAGCAGCCCGATTCACGAAAAAGTTTGAATCGAACTTCGAACTAAACTTAGACTTAAGGCTAGGGGGTAAGCCAATGACCTTGGGGTAATGGGCGTGTCTATATCCTTTGTCCCCCTCTTCTCCTGCACTTACCTCAATTTAAATCTCCTAACACTAAAAAGTAAGAAAACTTGCAGTATGTCAAGAAATTGGCAAACTAATTGAGGGCGCTGTTATCGCTCATGGTAACACATTAACAATGACTGTGCTAAAATAAAACACTGTAACGGAAATATTGAATATTTATAATGAAAAAAAATATTTTAAAAATGTCTCTATCGTGACTTTTCAAGAAGATTTATGCATATACTTCGAGACCTAGAGATGTAATTACTTTTCTAATCGAAGCTGATTTTCAATTTCTAGTGCAAATACGTAGTATAATCAAGTTTTAAATTGTAATTATTTTTTGAAAACTGAAAAATAAATAATAAAGATAAATGATAGTTTTGTGTTTGAACAATTATTTTTTGTTCCCTTGATTTATTGTTCCTTTAGCAGGTTTTTTCTCTGAAATAACTTGCCAAATTTTTTACATATTTTGGACTTCGGGATTTGAAAAAATAAAAATCCATAATTAAAATAAAGTGATGTTTAATGAATTAATTGAAGTTAAATAAAGTATAGACAAACTGTAATATTCTTTAATAAAGCTTTCATCTATATAAACTATATTTTTTGGAGTTCTTTTGGCAACATCCTGTGATCCATGATTATTTTAAGACAATTTTCTCTTTTGGCCGCAATATTTTGTGTCTACATCAATACTTTCCTATTTGAATTGCATTTTTGTACGAAAACCCAATGTTTATTACAGTTTTTCGTAGAAGTTCGTAGCTCCCATCAAAATTCAAATAATTTCGTACAACTTGTAACATGCTTCTCAAACTGGGTATTACTTTTTTGAATGAATGATGATTGAAAAATGATTTTTGCCTTAATACGGCACAGCGGTCGAATCCTCCAATCCTTTTTTTGGTCGCCCTTTTCTATGTTTACCTGGCGTGGTAAATTTGCATTGATTTGAATTCTCTTCTATTACAATTATCCTAATAGAACGCACATATTAAAACCTGAAAAAAATAAAGATTAATTATTGGATATGAAAGTTTTACTGTATAAAAACAATGAGCTGACACTGTCGAAAACATATTTACTATTTTCGATTGATTTATTAATATTAGTATTATAATTTAATAAGTATATATATATAGGAACATTATTTTATATAAAACAGTAAAGTATTATTTTAATTAAAAAAGTAAAAATAATCAACTTTAAATAATGAATGGGATAGGAAAATAATACCATTATTGTATTTTAATAGAAATATTATTTTAGTAAAAATAAATGAAAATTTTCCATCTTAAAATGGGATAAGAAATCGAAATATAATGATAAAATGGTAACAATATAGTATTGCAATTTAACAAACATTATTATCTATACCGTGTTTTGTTTTTCGATCGTCAAAACAAACTGTCCTGTGATCTTTCATTGACAGATATTTTTAAAACAAATAAAGTATCCTTAAATGAGCTCTAACTAACTTCTTATACTTGAAAATGTTAGAATTAATCATTAAAAAGTATTTTATCTACAAAAAACACAGTATTTACCAATCAATTGAGATGTTAGTTAGAAAACATTAGTAGACAGTTCTCCGGCTTTAATTCCACCAAACATTCCGAATACGTGGCGAATACACACGTATAATGATATTTCTTGATCCATCACGTATTGTATTGTTCATTTTAATGTCCAAACACACAAACACAAAACTATTTTTGATCATGAAATACAAACAAGATTACGATATCTTATATACAAATGTCACTGTCAATTATAAACAAAATATAAAAAAAAGTCCAAATAAGTAAAGTTTAAGTTCAAAACGAATAAATTATAATAAAAATATATTGTCCAAGCACACAAAACTATCATTTTTATCACGAAATAAGCATAAAACAATCCAAATGTCAAAACAGGCAGAAGAACACAGTGCCCACTCCGAGATAAACTATTCATGTGACGCCCCACACCCCGAAGCTCTTCTCTTACCTGTAATCTTCTATAAAATAAACCATAGACAATAAAAAATTAATACAATTTGTAGTTTTTCAGTTTTTAAAAAAAAAATACAATTTAAAACTTAATTATGCTTCGTATTTGCACTAGAAATTGAAAATCTCCTTCGATTAGAAAAATAATTACATTTCTAGGTCTCGTAGTTAATGCATAAATCTTCTTGAAAAGTCACGATAGAGACATTTTTAAAATATTTTTTTCCATTATAAATATTCAATATTTTTAAGATATTGAAAGTGTTTGCACTAGAAGAAAGATTGAAGAACATTGAAATATTTTTTTCAAGAAGCTATCTTTAACAACAACGATAAAAAATTGCATGAAAAAACACCAAAAAACAGCGATTACCCTACCCCAGAGCCTTAAACTTTTCTTTAAACTTTTCTAAATATCTAGTCATATAAGTAGTCTGTGATCTGTCAGATTTACTACCTGTCAGATTTACTCCGACTTTTCCAACTTTATTCATATTAAAATAATATTATTACAAATAAACACGCATATGTGGCTTGTAAATACGGAATAAATCAATTATAAAGGCTGAAATAGAAATTTAGATGTGCGAAATGTACATATCTAACAGACAGAATTTTTGACAGCTCAATAAGTTCGAAAAGTCGGAGTAAATCTGACAGGTAGTAAATTTGACAGATCACAGACTACTTATATGACTAGATATTTAGAAAAGTTTAAAGAAAAGTTTAAGTCTAAGTTTAGTTCGAAGTTCGATTCAAACTTTTTCGTGAATCGGGCTGCAGGATTTTCCCTTAAGTAGGTACAATACCATCTGATTCAGTGCATACAAACATCTTTTCATCAAATGAAGTGATTCCAAGATACTCATTCTACAACTATGATGCATTATTTTATATTAAGCTTAAAAAAAATTTTTTTTTGAAAATTACAAACATTTTACTAAATTTTATTCGTCATCGAAAAAAAGACGTTTAACAAACATAATACTTCATGTTTACTAAACCAAAAATGTAACAGAACTATTTCATACTATAAAATTTTGGTATGAGTTTAATAAAAGAACATAATATTATCATTTTAATTTGATTTTAATAGTTTCCCATTTTCAATTTTATATTAGCCGCTTCTTCTAGCATTTTTACAGTCTATGACTTCTTTTTTTTTAATACATCCGTTTTAGTGTCCTTGCTTTCTGTGCTGTGAGCCCCTCACCGGATGTGGCGGAGATCCCCGCGCCCCTTTCATCTTAACCGTCAGTTGTTCGTGTTCCATCGCTGGGAATATAGCGTAGTAGAGTGCAAGGTACAGCCATTTGCTATATCCAGTACCTCCCTCAAGCAAGTAAGTTCGAAAAATATCATTATCATGTTGTTTTGTGTTCATCGCACCAATAATTTCACTGTGAACGTGTTAAATATCTGTTTAAATTTGTGACGCATAGTATTGGATTAGTAGGAGTGTCTTTGCTAACTGCAGCCATCTTGTGCCGGCACCCGCGACATCGTGATCTCATACTACTTTTGAGATTCAAAATTTGCTCGAGTTCTCGTAAATCGCGATCTAATGACGTTGTATTAACACATCTTTTAACAATACAACAGGTTATAGTGAGCAAATTGAGTATCTCGCGGGAAAATTAATTGTCTGGTAGTGACCTTTACTTTTTTGCGTTCCTAGTGTCGCCGGCCTCGCTGATGTCTCGAGAGCACGTTATTCTCGTTGCATAAAATCTCAGTTTCGTCCCACATAAATTTGAGGTAGTATGACAAATATTTATCATTATATTATTCCGTTTAACTGTGAAAATAATATGAAAGTATGTAATTTGTTTGCGTCATTTTGGCGACATGATCACATATTCTCGGCACAGCACTCCTGCCGCTCTATTGCTATAAGCGATTAGACAGCGACGGAAAAGCGTTGATGCAATGTCAGTCTTTGATTGTGTGATATTTTCATTTATAAATTTCGTTCAAAAGGGTTGATTTGTCAATCTGCATGGCTGCATAATATACCCACCGTCATACAATATGTAAATGGTTTCCCTATTAGTGCAGGAATTTGTGTGAGTCATAGTTTCCTTTCGATTCCTTGCTGGTTACGTTTGTAAATTATTTATTGGTATGCTGGAGAAAGTTCTACCCACTCTGAATTGGTCTGGTGATTATGACTGCTTTGTGAAATATTATTGTCATTAAAAATTATCAAGAATTGTGACTCACTGTGATTAGATAAAATTGGCAATGGTTCTATTTTAATTTAGTCCATATTTTTATTCATTTCCAGGTTAATTATGTCTGTACAGTTAGCAATAAACCATGATTTTAGATATTACGATTTCTCTGATTTCAGTTTTGTTTTGAATAGATGACACTTGAAGTGCATCTATGGGTGTTGGTCAAAATGTATCTGAAACAAATCTAATGAGAGTATCAGTCACGCTCTGCTGCTCAAACTTCCTGTGTCCATGAAGTATTTGGGAAATAAATGGAAAGGTTGAATGGGTTTTAAATTTTAATCAAAATAATAACTATGTCTTCATATAAATTCATGTGAATATTTGAAAGTATTGGTTTATAAGTTTGTAAACAGATACAAAGTAACAAATTTATCACTGTCTGACGAAAAGGTTTCTACTGTTGTGCTAAACAATGTCTTTTTTTATTAATAAAAATAACTATTTGTTCCCTTTCAGTGTTACAATATCTTCTATTAATTAGTCTGTAATAAACCTTTCAATCTCTTTTGGGGTAGCATTTAATTGCTTGAAGATTGGGTTAATCTTAATATCAGTTCCTTGAGCCCTGCTAACTTCACTTTATTTATTAATTAGCTTTGGTTATTCTGACCCAAGTCCCAGTTAAGTTGTGTTTCTGTCTAGTCTATTCTTGAAAGCGTTGTTGTCGGAACAAACACCACTGATTTTAAGCACTGACAGCTCTATTGGCCAAGAAGCCGTAGATTAGAAGGGAATCTTATCGATGACAATACAGCTGGTGCATATTATCTTTATTGTAATCAAAGTTAGTAGAAGCTTACAGGAATAATGGTCATGTAACACCTTTTATATTTCAATAAGATACCTCTGATCCTGTCTTATATTATTCATGTTGTAAATTTCTCAGCTGTCAAGGTAGTTTGGTGCGTCTGTATTTTCTCCAATAAATCGATATCTTTAAGAAAATAGGGGTTTGAAATTTGAAAAGCATACTCCAGAGTTGGTCTGATGTTGGTTTGGTAAATCTTGTTGGATTGTGAAATAATGGGGGCACCGTGTGGATTTATGTTTAATTTGATTATTCCAGTCGTCATCTCGAGTCAAAATTGAAAAATGGTTACCGTTTTAATATCATTTCCGTCTTTTAAGTGCTTTCATCTGCTAGAATTGACTTGAAACTCTCTTGTTATTGTCCCCCGATATTATATTGTCAAAAAATTTCTAGGTATTTTAGTAATTTGTATTTAAAATTACTCAAAAATTTTATGCGGTAAACGTTCTTGTTTGTGGTACTTACATGCAGATGTTCAAATTGTCTTTTTTTTTTTTTCAGTTTTGTCTGTGGAGAAAAGTAGCTTGTTGTTTTATTCATAACAATCTTTGTTGTTTATGATTGTAGAAGGAATTATACAAATTGATTATTTTGTGTATTTTTACGTACATAAATATTTTGAGTTTGGTATTATCAAATCGACACGTATTTTGTTGATATGGGATGGTTTGCAGTTGGAATTACTGCTTACCACTTCCTTTATTCAGATTATAATAAAATATCAAGTCAGGAATCCCAATGTTGGTGTAAGGGCTCCTCGTCTGTGTGAATCTCATTATGTTCTTAAATTAATACAATCTATCCTAATCCCTGTTATAATATAACATCACACTCATATTATGATGGGGACCTGCTTATATATTTATGTCATCTCATCACGCCTAAACAGCAGACTGTTTGGGTTCGATTTCCATCATACAAACCTGTAATCATTGTAGATAAAAATTATTCAATTTTCTCCAACATATTTCTAGTTTATGATTAATGTATCAAATTATAGGATCTTCATAGTAAAACTTCAGTTGTCCTTTGAAGAAATAAAGCAATATGAGTACCAGCTAGAATTTTATAATTGCTTTTAGGATGTAAAACTTTGTAGACACTTTACTTCTGACACAATGCAGCAGCAATGCCATTGATGATAATTCTGGCTATTAGTCAATTTTACAGATGGATTGTTGTTGTTTTTGGATTCGACTTCTTCAGGAAGGGAATTTTACATTTGCCGTTTGGCTGTCATAAGTCACCTTGTTCACATAAAGTCTCATATTTTAGTACATTCATCTTGGATTTTCTTTCTCATACCATCTAATATTGTAATTATTTTATTCTGCCATTTTTCTTTTTTTAATATTATTTAGAGCACTTCTGTCTAGAAGAGCTAGAAGCATAGGCTCACTGAGAACTGTAAGATAATCCTTTAAGCTTAAAGCAAGGGAGGTCATTGTCAGCCCTCCACTCTTCTCCCAAATTTCTAATAGACATATTGTCAGTCGAGATTGTTCCCCTATACATACATTGTTTTTGTTGATTGTCTACTCTAAATTATTAGATGTAAATCTACGTAATAATAATTCAGTCACGTTTGTATTTTTCATGTTGGAATATCACACATTGTACGTTCGATTTGAATCATATTATCCTTGCTAAACTGGGTATACATTTCTCGATTATATTCGAAGTTTATAATCTTCTTTGCGTTGCCCTTTTGTTCCTATTTAACCAAAGTCGGGCCACCTTGTACAAACATAGGCGTTAAAAAAAAATATAAGGATCCGATCAACTACGTAAAGCGAGTGGGTATCAGCTAGTAACTAATAAATTAATGTAAATGAAACAATTACTTGTTATTCCGCAAATTGTTTACTTCCCAGACTAGTTTCGCAGGCACAGGTCCTGCATGGTCGCAGGTTTCTTTGTTACTAATTTTACCAATAATGGACAGTCAATTTGTTAATTTTTTTTTTTTTTTTTTTTTTTTTATAAAAATGAATCTGTGCTCACTCACAGTGAACACAAATACATTGCTACTGAAAGCTTGTGTCGTGAAAGAGGAAGATGGTCGGCACCTGGGATCGAACCACGACGTCCGCAGTAATTTTACCAATACAGTTGTTTGAAGTCCTCTCTCTTCTGGGTATCATCTCACTGTGGTGACACGGTGCTATTCACAGCACTGTTTTTGTAGTGCATTATGTCAATTCAAGTGATTCAGTTTCATTTTCTCTTCGATCATACGTAGAGCAAGCGTGATGTCATCATGCTGGTAATCCAGTCACTAGTGCATATAATATTAGTGATTCAGTCACTAAAAATAAATGAGTTTAATTCGTGAATTCATCAGATCATAGAACCTTTATGTAATTACATGGTTAGGTATGTAAAGTCTTCAGGTTGAATACGTAGAGAAACTGAACGCGCCCGAACTTGTCCTTGATACGACGAGTTTCTGGTTGTGTAGCCGTACGGGCGCTCTAATAAACTTGACAAATATTTGCCGGGCACACTACCTACACCTAACCCACCTTGGCCGATATAAGACAGGGTTCTTCATCTTGGGTTTAATTAACTGTAATAGGACTCTAAACGGCTGCCGTTAATTTGATGTCCGAATCGGCGGATGTCCTTAATGAGGGTTTACAGCTAGCGACACGCGCCGCACGAGCCTCTGCAGCGGGGCCCGCTAGTTCAAGGCCGATGTCAACCAATGGTTCCGGTACTGTCTGGCCGTGCCCGTAGGGATAGGAATGCGTATCACCCAACAGACGGCAAGGATTATTTATAAACGTATCTGTATTCCATGCGTCGTCGCTTCTCTGATCTGATCGACTGCATCTTGTACCAAAGTTCATTACTGCGAGTTTAAAAAGGAGCACAGTTGCGCTTTCGTCTAACTAACCTGCACACGTAAATGGCGATATAAAAAAAGTTTAATATTAAATTGATTAAAAGCTGTCTGTGTCCAATAGATTATCTCGTTCGAGATGCGATTAAGTTTTGTGAAAGTGCAACTGCGTTTCTTTTTTTAACACAAATATCAGTAAATCACTTAAAGCTTTTGTCGTGAATGAGGAAGATGGTCGGCACCCACGACCTCCAGTACGAAAGCCGGCGTCGACACGGCCAGGCTTACCAAAACCTTAAAGAAATTCATGTCTTCCCACGACGTTCACTCGAACTATGACTCAGGTGGCGCTACAACCCAACGTAGTTTTTCCCCTGTAGAATTTGACTCCAGTCACTTGCTAGTAAAGTTTGATTACGTCTACCCTGACCCGACCCTCCTATCTTAAGCCTTCTATCCTGTCATCTATCCTGCTCTTTCGCCCAGTTGGATGTTCATTATTGTGTTTGCTACTTGATTTATTTTAGCATTTTTATGTACGAGATATTTGCGGAGCTAGTCTTTTAGGTTATGTTATGAAACTTTCAGTTTGTGTCTGAAATTTGCTGGCGTATTATCTTTTAAACGAGTTTGCGTAGCTTTCTTTTCTTAGACTGAATTCCTAACTTACTAGAGACTTATTACCTTCGACTTGAGTAGAGTTTATCGATTCGATGTAAGAGGGTATCCTTGCCATTATTTCCACGTAGAGGTACGTGTTGTACAACACAGTGTTATTTGCTCGGCCATTGGTGTTTGGTGTGTGTACACAGGCTCACGTGACTCCGAATAGAAGAGTCAACACCGCCGCCAGCAGCAGCAGCATGATGTAGGTACGTGATAACGCTGATAATAATATGATGTGATATTATTCGGCTGCTCCGGCCACACACTATCTGCTTCTCCAAACACCGCCTACTGCGTCTCCGTTTCCTGCGCTCCTTGGGCCACGACGTTCACTCGATGCGCGCAATCCTATTGCCCATATTTCATCACGTCTCGAGCGGATTTTTGTTATCTCTCATTAGCATGCGACGAAGGTCGAGTGATTTGGTTGTGTCGCGGCGCGGAACATACCTACCCAGCTTGCACGCCAAATGCGACTCATGTGGAAGTTTTAGTTTAGTACACGGAGAAGCTTAAATCCTGGACTCGATTTTTTTGATAAGATTTAAATTTGCGTGTACTCAAATTTACACATGATTTATATTTTGTGCGCGACGCCGGTGCGGGTGCGGCGCCGCGTGTGTGGATCGCTGCGTCGGAACCAGTTCCTCGCCCATTCAGGATAACTGTGGAGTGTGACACGTATGATTGTTCTCCCGAGCTGAGGTAAAGTGAGCAGCGGAAACGGCCTCTCCTCTGTAACTGTACACCACACAATGACACTCTTTGTTGATTATTAGACACTACCTACATCTATTATAGCATAGCCGGACCTGTCTATTGTGACGCGACACCTGTCTGTCTTCCCGGTGGTGCGGGGCTCAACGTAGTTCTTTAGGGGCGGCTGTTTGCCCGCAAGAAAGTTTCCTAGTGAACACTCATTCGGTGGCAGACGAGAGAGTAGCCAGAGCCTCCAAAATATAATTCCCCGTTAATAAAATCCACAGGTGGTTAGAAGATCGCCAATAATAATGGAGACATGTCTTTATCGTGGGCGGCTAGATAGGGCGTGTGTGGCTTACTAGTGCTGTTGTACGGTGATTGTTGGTTGTTATTCTCCACGGAGGACATTGCACCTTCTGATCAATACCAAGCAGAGTCCTCGCGCCACGACTTGTCCACCCAGAGGACACGTCTCTTGCTGCCGAAATCCCGAACGTCTTGCCTCGCGGGAGTACTTGAACTGTTCGTCAGTGGTCCGTGGCTCGGGATCGATTCTTCTGCCGCATTGTGATTAATTCCGATGTTGCATTTGAGAAGCGATGCGGTGTGCGGTACAAGTAGTGTGTGATGTCTGGATGCGGGGGTGGTGGGGGGAGATGGGGCGGCCGATCAATATCCCCGGGAGCAGGGCGGGGGTGCGCGTGGGGCGACGCGCCATGGGCGTGTGCACCACCGTGCTGTGCTATGCTGTACTGTGCCGCGCTGAGGGACAGTTTACAGTGAGATGCCGCACGGTGGACACACTCGCTACTAACCTGCACTGTACACATGCACACACGTAGATAGACTGACAAGACGTACTAACACTAACTGCCGGATAGACATTGTAGATACTGGTATAAATGTAGAGGCGCGTGATAGTGTAGTAGTGTATGTGAGTGGTGTAACATATGCGGCTCTGAGAGATCCAGAGAGTGTAGTAGCGGTGTCTGACGAGGGCTAGGTGGAGAGAGTTAATTATAGCGGCGCAGAGCTGTAGCGACTCTGCCTGCCTCCAAGGTGATGAGACTTGCATTTAGCACTTCAGTGATCCGTCTCTAGCGGACATGATCCACTGTTCGATTAGTCTTCCTGATTGGACCTGGCCTGGCTCTATGTACTGTAGTGTAGTGTAGATGCCGATGTATGTCAGAGCATGTGATGTGAAGTGTGTGTTGTTTGTTGCAGGAGGTGATAGCCTTAGAAATCTTGCAGAAAGTTGTCGTGAGAGCACAGCACGATGTCGGTGGACAAGGAAGAGCTGGTGCAACGGGCCAAACTCGCCGAGCAGGCGGAGAGGTACGACGACATGGCCGCCGCCATGAAGGCTGTCACAGAGACCAGCGTGGAGCTGTCCAATGAGGAGAGGAACCTGCTCTCTGTGGCTTACAAGAACGTGGTGGGCGCCCGGCGGTCATCCTGGAGAGTCATCTCCTCCATAGAACAGAAGACGGAGGGCTCGGAGAGGAAACAACAAATGGCCAAGGAGTATAGAGAAAAAGTTGAAAAAGAATTACGAGAAATATGCTACGACGTTTTGGTAAGTGCCTCTTCCTCCTCCATTTCATTGTTTATCTTCCAGCCAGCGACCACGTGTGCGCGGCACGGCGTCGCGTCGTCGAGCCGAGCGGCAAAATACCTACGTTTTATTGCGTAGTAAAGGGTATGTGGTAGTTTCAAACAAAATTAACCTAACAACTTTGGTGTGTCACCCAATTATGTTAAAATTCGCGTTAGTCTCGTTTTACGCTCACAAAATTTTCCACATTAGTCAAATTATGTCTGCAATGACTTGTGTATTAAATATTGAATGCGGAGATCATTCCCTAGTGTCCAAAAAGAGTGGCGGTCTCCGACTCACGCCCACTGGCCTGACGTCACGTGTCGCACGCGGCCACATCACATCGTCAGCGGATGACGTAAGCCCTCGCGGTATTTCGCTACCAAACACGATAACTATTGTTGCCCATTTAGGAACCGCCTATAAAGGTTCGTTTTCAACATAAAATATCATTTTATACATCGTTAACTTGGAGAAAAAAATCTCAATTAAGCAAGTTTTTTTATTAACACGAGTTGATCGCCCACCTTTCACATTGTATTATCGTGTTGCGAAAGCGAAAAATAAAATTTAACTTTTTTCTGTCGCGATTGTCGCCGTATGCGGAATGCTGCTATTATTGAAAGAATCCAAATCCAAACTCCTTTTAGACCCCACTTAGGGGCATAGGGAGGCAACGAGAGCTCTCCATTGCGCTTGATCTTGCGCAACGTTAATGACCTCCTCCCACACCATGTCCAGATTCCTCAGCTCTGCTTCGAAGGAGCGGAACACAGTATGAGAGGGTCTTCCTCGTCTCCGGGACCCTGATGGGAGGAAGAACAGCGCTCTCCTCGGCCAACTGTCATTCGGCATCCTTAACACATGTCCCAGCCATGTCCATCTCCTCCACATAATATTAGAGGTGATGGGCTCACGCTGGGTGCGCCGGCGTATAGCGTCGTTCGTGATGCGGTGGTACCATCTTATACCCAAAATTCTCCCGCAAAATTGAAAGAAACCGCATGAAAAATAAATTCCAATAATTTTGAAATATTTTTCGTCTTTATCAAAAATGTTCGGAACCACTGATTTAAGGTCAATGACCATGTAGTACCTTTTTGTTACTATCAACTGAGCAAAGGGGTTTGATTTTGTCTGTGATCTAATCTTATGAGATGAATTCGCAACATTTTCAAGCTGGACCAAGTTCAGTTGATACACTCAAAACCAGGTGTGGCAAACCTTTTATTTTTGGCTCTGATTTTTTTTTATAGTTTAGTTATTCAATTCAATATCTGTGGTTAACTCCCTTCAAAACATTCCATTACACTTTATACACTGATAGTGTGTAGAACAGAAATATTGATTTATTTGTTTTATTGTTCTTTTCCAGGGCCTTTTGGATAAATATCTAATACCTAAAGCAAGTCATGCAGAAAGTAAGGTATTTTATTTAAAAATGAAAGGGGATTATTATAGATATTTAGCAGAAGTAGCCACAGGAGAAACTAGGAATTGTAAGTTTCATCTTCTTATTCTTCATTTGTGTTATGTCTTTATAAACGTTAATGATTATTCCACCCTGGACTCTTAAGCTCTATGGTCCAGGGACCCACATTAATTTTTCAACTAAATTAACCAAGTCCATTTGAAAATATCATTATGGAAAGCTTCAGAATGTTCACTTGTTTCCTCATTCTTACTGTAAACTTTGTAAGGAGGGCCTTCTGCATCTTTCTTTATGACCACGGATGGACGTAAAGGATAACTGGATGTGGTGAAGCTCCATTACAGTCCAGCGTGCAGATGACAGAGCTACCGGATGTGCGGATGATCTTTCTGCCCCGAATGTACATGACCCTAATCTAAAACTATAACAAAATGTTTTTATTGTGATAATTGCAGCGGTTGTGGACGACTCTCAAATGGCATACCAGGATGCTTTTGAAATCAGTAAATCCAAGATGCAGCCAACACATCCAATCAGACTCGGCTTGGCCCTTAATTTCTCAGTATTCTACTATGAGATATTAAATTCACCCGATAAAGCGTGCCAGCTTGCAAAACAGGTCACTAAATAATAACACTACCTCTTAGCAGGTTCAGTTAGGCTCTGGGTATTGGTAGTTGGTTATGTTGGTAGTCTGCGGAGGTGCTGGTTGGTGGTTGACATGTGCATATTCTGTGTATATTAATGTGTGTTGTTGGTATGGTAGCTGTGGTGGAGGACTCACAGAAGGCCTACCAGGAGGCGTTTGACATTGCCAAATCTAAAATGCAGCCGACACACCCTATAAGGCTGGGCCTTGCGCTCAACTTCTCCGTCTTCTATTATGAGATTATCAATTCCCCTGCGAGGGCATGTCACCTAGCTAAACAGGTTCCCTTCAATCAACTACATCTAGTGTTGTGTTATCCTGTGTTTGTGTATATATATTTATATATCGATATATATGGATGATAAAAATGACAAAAGTTATCGAATGCGTACAATCCACATTCTGGTATTTCACCTACCTCTATGTTACGGCTGAAGTCTTCCTCTCATTGTCGAGATGTATATGGTTTTTATCCTGATAATGGCAGGCAAAATTCTACTGTAACGTCGAGATCTCAAGAAAAATATTATGTATGTGGAGTACACATTTAGCAATGTCATTTATACTTTATGCATATAATAACTTTTTATATACTACGTTTTTAAATTTTGTGATAAATCATTTAAAATTTACAATTCGACATTGCATTTAGAAAAACGTTTCGACGGAATTTAGTCTGTCTTGTTCAACCAAACTGTGTAATTCTGTTTGAAAAGAATACATTGACAATGTGTTTTGAGCTATTTAAATGTTTCAATTGTCATCTTGCATGTATTGATATAAGATAACGCGGGAGAAAAGAGTTTTATAAAAACGTAGTATTATAAATGTCTGCACATTGATGCAGAGTTAATGTCTTTGTGTGTGTACCTATATATAATAATCTACAATGCATTTTTCAATGTTAATATGCCACCAAAATGGTTCTTGTTGTGGAACTATTTTAGTATTTATGTACATATGGTATAATATCCTAACAAAATATTAGCAATATAATAATATTTAATTATGTATATGCTATTGTTTACTAATAATTATCGTCTATCCAACCAGCACATTAAGTTTTTTGTTTACTACAATATTACAAGTTAACCAACTAATATCTAGAGCCGTACTTAACCTTTAGATATAGTTTATAATTGTTTGTTTAGATAGGTGTGCTATTGTTTTTACTAAACCAAGTATGTGTGGGCAATGTATGGGACTATCGTGGAGTTATGCATGATAGTCCGTGTTGTAAAATCGCTGTTTGTATTTCTATTTAAATTGCTGTTTCCCATTTAGTTTTTTTTTTTGCTTGAGTGGATCCATATTATCAAACTTTTTCTCTTAAAAAACTAGCTACCCTCATTAGATGACATTGTGATTTATGAGTGGAATGAAATGTTTTAATGTCAACATGACTCATAAAGAAACTTTGAATATTTGACTTGACTAACTAATATTATGATTGTGTGTATTTGCAGGCATTCGATGACGCGATCGCAGAATTGGACACATTAAATGAAGACTCTTACAAAGACTCAACCCTTATCATGCAACTGTTGAGGGACAACCTTACGTTATGGACGTCAGACACACAGGGGGATGGAGAGGAACAACCCGAGACTGGGGACAATTAGTTGATCTATAAATAAAACTCACACATACACAAGAATACACACACACTTCCTACCTACATCTACCATCAATTTTTCATGTCATTGTCATATGTTTCTATTTGATATTCGTGGTATATCTTATTATATATATCATATATACGATTGTCTATTATTATTCTTACTACTTGTTTCACCACTTGCTCTCCCTCAGTAGGTTGTTACGGTTCCTCCCTGGGTGTCGTGGTGGCTGCCTGCTGACACTACTTCACTTCCATCCCAAATTGCCATTCAGATGGCTCAACTCGTTTAAATATTATAATTATATGGCATTCTCAATGTTTTTTCTAAATGTTAAGTATTGTTTGATTCCTTTTTTATGATATTGTCGTGATTATTTCATATGTATATTTACATATAAACTGAATGTATATGTATGTTTGTTAGTAAGTACAAGTTGGATGGTATTCTGCGGCCGACGAGATGGAGCCGCCGCAACGGTCTGAGATTTGGAATATGTCGTATATCTTCACCTTTATGTGTAACGAGCCGAGTCATATTCCTTACATGTCTTTTATCTTATTAATGTGAGAGGGTGACTGAAATGAGAACATTGTTGCTTATTTTTGTATATTAAAGTGTTTGTATATCATAGAAAGTGAATTTTGGGAGCCCCCGGGTGTTGGGGCCCAGTGGACGGACATGCCTGGTGGTTTGTTGTGTGAAGAGCGCCCTTGCCAGAGTGTGTGTGGGAGGATGCGCTTTGAGAGGGCACGCCCGCTAACAGTACCCTAGCTGCGAGTACTGTACAAAATATAATATTCCCCGCCATCGGGAATACAATATGAATCCCTGTCTAAATGTAATGTTGGTTGTATAATGTCGGTGTTTAATTGGTAATATCTGTGGTACCCGTGTCCTCCCCCAATTTACTCTACACACTTTGTTGTCATAAATATATACACCCAGTCATTTATATATATATGGTATAAATTATAATTCTGTATTAATTATAATATTTACTTTTTATTATTTCAAGAAAAACATTCAGCTGACATGGTGAATATACAAAATATATATGTTATGTCTTTATAACTGTTGGTCTTTTAAGTTTTTATATCTGACTGCGGAATTTTGTTATCCTTTGATAAACGCATCGTCACTCATTATTGGCATTTAATGTTACACCCTGCAAAATGGGTGCTTAGAAGGCAAGAACGCTCTTTTATATTATTATTTATTATTATAGAATGCACATTTAAGACCACGACCGCATGGATAAGAATGCTGGCATTTAGAGTATGCGTTGAGGAACACAAAATTGGAAGTGTTTTGGAAATACGTATCGCGCTTAAATGAATGAATGTACAATGACATGCAACTTACAAAACTGCAGCATTTATTATGTTTACTTTTTATTGTTTTTTTTTTTTTTATTTAATAGATTTTTTCTACAACCGCCTCTTTACAACCCTGAAAGTTCAACACAACACTTACCATTACTCAACTCTATTCTACTTCTATGTTTCGTTTAAAAATAAAACAGTTTTTATGTTGTAATTATCAATAAATTATAATTTTATATTACAAACTTCCACACTTTTCATTGTTGACCACCATATTTACCTCCCTTTCGTAAGTGGACATGTGAGAAAACAGAGGCGAGACCAATTTTCCAAGGAACAACACAGCCCATTCATCCTTGCAACAGTACAATCCAAACGCTGAGCCAGCGCATTCCTTTTTTCAGTTTTATTTTGTTAAATTAATTTACATATTTTATTTTATTTGTCTCAACATGTCAATATTTACTGTACATTATTTATAAAAGAGATAACTTTGACAGAAAGAAAGATTTACGGCCGGTTTCATAAAAAATAAAGGAGACTCCCTTTAAAAAATAATGGGTTTCATAACAACAAAACGACATTTAAAACCGACTTTAGCTAAAGTTCCGTTATTGATTATTATTTTTAGTTAAAAGTCGACTTTACTGTAGTTCAAATTTTTACCACCGTAGTTCATAGAAAATTTCGTTGCGCTTTCTCTGCCACAAAGATAAACATTTTGTATGCTGTGACACTGGACAAAAATGACTCAGATTTCGTTTACTAATTCATAAACAATAATAATAAATTAACACAAAAACCGGCACTTTGAAGCTCTATTGAGAAATGAAATTGACAGATCAACAGAAATTCCGCGAAAATATTAGTAAACAACCTATGTTTTCCATGGTAACACTACGCTAACAAAAAACATCGCTCCCCCAACACTCCGGAGACACGAGGCTACCAAAAGAGAATGGTCGAAATGCATGGCTAACCCAGCTCTACATAGGTAGATAGCCACCAAGACATACCCAATGTAGACTCTCTTCGCCTTGGATCCCGCCATCCCACCTGGAAGCTTGGGAGAGAACTGATGTCACGCAATTACGACGCCAGATTAGAGTGGCGCCATATATGGGGGGAATGCAATCCAGATACCGAACAGCTTTTCGGAGACCCCACAGTGATGCCTGCTGGTGGAAACCTGCCTCGCCGCCTGTGGTGTAACATCAACAGAGCAAGAACTGGGCATGGAAGATGCGGCCTTCTCTTTCACAGATGGGGCAAGCGTGACCACCCTTACTGTACTTGCGGAGAGATAGAGTCTGTGAACCATATCGTTCAAGAATGCCAAATAACCAAGTTCGGGGGCACCATGATGGACATTCACAGCTTGTCACCCGAAGCGATTCAATACATGAGCTCTCACGATTTTAACCTTTGACTGTGGCTTTCTCTACAACCATACGATATATATATATATACTACCAACTGCTACTAACTTAAAAATATTTTTTTAACATTTCAAATTTCAAAGCGTCAGCTTAAAGGATTCTTTAAATTTTAAAAGGAACTTTAACTAAAGTGTTCTTTTGAAGCTTTTTATGAAACCGGCTGTTAGAAAAAGAAATTCACTTCACGCTGTTTTGAATAAATCTTAGTTCTTGCTTAACAAACTTTTCTTAGGACCTTCCAAAGCATTGGTTATTTGAGTGAATACTGAAATGGAATAAGATTTATTCAAAGCTCTGTATAAAAAGATGTGTTTTGCTATATTTTGTTGAAAGAAGTTTGAAAATACAAAATGAAGGTTGTGGGTCCAATCCCTGTGCCGACCATTTCCACAACACAAGCTTTGCTATAAAGGGTGCTGATTTTGGGTGAGCCCAGGTTCATTTTAAAAAATATATCGTCTTGCTGTAAAACTTCAAAATGAAAAGAATCATTCAAATTGACAATTTTCAGCTGAACTGAGAAGATGAGCTTTTTGGAAGAGATTTTAAAGTTTATGGATGTAAATGGAAGATTTTAATTTCAGAATATAGGATAAAAATTATTTCCGAATGTAGTCTGGCTCTTCAATCACATACAAAAATGGGGAACTGCACTTTTAATGTTCATTGCTATGATGTTGAATTATAGACATTTTCAATATAATGACTCTACTTTGGTGGTGATCTTCCGTGTTTTGGCTTGGTATTGGTACAACAAAAAAAAGTTGAAAATATTGCCGCAGCTGCAATCTCGTTGATGTCCGTCCTAAATGACAGGAAACAAAATGTCGACGAATGTGTGGAGAGCTGGACAATATCATTTGTTGACCCAACAGCTTTGCTAGATACAGCACAGTGTTTGACTTTTCTTTGATTTGTTTAATTCATTCTGATCTTTTTGTATTTGATTGATTGTATTTCTTCTTATACCAGCTTCAAGCTGTCTGGACAACTTATTTGATTAATAAATTAAATAAAATAACATCAGTGAATGTGAAGAGAAGCCATAAGGGAAAACTAATATATTTTGAATTTGCCTAATCAGGACTGCAGGGTGCACTTAAAAATCTGGAGTTTTCACGAAAACTATAGGTTATACGGAAATTTTAATTATTCCTCTAAAACTCGAGGATTTTGGATATGCTAGGTAAATTCCTCGTAACTCTGTCCAACTAACGCGGCTTAGGACCTCGTGTTCTTTATGAACTGATCGCTTCCAGTTACTTAACAGTGACCCAAATGTCAAGGTTCTAAATTCAAAAGCAAGAGTTCTTGGGTTTGATTCCTGGACAAGTAAGAATTTTTCTACATGTTTACTACCCATGCCGGCCTTTTTCAGATTGAACAGATCCGGTTACCTCAGGTAAAGTTCCACCAGCTAAAACTAACTTGGTATATAGATATTACTAAATTCATAGCATAGTTATTCAAGCATACTGATTTATAAGTGAACTGAAGGGCTGTAAAAAAATAATACATTACTAGAATTAATTAAAAAAATGAAAAACTCCCTGAAAATGTAGTCAATAGCTGATGTGAATAACATGGATATTAATTATGAACACGATCTTTCAGTAAATCATTGAAATCACATACAAAATGTATCTGCCACCAGGGAGCCATGTGGACTGGATTGCAGTGCTATACCCAGAGCCGCAGCGAGGGGGTTGTACACCCGTGCAAGATTCTGAGAAGCCCCCCCTCTTACATTAAATAGATATTTGGCCCCCTTCGCTTTGATAAATTCTAAATATTTTTTACAATACGAGTTTAGCTTAAAAATTCACTTAAATTTTACTTACTCTTAGGTAAATAATTTGGTGCATTGAACTGTTACAAACGGTAGTTGTTGACGTATGTTATAAAATAATATCTACATTGTACTTGATGGTTAATGGTAGAAGTAATGGGCCTCCATAGGATCATTTTTAGTATTTTTTTTTTTAATGAATCTGTGCTCACTCAAAGTGAACACAAATACACTCCTTGACTCTTTCACAGTAAGCTACTGAAAGCTTGTGTCGTGAAAGAGGAAGATGGTCGGCACCTGGGATCGAACCACGACGTCCGCACGAAACAGTACGAAAGCCGGCGTTGTAACCGCTGGGCCACCAACCACTTCAATCAAACTATATACTGTTTTAATCTTAGTTTGCTTTTTACCTAGTTATTCATGTTTCCCGTACAAGGCCGTAGCCAGTGGGGGGGGGGGGGGGGTTATCAAGGGAGTTTTGATCCCCCTCCCCAAATTAAGATATTTCTTTAGTAAGTGCCAAAGCTAATGCAGTTACACAGGATGAGCCTGTATGTTTTTTTCCACCACGCGACGAAACAAAACCCCTTCCTAAATTATTTTCTGGTTAAGGCCTTGTTCCCGAATACGTGGTTTTGGTGCCCGGGGCTTCTCCACTTGGTTGCCCCACCCTGGCTACGGGTCTGGCCTCTACCGTCTGATGATATTATATATTGTTATGTATATGTAATATAAATATTTTTAATAAAAAAAAAAATATATAGGAGATACTCTCGTTGTACCGAGGGTGAATGCCATAGTAAAATAAAGATTTTTATGTAGATATTCAATAATATGTACTTTCTAAGTATGTATACCTATCTACAATTCAATACAATTTACAATATCTTCACCAACACCTCAGTAGGAGAAAAATGGGAGACGGCATTTAGAAATAATACGAGACGGATTTTGATTGATAAGGCATCTAATGTTGAAAGCCTAGTTCGTGCAGAGGGGCTGAAAGGAATCAGTTAGCCGGTTGGAGACTGGGGAGTATCAGGCAGGGACGACTAGTTTCAGAACCGTAGACCATGTAAGGTAGTCGATGATCAGTCTTTCCCTCATTCTGTTAACAAATCTTGTTGATTTTTTATGGATGGGGGGCCCATCTAAAAATGTGCCACGAGACCCTGGGCACTGCACGAGGCAATGGTATTCGAGTGGTCTAGGATAAAATAGATTAATTCGCTACAGTTTTTTAAAGAATTCCCAAAGTGAACGAGAAAAAATGTTAGACACGGATCGAACATAGTTTGATCCTTTCAGTTCGAGAGTCGGCAACGTAAATATGTTGAAGACTTGTTGAAGATATTTTTCATTTCTTTTTTGTGTTCACTGTGTGCTGTGTAATAATATTTGGATATATCAACATTTTTTTTATATGGCCACGTTTATCATTAACAAGCTTAAATGGCAACATTCTGATTAAAGGTCACCTTGATAAGATCACCTTGCACCGCGAACTTCTGTCAAATACAAAGCGAATTTTCCATCAATTAAACTAGTGAATTTTTGGGGGGCGGGTTAAATTCTTGTGTTTTTTTTTTCAATATTGTTTATATTAGTGATTTTTGCTTCTCAGGTAAGATCGAAAATCCAAATAATATATAGTAGACCATTTTAGAATAATCTCAAATTTGTACCCTTGCAATTAATATTAGGGTTATGAAATATTATAATTTTATATTTTTGGCTTAACCATTACAATTAGGATTGGAATATGGCCAAAGATGTTTGTAAATATTTATTTCTTCACATTTTTAACCTTTAGATTGAATAAGTGTATGAGAATCGATCTCTGATACTGTTTAAAAAAAGTCACTTAAAAGCTGTCAAAATTTGTATCCATTTTGAACTTCTTTCTATAAATAAATTTAAAAAAAGTATTATTTATATAATTTAACACGAATACTAAAAAATACAAGGTAAATGAACACTTATGTGAAATGATGTAATTTATTGGGGTTGTAATATAAAGGATTTAGAAATTCCATAATAATAGATACATTGTTTCGAAGTGGTTGGTAGACTAGCGATTACAACGCCGGCTTTCGTACTGCGGAGGTCGTGGGTTCGATCCCAGGTGCCGACCATCTTCCTCTTTCACGACACAAGCTATAATTAGCTTACTGTGAAATAATCAAAAGAGTGTATTTTTGTTCAATTTGAGTGAGCAGATTGATTTTATAAAAAAAAAATTGTTCTGTTTACAATTCTAAAATCCTTAAGCTCTCTTTTTGATGCCTACTTAATTCATGAAATGTTACACATTTATTACACGCACATAGGTTTAAAGCAAAACAATAAATTTTATGAAACATTCAGTTATAAAAAAATAATATTCAGAGATATCTACCCAAGAATGCTTGCCTTGATGAGTTCGTATTTCTGTAAAATATTATATTATGTATAATTATAATATCTTATTCAAGTTGATTAAACTCTCATTTTATTTTTATCTGTCAGATATGATATGATAGCATGTTTGTTTTGTCATTATTAAGAAATAAACTTACCTCCATTATTTACATTAATTTAATTTTAATAAAAAAAGATATTTTCTGACTGAAATGTCATGAAAGGGCATTATTTTTTGTTGTGAGTCTGTGAGTTATCTTAAAACATGAGTATAATTTTAATTGTGTTATTGATATGTTGGCAAAAATACCCTTTGATTATTTTTTTAATATTTTAGGTTATAAAATAATTAACCATGAGTGAGGTAGCTTCGCAAAAGTTTATCGAGCGTGGTGCTCACAAGGGCAAGGGGCTGGCTGTATTCACCAGTGGAGGTGACTCCCAGGGTATGAATGCAGCCGTCAGAGCCGTTGTTCGTATGGGCTTGTACCTCGGGTGCAAAGTCTATTTCATCAGGGAAGGATACCAAGGCATGGTTGATGGACTGATGGACAACATAGAAGAAGCTAACTGGGCTTCAGTCAGCTCAATCATTCACAAAGGCGGCACTGCTATTGGTTCTGCTCGTTGTGATGAGTTCAGGTACGAATATTCATAGAAAACTATTTGTCAAAAATAATCATTAGAAGTTGTAGTCATATATCTACTCTGTACAGAGAATCTACATATTTAAGAACACTTTTAAAGGTACCAAACTTCACCATTCACTTTTACAGTGTCTTTCTATTCCTTAATTTTCTCTCTTCCATTTTCCATTTCATCTTTCATTCCTCTAAAGTTTGATATAATCATGCCGAACTTAAGGATTATTTCGATATTTATCGCCTTCTATGTGCTGATTACATCCCAACTACTTGAGATGTAAAATATATCCCGTTAATAGTCCCACTAACACAAAATATATCTCGTTTATCTTATATTCCACCAGCGGCACAATTACATCTCCAAAACTATACTTTTATAATGTCTGTAATTCCTTTTTTTCTTATTTAAAATAGCTGTTGTATGTTGGATGTTTTTTTTTATGATTACAGAGAGCATGCTGGTCGTTTGAAGGCAGCATCCAATCTGGTTTCCCACGGGATCTCCAATTTGGTTGTGATTGGTGGTGATGGTTCCTTGACTGGAGCTGATCTCTTCAGGCAGGAGTGGTCAAGCCTCCTGGATGAGCTTTTGGCCAACAACAAGATTACTCAAGATCAACGTGAAAAGTATAAATATCTACATATTGCTGGAATGGTTCGTTTGTTAAAATCAGGATATTTCTACTTTATTAACCATTTCTGTCTTCTGCGGAACAAACACTTACCTTGTAACATCACTCAAATGAATCACATCACATATTATGAAGCAGGGATACCAAACCTAGGGCACATATGCTCCAAGCTATTTAGAAAAAAACCTTTTGTGGATCGTTAACACAGAGGTCAATAAATTTATAATTTTTATTGTTCGTTGACACTTAAATTAAACACTCACCTGAAGCAATTTTTGTAAAATAAATAAAAGATAGGCATTAGTAATTATACACAAATAACATCACCTCATACGGATTCGGGATTACTCACATACCTACAGCGAATTAACAAAGTATTGATAATGTTTTTTTATAATTCTGGCAGTTCAAAGAAAGAAAATACATACTATTTGGGAATTTTACCTCCTCTTCCTCCGACATCTTATACGTCAATATCTTCTTGTCAACTTTAGCGGTGAATATCATGGAAACAAAAAGAGGTAGACCCAAAATTACTAAAGAATTTTTCACAACAAAAAAGTCTACCCAAAACTAAATCCTTTTTTTTTCCGCAAATTTAAAATATTATTTCTACCTAGTTTTGTGTGATATCATTACTTTTTTATTTATTTTATTAGATAGTTAAAGTAAAAGGCCATCCATTAATTATGTGAGCTCAAAAGGGAGGAGGGGGTGGGGTTCGGTAAAAAATCACGAAAGTACACATATTTAAATAAGGTTTAACGAATTTTTAAAAAAAAAAATTCACGAAATAAAAAGCATCACTCTTCATTCTTTGTACTAATAAAGTACACGCGATTTAGAGAGGGAGGGGGGGTCTAAAAAGTTGCAAAAAATACATCACTTAGCATGCATATCAAAAAAGTTTGCCATCCCTGGCATAATAGACAGTAACAATGCTACACTAAGAAAGCAGGGTGATGATTGCTTTAACAATCTCTAATGTATTGCATGCTTTTCAGGGGAGACCAATATCTAGGACACGTGGACCTTGAGGACTAATTGATACCAAAGTAATAAAGCTAATCCCCATTTCACCCGCTTAACTTTAGAACATTTTGAATTTTTACAGGTGGGTTCCATTGATAACGACTTTTGTGGTACAGACATGACGATTGGTACCGATTCTGCTTTGCACAGGATCATTGAAGCCATTGACGCCATCGTCAGTACAGCATATTCACATCAAAGGACATTTATTATGGAAGTTATGGGCAGACATTGTGGGTGAGTTTACAAGAGATCCAATGTTGAACTCCACTATATTTAATATGAATTCTCATTCAAATTATTCAAATATGTTAATCCACATAGAGTTAAATTTTCGTTATAACGAATACCAATGTAACCAAATTACAGTTTAACAAATTTTTGGTCCCTTAAGAGCCCGCGCAGACAGAAAGCGTTCAGAGTTCCGCGTTCTTTGTAAGTAGTAGACCACTATAGCAACTCGCAGACACAGCGGCAGTCAGACCGCGCCTGTCAGTTAAATGCTCGCGTTCTATTGTCAGAAGTACAAAGAACTCATGGAACGCCCCGATCGCAAGGTGGCTTACACAGAAAAATTAATTGACTTAGTAAGTAGGAAAGGTGCCAAAATATCGCCTTTCTCCAGTTGCTGTCTTCTTTTTTAATTTCCTTTTTTATATAATTATGCAATTCATTAAAGCTATTTATTGACATTCGTTCAACGTCAATAAATAAAAAAACGTTCTTCGTATTCAAGTAATTCAGGAAAAAGAATACTGAACTCTCCTTTTTTATCTCGCTCAGTATTAATCGGATGCACCCAGTATCTTTTTTTCTTATTAGACTCTTACAAAAGCAGTGCTTCATCTTTTGAAGACGAACTATCGAAATACATGTTTCACATACAAGCTTGGTTGGGAAAATGGAACGCAGAATTTTTTACCGTGTGCTATGCGTGTTAGAACACGACTGGACGAACGCTTGAACGCTTCCTGTCTGCGCGGGCTCCAAAAACAAAATCTTACGAAATGGGCCGTTGCATATTTTACAGCCTATCTGAATATTGTGCTGGAATATTGGATTGAATTCAATTCACCATTCGGATTAACTATGACAGTTTTTTTGTCTATTATTATAAGAAATTAATATTTTTTTATAAATTATGAATAATTGGAGGTGGTTGGTAGTCCAGTAGTATCAGCAGCTGGAGGTCGTAGGTTCGAATCCCGGTGGTGCCGACCATTTCCACTTTCATGACACAACCCTTTGGTTAGTGAGAAAGATGTCAAAAGTGTATTTGTGTTCACTTTGAGTGAGCACAGATTCATTTTTATAAAAAAAAAAAAAAAAAGAAATTGAAAAATGCATATTCTCTGTTTAACAGAATGTTTTTTCTATGTCCCGTTAATTCCGCTATACTGGGGTTTGTCCATTATTTTTTTTCTTGAGAGAGCTTCCAAATCTCGTGACCATCTATATAAGACATTTTTGTCTACAAAACTGGTCATAAAATATTACATACTCCCAATATTCGTTTTATTATTTCAATTCACATTAAAGCAACATAATATACCTACTTACGTAAATTAGTGTGGTTTATTGAAAAAAAAAATATTTTCAAAATTTTATCTCGGTTTTGTTGTTATTTACGATTATCGCATTGTGTTATGTAAAATTAGATAATTTCAATACAATATTATTATGTAATTTGGTTTGATGAAACATCCAGCCAATGTATAAACACGAGGCTAGCTAGCCTTGACAGTTTTATTGACCTCAATCACCACGAAATTGATTGCAATTAAGTAATGTGTATCATAGAAATAATTTGTTGTGGAGTATAATGGTGTCTGGGCTCCTAAAAATAATAATTATTGTAAATTGATACACATACACACTCTGTTATGACTCCACACAAGAACATAGGCAGGAAAACAGAGTCCACCAATGCCCAAAATTATCATGCAGATTCTTAATGCTTGGAATTTTTCTACCCTGGTTGCAAAATATAGATTCAAATAGAGGCCTTATCTATTTGCCTTTATGGGATACTTGTTTGGTTTTTTATTTCCTATTTTTTTTAATTAAATGCCAATAAAAATTACCATTTGAAAATATTATTTTTAATTCAATACTCTCAGAGCTTACCTATATTTCAAATTTCCTCCCATTGAGTTGACCTCGGTAGCCTAGTGGTTCAGGCTCGTGTTAGCTATAATAATTTTGATATGTAAAATAAATAAAAATTTAATTGGTCAATATATAGTTATTATAATTAAAATATTATAATACATTTAAAAATGTATCTACCTAATACTTATATTAAAGTAAACGACATGTAAAATTTAAAGTATATCTTGGCTCCTCCATTTACTGAAAATTCTGATGAGATCTCTTTAATATTGGGTTTTTCAAAATTTTGCACAATAAATCATCATCGCCATTTCTAAATTATTATTTTTTAAGCTTTCTTTAAATTATTCAATTTATGGATGGATGTAAAATAAATATTTTATTGTCAAAGTGATTTATCTATTCAATACATATTAGGGACCGTTCAAGTATTACGTAACGCATTTTTTAAACATGATTGACCCCCCCCCCCCCCCCCCAAGATGCCTCGTGCTCTTTGTTTATCTATTCAATACATATTAATTGCGGCACCAGTAATACAATAGTAACGTTTTAGAAGAATAACCCCCCCCCCTCATATTGCGTTACCTAATACTTGAACGCTCCCTTATTCATAGAGTGTGCAATGTGCATGAACTTTGAACAATTCCTAATACTTCATTTTAATTGAATCAGAATATACAAATAATCAAATTATAAGTTACTACTTGGGGCCGAAATTATAATAGTCTGTTAGTTTAAGTTACCATAAATTGGTTAATAATTTGATACAACTATTGTTTTCAAAATTATAAACATCCATTAATCAATGACAATCCGTAAGCACACAGAAAATTCCATATAAACATACTGATGGTTAATTTTCTTTTACAACATTGTCTCTGGTTAACATTACTTATGAGCTGTCATTAATTGTTTGTTACTTTAAAATTTACGAACGAAAAATTGATTTATAATTTCAGCCCTTATTGTGTCTATAATTTTCTTTTATAACTGGTAAAAATTACTTTTATTATTTTATGTTGGTTGGACAGATGAGATTGCTGCAGCAATAAACTTACCGGAGCACTTAACTGTCATTTATACGGTTTACATAAAGCTTGAAATAAATAAAAATTACATAATAAACACATATAAAATTCACAACTATATGAGTGGTCACATTTTTAAATGTATTTTGCTTCTTTCATTAAGGATTTTGTCACAATCTATCTAGTGGCTTTTGTATGTATGGATGAAAATGATGTTTTGATTTAAAAAAAAGTAAAGAAACAAAATAAAATCATTAAGAATTTTTACCAGGATACAGTGGCGTGGGCTATCGAACAAAACATAAAAAAATATAAAGAGTATCGATGGCGGATGGTGGCACATCTATGTTTTGTTTGGCAATGTTGCCATAGTATTCCAGTGAGATTTTATCCAATTGCCACCCTTTTGTTTTCAGCGTGATATTATAATATAATCTTCGGAAGTAACCTGCATGTGCAATCGATATAACCGCCTTAAACTTTATATTTTAATGATATTGTCTGTATGTTTTATAAACTGTTGCGTTGGGGTTCACCAGGTATTTAGCGCTCGTCACTGCACTGTCGTCGGAAGCTGACTTTGTGTTTATACCGGAGTCACCTCCACCGGTTGATTGGCCAGCTAAACTTTGTGATAAGCTGCTGCAGGCAAGACACACACAGATCATAATATAACAGCTGTATAATATTATTATTGAATGAGTAGAATCCATCAGCATCTCGCTCTGGGAATATTTACTTCTTGCCTGCAACCATATTTATATACTATTATACTCCCATCATTTATTGTATCCTATTTGCACCATTTTGATTATTATTTATATAAAAAAAAGTACCAATGTCCATATATTATTTTTTAACTCATTACAGTTTTATATTTTTAATACTGATCAAATTAAATTTCACAACGTTCTAATTATGTCTAGATTCTTGTGACCATTTTTCAGGAATGGATCTTAAAGAATAAGCAACAAAGCCAATAGGCAATTAAGATGAGACATTAACAAAAATGCATATAGTCATATCCTGGCGCCAAATACATGACAGCAGTCGCAGTCTTTAAATTTGGTTGCTCGCTTGTTCTCAATAATTTCCAACTTTTATCTCTATATTTCATTGATTATCAAATATCTTCTTGTTGCATACGTGGGTTTTTTCGACATGTTGAACATGTCGAGAATTCTCATGATTAGGAGTTTCGAAGACTTAAACATTACCACCTAATGGCGAATGTTGTTAACGTTCAAGTGATCACACTAAGCCAGCCTTCAAAATAACAGTGGAAGACGGTCGTAAGCCCGAAGTGGTTTGTTCCATTTAAAAATCAAACATAAGTAATGAATTGTTAGAGTC
Organism: Mystacides longicornis; assembly: GCA_963576905.1. Lineage (NCBI taxonomy): Eukaryota > Metazoa > Arthropoda > Insecta > Trichoptera > Leptoceridae > Mystacides > Mystacides longicornis. Next base: position 30,875,888 of record OY756426.1, on the reverse strand, counting down.
GTTAGTTGTTACATATTCTTTAAGATCTAGTCCTGAAAAATGCTCACAAGAATCTAGACATAATTTAACACAATAGACTAAATAAATAGAATTCAAAATAATACTGATTTTCGAAAACCATTTAGCGTAACAAAAATTGTGGTTACAACTAAAAAAAATTGTTTTATTACAATATGTTGCAAAATTAGATACGGTTGAAAAGATAAATAGGAACCATCTATGTTCATTTGAGAGCACCCCAGCGTGAGCCCATCACCTCTACTATTATTTGGAGGAGATGGGCTTGGCTGGGACATGTGTTAAGGATGCCGAATGACAGTTGGCCGAGGAGAGCGCTGTTCTTCCTCCCATCAGGGTCCCGAGGACGAGGAAGACCCTCTCATACTGTGTTCCGCTCCTTCGAAGCAGAGCTGAGGAATCTGGACATGGTGTGGGAGGAGGTCATTAACGTTGCGCAAGATCGAGCGCAATGTAGAGCTCTTGTTGCCTCCCTATGCCCCTAAGTGGGGTCTTAAGGGAGTTTGGATGTTCATTTGAGGCCCTAATGTGCCAACAGAGTGACAAAAAATGCAACTTCCTCTTTCCACATCACTCGTGCAAAAGCTCTTCTTTACAATCTATTTTGCTTGTTATAAGAATATTATGTTCTTCTGTACAATATTCAATTTGTTTTGATTTTAAAAATAATATGGACAATGTGTATGAAGAATATTTTTTTTTACTGCACTTTTTTTATCTTCCCTTCGGATAGTTTGTTTCTTGTTGTATCTGTTCTGTTTCTTCCTCTTTGTATCTGTGCATTTATTATTAATCAGAAATTTCAACTTTCCATTTGTTTTTTTTTTCTTATTTGAATAATTAACATTTACGATTGATGTTTGTTGTGTTATTCCACACTTGATATTTATTCTCTTTTTCTTTTAGTCTCTTCAGTTTTTTCATTCTTATATTCCTTGCTCGCTAATAATTAGACATGATAATTAATTAGGAAATTATTGCTACAATGGCGCTGTGTTTTGTACAACTAAACTTATTCAAATTTGCATTTTTAAAGTGGCCCCTTCATTGTTAGATCACCACGTTTTTAGGCTAAGATTACTGCTAAACAAGTTAGAAGACTTAAATATGTTTATGTTGTTGTCGTTTAGTGTGCTCAAGTGTAATAGTTGCAATGAAAAGTTTGCCTTAAGTCAAATTACCTGTTTGTCTTACATCATCAGATAGGTATTTGGCTGTGATTGCGGCGTTGTGTACGGACGCTAGTTACCTTTTCATTCCCTAGGATCCCGCCGAGGCCAATTGGCCAGAGACACTTTGTTTCAGACCCAGTCAGGCAAGAAAATGATGTATCCGATGTCGGTAGAGGGGGTTGTGGTTTCACATGAAGTTCATCGAGATCAAGTCCAGTAGTCTGACAAATTTACGTACGCAACTTCTTTATTGGGAGTTTAATGGATTTGGTTTTTTTTTATGAAAAATTTGTTTTAGAATCACTATTTATTCTTCAGGTCTTAACCAATTACCACTCAGTTACATTTAAAATTTTTGAAATAGTTAATACACCTGTGGGCGGGAATGGGTTAATAAAATTTCCTAAATTTTATTAAATATCGCTGGTTTTTTAGGTATTTCATAATGCTTTGAACGTATCATTTTTTCATTATTTAAAATATTATGTTTGCTTAATTTGCTTTTACTTATTAGATGCATTTTATTGATCAGTGCCAATGGATTTAATTTATTATGTCTAATTTTGTCTTCCGTCTTCATATTTGTTAACTTAACCCATAAACTGCCTCATTGGAAGTAACCATCAAGAATGTTTTGTGTAAATGTATAATGTTTTAGTTTTAATGGTAATCTTAAGCAGTTTGTTGATATCACACCTTCATAATCATCAATTTTTATTATTGCACTATTTTATGTCTAAATTGTCTTAATTTTCAAACTGTTACAATAATTATTAATTGATCATTCCATATTATTAATAAAACTCGTATGTTAATGATTCGCTCGCTAAGTCGGCTCTGGGATACGTCATTGGCTTTTGTGCATCAAAATAAAATGAGCTATTGTAACTGATGTCCGTGTTTTGGCAGCCGTGCTTTCATTTTGTGCAACCTGTTAATAAATAAATCATTGATGTGTTTCGCATCAAGTAAATAAACAATAAAGCGATAAGCAAAAATTATATTTGAAATTATTCGTTTTGTGTTTTTTTTTTTATGTTGTCAAATCCTATCATTGATGTGTTAAAAATTATTTGGGTGTCGGCCGTGACGTAGGACTTATATGTTGAGGGGATCTTATTTCCAGTTACCTTGCCCTAGTAGCTGCCTTAGCAAGTGAAGCCGATTACGTATTCATACCAGAGGATCCAGCGCCGCATAATTGGGACGAAAAGCTATGTTCAAAACTCTTACAGGTAGGATCATCATCATATCATTCCATCCTCGTCGTACCGTATTAGCTCCAATATAACACGATATTTTTCCATCATTCAACTTCCTTAGATTCGTCCTAAATTTGGAGCTTTAGCACAATTGTTTATCTTAATGGGAGGTTTTCTGGGGAGCTTCCTCAGTACACACTAGGTGGCAGCGCTTCTTATCCGGTCTATTGTCAAATTATGACAGCTGTCAAATATACCATCTAGCATTGACTGATGAATATTATGCTAATATATCTCCTCTCTTTTTTGTTTTCTCAATTAAACGATTTAAAGTTTTAATTATTGATGATTGCAAAAGTGGCGTTTTCTAGGAGGTAAACCATAGTGTGTCCTTTTACACTACACACAAACAAATGCACTAGGTATGTATTTGTCTTCAAGGGTGGATTTGCAGTAGTTTTTTGAGAATTGGTATCAGTTCTGTATCTTCTTGTTTTATTGTTTTCTGTTACGGTATTTTTTCATTTGTATTTAGGTAGGTATATAAAAAAATAAAATAAGATTAAAAATTATTTTATTTGTAAAAAGAAATGTACATGATTATTCTAAACATATGGTTGAGGTTATAAACGTTAATTTGACCAGTGTTGCCAACGTCGTTTTGCAAACGCAAAGTAGCCCAACTGAAAATTTGGTATGCGGTCATTTCGAAAATTTTAGTATCCGAAGAGAGGTGGGAGTTCACTAAAAAAAGGTCATTTAGTATCCGAAAGGTGAAAATTCGCTAAAAGGGAAGTAAAAGTAAAAAGTGGCTACCTGTCGGCTTTTAGATTTTTTCTTCGCATATTCTCGTTCCAAATAGATATGGTAGTATAGTATGGCTTTCAGATCTGGTCCCCATATTTTGAGAAAGATATAGCACTATTGGAGAGAGTTCAGCGAAGGTTCACCAAACTGGGAGTGGGGCTTAAGGATTTGACATATGAGGAGCGACTGGAAGCCTTGGGAATGACAACGCTTAAAGAAAGAAGAATGAGGGGCGATCTAATCGAGACATTTAAGGTGTTGAATGATCATTATGACTGTCCTGAACTGCCCCAAATCTACACCTACAATCACAATGAGCACCTACGTGGCCATATCCTTAAGCTGAATAGAAGTGTGTTCACCCAGAATCCACATAAACACTTCTTAAGTAACAGAGTTGTGGATGCTTGGAATAGGCTGCCTCCAGATTTGGTTGTTGCTGGGAGTGTAAACTCTTTTAAAAATGGACTTGACAGACAGTGACACCTCTAACTCATTCAAGCGTACCAGCTTTGCTGCCTGCTTGATAGCCTAATAATAATAATAATAAATAGCCCAAATGGCAGTAAATCGCCCACTTTGGCAACACTGAATTTGACAATAGACCGGATTAGCTAGGGCGCCTCTAGCGGCACAAAATGGAAAAAAAAACATCCCATTGTGCGATAAGTCAATGTATATAAATTACTTCTCTACAAATGTTGTTTACCTATATGTTATGAGTTTGTTATATTTTTAATTTGATATAAGCGCTTTAGAAACGGAGTCTGTTAATAATAATAAGGACAATTTATATCGCGCCGTTTTGTGGTATTCCTACCACCTCAAGGGCGCTTGTTGTTCTAAATATATAAAAATCGGTATTCATAAATATGTATACCTGTTTCTCTTGGTCACGGCATCACACGTGAACCAATTTTGCTCATTCTTTTTTTGTTGTGTTTTTATTGTCGGGAGAAGGTTATGAAAGAAAGTTCGCAGAACATTTGAAGACCATATTAACTTTTCTAATGCAATCTTTTTAATGCTTTTGATAATCAACTAAAGAATTAGAATAAACAACTATGTATATGTTTTTGGAATCATTATTTTTATTAACTATATGTACAAATTTTAATTCAATATTCATAGCTAATACAGGACATTGTTTGTCAGAATTTTTTTTACGAATGTAATTTTTTTTCTAATGTCGTAATAAAAATTTGAGTGTCGCATTATATTTGGGCTAATATGGTATTCTTTATTGAGTGGAAGATTAACAAGATCATCCAACAGTGAGTTATAAAAGTCATAACTAATGCATTAAAATCTGCCATTTATTTTGGCTTTGAGCCACCTAGCAGTTCAGACGCCAACTTTCATTCTGAAGGTTGAAAGTTCAATACCCCGTGCTGGCCATCTTGCTCTTTCCCAACACAAGCTTATCAAGAGTGTGCATGTGTTCACTTTTGAAAAAATAAAAACTAGAAATACTTTTTCCAACCATTACAGAAAGTTTAGCTATTCTGTTCTTTCTCCGCAATAGCAGAGATCAACTTCGAGTATTATAAAAAAAAATCAAATTCAAATAAAAAAATTATTATTTTAGAAACTGTTTATCATCCAATATCTTGATATATTTATACAAACTTGTTGGATTGAGATCTCTCCACGTTCATTCTACTTTCACATTCCATTTTCATGTACTACTTTTGTATTAAAACTAAAATCATGCTTATCATTACTATCTTTAAAGCAAATCTATTCTGTTAGCTTTTCTGCTTTTTTCTTATATGTGTCGTATGTTTGCTGACTGTTGTTGTCTTTCTTTATGTACCTAATATTTTTTAAAAATATTCTTTATTTTCTGAAATAGACTTTTGCCTTATGTTTCAAATTTGTATTTCATTACAATAATTCTTCTCTTAATTGTTAATATTCAATAAAATGTTTAACTTCACCAGTCTGTCAACATTATTTTTTATAATACGCCATGTCCAATTTATCAGGAGCGTGAGGCAGGTCAAAGATTGAACATTATTATTGTGTCGGAGGGTGCAATTGACAGAGAAGGGAAGAGCATCACCGCAGAGGACGTCAGGAAAGTGGTGGTGGCGCACCTGAACCAGGATACTCGCATCACGGTATTGGGTCACGTCCAGAGAGGTGGATCTCCGTCCGCTTTCGATAGATTATTGGTAAATATCCTTGTATTGACTCAACCAAAATACACATTCAATATAATGTAGTAGACATCACAATTAACATGAGAAGGTACTATTTTAATGTTAATTGTACTACTAGGGCTTGAAGAAACAAAATAAGCATCTCAGATAGTTGGTAGGGGTCATCACTATGTCGTCTGTGATACAAAACAACACAATCTGTTAAAATTTCAAATGCTCTATTCATCTGCTAAATGAGTGTTAAAGAGGGACATGCCAAAAAGTTTATATACTTAAGCCTATAATCAGAAATTGCTTATCATATCTGGCTGCTGAAAAATTTCCTCACGATATTCAACAGAAGTCTCAACATTTTATTGGAAATAAATAGTACCTCTACTTGTTTACTAAATGTTGAGGGAATTATCACTGGGCAGTCAGCCCAGTAGTTGCTGGGCAGCTAAGAAAGCAGCTTCAAATCCTGCCAAGGGCAAGGAATTTTTCAAAATGTTTTACATAAACAATCTTAGGTTATGATGATCAGGCTAATTTGGCTTAAGTGACTTGAATATAAAACCTATTGAAAGACAGATATTTGCAGTAAATGTTAGAAATCTTTCAAATTAAATAAAAAAATCCCTTTGAACTCCACTCATGAGCATAGGGAGGCAACAAGAGCTCTCCATTGCGCTCGATCTTGCGCAATGCTTATAACCTCCTCCCACACCATTTCCAACTCCCTCAGCTCTGCTTTGAAGGAACGGAACACGGAATGAGAGGGTCTTCCACGTCTTCGAGACCCTGATGGGAGGAAAAACAGCGCTCTCCTCGGCCAACTGTCATTCGGCATCCTCAACACATGTCCCAGCCATGGCCATCTCTACATACAGAAAACAAAGTTTTGTTCCATTTTATGAAATAATGTGTACCAATTTGTTGTAGGGCTGTCGTATGGGTGCTGAAGCAGTCATGGCTTTAATGGAAGCAACTCCCCAAACAGAACCCTGCGTTGTGACTCTGGATGGTAATCAGGCTGTGAGGCTGCCCCTCATGGAGTGTGTAAGGAGGACCAAAGCCGTTGCTCAAGTAAGGCTTTTGATAAGTTCTATCCACTCAGTATCGGGGTTCGGACTTTGTATTAATATTAATTAATTTTTGTTTTCAGGCAATGGCTGACAAGAACTGGGAGTTGGCTGTGCAACTAAGAGGTCGTAGCTTTGTCCGTAACTTGGAAACTTACAAGATGCTGACAAGGTTGAAGCCACCAAAAACTTTGCCCAACAAGGGAAATGTGAGTTGTATTTAAAATAACTAGCCGACTGTCTTGAGATCTAACAGTTTTATTGTCTATTGAGATTGTTTCTATAGCTACTTGAAATATTTAAAGAATATTCATTGGTAAAGTGGAATATTCATTACTTTTTAGCTAAACCAGGAAAAATAAAATATGGCCGCCCGATATAGCTTTGACGTTTTTGGGCACTACTTAAAGAACTTTCTCTGTAGCTAAACTTAAAGATTTCTGATTAATTTATATATAGGTATTCATTGAAAAATATAATGTTTTAATTAAGCCATAACATTCTTTTGGTATATTTAGATACCTACATCTATTCAATGAACATCCCTTTTCATGTATTTTGCAGGTGAGTTACAATCTGGCTGTAATCCACATTGGAGCTCCGGCGTGTGGAATGAACGCGGCTGTTCGATCCTTCGTACGTAACAGTATCTACAGAGGCGATCGGGTTTACGCTATTCACGACGGTATTGAAGGTCTGATTAATGGAGATATCAAACACATCGATTGGTATGTAACACTTACATGATTATTCTTTATGCTATGATAAAAATAATTAATAAAGAATTGTACAATGAATAATGTTGGTTATTCCAGGTCTGACGTGACAGGATGGGTAGCTCAAGGTGGTGCCTTCCTCGGTACCAAACGTACCCTGCCAGGTAATAGATTGGGCGAAATCGCTGCCAGGCTGAAAGAATTCAACATCCACGCTCTTTTGATTATTGGTGGTTTTGAGGTTAGTTTTTAAAACCATTTTTTTTGAGACGTCTAGCAAGATCTTCCAAACTATGTGCTCAGAAGTGGACCTCATTGAAGAAGTTACTAGTCGTTAGGGAATACTATATAAGACCCTTCATATCAACCTAGTTTTCCAGGAATGGGGACTGCCTTTTTACGCACAGTAGGTATATAATCAAGATAAACTCTGACATTGCTGCAAGGGTCCAACATTGGAGTCTATACCATGTATCCCAACTTTTTAGTGTGTAATATAATAATAATAAATTTATTATACATAATAAAATTAAAATGCATTGAAATATCATGTAAGCAACTATGCTGTAAGTATTGGTATACAAAATACCGTTGGAATAAAGTATAAAAATGCCGTAAACATGAGAGCATTACGTAGGATATGTGGAAATACTTTGTAGAAATGGAAAGGTATGAAAATATTAAGAAAGATGAAAGTTAATAAGTGGAGATAGTTGGGGCTTTTTAAAAGAGTTTACAAAAATAATGTATTATAAGGTTGAAAGGATAGGCTCGTTTGATGGAATAGAGTGGAAATCCGGTCTCTCTGCCTACTTCTTAACGGACATGTTGTGTTAATATAAAATGATTTCAGGCTTATCAAGGTGGTATCCAACTGTATGAAGGTCGTGAGAAATATCCCGAGTTCTGTATTCCCATGGTGATAATTCCTTCCACAATCAGCAACAATGTTCCTGGAACTGAATTCTCTCTCGGAAGTGACACAGCTCTCAACGAAATCACCGAGATCTGTGATCGTATCAGACAGTCTGCTCAGGTAATTCTGAATTATTTTTATACTTTCAAGTCTAATATGAATTATTTTTATACTGTTAAGTCTAATACGAATTATTTTTCAGGGAACCAAACGTCGTGTGTTCATCGTTGAAACTATGGGCGGCTATTGTGGGTATTTGGCCACTGTTGCAGGTATGTTCAACAAAAGTTATACCTGTATTTGGAAATTTAATTTGTCTCATAAAAGAGATCTTTCCCGTTCGAGCGAAGCTACAATTATTTCTGTTAACCTTGTATCCACCATTAATAAAAATGAATGTTTTTAACAATGAAAATACAAATTAATTTGCACAACTCGTTGTTTACTGTAATGCTCAGTGTAAAATAATTATTCTTCTGCTTGTGCCATATCAGGTCTCCTCGATAGTGGCACCACTTCTGCGAAAACCTGGGACAATTTCTCCAACTTCCCTATATTCCATTCCATTTACTACAAAAACTATGTTTACATCAAAATAGGTAGTAGATATAACGCAGATTAATTTTTTTTATTTGTTGGATAAATAATTATTTCTCATCTTCAACCAGTTTTAGAAGACAGCATTCAAATTTTTTTATATTCCTATGCTGTTTTCACAAGATTAGATCTTCTGTTACCAACTTTTTAATGCTAACATTACATAAACCGTATTTTATTTTTAATTGTTAATTTGGACCACTACAAGCCTACGACCATCTCCTACTGTTGTTTCAAAGCATTTGAAGTTGAAGACACTCAATACTCCTTCCTCTACAGGTTTGGCTGGTGGCGCTGATGCTGCGTACATCTACGAAGAGAAGACCTCCATCAAGGACTTGCAGCAGGATGTGTATCACATGGCCGCCAAGATGGCTGAGGGTGTCCAGAGGGGTCTCATCCTGAGGAACGAGAAGTCTTCCGAGAATTACAACACTGAATTCATCTACAGGCTGTACTCTGAGGAAGGAAAAGGATTATTCTCCGCAAGGATGAACATATTAGGCAAGTTGTAATATTCCCTTTTTGGAATCGAGGTCGTAGCCAGCATAGCATTAGTGCAGAGGCTCCCAATCTGTATAGGTTTACGGCTCCTTAATGTCCAATCCAAACTCCCTTTACGCTCTACTTAGGGGCAAAGGGAGGCAACAATACCTCTCCATTGCGGTCAATCTCACGCAATGTTTATGACCTCCTCACACACCATGTCCAGATTCTTCAGCTCTGCCTCGAAGGATCGGAACACAAGGAAGACACTCTTGGTATGAGAGGGTCTTCCTCGTCTTCGGGACCCTGATGGGAGAAAGAACGGCGCTCCCCTTAAAACAGGGATGCACAGACTTATAGGTAACAGGGGCCACTGGGGAAGATTATGAGCCAAGGAAGGGCCGCTACAATGAAAATTAACACTTCTTCTTCTTCTTCTCACGGGAAATTATTATTCCCACATGATGGTAGGGTCTGCTTTTTGTATCTTACGCCGCCACTCACCTCTGTCTTGTGCATCCTCGGGGGTAGCTCCACAACTCCTCATATTTTGACTTACAACTTCACACCATCTTCGTTGAGAAATTAACTCTAAAAGTTTTAATTTTTTAATTTGTACAAATACAATAGTAATGATTAATCACTGTAATCAGATTTTTTTATTTATTATCACGGCAGTATGTCCCTGCAGGAACGATGTGCCATTAATACCAAGTATTACAAAAAAAAAAAAAAAAAATCAATGGCATGTTACAAATTACTAACTTATTATTTTTGGAAGAGCAGTATAAGCTAGCATTTTGTACATGATGATTGAACAAAAACATAAAACAACATTGTTTAGGAAAATAGAAAATATTATTGTCACCACACTAAACACAGAAATCTTGTGGAATCATTTTTATAACGGATAATTAAAATAGTTTCAAATGTCGCACAGAACATCACAAACAATCCAAAGACTCTGGCTTCTTCCCGACGCAGCTTGGTAAACGTACAAAATTGTCTACTCAAGTATATTTTAAATTTTCTTTTGATTTTCCAATATTTTAATTCGTCGGCGGGCCGCGGTTTGTGCATCGCTGCCTTAAAATATCAGTGGTTTTTTTCAAAATTAATAAAATTCGCTGAATACTTAAGAAGTCTTTAGTAGAGCCCGGGCAGTGCGTGAATTACCGTGGGTACAACGCATGAATTACGCTTATGTAGACGGCATACACCAATTGGACTGACTCCGTTGCCGGAATCATGGAATCGCCTCCAAAAATCGTGCAGTTAGAACTGCATCTTCCAGCAGGATGATATAATATGACGAAACGTATTTTTATTAAACTTTCCTTATTTACGGAGACAAGCGAAGCCGCTTGCTACCTCTATATAAAGAAATAAGTATTCATTCTCCATAATTTACCCTTATTGCAGTATGTTTGCTAATCAATTTTCTAAATTGTAGACATTTTTCTTGTGATTTCAAGGTGTATTTGTTATCTAAAAATATCTTTTTTTACTATCCGGTATCCGGCCGGATAGGTGCTAGTTATCCGGTATTCGGCCGGATAGCATTTAAGTCGCCGGATACCATTGCCGGATATCCGTTTCATCTCTAATTTTAATACTGAATTGAACCATACTGAATTCATCTTATATATAAAAACTAGGTTTTTAAAGGCGCCCATGGCGCCCACCTATGGCCTTTTCGTGCAAACTTTACTTTCTCATAACTAAATTCACATGTGGACTTAAAACTTACTTGGTTGATTCAACTCTTTATAAAAACTCAAAAACAACTTAAGTGTTTAATTAAAAACTTTGCATTCAATTAGCTTTTAGAATGTGGGTATTTAACTATTTGATTGATTAAACATTTTCATGCAAACTTTGCATTCGCATAGGAGACTTTAAAGCTTCATTTATTGAATTCTTCATGCAAAACTCAAAAAACGTCGTTAACTTTTTATAACAAATTTTGCATTCAATTGGCTTTAGGATGTGAGTGTAACATTGCATTCGTAAGGCTTTTTCTCTATGAAGTCGCGTGTGTACGTTAGTTTTCTGATTTGTAAACTTTTTCATGCAAACTTTGCATATGTATGGCTTTTCTAAGCTATGAATTCATATGAGAATCTTTAAAATATTACTTTAGTATCCAATCCAATCCAAACTCCCTTAAGACCCCACTTAGGGGCATAGGGAGGCAACAAGAGCTCTCCATTGCGCTCGATCTTGCGCAATGTGTATGACCATGGAGATGGACTTGGCTGGGACATGTGTTAAGGATGCCGAATGACAGTTGGCCGAGGAGAGCGCTGTTCTTCCTCCCATCAGTGTCCCGAAGACGAGGAAGACCCTCTCACACTTTGTTCCGCTCCTTCGAAGCAGAGCTGAGGGACATGGACATGGTGTGGGAGGAGGTCATACACACACATTACTTTAGTATGCAAACTTTTTATTGAAAACATGGCATTCGTATGGTTTTTCTCCGCTATGATGTCGTGTGTGTGGATTAAAGATTCGTGATTTGGTTAACTTTTTCATGCAAACTTTGTTTTCTAATGGACAAACTCTTAATATAAGGCTTTTTCTCTATGAAGTCGCGTGTGTACGTTAGTTTTCTGATTTGGTAATTTTTTTCATGTAAACTTTGCATATGTATGGCTTTTCTACGCTATGAATTCATATGAGAATCTTTAAAAAAATACTTTAGTGTGTAAACTTTTTATTGAAAACATGGCATTCGTATGGTTTTTCCCGCTATGATGTGTTTGTGGTTTAAAGATTCGTGATTTGGAAAACTTTTTCATGCACACTTTGTTTTCTTATGGCCGAATTCATTTGTGTGACTTTAAAGCACTCGATGATAGAACTGTTTATGAAAATACAAAAAACAACATGAACTTTTTATTACACACATTGCATTAGTAAGGGTTTTCTTGGCAATGAAATCGCATCTGTGAGTTAAAGATCTGATTTGGTAAACTTTTTCATACAAACTATCCTTTCTTAAGGCTGAATTCATAATATGTCAGACTTTAAAGCACTTGATAATTTTTTTTTAATAACAAACTTTGAACTTTTTATAACAAAATTTGCATTTAAATGGCTTTTATCATGATTTGATTGATTAAACTTTTTATCGCAATGGTTGCATTCGTATGGCTTTTCTCCGCTGAGTTCGCAAATTTTTTATTGCACACATATGTAGCATTAGTAAAGCTAAGTCCGGCTGTGCGTAAAAGTTTCCTGATTTGACAAATTTTGTTTTCTCATGGCTGACTTTGCATGTGAGTTTTTAAATAGCCCGAATAATTGTTTTTCTCCACATCGAGACCTTTAAAAAAAAGTGCTCAGCCACCAGGCATAATAATATTATTATGTTACTGTCACTGCTGTCAGCCATATTATAATTATTAGAAGAAAAATATTATTTGTCTTTAGTTGCGAGTGGCGCGCCATCTAGCGGCGTTAATGACATCAGTCAGTCAGTCAGTCAGTGTTCAAGGCAAATATTATATAAAAATGGAGAGCTATTTCCCGATGTCATCGCATCACACCTAAACGACTGGACCGATTTCGCTAATTCTTTTTTTGTCGTGTAGGTTTTTATCAGGAGAATGTCCTTTTAGAAGAAAAAAAGAAAAATGCATAGAAAATTAAAGATAACTCTACGTAGACAACCTTATTAGTACTTTTTACCTTATAATTTTTATTCCAATTATGAAATTTTGACAGAAATTGTCAATAGGTGCGATTGACAGAATGCAGATGAAACATACATGGTTTAAAACAGACGCATCGTTCGGAATTACATTGGTCAAAAGATAATAAATTCATCACCATACAAATAATTCGAATTCAATATTCATAGTTAGGTTGGGACCACAACAGGACAAAGTCTGTCGGGAAAGCTAGTTTTCAATAAATTTTGATTTGTATGATTTATATTATTCATAAACAAAACACTTTGGAAATATACCTTTGGAGTTTATATAGAATACCTTTGTAGTTTCAAATTATATATATTTTTTTCATTCAGTGAACACAAATACACCTTGGCTCTTTCACAGTAAGCTACTTAAGGCATGTGTCGTGAAAGAGGAAGATGGTCCGCACCTGGGATCAAACCCACACCCTCCGCATGAATTTGAAACGTAAAAAAAGAAAAAAAGTAAGATGTGTACATCATGAAATCTTATAATATTCAATAAAAATTTGACTTTAATAAAAAGTTCACAGTATTAACCCATAGACATCTTATTTGTATGCACTAAATTCCCATTTAAAATGTACTCATAATATTGATTTAACTCTCCCAAACGATTTGATGATAAAATATCATTACAGGAAATGGATCTCATATCATAATCTCCACTCCAATTCTTCAACAAATGTTGAATTACGTTTTAGTTTATATCATACAATTTTAAAATATTTTAAATAACATAAATAACACAGCGCGCACGCGACCAAACATCAACAACAAAGATTGCGGCCATACAAACTCCGCAGGTAAAATTTCTATCCCTTCTTTACCGGCGTGTATGCGATTTATTTTGTATATAACTCTAAATAGCAAAATATTCAAACAAAAAGGTTTGAATCTTATCTACAATAACATTATTCTAGGTTTTGCATAGATGGCAGTAGCAGGTAGTAAAATGGCAATATTCGTAAGCGGATGTAGGTCAGTACGACGTACCAATTGTGAATTTCGGCACACTTCTCACGGTCGGTACGTAGTACCAATTGTGATTCGGATGGGTTAAAGACATTTCTCCAAATGCATAAGGAGAAAGGTAACCTAAGGGGAACATTTGCAAAAAAAAAATCGCTGATTCAGGTGGTTTTAAGAAGCATTTTTGTGAAGCATAGTAAAAAATGGTTTAAGTTGATGTATGAGAAAAATAAAAACGTGTAAAAAAAGTTCTTTTTTTTTTTTTTTTTTTTTTTTTTTTTATTTATTGGCTCATCTACAGGTTTTATTACAAATTTGTTTTAATATATATATTTATAATTAACCCAATTACAGATGGCACATTTGTGCTCTAATATCAAAATGAAATATGCATTAAAAATAATATCACTTAAAGCTAATCAATAACAACAAATATTAGTGGCTTATTGGGGGAAGGAAAAAGGAAAGAAGGAAGAAAATCTCTCCAAGGATGCAAATATTCATCCCACTACAAATCTACCGCCATCGATGCAATTCCAGTCTTAAATCGTGTAAGAGTAAGATTAAATAAGTCAACCGACTGAAACAAGCAATTGTAATCCTCGCAAGAACGCCGAATGAATTTATTTCTGGCGTAACTCGTTTCAAATCTTGCAATATGGAACGTCCGGGGATGTCGTGCTGTAACTCTGGGCACATGATAGTGCACCAGTTGATTTAGAGCCGGGCAATCGACTGATGAAGTAACAATTTTATATAATAATACCTGGTCAGCAATTCTACGTCTAACAGACAGAGACTGCAGGCCATGATATCGTTCAGCATCACTATAATTATCAAATTTTTTAAAACTTAAAAAGTTTAGCACCCGTAAAGTCCTGTGTTGGATTCTTTCAATTCTGTCTTTATGAACCCCAAAGTTGGGACACCACACAGATGAACAATACTCAAGAACACTTCTTACGTAAGACCTATACAAAGTCTTAACAACCTCGGGGCTTCTGAGAGGTTTAGTCACCCTGCAGATAAAACCTAGCATTCGTGAAGCCTTGGACACTATTCTTTCATAATGGCTACGAAACGTCATTCTATCGTCAATTACAACTCCCAAATCTTTGATTTCATCAACCCTTTTCAATTCTGATTCGCCAAGCTTGTAGTGAAACTCTATGGGATTTTTACCTCTTGTGAATCTGATCAAAACACACTTATCTACATTCAAATACAAACAGTTTATTTTGCAGTAGGCAGTCAATTGGTCAAGGTCACGTTGAAATCTTATACAATCATCGATCGATCGAACGCGTGAGTAAACCTTCATATCATCTGCATACAAAATAAATTTACAAAAATCAAAACATGTGTTGATATCATTTATATAGATACTGAATAAAGTAGGACCCAAAATAGAGCCCTGTGGCACCCCGGAAGGGACACCCATCCAGTCTGATCTGTGTCCACCGATAACAACTGCCTGTCTTCTATTAGTAATATACGAAGAGAACCATCTGAACAAGTCCCCACATATACCCAAACTTTCCAGTTTTGCCAACAGAATCGAGTGGTTCACCTTATCGAACGCCTTACTATAATCTGTGTAGACAGCGTCTACCTGGCCACCCCGCTCCATTCCATCAACCACATAATCTGTAAAGAGAATGAGATTTGTAGAAGTAGACTTACCACGTACAAATCCATGTTGTGATTCATTAATATACGGCTTGATTGATGAATTCAGTTGATCCTCCACTATATGCTCAAAAATTTTTGCAAAAGTACAAAGCTTGGATATCGGTCTATAATTAGCTACATCCTCTCGTTTACCTGACTTAAAAATTGGTGTTATCAAAGCGTCCTTCCATCTACTGGGAAAGCAACCTTCACTCAATGATCTACAAAAAATAATAGATAAAGGAACAGAAAGTTCACTGCGACATTTGTTTACGAGCAATGGATGAATACCATCAGCTCCAGCCGATTGGCTTACATTAATGTTTGATAAATATTTCAACACCAAATCCGGATTTACAGCAATCTCACTCAGTATCCTTACGTTTGTTTCCTTTGAACAAGTATGCAATGTAGGCTGTGCGGCATGATTAAAAGAATTATAAAAGCGGGCAGAAAACAAATTCGATATGTCATGAACGTTATCGGCTGAGACCCCCTCGAGAAACACTGATTTGGGAATATAGTTTTGGTTATTTTTAGACTTTACAAACCTCCACAAAGTATTAGGATCGGACCTCAGTGTGCTCTTCATACTGTTCAGGTAGAAGTTGTAACATTCCTTTGCAAGTTTCTTATGTCTAGATCTAAGAGTCGCAAATGTGAGATAATCAATATGATTACCATATCTCTTGTATCTCCTGAATACCTTAAATTTTTCCCTAGACAATTTTATCAATGGAAATGTGTACCAAGGAGGATAAGAGTATGAATTCGCCTGTTTAGTTTTTTTCGGAATGTATTCCTCTATCAAATTATTCAATATGTTGTAAAATATATCAGTACACTCCTCAGAATCCCTACCCTGAAATTGTTCTTGCCAATTGATATTGCCCAATCTCTCATTCATTCTATCGTAATTACCCTTATGAAAAAGCCTTATAGTCCTGGTGACTGGCAACAAAGAATTTTCTTTGACACACCTCAATTCAAACACCACAGATCGATGAAAGGAGTCCTCACGAACCAACGGGTCATCTGACGGTACCAGAAAAATATCCTCCACATTTGATATGACTAGGTCAAGTATGTTTGAGGAACAGTTTTGTATATAGTTATACTGGTTCAGCCAATTCAAGCTCAAATAATCGGTGAACATCGATGAAATCGGATCACCCAAACCGGATGGAGCACATTTATTTCCGTCAGAGACCTTCAACCATGAAATCTTTGGTAAGTTAAAATCCCCAACAATAAGAAAGTGGTCGTTTGGTAAGTCATTCATAAGTTTAGTTACCCCCTCCATGAAACCCTCAACGTTCGCACTATGGTTAGATCTGCTGGGTATGTAAACACAACAAATATGTATGTATGTGTTTCGATTAACCTTGATCGTAACCCAGAGATCCTCCACAGGGGACATCGCGCCTGCACTCCATTCGTCACGACGAACAACATCCAATCCCGCACGCACAGCCACCAGGACTCCACCACCAAGTGTCAAATTCAAACCCGAATAGTTTCTGTCCCTACGATATACTTTATATCTTGCATCAAAAAGCTCGCCATCGTAGATATCCGAGTCTAACCAACTTTCAGTCAGCGAGATTATAGCATAGTCATTAGACAGAACACTTTGAAATAGATCATCAGTTTTTGTGCGCAAACCGCGCACATTCTGATGATATACTGTCAAGCTATTGCCATCGCCAGGGCCATAATAATAATATAAATATATTCATAAAAAATATATATAACACATATATGTACGCTATAACACAGCACCAACAAACCCTGCAGAAACAAAACATGCATCGACGACGATAAGATGAACACAGTTTCAAATAACAATTTGAGAGAGGAAACACGAATAGGATTAAGCAAGGAAAGCCACCAATCAATATAAAAACCAACTCCACATCCATTACAACCACCACACTAACATACAAAAGATTTTCCAATGAATAAGAAATCAACAAGTAAACGAAGTATTGAAACACCATTTTACGATGATAACTGCAAAAGAGCATATACACGTTGCAGACATGTGAACCTATGATATCCTTGACAGGTCGCCATCGCTTCGTATCCAAAAAGCCTGACTGGACTCATTTTGCCTGACAAGAACTTTGCAGTTGTTGATCCAGACGAATTTATAGCCCTTTTCTTTTGCTCTCAACTTTGCCTTCGATAACAAAGCCTTCCGCGATGCCGTAAGATGCTCATTCACATACACATTGGTCTCATTTCCCCTCCAACCAAGATCCGCTGTAGTGAGTCTTCCTAGTTTTTTTACCATAGACAAGAACTGTTCCTTGCGCGATCGTCGAGTAAATTTAATTATAATGGGTTTGGGTCCCGTCGCCCTTGTAGCTACCCTGGTCATCAGATCGATATCATCCGATTTCAAAGAAAAGCCAACTTTTTCAGCAACCTTACCGATTATGGAAGACAGGTCTTCGGATTTCCCGAATGGTACGTTTTTTATCTCTACATTTTTGGTACGCAGAAATTGCTCCTTCTCCTCATTCGCTATCTGAAGGGACTGAACAGAAGCTCTAAGTGTCTTGATCTCCACCTCAGCAGCATCAGCGTTTTTCGCCTTCATTTCCAGCGCAGTAACTCTCTGGTCTAGATCACTAACAGAAGAGACACAGGCCTCAATTTGTTTACGTTGAGAAAAAAGTTCCTCCAAATTAGCTGCAAAGATTCGTTGGTCTTCAATACCTCCCCCTCAATACGCGTCAACTTGTCAATTATATCAGTCGACACGGCGAGGCAGGGTTGAGACTCCGCGACCGGAGTCACTGAGAGCGTGTCTTGATCGCCCGCTGGAAGAACAGCTGAGGGAGTCGACATAGCCGACGCATTGGATCTCGTTCATATCATATCAATTCTCAATATCATATCAATCTCTTTTAGTTCATATCATATCAATTTAGATTTTAGTTCATACTAATTAATCGTATTTATCTTAATTTGTATCATGTTTAGGTCACATGCAGCAGGGAGGTAACCCTACCCCGTTTGACCGTAACATGGCAACGAAAATGGCTGCCAAATGTGTCAACTGGTTGACATCTACACTCGAGAACTGCAGGAATGAGAATGGCCACGTCATGACCAAGGATCCCAACACGGCCTGTCTTCTGGGTGTTGTCAGGAGGCAGTACCTGTTCACACCACTAAAAGAACTGATACCGCAAACCAACTTCGAGTGAGTTATCTTCTTAATTATCATTTTTGTCATAATGTCGTTTTATAATAACATGGACCTAAGCAACGATACATCTAAAGTCAGTTTCCTCTTTCTCCTTCCATGTCCCTATTCCTCACCTTTGGCCAACAAGTATGTTTTTTTCATACAAAGTGTTCCTAGCTGTCAGATGTGTCATAACAAGGATCTGTATTGTTTGGTTACGACTTTTTCCGAATCATCTAGTAGTGTATTAATACATACTTCAAAAATATCTGAGGTCTTTATTCACTTCACTAGCATCTCATGGCCTTCCTCTGCGGTCTGCTGCACGTGGCATCCAGCAAATCCCAACACATCATTCATCATTTTTCACTTTTATGGAACCAATTACCTGATGACATCGGACTTGCTCCAACGTTATTCTCTTTCAAAAACAGATTGAACCGTCATTTCCTTTCTGCTACTCCTGTCTCCTGATCCTTTCCTTCCACGCTATGCTTGACTTTGTATTTCGTAATAGTATGGTCTACTTTTTTTCCTATATATATTTGTAAGTGTGTATATATTTGATTGTATTCTGTATGTATTTGTTTATGTATGTATTTTTTTAGTATAAAATGCAACAGTTAAAATGTTATCTATAATAAGTTGGTTGGAAGAAAATGCCCTAGGCAATAAGCCCGCCAATTTTGGTTAATTATTATGTATATTTTTACCAAATAAAGTGTTTTATTATTACAGACAACGTATTCCGAAGCAGCAGTGGTGGCTGAAATTGCGTCCACTTCTTCGTATCCTGGCTAAGCATGATTCCACTTACGAAGAGGAGGGGATGTACATGACAGTCGAACAAGGAGTGGAATGCGGAGAGTTAGTCTAAATGTTTATTGCGGAAGGAAGAAAGGAGGAGAAATACTTGAATCAAAATTTTAGCATCACACATAAGTAGGACATATTATAATTATCATGAATTAAGGCGATCAAAAATCCTTTTTGAATACCGGTCAAATCTCTTAAGTGTCTCTGAAAATTGTTCCTATAACTCACTGAAACATTTCCTCACCAAAAAATGAAAATAAATAATATCCAGGGATTTGACCTGTAGTGAATTTATTATACAGAGGTTTGACCTGTAGTGAATTTCATTATACGGAGGTTTGACCTGTAGTGATTTTCATTATACAGAGGTTTGACCTGTAGTGAATTTCATTATATAGAGGTTTGACCTGTCACTACAGGAGGTTTAACCTGTAGAGATTTTTATTATACAGAGGTTTGACCTGTAGTGAATTTCATTATATGAAATTCTTTATACAGGGACTTGAGCTAAATAACTTTGTTACAAAGAGATTTTGTCTGTATTAACACAACCTCTCCAAAGTTCAACATATAGCAGGAGCAGAATATTCGATGATTTTCGAAATTTAATCCGACATTACTACTTTTCATTTTTGTCTATGATTTATTGTGTCATCAACTTACTTGCCAAAGAAAGATTTCATGTAGGGTTTATGAATGAAAAAATGAAACCCTCGGCATTTTAAATACAAATATCTACTAATCGGGCTGTAACAGCTTCTTTGACGTAAAATTACATTATGTTTGTGTAATGCATTTGAATATACCTAATATATTCATGATGGTTATGTCACTCACTATACACTTTTACACTTACTTAAATATTATGACAATTATACCTCAGATTGGACTTTTAAATATTGACTAGCCATATTGTTAATCTACAAATCACTTAAATTGGATTTAACAAAATTAGGTAATTTTGGAGGTAGAATTTATATTTATGATATTTTTATGTATTAAAAAATACTAGTCTTTTGTTTGCATATTATTGTATTAATCTTGATTGTTTGCTTTTTAATTTTCACCCTGCGTTTATTTGGTTCCTAGTTTTTAACTACCCCTAATCGTAGAGTTTTAAAACATAATTGATTATAATATACGTTTTCTTTTGGTGAAAATTTTAAGCCAAATTGAGGCTATTTGAAATCTTTTGCCTTTGATAGACAATTTTGGTGCAAAAAAATATTATTTATCGCAGACGGTCCTTTGTGAAAAAATATTATGAATTGTAGGAACCAAATACTGAGACAGTGTCCTTGCCATTGTTCTTTCAATTTCAAAGTTTCTACACAACCTGTCCCTCAAAAATTCAGAAACTATCGATGGAACGAATGATGCTAGCACCGGAGGCCAGTATTTCTCTGTCTCAGTTTTGCGATACAAAAAATAACTTAGTTGAAAAAAAAATATATTTATTTCGATTCTATGAATGAATTAATTAAACTTATATTTTTGTATTCTGTGATGGAAATTTATTATAAAAGGTTTGTGCGTATTATGGATCTATATATTTTTTTATAGTTTCATTCTAGATTGAACCAAAGGTTTCCGCTTTTACGAAGGTGTATAATTATTATCATTCTGTGCTATTTAAACAATTATTGAGAAAATCATATTTTTTTATTGTCATTTATTATTCAAATGCTACATATTTTTTATTAACTTTTAATGGGTTTCGAGACTTGGTCTCGTATTATATTATTATGAATATGTCACAACCTCTCGATTGATAGCTATAAAAATTTGCATAAAATGGAAATGTGTTTTTTTTTGTGATAAAATTGCTTAGGTATGTCTTTTGCGCTTAAATGTTGACTTAATATTTATTTTTTGACCTCATTTATAATTTTTATTATAGGTATTCTTATATTTAGTATTTTTATGAAACATATTAAATTTTTCTCCCGTGTTTTTTTTTTCCGACATTTAATATTCAATTAGGTATTCCTATACAATATTATTTTTGTTAAGTAGAGAATTTTATTCAACAATTACCTCATCAAGTCATATCGGTGATGTTTGATTTTTTCTTTCGTAAAAAACTTCATATTTGGGATAATTGCTTTAATTTAATAGTTTTAATCGCCTTTTTTAGAGATTACTAAATAATAGAACAAAAAAAATGAACTCATTATTATATGTACCGTGGAAAATATTTAAATATATCTCTCTATTTCGAAATTATTTATTTATTTATTTACAGTAAAATAAACACCACTCACCATAACAGCTTTCGCCTTTGCGATGAGTGATGACAACACAACAAAACAAAAACCAACTTATAAAATAGATAAAAACTAGAAAACAATAAATTATTAATAGTAATAAAATTATATAATTAATGATATAAATATATACAATAGTACTTTTAGTACCATTTATAATTCTCTTAAGATATTTCTGAACAAAATGGCTTTTTTTAGTTAATTATTATGAAATTATTCCATTCACTGCTAGAGCCAAGATATAATTAATTTAATATTTTCGGCGCACTAAAATCAATTTAAACCGATGAATAAATTAAGATAGAGATTATAAAATGTGGCTAACATTGTTTTTGTCTTATGTGTGTAATCACTGCATGTATTGAAATAGTATATAAGGACATAATATATACATCATTGTAGAATGGAGATGATTATTAAATAAATAAATGTTTTAAAAGTGTATCTTCTTATTATTTGAATATCATATTTGCCCACTATCCAATTGGTTATATCATGTAAGAAACCTTAAACTAAAAAACAGTTTTCTATTTTGCTGGTATAAGATTTCAGTATTAGATGGTGGTACTGATTTCCTTCTAGTCAACTAATCCCGCTCAATCCGAGACAGGATTCCCTAAACATAGAAAAATTCAAACTAGAAATTGTACCACAATGGAAAAAATTATAGACTTAATATACCTATTTCTTTTTTGGACAGCTTTCAACTGAGAACTTAGATTAATTTAAGTTGAAATATCACATGTTGACTTTTAGTGGGCTAACTTTGAATTTGTCATTCCGCAATTACTCTTTCTCAATCAAATCAAAATCGAAAATACCAGAAACACCCCACTCAGAAGCATAGGAAGGTGTCAAGAGCTCTCCTGTACTCTTTGTAAACAGACAATTATTATTAAATTTTCTTAGCTGATTTACTGTAAAGTTGCTTGTCAATTCAGTCACTATTGAAATGCTATTTTGGAAAACGCAGTAGAAGTGGATGACTTTGCAGCCTTGGATCCCCTCCTAATGCTGAACTTCCTAAATCTTCTGGGATTTGTGGAGAAGCTGTAATTTACAGACAATGTGAGCAAGTAGGGAAAGCACAATACACCACCATAGGTCGAAGCGCTCAATGCTCCCAAGAGAATGATAAAAAAAGTTTTTATTGAACAGATAATTCAAATTGTATGTATTATGTGAATGAATTAACATTGAAAGACAGCTCAGTCAATTATGTACATTTCATTAAACAAAAATTAAAAATTTCTGGGACAAGCGTTTTTTTTATCCAACCAATAGTCCACATAATTCAAATTGTGAGAGCAGAAAAACTAAGACATTGTAAGTAAATAAAAAAGAGAAAACAAATTATTCTGTTATAAATATGTAAAAAATAAATATTAAGAATATATTATTTAATGTCCTATAATTAAATGTTTATCAGATCTCTTGTAATACGAAATGTAAAATTATTTTGCAAACCTTTTTTTAGTTTACAAAAAAATATTAAATACAGTAAGTTGGTACTTATAGGTACATTACTATTTATTTATTTACTCTCATCAGTCTCATCCCTAGGCCCTTTCGGGCACTTGGAGTCGTCAAAAATATACAAGACCAGACATAATTAAGCATTATTAAATTTAAGCACATCAATAACAGATAAAAAATACACAATAACATTATAAATGAAAAGATAATTTTCTTACAAATATTGCATTAAATAACTTATGAATTTTTAACATTACTAATGGCTTATAAATATAATATAGGAGATGCTTTCTATATAATATTTAGTTTAATTATGTTGATCAATAAAATTATGTTTCATTGAAGTTATTATTAATATTCACCAGATTCACCTAAGAGTCTCTTAGCTTTTCCAAGAAGAAGAAGGTGTAAGAAGTAAGGTGTCAAAATATAAACTTTGAAAAATGTAAAATAAATGACAGACATGACAGAAAAAACATTGGAGAAGATAATATCAAAAACTACTAACTTTGAAAGTTGTAATAAGTGTATTTAAAAGTAAATGTACGCAAATAGAGAAATAATATTCTCGATACATCGAGCATCGAGTATGAAGGTAAGAAACTAATGTTATTTTCTCTTTGCGGGTAAGTACGTACTAAACAGCCGTAGCCAATATTCAAATCTCCGAGAACAATCCAAAAGAAAGGCGCCAAATCACCAGCCGTCACTTTCTTCCCTCCATTGGTTGGTTCATTCAACTTCAAATATCACGCATGCGCCAATTTATTTAAGGCTCCTTTAAACTAATCCGATTTTTATGCGTACACGCATTTTAGTATCTCGAATTTTTTTTAAAAATTATTACTTTGTCTCCTACTGACACGTTTTGTCTAGTTGGTAAATGCTATTTTCTAATGAAATCTCTTTCAGGCCTTTGGTGTTTCGTGATTTTTTCCGACCCCCCCCCCCCCCTTGTAGCTCACATGATTAATGGACTCCTCCTAATGGAAATATAATAAGGTGTACTGTACTAAGTTTTATAGCAGGTTTTGTCTACGTATGTATGCATGTATATATTACACAAAACTTTTTAATTATCGGGTGTAAAGTCGATGTTTAGAGACCTCTCGCGCTGCGCTCCAGAAGCTATGTGACATTTCAAATCTCATATATAAATGAAATTCGGTTTTTTGTTTAATTTTTTTTAACCACAAACGATGTTTCTAAGATGCTTTTTGCCCCTGTTTGTTTCCATTACAATGATTAGCAATAATCCTATTTTTTGGTCTCTCTATGAAACATTTTTTTTGTGGAACTGAATCCATACAAAATGTATGGAGGATTGGAGCGAGAAGCTGTCAAATGACGTCACACTTTACACACGTTATTAATGAAGTGTTTAGTAGTCCATCAGTCTGCCATGTGGTATCGATCGACGGCTTTCGTGCTGGTGGTCGTGGATTCGAATAATTGTGCCGAGCATTTCCACATTCACAAAACAAGTTTGGTTTATTTGAAAAAGGTCGAAAGTGTATATTTGTGCTCACTTTGGATGAGCCCAGAAAAAATATGTGCATATCAAAAATCATAACGATTCATTTTCTCATAAAAACTATCGAGAATTGAAGTTATTTAATTTATTTTCAAATTTTACCGCTTCATTTAAAGTCTTAGAGGGTATAATAAAATAAATTAAAAACTGAAGTCATTTTTTTTATTTTCCTAATCAGATGTTACATGACGTAGGTATTTCGAAACTCTTAATAAAAAATTCAATCATACAATTTTCATATAATTTAATGATAAACTCAACATTTTTATAGAAGAATAAATTAATCCTCTACTAATAAGTACTTAAAAATGTAAGCAATGATTAAAAGCAATGAAGTTCGGTACCACTCGGTGCCGTTTTCACAATAATCGTGTCGTGTAAATGGACCCTAATGCGTCATTCGTATCTTGGACGTCCGCTTTATAGATAACTTCACTTTGTTGCCTCGTTTATCCGTCAGTTTTAGAAATTTCGTCTTTGTGTTGGGACTGTGTCGTGGTGTTTATTATTTTTTCACTGTTTACCCAACGAAATAATTCAGTAAAAATATTAATTTAACTATAGTTTTAGTGAATAGTTTTACCATTGGATTACTACAGAATAGATGGGCTAAAAATCATTGTGCTGTTGCAATTGGATATAATTTAATTAACTGGTATGTTTCTATTATTTATTTATTAAAATCATGTGTTGTTTTTCCCGTTAGTGTCTTTATTCATAAAATAATAATACAATATAATGACTGTCAACTTTCTCATCGTTATAAAGTTGAAAATATCATATTATATTATTGTAAGTATTGATTGAGTTGTTGTTTACATTATTTCTAAAATAAGGGGATATTTTCGCAATAATCTGTACGTTTTTCTGCATAATTTTCTTTTAAAAATATACAAAAACAAAGTTTTAAAGTGTGTTTATTACACGTATAAGTTGCTACTTTCTTAAGATGTTTTATAATACAATGTTATATACTTGTTACTAGAAAGAAATTACTAGTTTAACCTTTTCAATTTAAATTTCTCCCTACGTCATAATTAATTTCTATGTGAATTTCATTTCTCGCGAAATGAACAACAAAATAAACGCGCTAAATATTAGGATATTAATTACATTTGATTGTTTTCGAGTGTTCAGTGTAAATTAATCAAATTAATCACATGATCTAAATTAAACTGTGAAGTCAAAAAATCATAATTAAAGGGCTCTCGTGGGTTTGAAGATTTTCCTCAACTTTTTTAATGTTATAGGGAGATCGTATGGGTAGGTACATATTTTAAATTCGTATTCATAAATGTGGCACTCACACCGTTTTCGAAATTGCTATAGTAGTCGTAAGCCCGTAGCGGCCGTAGCAGTTCAATTGTTTCAACCTATAAAAATCCGTTGGCTAAATTATTTGGTTATATTGGTTGAAATGAGTTGTTCAGCAATGATAATCACTACCAACTCTGAAAGTATCTTTTAACAGTGTGACAAAATTATAGAGTAGGTACCTATTGCCCTTTTTATAGGTATAGTATGTAAACTAGAGATTAAACAAATCTTGTGTTTCTCTAAAAATATAAACGTGCCTGCTCTGGTTGGGTCTCATGCTCATGTATTCAGTTGGAAGTTTTGCAGGATATCTTGGGTTTTGTCCCATAAAGTAGTTTTTTTTTCTTTCTTCTGTATACTGTTGATTGATGTTTGTTGGGTCGAAGGGTGTTGTGACTGTGGGGTTATGTTTTGTTCGTGGACTGTACGTAGTTGAGATGGTGGTTGTGCTGTGGTTCGTGTTTGTATGTTCCTTATTTGGATATTCTTTTTTTATGAACTGTTGAGATGTTTGCCCTAGTACAGGCTTGGCCTATTTGGGCAGCATTTCCATTTTGTTGTCTGTTATCACTGTTAATATTATGTATGAATAAAATAAAATAAAAAAATGTACAGGGGCGGATTTGCTGCCTTGACCGCCCTATAGGCCCTCGCCCCTTTCTCAGCACTCATCTTAGACTACGTAATGAATTTACACTTTACCGCCAACTGTTATCGAAATCTATTCAGAAATTTGGTTAACTATTAAAGCTGTTGGTTTGTAATTTATTTTAAAAGGTTTCAGAGATAATTGCACTTTAAAATAAAATATTAAAAACGGTTTAAGGTTTTATTTATTCAACTACAGGTTAATAATATTTATACACAATAACGTAACAAGATGTGTTACAAACAGGGTTGCCACCCGTCCCGATTCTGCCGGGACAGTCCCGATTTCGATGCTATTGTCCCGCGTCCCGACGACCTCTGAATTTTGTCCCGATTTTTTATAACACGCCACTCGACAATTTTTGGTTAATAAAAGTTATTCGAGTTATTTTTTGGGATTCTCATCGGACAATGTTGGTCAAGTTAGTAAAATATATGGTGATTTTTAAGTTTTCGGGCTGATTGTATTTGAATTAGAAACACATATTTAATTTAAATACAGATTGATAATGACAAAACTATAATAAAAAAATAGTAGGTAATTAGGTTATTTAATGGAAATTTTAGAATATAAATTAAAAAAGAAATACTCAGACAGTCTTGGAAATGGGACAAGATGTTTTTTATTATAATTAATTTTGATGAGAATATAATTCTGCATTGTTTAGGAAAAGAAACCAAATACAGTAACATGTGAGCGAAGCCACAGGTAACAGCTAGTCTGGGGGCGTCCATTAATCACGTGAGCCCAAAATGGGGAGGGGGGGGGGGGTCTGTAAATAATCACGAAAGATCACGTAGGGGGAGGGGGGGGGGTCTAGTGAGAAAATCACGTGCATTTATTTTTCTGATGAATTTGCAGAAAAACAATTCAGAGATTTAAAAAATTGACGAATTTTAAAATCATATGTTTCGAAATTCTTTGTACTAAAAAAGTACACGAGATGGGGAGGGGGGGTTTCCTGAAACATCACCAGGGGGATATTATCAAATGTCTAAAAAGTTGCAAAAAAAAAATCACGTGATTAATGGACGCCCCCTCTCCTATAATCGGCTGAATGTCCCGATTTTATTTTTTCAAAAGGTGGCAACCCTGGTTACAAACTCGTGTGCACATAGGCGCAGCAAAACCATTAATTAAATCTTCCAATTTCCTTAATTATCAGATTATATTTTAAGTAAAGCATGACCGTTTAATTTGTTTAACTGTTGGCCGCCCCTAAAATCTGGTCGCCATAGGCCCGGGCCTTAGGGCAAATCCGCCACTGGTAATGTATGTCATTTTTAGGATTTGCAATGTTTAATTAATGGTTAAAATTTTCCGCACTTCCACTAAGTAGATAAAGACTATTCAATTGGACCAAAGCGAATTAATTAGATGTGTATCACCTTATCAAAGGACATCACGATCTTTAGATACCTAACTATATACATATTCACATGAAAATCGGGAGACGAATTTGTGAGATAAAACATAGGTACGTCTTCAGTAAGTCAGAGAGAAGAACCTACTAATTTTTATTTTAAAACGATAGTAATTTAATATTTAATTTAATGCTCAATTTTATGTAATTGTAGGTAAAATAAAACCACAAAATTTTCAATCAATAATTGTTATGCTAGATTTTTTTTTTATTATTTGACTATTTTTTAACGTGAACCAGCTGTTACGTGTCTTCGATCATGTTATATTAAGGATGACTTTATGTGATCACGTTAAAGGCAATAATTTTTGCAGAGAATGTTGTATTTTAGCAGAAAACTCCTCAGATCATCAGTTCGCAATAGGTGAAGTGCATCGAATTGTTTGTACTACGTACCCACTAGAAACGGCATCTCCTCATAAAATGGGGCAATAAAAGACTTGACTGAGCATCACCCTTGCGTTAGACAAAGGGTCAAAGTATTAAATATTTTGAAAACTAATTTGATTGGTTTTTTTTCCTATCTCGCTTCTAACAATCATTCAAAACAACAAGATGGAGAGAGACAGACGAAAGATAAAGAAACCATTCAAATAAATTTATCTACGCCCCGAATACGACATTAGGTATGTATGTATGTACTCGTGTCCGCAACGAAAGATTACCTGGCCTAGTAGTCATTATTTCTTATTTTAAGACTATTTTTTGACGTTGTCACTACATTTCCTTCCCCTCAACCCCACACCTCATAAACCAAAGTGTGACATCATATTTTGAAAATTATGTTTCGAATGTCGTGTATGGTGAAATGCCGAAAAAATAAAAGTTTGAACTGTATAAAGTGACATGAATGATATAACAGATAGGTAATTATATACCAATTAGGTATATATAGTGGTCGATCGGTGCTCGAAATTCGACCATAACTTGTTTAAATTATAAGTTTGAACATTATTAAGGTTCCATTGTCAAAGACATGTATGCCTACATCAAATTTGAAATGTTGATATGTACAACGTTTTTTTCTATTATTATTAAAGACAAACAATATTACCTAAACTATTCTCAATTTGACCACAGATAAACAAAAAATAGGTATATGCGCCTGTATCAATGTAAAATACATCGAAGTGTGTGCTGGTATCAAATACATAAACATAACATTACTCGATTTTGTATTTTTATGCATCTTATGAACAAAATATTAGCATTCACCACTCCTTCTCTATATAAACATTATAAACTATAAGCGTGCGAAATTTCATACTCCTCCGATGTTCGCGTAATTTTCGTAAAAATGGTTACAAACTTTTTCCTTCACGTATTAATACATAGATACTTCTTCGAGTATAATATGGGTTATGGCCTTGTACGGACATCGGGGCATACCTCCGTTGTACCCAGTGCCGACGGTAAACAATGCACTACTTACTTTTTGACAGCATCACGCGTACTTTCACTTGACCGAAGATTTATTTTCCTTGGAGGTCATCGCAGCCACGTTCTTAAACGTCTTTACGGGTATCCACCTGCAACACTATATAGTAAGTATAGCCATAAAAATAAAAACATTTTTCTTTTGATTTTAAAATAGTGTTCGATTTTCAAACTTTTAATTATTATCTCCAAGTAGTGGCAATCTTTTTATTCACACATCTTTAGTATCCATATTGTAACCACCTGCAATGGCTATGGCTAGCTGACCATTGAGTAGAACTTATTCATGTACTTCACGTCAATGATTCTATTTGAGCTTTTATGAATACCTATACAACTAAGAATAAAGTGTGGCGAGTAAAAAAATAAATAGTTTACAGAATATCTCGTCGTCGTAATATTTAATTTGATCTCAAATCGTAGGAGAGGATTTCCCAGGTTTTTTGCATAAAAGAAATTTAATAAAACTGGCTATGAAGAAATACAAAAAAAAATCCCAATAACAACATGATATTCTATGTTTCTTTACGAGTATATTATTATCAATCTCAAACTTTTTTTCCAAACGTCATGTAGTGTCCACCTGCAACACTTTAATTTAGTACCTAGTCATAAAAGAAAAAAAAACATTTTTCGCATTGACGTACATTTGTTCCATTTTCAAATTTTGTGATGACATTTTGATTGAAATTTTCAACTGTTTTTAGAACGAATTAATATGGTATTTGAGTATGTGTTGAATACCTAGTACGTTTTATTGTTTTAAATGGCCAGAGAGATCATTGTCCAACACTTTCCTACAAGAAATGTAAATGATAGGTGATTGCATGACAGCGACAGCTTGTCTGTGGTTCTTATAGTAGGTAGGTAGGTACAAACACATACAAGTAATACCTAATTATTTAGACTGCAGCTATAGAAAAGTTTTGCCATGGAATAAAATAGCAGCGGATATCTCGATCTGATATCTTTGCGTCGATAAAATTATTGATACGCATCAATTTAGCATTTTATATATACTAATAGGGCAGTAGGGCTAGAGATTTTATTTAATTCATAATGCTGTGCCTTAAGAGGTAGACATAGAGAGAACGAAACTTCACGCTTTTTTATCCAGACAACTATACCCCTATTCTCTGTTTTATCGGAAGGTAGTCACGGTGTAAAGCACAAAACAAAACATTTTTGGTTTGTGAGGTATACGAAGGGGAAGGAACTTGGTGGTTGGTAGACTAGCGGTTACAACGCCTACTTTCGTAGCGTTTCGTATCGGAGGTCGTGGGTTCGATCCCACACTGAGAGAAATTTTGTCATGATGAAGGCACGTACAGTAAATGGTTTTATAAAAACCGCAGAATACAAGAAAAAATCATAAACTTTTATGAAAAAAACCATTATCATTGAAACAATCAATTCACCTTATCTGCTTATTTCCATTCCCAAGAATGGAATTTCCGAAATTCTCGGATCAGGGAATTATTCAAGTAATTCATAGAAAGAAACAAGTTTACTTGTTTTACGTTTTTTCCAGTAAGAATAGAAATAATGTAAATTCTGTATGTCATTGATTAAACCAATGCAACTGGAATAAAACAATGATTCAATTTATAATAATTTAAAATATCCCGTACGGGAATTGTTTCTTTCTATTACGGAGATGGTTTATATGAAAACGCAACATCATTGGTATTTTCAATGATGGAGCATGGAGTTTTTTCTTGGACATCCGTACAATTTCAAAAACCTATGCAAGTCAAATATATTTCTGTTGTAAATTCCATTATTTCTTTGGTTTTGAGTAAAGCCAGTACAAATAATAGGATACTAGTTAAGAGCTGGTAGGTAATGGAAAATAGCTAGTAAACTTGAAAAATCCAATGACAATAATTAATTTCAACAGAAACAAGTAAATACGAGAATTTCGCAAGGACAACGTGAAAAAATCCAGGCCCTTGACTTTCTCCCGTGCGGCACCTGTTAAAACCAAGTTCGTACGGGGTTTTCACAAGTACGTCCGTGATTTCCAGACGGAGTAGGGATATTTTTTTACCAGACGTAATCGACCTACCTCTTAGATCTACCATTAGTTTGCTTGAGCTCGTAGATGCAAGACTTGTTTACTCATTACATAAAAGTTTATACTAAAATCATTTAACAAATTATGTACCTAGTTATATTTCTCTATACAATGTGTTATCTGGATAATTATTGATCAAACGAATTGTATGAACAAAAGACAAACATTTTACGTTGAAATTGCAATTGGCACTTTAACTTGAAATAGATACCTTAATTCAAACTTCGTGTTCATATTTATTTTCTCTTCAGGTTAACAACCTATTTTCTTATAAATAAGTAGGTATACTTAACAGATTTTTTTTTCAATGAATTTGGAAATTATTTTTGGGAAATAATTATTTTTTTTCTATTTTATTTTAAAGACCTTCAATTGAGATCAAGTGATTTTACTTAAAAAAATATATTTTATTTTTTTATTTATTTTTATTTATTTATATCTATGAAATTGCGATTTTTTATTTGGAAATTCTTCTTCTTTTTCTTTTATAAGTGAAGTCTTAATAAGAAGAATATTCCAAAAAAACGCAATTTCATCGTTAATTTTTTATTCGTAAAATTCGTTTGATCAAGTTTCGAAATTAACACATTGTAGATGTTAGGTAAACATGTGTGATCCATACCTACGGAAGACAACTGAGGGATAGCCTGAGAAGACGGTGTATTCTCCCAGCTGTTTGGCGAGTTTCCTCAAGGAGACTATGCGTCACCAACTCATCAGTTTATAATTTAGATGAAACTTCACAAAACGAGCTGAATGTAATCTAGGGAGACGCAAAAATTTCATCAAGTCATCAATACCTCCATAGTGTCTTGCTTTGATCAACTGGGAGAAAACGTATCAAGTACGAAGAAGACAAACTCAATCACCTGGATGTGTGGAATTTTTAGATCTAGGTAGGTATTGAGAGCTTAGATAGCAATGATGTAATAGGTAAGAAAGGGGTTGCTACCTGGTTGAATCAATTACAGCATTGGTTTTTCCTCGTAATGTACTAGAAAATAAAAAGTCTCTTCCTTAGGTATATCAATGAAGTAATGGGTTGTACCAAGCACGGCATTGGTATTTCCTCGTACTATACTAGAAAATATAAAGGACTTTACTTAGATATATCAATGAAGTAACGGGTTGTACCAAGTACGTCATTGGTTTTTCCTCGTACGCTACTAGAAAATATACAGGCCCTTACTTAGATTTTTCAATGATGTAACGGTTTATACCACGTACGGCATTGATTTTTTCCCGTACGTTAATAGAAAATATGAAGTCTGTTACTTAGATATATCAATGACGGCATTGCTTTTTCCAATGAACTATCATTTAAAAATTCAATGACATTGCATAGATCAATTCCTCTCCAATACGTGCTAATTTCCAGTAAACCGTACGGGAAAATACCTCGTATGAAAATTCAATGACGGAGCATTGAAAAAACCAATGCTTCACTCTGAGTCAAAAAAAAACAGTTCTTACGAGAAAAAACTCAAGAAATACGAGCTTTTCCCCCTTACTTTTCTCTCAGTGCAGGTGCCGACCATCTTCCTCTTTCACGACGCAAGCTTTACGTAGCTTATTGTGAAAGAGTCAAAAGAGTGTATTTGTGTTCACTTTGAGTGAGCACAGATTCATTAAAAAAAAAAATTAAAAAAAAAACTTTAGGGGGAGGGAGACTGCGAAGGGTGAGCGAGACTGTGAGAAAGTATTATGACTGCGTCAAAAAACCACCACAGATAGTTTTAATAATTATTCTTAGTATTACGGTAATATGTTTTAAACTAATAACCTTTTCGGGAGTAGGTATAATAAGGCGGAGCTATATTTATTCGAACGGTTTATGTATGTATGTATTTTTTTTATTTTATTATTTAGCGGGATAGCAAATAAGAGAGCCGAGGTGTTTGGATTTGGTGTGCGCGGTGGGGGGCTCTCGTTGCCTCCATATGCTCCTAACTTTGAGGATTCTCTCTATAATATAATAATATACTTAGGTAGGTACTTTTATGACTACTACATATTATTTTAAAAACGTCATGTCAAATGAAGAAAAATAGTTTTCTCTTTCAATTGAATTTTTAACGCCATTTGAAAAGAATACTGTATTGTGTGGTCAATGGTCGTGCAAAAGTGAAAATGTTTCCATTAGGTAAGACACAGTTAGCATAATGTCAGTGTCTGTCCGTATGATCTGATGGTGACCATTCTTAAATAAACCATGTGTCACGGTCATCCACTGCTGGTCATTTACATGTACATGTGAGCACTTTACCTTACTTAAGAGTAGGTACCTACACTATATAATATCTATGTATGTTCATATTTTTTCTCTTAGCGTGTTAATTGGATGTTGTTTGAATTGTTTACTTTTGTTTTTATTGTTATTTACTAAATTTTGTTTGTAGTAGGTAACTATACATCTTGCAAGTAGGTAAATACATAATGTATTTTTAATAAACTTTCGTACTAGCAGCTAGCTAGACCTTTGAACTTTTAAATAGAAAATGCACGCATTCTTTTATCTATCGTTAACATTTTTTTTTTTACAAAAATTAATCTTAAATACACTATTGACTCTTTCACAGTAAGCTACTTCATTGTAAAGACTATACAGGACATCGTCTGTCGGGAAAGCTCGTAATGTTTAAAGATGCCATATTATTTAGGAGGGTTTTTGCCTCTCTTGTATAGAACAAAGAAGGTTTTAATCGACTTGTTATACTGTTTCGTCATTTTATAAATTAATGTGATGTAGGTACCTATTTTGATTATTTTTTTTATTAAAATTAATCTGTGCTCACTCAGAGTGAACACAAATACACTCTTTGACTCTTTCACAGTAAGCTACTTAAAGCTTGTGTCGTGAAAGAGGAAGATGGTCGGCACCTGGGATCGAACCCACGACCTCCGCACGAAACAGTGCGAAAGCCGGCGTCGTAACCGCTAGTCTACCAACCACTTCAATAATTTTAAGTGGCTACTAATTTTCATGAATTTATGTTTTAAATGGAAAGCTATCTCTATATATAAAAAATGGAGTCCTATTTTCCATGTTCATCGAATCACGCGTGAACGGCTGGACCCATTTCGCTAATTCTTTTACTCTTATGTTTGCATTGTCAGGAAAAGGATCGTATGAGATTAAAAATAAGATTTCGCTGAACATTAAAAGTTTAAGATCTACAAACAGAAAGTATTTTTTTAATCATGTGATACACTGTCGTTTATGTTTGTCTTCTAAGTGTTATTAACAACTGAAATCCAGATATCTCAAAAGAATGAGTTTTATTGTTTGATTATAAAGATTTTATTTAAGCACTTTCAATATGTATAATATACCTAGGTATTGTGATTTTGCGTCTTTTGTTTAGGGTCAATCGAAAACGACGCTTTTTTTTTAAATATGCACAGTACAACCGCCATGGTAGCTTTAGATAATTGTAGGCTAGAAAATGGAAAGAACACACAATATAATATGCCTGACTGAAGTTTAAAAGCTCATTCTGAAAGATTTATTTTTATTTATTGTTTAAAAAATGGCGGCACTGTTTAGCATGACAGAAAAAACTTTTGCGCCAAACAGTGTTTAAATGTTTAAACATCATTTCTGTCGTCCATGCCTATGGGCAATCTTTAACTTTTTCGATTAGAACATTTACCTATTATTTGAAGTAGGTACATCAAAATAATATTTACGTACACATACGGATACTTCGCGTAAGTATATGAACGATAACATAATATGAATGAAAGAAAAACATTATTATCTTGCGCGAGATAAGTCCTGTGTATGTGTGTGTGTATTTTTTATTGTTATTGTGTTCCTATTCGTTTATAATTGATAAAATTTCGAGTAGTTCGCAAGTCCTCGGTAGTATAGTGGTCAGTATCCCCGCCTGTCACGCGGGAGACCGGGGTTCGATTCCCCGCCGGGGAGGATTTTTTTTTATGCATTATTCAACAAAATTATTTAGATTTCTTTTACAAACGTGTAATTCTCAAACTAAACGCCGTCAAATTTTTTAGTTAGGTACCCATTTATTGCGAATTTATAATTTGCTCGCAGTTCTGAAGGTGCGTCATGAATAAAAGATTATAGCACGTTTACCTACCACTTCTAAATAAAGCAATACTGTCTAGTTATAGTTGTTTGTTTGGATGTTCTTGTATTAGCAACCGCTTATGCTACAATGTAGGCCACTTTCCTTGTCACACTGCTACTTTACAAACGGAATAAATTATAATTATTCTGTTCGATTATTTTATGAATAATGTCTGAATTTTCTTCCCGTTTGGAATATTGAATATACCTACACACGAAACTAATAAAAGTGTGTATAATTAATTAATTAATAGCTACTATCACTGGCAGAAACACATGCTAACCCAATCGGTATAAACCCACGACTGACTTTATAAAAAATGATCACTAGATATTTCTCTTAGTCACGGCACACGAGATAATGGCTGGACCAGTTTCGCTTACATTTATTTTGATATTCTCAGGAGAAGGTTCTTATGAAAGAAAAAAATAGGAAAATTGCGTGGAACATTAGGAAAACTTAACGTAAGTAACCTTCTTGGTGCTTTTGACAATATAAACATTTCTATTTTTGAATTTAAAATACCCCCTATTCCAATTCAAATTAAGTACGCACTAAACTAAAATAAGAACGTTCCAATTTTAATTAGCCGGATTGGTATTCGAGAAATTTTAGAACGTTCCAATTTGTTCTTAATTATTAGACTTTAGTTTGAAATTAGTTCATTTTGGTATTCGAATTTCGTATTTAATTCAATTTTAGTGCGTTTATCTGTCAAAACGTTACTAATCTTAGTTCACACCTAATTGTATGCGTCTAAAAACATATCTGATGATATTTTTATGATAAAAGTTTTTTTTAACCAAATAATTATAAAACAAGTTTATTTTTATTAAAAATATTTAAAAAGAAACTAGGTAATTAAGTATAATCTACATAATAATGCAGTTCTTGTTTGTTTGGGTTTGGATTCTTTAGATATGTATGCATATTTATTTAAAAACCGCAGACTCTAGGTTTGATATTAATCGTCGTGGATCCTTGCAGGTATATTTATGGTAATCATAGATATATTTCTAAAACACTCGCAAACGAGTGAAGGCTTAAAAAAAAAAAAAAAAAAAATAGATATATTTTTTCCAATTTCTCAAATATATTTAATGTTATTAACAAATATCTATAAACTTCTTCATACAATAAGTTCAATTATTGAGACAGTCATGTTTTAAAAGTTAAATTAAACATGTAAATTTTGTTTAGAACTTGTAGCAATACGGTATGAAAATGTATAAAAACGATTGAAGTTTGATTTGAAATACAAAAAATGGAGGTACAAATCTTATACGTCATTCTTATTTACTAAAGATTTTCACACTTTCACAGAACAATACGTACGTCATGAAAAGATGGTAAAACAGGAATCTTTTTTATGTAGTATTTCTGTCTATGGCTCGCTCGAAGAAAACTCCAGCAAAGTAGGTCAAACTACATAACTATAAGTAGGTAGGTAGGTACCTATATTTTACATTCATGCAGTATTGTGAAAAATGTTCGACCCATAGACAATTATATTTCAAAAATTATTTATGGTGAACTAATTTTAGATTTTAGAACACGGCATAATTTCGAATACGAATTTTAGTTCTTAATAAGAACGTTCCAAAATCCGAATAGAGGGTAGTGGCGTTTGGCATCTGTTTGATAGTTGGTACGATTGGCAGACCGTGGCCTGTAAATATGGTTTAAAACAGGTGCATCGTAGAAATGATACTTATTGGTTTAACAGGTAATTAATTATCATTTTACAAATTCGATTTTAATATTAACATTGTAGTTAGTTAGGACAGGTATAATCAATCGTCTGTCGGCAAAACGAAATAAAAAAAGCTCGGTAAAGCGTAGTCCCCTGACTCCTGGAGTTTAGTCAAGGAAATATGAAGTTTTCCTCATCCTCGACAACAACATACATAATAATAAACAGCATCCTACACAAACCGCACTTCAACGGAGATTCAAGAACATTCTTCGCATGAAGTTCATATAGTGTCAAGTGTAATGAGGATATTTTAGGTTGTACTATTATAGTGCTTACTTTACAATGTGTTATCTCGACACTTGATCAAACGAAATTTGCAACTAAATCTTTTTTTTTTAATTAATCTCACTTTAAAGCCAGAAATTCTCTCTTCTTTTAGATAGGTAGGGTTTCTGGCTTCCAAGTGAGATTATTTTGTTGCAAATAGGCAGCTCACTGAAGAGAAATACATTTCGTTTGATAAAGTGTCGATATAACACGAATTTTCAATATTTATCGCTATACTATGAAGTTGGCTTATAAAAAGACATTATTGCCAATTGAAATAAAATACAATCCATTTTAATTATAAAGTACATAGCCACTATCTAATTACAGTAATTATAAACATTTCGACGTTCGATTTTTTTTCGCGACACGCAACACTATTATTTTTATAAAGCCGCTTTTTTCTGTTACACTCTGAAGAATATGTCGTGTTTGATAATGTGCTACTGCACGTCATGGTCCCAACATGTAGCACGTGACTGTTGTCAACGGTGACATTTGTGGGTAGTGGTTTGCGAGATTCGGTATTATTTATGTGACTACTAGATAAAGGAACCAATTTTCGGTTCTGCGCATCCACAAAAGCTCTCTTATAATATTTGTACTCTATGTTTGGTATCGAAAAAATATTATCTAAGATGTATGGCTATTGGCAAAAGTAAATTCTTCGGCTTTCATTCTGGGCGACGCTGATTTTTGACAACAGCCATCAGAACGCGAAGATCCACTAACAAATTTGCACCTACATCATCTTATTGTGTGACAATTCGAAGCTATACTTAATCCGTTGTTTGAACTGTCAATGACCCGGAGATTATCTTCAATTCAAACATTGACAGCTCAAGTTACCATATAGTGATGACAAAAGAATAAACAACCAATGGAATACTTTTTGAATTTAGTTTTCGAACAGCCTTTCCATTTGTTTCGTAGATTTCTTTTATCTGTCAAACATTTGTTTTTACTATGGTTTCTGCATTGATATTATCATGCAAATGCATAGAGATTTATTTAAAATTTTAAAACGTTCTATTAGCTTAACTGGTGCACCGTAGAAGTGAAAAGTTATTTTTTTTTCTATCATCCATGCAAATTTCTCTAATTAAAAGGCAAATAAATCTTAAAAATGTCTTCTTATCACGCCGATTGCCATTTTGTGATGCATCCGTTGCAAAAGTGAAATTTCGACTCGCACCGTTAAATATCTGTAAAAATTTATCGTCCCTAGCCAATAAAATTTATTTTTAATGTTTATTTCTTAGAAAGTTCTTTAAAAAAAAAATCCTCCCCGGCGGGGAATCGAACCCCGGTCTCCCGCGTGACAGGCGGGGATACTGACCACTATACTACCGAGGATGCGGGTAGGTACGACATAATATTCGTATAAGTTGTGATAACCAAGCCAAGAGTGATATACGCGTTGAGAGGTAAACATTATTATTTTCATTTCTTGAGCAATTGTTTCATTATCATTATTAAAACCTAAAAAACATAGGTTTGGAACAAAAATATTGAATATAAAGTATTTTTGTTTAGTTTTAATATTTTGTTTTTTTTCTTTCTTCTTTATACTGTTGATTGATGTTTGTTGGGTCGAAGAGTGTTGTGACTGTGGGGTTATGCTTTGTTTATGGACTGTACGTAGTTGAGTGGTGGTTGTGCTGTGGTTCGTGTTTGTATGTTCCTTTGAATATTCTTTTTTTATGAACTGTTAAGATGTTTGCCCTAGTACAGGCTTAGTGGCAAAGGCGCCGATTTCAGATCAATGTGTTTTTTCACTTGAAATTTCTACTCGTGGTTGGAATCCTGTCTCAGATTGGACGGGACCGGTTGACTGGTAGAGAATGCTGCAAGCATTAAATTCCGCCGGCTATACTGACACCTTTGTTTAAAAAAGTGTTATATAATTATTATTAGTAAATAATACTCTATTTCTATATGATCTGTGACAGCAAGCTGACAAACTAGCAGGTCAGTATATTGTCGGTGAGCTGACAATACCTGCTATCTGACATTTATTGGGAAATGCGTTTTTTTGGTTCCATTTGATTCTAAATCGAATTCCCCACATGCTTCCATTATCAGATAAGTGAAAAAAATATTTTAACTTAGGTAACTGCCATATGTGCAGCTGATAAAAAGCATGACAATACCGGCTATCTGTCAGTTTTCCCTGCAAATATATAGGGAAAAGGTTCTCATTTGTCATTGCTTGAATTTTTGGCTTGAAATGAAGCATCCAGGGCACTATAATAAAATAATCGCATATATCGAATATCGATATTTACAAGGAAAACATTGAAAACTGTCTGCGATAGAAGTTCGTTGACATATTTCATGAATACCGTATGAGAATATTTTCACTGAAAAAAATAGTGATAATTCTTTTGAGGGTTATATCTATATACAACGCACGTTATAGTATCTACACTCTAACCACACATTAAACAAGGAACAACAGGGAATTTTGACAAAAAGCGGAGCCTATGGAACACCTACTTTGTTTAAAGTTTGAAATGATACTTCAGACTCCGTATGGTACCTACTGATATTTTACAATACAGTATATTGTTTCATTGGATTGTCGCAATACATTGGGAACAAAGTTTGGAATGCTAAAATGAGCATTTTAAGTTGGTTACATAATAATAAGATATACAGCCATACAGCCTTGACGGTATAAAGTGGCGTTTCAAAATTATTGTGGTGTATATTGTGTTGTTATTTTCATTATTTTAAGAGCAAATAATATTATTAGCAAGAACCAGGTGAAAGTGTTGAATCAGTCGTATGTTAGGAGATCTCCGTGGGTATTCGCGAATAAGTTTAGTACGAACTTAACATATTCTTTTACTTAAGAGCGTGTCAGCTCTGACTTCAAAGTCAATTTCGGGCGGGGCATAAAAATTAGGGCGGACTCTCTCCACTACTTAATTCTCACAATATTTGTACGTATGTAAGTGTAGAGTTAGGGGTCGGAAACCAGTGGAATGCGTCGAAATATTTAAAACCTCAATGTTCTTTTGACTGCAATGTGTTTGGAATTTTTGAACAACGGTGGATGATAGTGATGATAACGATAATTATGATAAACATGTATTTGGTTAAAGCGACATTATTAATTTTACGTTACATTCAGGTATATATTGCTTTTACCAGACTTTTTTAAACATGAGTTCTCACCATTAATTAATTTCTTCTAACACTCACATACTATTCATTCTAATTGCCACCATTTCAGATTATATGATTATAAAATGGGAACGGGAAAAATACACTTTTTTAATATTTGATTTTAATGGCATATTAAAAAAATGTAATTACAAAATTCATACAAAAATAAATGCTATATCTTATTTATATATTGCATGTGTGCAGATTCATTGCCGTCGAACTCCTCCTTTTAAACTGGACGGTCAAGATTATATGTCATGGTATCAAAAGGATGTGAAGATAACCAAATCATATTAAAAACGCGCCTTCCAGATATTTTTGTCCCTTCAGTCGTTGGTTCTAATCTGGAAGTTTCGCATGCTAAGATATTCTTTGAATCTAAATCCTTGTTGTGACTCGGTTGGTCTTGAGATGTATCGATTAATTTTGCAGTAACTCTGGACTTAGGAGTAGCTGCATTCATTTGGTCCGGGACAGCGTTCCGTGACCTGAAAATTGACGATATTTTGAAGATATATCTGTAATCTTTGAAAGGTATACATAATATTGTAACTTTTTTTTATTGGGCCAATACTATAAAAGAGATACTAAAATATCTGTAAGTATGTCGCTGGTAAACTAACGGATGGTCGTTCCTAAGTAAATTGTTCCGATAATGGTATTATAAAACATTTTTAACAATCCGAAAATAGTGTGGAAAATTGTGTGGATTTTACTGCCGGATAATCTAATTTCCAATGGTTTTTTTTGGCAACACTTGAACCTGTTTTAAACATTCGAATTTTAACAATGACGTGCCCTGGTGAACAAAACCATAAAAACTTTCACTCAAAACAACGTTGGGTTGTCTCGCTCTTAGTGATAAGAAGAAAGTGAGTCAACAATATCTAAAATGAACTATCAAAATATTACATATCTGGTCATTCGACCATCGGTAAGTTACGAGCTCCTATTTACTCCACGGGACATGGTAGCCGGAAACTGCCGAACCATTCCGAAGTGTAACGAGGACGACTGTATGATTGTATTAGTGTCAATTATAATGTTGATGCTATTTGTATTACTTTCAAACAATTCGGGTTGGTTCGGCAGTTTCCGGCTACCATGTCCCGTGGAGTAAATAGGACCTCGTCGGTAAGTTCCTGAAATTTGACTGAAGTATTGCCATAAGATGGAAAAATGACCAAACTGCTCAAATTACGGCTTATTAAAAGACCAAATGTTACAATTTATACATAAAAAATACTTACTTCTTAATGTTACGTGCTTTGGCAAGGAGACATTTTTTGTACGATTCACTATTCCGGTATACTTCTCTTTTCGTCCCATTTTGATTTTTTATTTTACGCTCTAAGTCTATAATATTGCACTCGGCGTGATAAAATAGTTTCTGAAAAAGCAAAATAATGTGATATAATAGTACTTAAGATATCCATCGACTGGGCCAAAATCAGTTGGTACCTATATCACAATATGTTTGTGAATGGGTTATATTCAGATTGGCGCGGCGTTTAAAATTTTGTCCAGAAATTTTGTTTTATAGAAAACTGCTAGAATTCGGACTACATAACTAATAGAATTCGGTATCCAGCGATTTTTAGAAAGGAGTTTAATTTTGCCCAATAGGAACGTGCCACCCTGTATAACGCATAAATGATAATAATTTAGAAGAAAAAAGTTCATAATAGGTATGCAATGTAAGTGACTATAAACATATTATACCTAATTCAAAAATATAAACTTTAAAATCACCAAACAGCAATGATAGAATTAATTGCTGAATACAAAAAATAATAAAATAAAAATCACTAACCAATGTTTGTCGTCCTCTGTAATATACGAATTTTCGTCAAAAAGTATACAATACAAAACGTAAATTGGACTAGCGCAGGTTGCACGTCATCTAAGTCCACGATGTAGTGGGCGACTGAATAACTGACACAACGAAAACCAGTGCGTTCCTTGTAATTCCCGTGCTATAAGTGTCATTATCGCATGCACGCTAAAGCCGATAGAATATTTCGATATTCAGTGTTTATTTGAAATAGAGGTTTTTTGGGATTATACGCTAAGCCGGAAATAAATATTAGCATTTCGTTCTATAATCTTGTAGATTTTTTAATGCTCTTTAAGACAAAAAAAGAATTATTTCATTCCGACGTATATATCAGTTGGAATATTAAAAAAAAGATGAAAAACGACGTTTGCTATTTTTATTTTCTACAAAAAACTATACTAGATATCAAAAAACGGCTCTGAGACCGCCTTCATTAAAGTCTAATTTATGTTATATATTTTTTTCATCGAAATCCGACAGTAGATAACGCCGGAAAATGGATTGAAAAATCATTAAAATCACCCCTTTGGCGACTCTAACAGCCTTAAGGGTCAAGATAACGCTAAAAATAAAATCCAATTATGATTAAGATTAATCTTCACGTTTTTCCGAATCTTACGTTTTATAAATATTATTTTTTTGGGTTATGGATCCAGGAAAAAAAAATTATGATTGATAAATGTTGGATTAAAAATAAATAAATAGATAAATGCTTGAAAAACTATTAAAATAATTTTATTAAAATT
Source organism: Mystacides longicornis (assembly GCA_963576905.1). Taxonomy (NCBI): domain Eukaryota; kingdom Metazoa; phylum Arthropoda; class Insecta; order Trichoptera; family Leptoceridae; genus Mystacides; species Mystacides longicornis. The sequence continues at coordinate 30,832,333 of OY756426.1, read as the reverse complement.
TTTACGACTTATGTATATGTGGGGAATCAATGATAGACAGAAGACTTTAGCTCCCCATTCACGATCACTCCAAATGGATTTCATCCATTTTTGACAGATGTGAAACTTGAGAGATTTTTTTTCAATCGTTATAACGAAATTTCACTACGTTAATTCACGCATTTTGCTATTATTAAATTAAAAACAGCATACACGTGCACACTGTGGAAGGATGAAGACAAAATGAGACGAAGTTGGACCATGTTTTCAACACTGACAATCGACTTGTACCACGTCCACTCGAGTTGCCCATAGACGATCCGTTTGGAGTGAAGGACGAATGGCTTGACTCGATTGTATTTTGGACTGATGGATATCCCACTCACCCCATCACTCCACATTATCCTTTTGGTTTTCCCCACTCACGTCCACGGTCGTACAGTGGCATGACATGTGAATGGGGGACCTAATAATAATAATCTTATATATAAAAATGGAGAGCCATTTCCCGATGTCATCGCATCACGCTTTAACGGCTGGACCGATTTCGCTTATTCTTTTTTTGTCGTGTAGGCTTTTATCAGGAGAATGTCCTTTTAGAAGAAAAAAATTAGAAAAATGCATGGAAAATTTAAAAATTAAAGAAAACTCTACGTAGACAACCTTATTAGTACTTTTTACCTTATATTTTTATTCCAATTTTGAAATTTTGACAGAAATTGTCAATTGGTGCGATTGACAGAATGCGGATGCAATATACATGGTTTAAAACAGACGCATCGTTCGGAATCACATTGGTCAAATGATAATTAATTCATCACCATACAAATTCGAATTCAATATTCGTATTTAGGAACACAGGACAACGTCTGACGGGAAAGCTAGTACTTTAATAAAGGCTGCCTAACACATTTCCCGTTTTCACCCTCAAAACGGACATAAAGAAAAACAGTGAGACTTTATATCTTTTGGTATTACATATATGATTTTGATTAGCATATTTTAAATCTTTCATATTTTATGATATTTGTAAGATGGAAGTCAAACAAAAAATTAACATACACATGTTTTTTTGTTTTATAGTAAAACATAAATAATAAGTCTCACGATTTGGTCTCGCTGCCCCGATGCCATATTGGCACATCTTAAGATATCAGTTTTATCAAAGCTCTTGAAAAGGACCAGTGATATCTGGTCGAAATCTCGAGCGTCGACTCAAAAATACAACGCGGAGAACCGAAAACAGGTAATAAATAAAAAAAATGCCAATAATTTTTGTCACTGTTGTGCATTTTTGTTGTGGATGTTTGTTGATATAAAATAATATGTATATATTTTTTATTATTGATAGTATTTTTCGACTGCTGCTATTGTTTTATTTCCTCTCACGTATACGGAAGTGTAGTGGTTATTATTATTTTTCTTTTCTAAATATATTTTGTACCTAGTGAGTGAGCAAATTTTTTATAAATTGAATTTGATTGCTGGTTGATTGAATGTTATTAATTTTGTTAAGTGCGGCCAGGGTGAGTGTGACTTGTGAGTGTACGCACCTGTGTGCATAATACTATTCATACTGCACGGTAAACATTTTGTTCCTAATTTAATATTGTATTGTTGTCACTAAACTTGTTGATTATTATTCTAACTTGCCATATCACCCTTGTATTTATTTATATCTCTATCTAAGTACTATATATATCGATGTAATCTCTATCTATATAGGTACCTACCTATGATTATTTTTCTGTAAAAGGCCTACTGGCCATGAAATAAAGAATGAAATAAATACATTTCATTAAACAATCAACTTAATTTTTGTGTTCTTTTATTGTACCTATATTACAACTGATTTTTTCCCGCGGGCAGCTAAGACTGCTATTATTGCCATGAAAAGTTCGTATCTAAGCAACGAATAGCAAGTTGTTGAAGTTTTTTTTATTATTGTTGGCCTTAAACAAAAATTTTCGTGCAATCAAGTTTTCACTTACTTACATTAAATTTCGTGTGATATGACAAATCGCTAAATACCTGCAGGCATAGCGGAATCCACCCGCTTATCTCTCGCCAGTTTCTGATGAATTGAGGAAAAATAAATACGACGCTACTAAATTGAGGAAAATGGATATGACGCATTTTTGCAATGGTGTAGCGATGTGGAATATTGATATCAGTCTTGTGCAACCGCGTGCTAATAGATGCGAGCATGCATCGATGTTGCGAAATTCTCGATCCGGTAGTGAAATTTACCGAGGCTTTTTTTTTGCTATAAAAATGTTATGCTAAATAGAGAAATTATTATATGGATGAACATTTTATAACATAAACTTTTAATAAAAGTGTGTTTCATCTAACCTCTCAATTTTTCTTCTCTCCTTTAATTGTATATTCTTTAATCGTATATTTACTACATTTTTTTTAGATAAACTTCGAGTCTTCACTAGGAATCTTCTTGTCTCCTTTCCTTACTTTCTGTAATAGTGAGTCTTTCAGATCAGCTGATTTGCTTCTGGCAATTTGAACAGAGAAGCTGTAGGTTTCTCAGAAATCTTAGCTTCGTAAGAGAACTCGAATGATGGAACCTGTAGATTCTGAGATAAAGAGGTATATAATCCCCTCACCATCTCCTTACAGACTGCGATGCAGTAGTTTGTGCGAGATCAGAAAATGTTGATAAAAACAGGATAAAGGTGGTAGACTTTGCCGCCTTGGATCCCGTCCTAATTCTGATGGACGTCCTGAAATGTCTGAGCTAAATAGGGAAGCATTTCATTTGCAGATGCCATTTATTAGCCATTTCAATTTTTGCACCATTTAAAAGTGGGTATGTTCATATGTCCACATGCCTCAAAGAAGTAAAATTTTTGATTTGCCAGTTTTTTTTTTAAATAAACAACGCCGTTCGGTTACTGCATGAATTATGTACAACCACTGTCTGGAGTGTCCGTAGAGTTCAACGACCGGTCGACACAAAGATCGGAAATCAAATTGCAAAAGTGCCTATATTATAGAAGTAGGTATTACTGGACGACCAAAGAAATTAGGAATTCATGGAATGATTTTTTCGAAACGTGAGCGCTTGGATCGGAATGTGAAGTGAGAGAACCTCACATCAACGATGCGGGACAGGGAGCGATTCCCTGATATCGTAACCTAAACCCACGGGCATATAAATTTTGAGCCCATTACGTACAAAAATGATTATAATTCCACTACAATGAAAGATAACCTTCGTGCGCAAGTGTTATCATCGTTATAATTATTATTATGATCATCAAAATGTTATAAAACAACTTTCGTTAGAGAAATTCATATAGGTACTGTAGCGGGTTGCATGACAAACCGCAATTTAAGAAAAAGAAAGTCGTGTGGATCAAAATATCCTATTATCACGGCTATTTTTTTCTTATTCTTTTCTTCGCATTCCTATAGCATAACTTTCACTATCATCCACGACACAATCTCGGAATATAGGTCGAAGGGTCTCCGCTTAATCAGCATCGGATGCCCCTGAGATAGGGTTGGTCAAAATCAACAATTGGTTAATTTTTTTTTATTATTAAAATGAATCTGTTCTCACTCGAACACAAATACACTTTTGACATCTTTCACACTAAGCAAAGCGTTGTGTCGTGAAAGCGGAAAATGGCCGGGATCACTTATAATATCATTTTATAATTTGCTTATTTTATTAACTCGTAATAAGTAGATACTTCGGACGGAATAAATAAATCAAATAACCAAATTATTTAGGACTACCGGTTATTTAGGATTCGTCACTTTGTGTGCTAGACACGACATTTGTATTACTATCGAAAGCATCTCTTATACTCCTCTGCTTCCCTGGAAGACATCAAACAAAGCAATGAGTGATAGGTAGGTACATTTACGGACCTAATTTTTTTTCTATTCAGACACTTTCTTCGCTTCTCCCTATATAAATTTTGAAGAGACATTTATTGCTAGTTTGTTTTTATTTTCTATTTTTTCTGCTCCCTCGGGATATTTTAAAATATTTCAAATGTAGATGTTGTGGTTGGTAGACTAGCGGTTACAACGCCGGCTTTCGTACTGTTTGGTGCGGACGTCGTGGTTCGATCCCAGGTGCCGACCATCTTCCTCTTTCACGACACAAGCTTTAAGTAGCTTACTGTGAAAGAGTCAAGGAGTGTATTTGTGTTCACTTTGAGTGAGCACAGATTCATAAAAAAAAAATATTTTGTAGCATTCTTGGTCAGTATCTCTCTTCTCTTAATATCATATTGCGTATATGTACGTTAACCATTTTTGGTTGCACATTAAAGCTGCCGCAATGTATTAAAACGATTGAATTCTTCATAAAACGGAGTTAACAATAAGTTTAATTTAAAATAATAATTCGGTGAAATTTGGGTTTAATGAAATCTATTCATCAAACAACATATACAATAACTTAACACGCTTCACATGTGATTTATTTCCTACTACATCGCCATCTCTTGTTTTTTTTTTAAATTACACAACTATGGAGGAATTAATTGTTTTTATTACAAACTTATGACCAGTCGAACTTCATCGACGGGTCATAAGTTTATGATACGGGTCATGAGTTTATTTAGAATGATTATTACAATAATGCATTAAATTGAATTCAATTTAATTTTCGACTGGTATTTTTTTTTACAATATGAAACCCTTCCACTAAGCACTATTGGCTCTTACATTAATTGAAAAAAAAAACGCATATGATGAGGTTTTTTATTTATTTATTAAAAAGAATCTTTCACATAAAGCAAAGCTTGTGTTTTGAAAGTGGAAATGGTCGGCACTGGGATTCGAACCCACGATCTTTAGTACGCTGTATGTACGAAAACCATCGACTGATACCACTGCTCTTCTAAGCACATCTGTATTATTAATTGTGATAGCGTGTGTCATCCCTGTTTCCATTCCATCAGTCACCCAACGCGTAGAGCGCATTTAAAAGGAAATGCAGTGGAGATGAAATCAAAAGTCTGTTTTTATCGTTGCTCTAATCTGGTGCTCGAAGGCGGCTCTTGATCTTGAAACTGTTTCATTTACTTAACAACTACAAACTATTTTCTATTGTTATTTATATATTTTTGTGTTCATTTTCAATCAAAGTGTTCATTTTCAATCAAAGTGTTCATTTTCAATCAAAGTGTTCATTTTCGATCAAAATTCAGGTAAGCGAAATATTACTTCTTCTTCTGCCCTTTTATGACCAATTTTGGACAAAAGCCTCCTCCTTGGACTTCCATAGGTTCGTATAGCCCCCAGCAACCTTTCCTACGTCAACAGCATTCCTTGCCTGAGGCTTTCCAATCCTTTTGTGGCCATCTGGTGTCAGGATCATTTATTTACAACGACATTTCCGTATTGAAAAAATAATGAATTTGGATCGATCTCGGGATCGTTTATTAAAAAATCTGTTCTCTACATTTAGGTAAAAAAAAAAAATAGGATTTTTTCTAGGTTGAATCAAGTGTTTCTGCGAAAGCAAAATATTTAATTTAAAAAAAAATCAGGAAATTTTGTGCTTTACGAAGAGTTATAGCACGCTAGCATACAAGCAGTTGAGCGTAAGATATTTATACGTATTTCCTAACGTTATGCGTTGAGAAAAAATCAAAACAATGAAATACTTTCCATAATGCATCATTACTTATCTCTTGATTTATTAAAATGGTGTGTTTACTGTTTACCATTGGTTTATTATTCATTTCTCCATGAATACTTACATATTATTATCATCATGATATTTAATATGTACAAACTGTACGATGTAAACATTACATTGTTGTGAATTTGAATCTCAACTGGCCTACGACTGTCTATTGAAGTTATTTCTAAGGGTGGCTTAAGGGCTTCCGTTAACGTAAATTGAGCTTTACTGTGCGCTCGATTTTTGGAATGTTTATTACCTCCCTCTTTATGACAAGATCTTTCTCTCGGTTCAACTTCAAAGGAACGGAATATGATACAAGAGTTGAAGAATTTGATAGACACATAATCTGAGATTAAGTTCGTATAAGCTTATATGTTGAAGTTCTTCAGGAGATACAAGTTATACATGTCTTCCATTGTGCCGTTGAATCCTGCGTGAGAATCATTCATCAAGTCATTTTTCGAATCGAAGCCCTATTTTCCTTAGTTATCACATCTCGCGCGAACGGCTGGACCAATTTCGCTAATTCTATTTTTTTCGTTTTTATTTTTGTCAAAAAAGTTGCGCGGAATATTAGTTGATTTGAACTTTCATTGATTTTTATTCCTTTCCTTATGAATGCTTGACAACTACTTTTTTTAATTTTCCGCAATTCCACTCACAATTGAGTGATTCATGAACTCCTACTTTTGTAGAATAAAAAATCTTACATTATTTCGATCGTTACGAATCAAAGTAGATACACATTTCTAGATAGACAGTAGGACGAACACGATTTTCCCATATACCTACCCTGTTGTTTTGAATTGACAGAATCACTTAAATATTATCAATACTTACTGTTTATTCGCTGTAGGCATGTGAGCAATCTATATGAGGTGATGTTATTATTTGTGTACAATTACCATTAATGCTTATCTTTTATTTATTTATTTTATAAAAATTGATTCAGGCGTATGTATATGTTGTTTATTTTTGTAGTAAAGTGTCATCGAACATTAAAAATATTAAATTTATTGACCTCTGTCTTGATTAACAATAATTAGTTCATATTATTAGCAAAGCAATTTTTTTTATCTTATTTTCCATAGGGCACATCTGGGGCACTTGGATTCGTTATGGTACAATAATACTGTATACTTAATAATAAAAAAATAATAATGGGATTGGATGAGGTCGCAACAGGGTAGAGTCACGAGACAAATGTTATCTTTATGATATTCCGTTTAAGAATACAATAATTTGGCCAACGACAGTTCGTATATACTGCGCCTAAACTTTTTAATAAAATGCCTGTAGAGATTAAACAAAAATCTTGTTCTTCTCTAAATAAAAACGTGCCTGCTCTGGTTGGGTCTCATGCTCATGTATTCAGTTGGAAGCTTTGCAGGATATCTTGGGTTTTGTCCCATAAAGTAGTTTTTTTTTTCTTTCTTCTTTATTTATTTATTTATTTTCAATATCAACGGCAATAGCCTTTTACATGTTATTTACAATATCTATAATACTATAAATTATACTGTTGATTGATGTTTGTTGGGTCGAAGGGTGTTGTGACTGTGGGGTTATGCTTTGTTTGTGGACTGTACGTAGTTGAGCTGGTGGTTGTGCTGTGGTTCGTGTTTGTATGTTCCATTGAATATTCTTTTTATGAACTGTTAAGATGTTTGCCCTAGTACAGGCTTGGCCTATTTGGGCAGCATTTCCATTTGTTGTCTGTTATCACTGTAATATTGTGTACGAATAAATAAATATTCAATACCATTCTTGATGTAAAGGGTCCAGTATGGCATTTCGTCAAGTATATAAAAAACAAGCCATTTACCTACATGCAATGTGTTGTCAAGAAAATTATATAATTAGATATCAATGTTATGTAAATGTTGCATAAGCTTTTCGACATCTTGGCAAGTGTGTGTTTTATTAAATGCGTTTTTTTGGGTCACGATTGTTTTTCTCTGGTTACAATCTTAGAGTTGGTAGGCAGCAATGTTGACCACTCTTTGTGTCTACTCTGCCCTATCCATATCAGCCCTTGTATGGGAGGAACATCACATGTCCAGATAGACGTTTTGGTATTCTGGTCGTCCCCGGTTGGTTATCCTCTCTGCCTTGCCCTCTAGGACTTTGAGCATGTGCCTTTCTCTTCCTCTTTGCAGAACCTCTTTATTTGTTATGTGTTTCCTCCAGGATAAAGTCATATTGCCCTACTAACAGGACGACAGGCATAGAAGAAGGTCATTAATTTCCTATAAATAAGTTATATCGTCCCTTGCAGCGTGCAATTTTCCTGTAACACAGAACTGCGAACAATTTGACATTATTTCTAGCATCTTATAATATACATAAATGAAAGTCGGATTAGTATGGTAATGCTGATCTCGAGCTAAAGTTAACACATAACTCAAGATCAGCCGAACAGATTCTTTCGATTTTTTATTTATTGGATTCTTCTCCGCTCCGCGTAACAGAATAACTAATAAAAAGTTGAAAAATGGATAAGAAATAATATAAAATATAATATTAAAGTTAGTATGGAACGGATTTCCTACGACGCCATAACAACAAAATTATTGTTTACCGCACGTGATGGTAATTCCCTCTCATTCTCGCAAACGTAATTGCCGCTATTACAGTAGCCCATTCCACTTACTCCAATTTTCATACAAAGTCAACATCTGGCACTTTCATAATATGTGCATACGCAGCATTGGTACTTCATAGGCGAGGTAGAACGTCTGCGCGCGCATATATTCCCGCGTTGTTCCCGCCTGAGCTTTGAATACGAATGAAATAACGATGTTTTGGAAATATTTTAATGTTATTATTTTAATGGAAATATTTTAATGTTATTATTTAAGTACTCAATCGAATTAATTATGTATTTTTTTTTCTGGGGACGCAGTGCACATTATGTACATATTATGTACCTACGGGCCGCCTCGGGTTAGAACTACAGGACAACGTCTGTTGGGAAAGCTAGTTTTTAATAAAAATTAGTTATTAAAAATAACTACAAAACACGTAGGTACTTACACGTTAATGTCTAGCTGCCACCACTTTCTCTTTCTAAACTAAGAATAAGTTGGAAATCCTTAGAATGCGCAAAGTCTACCCAATATCTATCATACACGACTTTCGAAGATTTGACCTCCTATTGACATACGAGTATAACATATTATTATTATGTTTTGTTGTCATTACAATGAAATTTCGCTTGTTCAGTGAAAAATCTCAACAACAATACCTACACGTTTTGTTTAGGTCACATTGTTATCATCCATTGTGGTTAATCACTCACATTGTTTTATCTTGCGAATGGTCGTCCGTCAGAGAGGTCAACAAAATGAAGATCACACAATCATTGAAACGTTTGACAAATTTAATCTACCGCGAAACATTCGGTTCGCATTTAATAAACTAGCTGCCACCCAGCGCGATGCTGTTTTTGAAAAGTTTTTATTTTGTCCAAATTTAATTATATTTTTGGCAGCTTGGTTTCCCTGACAAGTTTTGTAAATATGACCTCTAGAATCTAGATCAGCGGTCGCCAAACTTTTTGACCTCACGGACCAGTTAATTCATCCCACGGACCACTTAAATATATTTATAAAAAAAAATGTGATCAAAGAATACATAAAGTGTACCTAGTTAATAAAATGAAAATATTAATAGTAACCAAGTTATGAAAGCTTTATTAATAAACCATAATAAAATACTTAACATGATGAGTAAGTATATTCCACATTTTTCTGAAATTTTCTCGCTTTGCAAATTTTCGCAAATTTTCTCACCACTTTGGCAACCGCTGCTCGAGATCATCATAGAATATTGCGAAACTCACAATATAGAGTCTCAGAGCTTACGATTGCGACTTCATCTATCACAACGGAAGGTCGATTGAATACTTGAGCAATAGCGATTTTAATTTTTACAAGGAGACACAATTATTACAATACTAGCAGTCTGTTCCTGCTTCGCACGGGTAGGTACATAGGTATTTAAAAAAATAATTCAGTTTTCTTATGATCTTTATAGATCCCTAAATTTATCAAAATATTCTATAGGCTATGTTAATCTGGAATAATGTAGCATTCTAATGGTCCCCTCCCGTCCGGCTCGTACCCCAGTGACGCCTATATCTCTGCCGCATTTCAATTTTTTTTTTAATAAATCAACACTTATTGTGGCATTATTATAATAGTTAGACGTATGCTGTCGCGACACTTTTTGTAGATAATTATGTCTTCTACAAAGTTGTAGTACATTATTTTACTCTATCTTCAATAGTTTTCGCAGCGTACACGATGTAAAGAATATTTTAGGTAAATTTTTTGCACCTTGGGTTACATTATTGGAGTTTTAGTAAGGATCAAAGGCTATATGAAAATAAAATATAGCCTATGTTCAGCGGGGAGAGTGTAGCTTCCCAACAGTGAAAGAATTTTTCAAATCGGTTCAGTAGTTTCGGAGCCTATTCCCGTCAAACAAACAATCAATCAAATCTTTCCTCTTTATAATAGTAGTATAGATACCTACCAATATTTATTTTGTTGTTTATTTTTAACTTTTTGTATTGATCATATTTTTTTTTAACTTTTTAAATTACCTACTTAATTTTATTTTATTGATTTGAAAACCCATTGGTGATATTTTTAATAGTTTAATCATACATTTCGTGCACTTACTTATTTGCAAAAATATTTTGTTTCAACTTAGGTACATGAGATGTGACATAAATCTATGGTAAAACGTCAAAAGAATTGTTTGTATTTTAAATTTCATTAACCTGTCAAAAACATACATATCGTGTCTTTTATTTTGTGTGTGTTTTTTTATTTGCCGATAATCCATGAATCAACTACATATTGTATAATTTACCTAAGGGCGTTATACTGGTTATTTTATTTTCGTCCAAGTATAAGAAGTTAATTATAATGAGTTGTAAATCCAACCATTGATTTTTATATATAAGATAGAAGCCAGTAATTATTTCGCTTCCATTGTGTCAGTGGTTTAACCATGTTCATTGTCCACTGTAGCCACTGTCCACTGAGTTGTTACAATTGACTTTGATGGTTTCCATTTAAAATGTAATTCTTCGTGATTTTTAGTATGTTGTTGCTATTCGACAAACCGGATTCAGATAGAATTAAGAGATTCTATACGCAAATTAGGATGTGTATTTAGGTAGATGTGGCATGCAAATACAGTAATTTTAAAGGAAATTCACTAACGCTGATTCAATGGAAAATGATGGTCAGACAGATACCACTGAAGAGTTGGATAGTGATATAGATCGGTTTTGAAAGAAGTCGTCCCTAACTCTTCGCGACTACATATACATTCCTTTTAAACTACACTTAAGGGCATAGGAAGGCAACAAAATCATAAGGCATAGGGAAGCGCTCGATCTTGTGCAATGCTAATGCATGCCCTTCCCCCACACATAGTACAAATCACGGTGTGAGAGGGTCTTCCTCGTCAGTGGGACCCCGATGGGAGGAAGACCAGGGGGGTGAGTACGTAAGGGCTATAGCACGACTAACTACTTCCTAGTGTAGTTAGCGCGAGTACGTAACGTTACAAATGTAGTTAGTTGTGCGTTTCAGCGTGGTTATTATGTAGTTAAGCCGTGGTTATGAGTAGTTAGATTGATGTGTGGTTAGTCGTGCTATAGCAAAAGTTACGTACTCACTACCCAGCACTCCTCAACCAACTATCGATCCTTAGTACATGTTCCGGCCAAGTCCATCTCTTCATAATGGTAGATGTGATGGGCCACCGCTGGGTGCGCCGGCGTATATTATAGCGTCGACACTTCGTTTCAAATATGTACTTTGAAACGAAGTAAGGTACTTTTTGTGCCTGGCTTTTAGTCAGGTGCCAGGACATACTAACACCCATACAAGAGAATGGGCAACACACATGCATCAAACAGTTTACATTTATTTTCATCTCGACACTAAACGCCGACGCTTTCCATATTTTGGTCATGTTGCCAAAGGCGCCACTTGCTCTTTTATACGAGATTTTTTCAGTTGATGTCATCTTAATCAAAAAGTGCCATTCTTTCTCAAACATCTTTTATGCTACTTAAAAAAAAAAGAAATCCTTGTGTCGCCTCTGATCTCTCATAGTTGACAAAGTTAATAATTATTACCTCTATAGATCCACAGTATTATTATAATACGCAAATGGTCATTATGAAACACTAATCAGGTACCTAATCGCTTTGTTGTATTAATTTGCTGATGTATTCATGATATTAAAACTGTATTGTTACAACAAGTGAATCTGTAACCGTCATTAAACTAATCTGATTCATGGATTGTATAATCCAGGTCTACGGCTGCAGTAGGTACTCGTATTCTGTAGCCCTATTCCGAATAACTAACGTGAGTGACAAACTCACGGGAATTTTGAACGTAAAGTTTACCTAAACACGAATACTACGTAAAATTCAATAATCCATACAAATCCACGTAATTTTCAATTTATGCAAGTCAGTGGGACCCTCTCATACTGTGTCCCGCTCATTTGAAGCGGTGCTGAGGGATTTGGACATAATAGCGGAGGAGGTCATAAAGATTGTGCTAGATCGAGCGCAATGGAGGGCTCTTGTTGCCTCTCTACGCCATTAAGTGGGGTTAGAGTCTTCTTCTTCTTTGTCCTTCCCGCAGTGCTAAGGATAATTTTGATTTAGTAAGAATAGCCTGGTTTTTAAAGATTCCAATAAATAAATATATTAAGTAGTAGTGATTGTTAAGGATATGTATGTAATTTTCATATGTACGACAATATTGATTTCAGCGTTTATTCGTTTTCAGAAAATAAATTATCCTTGAAAAAATAGGCAGTTGTGTAAATTTTAGAGTGCTAAAAATTTAATACCGACAATCACATTCTTCTTCTATCTTCTCTTCTTCAGCTTATCGCCGTCCACTCCTGGACGAAAGCCTCCTCCATGTTCCTCCATGTCGATCTCTCCTGCACAGTCTACATCCATAGCACCCCAGCGTGTCGCACCAGGTCATCCCTCCATCTCATCTGTGGTCTTCCTACACTTCTTATTCTCGTGTCTCTCGGTCTCCAATTCAGCAGTATTTTGGTCCATCTTTCGTCAGTATCTCTAGCGACATGTCCTGCCCATTTCCATTTTAGAGTCATCACCCGGTGGATCACGTCTGTGACTCTAGTTTTATCCCTCACCGTTTCGTTCCTGGCTCTATCTCTAAGGGACTGTCCTAGCATGGCTCTTTCCATCGCTCGTTGCGTGACTCAGTCTCTCTGCGCTGTCCTTTGTCAGAGTGACAGTTTCAAGACCATATTATGGCAGAACACAAGCTTCATATACCTCAATCACATTCAGTTCAGTTAAAACATGCACTTCAGCGTGTCCAACTATTCAGCGTGCAATTAATTTTGCACATGAATCAAATTTTGTGTGGACGGCAAGTTTATAAGCATTAGATATCCGATTCGGTATAAATATTACATAGCGTTTTTGCATGCAACTCATTTTCAAAGAATTTTTATATTAGAATCAAAGTGCTGGAATCTCTTTTTGTCTAACTGTGACTATGATAATATAAGGAAAATCCAAAACCTTTGTTCCCATGTTAGTAGTTGTTCGAACTTATGTGCGTGTTTTCCGTATTGAATCAGGAACGAGTCATTTTATAGCTACACTATTTGTCATTCAAAATTAAATAAAGATGTTAATGATTTCTTTGTGCGTTTTCAATTCATGCTGCTGTGTTTACCAAAGGTTAAAATAGGTATATGTAGATTTAATTTGAAGAATCAGTTAGCGCTTTCAATAGTGCTCACTGAAATATATTGAGATAAAAAGATTTTTGTAGGATTTTCCACAATTTAATTTTGCTTTCCAATTTTTGAAGAGAACACCTATTTGATGTGGTAATCTCTTTGTTTATTTTGAGAAACTCCCGGGAAGAACACGTCAAGAGTATTAGACTCCTACTTATGAGGTACGTAAAAGAACTGCAAACTGCTTCAGATAGAGCGGAGTGCAGATAAAGAGTGGGGAAATTGCCGCTAACTAATCCTAGGATTGTGACCAGAGAAGAAAGAATGTCTTAAACTAAAAAACATCAAATTTCAAACTTACTCAAAAAAAAACATCAAATTTCACGCGAATTTTCGAAAAATTTAAAGCTCTGACAGCTTGAAATGCCAAAGTTTTTTCATGTTAATTCGATTAATTGAAGACCCTATCGGCAATACCTGTAATTGTCTTAAGTTTTCATCGACGATATGCGCCCATAATCTATTATTTGTGTTTGATGTTATTTGCGGAAGATATACAGATTTTTAATATGATTATGGCCTCGTACAAATATGTAAATACTAACTGACCCGCCCGTTGACCTTCTACTTAACCCAGAATAAAAATATAATTTTGACTTATTACTTGAATAAAATGTGATTTACGACATTAAAACTTAATTAAATTTAGCTAATAATGTAATATTTTAAGCCCATAAGAATGTCATCTATAATAAGATTAAATTTTTAGAAAAAAAAAGAACAAAGAAGAATCAATACAATCAAACAAAATTGAAAAATAATAGCCATTACAAATTCACAATCAATTGAATAAAGTTGAATAATTAAAAATTTAACACTAACAACCCTGTGAATAACAAACACACCCACCACCTCAACAAAAACATGAACCGTTATAGTCCTGAAAATTTTTAAATAGAGCAAATTATGAAATAGGAATGGAATGGGAAGGAAAGGGGGAAGATCATTGGGATGAGTGGAACACCAACAATAAGCGGTCAATTATACACCATTACTTTGTTGAATAAGAAAAAAGTTCATTGGAATCCATATAAATTTGCTGTAATCAATTGTGTTTTTTTTTTGTTTTATATCAACGGGGTTGAGTTTAATGAACAAATGGTTATTAATTTATGTATTTGATCGGCCTGTGTTGCGAGGCACAAAAAGTGATAGGTACCTACTCAGTAATTGCTCTTTGCTGCTGTATTATACCTTGGTGATATCTCGTAATAATAATTATGGTCTGCCTACCTGTGATTTACTGATAGACTAGATAACGTGTTTTTATAACAACACTGATATACCTTTTAAAACTTTTATAAAATTTACATTCCCACTCGTATATTCCATCACTTTGATATCACAAATATTTCATTTGATAAAAATTAAATTTTGATGTCACTGTGGATTTTTTATAATGGCATAACTTAACGTCAACAACTCCATGGCATTGATGGTCAAATAACAACGATTCAACATGAATGAGAATCTTTGACATGCCTTGTCAGGAAAGGCAGTCGAGGCTTACCATGAAAACAGCAATTGAAGATGGCCGTAGGCCCACACTGATAATTCCAATCAAAATTGATTGATTCATTCGCCATTTGTGACCCAATAATGGATACAGGGAGGCAAAAAGAGCTCTACACTTCACTCGTTCTTGCGTAGCTTCAATGACCTCCTCCCACACCATATCCAAGTTACATAGCTCTACTTCGAAGTAACGGAATACAGTACCTATACGAGAGTCTTCCTTGTCTTTGGGATCCTGATGGGGGGAAGAACAGCGCTAGTCTTGACCCCATGCATGTCATTCGGCATCCTTGTTACGTGTCCCAGTCATGTCCATCTTCTCTATTCAAATTAATAAAAAAAAAAAAATGTTCACATCTTAATAGGTTTTTCCGTTGACTTTACTGTACCTGCAGTTTTTTTATTCATTTTCGTCGATCAGATTGGTAATAATTAGATTTTCAATGCTTTTTATTCGAGTATGCTGTAAAAATACAATTTTCGTTACACACGAGCATTTGAATTGATAAAAAAATCCATCAGTAGATAATTATTATGAGATCCGTACCGAGTACCTACCTATGTACCGAGCACGTAACCAACTACATAATTACCATTGCGTTTAGAGTTGAGGACTGGATTGCCCAGTCATTTAGTTAGTTAATGACACTAAGCTACGGACAAATAGCTTTTAATTCAGTTTGGATTTATATTGAAACACAGTCCAGTGATGTATGTTCTCTCTCTCTGGTGGCAATTTTTTTCGCATATCTGGGCTCTTTCCGAAACATTTATCCGTAACCTTTTGCAAAATTTCAGGAGTTCTGGTAGCGATTTCATCTCGAATATTGTTTTTTAATTGCACGATGGATTTTGGCTTACCATCATCGTATATTTTCCCCCCAAAAAGGAAGCATTTCAGAAACGGCGAACCGAGGCGTCATTATAAATAGCTGTCACCAACAAGAGGTCTCCAACGCTCTCGAGTCACTTCGTTTCAAACGTGCAAACTTATTGTGCCTGGGCTTTGATCAGGTGCCAGGACTCCCACCCATACAGGAATGGAATGGGGAACACACACGCATCAAACAGTTTACATTTCGTCTCGACACTATAAGCGCCGACGCTTTCCATATTTTTGTCATGTTGTTAAAGGCGCCATTCGCCATACCGGGGGCTGAGCTGATTCACGCTGAGTCAAAATGACACTGATTTAAAAAGTTACGCTTGATAATTTGTGCTCGTTGTTCGATTGAATATTGTTCATTTTGAAATCCCCAAGTCCTGTTCACAAACTACAAAAAAATTGAATAAAAAAAGGAATTCAAACCATAACGTCCATTATGTGACACCCGTTACTGAAAACGTCCCGTAAAAGCTCTTGGATACAAACTCCATTTTTTACGTACATTCTGCATATTATTTTTGATACAAATTTGAACTCAACGCCGTTTATTGTTCCTACACAATGCTCACTAGCTAAACATGTCTGAAGCCTGAAGCGTGTTTTAGCCGCGATCTTTAGTTGCAGTAATAATGTCGTTTTGTTAGAGCGAAACTTTATTACATTCTTGTACTAGAACAAAATCACTAAAACCTAATTTGCACTACTTGACGTTAGTGGAAACTAGATTTAAGTGTCATCTATAGCTACTAGATAATATACTTATAAATTCATGCACTTACATAATGGGAATCTCATGAAAAAAATTGACACATACACTTTGTCAGAATCAATGATAATTCATCTATTGTGTTTAATTATTAATTATATTCACAGAGTTGTATAATAATGTGGTGGTATGACTTCTGGTTGTTACAAATAACTGAACGTTGGCATGCTCACAAAGTTAGTCACTCTAAAGCATCGGCAAACAGCACCAGGAAGTGCCAGCTATGTGTATTTTATGTAGAACCATAATATATTAAAGTTGCATAATGTACAATGCAAAACGCACAAATGACTGAGGTCTTTGTATAGAGTTAAGTAACAATAACAAATTTGTTTGTAAATGAAAGTGGAAGAACGACCAAAAATGCATACATAATATATTAATCTGTGTAAAATGAAAGAGAAACATCTATCATGACCAGAAACCGTTAATATCTATGAAGTTTGAGGAAACTATTGTGATTTATACACACATACATACATCCGTGGCGCTACAACCCTGTGTGGGTCTTGGCCTCCTCCAGAAGACACCTCCATGCCACCCTGTCCTCCGCCATGCTCCGTTTGTGTTTTATATTATTTGTGATTTATACGGATATTAAAAAATACAGCATGAAAAATAGTAGCTAAAGGGTACTCAAATGACGAGCTTGTGTAAACTAAACATAATAAATTTGAACATATCCTGAAATATAAAGAAGCACATATTATCGTGAAATCAGCTCTTTGAGCAAAGTGGTATAATATAGTAGAATCTTGGTAGAAAGGTCTAGAAAAGTTACGGAAGTAATGTTTGGGGATGCACCAGGGTCGTTTATGATTGTGCATTTTCCCATTGACTTTTGACGAAGACGAAGGCCTCCCCTTATCATAATGTATCCCACTCTACGATACTAAGTATATTTTATTAGAAGGTTTCTTTATAAGTATGTTTATGGCTACATTATTTTCAAAATTGTCTATGATGTATGTTTGTACCTGTTTGCACGTAATTTAGGTTGTGTAGTCAGTAGATTTATAGGTATAGTCAAATAATTGATTATGGTGAAATCCACGCGCTTTATTGTAGTTGCAGTGGCGTGCGATAGCTTAAAGAATTCCAAAAAATAAGCCACAAACAACATTGCTTCTCAAAGATTACGCCTTGGTTAAAAGTATTTTCCTACCACGGGAAACTATGGCAACATTTTAACTCACTTTTCATTGAGAGTGAAGAATAATTCATTGACCACTAATAGCAACAAGTAGGCCCATTACAATTAAGAAATTATCACCACCAAAACTTCGTGAAAATAATAGAACTACGTATTTTTTATCACTAGTCATCAGTATATACATCACAAAATGGCAGTAATTGTTAATTCGTAAACAAACTAATAACTTGTGTTTGTTTAGATTCATAATAAACTGTAATATATATTTTTAATATGTGGAGATTTATCGATTTTTTGTGAAGGGTTTCAAAAACTGCTACTGATACTTATTTTTTGACTCAATTATATTCTCATTTTCTCGCTCGGTCCTGCGCTGCTCTAAAGAGTTCATCGACACTTGATATTCCGATCCATTCCCGGATATTTCGCAGCCAGGACATCTGTTTCCTGATGCCTACTCAATGTTGCCCTCTAGTATCAGTTGGAGAAGGCGGTATTTCTCCCCTCGCAGAACATGATCTAAATATGTTGATACCTTCTTCATTTTGATATGCCACAGCCATTCTCTCCTTGTCTAGGCCCTCTCTCTTAGATTTCTATTTATCTCTAGATACTGATACTAGATTGGCGAAAAACCGTGTTGAATAACATTACAAAAGCTGCTGGGAAGTGGAAAAATGTGGTTGCCGAAGGAAAGGGTCTAACGACGGATACTTGATAAGAAATTTGAAACTCAACGAGCTTTTAGCAGGTTTTAACTTACTATCCTTAAATTAGTTAAAGGCGGCTTTTTGGTTTGGTAACGAGCTACACGCCACTGGTGCAATAATTACGTTGACACTAGTCGACTCTGTGTGATGCGACTGGAAGTGGGCCTCTTAACCTCAAAATGTCAGCACTTGACCGTCTTCCAAATATGACACAAGACAATCTGATCTATAAATGATTGCCACTAATAGCGATTCGCTTTTTTGCCATTCACCCACAAGAAACTACTATAAAAAACAATAACCACCTTTTTATATCCAATACCGATGTTCAAGGTAGTTGCCTCTGAATGCAAATACCATATTATTACGTTCGTCTTTTTTGCGATGTAATTCTGTACATTGTACGCCGCTGTTGGCCTACAAATTTCGCTGTTTAGAAATTTATTTATGCGAGTGTTTGTATCAGATGGGTTATGTTGATGCTTTCGATTGGCTTTTACAACTTAAACCCACGGTTTTGAATGTATTTGATTCTTTAAACCAGGGATGTTGCGAATATCAGCATCAGCTGATTATCAGCAACGATTTCAATATCAGCATCAGCATTAATTGATGCTGATTTTATTGCTGATATTCAGTTCGTGTCTAGTCTGCTTGTCGAATATTCTCGCAAGTATTTTCGATCAATCAAACGTCTAAAAAATAACATTAAAGTAATATTTTGTGCACTACCTTGCAAGTACCTGGCACCCCCATCGGCCAGATTTCCCAGCAAACACTTGTTTAGTTATGCAGTACCTATTTTTTATTATTGAGTTATTTATCGGAGACACCAAAAGAACACTGAACAACATAAACAAAACAAATCATGACGCAAACACATAGAAGCTGGCTGTTATTCTTAAAACATACTAATTTGCCATTAATAACACTAAAAATTCTGATTATTTATATGTACCTAACAACAAGAGAGGTGAAATATTGTGTTTAATTATCTCACTTACTTTAAATTTTATTGTTGAATATACCTACTATAATAATTCAACAAATAGGTACGCATTCAAAAAGGGACTCCTGGACTTCACATTTTGGATTCAAAAAGTTGAAAAAATAAATGCATAAGAAATAATATAAATTATAATATTGAAGTTAGTATGGAACGGATTTCCTGCGACGCCAACGCCATCTATGAAAATTCTATAGCAACGAAATTA
This sequence comes from Mystacides longicornis, assembly GCA_963576905.1. Classification (NCBI taxonomy): domain Eukaryota; kingdom Metazoa; phylum Arthropoda; class Insecta; order Trichoptera; family Leptoceridae; genus Mystacides; species Mystacides longicornis. Next base: position 30,812,609 of record OY756426.1, on the reverse strand, counting down.
TTATTTACCTGACAACCATTGAGATAAAAAACATTGATGAAGATGATTTTGATGGAATTTTTGTTCGAGCTTTCAGAAATATTTTTTAAGCTTTCAAACATATTATTTTAACGTATTTTTGTATAAGTTACAAATTTGAAATCAACATTCATAGTGCCTAAGGACTACAGGACAACGTCTGTCGGGAAAGCTATAGTATACAAAAATATTATGAGATTCAATAGGTGACTATGCTGGTTATAAAATCTCACTAAAAAAACGAGCACATCTCGAGTCTTTCCAAGGCTTAACCATAAGAAAGTTCTTATAAAGTTCTCTGTAATGAAAGTATCGCTAGAATTTTGGTTGAAATAATGCGGATTTCTTCATTGTTTTAACCAGCATCTTCTACTGCTGTTTTCAAGGCTGGCTTATTGTGATCATTTTCATAGTAACAACTTTTGCCTTGGGTTCAAAATTCGCAGTAGATCCTCTTTCGCTGGCCTTCTTTTACTTTTAATTTATCTCTGCTTTTATCTGAATCCTTAGCAGTTGTTTTATTAGCTGTTTTAAACGTTTTTTTTTTAGTTTGTAAATTCTGGATGACATGAGGACTAAGGTTTTCGAAATATCCAGGGTCATAACAAGGCGTAACCCTTCATAATTTTCATAGCAGATGTGAAGGATAAGTTTTGCTTTGCTTTGCTTACCATCAATCGTATTATGTCGTCGTATGCCCACTAATATTGCAGTTAAATATAATTTAAGGTTTTCAGTAGGTTGTACGTTATCCAAAGTTTTGCATTATTTTCCATACGTTTCACGTTTGTTCATCTAACTATTAAAACTTTCCAGCGAAACTGCTATCTTATTTATTTCAATAAACAATGCAGTAATAATAAATATCTATGGACAAATTTCCTCATTGTAGTAAAATAATTATCTGTGACATAATCGACCTTTCAAAATATCAATGGTGTTAGCGTGGCCAAGTAGTGCTCTTTGTATGTGGTTGGACAATAGCGAGGTTGTTGAGATGGCTGTCGTAATGTTCTTCACGATGTATGTATTTTACCATACATGTAACGTGTTTTAGTTATTAAATTTCAAACACAGGAAAGTGTTTTGAAATCCAAACATTATCTGTTTAACATTGCAGGAATTTGCAGTGCCTTTTTAACACGTCATTTTAATATATACCTAAAATTTAAAATGACTGTATTTTTAGTGTTGTTATTGTGAGAAAAATTAATATATATATATATGCACGACGGGCTTCATTTTCAGGCACAATCTTAAGTATCGATTCAATAGTATTTCAATATTAGATTTATTTTCATAATATCTATTACATTCTGGAGTCTATGATTCACTTTACTTTATTTCCTTCGCATTTTGACTAACAAGGTCTTCATCTTTTTTCTCTTTTGTTAAGCCTTTTGACCTGTTAATTTAATCCCAACTATCTTAACTTTTATCTGTTGGGTGGTTGTCCTGGACGTCGCGTCTGCCCAATTGGGGAATGTCGTTTCTAGTCGTCCTCAGACCTCTTGTGTCTGCCATTCTAGATATATGATTCAGAACATTCTTCTCTGTCGTCACCGTCTGACAATTATACAGTATTCAACTTCCCTTCCTTTCGAATTTCTGTATTCCGTACTTTGTCTCGAAGGGTTTAACCAACGATATTTTAAGCTCGTTTAAATAAATCAAAGTGTTGATAGTTTCTGTAGAAAATGTAGCAGAATGATGGATGATCGGTTTTAAAATACATAATATAGAAGCTTTTGTTATAAGGATTAACTTTATTATTAAGAGTAACAAAATAACACAGTGTTCTCACCAACGAGCGAAATATAAGAGACCAGACAAAAAAGAAGCATATAAAATGACAATTGGAAATCACATTTATAGCTGTCAACAATACGTAGATGTGACCAATGCCCTATCATTACAATAGCAAGTCAACAAAGCATATTTCAACAGTTTCGACCGAGGGTAGTACATAGTTCATTTTAGAACATAAATACAATTATTCTTCTTCTTCTATTTTTGGCTTATCACCCCTAAATGGGGTTCGACGTCTTTTACACGCTTTTGTATGTATCTACTTCAAAGCGAACGTCAGTGACGAAACCGCTAGTTAACTAGCCACTTCTTGTTATATTTGAGCACGAGACAACCACGAGGTGGTCCAACTAGTTTGGAAGTTCTAGGGCAGACGGAAACTCGACGAAAAAAGAAATTGTATTAAAAACATAAAATCGCCAATAAAGATAAATTACTACAAGATTTTAACTGCTGATTAAGAATTAAGAAAAAACAACCGCTGGTAAAGCGTATATTCCTTATCGTTATCTGCACAATCATTTATTATAACTGATGGTTAAGTTCGTCCGTACTGTTTTACTATATTTTTTATACGTGTGAAAAAACCAATCCGACAACGGGAAATGTTTTAAATAGCAGTCGTACATAAGGACTAAAATCGATCAAGTAAAAGTACTAAAAACGGGTGTTTTCGTATGCGGTCTCGAATATTTGACTTGTTCTAAACTTAAAATTTTTGACATACGCAATAAATAAGGGAGTCAGGCTGATACCTCCAAAACCAAATCCATACATATTATTATATTCACCGCGATTGGTATTGATGTGGAACCACTGGACCACGTATTTCTAGGTTGCCCAATCAGAAGTGCGGTTCCATTGTATTTTAATATTGACGATTTGATTAACTACCCTATCAATGAGGCATAGGTACCTTACTGAGTCAGAACTCACACAAAATAAATAGATTACTTATTACATTTGTGCAGAAAAAATGTGTTTTAATTTAATTTACTTCTTATAATTGAAAATTACCTATGTTGTAATTTAGTTTCATTTATTATTATTTTTTTTACAAAAAATTTAACTCTACTAAAATCGCCCGTTAACGGACGGAAAGCCGGTAATCAAGAAAAAAAAAGAGATGAGAATATTTTTCCATCGCGGACAAACCCTATCTGCTTGCTTTATTTAAAAACTACGATCAGTGGAAAACATAGCCCTGCGATAGAAAATATTACGATCAAGCTGTCATCGAGATAGTTTACCACATATCATTTGATTGTGAGCTGATCTCTGTAGATTTTGACCCGCCATATTGGATTTAACGTCAACTGACAGTTGTTTCAAGTAAACGAGAACGCTTTTTGCAATAAATACACTGTATATAGGTAAGTTTTTTTCCCCGTCCAAATAATTAATATGTGCTCCCTTCATATTTTGGTCCATTGTATTGTGGTTTATCATCAATTTTAATAAAAGGAAATTTAAAGAAATAAAGCAAATAATAATATGCATTCTCGTAATCATTCGAGGGCTTACAACCATGATGTACCAACTAAATTTATGAGAAATAATATAATGAAGTTTGGAAGAAAATATTCAAAGAATACTTTTTAAGTAAGTACAAAATATTAAAATTGAAGTGATCAAACATAAATTAGTTCATTTTGGCTGAAACATAAAGGTTTCGTATGATTTAATAAGGACTTAACTATATTTTGATATAAAATAAATAATTAAAAAGGTACCTATATTCTGCATCAATACCTAACTCGAAATCATTCAAATCTGACATAGCGCATCCTGGTTGTAAGCTCGCGTTGCTCGGCTAGGTACTATTTTGATTGTTTACAAAATTTTGTATGAAATGTCATCTTCATACATAACAAACGCGGTTTAAATTTTTTTTTTTTATAAATGAAGTAAAATCTGATCAGTGAGTGATACGTAATCATACGATTAACGATTTTTTTTTATAAATAAAACGGTATCAGTCTTATATCCGTTTATCCGTCGTTCAACCAATGATCACGTGATGCGATTCTGGGTGGTTCAACCAGCGATCATTTTTTTGTTATTAATAACAAATTAATAAAAAATATTTGATCCGTGTCAAAGACATTTTGTTATGTAAAGATTTTCTGCTGCATGTCACTCACACAATATTATTGTAAACAAACACAATCGCAACCTGGCGACGCAAAAATCTATTGGTACCTACATAGAAAATGCACGTTCAAAAACTTTAGTTAAAATTCTGAAAGAAATTTGCAATGAATGATGAGGTAGGTAATGACAAGTGAAAGACAATCGCGTATCATTCACTCTCATAATACATCGAATTGCCGCATCGAATTGTTATTGTGCCGTCGCGATGTGAAGTGTGTTGCTGCGGCTCGGAAATGTGGGCCAGTGGGCCGCGGTGAATCCGTTATGTTATGTCACACAAGAGACTCGCATTCTTACATCTACATACGCACCCACCCAGCTTACACCTCTGCGTGACCACCTCGATTTACGCATCTTCGAAAATCAAATTTGATTGCGTAATATTTTCATAATTTCCAAAAGATGTCCCTTCGAATTAATAAAATACGATATCTATCTGTAAGCATATATTATATACATACTCGTATTTCGAATGAATTAAGTAGCGTCGGGTCAGTTGGTAAATGGCTCTCGTCTATCCTAGCGATGCGGGTTCGAGTTCTGCCTCGACGTGTCGAAGATTCTCATTATGGGAATTCCGGCAATTAGACGAATTTGACTACCTAAATAGCGAATTTTTGTACTGTGAACAACAGAAGCCAGTCGTAAAAACGCGGTCGAAATTTGGAACAAAATACACTTAAAAATCGAACAGGAATAAATTTAATGATTGCATAAAAATAACACTTTTTATCTCATATCATAAAAATCTAATTGTAAATGTGTTATTCAAGTGATCATCACTAAAACAATAAGCTTTAGTTTGTACTACTTAATATTTGTTTACACTTAAATCTAGTTTTGTCTCCTCAAATTAGTTGCTAATTGTGAGTGGAATTGCATAAAAAAATCAGTTGCTACTGAAAACTATTTATGTTGGTAAATCTCTCTCCCTGGCTTGTTTAGCGTCAATAAAGACTGCTAGGGTCAGCTCTCCTCGTCCTCAGGCTGTACACTATCCTCTGCTGCACCATGCACTTCTCCCCCTCACATCTTTGCATCTGCTCGCGCCTTTGCGTCATCCAGGAATTTTTTGGTCTCGCTCTAGTCACAGAACGTGGAAGATTTATGTTTATCGCCTGTTGGACGATAATATGTTAGTAAATAAAAATACCAAGATTTTTGTTTTATTTTTACACGTGCGTAGCCGTTACTATAATTAAATTTCTTGAATTATTCGAAATTTAAATATACCTACATCCCAATTTACTTAATAATATACTATTTCAACATATATATATATATATATATATATATATATAAAAAATATTATCCTAGACCAGAGTGAAAAATGGTTTAATTTCATTTCTGAGGTTTTAACCTTAATTTTATTTTGAAGACACGTTAATCGAGATACTAGTGTGGTCATCAGATGCTCAATATTGATAGTTCCTCTCTCCGTTGGTGTCCATTACTGGTGGCACCTACCTATCTGGTCTACGATCTAAGTAGTAATGTATCAACATTAACCAAAATATCACAAAACCTGTCTCCATTACGTACGCACCAAAATATATTGGGCAACGTTAAAGCTTTGGTTTCCTAGAAAAGCGAAGCAGTCGAACAGCGGCCGTAATATCAAGGACGCAAATAAACAGTAAACTTATGTCACAATAGGCAATAAAGTGAGACATTAACAAAAATGGATATTATATTCATATTCTGGCGCCAAATACATGGCAGCAGTCACAGTCTTTAAATTTGGTCGCTCTCTTGTTCTCAATAATTTCCGACTTTCACCTCTATATCTCATTAATTATTAAATATCTACGTGTTGTATACTTGGGTATTTTTGACATGATGGATTTTGACATGGAATGTTTGAATGAGTTTTGGAGACTTAAACACTACCACCTAATGTCGAACGTTATTAACGTAAAGTGATCACACTAATGCGTTGGGTTCCTAGGGAGCGGCCGTCATCGGACAAGACGGCGTCTTTCAAAATTATATGACAATGTTTTTCGTTACCTACTATGGAAACAATATTGGCAATGTTCTCAACTGACATATCCACCGCCGTTTATTGTAGCGGCGTATCCGTAGGAAAACAACCCATAAGCCAGCCTTCGAAATAACAGTAGAAGACGGTCGTTAGCCCGTAGTGGTTTGTTCCATTTAAAAATCGAACATCAGTAATTAATTGTTATAGTCATTAGTTGTTTTGTTACATATTTGTTAACTTATGGTCTATTTTCCTAGGAATACGGTACTGATATGAACAGCGGTGAAGTGTCGACTAAGTGAAATTATGTATGCTCCACTGTATTACGACGCTATGTGACGACGCTGCTTTTGTAGTAAATCAGAGCTCAACTCTATAATAAATAATAATTGATCTTCGTCTATATAAATAAATCAATTAATAATTTTTAATGTTTGAATTCGAAGTAGGTAAACTCGTTGATTGTGTCTTAATTTCATAGGTTTATTTTGTACTAGCTGACCCGTCGAACTTCGTCCCGCCAGAAAATTATTAATAAATAATATTAGCTTTTGTTGACATAAATGGCCATCACTGACATTATCAAAAATATAAGGTCTGAAATCTGAAGCAAAATGAATGGAAATAAATAAGAACAAAAATGTTTCATGGAATTTAATAGTGATTGATTACATCACTCAACAAACGAAATGCATTGATAAAAGAAGAAAATGACCATCATATATTTTTTTTCAATTTTGCTGCAGTTAATTATTTTGATATTACGGTTCCTTCAAAGTATATGAAAAAAAACATGAAGCTTACAATATTGCATGAGAAAAAAATACGTAAGCTTATATACTACAAAAAACGCAACAATTAGAGGTTAACATTGTGTACAACCAATATAATATAGACATATTATCTTACCGACCTCGGTAGCCTAGTGGCAAAGGCGCCGACTTCAGATCAAGAGGTCCCAGGTTCGATTCCCGGTCGGGTCAGAATTATTCTGTGTTTTTTTTTCTAACCCAATTTCCCGAGATACTAACCCAAATTTATTTTTAAATATTTCTTTATTAAGTTAATGACAAAATTTTTATATATAAACAAAATAACAATCATAATATTTTTTTCACAACATACTTAAATATAGAATAAATATCAATTTGGCAAGACAGAACAAAAATTATATAAAATAAAAATAAGAATATCAATCTTAAAAATGATTAAAAAAGAATCAGAAATAATGGAGCATGCAGTCATATAATAGAGATGTCAACTATTATCAACAAAAGCAAATTAAAAAATATCATGTTAATAACATACCTATATTATGTGTATGAAATAATGTGAATATAATGTCATTATGTCACCTATTGATATTTGATTGAAGCTTTTACACTAAACACTTCAAAGCATATTCGATAGATGGCAGCGACTAATTAACATTTTGTTCATTAAAAAATATTAATTTTATTGTCTATGAAAAAATAATATGAGAATGTGTAATGACACTATGTAAAATAATATGGAGGGATAAACTGACATTTCATAAGTAAAATAAGCTAAATAATGGTTTTACTTTGTTGCAATGTTTTTACTTCTATGGCGGAAATTTTTATCAGGTAGCTACATAATTACTCATCTAATGGCTAGGTACCACATTTTGGCAACACTGAAGCCATAAATTTTTTAAAATGTGTCAAATTTCAAAATGGAGGATTTATTTTGCATTTATTTTTCATTAAATCTTTATTTATTGAGAATAATAAGATTTGAATAACATTTATATGTATAACAAATCAGTCTCCAATTATTTTATTACATTTTCATACCGTAATACCAAGATTCCATTCAACGTTTACATGAGTAATTTTGTTTCCAAAAGATGGCTTACTGTCTTTTGTGAAAAATTTGTATGAAGATCTTAAAAAAATAAAGTTTTTTAAATAGCTCTAAATATATTAAAGTTAATTTATCAAAGAGTATTTAAGAACGCTCTCTGGAATTTTGCACGGCTTTTCGCATATTAATATCTGACCTTTACGTTTGTTTTCTATGATTGATGCTCTTACAAAAATATATATATATAAATAAACGGACTAAAATATTATGTAGAATACGTTCCACTTTAAAATTAATTAAATTCACTTTTCTGAATTAGTTTTTAGAATAACGGAAGGTGTGGCGATCATAAAAAAGCAACGATAACGATAGTCGTAAAATAAAATAAAAAAATCTTTGGATTTTATTGACTTTGAAAATGCCTTTGACTTAGTTGAGCACACAAATCAAACAAGAAAATATCATATTGCAAACTTCTAATTATTGATGGTATTAAAAAGGCATCACTTCTGCACACCCGACTCATATTAAGAACTTATCACCGAAACCCTCTTCAAATTAAGAAGGGTTCAGTGAATTTGCATATGAAACTGGTGGGGTTCATCAGTACCTCCAAAAGGTTTAGAACCACTGACCTAGTTGGTGCAAAAAAATGACATTCGGTACTCTTATCATGGCGCAGCCAGCTAATGGCGTATCCAAGCAATGAATATCGAGTTACAGACGAATTTGGAAAATTATTATTGGGTGTCGTCAACAACTATTCAAATTGACTGAAGGTCGTGGGTTCGAATCCCGGTGCTGTCCATTTTCATTTTCGCAACATAAACTTTACTTCGTGTGAAAGATGTCGAAAGTGTACTTGTGTTCACTTTGGGTGAGCCCAAATTAATTAAAAAAATTATAATTGGTTGTTATAAAATGTAGGTTTGTCATTCGTTCCAATAATTAGATTAATTCATCTTAAAAAAAATTTCAGTATACTTACCTATGAGTGGCGATAATCAAATTTTCGTTGTATCTACAATATGACTCATGTACTAATTTAAGTAGGTACACCCAATGCGAGGTTTAATGGAAAGTTTTCTGGGGAGCTTCCGACAATACACACTAGGTGGCAGAACTTCTATTCAGGTCTATTGTCAAATTCAGTGCTGCCAACGTAGAGATGTTTTTTTCAGTGATGCCAACGTTGGGAAGTTTTTTTTTCCATTGTGTTGCTAAGAAGTTGTTGATTGAGTTGCTAAGAAGTTGTTGATTTTGTTGCGCATAAATTTGAGAATAAATCTCAGGGGTGCTGTTCTGTATTTTTTAATTTGTATTTAGGTAGGTATATAAAAAAAGATGAACAATTTTATTTGTAATAGTATGTAAAAAATGTACAATGATTACTCTAAACCTATTGTAAGTTATCATGTATAATAATATATAAGTTGTTTAATTTGAAATAAACTAGAATGATATTTTGGAGGTTAGATTGTGAGCGACCATAAGAAGAAGAAGAAGTAAATCGCCCCCGTTGGCAACACTGAATTTGACAATAGACCGGATTAGCAAGGGCGCCTCTAGCGGCACAAAAAGGAAAAAAAACATCCCATGAAAATTTTAACAAAATTGAGTGTATAGGTAGGAAAGAAAATTGTTAAGAATGAATTTAGAAATGAAATTAGGAGAGATTTTATCGTCTGTCTTGTTTCTCAGTTGTACGATGGATGTAGCTTCATTTTGTATAGATATTATTAGTCATCATCAAATAATATGTCTACTGTGTCAAAGGCCTTTTAAAAGTCAATAAATTTCTGAGAAAAGATTATATTTATGTACGTACCTATACAACGGTCTGTATAATACGATCATCCGTATTAAGTAAGAATCTTTCTAAACCGCTTCCTAACTAAACCTGAAGCCTTCACCACTAATTTTCCACTCCTCTTTTTCCTGAAGATCCCTCATTCTCTTCTCTCTTTCTTGTCCTTTCCTCTTCTACTCCTCTCTATCCTGCGCTACTCAATCACATTTGTACCGGCTTATATGCTGACCAAAAAGCCTGTCGATCCCCGTTTTAGAGTAGCAATCTTTTCCAACTTTATAGTTGTCTTCAAAACATCTTTGTATGTTGGTACAGTAGGTATATACAATATCAGTCAATGTATTCGAGATAATAACTAATAGATGGGCAAGTTTCACTAGAAAAGTGGAGATATTACATATAATTACATACGTAGACAGTGCTGTATCATTTTTATAGAGTAGTGAGTAGGTACTCACAGAATGGAGTGTGCGTTTTTACCGCATTCCTACACGGGAGATATCAACGCACATTGCCAGTGTATGAGCGAAACCTACTCGGTAGTCGGACAATCTAGACGCCATATCGCGACATTGCCGAAAGGCGTCATTATCCCCGATACAATCTTTATATATCAATTTCTTCTGTTCCTCTGTTGTTACTGAACTCATAAAGGATTGATTGGTTTTTATGAAAATTTGTGTCAATTTCAAAATGAATCTGGGATCACCCAAAGTTTATATAAATAGGCGCTCTTTGACATCTTCCACAGCATGCAAATTTTTTGTTGTGAAAGATGAATTGGTCGGCACCGGCCGGGGATCGAGCCCACGACTTTCAATATCTATAATAATAAAGGAAAGTGCCTGACTGACTCATCAACGCACAGCCCAAACGGCTAATCGTAGAGAAGTGAAATTTGGAAATCAGGTAGGTCTCAATACAAAACCTTCCACTAAGAAAGGATTTTTGGAAATTCCACCCCTAAGGGGGTGAAAAATAGGGTTGAATGTTTTTCAAAGTATGCGAATATCTCGGAAACTAGACATGGTACGAACTTGAGATTTGGCATATGAATTCTTCTATAGAAATGAGTGTTAGCATATTCGGCAATTTTTACAAAATTTAACTAAAAGGGACGAAAAAGGGCACATATAAAAAGGGATGATTTTTAAGTGCCTCCTAAAAAGTTTAAAACTGGTTTTATCGAAATTTCAAAAAAATGATTTCTTCAGAAAGAGTCAAATTATATTATTCTGTTTTCAAAAGATAACATTAATTAGGTAGGAAGGGGTTGGGGGTGGTTTTTATTGAATAACCATATCTCTTAGATAACTGAAGTTAGAAAGCTCTAAATTAATATATAGATTCTAATTTTAATATAAAAATAAAATTCGTGTTTCAACAAATAAATATTATTTTTTAAGGAAGATAAGCCATGATAAAGATTTGCATCAAACATTTATTGTAACAAGGTCACACCCCGTGAGCAGTGCCGTTTGAATAATATAGGTAGGTACCTACATAAACTATGTCGCGTCCGCCTCGCGAGAATGACTGAGGTTATAAACTAGGTAGGTAGGTACCTACCCAACATTTTTTTAGTGTAGTGGAGTACCTACGCCTTTGATTGGATTATTAAATTCTATATGTAAATTCTATTTGTATATGAAACACATTTTCATCAACGCACAGCCCAAACGGCTAATCGTAGAGAAGTGAAATTTGGAAATCAGGTAGGTCTCAATACAAAACCTTCCACTAAGAAAGGATTTTTGGAAATTCCACCCCTAAGGGGGTGAAAAATAGGGTTGAATGTTTTTCAAAGTATGCGAATATCTCGGAAACTAGACATGGTACGAACTTGAGATTTGGCATATGAATTCTCCTATAGAAATGAGTAGTAGTTTTCTTGGACAGTTTTACCAAATTTTTACTAAAAGGGACGAAAAAGGGCACATATAAAAAGGGATGATTTTTAAGTGGCTCCTAAAAAGTTTAAAACTGGTTTTATCGACATTTCCAAAAAAAGATTTCTACAAAAAGAGTCAAATTATACTATTTTACTTTCAAAAGATATCATTAATTAGAGGGGAGGGGGTGAGGGGCACTTTTCCAACGTGTGTGTGTGTGTGTCCGTCCCCTCTTCATAACTTTTGATTCGTTTGATGCACACATCTTAAAACTTAAAAAAATATTGAATACTTTAAGCCTACAAAATTTATGTACTCAGAATTTTGAATTTTTTTTTCAGTCAGGGGTAATCAACCTTTGAATTTTTATTTAATTTTTTCATATATCTCGAAAACCATAAAATCTAGAACCCTAAAAATGAGTATGTATATAGAAAAATACAATATCTAAAATATAATTTAATGAAAAAGTTCCAGGATTTCTCAAACTTTTTTTTATAAAGAAAAATATTTTTTTTTATGACAAATTTACGAGTTTCAGTGCATATATTTCAGAATTTTATAAAAATATCGATAAACGCCGAAACCCTCCAACTAGATAATTGATTTTTCTATAAAAAATATTTACATAATAGCAGTACATCTCAAACTTTTCTTAACAATTTTTGTAAAAATTTAATTTATTGACGACATCGTTTCATACAATAAACATACCGACTCAGGCCATCGACAGTTGGATCTCATTTTTACATGTAACTTTTTTATAAAGTAAAACATTTTTTATGACAAATTTACGAGTTTCGGTGCCTATACCTATTTCAGAATTTTATAAAAATATCGAAAAAAGCCGAAACGTTTAAAACTGGTTTTATCGAAATTTCAACTGCAGATAGAATCAAATTTTATTATTCCGATTTTTAAGTAAAAAATATTTAGGGTGCTTGGTAGTTTTTTTCGAAAAACCATATCTCTTAGATAAATTAAGTGAGAAAGCTGTAATATATAGATTCTTACTTTAAAATAAAAATCGACCGGTTTCATTGTTTTGTCAAAGATTTATTTTAAGCAGTGATATGGTATGATAAAGATTTTTGCAACAAACAAAATAATACTATGGAGATCCTAACCTTGAAACGCGGCACGATGAAGTTAATACACGTGCGGCTAGGTATATACATACTGCATGTATCTTATCGTAATGCCCAGAACAGTGGTTTCCAAAATTAAAGATTTTCCAATTTCCTATCAGGTGACAACTCTTCTGACAGCTAATCTACTCGGCAATTTTTTATTGATCACACAACCCTTAGTAGGGGAGAGTGGGGATGTATGGGAAAAATTTATTAAAAATTGAATTTTGGAAAAATAAAAAGCAATTTATTTAAAAAAAAATACTAGGTTGCTGAATGTATGCTATTATACTTAAAATTATACGGTTGAGCATATTTAATGAGTTATTCAAAATATTATAAAACCCTGATTTTGTCCCATTCCTCCACACAGTGTGGAGGGATGGGACACCTATATGGGAGGAATGGGACATGCAAATAAAATTGTAACTTATTTCGCTAAAACGATCAAATTTTATTTCGAATGCATAAACTTCTTGCATTCTTTTGCACTGCCATGTTTTTGAGGTGGTGGCAATACCAGTATGTACTTCATTATTTTGTAATTGAACAGCCTGGCGAATTTTTGTATAATCATTCCTTATTCAATTTATATTTTTTTATCCTTAATCTCGGCATCTACAAAAAATACATTACATTTGATAAAAAATAACTAATTGTGGAAAAATATTCACATACAGGAGGTATGGGGTATGTCCGATACCTCACTCAATGAACTGTCCCAAACCTCCACCATGAACAATAAAATGGTAAATGACATAATTTAAAACAATAAGTTTTAAGTTATGTTAAAACAATGAGTTAATATGACGAATAATTATCGCAGGTTTGGGAATAAAACATAGAAATAATCTTACCTTTGGTTTACTTTCCCCCAAAAGGATGGGTTGTAATAGGTATAATATTACTTTTTATGTCGAAAAATGATAATCAAGAAATATTTTTTCCACACGCACAAAACACCAACCGTCAATGATTTTTTACTAAACGTACCCCTATATACATCTTTTGACAAGTATATGAATATAAATAACTGCGCCAAATATGAATAATACGAGTACTGTCCCATACCTCCTGCATCCCATACCTCCACACTCTCCCCTACTAAATTATTCGTAACTCGATTAAAACACTCAACCAACGTAAACTACGCTACTGTGAACTAGGCTTAAGTACCTTACTGTATTAATTGATCACCAGTATTTCTTTATCCTCATGTACCTACATACGTACCTCGGTGTTATTTTTATAGCAATAGGAGCACGCCTCATGGCCTTGAAAGCCAACAAAGACACTGTTCTGTTGTGTAATCGGGAGTTGGCTGGGTAGGTAGGTACCTACCTACTTATGACGTCATTAAATTATTTTTATGAATAGGTACGACTTTTTCCCAAACTGTAGGTAATTTACAGAAGGCTGTTATTGGTGTGCTATAAGTTTGCCTATATTGATGGTACCTACATTGAATAAAAAAAGAATAAAATATGCACATGATTTTCCAAAAAGGCCCCACTATTCCTTGGTGATGTTTCGTGATTGTTTTCTTTTAACGAACTCCACCGTTTACGCCGTTTTAGAAATTTTCATACAAAATGAAGCGAATTATCGGGCACGTTCAAATGTTAACTCGCAGTACTGTAGTAATATTTCATAGGCGAGGTATATTTTCTCGCCTATTTGTTCCCACCTGGGATACGAATAAAATAAAATATGGATGTTGTTTCCGAAATATTTTAATGATGGTTTTAATTTATTAGTTTAAATAAGACGAATTAATAATGTATTTTTAGCAGGGAGCACAGTGCACATTATGCATGTGAATGTAGGTGTCAGCGTTCCCCCAGTTTAGGAAGAGAAACCAAAAAGCACGTGAGCGAAGCCACGGGTAACTAGCTAGTGGTGTATATAGGAAAGTCAGCCACTTAACCGATAGGCTAGATATAAGCCGTACAGTTTGCAGTTTGTTTATTAATTATTATTATTTTATGACATTTGTTGCCATCAGCACTGTCGAAATTTGTATCAAAATATACCTACGGAGGTTATTTGGTATATGAAAAAAATATACCTACCTACTTTATTGTTTTAATGTAATTTCAGTAGATTTATGGGTAAATGAGTTTAATGAAATTACCTACTCATTAATTTTGATGAAAGTTTTCTCAAAGTTCCAAGAGCTTTTGACGGAAAAACATCTACCGGGTCAGCTAGTATTAATAATTATTACCTATTATTGTATCTTTAAATATATTCAATTAAGTATACATAATGTTTTTAAATAAACTTTTATCGTTGTTAAGGCAAACTATCAAATAGAATATAGACTTTTGATTTTAAAACAAGTTATTTTATATAGTGACTAACCCATGCGAGAGGAAAGTATTTAACAGATTCTTATCTATTGTTTTTAACCCATGCAAGAGGAAAGTATTTCAACAGATTCTTATCTATTGTTTTTAACCCATGCAAGAGGAAAGTATTTCAACAGATTCTTATCTATTGTTTTTAACCCATGCGAGAGGAAAGTATTTAACAGATTCTTATCTATTGTTTTTAACCCATGCAAGAGGAAAGTATTTCAACAGATTCTTATCTATTGTTTTTAACCCATGCAAGAGGAAAGTATTTCAACAGATTCTTATCTATTGTTTTTAACCCATGCAAGAGGAAAGTATTTCAACAGATTCTTATCTATTGTTTTTAACCCATGCGAGAGGAAAGTATTTAACAGATTCTTATCTATTGTTTTTAACCCATGCAAGAGGAAAGTATTTCAACAGATTCTTATCTATTGTTTTTAACCCATGCGAGAGGAAAGTATTTAACAGATTCTTATCTATTGTTTTTAACCCATGCAAGAGGAAAGTATTTCAACAGATTCTTATCTATTGTTTTTAACCCATGCGAGAGGAAAGTATTTAACAGATTCTTATCTATTGTTTTTAACCCATGCAAGAGGAAAGTATTTCAACAGATTCTTATCTATTGTTTTTAACCCATGCGAGAGGAAAGTATTTAACAGATTCTTATCTATTGTTTTTAACCCATGCAAGAGGAAAGTATTTCAACAGATTCTTATCTATTGTTTTTAACCCATGCGAGAGGAAAGTATTTAACAGATTCTTATCTATTGTTTTTAACCCATGCAAGAGGAAAGTATTTCAACAGATTCTTATCTATTGTTTTTAACCCATGCAAGAGGAAAGTATTTCAACAGATTCTTATCTATTGTTTTTAACCCATGCAAGAGGAAAGTATTTCAACAGATTCTTATCTATTGTTTTTCTTGCTAAAGCGAGGCTTTTGTTGTTTAATGAGTGTTTGTTTAGAAAGGTGGACTTTGTTTGTGAAGACTATATTATATTACTAGCTGCCCCTTCAAACTTAGTTCAACATCATTGTACGACTATCCAAAATATCTGCTAACTTTCTGAAACATTGCGGGAAATAAAAATTCACTTATCGAACAAACAAAAAAATAAAATTTCCGAAGACTGACGGAATAACCTCACGAAATATTAATCAAACTAAAATCATCTCTTTTTATTCACTTTTCGCGTTTTAATTAATACAAAAATACGTTTAAAATTATGTTTGAATGATAAAAAAAATATTTCTGAAAGCCCGATAGAAATTCTACCAATAATCTTCGTATCTACCAAAGTTTTGATTTGATACAGGTAAATAAAAAATGTGTTGTTATGGAATTTTCACAGCTGGCGTTGTTGTTAGGAAGTCCGTTTCATACTAACATTAATATTATATTTCATATTATATTCTATCCTTTTTCGACTTTTTAATAGTTTTTCTGTTATCCGGAGCGGAGAAAAATCTAATAAACAAAACATGATAAAAATCTGTTCAGCCGATCTCGAGTTATAAAGTGGTCGCACTAACCCGACATTCTTTTATATCTTTAGATTATGTTTTTGTGTTATGTGCGTAAAGCCTTTATGTACCGGAATTTTTCCTGTTTCTATGCTTTTTTTATTATTTCTTTATTTTTCTTTTCTATTTTATTTCTTTTAGACAGCAATAAGCTATGTCAAACGTAATATCCTTCGTCTTTCCCTCTCTCGGTGGAAGATTGTGTCCCATGACTTTATAGAGTGCTAATAGCTCTAACGAGGCTTTCGTGCGTGCTGTCTCTTTCGCATGCGAATGAGAAAGACAGCAATTACAATGATCTCTGTTTTAGCATCAAACGCTTCCTGTAAGAGTAGGTATATCAATCTACTTCCGTTACTTTCTTTACTTGGTTACACCAAGTCGCTGATGTTGTTAATATGCGTGTTTTTCCCTTTCCAGTGTTCCCCTCATTTTATTCTTGTAATATGATCATGGAACACAATACTGCAGAGTTTTTTTGCGAAAACGCCATCAGTTTTTGGGACTTTTTGCTGAAATTTATTAATCGTTTGGTCATTTTATAAAATCGCATCGTTTTCATATTTTACATAAAATCGCATCGTTTTCATATTTTACAGATTGCACAAGGATATTATTAGATATTTACTTGAATTTAACTTAATTAATAGGTAAAGCAAGGCTGGAAGTGAAGTTCTTTATATATAAACTTTTTAAGATCCGTCTATTGTCCTTTGTAAATCTAATTAACGGCTTTGGTGTGGTTACAAAAAAGGGCGTAATCGGAATTTGTCTCATTTACCTACCTATGCATGAATCTAAGTCATTTCCTATAAATTATTTTAAGTAGATATTATGAGTGCAATTTTAGCTGCTTCGAAATCCGAATATTTGCTAAAAATCTGTCCATTTTTTAGGTTTGCGGGGATGACATTATGCACGGGCCTTTAACGTGATAGTATACCATTGCTATCCACACTCTATGATGTTGACCATTAGGTTCATCCGATTTTGGGAAACATTTCACACATATGGTGACCTATCCAGCTTTATCCTTAAGGAATGGTACGACCAGTATTCGTTCCCTATCTTTTAAACCGTCGCTAAATGTGAAGTTTTCCCCTTTTATCAGAACTTTCCTTCATTTTTAGTGCAAGAGCTGATGGCATTGCTCAATGCTCAGAGCCTTCCATTAGTACATCTAGAAAGCCTAATGTATTGTTTTATTATTATAAAAATGACCTTATTGTTGTTGCAGACTTTCGCGAACTGATACGGATGGGCTTAAAAACTATGTAGGTATGAGTAATTTAACGTGGAAGCGGATCTTGTCCTTCGCGGCGATATAAAAAATATTGTCATGCCGCCGTATTGAGAGTCAACACTTTCACCGGCTCGTGCCTCCAACACTGGGCCGCGTGAGGCGTCTATTGTTGCGGTTCTTAACGCGGATCCGCCGGTGGAATTCGTCATTAAATAAAGCCTTTATTTTTAATGCGCAGTAAGAGGTAATCTGATCTCACTCCAGATGGAAAGTGTTTTGTCAGGATGTTAATGTATGTCGGTTAACTTACGTTGCTGCGCTTTTCGTCTATATTCTTTTAAGGAGTAGGCAGAGAGAACGGACCTCCGCTCTTTTCTATCCAAACTCACTTCTTTCGCTTCTTCCATCGATATTACGTTTCTCATATAATAAGCTCTCGCATTTTTTGTATTACGAACAGCAAAAAGTTAGAGTTTTTTTTTTTAATTTTATTTTAATATCCCACAGAAGCGAGGGAATTTTAATTAAATAGCAAATAAAGCATGCTTTTTGAGTAGGTAATTTTCTTTTTTATGGAACGTCTTCAAATTTTTATAGATCCATAATTAAAAAATTGTAATACTAAAGCTCCCATTCATGATCACTCCAAATGGATGTCATTATAAAGAAATTTCACTACGTTAATTTACTTTTTTTTTTGCTATTATTAAATGTAAAACAGCGACACGTGTACCCACGTGGAAGGATGGTGACAAAATGAGACAAATTTGGACCAAATCAAGAAGTGACGTGACGACTTGGACCACGTTCACTCGAGTTTCCCCATTGACGATCCGTTTGGAGTGATGGACGAAGGGCCTGATGCGATTGAATTTTGGAGTGATGGATATCCGTCTCACCCTACCACTCCACACCATCCATTTGGTTTTCCTCACTCATGGGAATTTTTAGGACTGACATAGCTCCCTTTGGACGTATGGATTGATCGTGAATGGCGGGCCTTATAAATATTTAAGTTGCGGAAAAATGCGAAGAATGATCTTTAATAAGTAATTGGATTTTGTCTCATTTACCTAAACGTGATTTCTTTTGAGCTTTATTATAATATAACACCCCTTAAGAAAATAATTAAGATTAGTACGAACTAAACTATTTTGTGAATATACTCCAGATGCTCGCCTTCCTTGAGTTCGATCACGTCATTGTCGGTCGAACACGCCTTCTCACTCGTTCCTTTCAACCTGATACCTAATTTTATTGTTTTATTTTATTTGCATCCGCATTCTTTCAAGATGAGCAACCATCTCAACTTACTAACTTTCATCTTTGTAACAATACTAACTTCCATATTTTTTTTTAAACAAATTCATCCAAAGTGAACCCAAATACACGTATTTCGCATAAAGCAAAGTTTTCAAGCAAATTTCTTCCTAATACTCCCATTACCAGACTATAGTCTTTCTCATATAGACTGGTATTCTCAAATTCACATTCCAACTCAACGCAAGAAGCTCTTGCTTGGAACTTAATCGGTTGCCAGTAGTTACGCAACTAGTGTATTGGATAAAACATTTTCAGAATAGAGAAATGTCAAAAGTCTCAGTAAAAATTGGATACGATGCAACTCAATCGTCTGTTTTTCATTTCAGAATAATAGTCATTATCATATATCATAAGAAAATCGGAGTGTATACACAGGATATACTCATGAATTCCTTACGGAAGAGATATATTAGATGTTATTAGAATCTGGCTGCCACATGAGGAACTGGTCTTTGTGTGAAACATTACGTTGTTATAAATCTTGGATTTAGTCAATATAGAAAGTGGTCTTTGTGCGCTGAAGCCAAGATTATGTTGTACAGGTAGTGAGTAGGTATAGGTATTGTCTACCTGCAGGTCTAGAGCGAGTCCGTAGGTAGATGGTACGTGTGACATCGTTTACTTTCGATCGGGTGATTGGTGCCGCCTCTTGCCTTGCCTTGCCTGGTCTCTCTGCCATCACGGCCAGCACTCCGGAGGTGAGTTTTCTTCGGGTATTTACTCCGTCACTCGATTTCATTTCACTTGATTTTACGTCGAATATTTTCTCCACAAAAATTATCTTTGGTTTTAGTTACCATAGATTTACTGTACTGTATTTGCTGTATATAGTTATAATTTCCTTTTCTATCCACTATTGCATGTAGTTTGATGTGTGTGTGTTTCCCATTTTCCTGTATGGTTGTGAGTCCTGGCACCTGACCAAACCCCAGTCACAAAAAAGTCTCTGCGTTTGAAACGCCCTGCCTCAGGAGAATTTTAAGTATAAGATGGTATCATTGCATCACGAAGGACGCTATACGTCGGCGCACCCAGCGGTGGCCCATCACTTCTACCATTATGGAGTGGAAATAGACTTGGCTATAAATACATAGGACAGCTGTTAAGGCTGCCGAATGTGAGTTGGCCGAGAAGAACGCCGTTGGCCATCAGGTTCCCGAAGACGAGGAAGACCCTCTTTATGAGTCTCTATATGCTACAACATGGATGATTGAAGGTCACAAAAAGTCACTGCAGTAATTCCTCAAATAGGTTCCGCCAGGGATCATAGGGAATCAAGAGCACTTAATCTTATGCAATACCGTCAATCTCTCCCGCATACGCTTATTACTCTCATTTTTGCAGTAAGGGTAGCAAGATTTTTTTACCCTCGTGAAGCGATTGCAAGTATTTCCTATTAACAGGAGATGATACTCATAACTTATTCTTAGACTCTTCAATTGTTTTTAACGATGACAGGCATACGCTTAGGCTTTCTCTTCCCGTTTTTTTTTTCTCACTTGTCACCTCAAATTAGTTTGAAGGGGACCCTGAAGAGGTGTTGCGCGTTGCGTGGCCACCGTCTCGTGTGTGCTGGCAACGAGAATTATTTGGAAAGTGAAGAGAAGAGAGCCGTGAAATGTTGTGCAGGTCGTTGCTATCCAGCCAGGCCGGCACCCGCACCGCCATGACTCACACTCCAGTCTTGATTGTCCAACAACACGAACGTCGTCGCTAAGAATGTTCTACATCAGAAATCCCCAAACTTTTAATCTATACCATGTTCCATTTTTGGAGTTCACATATCTTCTTCTTTACCCTATTCCCGTCCACTCTTGTACGAAGGCTGTGTACATCTGCGTCTATGGCTTTTTATCCTGCGCTTTCAGCATTCAGATCGCTTCAGTACGTCACATCGTCTCTCCATATTCGCACTGTGGTCTTCCCACGCCCCACTTTGTTGATCTAAGTCTCCATGAATGTATATCCTTGCATTTCTCAGCCAAACTTCTGATCACCCACTGCTACTTCAGATTTTATGTATGTAGGTACTTTTTATTATTCCTCTAGACTAATTTACTTGTGATTTTGCCCTCTTTCGAAGATGTCTCCCAGTTGTCTATCCATCTCTTTGGTACACAATATCTTCAACCTCACATGTTTCCCGTACAGGGTTGCCAGGTTTTTTTCAAAAATATACCGAACCAGTGTTCCCGCTTGGTATCCGGAAAGATGAATTTCCCAAAAAAAAAAAAAAAAAAAGGTCATTTTCAATCCGGAAAGTGGACATTTCCTCTACAAAAATTCCCATAGTGTCGAATTATTGTATATTATATATGGCTACCTGTACAGAGCATCCAACATATCGTGGAGACTTGCCCCTGAGAGCGTTCCCTGGCACGTACAATGAAATACACAATGCCACTCCTAATGCCTCGCAATGGCTTAGTAACTTGGATGTTGCTCTTTAGTCTGTCTCCTGGATGAAGCAGTCAAACATTTGCTTCTATCTCTTGTCTTCTGACGATGTCAACTCTCGGTGGCTGATGCCATACGATAGTAATGATAATAATGGGGGTCTTCCAAAATATGCTCCTGAGAGAACAACAACAGTGTGGGATACCGAAATGAAATGAGACTTTTTTTTCCATAGGCCCAGTTGGGCACTTATACATGTCAAGTTACAACAGAATTACAAAAAAAAAAAAACAAAAAACATCACAGTTATCAAGAACAATATCATTATCCATTCCGGCAGGTGTAAAGGGCCCATCAAGAATTTCGTCATTACAACTCAGATGATAATTCGATGTGGATTCAAGTCGACAAGAGGAATATCACAGTTACATAATATAACAAACGATATGGTAGGTGAACACGTGTAATTAATCTAACATCACGTCAACAGAGTAAAAACATATCAACAAGGAACGATTTTATCTCTCTCTGAAAGGCTTCGTCATCTGTTGATTTAATATTTTGAGGTAGTTTGTTATAAAACGAACACCTCTGCATACAAAACTCCATGATAACTTTGCTAGCCGGTGCTGGATGGGTCTGATTTTCATCCTTTCGTCTAGTATCGTAACCATGGTGGTCAGACAGAGTTAAGAGGTGTGCTACTCAAAAACCTCTTCGTGCAAACAGAATGCATTCTTGTATGTATGCACCAGCCAGTGTAAGTATCCCGAGATCTTTAAAGGCATCTCGGCAGGACTCTCTAGGCTGACTGCAAGCCCAGTATTGCCCTTACTCTTACTGCTCTTTTTTGCAGAGTAAATACTCTCTCAAGGTAGGCACCGCCACCCCAGACCATCACACCATAGACCAGCGATGCACAAACCGCGGCCCTTTGTTAGTTTATCTGCGGTCCGCCGATGATATAGGAAAATCAAAAGAATATTAATTACTTTTGTAGCTTTTCGAAGGATTATTAAAAAAACCGTTTATTGGTTACTTTTTGGTTTCTTGTGTGAAATATCGACTGGAAATTGTAAGTAACAATATTTCTTGACATTTTTTGAAACTTTTGAATTGTTAGTAATAAAAATGCGACATTAAGTACCTACCTTCCACTTTCTTGTTCAGGTTTACTACGTACCTATTCTTCTCTTCGTACCAAGCACATAATATGTATTATATCAATTTCGATATGGATAAGCCAGGAACTAGTAAAAAACGCAAGGTTAGATATGAAAATCGGCAGTTTCAAGATATTTGGACCGAGAAATACTTTTGTGTTTCATCGCGTAATAATATTGTGTGTTAGATATGCAACAGCTCTATTCAGTGGCGTAACGTGGGTTTTCGCCGCCCGGGGCGGGATTAACATTTGGCGCCCCCCCCCCCCCCCTATCTAATAAAGTTTGGCGCCCCACCTCCCTATATAAATAGAAAAAAACTACTAGCTATATAGCTTACGCTGAGACAGGTTAAAAGGAAAAAAACCTTTATTTTATCAATTTTAAGAATTTTAGTAATTTTTTTTCTCATTTATTTTCCCTTCACAAACTCGGGGCCCCGATTTTTTTCTCAGTTATTTTCCCTTCACAAACTCGGAGACCCGATTTTTTTTCTCATTTATTTTCCCTTCACAAATTCTCGTACCTATAATATTTAAGTTTTGTGTTTTTTACCAAGTTTTTTTTTATTTGTCGGCTCATTTTGCCGCCCCTGAAAAGTGCCGCCCGGGGCGGACCGCCCCCCCCGCCCCCCCCTAGTTACGCCACTGGCTCTATTGCCATTCCAAAGGAATATAATGTGAACCTTTTTTTACAAAATTTACCGGTGATATATGAAATAAAAAAATATAAACTTTTAGTGCGGCCCGTCCTTGGCTCATATCTTCCCCAGTGGCCCCTGCTCCCTGTAAGTCTGTGTATCCCTGCCATAGACCATTATGGTGTGGTGGTCTGTGGTCATAAAATGATAACCATCATGACTGGGTATTCACGAATAAGTTGAGTTGAACTAAACATATTCTTTTACTTAAGGGTCATTATGACGCTAAAAAGAAATAATTTTTAGGTAAATGAGATAAATTCAAATCAACATTGAAACGTTGTAAGTTGAAACTTACATACATGTTTGTATAACGCGTTGAAATCTTTACTATAATATTGTAAACGTACAATTACAAAAAGTTTCTAGCTACACCAATTTTCTTAGTAAAAATACTCGTATAATACACAACATTCGAAATTTAATGGTGGTAAAACTTCGCTTTCTGGATGTCAAACTGTGATCGACCATAAGAAGAATTTTATTTTTGACGATACTATAATATTATGCACAATTAGACCGCAGTGCATGGAATTGGTCAAACTTTTAAGATCTGCCTAAAATCATACCTGGTTTTAACTATGTAAATATTTCCTAATAACATCAATCACCAACAAATAACCTTGTAATAATTATTAAGCACATTATGTTTCCTGTTGACATTTTTTTTCTAACTAAACCATCCGTATACAGGGGCGGATTAGCAGTCTTTGCCGCCCTAGGCGTTCACATAATAATTTATTTACACTTTACTGCGAACTGTTATCGAAATCAATACCTACAAAAATTTAGTTAACTATTATACCAACGTAATATTTTCCTAGGTTTCAGGAAAAAATCCACGTTGAAATAAAACATTTAAAATGGTTTTAGATTTTATTTATTCAATTACAGGTTTGTTCTCTTACACGATAACGTAATATTATAACAAAATCATTAATTAAGTATTCTCAATCCAATTTCCTTAAAAATCAGCTTCTAATTATGTTAATAATTATAATCTACCCACTAGGCAAGATCCGGGCCCACTGGGCCTTAGTGCGGGCCTTAGTGCAAAACCGCCACTGACCGTAGGTATATATCTTTTATACGCTTTGTCGGTTTTGTCAAATATACTAATTATCATTCATTATCCTTGAGCCGAAATATGTTTTATGCTAACCTAAAATACTTCTACATTTATTCGTTAGAAGTAATACTGATGTCATGTAAAATTTCAGAAATTTCAAATTTAAAATTAGAATTGGAACTTTTTCGACTTGTTTTAAATTGAAGATTGTATTCCAAAATTGGCTTATAGCTTATTTGTTCTTCTTTCGCTTTTCTTAGGGTGAAAACACATAGAACGCTGATTCCGACCGGCGCAAAGAATGTTTCTATGCATAAGTATGCACAGCAAAATCAGGAACCCGCTTTCCGGCAATGCCCATTTAAATGCATTGAAACGATAGAAAACATTCTTTGCGGCGATAGGCGCCGCCGGTCGTAATCAGCATTCTATGTGTTTTCACTCTCTGGCCAGTTAGCCTGTTAACTAATTGTCTCCATTTTTTGGGTGATCGTCCTGGAGGTCTTGAATTTTTCCACCTAGAAGACCTGGTGACCATCGATGGTTGTTAATTTGTGAGGCCAAGGTGTGCTGTTTCGTCGCAGAGTCCTGAAACACTGTAATTCCTCCACTGTTGTACTGAGCCACCCCAGTTTATACATTTCACTTATTAGGCAATGATTTCTCTATTGTATGATGTTTATTATCGAGCAGATAGGTACAAATCTTGTATATTCTCTCTTGTTTGGATATTCATATTTTCCAGATTTAAGCATCCAGAAATGTAATATTATTTAAATTAACCAATGTGTTTTCTGTTTGTTTCCAGGAGCGGGTCTCGCAGTCGCCCAGTAGAGCAATAACCAATTGTATTATGATCATACGGATATCATGGAGTCTGCTAGCTGTCTGTATCATTTCACACATTCATTCCGCCTCAGGTAACCATCGCATCATTTTATACCTACTAGGTAATATTAGAATCGCTCGGAACACTGACTGATCGACTAACGCCGCCTAACCGAAGCGTCCCCGCCGGCCACACATACAGGACATACGTCATTTATGTAGTGGTACGTGAGTTCTGTTGTTTGAAACGGGCGAATACACACCCATATTCCATACAGGTACCTACCTACCGCGTCAGTTCTAGTGTACATTTTATGTAGACAAGCCTTAAAAGGTTTCAGTTGTTTGGGCCGAAGGTCCTTAGTGGTAATTTATTCATTATATATATAATAATAATAATAATACTTTATTTTTTCTTTTTCTTACATTTTCCTTTCCTTTACAATACATTCAATATATTAATCACAGTGAAAAATTCTTAAATTAGTAACCTCCCTAGTAGAGACAAGATATAATATATATTAGAAATGAAAAAAAAAAACGAGTCTCAATTTTCACGTTTATTTTATCAACCACTAACCGGTTTTTTAATGTTACCGCCAGTTACCGCTATCTTCCTCAGATGGAGTAAAACTCCAAGAAAATAAAAAGCTTTCGTTGAAATAAAAAAAAAAAAAAAACAGTGTGGAATTGTCTGCTTTAACTTTCCAACTCTTGAAGAAAGATCAGTTCTCTACTCCTCAAGCATACATATTATCTAATCACAAGTTTTTCCTGTTATATTGTTACAGCTAGTCCATTATGGGGGCCTTTCGCCCCAGAGCCACGGGCAGTGGTGCATTGGGAGGCCCCTCCAGATAACTGGAAACCCCCGGCGCCTCTGTCAGCCAAGCAGTTGGCTGACACGGCACCAGTGCTGCAGCCACAAGGACACAAACACACATTGCCACCAGCACCTACTGAAGAAGAAGTACTCAAAGAATGGAAGAATTTAAAATCAAATTATTCAAGGTACCTTTTTGAAATCAGGTAGTTCTTAAAGTAAAGATGCATTCATGTGTATTTACATGTGAAGTCAGTCAGTCTGGCTGAAGTGAAAATTATGACAAATTGTTCAGAATAAAAAAATGGGTCCTTAAAAATGGTAACAGGAAAATTTTACAAAAAACAACAGCTTGGAACTCACAATGTTTCGAAACACACATTTGGCAGAATTTGCAATTGTTCAAATTTTGAGGAAGTCATGTTATATATCACATATTTCTCCCTTAATACTCTAACCTTCTTTAACGTTTTAATTCAATCAATAATAATTACTTATGAAAATCATTTATTTTCTAAAATTGTAAGTACTTAGGTACATAAAATTTTGATCTGAAAGCATTACTTATGAAAATTATTTATTTACCAAAAATTTCAAGTAGGTACATAAAATATTGATCTGAATCCCACATCTAGTTAATAAGTTATCAATGTTGATAGGTGACTTCATTCCTAACATACGAAATTTATAGTAGGTAAACTGTAAAAAAAAGGTAAGAAATTATATTGATTTGTGTTTGAATTCTGCTGTTGAATGATTACAGAATGCTTTGGGGGTTTGATGGCGAGCACGGAAGTAACATCCCACAATTTGTAGAAAAAGCCTTAAAACTCTTCAATTTAAAACAAGTGGCATACGAAGTGGAGACTTCGGTCATGTCCAAAGTGTCTTGCACAGCCTGCAAGGCCGGTGCTGGTTTATTGCAGCATTACATCAGGACGGGAAAGAGCAAGGAAGAGATTAAAAAGACCATATTCCAGTTCTGCGTCTCCTTGAAGATTCAATCAGTCCGAGTTTGTGAAGGAGTCACCAGATTGTTTGGAGTAAGTAGCTTTCTTGTGAAGATTCTTGACATATTTTCAAATATTGTTCACAATAGGTCTCCGATTCGATTCCTGGTCTTGTCTGGTGCTTTTACCATTAAGTTCCATTGGCAAAATGACACTTCTGTACATAAAAGTGTTGTAGAAAAACTGAATTTTTACTGTGTATCTAAAATCTTAATTTTTTGTCCCCGACATTAAGAAAGATGTCAAAAGTATATTCACATTGAGTGCCTGCATTCATAAGAAAAATGAAAAAAATAATATATTATTATTTTAAGTTATTTCTGGGCAGGCAGCAAGAGCTGGTGTACTAAGACCAATTTCACCACACTCTGTCAAGTCCTTTCTTCAAACCATTAATGCTATCAGCAGCAACCAGACACTGTGGTAGTCTATCCCAATCATTCAGCATTCTGTTGCTCCGGAAATTCTTCTTGGGATTCAACCTGAATCTTACTTTTTCCAATTTTAAAGTGTGTTCGTCTTCCTTGTTCCCATTCAACTGGCCAGTCAGAATGATCATTGAAGATCTTTAAGGTCTCTATCAAATACCTTCTCTTTACTCATAAGTTAAGTCAATAACTGCTGAATAATTTAATTTATAACCTTTCAGAGTGAAGTTGTCTACGTATTAAAACGGGTTTCCATCGGTCCCGATGAAGTGTGCAGTTTTGTAATAGGAGACGCTTGCGGAGACGTATACAATCCTTATCACGAGTGGGAAGTTGCTTTCCCTCCGATGCCAAAGCCAACCGTCAAAGCAGTCGACGCTCCTCAACCAAGTGCTCCCACGTTCAAAGTTCTACACATATCAGACACACATTACGATCCATACTACGCAGAAGGTAATAGGATCTAAATTATTCAAAACTAGCTGACCCACCCATCGAACTTCAGCCCTCCGCAGTATCCAAATAATGTACTAACTGTGGTTCCGTTTTCTGATGTCTTAAATATGGAAATAACCAAAAAATAAATACCCAAACCACACTATTTTTAATAAATGAGATTAATGAATCTCTGATATTATGAATACAGCGTTATATACTGGTGTTGATTATCCCAGTGGATCATGATTTTATGATAACTTAATAAAATACGAAATTTAATTCAGCTAATATGTTTATAAAACAATTTTTGATTCTGAGGCGGGACGAAGTTCAACGGGTGAGCTATTTTATAATAAAATATTGCCTTACGATTGTGTAACTTCAAAAAAATAATTTCAAATTACATATGAAGTGTGTTAAAATATTTTACATAGTATTGTAAGACTACATCAGATCATTCTGAAACTATTACGGAGATTGCTAACAAATCTGTGAGAGGGGCTGAAGACTGTCTATTTACAACAAGGAATAGGTAAACGGAAAAAAATATATCAATATATTATTATATCATGTCGATATTTTTAAAACATATCGATGTATGCAGACTAAAAAATATTGAATTTGATATTCAGAAATAAATATTGAATATCGATATTTCCATAATTAAAAATGTTGATGAAATCACATTGATTATTTTTTTTTAAATATTGATATTATTATATAAACTATTCATTGCTTGTGGGAAAAAATGCTGTGATATATCAATATTTTTTGCCTATCCCTATTTACAAGAATGTAGAAATCATAAAGGCTCCAACTTCATATCAAGAGGTCCCGGGTTCGATTCCCGGTCGGGTCAGAAATTTTCAATGTGTTTTTTCACTTGAAATTTCAACTCGGGGTTGGAATCCTGTCTCAGATTGGACGGGACCGGTTGACTGGTAGAGAATGTTTCAAGCATTAAGTTCCGCCGGCTATACTGATACCTATGTATAGAAGAGTGTTATTTATTTATTTATTTTTATTTTAAATCAAAGCAAGAATTTTTTAGGTTCTAATGCGGAATGCAACGAACCATTGTGTTGCCGATTGACCAACGGGCCTGCCAAAACACCCGGCGGAGGTGCTGGGAAATGGGGCGACTATAGGAAATGTGATACGCCAAAAAGAACCATAGACCACATGCTCAAACACATAGCTGAAACTCATACCGTAAGCATTTACATTCATTGTTAAATCGCTCATTTGATAGTTTAACGAAGACCTTCTCAGAAGCATAATATGAAGGCTACTAACCCTCTTTGCTTTCTCTTTTGTCTTTTTTGTTGATCTCATTCATCAAGATCAAGATTTTGTGTTTCATACAGGATTGTAATATACAGGATATCCAAAAAGAGTATTATTGTTATTTCTCTAAAAGAAAAATTAACAGCTATCGACTTTTTTTACCATTCATTATTGGAATATGAAAAGAGATGTTATTTGTAAAAGAAAATGTTATCCAATAATTGATGACCACTATGCTATTGTAGTGCCATTAATTGATTGAAATGTATTAAATTTTTTAGGATATTGATTACATATTGTGGACGGGAGATTTGCCACCTCACGATATTTGGAATCAAACCAAAGAAGAAAACCTCAAGATATTGCAAGACACAGTGAAGCACATGTCAGACATGTTCCCTGGTGTTCCCATCTTCCCCGCTTTGGGTAACCACGAATCCGCTCCCGTGAATAGGTTTGTCAATATTCATATTTTGTTGCATAATTTCAAAATTGTGGAGTTGGCTTATTAATGTTTGGATTCGAATTCAGTTTTCCACCTCCTTACGTCAACTCCGAAGAGTCCAGCATATCCTGGTTGTACGATGAACTGGATCACCAGTGGAGAAGATGGCTTCCGGCCGGAGTATCTCATACAGTGAGAAGAGGAGCCTTCTATTCGGTTCTTGTCAGGCCTGGCTTCAGATTGATCTCACTCAACATGAACTTTTGTAACAATAAAAATTGGTAAGCATCTACATCTATAAAAGACAAAAAGTGTTTCTATGTCCATTAATAAGTAATGCGAAGATGGTTTAAGACCACCAAAACAATATATTTAAAAGACAAAACATGTTTAGCTTGAAATCCACATCTAACGGATGTGCTACAAAATTTTATCATTTTTGTTAATATTTATTTCTAGGTGGCTTCTATTGAACAGTACCGACCCCGGCACCGAATTACAATGGTTGATATACGAACTCCAATCAGCCGAATTCAACGCTGAGAAGGTGCATATCATAGGGCATATTCCCCCAGGACATTCTGACTGTCTTAAAGTGTGGAGTAGAAACTATTACGCCATCATCAACAGATACGAATCTACGATCACTGCGCAGTTCTTTGGCCACACGCATTTTGATGAATTTGAAGTATTTTACGACCCTAAGGACTTAGGTTTGCTAATTTTATATTTCAATGGGGTTCATAAACGGGCCATAACATGGCTGAAATGTTTGGCTATAAAAAATTTCCAGGGCCATGCGGCTTTCTGTCCTGTCTTCTAAGGATTTTTGTAAACGAGACATCAAATGCAAATATTTATATTTGACATTATTAGAAAATTTATATAGCCAAATGTTTCAGCTATGTTATGGCCCATTTATGAGTGCCACAATACTTACCAACATATTTTTACGTATTAAAAAATGTCAATTTATTGTTCCAAACATGTTAATTTTAGGTAGAGCAACAAGTATAGCGTATGTTGGTCCGTCAGTGTCGCCGTACTATGATTTGAATCCGGGCTACAGAATTTACTATGTGGACGGTGATCACGATGAAACAACTAGAGTAAGATTAATTGTTATAATATCTTTAACTTCTGACCGAAATCGCCCAGGTTCGATTTTCGGTTGTTTCAGATTATTCAGTGTCTTTTGCACTTTCAGTCTCAGATTGGACGTAACCAGTCTGTTTGTCTAGTATAGAATGCTCCAATCATTAAGTTTTGCCAGCTCTGTGTAGAAGAGTGTTTTATTATAAATCATTTGTATGTTTTCTCTTTCAGCTTGTTGTAGATCACGAATCGTGGATCATGAATTTGAAGGAAGCCAATTTGTATGATTATCCAATTTGGTATAAGTTGTATTCTGCCAGGGCTGCCTATCAAATGACTTCTTTGAGGCCGCAGGATTGGGATCAATTTGTAACCGAAATTACGGAAAAGGAAGATCTATTCAATTTGTATTACAAGTTAGTGTTTTTTTTTCTTTATGATATCTGCTTAGCTCCCTATATGTGATTAGTCTTGGAGATGATCAGCTTCTTGTTTTGAATGTTTTTTTTTGGGCTGGAAGACTACGTCCCTTAAGTCCCTGTAAGTACTACGTCCCTTGGTGATTTTTTTGCGCCTCCCAGCCATCAATCAATGCTTACACAAAGGTTGACAATGATTTTCATGGCGATGAGCAGCATATCCTCTGGGTATACTACAGATTTTCCTAGGTTATATTGGTGTTTGCACATCAGTTAACTGTAGAGTGGTATTTTCAAGGCCTCCACTCCACATTTTGAATTTCCAGGGTTGCCATGAATATTTGTGATAGTAGTGTAAAAAATTTTACTCTTCTTTTTTTTAGACATTACTGGAAGAATAGTCCGGTGAGGCCGACCTGCGATGTGGATTGCCGCAAAAGAATATTGTGTGATGCAAGATCGGGAAGATCACACGATCGTCGAGCGCTGTGCGGTACGCTAGAAGCTCGAATAGAATCTACAGAGAGACAATCGTGGGGGTCGTGGCTGTACAACGGATTCACAGTCTCGTTAGTTTGACCGTTGATTATTTTTATAATCAATTTTATTAAATGGCTTGGTCTTCTTCTATTTCTGAATTATTTTGACAATGTGATAATATTATTTCACTTGCACATCCTTTCTGTAAATACAAAGAAATCTGTTATTAGAACTTATCACTACTTAGGGTTTTTTTTAACAGCATAAAAAATAATTTCAATAAATGTAAATAAGCTGTTAGGTTATTGGTTATTTTATGTGTATAATTAAAAATTCTTAGCAGATCTGTAAAAAATATAAATACATAAAATGAAACAAATGTAGTAAAACCTTGATATAACCAATTATTGTGTTTTTGCGGTTTTCATTTTACATTTGACCGGATTTTGAATCCATTTTATCCAAAGTCTGTTTAACAAGAGGTCTCATATCTTGTTTATATCCTCACGGATTGAAAACTGGATTTTTCCTAGTAACATAGGTAATCAAAACCAATGTATTGGAAAACAACAACAAAGATTATTTGAAGGATTAATAAAAAGATAGTTGCTTTCATAACCACCGCGTATTGGAAAAATAAATCCTCGTCAGATAAGGAAAAAATATCAAGTACATTCAACAACACCTATTGAAGATAAATAGAAACAAAAATTAGATTCTCAGTTGACGACTTGTTTCCACTACATTACAACAGATGGCATTCAGATAGAACTCCAGTAAGTAAATAAGCCTTAAATAAGAATCAGTCCAAGTATTGTATCGATCCACCAGTAGACGTCACTAGCCTCGAAAATCGTTAAAAATTGAAATATTTTCCCCACTCACTGTATATATACAAGTTTCAACGAAATGACAATTGGCAACAGAGAACAGCGAATGTTTCCTAGGAATAGAAAGCGCTTTTAACCTGGCCTAGGAGGTTGTAAGCCCTCAGCTCTGTTGTCCAAGATCTGATAGACTCATTGTCTGTTGAGATTGTTTTCCAATACATTGGTAACAAGAGGTCATTTTATATACAAGATATCACATTACTTTTGTATTCTGAATCTAGTTTTTACGATTTTAATACTGTTAGAATATTATTAATTGAATAATTATTATTATGTTTAGCTAACAATTATTGTTATTCCATTTAATAACCTCAATTTTTATATTATTATTGATAAACAGATCAAATCTCTTATAACAAAATTTAATTTATGTTTAAAAACATTATAACATGAATCCCCAAAAAATCTCTAAAAATGTGAAAATAAATATTTATTTTTTCCAGATTGTATTACAACCAAGAAACTGGTTGGTATAAACTTATATCTGCTGAATTTTTAAGACTTGTTTCATTTTTGTGTACAGAATCTATCAACGTAGGAACGTTTACACACATTTCACTAATTTTGTAATAAAGAGATTTAACACGTACTGCTGACTACATTTGTGGTCATAGTTTTAAAATATTCATTTGTTATCTTGAGAAAGGCACTGTATGTCCATGTATCTAATATTTGGCCCTCAACATATTCATTAGTGGTTACTGAACGTACCTATTTTTTATGCCTTATTATTTTTTAATATTTTTATGAAATGCCTTTTTTTTCAATATTTTTTGCATTTTTTAAATAAAATTTATTATTAAGATGGCACTGAAATTGTTAACCTATAATTAGATATGATTAACTGTATATTAAAAGTGAATTACTTATAGATGGTGATAGTTTTAATGTACATATCATTCACAAAGGGTGTTGGATAATTGTGGCCCAGGGGTAAGACTTTAACTGTACATACTGGCATATTATAACGATTCATTTGGTTGATATAACATTTTTTTTAATATCGTTTTACAGAATATCAATGTTGATGTCCATTCCACATGTCGCTTCGCAAATTCCAAAATTCGTGATGGGTCTGGGCTGATTTGAATCTCGTTTCCTAGCATGAAAACCATTGGATGTAAATTATACAGAGTGCATAATGGCAACTATGTGATACATTTTTATATGTTTCTATTTAAACTTTTGTAAATCTATTCCTGTTTGTCGTACACATATGTGTATCTACACCATTCTAAAAATTAATGAATTTTTTTATTTATATTACCTACTAGTGACATCTACTATTAGAATTAATCATAATTTACGCGATAATATAAATGGAAAAATTTTCAATAATTTTTTAATTGTATTCCACAATTGTGCACGGGGGCGGGAACGGGTTAAAATCTGTTCCCAGTTTTTCTACACCAGTCTGTATAGTAAATAGATCTTTGAAGTGACTTTTTTAATCAAAAGACTTATCTCACATTCATGGCGAGTGTGAATTTTGAACTTTTTAAGAAAATAAAATAAAACTTTTATAATATAAAGCAGTAAGGCAAATAATACAATAATAATAATATTTTTGTTACTTTGTATTTTTATATCCTAAAGAATATCTGTCAAGTTTTCATTTACATTCAATTTACATGAATATTTGAAATATTTAATGTATGTAAATACTACTGATGTGTACCATATTACTAAATTTAATAAAAAAAACAAAGCATTTTATATTTCTTCATAAAGTTATTGAAGCTCTCATGTTTTTGACAATAGGTACGAGATGTTTTAGAATAAAATCTTTAAGCTATCAATGGTTGTTTGAATGAAGGTGGATGTATAAGAAAAAGATGTATTGCATTTTCAGTCATATACTTCAAATTTGGATTGACATTTAGAAAAACAATTATGCATTTGAATGTTGCAATTCGATATTATAAAAATATAAATCCCCATTTACCAAAAGATTTCTCAATGTGAATATTTCATAAATAATATTTTTTGGCCCCACGTTGGGCGCCAGTGTTATAGGGATGAGCAAAATAACAGAGCCTCAACTACTTTAATGCAGTTGGTTTTTCTCATTAATGCTGACCATAGTATTTAAACATTCTTCAAATACCTCCATTTGGTTTAGGTGAGCTGCGAAAATTCTGACCAGACATTGCATTTCAACATCTGCATTAATTTAAGTTATCCCGAGATCAGATTTTGTTTAATGATTTTATTTATTTCGATTTTCGCTGTAAATAAGTAACCAAATCATATCAAAATAATTTAAAAATTTTGACTGATTAATAATGTCAATAGATCTCAGATTACTAAATTTACATCAAATAGTAAATTTTTAGGAGTTTATCATTTTTGAATGAACCAGTAATAATAGCTAAAAATAAGTATCGAAGGAATAAAGAAAACACTATTTTATGTGTCGATCTAAAGGTGTTGACAGACATTAAAAATGTCGCCATATTTAAATATTTTCTCGTTGCGTTAAAATCTTTACATCATAGATGTAAAATATATTGTTTTAATGAAATGCAGGGTCCTATCACAAAGTGCTAGATGAATAAAAATTCTCATAATATGTACATTGGCCCTGTGAAATAAATTTTATTTATAAATTTATGTTTAGTAAAATTGTTATGAAAATACATGAAATTGTGAACAAATATTGTTGTTAATTATTCGCCATCACTTCTAGTTTTAAAAACAAATTGACATTGTGTATTTTTATTCTTTTATTTATTTATTGAAATTATTTTATGTTTTATATTTATAGTAAATAAATTATTGTTTATAATAATTTTGTTTTTTTTTTTATAATCCAATCGCTCACCACAGACTACAATTTTTTCATTATTTTTGTGGCTATCACCTCTTAAAGAGTATTTCGGTTATTTTTATGATTCAAGGATTTGGACCACTCTGCCATTTTAGAAAAGATATACACAAAAAATGTGGGATAAATAAATAAATGAATTAAACGGAAGGAACTATTCAAGCATAGATCTCTTTAGCATGCAAGACCGTCATTATTCATGTAAACACTAAACAAAACACAGCAAAGAGAACAAACTCTTCAATCAGGTGCTAGATGTGTTTAAAAAAACTGAACAAGTTTTTTCAACAGAACCTTGCTTACTGAAAACTGACACTTTGGAAACAAAAAATGCATTTTTCTAATAGCTGATGAGTGAAAGAATGTTTATCAAGAATAAAATTTGAAAAACCTTAGAAATAAAACGTTTTAAAACCCCCCCTATAATTATTATAACATAACCTAACACAGTCATATAAGTAAATAGTAGAAAGCTTGCTAACGCTAACGTAAAATAAAATTGAACACTAATACAATCTTACACTTGTCTTCGTTACGCTTAGGGTTGGTTCGGCAGTTTCCGGCTACCATGTCTCTTGGAGCAAATAGCAGTTTGTTATACTTTTTCGGAAAGCTTAATGAGGAAAGTTTTTTCTGCAGTTTTTAGAATGACTCCCTTCGAAAAATCAAAATTAAAAAGAAAAAATCTGACTTGTGATATTAAAACGTTTAGTTTAAGATTTTTGTAATTTTCTTCTTGGTTTTTTAATTCATCCATTCTTTAATTCATCATTCATTAGAAAAGTGTATTTTTAGATTCCAAAGTGAAGTACTTTTAGCAAAATTTTCAGTTTTAGGTCAAAAGGTGTAATGAAAAAAAAAACTGTAAAATATTAAATAACTCGAAAACCACTGGCAGCCCCTACTTAACAGGAACAAAGTTATTACAAATAAGCTGTAGTATGACCCCTTTCAAGGAATTGGCCGAATTACCAGTCACCCTGTATTGACAGAACTGTAATCCTAGGAAATCCTAAATCACTCAATAATGAGTGGAAGGTTAATAAAAAAAAATCCTAGGAAATCACACCAACAGTGGGATAATAGGGACGTTCTTCTTTAATTATCTATGGGCTAACATTGATAATTGTGATTGGTTTCTCTGTGGTGTTAAGTGGTTGGTAGCCTAACGGTTATGACGTACTGGAAGTCGTGGGTTCGATCCCAGGTGCTAATCATCTTCCACGACACAAGCTTTAATTAGCTTATTGTGAAAGAGTCGAAGAGCGTATTTGTGGCCAATGGCGGGAGATGCGGAATCTCAGACACTTGATAAGGATATCATATAACCCTTCAATTGTATTCTCTCAATATGTATGTTAGAATTAAAAGCATTGGAATGAGTGAAATAAAAATGCAAATTTCTCATTTGATTTTATATTTCGTTACATAACTTAAAAATCATAAAAATATATTTTACCAACAATATTATGTGTCCTATAATAAGCATGCATACGTAGGCAATATACAGCAAAAAACAACTTACCAGCTTCCTACGAACAATTTATTCAAATAATGGTCCCAATAACCTTCAGAATTCATTAAAGAAATGAGTGATTTTGCATTGATAAAAATGTGTGAATTAAGTATCATAATTATTAGGTTAAGTGTTAGATAACAGATTCAACTTATTTTAAAATGTCGTTAAAACAAAAATTTGTGATATAAAAATTAATTAAGTATAGAATGGGTATACAATAAAAATAAATGCATTTGAGGTAATTGGTGAAACAATACAATACATTCTACACGCTACAGTAAGGAGTATAATTTCTCACTAATATCTCGTGAATTGCTTCATTGGCTAATAATCCACCTTTTTATGAAATGTTAACAGACCATAGAAAATCATTTTGATGGAATGTTTTTGGGTTATATTTCTATAAATCAAGTTACATGTACACAAAACAATTGCTAAAATTTCTTTTAATCATTCAATCTCGGAAATCACACTATAGGGCACAAATTTATTTTGATGGAATACAGATAAAAAAATTAAAATAATTTCTAACACTAATGATAATGGATACGAATAAACATTGAGCTTTTAGTGACCAGATATGTCACACTGGAATGTGCAGTACCCTGTTTATATTTGTATATTTTGTAATACAGGTGGTTCATATACGGAACGATCCAGATCTGGTCACTTTTATTTATTTGAGCACATCTTTTAAAGTTACTTTTAAATGATTAAAAAAAATTCTTATAGATATTCTAATATAGGAAAAATCAAAGCATCGGAATAAAATTACTGAGTATTTTATGGTTGGGATGAGAAAATCAAATGTCTCGCATTTTTGATTAGGTAGAAAATGCATAAGATTAAAGGTGAACTTAAGAGAACATAGAGAAGGTTGTCCCTTTACCGAGATGGACTGGCGAATGGAGCGTAAAATTTCTGGCTTATAAATTGTGAAAGAGGGGGAACTCGTAACAGAATTGAAGGTAAAATACGATATTGAAATTTTAAGCACTCTTATCTAATGTTCACATTTCCTGTCATCTATTGAGGGTCACAGTTTTTAAGACATAATGGAAGACTGCAACCAATGCAAAGCCTCAAAGACAAGTTGGTTCAACAGCTGAGGAATCACAAAAAAGTTAGTTGAATCCATTTTGATAAAAAGACATATTGGCCGAATTGTCAGTAAGGAACCAGAACTTGGTGGTTGACCCGATAAAAGAATGGCCTGGCTCAACTAAGGACAATGATGCGGGCTGCAACGCTTCAAACTTATATAAATGGGGATGGATGGACTCACCAGCAAGCACATGTGGGATGACAAAAACAATTGAACATCTGATAAACGAGTGCCCCATGTACGCATTCAAAGAGGGACTGCAGGACTTGCACACACTGACGGATGAGGCAATCCAATGATTTCGGCCAACGAGCAACCATAAAAAGAAGAACAGACAAATTAAAAACAAGATGTTCTAAGACTATTGGACATTTCTAGGATCATAAATTCGGCTAATATTTTTTTTAGATTACTGGTATTTAAACTATAATCACCACTGGTGACCTCGGGGCTGAGCTTCCGATACATATCGGTATGGCAAAGCGTTGGCATTTAGTGTCGAGACAAAATGTAAGCTGCGAGTCCTGGGAACTGACCAAAGCCCAGACACAAAAAGTCTCGTCTTTCGAAACAAAGTCCCTTAAGAGAATTTTGGGTATACAATGGTACCACCGCATCACGAACGACGGTTCTACCATTATGAAGAGGATATGGACTTGGGTGGTACATGTGTTAAGGGTGCCGAATGACAATTGGTCAGGAGAGCACTGCTTTTTCTCCCATCAGTGTTCCGCAGATGAGGAAGACCCTCTGATACCGTGATCTGCTCCTTCGAGGGATTTGGACATGGTGTGGGAGGAGGTCATAAACATTGCGCAAGACCAAGCACAATGGGGAGTTTGGTTTGGTATTTAATATTGAGTTGAATTATTCAAATTTAAAAAATTTGATGCTCTATCAACTAACGTAATATTCTAAAAATTAAATTAAATTAAGTTAATTTTGACAGTTAATGAGATATTTGTACTCATAATGAGATTGATCATAAGTTTGTACAAAAATTTAAAATATAATAGGTATATTGTTCATGATCATAGAAAGCACATTGCAAACAAACAACAGGCAAAAAAATAAAACAGATCAACAAGAAAGAACATGCAATACAAACTATGTTTTTCTACAAATTAAAAATTTACAACAGTACGTGACGTGGAAGTGATTTGAGTTGTGTTTTTAAAGGCTTGTTTTCTTTATTTTTCTGCCACTCTCATTTCATTTTCACAGCTTAAGCATACACTTGTATTTAAATAACAGTAACCAATTATAAATAGGCGCTTTAGAGCTCAAGCATTGATATCTAAATTGGACAATCTTCACTTAACTCACTAAATTAAAAAAGAAAAACTGTAAAATTTATATATTTACAAAAATAAATGCTATAAAGAAGTAATACACAATAAGATTTTAAATTATTTAATAAAAATTAACGCATTATTTGTTCATTTATCTAAAAAATATGCCTACACCAAAAAGCCTCATTTTATATAGAGAATTTACGCCTAGCCAATAATATGACTTCAAATAAAAAGCTAAGTATTATGTGATGCTACATACATTGCCTATGGATTTATTTTTTTAACAATGTTATTCAATTTAAAAAAAAATTAAATTATGAAAAATTTGGAAAAAACATGCAAATTTAATTTAAAAAAACAATAGAGCAGTATTTTGACAATGTCTATGTGAGTTAAACAAAAGCGCTAGAGATTCAATTAAGTTGAATGATTTACAACCGTACCAAATAAATTTAATAAAACAGTATTTAAGACATTTAAAGGACACTATTTAGTTTCTTTCTATTTGTTTAAATATTTTTGTCCTATTGAACATTTTGATAGTTACAATTTGTGACTATTTACAGTAGTTTTTTTTTAATCTATTTTACAGTATTTTAAATACAAATCTATAATAAGACGTATCACAGCACATCACAGTTATCAGAACTCTGTAAAAAAATGTTGTATTTACACTTAATCAGATAATTTTATGTAAACGAAAAGCAGGCCTAAGAAAGTACTTAACAAGAAGAATTTAAAAAAAAAATTACGAGTCCGACAACAAAATGCTTCGAAACTAACCAGTTTCTGATTGTTCGACTTTTTAAAAATTAAGTTTCTAATTTTCGTAGATTAACATTTAGACAAAAAAAATTCAGGTTTACAAAACAACAAAATTTTAAGATCATTGAAAATTTTCTAAAAATTAATTATAAATCAAAAAGAAAAAAAAATATTTACAAATGTCAAACTATTTTAATAGTCTAAATAATTATGCTACATATTTAAGATCAATTTTAAAAAAAAAAAAAAAAAACATTTTATTTTAGTAATCAAATCATAGCATTGGAAAGTTATTTCAACAGAAAGAAGGTTAGATCTTAAGTGAGCCACAAACAGACAGCCTCCACTGTTACAATTTGAGTACCATGGAATCTCAGATTGATCGCAGAATTTTCAGGCTTTCCGTTCCAAGATCTGATTAAATACAGTAAACGTTGAGATTGCTTCCCAAATCTTTGCTTTATCTATCAATTAATTAAGAAAACCCTGTCTCATTCGAATTATTGATATAAACATGAATAAAAAGTATTAAAGAACGATATTTTGAACCTGTATGCCATTATACGTGTAATTTAACTATCTATGTTAAAAACAAAAGGGTAGTCGATGTAATTTGTAATAACTCACTTTCAGTTATGTACTTATTTAGGTATGCCATCTCATCACGTAAACAGCAAACTTTATATTTTATTTTAATCATCATTGATCCTTGCAGATATAATTGTAGTAAAGTTAGATAAATAATAATAATAATAATAAAAGGACGATTTTTAACGCGCCGTTTCGTGATAATTATCACCTCAAGGGCGCTTTGCAAAATTATTAGGGCCTGTAACCTATAAATAAGTATAAAAATATGAAGATTACTACAAATAGGTATATACATAAATAGAGTAGCTTAATTAACAGCTTAAAATCACAAAACAATATCAAATGAGAACTTTTAAAGATAACCTGGGTACGATTTTGAAAATAAATGCGTTTTTAATAACTTCTTAAAATCTTCCGGGTTCTCAGCCGCTCGGATGTTGGCAGGAAGGTTATTCCACGCCTTAGGACCTGAAACTGCGAACGCTCTGCTCAAATAATTTGGCTTATTTGAGAGATTTTGTTCGTCAAGTTTATAATCTGCTCGAGAAATCGATCTTAAGGATTGCTGTCTATTATTAAAGTTTTGTAGAGTGCATAATTCTGAGATGTATTTAGGAGCCA
Organism: Mystacides longicornis; assembly: GCA_963576905.1. Taxonomy (NCBI): domain Eukaryota; kingdom Metazoa; phylum Arthropoda; class Insecta; order Trichoptera; family Leptoceridae; genus Mystacides; species Mystacides longicornis. The sequence goes on along the minus strand of OY756426.1, from coordinate 30,771,336 downwards.
TGCTGTGAAGAGCTTTGAAGATTATGAGACATATTTTGAACTCTATACGCTCTGAACACTTAAGCCAGTGTAGAGTGTATAATGAAGATGAAATGTGAGAGAACCGATCCATTTGAAATATTAGGCGAGCTGCAGCGTTTAAAATTGATTGTAGTCTGAGTATTTGGTATTGGGGTAGATTAGAGTAAACTGCATTGCAATAGTCCACACGAGAAACTACCAGTGCATTGATCAGTGTTTTAGCTGCATCTACGGGTAGGCATCGCCGAATAGGTTTCAGCTGCCTTAAAAAGTAAAAAGCTGTGCTTATAGTAGACGAGATATGTTTTTCCATGGACAGAGCGCTGTCAATATAAATACCTAAGAACTTAACATTATTTGAAGGAGAAATATTAGCACCTTGGATTGAAATGGGATTATTTTTAATCAGGTGTTGTCTGCGTGGCGAAGCTATCCACAGAGATTCTGTTTTAGATGGATTTAATTTAAGTTTATTACAGCCCATCCATAGCGAGATGCTATTAATGCAGTCTGCAATATTAGAGAGTAGTTGGTCTTGAGAATCTGGATTACAGGATTGGAAAACAACACGATCATCAGCGTATGCATGAGTTCTGAAGCCAAGGCACTGAATATGATTTTCTAATTTATTAGTGTATAGGTTAAATAAGAGAGGACCCAATACAGATCCTTGTGGCACTCCGTATAAGAAGTCTTTTTCATCAGTAGTGGATCCATTAAAGGAGACTACGTACTTTCTGGAATTTAGATATGAGGCTATCCATGCAATGGGCTCACTCTGCAGACCGAATTCTGAATGGAGTTTTGATAATAATATGGAGTGATCGACTGTATCAAACGCAGCGCTCATGTCCAAGAAAGCTATGAGAGTTAACTTACCAGATTCCGACTCGGTGATTAGATCTGATAAGATTCTAGTCACTGTGGTCTCCGTTGAGTGAAATTTCCTATAAGCTGACTGGTTCTTGGCTAGAGAGACACCAGATTCTAAGTAGTTATTAATTTGATTACTGATTACATTTTCCAATATCTTTGATAGCAGTGGTAAGTTTGAAATTGGTCTGAAATTATCCGCGATATTCGGATCCAAATTATCTTTTTTTAAAATCGGTGTGACTATTGATTTCTTAAGTAAACTAGGGACAATACTTAATTTTATAGATAAATTCACGATATGCACAATAATATGTAATAGTTCATGTATACAGTCTTTCAATAACCACGTGGGTATAGGATCCAACTGGCACTGTTTATTGGGAAGTGATAAGATTATTTTTTGAATGTCATGATATTCTACGGTATTAAAAACATTAAATCTTGAGTTTATATTATTTAAATTTGACGGGCTTTTTTGGGAGCTAGGCTCTGTACTATCTCTTATTCTTTCCACTTTTGCCTTGAATTGGTTTGATAGATCTTCCGCGTTAAGATAAGATTTTATATCTGGTCTGACATCTCCACACAGCCGATTAAGTTCATTCCAAAGTGATTTTTGGTTTTTCTTGTTAGAATCTAATTTGTTTATCCAGTATTCTGATTTTTTATTTGAAATCGTATCTCTATATTTCTTTAATGTTGTCTTCCATTCGATTTTAGCTGTCTCTTCATTTGATCTACGAAAAATCCTCTCCAGTTTTCTGGTTTGGGTTTTCAGCTGCCTGCACTCATCATCAAACCAGATGTGTGTCCCAGGTTTTCTGTTACGACACTTTATAGATTTTACCGGTGCAGTATCGTTTAATAAACTTTGAAGGGTATCGTTATAAGCGTATACAGATCCTTCTAGATCAAGTGATGAAACGTATAATGGGTCGTTCAGGCTGGATCGTTCAAGTTTATTTTTAAAGGCCGTTTTGTCAAAGTCGGACCAATTTCTGGATGTTATTTCTTTATATATCAGGGGAGGTGGGGAAAAGTTCAAGTTAATGGAAACAAGCGAGTGATCAGATAAGCCCACGTCCTTTACTGTCAGACTGTTCCAGCCAGCGTCTTCTTTGACGATGATGACATCCAGTATGCCGCCTGCGTTGTGTGTTGCCTGACTGACCACCTGCTGTAGACCATAATCCTTAAGTAATTTATTAAATCTATTTGTGTGACTGTCTTTCCTATCTAATCTAATATTAATATCACCTGCTAGTACAAAAGAACACGAGTAGGTGGTTAGAAATTGAAGCAGGAGAGCAAATTCTTCAAAAAATTTTGTGGTTACGGGTTCTGAACCTGGTCGGTAGACTGCTATGGCTATGAGTTCCGAATTTTTATTTTTTACTTTAGTCGTTATGATTTCAAAAGTTGAATATACGTGTGTTTTGGTGTTGTGGAAAAAGTAATTAGGCTTTGCTATTATAGCCACACCTCCGTGATTCACAAAATTGATATTATTTTGTTTTTTACAATTAACTGGAACATCGCGGGCTCTCTCAGTAACTTTATAACCTTTGGCTTTCAATAACTTTATACATGTAGCATTGCTATTTTCATGCCATGTCTCTGAGAGCATTAGTATATCCAGGTTATTAGTTATCATTAGCTCCTCAACATCATCCACTTTATTATTGATGGATCTGGCGTTCCAAGATCCCACTGAAATTTGTTTGCTAACATGCTCATGGCGAGAAGTTTTTATCACATTTTGAGAATTGATCCTATTGCTTTTGATGCGCTGACCTCCTCTGCAGCCCCTGTGGGTTTTTTTGTATTGTGTTCTTAGAAGTCTATAAGTGCTTAACACATGTCGAAGTGTTGCCGGAATAACTATCGAAGTATCTTCACCAAAAGATCGAAGGGCATCACTCGAGTATCTATTGGTTACACTGGTGCACATTTGAATGCAATAAATTATCAGTAATATAAAAGAATGAACACATGTGGAATTTGTGCGTAGGGACACGCACCACTTGACTATTTTGGATGAACTACATATTCACAGTACATTTCACAAAATGGTTCGACAATTACTATGATTAAAATGGTTATATTACAACAAACTATCACTATGACACTATCACTATTAGGTGAGACACACTTATACCTAGGTGCTTGCAAAAAACTACGGTAGAAACTATTCTAGAATATCAACAAAATTAATTAAATCAGGAGCTAATAATTTTGCGTCCGGCAGCTACGGAGCGCCATGACAAATTCTAATTAAATTCGGGTTAGTGCGAACACTTAAAACTCGATATTGGCTCAACAGATTCTTCCGATGTGTGATTTATTGGATTCTTCTCCACTCCGGATAACAGAATAACTAATAAAAATTGAAACAATGGATAAGAAATGATGTAAAATACAATATTTAAGTTAGTATAGAACGGTTGCCTGCGACGCGCCCACGCTATCGCGGGTAGTTCCCTCTCATTTTCGCATACGTGATGGTAGTATAGTAGCCCATCCCACTTACTCCACCGCACCGTTTCGAGCGTTTTAGAAAATTTTCATACAAAGTCAACAATGTAATCGGGCACATTTTTGTATTGGTACCTACTTCATAATTATTCTTACGTTGTTCCCGCCAGAGCTTTGAATACGAATGAAATATGGATGTTTCAGAAATATTTTAATGCTATTATTTTATTAGCTTAACTCAATCGAATTAATTTTTTATTGTTTTAGGGTTGGTTGGAAGAAATTGCCGTTCGGCAATAAGCCCGCCCTTTCCACAATAATATATTATACTAGCTTATACCCGTCTTGCTTTACGTTTTTGATTCCGAATGTCAGGCTTGATCGGTAGGTAATTAAACAGGTTCTATTGTTCTAGTCTAGCTTCCCATTGCTTTGCAGACCTCTATAACTGACATAAGCACAGAAAAAGAAGAATGAAACTTTCACAATTCATAAAAAGAGAGAAGAATGACACTTTTAATGTTTATTAAAATTTTGTATGAAGATCCTAAAAAATAGAGATTTTTAAATAGCTCGAAATATATTAAAGTTAATGCAGCAAATTGTATTAAAGAACCTTCTCCGGCATTTTGCACGGCTCTGTGCAGATTCATATCTGACGAAGCGTTTGTATTTTAAGCGTGATGCTATGATATACGGTAAAAAGCAGATAGAGAAGAAGGGGCTAATGCGAGTTTTATTTAATTTCCCAATTTACCACGCAAATTTCTTAATTTTTTTCTTTCATAAGAACCTTCTCCTGATAAAAGCCAACACGACAAAAAAAGAATTAGTGAAATCGGTTCAGCCGTTTAGGCGTGATGCTATGACATACGGTAAAAAGCAAATAAAAAAACATGTCTGAATTATTATGTAGATTTTCCACGTAACTTTCTTAATTTTTTCTCTCATAAGAACCTTCTACTGATAAAAGCCAACACGACAAAAAAAGAATTAGTGAAATCGGTTCAGCCGTTTAGGCGTGATGCTATGACATACGGTAAAAAGCAAATAAAAAAACATGTCTGAATTATTTTGTAGATAAAATGCAATTTACGATGTAAAAACTTAATTAATTTTAGCTAATTTAATTGAATTATGTTATAGTTATCGTTGATTATTTATTTATTTATTTATTTATTTTATACTTTATGCATATTAAAAATAGTGTACAAAAAATAGTGTATAGACAAGTGGCAATGGCGGGATTATAGCCGTAGCAATCTCTAACATCCAACCACATTATTTTGATTGATTACCGTTGATTCGGGTGAAGGATGACGTTCGATGGGACATAAGCTTGAAATCAAAACAATTCCTCTATAATTGCTTTACTTTTTAAAAAAATCAATAGATGGCGGTGTAGTAGGAAGTACATAACATGTGATGTATGTTTGCCTATTGTATAGATACATCGAAAGAATTGACCAATTTAATCCAATTTTTCTGAAATATTATGTTATATTTGTTATTAATAACAAATATAATTCAATTTCTAAATTACAGGATCTTCATAGAAAGATTCAGTTAATGAGATAGTTATCATTTATTAGTAAATCATCTTTTGAAGATGTAAAGTGGGACAGGTATCAGCTAGTTAAAATATATAACAGTATTTGCCTTTACCTTTTAATCTACTGAATACACACCATCAGGCACCTTCGACCCAAACAATTGAATATTTTGATTGGTGCCTGTAAGTAGTAAAAACACTGGGGATAGTGTACACTTAATACATATTAAAGTAATCACAGTCTTCTTAAGTTTTTTCTACTTTTCTTCGAGAGGATACCGTGGTGAGAAGGAAATTGTTTAGATGGACTGGGCGCTTCCAGCTGACAGCACATTGCGCCCGGAGTCTTTTTCTCAAAACACTTTGAACAAAACTTGTGCAGGCAAGTCAGTCCGCTGCATACGGCGAAACAACCATTGACTTTTGCGGGGCGTCCGCAGCGAGGACAACTGCGCAGTTTCAGGGTTTTATCTTCGGATGCGGCCTAAAAGGAAAATATTAGTAATGAAATTAGAATTGGAATGATAAAGAAAGAAAATGTATCAGACATTACAAAAATGCTTAACACACTCGAGAAACTATCACTTTTCTACACAAGGTGGCAGTATAATCACATATTATCAATCAGAATCAGTTTCCTTCTAAACAAAGATAGGATGTCAAACTTAGGTAGAAATCTAAAGTGAAAAAAGCTTTAACTGACCAGGAGTTGATAAGTGCAGCACCCTACACAATTACTAAGGTCGGTCAGGCAAAAAACAAAATATAGGTATATTTATAGATTTGAAACTTAAGTTAATTATATCAGATTATTTTTTTCCTCCACCCTTTAAATCCTACAGTACATTTTTTTATAACTCAATTGGAATGTGAAAAAGAATTTAATTCGTAATGGATATTCATTAATATGGCGGAAACAAACAATACTGTAAACAGTGGTAGTTGATTATTAAAATAATAACTAGATTATACTTTCAAATTGATTGAAACATTTGGTTTAATTAGATATCTGTCACACATAGGTCATGGCCAGGTCTTTAACAGTTATAGTAAACACGAGAAATGGACCAAGAAAGATATTTTCTCTCGTGCTGGGAGTAGCATATGCAGTGATGGTACACACCTTACAGAACATATTGAATCTCCTCCTGCCAGGGCTAACTGGGGGGCTTCTGGACTTGGGTGGTGGTCCCTCCATGATATTCATCTGACTCTGTATTTGTATCAGATGGTCACGCCGTGTCAGACTCACACTTTGGGAAGCAATCAAAGGTTTTTCTTTACATTTAGTCTCAGACCTTGTTACAACTTTATTTTCTTTGATTCTTTCGTTGTGTTGGATTACCTTACGCCTCCTTTTATCGGCCGCTTTGTCAGATTTGCAAATTTCACTCCAACATTTACTGACGTTGGACACATTGATCAGATCATCCCCGGAGAGATTATCTAAGATGATGGAGATGGCGGGTCTTTGAGATTTGAGCATTTTAAGAAAATCAATATATTGTCGACCGACATAATTAACACGAGATATTTGCTCCGAATATAATCCCTTCCTACATTTAGGGCTTTCTATTTTTGTAGATCTATTCTTTTTCGGGGGCGTCACTGGTTTAGGAGTTGGATACAGCAACTTATATTTCTCAGGAGAGCCTAATTTTTGAGATTCAAATAAAAGCTTTTTGACAAATTTATGTCCGGATGAATGGCATTCCGAGGATGTGCACACCTGTTTTTCAGGCGTTTTGGATGCCCTGTCAAGAAGTTCATCGGGAGTGGACCGTTTTAACCTTTTGGCCCCTTTCACCGGAGTGCCCACATACTTGACATCTTGCAATGTATGGGGTGTGTTAAGATCTAGGTTATTATCTCTTAAGCTTTCCTCCACAAAACAGCTGTTCAGGGAGCGTAACGACTTGTTATAATCTGTAGGATCAGAATTAGCTCGTCTTTTGACAACGTTTTTGGAAGGTGGCGCCAAATTTTCAATTGATTGAAAGTTTGTTCTTTTGTCATCTTCAACAGCCAGTTTTTTAAGCTGATTCACACATTTATCCGTGTCAAATGTTGGTGAGAAAATAGCAGCCGCATGATGTGAGTGATTTTCACTTTCTGAAAACTCATACGGATCTTTATCAACTGCTAATTGCCTTTTTAAACTGGGTCTCAAGATTTTCTTACAATCTGCCACATCTCTTTCATGCAAAGTTGATAATGATTCTCCCACGGAAGAATCCTCCAAGAAAAAGTCTTTGCTCTTGAACAAAGACTTTGGTTTTTGTCTAAAATCCCTAGATTCATTCTTTACTAGGGTATTTGCTGGAGTAGATATGTGTCCACGAAAAGAATCCAGATGTAAAAATGGTGTCCTCGCAGACAAATTCTCAGACAGATCGGAATGCCAGGTGCATTCTGCAGACACGGGAGTGTTTGTAACATAGCCACTGTCATCATTCCTAATGCTATCCCTTATGATAGAGCTCTGAAGAGAGGTCTCCGGCAAGTTTGACTTGGTATCTGGAGATTCCATTCTTGATTAATTACTGTGATAAAAAAAAAAACAATTTGAAGATTGAAATATTACAAAATGAAATCATAATACTGTGTTCCTAATGATATAAAGAATCAACAATGAAAATGTTTCAATATAATGACTGTCAAAGATTTCAACTTTTAAGCTGTTGGCAAGATTATGATTGTATTACCAATAAAAAAAGTCTACATGGTTAATTTAAAATTGTATTAAAAATAAATTACAGTAATTAAGGTTAACTCTAGAGAAATTCACTGGAGCATTCACATGGAGCACAAAACTAATAATTACCATAATAAATTGCGCCTTTTACACAACCTGATTTTTTTTAATCAATTTTTAATGTCGTTTTATAACGACAATAACATTATAGAAAAGTTAAATTATAAATAGGATAAGATGAAAAAAAAAAACATTTAATATGTAAATTTCGATGATCCAAGTTGAAAAATAAAACATATGAAAAGCGTAGTTTCAAATAGAATACTAATGCGATGCTAACAAGAATAAATATGAGACAGATTATAGAACAAGTTTATTTTCTACAAACGAATACTTACGAACCTTTTGTAGTCTTATTTTACAAAAATAAGGTGATTTACATCTAGGTGTCCATTATAATCACTTCAAGACGCCAAAATATTCTGACAATCGAATGTCTAACCGTCGTCATTAGTTTTCAAATAAACAAAACAACAAAGAATCGTTCTCTTCTAACTTATTACGAAAAATTCATACAACACTTCGAAAATTCGTTCATCATAACAATAATATAAAAAAACTAGGCCACTTTGACAGCTTCGATGTACTCCATTTTTTAACATTTTTCAACTATTGTACTTGCGAAACTTTTGAATGATTGAAACCAAACTTCTTAATGTTGCCATATACAATATGATGCTTTGTTGACTGTAGCGTGTTTTGATTATTGAGCATTGAATTTTAAGCATGTAAATAAAAAAAATGATTTTAACTTCAAATTTGAAGTAAACCAATAAATATTAAAAATTTTATAATGTTGATTATTCAAATAATTTCATTCGATTTGAGAAAATTCTAACAAAAATATTATTATTATCTATTGTTCTCCCCGTTGACTCATTGGCTATGGTATTTTTTGACGTTTGATCTTCTTTCATGATGTGATTGTGTTTTGATGTTTTTTTAATATTTTTATCATATCAATCTGCGTAATTAAATGCTATGAAAATGGCCTGCAATATCAAGTTAAAAGATATCTGCAGACTATGCGCTTCATCAGAAACTGATGCTTCAAATATGAAAAACATCTTATCTGACGATCCGGAATTTGCTAACATGGCTGATATAATATACAAATATTTTGGAATTATGGTGATAATTTAATAATTTACTTTTAATACAATCAATTTGTTAACAGTTTTAAGCTAGATATTTGGTATTATATTACGGGTAAAAACTATTTTATGCACCATCAAGGAGTTGTTTGCAAAGTTTTTATTTCAACCAACTTGTCCATATAAATAGTCAAATTGCAATATTTATGTTGAAATAGTTATGTATTTCGGATAATATTTTACATGACATGAATATAAATTGATTAACTGAGTCTATTTTTTGTTTTCAGATATCTGTCGATGATGTGTTTCCAAAAGAAGTGTGTGATTGTTGTTTGACGAAAATTAGATCCTTTGACGAATATGTTGTTCAGTGTGTGAATGTACAAAAGTTATTAGTTAAACTGTCTAGTGGAGATCCTGATAATTCTGGATCAAATGAGGATGTTAATATCAAAACAGAACCATTTCCGAATAACATATATCAAATACCTATTGAAAGTGTCAAGGATGAAAGCAATAATCTAATGGTAATTTATTTTTTCTTCGATTTTCATTTGGGTAATTATTAAGTTTGTAAGCTGATTCGATTATTCATATGAAACACATATAAACTTTATATGCAAATTGGTAAATAAGCGTATTATGGAATGATTTAATAACATTCGAAGCATTTTATCAACGAACTTTTAAATATAGAGGGGTTCGTCAAAAATCGAATCAGCCTGCGAACTTAATAATTGCCATTATTTGTGCTGATTATTGGAGGAAAAAATACACTTACTTAAAATATTTTCGCTAATTTATTTCAGGTCAAATTGGAAATGATTGATGTGGATGAAGATGTTTCAAGTAAGAAATTTTTTTTTTAACATTAATTTCCATCTCCTGCGGACTTGGTGAAATACAGATAAGGGATTGTCGATTTGATGTGATATCTACTAATTTTATTTTCAGATTCGGTTTATGATGATGTAATGGACTATCCTATTAGTGAATTCTTACCAAAGAAAAAGAAAAAATTCAAAGAAACCAGAAAGAAGAAAGTGTCATCCAGGAAAGAAAAAAGCAAACTGAAAAAGGGTCTTCCCATCAAGAATAGAGAAGAGAATGTCAAGTCAAACTTTAATATTAAATCGGACAGCACTTTGAGAACCTACTTTAGGTTTGTAACAAAATATTCAACAAAGTTTTAGGAGTTGTGTGTTTTAAAGTTTGTTAGCCCCCCCCCCTTCCATCAGTACAAAATTCAATCGCGTCGAATCATTCGTCCATCACTTCAAACGGATCGTCAATGGGGAAGAGTGGACATCTTTCAAGTCATCTCGCTGCTTGATTGTCGGTGTTAAGAACATTGTTCTACTTCGTCTCATTTTGTCATCATACTTCAACCAGGGTACACTTTTTGGGGTGTTAAATTTAATAGTAGCCAAAATAATTATTAAAAAAAAAGCTCAATTTTCACATCCGTCACAATGGATGATATCTATTTGGAGTGATCGTGAATGGCAGGCTCATATTAAAACCATACAGGTTACCCTCCCATATTCCTTTCTCACGCAATATATAATTTGTGATCTCCCTTTTAAAATACAGATGTGTACGAAATGTTGTAAGCTTTTTTTTGTTCTTGACAGTTTTCTTAAATTTTCTAATGTTCCGCCCAACTTTCTTTATTTTTTCTTTCATGAGAACCTTCTCTTGACATACTATTGTCAGGAGAAGGTTCTCAACTAAAAAAGAATAAGCGAAATTTGTCCAACCATTCATCTTCCATATTTACATAATATAAGGATGTGTTTCTACAACACCATATCGACGACGTTAGGTCAAAACATGATATCTGCATTAGAAACTCATAGACAGTTAACTTGTTTTGAACTTACAACATCAATGTAGTATGTCGTTTATTATATAATATAATGTTGTCTTTTGAAAACGGAATAATACAATTTGAGTCTTTCTAAAGAAACCATTTTTTTTTTTGAATTTCGATAAAACCAGTTTTAAACTTATTAGCAGCCACTTAAAAAACATCCCCTTTTCATCCCTTTTCTACTACTCATTTCTATAGGAGAATTCATATCATGTTCGTACCATGTCTATATTCGTATACTTTTAAAAAAATTCAGCCCTATTTTTCCAAAAATCCTTTCTTAGTGAAAGGTTTTGTATTAAAACCTACCTGCTTTCCAAATTTCACTTCTCTAAGATTAACCGTTTGGGCTGTGCGTTGATGAGTGAGTATGTCAGTCAGGCACTTTCCTTTATATATTAAGATTATTTATGACAGGGCCCAAAATACTTGGTTAATTTTTCTGATCAAATTATTTTCACCGATAAGATGTGAGGGCTGGGTCTTGTACTGAACGAGTGTGTTGTTTTCAGCTTTAGATGTCACGTATGTGAACAGCAGATGTTCAATTGGTACAAACTAAAAGTTCACTTGCAACAAATTCACAAAGAACAGCCTAAGGTAGAATGCACCTGCGGCTATGTCGTTAAATCTAAGACTGCCATATACAGACACATACAGGGGCACACGGACCCCGCGTGCTTCTCGTAAGTACACCCTGTATTATAATACTCACATTGCACTTTTTCCATATATTTGTATCATTCACAAATTTCATTAAAATCATTTGGTAAAGTATGTAATAAGAAATTAACAAACTTTAGATGAAATTAACGAATTGAGCTAAAGCAGTTTCTTCTTTACTTTCACCTGTGACCATGCAGGACCTGTGCCTTCGAAACTAGTCATGGTATTAAATAATTTGTGGGATGACACATGAATTGTTTCAATGAAATTACTATTTAGATGAAATATTTGTCCAATAACCAAAATCATCGCAGATAGTTTAAACAAGTAATTGGACGCGCTTACCCGACTCTCTTCGGGGTAAGCGGCCATTGCTGTCTCGGGAATGTGCAGGCAGAAAAAGACGCAATCTTGGACGTGTTTAATGGTCTGATTCTTACGGGCAAGAGATTCTATACATTCAAAATAAGAATTTTCTATTGCATTACCCCGTCCTCCTCCCGCAACCAAGCCCCTGCTTCAGGACCCGCGCAGGGTCGATACTAGCGCCCCCAGTGGGCTACGATCTGCATCGAACCACCCTTAATTCGATGCAACCTTGACTCACCGCGCTGAATCGTGAAAGACGAGTTCCTCGACAGATGGCATTGTGGGTATGGTTTATTCAATTACTATGCTGGGGTAGTGCCATTTCGGTGCCAGTTTAATATTTATCTACTTTCTGGGTCTGGTTGCGAATATATTAAAAGGCAGGGGTATTACTGATTACTATCTCATTCTATCATGTTGTATTAAATTATTATTAAAAGCGAGACACAAAATGAAAATATTTTTTTCATCTTGCTTAGGCCACACTATTGCAGCCTCGTTCGACATTCTTGTTGTCACGAATTTGGTTAAAATCCTTGTGGCCCATAGCTCCAAAACATACCCAACTATTCCTCAAATATTTCTTGTGATTCTTTAATGCACACAACTCTATTGTTACGTTAGAAGTATTTTAGCTGTAACAAGCACGAGAGAGATTTGAAAGTAAAACTAGCATGATTTGAGTATATAGTGGAGATTGTAATTGTTGCTAAAAATACTTCGGTCTAAAAATATTTATGTTAAAAGTCGGTATAGGTAGTTCTGATCGTATGGGACATCAAATTTTTTTATATTTGAAAAGCAAAATAATATTGGATATAAAACTTTGTTAGACATTCATTTGTATTTCGACTTCTGTTCAATAATTAATGTTTTTGTTTATATTACATAATTTTCATTCAAACCCTGAATCCAGCATAAATACATTTCTCAACGAAAATTATATTTTTGAAAAATATTGCATTATATTCGGGCCAATATGGTAAATCCATTTCATTCTGTACTAACACTTCTCAGTTTTTCAGGAGGAATTCTATATTTTTTTTTTGTTTCAGATGTGATAAATGCTCTCGAATAACGAAATCTCAAGCCGCTTTAGACAAACATAAAATGAGTCACATCCCGAAACCTGACCGGGTCTATACGTGCGCCAGCTGTCCCAAAGTGTTTAATTCTAAAGAAAACCTCAGATCCCACGAAAGAGTGCATTTACCTTTAGTAGAAAGATACAATTATCCGTGTACCATCTGTGGAAACAAGTTAGTTATTTTATACTTTGAATAGTATTATTATTTAAAATATCTATGGCATTTCTACATTAATTATGTTTTCTAGATTCACGACAAAATCTGCAGTTGTCGGCCATACACGCGCTGTACATGAGAAGATCAAGAGATATATTTGCGACGTTTGCGGGTATACTTGCAGCACTGGTGGTGAGTTGATCCAGCATCGGGCGATCCATAGTGATGAGAAGTCATTCCAATGTTCAAAATGTCCCAAAAAGTTAGTAATAATCATTGAGTTTTCATATACTTACATTAATGACTAGAATCTCGCAACAATGAGTTCATCTATTCCTTATTGGCTAGTTGCGGATATAATGCAACAATATTGAATGCTCAATACATGGGGTGTGCATTGATTATATTGTGGTGATTTTTTGATAAAACAACAAGGTAAATGGATAGGTTTTAACGCGTGACATCAAGCCCTGCTTCTTACAGTTGCTGAGGGTATCTGTGTAGGCACGTATTGTTATAGAAATCAATTTAAATTAAACTACATGTACAAAGGGTGGGTGGATTAGGTTTTAGGTTCAATCCCAGGTGCCGACCATCTTCCTCTTTCACGACACAAGCTTTAACACATTGGAATCATAATCATCACATACTGACTGTCAAAAAAGTGCCAAAAATCACAATCGGTAAGTCATACCGACGCACAACTACCTGTGATTTTTACCATTTTACTGATCACCACCGACATCTGTTTGCGTAAAAGTATAACTGGCCAATAGCTGATAGTCAAAGCCAAATTGAACAAAACTTGCAAAAAAGTCTCTCCTTCATACTCAAAAATCATTAAAAATATGAGTAAACAAATATTTTTTTCTTTTTCAAACTTTACCTTAATATATTCTCAAAAACACTGGCAAATTTCAGAAGGATTCTAGAATAAATAACTTCTCCATTACAAAATATACATGGTGAGAACTCATGAAGCTCTATTGAATACTTTTAAATAGGATTTCTGTACATATTTTGGTCCCAACAAATAAGATTCCAATGGGTTAAGAAGCTTACTGTGAAATAGTCAGAGAGTGTATTTTTGTATGCACTTTGAGTGAGCACAGATTCATTTAAAAAAAAAAGACTATATGCTGATCATCAGTGGAATCTGTATTCGGAATTACAGTAACAAATGTGGGTTTCACATTTATGCCCATATTTTGCATTGAATACTCTTTTTAAGGTTACTTTTTTTTATTGTAGGTTTAAAACAGGATCCAACCTTAAAGCCCATCTAGACACCCATGATGACACCTCGTACCCTTGTCAGATGTGCGACAAGGTGCTGAACAGTCGGAGAACATACAGGAAGCATCTCCTGGTGCACGACGACCTGTGCAAACATGTGTGTTCATTCTGCAATAAAGCTTTTAAAAGAAGACAGACTTTAAAGGTAATTTTACTTTACAGTACATTATTGAGACACAAATTTTTTTCTAATTACAGTAAATTATTGGAACAGAAACTTTAACTAATTACATTAAATTTTCGGGACGGAAATTTAATCTAATTACAGTACATTATTGGGACAAAAATTTTGACTATTTACAGTAGATTTTCGGGACAGAAATTGAAACTGATTATAGTACATTTTTGGGACAGAAAGAGTCTGCGAACCCAAACTTTCTTATGTAAAGACTGATGGGACTTATAATTTCAGTCACTTCGGTCTCGTGTATTTTGAGACAGGGTTACCAAACCTGAGTAGAAATTTCAAGTGAAAAAGCTTCAACCAAGACAGAGGTTAAACACTCAATTTGATTCCTGATCGTGTGTCTTTCTTGATTCACGAATTTTCATAATCCATCTCTGTGTAACCTACTTCGTCAATCTCTTACTTTGATATCTATCTCATTCAGGTCAAATTGATGCCAGATCCTGCGGATGCCATCTGTTTTAAGTTCGATATATAGACATTAAGTACAACCAATCTTTTTTTGCAAACATTACATTTATGAGGGATTTTAAATTCAACCTGGTGAAAGTAAAGTCAAAGCGATCACACAAAAGCCTGTCTTTGAAATAGCAAAACTAAACGTAATATTATTAAATGATCATAAATTTTACCCTTAGGTTCATCTGACATGTCATACTGGGGATACACCTGTTCAATGCCCGTGGTGTCCCCAGAAGTTTGCATACAGCAGTGCGTGCCGAACTCACAAGCAACGCTGTCATCCCGAGGCCTTCATTTCTCAGCAGCAGCAACTCCAACAGCAGGCTCAGGGGCGTCCGCAGCATCAGAACGAAGCCTCTCAAAAGAACAACACCGTCGCATCTTCCGTAGAAATTGGCTATGAAAATATTTCATTAGAGCCCAGTGATATAACCAAAGACGTTCTTAAACTGACGCTGCAAATTCCTACCAGCAACGGGACGGAACACATAGAAATTTCTCAGTGTGAGAGCAGTAGTTAAAAGTGAATATGTTGTGTTAGAGTACTGGGAAACATTTTTTTATTCAAGTGTAAAGAGTTTTTATTATTTTCAAAGTTTTTTTTGATACTTATCTTCATGTTTTATGCTATGACTTTAAATGCATTTTTGTGAGATGATTTTCTTTATTATGAGATGGTGAATAATCTCGTGCCCTCGAACCCACTTAAAGTTATCAAGTAGATGACAGTTTTGAACTATCTGTTGTCTCATATTCCATTCACAAGGTCCTTAGATTGTCGACCGCGGTTTCTACCCCAACTGGCAACGTCGTCTACCTTAGATCACCTTCTTCTATCCTCATTCCTTCGAACTCTATATGGGAAAGTAATGTCTGCAACTGATTCGGATGAGGTGTGTTGATTTGTTCAGCTCTTACCTCAATGCTAAATAATTTTATTTAGACAGAAATAAGATCTCTTAGCACATTCCATGTTAGGCTATAACTGAAATTTATTTAGATTGTTTTTTTTTAATTAGCTTTGCGTGTTAAATGATATCTATATACTTTATTTAGCAAACAGTTTCCTGAGCTGTTTAATGATACTTAATAATTGAGAACTGAACACTACAAAGGTGCTAGGCGAAATTAAAAAAAAAAATGGTTACAAAAGGTGTAAAATATAGAGAACTATAACCATACATGGTGTGACAGGAGGTGCGCAATGGAGGGCTCTTGTTGCTTCCCTATGCCCCTAAGTATAGTTTAAAGGGAGAATGTATGTATAACCATAGAAAGATTGGAAGTGATTTAATTACACGAGTAAATCAAATTTAATATTGAACATGTTACAATGCACTAGCTAAGATAGCGCACTCAACAGTTTTTTACCCACTTAGTACGTTTGTAATTTCCAGTCCTCAATTATTAGTTTTTATCTGATTATTATTAAGTATCAATGATTTAAATTGGACCATATTTGGACTACACATTACTATTGATTTGGCCTAGTGTCATATCCTAGTGCCCCAACTATGTAAATAGTTCTTGCTTTATGAAGTGAGTTTTGGATCAATAAAATACAAAGTTTTTTGTATACATATTTTTCTGTTGCAATATTTATTTTCGAAAAAATACTTACCTATATGTATTTATATTATGTTATTATTTAAAAAATAATTCTTGTTGAAGCTTGAAAATATTTTGGATATTACAGTAAATTAAAAATATGCAGTCAAATGTATAATTTTGATTAAGTATATTATGTATTTTTGAAATTATCAAACACATGTTAATTTTTTTTTAATTTTATTTATAAATAAATTGTATAATATGTTTTAAATTGACATGATTTTTTATTATAAACTTCATTTTATACAAATCAATCAATAGTTTGTGATGATTGATAACTTAAGAACATGGATGGTCAACCCGCCATTGAGAAATGAAAGCTTTTAGTATATTGTATAAAAAGAGCTGAAAATGAAACA
This sequence comes from Mystacides longicornis, assembly GCA_963576905.1. NCBI lineage: Eukaryota > Metazoa > Arthropoda > Insecta > Trichoptera > Leptoceridae > Mystacides > Mystacides longicornis. The sequence continues at coordinate 30,754,493 of OY756426.1, read as the reverse complement.
CGGCACACTTGACATGGTACACGCGTGGATAATTTTGTAGAACGTTGTTTGAGAAGGAGTGGCGGATATAAACTCATCTCACGGTTCCAATATTCCTATTGAATAATCTCCTTTCTTCTTGCTGTTCCTTTTTTATGGTAATAAACAAAAAAGATTATTGATAAAAATACAACTATACAAAAAAAAAGTTAAACTAACTATAAATTTGTTTACCTAAGTTTGAAAAAAATAAAAAAAGAATAATGTTTTAATAAAAATTTCTTCCCTTGAATATTTATTTTAATTGATTTTTTTAATGATAGAATCTATTATTTTTAAAATGTGATGGAGCCTTTATATTTTAAAAATTATAACATCCCAACGTCGGATGTTTCTCGCTTGAGATCTAGTGGCAAACTAAACTCAAATACGAATGGACGATGTGCATTGGTCAGACGAACCCCCGCGAGCCCCTTCTCAACACACCCATCTACCTCGGTATGTGGATCTGTTAAATGTGACACCTAAAGTAATGCTTTTCAGTTTTCAGTTAAGTGTAGATAAGTTTCAAGCAACATGTGGATGCTGGACAGTGGGGCATCAGAACACATGTGCAACAACAAAGGTATGTTTGACTCATTTGTACATTTCAATAAGCCTAGAGAAGTATCTATGGGAGATGGCTCAGGAATTAATCCGCTTGGAGCAGGTAATATAATATTATCTTTTAACGATGAAGAATGGATTGATACCACTTTTATATGATGTATTGTTTGTACCCAGTTTACAGTGTAATTTTTCTCTGCAAGTACAAGAGAATCTTGGCATCCAAGTAGTCTGGAACCCAGGCGCCCTTTCGAGAAGGTTATCAATCTCAAATAAAAAGAGATAATAAAGGCGAGAAGCCTTATACCTATCAAGGTTCTAAGCGAACCTTTAAGCAATTACTGTCAGTTCAAGGGGGGGCATCTGAAATACTATGTACATCGTTGGAAGGAGCTACAAGCCCCCCAAATAGTGATTCGGACCCTGTCCAATTACAAAATTCCTTCCAACAGCAAGCCTCCCCTTGCTCTTCCAGACCCGCAGAAGCTACATCTGCGGACCAAAGCCACACCTGCCATAACCCAACACATCACAAAGATGGAAAAAGAGCTCGTTTTGGTGAAGGCAGAGCAATCTCCTTCATTCATTTCGAGAATGTTCTTGGTTCCCAAGCCCGACGAGACGACCAGGCCTGTTCTAAATCTAAGACCCCTGAACGAGTTTGTAGCAACAGACCCATTCAAATTAGTAAACTGCCAGCGAGTCCTCGAATTCCTTCAGTTAGGAGACTGGATGGTAAAAGTGGACCTCTCACAGGCATATTTTCACATTCCTATTCACCCAGCACATCGGAAGTTCTTGAGAATCCTCTACAAGGACAGCCTGTACGAGATGACGTGTCTCCCATTCTGACTAAGCTCTGCACCCAAAGCATTTGCTACAGTGAGAAATTGGATTGCCCAGTACCTTTGGGAAAAAGGCTGCAGGGTAATTGTCTATCTGGACGATTTCATGCTAGCCAACCAGCATCAAGAACATCTGAAGGCACAAGTTGAAGAATTTATCCATCTCTTGAAATATCTGGGGTGGCATCTTCAAGAAAAAAAGTCTGTATTAACCCCTACTCAAGAGTTGAAGTTTCTGGGCATCAATTGGGAGACCGTCAAAGGACAAAAATGGTTACCCGATAGCAAGGTGAGAAAAACAACCTTCCTCATTCAATCTGCCCAAAGAAGAGGAAGACGTCCTCTGAACGAAGTTCAAATCCTCCTGGGGATGCTGAACTTCGCAAGTTTCCCAGTCCCTCGGGGAAGACTACATTGTCGCAACCTACAAATCCAGCTATTGACAAGGGTTATGAGATATATACAAATGATAAAGTCAGTAAACTTATTAATGCTAGAACTGGTTACGCAGGTGCAGTAGCTTATTGTCATCAAAATTTATATTTTATAAATTTTAAAAGTAAGTCCAATGAAGATTTTGGATTTATCGGAAAAAGTAAAAATAACATTATTGAATGGCATGAAAAAATGGGGCATCAAGACATAAGTTCGGGTGAGGCGAGTATACTTGCATAAACAACCATTTATTTCGAGTACAAGCTTCACTCCACAAAACCTGGTCAATTAATTAACTTAAGATCTTTGTATGCAAAACATTTCATTTGGTGGTGCGAAATATTATTTGATAATTAAGGATGATTTTTCAAAATACAAAACAGTTTATTTTTTGAAGAAAAAGTCTGAAGCTGTTGACAAAATTGAAATTTTTTTGAATTATGTTATAAAAAATTTAAAGTATGAGGTAAAATATATAAGGTCCGAAACGGTCGGGAATTTGTGAATGCAAAATTAAAAGACATTACAAATAGAATAGGGATCTTACATCAGACTAGTGTCGCCTATACTCCGGAACATGGTTCAGCTGAACGTGAAATGTGGACAATAAACTAAGCTACCAGAACAATGTTATTATCCAAAGATTTGGACAAAAAGTTATGGGCAGAAGCAGTAAATACTGCTGACTTTGTCCTAAACAGAACAGGCAAGAGTACAATAAAAGACACGACTCCGTATGAATTATGGTGTAGTTATTCTTCACAAGAGTATAGTTATTTCATATTTGTCAGTTGAATTGAATAAGAATCTGGGATGAACTATTAAAAGGTACCTAATGATGATGGTCAAGAGGTTAAGGAGCTAGAGGAAGAAAAAGAAAATCATGATATCCATTTCGTGTCATTTTTCATTTTACAAAATGTAATGTTTAACATTTTAAATATAAGCGATGATGGTTCTCCTGTGGTTAAATACACAAGAAAAACGTCGAAAGTAGAAGGCGATAGTATTTTTACTTTCCCTTTAATAGACAATATCTCTACAGTACACATGGAGGATATTGTCTAAAAAACTGCCTACGCCCGCAACTGGCCGAAGAGGGCAGATTATTTTTAAAATGTCATTTAATTATTTTAATATTCTGTAGGGTTGCTTGAGAAGCTGTCAGTATATATTCTCCAACCATACTTCGCTCACCCGAATGAACATTCAAAATTGAAGAAGAACAGGACACTACACCATTTAACGAATCTATAGATTTGCCTGGTGAGATATCCGTACGGAAAAAAAAAGTTTTTTTTTTTTTTATAAAACATGTGAAAACTGGTTTTCTAAATATTATGTTTATAATCCTAGGTACTTCTGAACATAAAAAATAGAAAAGAGTAAGGTCTGAGGAGAAATGTTATTAAAAGAAAGCGGAATTCAGGGGAAGAATACACCAACTGGAGCGGTAATATTGTCGTTCCAAGAAATATGAAGAAAGGGTATGAGGATTGCCGCTTAAAATGCACCAGCCATTTTCCACATGATGGGAGGTTGAAGATATTTAAAGAATTTTGGAAATTGGGATAGACAGCATGATTTTATAATAGATGTGGGATCCATAGAGAGCGCAGCAAGTGGCAACACCGCGCCACAAGCTGACGCGGAAGGAGATAATGATAATATGCATTTAGTCAACGCTGCTCTGCAGGGGGATCCAGACGCCATTCAGAGAGTTATTGTTTGAATGTAGTTTTCTTGTAAAGACGAATAAATAAATGTGTTAAAAGTGCTTTTCCTGAGTTTTTTATTGTTTGGTAATATACAAAGACCGGGAGGGATGGAGGGAGTTGGTGGGGATGCATGGCGGTCACGATCACTCGGCATTGAGGGACCGACTGAAGAAAAAGAATATACAAATCCCACATAAATAATGTCATACATGAAACCAAAAAACGAGCCCGCATTAGATTACTTGGCAAGGAGAGAATATGTAAAGTTTTTTTACTGAACACATTATCCATCTCTCACAAAATGGTTAAGACCGAATCAATCAATTCTCCCTTTTACACCCCACTCAGGGGCATAGGGAGGCAACAAGAGCTCTCCATTGCGCTCGATCATGCGCAATGTTTATGACCAGAAAAGAATAAAGACATAAAGTCCGTATAGTTGCTGTAAAACCGGATGCACGAGGCAGCATTCGCAATAATAGACTCCCGCTGGAAACAACGGAAATTATTAAAAGACACATTAATTTGTTCCCTAGGATGGAAAGCCATTACTGCCAGGCAAAATCTGAGAGGGAATATTTGGATACATCCCTCAACAAAAAAAACAATTCAAAGTTTTACCAATACACCTTTTTATAATCTCTTTCTCTAATCCACCAACAAGACCCACAATCAGCAGTGTATGCATATTCTTAAATATTACATACACAAATTGACAGTCAAAATGGGCACTATCAGTTTGGTTGTTCTGCTATTTCTGTTTGACTGTGAGACAAACCTGACCCATGCCTCCACAACCAATAATTTGGAAGCCTACTCCCCAACCGTTTACTTACTCCCTTTTGTTTGCGGCTAACTTCGAGTTCATATACAAGTGTGATTGGTTGACCACATCAACTCCCAAAGCATCCATCCAGCAACAACTGCCTTTGGAATTTACCTCTAATCTAACAGACTCCACTATCCTACAGTTGTATAATTTACTCCCTGGTGCCATTCATAGTCTAAATGAACATCAATTGTATCTCTTCTTATCTGATTACTGCAAACCTGGCTTTATTATAGACAATCTTTCGTTCAAAGATACCAATTTTTGGAGAACTTCGTCATTGTTGGATCACAACAACAGGCCCATACTTCCTCCGGGTGACTGGATTCCTCTTTTGACTTCCAATGCTTACAAAAATATGAATAATACCATCCAGTTGAGAGTTATTAAATCTTTATCAACAGTTTGAAACACTATACATTCAAGAATCACATTTATTATCAAAACTCTAAATTTTCTAAAATACCTTACTCCATAACCTCTACAAGATAACATAGTTAAAATTTACGATCTCTATCTGGGTAGTGAGTACGTAACTTTTGCTATATCACGACTAACCACACATCAATCTAACTACTCATAACCACGGCTTAACTACATAATAACCACGCTGAAACGCACAACTAACTACATTTGTAACGTTACGTACTCGCGCTAACTACACTAGGAAGTAGTTAGTCATGCTATAGCCCTTACGTACTCACCCCCCTGGAGTACTGCAGAAATATTTCCCCAGATAAGATAGCCAAGCTATCAATGTATCCATTTGTTTTTAATAATTCATTCAATTTAGGGTTTTTTAAACCAAAAAAAGATCTTTGTGATCTGTGTGAAAAGAACAAAATTTCTCCGACTTGTGAAGAAGATCAAAAGCATATAATGAATAAACTTGGCAAGGGAGGAAAAAGAAAAAGCAAAACAAAGGAGTGCAGTAGATAAATCTTACCTTGCTGCAGTGTATGACCTGCAGCAGGCACTGCAGTGTCCCAAAACTGCAACTTCGCAGTCTAATTATAAAAGGAAATTTTCCACATATAATTTGACGGTGTTATGATCTGGGAAAGAAAAAAGAAAACTGCTATATGTGGTCTGAAAATATTGGTCACCGGGGATCTAACGAGATTGGGTCATGTGTTTTTAAATTCATAAAAAATAAAAAAGATTGCGGGTACAAAGAATTTTGATTTTTCAGGAACAATACAGTGTCTGGTCATTGCCGATAGCGTTGATGGCTTCAAGAATGGACTTGACAGACTGTGGTGTAATTGATGAAGACTGGGTGCATCAGCTTCAGCTGCCTGCACAGAAATGCTAATAATAATAATTGTGGGGGGCAGAATTTAAATAGGAATATAGTTCTAATGTATTTGTACTGTGCAGCAACATTAAACGTTTATACTACTCATTGCTTCCTTGAGAAGGGACACGCACAAAACGAGGGAGACAGCATGCACAGCACAATTGAGAGGGCAACAAGAAATGTACCTATTTATGTCCCCGACCAGTGGTACATGTTGGCTAGGTCAGCATGTAGAAAGTCTCCCTACGAAGTGGAAGAAATGGGGAATTTTTTCGATTTTTGTCACCTGCAGTCATCCTATTCCAACAATATGGCCAAAGACGAAGATGGAGAAAAAGTAAGATGGCAAAAGGTCCACGTAATAGTAAATTTTAAACAAATTGATATATTAACAAACACACGTATAATGCTGGATCCTCTGCCCGGTAAAGAATCACAAACTCTTTACAGCAGTGAGCAACCAATTTCATCTGCCAAATATAAAGATTTGTTGTCTTTTTGTGAAACTGGGGTAATACCTACCATCTATCATAAATTTTTTAAATCAGTGCTAGTATGAAAAATTGATTGATTACATTATGTATAATTATTTCTAATTGTTTTTTTTTTAATTTTATACCAGGACATTATGGAAAACACAAACAAAGAACATGATTTATTTGCTATGTTTATAAGTAGCGGTCTTTTTTTTGTTATTTAGGTGTGTGTACCTATTTTAATTTTATTTTCTACTTTTATGTTTGAGTACATATATTATGTAAATAATAAACTATGAATCAAATAAGATTGTGATTTTTTTTCATTGTTTTATTTTATAATAATATATAAAGAGGAAAGATTTGATTGTTTGTTTGTTTGCATTGAATAGGCTCCAAAACTACTGAACCGATTTGAAAAATTCTTTCACTTTTGGGAAGCTACACTATCCCCGGGTAACATAGGCTAAATTAAATTTTCAAAAAAAATTGAGATCCTTACTAAAACTCCAATAATGTAACCCAAGGTGTAAAAAAAAAATACCTAAAATATTCTTTACATCGCGTGCGTTGTGAAAACTGTTGATGATAGAATAAAATAGATTATTTTATGTACTACGACTTTGTAGAAGACATCATTATTTACAAAAGGTGTCACAACAGCATAATACGTCTAACTATTATTATAGTTATGCCACAATAAGTGTTCTTTTATTTAAAAAAATCAATTGTAATGCCACCCCTAGAAAAGGCTCTTTATTGGTATCTTGGTATTAAGGTCAGTTGGGGTAAGTTCGTATACGGGTCTAGTTCGTCTAGTGCTTATAAAATCGAAATGAATCGCTATTAGGCCACCGCCATCTCTTGGGCGCGTTAACAACATCCTTGTGAGATATTTTATACTCTTGTTATGGACCAAAGATCAGTCGACCTAACGCAGTGGTAGGGGAGAGTTCTGTCTGGAATTTACTGTCGGGCTTTAGTTGGGGTAAGATCGTCACATCGCAAAAAATCTTTGTAATCCGACATACAAAGCAGTTCATATTTGGTAAGTGCATCTTTTGCATATATTTCTCCACAATAAATTTATTATTTTCAATATTTGAATATGTTTTTAAACACACATGATCACTGCCGGACTATCCCCATTAGTATTGTACATTTGGGGTTAGTTCGTCACATGTATGACGAACTATACCCTTATTTATTTCACATGGGGTTAGTTCGTGCTAATTATATTTCTATACATTAGGTACGGATAGTTCTTTCCTTATCAGTATTTTGGGTCAAATAAAGAAGTAATATTTTCCTCCGTTTTGTTACAGATAAAGCCACTATAATGCCACGAACGTATAAAAGAATATCGAATAGAGGCATGTCTTACACAAAAGATCAATTGAATAATGCCGTGGAAGAAGTGAGGTCTAAAAGAATGAGCGGATATCAAGCCGCGAAATTATTTAAAATACAGAGGATGACACTGATGGACCATGTGAACGGAACACACGGAATAAAATCTAAATCAATGGGTAAACCAACTGCTTTACCCCTAGATGAAGAAAAAAATATAGCCGAAACCCTGCACATATTGGAAAAAAACGGGTTCGGCTATTCTAGAAAAGAATTATTGGAGTTAGTTGGGGATTACGTGCAAGCAAATAAAATAAAAACTCCTTTCAAAAATGGTGTACCAGGTCACGATTAAAAAACCTCAAGCTGTAGAATTGGTCAGAAAACAGGCCTGTGATCCTTTCATAATGAAGGATAATTATAAAAACCTGGGAAGATCTAGACAGCAATATCATAAGAAATGGATTTAAAAAAGCTGGTATTTATCCATTTGATGACGGTGTCATCCCCGACAGCATGTATGACGCTGATACATTAAAGCGATGGCAAATCCGTAATACTCGACCACCACCCTCACCTGCCATTAACACGGAGGAGACAAGATTCGACTTTTTAAATGTAAATGGGATATCGACAATGGAGAATTACGAAGATATGATTGACAATATTGAAAACATTAATTTTGATGATATATGTTTTTCATCTACATTGGAAATGAATGAGCTTAATGGAGAACAAGTAGGTTCAATGATATCTGACGACATTGTTACAACTCCAACAGAGGTGAACATGGAAATTACATCAAAACAAATAATTATTCGTTCATCGACACCTTCCATTTAGAATCAACAAAATAATTTGTTTGAAGATGTGGATCCAATAGCATCAACATCAAAAATGCAGCTTTTAAATTCAACAACTGAATTTCCAGTGTTGTCTGCTGATAGTTGCAATATTCTGCACGACAATCGAAACACTTCAGTCTCAGAAGCCGTCCTAAAATCTGTAGAAAATTCGTTGCATACATCATTCGAACAAATTCTATTAGAAAAAATTAAGCGGAATAGTTCTAATGTTACTGCCAAAGTAAAAAAAGTACGAATTGCAAATGGCGCTGAAGTAATTACCGATGATGAGGTGGTAAAACGTTTGACTGAAATTAAAGAAAACGAAATTTTTGAAACAAGATAAAAAGAAAACAACCGTACGACAAACAAAAAACAAAGGAAATCAAGAGGAAAAAAAAGTCAACAAAACAAAAAAGATGCTTAAAACAAAGACTAAGAAAAGGAAGCGTTCCTCATCCAGTTCAGAAGATGGCTCCTTTTGTATGTCACCACCATCTTCTGACGCGGAGAACTTAATATTCGACTTATCATCAGAACTCGAGGATGAGAATGTAAACGACCCTTTAGAAATAAAAAAGACGGTAGTAATACCACCAGACAATCTGGAAAATATTAAAATTGATGACTGGATTGTTGCTAAGTTTTCAACCAAAAATTCTATCAAACATTTTGTTGGTGAAATTTTGAATATAAACGAAGAAGGCAAACCTGTTGTTAAATTTGACAGAAAAAAGAAATTTCAAAAAATTGGTTCGAAAAATAAGACATTGTTCTGTTTCCCGAATATTGATGATATTTCTGATGTTCATACTAGAGATATAGTTGTCATTCTTCCGAAACCTATACTTTTAAGAAGAGGTGAAATTATGTTTAATGTAATGCTAAACGAATTTAATATTCAATGATTAATTAATTATTTGTCAATGTTTTTTTTATTTGCTTATTTTACTTAGTAGGACCTTCGGTAGTAATATTACTGATTTCCTAAGTTTGTGTTGTATTACGTTAATTAGTATTTTATTAAATGATAGTATTATCATTATGTATTCCTTGTTATTTTATAAGAATAAGCATAAATACATAATGTTTTCAGAGATAACCTACTTTTAATATCCTATCCTCCATATTGCATTCTACATATGGGGTTACTTCGTCATAAGTAGGTACATGTGCCGAACTAACCCCAAACTTAAAAGAAACTATCACAAAATGGTAATTGTCTTTGGTATTTAAATGGTTTGTATAATACTTTCCTTACTTTTTGAACATATTCCAACGATCTAACCCCATTTGGCTCTACAATGTCTTGTATCGAAAATATTATTCTCTGACGAACTAACCCCGATTCTAGGGGTAAGTTCGTCATAGAGGCCATTTTCAACATTTTGTTCAAAATAATACAACAAAATTTACCGTATTATTCTGAAACAATCACCATTATTACAGAACAGTATAAGTTTGTGTACCAGTAAAAAATAGTAATAAAAAAATAGTTACTAATCGTACAGTAATCTCTTAAAGTAGTACTATTCAATTTATATACCGATCTTACCCCAACTGACCTTACTCCTTATCAAAATAAATTACTTCATAGTCAAGACTGCTTCAATATGTTTATATACATTTTTGAATTATTCAATTTGGACATTCCATTTGAAAGATATCACGAGTTTAAAAATGTAAGTATTGGAAAAAAAGCAGTCTCTAATCATCTCAACTTATCCGATGTAGACGTCCGTACGGGAGCGGGGAGGGGAGCATGTCAAGAAAGTAGTGTTGTGTAAGTAAATATTTAACAGTTACCAAATATCAGTTTAGCACATACTCGTTTACATAACTGTTATTGCATTCTCCGATACCTGTTAAAAAATTTTCTGTTAAAGATAATGTTACTAGACCGCCATCGATAACTGATATCCACTAACTGTTACAGTACTTGTTATCCAGTACAATTCTCAATGCTGTTATCCTGTTATCGTCCTTAACTGTTAAAATTTTACCTGTTTCAACCGAAATAAAATCAGTAAAAAGTAAAGTTAGATAAACCCATATAAAAAAAGGTATTAAACAATAATATACTAATAAAGTATGTCCCATACATTACAAATGGCCACTTTGTTTAAGTGGTATTATTGCATTGCTATAAAGATTTTTTCTACATTGAAGCCGGTTACGCGGTATTCATTCGAACTATTATTGTGTACCTACATGGCAATATAATGACACGAAGTCAAAATGATGTATTATAAGGTATCAATTTTGTGTACCGTGAGCGCATGATTATTAGTCCCTTTTAAGTAATTCACGCTTTTACTTAAGTACATTTTATTTATATGATGAAATACATGGATACAAGTAGAGTTGAACAAAATTATCTAGCCACTTTTTATCTATACCTACCAATAACATATTATAAAGAGTTGATTGATTTGATTTATGAAGGGGGGGGGGGTTAATATAAGTAGGTAAAAAAATAACATTTTAAAATAACTCTACAATCTCTACAAGAAAGTAAATGCTGCGCGACTCGGTTCTTTCGCCTTGAAAATATTTTGAATTCGCTTAGTAGGCAATTAAACTCGACAAAAAAGTTATTTTCAAAGGCAGTTTAATTTTTTTTATCATTTTAAAATACCCAAAAGATCAAGATCTCAACATTCTAGAAATAGTTCCCAGGAGAGGGCATCAAAAATACGTCATAATGAAGAATCTTAATCGGAAACTGAGAATCGTCTTGCAAGTCGGAGAGAATACGGGTCGCAATCGCGTGCCAGAGAGTCGAGTATCGAGCGTTCGCAGCGGCTTGCTGAAAAAAATTTGAGAACCTCTGAAGTACGGGCGCGAGAGTCGAGTATCGAGCGTTCGCAGCGGCTTGCTGAACAAAATTTGAGAACCTCTGAATTACGGGCGCGAGAGTCGAGTATCGAGCGTTCACAGCAGCTTGCTGAACAAAATTTGAAAACTTCTGAAGTACGGGCGCGAGAGTCGAGTATCGAGCGTTCGCAGCGACTTGCTGAACAAAATTTGAGAACTTCCCAAGTTCTCGCGCGAGAGTCGAGTACAGAGCGTTTGCAGCGGCTTGAAGAGCAAAATATTAGAAACATAAAACTCGCACTAGGGAATCGAACTCTGAGCGTTCCCAACGGCTACAAGATCAGAGAGAAAGACAACAGACGTTAACGAGTAGAGCTCGCAATCGAGTTTTAGCTCACAGTAACAGATCAGCTTTCAGATACGATCCACAGATTGATTACACTCAACAGCCTTCAATCCAAATCGGAGACATGAATAAGATCTGCTTTAAGTGTTCTGCCAAAAATGGGCCGATCAATCTAATGGAATGTGCTGTGCTTCTGGAAAAGTTAGTCTCCCCAATATTGAGAAGCCGCCACAGCAAATAAAAAAATCTTTTGACAAATAATCATTCACTATCTGGACATTTTTTAACCAACATACGAAAGTACAATAGCCTCTTTCAAATGACTTTGTTTGGCGCGAAAGAAATTAGGGAACAAAATTTCATGCCAACTTTTAAAATAGAGGAACAAGTAGGGGAGAGGCGTACAAAATGGCATAGGCGGGTAAAATGGCACACTTAGTTTTCTCCAAAACCACAGACATACTAGTTCTCACAATAGCCTATAAAGGACCGCTCACTAACATGTCCTAACCTGTGTTGACGTCAGTCGCGTCCGTTGAGTCGTGTGGTGTAGACACGTCTTTCTTTGATTTTTGCAGTCGCGAGTTTTACTCGGATAGATTTTGTTTCGTATAAAAGTAAGTATTTTTTACGTTCTTTTGTTTGTATTTAGCGTTCATTTATTGAAATTTTATTAAATAACTTCGAGAATGTTTAGATATCTCAAAATTCTGATTGCATTTTTATTTATTGTTTTCTAATGTTCGAGGTTATGAAGTGGACAAAATGGCATACACCTTGTTCGGGTAAAATAGCATACTATGTCATTTGACCCACCTTCTTTTTATTTTCCCAGATAATTGAACATCATGCCTCGCAACTATTCTAGAAAAACAGACCGACAGGGTTGGGATAAAATCTCTATGGAAAAGGCTATTGAAGCTGTGAAGACCAATAAAATGGGCTGGCTATTGGCTTCAAAGATTTTTAACGTCCCACAATCGACTCTTAGAAGACATGCACTGGAACAAAATAAAGTCTTAGCTCCAACTACAAAAGGTATGGGTAGATACAGGAGTGTCTTCACATATGAAATGGAACGACAACTGGTGGAACACATTAAATTACTAGAAACGAGATTGTTTGGATTTACAAGGCGGGAAGTTTTGGAATTGGCCTACCAGTTTGCAGATGAGGTTAATATACCTCATAGCTTCAACAATGAAAAAAAGATAGCAGGCAAGGAATGGTTGAATGGATTTCGACGCAGACACCCGGACATATCCTTGAGGAAACCTGAAGCGACTTCAGCTGCAAGAGCCCAAGCCTTCAACAAGCCACAAGTAGCACTGTTTTTTAACACTTACCAAGACATTATTCAGAGTAATAAAATTTCTCCGCATAGGCTCTACAATGTCGATGAGTCAGCTTTATCAACAGTCCAGAGACCCCAAAAGGTCTTTGCTACTACTGGGCGTAAGCAGGTTGGGGCTTTGACTAGTGCTGAAAAGGGATCTCATGTGACAATCGTTTGTTGCATGAGTGCAAATGGCCATTTTATCCCGCCGTGTTTAATTTATTCTAGAAAAATCATGAAGGAGTTGATAGACGAAGCTCCAATCGGTAGTTTGGGTATTGCGCAAGAATCTGGTTGGATGACAACAGCTGTATTTTATAAATGGTTGGTGCACTTTCAGACGCATGTAAAAGCGAGCCTTGATGACAAAGTGCTTTTGGTAGTTGATGGACATATCAGTCATAAAGGTATTGAAAGCTTGACATTTGCAAAAGAGCATGGAATTATTATGGTGTGCTTGCCACCTCACTGCACGCATCGCATGCAACCATTAGATGTATCTTTCTATGGTCCACTGAAGACTTATTTTAATCAAGAAGTGAGCACTTGGTTAAAGATCCATCCAGGCAGAGTTGTTACTCACTTTCAAATAGGTGCAATACTCAACAAAGCTTATGGCAAAGCAGCAACGGTCCAAACTGCAGTCAATGGATTTCAAAAAACTGGTCTCTGGCCTGTTGATCCAAACATATTTCCAAATTATTTGTTTGAGCCTGCTGAGACGACAAACATCCCCATGCAACTAGATAGGGTAGAGCCTGAAGAGGATTCAACGGCAGCAGAAAACCTATGTATACCCTCAGCAGGTCCATCACAAGTAGAAGCAGGCAATTCCACATCCCTGATAATTGCAAGCACATCAGCCGCAGACAACCCACGTCCACTCTCAGTAATCCTATCTGGAGACACAAATACTGAAATACCTACATCATCTAAATTGTTACGCCAAGATATGAATATCAATATTCCAGTCAGCGTGCTATCTCCAGTGCCGAAAGGGATATATGTGTCTGGACAAGGCAAAAGAAAACCACGCAAGAAACCAATTTGTTAACTTCAACGCCAAATATAGAAGAGGCAAAAGTAAAATCCGCTCCTCCACCTGTTCCAAAGAAAAAAGCGAGAAAGGTAACAAAAGCTTTGGATTTTAGTTCCGAAAGCGAAAATGATTTATCATCATTACAATCTAACACCGAAGCCGGGAATGATGATGAAGATTGTCCTTGCATTTATTGCAATGACCTCTACTCCAGGTCCAAGCCAAGAGAGGTCTGGCTAATGTGCTTGAGCTGTAAAAAATGGGCTCATGCATCATGTGCAGGTGTTCCGAAAAAGACAAAACGTTTTACCTGTGAACTCTGCATGTAACTGATTGATTTTCGTTACAAATTAGGTATGTCATTTTGTCCACATCACGTGTGTCATTTTACCCACCTAGGGCGGACAAAACGGTTTTTGTTCATGTTTTAAAAAATGTTTTGTTATTCTATGGTTATTGTATTAAGCTGATTGATCTCTATAATTCTAACTAGGTAATGAACCAAAGAATACATAGTTACATAAGTGTTCAATATTATTAATAAATAAAGATATATTTCATTTCAGACGCAGATCAGCTATCGTTGCGGTCAAACATAGCTCCAATCATTGGGAAAATTAAATAGGTATGTTACAATAATGCTTACGTAGAGATTCTGTATTGTATATCCTGTCTAATTAAATGTTTGTTCTTTTAACTGCTAATTAATATTGATTCGATTGGAGCGATTTATATTGCTACGTTATTGTCCTACCAGCTAAGGTGATGCGAGTACATACATACTGCCCGTGTAGTGGCCACGGCCTTCGCGCTGGTATGAATGCAAGTAAGTAGGTGCCTACTTGCGCACGTAAGAGAACCCTGTACGAAATCTTTTAAAAATGTTTTAGATTAATATGGACCTATTATGTATGTGATTTATTATTTGCATTTTATTAATTATGCAACATATTATGTGACAAATTGATTGAAATAAAATACAGGTATGTAGCAGTCGGTCTCCGAGCTCCAAGACCTCCTCCTTCGACGATCAGAGTGTGAGTGAGAGGAGCGCGGGGAGGGGTCCTGTTAAAACGTTCCTCGCTTAACGCAAGTGTGAATGAATCATACTTGCCACCAGTGTAGAGAGAACGGAATAAAATAAAAGCGAATTTGATTTTCAAACATGTTGTGTTTATCATATTCATTGCATTGTTGCTTATTACGTGGAATAGTATTGACTGACTTCGCTTCGGAAACTGACTCTGCCTGCCTTCTTCTTCATACAAAAATTACTTTTATTGGTACACCTTACTACACCTCTCTCTCTTTCTGCACGTACTTACCACTGTGGGCTAAGTACTTCTATTCTTCACGCCGACCTGGGACGGAAGCCGCTGGGACAAGGGCGTCGCCAAGGGGGTAGGGGGGGGGCAGCTGCCCCCCGGGCTAGCGACGACATTGCGCTGGGACTGTAAAAGCTGTGGACGAAAAATTAAGTTGTCGAACAAAAAAAATTCCAAAGTTAACCCAAAGATAATTGAAAAAAAAAAGAATTTTGCAATATTATACTAATAAATCACATCCACTTCAATATTTCGAAAACTTTTTTCCAGAAAATTTATTGGAACTTATTGTTGAAGAAACCAATAGATATGCCCATTCAAAAAAGTAGTAAAAATTGGACCCCAACAACTATGGAAGAAATAAAAGCATATTTAGGAGTACGTATCCTGATGGGAATGAATCCTCTACACGACACAGAGCTGTTCTGGTCATCAGATCCATTTTATAACAATCCAGTTATTTCTGGTGTTAATAAAAATATGGAACTAGCTGTCCAAGATACCTATTATCAGTAAGAAACTATCTTCAAACAAGCTTCCAAAACATATGATGTACCACGCTCGACATTGAAAAGAAAATTGAAAGAATAATCGAGTTAGCAAGTAAAAGAGCCTAAGGGCTAAGAGTTTTTTAAACCAGTTTTTACGATTGTTTGGTCTGTCTGCTAAGTTAACGAGAGAATTAATTAGCCTTTCAGTTGGCTGAGAAGAATAAAATTGCTCATAATTTTGATCAAAACACCAAAGCGCAAGCCACAACCTCATTGATAAACAGGGAAGAAGACCGCAAAAAAAAAGAAAAGATACGAAAATTGTAAAGAAAGTGATTTAGAAGAGGAGGACGTTGAATGCCTCTATTAATTGTGGAAACTTCTACTCACAATCCAGGGAAGGATGGGAGTCTTGTCGTGCGTGCAGTAGATGGGCCCACTGTTCATGTGCTAGGAAGACGACAATGATGACGAATCCCTCCATATTTGCTCGTTTTGTGTCAAAATTTAAATGTATTTACGTCATGCACAAAAGTCTCGAAAATTTTGGATGAGATTGTTTTTTTTCATGGTTGATGCATGTGTTATAAATTCATATATAATGTACATGCAAAATCATAAAGAACGTTAAACTTCTCATAAAGATTTTAGTCTACTTTTGGAAAGAGCTTTAATCGGTGGTTTTACAACAAAGAAAAAAGCGCTTGTTGTGAATAAAAAGTATGGAAATGTTGGTGTACCCGATGAAATACGCTTATTATCAGACGGGTTGCACATGCCTGAGGAGTCCACATATAAAAGATGTAGATTTTGTAGTACCAAGAAAGAAGGAAAAAGAACAAAAGTCATATGTTCGTATTGTAAAGTTCCACTGTTCACCAATAAATGCTTCAAATCTTTCCATATGTCACCCAAAGAAAAATAAATCTATATTAGCTTTTCATAATCTTGTCTTGATTGGTCATTATTTTAGTAGTACAGTAGAAGTCCATTAGTCCGGCATCCAACAGTCCGGAATGCCCGATAGTCCGGCATCGCTCCGGAAAATTGTAAAAAATTTGGTTTTCACCAAAAATATGTCTTTAAAGCAAAAAAAAAAACGCTTGAGAGCTATTCAGAAGTTTTCGGGATCATCCGGGAGCTCTCGGTATTGTTCGAAAACAATTAGCGGCAATGACAGGGCCAATAATTGTTGAAAAGGCAAAGAAATTCGGCCAAGATTTAGGAAAAACCTGCCTGAAGATGAGGTAGAGGAGTGGCTTCTAATCGAGAAGAATGAGCCTGTTGAACAAGAACTAACCGATGAGGACATTATCAACATTGTAGTAAACCCCCAGCCTACTCAAAATCTTGAAGAAAGTTACTCAGATGCCGAAACGAAAGAAAAGGAAAAAATCAGCTGGGCAGAAGCTGCAGAATCACTAAATAAGTTTATCTCTTTTGCTGAGGCTAGTACTAACTACAGTGCTTCAGAAATTATTGATTTCCATTAGAAATAATTTTTTATACTAAACGCCAAAAGTCAAGAACACAAAAAGACATTCGTGACTTTTTTAAATCTAAGTGAAACATGTTTTACAGTACGTGTACATACATTATATGAAATGTAAAATTGTTTTATGTATTTGTAGTTTAATTATTAACCTAATTGTTCTTATAATTACCGCCCGATAAACCGGAATATTCGATAGTCCGGCACCGAACCGGTCCCGAACGTGCCGGATTATCGGACTTCTACTGTATGTACAAAATTATATACAGGAAGACCTAGACTTTCGCACATTCGACTTTCGAACAATACGCTATTCAGCATATTTTTGAACAATCGTTTTTTATTATATTTTTTTTCACGATAATGCGAAAATCTTTGGTTGCATACAGTTTTTTTCCATTACACTATCGCGAGCGAGTCCGAGCGCATGCGTGTGTATGTACCCACTACACACTATCGTCACTCTCTAATCACGACAGGTTCAGTCTTGCGTTAACGCACGTACATGTGCATTGTTCCGTGAGTTTTGTTTTAAATATTTCGTACCCGTTTAAACATGAGTGAGAAACGAAAAAACGGTGAAGTAGATATGGCTAAAAAAAAAACAGAACCCATAAACTTCATACTATGGCAACTCAAACCATCATAGAACAATAGCGAAGTTACAAACCTTTTATTTTAATTTGTAAATACTGTAGTCATGAAACGACACAAGTCTTCACAGACCTTAATTATTATTATTTTCTTCTTATCCATAATAATTGCATTAACATTAAATCCAAGACATTTGTTTTAATGTAAAAATGTAAACATTATTCAACGGAGCCAACATTGTTCAGAAAGAGAAGGGATTCTTACCACATTTTTTGTACGATAGCTCTAGACAATAATTAGAATACATCAGTAAGCATAGCTATATCATAGTGAATTATTATAATGTAACAGTGCGACACGCACACACATACCCGTACCTACTTTGGGTAACCCATTTGTTATTTGTTTAAACCATTTTTTTTTGACACTTGTACCGATAGGGAAATACTCTAGCTTACTTACAAGCAAAACTTATTTTTTTCTGTTCATAGACCTTAAGTAAATGTATAGTACATGAGCTAATCAGCATATAAGTACATCAGCTCCTAAGTTTTGAAGATACCTAAACTTTTCAATTTAATTATTTTTACTTTTTTTTTATATATGACTTTAGCGGCACAACACATGTACACGCATGCCATTTATGCTTTTGTTTTCATATTTTTTTGTATACACCTTTTCATACATCCACACCACGGATGCTTAACAATCATAGCAAAACACTGTATGCAAGGTCTCTCACTCCACACATCATATGGAACACACCCATAGGGTTGTACCATACTAGACCATGCGGACCAACCGCATAGTGACCATTCCAGGGTACGGGTTGTAAGAATTGTCTTCTTCTTGCTCTTCTACAACCGGTACCCCCCTAACTTAGTTCAAACTTTACTAGTCATAAATCTAATTATATGTATTTTTCTTTTCTTTCAAGGAGGGAGGTTGGTGTGGAGCCCAGGGCGGCGGTGGCAACTAGTTTTTATTGTCACACAAGCCCGCATCGCAGCACTGCAGCGGTGACGAACAACCAGCGGAGCGGAGTCAAATCACTTCTACTTTGAACGCGCCGCCGCTCGGGTCTCTCCGCCGATTTCGTACTTATTATTAAATTCAAATATTAACTTGTCGATTCATTGTCATATGTAAATTACTGTAATAAATTCAGTGTTCAGTTTTCAACGTATTTATTTTATCTCACATTTAAATATACCTTCTGAATATCTAATCCTCGACGTGGCACCTTGCCACCACCGTGTAACACACACGGTCTAAGGGAACCTCTACTGGAGGGCCCGCAGAGTATACTTGGAGAATCTAAAGTAGCCTCTCTCGGGATACCGAGAGAGAAAGCCTGCGACACTGACTACCCGACGGATCTTCATCTGCACATACCAAATACACCGTTTGATCGGGAGTCACGCTGGATGCTACACTGGTGACCCCGACGTGATCTTCATCAGCACATACCAAATACACCTTTTGATCGGGAGTCACGCAGGATGCTACAATACAATCGAAACAAAGATGGATATAATAAAACGAACTGAAAATGGAGAATTGTATGCTTCAATTGGCCGTTCTTATGGTATTAACAGGCAGGGCCGTCACGTGGTTTTTAGGCGCCCAAGGCGAGGCTTTAATCAGCGCCCCCCCCCCCCCCCCAAGCTCTCTGCTTTGGGATTCGGTGGTTGCCTGCTGGACTGGTTCGCAAACTACCTCACTGGCCGTACCCTATCTGTAAAGGTTCACAGCACCAGCTGGGGTATTCTCGTAGCGTTCTTAATTCGAACTCGACTGAAATTTGTTCTTAAAATGACGGATTGGACTAGACCACGTTCTTAAATTAGTTTGTATTCATACAATTTTTTTGAAATTCGAACGCATTTAGGTCCGTGACCGCAGTTTTTAAACTTAAACTGATTGATTACGAGAATAGCCACCCAGGTCCAAACAGTTCACTGCAGAATGTGGCTTACCGCAGGGGAGTCATTTCGGTCCAATTTTATTCTTAATCTTTATCAACGACATAGGGAGAGCTTTTGAAGTCATCAAATTTCTGCTTTTTCGCAGATGACCTTAAATTGTATAAAGAGAAAAAATATCGATGATTGTAAAGTTCACCAACACAATTCGGACAAACTCACTCAGTGGTGTGAAAACAATGAACTTTTTCTTAACATTGAAAAATGCCACTATCTTAGATTTTCAAGAAACAAAAATTTATTAAATTCAATTACTCTATCGAAAACAAATTGTTGAAATGTGCAGACGAAACTAGGGCATCATTTTCGATAATCGTCTATCATTTGTCAACCACATAAATGAAACTACCAACAAAGCCTTGCACACTCTAGGTTTTATCCTTCGAAGAACAACCGGTTTAAAAATATACGCCCCTTAACTCTACTGTACACATCTATGGTGCGTAGCATCCTCGAATACGGCTCACCCATATGGTCCCCCATGTACAGTAACAATACCAACAGTATTGAAAGAGTGCAGAGAAAATTCTTCCGTCACATCAATTATAAACTAGGTATCAAAACCGGACTCATGAAATTATCAAAGAGTAGAATCGTAACAGATTTATCTCTCTTATTTAAAATTCTAAAAGGATTGATTGGCAGTTCTGCGCTAGTGAATAGTATTGAGTTGCGAGTACCGAACAGGCAAACTAGACAAAAGGAAATCTTTCACTGCAACAATACTTATATAGGCGTGGACTTCAGATCCGGGGTCCCGGATTCGATTCCCGATCGGGTCATGGTTTTTCACTTGAAATTTAATAATATAACACTTTTCTATACAAAGGCCTGTCTCAGATTGGACGGGACCGGTTGACTGGAAAAAATTGCCACAGGCAATAAGTTCCGCCGGCTATACTGACACCTTTGTAATTTTTCCAATTTCTATATTCTACATTTCACTTTTATTTTATTTATATGACGTTTTGTACATACATTTTATTTTTAATTATTTCATTTTATATGCCCCTTCCATTTGTCATGTATCCATCACACCAAATATTTAAAATGTGATTAGTGCTACTTATAGTTTTTGTTGTGATTTATACTTTAATTTAAGTTTTGAGGGATATGCTTGTATTGTGTAAATTTTTGTTAAATAAATAGAAAAGTGTAAATTTATTTATTTATCATTTTTTGTGAACACATTGTGATGGGACAGTTTTTGAATAATTGTGATAGGACATCTTTTATAATTATTGTCAGAGAGAAATACCTACCTACCTATCTTTATTGTTTTTGAAGTGGCTATTATGATATTACAGTGTAGACTTCTTTGTTATTATTTTTGTGAAAACATTGTGATAGGACAGTTTTTGAATAATTGTGATAGGACATCTTTTATAATGGGATGTTTTTTTTCCTTTTTGTGCCGCTAGAGGCGCCCTTGCTAATCCGGTCTATTGTCAAATTCAGTGTTGCCAACGGGGGCGATTTACTTCTTCTTCTTCTTATGGTCGCTCACAATCTAACCTCCAAAATATCATTCTAGTTTATTTCAAATTAAACAACTTATATATTATTATACTCGTACATGATAACTTACAATAGGTTTAGAGTAATCATTGTACATTTTTTACATACTATTACAAATAAAATTGTTCATCTTTTTTTATATACCTACCTAAATATAAATTAAAAAATACAGAACAGCACCCCTGAGATTTATTCTCAAATTTATGGGCAACAAAATCAACAACTTCTTAGCAACACAATGGAAAACAAACTTCCCAACGTTGGCATCACTGAAAAAAACATCTCTACGTTGGCAGCACTGAATTTGACAATAGACCTGATTAGAAGTTCTGCCACCTAGTGTGTATTGTCGGAAGCTCCCCAGAAAACTTCCCATTGTCAGAGAGAAGTACCCCTACCCTAGACTCCTTTGTTATTATTATTTTTAAAAATATATAACAAATAAATGATTATTAATGGAATAATTATTTAAAGCTAAAATAGCAGTATCTGTATAATTTGTTAGTATTTTTTTTTGCTCTTGTGTTGTTATTCAGAATTATGCAATTGTTGTTTCAGTTTTGAAGTGTTGTACTGTAGCTGTACTTCCTTTTATTTTTGTTATTTTATATTATTGATTAAATAAATTGTGTTTAAATTTTGTGATAAAGACGCTTTGTTAATACGTGTATTCACTTTTTGGTTCTTTTGTAAATGAATTTTTGTGTTTTAAAGATGCCTAAAGGAGGAAAACTGCGCATAGTTTTTATGCAGTAGATGACAAGGTTGTCATGTGTTATATTTGCAATGCAACCGTTTCCTGGGATTTTGGAAATTTGGTTGATGGAACCAGTAAAAAATCTTATTACTAAAAATATGACTGAAAAGATTGACTATCCATGTTTTAGAACAAAGCTATACTTAACCAAGTGATTTCTGTAGAAGATCTTCTTGTGGCCACAAACGAAGTCGACTGTTATGGCGGCATGCTCCATGGATCAATTTACGCATCGATAGAGATTTTTGGTAAGCGAGTTGCTTTCAGTCTTTGCTGACAGAAATATTTGCTTTCGTCTATGGTTTTGGTGACTCCGTGCATTATCGCTTCGTGTGTTTGTCGGTTACCTCTAACCAAAAATCTCTTTTCACAGAACCTGCACTGCTCGTTGAAGTTTTTCTCATGCCAAAGAGTATGCCTCTTCAAGTTGGTGGACGAAACAAATTTCTTATCGCACTGAGTGCATGCGAAATTTCTTGTGTTTGTGTGCCTTAAAAAAAAACACAAGAAAAATAATCAATAAGTAGTTGTAGGGAAGAAGTAGATACCAGATACCTTGTTTAAAACCCACTGATTGATTAATAAATTTAATCTGGTCGTGACACAAAGGTTGAACCTTCAATACCACTGAGGGCTTTCAACTGTCACTTTGAATCATTTTTACAAAAAATACAATTAATTATGCCAATGCAAAGTTTTGTACTATGTTGATGCAATCAATATATTATGATTCCTATTCATAAATCTAAGATCCACATTATCCTCCCTGCCTATCCACATGGTTGCACCCGCAACAATTTGCTGTCTGTGAAGACAATGCGTCTGTCAGTGTAAATCAATTAAAAGTGTGTTACGAGTTCCGCAGTGTTAAAGTCAACGCAGTCTATTGTCGTTTGCAACGGATCAAATTGTTGGCGAGTTACATATGTAATATTATTATACGCTGTTATAATTATTTATTATCTTGGGGGTGTCCATTAATCACGTGAGCCCAAAAGGGGGAGGGGGGGTCTGGAAAAAATCACGATAGATCACGTAGGGGGGGGTCTAGTGAGAAAATCACGTGTATTTATTTTTTCTGGTGAATTTAAAGAAACACAGTTGATTTTTCAGAAATTATAAAAAATGATGAAAATTAAATCATAAGTTTCGGAATTCTATGTACTAAAAAAGTACACGTGATTTTCGGGGGGAGGGGGGGTATTCTCGAACATCACCAATATCACCAGGGGGAAGGGGGGTCTCAAAAGTAGCAAAAAAACATCACTTGATTAATGGACGCCCCCTTTAATAAAAGTGAAAGAATATTAAAGGACAGACAGTGCATTAAAGTAGATGCGATCTATTTCATTTGCCCCTTTACGAAACATATTTATTCATTGTTAGCTATTTATTTTACAGTTTGATGCTATATTAAGTATTTGAATCTATGTGAAATGATCAGTTAATTAACAGTTTTGTACTGCTACTGACTATTGTCATAAATAGAAATGATCACACTGGGCTACATTTTTCTTATTGTGAGTGGATTCAACGAATCGTGGGTCATCATTACGAGCTCTGCAGAATTCTCCACCAGGACAAGTTAGTTAGGAATTCAGTTAAAGCATTAAGTAAATATACAGGGTGACTGGTAATTCAATACATTCCTTGAATGGGGTTATACTAGAGCAAATTTGCAACAATTTTATTTCCTGAATTAAAACAAACACAGTTGCACTTTCACGATATTTTATTGACGCTCAAGCCCTTTCGTCTATCTCATGTAGACATTATCAAGAGACTCTCTCAGAGACACTCTCTCTCAAGAGAGTCTCTTGATAATGTCTACATGAGATAGACAAAAGCGCTCGAGCTTCAATAAAATATCGTAAAAGTGCAACTGTGTTTGTTTTAATTCATTATAATGAACTTTCACTACGTAAATACACAAACCTTACAAAATATAATTTTATTTCCATTAACCAGGGGTCATTTTAGAGTTTTTTTCAATTTTCCACCTTTTGACTTAAAATTGAAAATTGTGAATAAAATACTCCATTTAGGAAAATAAAAATACATTTTTCCAATAGCTGAAGAATAAAAGAATGGTTGAAGAAACAATCAAGACGAAAATTTCAAAAACCTCAGATATACAACGTTTTAAAATAACACGTTGATTATTTTCCAAAACTGTAGTAAAGTGGAAAAGATTTATACCTTTTCGGAAAGCTTATTAATTGGGGAAGTTTTTCCTGTGGTTTTTACGCCAAGTATATTTATCCATTATGGGACGCAGTGACGGCAGCCTCCATGGAGGCTGCAGGCTAGTATTCAAATAATAATAAATATTATACTTTTTTGGAGTAACTCCCTTAGAAAAATCGAAATTAAAAATGAAAAAAACTGACATGTGATTTTAAAACGTTGTATATCTGAGGTTTTTGAAATTTTGGTCTTGATTGTTTCTTCAACCATTCTTTTATTCTTCAGCTATTGGTAAAATGTATTTTTATTTTCCTAAATGGAGTATTTTGTTCACAATTTTTAATTTTAGGTCAAAAGGTGGAAAATTGAAAAAAACCAAAAAGTTAAATAACTCTAAAACCACCGGCATTTGACCCCTGGTTAATGGGAATAAAATTGTTGCAAATTTGCTCTAGTATTTCAAATAATGTATCGAATTACCAGTCACCCTGTATTTACCATTGTCGACTTCCGGGTAGACATTGGGCTCTACGGCATTCTGTACAAGTGGCAAACACAATAGACCCGACAAGAGTTGCAGTTCTATCAGGGGCAATGTTAAAAAATAAGTAGGTACTATATTTACCTTCTTTCGTGTTCAAGTTTAGCTCCGGATGTGAAAAATCTCTTCTCGCAGTAGGAACATGGATATTTTCTGTCGTTGTTGTGTCTATTGATATGACTCTGCAGTTGGTATTTATCCGTAAACTCTTTGCTGCAAAGGTGGCACATGAACTTTTCCCCCGTGTGAAGTTTTCTATAATCGGTTGAAAGGAATTTTTGTTTAAACAATTTTGTGGTGGTATATCTTTAGGAATAAAACTGAATGTTTGTGTGACTCTATAGATTCAGAGACCAGTGAACGTATTTCAATGAATCTTTGGAGATCTGTTCGACTCCTGGAAGGTTTAAGGAGAGTATGATTTCAATGCCACTCCTTGGAGGGTAGTCATAAGTAGAAAAGGCTAAAATGTAACAAATTGCATAAACCAGGAGTAAAATTATTTTTTTTATTCTGGGTTAGGTCGAAGTTCGACGGGCGGGTCAGCTAGTTTTATATATTTTTTAAACAAACACAAATTTCACTATTATTAAAATTTATTTATTTATTTTATTTTCGTTTTTTCTTTCATCAGCCGGCATTACAGTATTCACCTATGCGCCGGCAGATGTCAACAAAATATATCACAATCAGATAATGATTAAAAACAATTCACTTAAGAACTACCCGAGGTCTCATATAAAGATCACAAACATTCAATTAACAAATCAAGTTCAAACAAATAAGAAAAAAAAAGAAATAAATCAATATGACATTAGAAGTTATACATAACGAGAGCGCCTCATCAGCCGTCGTTCGACGATCAACGTTGACGCCATCTATAGGTACCAAATATTATGTTTAGTGATGTGCATCTCACAACATCGATACATCGCACACAACATTTAATACAATATTTTAACATTGATTTGCAAAATGTTACAAAATGTTTTAAACACAAATGCAACAAGGGACCTATGCAATCCACAAACTCTCCGTAGGAACAGTGAAAAATATCAATATGTGCTGAAACATAGTTCAATAAGCGGACGGCCTTGCCCATGGGGGAGTCCGCAATAATGTCAGTCCTACCATGTGGTGGGTAAAAAAGATTGTAAGGACGCAATTTGTTATAT
The DNA here is from genome assembly GCA_963576905.1 of Mystacides longicornis. Lineage (NCBI taxonomy): Eukaryota > Metazoa > Arthropoda > Insecta > Trichoptera > Leptoceridae > Mystacides > Mystacides longicornis. The sequence continues at coordinate 30,728,507 of OY756426.1, read as the reverse complement.
GAGTCGGGAACAAACAGACTCAGTTCCGCCAATACTTCATGTTGTGTATATTTTTAATTTAATTTAATTAATAAATGAATAATGTCATGTCGCGTATTTTTGTGCATAATTTCTTTCTGAAATAGAAATAAATACCTTCGACTCGTACTGTTAATAATATTATGTACAAAAAAAATATTATTTTGACAATAAAGTCTTCTTTATGACGTTTTACAATTATTATTATTATGAATTAACCCATCCGAATCACACCGAGAGAAATGTGCCGAAATTCACAATCGTACGTCGTACCGACCTGCATCCGCTTACCAATATTGCCATTTTACTACCTGCTACTGCCATCTATGCAAAACCTAGATTAATGTTATTGTAGAAGATAAGATTCAAACCTTTTTATTCGAATATTTTGCTGCTTAAGAGTTTTATACAAAATAAATCGCATACACGCTGGTAAAGAAGGGATAGAAATTTTACCTGCGCGGTTTGTATGGCCGCCATATTTGTTTTTGATGTTTGCTTCCGCGCGCGCTGTGTTATTTATGTTATTTTTATCACGTTTTCGTTATTTTGAAATTGTATGATATAAACTAAAATGTAATTTAACATTTGTTGAAGAACTGCATTGAAGATTATGATATGAGATCCGTTTCCTGTGATGATATTTTCTCATCTAATCGTTTGGGAGAGTTAAATCAATATTGGTAAAGAAAATACAAAAAATAAAATCACAAGACATAAAAAAATGATTTACTCTAATAATGAATATCTTTTCTACTTAACTTCCAATTTTTATAAAGATTCTCCAATCAATAACTTTGTTTTGACAAAATTAAAATGAACATCTAGTATGACATTTGGTGAGTACATTTTAAATGGGAATTTAGTGCATAGATTTCTCCAAACAAATAGGATGCGTATGGGTTAAAACAAACACAGTTGCACTTTCACGATATTTATCGTGTAAAATATCGTGAAAGTGCAACTGTGTTTGTTTTAATTCATTATAATGAACATTCACTACGTAAATACACAAACTTTATATAAAAAAAATCATTATTGTTGCATTGTAAAAAAAAATACATAAAAATGACAGTAAAAGAAAGTTACTTGTGTTTCATAATGCCAGCTTGTGATATGAACTCTTTATTACATCCCTCTTGGTCACATACAAGTTTCTTTCTGTTGCTGTTATGTGTTGTCATATGACTTATCAATCTAGATTTAGTCTTAAAAAATTTCGCACAGTAATCACATTTAAATGTTAGTTCTAAGCCGCAATATGCCTTATGGTCCACCTCGGAACGATAAGCTGGAATGTTTAAAGACAACATATTGTTTTATTTTATGTTTATGTATTAACGGTTTGCGCAGAATTTTAAAGGTAGGTGGAGAAAAGAAACCCCCACTATTATGTCACCAGAAAATACATAAGTTTATAAATTTGTCTGGTTTCTGGCTGAAGAAATAGCTGAAACAAAACTGGGAATTGCAAAAATCATAGGGAGAAGCTGGGTTGCCAGGTTTTTTCCAAAAAAATACCGCACCAGTCTATAGTTCAATAAAATACCGAATACCTGGCAACCCTGGGGAGAGGATGTAGGAGCTATAGATTTAAATCAAATTTAAGTAAAAAACTTTTTAACTATTCCACAATTTTATTACACCTGACATGTTTCGAAGGGGCACGCCCTTCATGGTCACAGGTTATTTTTACTTAAATTTGATTATTTAAATTACTTCCACCAAGAAAAATGCATGTTCAACAACTTAAAAATTTTAGCTATAGATTTGTTTTTACTTCAAATTGGACATTAATAAAATAAAAATGGGCATTTTTCAAATAAATTAGACTTAACAAAAAAATTTGACGCAGTGTAATGTCTTTTGTAAAAAAAGTTATGGAATGTATATTTTTTTCTACCCATCCGGTCCCGTCCAATCCTAGACAGACCAATCCGGGGTAGAAATATTTCATGCGAATTAAACACATATAGGTACCCACTGACGACAGCAGTCTAGTTGCCTATGGTGCATCACTCATTATCGAAAGGTCCTGGGTTTAGTTCCCGGTCAAACTTAAATGTTGGAATTTCTACCCAAATTCATCTGTCATGGATGGGATGAATAACTATAAAATATTGCCTCAACCAATAAATCCAAAAGCTATTCCGACATCCTTGTAGGAGTAGATTTATTATTTACGTAGTCCTACTATCAGTATATTTTTCAAAATTTTATTTTTCTATAAATACAAAAGTACGAGAAATGGGAGAGGGTGTATGAGCAACGGTATGTCGGTGGAAGAAGCAAAAAAAGTGTGCTTGAATAGAAAAGAGGGGAGGTCCGTTCTCTCTGCCTACCCCTTACGGGACACGGCGTGATGGGTAAAAAAAAATGCAACTCTGTATCCAATGGGATGTTTTTTTTTCCTTTTTGTGCCACCAGAGGCGCCCTTGCTAACCCGGTCTAATGCCAAATTCAGTGTTGCCAGCGTCGGCGATTTCGAACGAGAATCGGCGACGAAAAAATCTAAAAGGCGACAGGTCGCCAATTGGGCTAATTTCCTTTCAGCGAATTTTCACCTTTCCGGATACTAAATGACCTTTTTTTAGTGAGCTCCAGCCTTTTAGATTTTTTGGTCGCCGATTCTCGTTCCGAGTAGCCCAAATGGTGATGAATCGCCCACGTTGGCAACACTGATAACCAGCTATCATAATATTTAGACCTGATTAGAAGTGCTGCCACCTAGTGTGTCTTGTCGGAAGCTCCCCAGAAAACATCCCATTTGTTTCGAAATAAGTCCAAATTGATTTAAAATTTCCTGTTGTAAACATTCTAATTAACAAATCTTCAATTTTTTTATTACTGGAGGGTATACCTATAGAATCATGGATATTGGCATAGATCACTCTCGAGAGAGTGAATTGCCGCTTCGTAAGGAAGAAGAAGAACATTTCAATAAACAAACATAAATAAAAATAAACAAAAATTTGTCAGTAATTTACTTTTGAGTATGTATATTTGGTTAAAACGTTTTCGGAAAACCGTTCATCTTCAGTAACCTAACAATACTATTGTTAAGGTTTCTGAAGATGTTTAAGATGAGAAGATTTTTGGATAGTATTGTTAGGTTACTGAAGATGGACGGTTGTCCAAAAATGTTTTAACAAAATACATATTCAAAAGTAGAACTCACAACGTTTTTGTTTATTTTAATTTATTCTATTTTTTTTTAAATTTATTGTGGCCTTTCACCCGAATTTGAGTGATTTTGAGTAATTTATTATAATTCATTTTAAAAAATGTTCAATCAAAAGTAAAATTTTTGTAAATGGCTGACAAAGTTTACTTACATTTCTTACAAGTTTCACAATAATACGGCTTCAGTCCCAAATGAGAAGCTTCGTGTTTTAAAAATAAACTCTTCTCCTTGAACGTTTTAGAACAATACGTACACTTAAACTTATCTTCCGAGCTGACTCCCAAATGTTGATCGATGTGCTTCAATAAACTCAAATTGTTTTTGAATTTTCTCGAGCAATGTGTGCACGGTTTCTCTTCCCGAAGTGAGTACTGTTTAGATCTTACTTTGTGACATTTTTCATGTTTCGATAAGATTTCTTTAAAGTAAAATTTCACCCCGCATTCGGAGCATTCGTGGTTTTTCTGGTTTCCTATTTCGGGATAATCCGACAGCTTGTGTTTGTCCTCATGTCTCAAATATGACAATTTATTCCGGAATTTTTTGCAACAGCGAGGACAAACAAGTCTTTTTACAAATTTACCATCCTTTTTGTACTTTTCTAGAAAAGAAAAAAAAAAGATTAAAATTATTAAACTCAACCGATTGAAAAACGAATCAAATTGTGGTTGGATGTTAGAGATTGCTTCAGCAATAATCCCACCATTGCCTACTATTTTATACACTATTTTGTAATATGTACATAAAGAATTAAATAAATGAAGAAATAAAATTCTCAAAAAACATCCAATCGTATTTTGATTTGAAAAACCTTTGTAGTTGAATTGAAGTAATTTTGGAAATAGCAAGATACATTCCTTATTTCATGAAAACGAGTTCATTAAACTAATTAAGTATGAAATTACATTTTTTTGGTACTATTGCTCTTTTGATTTGAGGTTATGTTACATAAAACATTTTGAATTTTATTTTTTTATATATCGATGATTCTTTGCATACAATTACTTTACTCGTTCATGTGTGGAGGGATTATTTGTAATGATTTGATATATGATGATTCTCAATTTTGGTTCAAACTTTGTGAGGTTCAGATTAAGGTAAAACTCCAGTTTCGTCACTCTTTTGAATTAAAAAAAACGGTGGTATGTTAAGTTTCTAGAAGAAAATGCAAACTTTTTAAATTGATATATTCGTTATAATTTGTAGATGATCAGACTAAAACCTTTCAATATACAAAAATGAGCCCTATTTTCCATTGTGGTCATTGCATCACGCATGAGCAGCTAGACCAATTTCGCTAATTCTTTTTTTGTTGTGTTTGCTATTGTCAGGAGTAGGATGTTATGAAAGAAGCGCAGAATATTAAAAAGTTTAAGTAGGTAACCATTAGTGATTTTTAACAATTTAATTAATTCTAATTTTGAAATAAAATTGGCGTTTGACAGAAACTGTCAGTTGTTTAATAGTTTGTGCGATTTACATAATGCGGATAAATATGATATGGTTTAAAACAGATGCATCAGTCGGAATTATACTGTTTATAAAGAGATATAATTTTATCAGTCGAATTCAATATTTATAGTTAGGACCACAGGACGTCTGTCGGGAAAGCTATAGTTCTTAATAAAAAAAAAACATATAAAAGAACCCCATAATTTTTCAAGAGTGGTGAAACTGGAGTATTACCCAAATTATTTACATGAATGTCTGAATGTTAAAATACGGTCTGATGCTTTCTTGGAGATTTCATAAGAAAATGGCAAAATTTACTTTTTTTCTTCTCAGCCTTCTCAGAACTAAGTTCATTATCCATATTTAGAGTTTCTTCAGCATCATTGCAATCATAATCATCCATATTATTAAGCATATCTGGAATATCATCTTTATTATCTGAGCCGGGATGCATTTCAACTTTGATGTAAGATGCCACAATGGTATCTTTATCTTGTTCTGTTTCTTCACAGCGGGCCACGAAATCAATCAGCGGGCAATCATCTTCATTAGATTCTAACTTAATAATAGGTTTATTATCCAACATATAATTAGTCAGGTATTCGTACGAAGATACACAAAGACGCTGAAACTTGTAGGCGGACCATAATTTGTTGATACAATGTTTACAGAGCTGCTCAGGGTATCCGTCTGAAGGATCAACCTACAAAAAGTAGGGTCATCATTCTGTTAAGTGACACTATCAAAAATTTTATAATAATCGGTTAAGTTGCTTCGTAACTCGGTCTGTTACTATTTATTAAAATTGTAAAACAAAATACTTTGGTACCTTAAAAGTTATCAAAGTGTGAAGCATTTCTGAACAGTAAACTTTACGATCTCCCTCCGTTTTGAAGGTATCGAAAATTGACTGCATCTGACCTTCTTTCAGGCAAATCCTACAAACAACATCAAACTTCATCCTAAAACGTTATATAAATTACATTTTAAAAATAAAAATTCTCTTTTAAATTTAAATAATTTTAGTTTCAACGGAGATTCACGATAAACACGCTCCCAGCCAACTTATTTTTGTTTGATTTTTTTGACATTGATAGATAGATACCATAGAAAGATGATAGAAAGTCACAGAAAAAGAAGAATTGAATTTTTTCTTTGTAAATTCCACTGAGTACAAATATTATTAGAAAACTTTTTTGAATGCGCAGAAACTAAAAATCGGTTCCTTTATTCAATAGTCACGTGACTGAAGATAAATTATCAATAATAATTTATTTTACTTTCACCCACAAGCACAAGACAACACAACAAAGCCCATAGGTACGTCTTTAACTAATTACATGATTGAAATATAAAATTTCTCCGTATTAATGCTAAAATATTAAAAATAAAAAATCGAATGTCACACACCCCTATCGACAAACGACACAGTTTGTATGAGATTAACAGCAGTCACGTGGTACTTGGAACTAGGGATGTTGCGGATATTCGCATCCACATCCGCATCAATTTTGACATCCGCATTAATTAATGCGAATGTACCGCTAGAACAAGTCGCGACACGAAATTAAGATATGTAATTGTGTTCTTATCTCAAAAGGTATGGCCTTGAAGTTTGAGAGAGAAAGAAGATGCATGACACGTGCAAGTAAAAGGCATGGAGAGCGTTAACTACTGAGCTTTGTTATAAAGTGCCATATTAGAAAGTGTTAGTTCTTGTCTGGAGTCTGGACTTACCAAGACAAACTTTGAAATTAAGTGCACATTCAAAAAAGAAATTTTATTTCTTACGTGTAGAGTAAGATCCTCGACGTATTGTTATTGATTTTTTAATGAATGCTTATAAACTGTACGTGGAGTGGCAGCCTAGACAAGGCAGAAGAAATGCGGCAGACCCCAGGCCAGATAGGCGGACGACATCGCAAAGATTGCAGGCCGCACATAGAAGGAGAGGGGGGAGGCCTGTGTTCAGCAATGGACGGAGACAGACTGACGAAGAAGAAGAAGAAACTGTACAAAATTATTTTATTCTATGAAAAGACGGCCCTTCGTTAAAAAGATCCTTTTATTTCTTAGGTTTTACACCCCTATTATACCTACAGTATCATGATTTATTCTGAGCTCTGCAACCGCATACGCGGATGTCTGACTATAAAGCTCCGCATCCACGTCCGCGGATGTCAAAAAACCTGCATCCGCAACATCACTACTTGGAACCATGTCACAGTAGCACATTATTTCTCTAGTATTATTTCTTCTCAAAGGTAAATTCCAATGGTATCGAACCCTAAAAGTACAACGGTAAAATTAAACTCGATTGCTAATCCAGCAATATTTAAATATAGATGAGTTACAAAATATAACTTTAATTTTATAATATAATTTTATGTAGATACTAATGTGCACTGGGTTGGTGATGAAGGCTAAATTTAGTATGGGTTAATTTACGAACTTATTTTTTTTCCACGGCGTAGGTAGCCGTGACAAATGGCTTGGTGTTTACCTTTAGCCAATACGAACTTATTACTTTGCTAATGATGCAATGAGATGAGAAAAATATGTGTTAAAAATGGTAGTGGTAGGTACCTTGGTTCAAAATCAAATGTCATACCAACCCAGTGGAACAAAATGACCTTAAAGGAATTTTTAAAGTATGGGGAAAAGGTAATAAAATAGTGCAACACTACTCTTTTTACTTCTGCCGCAAGAGAGACAATCGTGTTTGACGATTTTTTGTGGCAATCAACCGGAGTTAAATCTCCTTTCTTCCCATCTTATTTCTTTTAGAACCATGAGGCGATCTTCAGCTCCATTCTCTGGGGGTACACTGATGTGTATGTTGTGGGAGATTAATGATGTTGCGTAAAAGAAAGAGTGGACACATTTTTTAAGCCACTCCATTAAGATTAAGAGGTGTTAAAGGCAAATAAAAGACAATGTTCTTTTTCGACACAGTTTTTTTTTATTGCACTTATCCTGTACTCAAAATCAATCTATTTTTTCTGTTGTTCAATGGAAGCTTTTGGTATTCTGCTGCATTTCATTCTATTGGTAGAGCAAAATTTTGATCCACTTGTATTGTCGGTTACACCGTGAACTAGTCGTTCGTGAACGTATCTATTTCCACGAACAATAAATCTTTTGTCGCAAAACCTACAATGTTCATTAAATGCGCCCTCGTGTATCAGTAGGTGTTTTTTCAAGTTGGTTGAAGATACAAATCGTTTATCACACAGCTTACACCCATAATTTCTCACATTGTTATGTCTGCAATAAAAACAATAATTATTAATAAAAAAAAATATAATTTAACTTAGGATTCAGCACTTGTAAAAAATGTTAAATAAGCCACTTTATTGATGGGATACCCAACTTATTTCAATGTTTTATTAGTCTTGTCTTGTGTAATACGGTATTAGCTCAGATATAATACGACTACGACATTTCCATAAAGATATTTAGAAAAATAATTATTCATGAAAGAACTCAAAGAATGTAAAATTCAAACAGAAAACCTTTAAAAAAAAACACAAGTTACATTATTTTCAATATTAAGGTCGCAGTAAAACAATACATGAAAAAAGAGATGTTAGCAGGAGGAAATATTGCGATATATTTGGGTAAATCGATATGTTTAAATGACAAAAACTGTTTGTTTCTATGTCAGTTATAGACATGGAAACCATCCAACTGACATGCTCCAAACCAGTTTCATTAGAATGGTAATAAAGCGAAGATGGATTGAGACCACAATCCATGTATAATATGAGATACAACAAAATGTTTCTACCTACGCTAACCAATCTCATCAAAAAGTAATTATAATTTGTGTAGTATAAAACAGTTTGTTGTTTTTTTCATTCTCATTATGAATTTTTACACGGTAAACACCAATAATATTACTCGTTAAAAAGTTATATCACATTGCGCTGATCATGTCAAATGATTGTAGTAGTACAGCCGGGTATGCGCTTGTATATGCACATATTTTTAAAATGGAGTTCTCTAAGCCCCCAATTCATTTAACACTGAAAAATCTAGTGGCGTGACGACTTGAGCCATATCCACTAGAGTTTTCCTATTGAATATGGAAGAATGGATATCCGACTCACCAATAAATTACGACGACCAAAAAATTACCAGATGGATGATGTATAGTGATAGCACTATACATCATCCATCTGGTAATTTTTTGGAGTTATATCACTCCATTTGGACGTATGGAGTGATTGTGAAGGGCGGGCCTTACATTTCTCGATTTGGACTAATTTAAATAATTGGAGAGGAACTATTGCAAGTTTTACCTTCTTTCATGCTCCAACCTGTGACTGGATGTATAGAACTTTCTATCACAGTAAGAACAAGGATGATTCCTTTGATTTGAGTGCCTTCTTACGTGAAGTTTCAGCGATGCTTTATCTGCCAACTCCTTACTGCATATGTGACAGATTGCTTTCTGATTTTCGTGTAAATACCTAACATTGATACACTCATTAGTCATTAATAAACAGCAAATTTAAAAACTTAAATTAAAAAAAAAACTTGTTTAAATTAGTTGAAGATATTTTTTCTTGCAACCTTCATTGGTATTCAACCTACATAATCACAAATATAATATATAATAGGGACAGATATAAGAAAACTGTGTTATAAAACACAGTTGAAATAAGAACGCTCCCGAGATGGCTGGCAGAGATCCTTCGGGATAAGTCCGCCCTTTCTACTGTCCATACTTTTTTTGTCGCCACATTGTACAAATAAGCAATAAAGTTTTACTTATTTAATGCTATGAAGATTATGAGGATACCCAATTGGAAACTGTAGGGTTCTCTGTTCTGGAACTGGCCAGATGTAAAAAAAATCAAAGCTTCATAAAGAATTGTACGTTGTGAAAGAAGGAAAGGAACATAAAATGGTGGGTAAAATAAAAGTAGGTATAAGGTACAAAATTATCAAAAAAACAACACTTACTTATGCCTATTTATACCGCAGATGGTATAAAACAATTTACCACAACCTTCTTTTTTGCAAATATATTTCTTCTTTCTGACATTGTGTGTTTCCAAATGATAAACAAGCGACAGCCTTATTTTGTATGATTTCCCACAATGATCACATTGGTACAGAGAGTCGGATTTATCCTTCGAACAGGCGTTGTGAGCTGCCTTTGAATTGAAAACTGTAACAATTAAACTTTTTTTTTTAAATGAATAATAAAATAATAAGTGGATAATCCAGTTATGTGAAATGAAAGTTAGTGGGCTCACTGGCTGTAAAAATAAACATTTTTATTATGAAAAATGTACTAACTATTTTGAACACACTATCTTAAGTTAAAACTCATATTGCTAAAATAAACTTACATTTTTTGCAAACATAACAATAATATTTATCTTTGTCTTTGTGTTTGTTTTGATGCCTTGTTAATGTCCAAGAGGACTTTAAGATTTTGCCACAGTACGAACATTCATATTTCTCCACCTTTTTTGTTTTTTCATCATGAGTCAATTCATGTTTAAGCAGCCAGCTTTTATTCTTGAAAACTTTTGAGCACTGAGAGCATTTTGTTTCTTTATTTGAGTGGCATTTCATATGTTTCATTAACATCATTCTATCTTTACATATTTTATAACAATAATTACAAATGCATCCTTTGGTTTTCAATATATCCAGATGCATTCGTTTGTGCTTTTCATATGGTGATTTATATTTGAATATTTTTGAACAATCCTTACATGAATATTTATCAGATTTTTTGGAATTATTTGACGAATCTGAAGTCATAAAAAAATAAATGGATATTTGATTAGTTAAAACAACCAATGCTAGGGTAAAAACCAGTTTATAAAGCAAGATAGCATATAACTATCGCATTAGTATTTGTATAGGGCACTTTAAGATCTTCTGATACTAGTTGGAACTTAAAAGTAAAAAAGCGGCTTTCATCCGTACATCACAGTTCACAAGAGAATACAGTGGAACTTCTTACGATGAGCAAAAAAAAAAAGTAAAAAAATTGCTCCCTTCACAAGCGCCTTTTTACAAAAAGACCATGACATTTGTGTTTAACAGAAAGGTAAGTCAAGTTTTTATGAGCTGTAACTTGCGTGCTAGTACATTAGTCTGTGTTTAGTGCTCAAATTCAAAATTCGTGTTCAGACATTATTAAAATTTTTCATGTACAAAGTATACCTAATTATCCCTGAAAAATGTCATATTTAAGATAATTTTTACACAAACCTCTCTCATCTTGAAAATTGTCACTTGCATCATCATTTTCAAAATCATATTCATTACTGTAAAAATCCAATGAGTCCTCTGTTTTTATGTCATCTTTACTATCATTCACAGGTTGGTGGAAATCTAGAATAGGTAGATCATCCTTTCCTTGCAAACCTCCAATGGAAATGTTAATATTTTCTTCTGATTTAATATGAAATTCATTATTCGAATTGGAATTTATCTTAATCTCTAAAATATAACTGGTTATGTGTTCATAAGATTCTTCACACAGACGACGAAATTTGTAAGCAGCCCAAAGCTTACTGAGACAACTGCTGCAAAGCTGTTGAGGATGACCATCGGATGGTTTTACCTACAAGAAGACCGAAAATCAAGATGAGATCTGTTTTAAACATATATATTTATACACAAAATATACTGCAAAGCACATTACTTCATATGCTGTGCATATATTCAGCATATCTGAACAAGAAATGGTCTGTTTTCCATAAGTTTTTTGAATTTCGAATATTGAGGATAGATCTCCTTCTTTCAAACATATTCTGCAAATATGGCTTAACTTCATATTTGATGACTTAAAAAGGATAAAATCCGCAATTGGTATACTAAATTAGGCGACAAAGTACTTAAAAAAACCTTATTTTTCGTTCCCCGACGCAAACTAACTTACATTGCAGTGTAGTGTTTTGATATTGTATCATTTTTGACAGGCGGTGGTAACTTAGTAGAAATGTTCTGGAGAAACGCAAACGTCAAACTCATGTCAAATCCTTGTCAAATCCATGTCAAACCGAGTTTTTATAGTTTGTAGTTTTTCAACAGGGCCCGGTAGTGAGGAGTGTCTCGGGACAGTAAAATAAATGGCTACCATAGAAAAATCCTTGGCTAAATGCGCATGCGCAAAAATTTATAATATATATTATCAATTTTCGACACGGCATTCGAAGCTCTCGGTAGGCGAGCGGTTACAGTTGCTGCCTTTCGTAATGATGGTCGTAGGTTCGATCCCCGATGCCGGCGGTTTTTTTTTTTCGTTTTTTTTCCGCTATTTTCTTCCAAAAATGTATTTGAATTCATAAAAAAAATTAGGTTCGTTAGTAAGCTTTCTACTATATTCCTTTGAATATGATTTGGATAGGTTAGGTTAAAGTTAGGCTTTAATTTTAAAGGGGGGTTTGGGGGGCGGAGCCCCCCATACCTATTCGCATGCGCCCCCGAATTCATAAAAAAAAATAGAATAATAATACTTAAAGTAATACAGAAAGACACATGATAAAATGCTTGTAGGAATTATTAAAACCTTTGGATTTTTCTATGGTAGCCATTTATTTTACTGTCCCGAGACACTCCTCGGTAGTGTAGTTTTTTATTCCCGATTTCACAGTTCTCTGGAATTCCCAAGTTATATGTCATATTGCCGTTCTGTCAAACTTGGACTAAAATATTGTATGCTAATAATTATTATTATTATCATTATTCGTATGTAACGTTTTTCGGAGCGGCTATTTTCACTTAGAAACTACTGCGCATGCGCAAAATGGACCAATGGGGACTTAGACACTACTGCGCATGCGCAAAATGGACCAATGGGGGGGTCGGAAAATTCCGCGAAATTTAAGTTTTGTTTACATTTTTTTTTGACAGCTTTTTTTCCGCGAGAAAGTGGCTATTTTCACTTAGAAACCGTCTTTAGTGTCAAAAATTCAAATATTCATAAAAATTTCGCGCTTTTTTTTTGTTTGTTTACAAACGTAAATGTCATACATACATTATCGTCGTTCGTGGTTCGACTTTTGAGACGTATATTGCATTCAATTTTCTCTTAAACAATTTAATGATATTTTCTACAAATTAAGTGTGTTTGTGTTGTTTGTAGGTTAAATTTTTTCATATCGACAATATCGTGGATATTTCAAAAATCTAAAAGCCGATTTCTGGATTGAATTATCAAGTGTTTTTGTGTTGTTTGTAGGTTAAATTTTTTCATATCGACAATATCGTGGATATTTCAAAAATCTAAAAGCCGATTTCTGGATTGAATTATCAAGTGTTTTTGTGTTGTTTGTAGGTTAAATTTTTTCATATCGACAATATCGTGGATATTTCAAAATATTATGATTATTTAAATTCTTGTAATTTAATGTGCAGCTAATATTGCTCACGAAATTTATATATAAAGGATTGATTTATAGAATAAAATAGAAGAAATATTACATTTTTTTGTTATTCTTTATTTGGTTAATATAGATACCTACTACATTATATACTTAGTATTTCCAAAATATCCTATTGAGTCCTTCAATATAAGCCCTTGGTTGAAATGCACTTTAGATACCCACCGATAGTATGACATTCCTAGCGCATTAGGTTCGTTAGTTTGTACCATATCGAATATGCTATTTCGAATTGGATAGGTTAGGTTAAGGTTGGAACATAATATTTTTGGGGGGTGGAATCCCCCATACCTTATCACGTGTACCCCTGAATAATGTTACTTCCTGTTGCCATTTTTTTAGTGGGTATCTAAAGTTCATTTTTACCAAGCCCGTTTAATGGCATATTTCATTTCGAGTACTCAAACTCAGGTAATATTATATACCTAACTAGTCAACAGTTTTTTATCTCTATTTCATAGCAGAGCGATGCTGAAACAGCTTTTATTTTTCTTCAACAATAGTCATCTCTCACTATCGTACAAAATAGGATTTACACCCAATAGAAACATTCGCGCCTCAACTGGGTTTGTATACTACATGCCTTCTACTAATGGAACCTTGTACTTCACAGTGGAATCTCAAACCACCGTTACCTGTTTTCACATAAATAATACACTGGCCAACCACCAGCTTCATGTCGAATTTGATGGGAGAGTTCTGAATGTTGATCAAATACCGAAGTATCTGGGAGTGACCCTGACACGCAATTAACTTACTGGAAACACATCGAGAACACCAAGGCAAAAATAAATTTATTAGTCATATCCACAATAATCTGTTTATTTTATCAAACACCATTAATACTTTATGATAGGTGAAAATTGCCTTAGGTCGACATATCCATCGATTGTAACTTTTTACACAAAGAATTTATTCCTGTAGTTTATTCCATGTCACGCATATACAGTTTCAATCAAAAATAACAAGACATTGAAAACAATCTAAAAGGATTTATCTACTGAAAGCAGGATATAACTACCTATTATAACTGGTGGTGCTTGATGGAACATAATGTGTCTAGAAGGTCTTATGTTATAGAGAGAGAGAGCATGTGCACTCACAAAGCCTCTGGGGAAGTTACGGCACAAGCCTAGTGGCAATATCCAAAACAAGGTTTTTATTTGTAATTTTTGTCTGATTTCTTTCATGGAAATAAATATGAATAAGATCAAATATGTGAAAGTTTGAAACTGTGGTGGATCCCAAGCAGAGGGTTGACTAATCCTTGATAAAAAATAGTGATAAGGTGTTATACCAGTTAGAATTGATCAATGGGAACCGGCTGGTTTAGGTGTGGCCGTATGACTTCCTCAGACTTCATAAGTGCTCTAAATAATAGAACGTATTGCTTATTCTAGGAAATCAAACACTGATTCTACATTAACTGATTTATTTATTGAAAGTTACACATGAGAAAGAATGAACAAGCAAAAATTAGCCAATAATCTAACAATTACATTATGATAATCTTAAAAATAAAATATATATTTATTTATTTATTTACGGCATAATGCCTTGAACAGTAAACGATACATATATATTACAAAAAAAAAAAACTTACAACACTATACAACAATATAAAATAACAATATTTAAATTAAAAGGTACAAGACAACCAAAATAGTTTTTATTTTTATTTCATACAATAATGAAGCTCAGTCTTCTGGCAACACTCGCAGTTGTGCAGACTTTGACGTGTTATTTCGCTGACGTTGAAACGTCAGATAGACAATGGCGGAGTTTACGTCTGTTTTAGAAGCATTTGCGGCAAGTAATACAATACAAAGATGGATTGCAAAACAGAGAGGAATAGCAAACATAATCATATCTCAGAATCATTTGAGATCTACTTTATCTTAAAACAAATTTTATTGTGAGGGATTAATAGAAATGTATATTATTAAATTTATTGTTTATTTTATGTCTGTCTAAAGTTTGGTAAATGAAATTGAGTAACAAAATTAGATGCTACTCGGAGACCATAAGTCTTTCGTTTAGAAATATTTGCTGAGAAGGCAATTTTTTTTTTGATATATTAACTATTGTATTAGTTAAAAGCTGGATGGTTCTAATATCCAACATGGCCGATGACTGAAGTGAGAGGACTTGTCAGCCACATTTTTAAGTTTTCAGTTAGTAGTTCAAAATTTAAATCAATTGAGTTTCGGGCCATGTGGCCGTTAGCCTTATTTAATTAATCTGCTGTCAGTAGTCATACGAATTCATGTGCCAGGACAAAAATCCTGGAGCGAATCATCCAAATCGCCCGGGCCGGTTTAATCCCTCGATCCACCACTGCACGTAGGTACAAGGGTGCCGTGTCTCGTTGACTCTGGCATTGCTCTGGAGTGACTCAAAGGAGTGGGTGCGGCTTCTGCAAGTCTGCCATCTAAGATCTACAATAAAAGGGAATGTATCAGGTCTTACATGTATTAAAAAAAAAAAAAAAAGGTCTTACATGTATGATAAAAAAATGATATTGTGTTATCAAACCAAAGTATTGGGAAATAATCTCCACAGACAATGAGTCAATCAGATCTCGGACAGTAGGGTTTGAGGGTTGACAACCTCCACATGGCTGTTTAAAAGGCCTTTCTACGTTGCAACAACTTTCACTGTTCCCCTACTGCCAAATGCCGTTACGTTGGAATTTGTATATATACAATGATGTTGGAAATATTCCACAAGTGAGTTTTAGTAAGACATCTGTTGAATAATCTGTGAGGACTGGGAAGAATTTGAAGGTGACATCTATGGATTTTTTACAGAACTTTTTTGAACGGTCAGCTAGCAAAGAGATTATTTCCCAATATTTTGGATTACCTAAGTAATTAGGAAAATCCAGTCTTCAATCCATAAACGGATATAAACCATTGATGTGTTATATTGTGTAATCTAATAAATCATTTAAAACTTGATATTATGAACTAGTATGAAACTTTTTTTCAAATAAGCGTGCTGGAAAATAAGTTCTTTTTTTAAATATGTCACATTTCCAATTAACCGACGAGATGTCCAGAGGGGTAGGCAGAGGATAGAACGCCGAATTTGACATTCCCCTCTTGCTTCCATACACTCATGGGTTATGTATACTGGTATTTTATATAAATTAAACATGGGCAAATATTTTTGTGACTTAACGGAAACTTAAACCAATAATACTTCACTTCTTCTTTCTGTGGATTCTGAACATCATCCCGCCCCACAGCCCTCAGTCCTGCGCCATTTGCAAGGTGTCCCCTCCCTCCATCTAGCTGGAACCCGACGTCTGGTGCCTTCTATCCTTCCCGTGATGAAGAGCTTCTAAGTTCTACTTCACTAAATTTTAAAATGTAAAACTTATTTAACCTCCAACACTAGTTACTTTAGTTCAGGGCTAGTAGTTAAATAAGTTTTACATTTAGTATTATTTAGTGAAATATTATTGGTTTAAGTTCCCGCTAAGTCACTTAATATTTTTCAGTGTTCAATTATTATACGTTATAAAAAAATTCTCCGAATAGCCTGGTAAAATTCATTCATTATGTATACATTACCCACTCACGCTTGCTCTTGTTTCTTCTAAGATAATGAAATAAGCTCACCTCTTTAATTGATACAGGCTGAAGAAGGCGGACCCTGAAACACACGAGATTAATTAGATATAATAATAGCTATGTTTTAATAAATACATAACAGACCGCAAAAATTGCAAATTATGTTTGCGAAGTGTCTTGTAGTAACGCAATCTGTCACATGTGCGTATGCCGTATGTATACAAGTATTTATTCTATGGTGACTGGTGAGTGCCATAGATTGGCCATAGAGTATTGTTTAATTTTAATTATTTTCACAGTTTTTGTTTCATTTAGAAAGAGAAAAAAAATATAGGAATACTTATTGTTTATGGTAAAAATAAGACAAAAGAAAGTTCAAAATTCAAATTATTGACGGTTTCTAAGTGAAAATAGCCACAGCCAACGTTTTTTTTCCGACATTGTCAGGAATTTTTAGGAGTACTTTTTGAAATTTAAACCATTTTTACGACTAATTACATTTAATTAATGTTTGTTTTAATAAGAATTAGTGCAATCTTTGTTGTATATTGTTACAAAACTGTTTTTTTTAAGAATATTGTTAATATTCATACCTGGAATGAGGATTAGTGTGTTCTTTGTGATATTTTGTTTAAAAACTGTTTTTTAGTATACTTATAGTGTTAATATTCAAACTTGGAATAAGGATCAGTGTTTTCTTGATTCCAAATGTCCAAGCGTCGACTTTATTGTTGTGTTCCCGAGTGTCAAGCAAAACTAAGGCCTTTTCTTAATTTCCCCAAAAAACAGCCACATTTATTCTCGGAATGGAAGCGTAGGATCCTAAATGCCTAGTTTATGTTAATGTCTGACGAAGCGATATACCACAACTTTGGTGTGTGATGCCCACTTCAATGACTTCAATAAAAATCCACATCATCAAGCATTAAGTGGAAGGTTGATATTATACTGCTCTGTCCCTACAATTGGAACTCCAGGTAAGTACGTAAGCATATACCTTTGCAAAACAACTGGGAGTTGTGAAAAATGTTCAAAATTTCCTGAGATTATATTACTTTTACAGGTTTTTCTGGACCAGTAAGCAAAGAACAAGCTTCTTACATCTTTTCCAAATTTCAGGTATTGCTTTTTAACATATTAGTCTTATAGCCTTACTGACAAAACATTGTCCTTATTTAAATGTTATCTATGTTTTTTAGGTATTGGCATTGTTGAACCATCCAGGAGTCCTGCAGCTTCCTCTAGTACAGGTATGCACCTATTCATCATAGTCTTACCAGTCACCTACATACCTAGTCTAGGTTGTGTTTGAAATAGCCCTGTCTGTGTCTTCAATCATTATCTTTGCTTCATATGATATGATCAATAATTTTTATGTAGGTACCGGAGATGTTCCAACTCGGAGTTTTCCAGCTACCTCTGCTACAAGTATGTATTATGTCATCGCATATGTATTTGTATTCAAATTTTTTCGTATTATTTTCTTTAAATTGTTTTCAATAATATTTCAACTTTAAAATATCTTTGTTTTATCTTTTATTTTAATACTAGCATTCCCGACAGACGTTGTCCTGTGGTTCTAACCCAGGCTGCCTGTTCATGTGCATGATGTGCACTGCACCCCCAAAAAAACATTATTAATTAGATTGAGTCAAACTAATAAAATAATACATTAAAATATTTCCAAAACATCCATATTACATTTGTATTCAAAGCTCAGGCGGGAACAATGTGAGAATATTATGCGTGCGCAGACATTTATTTCAAGTAAAATTAATCACTCACCATAACAGATTTCTCCTTTGCGATGAGTGATGAAAATGCCGATGCTGCACATATTATGAAAGTGCCCAATAAATTTGTTGACTTTGTATGAAAATTGGAGTAAGTGGGATGGGCTACTGTAAGAGCAGCAATTACGTTTGCGAGAATAAGAGGGAACTACCATCATGTACAGCATACAGCATCGCAGGAAATCCATTCCACACTAACTTCAGTGTTATATATTTTTACTATTTCTTATCCATTTTCAACTTTTATTAGTTATTCTGTTATTCGGAGGGGAGAAGAATCCATTAAATTAAACATGGAAAGAATCTGTTCAACTGATCTCGAGTTATAAGTGTTGGAACTAACCCGACTTTCATTTATATTATAAGATGTAAAAGTTTCATGTATGTATATGCAGCGAGATATAATACTTTTAACTGTGTTTTAAGGTGTTGGAGATGTGTTTGTAACCCCCAGTCTTCAGACTAGCCCTGGTCCAAGTGTTAGATCCCCTTCTTTTATTCGGTAAATCTAGCAACTATTGTCTTTTTTATTAAATTTACCTAAAACTTTTTTCTGATTGATGTAATCTGTTCTTTTTAGGAGATGAATTACCCCCGAGTTCTCCAGCTTACTCTGTTACCAGTATGTATTATCTCAAAATTATATTTTTTTAAAAGTGCTGTGTTATATTTGCTTTACTTTGACTGCTTTTTACAGTGTTTTAATAGCATCGCCGAGTCCTCCAGCTAGCCCTTTTTTTCGGGGGGGGGGGGGGGGAATCCTTCATGGACACCTCTGGGGTAGTGCCGGACTCCTACCGGCTAAAACCCCCCCCTTTCCTCCTGACAACTGTGTACCTGCCCTAGGGCCTAACCACAGATTGTCTTTGCCTTTTTTTTTTCTCCTAGCCTTTCATATTAATTTCATCAATTTCTTTTGTCCTTATGATATCTTCCATGAAGTCAGAAGTCACCAATAATTGACCACTTTCTCTGATATTTCAGCATTTGCTTCTCTGATCTTTCAGCATTTGCGAGACCATATTTTCCGGATTCAGCCTCAGGATCTCCAGTCTTCCTTCCACATCTCTCCGTTCCTCCTCCCACCTCGGGCAGGAGAACACAATATGCTCAGCACTGAGTGATGCGGAAGGTCACAAGGTCAGGGCTTGATTTGCTGTATCAGCCTGTAGGTCCATCTTCCCTTCGCTGAGTCCTCCCAGAGCTCTTGCCATCTGGTGAGCGCTTTTTCTCTCTCTGAGGTCTCCGTATCTTCTGTGGCTCCTCTTTGGTTGTACAGAGTTTTTCTCTCTATCGCCACCAGACCGATGAGCACCAGACCGGCAATCACCAGCACCGCTTCTGCAGACACTGTCCTGTATGCGCTACACACTCGCAACGCCATAGTTCTCTGCGTACTGCGAATTGTTTGTAGCACGCTCCACCTAGCTTTGGTCAAATTATTAAGTCGTCCTATATTCTTCAGTAAATCTTTCAATAGTCCTCTTCATATGCATAACCAGGATAAAGTAACCCTTTTTTATGATTTCTGTAATGGAGAGCTCTTGTTGCCTCCCTATGCCCCTGAGTGGGGTGTAAAAGGGAGAATTGATTGATTGTAAGAATATGTTTTAGGAGATAAATCAAGCTTGAGTCCTCCACCTTACTCTGTTACAAGTATGTATTTTTTATTTATTTAAAATACATAAGACACCAGATAAACATTGTACAAACACATAAAATCCTCAATGCTCCAATAACAGGTGTATGTCACATCATTTGCATCAAAATAATTTGGAGTATACCTATCATAATATTATTGCCAAACCCATATTGTTTTGAAGGTACTGTGTTATAATTGATTTCTCCTGACCACTAAATTGTATTATACTGTTGGAGATGCAATCCCGAGTCCTCCAGCTAGTCTTGCGTTTTCTATTTTCTTCGTTAAATCTAGCAAGTATTTTTTTGCACCTTTGCACTCTAGAAGTGGTCTTCTTTTATATTATTATGTAAAACCAAGATAATGTAAAAAAAATCTGATTGCATCAATGTACCTATACTTTTTAGGAGTTGAATCATGCTTGGGTCCCCGCCTTACTCTGTTACAAGTATGAATTATCTTGTCATCAAATTATTTTAAATGATTATCATTGATTTTTAGGTGATGGAGATGTAATACCAGTCCCGAGTCCCCCTGCTACCAATGTTTCAGTATGTATTCCTTTTGTCTATATTGTGTTTGAATTGACTGTGTGTTTTTTTTTTTTGATCAATTGGCCGGAAATCAATTGCCCCGGTAACACCGCGACCCTCGTTGGGTCTATTGTGTTTGCCACTTTGATTACAGAATGCCGTCGAGCCCAATGTCCACCCAGAAGTTGACAATGGTTTTGCGGCGATGTTTGGGATATCCTCTGGTTATAGTATAAACTTCCCCAGGTGATATTGGCTCAGGTTTGTTCATCAATGGTATGCACTCGCACAGAATGTGGAGTGGCGTTTCTAGGGCCTCCTCACACACTCAGCACATGTCTGCATTTTGAATCTTCAGGGTTGTCATGTGCTTATTTAGCCCACAATGTCCCGTTAGAACAGTGGCGGATTTACCAGCAGGCTGAGTAGGCTTGAGCCTAGGGCGGCGGATTTTAGGGGGCGGCAAAATTGCCCCAAAAAAAAAATATTGTCTTTCTTCTTGGCACGAAATTCTTAAAACTTTGGAATCAATCAAAGACGATTGTACCGAAAAGCCTGTAACGCGATACGAAGCGGCGGGGATACTTTTTAATTAAAAAAAAACTGGAAACAGCAGTAATGGTTGTTGTGTGGAATGATTTAATGGAAAGAATAAATAAAATTAATGTTTAAGTTCAGGCTTCCACCGTATCAATGCCGTATCACCGTCGCCGATCTTTACGAATCACTCTGTAAGTTTTTCTTAGCTGAACGAGAGAACCTTAAGTATTTCTAAGATAAGGTGATGGAATTAACGTATCGAAGCAATACACAACAGATATCGGAAAAGACAACCGAAAAGAAAAAAATGATTCGGCGAAACACCCGATGAAGAAATTAGAATGACTGCGAGTGAAACTTTCAGGATTAACACGTTTCTCGTCCTCGTAGATAG
Source organism: Mystacides longicornis (assembly GCA_963576905.1). Taxonomy (NCBI): domain Eukaryota; kingdom Metazoa; phylum Arthropoda; class Insecta; order Trichoptera; family Leptoceridae; genus Mystacides; species Mystacides longicornis. The sequence goes on along the minus strand of OY756426.1, from coordinate 30,706,956 downwards.
ACTCGTGTCCGAGTCCGAGTTAGAAAAACGACAGGAGGCCTGCAACAGATTTAACGAGAAGTTTTCATTTCTAACTAAAATAGTAGAGTTGTCAACATCGACCCTAACGGAAAAAGCTAATTTGTTGAAAAAAAATGTATCTTAATGATTTAGAAACTGACCTAGTTCAGGAGTGCGTACACTTTTAAGGCCACCTTTCTTCTGAAAGAATTTTGAGAAAACCAGATTCTGGATCATTAAAAATATAGTCTTATTATCGTTTCTGCGAAATCAGAATTTGGAGAATCTTTATCCAAACTTGGATATATAGCAGTTCGCATGGCTCTATGTACACCAGTGACAAATTGTTCGGGTGAGAGAAGCTTTTCTTGCTTAAAGCGGGTCAAAAATTATCTACGATCTACATTATGTCAAGAAAAGCAAAATGCCTCAGCTCTTTTGTGCATAGAATCAGAACCAATGAACAACATTTCATACCTCGATATAATTGACGATTTTGCGGATATAAAATCGCGTAAAAAGGTCGTGTCGTGTAAAACTTTAATAATTTAATTGTTTTTTTTTTATTTGTTTGATTTTATTGTTGTTTTAAGAAAGGTATTTCAAAGTCATTGAATCCATTCCACCATAGTTTGAGGGTTGAGGAAGAGGAGTGATTTGAAATTTGATTTTTTAGGCAACCATATATCAAAATTAGTACAAGTATTCTTATATAGTTTAATAATAATTGTTTACAAACTGTGCAGCTATTTTTTTAATCCAATGATGTATTATTGTAATTTGTTATCATTATTAATATCATCTTGTTCTTAATTTTATTTTCCAAAGATTTATTGTGTTTTAATGTGCCTATTCGTATATGCATGCTAGCCTCAACACAGGTTCACACCTAGTGAGGCGGCAAATTTTTATTTTTTATTTGTATCTGTTATTGTTTTGAACTGTATAGTATGTATGAATTTGATGTGACAATGATTAAATAAATAAATATCAGTATCTTCACTTGCTTAATAGAAATTGCATGATTTCATGGATTACGTTATTTAGAAGCTCAAAAAATTAAACTGGTTTAGAATAAATGTTATTAGTTCTTAATTTTTCATAATATATATTATTAAAAAAAAAAACAGAGAAACATTTTTTAGTCTTTTAATTCTAAAATATTTTCTTCCGCCTTCTTTGGCCGTATAGACCATAGGGTATCGAAAGTTAGAAGGGGCGGCAAAATTTGAACAGCCTACTGGCGGCAAATGTGTTAATCCGCCACTGCGTTAGAATTCTTACCATGATGCATAGTTTTGTTCTGCTAAGTGCTATGAGCTACTTAGAGAATTTTCTGTCATAGCCTTTGATTAGTGCTTTGGAGTGTTTAAGCCCCGGGATATTATCCCACAGCACTAAGGCGTTGGATTTGTACATGTCACGTAGGGTGTTGCGAGCCAGGCTCATGGGGATGCCGCAGTGTGATGACTGTGTGTTACTTTCATTGTCTTCAACCATTATCTTTCCTTGATATATTGATCTTTTCTAAGTGTCGGAGAAGTAGTACCAATCTTATGTCGCCTACTTTCCGTGCATATTCATATTTTGAGCTACGGTATAATGAGCGTAATTCGTTCCAAAGTCTTGCTCGTTATGTGAAACACTCATTATGGGAATCAATTTTTCGCATACAAATGTATGAAAAGTACGATGATGCGTTCCTTTAGGAAAAAATACTATTTCTACAGTATATTGTACATTAAAAGGTAAACTTACTCATACAATTTTTAATGAGTGTAACTTGTAAAAATCTATTTATTATCTATAAATCAAACTTTTATTAAATAAATAAATATACACAAGCAAAACAGAAAGATACAATAAGAAACTTATTTACACAATATTTTACACAGAAACAGTGCAACAAATGAGCGGAACCCCCGTTAAGTCATTTAAATGACTTGTCTTGACTTGTAACAACTTTGAATTCAATTTAGATTATATAAAAGGGGAATAAAAATATGAGTTTATGACAAAAGATATCCTTCTAGTAGTCACAGAGTTAAAGTAGCATTCAGAATTAATTAGAATTAGTGTCCACATTAATAATGTGTTAGACGGACTTGCAAAACTATCTCACTTGATTTAATTGAAATATAGTGTCTAAAATATTCCTTTTAATATGAATTGTATGATTTTTAGGTGTTGGAGATTGTACACTATTCAGGCACTGTCCACATGATGCAACTGTGCGTCTTAGTACTTTATCCTTACCCACTTCAGTGTGTGTAGTACTGTTGAAAGCTCCGGACGTGTGGGCGTAGTGGAGTAAAAGGGTAATACTATATTACATGCTGTCTGTGAGACCGGTGTTAGGTGGTTACGTAATTATTTTGTGCACCAAATACCTGTTATATCGACATTCAATAGTTTCGAAAACTTAGAAAAACGTAAAACATGTTTGTCCTGTGACCCAAAAAAGAAACGTAAAACAGCTTACATGAGTTTCATTTACTAGAAACCAATTTGTATTGAATGTAGTCAAAAAATGTGCTGTAATTGTCACTATAAATTGTAAATCTTAAGTCTTTGCAATTCTGTTACTTTATCATGCCAAAAATTGTTTTATATACCTAATAGAGTATCTATCGAAATGTTTATAAATAAAAAGAAATATTTGGTTTTAGAAAATTTTATGTTCATATGAATGATTTTCAAAGTTCCTACTTTTTTACCTAAGATTTTTAGTATTTTTGTTAAATGTTTATTTTTATTATGTAAACTTATATTTTTATAAGAGAAAACAACCGTTTTTTTTATAAAGATTATTTATTTTTCGTAATATGTAACATTATGATTTGTAAAATGTAACAATAATGATTTTCCTTATTTACATGCAATAATATTTTTTAATCTATTTCACATTAGAGCCATCTATCCACTAATTGTATGATTCTTTGATCTGCCGATGTTTAATTCTTTAATTTTGGTATAGTTTACGAATAAATATTTTATAATGCTTGCTCTTGTAATATTAATAAAAAAAAAAAGATTTTTCTTTTCACACCCAATAATATTTATGATTATATTTCAAATTAGAGCCATCTATCCACTAATGTATGAACTTCATAATAATTATTTTCCATTTTTATTCATTGTAAATAAGAGCCATCTATAAACAATAATTTTAATCAATTTCAAATTAGAGCCATCTATCCACTAATAACGTGAAGCTTTGATCTGCCGATGTTTAATTCTGTATTTTTTTAACATATTTTTTATTCATTGTAAATTAGAGCCATCTATAAACAATATTTTTAATCGATTTCAAATTAGAGCCATCTATCCACTAATAACGTGAAGCTTTGATCTATCGATGTTTAATTCTGTATTTTTTATAATAATTTATTATTAAATAATTTTCTAATGCTCTACTAATAGTAATCAATTAAAAAAATATCTTTTCTTGGTTATGCGTAAAAATATTTTTAAATCCTTTTCAAAATAGCTCCACCTATCCACTAATTTTACGAAACTTCGATCTGCCGATGTTTTATTCTTTACTTTTGGTTCAATTTATGAATAAATATTTTTCTAACAATTTATCAATTAAAATAATGATTTTCCTTTTTTTCACGCAATAATATTTTTTCACCTTTTTGAAATTAGAGCCCTCTATCTACTAATTGTAAGAAGCTTTGATCTGCCGATGTTTAATTCTGTATTTTTATAATAATTTATTATTAAATAATTTTCTAATGCTCTACTAATAGTAATCAATTAAAAAAATAACTTTTCTTGTTTATGCGTAAAAATATTTATAAATCCTTTTCAAAATAGCGCCACCTATCCACTAATTCTACGAAACTTCGATCTGCCGATGTTTTATTCTTTACTTTTGGTTCAATTTATGAATAAATATTTGTCTAACAATTTATCACTAAAAATAATGATTTTCCTTTTTTACACGCAATAATATTTTTTCACCTATTTGAAATTAGAGCCCTCTATCTACTGATTGTAAGAAGCTTTGATCTGCCGATGTTTAATTCTGTATTTTTTTACATATTTCTTATTCATTGTATTTTAGAGCCATGTATAAACAATATTATTAATCTATTTCGAATTAGAGCCATCTGTCCACTAATTACGTGAAGCTTTGATCTGCCGATGTTTAATTCTGTATTTTTTGAACATATTATTTATTCATTGTATATTAGAGCCATCTATAAACAATATTTTTAATCAATTTCGAATTAGAGCCATCTGTCCACTAATTACGTGAAGCTTTGATCTGCCGATGTTTAATTCTGTATTTTTTGAACATATTATTTATTCATTGTATATTAGAGCCATCTATAAACAATATTTTTAATCAATTTCGAATTAGAGCCATCTGTCCACTAATTACGTGAAGCTTTGATCTGCGATGTTTAATTCTGTATTTTTTGAACATATTATTTATTATTCATTGTATTTTAGAGCCATGTATAAACAATATTTTTAATCAATTTCAAATTAGACACATCTATCCACTAATAATATGAAGCTTTGATCTGCCGATGTTTAATTCTGTATTTTTGAACATATTATTTATTATTCATTGTAAATTAGAGCCATCTATAAACAATATTTTTAATCAATTTCGAATTAGAGCCATCTGTCCACTAATAACGTGTAGCTTTGATCTGCCGATGTTTAATTCTGTATTTATTGAACATGTTTTTTATTCATTGTATATTAGAGCCATCTATCCACTAATTATGTGAAGCTTTGATCTGCCGATGTTTAATTCTGTATTTTTTTAACATATTATTTATTCATTGTATATTAGAGCCATCTATAAACAATATTTTTAATCAATTTCGAATTAGAGCCATCTGTCCACTAATTACGTGAAGCTTTGATCTGCCGATGTTTAATTCTGTATTTTTTTTACATATTTCTTATTCATTGTATTTTAGAGCCATGTATAAACAATATTATTAATCTATTTCGAATTAGAGCCATCTGTCCACTAATTATGTGAAGCTTTGATCTGCCGATGTTTAATTCTGTATTTTTTGAACATATTATTTATTCATTGTATATTAGAGCCATCTATAAAGAATATTTTTAATCAATTTCGAAGTAGAGCCATCTGTCCACTAATTACGTGAAGCTTTGATCTGCCGATGTTTAATTCTGTATTTTTTGAACATATTATTTATTCATTGTATATTAGAGCCATCTATAAACAATATTTTTAATCAATTTCGAATTAGAGCCATCTGTCCACTAATTACGTGAAGCTTTATTCTGCCGATGTTTAATTCTGTATTTTTTGAACATATTATTTATTATTCATTGTATTTTAGAGCCATGTATAAACAATATTTTTAATCAATTTCAAATTAGAGCCATCTATCCACTAATAATATGAAGCTTTGATCTGCCGATGTTTAATTCTGTATTTTTTGAACATATTATTTATTATTCATTGTAAATTAGAGCCATCTATAAACAATATTTTTAATCAATTTCGAATTAGAGCCATCTGTCCACTAATAACGTGTAGCTTTGATCTGCCGATGTTTAATTCTGTATTTATTGAACATGTTTTTTATTCATTGTATATTAGAGCCATCTATCCACTAATTACGTGAAGCTTTGATCTGCCGATGTTTAATTCTGTATTTTTTGAACATATTATTTATTCATTGTATATTAGAGCCATCTATAAACAATATTTTTAATCAATTTCGAATTAGAGCCATCTGTCCACTAATTACGTGAAGCTTTGATCTGCCGATGTTTAATTCTGTATTTTTTGAACATATTATTTATTCATTGTATATTAGAGCCATCTATAAACAATATTTTTAATCAATTTCGAATTAGAGCCATCTGTCCACTAATTACGTGAAGCTTTATTCTGCCGATGTTTAATTCTGTATTTTTTGAACATATTATTTATTATTCATTGTATTTTAGAGCCATGTATAAACAATATTTTTAATCAATTTCAAATTAGAGCCATCTATCCACTAATAATATGAAGCTTTGATCTGCCGATGTTTAATTCTGTATTTTTTGAACATATTATTTATTATTCATTGTAAATTAGAGCCATCTATAAACAATATTTTTAATCAATTTCGAATTAGAGCCATCTGTCCACTAATAACGTGTAGCTTTGATCTGCCGATGTTTAATTCTGTATTTATTGAACATGTTTTTTATTCATTGTATATTAGAGCCATCTATCCACTAATTACGTGAAGCTTTGATCTGCCGATGTTTAATTCTGTATTTTTTGAACATATTATTTATTCATTGTATATTAGAGCCATCTATAAACAATATTTTTAATCAATTTCGAATTAGAGCCATCTGTCCACTAATTACGTGAAGCTTTGATCTGACGATGTTTAATTCTGTATTTTTTGAACATATTATTTATTATTCATTGTAAATTAGAGCTATCTATAAACAATATTTTTAATCAATTTCAAATTTGAGCCATCTATCCACTAATTACGTGAAGCTTTGATCTGCCGATGTTTAATTCTGTATTTTTTGAACATATTATTTATTCATTGTATATTAGAGCCATCTATAAACAATATTTTTAATCAATTTCGAATTAGAGCCATCTGTCCACTAATTACGTGAAGCTTTGATCTGACGATGTTTAATTCTGTATTTTTTGAACATATTATTTATTATTCATTGTAAATTAGAGCTATCTATAAACAATATTTTTAATCAATTTCAAATTTGAGCCATCTGTCCACTAATTACGTGAAGCTTTGATCTGCCGATGTTTAATTCTGTATTTTTTGAACATATTATTTATTCATTGTATATTAGAGCCATCTATAAACAATATTTTTAATCAATTTCGAATTAGAGCCATCTGTCCACTAATTACGTGAAGCTTTGATCTGCCGATGTTTAATTCTGTATTTTTTGAACATATTATTTATTCATTGTATATTAGAGCCATCTATATACAATATTTTTAATCAATTTCGAATTAGAGCCATCTGTCCACTAATTACGTGAAGCTTTGATCTGCCGATGTTTAATTCTGTATTTTTTGAACATATTATTTATTATTCATTGTATTTTAGAGCCATGTATAAACAATATTTTTAATCAATTTCAAATTAGAGCCATCTATCCACTAATAATATGAAGCTTTGATCTGCCGATGTTTAATTCTGTATTTTTGAACATATTATTTATTATTCATTGTAAATTAGAGCCATCTATAAACAATATTTTTAATCAATTTCGAATTAGAGCCATCTGTCCACTAATAACGTGTAGCTTTGATCTGCCGATGTTTAATTCTGTATTTATTGAACATGTTTTTTATTCATTGTATATTAGAGCCATCTATCCACTAATAATATGAAGCTTTGATCTGCCGATGTTTAATTCTGTATTTTTGAACATATTATTTATTATTCATTGTAAATTAGAGCCATCTATAAACAATATTTTTAATCAATTTCGAATTAGAGCCATCTGTCCACTAATAACGTGTAGCTTTGATCTGCCGATGTTTAATTCTGTATTTTTTGAACATATTATTTATTCATTGTATATTAGAGCCATCTATAAACAATATTTTTAATCAATTTCGAATTAGAGCCATCTGTCCACTAATTACGTGAAGCTTTGATCTGCCGATGTTTAATTCTGTATTTTTTGAACATATTTTTTATTAATTGTGTATTAGAGCCATCTATAAGCAATATTTTTAATCAATTTCAAAATAGAGCCATCTGTCCACTAATAATGTGAAGCTTTGGTCTGCCGATGTTTAATTCTGTATTTTTTTAACATATTATTTATTATTTATTGTATATTAGAGCCATCTATAAGCAATATTTTTAATCAATTTCAAATTAGAGCCATCTATCCACTAATTACGTGAAGCTTTGATCTGCCGATGTTTAATTCTGTATTTTTGTTACATATTTCTTATTCATTGTGTTTTAGAGCCATGTATAAACAATATTATTAATCTATTTCGAATTAGAGCCATCTGTCCACTAATAACGTGAAGCTTTGGTCTGCCGATGTTTAATTCTGTATTTTTTTTAACATATTTTTTATTAATTGTGTATTAGAGCCATCTATAAGCAATATTTTTAATCAATTTCAAATTAGAGCCATCTATCCACTAATAGCGTGAAGCTTTGATCTGCCGATGTTATATTCTGTATTTTTTGAACATATTTTTTATTATTTATTGTATATTAGAGCCATCTATAAACAATATTTTTAATCAATTTCGAATTAGAGCCATCTGTCCACTAATAACGTGAAGCTTTGGTCTGCCGATGTTTAATTCTGTATTTTTTTAACATATTTTTTATTAATTGTGTATTAGAGCCATCTATAAGCAATATTTTTAATCAATTTCAAAATAGAGCCATCTGTCCACTAATAACGTGAAGCTTTGGTCTGCCGATGTTTAATTCTGTATTTTTTTAACATATTATTTATTATTTATTGTATATTAGAGCCATCTATAAGCAATATTTTTAATCAATTTCAAATTAGAGCCATCTATCCACTAATTACGTGAAGCTTTGATCTGCCGATGTTTAATTCTGTATTTCTTTAACATATTATTTATTGTATATTAGAGCCATCTATAAACAATATTTTTAATCAATTTCGAATTAGAGCCATCTGTCCACTAATAACGTGAAGCTTTGTTCTGCCGATTTAATTCTGTATTTTTTTTAACATATTTTTTATTAATTGTGTATTAGAGCCATCTATAAGCAATATTTTTAATCAATTTCGAATTAGAGCCATCTGTCCACTAATAACGTGAAGCTTTGGTCTGCCGATGTTTAATTCTGTATTTTTTTAACATATTATTTATTGTATATTAGAGCCATCTATAAGCAATATTTTTAATCAATTTCAAATTAGAGCCATCTATCCACTAATTACGTGAAGCTTTGATCTGCCGATGTTTAATTCTGTATTTTTTTTACATATTTCTTATTCATTGTGTTTTAGAGCCATGTATAAACAATATTATTAATCTATTTCGAATTAGAGCCATCTGTCCACTAATAACGTGAAGCTTTGGTCTGCCGATGTTTAATTCTGTATTTTTTTTAACATATTTTTTATTAATTGTGTATTAGAGCCATCTATAAGCAATATTTTTAATCAATTTCAAATTAGAGCCATCTATCCACTAATAGCGTGAAGCTTTGATCTGCCGATGTTATATTCTGTATTTTTTGAACATATTTTTTATTATTTATTGTATATTAGAGCCATCTATAAACAATATTTTTAATCAATTTCGAATTAGAGCCATCTGTCCACTAATAACGTGAAGCTTTGGTCTGCCGATGTTTAATTCTGTATTTTTTTAACATATTTTTTATTAATTGTGTATTAGAGCCATCTATAAGCAATATTTTTAATCAATTTCAAAATAGAGCCATCTGTCCACTAATAACGTGAAGCTTTGGTCTGCCGATGTTTAATTCTGTATTTTTTTAACATATTATTTATTATTTATTGTATATTAGAGCCATCTATAAGCAATATTTTTAATCAATTTCAAATTAGAGCCATCTATCCACTAATTACGTGAAGCTTTGATCTGCCGATGTTTAATTCTGTATTTTTTTAACATATTATTTATTGTATTTTAGAGCCATCTATAAACAATATTTTTAATCAATTTCGAATTAGAGCCATCTGTCCACTAATAACGTGAAGCTTTGGTCTGCCGATGTTTAATTCTGTATTTTTTGAACATATTTTTTATTAATTGTGTATTAGAGCCATCTATAAGCAATATTTTTAATCAATTTCAAAATAGAGCCATCTGTCCACTAATAACGTGAAGCTTTGGTCTGCCGATGTTTAATTCTGTATTTTTTTAACATATTATTTATTATTTATTGTATATTAGAGCCATCTATAAGCAATATTTTTAATCAATTTCAAATTAGAGCCATCTATCCACTAATTACGTGAAGCTTTGATCTGCCGATGTTTAATTCTGTATTTTTTTTAACATATTTTTTATTAATTGTGTATTAGAGCCATCTATAAGCAATATTTTTAATCAATTTCAAATTAGAGCCATCTATCCACTAATAGCGTGAAGCTTTGATCTGCCGATGTTATATTCTGTATTTTTTGAACATATTTTTTATTAATTGTGTATTAGAGCCATCTATAAGCAATATTTTTAATCAATTTCAAAATAAAGCCATCTATCCACTAATTACGTGAAGCTTTGATCTGCCGATGTTTAACATATTATTTATTGTATATTAGAGCCATCTATAAACAATATTTTTAATCAATTTCGAATTAGAGCCATCTGTCCACTAATAACGTGAAGCTTTGGTCTGCCGATGTTTAATTCTGTATTTTTTGAACATATTTTTTATTAATTGTGTATTAGAGCCATCTATAAGCAATATTTTTAATCAATTTCAAATTAGAGCCATCTATCCACTAATAGCGTGAAGCTTTGATCTGCCGATGTTATATTCTGTATTTTTTGAACATATTTTTTATTAATTGTGTATTAGAGCCATCTATAAGCAATATTTTTAATCAATTTCAAAATAGAGCCATCTGTCCACTAATAACGTGAAGCTTTGGTCTGCCGATGTTTAATTCTGTATTTTTTTAACATATTATTTATTATTTATTGTATATTAGAGCCATCTATAAGCAATATTTTTAATCAATTTCAAATTAGAGCCATCTATCCACTAATTACGTGAAGCTTTGATCTGCCGATGTTTAATTCTGTATTTTTTTAACATATTATTTATTGTATTTTAGAGCCATCTATAAACAATATTTTTAATCAATTTCGAATTAGAGCCATCTGTCCACTAATAACGTGAAGCTTTGGTCTGCCGATGTTTAATTCTGTATTTTTTTTAACATATTTTTTATTCATTGTGTATTAGAGCCATCTATAAGCAATATTTTTAATCAATTTCAAATTAGAGCCATCTATCCACTAATAGCGTGAAGCTTTGATCTGCCATGTTATATTCTGTATTTTTTTAACATATTTTTTATTCATTGTATTTTAGAGCCATCTATAAACAATATTTTAAATCAATTTCAAATTAGAGCCATCTATCCACTAATAGCGTGAAGCTTTGATCTGCCAATGTTTAATTCTGTATTTTTTTAACATATTTTTTATTCATTGTATATTAGAGCCATCTATAAACAATATTTTTAATTAATTTCGAATTAGAGCCATCTGTCCACTAATAACGTGAAGCTTTAGTCTGCCGATGTTTAATTCTGTATTTTTTGAACATATTTTTTATTCATTGTGTATTAGAGCCATCTATAAGCAATATTTTTAATCAATTTCAAATTAGAGCCATCTATCCACTAATAACGTGAAGCTTTGACCTGCCGATGTTTAATTCTGTATTTTTTATACATTTTATGATTAAATACTTTTAATGTTTTCTTTTAATAATAATCCAATAAAAGGGATCTTTTTTTATGCTTAAATATTTCTTAATCCTTTTCAAAATAGCACTATTTATCTTATAATGGCTAAAAGCTTTTAATTGCTCATATTAAGTATTTCAATTTACATTCGTTTTTCAATAAAATTACTTTTGTATACCCTTCAAATAATAATTCATCGTAGAAATGTCTCCATTCCCCTGTTTCTCTTATTACTTTGTCCTCTAATTTCTTTCTCATGGAACAGTATCGCTGCTTTTTCCACTTTGCATGTTCAATTTCTTCATTCCTTATATCGACCAGAGGTTTGTCTCATAAACCTCTTTGCTCATGGCTTACCATATGAACAGTGAACACTGCATGCTCGAACTCATCTTTCCAGGCACTATCTCACAAAGATCCAATATGTGTTTTGACACTATTAGCTTCCACTGCTTTTTGACCCTCAAGCCACCTTATGTGCATTTTGGTCCATTGGGCTTAATATACACTCTTTGCCTAATTACAGACACCTACGTAATAGACACTCGCATTGGAGTGTCACTACGCAAATGTATGCATTCTTTTGGAGCCTCCTTCTTAGTCTCGTTCCCTGAAAACTTCCATGTTTTCTATTCTTTTATATTGAAAACTTGCTTAAAGAAGTCTGTTACCATAGTGTGTCACATATACTGCCAACTGCATTCACTTAATGGAGCTGCTGTAGAACATAAGCGCACAATGTTCTTGATTTTCTCTCACACTTGGGGTTACAAGTTTCACCAAATGCAATGTTTTCTCCATTCCAAAATGGTGTTGCTCAGCAACTCTTCTGTATTTACACCATAAAACTCATTGCCCTTCTATCAGCTGTATTCCTATCCGTTTGCTTTTTTCCCATATTTTCATTAAATCATCAGACTTATCTATTGAGCATACAAATTTAATGACTGCTTAACTTAACACCACAAACTCTTCAATCACATCCCTGGGTAAGCCACCTCCTCACATGTAACTTTTGACAGGCCTGTAGTTACCATTCACCTAACATAGCTCATAATAATTTTTAAACCACTTCTAGCACTTCCAAGTTCCATTTTAACGATACGGTAAAATCTCAGTATCCTGCTCAGCGATATTTATATATCCTTGAAGCATGCTCTACCAGTCTAATCCCAACCCTGAGTAGAAATATCAAGTGAAAAAAACACGTTGAAAATTTCTGACCCAACCGGGAATTGAACGCAGGACCTCTTGATCTGAAATAAGCGTGTTTTGCTACTAGGCTACTGAGGTCGGTAATATGTCGCCCACCAATGCTGAACAATAACACTCTTTTCACCACTTTTTCCATGTTCATCTTTTCATCACTCGTATATTTATGCATGCCACCACAGGGTGAAAATATGAAGGCTGGTTCAGACAGGTGCCGATCAAGGTGAAGAATGTTTTGCATGGTTTCGATGCTTTTAAATGGGCATGCTGAAAAGCGGGTTCCTGATTTTGATCGGCGCCAGTTGGAATCGGCGTTCTTTGTGTTTTCACACATAGACAACACGATAATTAAGATCTTTTTTGATTTCATAATAATTTTAAATCAAACTTATTTAAACAAATTTATTTTGTACAGTTAAATTATGGAAGTGTCTAGTTTGCCGCTAGCGGTATACTAGCAAATTGCGCTAAAATGCCGTCAGTGCCAGTGCAAAGAAGAAGTGCGCATGCGCGATAATAATAATAGATATTATAGTTTTTCGGCGTGGTACGTAAGTTCACTGCGGATGAGTGGTTACCATCTCCGCTGCTCATGTTGATGGTTGTAGGTTCGAATCCCGGTGCGGGTAATCTTTTTTTTTTTTCTATTTACTTACCCGTTTTTTTCTGTGAAAGATGTCTAAAGTGTATTTGTGTTCACTTTGGCTGTGCTCAATTCATTAAAAAATAGGTTCGTTAGCACGCTTTCTACTATTTTCATGACTGTTAGTCATGAAAATAGGTTAGGTTTGAACATAATTATTTAGGGGGGTTTGGGGGGCGGAGCCCCCCATTCCTCTTCACATGTACCCCGAATCCATTTTACCCTCTGCTAACCGAACATATTTGAATTGTTGACGCATTTGAACTTTTGTTCCGAAACTAGCGGCTTTTTAGTGCGTTTTTCTAGTATACCGCTAGCGGCAAACTAGCAACACCCTTAAATTATTTATAGTTCTACTTTTATTTCTGTTTACCATGTATTCATTTCTTTTATTGTTTTGCAATGATTTTGACTATTTCAAAATATTTTGTATGTTTCTTCAATGTGCTATTATGATATTGTCCCTGAACTGTTGAGGCGTAATTATCATTTCCTTGTTATTTTATATCTTACATATAGACACATATACCTATAACTTTTTCATCCTCAAGGGTTTTCAAACAATATGGTGCCATTTTTTTCCTCATACGTAACCTAGTGTTGTTTTGAAGGAGATCCTTCTCTATAATCGAATGTCTTCATTCTCCAAAAATTAGCTAGCATATTCCGTCTACTTGGTGTTTTATTATTATTATTGTGCATAATTAATTAATTATATCCCAAATATTGGTCCAGTTTATTTTTAAAAACATTTACACTTGAGGCTTCAACAACTTCACCAGGCAGTCCGTTCCACACCTCAACCACACGATTGCCAAAGAAATGTTTGGCCGGATTGGAGTAGAACTTAGTTCGACTGGGCTTGAGATGATGTTCTCTCAGATGTGTGTTAGGATTCCTTGTAAACATATTACCAAGGCTGGGCAGGTGGTAATGCCCGTTCAGGATCTTATACGTCTGTTATCATAGTTCATTGTTCTCTCTTCTGCTTTTGTTGATCTTTGCTATTGTCTATAGTCTTCTGCATCAGTTTCCTCCATTTTTTCGTTGTCACTTTGTTGTCAAATGCTGTCGCATAGTTTAAAAGGTTCATCATCTATTCCAAAAAACTGTTCTAAATTTTCCACGGAGGGATTTTCCTTCTACATAATATATTCATTCCTGTGGGTAACTTTTTGGTGACATTATGTTGTGTTTTGTTTTGGTTCTCTGTTAAATGTCGAATAAAATGAGTAACCGCTTTGACAAATGCCATGAAAATTAAATTAACAATAACATTTTGTACAAATACATTAAGTTTTTTATTTTAGATGTTGACAAAATTCTCCAGGATGACCTCCCAAAGGATGGAAGTGTTCATACCAAGTCTATGAAAAGGAAGCATCACCTTTGGTCAATAAGTTTCTGCAGGTTAAGTATTCAAGATTTAGGAAAACAACAAAATAACCATCTCATCTGTGAAATGTAAGTACTGACACACATTAAATATTGCTTTTAAATATTCTATGTTTTTATGTATATTCTAAAGTTTTTTTTTAATTGGGCTTGAAATGTGTAATAACAAATTAATTGTTTCATTTAAATAACTTTAGATATTTCTTTCATAAAATATTTCCCGCAGATACCCATTACTTACTTACCCATTGTTATTAATCATCATAGTAACTATGGACTTACCGACACCAATGTAAATTCCTGTAGTTGGATTGGTTCTGTCATTTGTATGAAAAAAAAAAATCAGTGGTGATTGATTGTTCTTTAAGGTTGAAGTAGCAGTAGGCACCTCCAAACAATTAGAAGACTAGGACCTTCAGGGTGTTGGTTTTGACCAAGTTGCGGCTTCGAGAATTGCAGATGACAGGACCGCATGGCGAGTATGACTTCATATGCTCCAACTAGGGAGCGAATATTGATAGACAACAGTATAAGATGGTACGGGCATTACGAGGCAACCATAGGATGACAGGATCAGGAAAGCTGGACATTGAAACTGCAGCTATAAAACCAGTCACACATATTAACAGATAGTTGAAAGAAATTGATGTGGAACCGGTGATGACGCTTGATAAAGATAATTGGGGAAGAAGAACTAGGACCGACTCAAAACAAACAAAGGTGAGAATTAGAGCAAGAATTGAACATGTTGTTAGATTAAATTAATTTAATGTTTAATACTCTGTATTAATTATACAATGTGTCAATTATTGCCTTGACATTATTTTATGGAACAGACAAGAAATTTGCAACGTGTAAACGAGCCTTTACCCCAACACCCGCCATACTGTATTTGACATGAGACATTCCCGTATGCCCAACAAAATAAATTGTTCGCGCCTAACTGATGTGTGCTCTATATTAATCCATGTATACATTGGAAAAAGATAGATCCAGGTTACAAGAGATGGTGGTGGTTGTCTATAATATATGATGAACGTGTTCAGCTGATGTCAACACGGACACATGATATAATATAAGCGTGCGATGTTGCTCTAAACCAGCCTTAGAAAAATCAGTCGAAAGAAAACACTTGCAAGGCCTTATTCATTATTAATTAAAAAATTACATCAAAATTTAACCACTCTCAAGGAGAGGAGACTGAGAGGTGATCTAATTGAGGTATATAAAATCTTGAACGACCACTATGACTGCCCAGAGTTGAGAGGCATGTTCCACAGAAGCCACAATCAACATTTGAGGGGACATAGTCTGAAGTTGGTAAAGGACAGATATACTCAGAACCCTCGTAGACATTTCCTTACGAATAGAGTTGTGGACGAGTGGAACGGGCTGCCTGCCGAACTAGTTATTGCAAAGAACACCAATGCATTTAAGAATGGACTTGACAGTTTATAGTGTGACACAAGTGTGGGATATCAAGCACATCAGCTCCAAGCTGCCTGCTTGATGGCATTTAATAATAATAATAATAATAAAAAAGTATGTGGTATATGTAAGATGTGGTCCTGCAAAACTACTCAAGAATCCTTAAATATCTGTTATTTTTAAATATGCAATGACAATTATTGTAGAATTTTTGAAAATCCTATGTAGTGATAGAAATTTTAAATTAATATCTTTATAATGTTATTTAATGTTAATGTTTCAGATATTGTCACCTTACCAAGGCCTCTTGAGCAAAGCAGAAATGTTGGAGTGACTACAAAATACTAACAAAGTGGATGATATTTTGACGACCAGACTATACTGATTCAATTATACACTTTATGAACTGAAATGTGGAGAGCGTAGAGAAGTGTGGATACCTCCACAGCTTGCTCACTCAGAATTTTGACATAGAGACTTAGAGATTTAAAGTAGTGGCAGCAAGAGCAATGTTTGATAAAATGTAAATTCTATTCTGCAATAATAACATAAACTTGAAACTCCGACGAAGGATTATAGAGTGCGATGTGGTATGTTAGACTTAAAAAGTCAACTTTATGAACATACTAGAAGTGTTTGAAATTGAGCTGAAGCAGACAGAGAGCTGTTGTCTCTAATATTGGGGAGACCCAACAGGGCAAAAGGATGAAAGGGCTGTTAGGAACATGTTCTACAGAAATCTTGGGAAAGAAGAAAAGATAAATTTGCCTGCTTGAAGAAGAGATATTAATAAGCCTGCTTCGTTAAAAAGAAATTAAATACCCTGATTGAATATCGATGCATTAAAAGGATAAGGGGATGCATGGCGGTCAAGATCCTCAGCATCGATTTATCAATGAAAACACTAAAATCAACTTTAGAACCATCAGGCATTTATGAAATCATAGCATCTTACAGAGAGCATAAATCCCAAATGCTCAAAAGGTTGTTTTCTCAATTTAGGTAATACTTTCCCTATCTTCATTGAGTGGAACACTATTTTCATTTAAAGGTTTAGGGATTAGGCCTGCAATCAATAATAACCATTGTTTGGCGGGGATACCCTTAAAAAAACGAGTCGGGAGTCTTACCTCACGGGTCGACATGGAAACAGACTTACTTTCTAATATTGGAGTGGAAGCTTCACACCAGGGCTTGAGAGCAAGGAAGGGCAAATTACCATGTTACTTTCTTATTCTCTAAAGTATAAGGTTGATGTTCCAACTTATTATTTAAAAAAAATAAAAGATATGTAGGTTCAGGTTGATATTGTAAAAGATATGATTGACTTTATTATTATGTTTTCTTGTTAAGTATAACATAGAGCATTTTTATTTGTACATACCACTTAAGTTTGTATATTTTCTTTATGAAATTATTTACATTATTAAGAATTTAGATTACCTAAGAAATTATTTTAACAGTAATTTTTTTATTATAACATGGTGTATTATTATTATAATTGAAGCACAACTTTTGTATATCTTTCTTTTATGTTTATTGTATGAAATTATTTATACTACTAGTTTTTTAAAGGCGCCCACCTATGGCCTTGTTTATGCAAACTTTACTTTCTCATAGCTGTGAGCATTCACATGTGAGACTGCAAACTACTTGGTTGATTCAACTCTTTATGAAAATTAACGAATTGAACGTGCATTCTTGGTGGAATTATTTAAATAAAACAATTGATTTGTTATTCCACAATATTTATTTACCTGACTAGTTTCGCAGGAACAGGTCTCAGTTTCTAAGTCACCTGTGACCATGCAGGACCTGTTCCTGCGAATCTAGTCAGGTAAATAAATATTGTGGAATAACAAATCAATTGTTTTATTTAAATTAATTTCTTTATGAAAACTCAAAAACAACTTGAACTTTTAATTACAAACTTTGCATTCAAATAGCTTTTAGCATGCGGGTATTTAACTATTTGATTGATTAAACTTTTTCATGAAAAACTTTGCATTCGATGGCCGAATTCTTATGTGAGACCTTAAAGCATTTGAGTAATTGAATTCTTCATGAAAACTCAAAAAACAATGTGAACTTTTTATAACAAACTTTGCATATGTATGGCTTTTCAACGCTATGAATTCACATAAAAATCTTTGAAAAATTACTGTAGGGAGCGTTCAAGTATTATGTAAGGCAATATGGGGGGAGGGGGGGGTTAGTCTTGTAAAACGTTACTATTGTATTACCGGCGCTGCAACAAAGGTATTTAGTGACTTTCCAGTAATAATTATGATTTGAGGCATACTTGGTTGTATTATGTGCGTTAGGCAACGTTTAGAGAATGGGAAGAGGGGTAACAAAGAGCGTTACGATGCATCTCGGGGTGGGGGTCAATAATGTTAAAAATATGCGTTACGTAATACTTGAACGGTCCCTTAGTGTATAAACTTTTTATTGTAATCATTGCATTAATAAGCCTTTTGTCGCATCTGTGCGTTAAACTTATAATTTGGTAAACTTTGTCATGCAAATTTTGCTTTCTTATTAAAATTTAGTGATGATTGATATTTTTTTTTTGCATAATCATTTGTTTTTGTTCCTGAATCTTAGTGCTCCGAATTGGAGAGTTGTCAGTCCTTTTCTTTTTGTTATTTATAATGTAATTTTGTTGTAACTTGACATGTCTATGTGCCCAACTGGGCCTATGGAAATAAGGTCTCATTTCATTTTATTTCATTTCAAATGAGATTTATTTAAAAGTGTTCTATATTCAAATAATTATTTATTTATTCATCCTACATGGCGTAAATGCTAAATGAAATATATGATTACTTGAAGAGGAAAACCACAGAGTAAATTTTTCAAATTTTTAATATTATTATAATAGTTATACATATCAGTCTCACTTTGTTTCATTATAATACATATTTTTTGTATTAATCTGTAGTTCAAAAGTTGTGCTGTAAGTATGAAATAAAATAAAAATATTATTTCTAATAAAATATGTTCTCAAAATTCACATACAATTATAGAATAAACTATAGGATGTGATCTAATCCCGCACATGTGGGGTGTCTGCAGCGAAGCTATTAAGCCTTTCACCACCAAAAAATACACCACCATTTTAAGTTGTACGAGCGTGGACTTCAGATCCGGGGTCCCGGGTTCGATTCCCGGTCGGGTCATAGTTTTTCTAAATGTTTTTTCACTTGAAATTTCTACCCGGGGTTGGCCTGTCTCAGATTGGACAGGACCGGTTGACTGGGAAAAAATTGCCTCAGGCAATAAGTTCCGCCGGCTATACTGACACTTTGTATAGAAAAGTGTTGTATTATTATTGTATTGTTATATGTACTGTAGTGATGTCAGAACCGGATACAATTTCATACCGAGTACCGGAGGGTAATTCCAGCAAACTACCCGGTATTAAGTAACGGGTATTTTTACCGGTTCATACCCCCCCCCCCCCAATCAAATATTACATTTTAACGAATTCCTCGGTTTTGTAATAAATTACTTTTGTTGGTTTGTTTAGTATTATTGAATATTTTTTTACGCATGTTTTTAGATAGCTATATAATACAATATATATTATATATAATCTATAATGTTGTATATTTTTATGCCAAATTATTTTAGTTACATTTATTATTTTTGAATAATTATTTATTGGTCTCTTGAATTATAAATATAAAAAAGTATATTTATAATTCAAGAGACCTTGCGCGCTCTAAGGGTGTCCTAGCTAGTACACGATACTACAGGTTATTATGCAAAAAATATTAGTTATTTTATTATTTTTTAATTATTAGTTTGTAAAATATATTAGGAAAATCTGTAATATACGCCTCGAAATAATAAAATAAATTATGCAGGTATGAATTAAGTACCTATGTAGTTAAAAAGTCATATTTAAAAGTAATACGCAGAACATCCATAAACCACGATACCTACGTTTGCATCATGATTGTATATTATTATTCGTATCTAGGTAGTAGGTACTTTTACTGCTACACCGTACGTGTAAAACAAGTACCTCACCTCCATAGAACCAAAACACAACTCTGTAAGGATACTACTCGGAGCTCGGTAGTCGGTAGATATCTACCTGCAATACCGGCATACAGTACAATTCTACCAACAGAGTATCTGTCGATACTTTTCTACCGAGAACCTTGTCGATACTTCTACCAACAGAGTACCCGTCATTACTTTTCTACCGAGTCGATACTTCTACCGACGGAGTATCCGTCGTTACTTTTTTACCGAGTCGATACTTCTACCGACGGATATTGAACACTACCGGTTCGATATTCCGATAACAAAAAGTAACGGGTATTCAATATCGGGTAACTACCAAACTGACATCATTAATGTACTGTCTAAATTGTTTTTTTTTAATAAAGTAACATAGTTATCAAAATTTAGATTTAAAATCTTTCACAAATATATGCTGCAAATTTTATCTCAATTATTATTAAATTTTGTATCTATTTTTGTAATAGAAATAAGATTTTTCATTGGTAATTCCACCTTCAGATTCTGCCTGGTGGGATCTCTTGTTTTTGTTTTTTTTGTAAAAGATAATTTTTAAGAAAGGTTATAAAAATAAATATTGTTCTTTACCTATTGTTTCAATACTGTAATTCACTTTTATTATTGTCATGTTTATAATAATTTATATATGTGATGTAAAAAGTTATTTTCAAATAAAATTATTATTTTTACAATGTCGTGATTTTCATTTTACCCCTACAATAAGAATTTTCAATAACCTATAAGGATGCAATCTAAATATAGAGTGCTTTTTCCACAATAGTCTTTGAATTAAATAAGAATGCAATGCCAAAAAAATAATTGAATACCTATGTGGTATTAATATTATACTCTATGGTTGTGACCATAGAAAAATTTAAAAAATATAGTTCATCTATGGTAAATGATGGCATTTTACTTTGTCTCCAATATTCTCGAGAGTTGCCATTCTATTATACTTCTTCTATGATTTTTGATATGTTATGTTTATGCTAGAGCAACATTAGTTTTCTTGATATCTATGGCAGAAAATGTCAAATGCTTCTTCTTCTTCAAGCTTGTCACCCCTAAATGAAGTGTTCCTGCCATTATCACCATAATTCTGGTCATATTTAAATTAAAATAAATAAGTAAATAATGTATAAAATAAAATTTATTTAATTGTTCTATTAATTAATACGATAGAAAACGTTGGTTCAAAGCAGTAGGCATGTCTATATTTTATTTGAATAAATTTATTTATTTTATAAAGTTATATTATAAAAATCTGTTTACATATCTTATAACAATTATAATTGAGTTAGTGACGTTTTATTGTATTTTTGGGATTTAATGAAATCAGAAATATTTAGAAAAATATTATTTGTTATATTTCAAAACAATTTTTACGAAATAATTGAAATAAAGTATATTTCCATCATACATTCTTGTGCTGACAATTGGGTTTAAAGAAATTATTGTTATCTACAAGTGGAACAAACTTAGAAACTCATGGAGACAGTAATTTGATTTGGGCAATCATTTTTGAATTAGAAACACAAAAAGTTGAACCATCAAAATCCTAACTGTGATCAAAGTGTGAAACCAGTAACCATGAATACGAGGATGATTCGAAACTAGAAGATTTAAGTGATGAGCATATTAATAACACTGGCCGACAAAATTTTTTTTTTGAGTAGTATCAGAGAGCTGAATAGCATATTATGGTAGAATGGATGTATCCAAATACGAAAAAATGATGGCAAAAAAGTTGTAACACTTCAGGTTTTCTTGTTACATTTATAGAACCACATTTAATGTTACATTCTGATGTGTATTGAAAAAAATGATTAGATTTAAGAAAAACCAAAAGATTAACCACATTTATTGTTATAATTGGATTGAAAATAATTATTACATTTAAGAAAAACATAAAGATTAAAATAAAAATATTGATTTAAAATACATGAAAATTCTATTTTTTTTCCTTTTATGAGGGGTAATATCTTCTCTTTTCAAAAACTAGCAGTAATGACCCATCATGGCTGGATCCCATCGTCCTTGATAGCGAATCTCCATTGTCCTAATATCTTGGTGGAATCTTTCACCCTGATCATCATCGACAGATCCCAAATTTTCAGGAAAAAATTACAGATGTGAAGAGGAAATGAAAATTTATGATGGTCGATCTTGTGCTTTCTCTTTTTGGAATGACCTTCAGTCTTTGTCAGGCAAAAAAAAAAACAAGAGAACCACTCACTTTGAAACTCAAAAGAAGACTGATTGTTAATCCTAATTTTATGTCTAAAATTGTAAACAATACAGTTCTGGTACTTTTCCTGTTATTCAACTGGCTCCCTTATGAAATTGACTTTCTAATGTAAAACGTTTTTATTTAGCTATTGAAAAATGGTACGTGTTAGGGCTTTAGGAATATTTCTCCTATTCATAAAAAGATATTTCCATTTAAAAAATAAAGGTCTGCTTTGTGTTACAAAAATCGTGTCGGCCAGTGTAATTTATGTAAAAGATTTAGAAGAAAATGATTTAAAATAAGTAGAGAGAGAAATATGATAACAAGGAAGTAGAATTTCAAGAACAAGTCAATGACGAATGTCTTATTAAACTAAAAGATAAGAATAAGCTTAATTTTTTTTTCTAAAAGAAGATATCAAACAAACTAATAAAATGTAATAATTAGTAACTCAAAAATATTGGGGTTGGTGAGTAAGAAAAAATTCCCTTTTTGTCAGGTACAGAAGTGTATTGGCTCACTTGACTATACTTATGATGTGCTCCATCCATTTATAGTGCTTCCAGCGAGTAAATGCATGTCAAGTATGATGGTATCTTTCTCTCATGATAGTAAGGGACCATTCCATTCAACCACTGACTCACCAATCACAATGGACCGTCAACGAACGGTCTAGGGAGAAGGGACAGGAGACAGAATGGAAGAAGGGGTATAGAGCGGGCTCGCATGCACTTACTCGCTGGAAGTACTATAAGGTCACTGCTAACAACTATATAACATGAAATTTATTCGTACTGTTATTTGATGGCAACTTTTGTTAATCTGGTGCTTTTAAATCTTTTTGTAGAGTAAAATTTTGATTCATCTACATTGTCAGGTACACCGTGAACTAGTCGTTCGTGAAGATATCTATTTCCACGAACAATAAATCTTTTCTCACAAAACCTACAATGTTCATTAAATGCGCCCTCGTGTATCAGTAGGTGTTTTTTCAAGCCACTTGAACATACAAATCGTTTATCACACAGCTTACACCCATAATTTCTCACATTGGTATGTCTGAAATAAAAACAATAATTAAAATATAATTTAGCTTAGGATTCAGCACTTGTAAAAAATGTTACATATAAGCCACTTTATTGATGGGATATTTGACTTATTTCAATGTTGCATTACCAGAATCATTTATTTATCTTAGGGGTATTGAGTAGGTAACATTTGCTATAGCACAAGTAACGCACGCATAAACTACATTATTTTAGTTAGAGCAAGTAACTGAGATAAAATGTCACGTAGTTTATTTTTAAGCTGGAAATAGTAGGATTTACTATTACTATTGTGAATTTTTCGAAATCTGACGAACAAGCCATAAATCTTCAAAAGAATAGCAGTAGGGAAACAATAGCAGGTATTGGTATTGTCTTACGGTGGCACGTGTTATTGACCAATCACGTACCGTGTAAATATCGAAGGGTTTTTCACAGGTACTTTCTTTTACTTCTTAGAGCTATCGGCAAATTACAAAAACAAAGATGTTTTTCACGAATTTTAATAAAATATTAATACCTTTCTCCGATCAATTTCAAAGCTCACAAGAAACTAAACAGTAAAAATATACATGCTTGTCATTTATATTCAAATAATCTACAATCAGTCTGAAGATGCATTAACACAACAACAAAGGTCGATGACTCATACTTTGTTCCTGACATCTTCTTTGAACTTTCAAAACACCATAGAAAACATAAAAATGTAATTGAATTCAACGGAATTTATAGTATTTAAAAATTCCCATTATGAATGGAAATAAGTTGCAATAACTGTTCCAGGAAAAAAATGAGCAAGAATTAATATCCTGTCAGTTATAGTCATATTTATCTAGAGAGGTTGACGTAATGAATTTCCAATTAATGTTTCGCCAATAACAATAATACAAGGGTGCATCCGTCATAAAAATAATCTTACCCTTTTCTATTGTATTATAGTTTGAATATATTTGGCCAGTGCTCAGATTTCGGTGAAAATAGTATAGATCTACACTTGCTGTCAATTTGGAACATCGCTCAGAAGATAGAGTTGTTGACGGACACTGCCGAATATTTTTAAGTCAGACGGGGAGGGAAATGAGCTTGAGGCGGCCATCATGCTTGGATATTTTTCAACAAATATAAAAAACTCCTCGATAGCCTAGTTGTACTCTAGCGTGGACTTCAGATCCGAGGTCCCGGGTTCGATTCCCGGTCGGGTCAGAGTTTTTTCACTTCTCAGATTGGACGGGATCGGATGACTGGAAAAAATTGCCTCAGGCAATAAGTTCCACCGGCTATACTGACACCTTTGTATAGAAAAGTGTTATATTATTATTATATTAAAACTATTTTTATGAAGTAAATACCAATGATGTTTTCTTATAATCCGTGAATACTCTATTAATTTCCCTATTGATGTTTTATTTTGATTATTATTTGCATGTCTTTATTGTTTGTATGCTTGCGAGAAATAATGAAAGATTTTTTTTTAATAATTTCCATACAAATGTTCAAAATTATGTAAGTATTGTTTTGTCTTTGTTCCAATCCTTTTTTACAAATTCGAGTTTGTTCAATTGGTTGACTTCAACAATAAATATCTTGGCACAGGCATTTGTTTAGTGAGATTAAAAATCACAAATGAAAAAATTCTATTAACCTAGCTTATAAGTATTAGTACTGTATTGTAAAAGATTTAATTTTTTTTCTATTCATTTATGAGATTTAATTTGCGAAATAAAAAATAAACAAAAAGTCGTAGATGTATTCTTATCTCTAATATAAATTAAAGTCAGGTTAGTGCAAACACTTATAACTCGAGATCGGCTGAACAGATTCTTCTGATATTTGATTTATTGGATTCTTTTCCGATCCGGATAACAGAATAACCAATAAAAAGTTGAATAAATCGATAAGAACTTATGTAAAATACAATATTAAAGTTCGTATGGAACGGGTTCGGCATCGGTACCGCCACCGACATCTGTTGGGGAAATAGGAAGATATTGAGTAGATTGATATTTTGGTAGAAACATTTTATAGGGCAATGTTTTCCCTATTTTTCTACAGATGGCAGTATGATGATTTTTAAATGATTAAATTTATGATTAAAAAAGATTACGATTAAAAACATAGTTAAGAAATTTTTGATGGTACTTTTTTATAATTTTATAATTATAAAAGAAAGTCGGATTAGTGCGAACACTTATAGCTCGAGATCAGCTGAACAGATTTTTATCGTGTTTATTAGATTCTTCATCGCTCCGGATAACAGAATAACAACTATTAAAAAAAGCTGCTAACCTAGGGTAGCCCAGAACTCATAGTATATTATAACAGCCTTTTCGTGCAAAACATATCTTTGCATAAAAATTCATAATTTTACGATTAAAATGAATTTATCCTTGGAATTATTATAGAAACTTTAAAATGATATCGACTATTGGAGCTTTTTATTATCTGCTTTAGAACTACATATTCAATATTAATCGGTACTTTAAGGGGGACCCACTGAAGTTACGGACCTCAAATTTTACGTGCTTGTGTAGGAGCATAAGACCAACCTGTATACCAAATTTTATGAAAATCAAAGAATTTTTTTTTTCTTTTTTAGCCCTTTTTCTAGAACTAATGAAATTTTCTTTGGATACTTTAAGAGGGTTCCCCTGAAGGTACAGATCTCAACATTTTACTGACTCATCCACATCGAGGGGCTAACCGTTCTACCAAATTTCAATCAAATCGGATAAGAACTACTATGAGTTATGGGTAATAACGTACTTAAAATAGTATGAAATCGTACGTAAAATAGTATGAAATAATATAATATCAAAGTTAGTATGGAACAGGGGAGTTTTGGTGCTTTTGAAATAAGTGATTCATAATAATTACCACATAACTTTAGATTTTTTTTTAACAAAGAGTAGTCATGTATGTTAGCTATGTTATGTTACCCAGCAATATTTTATTGACTTTGAGGCGAGACGAGGTTCGATGGGTCAGCTAGTTTTCAATAAATTAAATATTTAAAACAAACTATACAATAATGATAACACCCCCGCACACAACTTTGACAGCTCTAATCTACAAACAAATTGTTAAACCACACCGAAACGTGAGGCTAGAAGTGCTCGAACATAAACTACGCTGAAACATACAACGAACCATGTGAGTAGTTAAAACTAACATTATGTGCTCACTCTAACCATGCTCCTCTGTAGTTAGTTGTGCTGTTACCCTTACATACTCATTACCCAGGACTTACTAAAATATCTTGGCAAATTTTTTCGTCACAATAGATTTTCGATTTGATGATACAGGTCAAATCTCAGTATAACGAACTTCACGGGACCAAAAAAATATTTCTTTACAATGAAATTTCGTTATACTGGATATATACTTAATTATTTATCAGATCAACGGCAAAAGCCTTTTACAGAAATATTTATAAAATATTGTTAACAATTAGTATAACAATTAGGTTCACATTAAAAAACAATTATTAACATTAACACGTTCGGTGCTAATGACGCGTATCCGCGTCATAGTAGAATTTCATACAGTGCTGTTGACGCGGATCAGCGTCACCCCAAAATGGAACGTTCCAAGGCTCCTCAAGCTATAGCGTGGTATGAAATAGGCTAAAAACGCTGCAGCACACGGAATAACACTCAGTATCCACTTGGACTTTGGCTGGGTTGGTACTTATGTATGTTTGTACCGCCTTGGTACATTGTGGAGTATTTACACGTCGTAGGTTCGTGGTGCGAGTATAATACGCGTTTTACGGATCTCTATTGTTTTATTATTGACTATATTACTTTTATTCACTTTTATATTTGTTTTTTATTTTATTTTTACCAATAATTTATGTTTTTATTATTTTATCAACATATTTTTGCAAACATTTTACCTGTGAAAATATTTTTACGATCATATTTTTTTAGTAATTTTACTATTATTTTTTTTGGTAAAACATTGCTTATTTTTTACCCATAATATTATTTTTTACCCTTGAAAGTGTAGTAGGTAGCCAACTATCATGATATTTATGGGATTTTATAAAGAATCGCCGTTTTTAAGGGATTTTAAGGATATTAATATTTCAGCAACTGGCTAATTATTAGGTTTTTCATATAGCAGTGAATGTGTTAACATCCATCCTTACAATAATAACAATAAACAAATGTATTGCAAAATAGTTACATAACAGTTGGGAAATAAAATCATAAAAATTATAAGTACAATAGGCATCACAATAAAAATGATAGGTAAAGAAAAAATATCTACAAAATAAAATATAGTAGTTAGATTCAATTATTATTCTCTTATGTATGGAAAAATTCCAGCACAGGTACACTATTTCATTACAGTGGACCAAAATTAACAAATAAGAAAACAACCAAACAAATATACGAAATTATACATTTTAATTTTTTGTGTCGCCATGTTATACCTACTGATGTCAAATAAACAATTATTGCTATTATTAAATGAGAACAAAAAAAAATTTTAAGGCTTTATAAATCATGTTAAGGAAATATGTTATGCAAACACTTGCGAACCCGCCAATGCCAAGGACAAACTGAAGTCGGAGAGATTTTATTACCTAATTGTAACATGATTTAAAACAAAAAAGTTCGCTACACTGAGATTGACTTCGTTACAACGAATTCGGGGACAAATTGACGATTCATTATACCGGATATTTCGTTACATTGGTATTCGTTATAAAGAGGTTTGACCTGTATTGGTCTAATTGAGATAAAATAAGCCACTATTTTGCTGGGATAACCAAGCTACCTACAATCTTTTATTATAATCCAATTCTTTTTATGAGATAACTTTGGTTGTAAATCTTCTTCTATCTTACTCCGGTCTTATGGAAAGGTGCAGTAATTATATTACATCTGTCCATAAGACCGAGTGAGATAGACAGAAAATGATTTACAACCAAAGGAATCTCAGGATATGAATTGGATAAGATAGTTTAATCTTATATTTTGAATATATTTCTTAGAATTGAGTTTCTCTTACATTTCTTTACTTGGATAAGAAATATTGCAAGTTTTACCTTCTTTCATGCTCCGCCCGCTTACTAGATGTATAGAACTTTCTATCACAGTAAGAACAAGGATGGGGCCTTTGATTTGAGTGCCTTCTTAAGTGAACTTTCAGCGATCCTTTATTTGCCAGCTCCTTGCTGCATATGTGACAGATTGCTTTCTCATATTGATGTAAATTCCTAACATAGATACACTCATTAACAAACAGCGAAATTAAAAAAAAAAACATGTGAAGATTTACAACATAATCACAAATATAATATACAGGGTGATATGTAGAACATCCGACAAACTGATATGGTATATACAGAGGACTATTTGCATCAATTTTTGGGAACAAAGTAGGTATGGTATATAGGATGCACCAATTTTTTTCAAGAATTTTTTGGAAAAATCCCAAAATCTTGTCTATTAACCTCTATAACTTTTTTATTTACCACCCAATGCTTATTTAGAAAATGTTAATGTCTGTTCCAAAAAGTTCAGCTCAAAAAAAATATGGCCCAACAAAGTCCAAAAAATGAATAGGAAAAAAATCAAGTCCATGTTTAAGTCAGTTTTAAAAATATTTAGAGAATGAATTGAAAAATTAAAATCTCCTAAAACTTCTCTTTCAAATGGTATGCAACATGTATGCACACAAAATCTAAAAAAAATAAAAACCCAATGCTAGTCGATATTTCAAGTAAACAATTTTTATGTCATACATATACCTGGTAACTATATACCTACTTTGAATAAAGAACACCTAGAAAACCATCTATGTATGACATAAAAAGTTAATGTTATAGAAGTTAATAGACAAGATTTTGGGATTTTTCCAAAAAATTTAAAAAAATTCCTAAAATAAAATTGGAGCATTCTATATACATACCTACTTTGTTTCCAAATAGTCCCTTGTATATACCATATCAGTTTGTCGGACGTTCTACATAACACCCTGTATAATAGGGACAGATAAAAGAAAATTGTGTTGTATAAAACACAGTTGAAATAAGAATGCTATGGAAATTATGAGGATACCCGATTGGACATTGTAGGGTTCTCTGTTCTGGAACTGGCCAGATGTAAAAAAAATCAAAGCTTCATAAAGAATTATTGTACGTTGTGAAAGAAGCAAAGGTACATAATGTGGTGGGAAAAACAAAAGTAGTTATATGATACAAAATGATTAAAAAACAACACTTACCTATGCCTTTTTATAAGGGATATGGTATTAAACACTTTACCACAACCCTCTTTTTCGCAAATATATGTCTTCTTTTTGACATCGTGCGTTTCCAAATGAACCACAATTGAATGCCTACATTTGTATGATTTTCCACAATGATCACATTGGTACAGAGAGTTAGAGTTGTTTTTATCCTTGGAACAAGCTTTGTGAGCTGCCATCGAACTGTAAACTAAGAATTAACGTTTGAATACTAACCAGCAAACGAGGATAATCCAGTCGTTTGAATTTTTAATTATTGACATATGTTTCTTTCTTAAAGGTCTGGCTTATATGCAATGCAGCTATGGCCCCGTATGGGTAGGACGCCATAGACAAACACTCACAAAATAAATTATATAAAAATATCGGTCAAGTATTTAACATGTTGCCATGATATGTTTTATTTGGTGACTGTAGTGTTTGGGTATAACTAATAATAGTGACACTATCTCGTGCCACAATGTCACGAGGGGAGACGTGTAGCAATTAGTCAGTCTGCTCTAAGCCACGGGCGAGATAAGTAGCGTCGCCTGCGCATACCGTGTGTTGGCGAGCCAGTGGAGTGCAGTGTGAGGGAGCAGGCATTACAGTGACGATTCTGACTAATAGAAACTGATTTATACTACCGTTGAGTCGTCTTATTTCACACCCTATTAATAATCAACCTCATTCTGTGTCATAACTATGATACGAATACTTTGGCAGCCTCACATTTTTCAATGATTCTTCCATACGAGATTGGTTTCTATGCATTTCGTCTATATCGATTAGACATCCAGGAAAGTTTAAGTAAGACATATAGTTAAGAATAGGGAAATGTGCCAGAAATGTGTGAGTTTATAAAGAAATTAAGACTTATTGTTATTGATATGAATGTCGATTGATAATAATGAATAAAAACATAGCATAAACGCGCGTGAAATGAGAAATGTCAAAATATGACGAGTGCAGTGATAGTCTGTTTAATTAAATGTGAATGTGGCCCAGAAACTACTCATGGTATAACTTATTCCGTGTCATATTAGTAGCACTTTTGCTTATTCTACCCGTATTCCACGCATAAAGTTCTATTAGTACAGGTGACAATCTCTAAGCTTAAATTAATATTGTTGAAATAAACTTACATTTCTTGCAAACATAACAATAATATTTATCTTTGTCTTTGTGATTTTCTTGATGGCTTTTTAATGTCCAGGAGGACTTTACGATTTTGCCACAGTACGAACATTCATATTTCTCCACCTTTTTTGGTTTTTCATCATGAGTCAATTCATGTTTTAGCAACCGAATTTTATTCTTGAAAACTTTTGAGCACTGAGAACATTTTGTTTCTTTATTTGAGTGACATTTCATATGTTTCACCAATGTTGCTTTATATTTGCATATTTTAAAACAATGATTACAAATGTATCCTTTAGTTTTCAATATATCCAGATGCATTTGTTTGTGCTTTTCATATGGTGATTTATATTTGAATATTTTTGAACAGTCCTTACATGAAAATTTTTCTGATTTCTTGGAATTATTTGTTGAATCTGAAGTCATAAAACAAATAAAAGATATTCGATTATGTAAAAACAACCAATAAATAAGGCACTTGAGGACCCTCCTATTATATTAGTTGGAACATTTGAACAGCGCATAAGAATGGCTAAAAGCAGCTTTCATCCATGAATTATTATTCATTCACAAAAAAATTCAGTAGAAATTTTCATAACAAGTAGAATGATAATACTGTGACACATTTTTGGAAAATTTTGAAGCATTGACACAAATATCTGAAAAATTGTTTTTCTTTACGAGTAAAGATTCTGTTACGAATTATGCTCATTATAAGAGGTTAAAAATATTGTATTAGAAATCTAAGTGGTGAGTAAATACACAAACCTCTCTCATCTTGGACATTGTCACTTGCATCATCTTTTTCAAAATCATATTCATTATTGTAAAAATCCAATGAGTCCTCTGTTTTTATGTCATCTTTACTATCATTCACTGGTTGGTGAAGATCTAGAATAGGAAGATCATCCTTTACTTCCAAACCTCCAATGGAAATGTCAATTTCTTCTGATTTAATATGGAATTCTTCATTTGAATTGGTGTTTATCTTATTCTCTAAAATATAGCTGGTTATCTGTTCATAAGATTCTTCACACAGACGACGAAATCTGTAAGCAGCCCAAAGCTTGCTGAGACAACTGCTGCAAAGCTGGTGAGGATAACCATCGGATGGTTTTACCTACAAGAAGACCGAAAATCAAGATGATATCTGTTTTAAACATATATATTTATACACAAAATATACTGGAAAGCACGTTACTTCACATGCTGTGCATATATTCAGCATATCTGAACAAGAAATGGTCTGTTTTCCATAAGTTTTTTGAATTTCGAATATTGAGGATAGTTTTCCTTCTTTCAAACATATTCTGCAAATATGGCTTAACTTCATATTTGATCAAGGATAAAATCAGCAAATTTTACACTAAATTAATTCAAAAAATATTATTTATTTATCACTGACACAAAATAATCTACAATCTAAATCTTCTTGTGATTTGGCGAAAATTGACATTTGATTCCTTCATTGGTTCTAGAAATAAAAGATCTATGATTTTTGCCGCAGTGTTGCCAACGGATTTTGGCCAATGTCGCCGATTTTCAAAAAAAAAGTAGCTCAAAGTCGCCGAACTGAAAATTTGGTAGCCCAAAGAGTCACCCAACTGAAAATTTGGTATCCGGAAACATGAATTTTTGCTAAAAAAAATATATATATATATATATCCGAAAATTTTGGTATCCGGAAAGATGAAATGTAGCTAAAAAAAAAAGCTCATTCCGAAAATTTTGGTTTCCGGAGAGGTGAAAGTTCACCAAAAAAAGGTCATTTTTTATCCGGAAAGGTGAAAATTCGGTAAAAGAGAAGTAGCCCAAATGGCGACCGGTCGCCATTTAGATTTTTCGTCGCCAATTCTCGTTCCGAGTAGCCCAAATGGCGATAAATCGCCCACGTTGGCAGCACTGAATTTTGGGATTGTTCTATGGTGCAAAGCTGTTTAATAGTTTTCTATGGCAGAAAATGTCAATGTCATGTTAAAAAATGTCACTGTCAGCGTTTCATTGTATTTTTGGATGTAATAGGGTATTATTGTTCTGTGTTTTGGTTGGAATACATATTATAAAATCACAAAATAAAGTTTCGTTAATATTTATTATTTTTTATATTTTAATACCATT
This sequence comes from Mystacides longicornis, assembly GCA_963576905.1. Taxonomy (NCBI): domain Eukaryota; kingdom Metazoa; phylum Arthropoda; class Insecta; order Trichoptera; family Leptoceridae; genus Mystacides; species Mystacides longicornis. The sequence continues at coordinate 30,674,012 of OY756426.1, read as the reverse complement.
TTTATGAAATAATTAAAACAAAGTCTATTTCCATTACAAATTTTTGTTGACAGTAATTCGGTTTAACGAAATGGTTGTAAACGATAAGTGATATAATTTATAGTACCTAAGCACTGACATGTTTTGGATGTATATATTGCGAACGAATAAATTAATATTATCAGAAATTAATTCGTCACGTATAAAATGAAAATTAACTCAATATGTAGAGTTTGTCTGAAGGACGGTAAATCATTGTTCTCGTTATTTGAAATACGAAACATTCAAGGAGACAAATCTATTAAAAGTTCAGACATGTTTAGAATATGTACATCACTTGTGGTAATTATATTTTCGTTTACATAAATAAATATAATTTCTCATTATTATTTATTGATAGGCTTGCTGACCCCTGGAGGGCACTCCACTCTCACTCCAGCGAGTGGGGTAAACATGAGTTTTAGCGTCGCGAACATTTCTATTCGAATTATCCATAACTCATTTTTTATGACGTTTGGCGTTTCCATAGATTTTTATATAAAGGTATTTTTAATATATTGTATTAGGGGGCGTTCAAGTATTACGTAACGCAATTTGGGGGGGAGGGGGGGTCTTGCAAAACGTTATTGTGTGTTACAAGGGGGGTTCGAACAATGCGTCACGTAACATTTTTTTTCTTAAATAAAAAAAAATTGTGAAATAAATCTTCCAAGTTGGACACCCTTTTCGTTTATGTTTTACGGGAAGTCCCTCGATTGTAATGTACATAATTTTTTGTTCTCCGAAGTTAGCAACCCTTTTGGACAATGTTTTACGGGAAGTCCCTCGATTTTTCGTTTATGTAATGCGGGGAGTCCCTCAATTCTACTGTATGTAATTTTATTGCTCTGCGTAAAAAGCAACCTTTTTCGATTACGTCTTACGGGGAGTCCCTCGACTGCATTGTATGTCGAAATTTTCATTTCGCTCTCCTAAGTTAGCAAACCTTTTCTTTTATTTTTTACGGGGAATCCCTCGACTGTATTATACTTACGTCATTTTTATTTTATTTTCGTTGTTAGTATTCGTTACGCATAAACACAAATTGCTTGTAGTGAGCGTTGTTAGTGAGTTTGTAGATAGGTACTATAATGTCCACAAAAGCGGGGGATTTACATAATCAACTGTTCTTGGCCTATAAAGACTCTCATGCTGACTTTCCAACGCATCTATGTCAAAAAAATACCAATGAAATTTGAAAAACATCAAAAGAAAAAATAAAGAAAAATTTATGGAACATAATAAATAGTATTATACGAGAGTTCAGTAAAAAATAGTCACTTCCAGAGTGTTACGTAACATTTAGAGGGGGGGGGTACAGAAAAACGTTACGGCGCGTTACATGGGGGGGAGGGGGGGTAAAAAATCTTCAAAAATTGCGTTACGTAATACTTGAACGCCCCCTTACTTTAAATATTTATTTATTTATTTATTTATTTTATACTTTATGCATATTAAAAATAGTGTACAAAAAATAGTGTATAGACAAGTAGCAATGGCGGGATTATAGCCGTAGCAATCTCTAACATCCAACCACAATCCAACCTAAATATTCATTCTGAGGATAAAATTCGGGGGTGAGCATGATGAGGTATAATTTAAAAAAATCTCTTCTTGAATGGTTTTGTGTGATGTGCATGAAGAATTTAATAAATAAAATGCACAATGGGGGGATTAGATTGATTTTTCTGCTTTGTTTCAGATCGAGGAGTCAGATGGTCATCCTAAACACATATGCAGTCAGTGTTATAAAAAGCTGAGATCCGCCTACAAATTTCACATTTTATGTAAAAAATCATTTGATTTCATCAATGATTACTTGAAGGATGCATCATCTGGCTGTCGTGTTGAATTAGAAACTCCAAATTATGAACCATCAGAATCCTATAACCAAACTAAAGTCGAAGAAATAAAGTGTGAAACTAGTGACGATGATTACGAGGATAATTCTATACTTCAAGATTTAAGTGATGAGCGTATAAATAGTTTGTATAATGCTGATATAGAAGAAAATGACATAAAAAAAGAAATAGAAAATGAAATATATGATAACAAGGAAGTAGAATTTCAACTACAAATCAATGATGATTGTCCCATTAAACTAAAAGAAAAGAGTAAGGTTTTCTTCTAACTTCTTACAAGTATTAAACAAACTCGTAAATGTAAAAATTATAATTCTGTGATTTTTTTTCGATTTACAGAAAAATCAAAAATAAAGAAATCCCAATTTAAAAGAAAAAGAAGAGAAATTTTGAAATGTAGCTTTTGTGATAAAAATTTTAAGTTTAAAAGCACATTAGTAACTCATGAAGATACACATATTGGTCTTAAGAGGTATTTTTGTGAGCTCTGCAATAAAGGTAAGTCTTATTTGGGAATCAAATATAATAAATAATCACGTAGTCTGAGGCAAACTCGCGTAACTGCAAAAATGAAATTTTACATGAGAGCAAAAACAAGATTTGGCAATCTTTAAAAGCGGTCATATGCCGTTGTTAACTTCTTCTTAACTAATTTGAATTAATTTAGAAAAAATATCAATGTATTTACGAACTGGGGTATTTTTTTTTTAATTCTATCGATAATTAAAATAATTAAAACACTTTCGTTACTTTGCCATGAGAAAAAACAGTACCTACACACCTTTTAGCATTGAAGTAAAGTAGCGTATCTACAATGCGCTACTTTGCTAGAGTGAAAAATAATACCTACTTACGTTAGTATTAAGGCAAACCATCGAATCTACACTATATACGCTACTTTGCCGTCGTGAGAATATAATACCTATTTAAATACGCGAAATATTTGCTACACTGATTAACAATGTATTCCTTAGTCACTACGGCAAACTCACCTATCTCTACAACTTGCGCTACTTTGCCTTGATAGGTGGTGGTTAGACATGTTAATGATGACTTTAGCAAACTCGCGACATTCAGATACACTATTTTGCAACAGGCTAAAAAAGCCTAAAAAGCAGATACGTGAAAAAAATATATGGATTTTTAGCTATTTGGAGAGAGTTACAGATCCAATACTTTGCCATAGTGTAGATTATAGGTAAAAAATAAAATTTGCATCAAAAACTCAAATTCGCCAAAAATGTTAGTTACGACAGTTTGCCAGAGGAGTGACGAATTTTCGATGAAACATCGTAACCCAATCAAAAACTTCTTGTACATTTTTTTTAATTATGTAAAAAAAATACTATGGGAAATATTTTTAATACACAGAGTATTCTTTAGTAAGTCGATGTTTCTATGACAATCAATAATAAGATAGAGCTGACCATTTCCACTTTCATAACATAAGTGTTTGCATAGATTCATTAAAAAAAAATCTAAATCAAAAAAATCAATCAATAGTTAATGAAAGAAAGGATGTATAAATTTGAAAGAATGGGTTCATGTAGACTGGGCCGACCTAGAATGATGTAGACTGATCATATTGGTGCCGTATTAAAGGAGGGCCAAGTTAGGTTTGTGGAACATTATGTTATTTGATGAAGAGCCAAAGAGGTTTGTTTAGATTGGAAAGGATGGAAGTTTATACTTGCTTTCTGCCTCCCCCTCTCAATCAAATCAAAACTCCCTTTGAACTCCTCTCAGGAGCATATGTTATTGTTCATGCGCAATGCTTATTACCTCCTCCCATACCATGTCCAACTCCCTCAGCTCTGCCTCGAAGGGCCTCCCCCTCTAACAGACAGTAAAAATCTATATTTAATTCATTATATAGTTATCCTTTTTGATGTCCATAGCATAAATCTGTAACTTTGCATCTTAAAAGCATCAATTTTTTATTTTTAATGCTTCCATTTTTTTTAAATATCTGTTTACAAACGAACTGTTCACTTGATTAACTGAAAAACATAGCCTAGCTTGCAGCGTCATCCAAGGTACAATTGAAGTAACGGTCATACTCACAAATCTGTATGAAATAAATCATTTTTTAATATCCTGTATTGACAGTATATTTTACATTTCAAGAAATGTTTCTCCATCATTCTATGTCATTGTTATTTCAGTTAAAATAAGAAGTACCTAATATAATATGATGCCATTACTGATTTTAGCATATCGCTCCGAAAGAGATCATAAAAATATGCATAAACGTGGATTTAAATTCATATGTGATATGTGCAACAAATGTTTTGGCACAAAAGCAAAGTTATCACTTCATATGAACACGCACAACACAAATAGAAGGATGATCATTTGTGGCTTAGATGGATGTGATAAACAGTTCATCACGGAAGGAGGTTTACAAAGACATAGGTATTGTGGTCAAAAGTTTCCTACTTTTAACATTTATCCACATTGACTAATGGCCGGTTTCAATAACCTATCTATCTGCTATTGTTGCTTAAAACTCAAAAAACATCTTGTCACTCCAATTTTGTGTTTCAATACACAAATATAATATAGAATTTCTATTAATGCTATAGAAGTCTGTTTCAATATCCTATCTCTTGTAGCTTTTGACATTTTTGTCACTACCATTTTTTTCTATGGTTTTGCTATCATTTGATTTTGACGGTTTTGTTTTTTGTATAGAAACAAAAATCTGTTTCTTTAAAGAAAAAAAATGGCTTTATCGAGTGACTAAAGAGATTTAGAATCTAAATTAAAATTTGAGGATAAAGATCTCGGATAGAATATTTACGAATTCATTATAATTTTGCATTGTGAAATAAATATTTTGTGTACAGATTTCAGCCAGTAAAAATAGCTGTAAATGATTTGTAGATCAAAATCAACACCACCTATATAAGAAGGCCTTAGCGCTACGTCACATTGTGAGGCCCAGGATTCACTTACCTATATCTGTATGTACTTACCTGTAAGCTAAGATATCTGTCTACACGCTGGCGGCCTGCTGACGCGAGAGGAAAAATGGCCGCCAGCGGATAGTCCCAAATTTGCATGTACCTAATGGTTAACATAATAGACCATAGATCTCTGACATATTCATACAAAATTCAGGGCCACCAGATACAAATCTTATCCATTGCTATTTTTGTGTATAGAATACATGGTTAATAAACTGTAATAAATCGTCAGATAGCATTGAATTGATTACTATGGGTATATTAAAACTGGCCATTAGTATTTCTCATTTCAATTGTCTTTTACGTTATACTGCAACAATTTCTTCTTCAGACATTCTAAACCAATGTTTCTCAAATAATGATATAATAATATACATTCTTAATTTCACACAAACCATAATTATACATTTAATTTTAGGAATCATCACGATGGTGTCCGAAACTTCATATGTCATTTATGCAGTAAAACATTCAAGGATAAATATACTTTAGAGCTGCACATTAAAATACACAATAATGATAAAAAATTTCAATGTTCATATTGTGACAAGAAGTTCGTTCAATCGTCTGCTAAAATTCAACATGAAAAAAGGTATGATTTCTCATCTTTTATCTTTTCGTCTTCTCTTTTGGAGAATCCATAGACTTTTATACATATACCTAGACAGCGTAGTAGCCGTGGAAAGTGCGCGATAGTCGATTTGCGCGGCATTTTTTTGATAGCCGCTTGGCAGGACATTGGTTTCTGCTATACGTTTTCTTGGCGATTCCTCGTGTTTCGTTATAAAATCTTTATTTATACCATGTTTTATACTGTTTAATGGATGTATTTATAATATTGAGGGTTTGTCTAGTGTTTTGTTTTTCATAATCCGGTTTTACTTTTTATTTTAAGTTTTGTGTAGTTTTAAAACATTGTCTATACAGTTTCTATTTTTAATATTAAGCTATTTTTAAGTTAGTCACAACTGTTTTGGTAATATTTTTATTGTTAATATTCGTAGTTTAACTATTATTTACATTATTATAGTTAAAAGACTTTCTAGAGGTATATTATGTACCTAGCTCAAATACCTAGTATAGTGTGTGTGATCAGAGACGCATATTTTAAAATTTTCGATAACTACTGACATATTTATTTTGGTTTAAAGTACTTCTTGATCTGGATCCAGGGGGGTCAGGGAGGTCATGACCCTCCTCTGGGCAAGGGCGGATCCAGCTATTGGCACCAGGGAGGGGGGTCACAAAGTAAAAAAAGATCATTTCGAAAATTTGGTATCTAGAAACTTAACTTTTCCTAAAAAAAAGGACATTTCCAAAATTTGGTATCTAGAAACTTAACTTTTCCTAAAAAAAAAAGGTCATTTCCTAAATTTGTTAGGTATATGGAACTTTTGATCCAGGGGGGGGTCATGGCCCACAAGAAATTATAATTATACTAGAAAAGTAGATATTTTATTAATAAATGTCACTACTGTACTTGAGAATACATAGCCAAGGTGGGGTCATGACCCCCCCTGGATCCGCGCTTGCCTCTGGGCTAGGTCCAGGTCTTATATCTTTAATTACAGTACTTACATTTAATAATTAAATACCTACTTTTCTATTATAATTATTAGAGATGAAACGGATATCCGGCGACTATCCGATATCCGGCGACTATCCGGTATCCGGCCTATCCGGCTGCTTAAATGCTATCCGGCCGAATACCGGATAACTAGCACCTATCCGCCGGATACCGGATAGTTAAAAAAGCTTATGTTTGGATAACTAAGTGATTTATTTAGTAAGAAACACTTTAGAAATACACCTCGTAATCACAAGAAAAATTCTAAAACTTAGAAAATTGATTAGCAAACATAATGCAATAAGGGTAAATTATGGAGAATGAATACTTATTTCTTTATATAGAGGTAGTAAGCGGCTTCGATTGTCTTCGTAAATAAGGAAAGTTTAAATAAATACGTTTCGTCATATATCATCCTGCTGGAAGATGCAGATAGATTCCGCGATTTTTGGAACAATGACGTTCCGGCAACAGAGTCAGTCCCATAATATACCGCCTACGTTAGCGTAATTCATGCGTTGTACCCATGGTAATTCACGCACTGCCCGGGCTCTACTAAAGGCTTCTTTAGCATTCAGCGAATTTTATAAATTTTGAAAAAAAAAACACTAATATTTTAAGGGGAGCGCTGTTCTTCCTGCCATCAGGGTCCCGAAGACAAGGAAGAGCCTCTCATACCGAGAGGGTCGAAGCAGACCTAAGGAATCTGGACATGGTGTGTGAGGAGGTCATAAACATTGCGCAAAATCGAGCGCAATGGAGAGGTCTTGTTGCCTCCGTATGCTCGTAAAGGGAGTTTGGATTGGATATAAAGGGAGCCGTAAACCTAAACAGATTGGGAACCTCTGCACTAATGCTATCCTGGCTACAACCTTGGTTCCGAGGGTAAAAGTTAAAAATCTAAACACTCTAATCATAGGAAAAAAATATTATCACACAATGATCCTATATGGATGCATCAATTAATCATAAACATACGCCGGATATCCGGTATTTGGTTGCTTGGTTGGCCGAATATCCGACATCCGGTATCCGGCAAAAATGCTATCCGTTTCATCTCTAATAATTATATTTTTTTAGGAGGAAAAGTGTTGTTTCAAGATTCCAAATTTTGGATATGACCTTTTTTTCTATGTGACCCCCCCTCCGGCGCCAAAGCTGGATCCAAGGGGGGGTCATGACACCCTGACCCCCCTTGGGCTGGGTCCAGGCCTTATATATTTAAGTACAGTATTTACATTATTAATAAAATACCTACTTTTCTATTATAATTTCCTGTGGGTCGTGACCCCCCTCTGGATCAAAAGTTTAAATTCCAGATAGACATCAAATTTGAATTTAATTTAATTTAAACAACTCAACTATTAATTATGCACATTAATAAATTAAACAAAGCAAATTATTACCTGAAAAATAGAAACATTCTATTCTGGAGGCTTTATTTTATTAGTTTGAGTACCTACACGAACCAAACCTATCAACAATATTGTAAGAACCACCTCATAAATATAGGAAAAATAAAAATTGTTCTAGTATTTTATATTACTAGACATTTCAGTTGCTTTCTTAATCGATTCATATTAATGTTTTCAATTTTTACATCTTTTTTCATTGAATAAATGCGAAAAATACACAGCATACTGCGCATTTCCCATACAATTCGCAATGTTCTTGCCTACCAACTGTGCGAAAGAGACAATTCAAGATTGCCTCACTTCGCCGCTATGAAAAGAAATCAAGGTACTCTGTCTAGGTATATGTATAAAAGTCTATGGGAGAATCTAATCTTTCTCTTTGTCAGATTCCAATGTGTTCCATTTTTAAAACTTAAATTTGAATAATGAACAAAAATTGTTTGATTGTAAAATTTACATTTATTTAATAATAATTATTTAATAATTTTCACAAATTTTTAGGATTGCATCAGCAGCTTTTTGGGTTATTTGAATTTATTTATTGTCAAACTGGTTATTTCATTGGGTGTGATTTTAGACTATTGAATGCTTATTTTATGTTTTTTTTTTGATAAAATTAAATTGTTTTTAATTTTCAGACACATAAATAAGAAAGACCATCCATGTCTCCAGTGTGATCAGCATTTTTATAATCGAGGAGTTTTAAAAAGACATTTATTAACTCACACAAAAATATTGAGTGAAGCCTGTAGATTTTGTTTGAAACGATTTTCGAGAAGAGATAATCGAAGGCGGCACGAAATGGTGATGCACAATGTGGCTAAAAGTGAATTTAAAAATGAAAACAATGATTAATATGAAATTTATTTATTATTATAAGTGTACAGTATTCGTTAACTGAATAAAATGATTTTAATTTTTGCAAGTTTAAATTTAATTCATTCCCCTTAACTAAGGTATGATGTCCAGAATCTTAGGTCCTTTTTTGGAATACGGGAGAATTCTATATAATACATTCATACCTTGTCATTTTGTTTTGATATTTTTTTCTGATAGCCGTAGGTTAACCATTCATTCATGTCAGATATTTTCAATTAGGTATGATGTTATATAGCTATGGGGGCCTCCATTAATCACGTGAGCCCAAAAAGGGGAGGGGGGGGGGTCTGTAAAAAATCACGAAAGATCACGTAGGGGGAGGAGGAGTTTGGTTAGAAAATCAACTGCATTTATTTTTCTGGTGAATTTAAAGAAAAACAACTTGCACTTTTTAAAATTTAGAAATTTAAAAAAAATTGTCGAAAGTTAAAATCATAAGTTTCTTAATTCTTTGTACAAAAAAGTACACGTGATTTTCGGAAGAAGGGGGGGGGGGGGTATTCTGAAACATCACCACGGGGGATGTGTTACCCGCTTTGATTATTTATTCCGCTCAGTTATGATCTCTATTATTTTATCTCTTTTGATTGTAAGATTTAAATATTTGAAAACATCACGTGATTAATGGACGTCCCCTATCCTATATAAGATTTTTTCCATTATCTACAGAAAAATGCAGGTGTCCACTGTCTAGGCTTAGGTCTTGATATTTACAAAACGTGCCAAATTCAAGTTTTTTCTACTTTGATATGGCAAACCCACTGCACTATTTTAGACAGTTAGTTGAAATCGCAACATGGTCTACAATTTGAGGGTGTCCATCATGATGGATACACAGCCTGTTAATGATAGGAAAGGTTCAGAGCATCAAGAGCTGTGGACAGGCTGTGATAAGATGGTATGACCAGTGGTGAAGGAAATAAATGGATAACAATTAACCAGAGACTATGGGGGCCATTGGCTAATCTAGTGGGAAATGACCATCCTTAACCATGAGGGAATCAATCAATCAATACTCCCCTCTCAGGAGCATAGGGAAGCAACAAGAGCTCTCCATTGCGCTCGATCTTGCGCAATGTTTATGACCTCCTCCCACACCATGTCCAAATTCCTCATCTCTGCTTCGAAGGAGTGGAACACAGTGTGAGAGGGTTTTCCTCGTCTTCGGGACCCTGATGGGAGGAAGAACAGGACTCTCCTCGGCCAACTGTCATTCGGCATCCTTAACACATGCCCCTGAGGGAATATGAAAATAAAATCAGCTTCCGTTTTGTAGGTCGTGGGCTTAAATCCGAATTGAGCATTTTTCCATTGCTCACAAAAAAAAACAACATTTATGAATGACGAAAAAGTCACTAAGTATTTATCTACTCTGAGTAAAAACACAATTTCACCCTTAAATTGTATTTTTGTTCACGCTGAACAGCAATGCCCTATTTAAAAATAGATCAGTACTTGGATATTGGATCGCGCGTAACTCCTTTTCAATGATTTTATAAAATAAAATACTATTATTATTTGAGCCGAATCATTAAAAAAAGATTGCAGAAAAATCACCACCTCGGGAAAAAATATATCCGTTACGATCCGACCCTGTGATCCGAGCTATTTTTCTCTATGTTTTCGATACACGTCAAAAAATGACAACATTTTTGTTTGTGGTCGTATTCAGTGTTGCCAACGTGGGCGATTTATCGCCATTTGGGCTACTCGGAATGAGAATTGGCGACGAAAAAATCTAAATGGCGACAGGTCGCCATTTGGGCTACTTCCCTTTTACCGAATTTTCACCTTTCCGGATACAAAATGACCTTTTTTTGGTGAACTTTCACCTCTCCGGATACCAAAATTTTCGGAATGACCTTTTTTTTTTTAGCATTATTTCATCTTTTCGGATACCAAAATTTTCAGAATGACCTTTTTTTTTCTTTTAGCAAAAATTCATGTTTCCGGATACCAAATTTTCAGTTGGGAGACTCTTTGGGCTACCAAATTTTCAGTTCGGCGACTTTGGGCTACTTTTTTTTTGAAAATCGGCGACATCGGCCAAAATCCGTTGGCAACACTGGTCGTATTTCCTTCTGACAGCTTGATTGACAAATAAGTTGACAATGAAGTGGGCGATGTTATGATTATGTTTTTCTAATTTGTTTGTTTATATTCTCAAATTATCGGGCAATAGATTAGTCTCATAAATAATTCTTAAAATGAAAGTTTATTCCGTTTGTAGAGGATGTCTCAAAGAAGACAATTTGTCATCTCTATTTGATATGCAAAAAGTGGAAAAGCACAAAACTATTAAATGTTCAGAAATGTTTTCCTTGTGTACTTCACTATCGGTAAAAAACAATATGGATATTTAACTATTTTATAACGATCAATAATTATTCTTGGTTTATGTAACAGTTATAATCATTTTAGGTTGAAGAAATGGATGGTCACCCCGGATTTATTTGTAATCAGTGTCTTAAAAAGTTGAAATCAGCTTATATTTTTCGCCTTCAGTGCGAAAAATCTTACGAATACATAGCAACTTATCTGAGCAATGAAGTTGCAATAGAGCAAATTAATATCGATGCTATTGAGGACAGTAAAGATGCCTGCGAACAAAGAAATATTGATAAACTATTTGTAGAAATAAAAAGTGAGAAAGAAGAAGAAAGTGAAAACTATGCATTACAGGAAGAGGAAAAAGGAGACATTGATGATTCCCTTGATTTTTGTGACGATAATATTGAAAATGATTTTAGTTTTGAACCAAAAGACGAAATTAATGATGAGATTAAAGTAGAATTTTTTAAACCTGAAAGTTACACAGGTGTAAAAAGAAAGAAATCTAAAGTAAAAAGTATGTTAATATTTAAGAATTAGTAGTGTTTAACATGACGTATTATTTGGTAGTTAAATGTGCAAAAAAATATGAAGTTTGTGTATATGTGTTTTTAGAGGAGAAGAAATCTCACAAAAAGCCACGGTCAAGAGGTAAACAGGTACTAAAGTGTCAATACTGTGATAAAATATATAGAGACAGATACAGTTTGTCGGAACATGAAGATACACACATCGGACTGAAACGCTATTACTGTGAGCTCTGTAAGAAAGGTTAGTCAATTGTAATTTTAGACCCTCTGTAGTTTCTCTCTGCTATTTCTATACCTCTTACTTCTCGCATGGACTTACTCTTCTTCTTCTTTGATTAAGCCTGCTGGTCTGTTGTTCCTGCTGTTATCCTCTTGGGAAGCTGAGTGCCAACTAGCCCTCCAGCGCTTAGGTGGTCGTCCTGGAGGTTTGCTTCCTTGTGGTATGTTGACTCTGGCGATTTTAACGTCTCTTGTGTCTTCCATTCTCTTCCGTCTCCTCTGTCTTCCCCACCTTACAACGTCCTCGACTTTGCAGATCCTTCGGATCTTTGTGTTTCTGACTCTATCACGAAGGGTTTTTCCGGAGATGTTTCTCAGAATCTTCATCTCACTCGTACGAAGGAGCTTCTTGGTTTGGACAGTGTTGGCTCTGGATTCTATCTGGGTCATAATTGGACGGATGCATGTTTTGTATATTCTGACCTTGCTGGGGATATTCATATGGTCATTTTTCCATATTGCTTCTCTAAGGCATCCTGATATGGCTGCAGCTTTCTGTGTTTGCTTCAGTACTTCCCCATAAAGGTCACTGTTGGATGCCAAGATATTTAAACTTGGGGACTTGTTCGACTGGTGTTCCATCGATTGTCACGTTGCATACCGTCTGTTCCCTGGCCAATGTCATGCACTTTGTTTTGCTTATTGATATAGACATGTTGTATCTCATAGAGGACATGTGGAATCGGTCGCATCGTCAGCATAGCATATGATGTTTAAAAAGCATTCTCTTTATCTTACATTGATTTCAGGACTTACTCAATGCATTGAAAAAAAAAAACTGTTGAGCCAGAATTATAATAAAGAATATGTGGATTGTTGAATTGAAAGCTTTTTTAAAATCGGTAAAATAGAAGAAAATGCAATCTTTTTAAATAGATATAAGTATTCTTTATAGGTATTTTGTTATTTATAAGAAAACACTTTTCTGAGCAGGACCTGCTAGATAGAACCTAAGGCAGTCATGATGGCCCTTGAATGAAATCCTTAATTAATTTTTGCTGCTCAATCAAGCGATGTAAAGATTCAGCATTCAAAGGAGAAAGCATAAAACTAAACAGACAGCTCCCCTTTCACCATTCCATAAATCTTAAAAGTAATCATTTCACACTGTTCTTACTATGTTTTCAGAATATCGGTCTGAGAAAGCTCATAAGAATGTACATAAACGAGGTTTTAATTTTAAATGTGATATATGCAACAAATGTTTTGGTACCAAAACAAAGCTATCCCTCCACACAGTAACACATAATGACAAGAGGGAAACCTTTGTATGCGATATGGAGGGATGTAAGAAAAAATTCTTGACTAAAGGTGGCTTGAAAAAACATGTGTGAGTATTTTTATTATCGTACTAGCTGACCCACCCGTCGAACTTCGACCTAATCCAGAATAAAAAAAAATATTAACTCCTGGTTTATGCAATGTTTGTTACATTTTAACCTTTTCTATTGAACTCATACTCTGCTTGAACCTTCCAGGACATTAGTAGAACAGATCATCAAAGTTTAGTTGAAATACGTTCACTGGTCTTTGAATCTGTAAGAATGGTTAAAATGGTGCTGTCCCTGTATGAAGACTCCGAGTGTAGCGTCAAAATGCCAGGTGGCTTTCAGGATCACCACGGGAGTCAGACAGGGCTGCATACTGGCTCCATTTATATTTATTATTGTCATGGACTCCCTCTTGAGAAAGTCCATGCAAGGAGCAAGAGGTATACCAATAACACAGAGAGATGGTCTAGTGGGCGAAATGTGCAATCTGGAGTACGCGGACGACCTAGCATTGTTCAGTACGACAGTGGAGGAATTAAAGGGCAGTGTTTCAAGACTCTGAAACAGCACGCCTTGCCAGTAAGACGGAGCTCATGGCGAACGAAGCCTGTCCCGATAAATAACTACCGATGGTCACCAGGTCTCCTGAGTGGATAAATTTAAGTACCTGGGAGCAACCATTACCACCTCTGGTGACCTCGGGGCTGAGCTCCCGAAAAGTATCGGTATGGCAAGTGGCGCCTTTAACATGTGCAAGATTTGGAAAGCGTCGGCGTTTAGTGTCGAGACGAAATGTAGACTGTTTGATGCGTGTGTGTTGCCCATTCTCCTGTATGGATGTGAGTCCTGGCACCTGACCAAAGCCCAGGCACAAAAAGTCTCAGGTTTCGAAATGAATGAAAAGTGCCTCAGGAGAATTCTGGGCGTAAGATGGTACCACCGCATCACGAACTACGCTATACTCCGGCGCACCCAGCGTGAGCCCATCAACTCTACCTTTATGGGGAGGAGATGGACTTGGCTGGGATATGTATTAAGGATGCCGAATGACAGTTGGCCGAGGAGAGCGCTGTTCTTCCTCTCATCAGGGTCCCGAAGACGAGGAAGACCCTCTCATACTGTGTTACGCTCCTTCGAAGCAGAGCTGAGGAATTTGGACATGGCGTGGGAGGAGGTCATAAACATTGCGCAAGATCGAGCGCAATGGAGAGCTCTTGTTGCCTCCCTATGCCCCTGAGTGGGGTGTAAAAGGGAGTGTGTGTGTGTGAGTTTGGACTTGGATTGGTCTTTGAATTTATCGAGTACCTACATACACACAAACATTTAGTTTTATATATATATGTATATATATATATCATTGGAATCATCACCAGCGACCAATGACGAACGCCCAGACGCAGCAGCACCCCCCACTACCGACCCTCACGCAGCTCTTCGCCGCAGTACCAGAATCAAAAACAAACCATCAGTTAACAACTAGAACTCGCCTGAAGATGGTGTCCCAAGAGTCACCGAAAGCTCGCAAAAATCGCAAACCACCATGTGACGTACCCGAAAAAGCTCATAATCATATTCCTCGTCGCGAAAAACTATATATTAACATATATATATATATATATAGATTGAGATCTAGTTCTAGTTGAACAAAAAAATCAGTGAACAGTTAAGATAAGTTAATACTAGGTAAAAAAATTGTATGTAAAATAATATCATGTTGTCACCCCGCTCTAACAGATGTAACCAAAATTTCTGTAAATCGAGGTCCCATTATTACTTATAGTTAAATTTCCTGGGTTGGTCTCTAGATAATGTCAACGCAAGATTGACAAAAATGCTAGAGCCCATACGTGCAACTACATTGTTGTAATCTGTTAAAATAAACTTTCACTATGTAAAAACACTTCAATTATTGAAACAGTATTTGATTTTTTTTCAGAGATTTACACGATGGTGTTCAGAACTTTGTTTGTCATTTATGCAGTAACAAATATAAAGATAAATATTCATTACAAATTCACATCAGGAAACATTACAATGATAAAAAATATCCCTGTGCATACTGCGAAAAAAGTTTTTATTGCAATTCTGCTAAAACACAACATGAATACAGGTAAGTAAATAAGTCTTCCTCACTAAGATTAACTAATTGAGATCCTTTAGGTGTTGAGAATGCCTCCATTCATTCCGTGTCACAACCCACTGACTTCTTGATATCTTGCTAAACTTAATAAATACAGTCCTATAGTTTTATCCTGTTTCCCATGTTCTATTTTCGCAACACTCGAGTGTGGGAAGGCATGGCTGACCAAAAATGATTTGGATTGATCATATTAATTCTGTCTTCAAGAAAGGCCAGATCTAACAAAATGGCTGCCATGTTCAACATATTGTCCCGAGTACGGAAATGAAAAAGAGACTAAGTGCACGGAAAAATAAAACCAAAATCGATTTTATCTAACCAATCAGTAGAACATACCTATCTTTATACTCCTAAGTATAGCCAAAATAAATATTTAAGGTGCTACTGTTGGACCTGAGTTCCATTTAATATAATTCTATGAAACAAAGTGACACATATAATTATTTTTGTTAATAGTATGGAAATGGCTTTATTGAATGCACTTTTTTTGTGAAATAAAATGCTCTTATATTTTTCGAAATACGTTTTTTTTTAAACAGAAAAAAATCTTTTGTGTAATTTGGCAATTTTATTTGACAAAGTTGTGTGAAGGGAAGACGAGAAAAAAATGTATTTGATTTTTGATCACTTCTCTACCTTTTAAGCGTTTTTCTCCTCTTTTTTAGGCACACCAATAAAAGAAATCACGGATGCCCAGATTGTGAATACAGATGCTACAATACAACAGCCCTGAAAAGACATATGTTAACTCACACAAAGGAGTACAAAGAGGAATGTCGATTTTGTCCTAAACGTTTTCTGGAGCGATACGCGAGAAGAGCGCACGAGAGGATGGTGCATAAGTTGGCGGACGGAGAAGTTAAGAAAGACACACAGGTTGTGAACAAAATCTGAAATAACAAACATAAAGATCATTATTGATCGAAAACTATTTAAATGTACTTGAATTAAATTCATTGGTAGAAGTGTAAAATGCATGTGTGCAATTTTTTCCATTACTCACAATTTTTTACAAGATATTTATTTGCAATTTTTTGTACAGATACCATTATCCATATATTTCATATTGTTTTTCTTATTTGCATTGTGTATAATTGGCAAGAGATTCAAAGGTACAGGATGAGCTAAGAGATGTAGTTTATTTTTTGTTTGCCTTGCAAGAGATATCCTTAAGGCAGCATGTTTGTGTTTGTCGTCTTACCACAACCAATAATTTTTACTTTGAAATAAGTGCAATGGGTCATTTTTAAGTTTGTCAATGTTAACATAATTTTTTACATTCCGTTTTGCCTACCAAACTGTCAAAATTGTCGGCCAATGAGGCTTCACATTTTTACTTTGAAACGAAATAAGAGAACTGCACCTAAGTATACATAATCTTATATTACAAAAGAAAGTCGGGTTAGTGCGAAGACTTATAACTCGACATCGGCTGAACAGATTCTTCCGATGTTTAATTTGTTGGATTCTTCTCCGCTCCGAATAACACAATAACTATTAAAAAGTTAAAAAAAATGCATGAGTAATAATATAAAATATAATATTAAAGTTAGTATGGAACGTTTTTCCTGTGACGCTGTCGCCATCTTTGAAAAAAACAAAATAGTTTACCTGACAAACATTATTGACATTAAAAAATAATGGTACCTACGCTAAATTTTGATAGATTTTTTTCAAACTTTCGGAATTTTTTTTCAAATTTTTACCACTCAAACATATTTGAAACGTATTTTTGTATAAATTACAAATTTAAAATCAATATTCATAGTAAGATGTGTTCTTTAACTGTCCTTTTAGAAACAGATACGAATTGTACGATAGAATGGATATTCAACTCCCTTTCAATATGACCCATCTCTTGTCCACTCCTTCGAAGAGCATATACAAACATATTTTAGTGTACATAGAGAAAAATATGATTTTATTATAGATAGCTATTTTTTTATTTAGTAATTATTTTCTTTCTTTCTCTAACTATGTCTATTTTCCGTCTGTGAGTACGTCTTACTTTGCTGCCAGTTGGCACAAATCGTCCTCTACGTGACGTAATGCCATATTCATATAATAATAATTCATAGTAAGGACTACAGGATGTCTGTCGGGAAAGCTAGTGAGCTAATAGAGGACACCACCTTAACTTGAACAAATGTCGTTTCAAATGCAATCCAAGAAAGCATGCACTTAGTAAGAGAGTGGTTGATGTGTGGAATAAACTGCCTGAGAGTGTTGTGTCTGCTACTTGTGTTAATTAATTTAAGAACGGACTAGATGTTTATTTGAGAGACAATGATATGGGCCTATCAGCTTGAGCTGCCTGCCCATTTCAAATAATAAGGATCTGTTTTTTTACACCTTTAGATCATCGATATGGATTAAGTGCAATATTTAGGATATTGGCAATGGTTTATAGATACGTTTTTGGCGCTTAGTGCGTATTTTATTTCTAGTAAATATGAGATGATTTCTATACAAAGGTGTCAGTATAGCCGGAAAAGATTATGACCCAATCTATGGTTTGAAATTTCAAGGAAAAAAAAAA
Source organism: Mystacides longicornis (assembly GCA_963576905.1). NCBI lineage: Eukaryota > Metazoa > Arthropoda > Insecta > Trichoptera > Leptoceridae > Mystacides > Mystacides longicornis. The sequence continues at coordinate 30,656,212 of OY756426.1, read as the reverse complement.
GGAAGTGTCTAATTTGCCGCAAGCGGTATACTAGCAAATCGCGCTAAAATGCCGCCAGAGGCAGTGCAAAGAAGTGCGCATGCGCGATAATAATAGTAGATGTTATAGTTTTTCGGCATGTTACGTAAGTCCACTGCGGATGAGTGGTTACCATCGCCGCTGTTCATATTGATGGTTGTAGGTTCGAATCCCGGTGCGGGTGATCTTTTTTTTTCTATTTACTTATCCGTTTTTTTCTGTGAAAGATGTCTAAAGTGTATTTGTGTTCACTTTGGCTGTGCTCAATTCATTAAAAAATAGGTTCGTTAGCACGCTTTCTACTATTTTCATGACAGAGCAGAGATATTTGGGGGGCAGAGCCCCAACATAAATATTCTTAAAAAAAAAAAAACATAAATATTCTTACCTGACCGTGAATTCAAGCTGGGACCATTAGAGAAATGAATCTTGCGCATTAGTCAACTAGTCTACCGCGGTCGGTATACTAGCTGTATTGCTTAAAGGTAAGCTTTTTCCATGATTTGGACAACAGAATTCAAATACATTCCAATTGAATGAATGAATGAATGATTATGATAATACAATTGAAATAAAACAATTCATTTGTTTATCCACATGTTTTATTATTCAAACTAGTCCAGCAAACAACAACTTCTAAACCTGTTTGATAAAGAAGAAGGGCTACAAAATGTCTCCTTAGACCATACAGGATGTGCGCCTACACACCAATAAGGGTAATAACCTTGGAAAATAGAAATGTTTTACTTCATCATTTATGCTTAGTAATTCCCTTACTTTAGAATGCAGCTTTATTTATATTGTAAAAATTATGTTCACTGTGTAAATCAAAAAAATTATAAATCACAACAGATTAGTATTATTATATGGTGTATAGCACATAAGTAGGTATGGTGTACTATATTTTGAATAAAAGTTCTCTATTTACACAAGCCTGATTATTTTCATTTGAAACAAAGTTTCTCTAATGAGTGTTATCATTTTTCTTCCTACGATGCCTATTTGTCTTTTTTCCATAAAATCCCTCTTGTGAAATGTATTCCCAAAAAGAAAGAGCTCTCCATGAATGAATTGAAGGATGTCACAAGAGATCTAATTTGGTTGAAGAGACACAAGAGGCAAATTGTCCTTTGTTAGATTGATTGAAAATAGTCAAATAACATTACTTTTATTTTAAAACATGCACCTAGTGTTGCCACAAATGAAGTGAAAAAAGTGTGAAAAATATTTTGCCCCTCCTTAAGAAGTTTTTCTACGGGTGCCCATGATTTTAACCTTGTACGATGCTTACAAAAATAATATGTTATGGCCCAATGACTGTATCACGTGCATAGAGGGATTGCGCGTGATATTTTCATGAGGTGACCCCATGGTTGAAACATGCGCAGGGCAAATAAAGGTTTATACAAGATTTTGCCTTTCATTAATCCCTCATGTACTCGAGTACTTCTCACTGAGTACTTGTACTCAGTACTCGAGTACATTTCGTGCATATTACTTGTACTCAGTACTTGAGTATTTTTTGCCTGTACTCGGAACAGCTCTGTCTTCAGTACGATTATTATTGCAGTCATTCAACTTCTTTTATTTTCATTATAAATTATACATTAATATTTTTATACTTCTGCGGACATTACGAGTATTTTGACATCAATTTCTAAATGAATGTTGCTTGGGTTTGTTATCTTGGTTGAGATCACTTGACGTTAACTTGAAAATAATCGATCTGTGTAGGTTAATCAAAGTGGAAAGAAACAGGTTGAACTCAACATTTTTTGAGATTAATTAATAAAACAAAAAAAAAAAACATTTTTTCTGGATATACATTATGATTTTTTAATTAATTTACAATCAGACATCCTCACTTTTTTCATCTATTTTTTCTGACTTATGTACAGTCCTTTCATGAAGATTCCTGTTATCTCTCCTTGAAAACTTTTTGAAACAAATACGACATTCAGCATTTAACGCATTAGTGTGAGTATTCATATGCCTCGCACGTTGTTTTGAATCGTACGAGCTGTGATCACAATACGGACAAGGATATCTTCTTTCTTTGATCCGGCTGTGGAAAATAAATAGTTATTTATTATTCATTAAAGTTACGCAATAGGGGTTATTCTGAACATCCGACCTGATCGAGTTGCATCGGATACGATACAATAGCGTGACGGACAAAAATAATAATTTTGTAATACTAATTTAAAATATCCCACTATATTTTTTACCTAAAAAATGCGCCTATATTAATTAACAATACTAATAATTTGTTATTTCTATCAATGATTATTTTTTCTTATACTTAAGTTATTATTTTTTTTTTTTACCGCAAAATGTAAGCAATCTTTTACATGATATCTATACTCTTAGATAGAACTTTTCTAAACAATTTTCATTAAAATTCTTCCAAAATAATTAATTTTTGTGCCATTTTTTACACTTAAATTAAAAAAAGATGATTAAACACTAGTAAAGACTTGGTTGGATCGCAAGGGACAGCGAAATGGGCGTTGAGTAGACATCTGATAGTGTTGCGACGAATGCAACCGGTTATCCGATGTTTCATTCTAATGTGACTTGTAAATAGTAAGAGCCTGTACAAAAAGTTGGATCCTACGCGACACTATCGGGATGCACACAACTCGATAGGGTCGGATGTTCAGAATAACCCCCATTATTTTTTTGAGTTTGCAATAAGGCAGAGGCGTAATAAACTAACTGCAAGCTAGGTGTTGAAGTATTTTGCTGTAGTGACTTTATAAACAACTAGTTAATCCCGTTTTGCTTTAAGTTGTTTAAGTTGATTGTCAGGCTTGTTAGGTAGGTAATTAAACAGGTTCTAGTCTAGCTTCCCATTGCTTAACAGACCTCTATGTAACTGTCATACACACAGAAAAGGAAGAATCATACTTTCACAATTCATAAAAAGAGAGAAGAAAAAGAAGAATGTAGATTTTAATGTTTAGAAAAAAGAATGAAGAAAAATTATAGTCTGCCACTCACATGAAAAAAACTGGAACCTACCTAAATAATATACATGTTTTATTGAACCATTTTACTCTAACACGGTTTGAGACTTAACTATATTAGCACCCTCTATGTGTTGAATTGTACAATCTTTATGTGAAATCAATTGATTGCTGTTTTACCGACGACAAAACGTCAATCTCCGAAAATGCACTACTCAATATTTTCATTTAAATGTTTAATATGATTTGTATCACATTAATTTTTATTTTAAATCAATCTTTAATATATTTAATACATTTTCACTGCGTAATACTTCGGTTCTGTGCAACATTTACATGAGAAATTTTGTCTTCAAAATATGGCTATCTATGTTTACTGGGATGTGACTATGAAGATTCAACAAATAATAAATTTTTGTCAAACTGCTTTAAAAATATTAGTAAATGCAGTAAACCGTGTTTACAAATACTCTGAGAGATTTTGCACGGCTCTGGGATGAAAAATATTTCAACGATTAGTTTATATTTTAGGCCTGATGCTATGACATATAAAAATACATAACTGAATTATTCTGTAGATAATTTCAGAGATTAAAAAAAAGGCAACTTACACTTTAGGAGTAAGGTCGGTTTTCCCGTCATTTTTCATTATCTTATGCACAAGCCTTTCGTGCATATTTCTGTTATCTGATCTTGCAAACTTTTTAAAACATATACGGCATTCTGCAGTCAACTCTTTAGTGTGTGTCAATATGTGCTTTTTGAGTGCAGTTGAATCCATGGATCTGTGATCACAATTGGGACATGGGTAGTTCCTTTTTTTCAAATGGCTGTGGAGCAAAATGAATAATTTTATTTATTTAAAACTCAAGGGTAAGTAAAACTTAACGATAAATATAGGTAAAACAAAATGGATGACTTTTGGTAGACTTGACTACACTGGATCTGCGCTTCAATTAAAGGGTATTAATATAGAACGTGTCACTAAATTTAAGTATCTTGGTAGCATGCTCACAGAGACTCTCGACCCAGATGTGGAAGTCAAATGCAGAATAGAGGCAGCAAGAGCTGCGTTTAATAAAATGAGAACTCTTTTCAACAATGACCAATTGAATTTGAAACTGCGACAGAGAATGGTAAAATGCTACGTGTGATCCGTACTGCTGTATGGCTGTGAGACTTGGACTCTGAAGGTCAACACAATGAACAGGCTCGAGGCTTTCAAGATGTGGTTACATCGCAGAATGCTCAAGATTCCTTGGACCGACCTGGTCACAAATTTAGAAGTCCTAAGTCAAGCCGGGGCAGTTCGCGAACTCCTGTCGCAAGTAAAAGTTCGTAAAATTTCATATCTGGGACATATCATGCGAGGGGAAAAGTATCGACTGATCCACCTGATACTGAAGGGAAAGATCGAGGGTCGCAGAGGGACTGGAAGAAGGCAAATGTCCTGGCTGCGCAATATAAGAGAATGGACGGGTTTCCGTACTGTGGAACAATTGTTCCGAGCAGCCCAGGACAGAGAAGGATCGCCACAGTGATCCCCGAAGTTGGGAATACCTGACATGGCACCAAAAGAAGAAGGGTAAGAACACGTAGAAAGCCGATTCCGACCTGCGCCGACCGGCTCAAAGATTGTTGTCTATGGTTTCAATGCATTTAAATGGGCATGCCGGAAAGCGGGTTCCTGCTTTTTCTGTTGGTTTTCTGGGCTAGATCACAGCTTCTAGCGGTTCAAGTTTGTAAAAAATTACCACAAGTTGTTAACAAATTGCCACCAAAAATCAATGGTTCTATATTATTTTATTCTCTGATTAAACTTGAACTTTTTTTTCTAATTTCACATGGTGACAATGGTGTATGAATGTGAAAAGTATTTGACATTACAATGCTCGCTAAGCAAGAACATGTCCTTCCAAATTGGCCTGTGCTCAATCTTAAATATATCGCATGATTGGATAGGTACATAGAAGTCATAAATTTTTATACAAGATAAAAAGCTATTTTATCCGAATGGAACCATAGTCTTTAGCAAATTGTAATGCTATGCATGTTACCTATTGATGTGTCTGGCTCTAGCTGAAGAGGAATAAAACTTTTTGTCGCAGTGTGGACAATCATAATTCCTTTCGTTGTTATGCCTTCTGATGTGTAGTTCTAAACAGGACTTGTCCTTGTATTTATTACTGCAAATATGACAAACCAAATAGCCCACTCCATTGTGTATGTCTCTACAAAAATAATAACACACATTTTTTATCCTTTGTGTTCAAGTTTTGCTTGTATAATATGTGTAACGGACTGCAGCATTCTCTCGTATCCAAAATATTTTATTCATTTCCATTCATGCATTTTGCACTACATGTAATATGGAAATATTTGAAAGATTAAATGTTATACCTGTGTCTTTGAATGCCCATTTTTGAAATGAACTGCTTAGTACATCCCTCAAAGTCACACTTATAAACTTTCGATGATCTGTAACTAAAATTTTTGTCACATCCCTTGCATTTGAAAGTTTTTCCGTCTTCTGTGATGAATTTAAGAACATTCACTGAGGTGTATTCTAACAACACAAATAGATAATTAAAAGTTTGTTGATATTAATTTTTTTTTAATCAATTCATTTTGTAAAACACTTTTTCCTACACAAAACAATGTAAAATTCAAGGATGTGTTTCATATTATAGGTATACAGGTAGGTACATTTATTAATTAGGTAAATTCAAATTAAATGAACCCAATTATTTAGTAATCGGTAAAGGTTATACAACTCATTATATGCAAATAGGGTTTGACACATTGGTGGAATTATTCCCACCCATTCTATGCTCCTAGAGATTGACATATAGTAGTTCCACTGGGTTAAAATATTATAACATTTATATGGTTTAAGACTGACCTTTATCACATACATCACAAAAATAGCTCTTGGTAATAAAGTGTTTTCTTAAATGGATATTTAAAAGACGTTTTTTTTGGAATATTATATCACAATATTGACATTTTATTTCTTCTTGAACTCTTACTCTCTTTCTAGTTTTTTTTCGTTTTGTTTTTACTGAAAAGCATTATGTCGATTTCATTAGTTTTATAAACACATTTATTTTATCAACATTAGGCATTTTTAAAATAATTTATGAAAATCTTTCTTACCAACTTTCTGAGGTGGCGAATCATCTGAAGATGGCTCTTCTTTCTTCTCCTCTTTCACAATAAGTGGTGGTGAATCTACATTTTCTAGAACATTATCACAAGAATCGCGAGAGCTATCTTCTTTAACATCAATTTCAATTTCTATCTTTGTGCTGTTTAAGTGATTTAGAAAGTAGTCATAAGATTTTAGACATTGAAGGCGAAATAAATATGCAGACTCCAGTTTTTCGATACACTGGGCACAAATAAAAGTAGGATGCCCGTCTAATTCATCAACCTGAAAATAATTTATTTATGAATTAAGAATCTATAATGGAATAATTATGTGCGAACGTAAAAAAATAAATATTGAAACAAACCGTCATTGAAGTACACATTTGAAACATATCTGAATATTTAACAATATTTGTTTCCACCTCCTGGGTTTCAAATATAGATGTCAGGTTGTCTTCTTCAAGACAACCTCTACAAATTGAATAAATCTTCATTTTAATTCAAAATATGATTTCAATGAAACATTAATCACCATTATTGACACAAATGACACTAATCAGTTGTTATGTTATCCATAGAACATAAAAATATTTGTCCTTTTTCAGTATTTTGGTCTATGATCAAATGTCTCGAAAATAAAATAAAAATACATAAAAAAATCATTATAGAAGGTGTTGAGTAAAAAGTGTATTACTCTAAAATACTTGGTAAACTTGAGTTTTAGCGCCGCGAACATTTCTATTCGAATTATCCATAACTGTCATTTTTTATGACGTTTGGCGCATATAATATATTGTAAAATATAATATATTGTAAAGTTGTTGGTTTGGCGTTTCCATAATTTTTTATAAAATATATACCTATACCAAATTTTCAGTTGGGCGACTCTTTGGGCTACCAAATTTTCAATTCGGCGACTTTGGGCTACTTTTTTTTTTGAAAATCGGCGACATTGGCCAAAATCCGTTGGCAACACTGCTAATGTCATTTTTTAACTGACAGCTGTCAAAGTTGTTATTGTCAATTGTATATGATTTTTGTTATTTATTGAAAGAACTAAGAAAATTACATTTTTGTAGTTAAATGTATTCATTTTAAATTAAAATGAAGATACATTCTGTTTGTAGAGGTTGTCTTAAAGAAGACAACTTGTCATCTATATTTGATGAACAAAGAATAGAAACAGAAAGCGTTAAATACTCTCATATGTTTGCAACGTGTACTTCACTAACGGTTTGTTTTAATTTCAAAACTAAAAATATTGTTATAAATATTCTTTTTTGCTACTTGAAATAAATGAAATAAAGTTTGGGTTTTTAGGTTGATGAATTTGATGGACATCCAGTTTGTATATGTGCCCATTGTCTCAAAAAGTTAAAGTCTGCTTACATATTTCGTCTTCAATGTATACAATCCTTTGAGTATATCGTGAATAATTTGAAAAACACAAATTTAGAAAACGATAAGAAAGAAATCATAGCAAATACTCAAGACTTTTGTGACAGCATTTTAGAAAATGTAGATTTGCCATCTATAATTAAAGATGAAGACGATGAGGAAAAATATGACTATTTAGATGAACAAAATGTAGATAAGGAAGATGGTGGTGTATTTTATTGTTATAAGGAAAATAGTTTTGAAAACACCCAAGATGAAGGCTGTGAAGAAAATACTGATGAAGTTAAGGCCGAAGTATGTAAGAAAGGTATTGTTTCTTCTTCTCTTATGGTGTCATAGTGTGCACTCATTCTTGTATTATTATTTTATAACCAATCATGTCCAGGAGTTTCATAGTGAACATATCCAGGATGCGTTTTCACTTGGTCAATCCCCATTATGCGAATTCAATGAAGAAACGCTAGATGACGTGTTTTTTTGGATGTCTACTGAGGGACTCTTTGGACATTTAATTTCCTTTTAGATAACGCCAGTTGTCCTATATGTATAGTATACTTACTCTCCCTAATTTCTCAAGTTGTTTATTAAATCTTGTTCCATTTCATAAATAAAAACATGCTTATATTACAGTCTTTGTCTTTAATTTGATCTAGTGGTTTTATTAAATCTTAGGAAAATAATGATACTTATTTGTATAAATTAAAAAGTCATATTATTACAGGAATGAGGAAAGTAAAAAAGTACAAAAAGAAAGTGAAAGAAGTATTAAAATGTCAACACTGTGATAAGATGTTTAAGAAACGATGTCGTTTACTGGCTCACGAGGATACCCACTTTGGTGTGAAACGCTATTTCTGTGAATTGTGCAATAAAGGTTAGTGAACATAACTGTATATTACATGCATGTCAAATGGGTTGCCCGTAATTTAAATAGTGAAGGTTGATTATTTTCAAATTTCAGACATTCTTTTTTCCTATCTGTTTTTCAATTATTGTTTGGGTTGGTAACACAGGCCTATCTTCTCCTCTCCACTCTTTCTATGTGGAAAATGTAAAGCATCTGAAAGAACCATCTCATGTGAACAAATAGATGTTACACAGTAGTGAGGGGAACTTTATTGCAATATCAAAGGTTCCTTCCTTGGTTGTCAGTCCTATTTTAGTCTGTTGAGATTTTTTCTAATAATGTGTAGATTTTTTCTAATAATTTCATTACATAGAGAGTTAGAAAAAATTCAGTAGGTATCTTTTATCGGAAAGATTATAGATATATAAATTATATCCCTTATGCCCTTCAAGCCTTACATAATTCAGTCAACTTCTCTCTAAATAAATAAATAACACTTTTATACAGTGTAGCTGGCGGAAATTAATCCTTGAAGCATTCTTTACTAGTCAACCAGTTCCTTCTAATTTGAAATAGGAGATTTAAACATTACCACCTAATGGCGAACGTTGTTAACGTAAAGTGATCACACTAAGCCAGCCTTTGAAATAACAGTAGAAGACGGTCGTAAGCCCGTAGTGGTTTGTTTCATTAAAAATTCGAACATTAGTAATGAATTTTTAGAGTCATTAGTTGTTACATATTCTTTGAAATAGGATTCTCTAGGGTCCTTGGCAGCAATTAAATTCACTCTGGTCAACAACTCTCACGAAACATTCCAGTACAGTCCCATCAGTCTACACAACCCCGCGAACTAGCGTAGAACGACGGAAATACGACTCCATCCCGCCATTCACCGCACAGCCACCTTGGAGGTCACAATACCAGCAGACGAACCACTGCTCCTGAAGAAGCCTGCCACAGTGATGGGCGGAATATCGGGTAACACCACCAGCAGACCACGGCACTACAGCCCGGAGAACCTTGACATTATTGACACCGGCCTTGAAAGCCTATCTGCATATTGTAAAATTTTCTATCAAAAATGTAATAATAATTATTATTGTCATTTGTTTTCAGCTTACCGTTCCGAAAAGGATCATAAAAATGTCCATAAAAGGGGTTTGAACTTTAAATGTGATGTTTGTAACAAATGTTTTGGCACAAAAACTAAATTAACCATACACTTGAATACACATAAAACGGATAGGAAAGTTTTTACTTGCGGATTAGATGGATGTAGCAAGCAATTTGTCACAGAAGGAGGCTTACAAAAACATAGGTATATTTTCATCAAATCACTAACCAAGTTTTTTCTTTATGCTACAATATTACTTATTCTCATTTTTATAGTTTGTATAGAGAAGGAGTGGCGAATTTTAATATTTTTTTTAAATTATGCATAAAAAATAATAGTAAATCAAGAAAAAAAAATATTACACACACTACTGTAATGTTATGTATTTGATACTCATACACACTTCGATGTTTTTGACATTGACACAGATACATATATTCTTTTGTTTACCTATGGTCAAATTGAGAATAGATTAATATTGTTTGTCTATAATAATAACAGAAAAAACTTTGTACATATCAACATTTCAAATTTGACGTATCCATGTCATAGTTTTTGAAAGAAAATTTTGAAATAGCCCTCGTTCAGCCTTTGACAATGGAACCTTAATAATGTTCAAACTTATAATTGAAATAAGCTATGGTCGAATTCCGAGCACTGGTCGACCACTAATTAAAATAAATCTTGGTTTCCCTTGGTCACTCCATGACGAACGACTGCATCAATTTTCACTAATTCTTTTTTTGTTGTGTTTGTTAATGTAAGGAGAAGGTTCTTAAGACAGAAAAAACAACCTAATCACCATATTTGCTTTTCTTCTATTACATTCTTTGTGCTTTTTACAATATAATCTTTTGCTAAGAAAACCTTATGGAGTTTGACATGACTGTCAGTTTGATAATTGGCGTGACTGATAGAATATGCACTGTAAATGATAAAATTATTATTATTATTGATAATGGGCATGCACTGTAAATGATAAAATTATTATTATTATTGATAATGGGCGAGCAGCTTACAGCTGATGTGCCCATATCAGGCTTGCACAATTAATTATGTCCCAAATATTGGTCCAGTTTATTTTTAAAAACATTTACACTTGAGGCTTCAACAACTTCACCAGGCAGTCCGTTCCACACCTCAACCACACGATTGCCAAGGAAATGTTTAGCCGGATTGGAGTAGAACTTAGTTCGACTGAGCTTGAGGTGATGTCCTCTCAGATGTGTGTTAGGATTCCTTGTAAACATATTACCAAGGCTGGGCAGGTGGTAATGCCCGTTCAGGATCTTATACGTCTCTATAAGGTCACCCCTGTCTCTTCTCGCTTTAATTGTGATGTTATATAAAGATATGTTTATTTTAGAGAACTGCATGATGGCTTTGTGAATTTAGTCTGTCACGTTTGTAGCAACAAGTACAGAGACAAATATTCGCTACAGTTACACATCAGACGACATTACAATGATAAAAAGTTCCAGTGTTCCTACTGTGACAAAAAGTTCTATTCCTCCTCAGCGAAAACACAACATGAGTACAGGTAAAAATTATTCCTATGTGTTATAGGTAATTGGGACCAGTAGGTATTGATGTAGACAATTTTCTAGTCATGGTTTAGCACCTGCTTTTCACATAATTTTTCCTGTTTACTTAGGTCATTATCTAATGTATAAAACTTTTGTGTTTGTTACTGGACTCCTCCAAAATGTGTTGACCAATTTTTATGATTGTAATGTATATTTGGTAGGTATGAGATTGTAAAGCGCATTCCACAATACTAGGTGATAAAGGTGTCCCTAATCAGATTTATTTTTCTACTTTTTGACTATTCTTTTTGTAATTGACATCAAAAAATATTTATAACCCAAAATTTTCCCTCCAACCCCACCTTTCCGTTTTTTAATATGAATATGGAGGTGTATGCTGTTTCATGTCATTACATTTGATGGTGATATGCTAGGTTATATTGGGTATAATTAATAAGTTAATACAGGGATAGGGGGCGTTCAAGTATTACGTAACGCAATAGGAGGGAGGGGGGTTTTATTGTAAAACGTTACTATTGTATTACTGGCGTCGCAACAAAGGTATTTAGTGGCTTTCCAGTAACAATTGTGATTTTAGGCATACATAGTTGTAATATGTGCGTTAGGCAACGTTTAGAGAATGGGAAGAGGGGTAACAAAAAGCGTTACGTAACACTTGAACGGTCCCATAATTTTAACGGTTCCATAGTGGGATGTTTCAGTTGAATGATTCACCTGGTACTTCTAATTTTACACTGACTTAAAAGTAAGACAAAAATTAGAACTCACAACAGCAGCCCTATTCACGGAAAAGTTTGACTTCAAACTAAACTAGTTACTAAACTTCTGTCAAGATTTTCTCATAACCGTCCGATAATATAGAGATTTTCTAGTCATGACAGAAGTTTAGTAACAAATCTAGTTTAGTAACTAGTTTAGTTTGAAGTCAAACTTTTCCGTGAATAGGGCTCCAGAATGAATGTCATCATATTTTTTTCAAGGTTGGTAGTGGTGTTGAAAATGTTGCCAGCAAAGAAAATTAATTTCTTTTATCGTATTAGTACCTACTCATATTTTAGTGTAACCGTCTGAAGTGATGTGTTTAATCCTTTTTTTGTTGTCTATCATTCACAGGCACATGAACAAAAGAAATTACCCTTGTCCGAATTGTGATCATCGTTGCTACAATTCAGCCGCACTCAAAAAGCATATGTTGACACACACTAAAGTTTTGAACGAGGAATGTCGTTTTTGTTTTAAAAGATTTTCAAGACGAGATAATAGAAAACAGCATGAAAGGACTGTGCATAAGTTGGCAAAAAATGAAGGGAAAAACGATGATGTCAACTGAATGTAAATAATGTGGAAAAACCTAAAAATCCTAATACTCAACTACTTATTATTATTCAAGTAATAAATTTCTAAATCTCAATGTTAATCTCATTGCTTACCTATCCTTTGCCTTATGGCCCATGTGTATTCACTGCATCGTTAATAAAACTGCAATCGAGATAGACAAAATTTGTAAGCTTAATATACATTTATATTTGAGGAAATTCTTCTTAGTATTTTATAGTTCAGATGAAAAAAAATACACAAAATGTTTGTGTGTATTTGATAAACAGAAAACAGCTCTTACTTTAAATCTGTTGATCCAGAAGAAAAAAGTCACAAGTCTTAAATTCCCATTTTTAAGTTATTCACACCAAAGGTTGTAAAATATGGCTCTTTTTGTTCTTGAAAAGTGAGATTCGAGTCGAAGCCGTGTTAAGTGCCTACTGATGATGTCGCAAAAACCGTCACAACTGGATAACTGGTCATGTTAATGGTAATATTCTATATGTTCATAGTTCAAAATAATATTACGACGTTTTACTCGCTAAAAATTGTATCTATAATAAGAGTTGGAAAAATACAACAAAAAACGTCGCAAGTGAAAACATACCTAATTTAATTTATGAATTTAGAAAAATACTTTCACAATTTTTTTATTGAATCTCCAGCGCTTTGTTATAAAAACAAAAAGAGCTATGTTTTACAACCTTTGATGCAAAAACTTAAAAATGGGAAATTTATACCACATATTCAGTTTTATTTTAAATTTTAGTTTTAGTCTCTTGATAATGTCTACTTGAGTTAGACGAAAGTGCTCGAGATTCAATAAAATATCGTGGAAGTACAACTGTATATTTCTAAATTCGTAATAATGAACTTTCACTAGGGTAAATACACAAACCTTACAAAAAAAATATTTTCAGAAATTGTTCCAAATTTTGAGTCCATTGTATATTAGTTCTCTCTTACTCTCAAAATTCATAATTTACTCTGAGATCTTAAAGAGTCCAACATATAGAGGTTTAAGTTTACTCTCCTGGAAAAAAGATGTTTTTTGAATTGTGTCATTTTTCTTTCGAATCAGCAGTAGATACCACTATGGTAAAAAAGAAAAGAGTTGGCTTAGTATCAATGGTAATGAATAAGGTCCTGATTCTCACACTAAATAAAATAACAAAATTTCATGCAAAATAATTTATTTTACTATTTAAAAGTTTCACACACATTCAAGTAAGATAGCCACAGTAATTAAAAGGTTAAGAAACATTATTTTTGTAAAATTGTTCATATTTATGATAAAAAAAAATGTACAAACATAAAAATACAAAACTCAACACAAATTTCACACTTACGTACACTATTTATTGTAAAATTATTATTATTTTCACATATTACATGCAAGTAATACAGCCAATGTAGTAAAAATTTAAAAGGAATTTCATAAAACTTTACAAACAATTCATGATTTTCGAGAAAATTTAAAAGGTATTTCATAAAAATTTACAAACAATTCATGATTTTCGAGATAAAATGTATAAAAATAAATTACATTATAAAAATATTGCACTAAAAAAAACATTATAATTTACTTTTTATGGCTAAAAGTTCATTTTTTAAAATAATAATAATCACAGTTTTGCTGTAAAATTAGTTTTTTTTTTATCAATTACTCATCATTATCATCATCATCCGATGTGACTTTTTCGTTCTCCGTGGTATCCTTGTTAGACAGAGATTTATTTTTCATGATTTTCTCTATTTCCGGGTTTCTGAATGACGCGTGGATAATTTTTTTAGGTTCAGGTTTTGATGCTGGAAGAAAAAATACAAAAAAAAAATTATATAATCCATTTTTCAGTGACATTTTGTACAATTCCATGCACATATAATCAAACACAACATGCAAAAGGTGGAGAGAAAAAGCAAGCGGACCTATCAACTGTACCTGAGAGTCAATATGTCTTGAAAAAATTGTTACATGTGTCATAATGCAACGACAATATTCAAAACATACGCCACATATTTTATCAGGACCTTTGGAGTTAAAGACACATAGGGATGATATTTTTATTTCATGTTTAAATCTTTTCAACATTTTCTGAATGGACACTGATTCGATTCAGTAAAAATTAAACATGATGCACAAATTACAGATGTATTTAATATAGGTATAAGTAAGTAACACAACTTTTTTCTCCTTGCTTTAGTGGTCTTAAACCAGTTTCGCTTTATCACCTTTCTAAAGAAAACAAATTGGAGCACATCACTCGTAAGATTTCATAGTATATAACGGACATAGACACATTTTTTTGTCTTTTATAGATATGCAGATTACTAAAATTCTTACTAGTTGAAGGAGCATATGGGTTTGTCGTTTCTTCCTCTGCGAATTCTTGCGGGTGCATTCGGCGTTTGTGGATGCGACAATTGGAACCATTGGTGAAGCTGCGTGGACACCAGGGACACGTGTATGGTCGTTCACCTGTGTGGAGTTTAAGATGGCTCTGAAACAAGAAATAAAGGATAATCAAGAAATAAAGGTCACAAGAATCTATACATAATTAGAACGTTGTGCACCAACAAAGCAAATAGGCAGTAAAGATGAGACATTAACAAAAATGAATAAATTCATATTATGACACCAAATACATGACAGCAGTCGCAGTCTTTAAATTTGGTTGCTCGCTTGTTCTCAATAATTTCTAACTTTTCTCTCTATATTTCATTAATTATTATTAAATATCTACTTGTTGTGTACATGGGATTTTTTGACATGTTGAACATGTCGAGAATTCTCATGATTAGGAGTTTCGGAGACTTAAACATTACCGTCAAACACACTAAGTCAGCCTTCAAAATAACAGTAGAAGACGCTCGTAAGGCCGTAGTGGTTTGTTCCATTTAAAAATGGAACATCAGTAATGAACTGTTAAGAGTCTTAGTTGTTACATATTAATAAAGGATAAGCTAATTATAGAATTGCTAGATACAATATAATAGTATAATAAGGTAACATTTCATCAAATTTCGGACATTAAGGGCCTCTCAGTAGTCTCTTGCGACACAGTTTAAGTATATTTTTACATTCTACTAACTCATTGAATGCTAACTACGGAATTCTCGAGTTAATTTAACATATCATCAATGCATAATAATAAAGAGTATAATCCACCCAGAAACTCCTTTATTCGATAGTTCGCAATCCTAAATTAAACATGCATTAAGAGTATATTAACATTATTGAATAAAAATAATAAAAGGGAAATTTTTCTTACTAAATTAATTTTTTTTTTGTAAGAATAGGTAATTATTAAATCAAAAAACAAAAACACGGAGAACAAAGTGAGAATGCAATAGCAATGGTATTTATTATAAAGGTTCACAATATTACACATTATGTGTTTACAAAATTAAATATTGTATCAGTTGTGTCTTCGTATGGTGGCCACACACATTGGTACACGAAACTACCTTGGCGTTCAGTGGGTTGCCATTTCGCTACTATCAAGTGTCAATTTCTTGACAGTTTTATATCTGGTGTATCCCAGGTATTTTTCATTTTTTTTACAGATTTTCTACGCTGGAGGCATCTTTTGGTATATTTAAATTACATTATGTTATTTGAATTTTTTATTTTTATTGAGGCCTTTCACCCGAATTCGAGTGATTTGGCCAATGTTATATGAATGAATTTATTGCGATGTGTTTCCTAATATTTTGGTTGGCTAAGTAATTAGGATTTAACGATTTGATTTAGTTGTTCAAATAGGTTTTGCATTATTTATTACCTTGCACTCTTTCCGTCTTTTGAAAGCCTTGCCACAGAAGGGGCAAACATGAGACTGAGTGTCGTCATGTACGAACAAGTGATTACGGAGAGTTCTTCTGGAGTTCAAAAGCATGGGACAGTGTGGACATTGGTAAGCAGTATCACTGTGGGTGTCCATATGCCGTACCAGGGCACCTTTGGTTTTAAAGCTGAAATATAAAATGGTACAATCAATTTTTAAATTTTGAAGGTAATTTACTTTAAACAACTGTAAACAATTCTCATATCTTTTTTACCAATTGAAGTGTAGGCATAGAGAATAGACCTCCACTCAGTAATTATATTTTCTCATTCTTTTTTTACTTCTGACCCGACCTTCCTTCATTGAATAGGTGTCACCATTCTCGGTCAAGTATGCCCACTAACATCTTTTCTTTCAACAAGCGCAAACCTTTCCAGTTTGTCAACATTCATCTTTGTCACAAACTTCCATACCACATTCCTTTCCATATCCTTGATAGAGTCTTTCTACATATTCTTTGTAGAGCTCTCATCTCTACTGCATATATTAATACATTCTTAAATGTTTGTTCATATCCACATTTCAAGTCTGCACAATATTATTGATAACAGGATTGCGTTACGCAGTAGCCTTTTGGTTGACGTGAGACATTGCTGTTTCTCATAATAGATCACTGTGCATCGCCCACCCTGTTACCAACAATTTTCCTACATTTAATTTCATTTTCACCTTTTTCATCCCTACTAAACATAATTTCTAAATAATAATATTACGTAAACTTAACGAAGTTACAATAAAATTTCACAAACTCTCTATGAAATGGACTAATTCTTACCTTTTATTACAATCGTTACAAACAAAATTTTTGATATCCATGTGTCTAGTTCTATGTTCTTCCATATTGGCTTTAGTGCTGAAGGCATTTCCACAAAGATCGCACACAAAGGGTTTGAGTTTTTCGTGAATTACCCTTTTGTGGTTTGACAAAGCACCTTTTGTTGCAAACCTGTTTGTTTCGAAAAAAGTAAACAGGATTAAAATGAATAAACAGTATAAAAAATTCAATAACTACTAAAATATTACCAAATTTTTCATTCATGTCGGATTTTGGTTCATTTAGAATTCAACCACTACAGGCTAGTTACGATCTTCTACTATTGTTTCAAAGGAAAGCTTTATCAGCTAATTAAAAGTGATCACCCTTAGTCAGTTTTCGAAACAGCAGTCGGCAATGGTTGTAACCGTGTTGAGCAGCAGTTTTCAAACTTTTAAAATTTTCATGCACGGGGTCACCAAAAGCACATTATTTATAATAATTTTGATTATTTATTCAGACTAGATTAAGCAAAATTAACAAATTTCTAATGAAAACACTAAGTAATTGACAAAAAAAAAATATAATACCGAATTTTTGAAATTCTACTAAAATGACAAAATAATCAATCATTTTGAATGGTTTTTATTATTATTTGAATACTAGCCTGCAGCCTCCATGGAGGCCGCCGTCACTGCGTCCCATAATGGAACTTTTGTGACTGGCCCTGTATCTAGAGTGTTGTCGAATGGTTTTTAGATAGGTATGTTTATGAAAACGTGAATTATATTTAAAGGTTCATATCGGTGTTGCAATATCTACCAACTTTTCCGTAGATCCACCGGTTTTGGACCTTGTTTTTTTCATGTTTCCGGATACCAAAATTTCGGAACCACTTTTGTTTTGTAAATTTTTAACTTTACGGATCCCAAAAAAAAACCAAACCACCTCAAAATTTGGGTTGGCAACACTAGTTCATATCAATGAATTTAAACAAATTAGATATTCCTCACTTTGAAAACAAATAAATAATGTAATATTTACTTCAAATAGCCGGTGGTATACAAGTGAAGTGTAATTATCAAAATCTGTAAGCAAACACAAGAAATGAAATGTTTTTCCACTTACTTATGTTCACAAAGATCGCAAGGATGTATGAATCTCTCCTCTCTCGGTCGATGTATCTTTTCATGCACTTTTAAAATTCTCGCTGTAGTAAATCTTTTGGCGCATTTGCAACATACAAACGGTAGTTCTTCCTTTGGAATGTGTTGTAATAAATGATTATCTAGATCACGTTTATAACCATATGCTTTGTCACACTGGTTGCATCTAAAATAATAGTTTGATCAACATAACAAACAAGCGAATACCTGGCTGTGTTACCGCAATAACCACAAATAATGTAACTTTTGGACGACAATTATAGATTAGTGTTTTGTGTCCAAGAAATTTGGTCAAAACAAGTTTTAGTGGCTTAAAACAATGTTTGCAGTATTATCATTCAAATGAGACCGGTTAGGGAACATCCATTGGATGCTGTCAATGTTGGACATAATGTGGAAACAATTTTTTGTATTTTATATATATTAGGTATATGGATAGTGGTCTCAAATCACCAATGAAACAATGGAGTTTGGAGCTAATCGGTTGGATGGTTTCCGAGTCTATAACGGTCAGAAACATTTTTGTATTGATAAACATTCATCTACTCTGTATTTTTATTGGTATTTGAAAATATGGTTTGTCCAACATTTGAAGATTCTCTTTAACACAGACTGTTTGTTTCCTCATAAAATACAGCTGACCGACTGGAGTTAGCCTAACTTTATGAATTTGATTGTTCAACAAGTTTTCCAAATACATAAATATTTTACGAACAAAAGCCTTAAGAATCATATGGGTATGCATGTTTTCTTCAAATATTGAAAAAAAAAAAACACCTTATAAAATTTCTACTGTCAAGATAAAAGCTAGAAAGGAGAAGATGGTAACACAACCTGCATGAAAGTCGGCGACGGAACTGCCAGGCTAACAACCATTTCAAATATTGATAAAGAACTTACTTGAAACCTTTTTCAGGACTGTGCCTAGCAATGTGCTGCAAAAGAGATTTACGAGAAGACAATTGTTTCAAACAAACACACAACACTTTGGCAGAACATTTGTGGGTTCTTTTTGTATGTACTTTCAAAGCATTCCAATTAGAGAATTCTTTTTCACATACGTGGCAAGTGAATCTGAAACCAAATAAAAAGTTCTTATGAATCAAGTTCTTGTCTTTGTGCACTTACATTTGATGATTGCAAAGTTTTCGAACAACTACTGGCTCTGTTTGTGCAGAAAATAAATTAAAAACAGTTGAAGAAACTATAATGTTGCTTACTTAAATATGTTAGCACGTCCGTCAAACGAAAATTCCATTCTTTCATTTAATTTAGATTTTTTTGTTTCACTTTGTTTAGCCTTAGTCTTTCTTTCTCTCTGAACTTTCGTTTCATTATCGATACCATTATTTTTTTCTTCATCTATAAAAATAATTGTTAAATAAATTAAATTTCTAATTATTTAGTATTTTCTATCAAATTTGGTATTTCTTTTATCTCTATATATAAAAATGGGGCTCTAATATCCGTGGTCATCACATCACGTGGGAACGGTGGACCAATTCTGCTAAATCTTTTTTTGCTGTGTTTGCTATTGTCAGGAAAAGGTCTTTATCAAAGAAACAGTTCAGAAAGTTGTGTGGAACATTAGAAAATTTAAGAAAACTTAAAGTAGGTAACATTTTTAATGCTTTTTAATATATTATATTATTTAATTCTGATTTTTGTAAATCGTAATTCATAAGTTGTGTGGTAAGTATGCAAAATAAAATAAAATAAATTGGCATTTGAGAGAAACTGTCAGTTGTTTGATAGTTGGTAGAATTTGTCCTGTAAACATTGTTTAAAACAGAAGCATTGGTCGGAATTTTCTTGGTTAAATAGATAATTAATTTATCATTATACAAATTAGAATTTAATAATCATAGTTTAAGACAGGATGTTTGTCGGGAAAGCTAGTTTACATATATAAATATCACCATCCACTGAAAACCACAATATTAAAATGGTTACTCACGATTGGTTATCAATGGATTTAAATCTGTAAATATTTTTTTGTCTTCTGTCGCAGCCTCTTCTACATTTGCATTTTGTTTTTTTGGTCTACCACGTTTTTTCTTTACTGGTTTCGAATTTGTATCTGGGGAGAATTTTTTCACATCGACGAGATCACTGAGTGGTAAATAGTCCATGTCATCATCATCTATATTGTAGTCCACGGAATTATCGTTGATCTGCAAAAAATCATATTTTAATGTGGAGAAAGAGTAACATATTATTTATTTTTTAAACTAGCCATGAATATAATGTACACAAAAAAAAAAAATAATGAAAAGAATAGTGCTAGGTAAGAAACAGTACTTAACCAATTGAGTGGGTTAAGCACTGCTGTAACATTGCACTACTTTATGTTCTGTAGCTGGTAGTTTGTTGTAGTATTTAGATATATCCAATGCATAATTAAGAGTATATGCCACCTTAGAAACTGCCTTTGTAAATAGTTTGTCATCCTAAATAGAACACGAATTTAAAATATATCAACTTAACTAAATTTAAAATTAAAAAAATGTATAATCTCTTCTGACATCCAACAGCTTATCAATTATTCAAAGAAAACACACTTTCTATCATAAAGAAACAACTAATTGATACATACATTTTGGAGCTGGTAGTTACGTCCCAAAGAATATAAAGATTCTAAATAAAACAGTCCTAATGAAATTATGAGTACCTGGTAAAAATGAGTTTTAGCGTCGTGAACATTTCTATTCGAATTATCCACAACTGTCATTTCTTATGACGTTTGGCGTTTCTATGGATTTTTATATAAAGGCATTTTTAATATAATATTGTATTACTTTGAGTAAATTCGGGGGAAAACGTGATGAAGTATGGGGGGCTCCGCCCCACAAACCCCCCTTATAATTATAACCTAACCTAACCTAACCCAATTATATAAAATTATACAAAGCTTGCTAACGCTAACATAAAATTGAACACTAATACAATAAAAAATCTATGGAAACGACAAACGTCATAAGAAATGACAGTTGTGGATAATTCGAATAGAAAAGTTCACGACGCTAAAACTCAAGTTTACCGAGTACCTTTAAAATTGATTTTGATGTGACTTTAAAATATTAATTTGATTGATCACTATATACCTCTTTCTTGATTTCAATATTTGCTGTTGTTTCAAACATAAATTCTGATTTGAGTGATCGCAGGTGTTCATTGTCAAAAACTTCAACTTTGGTTTGATTATATTTCTTAAAGAATTCCTGTATTTTATCACACTGCACCGAGTAGTTTTGGAATTCGATGACTTTATTTGAACAGTCCTCGCACACCTTGGACGGTAAGCCATCGTCTGATGATATCTGCAAACAATTTATAATTATCCAATTTTTATCAAAAGATGCGAAAGTCAATAAATAGCGACACATTTTCCATTACGTTTCTTACAAAATTAACCCTCGTTTAAAGGTGAATATCACATACCGAGATTCTTAAGAATTTTTCAACAAATTGTAGTATTCCCTTCTTTTCGCCATCACAATTGAATAAAAACGAATTTGAATTATCAATATTGGCGCAAAGTCTGCATAGTTTATCCCAAATTACAGACATTTTATAGTTTAAATATCAATACTTTCACCATTATTTCATGACACAAACCTTACCAAATGTCAACCTCGCGTCAAAGTTGACGTTTAATTAAATGTTACCAGTTCAGTATTTGTTTCATCCTAATAAAATGAAGAATTCTTTTTTTTAATATTGGCAATCCAACCCAAAAATTCATTAAAAAGATACATTTTAAGGGTGAATCAATAGATCGAATCGGTACCTAGTCTAATCTACCGATTTTTGTCCTTGTCTAACTATCTATCGATTCGAGTCATAAATCTACCTATTTTGGAATTTATCCATATAAAAATCGGATTTGACATAATTATTATTAGTGATAATTAGTAGAGATGAAACGGATATCCGGCGACTATCCGGTATCCGGCCTATCCGGCGGTGTAAATGCCATCCGGCCGAATACCGGATAACTAGTACCTATCCGGCCGGATACCGGATAGTAAAAAAAGATATTTTTGGATAACTAAATGATTTATTTAGGTACACCTTATGTTCACAAGAAAAATTCTACAAGCAAGATTAATAAAAATACGTTTCGTCATAATATATCATCCTGCTGGAAGATGCAGATAGATTCCGTGATTTTTGGAACAATAACTTTCCGGCAACGGAGTCAGTCCAATTGGTATATGCCGCCCACGTAAGCGTAATTCATGCGTTTTACCCACGGTAATTCACGCACTGCCCAGGATCTACTAAAGACTTCTTTAGCATTCAGCGAATTTTATAAATTTTGAAAAAAAAAAACACTCATATTTTAAAGGGAGCTCTGTTCTTCCTCCCATCAGGGTCCTGAAACGAGAAAGACCCTCTCGGTATGAGAGGGTCTTCCCATGTCCCGCTCCTTTGAAGCAGAGCTGAGGAATCTGGACATGGTGTGTGAGGATGTCATAAATATTGCGCAAGATCGATCGAGCGTCTTATTGCCTCCTATGCGTGGAGCGTAAATGGAGTTTGAATTGTATTGGATATTAAGGGAGCCATAAACCTAAACAGATTGGGAACCTCTGCACTAATACTATCCTGGCTTCGACCTTGGTTCCGAGGGTAAAAGTTAAAAATCTAAACCCGTTAATCATAGGAAAAAAAATATTATCACTCCACACTAATCCAGACTAACTAATGCGGTTGATGGTTTTATCAACAATGTTCCCAATGATCCCATATGGATGCACCAACCAACCAGAAACATACGCTGGTTATCCGGCGGCCGGTTATCCGGTATTCGGCTGCTGAGTTGGTCGAATATCCGGTATCCGGCTAAACTGCTATCCGTCTCATCTCTAATAATTAGTCAAAAAATTACCCTCCGAATGACCTCTTTGTTTTAGCGAACTTTGCCCTTTTTGGATACTTAATGAATTATTGAAATGACTTTATGACCCTTTTTAGGAACATTTTATCTTTTCAGATACCAAATTATCGGAATTACTTACCTTTTTTATTTTAGCATACTGACATTTTCGGATATCAAAATGAATCTACCAATTTTTAAAGTTTGAGTTGACAACACTCAACTGGTCCCAACGTCGGCGGTCTTTTCCAGGAAATCTGCTTTCTTCGATAGGTAAAAGTGATGCTCCTTAGAATTTGTGGCTACGAGGGACAAAAAGTGTGTTTGTCATTCTTGGTGGCCACAGAACAGTAGTAATAAGAAGGTACCTACAAAATTAGTGATTTTTAGGCAATGGTTTGAGGTTGGTATAATAGTCCAGTGGTATCAATCGGCGGCTTTCGTACGTACAGCGTATTGGAGTTCGTGGATTTGAATCCAGGCGGTGCCGACCATTTCCGCTTTCCCGACACAAGCCTTTGCTTAGTGCGAAAGATGCCAAAAGTGTGTATTTTGTGTTCACTTCGAGTGAGCACAGATTCATTAAAAAAATGGCACTTAGGTACCTTTGTATGCAGACATAATAGTTATAGACTTAGAATGGCCAAACGGTGCATTTTGTTAGTAAATAAATAAAAAATAATCGAACATTTCTGTATAATTACGAAATGTAAACTGTTTGATGCGTTTGTGGTGCCCATTTTCTTGTATGGGTGTGAGTCCTGGCACCTGACCAAAGCCAAGGCTCAAATAGTCTCAGCTTTCGAAATGAACTGCCTCGGGAGAATTTTGGGTGTAAGATAACCATGCACAACATTAGGAACGACGCTTTACGCCGGCGCACCCAGCGTGAGCCCATCACTCCTGCCATTATGGAGAGGAGATGGACTTGGCTGGGACATGTGTGAAGGATGCCGAATGACAGTTGGCCTAGGAGAGCGCTGTTCATCCTCCCATCAGGGTCCCAAAGACGAGGAAGACCCTCTCATACTGTGCTCTGCTCCTTCTAAGCAGAGCTGAGGAATCTGGA
The DNA here is from genome assembly GCA_963576905.1 of Mystacides longicornis. NCBI lineage: Eukaryota > Metazoa > Arthropoda > Insecta > Trichoptera > Leptoceridae > Mystacides > Mystacides longicornis. The sequence goes on along the minus strand of OY756426.1, from coordinate 30,632,130 downwards.
CATAGTGTGGGAGGAGATTATAAACATTGCGCAATGGAAATCTCTTGTTGCCTCCCTATGCCATTAAGTGGGGCGTAAAGGGAGTTTGGATTTGGATATGGGCAGATCCGATATCTAGGTACATCCAGAAACATTAGTAACAGGCTTCCGCCAGCTATAAGTAGGTTGGTAGGTAGTCACATTATTATTTTTATAAGAAAGTACCTACCTACATACGTATTATCATTAAGATAGCTCAATAAAAAAAATTAAAACAAAAAGAACTAGGTATACCTACTTAATACTCATTATAATGTATCTAGTTCGTTAATGAAGCTTCGAAATACGAAAAAGTGGATTCCGTATAAAAATGAAAAAAGTAAACAGGTATTAAAAATAGCAAAATAAATCAAAACTGTACAAAACTGTAGGTACGAAAATTATATTTGTAGTTGAATCGTCGTTTGTAGATTTGCAGGCTGGTTGAGACTTGAGAGTATTGTAGTCTTGTGATAGAAACAGAACAATGTGAAGTTAGTCTAACAAAGGATGGAAACTTGTGTCGTTTTGACACGAGATGTGGTCGTGTTCCATCTTGACCCTACTTTGTTTGATGACAAATAGTCTTGTCTCGGGACGTTGTCATCTCTGACGTTTGACCTGCTGGTGGCGGGTCGGGGCGACAGTTGTGCTATGATACGCCGGAGCAGCGATTATTGAACCTACCTACTTTATGCTTACCAAAAGAGCTGAAATTCAAATAGGAAAATATCACAAAGGTAAATGGTAATTTCAAGATCACTTATTATATGAAAAACATTTATAATATTTTTTTCATTTTACTCACAGCTTAAATAAATGGAGGGCCAACTTCAAGAATTCAAAATTAGACTTACTTATTTAAAAAAAAATGAATCTGGGCTCATTAAAAATGAACTGAAGTGTTAATGGGTTGTTTTCTTTACTCTTTTCGCCACCGGGGGTAGCACTGACAAACAGCAGCCCGATTCACGGAAAAGTTTAAGTCTAAGTTTAGTTCGAAGTTCGAACGAAGTTCGATTCAAACTTTTCCGTGAATAGGGCTGCTGGTAATAATAATTGTAGGCGGCGACTATCTACAGTCTATGTACCTATTCACGGAAAAGTTTAAGTCTAAGTTTAGTTCGAAGTTCGAACGAAGTTCGATTCAAACTTTTCCGTGAATAGGGCTGCTGGTAATAATAATTGTAGGCGGCGACTATCTACAGTCTATGTACCTATTCACGGAGGATTTGAATCGAACTTCGTTCGAACTTCGAACTAAACTTAGACTTAAACTTTTCCGTGAATCGGGCTGCAGGGGTCTAATAGAAATCAGTGTTGCCTACGTGGGCGATTTATCGCCATTTGAGCTATTCGGAATGACAATCTGCAACGAAAAAATCTAAAAGGTGACTCCCCGGATACCAAAATTTTCGGAATGACCTTTTTTTAGTGAACTTTCACCTCACTTTTCATCTTTCCAGATACCAAATTTCATCTTTCCAGATACCAAATTTTCAGTTGGGCTACTTTTTGTATGAAAATCGGCGATATTAGGCCAAGAGCCGTTAGAAACACTGATAGAAATGTCAAATTTAGGTTTGGCTATAACCACGCTAAGACAATAATTGTATATGATTGTATACCATTGAATTCTCGTTGGGATGGCCCCTTGGTAGAGTGCTCTCATTTGTTGTCAGTCAAACAACCTTTTAATCTCGGTGACTCTCGCGCTATTATGGTATATTTTTTTTTTTTATTGATTGTATTTTTTTTTACTGCATTTACTGACAGGAGACTGAAAGGCTCTTTACACCTTTTCAGCCTCGCCCACTTATGTATTTTTCTATTTATATGCATTTTTCTGTAATATAAAATATCACCCTTTTGAGATTTTTGTGACTTTCAAGATGTTTACATAATATACCTATTTATTTTTAATTACATCTGCTGACAGGAGACTGAGAGGGCCATTTACACCTTTTCAGCCTCGCCTACGTATTCATTTGTCTATTTCGTTGTGTACTTTTGAAGATTGTTTCATGTGCGATTCTTGTTTGTTTTCCTATTATTTTGTATCATTTTTGTTTGAATTCATTAATGTAATATTTTGTATGATTTTGACAACTCCAAGTGCCTGAAAAGGCCTAGGGATGAGAATGATAAATAAAATAAATACAAAAGCGTGTAGGAATTGTTGTACATAATAACTTAACGTGCAATAGTCCCTGCTCATTTTGAATATATTTAGGTATATAGGATATACCTACTATACAACAAAAGTGAGAAAATTCAGCAAGACACCAACTACACGCTTTCGAAAAGAATGAATGACATAATATGGAATGACATTTGACGTTAGACCCTTATTAGGTGTGCTGCCATCTGGTGGGAATTGTCGGAATATCCCTAGAAAACACCCCTGGTTGGTATTCTCAATTAAGGTACCGCACGAAAATGGGTAATGTACCTAAATATTAGATTAAAAGTTCGTTAAAAATCTAAAACAACGAACTTTCAGTTTTCTTCCATTATCTTTAAGTTTAGACTTTTTTGCAAATAAGGATTGTAAAATTTTGAGGTTTCTTCACGATCATACAAATCTCTTCAAGACGAATTATTCCAACTAAGCGCAACCTCTCTCTACACAAACTCTCTAGAGTTTTATGAGAGAGGAAGAAATTGTTAATACCTATATGAATATATAAAAATGAATATAATGTAAATTGTAATTATTGTAAGAATTTGATTGAATAAAATAAATAAATAAATAAAATATGATCATAAATGAATTATTCTCATGATTAGGAGTTTCGGAGACTTAAAACTTACTGGCGAACGTTGTTAACATAAGTGATCACACTAAGCCAGCCTTCGAAATGATAGAAGAAGGCGGTCGTAAGCCCGTAGTGGTTTGTTCCATTTAAAAATCGAACATCAGTAATGAATTGTTAGAGTAATTAGTTGTTACATATTCGTTGAGTTGAAGATGACAAATTCCATACGATCTAACAGATTTTTCTGGCTGGAATGTAGATGGTTACTTGTGGAGTGTAGTCAGTTTGAAACATTAGCCAATTCCAGAGACTTGGCCTATTCTTACTATTATTATTGCTACAAAATGATACAATGTTCAACATTAGGATATTCCTTATTTCACGGACCGCTTCTTGGGACAAGGACGGCTACCTACCCGAAATGAAAATATTTTGTACTAGCTGTGCTGTCCTGGACATCAGCTATTCATAAATTCTAGACTCTATTATTTATCAAAAAGGTTTCATCATTATCTGGATAGAGTTTCTTCTTAAAAAGCTGCGAAAAAAATCAGAGACTCTCATTTTGAATATTGTACCCCTATTCTCTGTTTTATCGGATGGTATTCACGGGAGTAAAGTGAGTATTACACGATACATTTTGTATGGGAAACATGTATTTATTTTTATTTATTTATTTATTTCTCATATTTTCCATAGGCCCCGTCTGGGGCACTTGGATTCGTTATGGTAGGTACAATACAATGACAAAATAACAATACAATGATGAATTGACAATTATAAAATAATGATAATTTAATATTCAATGCCATTCTAGATGTAAAGGGTCCAGAATGGCATTTTGTCAACTATATAAAAAGGGATCACAAATTAATTTACAATAAGCCATTTACCTACATACAATGTGCTGCCAAAATAAAAATATATAAGATATCCATGTTAAATGTTGCATATAGCTTCATTTAACATGTCGTCAACAGAGTAAAATTCATTATCAACAAGATACATCTTCACTCTTCTACAAAACTTGTCCTCACTTTCGTTTCTTACTTCGAGAGGTAATTTATTAAATAATCTAATGCTTATACAAATAAAGCTTTTCGACATCTTTGCAAGTCTGTGTTTTATTGGTCTTATGTTGGAGTTGTGACGGGTCTCGTAATTGTGAAACACGGCATTTATTGGGGTATTGGGTACATTCTTCCTGGCAAAGAGTATAGCGCTGCCACAGAGATATTTCTAGAAACAAAAGTGAATCTCGCATTCGATACGTATAGACGTTTATCATACAAAATGTATCGTGTAATACTCACTATACTACCGTGACTACCTTCCGATAAAACAGAGAATAGCGGTACTAGTATCCTGGCATTTGTGTGATTTTCTGAACGAGTTTGAAGAAATGTTATTATGTTTGATCTAAATTCACCATTAAAATGAAAATTTATAAAATCAGTGTGCGATCCATTACGACTTACGGCATAGGGTAAGTTATAACACAAAATGCAATGAGATTCTAGAGGTTTAGGTATAATATCAGATATAACAAAATGGCTGCCACCGTCAACAAATGTGAACGGTTTGATGGTATGTAAGTAAGTCCATGGTGCGCAATGTTATGTCGAATTAAAGTGAAATAATTAAGAGAAAAAAATGTATCTACATATTAATTTGATAGTTTTTCACGTCCACGTTCGCGACTATTTTATTTTATTTGATTCATGCTTCTGGCCTTTGTTTTAAATGCACTCTAAAGTTCGATATGTCGGGTACTAAAAAAAAACATCGGGAGAATATTTTTAATCACAGATGCACTCAATAAAATCATGATTCACAAAGTTCAATAATGAGTATCAAAGAAAGAAAAAGACATACAGATTTACATTTAGACTGATATAGTAAGTGTGGATAATGTGGAGAGATACACCTCAGTAATGTACGTATGGTTGGGAAAAGGGAAATTTACTATCTCTTGTCTTGCCATATTTCATTTAGGGGTGCGAGCCTCAGTGCCTGGCGCTTGCCCCTTCTACCACGGAATCATAACATTATTCACAGAAATTGTGGAATCCTGAAAGGACGCTTTAAAAATAGATATTATTATAGGCCATTTAATATCGGCCTATGTCTTGTTATTCGGCCACTCCCCTTGAACACATTTTATTACACCATGTCATTTATATAAAACTATCATATAATATTATGTACATGTGCCTAACATTTTGAAGATAATGATTTTTATATTAATTATCTGTTGTTTGTTGTTGCTGCTAGTTGGAAGTTTGTTGATTTGTTTCTGCTGCTAGTTGCAGGTTTGTTAATCTGTTGTTGCTGTTAGTTGAAAGTTTGTTTATTTGATGCTGCTGCTAGTTGCAACTTTGTTATTTTTTTGTATGTTGTTTGGTGCTAGTTGGAAGTTTGTTTATTTGTTGCTGCTGCTAGTTGCAGGTTTGATAATTTGTTGTTGCTGTTAGTTGAAAGTTTGTTAATTTGATGCTGCTGCTAGTTGCAAGTTTGTTGTTACCAAAACAACAAAAAACCTATGCAAAACTGGTCCAGCCGTTTACGCGTGATGGGATGATTATGGAGAATAGGACACTTATTTTGTTTTTTCCTATGATAAGATCTATAAAAAATGTATGGTGTATTTTTTTACCAGAATCAAAAAGTCAATTGAATACATTATTAACAATTTAAATAATGTGAAAAATAAATTAGGTACACTACAGTTTTCACAATGTGAAAAAAAAAACTTAATTGAATTTGCATTAATTACATACGTTTTTATGAATTTCTACCATGTCTTAACTATGATGATTTAAACACATTTCGATACAATTTGAAATTATTCGATTTTTAAACGATTTCGATATTGAAGATGAAGGTAAATGATCTCGTACTAAGAGTACTGTATTATTCACTATAAGAGGAAACATTTTGGTATTTCAGTAAAAATAGACTTGCAAAATAACGCAGTGTGGTGGATATAATATCATGAGATGGGTACTAAATGTGGATACTTTTTGGAGTGGGGGGAAGAGCCGATTATTTGGATCGTTAGGCACCTAGTTGCGTATAGGTATGTAGGTGCTCTTGAAAAACGTTACGTTTGTATTACTGGCGCAGCAACAAAGGTATTTAGTGATTTTCCAGTATAATAATTGTGATTTAAGGCATGCATGGTTGTATTATGTGTGTTAGGTAACGTTTAGAAAATGGGAAGAGGGGAAACGAAAAGCGTTACGATGCATCTCGGGGGGGGGGGGGGGGGGGTCAATAATGTTAAAAAAACGTGTTACGTAATACTTGAACGGTCCCTAAGTCGATGGTTTCTATGACAATCAAACAGATGTTCCCGGGAAATATGGTTCCTACATACCATTCGATACAATAATTATTACCAATTCCAATTATAATGTTGATTAGTTTTCCATTTTCCGCAACCTTTAGGTATCTTTAGGTATTTTGAAGTGGTTGGTAGACAAGCGGTTACGACGCCGGCTTTCGTACTGTTTAGTTCGGAGGTCGTGGGTTCGATCCCAGGTGCCGACCATCTTCCTCTTTCACGAGACAAGTTTTTTGTAGCTTACTGTGAAAGAGTCAAAGAGTGTATTTGTGTTCACTTTGAGTGAGTATAGAATCATTAAAAAAAAAAAAAACTATCAGTAGGTACCTATTGTATTTTTTGAGTTCCGCAACCTTTAGGTATTCCAGGAAAAAGAAAAGTAGGTACTCACAAAGTAAGTAGGTATATGCTTAAAACTAGCTCTACTATTTAGTTTAAGTTTTTTTTACCCATCACGCCGAAGGGGGGTAGGCAGAGAGTACGGATTTCCACTATTTCAAATATTTGACTATAGTTTTAAATTTAAGCTTTTTCGTGAATTCTCTCATACTGTATTCCGCTCCTTCGAAACAGAGCTGAGGAATTTGGGCATGGTGCGGGAGGAGGTCATAAACATTGCGCAAGATCGAGCACAATGGAGAGCTCTTGTTGCCTCCCTATGCCCCTAAATGGGGCGTTTAGGGAGTTTGGATTTGGATTGGATTTTATTTTATGAATTTTGATAAGTTATATAAAAATCTATTTATATATCTTATAACAATTATTTAGCGTAGTTACATACGCTGGGTATCCGCTTGTAATAAAGAAATCGAGTTTTTTATTCTCTAAACACATTATTTGGAGCTTTTTATTATTTGGTAATATTTTGTAATAGGTACGAAATTATAAATGAAATTAACTTTGCAGTATTACGATAACTTTTTATTCCGAAATAATATATTTTCGACCGACTTAGCCACCATTTTCAGCGGAGTTTTTGTAAACAGAACTGTTTAAAACACTCCGCTGAAGATGTTCGCTTATGCAGTGGGTTCCTAGGGAGCGGCCGTCTTCAGCGGCCGTATATTACGGCAGCTTACGACGGCGGTCTTTACGGAGACATTTGGAAAATTCCGTGCCCGGACTCTCCGTTTTTTTAATAACAAACTTCAATTTTAGTGTCGGAACATGAAAATGAACGATCTTGATTTTGCTTTTGTTATTTGTTTGGAGGGTGACCAGGCATCATAGGAGATGAATATTGTATGGGAGAAGACAATTTATATCAATCTCGTAGCACAGAAGATACTTTTTTTAATATGTAATAATTCAGTGCTATCAATATAAGCGTTCACCAATCATCTGACATTGAAAAGACGGCGCCCGTTTTTGAAAATAATGTCAATTTTTTTGTAACTACGGTAACAAAATAAACAACGTTCTACTGACGACGTTCTCTGAAACGTCGCGTTCTTAGGTAAACAACCCATTATGCACTGGGTTCCTAGGAAGCGGTCCGTCATCTGGCAGTCTTTCAATACATACACATACATACAGTCTCCCTTGAGGCCCCCCGCACACCACAAGCCAGCCCGGAGGAGACCAATCCGCAGTATACACAACCCGCACGAAACCAACCCCCTAGTCTGATCAAAGCAACCAAACCAAAAAGTCGGCCCCACACAAATCAAGCCCGCCGCGGATCCCCTCCCCCCAACCAACCAACAACACAGGGGGCCTAAGCCCCACTAAGGAGCATAGGGAGGCACAAGAGCTCTCCATTGCGCTGAATCATGCGCCTTTGCAGGGAGGACACCACCTGTCTGAACTCCGCTGATGGCACCCAGGCGTCCGAGGCTTATTTCTTGTGCCTTTGCTGACCTTTTAAGGACGTGAGATGGTCAATCTCACGGTCCCGATCTGATTTTTCGATTTCCTGCCTCTTACAGGATGCTCGAAAAACCATCAAAAAGAGCAGAGGTGCTACTCTTAGACGGCAACCCCACGGCCAAGTCTTTCAATATATGTCAATTTTTTTGTTACTACGGTAACAATATTGACAATGTTTTTAACTGACATAACCCCCTATTCTGAATAGGTACTTATAATAAAATTATTATTATTTTAAATAAATTTAATATTCTTAATAAATTCCCCTATTCTGATTTTGGTTCGTATATATACTAAAATAAGAACGTTCTAAATTTAATATTAAATTGATTTACCTAATTTAATTTAATGTATTTTAATATTTGGACATAAAAGTTCAGTATTTCCATTCAAGTTTCGTCACTATAATAGTAATGCACCGAACAAATGCCTTTCTAAAATATCTGCTTAGGTATTTTTTTTTGTTCCGAATCGCTCCAGGCATATTATATTTCTCTCGGTGGTATTCGCTGAACGGCTTTTAAGTATCTAGACATAACATTTGAATAACCATTTTCGGTTAGCTTGGGGTGCAAGTAAGCGGGCGGAAGCTTATATTGCCTCTTTCTCAGATCGTAAAACTCCGTCTCCATAGAATATAAAATGCAAAAAAAAATCTCTTGATTTGGACGTATCAGCATCGTTTGCGTATTTTAGGGGACTTTGGAAACACCCCGTCTCTTAAACTGTCAAATGAATCCATTCCCTAGTATAAAAACTGTTATTTTTTAGTACCCTTCAGCGCCGGAAGGAAATTCCGATGGCTCAACTCAACAAATAAAATTATTTTTCTTATTGCGCCTTGCAGATTAGGCACACCAAAGTATTTTGGGAATAGATCTCAATTTCATTTCCTTTTTTAGTGCTTTTCAACTTGGAATGGTGGTGCGATGATTCAAGGGTTTTGAAATGATTGTAACCTATTCACGATTGATAGGTATAATAACTCATAGTTATTTAATGATAAAAATAAATGATAAAAATCAGATTGGGACCGTGAGGTTGACCACCTCACGTCCTTAAACCTCAACCGGTCAGAAAGCCACAATGAGCCTCAGACGCCTTCGAGCGCAGTGGAGATCTCTTGATGCCTCCCTATGCTCCTGAGTGGGGCTTAGGCAATTCATTGCAAAAGTGACAGATATTGCGTCAAAGATAAACCATAGTGCACAAATACGTTTTGAAAATAAAATTGTGAAAACGTATTTCAAGCCTAAGGTACCTGCTTACCTAGGTACGAACATTTGCAAACAAAATACTTTTCCGTTACGATACAATTACTACGAGTTTCAAAACTTCACTGATACAGCCTGTTGTACGTTTTCATCTTTGGTCTTTTCTAATATTACTAACTAACATAAGTTTCAACCAATTTCCCCTAATGCATGTTTAGCATACTTTAATAAAGTAAATTTAACTTGTTATTAAATGTTGCCAGTTTCGTGTGCGGCCAACTTTACAGAAAGAGCAGCCTAATTTGCAACATAGTTTGATATTGGTGGAAAATACAAGTTTGCAACATTGTAATAAGTTTCCAAGAATTTTTCCTTCTTAAAGCGCATTGTCTTTTTTTCATAAACGATCATTGTAGTGTTTATTCCTCGAAACCACGTGCGGCCAACTTCCAGCCTTCTAGAATTTTAAGAATTTTTGGCACATACATATTTTCCATCCGCACTCTTTCAATCGCACCAACAGCTGACTGTTTTTGTCAAACGCCATTTTATTTTCAAAATTAGAAGGTAGCCTTCTTGGTGATGCAAATTTCCTTTTCTTTCATAAGAACCTCCCGAAAATAGAAAATACAAAAAAAGAAGTAACGAAATTGATGACATAGGGGGAGGGGGGGGGGGAGATGTGTAAATGTGTTACGACATAATTGGTCACAGAAACTCTATTTATTGAGATAGACCCTTCATTATTTTTCTCAAAATTGTTGAACAATGTAAGTTTTAGATGTAATAATTTGTTTTATCCAATTTTATACCATAGCTTAAAAAATAAATGTTGTATCTCAAAAATAGTCATATTAGAAAATTGACAAAAATGTTTGAGGGCGATTTAAAAATAGAAGGTCACATATAAATTTGTCCCAAACATTTTTCAAAAACTTCCTTATTTCATTTAGTATCTACCCTGTAAATTTCATTTTCCTATTCCTACGGTATCATACTTAAAAACGGTTTAAAAGTACGAGAGGGCGATATCTCAGGTAATGAAATACATACATTTCCATACAAAAATAATCATTTATTATTCTACGAGTAATACAATGTATTAATTAGAATGATCAATTTCACTTTGTATCAAAATTTCACTACGTAAGTATCTCTCCTACTTTCAAAATCGTTTTTTAAGTATAATCCCGTAGGAATAGGAAAATGAAATTTACAGGGTAGATTCTAAATGAAATAGGTAAGGAAGATTTTGAAAAATGTTTGGGAAAAAAAAATTATGTGACCTTCTATTTTTAAATCGCTCTCAAACATTTTTGACAATTTTCTAATATGACAATTTTTGAGATACAACATTTATTTTTTAAGCTATGGTATATAATTGGATAAAACAAATTATTACATCTAAAACGTACACTGTTCAACAATTTTGAAAAAAATAATGAAGGGTGATTCTCAATAAGTAGCGTCTCTGTGACCAATTATGTATCGTGACAGTCGGAGTTTTACGAAAAAAATCGAAAAAAATTATAACTCGAAAATGACAAAAAATCGTAGAACATATACATTGAGGTTTTTGGATAGCTTGATCCCTGGTTTACCGATTATCCATACTTTTTGAGACACCCTGTATAAGATTGGCTTTGTTGGTGCACAACGTTCTAATTAGTAAGTAAGTTTATTTCAATTCCATCAATGTACAACAATATCAAACACAACACAATTTTAAAGTATAAAGATTATATCATGCAATTATCTAGATTTTTGTGAACATTTTTCAGGACTAGATCTTAAAGAATATATTGTAACAACAACTAATGACTCTAACAATTCTTTACTAATGTTCGATTTTCAAATGGAACAAACCACTACGGGCTTACGACCGTCTTATACTATGAACTTAATTTTTAAAAAAATAGGGACGAAATCTGGCAGTTTTTTTTACCACCTTAGTCTAGAACAATAAAAATAACTATGATAAGAAAAAATAAGCTTTTTTTATTTAAAAAAAAATCTATACCGAATATACATATTCGTAGGAACCGTAGGTGTAATAGAATAATCTAAAACTGGCGAATTTATAGGATTCGGGTGGGACGTGAAAATAAAATGTTAAAAAAGATTGCTTGCATATCCCAATAATAATTCGACTGTCAAGTTTAGCGCCAAACTCAGGGCAAAATGGCGCCCTTTATCTATACAGAACCCACGGAGAATTCTCGTGATAAACAGTTGAAAGGCAAAGGGTTAAAAGATAACATTATTTAAAGAAAAAAAAGGTTTCTCCTATCACATAAATTTATATCCCCAGGGCAAAAATATATTGTATTCCGTTTTTGAATAATTGATAAAATTTCCAGAATTTAAAAATCTAAGGTTCTTAAACAGTTGAATAGCAAAATAGCAAAATTTATAAGAAATTAATATGGATTTTTTTTTAAAGTAGGTCCCTGCTGATGTTACCGGGCACACATCATAATAATTACGCAATTACAATTACGAAAAGCGGTCCCCCGGTATAAAGCATTAGAGGACGGTCGTAATCCCATAGTGGTTCAAATTTATAAATAAATTGTAAAAAATTGAACCACTAATATGTTAAATATATTTCTGTTTTTTGTATTGTACTTGTTTTATTGTGTTTTAATAAAAAAACAATAATATGTTGAATCTATTCGCCTTACTAAACAAAAGGCTAAGTTTGTGCCGAGATGGATGAACTTTTTCACTATGGGAAAGACATTTCATGGAGTACTGGAGATTGTATGTTTTTGTATCATGTCTCGCTTTGCGACTGTGAACACCTACAGCGGTGGTTCGTAACATTTTTGGAGGTCTACTGAACCCCACCAGTTTCATATGCGAATTCACAGAACCCTTCTTAATTTGAAGAGGGGTTCAGTCGACTCACCGAACTCCTGGTGTTCGATCGAACCCAGGTCAGAACAACTGACCCACAGTGTTCTGACATTGTCTTAAATTCATTCTAGGATATAGCCGTGAATACATAGTAGAAAACTCAAGTTGCATGAAACCATCTGCCACGTGCAGGCAAAAACATACGGGTATACGATGATTAATATGTATCATTACAGGTATAGCACACTTTATGAGTTAAATTAATTAACTCCACTCCAAAAGACAAAAGTTACAGTCAGTGTTTCAGCTGCGTGGAACCTTTTGGTTGAGGAACAATTTTTTTTTTGGTATCAAAAATAATTAAATTTTACTTAATAGGATACAATCGTAAGATATGTAAAAAAATGAAATTGAAAGCAAGAAGTTAAAATTTCATAAGAACTTTCTTAATATTTCAGAAATTTCTTATTATTTTCTTTCATAAAAAAAAACCTTCGGACAATAGCGAATTAGTGAAATTGATCCAGTCATATACAAACGATGTTGTGGGGAAAAGATATATATTATGTAGATAATTTTGAATTGCATAGCCGTAGGGGTTTGCTACCCCTAGGGGTCCTCTGACGGAGCTTCTTGGAACAGCCGTGTGTGAGAGAGTAATAGCTCCGTCCCACCCAGAGGCAACTATCTAACTTTTGCTTTAAAATAATTACTAGGCTCAGCCTTTTAACTTTGTTCATAAAGTATGCCTGGTAATATACCGACTATGTCCACAGCGGGTCTAGAAATAGTTTCAAACTATAAGAAAAATATATTTTATAACTAGCTTTCCCGACAGATGTTCTCCTGTGGTCCTAACCTGAGGCGGCCCATTCACACGTGCATAATATACATACATTGTGCCCCAGAAACAAAAATACATAATTAATTCCATTGAGTTAAATTTATAAAATAATAGCTACTTAACATTAAAATATTCAACAGGCGGAAACAACCAACCCCAGATGGAGAAAAACAGTTGTTACCTTAGTATAAAAATATCGCACTAAAGGCTTACAAATTCGTGGAATTTATCCAATAATTTGATGACTTTGTATGAAAATTGGAGTAATTGTTGGAGCCTCCCAGGCCTAGGAGGCCTCCTAGGTTGTAAGCCCTCAGCTCTGTTGTCCAAGATCTGATAGACTCATTGTCTGTTGAGATTGTTTTTATAAATAGCCATCTTATATATTTTTTTTGGCATTGCATCCATTTGGATGATTTATGCCACCAACAAAATAGCCATCTTTTAAAAACAAAATTATTCATTTAAATACATACTACAATTAATTGATTTGAAAATTTATAAAAACAAATGACCGTTTTTTTTTGTTGAAAAACTAGTACCTATGTAAATATAGGCCAAAATCTTATAATTCTTGTTATTGATAATACAGAAAGATGAATGATTTTTTTCCTGTTTTTTTGTGACTCTATTTTTTTCATTTGAAAAAATCTTAGTTAAGGTGAATAAATGGAACAAAAAGCCACTGGGAAGTTTAACAATACAATGTACGCCAGCGTAGTAAGTACATGGAATGTTGGTAGTCATAATTATTATACAGAAAAACATTATGCCGACTTGCCGCAGTAATCCAGACTGCAATGAACGTCACATTATCCGAGCTGCTCTCGTTAGTGGTTGTTTACTACTGTATCGCGTTACATATCTAATCTATTATATAAAAGGCCAGGTCACTGCTCCTGTAACGCTGTAAGAAACGCGTTTTATTAAAAAAAAAAATTGCTCGAATTTTGGTAAGACACTTGTTTTACTTGTTTAACTTATGAGTGACATAATATACAATATTGTTGTTAGTCAAGTTTATATTGAGCATTTTCATTGTGGTCCTTCGAGCCGGATCAAAAATTGTTTTTGACGTTAATTAGTTTATTGTTTGTGATATTTGATTGGGGATGTTTCACCAGTAGTCGATATGATAGATTTTTATAAAACCTCGTACAGGCATGTATCATATAGATATTTATATACTTTACCTGAAAACGAGCGATAGGGTGAAAACACTTAGAACGCCGATTCCGATCGGCGCAAAGAATGTTTCTATGCATTTGAATTGGGATACGCACAGCAAAAGCAGGGACCCGCTTTCCGGCATGCCCATATAAATGCATTGAAACCATAGACAACATTCTTTGCGGCGATTGGCGCCGGTCGGAATCGGCTTTCTACATGTTTTCACACATAGAATCCATCACATAGTAACGGGAGACCTTTTCTACTATGAATGTGTATTGTGCATACCCACAAACCTCAGCTACGTAGATTTCAAAAAGCATTTGAAAATATGTGGGGAAAAAATGTGTTTTCATACATTTGTTTAAAAAAATGTTGAATCTCAATTAAAAATGCTTTTTTTATTTGTCTTTTTTTCGAATATCTTTGCGCAATGACAAGTTGAAAACAGGCCTGAATAACAGATAGCAAGATACAAAATAATAAAAATAATACCTATGTCCTATACCATGCTCATTATTCTTTCATCTTACTATATTCGCGATCATTATATTCATCCAAATAGAGCGATTTCAGTCAAAATAGAAATAACAAAAACTGTCATCCAAATGGATGATATAAGTACTATATCCATTTGGAGTGATTGTGAATGGGGGGCTAAAGAATGGACATTTAAAATGGACGGTGAATATGTTGTTCCCTTGACAAAACAATGGCTAACGCTTACTTGTTACTATAGGAAGACATTTCAAACTGTCCGCAGCGGCTAATGTAAAATTAGGATCCTTTAAGGGACGAAATAGCTGATTTATGGGACAATCAAACAATTAATGATCCTTTTTCATGCCTGAAATCCGACAGGTTTTGCTGTTAATAGGCATCGCAATAATTTAACTTCTATATTATGATAAAATGTAATCCATGAGAGAAAAATTTCCAAATTTGAAACAAAATCGTGTAAATAAATACAAAAACTGAAATAGGTACGTAAAATCTTAAGACACAATATAATATAGGTAATTTTATTGAATAAATTTCTTCAGTAAAAACCGTAGCTATGTAGGTAGATAGGTACCCACCTGGTAGACGCGCGTAAAATGCGCTGACAGTTTCTGTATCAAAGAAATTCAAAACTTTCTAATTTCCCTGCCGGTCCTATAATACATATTTTATGAATAATAATAATAAAAAACAGTAAGAAATAACTGTCGATATGTTGAAATTAATGCATAAATTGAGAGAAAAAGATTCGATATAGAGACAGGGTTGCTAGTTTTTCTCAAATTAATTATTAATTTTCACATATTAATTGTGTATTTGCTAGTGATTACCAGGAATATTATTGAAATTTCTATCTGATTTGGCCTGTCTCAGATCCGACGGGACTGGTTGGCTGGAAAAATCTATTTTATTTTTATTTATTTTATTCATACACAATATTACAGTGATAATAGATAATACTTTAGTCTGGCTGCGAATCCAGTCATTTCTCTTCCTGTCTTGTTTTTTTTTCTTTTTTTTTAATAATATTATCTTCCTTAAATGAAGAAAATAAGTCTATATTTTCAGTTATTATGCTCATCAGCTTTTTTAGCCAGGATAATTAGTAGCACAGTCTCTGCCGAATTCATCACAGCGTAAAGGAGTAAACCTTGCATCTTCATATTGTTTCCTGTGAAAAGCTGATTATCCCTTTTTGTCTTTCGAGGTGCATGTTGTTCACATGCATTTCGTGACAGATCTTGGGTTTTCACTTCCATTCATGTTATGCGACACTCCCCGCTTTCATCGGATTCCACGATGTGTAGGCCATTTTGAGAGATGGTCCTGATGAGACACATGTGCACAATGTCGAAACACACTATCTTTTTGACGAATCCAATCGCATATTCTGGTGATGGGCACAGCCTCGTCCCATATGCAAGTGCAGTAGCACATCAGTCTCTGCCGAATTCATCACAGCGTAAAGGAGTAAACCTTCCATCTTCATATTGTTTCCTGTGAAAAGCTAATTATCCCTTTTTGTCTTTCGAGGTGCATGTTGTTCACATGCATTTCGTGACAAATCTTGGGTTTTCACTTCCATTCAATAACTTTATTGTTTTTTACTTACTATTGAAGTATATAAAATACACAACAATATGAGAAAATACAATTAAAAAAAACCTTAAAGTAGGTAATTGAAAAAAGAAACAAACAGTGTAAATTTTGTATAAACTTGTGATACCATATAGAGATTTTGGTCTCTTTTTCGCATATACGAAAGAGAGACCGCTATCCCGAAGGAATCACAAGTAGTGATTGCTGTCTTTCTTTCGCATATACGAATGACTGATGCGAAGGAGAGACCGCTATGCCGAAAGAATCTCAAGTGATTCCTATCTTTCTTTCCTATATACGAAAGAGTGATGCGAAGAAGAGATAGCATTCACAGGTACCCGCTACACCGCCTAAGTGGGTGACTTCACTATGATACTATCTTATGGCTTGCCTATGCGAAATAGACAGCAAATATTGGGTTGTGTTAACTTTTTATCGTAATGTGGCAACCCTGAATGAAGGGGAATAATTTGAAAAGAAAAGTAAGTAATAAATATGACAAGTCGAAGGGAAACTTTTTCTTTTCTCGAAAGGTAATTCTGATTTTGTTAAGAATTTATAAGACCGTTTTTTACCAATTGAAAAGAAGTTTTTCAATTTAAAAACAATTTTTAACTTCAGTTAAATATTAAAAAGAATCTTCAATTACTTTTGTATTTTTTTTCCATCGTGAACAGAAACACTTTTTCCAATATTCATTCGTCCATAAAGTACCTGAATTATCGATTTCGTTAATTAATTTTAAGTTTCAGAATTTTGTTTGTCATTTTTGATAATTACTGTTTAAATTTTTTATGGTAGGTAATACATAAGCTATTTAAGTTATTTTCAGGTTGTTAAAATATAACGAAAACGTTGGTATTCCTAGTTCTTATTTGCCGTTATCTTAGTTATTTTTGATTCTTCATAAGATATCCTCAATTTTACAAAAAAGGGTTTTTGTATAGAAATTGGCCTCGGCATTCACGTTTTCGAGAATCTTGAAGTGAGTCTTGATACTGTTTTTCATATAAATTTATTGGAATTCAACCAAAATGTTTTTGTAGCATAGACCGGGATCTATCTATAATTTTCCCTTTGAGACCCCTCCCACTCCTTTTAGAGACGCAAGAGGGGGCTGCGCTCAATTTGTGTATTAAATATGCCCTTTTTCCTCTACGAGACAATACGTACTAATTTTGTTTATTTTTGTACACTAACCCCCTGCTACAGAAACAATTCGTTAAATTTAAAATGAAATATTTACGCAGACAATGAAATATCTGAGTATTTTTGCAGCTTAGGATCAAAACAAAATCCCTAGCTATGAATTGTTCGGATCGAGATCATTGTAAATCAATCGCAAGCAATGCCGATAAAACGTTTTATTTGTCTTGTGTTTTTGTCTGTTTCCTGAAATCTCCACCAGGGCGTGTTGGTGGTGATGATAAGCGTCGACTTTCTAAATCTGAATTTTAAATTCGGTTCTTTGGTTGCCAAAGTGAGTATGAACGCTTATGTATAAAACATATATACCTACTAAAGGGGGTAGCTATCTATATGACACTGTTTTCAAGGGGGTTGCACATTCAGTGAAAATAGGAACGTTAAGGGATGTAAAATTACTAATTTAACTATTAGACATCGAGAAAAAGTTGTTCGTTCTTCACTTTTTATAAACCTTTCCAGGAGTTCAGCTCACCAAGATTGTCTGATCTTTCTAAAAATTGGAATAAAACTTTTTAGGAACATCAGAAGCCCAAATATGAGTTAGACAATGATCGAATCGATAGTCAATCATCGATTCGAAATAGGTGATGAGATTTCTCAAATCAAAGACGATTGTGTCGGAGGAACCTTCGCTTTTTACGACTTTTTTTTAAATAAATTATCTAATTATGTTTACGTGTTTGTAACCTTGGCCTACGGAGAACAGTTGGGATAGGCGACGTAAGGGTATCTGATGTCTGTCATTTAATCTATTATTTTGTTGTCTTCAATCAGTTTACATCTCACAGAGGATTTCTTTATAATATGAGGCTTCGAATTAAAGTCTTGGTAGAAAAAAAATTTTTTTTGTTGGCCTAATCTTTTAACGATAACTATTAAAAGAATATTTTTTTTATGATTAAGTCATCATTTAAATAATATTTTAAATATTTTTTTTATTGTAATGACTTATTTCTCTTTTCATTGAGTTGGGGCGAACTCATAAATGGCCATAAGAAAAAGATACATCGAAAATAATACGTCGATTATGTTGAGAGCATCCTATTTTAGTATCCGATAAAAGAATGGCGAAGCCAAAGAATGTTTATTTTGATATCTAGTACGAGTACCTACCCAGTAGATAATAATATGGAGGTGTGAGTAGGTTGGTAGGTACCTACTAGTCTGCCACCAAACTATCGCAAGTAAACCACACAGGAACTATTTATTAGATATGGCAATACTGAATGTTTAAAATTTATAGCGTCAATGGCAATGTCTGCGAAATTCCGATATAAAGGGGATATTTTAAAATTGAAATTGGAATGAAAGAGATTTATTGTTTTTTTAGTTTGAAATATCTTACAAAAGAACACCGTTGTATAGGTACCTGCATATATATCTACCTAAGCCTATATTTTTAAAACAATTTCGGAGGTGTTGAGTCTATGAATAAAGAACGACAGAAATATTAAGACAACTAAAAAATCATTGTTTTATTTCTTTTTCTATCAGCGTTTTAATTTCTGAAGGGTTTGATCTATGATGAAAAGTTGCATTTTTATAAAACTTAATTGAATCTCGAGCGGTTTCACCATGACAAAAGTCTATAGAGAATGTTTACGAAAGTTATTGTGCGTCTACACTAATCTCTGCCATACAATTCCATAGTCTATTGCCTTAATTCAGATTTTTAAAGACGATGTTATTTTGAATAATTTAAATTCCATTTCGAATGTTAGCTGGATATTTAACCAATTGGTGAAAAAAATTTCTCCTGGTAAATAAGTAGACAAATTAACTATTGTTTCTGATAAAAAATCCTTGGTCCATTGTTTGTGCGAACGCCGTGAAGAATATGGATGCCAACATAATAGTAAGTAATATTATAACATCCACAATAACCACATCCACGCCGCTCAATTCAAATCCACATCAAAGCCTACCACATTCTTTTAAAAGGCTATAAAATATTCAGCCCTGTTTGTTGTAAAGCAATGCCGTAATTTTGAAATACCTTCCCATATTTTTGAAATTAATGTGCATCAAAGAGAAAACAAGATTTACAATTAATTGTTGATGTGTGTTAAACATAAAATATAAATACATAGGAAACTCTAATAACAAGCGTATTTTGTTTCAGAGTTTTACTCCATGCGAAACATTTTTTTCCATACAAATATATGAATAACATGATAATGCGTTCCATGCCGAAAAAAGGTGAACTTACTTATCAATTTTTAAAGATTTAAACTGGTAAAAGCTTGAAATACAATTTAGATTTGATAAAACAGGAGATAATAAATGAATTAATGACAAATTATTTTCAAGTGTACAATGGTTGTTACCACATATTAATTTGCTTTCTTTTGCCAAATAAGCCACATAAATGGGGGTTTAAGATAAATAAGAAGGTCACGAGATTCAGTTCAAAAAAGGTCTAAATATACCTATGTATAAATAATTAGGATAAGAAGAAAAAGGGCCTGATCAATATATATGCCTCCAAAACATGGGAGAGCAGGTGGTGATGACCAATGACCTAAATGGCACGAAAGAACAAGGAGCTTTCGGAATGCACGGGATATACCAAAACAGAATGCGCAAAGTGTGAGATTTCTTTGTGATATGATAAAAAACATAATTCTCTTTTTGTTTCCATCATTAACTTATAATATTTAGTCATTTTATAAGTTCATATTAATTTATTACTTTATATCGAATAAGTTCTTATAGTATGAAATTTTATTTCTCAAATGCATGGTGTTGCAGATCTGCAACATACTGTTTTTTTTAATAAAACTCTTAAACATGTCTTGGGATTTTTTTACTATTTTTTCCTAAATCTATGACCAATAATGAGTAATCCCTGTTTTTTTCACGAATTTCTAAAAACTCATGCAGTTAAGGGGTAAAGATAAACAGCCCAGATTCTGACAAATTTGAAACCTCCTAATTACTGTGAAGCTATTCAATGATTTTAAAATAAGTAAAGGTGTCTTCTTGTGGTTTTTCTTCATGATTATAATACCTTACGTCCTTAAACCTCAATCGGTCGGAAAAGGCACAATGAGCCTCGGACGCCTTCGAGCGCAGTGGAGATCTCTTGATGCCCCTAAATGGGGTTTAGGCCCCTCGCATTGCAGATTGGTTTGGGGGGATCCGCGGCGTGCTTGATTTGTGTGGGGCCGGCTTTCTGGTTTGATTGCTTCGATCGAACTAGGGGGTTGGTTTCGTGCGGGTCGGATTTGTCTTCTCCGGGCTGGCTTGCGGTGTGCAGGGGCCTTAAAGGGAGAATGTATGTATGTATAATAAATTATCGTCGGGAAGTTGTTGGTCTCTATGACAATCATAACATATCTTCTTCTGCGGTCTCAATCATACGGATTGACAGCCTCCTCCAGGTCCTCCGCAGCCCTCTTCAGCTCCATGTAGTATGCACAGTCCATATCCTCATAACATAATTGCTCGAGGTACTCTTGACCGGACGCCCCCTAGCATTCGTACTTACCCTCAGTCATGCCATCTATTATTGTGTGCAGGAGATTGTCGTGGCGTGATATGAAGCCTATCAATCTGATCCGCCTCTCTGATAAGGTTTTAACAAAGTGTCTCCCTTCTTTGATTTTGTCTAGAACCTCGTCATTCGCGACGTGGTCCGACCAGGAATAATATTGTTCCACCATACAACTGTAGCTAGGGGAATAATTATCAAACGGGTTTTGCTGCTAGGTTTTATTAGTCAATTCTTGTATCATTTAACAATGAATTCATTGAAAAGTTAGAAATATTAGGTACTCTTTTTACAACTTTATTTCTGTGAATAATGTCAAAAATGTATTTCGGTTCACTATGAGTGAGGTTAGATTTATTTAAAAAAAATACAAATTTAGAATAGGACCTTCTCAATTTTCAAATAAGAACACGAGGGTGCTTTTGGATCCACCTTTAAAATGTTGGATGGTGATTGACTCCCGCAATATTCCGAGGGGAAATCGCCAACCAGGAAGATCTTCGAAAAGAAACATGTCAATAGAACGATTTAAAACGAAATAACAACATTAACAGAAAAAATTCTATCAACAAGTGTGAAAATGCTTTCCAAAATGAGATTTGAAATACAAATGACATCATCAATAATTCGAATTTATTGATTTGATGGAATATTTAATGTTGGTGTTTGTCTCGAAGCAATCCCGATTACAATTATAAGTTTAATAATTAATGGTTTGATTGAGTTTACTAGGCTACGTTCCCATTCCAACAGAATATCCCATAGTAGAAACCGTACAAGATTCTAGGAAGTAGTAGGTACGGATTTGTTTTGCGATGTTTGCATGAACGCTGTTAATTTGATTTAGTTTGTAACACAGTATAGGTACTGAGAGAGAATAATACAAGAGCTCACATTAAAATTATAGTTTAAAAATGGAACGGAAATTTAACGGAATTGAAATTCTACTTTTTCATAAAAGGTATATAGCATTTATACATGTATTTACTATTTATATACCTATATGTGCCTGATTTTTGCAGATAAGTTGATAGATAAGATAATAATAATTATTCAGAACAAATATCACATCACATTTATAACTTATCGACTTGGAAATCTGGTAGATGGCTGTGCGGACATCGTTGCCGACAGTTTCCTCAAATTCAAATCTGACATAAATATTTTCTTTCACTCCTTGACAATGGGCAACTCGATAACCCGCTTCAACGCTCTTTATCCCATTAGTTTATTTGACACATGCGTTGATTTATTTAGTTTTTTTTTTTGCGAAATCGCTTAAAATTTTACAAACTTTATTTAATTGTATAATAATTATCTACATTTAGATACCATATTCCCTCTGACTCATCATTATAAATTGAACTCGATGGATACCTATAGAATTAGACCAAAATGGCTGGCGATGCGATTTTATACTCCGGATTATCATCATTATGTATAGGTATCACCCCCTTCGATCTGTTCAAATTTTGTTGTTGTTTAATCTACATAATAATTCAAAAATGTTTGTTTTTTTATTTGCCTTTGACAATATTTTTACCTTATATGTGAACATCACGCTCAAAATACAAATGCTACGTCAGATATTAATATGCCCAGAGCCGTACAAAATGCTGGAGAAGGTTTTTAAATACAATTTGCTGTACTAACTTTAATATATTTAGAGCTATTTAAAAAACTCTATTTTTTTAGGAACTTCATACAAATTTCTCAAAAAGACAGTAACTCATCTTTTGGAAACAAAATTACTCATGTAAACGTTGAATGGAATCTTGGTATTACGGTATGAAAATGTAATAAAATAATTGTAGATTGATTTGTTATACATAAAAATGTTATTCAAATCTTATTATTCTCAATAAATAAAGATTTAATGAAAAAATTTGCAGTTTGATTTTGAAGTTTGACAGGTACAAATCACCCTCTATGGGTGGAATGCCTAATTAATTATCAAAGTAGGGAATGTAGCTAAGAGTCAAACCACAGAGCTCTCTCTCTCTCTCTCTCTATGAAAACTTGCAAATTATGTCGGTAGTTTCGTACAATATTATGAGGTCGGTAAAACAAAAATTGTAAAAGTGTCATTCTTCTTTTTCTGTGCTTATGTCAGTTATAGAGGTCTGTTAAGCAATGGGAAGCTAGACTAGAACCTGTTTAATTACCTACCGATCAAGCCTGACAATCGGAATCAAAAACGTAAAGCAAGACGGGTATAAGCTAGTATACATATATGTACCAAATCAATACTGTATTAGCATGTAAACGGCTTTACGCCGTGTGTTGATAATACATGAT
Organism: Mystacides longicornis; assembly: GCA_963576905.1. Classification (NCBI taxonomy): domain Eukaryota; kingdom Metazoa; phylum Arthropoda; class Insecta; order Trichoptera; family Leptoceridae; genus Mystacides; species Mystacides longicornis. The sequence goes on along the minus strand of OY756426.1, from coordinate 30,608,951 downwards.
TACAGGATAATTCGAAACATTCAAAATAGAAAACCAAGATGACGTTTCTTATTTATTGACTGATGGAAGTGTACTGAACTAAAACTTGTTTTTTTCACCGCCAGAGGGAGCCGTGAAAATGTAATAAATTGCCACAATAGTTTTGTATAAAAAACCATATTTGAATCCTACTATATACATACTCCTTCCTCAGACGCGACTATGGTAGGTATAACCTTTTTGTAATTAGTTTTTAAGTTAAATAAATTATTACCAAAATTTCATTTTAAAAAAAAAAGTGAAATTTTTATTATTCGTAATTGCTTAATTGAAAAGACCGATTTTTTATTTAATAGTGTATAAGTTATGTATATGTTTATCCTGAAGCTTGTAAGGCAATCGTTACCTCTGATCTATAACTCATAAGAGAGTTTTCCTTTTTTCAAAACTCAGACACTAGTCTTTAAACCTTTTAGCCTTAAGAAATCTCTTATATCTGATTCTGTTTGCTGGAGCATCAACACCTCACAAGATGACCACAAATAGTGGCCATAGAAGAATGTAGAAAATACATAAGTATAAAACCGGTAGGAGGTCTTAAAAAATATAACACCCACACTTAAACAATAATTTGTTGTTTTTTAAAAAAAGATGATTAAATTAGCATTACCTATTACATGATTAATTGTTCAATAGCTAATAAAAAAGCAGCGAATTATCTCGAGCAAAACGTGCCTAAATAAAAATGAAAACCGGCTAACATTGATTTAAATATTTTTATCTATGTTTTGTGGAAATTTGAACATTTAAAAATAGAATAATACTTTTAAAAGCTAGTTAGATGATATAAAGAATGGCGCCCAACGCTACGAATTGTCATACATTCTCAATGTGTTTTTTATTCGTTGTTCATAAAATCCTAACTGCAAACACAAACCTAAATAATATATTATATACTAGCATATACCCGTCTTGCTTTACGTTTTTGATTCCGATTGTCAGGCTTGATCGGTAGGTAATTAAACAGGTTCTATAGTCTAGCTTCCCATTGCTTAACAGACCGCTATAACTGACATAAGCACAGAAAAAGAAGAATGACTTTTTTACCGACCTCATAATATTATACGAACCTACCGACATAATTTGCAAGTTTTCATAGAGAGAGCACTGTGGTTTGAATCTTAGCTACATTCCCTAAACCCTGTGATAATTAATTAGGCGTTCCACCCATAGAGGGTGATTTGGGCTATGTGTGATAAATGCAGCTGTCAAACTTCAAAATGGAGGAACTATTTTGCAAATTTTATTCATTAAATCTTTATTTATTGAGAATAATAAGATTTGAATAACATTTATATGTATAACAAATCAATCTACAATTATTTTATTACATTTTCACACCGTAGTACCAAGATTCCATTCAACTTTTACATGAGTAATTTTGTTTCCAAAAGATGGCTTACTGTCTTTTTTGAGAAATTTGTATGAAGTTCCTAAAAAAATAGAGTTTTTTAAATAGCTCTAAATATATTAAAGTTTATGCAGCAAATTGTATTTAAGAACCTTCTCCAGCATTATGTACGGCTCTGGGCATATTAATATCTGACCTTATCGTCTGTTTTCTACGATTGATGCGCCTTCAAAAATATAAACGGACTAAAATATTATGTAGATCCCAAGCCAGTGTTAATACAATATTATCCCCTTCACAGCTAAGCGTGGTTTCGGATAAATATATTTATTCAGTTGTTGTTACATTTGGATTCAAGTTAGAAAAGGATTTATTCTTGTACTTGTGTGTTTGATTGTCATTTGGCCACGGCATATCCATGTATCAATTTTGTTTGTTTTCTATTATTTTTTTCAGGTGGGGGATCGTTGAAAAGACAAAACAATTTATTGTGAGTAAAGCAAGGCGAATTAGTGATGTTTTGATGAACATATTGATCGATGTTCTAACTATGATTGGGGTATTTGAAATTTATCATTTTAAGAAGAGATATGATAACTTTAAATGATCACCTTACTCGTCATTTTAAACAGTTGATTTAAGTTCAAAATTTCACATTACAATCCGAGCATTGAAATTCTTATATCAAACACTTTATAGTTATCTATACTAATATTACTCATAGTATAGAATATATTACTCATAGTATATGGAATATACACGAGTCTTGTGATCGGATTTCAAAAAAAAATAGATTTCGCTGAAATTAATTTTCTCGACGTTTTCGAGGGTGTGGATTCCAAAAATGAAAAAAAAAATATTTTCCGCGTACCCGTACGCATACGCCTACGCCAAAAAAGTGTGCGCACCCATAACTCATAGTAATTTATTCTTATCCGATTTGATTGAAATTTGGTAGAACGGTTAGCCCCTCGATGTAGATGAGTCAGTAAAATGTTGAGATCTGTACCTTCAGGGGAACCCTCTTAAAGTGTCCAAAGAAAATTTCACTTGGTCTAGAAAAAGGGCAAAAAGAAAAAAAATTTTTTCTTCGATTTTCATAAAATTTGGTATACGGGTTGGTCTTATGCTCCTACACAAGCACGTAAAATTTGAAGTCCGTAACTTCAGTGGGTCCCCCTTAAAGTACTTACCGATTAATATTGAATATGTAGTTTTAAAGCAGAGATAATAAAAAGCTCCAATAGTCGATATCATTTTATAAGTTTCTATAATAATTCCTAGGATAAATTCATTTTAATCGTAAAATTATGAATTTTTATGCAAATATGTTTTACACGAAAATGCTGTTATAATATACTATGAGTTCTGGGCTACCCTAGGTTAGCAGCTTTTTTATAAAGAGGAATGATTTGATTTGTTGCTTGCTTGCAGTGAAAAGGCTCCGAAATCACATTCAACCGATTAAAAAAAAATTTCATCGTTGGAAAGCCACACTGTCCTCGGATAAATCGGTTATATTATATTATTTTCAAAAAAAAAAAAAAACGAGGATCTTTGCTAAAACTCCAATAATTTAAAGGTGTAAAAAATTACATAAAATATTCTTTAGCTTTGGGAGATGAGATCTAGGATTAATTTGCGATCATATTCGACTAGGCTTGAAGATGTTTGCTCTTTTTCACCCGTATCAGCCGGACGAAAAATCGCAAAAGCGTTCTGTTAATTTATTTATTATTTTTATTTTATAATTTTATTAAGTTATATTATAAATTCACAATATAGCTTATAACAATATAGGTGTGAAACTTGGGCATTGCGATAGAAAATCAGTTAATTTTGTTGCTTTAGAAGTTGTTTGAAGCTTCATTGGAAGTTGTTTTGTTCGTCTGTTTTGAAGGGGAAGTATTTTTAATCAGATGTCTCTTATATTATGTCATTTTCTGGGCCTCAAAGGGAGAATTTTGGTTGTTTAGTACGTTCGCGTAGGAACTATAGGTAAGCGGATGAGCTAGAGACGTCTCTCTAAAGGAGAGGTTGTCACATGCCATTCTTCTTTTAATATTTTTGTGATGCTCGAACTCAGGGCAAGCCATGCTTATCTACCGAGCAGTAAATACATTTCGGGGGATCTGCTTCTCAAGTATCCGTGGGCTGGGCTTCTCCACATTTATAGCAGCGAGTTTTAGAATAGCAAGCTACTCTAGAGTGTCCATATCTTACACAATTGAAGCAGAACATAGTGGGTGCTATATACTGCTCAACCGCTAGAGAGTTGTGAAACAGAAAGACCCTCTCAGGGGTAAAAAACCACATGCTGAAGTAGAGCAAAGTTAAAATCTATAAAACCTGTATTATACCAATCCTGACATACGGTATAGAGTCAAGAGCTGAAACAACAAAGTCGAAGAGCCTCCTACGTACTACAGAGATGAAACTCACTGCTGAAACAACTCCGGGACAGATTGAGGAACTCCGATATTAGGAGGACCTGCGATTTCCAGGATGTGCGATAGGGTGGGTCTAGAAGGCATTTCTGAAAAAATCACGTAGAGAGAGCACTCTCTTCTGATTATAATAATAGAAGCTGACTCTAAAACAACTAGCAGACAACCACCAGGCAGACCATGCAAGAGCTGGACATCCGCTTCCCAGTGAAATTAAGATCCAAGAGATGACAGGACGAGGTCCTAACTGAAGTAGAAGAAGAAGTTCCAGGCGTATATGAAGTAATCGTGCAAAAAAATTAAAGATAAATATATTTTTATTTCTACATATTATTATTCCGTTAAAACCTCAAGCGATCGTTTTAGGAGAATTTTTCGAAATATCTACTCGCAAACAGGGAGAGAATTTCGAGTAGGAGTTTTCAAATAAAATCATTCATCATTGGATTTAGACTAAATTCTCGGAGGTTGACGGTTTTGCTGGCGTAGCCTGGAGAAAATGCCTTTTAATGGAATTACAAATATTCCTTTCTAGAGGCTTAAACGCTCTATGAAAAAAATATATTTCATTTGAGAAGTACTTACTAATAAAACTTTTATTCTTTAAAAATAAATCAATTTAAAAAGGAAAAAAATGAAGATGATAAAAATCTACTTGAAGTTTTATGTAATTTTCTACTATTTTTTTTTACTAAATCAATAATCTTCAAGTCGCAGAAATCCGTAATGATTTATTCACGCTTATTCTAGGTACATAGAGTGTATTGTACGTCGAAATTCCGTTTTCGAATTTATCAAACCGACCACATTTATTAAATCGCCTTTAAATAATTATCATATCACCTTTTAATTGTGTTAAGTGGCTGCAACCGGACCAGACGTAGATACGGGAACCATAAGGTTAGTCCTTATTTTTACCCTTTCCCTGTTGGGAAATCGCTGGTTGTGCCAAGCTCCACATCATTTAACATCTTTTTCCAGCATTACTCAATATTATTAGAGTGCACTTATAAATTGAGATATTCAACCCGCACAACTCCATATTTAGTAGTGCTATTGATTGATGTAAGTCTTCTTCTTCTTTTTACATCAAACGAACATAGAGCCAGAGCTGCAGATGGAGCATTATTTCTTTACCCTTGTCACCAAGCAAACAGAAGCGAGAAAAAAACTTAATCTCTGGCGCGCATAATCTGCATAATCTGTCATCGCCCATTAACTAGTTCTTGGTGTTGATTCTTGTAAATTTTGTTTGCTTGGTGTCGAATACTAATACAATCATACAGTCGTCTTCGTTACACTTCGGGTTGGTTCGGCAGTTTCCGGCGACCATGTTACTTGGAACATGGAGCTCGTTTGAATTTGTCAACATCATAATCTTTCCCCGATTGGCTGTCCGCTTGTCAACATCAACCAATAAGGCGCATGCTCGATCCATAGACAATAATAATTCAAAAAAATATTTATGGTGAACTAATATTAGTTTTTAGAACACGGCATAATTATTGCGAATACGAAATTTAGTTCGAGTGAACTTAAGTTCTAAATAATTTGGAACGTTCTTAATAAGAACGTTCCAAATTTGACAATAATTAATTTAAATTATTGTAAGTTTGAACATTATTGAGGTTCCATTGTCAAAGACTGAGCGAGCGCTATTTCACAATTTTCTTTCCGAAACATGGAGACGTCAAATTTGAAACGTTGAAATTGTATGAAGAAAGTTGTTTCTTTTATTATTAAAGATGTCCATTCTCAATTTGACCACAGATAAACAAAAGAATATATGCGTCTGTGTCAATATCAAATACATCGGAATGTACGTGAGTATCAAATATCTAGCTCAATTTGGGTCATACCTACATCTACAATGAGTTTGAATATCCCGCCGTTTCCCGCATCTCGCTGTGTCCCGTTAGAGGTAGGCAGAGAGTCACCATACTCTTTTCTATCCAAGCACATTTCTTTCGCTTCGTTCACAGACATCCTATTCCTCTTGATTCTCATCTGGCCTTTCTTGAGGACGGAATCGATGTGTTCGATCCACTTCTTCTTGGTTGGCCTTACGCCTTCTTACACCGAGAATCACTTCTCGACAAACCCGTGTAAGCCTATGGTTGAATCAAATTCCACAATACAATGTTATGAAAGTTGACAAGTACTTAATTACTACAGCTCTTGTACTGTTTAAAAACATTTTGGTATTAAAAGAAAATGTCCGAATTACTATCACACCGTCGTCCTTAATAAAGGACGAAATTACTTCCATTTTATTTCCAATTCAATTGTCCTATCCGACTAATTCACCATTTTCTTTTTCAACAAATAAAATGTCTCAATTAATCTATCATTCGCTGTGTAGGGGTGAATCAGCCCCCATTGTCTGCCTAACGTTGTTACAACCCACTGAAAAGGCTTTGATTCTATTGTTTCCGTGGTGATTTGACAGACGTTACCTTGTTTCGATAATCTATCGGTAATTTAAAAGGGAACTCACAGTTTATCCTTTGTAAAAAAAGAAGATTTTATTATCTTTTTTTTCCAAATGTTTAAGGAAGCACCTACTTATTTTATAAAAAATTTATTTAATATAAAATATTACTATCACATTTATTTATCTATAACATAAAAGATATTCGGGTTAGTGCGAACACTTACAACTCGAGATTGGCTGAACAGATTTTTATGATGCTTGGTTTATTGGATTCTTCTCAGCTCCTGATGATTATTAAAAATCGAAAAATGGAAATAACAGCAAATAATATAAAATATAATATTGAAGTTACTTTGGAAAGGATTTACTGAAAATAACGCCATCTGTGAAAAATTCCAAAACAACACCATTTTTATTTACTTGACAGCCATTGAGTTTCAAAACATTGGTAATCAAATTTTTGTAGAATTTCTTTCAAGCTTTCAGAAATATTTTTTTTAACATTCAAACGCATTTTAAACGTATCAATTACACATTCAAAATCAATATTTATTATAGTAATGATTACAGGACAACGCCTGTCGGGAAAGCTAGTTTAACATAAAAATAACAACGCATTAATAATAAAAACAACACAATAAACTTAATATATCTTATAATAATACTCTTCATACAAACCGTAGTGCTTAGGTTATTGCATAATATTTTGTAATCGGAGATTTCGGTAGATCATTGTAGATTATATGCTAGTTTTAGCTTTGATGGAGCTCTAGACTAGCTTAGGTTAGCTTGGATGGTAGGTAGGATAATATGTGACAATGAGAGGACTCGTGGGGAATGGGGATCTTAGGTATTTTGAATTTTTTTATTTTTTTCTTGTTGTTGTTTGAGTATGTTTCCACTGAAATGTCTGTATTATCCTTAATAACTCAAAAAATTGTCAATTTCGTATACTTTTTTTGATCATCCTCTCCAGAATCAGAGTGTACAAAGTTGCGGGATAGGTGCTCCAGTCGGCAAAATGTAGCTCTGTACAATTCAATTCTCTATTTTTGAAGAGAATCACCAAAAAAATATTTGAATTTGAAACATTTTGGGCATGGCGTTGCACTTTCGTCCAATAAAAAAGTGTCAGTCAGATGAATGACGGGTGTGCAATAAGAAGGTGTGATCTACCTTTATTAGCTTGCATAGTTTCAAATTGGTATACATTTTAGTCATTCTCTCCAGACAAAAAGTAGGTATTATGAAGATTATAACGAATACGTAACAACTAATGACTCTAACAATAATTCATTACTGATGTTCGATTTTTAAATGGAACAAACCACTAATACGGGCTTACGACCGTCTTCTACTGCTATTTCGAAGGCTGGCTTAGTGTGATCAGTGATCACTTTACGTTAACAACGTTTGCCATTGGGTGGTACCTAATGTTGAAGTGTCCGAAACTTTTAATCATGAGAATTCTCGACACGTTCAACATGTCCAAAAATCTCAACAAGTAGATATTAGATAATTAATGAAATATAGAGGTAAAAGTTGGAAATTATTGAGAACACGAGAGCAACCAAATTTAAAGACTGCGACTGCTGTCATGTACATATAAATATGTAGACTAGTCTAGGTAGATGGTGCCTACTCTAGCTAGATAACTACCTACAGTGTATCAGAATTTTAAAAGTTAATTGGAATTCGATTATAAGATTTACAATAGTCAATTAAAAAATGCTTTTCTGAAAAGTATACCGTTTATTCTTTATATTATTTTGATTCTCTTTCTACAAGTACCTACCTATTCAGGTTTTCTGGCAGTGCCGCGGTCGGTCTTGCTGCTCCAGATATATCCTCGTATTTCTTAGAGTCGTACAAATCGGGAAACTTTTCCAATATTTTATCTCGTGACGTGTTTCGGACGGACGTTGGAGAATGTATTTTTTCTTATTTCTTTAATTTTTATTTAAACTTTCCTTTTTTCCTGTTATTCAAATTGGCTCCAGGAGGAAAATACGTTTCGCAAAAAAATGTCGCAATATATCAAAAAAAAAATTGTTTAATTTTTTTTATTTCTGTAAAAATCTCGCATTAAGAAGAATTGTTTTTTTTTTATAAAACTACACTGAGCAATGTCTGCCTCTTGTCAGGTCCATGAACTTTAATTAAAATGTTTCCAGGTGAAACGTTTCTACGGGAATCATATTAATTCCAGGAGTATTTCATTGTTTTTATTATCTTATGAAAATATGATTTCTATGATAATATACGGCCATGACGTCCTTATAGATGAGCCGCCAAAAAATGTTTAAAACTATCGTCAAAGAGTGAAACAGCTTTTATTTTAAAAATAATGATTGGATTTTGGACTCATAATTTTGGCATTGGACCCTGTCAAACCGACTAGGTATAGGTACATCAATGAAATAACATTTTTCTATACAAAGGTCAGTAAGTATAGTCGGCGAAACTTATTGCCTATGGCAATTTTTTTTTAACGAACCAACCAGTCCAATCTGACATAAGCCAATCCCGAGAATAAAATTCAATTGAAAAACACTTGACTAACAAAATTCTGATCTGACCGGGAACCTAGTTCGGGACCCTTATTGTGTAGGTTACTGACACGGGTTGTAGCTTTAATTAGCACCTAATTTAATTATATGTTATACGTTAGGGGCAAAAATCTCAAAATTTTATGATATTATTTTGGTTTTGTGAGGTGACTGCGTCATAAAATCACCACAGGTCTTAATAATAATTATTAAGCAAGGCAAGTGATCTTTTTTCGTGAATATAATAAGGCGGAGCAATATTTATGTGAATGTTTCTTGTCTCATTCAATATTACCGGGCCTACTGGGCCTTAGGGCAAATCCGCCACTGTTTCTATGCCCCTATGTGGGATCACAAAGGGAATAGGTATGTTATGTTATGTTAAGTAAAGAACTATCCAACATAAAGATTTAAAAATAGATAATATACATAGAATATGTTAGGTTATAGGAGAGGTTTGGAGTGAAGCTGTGAAGAATGTAGATGAAGATGTAGAGCGAGAGAAGGAACGTGTCTATTATATTATTTCAAATCACTCCACTTGATTGACGCGAAGTCAAGAGAACATTTTTATCTATAAGAAAAAAGGACGTGTACACACACTTCAACCCACAAAATAAGGCCGGTCTGAAAATAAGTCTGTTTTAAAACAAAATAAATGGAAAAATGATTCTGCAAGTTAACTTAACTAGGTACAAAAGGTTCATCTAATGTAATTGATTTTTTAAATGTTTTCAAACGTACCTATTTAATTTTTTTCAACAAGGATGTAGAAAAAAATGAAAGATTCGTAACCTCCTCACAATGTGGAAGTGGTCCAAAGGCGTTTAACATGACCTCTACTGGTTTCTGGATGGAGTTGAGACTAAGGATCATGATCATGATGCTATATGAATACGCTTCAAACAAATTTCTTGTCTAAGTTGATGTTTTAAATAAGAATCAGAAAGTTGGCCTGATGGACGAGATAGCTAGAGACCCAGAATTTTTGGGAGGATTCAGATTATACGATGATCTGATACTTTTTCATGTCAAATTCTTAACCTTAGAAGCAATCACACGTTAACAAATTTTGATTCAACGATTATACACATCTAAATAAAAAAGATGGTAAAATTATAAGGATATTATCACAAACCGTAATTTCTGAAATAACTTCGATGGCATGTAATGTGAAAGCACTCTGCTCGCGTTACATACATATAACGTGGTAAATTATACAGTAGAATCTTCTTAGCAAGGGATAGGTAAATAGCGTAAAGTAAAGTTTATAATGCTCAAGGGTGTTCATGAATGAGCGGATGTGTGCTCTCCGTGAATGATTAGAGTAAACATAAGTTACTGAGTAAGGATCGGAAACTAAATCTGTATATTCATGGGTTTGTGAAAGGCATATGATAGGTAAGATTGCAGGATATTCTATTTAAGAAGTGGACGACCGGCTGATTCGTGTTATTGATTCGCCCATCAGGATCCCGGAGACGAGGAAGAGCCACTCATATACCGTGTTCCGCTCTTTCGAAGCAAAGCTGAGGGAGTTGGACATAGTGTGGGAGCAGGTCATTAACATTGCGTAAGATTGAGCACAATCGAGACCTCCTGTTGCCTCCCTATGCCCCTTAGTGGCGTTAAAATTATGAATACTCGGATAGTACTGCCCATCTGATGGTAAAACTTTACCGTTCGCCGATGTGCTATCTTACAAAGGACGTGAAGGAAGGATGCGGTCATGTCACTTTGGTTGTTTAATTCCAGTTTCGATGATTTTTTGATTCACAACTTTTCTCGGTAAGTACCTACTCTTTAACCCCAACGCGCCGAACTCTCTCAGGTCTTTATTTACTCCATTAGCATTTCATGGCCTTCCTCTGCAGTCTGCTGCGCGTGGCATCCTACATATCCCTACACATCGTTATTCATTTTTCACTTCATGTTTCACTGCACAGGCGGCCAGGTTATGGAACCAATTACCTGATGACATCAGACTCTCAAATGCTAGTCTCTTTCAGAAACAGATTGAAACGTATTTTCCTTTCTTCTACTCCTGCTCCTGTTTCCTGATCCTCTTCTTCCTCGCAATGCTTGATTGATTATGCATTACATATGTTTTTTTTTCTATATATATATATATATATTTGTTTACCTATGTATGTATATATTTGAATGTATGATGTATTTATTTGTTTATACAATTTGTATGTTTTTTTTTATAAAACATGCATCAGTTTAAATGTTATGGATAATAGGTTGGTTGGAAGAAATAAGCAATAAGCCCGCCGATTTTGGTTACTTATTACCCACTATAATGATTTAGAATTAATTTCACTCGAACTAAAATTCGTATTCGGAATTACGCCGTGTTCTACAAACCAATATTAGTTCACCATAAATATTTTTTTGAATTATAATTGTCTGTGGATCGAGCATGCGCCTTATTGGTTGATGCTGACAAGCGGACAGCCAATCGGAGAAGACAAATTCAAACGAGCTTCATGTTCCAAGCAAGTTCCATGTAACATGGTCGTCGGAAACTGCCGAACCAACCCGAAGTGTAACGAAGACGACTGTATGATTGCATTGGTGTTCAATGATAATAATTTTTGATGCTATTATTTGTATTACTTATAATAAATTCGGGGGAAATGCTTAATATTTTTAATAAAAATAAACTTGTTTTATAATTATTTGGTTAAAAAAAACGTTTATCATAAAAATATCATCAGATATCTTTTTAGACGCATACAATTAGGTGTGAACTAAGATTAGGAACGTTTTGACAGACAAACTTTAAAATTGACTTAAATACGAAATCCGAATACCAAAATGAACTAATTTCAAACTAAAGTCTAATTAGGAACAAATAGGAACGTTCTAAAATTTCTCGAATACCAATCCGGCTAACTAAAATAGGAACGTTCTTATTTTAGTTTAGTGCGCACTTAATTTGAATTGGAATAGGGGGTATTATGTTTATTTTTACCCAATAAAGTGTTATATAAATTATTTGAATGGTTTGTGCCTTAGTTCTTGGGAAAAATTCTCTTGAGTAAACAAATAACACGTATGAGTCTACTATTATTGTAATACACACACTGTGGAATATATTGGTTGGTACTCTTGAGAGTCAGTCATTTCCCAGTGACGGCTGGCACATGTTTCTATTAAAACTCCAAGTGACGGCCCGTGACAGAGGTGAGGGAATCTCCAGGCGTTTCGAAAAGTGACGAGTACCTCCCGCCCAGACTCTGGGAGGGTCTTTCTCAATCTGCAGAAACCCTCAAAAAATTATTAAAATTTTATTAAAAATGTTTTCATCTCTATTTATGTGGACTATTGAAAGCGTTATTTTTATTTTTTTGTTTTAATTATTGTATTCGAGTGTATCACAATGCGAAAATCATGTGTTCGAATTGTATTGAGATACTAAGAACTTTATTTTTCGAAACATCAAGATGATATTTTCTAAGAATCATTATCAAGATATTTACATCTTGTAGATTTGCAAGACTCAAGTAGAGGCATGACATGCTTATTACTTAGTCAGGTCTTGTCCAAAATCTTACCACGCAACTTGTGCAGTTTTAACTTGAAAATGTATGTTTATTATAGTCAAAAAATAGTCTTTTAAGTTCAATAACTATTGTTCAAATATAGCATGTGCTAAAGAAGAAGCACTTACCTATTTTTCATTGGAAGTACCTACTTGCTATGAGTAAATAAAAAAAACTTGACCCAGAAGTAAGTTAAGCTATTTTTGATTTTGCTTATAAAAACCTTCTCCATATACTTAAGCGTAGAATCGTATTGATAGATAATAGAAATACTGTATAAGGTTTAGTTGAAAAGATTGCAACAAATAAAAGTATAGCTGATAATAATATTATATTTAATAAACCTTTGAGTTCCTTTTTGCAACCAATTAACTCACCATTTATGTGTAGGGAGGCAACGAATGCCCCCCCTTCCGTCTAATCGTGTTCAAAATCAAATAAATACCCGATACGATGTTACACTATAAACAAATCCTTCAGCTCTGCCATGAAGGAGCGAAAAACAGGAAGAAAAGTGTTTCTCATACTCTTGTGAAGACCAATGGCATGATAAGCATACATTTAATCCGATCATTTGCTTCAGACATTACCTTATTTTAATTGAGCAATTTGAAATGAAAAAAAAATAAAAAATAAATTATGACATTTTGGTGTGGAGTGATTCAAGGTTGAGGTTGAGGTTTGGTGGAAAAAAAAGGAAAGAAATGAATAGAGTTTGATAAGACATGAGGGGGAAGATCAAAAGAAATGTGAATATGAAGATGGTAGAGAGATGATGGCGATGCGTAGGAAAAAAAGTTTTTAATATATTTAAAGCAACCATCAGTGTATTTTTTGTATGACAACATTCATACCATAGAGAAAATAACCTTTTACTATTTTCTTTTATCCGTCATACGTAATTTATTTGGAAATATCACATTTCATATTTTTTGACATTTGTATTCTAAAAATATTAGACATATTATTATATGAAGGTCGATTTTGTAAGAATTCCGCATAAGATTACAATCCAATAAAAACTATACGAAAACGTGCGTTTAATTAATTATTTTTTTTTTAAATGATTATTCCTCTAAAATTTATCATAACACTTCTAAACGACAAATTATTCGATCAACTTAAGCAGAATTATTATTTTGAGTATAATTAGGTAGGTACCTGTTTTTTTTCGTCAAAACAACACTTTTCAAAATGTTTACTGCGACATCTTAATAATAATAAATCTTAAAAACAAAATTAATGTTTGAGTACATAAACAAAAGAATAAAATATATTATTAGCTCCTATAAGAATATTATTTGTAGTCATTCTACTTGCTTCCCTGTGACCTTAAAACTCAAAGATCCATTTTTTGTTTATTTTCAGTATTAAAATTGTCGATTTGTGGATTTTCATACGATTTTATTAAATTTATGTTAGCTGAAGATTATACCCAGCGCCAGAAATAATAAAAACAGATAAATACAATGCCTTTATCTTGCGACGCTGAAACTCATTAATATTGCGTCCGGGCATTTTCTTAAAACTTTGGACCAAGTTCAAAAACACCAGGCGAAAATTTATGCGAAAAAGCACAATAATTATTATGCAACGTTGAAATGGGGGGTTGGTACCCTCATAACTTATTGTGTGCATTTAATAATTATTATTCTCAAACGTTCACAGGGTGCAGCCCAGATTCATGAAAATATAATAATAATTTTAAATGAGTATATAGGTACCTAGTATATAGGCCTTCGACAGCCCACATAGACCATCAATATGGAAAATACTTGCTCTGTATGGTATACCTCCGAAAATAGTTAAAATGGTGCAGTCCCTGTATGAAGACTCTGAGTGTAGCGTGAAAACGCCAGGTGGTCCTACTGAAGCTTTTAGGATCACCACGGGAGTCAGACAGGGCTGCGTACTAGCTCCCTTTATATTTATAATAGTCATGGATTTCCTGTTGAGAAAGTCCATGCAAGGAGCAAGAGGTATACCGATAACACAGAGAGATGGTCTAATGGGCGAACTGTGCGATCTGGAGTACGCGGACGACCTAGCGTTGTTCAGTACGACAGTGGAGGAATTACAGCGCAGTGTTTCAAGACTCTGCAACGAAACAGCACGCCTCGGCCTTCGAGTCAATGCCAGTAAGACGGAGCTCATGGCGAATAATGCCTGCCCCGATAAACAGCAACCGATAACCATCGATGGTCACCAGGTCTCCCGGGTGGATAAATTTAAGTACCTGGGAGCAACCATTACCACCGCTGGTGACCTCGGGGCTGAGCTCCCGATTCGTATCGGTATGGCAAGTGGCGCCTTCAACAACATGACCAAGATATGGAAAGCGTCGGCGTTTAGCGTCGAGACGAAATGTAAACTGTTTGATGCGTGTGTGTTGCCCATTCTCCTTTATGGGTGTGAGTCCTGGCACCTGACCAAGGCCCAGGCACAAAAAGTCTCAGCCTTTGAGATGAAGTGCCTAAGGAGAATTCTGGGCGTAAGATGGTACCACCGCATCACGAACGACGCTATACGCCGGCGCACCCAGCGTGAGCCCATCACCTCCACCATTGTGGGGAGGAGATGGACTTGGCTGGGACATGTGTTAAGGATGCCGAATGACAGTTGGCCGAGGAGAGCGCTGTTCTTCCTCCCATCAGGGTCCCGAAGACGAGGAAGACCCTCTCACACTGTGTTCCGCTCCTTCGAAGCAGAGCTGAGGGACATGGACATGGTGTGGGAGGAGGTCATCACCGTTGCGCAAGATCGAGCGCAATGGAGAGCTCTTGTTGCCTCCCTATGCCCCTAAGTGGGGTCTAAAGGGAGTTTGGATTTGGATATAGGTACCTACTTATTTCAAACTATTATTATAGAATTCAGAGAAACCGACCTCGGTAGCCTAGTTGTAATGGCGTAGACTTCAGATTTCGAGGTCCCGGGTTCGATTCTCGGTCGGGTCAGAGTTTTTCTATATGTTTTTTCACTTGAAATTTCTACCCGGGGTTGACCTGTCTCAGATTGAACGGGACAGGTTGACTGGAAAAATTGCCTCAAGCAATAAGTAGATTCATATGTATACCTTGTCCATTTAGTAAAGCTTGGTAGAGACAACAAGAGAGAAGCGGAGATCGAACGTTGACGGGGTTAAGCGTGGGCTGCTTTTGGAAAACTGTCATACATTCTGAAGTCCAAGCGATTCGCAAACCACTTACAGAAAAGGGTATTTGATACTTACATTCCCCCAGTACTAACATACGGTTTTGAAACTACCACCTTCACAAAAAAAAACATGCAAAAGCTCCGCATAACCCAAAGAGCAACGGAGCTTGGATGCTTGATATCAGTTTGCGAGACAGAAAACGCAACGAATGGATTAGAGACGGAACAAAGGTGACAGATGCGGTCCAAAAAGTTGCATCACTGAAATGGAGCTGGGCTGGACACGTGGTCAGAACAACGGACGACCGGAGGACCAAAATAACATTGGAGTGTAGACTGAGAACCGGTGTCAGAAACACAGGGAGGCCACAAATGCAATGGTCGATATAAGAAAGGTGACCGGACACCAGTGGCACAGGATGGCTGCCGACAGGGAGCAATGTAAGTCGGGAAGGGAGGCCTATGTCCAATATTGCACTGAAGAGGGCTGATGATGATGATGATGAAGAAAAAAAAATGATTAAAACATTTCCTTCTATATAGGTAGATAAACTACCTAAATCTGGATTTATAAAAAAAAACTGTGGGTAGAAAATCATTTGGAATATAAAATCGAGACCACTTCTAAAAAAAGAAAGTCAATTTTCCACCACATTATTGATTTCGATATCAAAATTGAACGAAAATTTATTTAATATTTTGCTGCATTCAATAGAGTAAAGTAACACTGAAAGAGAGATTTGAAGTGATAGCACCGATAGTTTGATATATTATTTCATTGGTAGGTACCCTAGTGCTCTTTTGACGATCTGAAAATTGAGAAATTTTCCTTGTATTTCATATTTTTCGAAGAATAAACTCAACAGTCTTCCCAATAGGGATTTCTCTTCCCATTTGTACGAGTATCGGCGTCGTGTTTGTTCAGTGACTTATTCTAGCGTAATGAAAGACGAATCTTCAACAACGTTCTATATACCTACTTGTTTTAAAATTTTATTATTCCATGTGGAGTTGGAAAGTGTTCCAAGTTTAAAAAAAAAACATAGATAAAAGTACTTTGAAAGCTATCAGTTTACTTCATTCGTTCTGAAGTATTGTTTATGATTTTGATACGACTCAAAGAAAAGAGAAGGATATAAAATGTGACATAATAAAATATTCCTATCTTTATACATAATATTAAAATTAGTGCACCAACAAATTCATTCCCATTTAACTTTGTCTTACTGCCAAAACTTCAAAGCAACGTTATTCGTAGAATAAAAACAATACAAGAACAAACAATAAATTATATTCCGACTAAGTAACTCCCTATTCACTGATGTACGTCATCTTAACTTTTCCAAAAGGCCACCTTCATAATCTATTTGTTTACAAGAGACTACGTCATTATCATAATATTCTAGGTTGGTACATAATCTATGCGTAGGGAGATTATTCATTTTAAACGACAGATGGCGGTGCTGGCAGTCTGCTGTGTCAAATTAGACGAGTAGGTACTTATAATGTCTGAAGATATGTAAATCTATTTTTTCTACTTTGTGTCATTTATTCGAAACTGGAAAATGTTTACAGTTGTGGACGTTAATTTAAATTATGTTAATCAGAGTGTGATTTTTATATTAGGTACTTGATTAGCTTTCCTGACAGAAGTTGTAGGTAGGAAACCTACTGTGAATATTGAATTGGAATTGTTGTGTAATGAAACATTAATTAGGTAGGTACATTTTTAACAAAATAATATAATTTCGCCCCATGCATCTGTTTTAAACGGTCACATTCATTTGACATCTGTCAAACGCCAGTCAAAATTAAAAAAAAAATAGATATGTTTAAACAGTGTTTAAATTGTCAAAAGCACCAAGAATATTACCATCGTAAAGTGCTCTTTAATTTTCTAAGTGTTCATTTACGAACATACAGCCGAATCTAGAAATAGAGCATATTTTAGTGGTTGATATTGGACACCATAGAAACAATAACAAGCAATAAATAATAATTGGTGTGCGATGACAGTTCTTTCCTTGGTGACCCCATCAACGATCAAGAAAATATACTCTATTTTCCAGCTCTGGCTTTATGTTCGTTTGGTTTAAATGCACCCTATTTTTTCTGGGGTTGCCGGTTAAGAATAGTACCTCTGCTCTTTTTGCTGGTTTTTCGAGCATCCTGTAAGAGGCAGGAAATCGAAAAATCAGATCGTGATCGATCGAGCTAGGGGGTCGGGTTTGCTGCGGATTGGTCTCCTCCGGGCTGGCTTGCGGCCTTAAAGGGAGAATGTATGAATGTAATTTTTTCATTCATAATAATCTTCTCCTGACAATAGTAACAACAAAAAAATAGTTAGCGAAACTGGTCCAACTGTTCACACGTGATGCGATGACCACGGAAAAAAGGTCTCTAATATATTATTATAGATATGCATAAGTGGCCTTTTAGCTTTACTTTAAGTTTCAAAACGGCTGTTGCTTCTGAGACGAAATATAATAAAGATGATTCCGAAGCAGCCAGATAAATCACAGAGAGTAGATGGATGGTCGTGCTGTTTGAGAAACGAAATAAAATTCTTCCATAGAGATATTCTTTCAGGATTTATCAGAATTTGTAAAATAGCACAATCGAATCGCATTTGCCATGAATCAAATATAACAAGTGGGATGAGTTCGGATATAAATAACTAGCCAATCGCCCCATTTTTATGCTATTATTTTTATTTTTTCTAAATAAACCTACAATAATAAAACCTATTGTATATTTTTACTGTTATGTGTCTGTATTATTCCAATTCTGTATTTAAAAAAATATATATTTTTTAAGAATAAGTTCGCGACGAAGATTTTATTGAGGACTCCAACCAATTTAAGAAATTTCATGAGTTCTAGTTTGAAATTTTCTTAAAGTCAAATGACAGTTAAGCCTAATTCACACTAGGTCGAATAGCGAGTAATTTAGTAGCTATGTTACACGCCACTCGACCCAAATGATTCACACTATATTCAAGTACAGTTCATTAGTGAAGAGGGTTTTTAAAACGAGAAGTCTTTAAAACAATGTAGGGGCTGGTTCAAAAAACATCGTATTTCTAATACTAAGATCATTATTGCGTTGCGATGTACCTACCAATATCAGTAAAGTATCCAATCCAAATTCAAATTCCCTTTACACCCCACTTAGGGGCATAGGGAGGTAACAATAGACAGCTCTTGCCCCTATGTCTTACGGAATATTTATGACCTCCTTTCACACCATGTCCTCATCCCTGCTTTAAAGGAGCGTACGGATGAAAACACGTAGAACGCTAAATCCAACCCGCGCCGACCAGCGCAAATAATGTTTTTATGCGTTTGAATGGGGATACGCACAGCAAAAACAGGAACCCGCTTTCCGGTATGCCCATTTAAATGCATTGAAAACATATCGAAAACATTCTTCCGGTCGGCGCCGGTCGGAATCGGCGTTCTACGTGCTTTTACACTAACACGGTATGAGAGGGTCTTTCTAGTTTTCTTCGGGACTTTGATGGGAGGAAGAACAGCACTCTCCTTGACCGATTGTTATTTGGCATCTTTGACACAATGACATGTCCATTTCCTCTCCGCAATGGTTGAAGTGATGGAGCTGCGCTGCGTACGCCAGCACATATCGTCATTCCATCTTACACTAATAAACTCTAATAGCGATATTATAAATATCAATTTTTATAGCTGTCAATATAGAAACTAGGTATCTAATATTTGTTTATTTATTTAAGACATCTACCGGAGCTGTAATAAATAGATAGGTATATAATCATCTTTCATTTTTAATAAGGTGGATTCGATCAGATATATCCCATGTTATACCTATAAGTTGAAATCTACCATAGGTATCACAAGCTCGGAGGGCAATAGTTGATACGCTCGTTCCAATGAAAATGTCCACAGATAATAATAATAATATATAGTGTTAGAAATGAAAATATTACGTACCTATCGTATACGAATACATAAGTAGAAACTTTTATAAAATGTCAAATGATGATAGAATGAACGCTATAGTGGAGGATTTATTGTTTTATCGGAGATTTTTCAGACATACTTCAGACAAAAAGATGGTGTGATATTGATTTTAATAATTAAGATTATAAAAAAAAAATATGACCAACTTTGATTTTAATCAAAATGAAAACATAACAGGGGCCTGTGAGAGATAAAATAAAATGTCTGCCACGTTGATATTTCAACCTAACCAACTGTCAAATTAAGATATATCGGAATTTGAAACAAAATTGCGAAATCAAGCTGGGGATACCATCAAGATAATATTATAAGCGGTTATTGACGGTAGCAGCCATTTTAATACAATTGATACGCAGAACTTAAATACTGTTTAAACTGAAAGATTTATCATAGAGGTGAGTGATAGTCAAACTAATTTTATTCTGGCAGCGCTATTCGCCTCAAACGTTCATTTTGAATGGTTCTCTTTTGATTTTTCCTTCCCGTTGTAATAATACGTTGTTCTTGTTCTTTTGAAATATACAGGGTGACTGGTTATTCGATACATTCCTTGAAAGGGGTTATACTAGAGCAAATTTCAACAATTTTGTTCCCATTAACCAGGGGTCAAATGCCAGTGGTTTTCAGGTTATTTAATTTTTTAGAGTTTTTTTAAGTTTTCTACCTTTTGACCAAAAATTGAAAATTGTGAAAAAGGATTAATATTTTTGGTGTTTAACGTGTAGTAATTCATAATGTGAATGAAAAAACACTTGTCTTACGTGTGTTTTTTCATTCACACAATGTGAAAAAGGACTCAACTTTGGGTAATAAACATACATTTTTCTAATAGATTATGAATGAAGGCATGTTTTAAATAAAAAAAAAACCTCAGAATCAAAACGTTCTTAAAATACAAGGCAGGTTTTTTTTCATTTTTGATTTTTCGAGTATTTTCGCGTAAAACCACCTAGAAAATTTCATTAATTAGCTTTCCGAAAAGGTAAAAATGTTGTCCACTTAATACAGGTTTGGAAAATAAACGATCAGAAGGCACGGGATAAGTTCAACGTCGCCATACTAATATTAGGTACTTACGAAGCGCACCTTTGAATTAAATTATTGTAGAAGCAGGAGTCGTGAAAAGTTTCATAAATTGAAATTATTGAAGTTTCCTTAAACCATTATAGAGAGTGGGAGAAGAAAGAGTTTTAAATAGTTGAGAATCCATCACACACATCACCACTTTTACCCACCCTCTACCGAAGGTCATAAAACATACAAAGTAGACCCTTTATCGTAACTATTTATATCTACCCTAGTCAAAAACGTTACTTTAATGCCCCAACGACGCGGTCGGGTTACACAAATATGCTAATTAAATGATGGAAGAGGTCATAAAGTAACGCGTATAGCCAATACGTGCACTGTATGAAATTTATGTAGATTTAATGTTGTCAATGTGACGGTATCTCGACATATTATTTATCCGCCATATAATGGAGAAACCATTTGAATATGAAAGAACCCAAATATATTATTATATTCTGCTCGTATAAGAGAACGTCCTGTTTTGAACGCCTGATCATAATGGTTTCCAGTGTGTGGGAGTAGGAATGGTAAATCAAAGTCTTCTAAGGAGAACAATATTTAAAGACACTTTCAGTTTTTCAAACGGACATAAAACCATTTTTTTAATACTTGCATTCAAGATTGCATTTCTAATTGAAAACCATCAGTCAGGAAGACTCGCATATTATAGCAACGGGGGGCTAACCAAATGGAAATCGGCCAGGTAGACTTGAGGCTTATATGCCACCTTTGAAATTTAGGGTCACAAACGTTAATGAAGATAAATAAATTTCATTTAAGAAGGCTAATCAATGATTGAGTTTATTAAAACATGAAGAAAAATATCGATAAATTGAATATTGAAGATTGTTAAGGATTCGCGAGAAATGTAATATGCATATAATTAGCTGAAGAGATCACTTTGAATATTATTTTTGAAAAAAAAAAAAAAAAAAATACGAAAGGCGTTAGTGTAAGTCAAAGAGATTGATCAAAGTAGAAACGCTTGTTTTAATTTGTTTAAAGAGACACCCGGGTTCATATCACAATTACAATAAAAAAGAAAATAATAATATCTAATACATCTTACTCTTTTCAATACAAAAAGGTGTAAAGAGCCCTATTAGTATTTAACAAATAAAATAGTATACCTTCCTCAATAGATGTTAATACTCACTAACAAAAATGACCTTCAAAATCACCAACGCTTTTCTTCATAGATCTATTAAATTTCGATCTCTTTGACGTATCGATTATACACAGCAATTTGAATACTCATCAATTATATTATTATTTTTCTAGTAGAAGTGATTTGGTGGAATTTTTTATGTTATAACCGCCTACCAGAACTCCCTAGGAATCTAAGAGTTTTCTCATAAATATTGATAGGCCCTTCATACCCAGTCGACTAACTTCTATTTTGTAAAGATTTAACAAGGGCTGGTGTGAGGTGTGGAAAAACGCTTATATGAAAACGTCGTTACGAAACTTTTTATGTCAAGTTGTTTACAATATTTTCTCGTTAACCAAACTTCTCAGTTTAGATATTATTATTTTTATAAGTGTCGGAATTTAAACTTTTTTTTATATATATTATAATATTTCTCAATTCCCATCACGAGTAAACATTTTTTATGTCATGTTTACACAAAGAATACACCCGTTCGTGTCCTTGATGTTATTTTGTCCTTTTTGTTTGTGTGTGTGTTAACATTTATATTTTTTTCCATTATGTTTATTGCTCATACGCAGCAGGGTAGTATTTATTATTATTTTTTATTTTCAAACATCCGTAAAAAAAGTTTTTATTTTTACGATAATAATTATTAGAATAAGCGTTTCTAGGAAGCTTTTTAGCCTTTAATCTTGCGATCCTTTCGTATATGATTTTTTTTATTGTTATAAGTACTTAACTGTTACAACTCGTCCTCAAGTTTGATATATATATGTATAGTTCACAGCCTGTCTAGCTCACATTGATCGAATGACGAGTAATGTAGCTACTAAATTACTCGCTACTTTACTAAAAAAAACTTTAACGCCAGAAGAGTACAGCAGCCAATCACTTTTGAATTTGCAAGCCTTTTCTACAATCGGAATGGAGTAGCAGAAGTAAAGAAGACGATGTAGGCATGGACGAAGCTGTCTAACTAGCGCAAGATAGAGCCTAAGCCTTATAAAAAAGCTGCTAACCTAGGGTAGCCCAGAACTCATAGTATATTATAACAGCCTTTTCGTGTAAAACATATCTTTGCATAAAAAATCATAATTTTACGATTAAAATGAATTTATCCTTGGAATTATTATAGAAACTTTAAAATGATATCGACTATTGGAGCTTTTTATTATCTGGGGACCCACTGAAGTTACGGACCTCAAATTTTACAACATTAAACATTAAAAGCTATTCTTCTTAAAAGCTTAAAGCTTTTTTACAAAAATAATATTCCGAATATTTGGTAGGTACTGGAAAGGTGAAATTTTCAAACAAAAAAACAGGTCATTTATAACATTTGGTATCCGGAGAGCTTAACTTTACCTAAAAAGGTGATTTCCTCCAAAACTGGGTATCCGGAAAGGTACGATTTCTCCAAAAAAAATAATAAAGAAAGACCGTTGAGTATAATCAATTCAGCTAATATTAACTGTCATGTAAATGAGGGTAGGCTGTTATTATTGCTTAATATTGGCGTGACTTTTATTTTTCTTCAACTAATATTTACAAATATCGTTTAATATGAGTAACGTTAGAGGCGTTATTTTTATTTATCTAATATTTGTATCAGCTATGGTTATAATGCCCATCTCCACTCATGACGTCCTATTGAGAAGTCTTGAGCTAAAAAAATTATTAGGCTATTTTTAAGGCGGTTGCAAAGCTATAATTAATTATTGTCCTTCTAACAGAAATTTTACCCCTAGGCATTTTTTTGCATGTGCAAGGTATTAGCGACGGCTCTGTATTTGGGACACAATAGAAGGATTGATTATCATTGCAAGCGATCAATTTTACCATGAGAATAGCTGGAGAGATACTCGAAATCGGGAGAACACCACTCACGAGAATTTCCCAATTAACTAATTTAGCGAGTAAACATTTTGTTTTATCAATCAATTTTATGGGGGTTTTCATCTCCAATGAATACAAAGTTTGATATTGTTTTTTTATTTATCTAAAATTTTTAGTATCTACTTTATTGTAAATATTTTGCGTTTCATTAAACCCACTGGTTCTTTAACTCGGGTCCATACCATTTTTAATCCAAAGTTTTAAAATTAAAAAAAAAAAAACTCTATATTCTAAAATAATGCATTTTCAATTGACTGATATAAAAAAGAAGAAACGCACAGTATTCGATCATATTGCACACTTATTGTTTTTTACTATGTCATAGTGTTGTATCTACTGATTTGGTTAGTTACTTAGTTACTTGGTTTTTTCGATTAAATATTTGTCATACCAAAACGACTACATACGGTACATATTATATTTTACATGTACCTACCTACTTGTAGTTTTCGTCAGTTAGCGATGTTGTTATTACATTAATTATAATTAGTTATTCATGTAGGTATATTATTATTACTAGCTTTCCCGACAGACGTAGTCCTTATAATGAATATTTTTTTTTACCCATCACGCCGTGTCCCGTAAGGGGTAGGCAGAGAGAACGGACCTCCACTCTTTTCTATCCAAGCATACTTCTTTCGCTTCTTCCACCGACATAACATTTCTCATACACCCTCTCCTATTTCTCTAACTTTTTACCTGGCCTTCCTTGAGGTCGGAATCGATGTGTTCGATCCACGTCATTCTCGGTCGGCCACGCTTTCTTACACCTTTCCTTTCAGCCTTATAAATTCTCTTTGTCATTCTGTTTGCATCCATTCTTTCCACATGCCCAAACCATCTCAACTTATTAACTTTCATCTTTGTCACAACACTTACTTCCATACCACATTCCTTCTTAATATTTTCATTCCTTTCCATATCCCATAAAGTTTTTCCACGTATTCTTCGTAAAGATTTCATCTCTACTGCATTTATGCTACATTCTTCTTTTTTCGTCCATGTCCACGCTTCACATCCATACATCATCGATGGTAACAGGACTGCGTTATGCACTAGTTTCTTTGCGTGTAGTGAGACGTTGTTGTTTCTCATTATAGGTCTTAGTGCACCACCCACCCTGCAACCAGCATCTTTCCTACATTCGATTTCTTTTTCACACTTTCCATCCCGAATAAACATGCTTCCTAAATACACATACTCATTCACTTGCTCAAGACATTCATTTTCTACGGTTATTTTACAATTCGTTCTTGCTTCATCCCTTTCAAATACTAAAACCTTTGTTTTGCTGACATTCATTTTTAGACAGTTTTTTGCACAATTTTCAAACACACTTGACACAAGTTCTTGCAAATCATTTTCACACTCAGCCATAAGTACTAAATCATCTGCATACATAAGCGCACATACCTTTATACCATTCAATGCAACCCTTATATTTATATCTTTTAACTCACTGACGCAAAAATCAAAAAATAAATTGAACAACCAGGGTGACATGAGGCACCCTTGCTTCACGCCCTTCGTAAGACAGAACTCCGGTGAAAGGTGACTGTTCAACTTCAAACACGCAGTACTTTCCGAATATAACGAAGCAATGCCACGAATCAACCGGTTGTTCACTCCATAAATTGATAGAACCTCCCATAGTTAACCCCTATCTACCCTATCACATGCCTTTTCCAAATCTACGAATGCACAGAAAAGCTTCTGATGTTTACTCAAAAGCTTCTCCGTTATCATCCACAGAGCGAAGATCTGATCGGCAGAATAATGATTTCGAATTTGAAATTTATACAAAAATACGTTTAAAATATGTTTGAATGTTAAAAAAATTATTAAGAAATTCTATCAAAAATCTGCATACCTACCAATGTTTTGAAACTCAGTCAATGGTTATCAAGTATATAAATAAAATTTGTGTTGTTATGGGATTTTTCACTGTACGGATTTCCATTCTTTTCTATCCAAACAAACCTCTTTCGCTTCCTCCAAACGCATAACATTCCGCATATATGCTCCTCTATTCCTTTTGCTCCTGACTTGGTCCTTCTGTAAGACAGCACCGATATGGTCGGACCATGTCATTTGAGGTCGGCATCGTCTGGTTGCACCCATTCTTTCAGATTTATATATCCTTTTAGTCATTCTCTCTTCTTTCATTCTCACTTCGTACAATTGAGACCCCTTGAGGGACGATAGAACTGATTTGTAGAAACAATTAATATTCCTATTCTATGCCTTTTGCCCGACAGGTTTTGCTGCAAGTAATGCAAAAATAAATAAGTTACAATCGTGTTTTTGCAGTCAGACTTCTGAGTATGAAACATTACAGATTTTTTTTTAAAATTTCTGTCAAAGAACAATTCTGCAATATGGACATTTTACAAAAAATATCTCCTTGTGTAGGTAAGTATCTACTACAAACGTTCGTATAAATTTGTGGACATTTCACAAGTAAAGCAAAAAGCAGCAAGCTAATAATGTTCTAACGGAGGTTTGCTGGAGACAGAACACAATATTGACTTTTATACCGAAGTGTCCACAAATCAATAGGGTATTATTATTACCAAGTATACATTATATTATAAAACGTTTTGGACTCAAATATAATTCGACACCCTGTCTGACTGTAACGTATCAAATCAATCATGGACCAAGACATTGCAAGAAAGATGAAAATTACATATTGAGATGGTTTGAGCATGATGGAAGAATGAGTGTGCATAGAAAAAAAAGATTGACCGTTGTGAAAAGGAGTGATGAGGATCGAACGTGTCTGATTGATGCATTAGAGCTGCATACTTTTTTTTTGAAATAAGCTACGCGAGAAATTATTACCTACATACTTTCTGTGAATGTTTAAATAGTAAGTACATTTCAGAGTAGTACCGTGGGGTTGCTGGCAAAGAACAGCACCTCTGTACCCCTAGTATAAGTTTTCGATGATCGAATATCGAAACAGTCATCGAAAGAGTTTCGAAAAATTTCCATACAAAAATGATCGAATGATTCGATTGTTTGATTTTCGAACCCTATTTGCACGCCTATAAGCGCTTATTAGCGTGCAATTATCTTTCGATTAAACTCGTACTAGCCCCACTGCTCTTTTTGCTGGTTTTTCGTGCATACTGAAAGAGGCAGGAAATCGAAAAACCAGATCGGGACCGTGAGATTGACCACCTCACGTCCTTAACCCACAAATGGTCAGAAAAGGCACAATGAGTTTCGGATGCCTCCGAGTGCAATGGAGAGCCCTTCGATCGACTTAGGGGGTCGCTTTCGCGCGGGTCGGGTTTGCTGCGGAATGGTCTCCTCCGGGCTGGCTTGCGTTGGCGGGGGGGGGGGGGGGGAGGGGTCTTAAAGGGAGAATGTATGTCATTGCATATGTATATTTCAGAGATTTTTCGTGTCTTGTCATTGTTTTGTTTATCGCAATTATAGGGCTGGGATTGCATCGGTGGCCATCACAGCTAACGTGTACATTCGAAGAAAAACAAATCATAAACATAAAAAAACACGTTTAATTCTTATTGAGGTTATGTCAATCGCGACGGTCATCTTGTGCGCGTCTCAAAATATGACGTGTCCCGTAAAATGTAATCCGATACGAACATAAATTACCATGAAAATACTTATTATATCAGATTAATAATATTATCGAGAGAGGCCGCTGCTGTCGCGGGGATACCGGTGTTTATACTCTCCACAGAAGCCACGACATTGTGTTACGATCTGTCAAATCCATTGACAGTCAATTGTTTTTATTGTGTGTGTTAAACGTACATTAACGTAAGGTTTATTTTCTCTCTTATAAATATCAAATTTCAAAACGTTTTAGATTTTTTATCGCTAGATTATTTGTGTGTTTTATAGCGCAGACAACATTTATCCGACTAATGGATTTTTCGTAATGGAGATGTAATTTTTTTTAAATGTATCGGTATGGCAAGTGGCGCCTTTAACAACATGACCAAGATTTGGAAAGCGTCGGCGTTTTGTGTCGAGACGAAATGTAAACTGTTTGATGCGTGTGTGTTACCCATTCTCCTATATGGGTGTGAGTCCTGGCACCTGACCAAAGCCCAGGCACAAAAAGTCTCAGCTTTTGAAATGAAGTGCCTCAGGAGAATTCTGGGCGTAAGATGGTACCACCGCATCACGAACGACGCTATACGCCGGCGCACCCAGCGTGAGTCCATCACTTCTACTATTATGGGGAGGAGATGGACTTGGCTGGGACATGTGTTAAGGATGCCGAATGACAGTTGGCCGAGGAGAGCGCTGTTCTTCCTCCCATCAGGGTCCCGAAGACGAGGAAGACCCTCTCATACTGTGTTCCGCTCCTTCGAAGCAGAGCTGAGGGATTTGAACATGGTGTGGGAGGAGGTCATTAACATTGCGCAAGATCGAGCGCAATGGAGAGCTCTTGTTGCCTCCCTATGCCCCTGAGTTGGGCGTAAAGGGAGTTTGGATTGGATTGGTATCTGTACCCACTCAAAGTGAACACAAATACACTCCTTGACTCTTTCACATCAGTAAGCTACTTAAAGCTTGTGTCGTGAAAGAGGAAGATGGTCGGCACCGGGATCCAATCACGACGTCCGCACCAAACAGTACGAAAGCCAGCGTTGTAACCGCTAGTCTACCAACCACCTTGATTAATGTAATTTCCCATATCTTTCTACTACTTCAAAAAGAGGTGGTTGGTAGTCCAATGTTATCGATCGGCGGCTTTCGTACATGCAGCGTATTGGAGGTCGTGGGCTCAAATCCCGGTAGTGCCGACCATTTCCACTATCACAACACAAGCCTTTGCTTAGTGTGAAAGATGTCAAAAGTGTATTTGTGTTCACTTCGGGTGAGCACAGATTCATTAAAAAAGGGTAGATTTTCATCCGATACTAGTAATGGTAGGTACTACACTGAGAAAAAGTCGAGGCCTCCGCGATTGGCTATCGCTCTCATTTGTATTCGAAGGAGACAGCCAATAGCGGAGGCCTTGGAAGAGTCCGTCAGGGATTCGTTTTGTTCCCTGTTTTATATAATTTGTACGGTAAGGTACAACAATATATACAACAATATAATAATATACACTTCAAAATAAAATAGAAGTTAACAATAAAATAAATAATTTTATTCCACAATTTCAATTCAAGTTTTTACAAAGTTACCGTTTGTTATCGTAACTTTTATTTATTTATTTGGATAGCCATTTTTTCTGGCACTCAATTGAGTTTAATTTGAAGAAAATATGATGTTAACTTGAAGAAAAAATTTATAAAAACACAGATGATGAATTTTTATTACCAAAATGAGAGTCTCTGTATACGAATATGAAAAAAAAATATCCCTTAAATTTGTCTATTATTGGCATTAGCTGATCGTTTGACCAAGTGTCGAGAAAACATATTGAATTATATTATTCAGTTTGTATTATGAAATAATAGAAAGCAAATGTCTTTGAATGAAACCATGTCAAATAACTCATGTTATTCCTTAGTGACAGGAGATTTCACCATTAATATACACGATAACTCAACTCACTCTCACAAAGACAGATATCGACATGATGACAAGTATGAACTACAAAAGCTGCATCACAAATTTTACGCGGGAGATCATAAACCAACAGCCTTCGTGTATTGACCACATTTGGACAAATTCAAAACACAGAGAATTTAATTGGAATCATATGGAAGACCGAAATAACAGACCACTATACTAGTATTTATGCCCAAAAAAATAATCAACCAACAAAAGTTACACCAAAAATCTGCAACAGAAAAATCATTGACTATGGTGCACTAGAACGTCAGCTTAAGGACGAAACATGGGCAGCTCTATACTGCTTAGACGAACCCAACATGGCGGCCGCACACTTTGAACACTTTTGAACTTTGAAAATGTCGAGCAGACTCCCGGTAGATTTAACACAATAATGCATTAAAAATAACAAATCGTCTCGGAATTTCGGTAATTTAACAACTATAGCAGGATCCATAGGGGATAAGCTCAGAAAGACAAACAAATTTGTAAACATTTATCAAAATTCCAAACTCATTAAATGGTACTCCTAATGCGGTATCATATTTCTACTTCAAACTTTTCCTCTTGGGGGAGATTTTCACTACTTGTGGGGTTTTTCAGCTTGTTTCATAATATAAATTGGAAGTATCGAAAAGGCAGATTTACCTCCTTATACTTACTGTACATGGCAGTGTTGAGAAATTTTATCGGTTGATTGCGGCAGCGGAAAAAATGTTTGTAATGTGAAAAAAAATCTTAATTATTCTATCACCCCGATTTCCTATCAGATCTGCTTAGAATCCGCCAAAAATATAATAAAAAAAAAACTAATTTTTAACTGACTGTTCCACTTAAATTATCATGATTCCGCTAAAATGAACCGCTATTCGATCAATTTAAGCGGCGCCTTAGAAAGACTCGCCAAAATTTTAAAGGAACCGCTTTTACGTATGTCAAAACTACTCGTGTAAATTTTTTTCTCAGATACCTGCCTATATCAAAACGACAATCAAGATACAAAAGTTTATTATTTTCAGTAAAAATATTATTTTGCTCTTGTTTTAATCATAGATACATAGTAGTGATTATTTCTTGATCAAGATGAATAATAATATGTGAAATTTGGCGGTCAAGATGATGATTTTGACGTGGGGATATTATTGTTTGAAATCACTTGCATATGAGACCTCTCTGAAACCAATAATAGTGGCACAGCGACTTATCTATATAATATTTGTCTTGAACACTGACTCACTGACTGACTGACTGCCTGACTGACTGACTGACTGATGTCATTAACGCCGCTAGATGGCGCGCCACTCGCACCCTCAAACAAGTTTTGATCCAGCGGATCGGGGATGCTTCTGAGTAACCAATAGCGTTTTGCCGTTATGCGCACGCGCGTTGAACATACAGGTATACTAACTAATATTATTAAGTGTTGCCAACGTGGGCGATTTATCGCCATTTGGGCTACTCGGAACGAGAATTGGCGACGACAAAATGCCCTTTTTTTGGTGAACTTTCACCTCTCCGGCCAGGGGCGCCACGGGCGCCTTTAAAAAACTAGTTATAAAAATAATTATCCTAAACAGACCTAGGGATTACCCCACAGAGCGCGTCTTTGAGGAATTTAAGGTCCAAAAGTTTCAAGATATATACAGAAAATATGCAACTCTTCAGATCTTAAAAGAGCCTAGGGAACATTGTCTTATTGTAGAGAGCAGAACTCGGAAGGAAGAGTACTTTCGCCCAACACCACTACTCTTATCTGGGTGAGGTATATTTTAATCTACTTCCCCAGAAAATAAGAGAGATGTCCATTTGCAGGACCGTGGTGGCTGAGATTAAAAAATATTACAAGATGGGTGGAAGTCCCTGCGACAACACAATTTCTGCGTAGAAATCCTTGTTTCATGTCCTCTTGTCCATTTGTGGGTGGTTGTATCTGTGTTGATGGTTATTTTGTGTGTGTCTGGTGTTTGGTGGGAGCTTTCTTTTTGAGACATTTCTTTTGGTATCATGTATGTAATATGTGTACTTAAATTCAAGAACTAATAATTAATTGGCGATAACAGATAACGTGTCAACTGTCTATCTATATCAACGATCAAGAAATACTTTATTTACAGCTCTGGCTCTAAGTTTGGTGTAAACGCACCCTTACGTTACGCTTTGTTCGAGCCCCTCCTCAGTGACGTGACGCACGGTAACGTTTTACATGACCCTCCCTCCCCCAAAATTGCGTTACCTGATACTTGATTGCACCCCTAAAGAAACATAAAGATCATTCGGTGCAAGTGAAATGGAGATGATCGATTCTATTTGGCATGGTTACAAATGCAATTTTAAAGTAATTGTTTTTATCGGTGCTGAGTATTGCCACCCCTTGGCCGACCTTTCTCCCTTTCCCCTCAAAACCACTTCGTTTGCGGTGAAAGAAAGATAAAACTTAGTGAACTATACCGAAGTAGTTTTGAGAATCAATGAAGTATGTCTTTCTTCTTTCTATTTTATTTCCCATGTGGGAGATGCTGTCTGAAAATGGACTCAGTTTAGAATTGCTCCTAATAGAATGGAAGCAAGAAGCATCATTTCTAAAAGATTATTCGAAGAAACTATCTGTTTGAACATTTTTATTAGTTTAATCTTTAAGTAAATTTGGGTTAGATATTAAAGTGGCTCTTTTATTATTGTAAAAGTCCAGTTCACTGAGCGTCTTTGAGATTATACGATGTCAAAAGGGTGCATTTAAACCAAACGAAGTACCAGGGCTAGAGGTAGAGTATACTTTCTTTAAAGTTGACACGTTTTTTGCACTGTCACCAAGGAAACAAAACTAGAACTCTTGTGCTCTTTTTACTATTAAATATATCTGTTAATTATTATAGTCCTTGTTTTTTTATTATTTTACTTATTGACTTACTCGTTAGCTGTTTTACTTGCTGTTTTATGGGTTTATCAATGTATGGGTGCTCTTTTTACCATATGATACGAGTATGTCTGTCCTCAGATAATGTAGGTAGCTTTAAAAAAAAAATCTCTCAATCATTTCGATAGATGTCGCCATAGAAGAGAATACTCGTATAAGACGTTTAGATATGAGAAATTTGACGAACAAGCTACACCCGTCGGTGACCTAATGGCTACTGGCGGAAGGCTTCTACCCACACATCGTAGGAGCATTGGTTCAAAGCCTGCCTCCGACAACGCTGGAGAGGTAAAAGCCTGGATCAATGGAACCTAATGGTGAATAGTTTCTAAAGTGTAAAATGATCATTCTAAACCAGCCGCTAATGCGAGGGTTATAAGCCTCAATAGTTCCAAATCCAACTAATTAATATTCAATATTGGCTTCAAATATTGAAAAAATTCCATCGTAAAAAATATAGTTATCATAAAACAGACCATAAACAAAATATAAAATGGTAACACTTACGATGTCTTGACGACGTATTAACAATACTATTAGGCTCACAACATTATTTTTACCATAGAAACGAAAAAAAAAAGAAACGTAAAGTTCCATAATATAATATTATTAGGTAGGTCCGTTCCGTTTAAGCTCTTAATTCCAGCGGCAAAATGGCGAGCACGTATCTTGATTTGAAAACTTTGATATGAAAAGGTTTTATTGGTCTATTTATCGAGATTAGCGGCGGTATACACACACACACTCTCTAAATCAAAACCTAATTTAGTTTTCATTCTTGAGGGTTGGGGAGGCTTAGTAAATTTGATAAATATCAGAGATTACTCCATTACTAACTACACGATGCCTCGTACGTTTACATTCTGCACGGAACTAGGTAGGTACCTACATACTGGGAGATGAGCGTGCGACTGGATATTACGTTGTTGGCTGCTGTTTATTACTCTGCTTTAAACTTCCATTGTAACCCAGTCTGATGTAATACTGGCTTGGATGTTATTCAGGGTGTAACAATTCACGAATGACAATAATCTATACTTATATTAATACGTGAAGGAAAAACTTTGTGACTATTTCAACAAAAATTGGGCAGACGGAGGAGTATGACATTTCGCACACTTTTAGTTTACATAAGGTGGGTTTCTCGATCGTTAGTAATAGCAAAGCGTTAGCGATAGCAAAGGAATAGCAACTTTATAGTCATTAAAAAAATGACATTTTATCATAATTTTGCTTAATAAAATAATGTTTTTAAGCATTGTGATGTTAGTATGCATGTTACTAATCGATTATTATGTATTTTGATATTCCTTACGATCGAGTAACAACTGAAGTATTGTGCTAATACTTTACTATTACGCGCGGCGTCGAGAAACTCACCCATAGAGGATTGGCGAATGCTAATATTTTTTTATCATGTATAAAAATCATGTATATCATGTATAAAAAACGTCGGCGCACCCAGCGTGAGCCCATCACTACTATTATGTGGAGGAGATGGACTTGGCTGTTGTGTTAAGGATGCCGAATGACAGTTGGCCGAGGAGAGCGCTGTTCTTCCTCCCATCAGGGTCCCGAAGATAAGGAAAGACCCTCTCATGTGTGTTGTGCTCCTTCCAATCAGAGCTGAGGAATCTGAACATGGTGTGGGAGGAGGTCATAAATGTTGCGTAAGATCGAGCGCAATGAAGAGCTCTTGTTGCCTCCCTATGCGCCTAAGGGGCCTTAATGAAGTTTGAATTTGGATTGGATATTCAGATGGAAGGTGTAGCTGGAAATGGCGGGATATAAATTAACAATATATTTATATTGTTTGTCTTTAATAACAAAAGACAAATTTGTCTTTAATAACAACATTTCAAATTTGACGTATCCATGTCATTGTTTTTGAAAGAAAATTTTGAAATAGCGCTCGCTCAGTTTTTGATAATGGAACCTTAATAATGTTCAAACTTATAATTTAAATATGTTAAGGTCGAATTTCGAGTACTGGTCGATCACTTGTTGTTTTAAAAAATTATAATATAAAAGTGGATTAACGGTATAAAACCAAAAGAATTAGGAGATACAATCCTTCTATTCTTTGAAGTTTTAAATTGTAATTTTTGAATTTTTTTTTGTGTTCATAATAAACCCAATGTATTTTCTTTGCAAAGACAGAAAAATATGGATAAACCACGCTATGCAAGAAGACAAAGTCATATCTACATATTTACGTCACAGAAGCGGCAACCACGTAAATATTGAGAACAAGAGGAGAGCGGAAAATAACTGTGTCCAAGTGCAAGTTAGAAGATTTTCAATAATGGCATGTGCAACCGTAAAAAAAATAGCAACTGATATAATAGGTACCTACAATCCTGAGCTGGAAGCACTTTACAATGAATCTAATATGATGTGTTTGTTGAAATGTATCGGTTGAGATTGATTTTACTAAGCATAAATGATTGGAGTGTGTCACTACTCCCTGTATTCTTCGGTGGCAAGTTATCTTTTGAGTAAAGTTCTATGTGGTGTATTAAAGTAATTAACGACACGGAAAGATGAAGTAGTATGATGCTAATATACTCGGGGTGTGTTGTCGTTGTTGTTGCTGTTGCTGTGATATTATTTTAAATACTTCAGCGTATAGGTAGGGGCACAGGCACACTATGCCATCTATCTTCTCCTTGTCTATGGGTATGGGGTTACAGGCATAGACAACGCCTACCTGATTAAATTCAAACCAAATTCTATTCGATAGTTTAAAATTTCACTCTCTTTTTTCGTTTCCTTACTATTGGTATGTGTGTACCTACTAAGCGTCTTCTGTACTCCACTTCCTGCACCGCCATTCACATGTATTCTTCCGTTACCTTCTTTATCTCGTCATACAACCACGCGAATGTTGTTCTTATACTTCTCTATCCCGGAAAGCTTCTCGTAATAGTCCAGAAAACAAGTTTATAGTTGTGTAGAACCACTAGTAAAGCTATAAATAATTAGAAGAAACAAAATTTATGCTTTTGACCAAATGCAGATACACACTTTTCACAAAGATACACAACGTGTCTCTAATCATACCAAATGGATATGTGTAACCGATTTCCTTTCGTCGCGCCACAAAAAAACACAAGACAATAATATGTTTTCGTTTTAACTTATTATAGTTAATTAGCAACTGCTCAGGTAACAGAACTGTGATGGATCTTGGCCTCCTCCAGAAGATCTCTCCAGCCATCTCAGCCTGCGTCCCCCAATACTCCTCATTCCAGCAGCTCTTGTTTGTTTTTATAGAGTAACGATTAAATGGCTCTCAGGTACAGAATTAATAGATCAAATATGTATAAATGAATATAAAGGTTGCGAACCACCTCCATGCACTCGTGCTACCCCTTAATCACTTCTTATCTAAACACATATAGTTTGAGACAACGTGCACTTTCCAAAATTGGTTATCTCTGTAACTCAATACAGAATCACATCTTGAATTGCTGTTTATTGTCTACGAATCAACAAATCTATAATATCATGCATGACTGCACGTACGCTTTCTCTAAGATAACTTTTCAATACACATGTTAATAATTTATTCATTCATACTCAGCGTAACAACATCTAATAATATACTTATAACTCGAGATCGGCTAAACAGATTCTTCCGATGTTTGATTTATTGACCAATATTTCCTGCAATATTGATTTTTTAGAACTTTCGGAAATATTTTTTTAACATTCAAACATATTTTAAACGTATTTTTGTATAAATTTCAAATTAAGG
The DNA here is from genome assembly GCA_963576905.1 of Mystacides longicornis. Lineage (NCBI taxonomy): Eukaryota > Metazoa > Arthropoda > Insecta > Trichoptera > Leptoceridae > Mystacides > Mystacides longicornis. The sequence continues at coordinate 30,573,085 of OY756426.1, read as the reverse complement.
ACTACAGGACAACGTCTGTCGGGAAAGCTAGCTAGATAGAAAGTGGACATAATACCATATCGGCATCCTTAACCGTTGCCTGAAGAGAGCGCTATTCGTCCTTCCATCAGAGTCTCGAAGACGAGGAAGATCCTCTCATAATCTATACCGTTTCTTTCAAGGAGAGCTGAGGGTTCGCTTCTTCTATGCCAGTGAGGTCAAAAGAGAGAGAGAGTTGGTGATTGTAACACAAGTGCATCAATAGAATATGTCTCCAGCATAAAAAAAGATCAAAACTGAAAAAGACATTTGAAGAGAGAAGTACGCTATTTGTTAAAATTTAATAAATTAAGGACGGTATATAGAAATACTTGATCCGGGTATTTCTGGTTTACGGGAAATATAAAGAATATGGAATGAACTGAAATATGCAGAAAAGCAATTCCCAAATGAAGCAAGTTCAAAATATTATGGAAATATGGTTCACAGAGTGGAGAAACGGAACATAGAAGCTGGTGGGATGCAAATCGTTAAGTAGCCCGCCCTCTCTAGAATATCTGAGTAATAATAATATTATTTTTATCAAGTAAATAATATTTGAACCTCAAGAGTATAAATAAAATGTGCTAGTGAGAACTATGGCAGAGTTCTCAGTGAAATATAAAATAATGTACTTACGCCATATAATTTTATATTCTCTAGAGAGAAAAGTCAGTAAGTACCTAGGGGTGGGTGAATTCATTTCAACGGTCAAAGATTCTCTTTGAAATCTGGTTTATAAAATGTGAATCGTGCGAACGTTTCGCTTAAAAAAGGCGGATCATGAACAATTATTGATAGATAAGAACTCAGATCATCGTTTTGCTATTGACGACATTGCAGGTTCCATTCATCGATTTTTTTTTGAAAAAGCCTTTTTTCATGTTTGGCAGTGATCAAATAAACGCCTATAAAACCAAGCAAACTCGTCGTAAGCGCCTAATTTACAAATAAAGAATTATAATTTTTGGTCGAGTTCGTGCAGAAACCAACCCCACGCATTACATTTTTCATACATATGACAAAACCAACCTAACTATACGAACAATACTTTTAATGTTTATGATTTTCATCGATAAGTCGATGGACAGTTTATATGTGACAAAAATAATATGTGATACTTGATCAGAGGTTGCTACATGCCTACCCCCTTCGGGAAACGACGTAATGAGTAAAAAAAGGTTGCTACATAAAATTGTTGCCAAGGGAAGAAATGTCAAATTGGGACCCGTTAAGGGACGATATAAATGATCACAATCAATCAATGAATGACACTGTACTCCGACGAGCTTTGCTGCTAGTCTTTCTCTCCAAGCGTTTTACGCGTTATTCATCTGTATATTAGTTTAAAAAAGAATTTAAATTGAAAAGATTCACTTTGTTTGAATCGTTTGGTTTAAAGTTAGTATGAATCTTTTGTATGATCTGAACGAGACGGGCTTCTCTAACAGTGAAATCCGTTGCTTAAGGAGTGCAGAAAACAGTTGTTAGCCGCAGTTTTATACGAGAATAAAATTGGTTCGTGCTTGATGTTGGCTACATAAATTTTTATGCGAATCGTTGTGGAGCTGAAAAGTGACAGAGCACGCTGGTCTGCACCGCTCATAAATGCGATGAGGAGACGCTTTGAGCTACATTTATGGTTCTTTGTACGGATTTAAGACTACATCAACGGAGAAAAGATATTGGAAGTTTTATTCATAACAGAGCTTTTATAAGATCCTCATACGTCGCGCAGGGCCTTACCCTGTATTTAAATTTATTTAACTTAAAAACGATGTTATTATGACATTCAAATTTTGGTTGCAAAGCGTAAAAATAGTTTCACGTAGGTCTGTTTTGAATCCGGTATTGCTTAACGAAAACAATGGTTTAGTAAAGGATATATACATATACAAGTAGGTACTTTTAGTATTAAAAGTGTATATTAAATAATGGTCGACGTTGCGATCGGGATTGAATTTCAAGAGAAGCCTCCCAGGACCGGGCCCTTGTTGCCTTAATAATTCTTAACTAAAGTAATTGGTCAATGCTATTTTTATTTATGAATACCAATTGCTTAGGCATTTTGTTGTATGCACCAATTCTGTGCTGCATGTTATTTGCTTTTACCGTATGACTACTCATTCTAATTTTAAGATTGCTACTTTTATTTCATTTTCTTATCCCTTATTCTCAATAATTTCTGGTCTAATGTTGTAAGTATTTAATTTTAACCAGTGTTAATAATTGATTTTAATGTTTTGTTTTGTTTTACAAACATTGAAATAATAATTATTATAAAATATTATTATCTTATTTTTTATGATGTTTTAAACTATTTATTTTATATTGATTATGGTTTTATTGAGTCATTTTATTATTTGCTGTGTTTTTTAATGTAATTTGTTTGTGTTGCTTGTAACACATTCAATCTTGTAGGTACATATTTTGTTATTCTCAGTAATATTATCAATGATTAAATTTGTACATATATGACTGGTAATTCACGTTCCAACTCAACGCAAGAAACTCTTGCTTAGAACTTAATCGGTTGCCAGTAGTTACGTAACTAATGTATTGGATAAAACATTTTCAGAATACAGAAATGTCAAAAGTCTCAATGAAAATTGAATACGACGCAACTCGATCATTTGTTTTTCATTTCAGAATAGCCGTCATTATGTTTTGTAAAGATCATTTATTTTGTTTTTCATTTCAGAATAGCCGTCATTATGTTTTGTAAAGATCATTTGTTTTTCATTTCAGAATAGCCGTCATTATGTTTTGTAAAGATCATTTGTTTTTCATTTCAGAATAGCCGTCATTATGTTTTGTAAAAATCATTTGTTTTTCATTTCAGAATAGCCGTCATTATGTTTTGTAAAAGCAACATTGTTGTTGCGTGGAATCAATTAAATAAATAATTTTTTTTTATGAGGCTCGAATATACGGTTCAAAAGGCAGCAAGAATACTTTGACTTCATGCAAATTGCTAGTAAAGTTAATGAATCTAAAACAAGTTTTTTTTACTCATCATCTCACTGTGTTGGGTGGCGTAGTGAACAATAAATAGTAGGTATATAATAAGTTTTGTTTATTCATGTTTATTAACGGTTATACGTACATTTTTATGGATTCATTTATTTCTCAAAGGAATTTTGTTTCATTGGAAATCTACCTGGGATCCGAACCGTAACTTCCTTTAACTCGAAGTTTCAAAGAAAAAAAACGGAGGGGATGATCGTGGAATTTCTTACGGAAGTAACCTTCAAAATATAATGACATTAGGGGTTGCCCGTCAACAATGTGACTTGGTCGCTCGTTTTTACGGTTCAATGGCCATTGTTCGTCGGCCGTCAGGTGAGCATAAGGAGTACAAAAAGGATTGCGTCTCTCTTCTATGCCGTTTTGTGTAACTGTTCAGGCCTACCTATTCTGGAAATACAGATTCTGGACCTCGCCTTCTCTGCATCTCGGTCCCCTGACTTGCGGCAACGATCTTCCTCCACTCAGGCCTCTTGGTCGCTGTTTGTTCCCAGTTTGATTCTTTAACGTAGTTTGTAGTTTATCCTTGTACCTCTTACGTTGACCTCCGTGCTTTATATTTCTTTCGCCGTATATGATATTTTTGGGAAGTTTACGGTCATCCGATATAGACCTGAATAACTCTTCTCTTACGGTTTTCAGTCAAAACGTAAGAACACACCTGACCTCAGAGCAATAACTTCTTTTGTCCTCTTGCTTCTGCCTTGCCCCTTCCATATTCCTATCCCTCACCCTTACCCCCATCCGAGCCTGCACATATTGTTACAAGCCTTTTTTTCTGTTGTTTGTGTTACTTATAACCTACTCGATGTTAATGTCTACGTATATAATTACCTGGTGTTTTTGTTGTCCATACTATTTGTGTAATTATTTTTTGTAAGCAACATCACTGATGTTTGTATAAAATAAAATAAACTTCTTTCTTTCAGAAATAATTTTTTAACATTCGAACATATTTTAATCGTATTATTGCATAAATTACAAAATCAAAATTAATATTCATAGTAAGGAAAAAGGACTACAGGACAACGTCTGTCGGGAAAGCTAGTAAAAAATAAAAACAAAATTTCAGGACTTAGACACAGCTTAAGTAATGTGAAAATAACAAAAAAATTTAGGATTTAGGCACAACATAATCCCATAAATAGGTACATAATAAAAATAAAAAGTGTCGGATTTAGGTAGGTACCCAAAAATCCCTAAATAAAAATTGAATAAAAGCCCTTAATTTGTTTTAATAGTTCACTTTTCTGCCGCCGAGGTTCCTATTGTATGCGTATCTGCCCGCTTCAAACAACAGATACAATGCATTAGTACATATGTAGGTATGTGTGTGGCTTGCTGATATGACATCATAGCGTTAGTCGGTCAGTATTATGGACTACTATAAAAATAAATTTCCCAAAACAAGTAGAGGATCGTGTGGATCCGGAACGAAGGAGCAAAAGTTTATAATATGGAGTATTGCCTTTCTTAACCAACTCGTTCAAGCACATGAACTTGCTCTATAACTTCCACCCATTTGTAAGATTCTCACCAGCCAGCGTCTACTCTGATATTCCAAGAAGGTTCCATCTCAGAAAGAGTCCATTGCTGAGAAATATTATGCATTAATGAATGGCGTTTCTATTCAAAATGAATTTTTAGAAGTTTGGATAATCCATTATTCATGTATTATTATTATTCTGCTTAAAGAAAACAGCTTAGGAGAGCTGAAAATTCTACTTGAGAGTCTCTCAAAAGAATATTTTTAATATTATAGGTACCATAAAATCACCAATATCATCATGTGTACCAATTTTTATTCAGAACATAGCTTACAATCACAAACTGAAGAATTTTCATTGCGAGAATTCTATGGTTATGAAATTGAAATCTAAATTTTTTCTTTCGTTTTGGCTAACGTTCTCTATTTTTCATTGATTATTAAATTTCTACTTGTTTCGTACATGAGAGTTTTCGACATGTTGAACATGTTGAGAATTCTCATGATTAAGAGTTTCGGAGACAAACATTACCACCTAATGGCGAACGTTGTTAACGTAAAGTGATCACACTAAGCCAGCCTTCGAACAGTAGAAGACGGTCGTAAGCCCGTAGTGGTTCGTTCCATTTAAAAATCGAACATTAGTAATGAATTTTTAGAGTCGTTAGTTGTTATTTTTTTCTTTAAGAATAGATTTGCATTACCTACTTACTACTGAGAAGAAAAAAGCATTTTCAAAAACTCAATCAAAACCTTTTAGTTACCATCTTAGGTCCGATGAAGTTTGGAAGTTTGCTAACGAAAACAGGCGTAGTTATTCTCCCAAAATTTCAAGTTTAGAACTTGTAGTTAAATAATTGAGACTTACAGCCGGTTTCATAAAAAGCTTCAAAAGAACACTTTAGTTAAAGTTCCTTTTAAAATTTAAAGACTCCTTTAAGCTGACGCGTTTCAAAAAAAATATTTCAGCTAAAGTTTGAAAGGTTAAATTTTTTTTTTAAAGTTGGTATCAGTTGGTAGTGTTATAATGGAAATCTATGGAAATCATAGGTTGTTTACTAATACTTTCGCGGAATTTCTGTTGATCTGTCATTATGGTTTCTCAATGGAGAGCATCAAAGTGCCGTTTTTTGTGTTAATTTATTATTATGGTTTATGAATTAGTAAACGAAACCTGTAAACAATAATATTCTTCCCGTTTTGCTACGTTTGCGGTCATTTTTGTCCACAGTGTCACCGCATACAAAATATTTATTTTGAACTCCGGTGGTAAAAATTTGAACTACACTAAAGTCGACTTTAACTAAAAATAATAATCAATAACGGTAGGTACTTTAGCTTAAAGTCGGTTTTAAATGTCGTTTTGTTGTTATGAAATCCGTTATTAATGGCCCATTCTCTCAAAATAGACGTTTTTGTCACTTTTAATCAATGATTTCGCTATTTTTATTTTTCAAATTTTCGCAAACATACAGTTTTTTTTAACAAATAATAACAATATAATGAATAGTACAACACATAAATCAGCAAATTATTCTTTAACATAAAAAAAACGACAACAGTCTCCCTTTGAACTCCACTAAGGAGCATATGGAGGCAACAACAGAGCCCCAATTCCGAATCTCCGTGACATTTACGCTGGCGTAAATTAACAAAATTTTGTATGGAAATGTGTATAGCGCCACTACAGAATGCATCGGAAAGCTCCGCAGCCCATACAAAATTTTGTTAATTCACGCCAGCCTAAATGTCACGGAGATTCGGAATAGGGGTACTGCTCTCTATTGCGCTCGATCTTGATGAATTCCTCAGCTCTACCTTAACAAACAAAGAATTTAGGTGGGTATCGATTTGAATAGTTTAAGTATCCTCAAATTTTAAAAGGATTATATTTTCATTTGAAATTGGACATACGTATTTTTAAATTCAAAAAGGATTTTTAACAAATCAAATAGAGTTTTAAGATTCAAAAATGACTTTTTTAAAAATGATTTTTTTATTATACTCACAATTGAGTGATTTATTAAAAATGAAATTGGACACAACGTAAATAAAATTAGTTGTTTATTAAACAAAATTCTTCTTCTATCCAATGTGGCAATCCACTCTCGAGAGATTAATCTATATAAAACGAATTCGTTACAGAATTAATTTTCTATAAAAAAGTTAGAATTTTGAGAAACATTTACATGTAGGTACTTACTTATTATACCGTTAGATAAAAATTTGCCTTAATCTCAATATATTATTAGCACTAAGTTGTAAATAAAATATTATGTTATTGATATTAGGTAAAGAAATTATCTTTTACAGATATCATGGAGGATAATATTTCCTTATACAATTTATCAAACTCTAAGTACGTCTATATACTTAACGTGATTGTCAACAAATTGCAAATCGCATCTGTCCAAAGCCACTCGAAATTCCGATATGTCCAACAAAGCAAAGCAATCCAGGCTGTCAAGAGGATATTTCCGAGGCCAATCAATTGTTATAGAATGGGTATTATTTGACATTGACTGTCACCAGATCATGGAAGCTTAAATTTATGCATACTATCCGGTCCTTGCATTGCAGGAACATCAGTTTCCGTTCAATTTACTATGAAGCAAACTTAGGTTGATCCTTTATTCGTCAAATCTATATATTAATACGTGAAGGAAAATTTTGTGACTATATATTTATGAAAATTGCTCGGACGGAGGAGTATGAAATTTCGCACACTTATAGTTTATATAGAGGAGTTGTGAATGCTAATATTTTTTTAAAATTATGCCTAAAAATAGATTAATTCAAGAAAAAAAAACATTACAAACACTACTGTAATGTTTTGTATGTAAAACTCATACACACTTCCACAGACTACTTATAAAGATCATCAACTTCATAGAAACAAATGTAAAATGAAAAGCGCCTCATAATGGGCGCAGATAACTTTTTGAAAGGAGTACATTAAAATGGAAGGTGGAGCTGGAAATGACGAGATACCTATACGTTGAGAATATATTTATATTGTTTGTCTTTAATAATAATAGAAAAATCTTTGTGTATAGGTATCACCATTTCAAATTTGACGTATCCATGTCATTGCTGTTGAAATTTTTTTTTTGAAATAGCCCTTCGCTCATTCTTTGACAATGGAACCTTAATAATGTTCAAACTTATTATTCAAAATATGTAAGTTATGTTCGAATTTAGAGCACTGGTCGACCACTAGTAAACACAAATTCTTTATGTTTAGCATACAATATGACATGTTTGAGTTGCGCGGGATATTATATAACTAAATCAATTGGACCGAAGGTATTTGCGCCTTTTATTGACAAGAAGCTAAAATGATGTGGAGAGAGTGGTGTAACCAGCGATTTTCAAAGAAAACAGAGGTAAGGTAAAAATGACAACCCCATGATTCCGTCCGTGTCGTCCTGACTGGAACCAACTTTTGAATTCTTCTTCTTTCCGTGCCATGCTAGGTATACCCCCAGCATCGGCGATCACTCGAGAAAATGCCTCCCTATCTAATTCGAGTAGTCAAAAAGTTCTCCCACCCCTCCAAAGACCCTCAAATTTTTCCCTTGAAGATGTGTAAAATAATGTTATATATGTATCTCTTTATTTGAACAATATACCAGTGGTGATTTTTAGTCTGAGTTTGATCGAACACCAGGGATTCGGTTTGTCAGTCTTGTGTATTTGGCGGAGGTTAAGACACACACCCGACTCATATTAAGAACTTATCACTGAACCCCTCTTCAAATTAAAAAGGGTTCAGTTAATTCGCATATAAAATTGGTGGGGTTCAGCACCTTCAAAAACCACTGCTATAGACAGATATTCCCGCTTGGTTTTGGCTCTAGCAAGAACCTCAGTTAAATACAAAAGTGTAAAAAACAAGTTACAAAGTGTCGTTCTTCTTGACAAAATTTGTGTTTAAAGCATGTTTTGCTTATTGAATAAATTCACTTAAAACATTCATTTTAACCAAGAGACTTTTTTCAATGTAAGTATTTGGTTTCTTTAAAATTTCATAACTTTACGAAACTTTGGGTTAAAAAATACCAAACCTTTTTTTAAAATAAGTTAGTATAAAATCTTAAATCTAGTTGGATATACTTACCTATATATTTTTACAAGAATCTTACAAAAAACAGTTTAAATATTTAAAAAGACATCTCCGGTACCGAACAATACAGCACTCTTTTAGCACCGGTTGTAACTTGGTTTATGACTTGGAGGAGTGATGAAGGAGGGACATTAACCAGTTTAGAACATAATTTATTTTTTTGTTACTCCTATATTACACTTTTCTTCCTTGTTTTTATGTCTTCAAGAAGTTTGGAGGTCACTGTATAATAAACAGGTTTTTCACGACAGTAGCCGGGTGCTTTATAATTTACAAAAAATACTTACCTATATACGATATTGGCATTTTTGATATCTTCCTGTTTTCATTCTACTTATTTCATTTATTTATTCATCGTATGTTTTTTTACAACACATCTTAAAATCTAGACATAAAGCAGTAATAATAGCACAGATATCTGATTGTCAAAGGTTAAGGTCAATATTTAAAATGTATTCAGTTGCTGTGTCAGTCAGCAAGAGGAAATCCCTGAAATTCCCCGCGTATGATCTGAGGTCATATTCGGTTACGATATGTTGCATGGTTGGTTTTTCCGCTCCGCAGTCGCAACCACGGGAATCCAGTCATCCACACTTGTGGAGAAAATTGGCACATATTTAATTACTAGAGTATTCAAAATATGAAAAGCGTCAGCGTTTGGTGTTAAGACGAAATGGCAACTGTTTGATGTGTGTGTGTTGCCCATATTCCTGTATGGGTGTGAGTCCAGGCACCTGACCAAAGCCCAGGCATAAAAATTCTTCACTTTCGTAACGAAGTGCCTCTGGAAAATTTTTGGGTATAATAATATGGTACCACTGCATCATGAACGACGCATTTCTTCAGCACACCCATCACTTCTAGCATTATGGAGAGGAGATGGTCTTGGCTGAGACATGTGTTAAGGATGCCGAAAGACAGTTGGTTGACGAGGGCGCTGTTCTTCTTCCCATCAGGGTCCCGAAGACGAGGAAGACCCTCTTATATAGTGTTTTGCTCCTTCGAAGCAGAACTGAAGGATTTGGCCACGATGCAGGAGGGGCCAAGCAGATTCTAGGAACAAAAGCGATTCTCGCATTCGATACGTATACACGTTTCCCATACAAAATGTATCGTGTTACTCACTTTACTCCGTTACTTACTTCCGATAAAACGTAGAATACGGGTACTGCTCGGGAAACTAGAGGTAGATGTTAAAGAAAAAATAACAACAGCTAATGACTCTAACAATTCATTACTAATGTTAGTTTTTTAAATGGAACAAACCACTACGGGCTTACAACCGTCTTCTACTGTTATTTCGAAGGCTGGCTTAGTGTGATCACTTTACGTTAACAACGCCCGCCATTAGGTGGTAATGTTTGTCTCCGAAACTCCTAATCATGAGAATTCTCAACATGTCGAAAAATCTCATGTATGCAACAATGCAACAAGCAGAAATTTAATAATAAATGAAATAGAGATAAAAGTTGGAAATCATTGAGAACAAGAGAGAAACCAAATTTAAAGACTGCGACTGCTGTCATGTATTTGGCGCCAGGATATGACTATATCCATTTTTGTTACTGTCTCATCTTTATTGCATATTGGTTCTGTTGGTGCACAAAGTTCTAATTATGTCTAGATTCTTGTGACCTTTTTTCAGGACTAGATCTTAAAGAAAAAATAACAACTAATAACTAACAATTCATTGCTAATGTTCGATTTTTAAATGGAACAAACCACTACGGGCTTACGACAGTCTTCTACTGTTATTTCGAAGGCGAAGATGATACATAGAAGTAGATGCTTGTTTCATAGTGATAATTCTCTGACTACAAACTATTGAAAAAGTACATTTGTCTCGCGACTTCACCGTTTGGGTGACGAGGAATGCTGGTCATATTGACTTCTTTGACACCAGCATCAACCGTCTTAGGAGGATCGCCAAAGTAACCATATCATGGTCCATCATTATTTGCTAATCCATGCACTCATCACAGTCAGCACTTTTAAATATAATATACCCTTCCTATTTGCCTGTCTTACTCTTTAAACAGTATAATATTTTCTATCTGTCAGTAAACAGTATAATTATAACTTGTATAATTTTTGCTGTAATTAGAGTCTACATATCTTTACTAAAATTACTTTGGATTGAATTTTGTATTGATTTGACTTATTCAATGATAAAAATTCATACGTTTTTTGTATTACTTTAATCATTTTGTTTCTTTTAATTATAATATATTCGTAAACGACCTAGGCTGTATATTTATTAAAAAATAAATAAAAATAGAAATGATTGGATCTATTTTGACATATTATAATGTTATATTGTATGTACCAATAACTTTTAATCAACATTTTTTTTTTTTATTTATTTTTCATAACATGTACATAATTATTACAATAGTTCTTCATATAAACTATTTTATAGGTATCTATACAATATCAACTGGTCTATAAGCGGCGGAATAATAGCTTTTCATTGGGGAGGGTGGTTGGGGATGACCATCAGATTCAAGGAGTGGCGTGAACATGAGGAGGCCTATATCCTGCAGTGGACGATCACGGGCATTTATAACTTTTATTATAACTTTTCATTACGATGATATTTAATTTTCTTATTTTTCGAAACTAGTATAATAGGTACGTTTAACTGAAATTTCCTGCGTAGAAGTTATGCAGCTATCAAGTGCTCGATATTGACGCAAAACGGATATTAGACAAGTTGTTGGAGACGGCGTGGGCCGGAGACACACGTCTGCACCTCAATTCACCACACTCATTGAATCTGGCATTGAAGCCGAAATCTATCCTCCAGACTCAACGCTTTTCTTACCGACGTCGTTACTATGCAATGCGACCGTTTTGATTCTTTGATGGAAATTCTACAGTCGTTCCACGCTTAACGAAATTATTCAATTATCGGATATAAGATGTTTATTCAAATATACACTAGTCTTGTACAATTCTACCACAAAATGCACTTGTATTGTATTCGTATTTTAATTCAAATAAAATTGTTTTATAAACATTTCTTTTGAATTGGTTTGGCTAATCATAGTTTTTCTGACCAATAACACTTCACAGTGAAGGTCATAAAAAAATGTACTTGTACGGGAATACGATAAATTGTTGAAAACCCCTGAACTGTCGAGCGGACCAGACCTTGAATTCCTCTTAACGAGCAATAGACTAAGATCAAGAAACCCTCCATTGAAAACAGCCAAAAACCTTTGTGACTCTAACTTCAATACCACAGACACATGGAAAGCCAGGTGGCAGGAGGCTTCGGACCCGGTAAATCACTGCCTGCCCTGCATAACAACGAAACCGCCTGATGGATCCGACCAGCCACGTAAACTCTGGTCCGCATTGAACAAGATCCGAACAGGGCATGGCAGATGTGCCGATTTTCTCCACAAGTGTGGATGGCTGGATTCCCCTGGTTGCGACTGCGGAGCGGATAAGCAAACCATGCAACTTATCACAATCGAATGTGACCTCAGATCATATGCGGGGAATTTCAGGGATTTACTCTTGCTGACTGACACAGCAACTGAATACATTTTAAATATTGACCTTAACCTTTGACAATCAGATATCTGTGCTATTATTACTGTTTTATGTCTAGATTTTAAGATGTGTTGTAAAAAAGCCATACGATAAATAAATAAAATCACAAAATTAATTGTTCAAACATGAACCGGTTTTGGGAGAAAAAATCAGTAAATTATATAGAATCATCAGTCTACTCTAAACCATTAAATTTGAGAATGGAGACGGCAGTCTCCGAAAACCGGTTCATGTTCGAACAATAAATTTTGTGACAGAACCATACAAGACACTTTCATTTTTATTTTGAAATGAACTATCATCAAGCACCTTTTGCACAAAACATCGAAGATTACGATATAAATAGTTTTATAATAAAGATGAGACATTAACAAAAATGGATATATTCATATTCTGACGCCAAATACATGACAGCTGTCGCAGTCTTTAAATTTGGTTGCTTTCTTGTTCTCAATAATTTCCAACTTTTCTCTCCATATCTCATAAATTATTATTAAATATCTACTTTTTTATACATGGGATTGGAGACTTAAACATTACCACCTAATGGCGAACGTTGTTAACGTAAAGTGATCACACATAGCCAGCCTTATTAATAACAGCAGAAGACGGTCATAAGCCCGTAGTGGTTAGTTTCACTTAAAAATCGAACATCAGTAATGAATTGTTAGAGTCATTAGTTGTTACCTATTCATAAATGGTTTTGTCAAGATATATTTTTGTACCGTACGTGAAGATGTATGTGGATTGTGGATAGTAGGTATATATTTATGTATGCTCCTTTGGCAAAAAGTAACTACTAGGAATAATATACTCAGGAAGCTCACTGTGACCATGGGGTGTTATGCTGTCTCAGTGATTGACTGCTGTGGAGTGAACGAATAAAAGTATTTGAAATGTGTTGCTACTAGCGCATGTAAGCATACAATATAATATATATCCCTTTTAAACCCCACTCAGGGAGGCAACAAGAGCTTTAGATTGCGCTCTATCCTGCGCAATATTTATGACTTCCTCCCAAAACATAGCCAGATTCCTCAGCTCACCCTCGAACGAACGAAACACGTTATGAGAGGTCTACCACGTCTTCCAGACCCTGATGGGAAGAAAAACGGTGCTCTCCTTGGCTAACTGTCGTTCGGCATCCTTAGCACATGTCCCAGCCCACAATGGTGAAAGTGATAATGAGATAAATAAATTATCACTGCCATGGACTAAAGAGAAAAGTACATGACGTAGAGTTATATTGCGTAAGCCTTATGAGTGTATAAGGACCCCTAGCCAAAAGTTACATTGCTGTATGTTCAAAATGTCGAAGACTTCCATTTTTTCGGATTTTGACTACCTAAATGGCGTACTTTGTTAACTTCAAGTCCCTTAATAAGATCGAAATGTTTGTGAAACTTTATTGATTGAATGATCAAAATCAATGGGGTGGGTATTAAAAGAGGTTTGCCTGTACCGCTGAAATATTGAATTTATATATGCATTGAATTTTCGCGTTCGTACAATTCATGGAAATGGGCTTCTTGCTCAGTCATACTCCATCAAATATTAAATACACGTCTGCAATATCGATGGTGTCAAAAACTTCTCCGCTATTTCAGGTTAACAGGAATAAGTGATTTTGCCGACTTCTGATTCACTACTCTGAATGTTATATTAACTTAACTATACCATCACATAAACTGACGCATGTCAAGTTCTCCAACCAGATCAAATCATTAATGGTGTCTTGATGTTGTCTTATTAAAAGTATTAAAATGACATTATTGAATGGAAATTTTGTTTCTCTTGATCATATTATACAACATTCTTTCAGTCAGAAGTCATTCTTCAAACACATTTCTGCTTTTACGACACAAACCTTTCCTTAGTATGAAAGATGTCAAAAAGTGTATTTGTGTTCACTTTGACTAAGCCATAAAAACCACAATAATTATATCAACATTCACGGACAAGTAGAAAATATTATGACGTATGCCTCTTGGTATTATTGTATACTTAATGCATAGTGAAAATAGAGAACAAATTAGCAAGGCAGCGGTCTAACATGCCTTAGAAACTCAGTATGGACTAATATAATAAAACATAATATTCGTCATAAATTCATATTTTTATTCCTTTTTTCATCAAATCTAAATTTATTGTATTCCAAGATGTTTCATTTACACTCCTTACAAATTTATAAAAGTTCTTCTGCATGGGACGCATTATTGTATTTGTACGGGATTTTTTTAGTATAACGAGTAAGATTCTTGAACGAATTATGTTTGCTCGTTATAAGAGGTTCCATTGTAGGTATTATTATTATTTATTATTTTTATACCTAATGTTGCCTCCTTGTTTGGGCCATGAGATTTCCAATTGAAGAGGAACAAAAAAAAAAAAATTATTGTACGTACTTTTATTCAAATTATTGCATCGCTTGATTTCCCCGCATAAATTGCACGTTATACAACTCTATTATAAAGTTAAGATTTTTTTTATATAAAAATGAATCTCTTTGAATCTTTCACAGTAAGCTACTTAAAGACTCTAATGTCATATGTTGTCGAAGCAAGAGCGGACATAGCGAGAACTAAAAAACAGCGGGAATAAAGATGCTCAGACCTATCATGGAGATTAACACTACCCTAAGAGGTAGAATTCCCAATTCCCAGAGGAAGTTGTTCGATGTGGCTGAGATAGAATACGATTCTTGAGCGATCATGTTGACAGAATGGGTCCCGAAAGAGTGCCGAACAATGTTATGCGCGAGACACCAAAGAAAAGCTGGACATCCACATCTCATGAATATAAGAGGTTCCTAAATGAACAGACCTATTCTCTACTTAAAGAGGAATAAACAAAAGATGTTAGTTCGGAAAATGCAATGCGCAGTGTTACATGAATGTTCGTAAAACCAAATTGGTAAACAAAAAAGTTAAATCTAGTAGGGATATCGAAATATGTAGAAATCACGATCTGTCATTATTACAAGCTAGATAGATATTTTGTCAAACGAACAAAAAGGGAGTTGATGACAAGGAAACAGCACTTGTGCTCGTGGAGAGGACCAAATCAAATTATTTACTCGTTATTCAGTCATTGGATACTGCTTTGTGATTCAAAGTTTATTAATTTGAGGGCTGACATATATGTCGAATGTAATAATTATTATTGACGTCCTGAGCCAAGTATCAGAGAGGGCCAACATACACGTAATTAAGTTACTTTGTACCATTATAATTGGAAGCAAGGGTAATACTATGTTTGACAATATGTATTCCGTAGTTACAATATTCAATCATACGTTTGAGTTTGATTTGTTTTGACACGACTGAAGGTATGATTAAAAATAACTAGTGGCTTCAGGTACGCCTGACCCGCGCATACAATATAATGTTTAGGAATCTTTCAACAATAAATAAAATTATGAATTAAAACAAACACAGTTGCACTTTCACGATATTTTGTTGAGGCTCGAGCGCTTTCGTCTATCTCATGTAGATGTCTACGTATATACTTTACTGGTGTTTTTGTTGTCTATACTTTTTGTGTAATTGTTTGTAATAATATCACTGTTTGTATATTTGTTCAACAAAAAAAAAATATATAAAATAAAAATAAAAGAACAACACACCGCAGTGACAGAGTTAGATTGAAAATGGCAGAAATGGGATTGCCTTTTAATATCTAGGTTATAGCCCAGCGATAAGAAAGTGTACTAAAGGTAATTGTTTCGATTCCCAGCGTCGACCATTTTTCCACGTTCTCAACACAAGCTTTTATTAATATGAAATATGTATTTGTGTTCTATTTTATAAAATGAATAAAACCGTCAGAATTAGGGAAGAAATCTGAAGAATAATTCCCAGAAAGCGAGGCTATTATGTCAAGTTTATCGATAAAACTTATTGAGACCATGTATCGGCGAACCGTATCTTGAGGGGTATTATGGTATTAACGGAGCACGCTATCTTTAAGTATGGCAAAGACGAACCCATGTACCATCGTCGCTTCTGGATGTTCAATTTTATTGCTTCCCCAGCGAAGAATAATGAGAATTCATGTCTTTTAAAATGCATATTTAAAAACTGTACTTTTCCAATAAAATATCTCTTAGCAATATAATACACACAATGGAGGGAAATGTACGTAGTTCAAGAATAATTTAAGTATATTTTATTGAATCGTGAAAATGCATTGTTCAATATTATTGCTCTGAAGCTCGTCGGAATGAAATTAACTTTTTCTAGGGAGTTGTTGAAAATTTTTTAATACCATTAAGATTCCTTTGTCAAAGACTGAGCGAGCGCTATTAACAATTTTCTTTCAAAAATAATGACATGATAACGTCAAATTTGAAATGTTGATAATACGTACAAAGTTTTTTCTATGGTTATTTTTTAATACAAAAATTCTCAATTCGATCACAGATAAACAAAAGATCTGTGTCAAATAATGTCAAATTGGTACATCGAAGTTTGTGTAAGTATGAAATACATAACATTACAGTAATGTGCGTAGTGTTTTTTTATTGATTTAATCCATTTAATACACTTTGGTCCTAACCAGACCCTTTGGTCCTAACCCATTCATTGTGCACTGCGCCTCCAGAAACAAAAATAAATTAATTAAATTGCACAAGCTTGTACAAGGTTTAAGAGAGAGGAAACGTTGCATTTTATATTGTTATTGATCAAATATATTAACTATTTTAACTATGTAAATGATCTCAAAAAAAAATAAAAATAATAATAACATTAAAATATTAATTCTAAAACGTCCATATTTCATTCGTATTCAAAGCTCAGACGGGATCAACGTGAGAATATAATTATATGCGCGCAATTTGGTTGACTTTGTATGAAAAATTTCTAAAACGCCCGAAAC
This sequence comes from Mystacides longicornis, assembly GCA_963576905.1. Taxonomy (NCBI): domain Eukaryota; kingdom Metazoa; phylum Arthropoda; class Insecta; order Trichoptera; family Leptoceridae; genus Mystacides; species Mystacides longicornis. The sequence continues at coordinate 30,555,989 of OY756426.1, read as the reverse complement.
GGTAGAGTAAGTGAAATAGGCTACTGTAAGAGTGGCAATTACGTATGCGAGAATGAGAGGGTGCAGGAGCAGAAGACAACAATTTTATTGTTAGATTTTTTCAAAGATGGCATCGCATGAAATTCGTTCCATACTAACTTTAATACCTATTATATTTTTTATTCATTTTTCAACTTTTTATTAGTTATTCTCGTTGCAGGTGATCATTTCCATACTAACTTAAATATTGTATTTTATATAATTTCTTACCCATTTTTTGAACATTTTATTAATTGTTATTCTGTTATCCGGAGCGGAGAAGAATCCAATAAATCACACATCGGAAGAATCTGTTGAGCCGATCTCGAGTTATAAGTGTTCGCACTAACCCGAATTTAATTTATATTAGAGATTTAAAAAAATATTAGCATTCGCCATCCCTTCTCTATAATAAACTATAAGTTTGCGAAATTTCATACTCTTCAGTCCGCGCGATTTCCGAAAAAATAGTCACAAAGTTTTTCCTTAACGTATTAATATATAGATATACAATATTTTAATTTCAACCCTGCATGATCACGTGATTTTTAGAAACTTTTTTATTCTATAATCATGTAGGGCGTGTTCCATCAAAATAGGTTAAAATAGAAATTTTTTGGAGAACCGCTTTAAATTTCTTTTATTTAATTAATAACCACCAAGAAAAAATGCATGTTCGACAATTTTGCTTTCATATACAATAATAAGTTGTGTATGAATTCGATTTTTTTTTCATTGTAATTTTCCCGTGACTATTTTTCTATTAGGGTCGGAGATAAATCTAAAAAAAAAAACATTTTTTTTTACTTTTGATTTAGGAAATTAGTTTATGAAATATATTATGAAATATATAAGTTTGAAAAATAAGTTATTTTTAGATAATAATGACGGCTATTCTGAAATGAAAAATAGACGATTGAGTTGCGTCGTATCCAATTTGAGAATACCAGTCATTGACTGGTATTCTCAAATTCACATTCCAACTCAACGCAAGAAGCTCTTGCTTAGAACTTAATCGGTTGCCAGTAGTTACGCAACTAATGTATTGGATAAAATATTTTCAGAATACAGAATTGTCAAAAGTCTCAATAAAAATTTGTTTTTCATTTCAGAATAATGGTCATTATCACATTCTTCAAAATTGCTTATTAGTCTTTTCGTAGATTTTATTCCAAAATTAAAAATTGTCTCTTAACGTAACTCTATTATTATAATCTTCTCAGTTATGTAAACGGTCGTTGGGTAACTAAAATAAAACCAACAAGAGCCAGGTAAAGTTTCAGAGAAGATCATAAAAATGTTACGATGTACACAACCCTTTACGATATCCTCTCTCTTCTGCGCTATCTCTCATCTACAATTCTCTATTCTTCTCTTAACTAACTTCCTTCCTCTCCACCCTCGATATTATTATCACCTCTATGCTTTCCTGTTATCTTCCTTCGTCTGGGAACCTCTGCTACAAGTTAACGATTAAACTGTTAGCGCAACTTCAATCGGGGGTTAACTCAATAAAGATTTGTGTGCATATAAAACCATTATTTTACTTTAGAATTCTATTAATTTTCTATAGTACACATATGTATGAATATCTTGTTGTTTTAATCAGTGTTTAGATAGAAGTTGTAGGTTAATAATATTTTTCGTGAATTTCGTGAGCTATCAGTATTAATAATTATCTACCTCATTTACCTTAAATACAGATAGGTACATAAAATATCAACCTCGGTAGACTAGTTGCATAGGCGCCGACTCCAGATCAAGAGATCCCGGGTTTGATTCCCGGTGGGGTCAGAAATTTTCTGTGTTTTTTATTCACAAGAAATTTCTACTCGAGGTTGGATTCCTGTCTTAAAATTAAAAAAAAAAAAAAATAATTTTTTATTGCGCACAAAATATAAAAAAAAAATATTATTGTGGAGAGGGAGGGCTTTTTTGCCGAACGGCAATTTCTTCCAACCAACTCTAGGTGGAGATAAAGGCTTACAAACTAATGGAATTTATCCGATAAAAAACCATTTAATATAAAAAATACATAAAACTGATAAAAATACATAATAATATGTCTTGGATTGGACGGGACTGGTTGACTGGTAGAGAATGCTACAAGCGTTGCGCCGGCTATGCTGATATCTACGTATAGAAGAGTGTTATTTATTTATAATATCAATTTGTGAACATAACCATATTATGCCTAATTTGTGAAACAAAAATAAGAATGAAACGAATCATTGACTTTTTTTTTCACCAACTTTGATGGGGTTTTCTTTTCGGGAAATTATATCTGATTAACCAAAAGTAACAAATGGAAGAATGAAAAAGAAAAGAAGTACTATAAATTGAATGAAAAAAAAAAACTTGAAAACAGAATTCAACGTCCCAAATATACGGATTCGTATTCCGTTTTTCATGACTACACATGGATACTTTTAATCAGTCATTGCAAGATTTTAAGAGGTATTTTTTTCCAATTTTCCACTGCTGTTTCAAAGTCTGCCGGAATTTCATTACTTTTATTTAGGTGGTGAAAGTCGAATTTCTCTAAATTCCAAATATACTATATATCGCTACTTCCTACTCCCTCTGTTTTATATTTCTATGTTTTTTGTTGTTGTTCTAATATGTAGGTATGTATGTTCTGAGTGGATGTGTGTATGAAAGGCGACATATTATATCAAGTAACTGAAATTTGTTTCTCTCTTTTTTTCTACTTTTCCTTCTCTTTTATAATATAATAAGGCGATTAAGGACGAATGATTAAGAGCTTTGAGTGTATGTCGAAAAGTAAGGTTTTACTTCCAAGGATGTATGATGAATTGGGTGACAGTTGACTGAACATTGTTATCGTGCACATATTTTACTCTATACTCTATAATAGATAACTATTTTTCCGTGTATTATAGTTAAATAAATAAATAAATAATAGCCAAATAACTATTGGCATGTTATATATTGTTTAATATATAACATGCCATATTTTATTTTTTATATATGGTTGCAGAAGTGTGGATTTATTTATAACTGATATATGTATATACTTCCTGTATATAATGTGACATGACTATTTAAGTCATAATATGTTAAGTGGTTGTATGAGTGATTCATTATTGTTATTTCAAAATTATAAGTGTGTATATAAAAGTGAACACGCCGACAAGTCTTCTGTCGAGACTTGGCGTGACACAATTGTGCAATTATTGTATATTACATGATATTATCTTAAATAAAAAAAAAAAAAAATCATAAATCAATAAGTGATATTACAACATAATTAGATTTTAGATATTAAGTAAATTACTATAATAAATGTGACGAGCTACATAAGTAAATCTATTTGGTTTTTTAACATATTAAGTTATTAAAATTGTCTCCATGTCTAGTTTTAATATTTATTCGTTACCTACTTTTTTTCTACCAATATCATTTGAACTAAATAGTATAATTTTTATTTCTCGTAGAATTATAATTTGAACGTCGATATTCATCTACCTCTATTCACATTCCTTTGATTCAATTTACTAACAGGAAAATGCAAACAGTGTGCGCTTCTAATCGAATCTCGACGGCTTCGAGATACCGTGGAGATATTTAAAATGCAAACACATGGCTCCAGAACTACCAACAACATATCTCAGACTTCGCACGCTGCATTTCACAGCGCAATGATAATAATAATTATTAAATTATTCATTTTCTCGGGACGTTGATACATATACTTCATTATTATGATGAAAAGGAAACATTTCAAACTATGTAGGTACCACTTCAAAGTACAAAGTTCAATCACTAGTTAACCATATTATGTACTACTTAGTCCCTTTAAAAAAAAAGAAGAAAAACTTTATAACTTATGGCATAATATCTCAAAATTTATGCATACCTACTCGTTCCTAAGGTGCCCTTCCAAGTGGTTATTTCCGGAATTGTACACCAAAATACCATATACATAGTGTTTCTGGTACGCAAATGATTCGAGACATCTTATTTATTTTTCAATAATGAATAAACCATAGATCAGTGTAAAGTGGTCTTAAGAATTAAGAAATAGCAACACTCCTACTTGAACGTCTTTCTCGCCCAAGGGGTGGCGACAAACTGATATTAAATCAAATGAGTATATTAAGCGGTGTGGCTGTTTATCAGGAATCACACACGTTCTGATCACTCGTCATCCTACCTTTCAAAATCCGCTGATTACCATCTCCAGTTGCCGATTTGTAGAACGATGCCATTATAATAAGTTCCACGCGGTTTTGATCCATGCGGATTTCGCATACTCTTAAATATTGCTAAAAATGGTTTTGGCATACTCAAGTAGGTATTCCTCCTAATCTAACTCCTACCATAACCTCTTGAAGCCAAATTCTTTTCATCCAGTGAGAGCTTTGAGAACGTTTTGCACTTAATAAATCTATCTATCTAAGGCAGGGTCATTTATACTAGACTACAAACGCAGATTTCGCCAATGTACCTACATATAGTGCGAAAAAATGAACTGTCCACTGGAACATAATATAAACAATTATTTAAACCAAATAATGACACTTATATAAAAATATAAAAATGGACGGTTAATTTTCTTCCTACTCTACATTGTCGAAGAATTCGTTTGCAGTCGATCGCCAATTTGAATTTGTCTAGGCCTACAGGCCTCAAATTTAATTCAAGTTTAATACAAGTTTAATTCAATCTAAACTTAATCACTTACTTGAGGTGTCGTTTTCTTAAAAAAAAAAAAAAAATTTTTTAGGTAAATTGAACAAATTACAATTATTATTCTTAAGATTTGTTTTCACATTTTTGCGCAACTAAAATTGCTATAATATGATTTCATTAAAGTTTTTTTTTTCTAGATTACCGGCGACTATTTCATTAAAGTTCATTCTACAACAAAACGTAAATTTCAGTTTCGGATGTTAAGGAATCGCGAAATCATTAAGCATATCCGCTCCGCCTCCTCCCAGGTCAGTCCGATTGTGTGCAGGTCCGCGGTGTAGGCTCGTACAATGGTAAAGTAAGGTTTTCCTCTCCTTCTTGTGCTGCCCGGATTGTAAAACAGAAGCCCTAGTATAAGTTTTCGATGATCGAATATCGAAACGATCATCGAAAGAGTTTCGAAAAATTTCCATACTAAAATGATCAAATGATTCGATCATTTGATTTAAGAACACTATTTGCACGCTAATAAGCGCTTATTTGCGTGCAATTAGCTTTCGATAAAACTCGTACTAGCCCCACAGGATCTACGATTTCGGGGGATATACGGAGGACGTGCCCGAGCCAACCCAGTCTGCGATTAAGGATGATTGAAGTAACGAAGGGCCAAAGTGTTCTTTCATTTTGACCATTTTGTGCCCTTAATTTTCAAATATTTGACTAGTTCTAAACTAAAACTTTTTCGTGAATTACTCTGCTGTGGAATTTTGCGTTAGTATCCGCTTATTAACTACTAGCTTATACCCGTCATGCTTTACGTTTTTGATTCCGATTGTCAGGCTTGATCGGTAGGTAATTAAACAGGTTCTGGTCTAGCTTCCCATTACTTAACAGACCTCTATAACTGACATAAGCACAGAAAAAGAAGAATGACTTTTTTACCGACCTCATAATATTATACGAACTTACCGACATAATTTGCAAGTTTTCATAGAGAGAGCTCTATGGTTTGAATCTTAGCTACATTCCGTACACCCTCTAATGTGTGATAATTAATTAGGCATTCCACCCATAGAGGGTGATTTGTGCTATGTTTTTGAGAAATTTGTATGAAGATCCTAAAAAAATAGAGTTTTTTAAATAGCTGTAAATATATTAAAGTTAATGCAGCAAATTGTATTTAAGAACCTTCTCCACCATTTTGTACGGCTCTGGGCATATTAATATGTGACCTTAACGTCTGTTTTCTACGATTGATGCGCCTTCAAAAATATAAACGGACTAAAATATTATGTAGATAAGGCAGTGGATAACGCGGTAGGCGTAAGTATCTAATTTATTTTGGAATAAAAGCTAGATGCCCAATACTTTGGAATAAAAGCTAAATACCCAATTTCTAATATTTTCAAGGCGTTTGATTTTCTTCCCAATGTAGATTCTCAAACACTTTCTATTTTCTCATTAGACAAGGCTACTTCAACATTTCTCATTTTTATGCTACGTCATACGTAAAAAATGTAATGACATTCTGTGTTAAATGAGAATGAACGTTGTGTCCGTAATGAATATAGTACGCGATAAATGGTCCATGCTAATAACTGGCTTCTTGGTTCGTTAGTCGCAGTCAACCATCAGATCAATAGACGAGGCGATGTGTTATAAACGCTTCTAATATAGGTACCTAGGTATATTTATATCGCATATTGCGAATTTATGACACTGCCTCTAACAATAATCAGTTTCCGCACATAGGGTAGAAGCATTAAGTAAAAAAAATGAACTAAAACTGTCTTTACTAAAATATCGTTAATGCCGTTGTAAGATTCTTTTAATCGATCTTTTCCATCAATTCAGAAATTACAAGATGCCAACCTGGTGGAAATTTCAACTGAAATACTAGACTCGGCCGAGGATCTAGCCCGGGACCGATTAATCAGAAATCAGCCTCTCGTCAGACGACAGAATATTGTAGCTTTTAACCAAATATAGTTACATAATAATATAATCTCATTGATATATTATTACGTAACAATAAGGAAAAAAACTTATCATACAAATTAAACAAATTTGAGAATATTGTTGACTGCTTAATTACTTGAAAATAGGGAATCCAATCCCGCATCAAATTCACGATCCCGCAAGCTTGCGGGATTGGTGACCTCAATCCCGCGGATCCCGCGGGATTTGCGGGATCAGCGGGATTGACATTTCTTTGTTTGAAGTAGGTTATTATTATTAAGAAAACAATGAAATAAAAATAAGTATGCATTTTTTAAATTATTAGAAGTGTTAGCAATTGAAAATAATGATATTTTAGAGGTAGGTATAAAAAATCCGTTTTTTTAAGGAACGATATAATACAACATTTGAACGTTTAAGCTTTTAACATTGTGATTCGTATTGACAAATGAACACATTTATTGATATAAGAGGCACAAAAACTATTTATTTTTTTCTGATAATACTTCCGAAGAAATCATAAAGTGTTTAAACGTTGTAGACGGAATTGACTTTACATAATTGTAAGCAGTTTTCAAGTAGAGGTGAGCGTTATAACTATAACGAAAGCTGATAAATTCGATAAATAAAAATAACTTATTCTCGTTATTCGCATTAAACGATATTTGTAAATATACCAGTGTTATGACTTTACTGAATTTTTTTTAGCGAAATTTTACCTTACCGCCAACGGACATCAAATTTTCGGAATGATTTTTTTTGTAGGAAAATCTTTCCGGATACTAATGAAATAAATAAGCTTTATCCTTTAAAAATAACGTTATTTAAAATTTATGAAACTGCTATAAAGTTTATGAATTTAAGCCGCTATTCCCACCTCTACAACATCCAAGTGCTTTCCTCTATTCCCTCCACATCAGATCAAGAGAATTATCTCGAGTGGGTACGGATACAGACACAACAGGTCAACACTCAGCTATCCATTCAGTACGGAGACTACGTTCTCATTCATTGTCTAGTGTAAGCGAAGCATCATTATTTAACAGATTCGTTAAAGGTATGCCTTTTTCATCGTCGTTGGTGTCGTTGTCATCAACTTGCTTGTGTTCAGTTTCTTGTTGGACCCGCGCGTCTGACAGCATCCTCTCTATTCAACACACACATTTCAATTCTTACTTTGCTCAGATAAAATAATGGATCGTCTACCACATTTGTAGATCCTGAATCTTTTTCTAGATAATTTTACGGCAGTCATTGATGTACTTGCTTACTTAATCCACGATCGCTCCCAGTGTGGAGCATGTGGACGCCACGAAGTTCCTCCAAGCCTCTCTATATTGCGCCAGTTGCACAGCTCCATCCCAGCTCAGTCCAGCATCTCGTAGAACCGCAGTGAATGCCCGCATCATTGTTAATTTCGGCCTGCCTAGCCTTTTTGTCCCATCCGGATTGTAGTAAAGACTTGCATATTCAAGACTCTCGGGGGACATGCGGAGAACATGGCCAAATCAGCTCAATTTGCGATTCTGGATCACTGAGGTGATTCGCTGTTGTAACAAAGTGGTACCATCTTATCCCCAAAATCTGTCGCAGATTCGCAGAAATCTATTCTTAACACTAAGGATCTTCTTCTGTTAAGGCTTCGACAGATGCCAGGATTCACAACCATATAGCGACCATTGATGTACGGCGTTCTTTTATCAGACGAGATAGCGACACTATAAGTTCCTAGCTTATCCTGGTATTTTGTCGATCAATTTGGTTTCTGCATTAACTAACATTGCATCACGCAGTACCTTCTTTGACAATTTAATACGCTCGATACTGAATCCCCTACCGTGGTAGAATCCCTAGCTATAGAGAATCAAATGACATTGATTTTGTTCCGTTCCGATACAGGATTCACAGAACACAAAATATAAATTCAAAACTTACTTAGTTGTAACTTAAAAACTGAAAGCATAATTATTTTCCATATGAATTTCAAAGAAAAGTACCGTTTTTGCAGCGAAAGTTGATAAATATTTCATTAATGAGGTTGTACAGGATCTAATAAATAATCAAAACTTCATCTGAGCCCATTCTTATTGTTTATTATTTTTTCCTTTTCAGTCCCGCAAACGTGCGGGATCCCGCATTCATGATCCCGCAAAAAAGGTGCGGGATCCCGCATTTGCGGGATCCGCGGTTTGCGGGATTGGATTCCCTACTTGAAAACGAGTGCACTTGAAAAAGAATATTTAGACGTTTGCCTCACCTAACATAAATGATTTGTATTGTATTTAAAGGATAATTATATGAAAATAGCTGCCCCGTCGAACTTCGTCCCGTTTTTCTCAAAGATTTCTGTGTTCGTTATGTTACGTCTATTTTTCTCTAGGAAATCATAGTATTCGGAAAATTTGACAGTCATTTACCCCTATTCGCTATCAGACCCGCTAAAATTTAGCATCAACTAAAATTTTGATTTTCGCGGGTAATTCTGTGTGATTTCAACCAATCCGAGCAATATTGCTTAAGAAATCGATCGAAGTGAATATAGCTGCAAGTGATTTCACTATATTTTCCCCGTGTCAAAATTCATCATCATGGCCGCCAAATTTCCTTTTTCTAAAACAAATTCATCTTGATCAAGAAATATAACCACTATTAACGTATCTTTTATGACAAAAACAAGAGCAAAGTGATATTTTTAACTGAAAATAATAACCTATTTTCTTTTGATTGTTGTTTATAAGAGAGGTATCTGAAAAAAAATTGACACGATTTTGACATAATATAAACGGTTCCTCTAAAATTTTGGCGGGACTTTCTAAGGTGCCGCATAAATTGACAGAATAGCAGGGCTATTTCAGAGGAATTGCGATAATTTAAGTGAAACAGTCAGTTAAAATTTACTTTTTTCATACACTTTTTTGGCGGATTCTTAATTTTAGCGGATCTGGTAGCGAATAGGGGTAATTTTATGTTCGAATTGTTTCTCAATACTATGTTCAATTGGCTGATAGTTAGAAAATCCACTATTCTTGGTCTGAAACAAATACAAAAGTGTTCTGTTCTGAAATAATCGGAACTCACCAGTGCTCGTACCAAAGGTTGTGGCTCATTCAAGCGTTGGTGAAAGTTAAGCGCATCGGGACATTAGCGCTCTCGCTGCATGCATTACACTGATCAACCTTAAACGTCCAACGTTTCCCAGCAAATTGGCTACAATTTATAACAGATTGCGGAGCTCACAATGTGGTAAAGTTTTTTGCCCCATTCACGGCGATTATTCCAAAGAATGAAGTAACTTTGATTTTCTTTCAATACAGCAAGTAGCTTTAAGTACACATGAAATTTATGGTACAATAGCTTTCCCGACAGACGTTGTCTTGTTTTTACTATGAATATTGAATTCGAATTTGTATAATAATAAAATAGTTTACAATTAAACCAATCTATTTTAAATTTTGGAAATGAGATCACTGCGTATGATATGCGGAAAGCGACTGATTGATAAGGTGAGGAATGATAATATTAGAAAGGATTGTGGAGTGGATGTTAGCGTAGTGACTAGAATAAAAGTGAATAAATTATGGTGATTTGGGCATGTAGAGAGAATGAACGAGGAGAGAATGACTAAAAGGATATATAAATCTGAAAGAATGGGTGCACGCAGACGAGGCCGACCTCGAATGACATGGTCCGACCATATCGGTTCAGTCTTAGAGGAGGGCCAAGTCAGGAGCAAAAGGAATAGAAGAGCATGTATGCGGAATGTTATGCGTTTGGAAGAAGCGAAAGAGGTTTGTTTGGATAGGAAAGAATGGAAATCCGTACTCTCTGCCTACCCCCTTCGGGAAACGGCGTGATGGGTAATAAAAAAATAAAAAAAATAAAATCTATTTTAAACCATATTATATTATATTCTATCCGCATTCATTCAACCGCACCAACTAGCCAACAACAGTAATGTGTCAAAATTAGAATTTCTTTATATTTTAAAAAGCATCAAGAAGATTACCTACAAGTTCATCAAACTTGAAATGTTGTTATGTTCAAAGTTTTATCTATTATTATTAAAAACAAACAATATTAATCTATTCTCAATTTTACCACAGATAAACAAAAGAATACATACGTTTGTGTCAATGTCAAAAACATCGGAGTATGTGTATCAAATACTTAGCATTACAGTAGTGTTTGTAATGTTTTTTTATTGATTTAATGTACTTTTTATGCATAATTATATGAAATTTATTGTAAACAAGAACCATAAACAGGATGTGGGCAGAGGAATTGATAATTATTCCGACAGTCATATAGTGTGCGAGTGTAGTTGGCAATCTAATCGATAGCTTGACGGCAACATCTCAATGTCGCGTATTGTCTCTAAACTATATTATACTAGCTGATACCCGTCTTGCTATACGTTGTTGATTTGGCTAGTCAGACTTGAGCCGTAGGTTATTGAACAGGTTTTGTCTGCACCTTTACCCTATTCAGGACCAGGAGTCTATATTATGTTTTCTTAATGTTTCAAAAGGAAAAAAATCGAGTCACTGCTAAATATGCTAAATATATAACAAATCAATCTCCAATTATTTTATTACATTTTCATACCGTAATACCAAGATTCCATTCAACGTTTACATGAGTAAATTTGTTTCCAAAAGATGGCTTACTGTCTTTTTTTTTAAATTTGTATGAAGATCCTAAAAAAATAGAGTTTTTTAAATAGCTCTAAATATATTAAAGTTAATGCAGCAAATTGTATTTAAGAACCTTCTCCGGCATTTTGCACGGCTCTGCGCAGATTCATATCTGACGTAGCATTTGTATTTTGAGCGTGATGCTCCGATATACGATAAAAATCAAATATACAAACATTTCTGAATTATTATGTAGATTTATTTATACCGTAGTAAACATAATATTACGCCACTGGTTTTGATATGAATATCGAGCACCTACTTGTTGTATAGGTGAGTACTTAATATAAAAGATGTGCGTGGGTGAATCGAGGTATGAACAAAACTAAAAGACTTCATAATAATAATTGAAATTCGCAAACTCCCCCGGGCTTCAGAGCAGCTTTGTGTTGAGACTTGTCCTAATTCCAATTTCCTCGCCCCTCCCCCCCTCCCGTGATATGAGGCGAGCCCCCTCTTGGCCCCTCTTTAAATCTTTTCTTTATAATAATATCCTCAATTTCACACAAATAATAATTCCTTTACTAATTCAATTATTATTTTCTTTTGAGTCGCCCTGGTTGTCTTTGTACTAATTTTCAATGTTTTTGGAGTCGCCCCCTGCAGCAGGGGTTTCCTTCCAAATTATTATTTCATAACAATAAAGTATTGTCCTCGTTAGTTCTCTAAAAGAGGTGGATTCAATAGTTAAACTCTAGTTAAGTTAATCCAACGTTTTTATCATTGAGTTTACCCTAGGTTTTTTTTCATATGCCCTTGTGTCACCGCGACCAAATTAGATTTATTGTGACATCCTTCAATAAATTCATGGAGCGCTACCTCTTATTGTGCCACGTCTCCAGAGGCCTCTTGCAGAGTGACAGTGTGCCGCGGGGGTGGCGGGCGCATGAGCGGAGTGTTGGTCCATGGATCATGCTGGGTTCATGATCTATGTGCTAGTGTTTTGTTCATGTGTCTGCTATTTTTGTATTGTGCCTGTTGGTGTGTGATTGCGAATAAATGAATAGAATTAAGGAAACCTTTTGCGGAGGGCAGGAGCCAGAAAGCGGCCCTTAAACTCTTCAAAAGACCTCTGGAGACGAGGTCAACAGCGCTCCATGAACGAATTGAAGGTAATCACAATGGACATAATATCTTAATTGCAGTGAAACAAGTAGTCACAGAACCTATTTATAAAAAAAAACCTAATGACATACTTATCTCATATTTAGAAAAAGACATTTAAATTATTATTTTACAAACAAATTGTTAAACTATCAATTTTTTCATTTTCACCATTCAAAGGTTAAACCGAAGTTAACTCTGTATAATGTTTTTTTAACCAGCGGTTAACTGGCAACAAAATAGTATTATCAACTCTCAATAATTTTATTAATAAAGGTAATAACCTCCATAAGTAAGCTTTTGATTTAAGAGTTAACATAATTTAAAGAGTTTGGTTTAATATTTTAAATTTTCGCTTTCAAATCAAGTGGCCAGAAGTTCAATTTCTTGTCGATTCTCTCTCTTTCTTGTCGTCTTTATCGTTGAAACTCGATTGTGTCCACCCTGATGCGTTGCTGTCTCCCCTCGAACCAATTCTCTCCTAGCGCTCCTGTCCTCATTGCCATGCAAATGTAGAGACCGGTGATCTACTCAATCTACTCAATTCAACTTCTTTTCGGTGCCGTACAACCAAGTTATTAATCACTACAATCGTATATACCTAATAATAATAATCGCTTCACGCGTGAACGGCTAGACCAATTTCGCTAATTATTAGTGTTTTATATTCTCAGGGGAAGGTTGTTATGAAGGAAAAACATTTTAAAGTTTTAAAAAACTTACTATGCACTATAAACTTTTATATTTTTGAACGTTAATTTGCGTTTGACATTTATCAAAAATGTTGATAGTTGGTACATTTTTCATAATGTGCTCTGTGCGATAAAAATCGCTTAAAAAAGATGCATCGACCGGAATTTTATTGGTTAAATAGGATATTAATTTACCATTATAAAAAATTTGAATTTAATATTCATAGTAAGGGCAGGAACATGTATGTCGGGGAAGCTAGTTATCCACAATGATAAAAATTATTAAGAAGTCAATTTTGAAAATGTAACTGGTTCCCATTGTTTCCATTTCTATCTTTTTTACATCGAAAATCTATTTTCTATACAGAATAAAACTTCAATATTTGATGTAATTTTTTGTTTTGTTTTTACGTCCTGTAGGTATCTATCGCAAAACAAAAGAGCAATATTGGTTCACACGTGGTCCAGTTACAACAATACAAAGGTAACGTTGTCAAATATTTGCTTCAACAACAATATTCTTGTCACACGTATCCATTGTACAGCGACATGTGACCTGTCAATCATAGCAGATGTTCGAACCAGAGATAATAATGGATAGGTTACATAAATGGTGGATGTTCTTTTGTTGTTTTAACGAATTCTCTCACCAAATTTCGTTTTTAAAATAATAAACAATAACACAATTTATGCATTTTTATGACTCAAAATGGCAAAAACATGAAAGATCAACCCCGAGCAAAATTTCACGTGGAAAAACTATCTGACCCGATCGGGAAAATAACCCGGGACCTCTTGATCAGAAGTTTGAGCGTATACTAGTACTGCGCGTAGGATATAGAGATCTGTATTTTAATATATTTAAAAAAAAGTCCAATGAATAAAGAACTTATTATTATATTACTAGCTTATACCCGTCATGCTTTACGTTTTTATTCCGATTGTCAGGCTTGATCGGTAGGTAATTAAACAGGTTCTAGTCTAGCTTCCCATTGCTTAACTGACATAAGCACAGAAAAAGAAGAATGACACTTTTACAATTTTTGTTTTACCGACCTCATAATATTATACGAACCTACCGACATAATTTGCAAGTTTTCATAGAGAGAGCTATATGGTTTGAATCTTAGCTACATTCCCTACACCCATGTGTGATAATTAATTAGGCATTCCACCCATAGAGTATAAAAGCCGCTGTCAAACTTCAAAATGGAGGAATCATTTTGCATTTTTTTTCATTAAATCTTTATTTATTGAGAATAATAAGATTTGAAGAACATTTATATGTATAACAAATCAATCTACAATTATTTTATTACATTTTCATACTGTAATACCAAGATTCCATTCAACTTTTACATATGAGTAATTTTGTTTCCAAAAGATGGCTTACTGTCTTTTTGAGAAATTTGTATGAAGATCCTAAAAAAATAGAGTTTTTTAAATAGCTCTAAATATATTAAAGTTAATGCAGCAAATTGTATTTAAGAACCTTCTCCAGCATTTTGTACGGCTCTGGGCATATTAATATCTGACCTTAATGTATGTTTTCTATGATTGATGCTCTTACAAAAATATAAATAAACGGACTAAAATATTATGTAGATTATTATTGAATCGGTTATGTTATCGAATGCATATTATTAAGAAAAACTAATGTCTTTGTCAAATGGAATGTTATTAGGTAGGTACCTACTTTAGTATTTTTCGATCATGTTTTGGTTTCCGGCTTATATGATTAAATTTTAAATTTTTCAAACTCTTTTATGAATATTGCTTTTTTTTTTAAATTTTGGCGTCACGACGATACGCGATCGCGGTTTATTCTTTTAATACTTTTTACACCTACTAGGTACTTCGATTTTAAATAAACGTAAGTTTACATCTAATACGTGAAGGAAAAACTTTGTGACGTACGAAAAGTGCGCGGACAGAGGAGTATGAAATTTTGCACACTTATAATTTATATAGAGGAATGGGGAATGCAAATATTTGTTTATATTATGCATGAAAATACATTAAATCAATTAAAAAAACATTACAAGCACTATCGTATATAATATACACACTTCAATGTAGGTATATGACATTGATACAGACGCATATATTCTTTTGTTTATCTGTGCTCAAATTGAGAATAGATTAATATTGTTAGTCTTTAATAATACTACAAAAAACTTTGTACATAATGTCAAAATTTCATATTTGACGAATCCATGTCATTGTTTTTGAAGAAAATTGTGAAATAGCGCTCGCTCAATCTTTGACAATGGAACCTTAATAATGTTTAAACTTATATCTGAAATTAGTTATGGTCGAATTTCGAACAATCTTAAGCTCACATTACTTCAGGCAAGAACAAGTCAAGGTAGAAAGCGAAAATGAACAATCAATTAAGTAACCGCTAAGCACTAAGATAGGTAGGTACTTTGTATGCTGTATACACATAAGTATTATTATTCCTATTTATTATAAGACATTACTAAGCCAAGATTTCTTTTTCATTTTATATGATCAAACCCATTGAAGCGCAAACCCACATGACCTGTTGATCTAAGCAATAAAGCGGACTCCCTGTGTGGACTACAGGGGGTCACGGCTAGTTGCCAGGGAGCTATGACTCTCGTGAGGGAGCAGCCGCATGTCGCCATGGGCTGCATGGTGACTTCATATCATGGGTGGATGGTTCTCTATAGAAAACGACTACAACCAGGAACAATGTTGTATATGCAAAATTTTAACTTACATGAAGGGTTTATTCAATTCTACGGCTTATTTAAGGCGAGTTTTAGAAGCGGGAGCAAAAAATAATACAATTTATCAAGATGGTAAAAGATAATCCGATACTTTTTATGCTCCTAAATCTCGTATTCACGGGCTTGTTATGAATGTACCCAGCCATTATTTTTATAACTTTTCAGAATAAAAATATTTGTGAGATAAAACGTTTTACGTATACTTGGAGGACTGCCCTACAAAATATGAAAAACCAAAGATTCTCAACTCTTGCAATATGTCGTATGAAAGTATTTTGGAATCCGCACATGGTTGCACCATTTCCGTGGTAAAAGCAAATAGGACAGAGTGCGGTTATTTCCCGTATGTATTTCCACTTTTAATTCTTATAAAAATGGAATATAATTTGTATCATTATAAATCAAACATTTTTTGCATTATATTACCTTTTTGTTATAATAGCTGAGTTTCATTAAATTATTTCAATAAATAGATAAATAAACCCAAGTTCCTGTCGGTTGGCAAATATTTTTTTATAAATATTGCTTTTATAGTTTCGGTACCAGATCTCCCGGGTGGATAAATAAAAAAATTAAATAAAAAAAGCAGGTACCTACCTGGGAGCAAACATTACCACCACTGGTGACCTCGGGGCCGAGCTCCAGATACGTATCGGTATGGCAAGTGGTGCCTTGTACATTGTACAACATGGCCAAGATATGGAAGGCGTCGGCGTTTAGTGTCGAGAAGAAATGTAAACTGTTTGATGCGTGTGTGTTGCCCACTCCTGTATGGGTGTGATTCCTGGCACCTGACTAAAGCCCAGGCACAAAAAGTATCTGCATTCGAAACGCAGTGCCTCGGGAGATTTTTGGGTATAAGATGGTACCACCGCATCACGAACGACGCTATACGTCGGCGCACCCAACACAGGCCCATCACTTCCACCATTACGGAGAGGAGATGGGCATGACTGGGACATGTGTTGAGGATGCCGAATTACAGTTGGCCGAGTAGAGCGCTGTTTTTCCTCCCATCAGGGTCTCGAAGGTGTGGAAGACCCTCTCATACCGTGTTCCGTCCCTTCGAGGCAGAGCTGAGGGAAATGGACTTGGTGTGGGAGGAGGTCATAAGTATTGCACAAGATCGAGTGCAGTGGAGAGCTCTTGTTGCCTCCCTATGCTCCTGAGTGGAGTTCAAAGGGAGTTTTGATTTGATTTGAGTTATGATTCGGTGTTATGTTACATTTTTATGTAACTTTTTATTTCTACATTTATTGATTACTAACAGGATATTGTTGTGATTTTGAGAATCACTGGTTTCCAAAGGGAGCAAGCTTTGGATTACACTGATAATAATATGCAATACAGCGAACACGTCAAAAGCCGAGAGAATAAAGACAAATTATGAACTGATGCAATTTGAAATTCAATATTGTATGTAGCTTGGTGGTAGCGGGAGAGGCCTGTATAGTAATTATACGCTGTGATGAGCTGTGCTGGCCTGTGCCAGCCGAGAATGAATCATTTATTATTTTCCAGTCGAAGAGGCTGCATTTCCCATTGTTTTGAGGTCCTATGGGTAGTTTATTAAGTTGTTTAGAAATGTCCATTTGTATTATTTCCAGATAAAATTATACCATTTATATGAAACATGCGAAGATGAGTGTAAATATTTGATCGTTGGTGGTAGAATTTTCTTTCAATTCGTCAAGCAAAGAAGATGTCAGTTACCAAGGTACCAGTACCCCTATTCTAAGCTTCCGTAACATTTACGTTGGCGCGAAGTGTAACATATTTTGTATGGAAACGTGTATAGCGCCTCCACAATCTACTTCAGAAAACTCCGCAGCCTATACAAAATTCCTGTGAATTTCTCACTTAAGTTAGTGTGTAATATTCGGAATAGGGGAACTGAAATGTGGAAAAAGTTTTGTTTTACTTACTTACTTCCGATGGCCATACAACTCCGGCAGATTTTTTTTCCTCCTGAACAATAGGTATTTTTCTAAATTTTCTTTTATTTTATTTTATTTCATTAATAAATTATTCCAAATTTAATTTAATTACCGACCTCGGTAGCCTAGTGGCAAAGGCTCCGACTTCAGATCAAGAGGTCCCGGGTTCGATTCCCAGTCGGGTCAGAAATTATCAATGTGTTTCTACTCGGGGTTGGAATTCTGTCTCAGATTGGACGGGACCGGTTGACTGGTAGAGAATGCTTCAAGCATTAAGTTCCGCCGGCTATACTGACATCTATGTATAGAAGAGTGTTATTTCTTTAATTTATAAGTTATTCCAACATTTTCCACTGAGAAGTTATGTTTGAAAAGATAAATAATAAATTATATGATACTTGATCGATCTTACTTGAGGTGAATATTTTGTGCATAATCCAAAAAATCTTTTGTACACACCAATATAATTTAGTATTTTTTTTCACCAATGTAAAAATTCAAGGAATATCAATTTGAATTGAGGTTCTATATTTACACATTTTGCTGAAATTTGTACTTCTTTTCATGCACTTAAGTTAGCACATGTGGCACTTTTTATGTGCAACTACGATAATGCCAATAGCTGTGTGCAAGCCACCAGGCATAATCATCAGCTAGGATCTTATTTACACCATTCCACTTTTACTTATTGGCCTTTTTAGATGGTATGGCAGCAGAAATATTATGTCCATTGAATGCTCTTTCACATTTGTGAGCGGATGTTTTTATTTTTTGTGATGCTTTGAAAAATGACCACCCTTCGGTTTTTTAGACAATTCTGAAAAAAAAACATCGATTTTTCGATAGAAAGAAGGATAGCACAAGATTGATTTCATTTTTACATGGATTTTGCGTATACTTTGTTGTTTGAGTTTCTGATTCTATGTAGGTATCTAAATTTACTTCGCGATTCCGACCCAATTGTTATCTCAATAACGATGTCATTAGGACATTTAGTTTTAGCGTGAAATTAGTTTTACGATTGGTCTATTTTGAATTCGGTATTGCTTTGCGAAAAAAATACATAAAAATAGGGATTTATACAAGTACTTTCCTTACGTATTTTATTTATATACTATTTCTACACTCAAAATCGTGTTTTAACGTTACCGTAAGCACAATATTATAGAATATTTAGATATCTTTGGACATTTTTTCCAATAAATGGTAACATTTACAATACGAAAAAGCTTACTACTCGTAGATCGCTATTGAGTATTGGAATTGAACTTCAAGAGTAATGCACAGGTATTATGTCAATTAATAACTATTACCATAGTTACTTTCTTTCTATCTTTCATAAAATATTTTAAAGAATCTCCCTCAAAGATTTTATATATTTAAGATCGGCAATCTTTTGTTTCAAAATTTTGAATAACGTTGTGTAATTTTTCAGAGTTGATAATAATATGAAAATTTCCATTAATTCGCAGCATACTTTAACATCCAACAGCGAAATAATAACCATTCATCTTGGTGGTTGCAATGTGGAAGACAACAAAAGAAGTCGCGGAGACGCGCCAGGGGTGGAGACGAGGCTGTCATTGATAAATAACCTGATCTTACCACAGACTCTGGGTCGGATATTTGACTCGTAAATAATCAACTGTAAATGCTGACTACAAAATATGTCTTGTTCTCGTGCTACGGTCCTTTGTCACGGGATGCAATTTGGCTTTTGCTCATGTTAAGAATAATTTAAGTTTTGTCAAATAGTTTTTTGTTTGTGGTTACATGTTAATAAGTCTATACTTTCTTATACTTTATGTTTTGATAATTATTGGTATTCTTGTTGCGCTCATTCTTAAAGTATGTTGGTACCAATAGCTTGGTCTCTGACCATTCTTCTGACTACATCTTCAACCTCACATATTGTCTAATTGTTGACTATCGTATTTCTTATAAATAATACTGAGTTTCGCCAGATATAACACGAAGGATTTAAGGTGATTAATGTATTGAAAAGCGTTCTTATATATTTGTTATTCAGGAATTTTAACTGAGCCTGTGAATCTCGTATATCTGTTCTTTGAGTCTGGAATTTTAGCCAGTCATATAACTTAGACGACTTAGAGTCAGATGAATGGAGATATAAGTGAAGTAGGTGCAAATGTTCTTAAATCTCAAAATCTTCGACAGTGAGACTAAATATGTATTTAAAAAAATGAGACGATTTTTGGAGACCTTCTTCCGTTTTAGGAAGAATTTTGTTTCTATGAATGTAAACAAAAACAAAAATAAACAATTACAAAGACAATTAAATTTTATATAAATAGAAAGTGCAAAAATGCAGCTAGCAAGAAATGGTCGGTATAGTCTAATGTCTCGACTGCCGACTTACTGGGGACACTGTGTTCGAGCCCACGGTTGCAACCATTTTAATATCCTTCACCACAAAACTTTTGCCGCAAAATAAGTTAAGAAAAGATATTGAAATAAGTGTTCGTAAAAGTTGAATGGAATCAGAATCACTGAAATGGTTATTCATGATACAAACTGTTTCAAAATTATCATAGAATACTATTATATATTATGCGTTGACAGTCATAGATTATTGTACGATTCGAAGAAAGTAGTGTTCTTTGTCTCTGGTGAGATTTAATGACATCATTGTTTGCTTATGTATTGTATATAGAGGTCAACGCCATGATATTTTATTCAGGGGAGGGAGAAGCTCAAATAGAGGCGACTAAATCGCTCGTGACGGACTGCCTGGGGTCGAAACGATCACCATTTATTTAATGCCGATACATCGTCCCACCAAGACGATTAACGATGTTTTGCTGTTGAATTATGGAAGACGGGCCACATTATCTTGCTTTATGGAAACATCAACATATTAATTTTTATTTGTTTGTTTATTTTTTCTCTCATTGAAATGTATTTGGAAGACGTCATATCATGCGTACAAATATGAAGCTGAAAATATTTAAACGCGTGTAGGACTAGGTACTGTCGTCTTGTCATTTACATTACGGTATATTATGCCACTCCAATATGCGGCGATGGAGGAGGTTGCTTTGTTGTCAACTAGGATTTATTCATCACGGCTACAGTATTCCTATCAGTTGGCAGATAAGGTCAGATCAGTGACATGAATTTTCGAAATAAGTACTATATCAAAATTTATGATACTTACAGATACTATAATAATTATAAACAACAACAACACTCCATTTTACACCCCACTCAGGGGCATAGGGAGGCAACAAGAGCTATCCATTGCGATCGATCTTGCGCAATGTTTATGACCTCCTCCCACACCATGTCCATGTCCCTCAGCTCTGCTTCGAAGGAGCGGAACACAGTGTGATAGGGTCTTCCTCGTCTTCGGGATCCTGATGGGAGGAAGAACGGCGCTCTCCTCGGCCAACTGTCATTCGGCATCCTTAACACATGTCCCAGCCAAGTCCATCTCCTCCCCACAATGGTAGAGTTGATGGGCTCACGCTGGGTGCGCCGGCGTATAGCATCGTTTGCGATACGGTGGTACCATCTTACGCCCAGAATTCTAAATAATAAAGAAACAGAAAAAGGCCTAACTAATCTCTCAATAAGATTAGTGGGTAGACATTGGCAGAACAAGGTGCAATTCCAGGGACTTCGCCCTGTATTTACATCAAGATTTCGATCCAATTCCAGTCCTAATATCGAGAATGCGGATTCCATTACGAGATTTTTCAAAGGGTGGTGTTGCACGGTAAGGCGTTCAAGGATCTTTTCGCAGCAAATTCGCTCCATTTGGAAATCCATGACTCCCTAACGTTGTAATTGTGACCCTCGTTAATATTGTTGGCTGTTCTGAGTGGAAGGTTTCTTGATCTAAGCCGGTTACTACGAGCGAGGTAGTTGAGGTCTATATTGGCTGGCAATGCAGGTTTTTCAATCAATTTGGAACACTCTTTGGTGAGGGCGTTAGATATTTATATATTACTAGCATTCCCGACGGACGCTATCTTGTAGTCCTTACTATGAATATTGATTCCAAATTTGTAATTTGTACAAAAATGCATTTAAAATATGTTTGTTTGAAAGCTTGAAAAAAGTACCATCAAAAATCTTCGTACGAATCAATATTTTCAATTTCAATGGTTGTCACGTAAACAATAATAATTGTATAGTGGAAATAAAATAGGTACGCACTAAGTGCCAAAATATTTATTTTGAGATAATCTAATAAAACTGATTTTCCCCCCATATAGACATAGTAAACTACGATGATTTTTTGATCTGATTTTTTACACCTTTAGATCATCGATATGGACTTAGTGCAATATTTAGGCTATTGGCAATGGTTTATATAGAACATTTCCTCATACTCAACTCATTTTTTTCATTTTTGGCGCTTAGTGCGTTTTTTATTTCCACTATACAATTTTGTTTTTATATAATTTTCCATAAATGACGGTGGCGAAAATCCGTTCCATACTTAGTTTAATATTATATTATACATCATTTCTTATCAATTTTTCCAACTTTTTATTAGTTATTCTGTTATACGGAGCAGAGAAGAATCCAATAAATTAAACATCGGAAGAATCTGTTCAGCCGATCTCGAGTTATAATTGTTCGCACTAACCCGACTTTCATTTATATTAGAGATTTATTATATTTATTTATTGTAAAATTTGATAGAAGAGCATACCAATACAGTTTCTAGGATTTCCTCACCATCCGACCGACGGAGCGATAGCATTTATTGATAATTTAGACACAAACATATGACAAGCAGGAAAATCGTCCCTGTGCTACTCTCTTCCTTATTTGTATTAATCCTTTCCTGTAAAATTGTAATAAATGTGACTGGCAAAAAGTATATTTATGGAACTTATATAAATTACATAAAGTATAATTTGTTGACCGGAAAAACACCTCGAGGTATATTAAATGAGGAAGCCATTTCGACAAAATGAGGTAATAACATATCAAACTCGCACAACCTAATCTGAAGTTAAATTTTATTATCAACTTTAAATAGGGTAAATCGCACAAAGTTTGACACCTTCCCTAAATCTAACACAGGTTCGATGTACAGTAGAAGATCACTTAACGAACGAAATCCTTTCCGTAATACATTCGTTAGTCGATCGTAAGTTGGCAAGAAATTTCTATTGAAATTTGATAACTTTGTTTTGAAGTTAACAAATTATTGATTTTTTTCGGCGGTAACATTGTGAAATCCCATTTTGAAATTATTTAGAATAAAAATTAAAGTCGGGTTAGTGCGAACACATTATAACTCAAGATCGGCTAAACAGATTCTTCTGATGTTTGATTTATTGAATTCTTCTCCGCTCCGGATAACATAATAACTAATAAAAAGTTGGAAAAATGGATAAGAAATGATGTAAAATACAATATTTAAGTTAGTATGGAACGGTTACTTACGACGCGCCCACGCCATCGTGGGTAGTTCCCTCTCATTCTCGCATACGTGATTGTAGTACAGTAGCCCATCCCACTTACTCCACCGCACCGTTTCGAGCGTTTTAGAAAATTTTCATACAAAGTCAACAATATTATCGGGCACATTTGTATTGGTACCTACTTCATAGGCGAGGTAGGGTGTGTGCGCGAGCGCATTATTCTTACGTTGTTCCCGCCAGAGCTTTGAATACGAATGAAATATGGATGGTTCAGAAATATTTTAATGTTATTATTTTATTAGCTTAACTCAATCGAATTAATTTTGTATTATTTTATGGGGGCGCAGTGCACATTATGTACATATTAACTGGCTAGAACCACAGGACAACGTCGGTCGGGAAAGCTAGTTTAGAATAAAAAATAATAATAATTTGTTTTGAAGGCCTAAAAATTCGCTGAAACTGATTTTTTAAAACTTTATTGAATATATTTTTTCCTTTTTTTTAAGAATGGCGGAAACCAATAACTTCACAAGTTTCAGATTTTGTAATTAAGTTGAACGTCCGCATACCAGGAACAGTTTAATCAGAGGAAAATGAAGTACAAATCGAAGAAGAAGAATTGTAAATTATTACTGCAACATTTCGTTTAAAAAATCAATGAATGTCAGATAATAATTAAAAAATAATAACACTTTTCTATACAAAGGTGTCAGTATAGCCGGCGGAACTTATTGCCTGAGGCAATTTTTTCCAGTCAACCGGTCCCGTCCAATCTGAGACAGGCCAACACCGGGTAGAAATTTCAAGTGAAAAAACACTTAGAAAAACTCTGACCTGACCGGGAATCGAACCCGGGACCCCGGATCTGAAGTCCACGCTAGTACAACTAGGCTACCGAGGTCGGTCGGATTCACATTGGTCAAATGATAATTATTTCATCACCATACAAATTCGAATTCAATATTCATATTTAGGAACACAGGACAACGTCTGTCGGGAAAGCTAGTCAAAGATAAATTGAGTCGAGGTTAATCAAAAATTAAAAAAAATATGATAAACCAAAGACAGTAAATCGGTGAATGAGTTATAGTAAATCGAAGATAAACGAATCATGGTAAATCAATAATAAATCAAATAGGGCCCCCGTGCACTGGCAACTTGTTGAAATTAACAATTTTTTAGTAAGTCATGCGTAGGGCTGCATTAATGACCCCGTGTTTCATTAGAAGCAAATAAATAGTTGTTGCATTAATAGAGTTCACAGTGCGCGCGGGGGGCCTTTAAGGTAGGAAATAATGACTGAATTACAGTAAATCTATGATGGTGATTTAAATATGAAATAATAACGGTAAATAAACGGCGCAGTTCAGATTGTAAATGGAAGGTGCGGTGCGTTACATGCACCGATACCTTGTTTTTCCTCCTCCCCTCCCCCTATTGTGGTAGCTTTTGAAAAATTTGATGAATTTTTTACATTCATATAAATGTTGATTATAATAATCCACATTTTTTTTATCTTTACTGTTTTCATAAGTAGTTTCTTTTTTTTTCTTTAATATTGAAATGTGTGCTTGGTGAAGTTTGAAACCGGCCCTGCGCCTGGTGCCGGAACGGCAGAGTGTATGTGTTGTGTGCGTGTGAGCGCACCAGTTGCAGTCATGTTTAATGTGTTGTAGGTATTAATATTGCAGTTTAGCTGTGTTTTTTTAAAGAATATTATGAACATTAGTTATTGTGTAAATTTTTACACTTATTTTATCTCGTTTTTTTGTGATATTTCATATTTTGTATGATTCGTTTTTTGTTATTGCTTTGTTTTTGTAAAAAGCCTTTGCGTCGTTTATGATGAACAAGAAATTAATAAATAAATTTGAAGCTCTACAATTTGGAAGGGTCGATAACCCATCACCCACTGTACGTGGTTAGCGGGGTGAGAATAAACTACCTATTTGTTAATGATGGGACAGCTGTTGTGTCCCTACAGGTAGTGGAATAACTAATCGGAGCAATCTTCGTATAGACACTTGCTCTGATAGTTGATTGATGAGTTAATTTACAGGAAGGTTCATTATGAACTTCAGCCCCTTTCAGTTTTGGAATAAACTTATACTTTGGGCCGCACAAAGGCTAGTCTATTGTATGGAAACTCTCTGTTGCGAATCAACTACAAACTTTATTTTCAAACTATATTATCTTCTTCTTCTTCTCTTCATAGATCCTGCGGATCTGTTTGTGCCGTCGTTTCAGCCTCTTGGGAAGTCGACTGCCAACTATCTCTCTAGTGCTTGGTGGTCTTCCCGGGGGTCTTCTTCCTTCAGAGTTGCCTTTAAGGGCGAGACGAGGAGCTCTATTGTCTGACATTCTATTTACATGGTCGTTCCAATGTCACCTTCGTTGTCTTCCCCATTTGACGATGTCCTCCGTGTTGCACATTCTGCGGATGGTGTTATTCCTTATGCGATCACGCAGTGTGTTTCCCGTAATACATTTGTGTTTTCATTTCGGAGTTTCTTAGTCGGGACTTTGTTCTAGCAGTGTCTGCTCTGGCCTCTATTCCGTAGGTGGCTATGGGTCGTACACAGGTCTTATATATACGAACCTTACTATCTAGTCGCATATGTTTGTTTCTCCGTACGGTATTCCTCAGGCATCCCGAAACCGCTGCAGACTATATTATTATGATTCTATTATATTTGATTTATTTATCTAAACAACAAGATGTGGTTTTGCCTGAGTTGTCTGACGGTTACGACGCCGGCTTTCGTACTGTTTTGTACTGGAGCCCGAGGGTGTCGACCATCTTCCTAGCTCTTTCACGACACAAGCTTTTAAGGTAGTTTACTGTGAAGGAGTCAAAGAGTATATATCTGTGTTCACTTTGAGTGAACGTATTTCAATGAAACTTTGGTGATCTGTTCTACTAATGTCCGGGAAGGTTCAAGCGGAGTATGAAATCATTAGCCCTCCTTGGAGGGTTAGTTACAAGTAGAATGTAACAAACATTGCTTAAATCAGGAGTAAATTTTTTTTTATTCTGGATTAGGTCATAGTTCGACGGGCGGATAGATAGATGTATAAGTAGAATTAATAGGAATTGTTTGGGATTTTTTACACATTTCTTAACAGAAACGTGGTTTTTAGTCTTAAAATATAAAAAAAAACATGAGATATTATCACCTTCAAACAGCTAAAATCGTTTTGAAGACATATTTTTACCAAAAAATTGGAAAAAAATCATACACTTTTTTCTTCCAATGCTTTCTGCGAAGTTTGATTAGGTACTAGAGATAAAATAGGCTCATGTAACAAGTTGGGAATAAATGCGTTATGTTTTCTTGAATTTCAGAAAGACATAGGAATAAAAGAAACTGAAAGGCGTCTTTATCAAAAAGAACAAATTGTTCCTTTGATAATATTAACTGTATGAAGCATTATAAGCCGCTAGGTATGTGCTTACCTTTAAACAGAAGATTTATATAATGGTCGTATAATAATTATTATATAATGTTGCGTAACCTTTTGAATTAGTCGTACATTAAAACTTCGATTAACGGATGTTCAAGAATAAAGATTGTGTGATTAGATGAAAAATAAACTAAATTATAAAAACAAAAGGTTTTGAACCAAGAAATTTCGTTAGCAAATAATTTTCTATCGATGATCATAAAGTCTTTGGTTCGAACCCCGGAGCTGACTATTTTTTTTAACGACACAAGCTTTTTTTAGTATGAGAGAATATTTTAAAAGCGCTACTTTAAGTGAACCGATACCTGACATATTACCGTGTGTTCTAACTTGAAATCGATCGCACGTCCGCGCGACGAGTTTCTTATTATACTCAAACGCGGACGGATCGTTCAAATTGAGAACATTGTATGATCGCTCATCGCATGGTCGTGCGATCACTTTTCAGTTAGGACATAGCTGCACTATTACGCTAAAAAAAGGAAATAATTGATTGAACCTACATACATACACACCATTTATGAAAAATTTTATATTATTTTTTCTTCCCTTAAATTACTTATCTACTGACAAGGGGCTGCAAGGGCCCTTAACACCTATTGGTTTACCATGATTGACTCAATACAATTTGTTAATTGATCTTTTTAGGAAATATTTTTTAATTGAGTGCCTTTTTTTATTTTTATTTCTATTCTATTTTTTTTGTATTTTTCTTTGTTTATTTAAACCATACTTTGTATTTCATGCTGTGTTTATGCATTGACGACTCCAAGTGCACGAAGGAAGCTAAGGGACGAGAAATAATAAATAAATGAAAAAAATAATAAAATTGTTGAAAATGTCTCGTCAGTTGCTGTTTCAAGTTTGTGGAGTGTTTCGTATAGCGACTATTGATCATGTAAAGAGTGTTATTTAGAGACTTCATTTATCGAAGAATGAGAAATATGTATAAGAAAAAATAATCAAAATCCTAGGACGCAGTGTAGTGACATTATTATTTGAGAAGTTTCTTCTACAATGGTTACTGAATAATTGTATTGTTATATTATAGGTAGGTACGTGTTACGTATTGTTGAAAGTTGTACTGGCTTCGGGTGCTGCTACCAAAGTAGGTTTGTATAATAATTGTTTCAGTTCTGGACAGGAAACGAACCCGAGAAAACTTTGTCTTCATTGTCCTCCTTGTTCTCTTTCATTGTGTTCCTCATCTAGAGCGTGGGAGAGACTCGTTTTGTTTTGGGACAAAAAATAATAATATTATTACATTATCAACACTCTTCTATGCGTGCTTACTTTTCTATTCTCATTCGATATTTTATTTTATTGTTAATTCATTTATTAATCCACTATGGAAATGCGTACATATTATATTTGTTTGACAGGTACCTACCTACCTACACCTAGCATTAACCCTTCGAGTTGAAAATAAAAAGACGCACAGCATATATTCAAATATTTCATCCAAGCTTACTTCTTGAATCTATACAATCGTTATTCTTCAACTGTAAAAATGAGGTACGCAATCAAAAGATGGCGGGTGACTCCTAATAAATCTATATACGTGAAGCAAAAACTTTATATCCCTTTTTACGAAAATTGCGCGGACGGAGGTGAATGAAATTTTTCAAACTTATAGTCTTTATAGAGAAGGGGTGGCGAATGCTAATATTTTCTTAAAATTATGCATAAAAATGGATTAAATCAATAATAAAAACACTACGCACACTACTGTAATGTTACGTATTTGATACTCACACGCTTCCATTACTTATAAAGAAGATCAACGACGTAGAAAAATAAAATAAAATGTAAAGCGCCTCATAATGGGCGCAGAAAGCTTTTTGAAGGCGGTATATTTAAATGGAAGGTGGAGCTGAAAGTAGCGGAATATTTAAACTTATTGCGTCAATTTGAGAATAGATTAATATTCTTTTTTTCTTCAATAATAATAGAAAAAAATTACACATAATATCAACATTTAAAATTTGATGTATCCATGTCATAGTTTTGGAAAGATAATAGTAAAATAGCACTTGCTCAGTCTAATGTTCAAACTTATAATCTAAAATAGATATGGTCGAATTTCGTGCACTGGTCGACCGCTAGTAATAATAATATTGCCTTAGAAGGCAATCCTAAACAGGGGTTCAAATTGGAAAAAAATAATTGAAAATTAAATAGGGTAGCTGGCCATTAACAGTAACACGCTACCTCAATCATTTTTCTTTAAAAAATAGACCTGGGTGATAATATCTGTTCTCTAATATCGATGCGCTTATAGCTCGTTCATTTCTACTGTAAAAAAAAACGAGGATATCAAAAGCATTAAGTAGGTGTAAGGTATTTTGAGATTTTTTAAATATTTTTATCGGTCAATGATAATTTCGAAATAGATATTGATCGGGTAAGTTTCCTATAACATTTACAATTTTCTTCAGTATTACTCTAGTATAAATGAAATGGGTTAGTGCGAACAATTATAACTCGAGATGCGCTCCGGATAACAGAAAAACTAATAAAAAGTTGACAAAAAAAATGGATCAGAAATGAAATAGATTATAATATTACAGTTATTATGGAACGAATATCCTGCGACGCCAACGCCATTTATGACAAATTCTATAGCAACAAAATTATTGTTTACCATTGACATTTTTTTTAAGAAATGAATCTGTGCTCACTCAAAGTAAACACAAAATACACTCATTGACTCTTTCACAGTAAGGTACTTAAAGCTTGTGTCGTGAACTCGTGAAAGAGGAAGATGGTCGGCATCTGGGATCGAACCACGACGTCCGCACCAAACAGTATGAAAGCCGGCGTTGTAACCGCCAGTCTACCAACCACTTCTAACATTACCTGAAATTCTAATAAATCTAACATTAAAAATCTAATAAATCTAATTAATCTAACATTAAAAATATTGGTTAGCCGATTTTTTATGTCATTTTTCAAGCTTTGAAAAATAATTTTTTAACGAACTTTTGTATAAAAACAAGTTTGAAATCTTTAATTATAGTAAGACCTACAGGACAACGCCTGGAAAAATAGTTATTATATAAAAGAAAGAATACATAAAGTAGCCCCTAGGCGGGTAGTTCATGGGGTGAGCGAGGCACCGCTGGTTGACAAATTCCCATAATAAATTCCGATGGCACGGGGATACATCAAAACAAGAAACGGATGTCATAAAAGCTGTACAACTCTACTGCCAACCTAATGATAATAATAAAAATTACATATTATT
This sequence comes from Mystacides longicornis, assembly GCA_963576905.1. Lineage (NCBI taxonomy): Eukaryota > Metazoa > Arthropoda > Insecta > Trichoptera > Leptoceridae > Mystacides > Mystacides longicornis. The sequence goes on along the minus strand of OY756426.1, from coordinate 30,526,053 downwards.
ACAGTGGAACCTCTCATGACGAGCAAAACATGTGATTAAGTTACTCCCTTGATGAGAGAAATTTCGCATAACGAGTACACGGAATAGAAAGTCCCCGTTTTCAAATTCTATTGTGGACCGCGACTTCCACGCCAGTGCATTATAGTGTATAGTGCTCACTCATTTTTTCAAATTTGTAGTCAGACAGTGAGTAGGTCCTCTCATAAATTTATGAACAAACTATAACTAATTACTCTTGAAGTATATCCCCGAAGAAAAAAACCACAAGAAAACAGCTATATTATTATTTAGAGTAAAATCATGGTACGTTCTCGATCAAGATCGTACGTTGTGTACCAATTTAAGCCAATAGGCAATAAAGATGAGACATAAACAAAAATGGACATAGTTATATCCTGGCTCCTGGTGCCAACTATGTGACAGCAGTAGCTATCCTATAAAAAGTTGGTTGCTCTGGTTGTTCTCCTCAAAAATTTCCACTAGATGGCCCTATGGCTGTTAGCACACCTCCGCCGCGAATCACGGAACACGAAACTGCAGAAAGCGAAATCGCAGGTAGTGTTAGTACACTAGCGGGTAAACGAGTAGCGAAAGAGAAAAATACACATAAGTAAGTATTCTATGGTTATGTTTTGTTGGGAAATATAAATAATTAAAACCACAATATTATTTCACATTTCATATATATTTTTAAATATTACAACATCAACAACGTTTTTACTTACAATTTAGAAAATATGCACATCCAACTCCTGCAAACCATCCCATAACAAAACGCAATTAACGTTTCCATCTTTGATTTCTATGGAAAACATGACGTTCGCTTCAATTTCGCTCCAAATTCTGTCGATTTTGACAACTTCAAAAGCGGGCGGAATGCGAAACACACGGATCCGCGAAATATCAGGCGGAGATGTGAATACAATTTGAAGTAATCTATGGCGAAACACCGCAAGAGAGAGATGAATGTATAGAAAACAGTACGGGATTGAGCATGCTGTCTCACTCTCAACATGGCGCGCAGAAACTGACAGATGTGACCGTCGTCGCTTCGCCTAATCCGCAGCGGAGGTGTGCTAACGGGGTATATCTCATTAACATCAGCTACTTGTTACATACACGTATTATGAAGGAATTAGCGTCGGAGCTATTGACTCAGAGGCTAATGCCTCTACGTCGAGGGACGCAGGTTCGAATCTTGCCCGGGGCATGGGATTTTCCACATGTTGAACATGCTGAAATTTCTCATAAAATTCGGTAATTTTGAAGATTACCACCTAATGGTCACTGTAAGCCAGTCTTCGAAATAACAGTAGAAGACGGTCGTATGCCCGTAGTGGTTTGTTTGATAGATACCATTTAAAAATCGAACAGTATTAGTCAGTCATCAGTGATGATATATTCGTTAAAATCATGAAATAAACACTCCATAATAAGAATGTGGTTTATATATTAAATTATATTATTATGTTGTGACATATTTTCGCCAAATTTTGAGAAATTTTGGCTGGTCACCCTTTAAAGAAAGCAATGTTTGTGTTACCAACCACTTAAAACTTGAAACATATTCGTCATACATTCATATTTATATTCTTTTTTTTTCTATCAAATCTAATTATTTTTAATCAAAACCAATGTATTGGAAAACAATCTCAACAGACAATGAGTCTATCAGATCTTGGACAACAGAGCTGAGGGCTTACAACCTCCTACGCCAGTTTAAAAGCGCTTTCTATTCCCAGGAAACATTCGCTGTTCTCTGTTGCCAATTGTCATTTCGTTGAAACCTGTATATATACAGTGAGTGGGGAAATATTTCAATTTTTAACGATTTTCGAGGCTAGTGACATCTACTGGTGGATCGATACAATACTTGGACTGATTCTAAGGCTTATTTACTAACTGGAGTTCTATCTGAATGCCATCTGTTGTAATGTAATGGAAACAAGTCGTCAACTGAGAATCCAATTTTTGTTTCTATTTATCTTCAATAGGTGTTGTTGAATGTACTTGATATTTTTTCGTTATCTGACGAGGATTTATTTTTCCAATACGCGGTGGTTATGTTATATCAGTTGACGACTGGTTTCCACTACATTACAACAGATGGCATTCAGATAGAACTCCAGTTAGTAAAAATAAGCCTTAGAATCAGTCCAAGTATTGTATCGATCCACCAGTAGATGTCACTAGCCTCGAAAATCGTTAAAAATTGAAATATTTCCCCACTCACTGTATATATACAGGTTTCAACGAAATGACAATTGGCAACAGAGAACAGCGAATGTTTCCTGGGAATAGAAAGCGCTTTTAACCTGGCCTAGGAGGTTGTAAGCCCTCAGCTCTGTTGTCCAAGATCTGATAGACTCATTGTCTGTTGAGATTGTTTTCCAATACATTGGTTTTGATTACCTATGTTACTAGGGAAAATCCAGTTTTCAATCCGTGAGGATATAAACAAGATAAATCTAATTATTTTTTATTCCAAGATGTTACTGTCATTTACACTCCTTACCAATTTATAAGGTCTTCTTCATGGGACGTATTATTGTATTTAAATGGGAATTTCTTTTCGCATAACAAATAAGACAGTGGAACAAATTATGCTCGTTATAAGAAGTTCTACTGTAGGTATTATTATTTATTATTTTTGTACCTAATATTGCCTCCTTTGGTTGGACCATGAGATTTCCACTTGAAGAAGAACAAAAAAATAATAATTGTACGTACATTACACTTTTATTCAAAGTATTGTAGGTATCACTAGATTTAAATCTCCCGCATAAATTGCGTGTTATACATAATACAACTCTATTCAAAGTTAAGATTAAATTTTTTTTTATATAAATGAATCTGTGCTCACTCAAAGTGAACACAAATACGCTCTTTGACTCTTTCACAATAAGCTACTTAGTTTGTGTCGTGAAAGAGGAAGATGGTCGTCGGCACCTGGGATCGAAATCTACTACAGCTTCCTCTTTCACGACACAATCTTTAAGTAGCTTAGGGACCGTTCAAGTATTACATAACGCAATATGGGGGGGGGGGGGGAGGGGGGTTAGTCTTGTAAAACGTTACTATAAGCGTAGTAGGTATAATATGCGGAAAGAGACTTGTTGATAAGGTGAGTAATGATAATATTAGAAAGTGTTGAAATACGCTCTGTTGACTTTATACTGTAACGATAGGGTATTGGTCACATCCTTGTATTGATGACAGCTATATATGTGATTGTCAATTGTCATTTTTTTTATGCTGCTTAACCTTTCTTCTTGTCTTTGCTCGTTCTCTTATATTTTGCTCGTTGGTGAGTACACTTGTGTGATTTTGTTACTCTCAATAATAAAGTGAATCCTTATAACAAAAGCTACTATATTATTTCACAACCAATCCTCCATCATTCTGCTACAAATTCTACAGGTTATTGGCCCAGGTTTTTGGAGGATTGGTTAATATTGAAATTAAACTTTTGTTATCAAGAAGTAGTGACCTCGTGGTCAACATGGAAAACAGGAAAGTTTACCAGGTGGAGAAGTTTAATGGATCGAACTTCCAATTATGGAAGTACCAGCTAAGTATAATACTAAAAGCTGAAGGCCTCATGGGCGCTGTCGCACCACCAGACACTGTTACGGCAGTAACTGAAGACGTGAAAAAAGTGAAAGAGCAGGAAAATATACGAGCAATGTTGCTGATTTCTACAGCAATGGAGTTTGAGCAGCTACAGACGGTGATGAACTGCAATACTGCCCATCAAATGTGGGAGAGGTTAAAACTCATTCATGAGCAGAGATCAAGTGTGAACAAAGTTAACCTCAAACAGAAGTTCTTCAATTACTCTATGAAAGAAAATGATAACATCGCACAGCATGTAGCTAAAATAGAGGCCATGGCGTTAGCCTTAAGTGACGTGGGGGACCCAGTGAGTGATTTAGATAAAATTGCCAAGACATTAGGTAGCCTACCACCCAAATACGGCGCCTTTATTACATCGTGGGACTCATACGATGAAAGCAGGCAGACCTTCGACAATCTAACAGCAAGGTTGCTGAAGGAGGAGCAACGTCTGAACGACGTAGAGGAGACATCCACAGCCTTTGCAGCAGTAAAAGTAAAGTCGTCGTCATCCAAGAAGAATTATAATTTGTTTTTTCTGAAACAAACCTGGACACTATAAATCTGAGTGCAGAAAGCGAATCTACATAATATTTTAGTCCGTTTATTTATTTATTTATATTTTTGAATGCGCATCAATCGTAGAAAACAGACGTTAAGGTCAGATATTAATATGCGAAAAGCCGCGCAAAATTCCGTAGAGCGTTCTTAAATACTCTTTGATATATTAACTTTAATATATTTAGCGCTATTTAAAAAACTTTATTTTTTTAAGATCTTCATACAAATTTTTCAAAAAAGACAGTAAGCCATCTTTTGGAAACAAAATTACTCATGTAAACGTAGAATGGAATCTTGGTATTACTGTATGAAAATGTAATAAAATAATTGGAGATTGATTTGTTATACATATAAATGTTATTCAAATCTTATTATTCTCAATAAATAAAGATTTAATGAAAGATTTTGGAAAAATATTTCCTCCATTTTGAATATTGACACATTTTAAAAAATTTATGGCCACAGTTTTTTTTCAAACTGTCGTAGCCAGATAGATGAGTAATTATGTGGGTACCAGATAAAATCATATTAAATATTAAAGAAAATGTATTAAATATTAAAGAAAATATAATAAAGCTAAGGTAATAAAATATATTAATGAAGATTTAATTTGAAATTTGTATGAACATCCATAATAGCAAGAATTGGATGGTAAAACAGTTTGCGTAGTGTGTACTTACCCACATCTAAATCTCAAAATATTACCAGAATATGAATTCACGAAACTGTATCGAGCTCAAAATTCTTATGTAGATAAATGCAAACTTATATTCTCTTACCTTTTACTTATTTTATTTAATGTTACATTCATCACAAAACAAGGTGGGTAATATTTTTAATAAACATAGCATGTTGTTGAATGTTGAAGCATCCGGTAAAAATTTGGCAGCGTTTCTTGACATATCCAAAATCCTTGCAAGGTTCTGACCTAGAAAAAAACATAATTCATTTAATATATGAAAGCAAAATAAAGTGATTACATGGTTGCAAATATATAAGACAAGATTAGAAAATTTTGCATTTTTCAGGGATTTGTTTTAAAAATACACATTGTGAGAATTTGATTAGAATCAATATTAAGGATTTAGAAAGTATATCAAACTTTTAAGAACTTCATATTATATTAAAGTGTAGTATTTATACCTTTTAAAGATCTTCATAAAATCCATTTAGACTGCATAATGAACCATATTTGATATATGCTCTGCATAAAACCTTCATTTGGAATCTTTCATTATTTGTTTGAAAGTGTAGCATTTATACCTTTTAAAGATCTTCATAAAATCTATTTAGACTGCATAATGTACCAGGTATTATTATTTCAAAGCTGCTACTCCATGTCTAGAACATAGTATACAAAATAATCTTCAAAACCTGTCATATTTTAGTTACAGGGACAGCAAATTCAAAAAGTATCACATATTATGCCCCTATATCTTTACAATTCATGAATAGCCTAATCTTAGTAATTATATATAGCTTAGGTACCTACTTAGAAAAATATATTTCAATATATTAAAAGCTTACAATGTTTTTGAATTTGGAATTCAATCGCTGTTTCGTTTTGTTTGTATGAGCTGTCAGAATCTGAATCTAATGACAATCGGTCTGCGGTCGCCATAGATAGTGAGCGAGAAAACAAAAAAGAATGAAGAAATTTTTTATAATAATTTATTGAATGTTTTATAAATTTTTTTTACACAATAATGTAGTTTTTGTGTGAAAAATATTTTTTTAAATGAATCAAGTATTTAAAGAGGCCATTATATAAGTAATTCGAGAAAAAATATAATTTATTGAATGTTTTATATTTTTTTTTTCACATTTGAGGTGGTTTATGTGTAAAAAATATTTTTTTGAATGAATTAAGTATTTTAAGAGGCCATTATAAAAGTAAATCAAAATATTATTATACCATAAAATAATTTTATAGTACTTATACCTATATTCTAACTAATGTTGAATTGTAATAATAATTATCTTTTGTTATCCATGGATCACACCACGATGACAGGATGACATGACACTTCACAATAAATCGTATTTTGTTGTCAAACGAAAGTTACGGTTCGATTTTGAAAATAATTATTTTCAATTGAGTTTAATGAAAATAAAACTGGTAAGTCATTAATTGATTAAAATATTTGTAAGCTTAAGCCATAACTTCAAACATTTATGCGTTGCAAATTGCAGAATAGTTATGTTATAAGGCGGAAAGTACCGAAATTACAGGATCTTAATAGTAATTAAAGTAATTAATTTTGTTTATATTTTTTCAGGTTCCTCTGGCAAACGTGTTTTCAACAAGACTAATTGCTTTCATCCCACCTTTTTGACATAGCAATTAAGTACATACTTCTAATGATCAAATTGATTGATAAAAGTGCATTTCTATTTAAACAAACTCAAAAGTTTTATTTTTGCAAGACAACATTATTTAACAAAATGGTAAGCTATGTAAGAATTTCATTAATTATCTTTCTTGAATTTCTTTATGTGTATTTTAATTCAGAAACATTATGTTGCAGATGAATAATTTTAGAGAGTTCCTTAAAATTTCCCATTTAGTTGAGAAGGGAAATAATTGTATTGAAAAAATATTCAATGGCAGCTTATGGGATGTAAAGAAGATTGACCATAATCAATAACAGACTCTTGCGGGTGCCAGTGATTTTATAAATTTTTACTACATATCATTATAAATAAGTTCTCTTTCTTCTTTTGTGTTGTGGCCCGCTAAAAGCATATTATCAGCTTCATACAGAGTCTAAATGTATCTTAAACCATATTATATAAAAACAATAATGCTTCTGGCTCGACACAACACAAGCTGATACAATTAGTGTGTTTCTAGCAAATAGATTTTTATATATAACTACCGAGATGGAGTACTCCAATAGCTCTTCATAGTAAATAAGTGAAGCCGATTTGGCCGGCAATTTTGACAGTACAGTAGTCAAAACGGAACGTAAGAAATGATGTTGACATTTATAAAGATACTTAAAAATGATCTAATTTCACTTAGGTATTTCAATGTAAAAATATGTTTTATTGTAAAAAACACGACAAAATCGACTGAATAAATACACCGTACCACGTTCTTTTGGGAACCAAACTGTCAAAAGTTGCAATATTTCGGCTTCATTTTTGAATGCGAATCGGGATTCTACGTTATTTATTGTATAGAATTCTGTGTTCTAGCATCAGATTTATTTAAACTTTAAATTTTTGATTTCGGTTATGGAATAAAAATGATATAATGTTGGGTTAAGAAGTGAATAACTAATATAACGGTGGGTCGGAATATCTTTTCTGGTTTCCATTTGTTTGGGAGAATATTTTTTTTACTCTGCTGATTTAACAATAAAACTTTGAGATTATACATATTTTATTTTTTTTATATAGCTTTTCAATTGTTGATTTTATGTTTTATGAATTAAATAATGATTGGACAAAAAATAAATAAAAATTCTTTCATTCATTCATTCATACTCATAAATAATACTACTACTAAAATGGTTCTACCTTGAAAAACTTGACATTTTTCAGAAGCCAATAACTTAAATTTGAATTTGTTTCCTATGTACATTTTGGTTCAAATTTTGTTTAATTTTAATAGATAATGGCATTTATCAATAAGGAGAAGAAGAAATACCTAAATTGGATATTGATATACCTGCATTGATTCATTGAAAATTTCCTTATAGGTAACTTCACATATTTTTTTAAATTATATTGTAGTGGTGTAGTTTTGTTTTGATTCCAATGCCTTTCTCAAAATGACATTAAATAGTTTTGCCTAATTGCCATAGAATTTTTCACCTAATTTTTCACATAATAATAATACAACATCTATTGACGTCAAGTGAGCATCTCGGTAGGTTTCGAATCCTACTATGGGAAATTAATTCTTCAATTTCCTGTGACGAGTCTGGGGATTGCAGATTTATAAGTTGAACCACCAAAATAGAGAGTATTGTTAATCTATGTAGGTGAGTTTATTTGCATAATCAAGTTGATTTTTATTCGCTCAGTAATAATCTACCAGATGTTGTTACTTGCATCTTGAAGTTATAACACATCAACCATTGATGTCAAGTTAGATGCAAAACTCTTCAACAATTTGTGGCGATTATTTTGAGTTTGATGTATCCAGACATGGAAAAGAAATTTATGGTAATCATAGATACAAATTTTTACAATTTCTCATATATATTTAATGTGATTAATAAATTTCTAAAATTACAAAATTTTCATAGTAAAATCTGCGTAAACACAGATGGCCATCTTTTGAAAACAAAATTACTCATGTAAATGTTGCATGGAACCAAAGTTTGACAGAATAAAAATGTATTTAAAAGATTCAAGGTTGTTTTGAAGTAAAAATAAATGTAATTCAAACCATATAAAACACATTTTATCAACATTAAAATGAAAGTACATTTTCAGATTACTTTTCGACTAACGTTTGAGGTCGGTAAAACAGCTGCCTTTATCATTAGCCAATCGCATAAAATTTGTACCATTCCACACATAGAGGTTGTAGGGAATGTAGTCAAGACTCAAACCATATTGAGAGTAAAACTTTCATATTATTTAGGTAGGTTTGTATTATATTACTATTAAAGGAATTTTTTACCCTTCTATTGAGCAGTGGAATTGAATCAAGTGTAAGATGTAACATATTATGATACATGCAGTTTTTTCCATGTACCTAGGTATGTGGCAGACTATAATTTTTCTTCTTTCTTTTTTATAAACATTAAAACTGTCATTCTTCTCTCTTTTTATGAATTGTGAAAGTGTAATTCTTCTTTTTCTGTGCTTATGTCAGTTATAGAGGTCAGTTAAGCAATGGGAAGCTAGACTAGAACAATAGAACCTGTTTAATTACCTACCAATCAAGCTTGACATTCGGAATTAAAAACGTAAAGCAAGACGGGTATTAGCTAGTAAGTAAAATAAAAAGTAAAAACTACAATGTTAAGAGCCCTGCAGCACAAGCTCTTAGTGCAGAACAAAAGAATCTCTCAGCAATAGGATGTGACGAGTGTTGGTTAGCTGATAGTGCAGCATCGAGACACATGACTTTTCATCGGGACTGGTTTGATACATTATCTCAGTTACCAGATACATCAGTACAAATCAGCGATAACAGCTGTTTAACAGCAGAAGGAGTGGGAACAATTTTGGTCAAGGCAAGTGGGAGCCTAGAAGATTAGAAAATGTGTTGTATGTCCCAGGCCTAAGAAAGAATCTCTTTTCAATCGGAGCATGTACCGGTAAGGGACTAAACGTCAAGTTTGACAATACTAATGTCAAGGTTTATGGGCGCAACTTGTTGGCTGTAGGCTTAAAACAATATAATCAGTGTTATAAAATGTTATTCAAACCAGTTATGAATCAAGCAAATGCAACAGTAATGACATGGCATGAACGGTTGGGTCACATTAATTTTAATACACTGAAACAAATAGCAGATCTTGGAAAGATTCCTTTGAAGATGACAACAGTTGAAGGATTGTTTTGTGGTGCGTGTCAAATGGGCAAACAATGCATCAAACCATTCAAAAGTATAGTAAATCAAGACATCTACAAAGCGGGAGAATTTATCCACGCCGACGTTTGTGGCAAGATGCCTCAACAATCCTTGGGAGGTGCCAATTATTTTGTAATCTTTAAAGATAACTTCAGTGGTTATAACTTTGTCTATTTTATAAAAAATAAGAGTGATGTGTATTCTGTGTTTTTACAATTAGAGAAATTGATTGAAAGACAAACAAAAAATAAGATCAAAGTGTTTAGAAGTGACAACGGACTCGAGTTTAAAAACGAGTTAATGAACAGACATTTTATGAACAATGGTATTATTCATGAAACAAGTGCCCCTTATACAGCTCCGCAAAATGGCAAAGCAGAACGGGAACTAAGGTCTATTGTTGAAAGTGCTAGAGCAATGCTTAATAAAACAAACCTACCACAAAGCCTGTGGGCAGAAGCCGTCAACACCTCAGTGTATGTACTGAATCGTCGGCCTTATAAGTCTAGTGAGGGTGTGACACGTTATGAAAAATGGACAGGCAAAGTACCTAACCTCAATCATCTCAGAATATTTGGTGCAGAAGCATATGTTCATCAGGCTAAGCAGTTTAGAACGAAATTCCAACCAAAATCAAAGAAGATGATCATGATAGGATATGAAGGTAATAGTTCAAACTACAGACTTTATGATCCAGTAACCAAGAAAATAGTTGTTTCAAGAAATGTTTCATTTAATGAAAATTGTACAGACTTACCAATCAATGATAAAAATTACTCAACTCTTGTATCATTTGAGGAAGAAACCAGTACACCAGATGAATCATTCAACTTACCAGATGAGACTTCAATCTTATCAGACAGGTCGTCTAATTTACCAGAAGAATCTTCGAATATACAAGATGAATCCTTTGAATCAATTATGTCAGATAATCCAGAATCTTCAGAGCCGGCCCAGGCATCAACATACATGTTAAGAGATCGAAATACTATTCAACGTCCAAGAATATTCGATGGTTATGCCTGTGCTGCAATAATTGATGAGCCGCAGACCTTCGATGAAGCAATGGCTAGTGAAAATTCAGAAAAGTGGTTGCAAGCAGTAAACGAGGAGTTAAACTCGTTAAAAGAGAATGGAACCTGGCAATTAGTTCCACTACCGATCAATCGCTCTACTATCGGATGCAAATGGGTGTTCAAAACAAAGTACAATCCAGATGGAAGCATAAGTCGTTTTAAAGCCAGACTTTGTGCCAAGGGCTATTCACAGAAGAAAGGTATAGACTACAAGGAAACCTTTTCACCAGTAGTAAGGTACGAGTCCATAAGAATCCTATGTGCCATAGCAGCAGCAAACAATATGTGTATAAAACAGTTTGATGTCAAGACAGCGTTTTTAAATGGCATTCTAGAGGAAGAAATATATATGGATCCACCCCAGGGTCTACCAGGTGACAATTCCAACTTAGTATGTAAGTTACAAAAAAGTTTATACGGTCTTAAGCAAGCACCTAGAGTGTGGAACAAAGAATTTAATAATTTTATGTGTAAATTTAATTTCAAACAATCTGTTTCTGATCCATGTGTCTTCACAAGTATGAATAATGATATAGTTTACCTTGCTATTTATGTAGATGATGGTCTCATTATTAGTAGAAATGTAAATGTAATTAATAGTATGATTAAGGAGCTCAACTCATGCTTTGAACTCTCAACTTGTGGGGATGCTAAATATTTTGTAGGTTTTGAAATTCATGTACATGATGATAATGTTTTTATTAATCAGGAGGCATATCTGAAAAGAATGCTGGATAAATTCAATATGCAGGACTGCAGACCAGTCTCCACTCCAATGGATGTGACAAATGGTAATCAGGCAGATGACAATGTTCCTTGTAATGAATCTATTCCATATAGAGAGGCAGTTGGAAGCCTCATGTATGCTTCAATTATAACTCGGCCTGATATATCCTTTGCAGTGGGACAGGTCAGCCGTCATTTTAATAATCCATGTATGAAGGACTGGAAAGCAGTCAAAAGGATTTTTCGGTATCTCAAAGGAACTATAAAACTGGGTTTGAGATATCGTAGAATCCACATTCCTAATTTGTATGTATACTCGGATGCGGACTTTGCTGGTGATATTACTAGCAGACGTTCGACTACTGGGTATGTCAGTATGTTAAATGGTGGTCCTATTACTTGGGCATCACAACTGCAAAGATGTGTGGCTAGATCCACAACAGAAGCAGAATACATAGCTGCTTCTAACGCAACACAAGAAATATCTTGGTTGCACTCAGTTCTTTCAGAGTTATATGTTAATCACAATAAGCCAACAAAACTGTATATTGATAATCAAAGTACTATAAGGCTCATATGTACTCAAGATCATCACAAACGAACCAAACACATTGATGTTCGTTACCATTACATCAGGGAACAATATGACAAGGGTGAAATTTTTCCAACATATGTAAGCTCAGATGAGCAGTTGGCTGATATGTTTACCAAAGCTTTGACTAAACAACTCTTTGAAACAAACAGAGATAAGTTAATGACATAACCTTTTTTTTTATTATCTTTGTTTTTCTTTCTCTTTTGAAATATGACAAACTTGTGTAACTGTTTTATTATGTTCTCACTACATACAGAAGGTTAAGTTTATTGATGTATGTAATTTATGTATTCAATGTTATAATTGGTAGCAAATAAATTGGAATATAAGAATTTCTTGGTACCTAGTTTCATAATATGATGGGAGATGCATATTTGTTATGTATACCTAACTATCCATCATTAACTTATTGTTTTACTAGTAGATATGTAAATGATTACTGAAAATATTTTTGATATGTTTTTGTATGCAAAGATTGAAGTTGTATTGCATATTATGTTCTTTTTGTTTTTATTTACCAAGGTGAAATGAAATGTATATTTGGTTTGTTGATAACTTTTTATTTATTTATTTTTGCATACAGGTTCAATTGTGGGATGTTTATGGATAACAATATTGTAATTTAGTCAACAAAGAGTGGGAGTGTTGAAATACGCTCTGTTGACTTTATACTGTAACGATAGGGTATTGGTCACATCCTTGTATTGATGACAGCTATATATGTGATTGTCAATTGTCATTTTTTTTATGCTGCTTAACCTTTCTTCTTGTCTTTGCTCGTTCTCTTATATTTTGCCCGTTGGTGAGTACACTTGTGTGATTTTGTTACTCTCAATAATAAAGTGAATCCTTATAACAAAAGCTACTATATTATTTCACAACCAATCCTCCATCATTCTGCTACAAATTCTACGTGTGTGGAGTGGATGTAAGCATAGTGACTAGTATAAAAGTGAATTAATTAAGGTGGTTTGGCCATGTAGAGAGAATGAACGAAGAGAGAATGACTAAAATGATAATATATAAATCTAAAAGAATGGGTGAACTCAGACGAGATCGACCTCGAATGACATGGTCCGATCATATCGGTTCAGTCTTAGAGGAGGGCCAAGTCAGGAGCAAAAGGAATAGAAGAGCATGTATGCGGAATGTTATGCGTTTGGAGGAAGCGAAAGAGATTCGGTTGGATTGAAATTAATGGAAGTCCGTACTCTCTGCCTACCCCGTTCGGGAAACGGCGTGATGGGTAAAATAAAAACTTATCAACTTTTTGATGCCAACATTACACCAACCGCGTAAATGGTTAATTTCGACCAATACGTTCTTACAAACTTCTTCTACTTTTGTGTCAAAGAGTGGTTCAGTGATAGTTAATAACGAACAAAAAAAAATTACTTTTATAAATTTTTTCTTCTATGTATACACGTTAAACAGTCCTTTTTGGATCCATTGGGGTTTATGAGCCTCGCATCAACAGCTCGTTTAGAAGGATCATTTTGCACTACATAAACTATTCACCATTAGGCTCCATTGATCTAGATTTTATCCCCTTCATCGTTGTCGGAGGCAGGTTTTGAACCAACGTTCCTACGATTAGTTTCTACAAACATCGTAGGAACCACTAGATCACTGACGGGTACAGTGATTGTCGAATTTATCATATCTGTATCATCATCATCATTCTCCCTTAAAGAACCCCCGCACACCACAAGTCAGCCCGGAGGAGACCAATCCACAGCAAATCCGACATGCACGGTGTTGGCACCCTAGCTCGATCGAAGATATCAAACCAAAAAGCCGGCCACACACAAATCAAGCCCGCCGCGGATCCCCCCAAACCAACCCGCAATGCGGAAGGCCTAAACCCCACTCAGCAGAGCATAGGGAGGCATCAAGAGCTCTGCATTGCGCTCGAAGGCGTCCGAGGCTCATTGTGCCTTTTCTGACCGATTGAGGTTTAAGGACGTGAGGTGGTCAACCTTAAGACTCATGGTCAACCAGCAAAAAGAGCAGAGGTGCTATTCTTTGCCGGCAACCCCACGGCAACATATCTATAACCTTACTCTAAATTCGATTATTTTCTTCTTATTGACTGCGTTTTTTCTTATCTCAATTAAAAACAAAATGCACTTAATATATAAATCAGACTAAATTATATTAGGTACACAAAATAAAAAAAAGAGTTAGGTACGTGAACGTATAGTAGATTATAATAACATAAATCTATTTTCATGTAAAAACTCGAAAAAAAACCCGTTTGTACCTACCTACCTGTACCTTCTTCAAGTAAGTAATTTAAATTTGTTTATTTTATGTAAAGTATTATTATTTGTTGATGTAAACACTTGTTTTGTACAGAATGAGATGGGTATTTTCTAGACTCGAAAGCAGCGGCTCTCAATTTTTTTTAAATAACTTGTGCGGTAAGTCCTTTTTAAATATTGTAAAAAAATCGTGGACCTCCAATCCTTTTCTTATAAATTCGTGCATATTCAAATAAGACTTAAGTGTAAATATACTTGCGAAATCCTGGTGGATACATAAATACTTTAAAAATTTATATACTTTGGCGATACCATCAAGCTAGAAAGTGAGAATCATGAAGTAGAAATAGATAGAAGGCGAATACTGGCATGGGCAGCGTCGTATATCTTGATTTTTTCAAATCACTCGATTTACTTTAAGGGAAAACTCTGATGCATGCGTTCTCCCTGTGCTCACTTATGACTTGTGTTCACTAAAAGAATATTAAATAAATAAGCTGCAACATAACGAGCCATAGAGAGGAAGATGCTAGGTATCTCTTGGTAAGAAAAATACTTCAAAAAGCCAGAATATAGAAGCCACTATTGTGGTTCAAAATGTCGCCAAAAAAGTGGAGTATATGACCAGAGTTAGGTTCTGACACCAGATGAACCAAAAAAAAAAAATTGACGGAAAAGTGATGGCAAGATTCAGACATGTTTATCTTACGGCGCGTAAAGATTGCTAAGGGCGGATAGATGGCTTGGTGTAGGATAGGAACCTGTGAAGGTGTAAGAGGAAGACATACATAAATTGAGAACAGACATTACTAATTCGATTTGCGGACCCCGCTTTGATAAAGGCGGTAAAGCCAGTAGGCTGTATGCTAATAAGCTCAGGTATAATTAAAAGCAAATACTTGACAATATTTATAATATTATGTTAAAAAATTGTTTTGGGAATAATTAACATTCCCTTGAAAGTTGTTATGTACGCACTCGCAATGAAATATATATATCAAGCTTATGTATACTTATGATGGTTTTGATGTATAAAGAGGTAATCCGAAAATAATATAGCAGATAGGTAATACTATAAATGTTTAAAGCTATAAAGTTATTAAATTCGAACTAATATGGGCAATGGGCATCAATAGTGTACACACACGAAATTAAATATTATAAAAACTCATAAGATATTTTAGTGTTCCAGTAATATACGTCTGTAACAACATTTTTTGTTTGCTTGCAACATTTTTATCAAGTTAAAAAGTTTTCAGTCTTCAGTAGAGTATAAACCTGCAAGGTTATGCACGAAAGGGTTTAAGCTTAGAACTAGTCAAATATTTAAGACTTTGAGAGGGTGCGTCACTTTACTTTTACTTAATGATTCCTCGGGTCCTCAACATATGAAGCTGAAATTTATGTTTTTCCGAGAGATGTTGTCCTGTGGTCCTAACCAGAGGCGGCCCGTTCATATGTGCATAATGTGCACTACGCTCCCCCATAAACAAAAATACATTCAATTGACTTTGTCATGTTTGCATTACAGTTAAATATTTTCACTAAAGAACGGCCTTAAGTTATAAGAAATAAACTAGCTAGTGTCCAGCGAATAAGTCTCTTGACATTTTGTTGGTGAACTCTTTGTCTCCTTTCATGAATCCGATATACCTAAGTATAAATAAAATACACGCAGCTATTATAAGCAATTTTTCCTTTAATTTACTGTTATTATTTCAGTGTGAGAGATAAATTGCACTCCACAAGGGAATATATATCACGTATTTATACCAGATTCTCTTTAGTGCTGCGAACATATAAATCACCGAGACCAGCCCAGCACTCAACTCCCTGTCTCTCTTTCTTTCATTTTATCTCTCCCTCTCTCTCTCTATGTCTTCTCCGATAAAAGCACGCAAAAAACATCGCTTATTTTCAAAAGGCGTTTTTTTTTGTTTTTAATAAGTAAAGTAGGTACTTGCCAATAATGAGTTAAACATGAAAACATCTGAAAAGCTAAAATAAAAATAATGTTTGACTTTATGAATAGTTAAAACACTATAATCCTAAGTAGGTACACGAAACAATGGTTTAAAAGAGTATGGAATTGTAGGAATGGATGATAGACAACTAAATCAGTCATCTTGCACAGAAATGGTGAACTCGGCCGTCTTGTTTATAAAAAAATTCGTTAATCGTAAGATTACGTATAACTCACTGATCAATTTTTACTTCATTTATAAAAACAATATTTAATCCGCGTTTGTTATGTATGAAGATGACATTTCATACAAAATTTTGTAAACAAACAAAATAGTAGCCGGGCAACGCGAGTGTTTACAACCAAGATGCGCTATGTCAGATTTGAATGATTTCGAGCTATGTATACGGGTGTAAAGTCAGACAGCAGAGACATCTACAGCCGCGCTCCACAAAAATTCCCATACTAATGAAATTGGGTTTTTGGTTTAATTTTTTTTAACCATAAACGACGTTTTTAAGATATTTTTGCCCCTTTTTGTTTTCAGTATAATGATAGCAATAATCCTATTTTTTTGTTTCTCTAAGAAACAATTTTTTTTTGGAACTGATTCCATACAAAATGTATGGAAGAGTGAAGCGCAAAGCTGTCAAATGACGTCATACTTTACACGCGTATTGATGCATAATATTATGTAGGTAGGTACCTTATTTTTTAAATTATTTATTTAATATCAAAATATAGTTAAGTCCTTATTAAATCATACGAAACCTTTATGTTTCAGCCAAAATGAACTAATTTATGTTTAATCACTTCAATTTTAATATTTGTACCTACTTAAAAATATTTTTGAATATTTTCTTCAAAACGTCATTATATTTCTTATAAATTTAATTGGTGCATCATGGTTGTAAGCCCTCGAATGATTACGAGAATACATATTTTCTTTATTTCTTTGAATTTCCCATTATTAAAATGATAAACCAAAATACAATGAACCAAAATATGTATGAAGGGAGCACATATTTGGACGGGGAAAAAACTTAAATACAGTCTATTTATTACAAAAAGCGTTCTTGTATACTCGAAACAACTGTCAGTTGACGTTAAATCCAACATGGCGGGTCAAAATCTACAGACATCAGCTCACAATCAAACGATTTGTGGTAAACTATCTCGATGACAGCTTGATCGTAATATTTTCTATCGCTGAGCTATTTTTCCACTGATCGTAGTTTTTAAAGAAAGCAGTGAGTGTGTGTGTGTTCTAATTGGAAAAAGATCGCGCGTCCGTGCGTCGAGCGTCATATTATTTTCAAACACGGACGGATCTTTCAAACTGAGATCATTGCATGATCGCTCGACGCTCGGACGCGCGATCAATTAGGACAGGACCGGTGATAGTATTAGCTTATTCGTTTGTCAGATTTTGTTCAGGTATGACCAGCGCGGGATGAAAAGATCATCAGATTATAGTTTGTTTTTGTACAAGCCTTCTTGGGTTCATATTCAGAAATCGGCTTCGCACGAACTCTTCAATAAGTTTCTTTCCTGTATCCTTTCTCATTACTATAGCTCTTTATAGCATACCTTCGCAGATAGTCATATCATAATAATGCAGTCCCTAAATGAAGACTCCAGGTGTAGCGTTAAAACTCCAGGTGGTCCTACTGAAGCTTTTAGGATCTCTACGGGAGGCAGACGTATTAAATTTATTATTGTCATAGACTTCCAAGCGGTATTTATTTATTTATTAATTCATCAACGGCCTAAAAAAAGCCTTTTACATAAAAAATATACAAATGAAAAGAATATACCTAAGAATATAGAAATGCCAATATAGTATGCCAATAAAACAGAGATATCCTATAGATGTCCAATCTTGAGTACCTACGTGGACGATCTACCGTTGTTCAGTATTGCTGGGACATGTGTTAAGGTTACCGAATGACAGTTGGCCAAGGAGAGCGCTGTTCTTTCTCCCATCAGGGTTTTTCGAAGACGACGGTTCTCATACCGTCTCTCCTTTGAAGCAGAGCTGATGGAGTAAGACATGGTGTGGGAGGAGGTCATAAACATTGCAGAAGATCGAGTGCAATGGATAGTTCTTATTGCCTCCCTATACCCATAAGTGGTCTTTAAAGGGAGCATGTATGTACTTTTGCTTGTTTCGTTTCTCTTTTATCAGACACCAGCTCATTTTGTCGTATTTTTGCATTCTAAACGAAACTATAGAAAGTTATATATTATATATGTCCGTATTTTCTCAATTATGTTGTTAACTTTCAAATCCACAATTCATCATGAGTGTCTTCAACATGTTAAAATATTTATTGATGGAATAATTATTTAGGCAAATAATTCAACTTCAAAAGCCTCTCCACATATTCATTTAATGAGAGACAGAGTACAAAGTTCTAATACTGGAAAACGTTATGAGAATATTATAAATTATGATTTTGGCGTACTTTGATGAATTTTTCCTCGAAAAATAATTCAATGGAATGCCTTTTGAATATTATAAGTGTTTGAAATTTATGAAATGATTTTCTTTTGTTTTCGGTATTAAATTCTCTATGGTCTGGAATGTTTTTGAATAATATCCAACCATAGACAATGAGCGGCAGGTAGGCGCCATTATTCTTTGCAGAACCCGAAATGGGTTTCGTGAAATTGAATGAATTTAATTATTTAAGGATGGTATTATTTTTCGATGGAGCGAAGGTGTAATGTTACCTACACTTAGGATTCAATGAACATAAATGTCAAAATGTTTAAAAATATCTCTCAGCATATTGAAAAAAATCAATAAGGCACCTACACCTCATTAGTTTATATTTTAAAACTAGCTTTCCCGACAGACGTTGTCTTGTGGTTCTAACCCGAGGAGGCCCGTTCGTATGTGCATAATGTGCACTTCGCCCCCATAAGAAAAAAAAAATTCGATTGAGTTAAACTAATAAAATTATTTCCAAAACATCCATATTTCATTCGTATACAAATCTCAGGCGGGAACAATGCGAGAATATATGCGCGCGCACACATTCTACCTCGCCTTTGAAGTACCGATACTGCGTGTGCTCATATTATGAAGGTGCCCGATAATTTTGTTGACTTTGTATGAAAATTGGAGTAAATGGGATGGGTAAGAGCGGCAATAACGTTTGCGAGAATGAGTTTTATTATGAGTTATTCTGATATCCGGAGCGGAGAACTTCCCACTAATCCGACTTTCATTTATATTATACACTAGAGGTCCGCCCCAGCTTCGCACGGGTAGATAGATACTTAAAAATAATTTAGTTTTCATACAGATCCCTAACTTTTTCAAAATATTTTATAGCATATGTTAATCTGGAATAATTGCATTGCAATGTATCGTGTCACGTCACTTTACCACCGTGACTACTTTGCGCGGTATTTCTACTAAACTTGACATGACTCCCCTCACGCTCCTCAGTCCCCTCCCCGCTACAGTACGCACTCTGCATCGGATAAGTTGAGATGATAATGACATGTTAGTAACTAATGACATGTTAGTAACTTAACCTCTTATCCATGTGTTGTCTGTGACATTTAATAAATTAACATTTTCATAATTCCTATTGACTTTGCTCTTGTCGCTACTGCAACTAACTAAAATATTTCCCATTATAATAAACAAAATGATCCTAGTTTTGCACATTGACGAGATGCCAATGGGACCCTTTACACCCCATTGACATCGATTTTCGTATTATTTATTGTTTTGCTTTGATATTGTGTTATTGCTTGTAATGCATTGTAACATGTAAAAATTGTAATTCATATTTTAATGAACCCGAGTGCCTCGTAAGGGGTCTATGGGGGATAAAATAAAGATAAAGAAGATAAAGATAAAGATATGCTTTTTTTCCAATACTCACATTTTTAAACTCGTGATAACTTTCGAATGGAATTTCCGAATTGAATAATTCAAAAAGTTATACAAACATATTGAAGCAGACTTGAATATGAACTAATTTATTTTAATAAGGAGTATTACTGTATTAACCAAGATACCAATAAAGAGCCTTTTCTAGAGGTGACATTTTATTGATTTTTTTTAAATAAAAAAACACTTATTGTGGCATAACTATAATAGTTAGACATATGCTATCGCGATACTTTTTGTAAATAATGATGTCTTCTACAAAATTGTAGTACATTGTTTTATTCTATCATCATTAGTTTTCACAGCGTTCGCGATAAAAAGAATATTTTAGGTAAATTTTTTACACCTTGGGTTACATTATTGAAGTTTTCGTAGGTTACCCATTTTTTTGGAAATTAAATATAGCCTATGTTCACCGCCGATATTGTAGCTTCCCAAAAGTGAAAGAATTTTTCAAATCGGTTCATTAGTTTTGGAGCCTATTCGATGCAAACAAACAAACAAACAAAAAATCAAATCTTTCCTCTTTATATATTAGTATAGATAAGATACTGAGCCAATTCAGATAAAAACTCTGTTTCTGAAATTTTATAAAATATACATATTAGATTTATTATCATTATTATTAAATTTATTTAGTATGCTTTATTAGGTTTGTACATAAAATACATATTTTATAACTTTAAAATAATAAAATTTTACTACTCCAATATATACCTAGATGATGAAAATGACTGATATAGGTACATGATGAACATACATGTATTATAAAAGTATCCTATTGTGGTTATTTTATAAAAAAGATTTTAAATGTACATGTACACGGCTACCTACATATTTTATACCATAAATGGTTTCCTATTTTCCTTGGTCAAAGCATCACGCGTAAACGGCTAGGCCGATTTCGCTCAATCTTTTTTATTTTGTTTGCTACTATCAGGAGAAGGTTCTTATGAAAGAAAATTACGCGTTTGACATAACTGTCAGTTGTTTGATAGTTGGTGCGATGAAAGAATGTAACCTGCAAACATCGTATAAAACAGATGCAATTATCGGAATTATTTGGTTTCATAATTTATCATTACCTACATATCAATAGTTAATATGGGACAAAGTCTGTCGGGAAAGCTAGAACTTAAATAAACAGTACTATAAAAATAAGATAAAATGATCGACTTATTGAAATAGTAACTAATAATTAAGTAAGTAAAAATTTAAGCTTGAGGGCAGATTAGTTTCTTGGGTTTTAATAATTATTAAAATAAAACTTATTTTATAAAATGTCAAATGGAGAGAAACAAAATGTAAATTTGTCTTGTAACGAAAATTAATTGAGATATTATTCCCAAATTGAACAAGAAATATTTCGGAGTTAATTCTTCATTTATTACGTGCTGACCCGTTTGTTGGACGGATGATTTAAAATATAATAGTAGTAACATGACTCTAACAATTCATTACTGATGTTCAATTTTTAAATGGAACAACCTACTACGGGCTTACGGCCATCTTCTACTGTGATTTCGAAGGCTGGCTTGGGGTGATCACTTTACGTTAACAACGTTCGCCATTGGGTGGTAATATTTAAGTCTCAGAAACTCCTAATCATGAGAATTCTCGACATGTTCAACATGTCGAAAAATCCCATGTATACAACGAGTAGATTTTTAATAATAATTAATGAAATATTGAGATAAATGTTGGATATTATTGAGAACTAGCGGTCTGCCCCATCTTCGCACGGGTAGATAGGTGTTTAAAAAAATAATTCAGTTTACTTATGATCTTTATAGATCCCTTACTTTATCAAAATATTCTATAGGCTATGTTAATCTGGAATAATGTAGCATTCTAATGGCCCCCTTCCGTCCGGCTCGTACCCCAGTAACGCCTATATAACGTTATATACCTACGTTAAATTTCATCTTGTTGTATACCTACATGAGATTTTTTGACATGTTGAGAATTCTCATGATTAGAAGTTTCGGAGACTTAAAAATTACCACCTAATGGCGAACGTTGTTAACGTAAAGTGATCACACTAAGCCAGCCTTCAAAATATCAGTAGAAGACGGTCGTAAGCCCGTAGTGGTTTGTTCCATTTAAAAATCGAACATCAGTAATGAATTGTTAGAGTCAATAGTTGTTACATATTCATAAATGGTTTTGTCAAGATATATTTTTGTACCGTTATATTATACGTGAAGATGTATGTGTATGTGGATTGTGGATAGTATGTTATATTTATGTACGCTCCTTTGGCAAAAAGTAACTGCTAGGAATAATATACTCAGGAAGCTCACTGTGACCATGGGATGTTATGCTGTCTTAGTGATTGACTGCTGTGGAGTGAACGAATAAAAGTTTTTGAAATGTGTTGCTACTAGCGTATGTAAACATACAATACAATATAATATCTCCCTTTTACACCCCACTCAGGGGCATATGGAGGCAACAAGAGCTTTATCTATAGATTGCGCTCTATCAGTTATGAATTTGAGGTGGTTGGTAGACCAGTGGTATCAGTCGACGACTTTCGTGCGCACAGCATATTGGAGGTCGTGGGTTCGAATCCCAGTGCTGAGCATTTCCACTTTCACAACACAAGCTTTGCTTTATGTGAAAGATGTCGAAAGGGTTTTTGTGTTCACTTAAGGTGAGACCAGATTCATTAAAAAAATATTTGTTAGAGCCATTAGTTGTAACTTATTCGCTATTTTTATTGCTTCTGACCAGTTTTTCCTTGACAACGGTCATATGCCCAGAGCTACGGACATTAGATAGCCCAAAACTTCCTAGAACTGGTCGAAAAAGGTCATTTACACAAAAAATTTAAATAATCGGAAGATGCACAAAAGCTTTTGCCAAATAATGGAACAATCAAGTGTGTATGTAAGTATCCATACATGAACAATAAATCACAGCCGTGGTAGTTAAAGTTGGCGAAAAAGATGCCCAATCTGTTGCGGGGTGGTAATATTAATATATAATATCAGGGCTTAATCGTTGAGATTAAAATATCGCCTGGCTCGGCTGTCCAGCGGAGTATTATGCAAATTCCACGTTTTAATATTCATAGCGAGAATCTCCTCTTTATTTAAACTAGTTAAAAACCGTTGTGCTAGGTTATGAGAAAATCTTGAAAAAATAATCTAATATATAAAAATTAAAGTTTGTACGTATGTATGTGTGTTCGTCTAGTCAAAGAGAGAACGTCTTTTGTTTGATTTTTTTGAATCCTCATAGATTATTTGAAGTCAAAGGTTTTCCAACAAAATCAATGAGTAACAGAATTGCCAAGGTCGTGATAAAGGGGATCACAAAGGGATGCTGACCACCAGGGCGCCAACTAAAAATGGAGAGGAAGTTGGAGTTCATCATCACAGGAGCCCAATTCGAGCGCTTATTAAACAGATCATATGGGTTGGCTGGAAGAGATTCTTCGAGATAAGTCCGCCTTTTGACTGTTTTTTTTTTCAAAATTGTAATTTTACTTTACCAATAAAGTTTTATTTATTTATTTAACATAGATCATAAAGTAGCAACATAAGGGTCGGTACTTACTTGCGCCGCGAACGTGTATCGTTAACACTTCATAGCCCGCGCTCGAAAAATTGTACGATGACCCGCGCCAACGGGGAAACCTTCGTACTTTTTTAATGGCTAATTTTTCATACAAATGAGATGTTTGGAGTTACAAAAAAATGCCAGTATGAAGCTTGAGATCTTCTTTGCCGAATAGCATTAAATTATTTTCTCAGAATCTAAAAATAATTGATTAAAATACGATTATATAATGATCCATCTTTTTGACAAACCTTCAAACACCGTCATAGCCCGCGTCTTTAGCAAATAGCCGACTTTTATTGCCCTGCATCCAAGGGCCGGTGTCCAGGTAGTGACATCTTCTTTATTGCTTCGGGGGTGCATTTATTTTATTATTAGGATCGCGGGCCCCTGTCCCAAACTTATTTTTTGTTATCGGGATTCTTTTGTTACTGCCGTCTAGAAATAATTCCCTTCGAAAATGTGGAACATAACAATGAAACCTAGAACCGTCCGCGGCAAAATCTTTTTTACAACTGTTTAGGACTGTTGAAACTTTACACACCCTTAGCACCCGCGGCCTTGGAAATTCCCCGATGATTAACGAAATAACACTAAAAACTCATTTGATTTGACACATATACCAACTATTTCAAATAACAATGGTATAATCAACAAATGTGAAGGATATGGTAAGAGCCCAGGGTTCTACATTTAAAGGAATTTTAGGAATTACAAAAAAACTGGCCTGACCGGGGAATCTCCGGGGTGCGGGCTCTGAAGTGTTAAATCAATTTTATCAAAAAGATGCATATTGTGTTCCGCTCGCGTTCGCTTTTCGAATCACGTATACACTTTTTTTTCTTTTTTTTTCTTTTTTTGGCATTCACTCTTTAATTGAGAGTGTTATCTGCCATTGTCATGTTTTAAACATTACACACAGACAAGAAACACAAGCAAAGAAGATCTAAAAACTTATTTAAATCTGAACATTGTTTTTAATAATAAAACTTGATATTATCTTAAAAACGGAAGGGTCAAATTTAGAGAGCAAAAGCTCAACCGTAGTTGGAAATTTTACGCCGC
Organism: Mystacides longicornis; assembly: GCA_963576905.1. Taxonomy (NCBI): domain Eukaryota; kingdom Metazoa; phylum Arthropoda; class Insecta; order Trichoptera; family Leptoceridae; genus Mystacides; species Mystacides longicornis. The sequence continues at coordinate 30,501,169 of OY756426.1, read as the reverse complement.
ATTTGGCTAAATCAGTGCAAAAACCTGGGTATGAATTTCTCAAGATACAATTAAAAAATATGTGGTTTATGGTTTCCTCCTCTAGTCCACAATCACACATGTTTGAGTCTGCTATATTAATTTTAAACAAAAAACTTTTTGTACAAACATGTCCAAACTTGATTCGGCAAATGACAGACGAACTCTGTCTAGGTAACGTCAATTTGTTAAACCAAGGCACGCGAGTAATGGTATCATTGAGGGTCCTATATTTTGAACGGTCACTCTCCCATGTTTTCTGCCAGTCTTCGTACATTTCAAACCTGCATATAGAAAAAAGGTCCGCGAAGGGAACCCGCCAGCGAGAGGCAGTATTCATTCTCGCAGCTTCCTTAGCCAACTGGTCCACTATTTCATTACCTTCTATCCCAGAGTGACCCGGAATCCAACCAAGTACAATACGTTTACCTTGAGCGTGTAGCTTATAGAATAGTTCTTTCATTTTTAGCACTATGATGTCAAACGGGTTTTGAAAAGAAGAGCTGGCGATCCTCTGAATAGCACTCAAGGAGTCACTCAGAATCAAAATATCTTTACAATCTTCTTGGGATATAAATTCGAGCGCTTCATAAATCGCAACGCATTCCGCTGAAAATATTGTGCATTCTCTCGGTAGTGGAATATGCTTTCCATACCTATCAGATTGACTATAGAAAGCTGCGCCTGTTAAGCCATTTTCCCCTTCCTTAGAGCCGTCAGTAAATAAAAGCGAAAAATTTTTCCAGTATTTTTTAATATTTTTGTCAAATTTATCACTTGCGTTTGAAATGTACTTAGAATCAAAGAATTTCACTGTTTGAGGACTATGAATCAAAGAAGGGAAAGAAACAGAGTATAAGGGAGGCATTTCTAGCTCCATGATATGTTGTTTAAGTTCTTTTAATGCGATGTAACTCAAAACCACAGAAGGGGCAGTTTTTTTCGACCAAAATCGTTTTTTGATTTGTATCATTTCAGATAGTTTATGTATCTTAGTAAGTAATACATTATCTCTGTAAGCGATACATCTGATGATGAATTTATCAGACAGATATTGTCTCCTCAGGTTTAATGGAGGTTCGGAAGCCTCTACTCGCATGGCTTCTGCCGGCGAGGACCTCATAACTCCCAGAGAGATTCTAAGGCCCTCATTCTGCACCTTCTCCAATTTTTTTATGTTTCCTTTGGAAAGGGGAGACATGAGATAACAGCAATAATCTAGTCTGGAACGAACAAGGGAACTGTACATAAGTTTTAAAATTCTTGGATGAGATCCCCACCATACTCTTGAAACAGCTCGCATAGCGTTAAGCCCACTCTGGCAACCACTCACAACATGAGAAACAGCGGCGTTCCACGTAAGTTTACTGTCTAAGACTAGCCCCAAGAATTTTAATTCTTGATTTTGTTGCAATAAAGTGTCATTAATCATGATCGAACAGGATTGAGGAATTCGTGATTTAGAAAAGATTATTGTCTTACATTTAGAAGGGTTGAGAGAGAGGCCCAAATTATTTAATTTATCTGAGATGGTTTTCAAACTATTATTAATTATTTCTTCTGTTTTATTTAAATTTTTGTTTGTGCTGTACATGAAAAAATCATCGGCATAGTTAAGCAGAGTAATTTCTGGAGGTATATCCTCGAAGATATCATGAATGTACGCGTTGAATAAAAAAGGACTGATAACTGATCCCTGTGGGAGACCTCGAAAAACCCTTCTACTGTGTACACTGCCAGAAGGTTCTTCTACCAAAATTGTTCGTTCACTTAAAATAGACATTATTAAATCTACAATTTTGTCAGGTATTTTGAGCCTATGGAGCTTAGTTCTAAGTATTGTCAACAAAACGTTGTCGTAGGCACCTGTGATATCAAGGGCCACACCGACAACATGTTTTGACTCCGAAAAAGCATTTAATACATCGGTTGTTAAATGGGCAATGCTCTCAGTTGTGGATTTGCCTCTTCTAAAACCAAACATAAGATGAGAAAAGTTTTTACTTCTCTCCACGCACCAATCCAGACGTCTTTTTAAAATGTGTTCAACAATTTTTAAAAGAACACTTGAGAGAGCAATCGGCCTGAAGGATAACTCATAAATATCATTTGTTTGTGCTTTTGGGATAGGTATGATCAATTGTTGCTTCCATGAGACTGGTACCTTACAGTGTACAAAAACTACATTAATTATTTCTAAGAAAAAGGAAAGTATAGTATCACCACATCTGGCTAATAAACCATATGGTATACCATCAATACCAGGAGCTGAGTCTTTGGTGGTTTTTAAAACAGACTTTAACTCTTCAAGAGAAACAGCGGAAGTTAAGGTGTATTCATCAGATTGTGGTAAAGCCACGTTCTCGGGAAAATCTATATGCGGTGTAAGAACAGGCGACGAGGATGTTTCCTCTAAGAGTGGTACATATGGAGGAGCTATCTTGTTAACGAGTTCCATTATGGCCGATTCAGAGACGTTTTTCGTTCTTTTTTTATTGTATATACCCCGAAACTTGCGAATGTTTGTCCAAACATTGGCAATTGGTGTTTGTGGTGAGAGAGAAGAACAAAAGGATATCCAAGCTGCCTTCTTCTTACCTTTGAATGTTTTCTTTGCTCGAGCCTGTATATTCTTAAGATTTAAGAAATTTTCCATATTTCCATTACGTCTGTACCTCTTCATAGCATTCTTCCGATCTTGCACAACTTTTTCATACTCATCATCCCACCAGGGTGGAGTTACAGATTTGTTAGGCTTTTTAAAGTCAGATTTATTTTTAAGCTTTGAGGAACTGTGCAATATATCTGCGAAAGACTCCAAACATTCGTCCAAATTGTTCACTGAGGGACAAGGTAAAGATTTACAAGAAGTTTCAGCGGATACTTTGAATTGCTCCCAATTGATGTTGTTAAGAGTAATTCTTTTTTGAAAATGTTTATATTTGTTGCCTAAACGGTCTCTGCTCCCACCACCATAAGGAAAACTCCATTCTATCAGAATTGGAAGGTGATCACTGCCTCCCACTTCCTCTAGAACGCTCCAGGTGAAAAAAGGTGATATTTCACTTGAAGTGAAGGATAAATCTGGAGTACTTGGGTTTTGATTGGGAATTGGAATTCTAGTTGCGGATCCATCATTTAAAATGCATAAATTTAGGTCGCTCAGAGAGTCAACGATCCTCGCGCCCAGTCTATCCGAGGTATATGAACCCCACATAGGATGACGCGCATTGAAATCTCCAAAAAGCACAACGGGTTTTGGCGCTTTATCGACAATTGATTTGATATAACTATATGAATTTTGGGAGATATTTGGGGAAATATAAATAGAGATGAAAGTGACATTGAAAATTCTAACTGCAACGACTTCGAATGGACATGCAGTAGGTTTAACTCGAACGGGAGAATAAGGTATCTCGTCTTTTATCAAAATGGCTGCTCCGCCATAACCTGAAGGCCGATCGTCTCTCACACAGTGAAAACCGTTGATCACAAATTGTTTATCTGGTTTAAGCCAGGTTTCTGAGAGAAATAATAAAGAAAAATTATAGTTTGAGATAAGGCTCAAAATATCAGACTTGTTGCAGATTGCACTTCTACAATTGTACTGCAAAATATTATAAGTATTCTTTGTCGCCATTATTTATAAAAATGAGTTATGTTCAAATGTCTGGTATGAATTTATTGACTTTGAAGGAACGTCTGAGATAAATCCGTATTTGAGTTTGTGTTTTTTGTAATAGAATGTTCAGAAGAATCAACAAGTAAGCCTTTGGCACAAATATTATCAAGTTGGTTGCGTATATTTATATCATTAGTTGGTGACGAAATAAATTGACCAGAGTTTAAAAAGTTGGATAAGGCCCTTAACACCTCGAGAACAGTTTCTTCACAGTCCACCGAATCGTTCCTCTCTGTCGTATTTCGCAAAGCACAGCCATCATCGGGCTGAGAATAATTTCCATTAGGGGCAATGAGTATGGATTTCAGTTCTTTCAATATTTCATTTAAGTGACTTTGTTTCCTTTTGCCTTCTACTACTCTATAAGAAGTTTGCTCAGCTTTCTGCCATTTAATACTCGATGATTGTGTATGGATGGGGGAACGAGGGGGAGAAAACGATTTTGGGCTATTTCCATCGGAAAAGCGACCTTTACATCGGTAGCACACTGGTTTTCCGCGGCACTGAAGTTTAGTGTGCCCGAACTTTGAGCACTTATAACATTGTATCGTCGGCTGCACATATGTTTCTACGGAAATTCTATTATAATACAGATATATATAATCAGGTAACTTTTGTCCCTCAAAAGTTACCACTATTGAGCGAGTGGCTTTCCAAATAAAACTTCCATCAACATTTTTTTCCGTCGTTTTATAATTTAATCGACGTACTTTGATCGGTTTACCCATTCCTCTTGGAGAGGTTATTTCTTGTACAAGCTCATCCTCCGGGATGTCTGCCGGTACGCCTCTTATGACTCCCATTCTCGTGGCAAGAAATTTCGGTATGTACGCTACGTATCCGTTTTTGATAAGGACAGCATCTTTTAAAAACAAATTTGCGTATGTGTAATTATTAAATTCAATGGAGATTTTTTGCCTACCGATTGACTTAACTCGCATAATATTGTTTGATGCATTGATGTTATTTTTGTAAAGGAATGATCCGAATTTAATAGAGTCGATATTTTCCATCTCTTCTTTTTCATTCTTTTTAATAACGTGAATGATGTACGGCGGGAGGAACGTCGCATTATAAAGAAGTTCGGGGTGCGGGGTATTTTCAACGACAATATTTGGCCTCTTGGGCTGTGAAATAATTGTTACAATATTGTCGTCCGGTGCAGCAGTCCGTTTTATAGGAACTGCTTCACCTCCTGTGGCAGGGGGAGGTACCCCCCCGCTGGCAGACGCCATGCGCCCACACACTCTCTGCCCGCTACTTAAAAATTATTTTGTGTAAACAAGTCAAATAATATGTTAAATAATTAAAACAAAAACAAACTAAATCATATACTTATGAAAAAAGTATAGTTATATTTATAAAATTAACAAAAAAAAAGGAACGAACTCACCGAGTTGTTGAAAACTTAATAAGGTTTGAAAAATACTTTTTTAATAAACAAAACACTCAACGCAGCTCGCAACACGACCGCTAGCTATGACGGCTACACCGGGAAACCACGTATACACTTAACCTTTCGATTAAATTGTTGCAAGTCCACACGTTCGCGGCGCATGTGAGTACTAGGCTTAATGTTACTAACGTATCGTTTGATAAAAAAAGTTCATTGATTATTTTGCCGGGTATTTGCTAGTATCAAATGAAAGCTTTTTGTTCTACCTAAAAAAGCTCTCGGATCTCACGAAACTCGAATACTACGTTAAAGAAATAATATTTAAAATGAATTAATTCCGTTTCTTTCTACATATTTTATTTACTTGCTCAGATTCCACAGACAATCTGAGAATTTTTCTACCAACAATGAAATTCAATAATGTAAATTTGAATTGTATAATAGTCAGGTTCTGCTATTTTTTTTTCTCCAGCAAAAAGTATATGAGATAAAATGCGAATAATCTACCACAATTTTAAAGCTTTTCTTGTTTTTTATTTATGCTTACCGGCATTGTCTGGTTTTTTTAACAACAATTTTAATATCTTCGATGTTTTGGACAGAAGGTGCTTGGTGATAGTCCATTTCAAAATAAAAATGAAAGAGTCTTGTATAGTTCTATCACAACAATTTTAATAGTTTTCTAATCGATTTTAATTGGACTTCTCGTAGATAAAAATGAAATTACATCTATATTATGTCTAAATGACGTAGATTCTTCAGGCCTCAAAGGTGACAAAAAAAAAAAACAATCAAAAAGGCAATCAGAATCAACAAGGACATGCTTAATAGAGTGTGTGTCTCAAGATGCAGGAAAAACATTCGAAAATGGAGTTGTCCCCCTGGGTCAAATAATACCCGAAGTGAATAACCCAGTACCTAGTCATCTTCTGATCTAACCACTGATGAAGAGAGCTGTGGCCCTGATGACATGGGCTAAGATCCGAGCTAACGACAAAGTGATATCCGTCGCTGCATATAAGAGTGGTGGAAGATAAACCCAGAAAAATAAAGTTAGGAATTAAGATATAAAAGAATGTCGGGTTTGTTTGAACACTTATAACTCGAAATCGGCTGAACAGATTTTTGTCATTATTGGTTTATTGGATTCTTCTCCGCTCCAGGTAACAGAATAAATAATAAAACATCAAACACTGGATAGCAAATAAAATATAATATTAAAATTAGTATGGAACGAATTTCGATTCAACGAGCGCCTTTTTTATTAATTTTAAAACGCGAAAAGTGAATAAATCTAATTTTGAAATCAAATTTCCGTTTGACACAAACTGTCAGTTGTTTGAGAGTTGGTGCGACTGACAGAATTCGGATGGAAAATAATATGAGGCTTAAAACAAATGCATCGGTCGGAATGGCGTTGGAAGTAGCTTTTATCATTCTTTTAAATTCGAGTTGAATATTTTTATAGTTAGATCACAGGACAACGTCTGTCGGGAAAGCTAGTTTCTAAAATAAATTCTTTTGAATCCTAAATAAAATATATATTGCGATATTTTTAACCACATTTTCTTTGTGCAAAATCCAAAACCAACACACGTATGATTTTGTGATGCATCATTGTTTTTTTTTGTTATGATTCTATGGAGTGAGCTGGGAAATATTTATTAGTTATTGTGTTGTAAATTTGATTTTGATTATTGTTGTTGAACCACTGTTCGTTTAATGATCGATGTGAATTTTATTCAAAATGACTAAGATGTAAAAAATATGGACACAAAATTTCCTCATATTGTATTTTTTTATGTAATTATTATAAGTATGTAACATTGTAATTGGCGTTTTTCGCCATATATTTTATAAATAAAAAAATAAAAAATAAAATAATGATCTTGCGAATTTCACTGGAGACAAATTGAAGTGAGTTGACTTATATTTTGAAAACAAAAAAATCTATTCCATCGGAAAACATTTATTAGGTATACAATAAAAAAAAACCTACCTACCTACGCCCTACATTCAAAGCATCAACGAAATATATAGGATTGCTCTGTGAGGAATTTTTAAAGAATAATCTTCATTGTTCAACCTTTTGCACCCCATTAGTTGGATTCTTATTAAAACAACGACCCGGCTCACCTTACAAAACTTCCCCTTTGAATGAAATTATTATTTTTATTATTTACACAAAAGACGCTTAAACTTCAACCTTTAGTTTGTGGTTAAAAAACTGGTCTCCAAAGCTTTAAGATAAGAGCGAGTCTATTTTCTGCCCATGGATAGGATTTTCTTCGCTTTATAATAATAATATCCCGACTATTGTGTATAATTTCCTTTGCATCCTTAAGTAGTCTTCAAAGACCATAAAAAGTTAACATTATTTCTTCTATTTTTGTAGAGAAGTTGAAATTTCCGAGTTGTATCTTAATTGTATGCCGTTTTGTCTGTAAGACTTCTTCTAACGTTCTGTAAATTGATAATGTGACCATTTTTTATAGTTTTCTAAATACTTACCTACCTCATTTTTTTCCACAATATAAAGAAACCGTTCGAAATATAAAGAAACCGTTCGACATATAAAGAAACCGTTCGAAATTTGACTCCTCGCCCTTAAAATATGTATATAAATGTAGTTATTCTCATCGAAAGTGAACTTATCTAACGAATTATTGATGTTTCTGGCGGAAACTTTGTGAAATCCCATGTTGAATAGGTATTTTAAATAAAACTTTGTTTTTGTGGCACTGAAGATGGTCGTGTGACCGAAAGGTCTCTGCCAAAAATTTATATTATTTAGATTATTATTGCGATAATTTTTTGTTGTTGTCACTACATTTCTTCATTTTAACCTCTCTTCTCCATTGTACCCTATAAACAAAATATAATATTTTGAAAATTTAGTTCCAAATGCCGCATCTGGTATGTTGTACCTTTATTTGGACCAGTGATTCCAGTATCTATGTATTAGTGTTAATACGCGTAGGAAAAATTTTGAAACAATTTTTTAAAAAAAATGTGCGGACGGAGGAGGAAAAATTACGCACACTACTGTAATGTTATGTATTTGATACTCACACACACTTAAATGTATTTGACATTGACACAGACGCATATATTATTTTGTTAGTAGGTAGTCACGGAAGTAAACTGAGTAATACGATACATTTTGTATGGAAAACGTGTATACGTATCGAATCGCTTTAGTTTCTAGAAATATCCTTGTGGAGGCGCTTCACACGTTTTCCATACAAAAGGTTTCGTGAACTCACTTTACTTCCGTGACTATCTTCAGATAAAACTTAACATACGGGTACAGGTCAATATTTTAACAGCAAAAATCATGTTATCAAGCTTTTTCTAGGCAACCCTTCGTGTAACTGACATCGTTCTCTTCCTATACGCTATAGTGATGCATTTAAGCCTAAATAGATGCCTGATGGCCTATCCACTGTGATAATTCATGTGCAAATCTTTTCACCTAGATTTTCTGTAAAAAATTTTAACTTTTCAATCTTTACGAAACGAATTTATTCATTCATTCAATTCATCCCTTTAAATTCAATTTATTGATAATCTAAATGACTATCAGAAATTTTCAAAATAAAAGCTTTTAAAGGATTGTTTTTCAACATCAAAATTCACCTTTTGGGTGTAATGTCGGCGAAGAATTATGCTCTCGTTAGAAACTTTTAACTAGATTATCGCATCACAGTTGCTACGTATGCATTTAAAATAGCCTAGAACACTGATTTAATGATTGACCGACTAACGCCACCTATATCCAGATTCCTTACATCTATATATTGTGGTGCATGAGTTCTGTAGTTTGGAAATACTCTTTCATATGTACATACTCCCTTCGTGACCCCATCTAGGTGCATAGGGAGGTAGCAAGAGCTCTCCACATCACACCACTTCCAAATCCGAAGGAACGGTGTGAGAGGTTCTTTCTAGTCTTCAGTCGTGATGGGAGAAACAACAGCGCTCTCCTCAACAGTTTGAAAATATATATACACACACGTACAAGCAGAAAAGTGAACTAATTCAGAAATGTTGAAATCAGAGTTCTTTTACAATAAATTTTATTCTCACCACATTATTTGTGTAGACATTTTCAAAATGAATCTGTGCCCACTCAAAGTGAACACAAATACTCTTTGACTCTTTCACAGTAAGCTTCTTAAAGCTCGTGTCGCGAAAGAGGAAGATTTTCGGCACCTGGAATCGAACCCAAGACCTCCGCACGCAAAGTTCAAAAGCCGGCGTCCTTCTGCTAGGCTACCAACCACTTCGTGGCTACCAATCACTTTAGGTAGGTACGTAAATCAATTAATAACGCGTCGAATCTTTAATAGCATCACTTGGTGACGGTTGATCCCTTTATTAGAGAAATGGAAAAAATACTAGCGAAATTAAAGAGGTTAAAACGCAGTTTATGTAAATGAAAATTACCTTCAAAATGTCTGTTAAGTTAAGAGTTGTTGGAAGAATGGAAGAGGAAGGATATACGAGTCTGTTTGAAAGTTATGTAGGTATGTACCTAAAGTTAAGCATGTAGGTAAAGAATAAGCTTGGAAAGTTTGTTTCGCAAAAGTTTTTTCAGATTTTTAATGCTTGCTTACAATTCTTGGTTTTTTGTTGGAACCCACCTAGATAATTACATTTTTATTTACATTTTGCGACTGCCCAAGTTTGTTTTTATAAATGTGTTGTTACATACTTACAATGTTTTTACTTCAGTTGTTTGTCCATTGTATTTTTTTTTGAGGTTTTTGTTTTTTTTTTGCATATTCCTTTTCATGTTATATAAACCGAGTTGGTGAGATAGTTGTTTCAAACGTTGTCTTTTTGTTATGAAGCATTTTAAGATCTTCCTGACGTTCTTGAAAATATTTTTTGTAACGGAAAGCTCTAAAATTTTTTAGAAAGCTTTTTTCTGATAGCCTAGTTGCATTGGAGCCGGCTTCAGATCAAGAGATCCTGAGTTCGATTCCCAGAAATTTTGTGTTTTTTTTTCCCTTGAAATTTCTACTCGGGTATGAAACCTCTCTCATATTGAACGTGACCGGATGACTGGTAGAGTTCAAGTTTATTTATTTATTTAGTTCATAGAGACACCAACAGAACACTGAACAACACAAAAAAAATAAAAACATGAAACAAACACATAGAATATCCAGCGCTCCAATAACAGGTATCTCCCGCATAGCTATTGTAAATAGTTGTGGGTACAATCAACGTCTGAAGATTTAAATAAAACTCATAAAAAAAAATTTCACTGCGTAGGCATTTAGTTAAGAAATTTAAAGAAAGGAAATATATGTGCATACCTAAACATGTATATTTCTACACATTGGTTTATTCTCAAAAGAAAAAAAGACACAAAAAGATAATTAAAACGACGATTTAAAAATAAAAAAGAACAAAAAATTGAGTCGATAAAAACATAGGTAAAGTTCCGCCGGCTATGCTGACATTTATGCATTTACATATTATGTAATCGTGTTATTTTTTATTTTATACGGCGAAACAAGGATGTTTGTCTACTGTAATGTTTTGGATACAAAATAAAAAGAAATATTGTTTTTTTCTAGCTAAAAAGAAAATTAATAGCCTAAAAAAACACGCTTGGTTTTCTTTGAAACTGTTCCATGCAAACCCAGCTTGTTATATACTTATTTACTTCCATCATATAGAACAGGAATACCCACTACAAGACACCATTAAAGTTTTGATATTAAATGGGGAATTACCTGGTCAGCTATTTTGTCGCTAGTCATCGCAGCAATTTTAACTACCAACCAAACATCAAAACCAATCGTTTAACTGAAATATTTGCCAGTTAATGCAGGCGATATTATTCAAAACGGTGAGTATGATTTCCCTCGTGATTATAATTCATTCCACGCCATGCAAAGGTACCTACAACGTGTCAGAGTAAAGGTTGGGTACCCTAATGCAATCCTTTCCAAAGTTAGTGTGAAACATAATTTACGAATATCTCGAGTTGAGGGACACTGTTTAACTAGTTTTAGATTACCCGTATCATTAAGTTAATTAAACATATGATGCTTTATGCTATCATCAGAAGCATAAACCCAATTAATTAAGGTTTTTTTTCAGCCTGGTGAAATGTTTCAAACGTCAAATGGCCTGCAAGACGGATTGCACATTCAGAATTGATTGCATGATCTTTATTCTGGATAAACCTAAAAAAACTTACATGAGATAAAGAGCTATGAAAATGACAGCACTATTATGACAATAAAAAAATATTCTTCTTGATGTCCAATATCCGATAAATACTGCCCAGCGCCCACCTTCTTAGTATTAATTGTCGAAATATTTATAAAATCCTTTTAGATTTCCCAGAACAAAATATGACTTTAATCTGATTCTCTGTTTTTAACTTTTAGTTTTGTCTTTCCTTAACCCTTGGAGATGAATTTTGTCTATTCTTTATCTAATATAAAAGAAAGTCGGGTTATTAAAGTAAGTATGGAACGGATTTACTGAAAACAACGCCATCTTTGATAACAACACAATTTTTATTTACTTGACAATTATTGAGTTTCAAAAAATTGGTAGGTACGCAGTTTTTGATAGAATTACTTTCAAGCTTTCTGAAATATGTTTTTATCATTCAAACGTATTTTTGCATGAATTGCAAATTTTAAACCAATATTCATAGTCAGGAATACAGGACAATGTCTGCCGGGAACGCTAGTAGGTACATCTATATTATTTAAACCACGGCGTAATACTTTCCCAATAGAATGAGTTGCCGGTAATCCAGAAAAAAATATTCTTCTTCTTTTTCTTCACTTTAAAGATAGAGATACGAATAATATCTATTTTATCGCCCCACCACGTCTTTCCTTGTGTTATATTTTGATAATTAGCTGTATAATCGAAATTTCATAGCTTTATACTATTATGGCCTGTACACATCTGAACACGCGCGATAACGTCACACGTGTCACGTTGCATACAATGTATCAAATTTCCATAGTACCCGGTTCGCGGTGGTTCGTCACGTACTATGGAAATTTGATACGTTGCATGTAACGTGACATTCTTTAAGCTACCGTGCGTGTTCAGGTGTGTACAGACCCTTATTGACCCAGCCTTTGCTAGAAGAAATCTTCATTGTTCTCTATCTTCTACTGCGAGCACAACACTATTTTGAATAATCAAGTTCTGTTTTTTAAAGGAACAATATTAACAAAGAATATATATGTACTTTTTTAAACTTAAAAAATACAATTTATTAATGCAGTAAACCTCTTTTCTGGATGGACCTATAATGAACGGACAAAAAAACAAACACTTAATAAAATTGAAACGTCATTTCAGTATAATATATTTTTGTTTTTTTTTTTGAGGCCTTCCACCCGACATCGAGTGATTTTGGCAGTATAATATATGCTTCAATTGAAGTTTTGCTACGTTTAGACAACATAGAATTAAAGCGATGAAATTGGCGAAGGATCTCATAGAATGACTTAGGGCCGGTCTTATAAACATCCGTTAGTTAAATATCAAACCAAATAAACCGAAATATGATCAATTTGCTCGTTTTTCCGTCTTAAAAAAAATCGTTATTCAAATTTCAGTACGAAAATTTGTTAATAAACCATCGATAAACTTACGGATATTTGGTCTCTCGTTAATAAGATCGGCCTTTATGTTGGCATTAAAAAAAGTAAATCTAAGAGATAGATGAATCATTTATTTATTTTCTAAACAAAGTGAACAATAAGGCATAGCTTCACTCAGCTTTTTATTGAAGGTTTTACTTTAGGTACATTTTAAATCAATTTAATGATGTACAACAATTTAAAAAAAATACAAACTTTTCAGTTTTTTTTAGAGTAAATTTAAAAATTTCAGTACTTTTTATCTGTTTAGAAAGAAGAAAAGAAAAACACCACGCATCAATTTCTTAAGAAAATTGATTTATCATTCCAGTACATTATAATTTAATAGAAAAAAGCCCCTTGAAAATGTTATCAGCAAAATTGTGAAATGTACCGCTGGCCTACGTTTTTTGTTGTTTTGATTTATCGTGGATATTTTTAAAGTAGTTTCATTCCAGTGATTAATTATGTTGGGCTGACTCGGAGTTTTAGCAATCACGTTTCCTATCTCGGGACACGTCACGTATGTGTGAATCTACCAACAATGCCAGGAACTATTATGAGGATGAAAAATATATACCTAAATCATCATCTTGAGCTTTGGTCTTTTCCCAATTTCTTGAAACAAGTTAAGGTATACAAACATGTCTAAAACTTAATAGCAAGAATAGTACTTAGAAAAAATATAAATATTATAAGCCTTTTCAATAATATTCATATAATTACTTAAAAGTTAAAATAAAACTGGACCCTTAAGAGAGCCTTGTGGAATTCCATTTGAGACAAAAAAGCTCTTGAACATGTTCCCTGACTGGATTTCCGTCACTTAAATGCTTACAAACTATACATTCCTTGATCATTTTTTTATATCGGGAAAGGACTTTCACTCTGTTCGATCCACGTCATTCTCGGCCAGCCACGCTTTCTTACACCTCTCCGTTCAGCCTTGTAATTTTTCTTTATCATTATGTTTACATCTATTCTTTCCACATGCCAAAACCATCTCAACTTATGGACTTTCATTGACATGACTTGAAAGTCAGTGGATTGTTTAAATCCAGTGTGGCAAACTAATAAGATAGAAAAAAAATATGGTAAATAATCAATAATTAGAGAAATAGGAGAGGTTGTGTCGGTGGAAGAAGCGAAAGAAGTGTGCTTGGATAGAAAAGAGTGGAGGTCCGTTCTCTCTGCCTACCCCTTACGGGACACGGCGTGATGGGCAGATTATAAAAAAGGTTTTATGAGGATTGGTTAGTGAATTCGACCACGCAGTGTAGTTTGTCAAAAGGGTTGGCAGATGAAGTCTCGTGCAAAATTGTAATAGGGCCAACAATCAAAATAAAAGCAAGAAGTGATCCGAAAATATCAAGAAATCAAAATGTCTTCATCGCTCCTTCTTCGAAAAGAAGTTCTACTACGTGAATCTTTTAGTTAAATGCCTTCTGAACTTATATATTATTACATGAATATAAACATACTCAAATATTTACGTTTACAAATAAGTTTTTGGTCATTCCTTTGTACATGTTTAGGAAAATGATTCTTAATGGAAAATATAGATTTGGACCATTTTGAAATCAAACGGATGATTGCAACTGGAAGAAATGCATTCTTCTATCCACTCCCTATTCTCAAATCAAGACGGGTCCTCCGTCAACAAAGATCACACTCTATAAAATCATAATAAGATCAGTTGTGACATATGGATGGGATGCACAGACACTGGATAGTGACTGTGAAATCTGCGCAAAGGCTGGACACTTTTTAGAGAAAAGAACTTTGTATTATATATTATTCGAGCTTAAACATATTTTAAACATAACTTACAATTTTGTAATCAATATTCATAGTGAGCACTACAGGAAAACGTCTGTCGGGAAATCTAGTGAGAGATCTTATTAGCTCAACAAATTTAAATAGCCCCCAGGATAATTGAATACCTATGCTAGATTAGGCATCAGGCTCAGATGGGCAAGGCATATTCAGAGAAATGGGTACCATCAGGGTTGCCAGGTTTTTTTCAAAAATATACCGAACCAGTGTTCCCGCTTGGTATCCGGAAAGATGAGTGCTCCCAAAAAAAAGGTCATTCTCAAATATTTCTGTCCGGAAAATGATGAATTCACTTGAAAAAATGACAACACCATTCCGAAAATAAAAATACCGAACACTCCATAGTTCGGTATTTTTTTCACACCGAACATGGGGCAAAAAAAACGAACACTCCATAGTTCAGTATTTTGTTTCATACCGAACATGGGGCAAAAATACCGAACACTCCATAGTTCAGTATTTTTCTCATACCAAACACCGAACACGGAGCAAAAATACCGAACAGTTCGCTAAAATACCGAACACCTGGCAACCCTGGGTACCATAGAACGGATCCTGGAGAGAAGTTCAGGCGTGAAAGAAGACGATTTTGAACTTTTGATTACCTTTAAACTCAAGATAATATATATGTTAATAATTGCATTTGCTACAAATTTTTGAAAATAAAGTTTTATGGACGACATGAAGTTAGCCAAAAAGCATGCTCTATTGTTTGAATAATGGTGTGTGAGATTTTACGCAGCCCCAATGTGCTGTCTGGTGGTTAATATCCGCACATAAATTATGAAAGTGCAATTTCATATCCTTAGGGAGATGGGATTTATGACATATTTTTTATATTAGGTACGACAACATTCTCCCATGTAATATTAGCGGCCGGTGTGCGTTCACATAGTAATGTTTAGCATGCGTCAAAGTAGGTACTTCTAAATGTGGGTTACTTGCGAAACACCTGTGGGTAGGACCATTATTCCTTTCAAAACGATGTTAAGTACAATCTATCAACTATCAAATGGGCATTCTCTATATTTTAGTAAAGTAACGAGATATCTAGTAACTAAACGTGTTTGAGCCTTTGAGAGGAGATAATACTAGAGAAATAATGTGAAAAATATCCACGCGACGACACTTCATCATAGAGCCGTGCATCTGGCTGACATCCTGGAGAGCAATGGTGCGAGAGAGAATTTTTCATGATGGCCACGACCCTCAGCAATGAGGATGACGACTGGTAAGATAAGGTAACCATGGTTCCAATAAGTACCAGGTGACTGCTGTTAAACTCATACAAATTGTGACGTTTGTCGATAGCGGTATATGACATTCGATTTTTAATATCTATGCGTTAACACACAATTTTTTTTTTTATAGATACGCCAACAGAACACTGAACAACACAAACAAAATAAAAACATGAAACAAACACATAGAATATCCTTAAACTAATTATTATATGTTTTAATCATAATTAGTTTAAAGAAGTACCTATGAACTTGTTGTGTTATCTTGTGCTTGTGGATGTACGTAAAATTGATTATTATTGATATTTTATCTTCAGTCACGTGACTGTTGAATAAAGGAACCAATTTTCGGTTCCAAATTTCTGCGCATCCAAAAAAGTTCCGTAATAATATTAATTGTACTCAGTGGTCTGAACAACCAAAATTAATTCACGTAGATAGCTCGGCAGTTTAGTTGAGTAATGCTCCCTCCACGCTGCACTGGCAAAGTGTATGTCAACCTGTGATTTTAGTCCAGTTCATTAGTTGCAGCAAAAATGGCGTTTCATTAGAGGAAAACTATATTGTATTGTGAGCTGTTCTTTTTAAAACCTCTTCTAACTAATAGACAATGTACGTACACATATAGAGCGATTTTTTTGGCCAGTAGATAGTTTTTTTATATAAACGAATCTGTGCTTACTCGAAGCGAACACAAATACATTTTTGACATTTTTTACACTAACTAAAGGGTTGTGTCGTGAAAGCGGAAATGGTCGGCACTGCCGGGATTCGAACCTACGACCTCCAATACGCTGTGCGCATGAAAGCCGGCGATTGATACCACTGGACTACTTACGATCTCGTTAACAAACAACCAACCGATAATTGTTTGTTTATCATGTCAAAAGTCTCAGCCTTTGAGATGAAGTGCCTAAGGAGAATTCTGGGCGTAAGATGGTACCACCGCATCACGAACGACGCTATACGCCGGCGCACCCAGCGTGAGCCCATTACCTCCACCATTGTGGGGAGGAGATGGACTTGGCTGGGACATGTGTTAAGGATGCCGAATGACAGTTGGCCGAGGAGAGGGCTGTTCTTCCTCCCATCAGGGTCCCGAAGACGAGGAAGACCCTCTCACACTGTGTTCCGCTCCTTCGAAGCAGAGCTGAGCGACATGGACATGGTGTGGGAGGAGGTCATAAACATTGCGCAAGATCGAGCGCAATGGAGAGCTCTTGTTGCCTCCCTATGCCCCTGAGTGGGGTGTAAAAGGGAGAATTGATTGATTGATCATGTCAAACAATATAATATATGATAGTTGCACCTTATAATGCTCCAATAACATGTATCTCCCGTATAAGTAATAAAAAATAATATTTATATTATTTGGCTACTAGCTGTCCCGCTCGTCGAACTTCTACCTAACTAGAATAAAAAATTTTTTGACTTGTTAGATAGGTACATGAATTAAATACAGTTTATGACATACAAACTGAATTAAATTAAACTTATAATATATTGCATTATGTAATAATTATTATTGTGGATTCGGATGCGGCATGAAGTTCGATGGATCAATAAAAACAAATCCTCTATAGTTTCATAACGTTTTTAGAAAAATCCAAGAGATGGCGTTATAGTAGGAAATAAGTCACACGTGAGGAGTGTTACATTATTGTATTATGTTGTTGGATGAACAGACTCAGTTGAACCCAAATTTTACCGAACTATTTATTATAGTAAGATCAAATAGCTCGCTTCTCAACCTTGTGTTAGCTTTGCTTAAGTTATAGTGATTAAATTAAGCATTCATTGTAGTCAAAGCCATTAGGTAGTGGTCCAAATGAACAGTCAACAACTAGAACCTTAAAAAAATGGAATATAGTGATCAATCCATTACAGGTAGGTTCTGATTATTTTACGCATATTGTATGGAATGTTGCGTAGAATTCTAAATTTAAAATTTTTTGACTTTACTTAGTGAACGCAACGGCGTAACAGGGTAATATTAATGTATGGTGAAAACAATGTGATTTATATAGTTTTTTGGTCCGCAAAGGCAACCTTCTCCCGTAAAAAAAACTTACACAGTGTACCAGTTACACAAGGACTAGAAGCGTGCTCACTGAAACTACCCCTATGATGATAATAATATTGTAGACCCTTAGAGAGATTTATAAACACAGCAAGAGACTTACCCTATAAAGCTAAGAGAAGGATACTAATTAGATATTATACTTCGTATTTTTTTTTGTAAGAATGTTCTAAATCATGTTTTTTGATAAAATGAAAAATGTTGTGGCATAGATAAACTGATTTTTTTTTATTTACAACTGATAAGTGGTCGACCAATGCTCAAAAATCGACCATAACTAATTTAGATTATAAATTTTACAAAAGCGACAATTTTCTTTTGACATGGATATTGGATACGTCAAATTTGAAATGTTGATAAGTTTTTTCTATAGCAAAGTTTTTTCTATTATTTATTTGTTTTATTTCATAGTCACACACGCTTCGATGTATTTGACACAAATAGTTTGTTTATCTGTGGTCATATAGAGAATAGATTAATATTTTTGTTTTAAATAACAATTGAAAAAACCTTGGAATAAAACATATCAACATTTCAAGTTTGACGTATCCATGTCATTATTTTTGAAAGAAAATTGTGAAATAGCGCTCGCTCTTAATAATTATTACCATAGTTTAATTTGATATGCAAGCTACCATATAAGTTCTTCTACATAATTTGCCGCAGAATACAGCCTTGTTGTTTTAAGTTTGAACAAAACCCTCAAAGGAAAGAAACTTTGTTGAAAAAGGTTGTGTTATCGTGAAAGAGAGGTTTAATTACATACCTCTATGAGGAAAAAATGTTTAAAGCACACACATGGCGCCTTTGAATAGTTTTTGTAGTCGCTCACTCCCCTGAAGCGATTGAATTCTTCTGAGATATATTCATAATAATATACATTAATTTATAACCTTTGAGATAAATTTTACTACACTGAAATTTTGTTTGTTCAAGGCAAAGTAAATTGTATGAGAATTATAATAATTTAAAACGATACTGCAACAATCTGAAGTGTTAGCGCGTTTTATAAACAAACTTCAAAGCAGCTAAAAAGATATGAAGTTTTTTTTTGCGCGCTAGGCAGAGAAAATGGTAATCTTTTTTATCCAGGCACACTTTAGCTTCTTCCGCCGATATATCGTTTCTCAAACCGCCTTTTCTTTTTCTTTTGCTTTTGCTTCATACTTGGTCTTCCTTGAGTACGGAATCGATCCACCTAATTCTTGGTTGACGACGGCTTTTCCAACTTTTTTTTCAGCCTTATACTTAATTCCTTTTATTGTTATATTACTCTTTCAACATGTCCAAACCAACTTATTAACTTTCATCCTTGTAAAAACACTTTATTTCAGACACTGAACTCCAACATTTAGGTTTAGCATCTTCAAAATCCCGGAAATTCCAAATCATGGGAATGGAAATCATGGAAAAATCCCACGCCCCAAGCAGAACTCGAACCCGCATCCCTAAACATCTCAAGCAGAAACGTTACCACTAGCCCAACTGACTCGACGATAATACATTCGTATAAAACTTCGCATTTTTGGAAGTAAATTTAATTATTTATTCATTCGATGAAGATATTTTTACCCTATGATATCATTTATTTATGCTTCTAAATAAAGGCCTTTTGAAAGCCGTATTAATTATGTCTTATAACTTATGATATTTAATTTGAAGTGGGAATTGAGTCAAAATATTTTCTTCTATTCCTGGAGAGAATGATAAAAAAATATTATATTTGTAAATTTTTAGCGCATTTAAAATTTTATCATTGCACTATCGTCCAATAAAAAACGCTTTCAAGACAGATGTCAATGATGGGTGTGTGATTAGCGGGTATGAGCCACCGTTATTTGCTCTAGGCTCTGTTTTAATTGAAAAGGGATTGCTTCCCAATTCGGACACACACTAAAATTTTTCAATTCGTATAGGTATACCTATTATTTTTTGTCCATGTTCTAAAGAAATAAAGACTTTCCTTTTTTTTACCATTTCCTTTCCTCAAAATTCGTCACATCGTTATATTAGGTATTATTATAATGTAGAATGCGGCCTACGGACCTGATGGGCTACTTCAACATCCGTCAGCTTAGACTTATAAAAAGACCGAGACAGAAGCGGGGGAAGCAGAGAGGAGAACATAATACTGTATGAATGATTGATTGGAAGACTCTAGATGATGACGATAATGATATGGTCGAAGAGGATTTGGAGACTGCCTGACGTCTTGAGGATGATTAATGTACAAGAATTAATATTTCTTCTATGTTTATGTACTTAATATATTATTCTAAGACGTATTAGAGTTAGTTGATTTCTTGTGTTATTCCTTTTATTTTTTAGAAAAAAACCGTTTTACTCTTATATTAAAGTAATATAGAAAGAAATACTTTTTTTACACGTATTATTATTCGTTAAAACTGTTTTTCATTTTATTATTATTTTTTAAATGAATCTGTACTCACTTGAAGTGAACACAAATACACTTTTGACATCACGACATAAGCCTTTGCTTAGTGTGAAAGACGTAGAAAGTGGAAATGGTCGTCACGGCCGGGATTCGAACCTACGACCTCCAATACGCTGTAGGTACGAATGCCGCCGATTGATACCAATGGACTACCAACCACCTCGGTTCAATCTACTAATTAATGTTTATATATTTTCTCCATCTTCCTCCAATGTTTTATTACGGATTGTTACAAAAAGATTGACTTTTTTGGTTCTGTCTTGTGTTTGAGTGGTAAAGTGCAATCAAAGTTTGATTTTTTTGTGGCGCTCAAATGAAATAATTCAATATTATCCACGTGTGACGTCACAATGATAAAAAACTAGAGAAAAGTATTATAGCTCATCGCTTTAATGTGGTTATTATGGGACCCAATCGATTGCATTTAAGTAATAATGGTCGATGACAGCAAGGTGACAGACTACTCATTAAAAAGTGGATGCAACGGAATTCTACGTGTAAAGGTATGACTCATAAGGATGCATTTAAATCGAACGAACATAGAGTTGGAAATTAGACTATATTTTCTTCATCGTTGATAATATGGTCAATAAGGAAATAGCGACGAGAATGAACTAACAGTCATTACCCCAATTTCCTATCAGACCCGCTAAAATTACAATTCCATGTCGTGATTTCAACGAATCCGTGCGATATTGCATAAGAAATCGATCGAAGTGAATATAGCTGCAAGTGATTTCAAACTAATGATTTCCCCATGTGAATACGTTCCCAATAGAATGAGTCGCCGGTAATCTAGAAAAAAAAAAAAAATTCCCCATGTCAAAATTATCATCATGGCCGCCAAATTTCCTTTTTCTCAAACAAATTCATCTTTATTTATTTATTCATTTATACGTTTATTAAAAAAATCAGACATACATTCCACTAGGACAGGCCGGTCTCGGGTAGATAAAAATACAATTACTTAAACATATACATTCAAAAACAGTAAACAAAAGAAAAAAAATTTACAACATACAAAGGCATTAAAAGATATGAAACGCATTAATGATGCAACAATGTCAACACAAAACAAATCAAATCTTGATCAAGAAATAATAATATAACCACTATTAACATAGCTTTTATTTTTTATTTTTTATTTTATTTTATTTTATTTTATTTG
Organism: Mystacides longicornis; assembly: GCA_963576905.1. Lineage (NCBI taxonomy): Eukaryota > Metazoa > Arthropoda > Insecta > Trichoptera > Leptoceridae > Mystacides > Mystacides longicornis. The sequence continues at coordinate 30,479,656 of OY756426.1, read as the reverse complement.
GTTCTTCAACAGGTATTATAATTACAGAACATATTTTATTTACAATAAATCACTATATAACCCAATTATAGAAGAACACTAACACATCATAAAGATCTTACATTTTTTAACCCTGTTTGTGAAAATAATAAGATTAAAAACAATAGAAAACAAAAAAAAACAATGCCGAAAAAAGCAAAAGAAAGTAACAAAATATGTACTTAATCATAATATACAATGGTACGCAGTTATAACACGTACCCAAGCACAGATATAAAAATCTACCATTATTATTTATTATGTATTTAGATACGTTTACAGTACATAATCAATACGTGCATACAATTGACATACATAGATACTAGGTAGACACCTAGATCAGCTCGCATTGCAGAAACAAATTCATAATAGGGAATTACTATCTTGTGACAATAATCAACCGTCGTCAATATTCAGTTTTACTCATCCAAAACAAAATGTTATCGGCAATCTACCAAAATCGGAAACAACTGGAGTAAACTATGAGATAAAAAAAAAAAATAATAATCCAAAAATTTATAACTTTTTTGGGCTCACATGTACATACACACACACGTAGGTACACCCTTGTATACATTTCTCTTACATACATACATACTTATATACATCAGGTCAAACCAATAGTACGTTCGGCAGAAACCGCACGGCGGAAGGCAGCCAAATCTAGATTATGTATATCTAAGTCACGATGAACGACGTTAAATTGCTGACAAGTCCTTGTAAAGAAACTTTCCTTGCGGTAGTTTGTTCGCGCCTGCTCAATGTGAAATGTGGAGTGGTGTCTGGTATTCAAACGTGGAACGTGAAATTTTATAGCGTTTAACAAGGATGGGCAGTCTATCTGTCCATTTATAATTTTAAAAAGAATTGTTAGATCGGATATCCGTCGTCTTGCAGTCAATGATCGTAATTTATAATGGGATTCTGCGAGGGAATATGACTCAAAGCTCCTACAGCTCAGATAGTTGAGGTATCGTAAGCATCTGTGTTGTACATTTTCAATTCTATTTCTATGTAAACTGTAGTTAGGGCTCCATACTGCCGAACAATATTCGAGTGTACTACGTACATAAGAAACATAAAGCATTTTAGTTATATCTACACTTCTCAAAGACTTAGTGAGCCTGAAGATGTATCCTAGTGTTCTCGAAGATTTCGCTATAATATTATCATAATGGTTTCGGAATGTCAATTGATCATCAAAAGTCACTCCAAGGTCTTTAATTTCTTTGACCAGCTTCAGCGTTTTGTGGCCCAAACTATAATCATACTCGACGTTGTTTTTCTTTTTTGAGAAGCTCAAAACACAGCACTTGTCAATATTTAGTTCAAGACAATTTCTTTTGCAGTATTCTTGGAGTCTCTTTAAGTCAGAGTGTATTTTATCGCAGTCCTCTGTAGATTTAATAATCCGATACAACTTCATATCGTCAGCATATAGAAGTGACTCACAATGTTCAAAACAATCAGATATATCGTTTATATATAAATTAAAAAGTAAGGGGCCCAAAATGGATCCCTGAGGCACTCCCGAAGGTACATCCACCCAGTCCGATCTGTAACCTCCAACAACGACAGCCTGTCTCCTATTTGTGATATATGATGTGATCCACCTATACAAACTCCCATGAATGCCCATTTTATCCAGTTTCATCAGAAGTAAGGAATGGTTCACTCTATCAAACGCTTTACTATAATCCGTGTATATCGAATCGACTTGGTAGCCGTCCTCCATAGCCTTGGAGATATAATTGACATATACCAAGAGATTCGTGACAGTTGAGCGACCCCTAACAAATCCGTGTTGGCTAGGATTGAGCGAACCCTTCAAAGTGGAATACATCTGATCAAACACCAAATGTTCAAATATCTTTGCGAGGGTACACAATTTTGATATCGGTCTGTAATTGTTAATACGGTCCCTTGATCCTGCTTTAAAGACAGGAGTTATCAACGCACACTTCCACTGAAGAGGGAAATATCCATACCGTAGTGACATAGAAAATATATGTGACAAGGGAGTGGCAAGTGGTTCTCTGCAATTATAGACAAAGATCGGAGGTATTCCGTCAGATCCAGCAGATTGTTTATAGTTGATTTGGGATAAATATTTCTTCACCATTTGAATGTCAACAGACACATGACCCATGGTATCATGCACTAATTGGAATCCGCCAGACAGGGGTTCCGTATGAGAATGAGAATTGCTTCTATCAAATACCGAGTAGAAATGTCGAGAAAACAAATTACATATGCTCTGACCATCATTGGCTATGCTTACATCGTGATACATGGTCCGTGGTATTGCATTAGAATTGTTTTCGGCTTTGGCATAGGACCAGACCTTTTTAGGATCCGATCTAATACTATTTTTTACAGACTCCAAATAGTCAGCATAACATTTTTTAGCCATAGCTTTGTGGCGTTTTCGCAACAAAGAGAATGTCAGGTAGTCCGATTCGTTTTTATACATCTTAAATCTACGAAAATATTTATATTTTTCTTTTGTAAGCTTGATCAAAGGCAAGGTGTACCAGGAGGGGTAACGGTCACCGATGTTAGTCTTGTTTTTGCACGGAACATATAGGCAAATTAGGTCTTCAAGATGTGCATAGAAAAGATCCACGCACTCCTGACAATCTTTACCACGAAATAATTCGACCCAATCAGTTGATTTCAATTTATCATTAATCAAGTCATAATTAGCCTTATTAAAATATCTAATTAGTCCAGGACATGGTTTAAGGTTATGCATACTGTCACATATGAGTGTGATTCTTAGAGATTTGTGAAATACGTCCTCAACTACGAGAGGATCGTCAGTTTTTACAATAACTTCCTCCGTGTTTGACAAAACAAGATCTAGAACGTTATTAGATCGATTGTGAAAATAATTGAATTGGTCAAGGGAGCAAAAGTTCAATCCATCAACCAGAGCAGATGTCAATGCTCCTGAGATGTCGTTGGGTGCACACACATTGCCCACTGCGGATTTCATCCATTTTAAGCCCGGTACATTGAAATCCCCCATGATCAAAAATAAGTCATTCGCACATTCACTCATGAGCTCAGCCAATCTATCAAAGTAGGATGCTATGTTTTCACCATGTCCTTGCCTGTTTGGAATGTAAACACAGCAAATATGCACAAACCTCCCATGTTTTAACTTTAGAGAGACCCATAGGTCCTCAATCGGGGATGTCTTATCTGTCTGCCACTCGACCCGATGCCTAACATCCATAGTATCCCTCACCGCCAAGAGCACCCCTCCCCCCATTGTTAGACCAGTCGCATCATAACACCTATCCCTTCGACACACCAAATACCTTCCATCAAACAATTCATGACTGTATATATCAGTATTTAGCCAAGTCTCAGTCAGTCCAATTATGTCATAGTCATTTGACAGTGCATTAGCATGCAACTCAACTATTTTCGTGCTTTTATTATGAAAACAAGAGCAAAATGATATTTTTACTGAAAATAATAACTTTTTTTTTTGATTGATTGTTTTTAAGAGAGGTGACTGAAAAAAGAAGGCACGATTTTGACATAATATAAGCGGTTCTTCTAAAATTTTGGCGGGTCTTTCTGAGGTGCCGCTTAAATTGAAAAAAAGCGGGTCATTTTAGAGGAATCGTGATAATTTAAGTGGAACAGTCAGTTAAAAGTTACTTTTTTCATATATTTTTTGGCGGATTCTTAATTTTAGCGGATATGCTAGCGAATCTCTAGGGGTAAAGTCATTCTACGAGATCCATCGCCAATTTCATTGCTCTTATTCTAAGTTGTCTAAACGCAGCTAAACTTCAATTTAAGCATATAATATAATATTACTGAAAATAATAACTAATCTTGTTTTGATTGTAGTTTTTAAGAGTTTTGACATAAAAGCGGTTCCTTTAAAATTTTGGCGGGTCATTCTAAGGTGCCGCTTAAATTAATCGAATAGCCGGTCATTTTAGATGAATAACGCTAATTTAGGTGAAACACACAATTATTAAAATTAACTTTTTTTTTCTATTTTTCGATTCTAAGATTTAGCGGGTCTAATAGGGAATTGGGGTATTGCCTACTAATTTGTTCTTGTTTGTTTTTCATGGTGTCCAGTAAACACCATAAAAGAACGTACATATACTCTGTTTCCAGATTCGGCTCTATATTCATTTGGTGTAAAATCACCCTAAAATGACGTCACTTTACATTTTAAGGAAATCATACAACATTTTTATGACATAAAATCAAAATTCTTTGTTTCATTGTCCGTTTTTTTTTTCTTTTCTTATGAATGTATGATTTTTGTGATTTAATAGGTCCAGTTGGATGAGCCGCCAAGAAAAAAAAAATCAAAATTCAATTTTTAATCTTCGATAGTAAATTCATTTCAATGTTCTTGCATTAAATTTTTGTTTATAAATAGAAATTGATTTTGTTAATGGTGATTATATGCATGGATATAAAATTTTTTTGTTCGGTTTTCGATTGGTTCACGAAATAATAATTATTAGTATGTATAAATAATTTGTCTTAATAACAATGGGAAAATTATTGGCTCATAATATGAGCCAATAATGGCTAATAATATAAAGGTTAGTGTGGATATAGGTAGGTACCTACATACCATACCTATCTTTACCTCCGTTTATAGATGTTACATGACGAGCTAAATCTATCAACTTCGTTGTAATATGATGGTATCTGTTTTGTATAGCGGGACTCCTATGTTATTTGCGATTTGACATCAATCAGATTGATGTTGGGTATTTTGTATTAAAATATCAAATGACTTTATCAGAAATCTATTGAATAAGGGAAAGACATGGATCCGTGTAAGCGATATTTTACCTCAAGCCAATGTGTGCCTAGTAACAATATATGTACAGGGTGGTTAAATCTATAAAGCATTCCATTCCCATAAATCCTCAACCTTTTAAATATGTTTGCTTCATTATAGTTTGTTTGTTTTAAACCAGCTCGTAATGTGTCGTCACATTATCCAAAAACTTCTTTTGGCCTTACGGCCTGTTTTTTTATTTAGTTGCCTACATTCCAGTTAATATTTTAGCTGTTTCTTTGGGTACCTATCGTCATCCACGAGGTCGGGTGGACATGAACAATCCAATATTGGAAATTTTGGATTAGTCCATACTTAACAAGATCAGCGCCCTTATTCTCCTAGCGGTCTTATTGCTATCGCGTCTTAATGAACTTGAAATCCCATTTTAGCTACCACGTCTGGCTAGTGAGCATCCCCCTGCCTTAATAGCTAGATAATTGATACGATTAAGACAAGATGCTGACCATTTCGTGAATGCCACTTACGGTCTTATATCTTATCGCGATCTAGATCTTGTCTGCATCTTATCATTAAGACGCGATAGCAATAAGACCGCTACGAGAATAAGGACCCAGGATCTTCTTCGTTGCTTTACATGTATTTTCTCTCATTCCAGTTCTCTGCCCTAAAAGTCTTCTCAGCTATGCTTCCTATTGTCTCCATTTTTCAGACTCTTTTAACGTTTTTTGTTATCATTCGCATTCGTAGATTTTCTCGTGAATAGGTATCCAACTACTTTTCAATAAGTTCACATTTTTTTGAAAATTTCCTTTTGTCGATATTGTTTTTTTTTTATGTAGTATTTCTGAAACAGTGAACCAGATCGTGACAGTTACTTTTTGCGTTTTAACACATAAGTAACCCAGAATGGTTACAGGCAGAAAATAATTCCATTCTACTGAGAACGATTTCTTATATTTACCTTCTCATAAATGAATCAACCTTTGTTAGATCGTAGGTACTGTCCACTTATCAGTTATGAAGTTGATTGTAAATAAATACTTTCACATTAAATTAACTACGGCCGGTTTCAAAAAAGCGACTAAAGAACTCTTTAGCTAAAGAAACTTTTAAAATTTAAAGTCTCCTTTAAGTTGACGCGTTTCATAAAAAAATATTTGAAAGTTGGTATCAGTTGATAGTGTTACCACGGAAATCTATGGAGAACATAGGTTGTTTACTAATATTTTCGCGGAATTTCTGTTAATCTGTCAATTTCGTTTCACAATAAAGTGTGTATAGTTATTGTTGTTAATTTATTATTATGTTTTATGAATTAGTAAATGAAATCAGTAAACAATAATATTCTTCCCGTTTCGCCATATTATTCACCCTATTTCGGTCATTTTTGTCCACAGTGTCACCGTTTACAAATGTTCATCATTTGTGACAGTTAAAGCGCCACGAAATTTTCAATGAACTCCGATGTTAAAAAATTGAACTACACTAAAGTCGACGTTAGTGCCAATAACGAGACTTTACCATAAAGTCGGCTTTAAATGTCATTTTGTTGTTATGAAATGCGTTTTTTTCAAAGGAAACATAAAGTCTCCTTTATTTTTTATGAAACCGGCTGTTGAGATTATTTAAATGATTGATTTTTTATTCTGTATTTCTCCCTTGAATACATTATGATGGGATTAGCTGTTATATATGCTTTTGTAAAAAATAACTTGATGATTATATCATTATAACCTCATAAAATTGATAGTGATCTTAATGCTTATACTGGGATCGCCTTACTTAATGTGCAAGCTTTGTTTGAGCGATTGGTTTCAGTAGGAATGTGTTTATTGTGAATGACAAACGACTAAGATTAGAATCAGAATGTTCACGGTACTTTTTTTAGTGTTCAAATTGTGTTTGATTTGTATTGACGTTGCCATAGCGCTGAGCTTAAATGACATTTCGTCGGAGGTAAATTCAATTCTAAAGAATGTGATACCGAAATGTTTTTACTGTCAGCATTTTATTTTCGACGAAGAATTTGAAGATGTACAACTTATAGATTTCGAGAAGATAACAGATTGCCCGTTGTTCTTTTACGATCTGCAGAATGTCACCTTGTCGGATTTGTCTATTTGCTCTCATACGATTTTATTTACGAATAAGATTCAAAACGTCAATAAATTTCTGATTGCCAGTGAATTGAAAGATATAAAAAATGACATAACATCTAGATTTTTAATTATTCTTTTCCACAACGCTAGTTTATTTTCACTGAATGATTACAGAAATTATTTCGATAAAGGTGGTCTGGATGTAATTGTTGCATCTGTTATAATATATCAAAATATGTTGGAGGGTCCTTTTTTGAAACCTCAAAAATCTGAGTTAATAATCAAAGTTTGGGATGTTATAAATCAAGAAAACATGACGACAGACTTTTTGAAGGACCGGAGAATATCAGCACTTTCTAAAAGTTGCGGAGACGCACCAAAGAGAAAAGATTACGTGGCAACAATAAGCACGTTTAATTGCCCACCGTACGTGAATTTGGATAAAAACACGGATCAATTAGTCGATGGTGTTGAAGTTCTTCTGATGAAAGAACTAAATAAAACCCTCCCTCTCCAAATTGTTTTGAGGAAAAAGACCATGTGGATAGGCATCATGGAGGATGTAACAAATAGAACGAGTGACATGGCCAGTTGTTCGTTATGGATCCACAACTTTGCAGATGGTCGTTCTCATCCTTCAATCTCCCACGCGCAAGTCAGCATCACTTTATACGTACCAAAAGCAAAAAGGATCTCGCAAATAAGTATTCTGATCATCCCACTAAATTGGGATTCATGGGTGACCCTTTTCTGTATAATAATATTCACCTGTATAATTGGCTATGTCTTTACTAAAATATCAAAACGGATTAATGCAAACGTCAAATCTGCCGTATATCTGGATGAAGGTTATACTATTTGGACCATTCTCAGGATCGCCACAAATACAACGCCTTATAAATTTCCGGATGAAAGCGAAGGATCTATGAGGGGACTTTTTGCATCTTGGATTTTGTGCTGTTATCTCATCAGCACATGCTACACCACCATGTACACTTCTTTTATGATGACGCCAATTTATGGAAGAAGCATCGAAAGTTTTGACGATATTCCAGACTACAATCTGACTTGGATACAAAATGACAACTACAATTATCTCAATATGTACGTTAGGAATGAGAGTGTTCTTATAAATGTCCCTGAATTTACGCTTTTGACGGGAGATTTCGAAGAAATGAAAGCCAAGTTTTCGACTAACAACTTTGCAACGATTTTAAAAGTTCTCTTTGAGCGTTATATCGTTGAGGACAACAGAATACCTAGGAGTTTGATTGATCAGTTTATGAAACCTATAAAGCAAGATTTCCAAGTGATTGCTCTTGTGTTTGGTTTTCGGAAAAACTTCCCATTCAAGTGTTACGTCGATAGAAAAGTAGAACAGCTTCGAGAGTCAGGATTATTCGGTTTGTTACTTAAAGATTCTTTGAGTAAAAGTAAAGCTACTAATACAGAAACGACTTCTGAGAATGCAGCTCTAAATTTCAGGGATATAGAAGGCGCAATGATTCTATGGGGAGCAGGGATTTCCTTAGCTGCACTGATGTTTCTTGTGGAAATTATTTCATGTAAACCACATCGTATTTGATATGTATATTTTGCTTCATGTCCTATTTTGTGTGTAGGTATAAAAAGATAAATTTATTGACTTGTTAACAAAAAAAAATATTAGATATGATAGTGTTTGCGCTATAAAATAGCTTATTATAGTTAGAAGAATTAAGTGTTTAGTAGTTAGTAATCTACATAACTGGTAAACATATAGAAGCCTAGCATGTATGTAGTATTGTAAAGGTTGCGGGGGTAATGGGGTCCGTAAACAGAACCTAAACCGTCGACAAATATGGCGTCCCAGCCATAAATTATAATGTAAACAATGAAAATTTTCATCAACAGTCTGTGTAATTATAAAATATAAAACCTTGTAATTTGTATTTATTTGTACAAGACTCGTTAGCGTGCACCACAAAAGATAATGTAATAAAAAATGTGTTGGACATAAATGTGATATTCTTTCAAATTATAGCAGTACTTATTTAAAATGGAGTAATTAATAAAATAAAAATATCCTTTATATTGAGAAGTTTTTTCATATTATGCTATTTCGGTTTTTTATTTTTATAAAATGAAAAAAAACCAATCGATCAACGGGATTTTTTTACACATCTTACTGCGATAAGCGATTTTTTTTTACACATCACATAAGCGATCATTATTACTGATATATTTTTTCAACCATCGGCTGATCTTCTCATGGTATTCATGTCTCAAGTTTTTCCTTGAGTCCATGAATTTTGTGATATAAACGATATTTAAAGATACTCTATCCAATTTTTTGCAAACTATATCGCAAATTCGAAGCTAATCAACAATATCTTTTCTTTCTCACTCCCGGCAATACGCCTGCCCACCTTCTCTTCCAGTTCTCGGACGCCACTCAAGGACATTCTTGGTCCATCTGGTGTCGGTTACTCTGGCCACATGACTAGCCCAACTCCGCTTTTGTTTTACGACCTTGTTGACTCCCGTTTTCTGTCTTATCCATGTCTTCCTATCACTTAATGACATACCTAGAACCTTCCTCTCCATAGCTCATTGCATTACATCTAATTTATTTAATATTCTTTAAGTTAACACAAAAGTTACACAGCCATAAGTGAGCACAGGGAAAATACATGCAACAAAGAGTTTTCTCTTTAAGTACCTAATTGGAATAATTTGGAGACTACATAATATTAACTACATAATATTATGTTACCTAGCATAGCATATCAAAATGATGCAGATATTCAATATGTTTTGCAAGAAAGCTCGTAACAAGATTTTATTCTCATTTTTTCATTTCTCACTGATAGCGAATTTGACCATTTTATTTCGATTATTTACTCGTGTTTTTTAAGCTTAACTAGATGATGGAAGCCAGATAGAACTGTCGAAAAGCTTAGGACCGGGACACCAACTACATAACTCAATATGGAAGACACTCAACAGATTACGAGCGGGTGTCACTAGATGCAAGAAAACATACACAGGTGGGGTTTTAGTGTGGAAGAGGATGTCTCCTGTAGCTGCGGTGAGATGACGTGTATGCCTGTGAGGTATGATATGCAAGACCTTATCATGAGTAATGACAATGCTGTTGCAGCTGCTGAGTATTGCAGTGGAGTGGTCCAGTAGACGGGTGATCGGACTCGTTAAGTAAGTAAGCTTATCTTATGATATTTGAATTAGTTTTCTGGCCGAAGAAATATATAAGTACCTAGTTAAACTTCAAAACGGTCTTAATACCTATTCTTTTATTGACCTCCCAAAATATAAGCCATACTTACCTAATAAAACACAGAAACAGAAATATTGATATAATTCTTTGAATAAGCTGTTCCGGAATAGTATGTAAGTTATTTATTAATCTTATATTATTTCCTTCATGACGAGACTTTCTGATATATTTAATTTCGCTTCCTCAGTTCCTTAAGGTATTCTTAGAAGGTATATAGGTATTATACAAAATTATAACCCTGTAGGTAGATGTCTTATAATTCCTGTATTCCCGGAAGCAGAGGTGATTAAAGTGGTAAACCCTTGAAGGATATACAGAGAATCTGACGGATAATTGGAAGGTCTGACTTAATCCTATTTAAAGAAGTTGCTCCAACTATTGAAAATACAAATTTCACGCTTTGAGCAGAGGGTAGATGATTATTTTATGAACACTTAAAGCATATTACGTTAGCGTTCAGCTTGGAATCTATGTACTTGGAAAACTTCGAAACATCTGTTTTAACGCTTTCAATACGCCTCCAAAACAACTCTTATGCTCTCGAAAATATATTTTTGTGAGGTATGCTTTCAAAGGTTTTTTTTCTGTTTTCAACCGAAATAAGAATAATTGGCTCTGTTCGAGTGAAATTTTAAGAGAAAAAAACAGCACCTTAAAGAGAAATTTCAATGTTGACGACGGCGTGGGATAATCGTTCTCCCCGATTACACTAGCATAAGACGCTTTTTTGTTTTCGGATTATATACATAGCCTTAAGTTATCGTTTTTATTTTTATATGAAAAATATTATAAGAGACCTTTTTTTCATTCATTTATCTACTCCAGCGATGCACAAACCGCGGCCCGTGGGCGTGGGCCGCATGCGGCTCCGTGTCTGTTTATCTGCGGCCCGCCGACGATATTGGAAAATCAAAAGAATATAAATTACTTTTGTAGCTTTTCGAAGGATTATTAAAAAAAACTGCTTATTAGTTACTTTTTTGGTTTCTTGTGTGAAATATCGACTGTGAAAGTCGTAACAATATTTCTTGACTTTTTATTGAAACTTTTGAATTGTTTGTAATAAAAATGCAACATTAAGTACCTACCTTCCACGTTCTTGTTCAGGTTTACTACGTTCCTATTCTACTCTAGTTAGAAAAACACAAGGTTAGAGATGAAAATCGGCAGTTTCTAGATATTTGGACCGAGAAATACTTTTGTGTTTCATCGCGTAATAATATTGTGTGTTTAATATGCAACAGCTCTATTGCCATTCCAAAGGAATATAATGTGAAAAGGCACTATGAAACACAGCCTCCTACTTTTACAAAATTAACCGGTGATATACGAAATAAAAAAATTAACACTTTTAGTGCGACCCGTCCTTGGCTCATTGGCCGACCTTCCCCAGTGGCCCCTGCTCCCTATAAGTCTGTGCATCCCTGATCTATTCCCTTACATATGTACAAAGGATTGTAGTGACACATCAAGAGCTCTTGCGCAGTTTCAATTACCTCTTTCCACATGATGTCGACTTCTCTCAGTTTTGCTTTAAAGGAACAACACACAATATGAGTCTTTCTAGCGCTCTTCTTAGCTAAAAACTGTAATTCTTCATTGTTCATATTATGCTTCTTATAATAATTTGTAAGTGATGGAATTGAATCTGAGGGACTGAAGTCAAGTGTAATGAGGTGGTTGATAGACCAGTGGTTACGACGCCGGCTTTCGCACTGTTTCGTGCGGAGGTTGTGAGTTCGAATCCCGGTCGTGTCGACCATTTTCCGATTTCACGACACAAACATTTGCTTACTGTGAAAGATGTCAAAAGTGTGTTTGTGTTCACTTCGAGTGAGCACAGATTATTAAAAAAAAAAAAAAAATGGCCGCCAACGTTATCGGTCGGTCGATGTTTCCATGGTAACAACATAAAAAGCTGCCGTTTAACACTTCATAGCCCGCGCTCGAAAAATTCTACGATGGCCCGCACCAACGGGAAAACCTTCGGACTTTTTTAATGGCTTATTTTTCATACAAATGAGATGTTTGGAGTTACAAAAAAATGCCAGTATGAAGCTTGAAATCTTCTTTTCTGAATAACATTAAATTATTTTCTCAGAATCTAAAAATAATTGATTAAAATACGATTATATAACAATCCATCTTTTTGACAAACCTTCAAACACCGTCATAGCCCGCGTCTTTAGCAAATAGCCGACTTTTATTGCCCTGCATCCAAGGCCCGGTGTCCAGGTAGTGACATCTTCTTTATTGCTTCGGGGTTGCATTTATTTTATTATTGGGATTGCGGGCCCCTGTCCCAAACTTATCTTTTGTTATCGGGATTCTTTTGTTATTGCCTTCTAGAAATGGTTCTCTTCGAAAATGTGGAACATAACAATGAAACCTAGAACCGTCCGCGGCAAAAACTTTTTTACAACTGTTTACCACTGTTGAAACTTTACACACCCTTAACACCCGCTCCCTTGGATAATCTCCGATGATTAACGAAATAACACTAAAAACTCATTTAATTTGACACATATACCAACTATTTAAAAAAACAATGGTATAATCAACAAATGTGAAGGATATGGTAAGAGCCCAGGGTTCTACATTTAAAGGAATTTTAGGAATTACAAAAAAACTGGCCTGACCGGGGAATCTCCGGGGTGCGGGCTCTGAAGTGTTAAACGTTGTTACTATGGGATTACCGACCGACCGACACCGTTGGCGGCCATTTTTATACTTGGCATAGGCCCCCGGGTCTGACGGCAGCCAATAATTTGATGTGACAATGAGACGCAGCAGTCCTGCAAGTAATTTAAAAAGTAGGTAGGTGATCAACAATCAAAGGGCGCATATACATCCATAACGAGCAAAGCCAACGGTACCGACATCCAGCGGTCAGCGACGAAAAGATTGCGATGGTGGAAACGGCAATATCGGCAGATCGAAGGTTTGAATTTTTTGCACCACTTTCGCAAAATTTGAACGAATACATGCACGTTTTTCCATACATTTCTGACATTTAAGTATGAATATCAGTCACTGAGTGGCGCAGAAAACATAAAAAAGGAATCACGGAGCTCAATGCTTTACGGCTGCCAAACCGACACCGAGCGTTGCAGCGATTTCGGCCGGGAGTGAATGTGGAGGGAAAAGACCAAGATCGCACGTAGTTGCGATCCGTATTCCCGTGGTAAACCAGGAATTTTATTTCACGGACAACCCTCGTATTTTAATGAATTTTAACCTAATAAACTTAATAAAAACTAATAAAACTTAACTTAATAAAAATTAATAAAAACACTCTTGGATTAATTATAAAAATAAATTTCGTAAAAAAATATCAAAAATAATTAAAATTGCAAAAAAAAACTTCGATTAAAAATTTAATTTCGTCTATCGAAAATACCTTTTCAGTCAACACGAAAACACAAGACTTAACTCAATTAGCAAAAATGTTATTTTCTATTTTTTGTAAAGGTTCTTCACAGGGTGAGTTGCGAAATTATCTTAAGAGGAAGATAATTAATCATTGCCCGAGGCTATTATCCAAAATATTTTCCGGCAATGAGCTCTCTTCGTGTGAAGTTTGTTGTAATTTCTATAGGTAATAAAAATCTTCATAAAAAAACTATTGCATTTTTTATATTGCAGGTACCTATATGACTCTAAAACTCAATACTAATTTTATAACTTAAAAAAAAAACTGCAACTTGTTTTTACTTTCGTTTGATGACAATGTTTAATACTTTTCTTTCTATGGTCGCTCCCACTATGAACTCCAAAGACTGAAGCCATTGGAAAGCACCACTCAGTGTTGCCACTTTTGTAAAATTTGTGACCCGGACTTAAAAAAAACGTCATTCCAAAAATTAGGTATCCGGAAAGGTTTCGCTAAAAAAAAGATCATTACATAAAGTTACGACTAGAGGTGGGAAAAACGGCTTAAATTCAAAAAAGTTAAGGCACTCTCTAACCCCAACCCTCCTAACTATCTGAGGTCTTTATTCACTCCATTAGCATCTGCTGCACGTGGCATCCTGCAAATCCCTACACATCGTTCTTCAATTTTCACTTCAGCTTTCACTGCACAGGCGGCCAGGTTATGGAACCAATTACCTGATGACATCAGACTCTCTCCAACGTTATTCTCTTTCAAAAACAGATTGAAACGTCATTTCCTTTCTTCTACTCCTGCTCTTGTCTCCTGATCCTCTCCTTCCTCGCTATGCTTGATTATTGATTATGTCTATATATATGTCTTTTTTTGTATACCTATGTATGTATATATTTGATTGTATTATGTATTTATTTGTTTATATATGTTTATGTATTTTTTTTCTATGTAACATGCAACAGTTTTAATGTTATTGATAATAAAGGTTGGTTGGAAGAAATTGCCCTAGGTAATAATCCCGCCAATTTTGGTTAATTATTATGTTTATTTTTACCCAATAAAGTGTTATTATATTATTAATTGAAAATATCGTTAATATTAAAAGCTTTTTTATTTTACAAACACATGAATGATGATTTTGATATCTGGAAACATAACATAAAAAAGGTCACTAAGGGTTTGTGCAGTAACTTTGTAACACTTGATTTTAACCGAGTACCTAAAAATTATTTTTATTGTAACTTTGTAAAAGTGTTAACAATTGAGTATAAAATAAAGCACGACCAGTTTCGGGAGGATCAGACCTCTCATCGTCAGGTGCAAATTCAATACTAAATACTCTCATGAGATTTACACTTTTGCAAAGTGACAATAAAAATAATTTTAACTCAGATAAAAAGGCCATTTCCAAAATTTGGTATTTGTAATATAGTGAGCGCTAGCTTAATATTTTCAGTCAACTAATATTAGCTGTCAAGTAAATAGGGGTAGGGATTGTTTGACGCATTTGCCACACTGACACAATTGCCTCAGTTGACCATATTATTTTTATTATTCCGATTATTTCCTTGAAAAACACTGAATACGCGCTTCATAATGTTTATAAAAATATTATGAACCAACCAATAGCCGTTGGGCATATTTGTTACGTACATTCAAAATGAAACATTCAATTGGTCGAAATTAATTATTATAAGCTTCTCAGGATATTGGAGGTGCTTTGCACACAGGACGTTGGTTCCCTCTTATTCCCACACACGCAAGTGCCGGATGAAAAATATTATGTGGTTAAACAGATGCTGTTACATTATTCCCTGGCTCGGGTAATCCTTGTCTAGGGGTAGATGGGCATAATCCTTGTGTCGGAGAAATGACTAAAATGCAGTTTATGGTAAAATAATTAAAATTTATTTACTACTTACATAATATAATTAAGACTAATGCCCAAAACTTACAGCTAAACTTACAATAATTAAAAACCATTAAAACTAATATTAGAATTATCCGAATCATTTATTTTCACAATCCGCGCGGTAACAGTCCATATTAAATGTCCATTAAAATCACATAAAAGTCTTTGCGCAACACTAATTTAATAAATAACAATAGTTCTAAAGTCGAAATCCACGCACACGCACGTGGAGGAGGATAAATCCTCCTCTCTCCTCCACCAAAATGGTTTGGTCGTCACCCCATTGTTTGGCTTTTTACACCTCCAAAAAAACGAACTTCCTCGTGCCGTAACCCCAAGCGATCTGTCCGACCTGCGCGTCACCGCTGCCCTTGGCCAAGCTTGCTACCCCGCGCATCCCTGTGACCTCAACCCCTATTGATCTTGAGGGTGGCAGGTAGATGCGATATTGGGGCTGCAGTTTTTTTCAGCACACAAAATTATCGTTACAATGCATAATGTAATTTTTATCATTCTTTTAAATTCGAATTCAATATTCATTAGATTACAGGACCGCGTCATTCGAGTACAGCTAGTTAACAATATATTGAAATATTATTATTACTATCGTTATCTTCAAAAACTCAGTTTCAGAGGCGCTGTTGTCTTTCAGCGCTTCTTGGCTGGCAGCCTGACGTCATTCTCCAGGACCCTCGAGGGATGCGGAAGTTTCCTTGTTCAGCAAATCCGTTTTGAATTAATACATTTTTGTTGTTGTTTTTGAGAACAAAAGGTAGATTTATCTTAATTAATTCATTACTTACTGACAAAACAACGTCTCCCGTAGTATGAGATAATGCGTCATTTCAAGAGAATTTCGCCTTAAAATATAAGTCGGATGAATTCATTGAGCTCAAACTAAGATAGAAGGCTATTTTTACTTTTTTCCTAAAAAATGTCAATTGTTATATAAAAAGTCCATTATGAAATGGTCGATAATTTACTTATTCCATGAAATTTTGTAATATTTTATATAAAGTTTTGTAAGTTTGTTTGAATTAAAAAAAAAAACAATTGAAAATGTTTGTGTACTTAATAAAAATCTCTATTCTATGAAAAAAGTAGAGATCACTCGTCACCGTATAATTTCAATTCGACGCGTTATCGATGGCTGTACGAGTAGGTAACTAAAAATGTCTTGTGTACCTACAAAATATTCATTAGGGTGAGAATAGATTGGAAATAACGCTTAATTCAAATTTTGCTTTTCTTCCACTGGGGCGTTAGTTTTACGTAGCGTGCTTTGTTATAACATTCTCTCGTCACCAGGGTGGTTGCTAGATACTGATGTTAGCTATCTAATGTTCTTGGGTACAGCCAGCTGTTAGCTACCTAATGTTCTTGGTTACACCAGCTGTTAACTACCTAATGTTCTTGGCTAAACAGAATCGACAACATACACGGTAATGTGTGGGTGAGTTTTTAAACTAGAACTAAAATAGCATGTAGGTATCTGATATGGGAATTGCCAGGTAGGCGGCGTCAGTCGGCCATTCTTTACCTTTATCTTCTTTATCTTTATTTCATCCCCCATAGAACCCTAACGAGGCACTCGGGTTCATTAATAATACTATAATTTACAATTTATACATAGGTAGATATAATGCATTACAAAATAATATCACGAACAATAAAACAATGACAAAGCAACCACAACAAAGGCAATAGGGAAATGGAATTCGATGTCAATGAAGTGTTAAGGGTCCCATTGGCATCTCGTCAATGTGCAAAACTAAGGTCATTTCGTTTATTATAATGAGTAATACTAAAGTTGCAGTAGCGACAAGATCACTATTATATTAAATGCCACGGACAACACATAAATAAGAGGTTAAGTTGCTAACACGTCATTAATGGTACCATGTCATCCAGTGTTTTTTTTAATTGACAAGTATTATTTATTATTTATTTCCTTTTTCACAGCCAGTAGGCCTTTCACATTGTTCTGGGTTATTTCAATATAGATTCTATAAGATATCTACCTTAAAATAACTATTGCGAAAGTAATTTTGTTTTCATATTACATCAAGTGAACTATTTTTTTTACCTTTTTGGCATATCATCCACAAGGGGGATGTTTTGGCCAAAATGAAATATTTACTATTTACTGCAATCATAATTTTCCAAATAGACCATTAAAGGATGACGTCATCTGACATTAGGCTGGATGCAAAATGGCGGCCATGGCGACACACACACACCACACATACACAAACCATAGTGATGGGTTTATGTATAAACACACTCATACCAACTCTTAAAACTTTTTGTTTATGTTTATGCCTCCCGGCTAATGTCAAAATCCACGTGGCCGTTAATGGTCTATTATCTTTTTTCGCCGGTATTTGCGGTAAGAAAAAGGTAGGTACCTGCATATTTTGTCTGATGCAATTGATTTTGCTCTCGTTGTTTGAAATATTAAAGCGGAGTAAAATTTGATTATCTACATAATATTTTAGTCCGTTTATATTTTTGAATGCGCATCAATCGTAGAAAACAGACGTTAAGGTCAGATATTAATATGCGAAAAGCCGCGCAAATATCCGGAGAGCGTTCTTAAATACTCTTTGATATATTAACTTTAATATATTTAGAGCTATTTAAAAAACTTTATTTTTTTAAGATCTTCATACAAATTTTTCACAAAAGACAGTAAGCCATCTTTTGGAAACAAAATTACTCATGTAAACGTTGAATGGAATCTTGGTATTACTGTATGAAAATGTAATAAAATAATTGGAGATTGATTTGTTATACATATAAATGTTATTCAAATCTTATTATTCTCAATCAATAAAGATTTAATGAAAAAATTTGCAAAATAAATTCTCCATTTTGCAAATTTGACACATTTCAAAAAATTTATGGCTACAGATTTTCCATCTGTCGTAGCTAGCATAGATGAGTAATTTTGTAAGTACCTGATAAAATCATATTGCAATGTTGGTAAAAATAATAAATATACATTAAATTAAATTCATAATACACACTGATGTAATATGATTCAAGAAAATATTATGAAAGAGTTAAGGTAATAAAATTTATGAATGAAGATTTACTTTGAAATTTGTATGAACATCGATAATAGCAAGAATCGAACGGTAAAACAGGTACTTACCCACATCTGAATCTCAAAACATTACCAGAATGAATTTGACAGCAAACAAAACTTCCTGTTTATTTTGGAAAAGAATCAGATATGTAGGTATTTGGTAATAAAATTCATTTGATTTATCCACATAAAAATTAAGCGATATAAAGCAGGTACGCATAAAATTTCTTCAAAGATAACAGATATTAGATAATGTGTATTCACGAACCTGTATCGAGCTCAAAATTCTAATGTAGATAAATGCAAACTTATGTTCTCTTACCTTTAATTTATTTTATTTAATGTTATATTCATCACAAAACAAGGTGGGTAATATTTTAAATAAACACAGCATGTTGTTGAAAGTTGAAGCATTTGGTAAGTTTGGTAGCGTTTCTTGATATATCCAAAACCATTGCAAGGTTCTGACCTAGAAAAAAAACATAATTCATTTAATATATGAAAGCAAAATAAAGTGATTATATGGCCATGGTTGCAAATATATAAGACGACATTAGAAAATTTTGCATTTTTCAGGGATTTGTTTTAAAAATACGTATTGTGAGAGTTTGATTAGAATCAATATTAAGGTTTTAGAAAGTATATCAAACTACTTAAGAACTTCATATTATATTATATTAGAATAAAACAATCAATTGCTCGATACATATTTGATATAATATATTATATCAAATATATTAAAAAACCACTCCATTATGGGGGTTAATATATTATATCAAATATATTAAAAAACCACTCCATTATGGGGGTGGATTGCCAATATTAATATCAATAGCATATTATGCTCTGCATAAAACATTCATTTGGAATCTTTAATTATTTGTTTGAAAGTGTAGCATTTATACCTTTTAAAGATCTTCATAAAATCCATTTAGACTGCATAATGTACCATATTTGATATATGCTCTGCATAAAACCTTCATTTGGAATCTTTCATTATTTGTTTGAAAGTGTAGCATTTAAACCTTTTAAATATCTTCCAGGTTTTATTATTTCAGATAGAGAAAATTTCAAGCTGCAACTCCATGTCTAGAACATAATATACAAAATAATCTTCAAAACCTGTCATAGTTTAGTTACAGGGACAGCAAATTCAAAAAGTATCACATGTTATGCCCCTATATCTTTACAATTATTCATGAATACCCTAATAGTAATTAAATAACTTAGGTACCTACTTAGAAAGATATATTTCAATATATTAAAAAACTTACAATGTTTTTGAATTTCGAATCCCATCACTGCTTCGTTTTGTTTTGTATGAGCTGTCAGAATCTTATGACCAAATGACAGTCGGTCTGCGGCCGCCATAGATCACGTTTATAATTTTTATTTCATAGTGCGTGTTATTGAATGTTTTATAAATTTTTTATACACAATAATGTAGTTTTTGTGTGAAAAATATTTTTTTTATATGAATCAAGTATTTAAAGAGGCCATTATATAAGTAATTCGAAAAAAAATATAATTTATTGAATGTTTTATATTTTTTTTTTCACATTTAAGGTGGTTTATGTGTAAAAAATATTTTTTTGAATGAATGAAGTATTTTAAGAGGCCATTATAAAAGTAAATCAAAATATTATTATATATCATAAAATAATTTTATAGTACCTATACCTATATTCTAACTATGTTGAATTGTAATATTATCTTTTGTTATCCATGGATGACAGGATGACACTTGACAATAAATCGTATTTTGTTGTCAAACGAAAGTTACGGTTCGATTTTGAAAATAATTATTTTCAATTGAGTTTAATGAAAATAAAACTGGTGAGTCATTAATTGATTAAAATATTTGTAAGCTTATGCCATAACTTAAAACATTTATGCGTTGCTAAAACAGTTATGTTATAAGGCGGGAAGTGTCTTACCGAAATTACAGGATCTTAATAGTAATTAAAGTAATTAATTTTGTTTATATTTTTTCAGGTTCCTGTGGCCTGTGGCAAACGTGTTTTCAACAAGACTAATTGCTTTCATCCCACCTTTTTGACATAGCAATTAAGTACATACTTCTAAAGATCAAATTGATTGATAAAAGTGCATTTCTATGTAAACAAACTCAAAAGTTTTATTTTTGCAAGACAACATTATTTACCAAAATGGTAAGCTATGTAAGAATTTCATTAATTATGTTTCTTGAATTTCTTTATGTGTATTTTAATTCAGAAACATGTTGCAGATTCAATTTTAGAGTGTTCATTCAAATTTCCCATTTAGTTGAGAAGGGAAATAATTATATTGAAAAAATATTCAAAGGCAGCTTATGGGATGTAAAGAAGATTGACCATAATCAATAACAGACTCTTGCGGGTGCCAGTGATTTTATCAATTTTTACTACATATCATTATAAATAAGTTCTCTTTCTTCTTATGTGTTGTGGCCCGCTAAAAGCATATTATCAGCTTCATACAGAGTCTAAATGTATCTTAAACCATATTATATAAAAACAATAATGCTTCTGGCTCGACACAACACAAGCTGATACAATTAGTGTGTTTCTAGCAAATAGATTTTTATATATAACTACCGAGATGAAGTACTCCAATAGCTCTTCATAGTAAATAAGTGAAGCCGATTTGGCCGGCAATTTTGACAGTATGGTAGTCAAAACGGAACGTAAAAAATGATGTTGACATTTATAAAGATACTTAAAAATGATCAAATTTCACTTAGGTATTTCAATGTAAAAATATGTTTTATTGTAAAAAACACAAGAAATCGACTGAATAAATATACACCATACCACGTTCTTTTGGGAACCAAACTGTCAAAAGTTGCAATATTTCGGCTTCATTTTTGAATGCGAATCGGGATTCTACGTTATTGTATAGAATTCTGTGTTCTAGCATCAGATTTATTTAAACTTTAAATTTTTGATTTCGGTTATGGAATAAAAATGATATAATGTTGGGTTAAGAAGTGAATAACTAATATAACGGTGGGTCGGAATATCTTTTCTGGTTTCCATTTGTTTGGGAGAATATTTTTTTTACTCTGCTGATTTAACAATAAAACTTTGAGATTATACATATTTTATTTATATAGCTTTTCAATTGTTGATTTTATGTTTTATGAATTAAATAATGATTGGAAAAAAAATAAATAAAAATTCTTTCATTCATTCATTCATATACTTATAAGAAATGATACTACTACTAAAATGGTTCTACCTTGAACAACTTGACATTTTTCAGAAGCCAATAACTTAAATTTGAATTTGTTTCCTATGTACATTTTGGTTCAAATTTTGTTTAATTTTAATAGATAATGGCATTTATCAATAAGGAGAAGAAGAAATACCTAAATTGGATATTGATATACCTGCGTTGATTCATTGAAAATTTCCTTATAGGTAACTTCATATATTTTTTAAAATTATATTGTAGTGGTGTAGTTTTGTTTTGATTCCAATGCCTTTCTCAAAATGATATTAAATAGTTTTGCCTAATTGCCATAGAATTTTTCACCTATAACATAATAATAATACAACATCTATTGACGTCAAGTGAGCATCTCGGTAGGTTTCGAATTCTACTATGGGCAATTAATTCTTCAACTTCCTGTGACGAGTCTGGGGATTGCAGATTTATAAGTTGAACCACCAAAATAGAGAGTATTGTTAATCTATGTAGGTGAGTTTATTTGCATAATCAAGTTGATTTTTATTCGCTCAGTAATAATCTACCAGATGTTGTTACTTGCATCTTGAAGTTATAACACATCAACCATTGATGTCAAGTTACATGCAAAACTCTTCAACAATTTTTGGCGATTATTTTGAGTTTGATGTATCCAGACATGGAAATGAAATTTATGGTAATCATAGATACAAATTTTTACAATTTCTCAAATATATTTAATGTGATTAATAAATTTCTAAAATTACAAAATTTTCATAGTAAAATCTGCGTAAACACAGATGGCCATCTTTTGAAAACAAAATTACTCATGTAAATGTTGCATGGAACCAAAGTTTGACAGAATAAAAATGTATTTAAAAGATTCAAGATTGTTTTGAAATAAAAATAAATGTAATTCAAACCATATAAAACACATTTATTTTTATCAACATTAAAATGAAAGTACATTTTCAGATTACTTTTCGACTAACGTTTGAGGTCGGTAAAACAGCTGCCTTTATCATTAGCCAATCGCATAAAATTTGTACCATTCCACACATAGAGAATGTAGTCAAGACTCAAACCATATTGAGAGTAAAACTTTCATATTATTTAGGTAGGTTCGTATTATATTACTATTAAAGGAATTTTTTACCCTTCTATTGAGCAGTGAAATTGAATCAAGTGTAAGATGTAACATATTATGATACATGCAGTTTTTTTTCCATGTATATGTCAGACTATAATTTTTCTTCTTTCTTTTTTATAAACATTAAAACTGTCATTCTTCTCTCTTTTTATGAATTGTGAAAGTGTAATTCTTCTTTTTCTGTGCTTATGTCAGTTAAGCAATGGGAAGCTAGACTAGAACAATAGAACCTGTTTAATTACCTACCGATCAAGCCTGACATTCGGAATTAAAAACGTAAAGCAAGACGGGTATTAGCTAGTATATTAATAATGGAGCGTTAATATCGTTTTTGTGAAGGCATTAAGGGCAATCAAATTATTTTTAATCTCCGTTGAATCATATTATGTATTAACCTCGATAACCTTTTGTTATGTAAACGTCACATGACAGTGATGGAAAACCATAAATAAATGAAAAAAGTGTGCCTTTTGTTTATGGACATATAAATTAATCTGAAATCGCCAAATTATTTCATCAATAATATTGGGGAGAAATTAATTGAGTAGAAGCAATGTATTTTACTGTAGGTATACTAGCTTTACCGACAGACGTTTTCCTGTCCTAACTTCCATGTGAATATTGATTTCGAATTGGTATTAAAAAATGTTACTATCAATATAATTCCGATCTTTGAATTATAATATGGCATAGATCACTCTCTCGAGAGTGAATTGCCACTTCATAAAAAGAAGAAGAAGAAGAGTTATAATAAAACAACGGAAAAAAGATTTATCGATATCGGTCCAGCCGTTCCTGCGTGATGCCGCGACCAAAGAAAATAGTCAGAAATCTATATATATAAATATTCAGCTGCTTCAGCGGCTGCCCCTAAGGCCTTAGATGGTGTTTGGTGGAATCTGGTCGAATAGTCGAGCGCACTAGGGCTCTTTTTGGTACACGTAGTACCCAAAACGTTTCAGAAAGCATCCCTTTTCTAAGTATGTTCAGATTGAGACAGTGAGACATACTGTGCTAAGCTGTCCCATTAAAAAAATGAGGATTACTCGAAGAGGTTAATAATAGGGTACTTTAAAAATATTGGCTCGTAGTTTGTTGTAACTCTGTTACCATGGTCGTATGTAGGTATACGGAAGAAGAAGAAGAACAAAAAGTATCACGAGAGAATTTATACGCTAGTGCACCCGGCGCAGACCTATCATATCTACTATCATGGAGAGGAGAAGAACACGGGAGAGCAGTGGGGCTAGTACGAGTTCAATCAAAAGCAAATTGCACGCTAATAAGCGCTTATTTGCCTGCAGATAGTGTTCGAAAATCAAACAGTACCGGATTTCACTCACTAACTGACGGGAATGTTTTTTGTATGGGCTGCGGAGCTTTCCGAAGTAATATGTAGGGGCGCTATACACGTTTCCATACAACATATTTATATTTTACGCCAGCGTATAGGTATGTCACGGAAACTTCAAATAGGGGTGCATATTATATTAAAAGCTGTTGACGATTGTTATAGGACTGGACGAGATAATATTAACGAAGAAGCCTGAACTATTAGGGTCATTGATAGCCCAGGCGGGGATTTGGAGACACGTTCTCAGGATTCAGAGGGTCGAATGACCTCTGGATAAAACCTTCAGACATGAGGAATACGACTAGGACGAAGAAACATAGGTTTGAAGGTGGTTCTTTAAATGAACATGGTCCCATTCAAACTGACCAAAAACCCGACTGCCTGAATGGTATAATAGGTATTATAGGTACAATTTGTCAAATCATATTCCATTAACAATACGTTACCTACATACATAGGTTGAGCGGATTACATTAAAATATAAATGAACCGATAATTTATTATTCGTTGTGTGGATATTGTTTTGGAGGTGACACTTTATCATACCTCACCTGTCAGTGGTTGTGTAATTTCGAATTCAAAACAAAAGAGAACTGGGGATCATTTTGTTTGAACGAATGATATACGCGATATTTTATTCAATATACCTATGGATGTCATATAATGGAGATATTACCGCAAATGTAAAAAGCCTTTGCATACAATTCCTAGGAAATGTGTAAGTATCTAGAATGCCGAGCACATAAGAAATCCAAAGACACAAAGGATAGAAGTCTTGTTCAACCACTTAAAACTCGAGATCAGCTGAACAGATTTTTATGATGTTTGGTTAATAAGATTCTTCTCTGCTCCGGATAACAGTTTTTATATGTATTAATACGTGATGGAAAACTTTGTGAGTATTTTTACGAAAATTGGGCTGACGAAAGAGTATGAAATTTCGCACATTTATAGTGTATATAGGGTAGGAGTGGCAAATGCTAATATTTTTTTAAAATTAAAAAAAATAGATTAAATCAATAAAAAACATTACAAACACTGTTGTAATGTATTTGATACACACACTCTTCCACAGACTGCTTATAAAGATCATCAACTTCATAGAAACAAAAGAAGAAAAGCGCTTCATAATGGACGCAGAAAGCTTTTTGAAGGCGGTGTATTCAAATGGAAGGTGGAGCTTCTTTTTCAAAATACAATTTACCTGTAATCAAATTGAGAATATATAAATATTGTTTGTCTTAATAATAATAATAGAAAAAACTTTTACATACCTATCGACATTTCAAATTTGACGTACCCATCTCATTGCTTTGGAAAGAAAATTGTGAAATAGCCTCAATAATGTTCACACTTATAATTTGAATTAGTTATGGTCGAATTTCGAGCACTGGTCGACCACTAGTAAGTTTTAAAAAAAAATCGTAAAATGGATAGAAAATAATCCACCTGAGTATGTAATTGTATTGGGGTCCAAGGAAATGTTACGCGCAATAAAAGAGCATTTAATGCCTCTCAGCCACTGCATTTCAACTCGACTCTCACCTACAAGTGGAGGACCCTGTTACGTTGGCCCAGGCTGAAACGGCGGTTACATTCGGTCCCTGTGGATGCTAGGGTCAACAAGCCGAAGAGAGTACGGGGTGCCTTGCATGGCTGTCCAACATGCAGAGCATTTCCTACACCTGATTCCTTTCCGCCTGCCTTCTATGAGCCCTCCCATCCATATTCACCTAGTCCTATCATTCCGGAAGGAGTAAACCTTTCTGCCCAAAAATCCCCAATCCAAGGTGTCATTCGACCCGTGCCGAGGGATGCGTGACTAACGGGTAGGTTAGTAACTAACGGAGGCTCCCTGATACCAGGCAACCTCAGGGTGACTTTTTGCCTTACCCCTACATGCAGGGATCTGTAGGGGCGGACTTTTATTTCCCTAGTTCTGGCTATGGAGGATGTACATGGCACCTTTGTAGAGCCGACCTGGTGTGATGGATATAATAGGTACTTCCACATCAGTGGTCAAAGTGGACATAAGTTCACATGATCAAAATAATTTGTTGCAACCGAGAGATGGGAATCCTGTTGGGACCTATCTTTCAAAAAGAAGATTAAGGAGACCTTTTGCGGAGGGCAGGAGCCGGGAAGAGGCACTGTCACTCTGCAAGAGGCCTCTGGAGACGTGGCACAATAAGAGGCAGCGCTCCACGAATCCATTGAAGGATGTCACAATAGATCTTATTGGTCGCGGTGACTCAAAGGGCATATGGTCCTTTGACCTTCTTTACAAAAAAAAAAAAAAAATGTAATTGTATTTATTTCAAGAATGATCGATTATTAATACAGTAGATATATTTCGTAATATTAAAAAAGAAGAAGTTGAAACGTGTAAAAACTAACCTCCCTTTTCTTCTGATTTTAACATTGTAAATAAAACAAAGGACTACATTTTTTATTCTTCGTAAAAAATACATTATGTAGAGGAGTTTATGATATTATTATCATAAAATAATCTTTCGATGGATAAATATATTCAAGTATTACGGGTTAAAAAAAATAACTTCGAATATAATTTCGAATTAAAAAATGATGAAAATATTAACATTCTATAAATTTCTCATTTCGTTGAATAATTCGAGAGAGAAATAATTTTATTCAATCGATAGAAGCAGACGCGAATATTTAGAAGCAAAAAAAAAACAAAAAACTTATGAAGTTGAAATGCAATAAAAATAAGACGGAGAGTATTTTAATTCAAGCCGGATTCTCTTTTAGAAGCAGACTTCGAGCGTTTTTCTTCATCTTCAGACTTCAATATGTGAACACCCTTGATGTCGTTGTCTTCTTATTGCCAATATTTGCTTGACATTTTCGAAAAAAAAGTGATACTTCGTTTTTTTTTTCTATCTCATCGTATTTCAATAAGTGTTTTTGTGCGATAGCTCAGAAAACAATATACTCCCTTAAGAAATGCCAAGCCTTTGACGTACGAATAAACGCATGGATGAAGCTTAGTGACATGAATGGTTTTCTCTCGAAAAGCGAAATTTGAAATATTCTGTGGCTTATAGACGTATTCATATGAAAAAACAATGTAAATTCATAATATTATGTAAAAAAAAACAACTCTAGGTAATTTTTTGAATGATCTGCATCAGGCATAATATCATGACATATTATGGCATCGAATTTAGATCTAACTCAAAAAGGGAAAGAGCTTTCTTCGCATAACAGAGATGAAGAATTTTCTGCCCCATTGCAGAAACAACACTTCGAGAAAGAGACAGAAACTTCGATATTAAAAGAAACCGTTTCATCGACGATATTGTACAATTCGTAGAAACATTGTCATCGAGGAAATTGTGCAATTACTAGAAACTTTGTTATCGAGGATATTGCGCAATTAGTAGAAACTTTTTCATCGAGGATATTGTGCAGTCAGATGGACTGGACAACGTTTCTGGAGAGACCATGTAGATTGCAGATCCTAAAAAGGCTATCCTAAAAAGACTGCAGTTAGACGACCTCTAGATCCTTCGAAGACAAGATACTTTCTAATGAGAAGAAGAATTAGATGATTGATATTAGAATTCATAATATGCGGGTAGTCCATTGCACAAATTGTCCAAAAATGATACTTATCTCAAATTTCAAATTTTGAAACGCCAAGCTTATCATTGAGGATATTATAAAGTAACATTTTTTGTCATGTTTCTTTTACATTTTTATTCTTAGGCCAAGATGTGCAAAAAGAGACCCGATAATTATTTCAAAAGGTGATTGGTTGCAATGAGCACAGGGAATCTCTACATCTCTAATATAAATTAAAGTCGGGTTAGTGCGAACAACTAACAGCTAATAACTCGAGATAAGCTCAACAGATTCTTCCGATGTTTGATTTATTGGATTCTTCTCCGCTCTGGATAACAGAATAACTAATAAAAAGTTGAATAAATCGATAAGAACTTATGTAAATTACAATATTAAAGTTTGTACAGAACGGGTTCGGTATCGGTACCGCCACCGACATCTGTTGAGGAAATAGGTAGATTGATATTTTGATAGAAACATTATAGAGATAGGGCAATGTTTTCCATATTTTTCTACAGATGGTGGTATAATGATTGAAATTAAAAATATCGTTTTTGATGGTAATTTTTCAAGCTTTTTTATAATTTGTTAACATCTATAATTATAAAAGAAAGTCGGGTTAGTGCGAACACTTATAACTCGAGATCGGCTGAACAGATTTTTATCGTTTTATTTTATTAGATTCTTCATCGCTCCGGATAACAGTACTATTAAAAAATCGAAAATGGATGGAAAATAGTATGAAATAATATAATATTACAGTTAGTATGGATAGGGGGAGTTTTGGTGCTTTTGAAATAACTGATTAATTATTACCACATAACTTTTGATTTTTTTACAAAGAGTTCACCAGATGGAAAAGGTTGTACGAATACAACTAGTTAGGTTTACGAATTATTCTTGATCTGACCATGTCGGAAAATATTAAAAAATTGAGACAGTTGCAAAAAATTATTACGAAACATCTTTTCATTTTAAACTCAATGTATTTTTTTCATATAATAATATTAGTGTTTTGACACAAATCATACAACAGAGTAAGTATGTAGATACCTTAGTTCAACATAATAATTTTTATTTATACTCAATATATCATACGCTTTTTATTAAATCGAATATGTGAAATATTTTTCACATTAAAAGAATACGAAGCTAAAATATAAAATTTTTCTCCTCTATCAAAAATTGGTCCACAAATTAACGAAAAAAGGTTTTGCTGACCTAAAAATAATCCAATATAAAAGATTGTTGACCTAAAAACAATCGTACAAGATTGCTTAATTACGTTGACATAATTAGACAATCTGTTTCCAGCAAGTGTCATCAATAGGAAATAAGGAGATATTTTTGAGAAGTTCGCCGAGGTTGGTGTTGGAAGACTCGACCTATTATGGAATTAAGAGAAATAAGTTACCTAAACGTAGGTGTTTTGTGATTATACGTGTTTAAAATTCATGATCACTGCTATTTTTCAACTCTCGTCTTGAAATAAGCTATATTTTTTTCAATAAAAAGGATGACATAAAAAAGAGCAGAGCACTTAGTTGTTTCCATTCTTTTCAGGTCTTTGACAATATAGGTGTGAGATCTATGTAATGGTCTGCCGTGATCCAAACTTCCGGCATGAGCTCTAGTAATGTTAGTCGTTCTAAGATCTTAGTCTCTTATCATCAACATCTCGTCTATCTGAACGTATTTATATTTATTTTTGAAATTCTATTTTTTATGTAGGATCAGCCTCACGACCACCCCACAACGGTGGTGAGACTGGAGGGATGACCAATGCATCGTAATCCTATAATCCTTATTCCTTATCCCATCCTATAATTCCCCTCCTATCCCTTCATAAGTGAGCAAATTTAGAATTTTTTTCAATTAGTTTCTTGTATCACTACTTGTTTTACTAATGCCTCTTGGTTGGCTGGCAGATATATTTATTTATTTATTTAATAAAGGCAATATTTCCCCCTTCAAAAAGATGGGGATTTTTAATTTATATTTTATATTATATTTTTATTTTTAATTTTTTAATTTTTTGTTATAATTTAAGGTATATTCTTTTCATTTGTATATTTTTATGTAGAAGGCTTTTTTAGGCCGTTGATGAATGAATGAATAAATAAAATAAATAATACACAATCATATATTTACATTAACTATGAAGTTTACAGTAAAATTTTAACCACATTGTGAAAGACAATCCGAAAGCAATGTACGGGCAACTCACATCTATCAAAATATGTAGAAAGGAAACCTCACCAAAGCGGGATTATCGTATAAGTCAAACAGATCTTATACATGTAAGTTCTGTTCTTATTATTGTTTGTTATTGATTTAAGTTTCACTTTGTTTATGTATAAATTACATATATTATATCTGCAGTATATCGTAGTTTATAAGTTGTGCTGAAAGAATGAAAATAAAATAAATGTATTAAATGAATACATATTTTTTTCGCTTTTTTATTAGATTTTGTTGTTTGAATCGATTTGATTATTGTTGTTCTGGGGCCGAAGTCAAGTGCCGTAAGATGGCCGTCAACGGTATCGGTCAGTCGGTGTTCCAATGATTAGGTATAGCGTAAAACTGTCGTTTCCCATATTTAAAAAAAAATCATTCTATTATTAAAATTATAACAACGTAAAAACGAATATAATATAACAACAATGACTCTAACAATTATTTAGTGATGTTCGATTTTTAAATGGAACAAATCACTATGGGCTTACGACCGTCTTCTGCTGTTATTTCGAAGGCTCGAAGGTTAACAACGTTCGTCATTAGGTGGTAATGTTTAAGTCTCCGAAACTCCTAATCATGAGAATTCTTGTCATGTTTAACATGTATAAAAAAAGTAGATATTTAATAATTAATGAAATATAAAGATAAAAGTTGTAAATTATTGAGAACAAGAGAGCAACCAAATGTTAAGACTGCGACTGCTAAAAACGACGGATTTTACGTTATAGGTATTCATGGGAACACCGACCGCCAGATACTGTTGGCGGCCCATTTTATTGCACTTGACTTCGGTCCATGAACTTTGATATTCTTCTTCTTTCGAGAATCAACATCAATCTCTTCTTTGATGACGATAAAACGTATGATCTGGGTGCCGGATGTTATAGCTTATCCAAAATTTCCATCTGTTAGCCTACCCCGTTTCTTTTTTGTTTTTTTTTGCTGTCACACACAGCATACATAGCTTTGACTCTGGAACCTCTTGTTCAGAATTCGACACCTTCTAATGATCTAAGATGTTATTGTCAGTGAGAAATATGTTCTATCATACCGATTGTTACTGTTTCTTAGAATTGAATTAAGCCCCAAACGTATATGGACACTTGAGTATTGAGGGGTGTTTCATCAGAAAAGACAATACGTATACGGGGACACGATTCAATATTATCATTTGGGGCATTGCGGTGAGTTTGGGCTCGTAGTTTTTCCTATTTATTAGACGCAGTAAACCTTTTTTTGTACCTATGTACATTCGAGAGATATTCTGTTTTGCGGTAGATATAAGTTTGTTCTCAAGCAAAAACAAAGACAGATCCACTTAATAGTAGGGACACGTCCCTGTAAATAATTTGTAAGTCTAATGTAACGATGATCCATTCCTTTTTATGTCGGTAATTTGGGACTTTTTTTTTGACAAGATAATACTTTTTAGCCGGTGACACTGACGAATATATTATTTTTGTGTATACAAGTTTGTTTCCACTCTATAATTTGACTTCAACCCGACACAATTTGTAAATTTTTTTGTTGCTATGAAGGTATGTCGTATAGTTTTCTATAAGCTGTCAAATATCGGCTGTCGTTGTGTCAGCCATTTTAGCTAAAGTATTGTCAAAATAATGTCGTTTGTTCCTGTTTCGTCTCACTTTTATGATTTTATACAAAGTGTGTACATATTTTTTTACAAGTATTGTACTTTACAGATCTGATCTTTACTAGTATTGTACCTTATTTTCATTGAATGCATTACTGTTTTAACCAAACAACCTTACACAAGACACAGTTATCCATGGCAACAGTAGTCCTATCAGTCTGCGACAAGCCATCGGATCATTATATGACACCTTTTTTGATTGCTCGAGAAATATAAATACGGTGCAATTGACCTAGCCAGCGCAGTCTGTTTATCTATGAAACTGACTATTCTTATAAACTGGTAGGGATCTAAGGCCTCGGTGTTGTAACTACTTTATGGCTTTGGGATGTAATTTTCTTCTTAGCAAGATTGTTGCGTCTTGTTGTCATTCCAAATTACATTCTTGGCTCCCATCCAGAAAGCCACTGCACTGCCTCCGTGATCGACTTGTGGATATCCGTCCATCAGTTTCCTTCGTACCTTATTCCTGGATACTCCATCAGAACTGGAGGATTTCAATCTGACCGGGGCTCATCGAAGACTCAACTGTCAGAGTACCGGGATGCAATCTCCCCCGACTTTGGGTTCAACAGAATAGAATACGCACAGGTCAGAACTGCTGCAACTATATTATGTGGAAGAAGAAATCTCCTGAGTGGAGACTGTGGGGATCTCTCCCAAACTATACAACAAATTGACCATCATTGATAGCTCCATATATTTTGTCTAGGATTTTTCTTTCAAACGCGTCCAGCCTGTTTAATAGGATTATTATTATTATTATTATGTTTATGGCATCCCATCCCTTGAGGGTAATAGGATTATATTTATTTACAAAACCAACGCGCGACCCATTATAACGTACATTATAGAATCTAGAGCGGATACCGCCATAACAAAAAATGCGCTAAGAGTCTCAGAAATGAAGACTCTAAGAAGCATTGCTGGGAAGACCCTCAGAGATAGAATAAGGAATAGAGGGTACGGGAAATATGCGAGGTTGAAGATATAGTAAGATGGGGAACGCAAAGAAGAAGATACTGGTATGCACATGTGAGGAGAATGGACTCATCCAGATTCCCTCACATTGCATTCTACGGCCAACCCTATGGAAGACGACTCCCAGGCAGACCACAAAAGAGATCGACTTCGCAAGAGACAAACCCCACCTCTTAATAACAGGTCTTCAGGCCTAGAATAAGAAGAAGAAGATATGTATTTATTTATTGAACAAATTTTTTCAGTAAAAAAAAAATCACAAATTTGAATATGTACCAAGTATTACATACCAAATGATATAGTTATTTAAATATTTTTTTTGCTTCAGTCACCAAAAAAAAAGAACTAGAAAATAAATGCTGAGTCAGTTTTTTTTTTATCAAAATCCTTCGATCTAAAAAAAAACTCAAATATGTATAAGATAGTGGGATCTATTTTCATTTGGTTTATTTTCCCCATGTACACAGCCGAAACAAACATTCTTCGGCGAAGCCTTTAAAGTGGATATACCATTTTGGTGTAAAATTTATCTTGGGTTGGAGAGTCTTCTCGGTTCGGAGCATCCATTATTCATGAAATTTCTTGGATATGTTGATACTGTACCGTACCTTTATCTACCCTTACCGCCTGCTTTCTATCTCCATCTACCTCCAGCGCTCCTTCACTCCGCCGTAGGGTAAACCACACAATAACTAGCCACACGTGAAACTTTGTTGAATTAATAATATAATTATTATAGTGTATTGTATTAGTAGTTTCTAGTTCGGATTTTCTCAGCCTTCGTTACATTATTTGGATAACTTATCAAATCAAAAATAATGCTTATAAGATATTGTTGAGGGGAATCTATATATTCATACGTGAAGCAAAAATTTCGTGAGCATTTTTACGAAAATAGTGCGGACGTAGGAGTATGAAATTTCGCACACATATAAAGAAAAAATGGCAAAAGCTAATAAAATATATATTTTTTTAAATTATGCATAAAAATTCATTAAATCAATGAAAAAAAAAAACATTACGCACAATACTGTAATGTTATGTAGTTGATACTCGCACACACTGCCATGTATTTGACATTGACACAAACAGACAGCATTTATTCTTTTGTTTATCTGTAATCAAATCGAGTACAGATTAATATTGTTTGTCTTTAATATTAACATTTGAAATTTGACGTATCTATGTATGTTATTGTTTTGGAAAGAAAATTGTGAAATAGCACTCGCTCAGTCTTTGACAATGGAATCTAAATAATGTTCAAACTTATAATTATTTAAATTAGTTATCGTCAAATTTGGAGCATTGGTTGACCACTAGTTCCAAAAAATTTTCGTGAGATACCCTTTCGTCCGGAATTTCACGTACCTACATGTTTTTGTCCGGATAAGATTAGATGTCCAAGCAAGCAAAATTTGAACCAAACGCATGTATAGAAATCAATATAAAATCAAATAAAGCAAAAGTATTCGTTCACAATATTTTTGGTGTTCTTTTTTTAAATGTTTTAAGTAGTATAAATGAATTGATATATTATCATATTATCTTCATATTAATTCAGTTTCCTACCTATTTGCTTATGTTATGTAGCCACATCAATCCCGAAAATACAATACGTTTTGTCAGATATCATTCTGCGTGGAGTCGTGTAAAACCTCTTCAATACAGTTTACTGCATTTTGTTTAATGTATTTTAAACTTTTAATAAATGTTATTTTTTAAGGATGTTCGTAGTAAATACAGAAATCTTTTGAAAACAACATTATTCGTGTAAATTTTGTTAGGTAACGAATTGAGACGGTATGAAAATATATTAAAAAGATTAATGATTCATTTGCAATACAAATAAATGTAGTTAAATAAAATCTCATTATGTAGATATTGCTCAAGCCTTTTCATCTTGTTTTGTTAAGCTTAGTAACGGGAAGCTGAATATCTGAAAAAAAGCATTATATTGTGTTAATATAAGGGTGAAAACTCTGTCAATATCATCAGAGTTGAAAGTAAATATCAACAATGGTGCTTGAATATCCAATACTGTTGTTGAACTCATGGAATCTCGCTGGTCGATAACTGTGTGGTTTTCTCAAGTATTATTTGCGCTAAGTAGGGCCCTCTGAATCAGAAACAATGTAAATAAAAGTTT
Organism: Mystacides longicornis; assembly: GCA_963576905.1. Classification (NCBI taxonomy): domain Eukaryota; kingdom Metazoa; phylum Arthropoda; class Insecta; order Trichoptera; family Leptoceridae; genus Mystacides; species Mystacides longicornis. The sequence continues at coordinate 30,444,770 of OY756426.1, read as the reverse complement.
AAATGAATATTCTTCAAAATTTGAATTGTTTAACAGTTGAGGGTAAAAACTTCTCATAGCATTTTTATTCAGTCAACACTGAGGTAGCTTCGTAAGTGGTGAAAAGTTACCTTCAATTATTATTGAGAGTTCTTTCTCGATAACTCCTGCATAAAAGTTTTAATTAATTGTTATAAATATATTTTTGCTCATTGAAATAATAATTGTAGTATCATCGAAATTTAAAGATTTTCTCTATTTTAAAAGCCAGTAGAAAATCTTAAATAGTTTAAATATACGTGTTTTCAAAACTAGTAATGTACAATGTAGGTATTTTCTCAAACCTTGATCAAACTCAAATATCTAATATGAATGAAAGTCAGATAACAGAATAACTAATAAAAAGTTAAATAAATGGAAAATAAATGATATAAAATATTATATTAAAGTTAGTATGGAACGGATAGCACCGGTACTGTCACCGCCATCTGTCGGGAAAATAGGAGTTGTCTGGTAGATTGATATTTTGGTAGAAAGGCCGTATAACTTTTGATTTAATATACATGACTACTCATTTTTCACAATGATGTTCTGTTACCCAGCAATAGTTTATTGACTTTGAGGCGGGACGAAGTTCGATGGGTCAGCTAGTTAAACAATAAAAATGCGACCTGCGCTGCGTATATCGTCGTTCAAGATGCGATGGTACCACTTCATACCCAATATTTATATATAACATAAATCAACCGAACACCAGTGCTCCAATAACAGCTGGTATGAAAAGAATACAAGTTGAATTTGAACCGTAATCCGCCAGCCAGGACTACATTTCTGTGATTAGGTACCTATTTAAAAAGTATTAGACAAGTTTTCAGCCTGCCTCAAATGCTTACCCACAATATAGCTTTTGTCCTCTTGTTGTTAATGTCAAAATATAATTAGATATGATGATAGACGGAGAACAGTGTCTCCGGAAGACTAGTTCCTGGAAGCTGTGTCCCTCATGGATGGCTGATGAAAAGGTTGGAGTAATCTGCAAAGTTTAATGAGCTTTAAAACATGATTCCAGATGGAGTGGTCAGATCATGTCACGGCTGGTTGCATTTCTAAAGGCTAAAATATCACGATTATTGATTAAGTTAATGCCAATCTGTGAACAGGTTTTGTAGCTTTCATACTTCGTGACTGTATCGAAGTATTTTGGTAAAATGAATGAACGTAATAATATTAACGAATATGTTACAATTAATGGCTCTAACAATTCATTACAGATGTTCGATTTTTAAATGGAACAAACCACTACGGGCTTACGACCGTCTTCTACTGTTATTTCGAAGGCTGGTTTAGTGTGATCACTTAACGTTAACAACGTTCGTCATTAGGTGGTAATGTTTATGTCTCCGAAACTCCCAATCATGAGAATTATCGACATGTTCAACATGTCGAAAAATCCCATGTATGCAACAAGTAGATATTTAATAATAATTGATGAAAATTAGTGATAAAAAGTTGGAAATTATTGAGAACAAGAGAGCAACAAAATTTAAAGACTGCGACTGCTGTCATGTATTTGGCGCCAGGATATGAATATATCCATTTTTGTTAACGTCTCATCTTTATTGCCTATTGTTCTGTTTGGTATCGGCCTATAAAAGTGTCTCATATGTATAACTTTATGACTAAACATATTAGACCTCGGTAGCCTAGAGGTATAGATGTGGACTTCAGATCACGAGGTCCCGGGTTCGATTCCCGGTCGTGTCAGTGTTTTTTCACTTGAAATTTCTACCCGGGGCGCGGAGTTGGCCTGTCTGAGATTGGACGGCACCGGTCGAATATAAAAAAAAATGGCAATAAGTTCCGCCGGCTATACTGACACCTTTATATTGGAAAAGTTTTAATAATAATTAATTAATTAATTATTTCCTAGGAAAACGGCGCCGTCGTATAGCGGCCGTAATACAGAAGGGTTAATGTGTTTAAACTTCCGTCTGTTAATTATGGCCACTATACGATTCCATCGCTTTCATAGGAAATCTGAGATTAAGGGTCAAACAGTAATATTATTTTCAGACCCAGTAATGACCCTTTTAAAATAATGTAAAATTTCTGAGAAATAAAGTAAAACTACCTTTGATAAAGGAAGTCTTCTCAATATTCTTCATCTGCTGACAGTATTGGGGTTGTATTTTTTTTAAAACATTGAAAAACTGTATGTACATTGTACATATTATGTTTCCATTTAAATAAATCAATAATATAAAAACTTTTACTTTAAACTAAAACGGTTACTTCAACACTTATAACTCGAGATCGGCTGAAAAATTTCTTCCGATTTTTGATTTATTGGATTCTTCTCCGCTCCGGATAACAGAAACACTATTCAAAAGTTAAAAAATGCATAAGAAATAATATAAAATATAATATTTCAGTAATTATGGAACGGATTTCCTGCGACGCCAACGCCATCTATGAAAAATTCTATTGACACATATTTTTTATTTACCTGACATAAAAACTATTTGCACACAGCTTTTTGAAGAATTTTTTCAAGCTTTTTTCTAATTCGCTAACATTGAAGCGCATTGTTTATAAATTAAAACGCCATAAGTGAATAAATCTGTAAAAGTGAATAAATTTCCGACCTCGGTAGCCTAGTTGTACTAGCGTGGACTTCAGATCCGAGGTCCCGGGTTCGATTCCCGGTCGGGTCAGAGTTTTTAAGTGTTTTTTCACTTGAAATTTCTACCCGGGGTTGGCCTGTCTCAGATTGGACGGGACCGGTTGACTGGAAAAAATTGCCTCAGGCAATAAGTTCCACCGGCTATACTGACACCTTTGTATAGAAAAGTGTTATATTTATTTATTTATATTTATTTAAATCTAATGTTGAAATCAAATTGTCGTTTGACACAAACTGTAAGTTGTTGAATAGTTGGTAATGATAATATGTGGTTTAAAACAGATGCATCGGTTGCGGTGACATTGGTTTAAGATAATTTATCCTTTCGACCGTGGCTACTCGGTGGAACATACTGCGAACTTATTTGAAAGAAACAAAATATTTAGTTTTTTTCCACAATTTTATTCAGCTAACCGGTTTTCGAAGACCGAACGTCTTCTTCGTCAGGCTAGTAGATAATTACAAAAAGTGATTCAACAGATAATAGAAGCTATATAATTAAAAAATAGAGAGAAAAAAGTTTTTGTCTCTATAGTTATATAGCTCATTGTTGAATCACTTTTTGTAATTTAGTTGTAATGTCTGTCGGGGTCGGGACAGCTAGGAATATATTAATGATTATAGAATGTTCTAGAAATACAAAATACGTAATTTCATGTTTATGTACGTATTGATTTGGTTTCTTTACCGAACTCTCCTTGAATGGCAAGTCCTGTTTATAATCATAATAATGTGGGATTTACTGAATTGAAAGACAACAATGCTTCGTCCCTTTTTACTTCATTAATGATGTTCCATTTCTTTCATCTATCTTCCTAAATAGGGTGGAATCTTGTATCTCTTATATTCTGTATTGTTATCCTTTATATCAAATCATCGTGGCATATTTACATAATTATTATACCTTATGATATTATGAAAAGAGGGATTTTATTTTTCGTTTGAACTTTTAATAAGAATGGTCTTAGACTTAATCTATTTATACCTTCTCTCTGATGAAATTATTCCGTATTAGGTATTTCTTTTGTCATTTCGTTGGTTGATTGAACTGATGGTCTTTTGCAGCTCAAAGCAGTTGACATAATATCATGTATTGTAATCAAAAAGAAAGGGTCCACGGTGTCAAACTAGAAAATGCTGTACGAGTTGAACTTAGAGAACTTGTGATGAAAAACATCCCTGCAAGAATTTCAATTTTATTTTAATAAATCTAATATTCTAGAAATATAATCAACACAAAGTTATTAACAATGATAAACTAGCCAAGTACCATCAATTACTCTTCAGAAAGTATCCCACAACGCAGCACAAAACATTTTTATCTATGAAAGTGTAATTCTAGAGTTGTTGTATTTTTTCTTGAATTGATTTGAACTTTAATAATCGATGTCTTCCTGAGGATATTCTTCCGTAGGCCGTAATCGTTGCATCCAAAAGCCAACCCCTTATTAGATATAATATTGGATGCACAGATGAAAAAGGAAGAAAATCCTTTCTCAATTCATTAAACAAACGGACAAAGACAAAAAATCCAGCAATCAAAAACCTATAACAGACAACTTTCCATATTAGGTACCTTTATTATTATTATTTTGAAAAATACTCTTTAAAGCAGCGGTCGCCAAACTTTTTGACCTCACGGACCAGTTAATTCATCCCGCGGACCACTTAAATATATTTATAAAAAAAATTGTGATCAAAGAACACATAAAATGTACCTAGTTAATAAAATGAAACTATTAATAGTAACCAAGTTATGAAAGCTTTATTAATAAACCATAATAAAATACTTAACATGATGAGTAAGTATATTCCACATTGATCTGAAATTTTCTCGCGGACCACCACTTTGGCAACCGCTGCTTTAAAGATTCCATCATTAATCTTTGTTAGACTTAAAAATATGAAGAAAAAGTGCAACAAAATATTTGGTACACTTGTTGACAAAATATTAAATAGGATATTATAGTAAGAGAATAATATGCCTTTATCATAAATTAATAATACCCCTAGAATCTGTAGAACGAACCGTAGGAAATATGAGAGCGCGTATGTACCGTCACGCAGTGTGCTCTCTAATGAATATTCGATTATGGAATGAACAGACCATGTAAAACACAGGACCTGCTTCCAAATATTATTATGTCACTTCGTTTTACCTATGTGGACTTATTTCCGCCATCCTCGTTTTGGTGAACCATGTGAATAAACCTTAAAAGAACAGCGAAATTCTGATTTAATTTTGCTTTATTTCTTAACTAGTTACCCATATTTTTATCTAGGTAATACTCTATCCAATCTTTCGTCTCCGAATATGGTCATCAGATCATACATCTTAAAATCTTCCGTTTTAAATTGCGCACTTTGAAGCTGTGGTTGAACGAGTGAATAAGATATCTGCCACTGGCCCATTTGAAAACATAACATTTTGGGCAGGGTATCATAATAATGAAAGATCTCACGAAGATTTGAAACCAACCGTGAGCCAATATTTAAAAGACATGAAGTAACGATTCCGTCTTGAGGAGAGAGATCTGATATAGCTTCTTACATTTAATGTACGGCAAATTGCAACGGATTTATTTATTTATTTGAAGATAGAAGCTAGAAAAATGCAAGCTATACGTCTGTCAAAGAACTAAAAGGCTTTGAACTAAAAACTTTGTGATTTCGGAATTGAAATATCAGTGACTGTCTCACCAATACACGCCTATTTTGATAAATACCTTCTGTTCATGAATAACTCATGGCCGTGTAACGAAACTAACGCGCCGTGAAATAAAAAGGTCAAGTCCAGAACCATCTCCGTGCAAAGGTGGATCAGGCCCTTTTATATCAATGTGTAATTTTTTTATAAAAAAACGTGTTTTTTCTAGATATTTTATACGTCATAAAACATAAAGTGTTTGTCTATCAAATGAAGAATGTGAAAAGGCTGAATATACACAAATTTCTATTCGTGTTTCTATCATTGCTAATGGCTGCTTTCAGGTTTTGAATCTACCCAACAGTTAAACCTGGTGACCATCGGTGACAACAGGTGAATTTTTATCAGCGATGGAATTATTCGCCATGCACTTCGTTATGGTTGTATTGAATCAAGTAAAAAAGTGCGCCTTAGTTCCGCTTCTGCCATATTCAGCGTTGCTCGATCCTTTGTGAATTCTTGATCCCACATTCTGCTTTTCGGATTATCATTAGGATTTCACTGTTTCTTTGAGTACATCTTTCGATAATCGCATCTCCTCCTTTTTCATGTGCCATGTCAGGTCCCTTCGACGTCGGCTACCACTATGGCGTAGGCTTCTCTGTCCTGGGCTAACCGGAACAGTTCCTTCACTCGCTGGATTCTGCCCACGGTCTGATGTTTCTCAGCGAGGACATCTGCCGCCTACCCACACCTCGACTTCCATCTATTTTACCTTTCATTATTGGGTGAAGCAGATAATAGCATGGGCTTGCTAAATTAGAGGAAAATTATCGCAAACGTGATTTTAGTGGTTCATTGATCTCTGTAATCTTTTTTTAAATGAATCTGGGCTCACCCAAAGTGAACACAAATACACTTTCGGCATCTTTCACATAAACCAAAGCTCGTGTTGTGAAAGTGGAAATGGTCGGCACCGGGATTCGAACCCACGACCTCCAATACGCTGTGCGTACGATAGTCGCCGACTTATACCACTGGTCTACCAACCATCATCTTACGATTCTTCGTATTCTGGGCATTTCTTATCCACATCCAGCATACAAAATATCTTTCATTGGCTGCTCATGTGGTCTGAGATCTACCGACACCTCTCCTTATAATAAAAATAATGAATTTGAATGGACCCAAGTCGCAACCCTGTGGGACACCTGCGATTAGCTAGATCTTGTAAGCTGAAGCTTCAGTGAAGATCACAAGTTTCACCAGCTGACGTCAAAAAACACCATTGTTATTTATAGTTTGACGAAAGATCTCACGGAGAATCACAACAGAATAAGTAATCTTGTTTTAAGGGCAGAAAAATAGACCCTCGTTATTTTTTTTTTGCGACAGTATCATTACATGAATTAATTAAATTATTTCAGCAATTATCATCTTACCTGTAAAAGGCCCGCGGTATCATTTTTTTTCGTTGTAACGGATCGTGATTTGAATAATAAAAAGAGTAACAGCAATAAATTACGAGATACTTTGTAAATAATTCAACGGAAAAAAATGTTTTTGAAATGTGCCTCTGCTTTTATAATAATATTGTTATTATCATAACATTTCCCTTCCTTTGTTGTTGTTTTTTTATACAGGAATGCCAACTTATATATATATCTCGAAGCCATCTGTAATGTAAATATTGTTTTTATATTATAAGGTAGACACATTTAAAATATTAATTATGTATGTTATTTAAAAGTCAACCAGATATTTTTGTTCATATAAAGAAATATGATAAAAGAGCATTCAAAACGGATCGCGAACTTGAGAAAAAATGGACGTTTTTTATACTTTGTGAACAGTAATCAGAAAAACCTAGTAGACTCTTGCGTGGGCACATGGGAAAAGAATTCACCTGGGAATAAGCATGGGAGTACCTACTCCAGATTGTGATAAAAACAGAATATGTTGACATTAATTATTACTTCGAACGGTCCAAAATTTCAAGATTTTCAAGTTTGACTTAAAATTATCCCGAAATTTCACGGACAGACATGATCCCGCACACAGATTTTTATTTAATTTTACGGACACAGACAAATATATCACCTTCTTCTTCTTGTGTGTGAAATAGACTATTCAGCTCCAAAAAGCCTTTGCCACACACATCATACCAATTGATTGGTCTTGTGGACCAAAAAACACAAGGGTTGTTTCAATATTCTTATGTTGTTACCGCATTTTGCCACGCCAGTAAGCAGCCACAGTCATCGCCTTTCGTTCTCAAGAATAAGCTCTTGTAGATTACGACATGTTTCGCCAACCAGCAGGTAGGTGGTTATGATCTTAGAGCTCACTATAGTCACATTCAGTTTCGTCTGCAGAGATTTCTAGATTCTAATTCTACCATGAAAGCCTTTTCGATGGTAAATTTTGGCTTGCCTCTCCTCAATGATTGAAATAATAAGCTGCTGAACTGTTCAGGTTTAATTTGAGACAAAATTGTACCATCTAATGTTACTCGTATTACTTAATAGTTATTGTCAGCCCTGTTCCGGCGCGCCTTAAATCTAGAAACTTGTTCGCTAAGAGAACAGTGGCACTAGAGGAAGGTATGGAGAACGCTCGCATTGAAAGATGGAGGGATAAGTGTGAGGACCAGCTGTTACCACCCAGTGAACGTCTGGCGCCCGGAGCCTGCCATGGATGGCCAGTATGGCGAACCATAAACCGTGCTCGACAAACCTCCACCGGTGGGCCTATGAGGATGACTCGTGGTGCGCATGCGGAGAGACACAGGACCTGGACCATTGTTTTTCGTGTCCACTCCTGGGTTGTCTGGTGACACAGCAAGATCTGGTTATGGCAAATGATGTGGCCGTACAATGGGCAACGGAAAATCTCCACCTGTAGGCTCGCAAATGGCTGCCCTACCTACCTTGTCTTTTCGCTTTTATTGTTTTGACCCTTTGTTTTTTATTATTTTAACTTTTTACACCTTGACATTTTGTTTTATAAAGTTTTTAAAAAACAATTACATATGTATTCTAAACGCGCACAGTATGACACGTCAAGAAGAAGAAGTTATTGTCTTGAGGGTCTGTTCTCAGCAGTATCAACCATCGAGATTTCAAGTGCCAGAATTCAAATTCATGTAATAAAACTTGCATAAAGTACACATTTTAGAGGAGACAATACTTGATTTGATTCAGTGGAAAAGTTAGAGTGTTTTCATATTTTCCTTATGTTATTAGACCTAAGGTTTAGTGTCGAAATCAGCAAAACGGTTCCATTGGAGATTTTTATATCTAATATTTGGAGGGTTTGTGTATTTACGTAGTGAAAGTTCATTATTATGAATTATATAACACACAGTTGCACTTTCACAAAATTTATATTGAATCTCGAGCGCTTTCGTCCAACTCACGCAGACAACAGTCTCTTGACAATGTCTGCGTGAGTTGGACGAAAGCGCTCGAGATTCAATATAAATTTTGTGAAAGTGCAACTGTGTGTTATTTAATTCATTTTTATATCTGCTGAAATTTACTGAAAGATAATAAATGGGAGAAGATAAATAATAGAGGATTTTGGAGAAAAAAATTGTTCCTGGAAAAGAGCTGAAAATTTATAAGGAGAGAGAAATAATATATTCAATCACAATATAAGCGTAGTGTGATAATCAGATTTTTTTACAAAAAGTCATAAATTTGCATTAATTCCAAGAAAAAAATACAATAGGTAAATAGAAGAATGTTGCGTGAGTGACATTTTAAGATGTTTGATAGAAAAAAAGTAAGATGTTAACTTATTCTTAAGACTCCGATACCTATTTGAACGGCTTACAAGAGACTGAATTTAGGCGCCGGATTGTGAAAGCTGAAAATGTACTGGCAGCAAATGGGATTTCCCCTTGAACAATGGGACACACGTTTTCAATTTAACCTTTGAATGTTCCTTAGGATCCCTCTGAATGTCGGCCCGTATTACACTCACTTCACTGTACGGACTTTGATACATGGTGTTTGATGAAGGGTATCTTAGCTATGTAAAGGCGGGGGAGATTATCATTTCAATGAAGATATACCTAAGTATTGCTGTTAATTTTTTTATGAATCTGGGCTCACTTAAAGTGAACACAAATACACTTTTGTCATATTTAACACTTGCTTAACGAGTCCGATCACCCATCCACTAGACCACTCCATTCCAATATTCGGCAGCTGCAACAGCATTGTCATCACTGTTACGTGTCTTCTACGGAGTCGGAATCTGCTTCAGCTTCTCTTCTTCTTTTAACCATGAATACTTGCCTCGGCTAGTGTTGGTAGAGCGGACTCCAGAATCTCTGGTCTTTGGAAGTTCGATCCAGGAGGAGATGATGATTTGTTTAATCAAAGATGTTGTTTGATAAATTAAGAAACACTTGTTTATTGCGTGTAACAGGAAATTGGAAAATATACAAAAGTTCAGAATTTTCACGTAATTCACAACAGTAATTGTATCAAATTTACAATCAATTAAAATGTTTGCTTATTCTTTTAAAACAACAATATTAATCACTTTTCGTATCTATGAATATAATTGGTTGGATTCTAAGGAAATCGCGGTAAGAAATGGTTTGAGTTTCTCCAACTATCAGGGAGTACTCTAAAATTTTATACGTCTGATTCCCACAAGGTGAGTTTTAAGAATGAATTTTGAAACAAAGAAAAAAAATACTTAACGGTCGTTTTACTTGGGTCAGCAGGCCCGTGATCATGTGACTATGGGTGAGAGAGATGGAAGATATCTGCCTCTCATATTCCCATACTCAGTAGCGAAAGTTTGACAACATAGGAATAGAATCTGCGTCGTAACTAATTATAAAAAAGGGGTGGAGAGAAAGTGAGTGAGTGAAATGCATAGGCATCCATCCCACTTACACCAGTGCAATTATATCCATATTTGGCAACATGACCTGTGGCCTACGTGCAAAATCGCACGATCAACAGAAACCAAATTATAAATAGATGCATACCTGTTAGTATAGGGGTAGGTATGTATAGCAATATTTGAAATTTATAAAGAATATTCCGTACTGAGACGGGTGAAGCTTCACAACAAAAAAATACATGCTACAAATCGATTTTTAGTTACCAAAAGAAAAAAAAGAAAAAAAAAGAAGATTTTGAGTACATAAAAATCTCTTAAGGAGTAACTGATCCAATAAGGTAGGATCAAGGAATTTAGAATAATCCTTGAACATTTAACTTCAAGAGTTCCAAAGTTGTAAGGGGTATACCAAAGATAGATACCCTAGTTTAGTAATTAGGTATAACAAAAAAAAAATTATATTTTCATACATATAGATAAGGAATTTAAACATGGCATGAGAAGAAAATTTGATTGTGGAAGTATGGGACAACCCTCATGAAGAGTACAACCTAGATTGGTAAATTGTTTGTCACACTTTCTTACCTATTCATCCATCCCTAACGGCCTTCATTCATAACCTCTCACTCCTAGATTTATTCATCAATAATTACTATCACACGGTTAGACAAACAACACAAAAAAAAATTTTATTAAATAATGGTTCCAAGCAGAGACTGCAATCCAATAATTCCACAAAAAAAATTATTATTTTTAATCAATACAATTAACAATCCAACTGTCAAGAAGTAGAAGGTGACAGAATATTAAACATAAACATAAAAAAGATATAAATAAAAAAAATATTTCGTACAATATTTCCTCTTCATCAAGGACATCTCTTAAGAATATCTGATAGTGCTCACTTAGATTATTATTAATATTGATTTTAAAATGCCCATAACATTTCTCAAAGTGAGAAATGTCCACTGATTTAGTTCACTGTTCACTGAGTAGTTTAAGAGCACTCCTAAGGTTAGCTTGTAGCTCAAAGGTTTGGAGAGAACTAATTTAAATGTTCTGGTGTTTGTACATAAAAAAAAATTATTATATCATTTACAATTGCATAAGAGTATCCTGCAAAGAAAGAAATTCACTTAAAAAAAAAATATATAAGAGAAAGGTATCCGTTGCCCAAAGATTACGGATCGACAAGTAAGAAGAGATGTCAAACTTCATGCTAGCTATTGTCCTGTAATTAGGACACAATACTAAGTTTTGAGCGCCACCTAGTTTGGGAAAATACGGGGAATGAACTAGGAAAATTCCAATAATAAACCAAAACAGCAAAAAAAAAAATATTATCTTACTTCCTGACAAGAGAGAAAGATTTGAGTATGCCAAAGTTGTATAAGATTGATCCGAGCGTCCTCATTTCAATCGAATAGAAAAGTTAAGAATATACTTAAATAGAGAAAACGAGTTGCAACTCAAAAAAAAATTGTCTAAGATTATTAGAGAAGTATTAACTACAAATTGTCAGTAGACTAACGTTATGAGTCGACTAAAATATTAACTAATAATTAAGAAGATTTGTGGCCTTAATTAGGAACACAAAAAAAAAAGTTTCATTGAAATTGATGTCTGCTCTACGCCAACAACGCGGTGACGAAAGATGCCATTTTTACATCAGATAGCGTGCTTATCATTGCACAGATTTACAAGCCTGGCATAACCAGAAATGTACCAAAAAAAAATTTTATTCAATACACATTATCATAAGGGTGCATTGCTCATTTACAGCTCTCAAAAAAAAAAATAGGAAGGTTGAGAGTGTACCAAGTTTATGATTCGCACAAATTTTCTTAACGGGTGCGATTAGATCAAGGAGAAGTGAATTGAGCATTCCAAAAAAAAAAAAAAAAAGGAAGTGAATAACTAATATTGACCCTGTGTGTAACAAAACAGTATAGAAGGTATTACTACGATTAGGGTAATATCATGAAGAAAAAATAGTTCCATGTGGATAAATCGAGACTACAATTATCGTTCAAAAAAAAAAATTAACAATCGCAGAAGCGAAAGACAACAACACAGAATAGTATCCGCGCTCAATACCAAACTAGAAATTATATAGGACACCTAGAATTACACTGACCCAGTAAACAAAACGTATTCGACAAAAAAATTATTAGTGGGGAATTTATGAAAAGAGTCGATATTCTGACGCGCTTCTATGAAACTCGTTAGCCGCGATGCGGGGCGCAGGGAAGTTTTGTGGGCCGGGAGGTGGGTCTAGCGGTGCGCATGGAAGTTTTTACGGGGCGAGCGATGCAATTCGTAAACAACTGTGGAAGTTCACGTAATGTGTAATATGTCTGAACCACTCTCTCACAGGCTCAAAACATGCCATCTCGCTCACTCGCCGACTCTGGGCGGTGCTGTGTGTCGGGGACGCAACACGATTAGTGAGTGAAAAACCAGTTTAATGAAGGAGAGAACACACATTTTGTTAGTGATGTGAAGTTATAATATGAAAAGCGGAGCGGGATAACGTCACAACATTTATTTATTAAGATATTCTGGGAAGTATTTTTATTTACTACAGTCACACAAAAAAAGGAACTTAGGACGTAATTCTTCTACAAGTTATTTGAGATAATTATAATTATAAAAATTACTCGACAACCTAGAGGGATGTGGGTGGTATAGAAGATATGTTAATGGAATTCACATAATGGAAAGAAGTCTTTCATGACTTAGCCTACATCCTCGGACAAGGAACACGGTAATCTAATGAGAAGGCGTACCGAGTTCAAGTCGTTAGACGAGAAAAAAAATTAATTAATAAAAAAATGAAGTTACACTTAGTGCAACAAAAAAAATAAATAATAAAAATGGAGATCATGCTTCTTACCGGGTAAAACAGTATTTAAACGTGGGTTGTCCCAATATGATAGCCTGAAGCAAGAAGTAAGCTATCATACTGGACCACAAGGAAGAGAGATGCCAAGTAGGATCGTATACTTGGAATTCTCGCCCTGCTCCTCCCAAATGAATAGCCAACAGAAGGTTGGGTTCCAGGAGGCACACTTAGGATCTCTGAATATACTTCGATTAGAATTTTTTTGTTAAACAAAATTCACATGTATTGGGGTGAGCCCAATTTGACTTATGATTCTGACTGTACGAGACTAGTCAGGGTGTTAAAAGATAATAAACGTATGGGAACGGGTCCTCAGGAGCCCTTTAACCATAAATCAAGATATGATAAAACCTAAACTACAACTTTATTATATCCTTCGTATGGAACCTACCGATGGATCCACTATCACAATCCTTTAGTTCAAAAATTGTTCTTGATATTTTACGTACAACCTGAGACTTAATGAAGCGAGGAGCTAATTTTTTTGAAAAATATTGCGAAGCATTTGAGAGATAATGAGATCTTCTCCATACCAGCTGACCAATTGACAAGGATATGTCTTTACGACGCAAATTATAACGGTCCTTATTTTTATTAAAAGCTTGTACTAACGTTTGTGAGACTTTATTATATAGATTTTCTAAGGTGGAAATGTCATTCAATCTTTGTTTTAAGGGATCAAATGTTTCAGACGGGGAATCATGATTTATCTGTAGTGGCTTATAAAAAGAGGCGTGGGGAATGTACTCTCTACCGAACATCAAAAAATGTGGAGAATATCCGGTAGCAATGTTAGTCATAGAATTTAAACAAGAACAGATTTTTGGAAGATGTTTACACCAATTGCGTTGGTCCTCCTCTACTAATATTGCCAACAAGGTTACTAGAGACTGATTATATCTTTCGGAGACATTATGTTGGGGATGAAAATATGCGTTATATCTAAGATCATTTATTCCGTGGGAATGTAAGAATTCTTTAAACTGTCGAGAAACAAACTGTTTTCCGTTGTCTAAAACAATCTGTCGAGGGATTCCAAAGACTTTAAAGATTCTTTCTTCTAAGATTTGAATTATACTACTGGTATTTGCGGCTCGGAGAGGAAATGCCCAAGTTATTTTACTAAAATTACAAACTACAGTGAAAATGTAACGGTTTCGCTTATGACTCAGCGGTAAGGGACCTATGAAATCCATAGATATACTTTCCATGGGACGTTCAATTTTTTTAGGGTATTTCATAAGACCATGGGGCATTTGGTTATTATACTTGTAGGCCTTGCATATTTCACACTCATTCACAACCTGTCTAACAAGAGGTAATAATCGTTTACAGAAGTATGTACGGGAAATAAATTCGTAGGTTTTTTCCATTCCAGAATGACAGTTTCCCTTATGGTAGTCCAATATGAGACTTTCTATCTTACACGCAGGGACAACCAATTTCCAAAGGTGAGTGGGAGAGTTAGACAAGGAATCTTTTTTATACCTAGAATAACGATACAAGTGTCCATCATTTATCATAAAATTAGTGAACGATTGGGGTTTTTGAAGATAAGAATTGTACACCTTTTTATACCAGGGGTCTATAATATTTTCAAACGGTTCTGGAACAGATAGACTAGAAACAGGAATACGGCTCAATCCGTCGGCAAGGTTATTTTCGCAGCCACGCTTAAATACAAAAGTGAAATCAAACTGTGAAAGTCGGCAAGCCCATCTGGCTAACCTACCAGAAGGTGAAGAAATTGAGTTTAGGTATTTTAAACATCCGTGATCACTGACTACTGTAAAGTGTACTCCGTCTAGATAGCTTTTAAAGTGTTGTATAGAATCTACTATGGCGAGAAGTTCTCTCTCCGTGGTACTATAATTTCGTTCTGGACCGGACAATTTACGTGAATGATAAGCAATTATATATTCTACTCCATTAGAGTCTTTCTGGGACAAGAAGCTGCCCAAGGAAACTCCACTTGCATCACACGTCAATGTATACGGAAGGGAATAGTCTGGTGGTTTAAGGATTGGAGCGGAAATCATTGCTTGTTTCAAGGCTTGGAAGGCAAGTTCAGCTTCATTTGACCATTCGAATTTTTTACCGTTAAATTTATTACTCGTGAGGCGAGTCAAGGGAGAAGCAATCTTAGAATAGTCCTTAATGAAACGCCTGTAATAAGACATTAATCCCAAAAATGAGCGGATTTCCTTACTGGTGGATGGTCTAGGATAATCTTTCATAGCACTAATCTTATCTGGGTCCGTATGAATTCCCTCCCTGTCAATAATATGACCGAGGTACTTAAGCGATGATTTACAAAACACGGATTTACTGAGCCTAATTGTCAAGTTGGCTTCTTTCAAGCGCTGGAGAACAATTCGTAAGGTGGAAATATGGGAATCAAAATCTGAACTACAAATCAAAACATCATCAAGGAAACTGAATACTCTTTGTCCCAAATCGGAGAAAAGCTTATCCATAATTCTCTGCATTTCGGCGGGCACGTTTTTCAGGCCGAACGGGCAGGTAACAAACTGATACATCCCTTTGGATTCTACATAGAAGGCCGTCTTAGGTCTGCTTTCTGGACTCAAAGGAATTTGCCAGAAGCCGTAGCTCAAGTCTAAGGTGGTTAAGAACTTGGTGTCTCTCAGATTATCCAACATATGGTTGATATTAGGGAGTCTATAAGAGTCTGAGACTGTGACCTCATTCAATCTTCTAGGATCGAGAACGAATCTAGCTGTGCCATCGGATTTTGGTACACAGAAGCAGGAATTTAACCAAGGGGAACGTGAAGGTTCTATTATTTTTAAAGCTATCATTTTATCTACCTCTTGACACATCTGAACTCGTCGTACATGGGAAGCTGGATATAATTTCTGTTTAACGGGCAAACTATCACCTGTATTAATGACATGAGAAACTACATTTGTCCTACCCAAACCCATCTTCTCAAAAGAAATATTCTCGAATTCATTTTTCAGGTCATCCAAAATTTTCCTCTGCGACACTGTCAAATCGTTTATGGAGTTAAGACATTTTGGAGCTGATTCTACATTAGACGACTGTTGATCAGATATGGATGCTACCGTAACATGAGTTTTGGTGGGGAACAACCGAGGAATTATTCCTGACTTTTCCAGAAAGGGTGACCCTAAAATGAATTGGTCAGGAATGGAAGGAACAATAACAAATTTAACCTGCTGAATTTTATTGTTGTAACATAATGGCAAAACTATGGTACCTATAGATCTTATGGAATTATTGTCAACCCCACGAATATTTTGCTGACAATATTCAGGACGGAACCCTATTTCGATAAAAGACCGATATAACTGACCCCCCAGGACATTACAAGCTGATCCGGTATCAAGCAAGGCTCGGAGTTGTATTTGAGAGATAGAAAATAGCAAATAAGGGCGTCGATCTCTCTCGTTTATTACGGAAACTTTATTGACCTGCAATGTTGAAAAGAACAATTTAACACTCTGAATCCACGACAATCTTTCGCGAGCTGAGGTCTCTGGGCTCGGGAAAATTGCAGGATTCATTGTTCGTTTTTTGAATTTCTAAGTGGGGGAGGCGGTTTACTCACGTCAGGTAAGCGTTGGCGTGGCACAGGATTGAAGGGTTTCCTAAACTGAAATGAATGAACATTATTGGCACTGGGTCCTGACTTAGAGTAACAGTTTCGAGCAATGTGACCTATACGTCCGCAGTGAAAACATTTAATCATAGGAGCAGAAGGCTGTTGAGAAGAAATTGATTGAACAGGGTTTTTCCTTACTATCTTAACTTTAGAGGGAGAGCGGGTTGGAACTGTAACCGAAACACACTCCAACTCCGTGCAAACTTCATCTAGCTCAGCAATTGAGTTCGGTCGCCTGGACACTAATACACTGGCGTATCTGCTATCTAATCCTTTTCTGATGGCCTTTAGGATATCTGACATACGCAATGGAGACTGTAAGGACTGATTCAAAAGGGTTATACGTGAAATGTAATCACTAGCACTCTCCAAAGGTTGCTGTGATGCAGTTAAGATTTCCAATCGTCTGTTGCCTTCAGCATCAGGCAAATCGAAGCGCTTGATAAACGATTGTTTAAGCTGTGTCCAAGTTTTAACACTGTTATAAAATGTCCGGTAGAAGGTGAGTGCTTTTCCCTCCAAAAATTCGGGCAAGGCGGGGCCTAGGTTTTCCAGTGGAAAATTTCGAGCTCGGGAGATTTCCTCCAATCTCAAAAAGAAATCCCTAACATCCTCGACACCGGAATAATGTTGAACTGGCCATGAACTAAAATTTACTGAATGTATGATGTGTGATTGGCTAACTGTAGGATTGGGTCTATCTAAATTTCTGCGAACCGGTGTAATAATTAAATCGTTGGAAACATTAGTATTTATCATTGTCACGGCTTGAGTGGGCGGAGAAGAAGGTACAAAACTATCACGAGGTGGATTAATCTCCGAGAGGCTATCAGGGCGTTGGATACCTAACAATCCCGAAGGGTGATTGTCACGCTGACCTACATCAGACAATAAGTTAGAATTGAAAAGTCTGCATTGCCTTCGCAGAGATTCAATACCTACATCAGGCTGGATTCCTCTATTCAACAGTGCTTTAGAGAGAGTCTTGCATGTCGCCCTCTCCACACGCGGAATAACTTGATCGACCAGGGATGACATTATTAAGAAATAAAACTAGCGGAGTGTGACTATCTCAAACTTTGACTACCGTCGGGAGTATTCGACCACAAGAAAGTAAAAAAAATTAAAATTATCGAAGTTTTATCTCGACCTCACTCACTTATCCAACATTCAAGGGAGGAAGACCCTTTCTCAAGGAAAGTTATTGAATTATTGTGGCAGAACAGAGTACCCAAATGCAAAAATAAAAATTTTTAAGAAAAATTGCAACAAAACACAAAAAAAACTTTTCTAGTTGCCGTCGGCTGAATTTATCTGTAGGTATTGCAAAACTTTACGGCTCTTGGCCCACAACAAAATTTTAGCAATTTCAGAATTTAAATTGAGATAATAGAACTTGCTAATACTCAAGAGAGAAGAAAAGGAAAAAAAAAAAGGCAACTTAATACACCATTATCAAAAAAAAACTTTAAACACCAGAACACTGTGTTATTGCATTATTTAGTGATTTTCAAAAGAATTGGATTATTAATTACGTTTCGCTCACCAATTTCCTGTCCGGCATCTATGTGAGTCAAGGGAGGCGCAGACAAGGTTCCTCTGGATGTCTTCGAATCTTGACGCTGCTCGCATTGCCATCAGCTCGTTCTGGATTTGATGCCCCACGTTGGGCGCCATAATTGTTACGTGTCTTCTACGGAGTCGGAATCTGCTTCAGCTTCTCTTCTTCTTTTAACCATGAATACTTGCCTCGGCTAGTGTTGGTAGAGCGGACTCCAGAATCTCTGGTCTTTGGAAGTTCGATCCAGGAGGAGATGATGATTTGTTTAATCAAAGATGTTGTTTGATAAATTAAGAAACACTTGTTTATTGCGTGTAACAGGAAATTGGAAAATATACAAAAGTTCAGAATTTTCACGTAATTCACAACAGTAATTGTATCAAATTTACAATCAATTAAAATGTTTGCTTATTCTTTTAAAACAACAATATTAATCACTTTTCGTATCTATGAATATAATTGGTTGGATTCTAAGGAAATCGCGGTAAGAAATGGTTTGAGTTTCTCCAACTATCAGGGAGTACTCTAAAATTTTATACGTCTGATTCCCACAAGGTGAGTTTTAAGAATGAATTTTGAAACAAAGAAAAAAAATACTTAACGGTCGTTTTACTTGGGTCAGCAGGCCCGTGATCATGTGACTATGGGTGAGAGAGATGGAAGATATCTGCCTCTCATATTCCCATACTCAGTAGCGAAAGTTTGACAACATAGGAATAGAATCTGCGTCGTAACTAATTATAAAAAAGGGGTGGAGAGAAAGTGAGTGAGTGAAATGCATAGGCATCCATCCCACTTACACCAGTGCAATTATATCCATATTTGGCAACATGACCTGTGGCCTACGTGCAAAATCGCACGATCAACAGAAACCAAATTATAAATAGATGCATACCTGTTAGTATAGGGGTAGGTATGTATAGCAATATTTGAAATTTATAAAGAATATTCCGTACTGAGACGGGTGAAGCTTCACAACAAAAAAATACATGCTACATCACTCATGAAGAGATATTGTAAAATCACACCTCACAGGCATGTTTCGGGAAGTGAGGAGATGTTCGTCACTTTGAGTCTCGCCGCAACTACAGCAGACTTTTTAGTCTGCATGATTTTCTTACATCTAGTGACCTCCACTCATAATCTGTTGAGTGTCTTTCAAGTCGGGTAAGGTAGTTGGTGTTTGGATCCTAAGCCCACCGATAGTTAAGTAAGAAAAGGCCTGTGTCATGAAAGAGGAAATGGTCAGCACCGGGATTCGAACCCACGACCTCCAATACGCTCTTCGTACGAATGTTGCCGATTGGTACCACTAGACTACCGACTACCTCATTATTATACACACCACATTAATGTTAGACCGACGCACCCAGCGTGAGCCCATCACTTCTAAGACCATTATGGGGAGGAGATGGATTTGGCTGGGACATGTGTTAAGGATGCCGAATGACAGTTGGCCGAGGAGAGCGCTGTTAATCCTCCATCAGGAAGACTCTCTCATACTGTGTTCCGCTCCTTCGAAGCAGAGCTGAGGAATCTGGACATGTTGTGGGAGGAGGTAAAATCGCAAATCGAGCGCAAGGGAGATTGTTGCCTCCCTATACCCCTAAGTTGGGCGTAAATGGCGTTTGGATTTGGATTAATGTTAAAATAAAGTATTTTACATGATTCAAACATAGAAAGAGATTTTTTCATGAGGATAACAGAATAAAAACATCACCCTGTTTTATGACAGTCATGCGTGTGGAGTTTTGAATACAGCCCAGATATACCAACCATAAAGTAGGCTTCATACAGCTATTGTCATCTTGAGAAATAGATTTCTTCTTTTTGAAAAGATCCAACACATTATTGTGTGCATGACAATTGGTTTATGTCGTATAGGTTAGGTTATACAACTTTAAACAAGCCTTGTTTCTAAGAATGATGAATGTTAAACAACTCGTTGCTTTAAAGAAACATTGATTCGATATGATTTTAAGTTCATCAATTTATGTCAGATAAGAGGTACAGAGATCAAATTTGATCAGAGTTTTCAGTATCTTTCACTATCTTAGTTTTTTTTAAAGATACTGGGATGGTTTTCAAGCATTTACCCACTAAACACAGTTTTTGCTCGTAAAAAAGCCCAAAGGATAGCGTCTGCCGGTTTTCGTATCGTATAGGTACCTATATCATAGAAATTGAGTATATTATTGTAATATACTAAATTAATTATACCTAAATTGATGTGAATATGGTTAGAAAAATCACAGTTGGATGCCGTTTTTTTATTTTTTTTTTATTTATTTAATTCATTTTCCACCATAGACCCATTACAGGCACTTGGGGACATCAAAATTTTCACAATTTTAGATGTATAAATTAAGAATATATTATAGAGATGGAGACAAATCAGATCAATTCAGGGTCAAGATATCGTAATACAATAATTAATTATTCACAAAAATAACATAAGGGGGAAAAGGTAAGACTGTAAGCGAGCAAGTAGGACCAATGAAAATCTATCTATTTGAGTCATGCCTGGGTGTAAAGGTAAATATAATACAAATAGATGGGGATGCCAATAAAAACAATTTATATGTCAATTTTTCAGTGCCTGTTGATAGTGCTGTAAATAGTCAGCAGGCACGTCGTTCATGTACATATGTGTGAGGGTTCGATTTTTACGGAGTATTTTGCTTTTTTGTAACGATCAATCAAATATCCCACTTAGGGGCATAGCGAGGCAACAAGAGCTCTCCATTGCGCCCGATTCTGTTTGATGTTTATGAATTCTTCCCACACCATATCCAAATCCCTCAGCTCTGCCTCGAAGGAACTCAACTCGGTATGAGAGGGTCATCCACGTCTTCGAGGCCCTGATGGGAGGTAGAATAGAGCCCACCTCGACCAACTGTCATTCGGCATCCTTAAAAGTGTATACCTACAAACATAAAAATATTCAGATAATTTTTTGTGTAGGTACCCACATATTCACGCAGTGAATGTTTATTTCGATGAATTTAAGAAAACACTAAAAAAGAATCAATCGAGATTCGATTAAAAAAGTTCAACTGTAGGTACCTACTTTATTTCCGTAAATTCATTAACTTTTGATTGAGCTATCTTTAAACTAACTTATCTTTACTTAATTCAATTTATACTAAAGCTAGAATTTAGAATCATTTGAATCTATTTCAACAGGAATTGAAATTCCATCCAGTGCAACAAGAAATCGTCTTTTATAATTTGTTTCCTAATTGCAGATTGAAACAGACAAATGATAATGGGCGTTTGAAATGGAGGGTTGTTCTGGCACTCGATACAGCTTTTATTGGTTTCGAATTATTCTCCGTGTGTGTGGGGATCCCGTACCATCCACTCTTTTGAAACGTTACAAACGGGATATTGTATCCCTGTAATGAAATGGTAATAGGAGAAGCTGTTTGAATGGGTCCAAAGCGCACATTGAATTATTATGTAATACGTACTAGAAGCGGTATTTATTTATTTTGACAAAGCACATTACAGAGGACAAATACACATTAAAAGTAAAAACAATATAAATTTATGACATTAAACTAAGTTGACCTCCATCGAGATGTGTCACATATGTTACATGTTGTGGTATTAGGAACATAAATGGCAAACAACTTTCTGACTATGTCTAGCTAGATTATTGTGTGTCCATTTTTAAGACTAGATCTTAACGAACATAATAATATCAACTAATAATGGCTTAGTGTGATCACTTTTCTTTAACAACGTTTGATGGTAAATGGTAATGTTCTTATCTCCAAAACTCCTTACAATCATGAGAATTTTCAATATGTTCAACATGTGATTTTTTCACATTTCCCATGCCCCCGGCAGGTTTTGTACTTGCGTCCCTAGTCGTCCCATGCAGAGACGGTAGCCACTGGACCAACTGGTCCGACGATAATTTCTTCATAATACGTCAATAACCAGTAAATGTATTTGAGTAATTAATGAGATATAGAGCCATTCGTTGGAAACTTTGAGAACAAATAGTGCAACCAACTTTTTGTAGAAAGCGACTGCTGTCATGTACCTAGTTGTCTTATTCTTTTACAAAAAAGCATATGCGCTCACTCGAAGTGAAGACAAATACACTTTTGAAATCTTTTAAACTAAGCAAAGGCTTGCGTATTGAAAGTGGAAAGTGGTCGGCGCAGTGTTTCGAACTCACGGGATGGAGCACCAACTGATGTAAAAACACGTCACGTATATATCAGTCCAATGCTTTGTTGCAAGGAGCTATAAACCTTGTGATTACGCACCAACTGATAAGTACCCGACACCCGTCTAAACATTCTCCATACATTTTTTGCTGTGCGTTTTCGTTAATATCCTGTTATTGGCTGTGCGATTTGCTATGTTTATTACAAGAGTAATAAATGTCTCTAATTTAATTTATTTTTACACCGAGGAAGCAATTTTAAATTTTACGATAGGTCGTTCCATTTTCAAATATATTTGAAAATGGAACGACTTATCATCGAATATACGCCGTTGCGTCGCATACAAATAGCATAGATGAATAAACGGCTTAAGTAATTTTCATAATGGAATTTCTGAGCAGATGTCGTTTCTATACGTAGTACATTAATTCAATGAAAGCGCAACGAATTAAGTCTATATTTACGGAGAATACGTTATTATCGAATATCTTTATCGGTTTCGGTCATACCATTTTCAATGCGCAGTTTATATACTGTGTGGTTTTCATAGAGTTAGCTTCTTTCCATTTGCTTATAAGATTCCGCGGAGAGTGTATTAGAAAATACCATATATTCCAAAATGGAAAAGGTCCATCGTATGTTGAGCAGCCAATTTGAAGTAAGAAATAATATGTAAAAGCATTATTTTCAAAGAGATTCAGGATGCACTCAGGTCTTACGAACCCAAAAGGAATGTTATAAAATAACATTTGATTTTCCAGTGCTGATGGTTTTGATGAACAGACTAAATTTAGTTTTTTATGATTATGATTAAGATTTTTTGAAATTGATATTTTATGTTTTAATAATTTAGTACCCTTGTCCCCCAACCCTATCCCTTGGCCACAAGGCCTAAAATAAGAAAAAGAAAGAGAAGTGTTCAAAATAATGAATAAAAAATATTTTATGCTTAAATTAAGCATAATTTATTTTATAAAAAAACATTGTGTGTTCAATCATAATGAACAAAAAAAAAACACTCTTTAACTCTTACACAGTGACCTTCTAAAAGCTAGTGTCGAAAAGATGGTCGAAACCTGGGATCGAACTCACGACCTCCAGCATGAAACAGTTCAAAAGTCGGCCATGGAACCGCCAGACTAGCAACCACTCACGAAATCACGTGAATCCTGAGACATCCATGTCATTTAATCCCTTGAATGTGTTTTATATGGACATTCATCCTACAGATGAACAGCAGTAGGTAGGTACCCTTGTTCTCGGAACATTGAAACCGTGTGCCTTCAACAAACTCCCACGGCAGCAATCTATAAAGACCCGTCAACAATCCACGCTGGGTCAGTCATTCCTTGTTATTTCCATATACATAAGCTATATGAGGTGGTTGGTAGACTGGCGGTTACAACGCCGGCTTTCGTACTGTTTGGTGCGGACGTCGTGGTTCGATCCCAGGTGCCGACCATCTTCCTCTTTCACGACACAAGCTTTAAGTAGCTTACTGTGAAAGAGTCAAGGAGTGTATTTGTGTTCACTTTGAGTGAGCACAGATTCATTTAAAAAAAATATATAATATATAGAGGAGTGGCCAATGCTATTTTTTTTTAAATTTTGCTTAAAAAATACATTAAATTAATAAAATACCCATATAAAACACTACCTACTGTAATGTTATGTATTTTAAAAACTTGATCAACCATAGTGGATGCTTAAATTAATGAAATGAATTAAAATAAACACAATTCATGTCGCAAAGGTTCGAAAAATCTGTCAAGCACAGGAGACATCTTCGCATTTTCAAAGTATAAAGTAGACAAAAATTGTAGTCATCTTATTCTCGTGCACGTTCATCCATTTGAGCGTCGAATCCGTCGGTGTTTTGTGAAAAATTCATACACATAAAAATAATTTGTTGGAACGTGTGTACATGTGTTTTGTACCGTCGGACGTAGAAATATCGGAGAGATTCATGGCTGAGAAACAAAAAGAAGAGCTGAAACGTGACCGGAATAAATAAAACAAGCAAATATTATTTACGCGGAAGCTTAGATCAATAGTCGGTTAAATCCGTTCGGTCAATTTGCTAGTATTAGCTGTGCTGTTCTTGGTGAGTTATGTGCAGCCCTGGATCCCACGCAATGATTCTGTGTTAATCAAAAAACCTTATCTAAAACCTCATAAGTCAAGATGTTTATTAATATCTTTCTCGTGTTATTGTTATCAGTTATATTATTTTTATAGGGTAGGTAGGAACTGTGGCAACTTCGTCATCTACAGAAAAATCCTAAAAAACACTTCGATGTGAGATCACATACATTTTTACGAATATGTAACAACTAATGACTAACAATTCATTACTGATGTTCGATTTTTAAATGGAACAAACCACTACGGGCCAACGCCTGTCTTACCGTAAGGTTGGCTTATGGGTTGTTTTCCTATGGATACGCCGCTATAGCGGTGAATATGTCAGTTGAGAACGTTGTCAATATTGTTTCCGTAGTAACAAAAAACATTGTCATATAATTTTGAAAGACGCCGTCTTGTCAGACGTCTGACCGTTCCCTAGGAACCCACTAGTGTGATCACTTTACGTTAACAACGTAACCATTAGGTGGTAATGTTTAAGTCTCCGAAACTCCTAATCATGAGAATTCTCGACATGTCGAAAAATTCCACTTACATATAGGCACAACAAGTAGATATTTAATAATTAATGAGATAAAAGTTGGAATTTATTGCGAACAAGAAGCAACCAAATTTAAAGACTGCGACTGCTGTCATGTATTTGCGCCAGGATAGGAACATAGCCATTTTCGTTAATATCGCATCTTTATCGCCTATTGGCTTTGTTGGTACATACATTTTTGCCTACATGCTGAAGTGAAAGTTTTTCTTTCGCGTCAACAGAGCAGCATTTGTTAAGCTTCAGGGAGGGTTTGAAAAATATCTACCCTTACTCACTTCGTCCTCAGACATGGTTGTTAAGTGTAACGGCTGTCGTTTTCGTGTGATTCGACTGAGCCATCTTTCCCTAGATTTGGCATTCGCTTAAGCAAACAGGCTCACGAGGTCAGCAATTTTCCTTCGCATCGACATACTATTTGTCATACAACCTCTCCTATTTCTTTTGCTTCCGACCTGGACTTTCTTGAGGACAGAATCGATGTGCTTGATCCATATTAGGGTCTATTGACCACGCTTTCTTAAACCTTTCCCTTTAGCCTTATATATTTTTTACTAATCCTGCTTGCGTTCATTCTTTCAATATACGCAAACCATCTCAAGCTATTAACTTTCATCTTTGAAAACCACTAACTTTCATACCACATCATTTCCTAATATTCTCATTCCTTTTCATGTACCACAGAGCTTTTCTCCTTTTTTTAGCAAAGCATCTCTTCTGCATTAATAGTAAGTACAAAATTCTTTTGTCAGTATTGTCTAATTCTTGAAAGAATGAACAAAAATGTCGGTATAGAAATTAGATTTTTTGTTAGTAAATAAAAGTTTATCACTCCCGCTTATCATAGACCCATCATTAACGTCCAACTGACAGGATTTTTATTGGACGAAAGTGCAACGACAAGCCTTTAATTGCGCAAAAAATTGACAGTTATAGATAAATTCATGGGAGTGATGATTGCATACATAAATCTGAATATTGTTGGTTCCACGCCATGTATGAAGGTACACAATATATACTATGCTACGCTACACTATGGACAGTCTACAAACTATTTTATAAATGGTTAGCTATGCTCAGCTTCTCAGTACAAACATACGCCGTACGATAATAACAACGGAACCTCAAACGTATCCATTTTAAATAAGCTTGAATAAAAAGTACACTAACTGACCGAATTATTTGACCACTAGATATTGTATTAAATTATTTAAACGAGAATACCTTTTTCTTTTGTTTTCTTAAGGATAGGTTTAACTTTGACTTGTATCTTTCAAATGTGCAGGATTGCCCTAGAACAGGTCTCATCTAGTTGGATAATCAGATATGCTGCGTAAAAATGATTGTATTTCCTTATATTATATCTCTTTTCGTGAATGGATGTCTGGGTATATCGACTCTCCAGGTGCGGAGAGATAAATATCTTTACAGACATTTCTTTAAACTTTTACATGGTACAATTAGCAACCCAAAAATCTTACAGGAAATTAATATTTATGTTCCGGATTCTTACAGTAGATCTAGACGTCATAACTTATTTTATCTCCCAAGTGGCAGAACTAATATTTTGATCCATTCTCCTTTATGTAGAGTGGTCAGAATTTTTAATCTGTTGTCTCAGCACATTGACATCTTTCATATATTATCTTATAACAATTTTAAACAGGAGGTTGGCTATTTGATGTTTGTTACGTGAACACTAATTATCTTCAATTTATTGATATAATGTCATTTGCTCTTTTGTTCGTAGTAGCATTATTTTTGTAATTTTTGTTCTGTATAAGTAATAAGAAAGGTTAAATAAGAATTATGTACCTATGTTTTTTTTTATTGTTTTTATCTACATCTACTTAAGGTACTATTTTTGTATTGTATATTGTGACATGTATGTAATATTCTCTCCCACTACTCACCGAAATGGTGAGTACCACTGTAATGGTGAGTAGTGTTCATCTTTAAGATTAATAAATAAATAAATAAAATAAATACCTTACTGAAGGATTTGAATTGACTCAATTAACGTGGGTCTGACATTTCCTGCGGGAGAATGTCATGTAATCATACCACAACGACAAAATAGGGAATCTGCGTAGTACAAAAAATGCAGCGGATACCAGAAGGGGAATGAGCAGACTCGTATAGGAAAGAATGCGAGATGGAAGTAAGCGGCGGTGTTTCAAAAATGAATGTATACAAGTTGAGATTGTTTGGATATTATGTTGAAAGGATGGATGCAAATAGGATAAAAAACAACCATAAATAATGCTGAAAGTAAAGATGATTGATGGCATGGTCGCCGAGAATGACGTAGATCGTACACATCGAAGCCAGATTAGGTCACAGGTATGAGTTAAAACACTCTTAAAACTATATACCACACCACTCATAATATTGGAAGTTTGGTCGAGGCGTGGGGTAATTTTTCGGTTAATTACTCATTTTTCAAATATTTTTTTTTATATATTAGATAATCAACGGCAAATTGACTTTAATAAAGATAATACAGAGAACAGCAAAAATACAAAAAAAAAATCAATACTGACATGTTTTTTCCCATAAATATTACAGTGATAAAGAACGAACGAACCAACAAAGCTTGTTTGTTTTTAATTTATAATACCTAGTTGAATTTACATATTATTTTTACGTTATCATCAACAAGACTGAAGAAGAAGACGCTGTTTTGTCAAAAGAGAAAAAAAAAATTGTGTCACGTTTACTCAATCGAAAATCTACGGATGAATAAATATGAACTATTTCTATATACCATCGAACCAATCAATGTGGTCTGATATTGTACAAAAAGAGATGTTGAGTTTAAAAAAATAAAATAGGGAATAAAAAATCAAATACCTACTATAATACATCTCTCATTACTTAACAAGGGCTGCAATTATGCAGGATTACACAGTAGGTACATACAATATGTTGTTAGCTATCCTATGTTAATATTTTGAGATTTAAAATGTTACATAGAGTGTACTTTGACCACATGATATTACACGCGGAGCTTTTTCGAAACAAATGATGGCAAATTAAAATATGCAGTAACAAAATTTTAATCCAGAATAGACAAATGGTTAAAATTAACCTGCATGTAATATGCATTTTGTACAGCATGTCACGGTCTTTGACTACGAAATGATATTGGATATAATAATAATGTGCATGTTATATTCGGTGTGATGAAAATATAAAGGCTCTATGTGGTTGGAATTCAACGTTGTATTTTCAGGTCCAAGCTTAGCTAATTACACTAGGTCCAATTTAAATAGATTGAATGAAGTTTTTTTACAAATACTTACCTAATAACAATATAACATACTCCATTTGTGACCCCATTTAAGGGCATAAAGAGCCAACAAGAGTATAAAATAAATAGAACCACTTAAAAAATTGATACGTTGGTTTTAGTATCCCTATGAACATGCACAACAGTAGCCATGGAGGTGACCTTGGGACTGACACCTTTGGACATTGCAATAGAGGAAACAGCCAAGAAAGCTTACCTCAGATTATATAAAGCCGGATCTAACGCGAGAAGGACATAAAAAATCCTGTCCAACTGCGCATATCTTGCCGACTTACCAGAGAACTTACCTTTGAGAAAAACTTCTCTACAGTACTGAATACAAAGAAACAATGTAACGAACGAAGCTATCCATTCTCTTAGAAAAGGTACCATTGTATGATACACTGACGGATCAAAAACCGAAGAAGGAGTTGGAGCAGGGGTCCATGGTCCCAGGATAAATTACTCTGAACCAATGGGAAAACTTCCAAGTGTCTTTCAGGTCGATATACTCGCTCTGGATAGATGCTTCCAGCTCAACAGCCAAATTTTCTGACAGCCAAGCAGCCATTTAAGCATTGAGTTCCAACATCATCAACTCTAAAATGGTATGGGAATGCCTATCAAAACTAAATGAATTAGGCAAAAATAATAATGTCACTCTCTTCTGGGTCGCGGGACATGTCGCGGTGAAAGGCAATGAACAAGCAGATAGGCTAGCAAAAAGAGGTGCAGCAACACACTTAGTTGGACCAGAACCTTTTTGCGGTCTAAGTAACAGATTCTTCCAAGAAGAGATAAGAAGGAAGGGAAGAGAAGAAAGAGAAGAACAGTGGAACAACCTCCCCGGACTTAGGCAATCCAAGGATCTTCTTGGTGGGTTTAAATCCAGAAGAACCAAAATATGTTTGAGCCTAAGTAAAATAGGTTTTAAAACCCAAACAGGCTTCTTAACGGGTCACTGTAGACTTAGGCAACACCTGAGGAAGCTGGGACTCGAAGATGATGGAACCTGTAGATTCTGCGAAGAAGGGGTAGAAACGCCTCACCACCTACTTACAGACTGCGATGCAGTAGTTTATGCGAGAGCAAGAAGTTGTGGTAAACACAGGATAGATGTGGAGGATCTCGCCGCCTTGGATCCCCTCCTAATGCTGGACTTCCTGAAGCGTCTGGGATTAGTGGGGAAGCTCTAATTGGGAAACACAATAGACCACTACAGGTCGGAGCGCAAAACATCCCCTAAGAAAAAAAAAATCCCTATGAACAAATTCAATAAAATATACTGAGAGCATGCATACTGGTTATCAGATTGTAAGAAAGTTAAAATGGCTCGATGGTTCGTGGTCTGCAAAATTTTCGGAATGGGGTGACCACTATTTGAGAAGGTCAATCTATCAACAACTCGTAATCATAAAATAATGAATGAATGCATGAGTCATTTCGTAGATTTTGTATTAATTTAGATATTTACTACTTTTTTAATCTGAATTGGTTGGTTTAGCTTAGTCTAAACTCTAAAGTCTTTAGGTTTGATTTTTCGGATGAAATTTTAAACATTACAATATAACATACCTCAGATCAATCTTATACCTTCATCATTTATTTTTTATTATTTGATCTAAGCTATAGAATACAGCTGTTGTGATTTAATCATTTATTTATTTGCTACCTACCTTTATGATATTGAACGTGATGTGACTTTTGTTGTTTAATATGTTATTTACGAAGACCACATTCATTTTGTTTTACTTGTATTCACTTTCTACTCTGTTTATTGCTTTTCTCTGGTGCATTCTTTCTTGTGTACAAACTACAATCAACCATCGCTTGTTCGGACTCTATTTAATAGAATTCAATCTTTGAACACAATCGAAGAAGCTTCTAAATAATAATACTTTTTTATTTAACCCGAAATATGTATGATCTTATGACAAACATAGCATCTTTAGTGGCGAGTATACCTACGTTATTTTCAAGCCGAAAACTTCAATTGGCTGCAAAACATTTTTTTGGATTTGAAATAAGCATTACTTTATACGCAATATTGTAGTTTGTGACTTCAACGAAACTTAAAAAAAGTCAAATGGCTTTCAAATTAAGAATGTTATGTAATTTTATATTATTGCATACATTTCGTGAACAACTAAACACGTTCATCGCCTTTTCGGTTCCATTTTTTAAGGGTTTAGTGATCATTGACACACACGCGTATGAATGCACGGCAATTCTGAAGTGTCAGGTTTTAAATAAAAATACTTTCACGTGCATATATGATAGAAGTTCTAGTTCCATGTTTTTGCGACTAGTCTCGTCCGGCGCTCCTTATTCAAATACGCTGTTTGTCCTACCCCCCTAGTGGAGAAAAAGAAATCTCCTGAAAATAATAAACTGAGTATTTTAACACTAGATAAACTATGTTCTATTGTTTAATTTCACATTTGTAAGATTTGTTACATTAGAATCTATATAATACTGCACGGATTTGTACTATCCCTTAATGGAAGCATTTCCCTCAAGAGTTGAAAGTTCAACTGACTTGATACCTAGGAACACTATGTTAACAGATTAATATCAGTGTACAATATTACATATTATCTAGTCTTGCGTAGCAACAAATCGTTGTGAGATGAAGAGTTCAAAATATGCATTTCAAACTTAGTCCATTAATGTACGTGTTGATGATGTAGTTCATTTATAATATGAACACGCCGCAGTCGTCAATTTAATTAGACACCAAACACTACCACGCTATCGCGTTAAACGAATAGCGCGGATCTACTTTTCTGCACAATCACCTTCATGATTATGAAAATTAATTAGGTATTTATTCTATAAACAAAATTATGAATAAATGTTATTCCAGACGAGGGTATTATTAGATTCAACATGATACATTTCATTAAATATCGTCTTTTAGTAAAATTTCATCCATTCTATTAAACCATGATAGAGGTATTAAATAAAAATAATAGAGTGGATTTGTTGTGAAGGATGTTTGTAGGACGCATATCAAAAGCCAATTAAAATTAAAAAAAAAAATAGAAAAAATTAATAATAATAAATAAACGTTAAATTTTCTAATGTTTCGGGCGACTTTCTTAATTTTTCTTTTCATAAAAACCTACTGATAATGGCAAACACTACAAAAAAGAAAAAGCGAAATTGGTGCGTTATTTCGTGACCAATAGGGATACGTAAACCTTCAGGATGTTTTTATTTCATTAAGAAAATCGACTGTATAAAATAAATGTAGGAATGAGAATGTGTGTCTGTCTATATTCTGCATGTCTTAGTAGAAAATGAAACAATCTTTGTAGAAATTGTCGGTGTTGAGTTTTGTTGAACAACTATTCAATTTTTAGAAAGTTCTTTCTTTTTGGTAGAATGTTAACTCCGCGAGCGCATTGCAAGTATGAGAGACTAACTAGGAATAAGATTTTCTCTCGTTAGGGAGTTAAGGTTAGTTGCTGCGAAGATATACCGCTATTATACAGCTGCGGTAGGAATGTATGTGATGCGAAAACAAGCACTTTATCTTGCACCAAGTGTGTATAACGATTCCAGAACTTGTGTTGCTCTTAGTTCTCTTACGTACATCGCCAATATGGAACACATTGTTTTATACAACAGCGGGTCACAACCTTTTTAAAGTTTTTTTTTTATACAATTAGCTGACCCGTCAAACTTCGTTCAACATCTTCGTACGATGATTCTCTCCAAAATATCTGCTGACTTTCTGAGACATCATTGGAAATAAAAATTTGCTAATCAAAGAAACAAACAAGAATCAAATAAAAATTTCCAATGACAAACTACATGACCTTCCAACTTATAACTCACCTCTTTTTATTCACTTTTAGCGTTCCAACTAAAATCATATCTTTTTTTTCACTTTCTGCGTTTTCATTTACTTAAAAAAAAATACGCTTAAATTATCTTTGAATGTTAAAAAAAAACAATTGAAAGAAACTCTATGCCTGCCGGCGGAACTCAGGAGCGCGGCTTCGCTTGCGATCTTTCGTGTTAAATGTCGTGAATATCTAAAGAGTACCTGCTTAGTGATAAGCATAGATTAATATTGTGAATTGTGAATATTGTAGAAAAGTGGCGTCTAATTATGTATAGTGTAAGTGGAATAATACTGTTATTTTTAAGTTATAAAATACGTAATTTTTGTAACTTTATAATTTAAATAAAATATCTAAAAATAAAATAATCTTTGTTGGTACTGGTGATGTTTTGACACTCAATGGTTGTCAGGTAAATAAAAGGTTTGTTGTTAAGGAATTTCACTGATGGCGTTGCTGTAAGGAAGTCCGTTCCATACTTACTTTAAAATCATATTTTATATTATTTGATATCCATTTTTCGTATTATTATGTTATTCGGAGCGGAGAAGAATCGAATAAATGAAGAATCATAAAAATCTGTTTAGTCGATTTCAAGTTATAAGTGTTCAAGCAAACCCAACTTTTATTTATTTATTTATTTTTTATTATCATTGGCATTCCATCCACAATCAGATGATCTCATGCCACTAACAAAATATGTAGATACAATATCACATTGAAAAATCAACAAAACAAAAAAAAAACACAATGATAATAAAGAACAATAAGCTACCAAGATACTTAAAGCGCAATGAGATTGTGTCGGAAGAATTTATATGACATATTATTATAGATTAAAAAATTACAAATTTTATCCAAGTACGTTGAATTCCTAGATGTAGCCACAAAGGACACGTTCATTACTTCCTTGAGCTCGAAAGGCGGGAGGAAAGGGGTTCAGAAAATATCACGAATTATTAGATTGGCAAAGAAAACACTGTGAGAATAGCACGTGTATTTTTCAGTGTTACTGGGAAGGGACGAGGTTTCTGCGAGTGTGTACCTGGATGGCGTTCCTATTGGGCAGATAAAGGAATTTATATACTTGGGCAGCAGAATTTCTCAGGATGGTCGCTCAAAGGCAGAAATAAAATGTAGAGTCTACCAGGCATTAGTCGCATTTAACAAAAGATCTAAAATATTTGAATCCCCCAATATTGACATCAACGTGATGAAGAATTTTATCAAGACTCTTGTCTGGAGAGTACTGCTATACGGAAGCGACACATGGACCATTAACCAGAGCGAGTCCTGTGAGAAATGTGGTGCTACAGGCGCATGCTGGGGATCCATTGGTCGGAACACATCACAAACGACGAGGTACTGAGTAGAGCCGGGGAAAAACAGCAGCTCCTAAAAAGAGTTTCTCAACAACGTGCCAAAAGGATATGCCATAACATCAGGCACCCGGGTCTGCTCTTTACTATTGTCGAAAGAATGATTGAGGGCAGAAACCACAGAGGCCGCCCCAGAGATAGCTACATAGACCAGGTGATTGGAGACATGCGCTGCAGCACCTACCAAGAAATGAAAAGATTGGCCAGTGACAGGGAGGAGTGGAGAAGAAGAGTCAGTATGCTTGGTGCAGGACTCGAAAGAAGAAGAAGTTGCTATTTATAAAACACTTTTAAAAGCAAAGTGCAATATGAAAAAGGCCGAATGAAGAAACGTAGGAAGCGGTATGGGAAAGAAACAATCAAACAGCTATCGCGAATTAGTTAGATTGCTTAAATAATTTTGAAAATCTGTTTCTTGAAGACATGGTTTGGACTGCCAAATACATCAGGACAACCCTGCAGAGAATCATTACCTCTGGGCATCCGATACAAAGGTTTTCTCAAATCAAACTCAGGGTGTCCTTGGTGTGGAAAATGGACCAAAACATCCATTGATCTGGTTGATATTGAGACACGGAAATTGAGGATATATTAATAGAATTTTGGGAGTGTCAAATTCGGATCTAGGTGCAATAGAATATCAAGTGATCAATAGAAGAAAGAAGGGTGGTTATATGCCGCATCTTTCTGAGTCGCCACTGGGTTAAAGCGCATATCAAATCTAGCATCCAAGGTCTTCCACATCTCCCACAGTTCTCAATCTGGTCCATTTAAAAATGTTTCGGAGCCAGCAAAGTTGTTTTCTTCCAACTTCTCTGCGGCCCTCTACTTCATCTTTATGATGAGCTGCAGTACCTTGTATTTTTCACCTCTCATTATGTGACCAAAGTACGAAGTTTTACGAATTACGGTTCGCTCTGCGTAAGACTTTCGTGTTGGTGATCATGTCGTCTAGGCTTTTTTAAGCATTTTGGGATGGATTGGTTGGGAGTATTGTTGGACAATAGATTATTAATTTTGAGATTTTAAACTATCGATGGTGTACCCCTGCATTCTAAGTTTCACGGCGGAATACTTCGTTCTTCATCAGCAGTTAAATTACACTTGTTATTAGTACTTAGCGAGTCCTGTGAACCTATTGGTACTTTGCGAAATTTAATTGCGCAAAAATTCACGGTTAATGGGGTTTTTAATAGGACTTTACGTACAAAATATGGAAAAAGGGAGTTTGAGTATTTGATAAGCTATTCTTGTCGACTAGAAAATTGGGGAAAGATTTGTTAGTACCGTACTAATTTATAATCTTAAAAACAAAGTACATAAACAAAAACAATAAAGAACAATTAAATGGAACGTAATTTAATATCAAGGAAAAACAACATAAGATTGGTCAACCGTCAGAAGCAACATTTACAGGTTTATTGTGGACTTCCTATGGACGTTTCTGGATATAGCATTGGTAGTTGGGAAAAGAATGTTCTGTTTCCAGTTTTCATTCAGCGATTTTCCGGTAATCTTTTTAATGTTGGACTTCAGGCAGACCAACAAAGAGATGGATAGGCAGTTGGGCGTCGCGACGTGTCGACTAGGTAAAGGGCTTACCTCACCGCACTTTCAATTCGTCTATTCGACTTCTCTCCATATTTATTAAGACTTATTAAAATAATGCATGTGTGCCTAGAAGATAATTAATTACTATGTTAATATTAGGCTGTATGTAATTAGTAAAGTATTGTTGAATAAATAAATGATGATATTACGCTGAATGTAGGTACAAGGCATACGTGTAAACATGATATTAATATCAAATTCCCTACGTTATTTAGACACACATTCTCTGGTACCTACATCACTAGCTTCTGCCCTAAGAAAGTTTTCAGCGCCTATGTATTATTATGTAATAATTTTAAACAAAATAGTGTATTAAAAAAAATTACGCTACCGATTTCAAATGGCTGTGGAAGATTAGTATAATTATTTCTCTTACCTGACCTGTCCCATATATGACTTGTTTACTTATACAATGGGCTGAAAGGGCCCTATACACAGACCTATTAATTTTTGATGCTATTTTATTTTGCTTAACTGATTATTTGTATTGTAAATAGCCTAGGGACGAGAATTGATAAAAAAATGGGCTTAGTTAATTAAACTTCAAATTTTTTACACTCACCTGAACAATATTTCAAAGCTAAATATTAAGAATTGGGTTGGCTGGCAGAGATCTTGTAAGATAAGTCCGCCCTTTGAAACGTACAAATATTTCTCCTTATATTGTTATACAGACAGCAATAAAGCTTTTATTTATTTAACAATCATTTTCACAGCATTCTGTTTTTTTTTGTATAAAATACCTACTCTTTTAAATATTTTAAATTATGAATAAATAAGTGACAATTTCTTTCAACATGCACGTTTATAAATTCTATTGCATTTTATTAAAGCATATTTGAGATTGGTATTGTATCGAAATTCTCAGAACAACCAATAAGTATGGATATTATATTATGATTATTCCAGTGGTGTACTGCAAATCCCCTAACAATATTTAAACAACTGTTAAGGTACAATATTGTCTGCTTTATTATTAATACAATATTAACGTCTACCATACTTACTTCAAACCCAAATATCATGGGACTTTGGTACATACGAACGTTTCGTACTACAAAGGCGTTTGTACGAGTATGCTTTCAGAATGGGGTTAAGGGAAGGCCGATAAGGAAAGAATATAGCTCCGAATTGAGGGTTATTTTATTTTTATCCTGTATTGCGAAGGTACTTTAAAATCCCCAAATGTGAGCACATTTTGGTGGAATTCGGGATAATTTTAATCCATTTGAAATAGTATTTAATTCATATTAAAAATTTAAAAAAAATCTTTAAGAATAGGATCGAAAGTGTTCATGTATAAATATTCATAATAATTAATGAAATCTTCTTTTACACCTCAATTTAGGGGAATAGGGAGGCAAAAAGAGCTCTCCATTGCGCTCGATCATAATACGTCCTTGGCATCCTTTACACACGGTGGAAGTCACTTGGTCAGGTGCCAGGACTCACACCCAGAATTGGCAACACACACGAATCAAAAAGTAAACATTTTGTCTCTACACTAAACGCCGACGCTCTCCATTCTTTGGTCATATTGTTAAAGGCGCCATTTGCCATACCGATACGTATCGGGAGCTCAGCCTAGTCACCAATGGTGGTAATGGTTGCTCTCAAGTACATACATTTATCCACCCGGGAGACCTGGTGACTATCGATGCAAAAAATCGTAGTGGTCAAATCAAAATAAAGTTGTTGGTAGATTAGTGGTTCAGTCGCTGACTTTCGTTCTGAAGGCCGAGGGTTTATTCCCCGTTGTCGACAATCTTTCTCTTTTACGACGCAGCTTTGCTTTATGCGAAAGATGTCAAGAGTGATTTTGAGTCACTTTGGTGAGACTTGAATCATTTTATAAAAAAAAAATAGCAGTCGATTCTTAAAAAAATATGTTTTTGTAATGGAAATACCTTGTTGACCTTCCATATTTTCAGAGAAAAGCCAAAGGTTTTTTCAAGCCTTTCACAGCTTTATGTTAACATTTCACAAAACCATGTGATATCTTGTATTCACATACGAATTTCCATTTTTCCAATAACACCAGAAGTAAACCGAAGGAAAAATTTGAAAATGGCAAGTCATGGCTCGCAATTGAGATCTTTCAGGTATGTTACCACACACACACACATACATTGCTACATGACTTATGGCTTTTACGTCTAAACAAGAAACTACATTTTTCTCGAAAGAAAGGAAATATTAAGCAGATACTAACATAGGTCTTTTTAAAACTAAAGATACTGATGATGAAACTTAAGTATAAAGTTATATCAAAACAGTAGAAGGATGATTCTGGTAACAATTTTACTGTTTAGGAATGTAGTGTTTAATTTAGTATTCTTCTTTTTTAGCCTTCATTTATCCACTACTGGACATAGGCCTCTTACACATTCTTCCCTTTCTTCCTATTTGCTGCTATTTGCAGCCAGTTTTTCTCCCCCCATAGCGGCTATGTCGTCGGACCATATTTTTTGAAGTCTTCCGACGCCTCCCTTATTCTCCCAGGGACTCCATCTCTAAATCTTTGGAGTCCATCTTGTGGGATCTTGTCTTGCAACATATCCTGCCCATTGCCACTTCAGTCTTGCTATGCGATCCATGAAGTCTACCACTCTGGTTCAATTCCTAATTTCTTCGTTTGTTATTCTATCTCTTAGTCTCATACCAAGCATGGATCTTTCCATGGATCGCTGCATGCATTTTAGTTTTTCGTTGTTAGTTGCATGCATTCGGCATTTCTTCTTGTGAGGGACATGCTCTCCAGTGCATACGTAGTCCCTGGCAGTATACATAACATGCTTCATACGTTTTCCTCTTCAGACAGATTGGAATGTCCTACTATTTTGAGGATTTTATACTGATCTGAATCTCTATCGAGGGATTTAGTATTACCTATAGTATTTTCACTTTGAATTTATTAAATAAATATATGTTAAGTAAGTACAAAATAAAACAAACACCAATAAGCACTATTTTATTTATTTATCTACGTAACAAAAGCTGCGTTTACATTTCAAACTATAATCAACATTTTCATAAACCAACGCTTTGGTAAGCAAACGAAAGAGCAATCAAACAAAAGAAAAAGGCTACATACAGAAATAAAACCAGGATTAACAAAATCTCACCATGTTAGAGGAGATATCACCTAGACCGCAAATTGAAAAAAAATATTCACAGTCCCATCGGACATCTTTTCAATCGATTATGGTGGTGTCTGCCTTTTGTATTTAATTCATTCGAAAAATATACTCTTATACATAGTAAGGAAAATCGTTATATTACACAGTAAGAATGGAAAATAGTCGATACCTGAAGCGATCTAAATGATGAAAATAAATTAGCGTAAAATCAACTATTCAAAACTATCATCTCAATATTCTGAAAGGTAATGCAATACAGCGTGTCAGTTTTATTAAGTCGTTTCAAAATATTGTAATCCTTGTGGTACACCTCACCATTCAATTCGTTACCGGAACATTTTGGTTCTGTTGTGAACCCTAAATCGCTAATAATAATATTCGTAGATGGTTTGAATCTGTAATAAGTGCTATTTCTAATCACAGACAAGCTTCAGCTATGGATAGATCGAACGAAATAAAAATGAGAAAGGAAAAATGAGTTATTATTGTCAGGATAGAGGTATGAAATTAAAAGATGCTAAAACAATATTTTAAAATAGCTGTCTGTTGTGCGTTCTGATGAGGACAAGAATTTCGATTCGATTTTTGCTGCTTGTGAAAAAAACCCCTAATTAATAATGATTTTTATTCTGAAATGAAAAACAAACGATTGAGTTGCGTCGTATCCAATTTTTATTGAGACTTTTGACATTTCTGTATTCTGAAAATGTTTTTTTTTTTTTTTAAATGGCATTACATCCAAAAAGATGATGAAGCCAATGACGCTATTCCAAAAATGTTTTATACATTAGTTGCGTAACTACTGGCAACCGATTAAGTTCTAAGCAAGAGCTTTTTGCGTTGAGTTCGAACGTGAATTTGAGAATACCAGTCATTATTTGCAGGTTTAAAAACATCTGTAAACATAATGTATTATAAATAAATTATATTGATTAATTATGTATTGTGCTCAAATCGCCTCAACACAGGCATACGCCTAGTGAGGCTATCAAATATGTATATATTGTATCATCATGTAATGTTGTACATTTTGTATAAGTATGTATGTAAATGTGAATAAAAAAATAAAATAAATAAATAAATAAAATAAAAAAATAAATAAAAAATCTTCATTGGTTGAAGTAAGAAGCAAACATATGTCTGTAAATTTAAAGTCATTTTCATCTTGGTAGAAATATTACTCTTATAATAATAGTTAATGTCGAAGAGGTTGGTAGACTAGCGGTTACAACGCCGGCTTTCGTACTGTTTGGTGCGAACGTCGTGGTTCGATGCCCAGGTGCCGACCATCTTCCTCTTTCACGACACAAGCTTTAAGAAGCTTACCGTGAAAGAGTCAAGGAGTGTATTTAATGAGCACAAATTTATTAAAAAAAAAAATTGAAAAAAGGATATATTATGCTAAGTCCATATGCTTTAGCATAAGTACATATTATGCTAAGTCTGCCTTCCAAACAGCAGTAGACGACGGTAGTTAGGTCGTAGGGGGCAGATAAAAAAAAACCATTGTTTAAAACGATCTTAAAAATATACAGACATTAAGGGTTCGTAGGTAATTTGATTTGTATAAAAATAATATGTTTTTAATAGATGTTAACTTCGTGGTTATTTTTTAGTTTTATTTTAGATTTTAATCCGTACATAGTTATAGAATACTTTGTAAAAAAATCTACCATCAAAACATAACAGAAATAATTATAAACAAGAAGAAAAATGCATTATTTTACATATAATTA
The DNA here is from genome assembly GCA_963576905.1 of Mystacides longicornis. NCBI lineage: Eukaryota > Metazoa > Arthropoda > Insecta > Trichoptera > Leptoceridae > Mystacides > Mystacides longicornis. Next base: position 30,404,604 of record OY756426.1, on the reverse strand, counting down.
CTTGAAATAATATAAACTATTTTCTCCAAAAAAAAAATTTGAACTCATTCGAAGTTTTTCGATAAATAAAACACTGTAGAAGAAAAATAATATATTGTATCAAATACTCGACTGTCGTTTGAATCGTCTGTTTTCCTAAAAACATGGTACTGTGGGGGTAGTACGAGTTTTATCGAAAGCAAATTGCACGCAAATAAGCGCTTATTAGCGCACAATTTGTGTTCTTAAATCAAATGATCGAATCATTCGATCATTTTAGTATGAAAATTTTTCGAAACCGTTTCGATATTCGATCATCGAAAACTTATACTAGGGCTACTGCTATAAACAGCAGTGAATCCGTCAGTCTTGAAAATTGTCAAAATTATTACCGTAGTAACGAAAACCATTGTCATAATTTTAAAAGACTGCCATCTTGTCAGACGGCAGACCGCTCCCTAGGGACTCAGTGAATGAGATACACTACTAAAGCTTAAAGCTCTACTAAAATCTTAGCGTCATTCTATTAGGCTATCAATAATTAACCGTTAATACATGAAAAATAAATAACGACTGCGTAGTCGATGATCAATGATTTTTCTTATAATTTGGAAACATCAAGAAAACCCACACATAATCAAAAAACACAACCTGTTTTCTTATATCTGAAGCTTTTCCCTATACACCTTCAAATTCATGGTTCAATTTTATCTCTTTTAAACTCACTTCCATTCGATTCCATCTCCACAAGTTCCTATCTGTGTGTTGCCATTTCCCTTATCCTTATTATTTAAACTAAGAGTGAGGGTTGAATTCGACTATTGTGAAATCGTGACGCGAATCCTTAATAAGATCCCAGACTTATTTAACTGTTCATTGATTTGTTAAAATATATTACTGTCTTTATCGATGTGGATATTTTGAAACCTTTTTCAGTAGCCCTACGGGGAATTTTATTATTTATGATCCCCTATTTTACGCGTACTATGAGAATTTGGCCTATAGATTATTGATCAAAATATTTTCAGTTTTCAATGTTCTTTGTTATTTGGCTAATGTCGGAGACAAACACATTAAATCTTGTGAGTCTCTACTGAAGTTGAAGAAAATATACCTAAATCTTCTTCTTCTTCGTCCTCAGCCATCTCTCCACTGTTAGATATAGGCCGCTTCCATTTTCTTCCACTTTGCTCTATCTTGGGCTTTCCGTTGCCAATTTCTACTCGCGACTGGGATAATGTCATCTTCTCTTCTTTCATTGCATGGTCTCCAGCTAAGGATTAGATTCTGGGTGCTCTGTCTGTTATCTGGCGACATAACTGACATACTAACTATACCTACATACTCCAATTTTTGGCTCCTTTTACTTTATATACCGACTTCGGCAGCTAAACTGTGGTATAGGCTTGGATTCAGATCAAAAGGTCCCGGGTTCGATTGCCGGTCGGGTCAGAGCTATTCAGTTTTTTTTCACATTAAGTATTTACCTGGGGTTGGCCTGTCATAGAATCAACGGTACCGGTTGACTAGAAAAATGCATCAAGCAATAAGTTCCGCCGGCTATAATAATACTTTTGCATAGAGAAATGTAAATTTATTTATCATGAAAGTAAAATCATCATATCGTGAAGTGGTTGGTAACCTGCCGACACCAACTTTCGTGTTGTTTCGTACTGGAAGTCATGGGTTCGATTCCAGGTGTCGACAATCTTCCTGATTCATGCCACAAGCTTTAAGTAGCTTACTGTAAAATAATCAGGAAGTGTTATGTGGTTACTTTGAGTGAGCACAGATTCATTTTTAAATAAAAAAAAATACGATGGGTACTTGAATCTTTTACCAAATAATTGAACAATCAAGCATGTAAATGTATCCATACATGAACAATAAATCACAATCCTGGTTAAAGTTGGTGAGAAAGGTGCCAATTTGTTACAGGAAGTGTATTTGTGTTAACTTTGAGTGAGTACAGATAAATTAAAACAAAACCCTTTGCACAAAATAAAACTAATGTTAATTAAAACAAACACAGTTGCACTTTCACTCTATTTCATTGAGGCTTGAGCGCTCGAGCCTCAATAAAAAATTGTGAATTATCAAGAGTGACATTATCAAGAGTTTTTTGATAATGTTTCTGGAAAATCATGTTTATATGAGGAAGTATGCCCAACAGTAGCTCATCCATTGGCAATAATAAAAGGATAATGACGCATTGATTTTCTAGAAAAGCGACTGTAACATTACAAACGAAGTCTTTTTTTAGACATCTACAAAGAAATAAATGTCTACATGAGACAGACGAAAGCGCTCGAGCCTCAATAAAATATCGTGAAAGTGCAACTGTGTTTGTTTCGATGTGTAAATTTAAAACTTAAATACAAATTAAACAAAAAATAGTGTGATACACAAAAATATTCATAACGTTCAATTTTAGTCAGTGTATTTTCACTTTCTTTTTTAGCAAAATCTTATCAATTTAGGTGATTTTATATTTAACAAACGAAACAAGATCAAATTCAGTTGGTGCATAAGGTACGTTTTTGATTAAAGCTAAATGGACTTCAACGTGAATTCTGTCACTCTATCCTAAAGGAATTATCGGGAGCTGCGGGATATGGTATCTTTTCTCCAGTTCATTTTCCAACAATGCAGTGAGCACGGAGCTTTCAGCTTAGTTCTGTATCATGTCACTTCATGCACCAATTTGTCGTGTTTCCTGAAAGATTATGCTGTCCATCTATCACTCTTAAACCCATTAAAATACAGTCCGTCTACACAGGGTAATTGTCACACTTGTCCTGGCTGACGAAGACATACTGCAATTTAAATAAACAAATAAGCTGTCTCTTCTGTATATAAAGAAGTCAGTCTAGCTGGCGGAACTTAATGCCTGAGACAATTTTTTCCAGTCAACGGGTCCCGTTAATTCTGACCAATCTGTGATAGAAATTTCAAGAGATAAAAATCACACTTCGAAACACTCCAGGCCGATTGGGAATTGAACTTGGGCCCTCTTGATCTAATGTCTGATCCTATACGGCTAGGTTACTTAAATCGGTTTAATATTATAAAACAAAAGAAAGTCGGATTAGTGCGAACACTTACATATAACTCGAGATCGACTGAACAGATTCTTCTGATGTTTGATTTATTGAATTCTTCTCCGCTCCGTATAACAGAAAAAACTATTAAAAAGTTGAAAATGCATGTGAAAATAATATAAAATTAATAATAAAGATAGTATGGAACGGATTTCCGGCGACGCCAACGCCACTATGAAAAATTCTATATCAATAAAATTATTGTTTACCTGACAACCATTGACATTAAAAATATTGGTACGCAGATTTTTATAGAAATTTTGTCGAGCTTTTAGAAATATTTTTTTTTTAACATTCAAACATATTTAAATGTAAATTTCAAACCAATATTCATAGAAATGACTACAGGACAACGTCTGTCGGGAAAGCTAGTTTTTTTTATAATAATATTTTTATTCACTTGTAAAGTTACAATTCATATGTTACAAAAAAAAATAAAAAAAAAAATAATTGAACATGTTAGCATCTCTTTTTTTTCCCCACTATCCCTCTAATAGAGCCAGGCTCGTGTAGAGAGGGTAAGTGAGAGAAATGCATGTACATAAGTTGACAGAATAAAATAAAAAAAAAACAAGCATAGGTAGGTATATAATAGTTGCTACTATAAGTATCACAAACATTAGACACTGTAGTATTGTTACAACATAGACCATCGACACAACGCACACTCGCCGACAAATTATGAGGACAAGAACGACATTTAAACTAATTACATTTTTATTTTCTTTAAATTAATTATTTTATATACTTGCTGCTGAAACTATGGAAGTAGTAATTTTGTTCTTAAATTCTTTGTAATTTTGTATGGCTCGTATATCCGCTGGTAAATTATTGAAATATTTTGCTCCTAGATAATAGTAGTGATGCTGTGTCACATCACGCCTACATAAGGGAACTGGGTATACAATTAATCGCTCTAAGAATCCTACTTGTATTTCTGTCATCAGTTGTGTTAATTTTTTCTTTAAAGGTTTGTAGAAGTGCAGCTCTCCCATACAATTGTTGAATGTTAAGAACCTGAAAACAGTAAAGACGTGGAGTAGTCTCTGGGCCGCTTTAAGATTATCTTTATAATAGCTCTCTGAGTTACCCCCAAAGGAGATAGTGTAGTATCATACGCTGCTCCCCACGCAATTATACCGTAACATAAAAGTGACTGAGCCAGGGCATAATAGGTTATCTTTAATTGGGTCACATTCAGGAAACCTCTCAATTCAATAAATATATAAAATAATTTTCTTAGTCTTTCAACTGTTTTCTCTATAATATGCTGTTTCCATTTAACGTGACAATCAATATCACTATCCGGAGCTCACTCGGCAATCCCTGACTGTTAATGGCAAAAGGCATACATGTTGTCTTATCAGCATTCAGTGATAGGAGATTACAATTAAACCAATTTTGGAGTACCATAAGATCGTTATTGGCCAGATTTTCCGTTTCCTGCCAGTTCATTCCCCTTGTTAATAGCACGGTGTCATCCGCGTACGACAGTATTGAACTAGATAATCTTAAGCTAAACATATCATTGACATACGCTATGAACAGGATCGGACCCAATACGGTTCCCTGTGGAATACCGAAATTGGACGTAGCCGGATCACTACGTACACCATTAACCTTAGTATATTGGTTTCTATTTTTTAGATAGCTCTCAAAAAGTAAGAGGGCACTGCCTGTTATTCCTATCCTTTTTAATTTTTCGATCATTCTTTCGTGTGAGATGCTGTCAAAAGCCTTTCTTAAATCTATGAATGTGCCCATGCATTTTTCACCCCTATCAAGGCTTTTATATATCTCAGATGTTAGCCTGGCCACCGCATCCTGGGTACCCAGATTATGTATAAAGCATTTAAGTATAACGAGAAAAAATACAACAGTTTCGCATTTTCATGGATATATTTTCGCCTTTTATTTGTACATTTCGTTTGATCAAGGTTGAAGAAAACACATTGCATAAAAAACAAAGGGAAGAAAAATTCCTATCATACTTGAATTGGCATCAAGCGGAACAGTGGATAAAACAGGAAAAGGAATGATGGGTCCATTATAAAAAAAAAACATAATTCATGCAGTAGAGAATTACAATGACATAATGACTAATATAAAGGTAATGACATAATGGTATTCTCAAATTCACGTTCCAACTCAACGCACGAAGCTCTAGCTTAGAACTTAATCGGTTGCCAGTAGTAACGCAAGTAATGTATTTCTTAAAACATTTTTAGAATACAGAAATGTCAAAAGTCTCAATAAAAATTGGATACGACGCAACTCAATCGGCTGTTTTTCATCTCAGAATAATAGTCATTACGTACCTACAATTCGAATCATTATTCATATATGTACATTTTTGTTGCTGAATAAAACATGACTGAACTTTTGTAACAATAGTACATTTCAGTGAAAACCAGGGCCCCGTTCCACCATCATACTTTGCACATTGCAAAATTGCATTATGCGAAAATCGCCTAGCGCGAAACAATCTTGTTCCATGAAAAAAAAATCGCTTGGCGGCGTCTAGATTATTTGAAAACTCTTTTCAATTGTACAGTGGTATCTAGCGTGGTGCGTGCATGTTGAAACACAACGCAAATTTGAGACGTCAAAATAGTTTTTTCAATAGATTCGCAAAGTCGTAATATTTTTTTAATGAATAGTGTCTATGGTGAAACAAAACTGTTTGTCCTCTAGAACAAAAACGATGCTATAATTTGAAAAACTGCAAAGTTGCGAGGTATGATGGTGGAACGGGGCCCAGCTTAAAAGCATATCTTTAGAATACCTACTTAAAACATTCCCAAGATAAAGCCTAGTTTACACTAGGGTTGTAGGAAGTAATTTCGTTACTAAATTACATTTTGCGGGATGCTTTATTAAAACGAAACGTCCTCTGTGCATTTAAGTATATAAAAATTAATAACATTGCATATATATTTTCACTCCAGCAAAACGCCATTTTTGATGCAACTAATCAAACCGACTAAAATGAACGCGTTACGCCCTCCGCCCCACCAGCAGCCAGTGACCGTGATGCGTCGTGGAACGTTTCTCGCCCAAAAAATCGAACAAAATAGAGAATCGACTCATCTCAACTGCTGGCTTAACTACACGACTTAATGTAGGTGTTCATACGCGTTTTATAACTGTATTACTCCCTACTCGACTAAAATACTCGGCCAATGTGAACTAGGCTTAAATACGTGTTATAAAGGGAATGACTTTCTGTTTACAAAACCAACATCAGAGATACTTACTGTATATTTTAAACAAAGGCTTCTATTTTTGAGATATTATGATTTATCATACATTATTATTGTATGATATTAATAATTAGCAATTCTCTCAGAACATCCAATGTAATTAATAATCTTACTTAACAATATTCTCTGAAATACAAATATCCATAATGCTGTTTCTAATTATTATTGTGCGTTGTTAGAGGACTGCCTGTAGCACTACAATGAAATCCGGCTGTTGGGAGTTCAATTAACGTAGAAATCAAAGTTTCATCTCAGATACCACGTGTAAGCAAAACGCTTCACGGAGCATTTGAGTTGATTTAAGCTTCGGTGACTACCAGAAGTCTGCACACACCAAACAGGTGGATGTGGCGGTGAATGAAATGACGTGACCGGCTGTCTTAAGCCGACTCCTGTAGATAAATTGTTCCCCATAATTGGAATTGATCCGCCCGATGTGCGAAGAGGAGTGGCGGCGGACTTAGAGAGACACCGACAAATTCACGACCCTAGACACCCACTTTACGACCACCGGATGGGAATACCCAACCTGGAAAACACTGAACAGGCTAAGACTGGGAGTTACTAGATGCAAATACAACCAGCATAGGTGGGGTTTTCTGGAGGGCGATAGTATGTATTGCGACTGCGGAGAGGTGCAGGATGACGCTCACTTACTGCAATGCCCGCTGATGGCAATTACCGAGGAATGAGGAAAACCTACAATCTGCCAACGACAACGCGATATCGGTAGCGGAATACTGGAGTGGCAAAGTCTAGTCCGGACTCGAAGAAGAAGAAGAGCAGAAGTAAAAGAGATTTTGTACATATTATTTTGAAATTGAGAGAAGATAATATCACCATTTGTTAGAAAACTATGAGAGGTAAACGAGTTTGATAGCGATCAATATTGAGATGATTGGATCATTTAGGATCTTTGGCAAAAACCAATTCTGCGAAGAAAAATGGTAGTTTTAGCAACATGGTTTAATATATTTCATAATCCATGAATTTTCTCATCTCTGCGATCTCTACCATCAGGGTATCAGCGTTCATTAACAGATTGACAGACTGCGCTGGCTGGGTCACTTGCACCTTATGGAGGATCTGGAGCTCCCAAAAAGGGTGTTGTATAGTGACCTGATCGGTAGAAAAAGCTACGATGGTTGGATGGCGTTGTCGCAAACTGTCAAAACTGAAAGGTGGCAGCCAAGGACAGATGAAGATGGAGAAGCTTTTTAAAGGCAACTAAGACTCGCAACGGATTGTTACACTGCAGATGAAAACGATTCTCAAGTAAAATATAATAAGTTTGTGTTAGATTTTTTTTAACTGGCTTCATTGATATCCGAAGGGCATAGATTTTATCTATTTCCATCACGTAGCTGAATCTCTAAGGGGTTGAAATGAGCTCTTTAGTGTAGACCACAACATGATACTCACCGATTATCCGTGGAACATGATTGAAACTATTTGGAACATAGCCACTACTAGTTAATGACTGGTATTCACGTTCCAACTCAACGCAAGAAGCTCTTGCTTAGAACTTAATCGGTTGCCAGTAGTTACGCATCTCATGTATTGAATAAAATATTTTCAGAATAGCGAAATGTCAAAAGTCTCAATAAAAATTGGATTCGACGCAACTCAATCGTCTGTTTTTCATTTCAGAATAGCCGTCATTATCCTACAAGAGATATAGTGGAAACCATATTCTTTCAAGTGCTTAAATACCCTAATATCTCGTTCTTCAAGATAAAGATTGCATTCAACAATTGAAAATATTGTAAGTATAATAAAATTTATAAGTTGTTGAACATGCATTTTTCTTGGTGGAAGTAATTTAAATAATCAAATTTAAATAAAAACTTTTTAACTATTCCACAAATTTATTGAACCTGACATGTTTCGAAGGGGCACGCCCTTCATGGTCACAGGTTATTTGAAAGGTCATTTGAGTTTCAAATAACCTGTGACCATGAAGGGCGTGCCCCTTCGAAACATGTCAGGTACAATAAATTTGTGGAATAGTTAAAAAGTTTTTATTTAAATTTGATTATTTAAATTAATATTGTAAGTGTTTTTCATATTTTGTGTTTTTAGCCACAAGACATAACCAGATGGATATGGATCTGAAAATCTGGTTTTACAAGTTAATAATTAAAACAATCTCTTAAGATGTTGTCCATTTTTAACTCACTTTCCACGGAAATGTTTAAAAAATCATACTCACTTGCGCCGCAAACGTGTAACGTTACATCAATTTTATTAAAAGGATGTACACGTTCCACTCGCTTTCGATTTGCAAATCACGTACATACTTAACCTTTTGATTAAATTGATGCAACATTATACGTTCGTGGTGCAAGTGAGTAACGGGTCTCTCAGTACGACCAATAGACTGAGTACTCGCTTGAGCCGCGAGCACGAACCGTTGCATCTATTTTATAAAAAGGTTAAGTGTGTACGTGGTTTGCAAACAGCATGCGAGCGGAACGTTTACGTTCTTTTCATATTATGATTGATGTAACGGTTCGCGCTCGCGGCTCAAGTAAGTACGCGGCTTACAGCTCAATATAAGCATTGTCCATTGTCAACAATATCAAAATCCAATGATAAAAAATTATCTAATGCTACATTTACACGCTTGCCACGGTTTGTCAAGCCACCACAAACACCAACGTGTAAATATGGTGTTTGCCGTTGCTTGTGTGAGCTTGCCAACGTTTGCCCTGATCTGGGCAAGTGTCGGTTTTTCGACACAGATCAAAGGAATTTGCGGCAAATGTATTAAAATACAGAAGCGCACACCAACGTGTAAATGGCGTCCAAGCGTTTGTGAAAGCTCGACGGAGTTTGTGGTGGCTTGCTAAGCCATGGCAAGCGTGCAAATCTAGCATTACATTGTTGGACCTTATAATCTCATTCTTCAAGGTAAATATTGCTACCATATCCTCTTTATCTCATGATGAAAAAAAATTATTTTAAATATCTTTTAGATTATCTAACCTATCCGTTCGCTGACGCTATCCTTTGGGGCATGCGATTTCTCCATGCATTTCTGTCCTGTTCCAGCCGCTCCGTTACTTTCCAGGTTAGTCTCCAGCAATCTGCTAATCCGCAATATACGCTAGTCCCCGATGAGAAAATAAGGTAAGGATGCAATAATGTTAATATGTTCAAGCTTTGGTTTCCTAGAGAAGCGGTGCCGTCGTATAGGGCCGTTAAATTGGGGACACAAAGTAATTGAAAATCACGCCGTTTACTTTGTACATACAGCGTTCAACCTGATGCCCTATGTATTACGCCCGCTATATTATGATGACTTCGCTTTTCCAGAAAAACAGGGCTTAGCCGACTGCTTTTCAAATTTTTCAAATTTTGCATATGAGATATCCGCTTCCGAAAGCCTGCCGCGCGAGTCGTATTTAAGAGAAAACTTATTTTCTTAAAGTTCTCAATTAAAAATAGTTCATTTATGATTCAACTCAAATGTTACATTATATACAAAAATATATAAAATTAAACCACTTAATCACAGCGGCTTAATCTCAGCGGCTAGTTTGAGGCCTAAGAGAGCTGAAGGAGAAGTTAATATTACATCAAAGGGTTTGACGAACCCAAAAGAAAACTTCCCATTCTGAATGTTTCATTCTTCAAGGATATAACTGAAACAATCTTTCACGGTATTAACATCAATTTCTTTATTAATGCATTGAAATATTTTTTATCAGCACATAGGGGTTGCTATAACGTTTCATTTTCATTATACAATAACATGGTGTTTAGTTTAAAACCAAAAAATTAAACAACTCACCTATAAATGAACATCCTTAATAAATAAAAACAATGCAAAATTTTATTTCACATAAAATTTTTGGCACAATCATGTTAAATTGAATTCAATAACAGCTAAAATGGGAATGAATCACAAAAACAGCTTATAGGTATCTTGAAGAAAAAAAAACAAGGAAATATAAATAGAATAAAGGATTTTTTTAAGTAAATGTTTAATGTAGGTACCTACATAGATTTTTTGAAAACTCAGAAGATCTTTCATTGAGTTTTTTTGCTTACCATCCAAATTGCCAATTCGGTTGTTTGGAAAAAAATCCAAATGGTAATTACATACCTTATAAAAAAAATATAGCAAACAATATTTGTTTCCAATTTTTAAAAACGCATATTAATATATATTTTTTAATTAATGTTATCTATGTTTTCAACCTATATTATTTTTACCTATATTAATTTTATTGAATGTGTTTTAATATTTATAATAATTTATTACTTTTATTTAATAAATATAAAGTTAATAAATTAACAAATCACACATTGAAATAATTGATTAAAATTAATATTTTTCTATAGATAAGATTTTTTAATAATTAAATTCTATGTACATAGCCAAAAAATTTACATTCATCATTTTGTTAAATATTACAGTACATTATAATTATTATTCTAAGAGAATATTTATTTAGTTTTATAGAATGAGTTGAGCTATTTTCAGCTTTGCCAATTACGTTTTTGCTCAAATATTATTATTATTATCACACAAAATCAATGATCTAAGATCTATGAAACTATACAGCTTTCTATACATTAGTATGAAATATTTTTTTTTCAGATCTTGCATGGATAGGAATTATCTTTTATATTTATTAATATAATTTAATTCAATTCCAAACTACTTACATACACCATTAGTTTAAAATTTAGTATTTTATTTAAATATTTACATTATGTGAAACAAAAATAAAATAAACGGTCGATGTGTATTGAAAATTAGTTAGAAATAACATAGTCATTAGCATAATAAGGTTTTGGACCTAGGAAAATCCTTATTTTCAAAGCAAATACCTTTCTTGATAGGTATATGTAATAGGATGTCACTTAGAGTTGTAGGATGAACACAAATCGTAGTTATGAACGAATTTGCCTTGAAAAAACGGCGTCAACTTTTGATAAAATACGAAAGTATCTATCTGCAAAAATATGGGTTTCAATTAAATTCAAGAAAAAAAAAAGAAATATCAAAAAGGTGCATCACTTTAAAGAGTGCACGTGTATATTAATTATTATTATTATCGTATGGCATCAGCCACCCAGAGGTGGCTTCGTCAGAAGACAAGAGATAAAAGAAAATGTTTCACTGCTGCATCCAGGAGACACACTAAAGAGCAACATCCAAGTTATTAAGCCATTGCAAGGCATTAGGAGTGGCATTGTGTATTTCATTGTATGTACTCACGCATCTGCCATCTGCGGTCAGATGCTCCACAGATGGCAGATGCGTGTGTCTCCTATTTTGAAGATATTGGATAGAAACATAATATTATTTAGTTTTGTCTCTAGAAGTTCATTGATTTAAGCTAATCAGTTTTACGAATACCTATATAATAAGTCTTCTGCAGCTACAATTCTAAATTCAACCCAAGAAAACATGAAAAAGAAAATACCAAGTATTTTATTTCATTCCAATATACTTCTCCATGAAGTAGAGGTCCAAAAAATGAATAATCTTTTTCAAAATAATTTAGTTATCTCGTATACGCAAATTTTTTGATGTACTTGTAAAGTGAAGTTAGATAAATAGCTACAGTTCAAAGGAGTATAATGTAATTTCCCTAAGTAGGTAATTTCCATTTCCATTTTATAGAATACTTTTGACAAAAAAAAATAAGTTTCTAGATACACGAAATATATTATAGTAAGTAAGTAGTTTTATAAAATATATACCTCGTAAGTAAAGCATGTACGACTAGTTGGACAGATGGGAAAGGGATTGATTTTTAAATAGCTATTTACAAAAAAAGAGTTGAAAAAACTCTAGAGAATTTGTCCAAAAATATTGTGATTTGCTTATACAGAAATTTACCTTTATTTAAACACTTCAACCAGGATCTCCAATCATTGACAAAATATCTCATGATCTATTTGTGGACAAATTACATCAGGATTTATTCACCTTAAGTTAAGAATAATTTAAATTCATTAAATAAAATTACTTTCTCTACAATATTTTTTTCCAACAGATACTAAATATCTAAATCTTACTACTTTGCAAGGCGAATTAAGTATCGGGAATCAACAAGCAGACATTGTTAAAACTGTATTATTTACTGAAAAAGTGATAATTTTTATCACCAAGAAAATTACATAGATAATGAACGTGTTGTGTTGATTAAGTCAGAATTTAAGAAATCTTTCATAACTAATTCTCCATTTTACATTTGATCTTTCAAATTATGTATGTGAAAAAATAACACGAAAGAATTGAAAAATTACTGCTTATTATAAGCTTATTACTATCTATTCTTAGCTTTACGCTATTTTTTTTTAATGTCTTGCTGAGGAGCGCTTTTTATCGTACTTCGAGAGCTAAGCATTTTAATATTTTAATCGTTATTTTATTTAGATACTTTTTTTTCTATACAAAATATACTAATATTAATTTTTTCAATTTTTACTTTTTAATGTCATAACATCACACAAACAGTTTTCTTTTTAACGGTAAACACTTAGATGGATAGCGAGTGGTTCATAACAAAACCTTTGCGGCAAAGTGTTTGCTTTCAAAAGTTTGATCAAATCTCACGAACAAAAAAGCTCTTGCGGTCTCACACGGTTTGCTTTGCTTCGGAACTACATAGCTGTCTGTTTTCTTCTTCTTCTTCAAAACGCACACTAAAAATATAACAGTCACAACTCATTTTATTAAAACCACATATAAAGTACACAGCACAGTTTTATTTTATATTATTAGCATTTAAAAGTTTATTTTATTTTTCAGCTATGTTAGTTTAGAATTTGGAGTCGAAGACATCTTTAGACCGCGACAGCGTGTCCTACTGTATCAAAGGAGAACTTTGACTATCGGTGAAATCTAAGGTATAATACATGTCCGCCGATTCCAGCGGTGGTAGAGGTCTCGGATTGACTGGCGGAAGAGGGGCCTGCTTGTCTGACAGCCAGTGATGTGGTGGTCCAGCTGATGTGATATTGCAGCCCCTTCTTCCGGGATGAACCCTGGACAACCATCTTTGGTAGGTCTTGTTAACTCGACAGTGGCACACCGTTACCTGTGAACAATAAAATAGAAGAATTAACATATGTTAGTAAAAGCGTTACAAACTCTTAGATAAAAATACGAAGGGTATGCGAAGTGGAATTTTTTTCAGACAACTGGGATAAGAATTCATGTATTCAGAAACTGGAACAAGGAGGCTAGAGATGGCATGAGAGGACTACCACAGGAAAGATGGATGGCTAGTTTATGGTCCACGTCGCTAGAGGCTAACACAGCAGTCAACTTAATAACAGTCCGAGTAAAAGAGAAAGAAGAAGCACAGTAGACCAATACAGGCTGGTGCGCAAATCACCCGCAAAAGATTTTCAATTCAGAATTATCGACCAAAGTGGATAATGTTTTGAACTCCATTCGCGGTAAAAGAAATTGTTGATGCATTTTTTAATATAGATATCAGAGTAGAGATCGACGTAAATCATAACTTCTTCTTAAAGAGCAGCAAGCTAAATGTGTTTGCGATTGCATCAATGTATGTCACATTTCAAGCGTTACAAAATACTTTCGAAAATAAAAGAAAATGTTTTTATACTGGACCCCAATTAAAGTGAGCAAACTATACACACATAGGAAAAATGTTGTGGAGCCTAGAAATAAAGTAAAGTAAGCGAACTATAACACAAAAGGGGAAATGTTATGAAACCTAGAACTAAACTTAAATGAGTAAACAATGCACAAAAGGGGAATGCCGTGGAAACTAGAATTATACTTAAGTGAGTAAACAATACACAAAAAGGGAAATGTCGTGGAACCTAGAACTAAACTAAAGTGAGCTACACTAAAGGTACACAAAAAGGGGAAATGTTATGAAACATAGAACTAAACTTTAGTGAGTAAAAAAAAAAACAATACATAAAAGGGGAAATGCCGTGGAACCTAGAACAAAACTTAAGTGAGTGAAAGTGTTGTTTACAACAAAAGAGGAAATGTTGTGGAACCTAGTAGATCCAAACTTAAGTGAGAGAACTATAGGTACACAAAAAAGGGAAATAATGCTGTGGAAGCTAGATGCATGGAATAACAATGTAGGTATATGTTTAAGTATGTAGAGTGAAAGGAACGCTTGCTAACTGGACCATTCATTGTACTCTCAATCCAAACAATTTTTATATCTTTCAGATTTTCTTCAAAATAACAGAAAACAACATAGATCTCTTTGTTGAGTAAGAAATGCTATGTCTGTGACCAACCGTTTTTTTAAGGATTTCTTTTATCAAACCGATGGATTGGTAAAACCTTTATAAGGGATTAAATGGGGCTAAATTGCATCGAATTATGTCTGACTTGAAGAGGAATCTTCACTCAAAACTGCGACTATGAATGCAGTCACTAATTTTCCTTCCCTTTGACGTCCCTTCACCGTATTTTTCATATAAACTATATTTTATGTAATTTGAAAACGATGCTTTATAAGTATAACAATCAAGTTATATTGTACGATAGTCTTCGTTTATTGTGAAGTTATATATTATACTCGTATCACAGCGAGTCTAAGGCTTATAATAATAATAATAAAGGACGAGGTAAACTGAAAAGTAAAGGGATGATTTTGATTAAATTACAAAATTGAATAAGAGCGAGGGAAAAAGTTTTGATGAAACAAAATATAAACAGAAATCTTACAAGTATTAAGGCTTATACGGGAAATATTAAAATTGAGTAGATATCTTCTTTCTTCTCGAACTTCTCAGTTTATCCGCTTTTAAGTCTTCCAAATGATATTACACCACGTAAGAGTTCAAATGTCATCTCATCATTGGAGATTTCAAAGAACCGAGAATGGGTGGTGCCTACCCTTAAGTAGAGTTGACGTAGAGAAACTTTTTCCCAAACTGCGAGGGGTAATTTTAAGTCTCGAGATTAGTAATCTTTGTTACTGTTGCTTCGGAAAGTTTAAGAACCATTAAATTTTTATGCTCCTCTATCATCAGATCAGACATTTTTTTGTTTTCAACATGAATTGTTTGTTTTTGTAAATTCTGTACTTTTTTGTTTTGTTACGGGATTAAAGAACAAAACTTTGTTTTTTTTTTTAAGAGCGACTGTTTGGTAAATGTTTTTTTTCTTTTTTGTTAAAATGATTAGGTAAGTATACAGAACCGAATGACGAAGTTTTTTTTTAATAATTTCGTTTTGAATTGAAAGCATAACGTTATAAGAAAATGTTTAATAATGTAATATTTTGCAAAAAAAAATATAATTATATATTTTTTTTCATAGGAACCATTCTAACTTTCGATTTTAACTATTTTATTTTAAAATTTTCCCACCACGAGCTTAGGAACGCCTTCTACTACTATATCGAAGGTTATCCATTTAGGTGGTCAAATAATCACTTGGTCACACTTACTCGGTCAGGGCAATACATTTGAAGGGCATTTGAAGTTTCTACCCAACATTTCATAATAATAATATACTTCACAACAACCAATCACAACATTATAAAGGAAAAAAAAAATAGTTTTGGGAAAGCTTGTATGCCAATTTCTTATATCTACTAGCGGGGAGAATCATATACAGGATGGGGCATAATGGACTCCCTAGTTTCAAACACTCACTGTAGAGCGCGCAGGTGGTTAGCGAAGTAGGTGTAGTGGCGTTAGGTGGGGGAATCGAGGTCATTTTCATTTCAAGAAGTCGCCATGCAGTGGTCCGGTGAGCATCGAGGCTTTGTCGTAACCTATGAAAAGCCCTCTGTGTCGCCACCACACCATCATTGTTTTTAGCGAACCTTTCTACGACAAAGCCTCGATTCGCACTGGAACACTGCATGGTGACTACTGAAATGAAAATGGCGTCGATTCCCCCGCAACGTGGTATTTTCTACATGCGTGTGACCAAGGTTTAAAATCCCTGAAATATCCCATCATGTGATTATTTAACAATACATGTTACAATATTTTCCATGTCTAATATTATCTTAAAATTACTAAAAAAATACGCTACTGTAAAAAAAAATCATGCTATTAAAAAAAACTGTATTTTCGTCAATGAAACTGGACTAAAACTAAATTAATTCTTACTTTGTATGAGCGTTAAAAATAGCAGTTTCATTAATCTTATATATAAAAATGGAGAGCTATTTCCCGATGACATCGCATCACGCCTGAACGGCTGGACCGATTTCGCTAATTCTTTTTTTTTGTCGTGTAGGATTTTATCAGGAGAATGTCCTTTTAGAAGAAAAAAATTACGAAAAATGCATGGAAATTTAGAAAATTAAAGAAAACTCTACGTAGACAACCTTATTAGTACTTTTTACCTTAGAATTTTTTTTCCAATTTTGAAATTTTGACATAAATTGTCAATCGGTGCGAATGCGAACATGAGGATGGAATATACGTGGTTTAAAACAGACGCATCGTTCGGAATCATACATACATACATCTGCGGCGCTACAACCCTGAGTGGGTCTCGGCCTCCCTCAGCAAACTTCTCCAAGCCACCCTGTCCGCCGCCAGTGCGCGCCAGTCACCAACCCCCAAAAGCCCCAGATCCCTCTCAGCGCCATCCAGCCATCGTAGCTTCGGTCTTCTTATGCTCCTCCTTCCCTCTGGTCTCGTGCGGAAGATCCTGTTTAGAACCGAGTCTTGATCTGCTCGCGATACATGTCCCAGCCAACGGAGCCGGCCTATCTTTACGAATGTGGACACTTTAATGTCATTGTACATTTCATAAATCTCACGGTTGTATCTTATTCGCCAGTGATCTCCATCTTTGACTGGTCCATATATGCGGCGCAGGATCTTCCTTTCGAAAATGTCCAGTTTGTCCTGGTCTCGTTTACTCAGTGGCCAGGTCTCGAAAGAATACGTCAAGACCGGCCGAATTGTGGTTTTGTACAATTCTATTTTAGACTTCCTGGACAGCAGATTTGATATAAGGAGCTTTTGAAGCCCAAAGTAGGCCCGATTTGAGGATGTGATTCTCTTACTTATTTCATCGCTGACACTATTTTTATCCGTTATGAGAGATCCAAGGTACGTGAAACTATTAACAGTTTCAAAGGAGTAATCTTCAATGGACAGGTGACCAGTGTGTGATACAGGAGAGGTGGGGTCTGATACAAGATATTTTGTTTTTCCCTGATTGACAATCGTGAAGAGGTGAAGTGCAGAATAGAGATAGCGAGAGCCGCATTTAATAACATGAGATCACTCTTCTGCGATGATAATATTAATTTAAAACTAAGGCAAAGAATGGTCAAATGCTATGTTTGGTCCATACTACTATACGGTGTTGAAACTTGGACCCTTAAAGTCAATATGATGAACCGTATAGAGGCATTTGAAATGTGGCTCCACCGCAGAATGCTCCGTATTCCGTGGACCGATATGGTGACTAACACGGAGGTGTTGCGAAGAGCTGGTCTTGAGAGGGAATTGTTAACCAGCGTCAAGAAAAGAAAAATGTCCTACCTGGGACACATACTTCGCAACACCAAGTACAAGCTGCTTCACCTAATAATGAAGGGGAAAATAGATGGAAGTCGAGGTGTGGGTAGACGGCAGATGTCCTGGCTGAGAAATATCAGACAGTGGACCGGAATCCAGCGAGTGGAGGAACTGTTCCGGTTAGCCCAGGACAGAGAAGCCTACGCCATAGTGGTAGCCGACGTCGGGGGGACCTGACATGGCACTTGAAGAAGAAAGAAGAAGACAATCAGGCCAACTTCTCTGGCCGCTCTTTCTAGTCTCAAGAAAGTGTCTCTTAGAGTCTCCTCGTCTCTTGTGACAATGTCAATGTCGTCCGCGTACGCCAGCAGTTGTACCGACCCACCGAATATGGTGTCCAAATTGGAAAAACCGAGTCTCTGATAGCTTATACAGTTTATTTCTATATATGCTGTCATAAGCAGCCTTAAAGTCAATAAACAGGTGGTGCGTCTCCACATTGAATTCGCGTGTCTTTTCAAGGATTTGCCTTAGGGTGAATATCTGGTCGGCACATGATCTATTCGGCCTGAAGCCACACTGATAGTCACCGATAACGAGTTCTGTATAATGGGAAAGCTTTTCAAAGAGCACATTGGAGAAAACCTTGTAGGCTGAATTAAGTAGTGTTATGCCTCGGTAGTTGGAACATTCCATTTGATCGCCTTTTTTATGTAGGGGGCATATGATTCCCTTGTTCCACTCATCGGGCAAGCTTTCTTCCGACCAGATTTGGCAGAGAATTCCATGAAAAATGTCCAGGAGTGTTTCGCCAGCATTTTTTAACAGTTCTGCGGGAATCTCATCAGTACCCGCGGCCTTGTTGTTTTTGAGTTTATCGATGGCCTTTTTTACCTCCGCTCTGGTAGGCTGTTGGTCATCCTCAGCGGCTTCTTGCTCTCGAACTTGTGGCGTCTCTCTTGCAGTTCCAGTATCAATGGGATTTAAGAGAGAATCAAAATGCTCCACCCATCTGCACAAAACGGCCTGTCTTTCGCAGATGATGTTTCCATCCCGGCTTCTACACATGTTAACCCGGGGCTTGAAATCTTTTTGCATGTTCACTTTCTTATAGAACATTCTGCTGTTGTTGACGCTATTATACGTTTGTGCTTGTCTGATCTCGTTTTTCATAAATTCTCTTTTCTTTCTGCGATGAAGCCTTTTCTCCTCCCTTCTTTTACCCCTGTTATTCTATCTGGACTGTCTGGTGGAGTTGCAATGCAACATTCTACTATATGCCTCGTTTTTCTCATGGGTCGCTTGGCGACACTCATCATCAAACCAATCTACGTTTCTGTTCGGTCTCGCTTCACCTATTGTATTCCTCGCAGCAGCTTTTATGACTTCACTGCACTGCTCCCATCTTTCGTTTAGGTCTTGAGACGTGACACTGTTCAGACCATCCGTCACGGTGTCCATGAAGACCTCTCTCGTCTCTGTGATCTTGAGCTTCTCCGTGTCGAATCTCGCTGTGCGCCTTCCCCGCTCCTTTTTCATATTGGAGATTCTGGCCCTCAGCACGCACCCCAGAAGATAGTGATCAGAGTCAACATTAGCTCCTCTATATGCCCTCGTGTCCATGAGATTGCATTTGTGCCTGGAATCTATCAGAATGTGGTCTATCTGATTGACAGTTCTTCCATCGGGCGACCTCCATGTTCCCAGGTGTATTCGTTTGTGTGGGAAAAGGGTTGTTCCAATTGTCATATTGTGGGAGGCCGCTAGCTCAACGAGTCTCACTCCATTGTTGTTAGACCCATCGTGGAGGCCAAATTTTCCTATATATGGGCGATATATATCTTCTTTACCAACCCTGGCGTTCAGGTCACCTACTATAATTTTAATGTCATGTGTTGGGCATCTGCTTATAGTGTCTGACAGTCTGTCGTAGAACTCATCCTTAATTTCATCTGCTGCGTCTTCGGTTGGTGCGTATGTATTAATGAGGAATCACATTGGTCAAATGACAATTAATTCATCACCATACATATTCGAATTCAATATTCATATTTTGGAACACAGGACAACGTCTGTCGGGAAAGCTTGTTCTTAAATAAAAAAATATAAAGGGTCTTGACCGGGGAAAATAATATAATAAAAACTGATCTTAATAAAAAAAAGTCCATATTATTTCTTTTCCAGAGAGAAGACTTGTGTAGTCAGCGAAATTGTCTTATAAAAAGGTCTTCATGAGAGTTATCTTAAAAAAAAAAAACAATCTAGAGTCGAAACAATGAAGCTTTTGTTTCAAAAGAAATTAATACAGTTTGTTAAAAGTAGGTATAACACTGATATTTTCCCTTATCTTTAATCAGCGCAACTAAGACCAATTAATATCATCCAGAGGTTTAGTATAATTAAGTTTTTCGAGAGTTTTCCTCCATTTTATTATTATTTAAGCACCTCGTATAATTATTACAGAGCCCATAAGGTATTCAACCACAAGAGCAGGTACTTTTTACGAGGCAATGAATTTACCTAATGATATCGTGGTATCAAAATTAAGATCTTAAGTTGTTCTTAATTATAACAATATTCTGTTTAGTCGTTGAAAAGGATGTTTTAATTTTTGGGAAATTAAACACCTACGTAATAATATTTTTTTTGAAAATGAAATATTATAAACTTCTTGACAGCTAAAGAGATTAAGGATTTTAAAATGAATGACGATACCATCATATTTACGTACATAATTAAAAGAATTTTAATTATCATCATAATATTACGTAATTTTTAAAAACAGATTGTCAAAAGTGAGAAAAGAAGCTATTGTGGTTTCGAACGCTGTTTGGGCTTTGTTGGAAAAATGTAAGAGATTCTATGATCAAATTTTACTATTGAACACTGCAGTAAGAAAACGTAAATGCGCAAATACTTTGGTTGCACACAATTTTTGGAAGGTTATGCAAACGTTTATTTTTACCAAGTAATTATACATAACTTCCTAACATCAGAGTCCCAAAGTCAACAAATATCCTCTAATACTGATTTACGTTCCTACGAAACATTGCTGAGGGATTTGGTTATGTTGTAGGAGACGGTCAATGAAGTCGCTCAGGATTGAGCGATGTGTAGGGATCTTTTTGCCTCCCTCCCGGAATTGTAGGTGAGAATGTATTAGTGGAATATGGTTGTGAAAAACAAACGAGTTTAAAGCATCGTACTCACTTGCGCCGCGAACGAAAGTTAAGTGTATACGTGATTCGAAAAAGCGAACGCGAGCGGAACACATGCATCCTTTTGATAAAATTGATATAACGATACACGTTCGCGGCGCAAGTGAGTACTGAGCTTTAAACTCACGTCAAAAGAAGGATGACTTTGCAACCAATTAAGGTAAAAAATAGTCATAGTTCATTGAATTTGATTGCCTCACTATGTTCGAGTAGAACATCTGTGAAAAAAAATGAATACAAAAATGTCACGAATATTGGGATGAGAACCGAAGACTTTTGAGTTTTGAAATTATACGTTCGTTTGAGAAAATTTTCATATTAAAGATCAGGTAGGTAACAAACTTTTTTCATAGAAGGTAAGTAGGAACGTGCGTTCATATAGTTCTAAAACTTGGAGAATTGCCATATTCTTTAAATGGCTATCATTTTCTTTATAGAAAGGCAACTTTACCAAAGCGTTTCACATCACTACCCATATTATAATAATATTGTATTGAGATATGCATAGGTACCTACGTATAATAAGAAACATCAACTTTGTGTAGGTATGCTTATAGTGGGTGTCCCAAATTTATAAATTTGAAATTGCACAAAAGTGCGGTAAAGTGTTGGGATACTAGTGTACAAATAGCCAAGTCCATGAGAGGAGATGGACATGTGTTGACTGTTGAGGATGCCGAATAACAGTTGGCCGAGGAAAGTGATGTTCTTCACCCCATCAGGGTCCCGAAGACGAGGAAGATCTTCTCATACCATGTTCCAATCTTTCGAAGCAGAGCTGAGGGATTTGGATATGCTAAGGGATAAGGTCTAAACATCGCGTAAGATCGAGCGCAATGGAGAACTATAGTTGCCTCCCAGTCATCCGGTCCCGTCCAATGAGACAGGATTCCACCCCAAGTAAAAATTTCAAATGAAAAACCCGACAGGGAATTGAAAATGTGACCTCTTGATCAGCAGTCGACGCCTATGCCACAAGACTACTGAGGTCGGTCAAATATCTATATTGTATTTCAATGTGCAATTTCAATTCGTAGTAAAACCCGAACCTTTTTAAAATCTTTCCTTATCCGAGAATTTTTGAGTTAGGTGATTTTAGGACACCTTTATTAATCCGATGGTTCACGAAATTGATACAGATGTCCTTAAAATTACCCAGCGTACACGTTTGCTTGTTATTACAAACTTTCCCGATGAATATCACTCGGAGATGCACAAAAGTTTGCTCATCAGACCCAAATGTTCGATGATTCTATTGCTAAAATAAAACTTACACGACTTGGACCAACTTGTTGTATTTCTAAGAAACTTGAAACACAATACGCGGGGGAGAGTTTAAGCTTGAACTATCATTACTTGAATTACCCATTTGTAAAATAAACATAGCAGAGCGAGAATTCATACCGTTTCTGAAACGAAACTTAAGCGTAACCAGCATAGGATGACTGATCTTTTAACTTCATTTGAAGAAAACATACATATATTGGCCCTTTAACCCCCCTTTAGGGGCATAGGGAAGAGGATGTGTTTGGCAGTCTGGTGGTCACAAAGCCAGCTTTCGTATAGTTTCGTGTGGAGGTCATGGGTTCGATCCCTGGTGCCGACCATCTTCCGATGCCCTACTGTGAAAGAGTCAGAGTGTTGTGTTCAATTCGAGTGAGCACAGATTCATTAAAAAAAACAAGAGATCCACGTTGCGCTCGATCTTGCGCCATCACCCGGGGAGGGAACACCAAGAATAGTACCTTCTTAAAAAAATCTATGGAACGCAGTTACTAATATCTATTTCACTATGGTAGCAGTAACCAGGAAAAATATTTTAAAAATCGCGTACTGCATGAATTCTTCTTATTTTCCTGCAAATTGATCCATCGATTATATCTTCATCGACAATATGAGATAGTAGTTATCACGCAGTGTCTTTTTTAGTTAGGTATAATTCGCGCCAAATCTTTCACCGGATGGATTTGAATTTGAAAAATAAGCTATAAATACGAATAAACAGCCATTTTATGTTAACAACTGATTAAACCAACATTTGTAGTATTTATTTTGGATAAAAAATTAGCTCAAAATTTATATTGCATTCATATACTTTTGTAATCGTTCAAGAAATTGAATTATATTATTGCATTCTAAGAAACATGGCACCGATCGGACGATCGAATTTACGTCTGTCTGCCCAGTTAGGACACGTTATATAGTGTTATATATTTGAACAGGGCGTCCGCGTTCATGCGATCACCACGATTGTACGATCATCGCAATTGCACGATCGTGCGATCATGTGACCAGCTAGGACAGGGCCTTACTGTTTTTTCTTCGATCAAGGAAAAGCATAATATATTGCATTCTTATTCTTTTTTCATCGTTTAAGAAATAGCATAGGTATTGCATTTTTATTCCTTTTGTCATCGTTCAAGATATAGCTTATTTTACATTCTTATTATTTTTGCCATCGTTCAAGAAAAAGCATAGGTATTATAGTGAAACTATTTTTGTCATCGTTCAAGAAATAGCAAATTATTGAAACCAGAAAATCAAAACATTAAATAAGTTTAAAATTAGTAAAAAGCAATTCTGGATATTATTCTTAATTGTTAATCACAAGTACCTATTATCATTATTATGAATAGAATTCGTCTAACTTGATAGTAGAATTATTTTGGATTTCGCTTATTCTTTGGGTCCTTTAGGGAGAGGTAATGTTCCATCGCATGATGCTGATACTTCTAGATGGCAGACACCAGAAATAAACGGTTGAAACGGGTTTCAGGGGAGGAACATTGTTGGATTCTGCGGTTTCCAACAACGATGCGGGGTGGCGCTGAGAACCCAAACTGTGAGCCGCTGATGTATCCAGTCTCGTTTAGCAAAGTAGCCGCACGGGACCCAACAAAAAGGGATGAATAATTACCTTTGGATACTTTCATCCCCACAATAAGGTACGGACACATTTATAAAATACCCTTTATGTTTCCCAACGTAGTATGAGTTAACCTCATCAAAGACGTAGAGTCACTATTGAATATTCTCTTCTAAGAAAATTACTAATTATTATGATTTTAAATATGAAAAAGGTACATAATATTCTCTGCTAAACGCTTATCAAATATCTTATACAAAATTAACGAATATGTAACAACTAATGACTCTAACAATTCATTACTGATGTTCGATTTTTAAATGGAACAAAACACCACGGGCTTACGACCGTCTTCTACTGTCATTTCAAAGGCTGGCTTAGTGCTTAGTGTGACCACTTTAAGTTAACAACGTTTACCATTAGGTGGTAATGTTGAAGTCTCCGAAACTCCTAATCATGTTATTTTTTTTCTCTCTTAAAATCCCAATTTATATAAAATTATCAGGACTTTTTTATTTCGGTTTTATAAAATGTATCGTTTTCTATGCGAGGTCCTCTATCCAAAATTAGATAAAATTGGTGCCTTGAGAGGTAGTATTTCTATTGAAAGGTGGACATCTAGTTAAAATTAGATAAAATTGGTGCCTTGAGAGGTAGTATTTCTATTGAAAGGTGGACATCTAGTTAAAATTAGATAAAACTGGTGCCTTGAGAGGTAGTATTTCTATTGAAAGGTGGACATCTAGTCTTATCTATCTTTTGAGATTTTTTGAGGTTGAGTGCGATGAGGCTAGAAGTTGAGCAGAGCTGTTATAAAGGATTCTGACCACATCATCCCTTCCTGATAACTCCTCGATTCTCAAGTTTGTCACTCAGTCTCTTTTAAAGTAAGGATTATCTTTTTTCATATAACCGATCTCAGAAGCTTTCTAAAGCGCCATACTCATCATCGAAAAGTATACCTACCGCGTTTGGTTTGCTGTGGAGTCGGAATTTTCGTGTGTTTTTTTACTCGTGGTTTGACAGTCTCAGATATTTGGGTTTACGATGAAAGATGTTTTTGCCAGCTAAAACGATACTGAAGTTTATAGATTTATCAAAATAATCAGTATTGTATAAAACGTTACCACGAGCTGCCCCTGCTCTAGATAGGTCCCTACACATATGTGTGTTGGAACTTACACGTACACTTCTACGAGCGTAATTATAATATAAATTCACAAGGTCGTGGAACCTCTAAGGCCGCGCTATAAAGCATGTGAGTGTGACTCCCTACGCCACTAGGTTATTACAGAACTAATATTTAATTAAAATATGCAGATTCAGTTAGATTCTATACTTAATTCTTAGTATCATTTGGTGTTTAAGAGGTTCAAAATCAAACAAATATCACCAAATGTAACGGACGTAAATGTCACATTCAAGGTTTCATTGCTCTTCTGATCAAAGTACAAGGTCAGGGTTTTCTCTCGTCATTTTGGCTTCCATTCTGATATAGTATTATGTCATGGCAAATATCATCAACTCTGTATTTTTGCCCCATTAAAATGAATACAAATTTTAAAATGTTCGATTGTTTGGGCCGAATGTGCTTGGTGGTATTTATTCATTTCTAATACAAATTTTATTATTTACTGTGTCAAATATCTTAAGACTAAGAGATCGGGACACTGAATCGTAAATTCACGCCTTTTTTAAATAATATTCGTCGATTCTCCGCTATGCAAATGTGGTGCAGATGAGGATACACGTTTTTTCTCTTGTCCACTCTTTAAATTCCGAAATGTTCTTCTTCATTCAAAAACGAATAACATTAATCTTTAAGTACCTCTCTTACTCATATAGGGTTGGGATTCAATCAATACAGCAATAATATTATGATGTATATAAAAAATATCTATATAGATTTTCATTGAACCAGATTTTTTTTTCAGCATAGAGAGAATGACAGACAAAAATACATGACAGCAGTCGCAGCTCTCTTGTTCTCAATAATTTACATCTTTTATATTAATATATCATTAATTATTAAATATCTAATTGTTGTATACGAGTACATGGGATTTTTTGACATGTTGAACATGTTAAGAATTCTCATGGTTAGGAGTTTCGGAGACTTAAACATCACCACCTAATGGCGAATGTTGTTGACGTAAAGTGATCACACTAAGCCAGCCTTAGAAATAACAGTAGAAGACAGTCGTAAGCCCGTAGTGGTTTGTTCCATTTAAAAATCGAACATCAGTAGATACCTAATAAATTGTTAGAGTCATTAGTTGTTACTCAAATTTAATCAGAATTTTTCATAAGAAGGAATCAACAGCACTCCAATGCGTTCGATCAGCTCTTTCTTTTATCTCGAATCTCTAATCTTTGCTTGCAAATGGAACAGAAGACAAGTTTTCTTCATCCACAAAAGCCAGAATATTTAACTGGCTAGCGACAATTTAGACAAATGGAACATCCGTAAAGAAGGCCTTAAGAAAAAAAATATTGTCAGCAAACTTAATGCTCTCCAAGGGTGACAATGAAAAAATACTTGTTGTCCAATGTCCAAGGAGTCAAAGTGGACAGAATGCTCCCATTTAATAACAGTTCTGAGTTGCTATTCCTGATGTTGAGTAGCTAGATAGGACGTAGTGGTGAGAGCTTGTGCTCTGGCATAAAAAATGCATGTTAGAAATGAAAGATATTCCGGAACCAAAATTTCCATGAGACATACTTCGATGCTCTGCTACTGGAGTATTTTATGCAAATACAATGCCGTTGAGTAAATGTGCCGTGTGATTTCAGCTTTACTTGGTGACGATTTATTCTTCCGCACGTGGAGTCATATTATTAATACTTCTGTATGACTTGGTCTGGCGACACGTGCATAACACAATCATTCATTTCAATTCTCCTTGTCATCATCATCTGTTTGGACTGTATCTTCTCTTTGCTCGAATCTGTCTGTTCCTGGGATTTAGAAATTTAGCAATCCTTTCTTGTCTTCGGTAGACACCTTGGCTTGGGCAAATTCCGCCTGGTTATTTAAAATCAGTCATTCTAAATCTGTGCTCTCCATCTAGTCGTTAAGATACTTGTTCTAATTCTACCCTACGCGTAAGATCCTCAATATCACAAGTTTTCTCTATTTGATTGTCTTTAACTTTGTTAGTAGGTTAGCTGGCAGAGATTTTCCTGGATTGGTTCTAAATTTTTCTTCATATGTTACAAATCAGCAATTTAGTTATACTAATTTATTTATCTACTCTATTGTGCTTTTCGTCTTTTCTGTGTCAAAACTTGACCAATTTATACTTGTTTTAACATTTGGGCACAATAATATTGTATCTTTTGAAATAGGTGAAAATTGTTGCATCGTCACAGTCAGCTAACGTGTTACCTGCAGCAGAACTAGTGCATAATTTCAGGAGTAGTAAAATAGGTGAAGCAAGCGTGGCGAGTGAGGCGTGCTATATATAACTCCGAGTACAAGTTTACAACTTACGTACACTCATACGGAAGTCCTTTTCTACTTCACGGTACGTACCGCGTGCAGATGCGTGCGAGAGCGAGACGGGGTAGGTGGCTCACGTTCGTTTTTTATTGCAAAATAAACATAATTTATTGGGTTGTGGTTCGGTATTATAATATTACTTCATTATTTATTATACTTCGTGTGATGGTATTCTCTATTTCGTTTACAGGATGTTCGAGATTTGTATTCTCTTTATTTTAAATCCCCTATAAACGATCAAATTGTTTGACAAACTTTACACATTTGTAAAAATTTTTGCTAGTGTCCGAGTTTATCAAACGATCAACGTTTTTGATGAAAATCTCTATTGGCCAAGTTTGACCATCAGGTTTGATAGTATACGGTTGTAGTGTTTAACGAAATCTCAGTCAACACCAAGTCGACACCATGGATGGTACTGCGCCAAGCGACAACGGTAATGCGCTGAGTGATAATTATATTACGGACAAAATAGCTTTTTGATAGAGTAGAAGGTTCTGGAGGGACCATGTCGAAAGGAAGGATAACAACAGAATTGCCAAGGTCGCGTTGTAGGGGATCTCATAGGAACGCCGAACACCCTCCAAAAAGATGGACAGAAAGTTGGACTTCATCATCAAAGGATTTGAGATTTTATTAAACAGATCATAGATCTAAAAAAGAAGAGGAAGAAGAAGATATCAAAAAGATATCTTTGCATTTCATCTGAATTTATTGTGACATATCCACGCGCAGGAAGTTTGCAAACAAATTTCTCCAACTTTACATTCCAACGTAGTGCGTTTATCTATAGATTTTTGTAGGGAATGTGCACTTTTCAATGTCACTCCGTAAGTAATCTTCATATGGATACATGAAGCAAAAACTTTATAAACATTTTTCCGAAAATTGCGCTGAGGGAAGAGTATGGAATTTCGCACACATATAGTTTATATAGAGAAGGAGTGGCGAATGCTAACATATATATTTAAAATTATGCATAAAAAAACATTGTAAACACTACTTTAATGTTATGTATTTGATACTCAAACACACTTCAATGAATTTAACATTGACACAGACGCACATTATATTCATTTTTTTATTGTGGTCAAATTGAGAATAGATTAATATTGTTTGTCTTTAATAATACTAGAAAAAACTTCGTATATATCAAAATTTCAAATTTGACGTATCCATGTCATTGTCTCGAAAGAAACTTGTGAAATAGAGCTTGCTCAGTCTTTCAGACAGTGGAACCTTAATAATGTTCAAACTTATAATTTAAATAAGTTATGGTCGAATTTCGAACACTGGTCGACCACAAGTTTTCAATAAATAGGAGAAAGGCCAGTAGGTATACATATTATTTAAAATTTTCATCCCACTTAAACAATAATCTTGAGTACAAGTTAAATAAAACATTTCAATTAATTTAATTTTTCCTCTGGAACCAAGAACAGAAAGGGGAGGATAATTTTATAATCACCCCATATACGAAGTTCATACCATTAAGGGCACAATAACAGCGACGCTCCAATAATATAAATGGTGTTTCATTATTATCTTTGTGTGTATTTTGTTATTAATGTTTGTCAAATTATTTCGGTTTTACATACGTGTTCATATTTTATGAAAACATCCCTTGCCGAATGTCGCAGAGCGCGAAGGGTGTCTTTATCGGCAAGAACATACCCCTTTTGAAAAGAGAGAAGAGAGATTAATATTTTATGTATTCTTTTTCATATTTTAAAAGGTTTTATTCGGCTGGTTTATACGCCGAATAAAGCCTTTTATACGAGAACTCTTTTGTCAGTAAATGATCCTCATTTGTCTTTCTATCTTCAAGTTTTCTGATCTGTTATTCTGAATTCCATTATTCGGACACGGATTTCAGGGGATCTTAATAAGATCTTGTTGGGATCTAATTCAAATCATTACCCTTTCATAAACCAGTTAATTTTGGCAAAATCTTTTTTTAAGAATCACCTTTGTCTCTTTCTCTCTAAAAAATATGTTGTTAAAATTTAATGGTATCCAAAAGCACCAAGATTTGAATAAGATCGTATTAAGACCATTTTGTCAATAACCCCCTGTTCTACAATCGTTTTTTTTGTTCAGCTGCTCCGTTTAAATTCATCCAGAGTCATTTATACGCTAGCATAAGATTTTTTGTCTTGGATTGTCTTGATTTCCTTTTAGCGATAATGTATCACTAAGATACTGCAGGTATTTTTCATAATTTTATTTTCAACATCTCTCGTAGGTCCTATACAGAACGCTTGGGTTCATCATTATAAATAACACCAATTGTATATAAAACTATATAGGAAGTAAGTGATGAACACAGAGCATACAATAAAAACCAAAAAAATACAAATTTGGAAAATTATGGTACAACAGGGATTATAGACATGTTAATTTATTTTCTTTAGTAGTCACTTAAAGGGTGTAAAGGGTCTCTTCTCTTTAGTGCCATGTTAAAATGTGATAAGGTTCACAATATAGTATTGCAATAGGAGCATCAGCACAAGGTCATTTCATAGAATGTGGGACTAGACAATTTTATGTTAGTATAGGTACTATTAGAGTATTGAAAGTTATTGATTTGAAACATCGGAGAACATTTCGTCGATAGAATAGAAGCCATTGCAAACAAGATACTTTTTTAACTCTCTCTTGAAGGAAAGATATTCGAATGATTTGAGGTAGAGTGAAAGGTTGTTAAATAGTCTCACACTCATGCAGTTAAAGCTTTTTGATACTTTGGCCAATATGCGGTCAGGAGGACGAATCAATTCTTTTGCTCTCGTATTACAGTGATGATGATTTGAATTTAGCAATGTATTTTTTAAGATTTTTGTACGACTATAAAAAACATTCAAAAGCGAAGGCGATAAAGACTGATTTGCGAGCAAGTTCATACTATAAAAATATTTTAAAATGCTATCAAAAAATAAACTGCTCTATCTTCGGAGATAAATTTTCTTTATTCATATTTTGTATTGACGAAAATCGCTTCGTTCACCTTAAATCACAAAACAACAATAATATAATTGATATATGGTCCGATTACGGGGGATTATTTTCGAGTTTTATTTTTCGAAATGTTCCAGTGAATGGGTTATTTATGAACAAAGTGGAAAGGAACTAGAAAATATATATTTATACCAGTGAAATATGAGCTAGTATTATTGGATTTTAATTTGGTTTATCATAATAATATTATAATAATTCTTTTCGCATAAGCAATTCATTTTTAATAGTTTGGTATTGGAAAATCAGTTGTAAATTTGATTTGATTAAAATTTCTTTGTGTTGTTGTGTTTGATGACAAGTGCTATTGTTTGCAAGATTGAATATTAATCTAGTTATATTCTAATCCGAATTTGAACAGATCAAGCTATAACATCTTCATACTTTTAAGGATATAAAATTGAAGAACTCATTCTCAGGGGAAACTTGAAAGAAAAAGAGGATTTTTTAAGCCTCGTGACAAACAAATACTCAGGAGCAACAGGAGCTCTCCATTGCACTCGATCTCACACAATGTTTATGATCACCTTCCACACCATGTGCAAATACCTCATCTCTGCTTCGAAGAAACGGTCGGATCACGGTGTGAGAGGATCTTTGTAATTATAGTAGTTCGTTTCGGAATTTCGTCACTTTTTTCATATAAAATCAAAACTGATATATGTAGGTACCTATGACAAATGAAACTTCAATAATTATTGGGATTCCCGTAAAAATGTAGGCAACTTTGTCTACAATCTGCAAACAACAAAAATCTTTGATGTACGGCGCCAAATGTTGACGAGTAGGTAGGTCAACGTGTTGCACAAAAATGTTGTTCAGGGTGGACTAAATATATTACACAGCATGAAAATACGATCAATGCATTTGATTAAAAATCAAATGAGTGTTTTTAATGAAATATATTATTATGATCTACATACCACAACTCCCACTATAGCCATGGCCGCTCCAAGAGTTCCAGCAGCTATGTAGGCATTGTGAAGCCTATCATGGTAGAGAGCGATAGGGAGTCGAACTTCCCTCACTGATGAATCTCCATTGTCAACATCCGGTAGGTCACTCTGGGCCACTCCGACAGATTCCACGATGAAGTCCTCTGTGAAAAAAAAACGACAATAATCATGTCAATTTTCTAGGAAGATGATGGAAATTTAAGACTGCGCAGATTCTTGAGTAGGTAGGTACTCAATCGATGGAGTGAGGATACTGTGGGGCTAGTACGAGTTTCATCGAAAGTTAATTGCACGCTAATAAGCGCTTATTATTATATTGCAAACAGTGTTCGAAAATCAAACGATCGAATCATTCGATCATTTTTGTATGGAAAATTTTCGAAACTCTTTCGATGACCGTTTCGATATTCGATCATCGAAAACTTATGCTAGTGGTACTGGTCAGATTGCTTAAGTCAGATGAAGATATAATGACCAAAAAATGCATGGCGATGGCGAAACTCTTGAATGAGCACAATGACATACTGATTTCGTTCAATAATCAATAATGAGAAAGTTATAATTATAATTTTATACATTATTTTATGGAGAAAATAACAGTTTGCCCTTTTCACGGCGTGTCATAAGACCCTTAGAATCATAAATGCATAAATTTTTTCTTCTTCATATGAAGTAGATTCCCAATCAGATTTCATTTTTTTTCCACTGAGTAATATTGGATGATAAACAACATACTTTTAAAGAATATGTAATAACTAATGACTCTAACGATTCATTACTAATGTTCGATTTTTAAATGGAACAAACCACTACGGACTTACGACCGTCTTCTACTGTTATTTCGAAGACTGGCTTAGTGTGATCACTTTACGTTAACAACGTTCGCCCTTAGGTGGTAATGTTTGTCTCCGAAACTCCTAATCATGAGAATTCTCAACATGTCGAAAAATCTCATGTATGCACCAACATACATTTACATGAGACAACCAAGCATGCTATAGGATTCCTTTCATCACCTATAACTTTTAATGAAATCACGAAGGGATTATTGATTGATTGATCAATTATTAAATAATGTGGTAAACAGTGTTGAATTTAGCATAGACAAAAAACAACACAGAAAAATGTTGAGTAGATTCGATGAAGACGTACATACCATAGTCGTACGTACCTTCGCAGGTTTTACCAGTGAAGCCAGGTCTGCAGGCGCAGTAGAAGGAATCCACGCTGCTCCAACAGGTTCCTCCGTTGGCGCATGGGTTGGTTGTGCAAGTCTGCAAAGAAGAAAATTTTTGCGTTTAGTATGGTTTAAACGATACATTTTTAGTAACAAGTAAAGTAAATGTAATAAAACTTTCACTAAGTTAGAATTATTTTGTTTTTTGGAATTCGGGACATATTATGTTTATACATGGTTGGACAAAAGAAATTGAGGCGTTTGAACTCTGACTGTATTCTCTGTATCTCGTACATAGAAAGATTTTCCGTATCTCGTAGAAGGACTCTCCGTACCTCGCAGAAGGATTCTCCGTATCTCGCAGAAGGATTCTCCGTATCTTGTAGAAGGATTCTCCGTATCTCGTAGAAGGACTCTCCGTATCTCGCAGAAGGATTCTCCGTATCTCGCAGAAGGATTCTCCGTATCTTGTAGGATTCTCCGTATCTTGTAGGATTCTCCGTATGTCGTAGAAGGATTACCCGTATCTCGTAGATGTATCGCGTGACTAATAAACTATCAAAAGAAGAAAAACAGCATACCGCACATTTTTCGGAATAAATAACTCGATCTCCTATACTTCATAGATGACAGGCGAGGTATGGATCGTAAAAGAAACTCTTGGCTGATGAATCGCCAACCTCCGATAGAGAGGGGCATAAGAAAAAGAAGAAAAAAAAATAGCAGAATATTAATGTCAAACAAGCTAGCTACTTAACAAAACACCAATATTCGATGGGATTATTTTTCTAATATACCTACCTAGTTAAATATTTTTGTATACAGACACATGGTAATGATCTTGCACGACCTACGCATTTTAACATTTTTTCCCTAATATACTTACTGAGAATATCAAATAACAACATAAAAACTTGTAACAAGTAAAAATACCAGCTACTGTTAACTCATAAGAAGATATTGTAGTAATCAAAACTTTTTGATCTACGCCCTTTGGCCTTTATAAAAATAACACTACTTAATAAGAATTCATCTCAGAATAGGGTTGGTATTAAAATAGCAATAGCTGTGATTTTTTTAAAAAAAAAGCAAGATTATTGGTAATTTCACGTGTAAGCATGTTATACTGTTTACCTAATACCTATTATAGTAGACCTAGCTGTCATATGAAGCACTATTAAAAGCCGCAGCGATTTTAGGGTACAGGACAGTAAACGTATTGCTGGTTTAAATTTAAAAATGACAAAAATACGTGATTGAAAAAAAACTCAGTTTTAAATCTGTTAAATGGGTGACATTCATTTGGAGTGATCTTGAATAGGCGGTTTTAGTGCATCAGATTCAACTGAATCTATTTTGCAAAATAGAACATCTTTTAAATGCATTGTAAAAGCGGCCTCATATCATTCAACAGGAATTAGGAGTATATAAATTCTTGTATTCTGAGTAGGTACATAATAATAGGTAGGTACCTATCTACTCATAAAAAAATCGATTCCATGAAAATTCTTCGAAACACAATTTTTCGAAAACTCAATTCTTCGAAAAATCAATTGTTCGAATTATGTACAATTGTTCTAAAGCGAATTATTCGAATGAATATTTCTACGAATATAGGTATTACTTTTTTAATAATTTTGAAGTGTTTAATAAGTTTTATAAAAAATAATTCAATTGGATATGGCCAATAACTGTGAAATACATAATATTACGTTGTTTAAAATTTTGACTGATTATTTTCTTTTAAAATGTGATTTCCCTACTTCCGTGGACAAGGTCAATAGGAAAAATTTCATTTATGAGGCTAATGAAAATGAAGCAGATTTTTTTTTTCAGATTAATAATTAGCCAAAATTTGTACATTTCTGTTAATTATTTTCCATTTTCTGTATGTAATTACTACTTTATAATATAACACTAGCTTATACCCGTCTTGCTTTACGTTTTTGATTCCGATTGTCAGGCTTGATCGGTAGGTAATTAAACAGGTTCTAGTCTAGCTTCCCATTGCTTAACAGACCTCTATAACTGACATAAGCACAGGAAAAGAAGAATGACACTTTTAAAATTTTTGTTTCACAGACCTCATAATATTATACGAACCTACCGACATAATTTGTAAGTTTTCATAGAGAGAGAGAGATAGCTCTGTGGTTTGAATCTTAGCTACGATAATTAATTAGGCTCTCCACCCATAGAGGGTGATTTGCGCTATCTGTCAAATTTGCAAAATGGAGGAATCATTTTGCAAATTTTTTCATTAAATCTTTATTTATTGAGAATAATAAGATTTGAATAACATTTATATGTATAACAAATCAATCTACGATTATTTTATTACATTTTCATACCGTAATACCAAGATTCCATTCAACGTTTACATGAGTAATTTTGTTTCCAAAAGTCTTTTTGAGAAATTTGTATGAAGATCCTAAAAAAATAGATTTTTTTAAATAGCTCTAAATATATTAAAGTTAATGCAGCAAATTGTATTTAAGAACCGTCTCCAGCATTTTGTACGGCTCTGGGCATATTAATATCTGACGTAGCATTTGTATTTTAAGCGTGATGTTCACATATAAGGTAAAAGTATTGTCAAAGGCAAATAAAAAAACAAACATTTCTAAAATATTATGTAGATTATGGCTAAAAAAAATTATCATTTAACTGAAATAGGCGTACGTATTAACGTAAATAGTCTTCGTATTTCCACTATGTTATTGTTCGCACTTTTGCGCGGCGTTGACATTGATCGAAGCGCCATCATCTGTCACATTCTGTATTTGTACTACTTTACAGGGATACCAGCATAAAACGAATAAAATTTTCCAAGAATTATGCATTAGGAGAATTGTGATTTCGTATAATTGTCATTAGGGGAATTGTGTTTTCGTACAATTGCCATTAGGTGAATTGTGATTTTCGAAAAATTTAAATTCGATCAATTTACGTGTTACCAAAAAATCACCGTGATTTTGTTGCATTTTATTGACTAAGTCCGGTATAATATGTGCTTCAGTATTTCTTACATCACATTCGTTTGTCAAGGCTCTTTATCGTGACGGTGTTACGGGACACCGTCCTTATAATAATAAAATATAATAACATAAAATAATACAAATTGTAACGAAAAGTTTCTCCTCTCAAATGAGATTACGTAAACAGGAGAATGACTGTATCCACTTAGCAGACTAACTTTCCCTCCGCTATATTAAGTAAGTATATTGTTTTTTGTTTGTCTTGTTATGTTTTATTTTATTATTTCATATTCACAATCATGTAATTGAAAACGATAGACGTACACACACTTGTTAAGTATGACAACACCAAACAAAAAAAAATGAAATCTGAATCCAAGCAATATAGGCAGAAGAAACTTGAATAAGAAAGTGTATTTAAACCAAACAAACATAGAACCAGAGCTGGAAGTGGAGTATATTTTGTTGTTAGTTAACATGGACACAAATCTGTCATCGCCTATTAATTAGTTCCTGCTTGTTATTGTTTCCACGGTGTCTAATATCAACCATAAAAGAAAGTTCGTTCTGTTTCTAGATTCGGCTCCATGTTCGTCTGGCGTAAACGCACATTAAAAAGCTAAAATCGAGTTCTTTTATTTATCGTTTTGAATATGGAATTAGGTATCTTTTTTCTTTAAAGGAACATCAAAACACTTTTGACATCAACACGATGAAAAAAGCAGTTGCTTGAAAGAGAAAATGGTCAGCCCTATGATTCGAATCTATGTACGAACTTGGGTATGTTTTTATTGATGTCGGCAACTGAATCGTTATGATACTAATCACCGATAGTTGCAATAGCCCTAGTATAAGTTTTCGATGATCGAATATCGAAACAATCATCGAAAGAGTTTCGAAAAATTTTCATACTAAAATGATCGAATTATTCGATCGTTTGATTTAAGAATACGATTTGCACGCTAATAAGCGCTTATTTGCGTGCTATTAGCTTACGATAAAACTCGTACTAGCCCCACAGGATTTGAACACAATTCTGTAGGTCAAAGCTGAAAGAGGCGATTGTTTTGCTAACCTACCAATTATTAATGTATGTCGCCTGTTTTTGAAAGCATCGTGATGTTATAAAATAATTAACGTCATTTTTTTATATAGTAATAAAAAAATCGCATATTATTATTATTAACAACGAAAATGTTGATATTTTTGTATAGGCGCTATGTACATTGTACAAGGATTGTCCGTCAAAAAAAAATTCTGTTTGCCACGGGCACGTGGATTGCTTTTTCGTGCAACTTGGCAACACTAAATCGTACATTGATCTTTCCTCTTTACATCCCGATGCTCGGTGTCGGTTTGGCAACCCTTAACAGTTTTGGCTCCCGATCGCATCGCCCCGTCAGGTGAAAGAAATACTTCGCGATTCGATTTTTTTGTGGTATGCAAGAGGCCATTCGACGACTGAATTACATTTTCAACTATCATAGAAGTGACAGACATCAATATAAACTAGAGGAAAGGCAGTTGAGATGGTATGGACACATAGAACGACGACCACAGGAGCATATCGTACAACAGGCAATAAACTTGAATAACAACTAATGACTCTAACAATTCATAAGGTACTGATGTTCGATTTTTAAGTGGAACAAACCACTACTGGTTTACGACCATCTTCTACTGTAATTTCGAAGACTGGCTTAGTGTGATCACTTTACGTTAACGACGTTCGCCATTACGTAGAAATATTTAATTCTACGAAACTCCTAATCATGAGAATTCTTCAAACATCTTCAACATGTCAAAAATCCCATGTATTCAACAAGTAGGTACTTAATAATTATTAATGAGATGCAGAGATCCAAGTTGCAAATATTTGAGAACTCTTGTTCTCAAATATTTGCAACTTGGTTGGAGCAACCAAATTTAAAGACTTCGACTGCTGTCATGTATTTGGCGCCAGAATATGAATAATATACCTAATTTTGTTAATCTTCTAAATTTAAATTTTATGTAAAAATGATGAACTTATTAACATGAACCCATCAAATTCTCCTTGTAAATAAATTAACATGATTAGATTTTATCAAATCTTTATTACTGTAAGCATCTCTGGAGAATTGAAATAATTTATTATGCTTTTGACTAGATGGAGAAGAAGATATTAACCTACATATTTTGCAGATACAACCAACTTTTATGCATTTGTTTCTAGAATCTCTGTGTATGTTCAACCATATTTTTATGATTTATTTCAATTTCGTTAGAGTTTTCGCTCAGTTCGTAATGCGGAATTGGAGAGATTTGTAAATTGCTATTGTTTTAAAGTGGGTCAAATATCATGAACTGAGAATAAGACTGAGAATAAAAACGGACCACGTTGGATGAAGTTAGCAATAAGGAAGGGATCATACTAAGTTGTGTTGCCCGTATTTATGAAGTAACCTGTAAGAATTACCGCTAGGGAATACCTACGATGTAATATTTCGCTTGATCGTTATTTAGCTACGTGCTGTTTCGTGATATGAACAAAATTGTATTAAATTTTCCATGATAGGCGTGGCGAAATAGGAATGAAACACACACCATCTTTTTCTGTTCCTTGCAAGTCTATGCCGACCTCCGTAGCCTGTAGTTTGTTCACGTAGGTTCAATATTCTGAACAATTTTTTGATTTCAAACCTTTATTTGTTCAGAAGTCAGATACAAAGAAGACATTATTGATTTGGAATGAGACTTTATTCCAAACATTTAGATGTACCTAAGGTTTAAACTGGTGAAAATGGACCTAAGTGACGTGCTGCAGGGTTACTCTCGAAACTCGATTCGAACCCAATTCCAATTTCAATCACAAACTCGATTCCAATTCCAAAACGATACTCTTGAACCAAATTCCGTGCGATTGGAATCGGATTTGAGATTGGCGTTCCAAGCCGTGAAAACGTTTTCGTTTCAAGTTTGTTATTGCAATATTAAAATATTTTCGCTGTTAATTGGGAATTGATAATTGTTGTTATGTTCGTTATTCTGAAAGAAACTGTAAGGAAGTACACCTGACACCCGTGAGGGGTATATATTATTTGAAACATAAAATAAGTCGAATTCGATTTACTAATAACAGTCCTACTTAACAAATATAATAATTTGACGTTGCTATAATATTTAAGGATTTGTTTTCTATAAATGGAAACACTCATTATATTTCAAATATACATTTTGACGTTTCTGTATTAGAGTGTTGCGTTATTTGTTTACTTATATTTTATTATAATTATTAAAAATGCTAGCATTATTTATTTGCTGATTTATTTTAATATCAAAATAGTATATACTTTTTAAAAACGAGAGCGTCTCACATTAATGGAAGAAAAACGGGTGGAAGCACAACGCTTCACATCAATAATTGCGTTTAAAGAAGCTGCAGAAAAATTGGAACAGTGTGCCAGAATCTTTAATCGCAACTACTTCTGCCATTCGTTCACGGGCTGCTGTAGCGGCGGCAGCCTTGAGGGAGATTGCAAAGGAAAAAAATAAATTCCAACAGAAAATAACCTTAATATTTTTTTTTTTATTTTGTATTTTTTACAATTTAATTATCTAAAATAAATAGTCAATAAAATTATTATGTATTACATTAAATTACAATTCTGTTATTTTTACAAACCTTGATAATTTACATAATATACCTACTATTATATACGTGAAATTTGTAATAAAATTCACAATACAAAAGCTATTTATAATAAAATGGTTATTTCTTAAACTCTCTTAAATTATTCATATTCGTCTATGATGTGAATTCCACAGTTGATGAACTAAATCATATCTGGCTTGCATTCCTCTAAGTCATGAGCTACAGAAAGATCTTTTGGTACTATGCGTATGGTTATATTATGATTTTCATGACTTCCAATGGTAATGATGTCGTGTTGCATGTTGTGCACACAAAATATCACTTTAAAGGTTTTGCCATATGAGGTTACAAAATCCCGTACAAGTCTTCATACACCTTTTTTGATATTCCATTTGCTATAAATTCCCCACTACTCATGCTAAACGCATTTTGCGAATATCTTGCTATTCAACGCAAGTTATTTCGTTGACGCAAATCGACTCTATGCGCGTTTTCCAAAATATTAAAAATAATACAAGACGAGCCATTTTTTTAAGTAATATAATTAAAATACGTCTTCTCGATTTCAAAAAAGTTACTTTCTTGCGATCTTGTAAATAATGACAGTTAGACGATTCCAACACAATTTCGTGGAATCGAGTACCTAGTTGTCAAAACGACGTCAAGAGTACCAATTTTCAAATTTTACACGATTTCACATGTTCTTCAAATCACCACTCGATTTGAATCCAATCGTGCGCTAGCGTCGCATTTCAAGAGTACCAATTTGGGATTTTACGATTTTAGGATTGGAATCGAGTTTCAAGAGTAGCCGTGCTGCTCTGACAAAACAATCCCAATCTCAAGCTGATTTGGCCAGAGAAGAATGGTAGATATGAAATGACATCTACGGTTCTGTGTTTCGGTATTTTCGGAGAAGTGTTATACAATTGTCTGTTCTTTCTCAAATAACATTACATAACATTCTCCCTTTTAAGGTCCTCCGCACCTCGCAAGCCAGCCCGGAGGAGACCAATCCGTAGCAAACTCGACCCGCACAAAGCCGACCCTTAGCGTGATTGCCAAAAAGCCGGCCACACACAAATCAAACCAAAATGTCTGAACAAAATTTTCTAACAGCTCTTTTACCAATATTTATTATGGAAAGGTAAAATATGCAGATGCAGATAGGTATACAAAGAATTTAAATGAGGAGACAATTTTTCGAAATCTAATGTCCCGGTTAGGATCGGGTCTGAAATTTCTACCCGGTGGAGTCAATCTATCTCAGATTAGACGGGACTAGTTAGCTGCAAAAATTGACTAAAGAATACAAATTTATTATACTGACATCTTCGTTTATGTTATACTGAAAATTTTGCACGAAAAAAATCTAATTAATTTTATTTATTTAATGATGTCAACCTGGAAACATAAATTACTCGTGTATTAAATTAAACTATTATAGTCCGGAGAGTTCAACATCCGGTTGACTTTTCTGTACGATATTAAAAAAAAGGAAATAGTAAAATTATATATCACTGTCACACAAACTGGTCAAAATGTAAAATGGTACACTGGAGCTGTATATTGTATAATTTATATATAAAGATGAAGTTATTTTCCGTGGTCATCGCATGACGGCCGGACCGATTTCGCTAATTCTTTTTTTGTCGAGTTGTTTTTATAAGGAGAAGGTTTTTATGAAAGAATAATTAAAGAAATTGGCGTGGAAAATTAGAAAAATAAAGAAAACTCTACGTAGGGAAACCTTATTTGTACTTTTTACCATATAACTTTTATTCCAATTTTGAAATTTTGACAGAAACTGTAAATTGTTAGATAATGGGTGCGTTTGACAGAATGGGGATGGAATATACATGGTTTAAAACAGACGCATCGGTTGGAATTACATTGGTCAAATGATAATTAATTCATCACCATACAAATTCGAATTCAATATTCATATTTAGGAACACAGGACAACGTCTGTCGGGAAAGCTAGTATACAATAAATAGGCATTTTTAAAAAGAAGTGTTTTTTTTTTTCAAATATTTTGGATGGAATGTTCGTCTCTGTATATAACAATATTATAATAGCCATGTTATGTTATGCGAGAGAATAATGAAAATAAAGAAAACATAACGGCATGCCTGTTACGGATGGTGGATGCTGCGTACGTGTATAAATGGTAGGTTGTGTTACGAATGACATTAATAATAATGCTATCATATTGTAATGCGATACAATGTAACGTCACGTTATGGATAACAGCTTCCGTTAATTATATCATAACATGTAACTTGAATAGCTCGAGCAATTATTATTATACACCGAGTACTGACATCCGTGGACTAACGGAAGGTTTTGAGTGAAACATTGAAATATGTATTCTTTGGTATAAAAGCTGTAGAAATGAGATCTGAAGAAAGTGTTCCTCAAAGGGTCACGAGAACTATAATCCGGTGTTTTCTGAGGTTTACTCAAGTACTAATAACTATCTCCACGATTCCACAGCGCGGCGTCTTCACAGGGTGGGTAATGAACTCGGTCATGTTGTGGATATTTTCCAGGCGGTTATATATAGTTTTAAAAGAGAACTCTTGTTATATTTTTCGTATTATCGAATAATCGATATTGATCAGTCTATTGGTTGCTATTCTTGTGTTGTCGTCTTGTATCTTTTGATTTTTGAAAGTATTTTTGAACAGTGACATTGCCCTCTTTGTTGTTTTTGATTAAGTGTTTGTTGACGATGGTTTCGAATTGTTTTGGTCTGATAGAAATTTTTGGATTATATTAAATTTTCTAATTTTTATTTATTTTTTCCTGAATATTTTTATACACGTAGGTAATGTTTTCCTTTTTTTTTCAAATAAATTTAAAATTGAATCATGCTTTTTTATCATAAATTTTAATATCTCTATCTTTTTTATTATTGTTTTAACTGTATTGATTTATTGTGGCCGATTTGTGTGAAATTGTTGCTATTTTTGTTTGTTCCCTTTGTAAATAAATAAATTACATGTAAAAGGCAATCAATTGCGTAACGAAAGTAAAGACATTGACTATTTTGTGAATTTTATTCTTATGCTCATAAAATAAGTAAATACAGTTTCAAATGTTTTTCATAAACTTTCGGGTAGTCGATTTTTTTCGAGGGAGGAAAAAAACATACCTGGCTATAATAGTGGGTCTTACTCTGTTTATTAAATAATATTAAGGAACGGAATTAACACTAGAGTACGCCGTTGGTGTATTTAACGCGGCGCTAATTTGTAATTTACTTCGTTTATTAGTTTTTTTTTTATAAAAATAACATACTCTTTACATCACCGAAGAAATCCTTTTTAAATTTATTTATTTTTTACCTTTTTCTTTCTTTTCTAAATGAGGATTTTCATTCCTTTTTTTCAAATGTAAAGCAACGTTTAAATCTCAAGATTTTTGTCTATCGTTCATTTTCTATGTTATGGGGTCCATAGTATGGCAAAATGACAAATTTTGATGTAATGGAAATGGCTGATTGAAGATTATTCATTTTATGAATTTGATCTGGAAGCTATCAATTTACTTTCTTGTGGGAAGTTACTTTTATGAAGTGTTGAAACCAGTGCTTTTAGGGATTGCAATCCCGCAATGCGGGTTCCGCAATCCCGCGGGATCGAACTGCGTAAATTCATTAAAATAAATGAAAAACATTTAATATTGAGTCATAAAGAAGACTCTCAAAATGTACAACGCAGACGATGTTAATGCAGAAAACAATTTATTGACTATCAAATCAACAAGTGTGGAGTCAGAAAGTGCGTTTTCAGCCTCTGGCTAGATACAATGACATATTAGTTCCATAAGAAGTAGGTTGGGAAATAACACCGATGATGCTATTATTTTGTTTTTTAAGATCATATTTTCAAAAGGAGAAGTGACATTTTATTTCTTATTTTAAAATTTGTTACATAATACTTGATTGATTAATTATTAAGAAAAAAAGGCTTTTAGCATAGTAGGTATTATGATAAAGAACTCAGATCTGATAGCTACCTTAAATAAAGATTAGAGTTAATATTCTTAGTTAATTAACTAGGTGACAAAAATTTGTGTTATATGCGCTGACTTGTAACCAAGAGTTGCCGGGTTTAATTTTTGGTTGGGTGTTCTATCAAATCTTTATGTGTTTTAAATCGTTTGTCACATGAAAAAAAAAACAGTGCTGGCCTGTTTCAGATTGGACGGAACCAGTTGACTAAAACAATTGCCTCAGACAATATACCTACTCCGCCGGCTATAATAATGACTCGTTTATTTCAAAGAACTCACTATCAAATATTTATCAAAGAACTTACTACCAAATATGTTCATATTGCTATTGTTTTTGTACTTTTTATTAGTAAATAAGTATACGAGAAGTCAAGTTTTAAAATAATTATATTCAATTATGTACAGTGACGTGTTTTATAATTATTCAATTTTGCAATTTTCAATAAACATTATATTATTACATACCATAGAAAAAGTTTTTTTATAAATTCTGTTTAACCATGCGGGATCCCGCGGGATTGTTGTCAATCCCGCAAAACTCCCGCGGGATTGAAAATGGTGCGATTGCAATCCCTAAGTGCTTTACCTTCAAATTGCAGACTGGAAGTCGCAACGTTCACCCACAACACCCTTTTGGTTTTTTCTTAACATATTTATTTCCAACCAAACCAAAACTCCCTTTGGACTCCACTCGGGAGCATAGGGAGGCAACAAGAGCTCTCCATTGCGC
This sequence comes from Mystacides longicornis, assembly GCA_963576905.1. Classification (NCBI taxonomy): domain Eukaryota; kingdom Metazoa; phylum Arthropoda; class Insecta; order Trichoptera; family Leptoceridae; genus Mystacides; species Mystacides longicornis. Next base: position 30,360,701 of record OY756426.1, on the reverse strand, counting down.
TCAATCTTGCGCAATGCATATGACCTCCTCCCACACCAAGTCCATTTCCCTCAGCTCTGCCTCGAAGGAACGGAACACGCTATAAGAGGGTCTTCCACGTCTTCGAGACCCTGATCCTGACTCTGAACATCTAAATTTACAGCAGGTAAAAATATAACCAATCTATATATAATTATAAAGGAAAGTGCCTGACTGACTGATTGACTGACTGACTAAATGACTGACATACTCACTCATCAACGGCTAATCGTAGAGAAGTGAAATTTGGAAAGCAGGTAGGTTTTTATACAAAACCTGCCATTAAGAAAGGATTTTTGGAAATCGCACCCCTAAGGGGGTGAAAAATAGGGATGAATGTTTTTCAAAGTATGCGAATATCTCGGAAACAAGACATGGTACGAACTTGAGAGTTGGCATATGAATTCTCCTATAGAAATGAGCAGTAGCATATTTGGCATTTTTTTTCAAAATTTTACTTAAAGGGATGAAAATGGGCACATATAAAAAGGGACGATTTTTAAGTGGCCCCTAATAAGTTTGAAACTGGTTTTATCGAAATTTCAAAAAACTAAAAATCTTCATAAAGAGTCAAATTATACTATTCTGTTATTCAAAAGATAAAATTATTTAGGGGGGAAGGGATGAGGGGCGCTTTTTATTGAACAACCATATATCTTAGATAAATGAAGTTGAAAGCTGTAAATTAATATATAGATTCTTCCTTTAAAATAAAAATAAATGACATGTTTCAAGATTCAAAGATTCAGTTTGAGAGAAGGTATAAGGGTTTATAATCTGTCGCATTTATCCTCAAATCATTCCACACCTTTCTTAGCATACATACTTAGATCAAGTTGAAAAAAAAAGAACACAATGAGATAATAAAACAACAACAAGATGAAGAAGAAAGACAACGTATAAGCAGGTCAGAATCATTTTTTTATTTAGGAGCAATCGAATATCCCTGTTAAACAATCTTACCCTTGTTTCAGTTTAAATAGTCATACAGTGTAAAAACAAGTATAAAGGGAAAAATACCATGAATACCTACAAAATATTATTGTTCTCACATTCCATTGTTTTGCGAGGAATGGTGTTGGGGATCCCCATCCATCAAATACTGACATTCATCAGACACTTCTAAGTAATAATTATGATCTACGTAACGTACCTACGAACATTGTAGTGTGAGAATTGTTTGCCGTTCACATCTAATCATGTACATTGTAGGTACATACTTGATGTAACGCAAATATTTCAGCTTGGATAATGTAGCGGTCATATTCCGTATGACGACATCGTTTACCAATAGCGTTTCTCCATGATGTCGTTACCCGGTAGCAGCCTGCCATCTGTACAACTATCAGTCACCATCAAGTCTTCATAGAGTCTACGCAGAACACGCATCATTAGTCTCGTATCGCGCATCGGGGTACGCTACTCAGTATCATGTGATTTCTAAAAATAAATTAATCATACATACAATTCCTCCTATGTATCTACCCATCAACAACCACAACTACCCCAAAATAGCTTTTCTCAGATGATAATATGTGTTCAAGATAACCAATTGGTTATTGGAGGTTTGTAGAAAAGCTGTATCAGACGTCGGCTTTCGCACGTACAACAAATTGACGGAGGTGGGTTGACATCCCAGTGCCAACCATGTCTACATACTTTCACAACACAAGTTTTGCTTCATATGAAAGATTCGCATGACTATTTGTGTTCACTTTGAGTGAATAACAATATACTACCTATCTCATTCATCATTCGCTCCCAAAATTCATACGCAACACCGATACAGGGGGTCATCTATACTAATATATAAAGAGGAAAGATTTGATTTTTTGTTTGTTTGTTTGCATCGAATAGGCTCCAAAACTACTGAACCGATTTGAAAAATTCTTTCACTTTTAGGAAGCTACACTATCTCCGGTGAACATAGGCTATATTGAATTTCCAAAAAAAAAATTGGGTAAACAACGAAAACTCCAATAATGTAACCCAAGGTGTAAAAAATTTACCTAAAATATTATTTTTATCGCGAACGCTGTGAAAACTAATGATGATAGAATAAAATAATGTAGGACAATTTTGTAGAAGACATCATTATTTACAAAAAGTATCGCGACAACATATGTCTAACTATTGTAGTTATGCCACAATAAGTGTTTTTTTATTTTAAAAAATTCAATAAAATGTCACCTCTAGAAAAGGCTCTTAATTGGTATCTTGGTATTACTCCTTATTAAAATAAATTAGTTCATATTCAAGTCTGCTTCAATATGTTTGTATAACTTTTTGAATTATTCAATTCGGACATTCCATTCGAAAGTTATCACGATTTTAAAAATATGAGTATTGGAAAAAAAAAAGCATAATCTCTATCATCCCAACTTATCCGTTGTAGAGTGCGTACGGGAGCGGGGAGGGGACTGAGGGGCATCATGTCAAGTTTAGTAAAATACCGCGCAAAGTAGTCACGGTGGTAAAGTGACGTGACACGATACATTGCAATGCAATTATTCCAGATTAACATATGCTATAAAATATTTTGAAAAAGTTAGGGATCTGTATGAAAACTAAATTATTTTTCAGTATCTATCTACCCGTGCGAAGCTGGGGCGGACCTCTAGTATATTATATTTTTGGAATATTAAATGCAATTTACTCCTTAAAAGTGACAAAAACCTATGTTCTTTTAACTGTTAATTACTGCTGTGGGGCTAGTTGTATAGAAAACTTATTACACGTTAATTAGCGCTTATAAACGTGCAAACAGTGTTCTAAAATCAAACGATCGAATCGTTTGATCATTTTTGTATGGAAATTTTTCGAAACTCTTTCGATGCTCGTTTCGATATTCGATCATCGAAAACTTATACTAGGGGTACTGTTACTTCTATTAGGTATTCAGTATATTTTTGTTAAAGTTAAGGCCATATAAATATATCGACACATTGAAAAAATTAATTCCCAAGTCCATAAATTTACATTAATAAAAAAATGTTTTCAAGAAGTATTTATATAATTACGAATATTTATCATCATAAAAAATATACTAGTTTACAAGAAGTATTATTTAACTACGAATATTTATCATATAATTTAAATGTCTCGAATTGAACAAACAAAAGCTATGTAAAATATACAATACATACAGAGAGTATAAAAATGGAATGAAAAAACAAAACACAGTTTTTCTTCTTCGTGGAGATTAATGAGGGTCATTAAATAAACTAGGGTGACTTCTCGACGACTGTCTGCAATTTCTTAAAGTCCATTTCCTTAGGGACAATCTCCGGGACACTTGTGATAATCTAAATAATGGATCTGGTCATTAGTCAAAGGTCCCTAATAAAAAAATAGCTCATTTTTCGTAAGCAATTCGATGTTTTTATTTCATTTTTATGTTACATCGTGGCTACAAAAAATTCTTGACTCTTTATTTTAATAAACTAGCAAGTTCACGGTGTGTTGTACTATGATTGCGTATTTGACGCAAATAAAAAAAATGTTATGAAAAAGAGAGATCATTTTACTCATAGTAGGTATATGGAATAATGAGTCTTGTGATCGGATTTCATAAAAAAAAATAGATTTCGCTGAAATTTGGTAGAACGGTTAGCCTCTCGATGTAGATGAGTCAGTAAAATGTTGAGATCTGTACCTTCAGGGGAACCCTCTTAAAATCCAAAGAAAATTTCACTTGTTCTAGAAAAAGGGCTGAAAAAGAGATCTTCGATTTTCATAAAATTTGGTATACGGGTTGGTCTTATGCTCCTACACAAGCACGTATTTGAGGTCCGTAACATCGGTGGGTCCCCCTTAAAGTACCGATTAATATTGAATATGTAGTTCTAATATGGAGAGCCCTTGATGCCTCCCTATGCTCCCGAGTGGGACCTAGGCCCCCGCATTGCTGGTTGGTTTGGGGGTAGTTCGCGGCGGGCTTGATTTGTCCGGGGTTGGCTTTTTGGTTTGATTGCTTCGATCGAGCTAGGAGGTCGGTTTCGTGCGGGTCAGGTTTGCTGCGGATTGGTCTCCACGCGGGCTGGCTTGCGTTGTGTGGGGTGCCTTAGAGGGAGAATGTATGTATGTATGTAGTTCTAAAGCAGATAATAAAAAGCTCCAATAGTCGATATCATTTTAATGTTTCTATAATAATTCCAAGGATAAATTTATTTTAATCGTAAAATCATGAATTTTTATGCAAAGATAACGTGTTTTACACGAAAAGGCTGTTATAATAGACTATGAGTAGCAGCTTTTTTTGAATTGAAATTCTGTTTTATCCATGAACTCAAATATATTCAAAATAACGGAAACGTATTGGCCAAATCTTTGTGGTCCTTGCTTTGTGGTTGGTAGCCTGGCGATTACGACGCCGACTTTCGTACTGTTTCATACTGGAGGTCGTGGGTTCGATCCCAGGTGCCGACCATCTTCGCCTTCACGACTACGAAATTTATTTAATTACCTACTATTTCCAGTTTATTTCCTAATCTTTTAAGTATTTATTTGGGCACTGATAAGATTATTAAGAACATGTGTCTCCCGATGTTACAGTAACATCAAGAAAATAGGCTTATAGAGATGACGACACCTGTGAGTGTGGCTCTCTTCAGGACAACGCACACCTATTTACATGACCCCTGATAGGTGTGACAATATGTACACACGAAGACGCACTGGTGGCAAATCATAGTAGTGTGGCGGCCATGTTTTGCAAGACGACATCATCCACCAATAGCGTCTCTCCATGATGTCGACATCCAGTAGCAGCCTGCCACATCGTACAAAGCCGCACAACTCAGTCACCATCAAGTCACCAACGAGTCTGCATACAGAGAACACGCACCTTCCATCTCGCGACGCGCATCGCGGTGCGCCGCCTGCTCAATTATAATCTGTACTCCTTTATAATACGTTACTTCATCAATAAAAATGATCATCCATCCAATCTTCTATCACTCTACCAGCTACCATACCCATAGTGGTGACCCCGACGTGACGTACAGATGCTAGTTGCTACATGTCCGAGCTTTGCGGAAGCCTGGTTGGTCCAGTGTGTTGCGATGGCTGCTGCGCCGGTTTTTCCATGTCTCGGTTGTAAGCACTGTTTGAATTTTCACTATGTGTGAGGCACTCTACCGCAATACCCATTTTTTGTTTTCCATGTTGGGTCTATCCTTTCGGCATCACAGCCATCTGTAATCCCTTGTATTCGGGTGGCCGAATACAAGGGATTACAGATTTGATGGTGTTCTGGATACGGAAAGGGAAATAAAGTATGTAAGTAAAGTAGGTATTTAATATTTTTATACAGGATTTTTTCCACCAAATAGTTTTTCCACATGGCAGTCTCTCGGCCTAGTTGTACTGCACGATTGCAGGGTAGATAATAATATCATTTTAGGTTAGGTAGATTGATATATTACCAAGCAAAGAGCAGTGCTATAAACGCCGTAACTCCGTTGGCCATTTCACTGGCAAACCTCCAAAACGGAGATTTAATGGCCTAAGTCTGAGGTCAAGTGTGGATAGAGATTTGTTTTTAATGAAAAGATTTAACAAAATAAACATTTTCAATGAAATATTACATTTTAATTGCCTGCATAAAAAAATCCGCTCCAAAAAGAAAATGCAGAGAAAAATTAAACCGCGTTATCATCATGCAAGAAAATAAGTAGGTAGGGTAAAGTGAGGTTAACTGGGTACAATTTTTTTAGAGGAGATGTAATGATAACGAATTACTGCTTCTTAATAACGTTTTATGTTCCTAGTTATGAGAATATTAATATTCTAAGTTATGAATCTAAAATAAGTTGCCAGTCTACTATGTGGCTTTGCAAATATTAAATTTTTTGTGTCTTGTGGCCCAGTTAACCACAGAGTCGGGATTAACTGGGCCACCCTATGGGGTTAACTGGAAACCTACTCCGTAAAATTACAATAATATTAGTTTTTTTTTCGAATTTGATGAATGGCCGCTGCTTTTCTAATCGAAAAATCACCTTTTATAATATTTGCCGTTGCTATTTTCAAAGCCCCGACGGAATAGGATCAATTTGTCGTGTTACGTTGACGTTGACGGGGCATTTTCATGTAATTTATTTGAAAACTAAAAATAATAAAATAAAATATTATATTGTGATTGATTTGATTGATTATGTTATATAAATATTAATTAAATTATTATTTTTAATTTATTTTGCATTGGTGGGATTAAGTGGGCTGTCCCATATAACCACGTGCAAAGTCGGCCCGCTTAATTAGCCCCATTACATCAAAATTAATATTATAACAAAAAGTTAAAAGTATTTTAAATATTCGATAAATTTGTGATAGTTATTCGAATAGATGATATAATATAGTTTAAAAATCAATTATTTATAAACACAAATTATATCAACTTTGTAACGCGGCAGAGAAAAAAAACTCGCGACTACCTTGAATAACAAAAGCGGAATAAAAATTTTATGTGGCTGGCATTCGCACCGAAATTTAGCAAGAAGTAATGCCATTTATTGGTTAGTATAGAAAACATTAATAAATGTGGGGTATTAAAACTGCAAGACCATAAAACAGCATGTGGCCCAGTTAAAACCTGTACCCAGTTAACCTCACTTTCCCCTATTATTTACCTACCTAAGCACCTTTAATTCAAATTACCTGCATCACTTCTGCAACCTCCTTTCAGATTTTTTATTTAAAAGAGACACCAACAGAATACTGAATAACAAAAACATGAACCAAAAACATAGAATCTCCAGTGCTCCAATAACAGGCATCTTTCGCTAGATTTTGTGCATAGTTAAAATCAACATCTGAGCATAGGTACCTATTAATTGTGTGTATCCGCCCGCCCTCAACAACAGAAATGATGCATCTAAACATAGATGTGTGTTTGTGTGGCTCTCGAAAATGACGTCATAGGATTTTAGTGGTCAGGGCTCTTGTAATAATCTCTATACAAAAAAATGGAGGCCAATAATTTTCTGTGTTCATCGATTCAAGCGTGAAATCCTGGACCAATTTCGATAGTTATTATTTTTCGTTGTGTTTGCTTTTGTCAGTAGAAGGTTATTAGGAAAGAAAAAAATATAAATGTTGCGGGGAACGTAAGAAAATTTAAGGAAACTTGAAGAATGTAACTCCTTTAGTGCTTTTAACAATACTAGTGGTCGACCAGTGCTCGTAATTATTCGAGCATAAGTTATTTAAATCATAAGTTTGAACATTATTAAGGTTCCATTGTTAAAGACCGAGCGAGCGCTATTTCAAAATTTTCTTTCAAAAACAATACGTCTAATTTGAAATGTCGATCGATATGTACAAAGTTTTTTCTATAATTATTAAGGACACGCAGTATTTATCTATTCTCAATTTAACTACAGATAAACGAAAGAATACATGCGTCTATGTCAATGATATCAAATACATCAAAGTGTGTGTGAGTATCAAATACATAACATTACAATTATTAACAACAGTGTTTGTAATGTTATTTAGAGTTAGACCACGTAATATTACAAGAAAGCTAAAATAATAAGGTTGGAATAATAATTATTTCATACTAACTTTCCCGACAAAAGTTGTTCTAACTATGAATATTGTATTCGAATTATTTGTATGGTGATGAATTAATTATCATTTGACCAATGTAATTCCGACCGATGCGTCTGTTTTAAACCATATTTCATCCGCATTATGTCAATCGCACCAATTGACAATTTCTGTCAAAATTTGAAAATTGGAATAAAAATTATAAGGTAAAAAGTACTAATAAGGTTGTCTACGTAGAGTTTTCTTTAATTTTCTAATTTTCCATGCATTTTCCTCAATTTTTTTCTTCTAAAAGGACATTCTCCTGATAAAAGCCTACACGACAAAAAAAGAATTAGCGAAATCGGTCCAACCGTTTACGCGTGATGCGATGACATCGGGAAATAGCTCTCCATTTTTACATAATAGATCTAATTATTTTGTTTTCTAGCCGCTGAATATTTATTTTGGATGGTAGGAGACTTTTATAAGAAGGTAATTATTATACATGAAATATCCGGCGATGAAAATATTATAATGTTACTATGTGCATCATTGTGTTTTCGGGATAAAAGACATTTTCGAACAATGAGGAGTGGCAGTGAGTGAGGGGATCCGGACGAAAAACTGGAAATAGCTATCCTGAATCTTCACAGCAGATCTGCGGGACAATGCAGCTTCACAAAGGTCAGATTTCTCCGTGGAAGGTATTCAGAGAGGAATCTCATTGTTGGCACACTAAGGGGAGGATGTTTTCCAGGCAAAAATATTCCACACGAACAAAGAGGAAATGGAATTCAAAAATTTTAAAGAATGTTTTTTGTGTTACTTCCAAAAGAATGCATGATTTAGTTTTAACAGCATTAATCTTATATATAAAAATGGAGAGCTATTTCCGATGTCATCGCATCACGCCTAAACGGCTGAACCGATTGCGCTAATTATTTTTTTGTCGTGTAGGCTTTTATCGTTAAGAAAAAAAAAAGTTGAGGAAAATGCATGGAAAATTAGAAAATTAAAGAAAACTCTATGTAGACAACCTTATTAGAACTTTTTACCTTATAATTTTTATTCCAATTTTGACAGAAATTGTCAATTGGTGCGATTGGCAGAATACGGATGGAATATACATGGTTTAAAACAGCTGCATCGTTCGAAATCATATTCGTCAAATGCTAATTATTTCATCAATCATCACCATACAAGTTCGAATTCAATATTCATAGTTAGGAACACAGGACAACGTCTGTCGGGAAAGCTAGTTTGTTTATAATCATAATATAATTACATAAGATACAACCTTAAATATCTATATAATATTTGTCTTGAACACTGACTCACTGACTGACTGACTGACTGATGTCATTAACGCCGCTAGATGGCGCGCCACTCGCAACTAAAGACAATAATAATAATATTGTTCTTCTAATACAATATGGCTGACAGCAGTGACAACTGACAGTAACATAATGATATTATTATGCCTGGTGGCTGAGCACTTTTTTTAAAGGTCTTGACGTAGAGAAAAACATTTTTTTGGGTTATTAAAAAACTCACATGCGAAGTCAGCCATAAGAATGCAAAGTGTACCAAATTAGGAAACTTTTACGCACAGCGGGACTTCATAGTGAAGAAAAGCCTTACTAATGCCATGAGTGCAATAAAAAGTTTGCGGTTTCAAGTAATTTAAAGAATGACATGCGAACTCATAGCGGAGAAAAGCCATACGAATGTAATAATTGCAATAAAAAGTTCAATCAATCAAATAATTTAAACAACCAATGACATGCTAAAAGCTATTTGAATGGTAAGTTTGCAATAAAAAGTTTAATTTCATTTTTAAATTTGCATAAATAGTTCAATCAACCGTGTGCTGTAAAGTATCACTTGCGAATTCGGCCAAAAAATTGACAAATCAGGAAACTTTTACGCACAGCCGGACTTCGCTTTACTAATGCAATGTGTGCAATAAAAAGTTTGTGAACTCATAGCGGAGAAAAGCCATACGAATGCAACCATTGCGATAAAAAGTTTAATCAATCAAATGATAAAAGCCATTTAAATGCATATTTTGTTAGAAAAAGTTCAAAATTTGTTTAAAGTCTGACATATGAATTCGGCCATATTTAGCATAGTTTGTATGAAAAAGTTTACCAAATCACGAATCTTTAATCCACACACACGAGATCATAGCGGAGAAAAACCATACGAATGCCATGTTTTCAATAAAAAGTTTACACACCTAGAGTTATTTTTTAAAGATTTTCATGTGAATTCATAACGTTGAAGGCCATACATATGTAAAGTTTGTTAGAAAAAGTTCACGTTGTTTTTTGAGTTTTCATGAAGAATTCAATTAATCAAGTGTTTTAAAGTCTCATATAAGAATTCGGCAATACGAATGCAAAGTGTACATGAAAAAGTTTAATCAATCAAATCGGTAAATACCCACATGCCAAAAGCTATTTGAATGTACAGTTTGTAATTAAAAGATTAAGTTGTAGGTATTTGAGTTTTCATAAAGAGTTGAATCAACCAAGTATTTTGAAGTCTCACATGTGAATGCTCACAGCTATGCTATGAGAAAGTAAAGTTTGCATAAAAAAGGCCATAGGTGGGCGCCACGGGCGCCTTTAAAAAACTAGTTTTATATAATCATCGTGAAATTAATACCTATTTAAGATTGCCTTTTCAAACATTTCAGTTTAACTACAATTTATTTTTTTATTAGATAGGTATTCATATATCTGAATTTTAGGCATTAAAACAAAAAAACACCAACAAAGCATGCATACTGCAAAGATGAAGATGCTCAGATGGGCTGGAGGAGTAACCAGACTCAACAGACTTAGAAATGTCCATGTCCGAGGAAGCTTCAAGGTCGCACCAATAGCCGAAAAGATAACGGAAAACAGGACAACATGATCCAGAGAGCATGGACATTGAAACTCCAGCCATGAGGCCAGGCAGACCACCCGCCACATGGTTGTCGAACATCAATATGGACCTCAAGGAAATCGAAGGGAGTCAGAGATGGCGTTCGATAGACAGTCTTGGCGCTATAGGACAAGAAGAGCCGACCCCAAATAATGGGACAAGGGCGAGAAAGAAGAATATTCATACATCGCATCCTATGTCTTTCATTCCAACTGGAAAAAAACTGTCGGCTTTACTGCAAACTTTTTTTAGTAAAAGAGAGTATTTAGAGACAACTAAATCGCTCAATTGCGCTTGATATTTTCCGTACTTTCCGTTACTTTGAAGAAGCGGTATTCTTCTTCCATACATTTTTGAAGCAAAATTTCTACTGATACCTACTTCTTAAACATTCGGTCTGGTTGTTCTGATATAAAAAGAAAGTCCAGTTATCTTTTCGCTGGTTGCCACAAAAGCAGGGTTGATCAAAATGGAGGTAGGTATGTTTTAGGGACATGCACTAAAAAAAAAATTGATCTATGAATGTTGAATGAAAGTAGTGGATGAAATTCGTTTTAACTAAGTTGGAGCTAAAATAAAAGGTAAAACTACTGCTAATAAAAGGTAATGCTATTCTTTGGGATGACCTACCGCAACAGCGGGCATCAGACAGTCGGGTCCAGCATAGCCCTTGGGGCACTCGCAGGAGTAATTATTGCCCCTGTCAACGCAGTAATGGTGCAAGCTGCATGGGCTTGGAGAGCAGAGGTCCACCTGCCAGTACAACAATTATCAATCAATACAAAGTTACATAAGTATTCACAATAATCAAACATGCTTTCGCGGTGGAATATTCAAATAATCAATTTTTATAAAAAAAAAAGTTTCGAAGCGGGTATTTACATCAGCAACAATCCCTTTGAACTCCACTCAGGGGCATAATAAGGAGGCAACAAGTTCGTAAGCATTGTGCTCAATCTTGTCTAACACTCTTCAGCTCTGCTTCATAGAAACGGAACACGGTATGAGAGGGTTTTTCAGGTTTTCGAGACCCTGATGGGAGAGAGAACTGTGCTCTCTTCGGCCAACTGTCATTCGACATCCTATATTATCCCAGTCGAGTCCATCTCCTCTCCATAACAGATGGGCCTGCACTGGGTGGTCCGGCGTATAGCGTCGTTCGTGACGCGGTGGTACTATATCTTACCCAAGATTATCCTGAGGTTCGTCTTTTCAAATGCAGATATTTTTGCGCCTGGGCTTTGGTCAGGTGCCAGGACTCACACCCATACCTACGGGAGAATGGGCAACACCTACGACAGTAAACGCCAGCGCCTATCAATATCTTGGTATCGTCATAATCAAGAAATGATCTGTACTACTCGTATCTCTATGACAAATTTAATGATCCCAGACTAATGGAACTAACTGTAATGTGTTGTTAATATTAAAACATCGATGGGGCATTTAATTCTAGGAAAAAATAATGCCCAAGATATGAAGTCCGGAATCAGGGCATTTTTGCCTTCAAACATGCTCTTAGCAGCCACGAAAAATTATGATATGACTGCAAACTGAATCAAGAAACTAGGTTTTATATTTTATGGGTGTAGTGTCTTAAAAATAAAAATAATACTAGTAGGAGGCATCTCATTGGCTTTTAGATTTACTGGATAGGAAGAAAGTCACGTATAAGAATAAAATATGAGGCTAAGAAAATTAATTAAAAAAAAAAATTGAATTTTTCTTATTATGAAAGTATAAATAAATTTGCTATCAAGTGCTTGTAGCATGTAAAATAGATCTCATAAAGATTTAATATTAATAATTTTTAATACGCAATAGATTTTTGCTATACACACTTCTTGTGTAGTTATGTATAAACATATTATCCAACGGTTTTCGGGTGGAGCCGGAAATTGCAAAATAAAGTACATTATTGACCCCGCCTATTCCATATTTCTAAAAATTAAAATTCCTTTAGTTGGAATGAAAGAGGACATTATCTCTATCCCTTTCACACCAATGACCATTATTAGTCATGTGGGTCTGACGTGATTTGAAGGAATTACGTAGAAAAATAACTCCACCCTTTTTCTAATTTCTTTTGGTAGGATCAAGAAAGTAACTCCCTCCTCTTCTGTTAGTTACGCCTCACTCTGCTCTTACACCCTGAACAAGAAGCACGTAGCTTCTTGCTCGGATAAATAATAACTTAATTTCGGTTAAAGACTTTGCTTTGAATTATATTTAAAACGTAGAATTATATATAGAGTGCCTTCTGTGTTAAGGTATCTCAATTATATTCTATTTTTCAAGTGTTCGTGTGATAAATTCTAACCGTTATATCGAACTGCTAGAGCCGATAATTAAATAATTATAACTTTTGTTGTAAAAGAAATTGTGAATTTGTGTGCCCTTTTTAACCAAGACAATAAACTCTGTTTCTTCAAGTGATCTTTTCATAAAACTTCCTACAATCATCTTCATCACATTGACCTATCTTCATTACGGACCACAACACCAACTGAGAGTGAAAGAGAGACTGCTCCACAACATACCGATTGAGCTAAGCCAAAGATGGAGCAACATCTCCCTTGTGAGGGGAAACCCGCTACAGAATGTCGTCCAACGTGTTGGCATCAATGAAGACTGGTCAGGAGTCACTTTGAGGAACCAGGACTGCATCCCCGGGTGAGGAAAATTTTTAAAAATAGTTAACAGTTAAAAATAAATTCAAAAAGTTAAGATGATTTTTATGTTGCCCGTATTGTTTTTGCTACACCAATAATTTTTATATATGTATGAGGAGAAACCTCTGTCCCTTGAAATTCGGATGCGTACAGAGAAGTGTGGTAGATCATACAGTCCTTTTGGGAATTTTTTTTGTGTTGAAAGTTGCCGACGGGAAGCGAAAATACCTATCTGAAGATTGATTTTTTTGTTGTCAAAAGTTGCCGACGGGAAGTGAAAGTACCTATCTTAGGATTATTTTTTTGTTGTTGAAAGGGTGCCGACGGCAATGAAAAGTTGAATTCGGTTGCAATTATTTTTTTTTTTTGTTGTTGGTTGCATATGGACACGGTCATATGCCACAATAGAATTTCTTTAGGATTGAGTTTCCCTCCCTTGAACTGCGGAAGATTGCAGGCTAGAGAGATTGAACTATTGATAGTTTCTTTTGAGTGGAATATATTTTTTTCGTTATCAGGGACTGCCGACGGCGTACGAATTTTGCGATAGTCACCTCAATATTTTTAAATCTTAAATATGTCCGCCTTGATAGATCAAGTTATTCCTAGGGTCGATAGGGCCACGTGCAAAACTCTTTCTAAGGCGCTTTTAAATAGAGGCATCCAACCAGAAGTGGGAATCGAGTCTCTACGTAGACAATGTAAGCTTTACAATTCTAACTTGTTGGCTGATGTGGGACAGCATTGCAATCATCCCTCAAGTCTGTTAGGTATACAACGCCCGGATAGCCCCTCGGAAATTAATGCACCTCGTGATAGTTTTTTGCCATCTTCGCCGGCCACTCAGGCTGTGACGATGATAAATACTAATGTTTCCAACGATTTAATTATTACACCGGTTCGTAGAAATTTAGATAGACCCAATCCTACAGTTAACCAATCACACATCATACATTCAGTCAATTTTAGTTCATGGCCAGTTCAACATTATTCCGGTGTCGAGGATGTTAGGGATTTTTTTTTGAGATTGGAGGAAATTTCCCGAGCTCGAAATTTTCCAGTGGAAAACCTAGGCCCCGCCTTGCCTGAATTTTTGGAGGGAAAAGCACTCACCTTCTACCGGACATTTTATAACAGTGTTAAAACTTGGACACAGCTTAAACAATCGTTTATCAAGCGCTTCGATTTGCCTGATGCTGAAGGCAACAGACGATTGGAAATCTTAACTGCATCACAGCAACCTTTGGAGAGTGCTAGTGATTACATTTCACGTATAACCCTTTTGAATCAGTCCTTACAGTCTCCATTGCGTATGTCAGATATCCTAAAGGCCATCAGAAAAGGATTAGATAGCAGATATGCCAGTGTATTAGTGTCCAGGCGACCGAACTCAATTGCTGAGCTAGATGAAGTTTGCACGGAGTTGGAGTGTGTTTCGGTTGCAGTTCCAACCCGCTCTCCCTCTAAAGTTAAGATAGTAAGGAAACACCCTGTTCAATCAATTTCTTCTCAACAGCCTTCTGCTCCTATGATTAAATGTTTTCACTGCGGACGTATAGGTCACATTGCTCGAAACTGCTACTCTAAGTCAGGGCCCAGTGCCAATAATGTTCATTCATTTCAGTTTAGGAAACCCTTCAATCCTGTGCCACGCCAACGCTTACCTGACGTGAGTAAACCGCCTCCCCCACTTAGAAATTCAAAAAACGAATAATGAATCCTGCAATTTTCCCGAGCCCAGAGACCTCAGCTCGCGAGAGATTGTCGTGGATTCAGAGTGTTAAATTGTTCTTTTCAACATTGCAGGTCAATAAAGTTTCCGTAATAAACGAGAGAGATCGACGCCCTTATTTGCTATTTTCTATCTCTCAAATACAACTCCGAGCCTTGCTTGATACCGGATCAGCTTGTAATGTCCTGGGGGGTCAGTTATATCGGTCTTTTATCGAAATAGGGTTCCGTCCTGAATATTGTCAGCAAAATATTCGTGGGGTTGACAATAATTCCATAAGATCTATAGGTACCATAGTTTTGCCATTATGTTACAACCATAAAATTCAGCATGTTAAATTTGTTATTGTTCCTTCCATCCCTGACCAATTCATTTTGGGGTCACCCTTTCTGGAAAAGTCAGGAATAATTCCTCGGTTGTTCCCCACCAAAACTCATGTTACGGTAGCATCCATATCTGATCAACAGTCGTCTAATGTAGAATCAGCTCCAAAATGTCTTAACTCCATAAACGATTTGACAGTGTCGCAGAGGAAAATTTTGGATGACCTGAAAAATGAATTCGAGAATATTTCTTTTGAGAAGATGGGTTTGGGTAGGACAAATGTAGTTTCTCATGTCATTAATACAGGTGATAGTTTGCCCGTTAAACAGAAATTATATCCAGCTTCCCATGTACGACGAGTTCAGATGTGTCAAGAGGTAGATAAAATGATAGCTTTAAAAATAATAGAACCTTCACGTTCCCCTTGGTTAAATTCCTGCTTCTGTGTACCAAAATCCGATGGCACAGCTAGATTCGTTCTCGATCCTAGAAGATTGAATGAGGTCACAGTCTCAGACTCTTATAGACTCCCTAATATCAACCATATGTTGGATAATCTGAGAGACACCAAGTTCTTAACCACCTTAGACTTGAGCTACGGCTTCTGGCAAATTCCTTTGAGTCCAGAAAGCAGACCTAAGACAGCCTTCTATGTAGAATCCAAAGGGATGTATCAGTTTGTTACCTGCCCGTTCGGCCTGAAAAACGTGCCCGCCGAAATGCAGAGAATTATGGATAAGCTTTTCTCCGATTTGGGACAAAGAGTATTCAGTTTCCTTGATGATGTTCTGATTTGTAGTTCAGATTTTGATTCCCATATTTCCACCTTACGAATTGTTCTCCAGCGCTTGAAAGAAGCCAACTTGACAATTAGGCTCAGTAAATCCGTGTTTTGTAAATCATCGCTTAAGTACCTCGGTCATATTATTGACAGGGAGGGAATTCATACGGACCCAGATAAGATTAGTGCTATGAAAGATTACCCAAGACCATCCACCAGTAAAGAAATCCGCTCATTCCTGGGATTAATGTCTTATTACAGGCGCTTCATTAAGGATTTTTCCAAGATTGCTTCTCCTTTAACTCGCCTCACGAGTAATAAATTTGACGGTAAGAAATTCGAATGGTCTAATGAAGCTGAACTTGCATTCCAAGCCTTGAAACAAGCAATGATTTCCGCTCCAATCCTTAAGCCCCCAGACTATTCTCTTCCATATACACTAACGTGCGATGCAAGTGGAGTTTCCTTGGGCAGTTTCCTGTCCCAAAAAGACTCAAATGGGGTAGAATATATAATTGCTTACCATTCGCGTAAATTGTCAGGTCCAGAACGTAATTATAGTACTACTGAGAGAGAACTTCTCGCCATAGTAGATTCTATACAACACTTTAAAAGCTATTTAGACGGAGTACATTTTACAATAGTCAGTGATCACGGATGCTTAAAATATCTAAACTCAATTTCTTCACCTTCTGGTAGGTTAGCCAGATGGGCTTGCCGACTTTCACAGTTTGATTTCACTTTTGTATTTAAGCGTGGCTGCGAAAACAACTTGGCCGACGGATTGAGCCGTATTCCTGTTTCTAGTCTATCTGTTCCAGAACCGTTTGAAAATGTTGAAGACCCCTGGTATAATAGAATGTATAAATCTTGTGCACAGAAACCGCAATCATATACGAATTTTATGATAAGTGAAGGACACTTGTATCGTTACTCTAAATATAAAAAAGATTCCTTGTCTAATTCACCTTCGCATCACTGGAAATTAGTTGTACCCTCGTGTAAAATAGAAAAAGTCATAGTAGATTACCATACCGGAAATTGTCACTCAGGAATAGAAAAAACTTACGAATTTATCTCCCGTACTTACTTCAGTAAGGGACTGCAATCCCTTGTTAGACAAATTGTAAGCAGATGTGAAGTATGCAAGGCATATAAGCATAACAATAAAGGTGCTCATGGTCTCATGAAACACCCTAAAAAGGTTGAACGTCCTATGGAAAGCTTATCTATGGATTTTATCGGTCCCTTACCGTTGAGTCATAAACGTAACCGTTTCATTTTCACTGTAGTTTGTAATTTTAGTAAAATGACTTGGGCATATCCTCTCCGAGCCGCAAATACCAGTAGTATAATTCAAATCTTAGAAGAAAGAATCTTTAAAATCTTTGGTATTCCCAGACAGTTGGTGATGGACAACGGGAAACAGTTTGTTTCTCGACAGTTTAAAGAATTTTTACACTCCCACGGAATAAATGATCTTAGATATAACGCATATTTTCATCCCCAACATAACGTCTCTGAAAGGTATAATCAGTCTTTAGTAACCTTGTTGGCGATATTGGTAGAACAAGACCAACGTAACTGGTGTAAACAGCTTCCAAAGATCTGTTCTTGTTTAAATTCTATGACAAACATTGCTACCGGATATCCTCCGCATTTTTTGATGTTCGGTAGAGAATACATTCCACACGCTTCCTTTTATAAACCACTCCAGGTAAATCAGAATTCTCCGTCCGAGTCAGATAGTATATTGGATCAAAGATTGAATGACATTTCGTCTTTAGAAAATCTTTATAATAAAGTCGCACAAACGTTAGTACAAGCGTTTAACAAGAATAAGGATCGTTATAATCTACGGCGCAAAGATATAACATTGTCAGTAGGTCAGTACGTATGGAGACGATCATTTGTACTCTCAAATGCTGCCCTCTATTTTTCCAAAAAATTAGCTCCTCGTTTCATTAAGTCCCAAGTAGTCCGAAAAATATCGAATACCGTTTTTGAATTGAGAAATTGTACTGACAACTCCCTCGGAGTATACCATGTCAAGGATATAATAAAAATATAAATAAATTGATATCTTAACTCATGATGTGTAATATCTGTGGACACCTGATCATATTCCAAAATAAGTTTAAAAAACCCCTCTTATATTATCCCTTACATATTATGGTAATAAGCTTTGTTGAGTGTTTTTCATAAGTTAAAAATATCTCCTACAAAAAATTTATTGAATAATTTTTTTTATTTAATAATTTGTGCGTGGATATCGTCCCGCCAACGAAATAACCCGCCTTGTGTGAGTCCACCACGGCCCCAATGTTTAAACAACCCGTTCATTATTAAAAGTATTTTGCCCCGCTTAGACTAGGAGGAAGTGAGATGACTTATAAATTGCGTTTGCAAAAGGAGTACAGACATATGAGTTCTCTGTGGGCAGAATCCGCATCGCTCTTTTACCCCAAATTTTATTAAATTCCTATAATATTTTACCCCATAGTCAGGTGTAGCACAAGGCCGCACCCATTGCAAATTCTCCGCTACCATCGGTGAGTGAGATGACATGATTGAGGTATGCACCAGAAGAGTGCAGACGTATACTTTTTTTTCATGTTAAGTTCCGCCCCATATCACGTCACAGAGGACCTCCCTTTTCCTACACCGGAACAACTAACGAAATAGAAAGTTGTATACTCTACGCCATTGACCTAGTGACCATCAGCTGTGAAGTTTAAGGACACCATTGTGGCCGTGAAATTATGTAGGTCAGCAGTCTCAGCTGAGTATAATATTCGCCGTATTGTAATGTTCGTCAGTGGCGGCCAATTTTTTTTGTGTTTAGTTTAATTTTTTTTATTGTTTGAAACTTGAATAGGGAAGGTTTGGTTAGATCAAGTAGAAGGTGTATAAGAGATATCTTGACGTTACAAATGCCTTCTTCTTTTTTTTTGGTACCTTCGAATGTTTGAGAAGTGTAAATGTTGAAACGTACTTGTCAAATAAGTCCGTATGTTTCTTTTGGTACATCTCTGGTTCAGGCCAAGATTGTAAATAACTCTGTTTAAATCCAGTGCGTGTTGTACATAACACTATACGCCACAGCCAGCTAGCTAAGAATGAGCTCCAGTAATCATTTTTTTTTTGGTAATAAGGTTTTGAAATATCAATGATTACTGTTGTATAGAGACCTTATACCTTAATTTTTTTTTTGTATCTAGTTTAGTTTATATCTCTTCTTCGTCTGCAATCAGCCGGTTCTTAGTTAATCTTCTGAAACTAGGAGGGATTATTAGGTTTATTCTCTTACTTTAATTAAATTTTCTTCCTATAGAGTTGCAACTCGCCGTAATTTTTATGTCTAATTATTACTATTTAACCTATACATATTGAGACTGAGGACGCTCTACTCAATTGTGTACTATAACTTAATTATTACAATTGTCATGGGGGTATATTCTTTTATTAAAATACGATATGATAATTAATTTTTCTCTAAGGGTATTTCTTAGTTTAGCCCTCTCTATAATTCAAACTAAGTGGCGCCTGGGTTTTCCTTTTTATTGAAGCATCTTATGTACGATTGCTAGCCAGAAAAACAACACCTTTTCTTTTCTTCGTATCCGTATTTCAAAGGGCAAACGGATTGTTTAAGTTACCTGCTTATACATTTTCTTACAAATATTGTTTGTGATTTGTTCTCTGTATGAATTTAAATTTGAAATAAATGTACAGCAAACGGCAACATCTAATTTAGTTATCTCCATAACTCTTTGAGCTATGTGCTATGATTCAGGAGTGCTTTTAACTATAAAAACAGTGTTCAGTGAAAATAAAAGTGGACATCTCTTCACTTTGAAGAAATGTTAGAGGCATTTTAAAATCATTTAATAATAATATTTCAAGCACTATTAGGAAATTATATAAGGTATTCTTGTATTTATTTATTTTTATGTTCTATGTCTTATCCCCATTGACTGATGTATTTTATATAATATTTTTTTTTATTGTTGTGAATTTTCTTTGTGACTTACTCGCACGAGGTTTGGTTCACAGTCTCTAGACATATCTTGACTTTGACAATGTAATTTTTTTTGTACTAATGATTGTATTAAGTAGAAGAATGAATTTTAGGAGCAAAAGTTGCGTGAATGAAGCACAAATGCGGACGAACGAACTGGTAAGAATGTGTACAGAAAACAAAGTCAATATCTTACTACCTTTAATTTCCTGAGACTGGTTCCATACTTCTATGCGAGGGACACATCATATGTCTCAACACTTAGATATTTTTAGTTTTTTTTTATTTATAAGTTTTGTATACCAGCCTGCTTAGAATATTCTAATCTAGAGATATGTATGGTCTAATGTTTATAAGAATGTTTGTTTCCTTTAATCAATCAATTTTTTTTTGACCTTGAAGAAATATGACACTGTCCTTGTGTTATGCTCCAAAGATAACTTAAGAGTTTTCTTTTTTTTCTTTTTTTCTTTCAATTAACTTAGAATCGATTTGTAGCATGTAAAATAGATCTCATAAAGATTTAATATTAATAATTTTTAATACGCAATAGATTTTTGCTATACACACTTCTTGTGTAGTTATGTATAAACATATTATCCAACGGTTTTCGGGTGGAGCCGGAAATTGCAAAATAAAGTACATTATTGACCCCGCCTATTCCATATTTCTAAAAATTAAAATTCCTTTAGTTGGAATGAAAGAGGACATTATCTCTATCCCTTTCACACCAATGACCATTATTAGTCATGTGGGTCTGACGTGATTTGAAGGAATTACGTAGAAAAATAACTCCACCCTTTTTCTAATTTCTTTTGGTAGGATCAAGAAAGTAACTCCCTCCTCTTCTGTTAGTTACGCCTCACTCTGCTCTTACACCCTGAACAAGAAGCACGTAGCTTCTTGCTCGGATAAATAATAACTTAATTTCGGTTAAAGACTTTGCTTTGAATTATATTTAAAACGTAGAATTATATATAGAGTGCCTTCTGTGTTAAGGTATCTCAATTATATTCTATTTTTCAAGTGTTCGTGTGATAAATTCTAACCGTTATATCGAACTGCTAGAGCCGATAATTAAATAATTATAACTTTTGTTGTAAAAGAAATTGTGAATTTGTGTGCCCTTTTTAACCAAGACAATAAACTCTGTTTCTTCAAGTGATCTTTTCATAAAACTTCCTACAATCATCTTCATCACATTGACCTATCTTCATTACGGACCACAACACCAACTGAGAGTGAAAGAGAGACTGCTCCACAACATACCGATTGAGCTAAGCCAAAGATGGAGCAACATCTCCCTTGTGAGGGGAAACCCGCTACATGCTCTAACATATTTAAATATCACTAATTGTTGATATTCTGCAATGATGACCCTTTGGAAACAGACCACATGTAGCACTTTACAATTCTTTGCCTTTGCTATTCAATGAAAAAAAAAATGTTTTCATATCCCTTGATGCACGAAACTTTTTTCACTTTTAAGATAAAAAAGATTTTCTCAAGTTTCTATTACAAAAGACGGATCTTAATGAATATACAGCAAATAATGCTGTGTTGTCTATAATTAAGAGGTTATGTACGACATCCCAGTAGACACTTTGAAAAACATGGCGAGGTGTGCAGTCGAGTAGAGTGAGTGCAACCTCTGTGAATGAACAGACCATATAACCTGCAACATAATTACCACAGAGGATGTACTTCCATTAAGTGGCTCATCAATTGTGCAAATAGGGTTATTCAAATAGACAAATGGGGCAGCAAGATACGGCGTGGACTAGACCGTGAGGAAGCAATGCAAATTAAGACTCCATTCATTTTCTGGTAACATCCATTATAGAAGCACTTGGCTGCTAGCTTGTATACAACCGTCATCTATCTTCTTTGTCGTGTATTTCAATCGAAATGATGGGATACCATCAAGAGGTGATTCAATGTGTCAAAGAGTTGATTGTCTCCCGAGTTTCAGTTACTCTCACGAAGAACTCCAGGATTTGTTTGAGAGACATAATAATATAGAACAGTAGTCGGTGGTCGAAAAATAAGTCAACGACTAATGAGACTCGAAAAAGAGCCTAAAAATACAACCTATCCTCGCCCTGAATCTAGCAGGATGTGCCTGTCTAGAAACGACTTATTGAATCATAGCCGTGAACAAAACAAATGACATCGGTCTGTTTTAGCCTGAGATAGTTTTTGGATAAGGTCGAGTGTGCTTGATAGTAGTGAATTTTTATCTATCTTCGTAAAAATTATAACAAGAATTCTCAATTTTAAATATTACATATTTATTTTAACCCATAAACTAGTTATTGGTAGCAACTGCTTTAGTTAGGACAAAATACTAGGCGCTGCGATATTTCCGTTCGTTTTCCAGATATATATATATATATATATATATATATATATATATATATTATGTTATCTTAGAACAAATATCTTTACCTGAAAAAAAAGCTAAAAATAAAACGAAAGTTCTATACACTTTTTTCGTTTCCTTTCAACTGAAGTAACGAAAGGAGAAAGATTGCAATCGAGCCAAAAAGAATTCGTTTATTTATTAAATAAGGAGAAAGGGGTAGAGATCCATTTTTCGACATGTAGTTGTCATTCGCTGCGACCGTATTTTCCCAACTGCGAGAGGTACTTACCCAAAAAAACCTTTTTTTTCCACCGATAACATCTCAAACTTATTAACTTTTTTTTCACAAGTGAAGGTAATCGGGTTTATTAGATAAAATCTAATTTCCGTTGCCAAGTCTTTCGGGCAGAAATAATTCCAAAAAGTTTGGAATGGAGCTGTTTGTATGTATTTTGTTCTGTTGTTTCACCCGTTCCGTTAATTCTATATCATTGTATTATTTCATGCATGTTTCGGACTCGGCGTACCATTATTTTAACCGTATTAGGGATGATGGGGTGTAAAAATATACTCTTAAATTGTTAAATGTTTTGTAATGGATATTCGAGGATTATAAATAGCACCAAGTATACAAATAAATGGACATTAGATTTATAAGGGTATTTTCAGTCTCATCTTCTCAAAGAGGCTTCTGATTAAAAGACTGCTTTAATGAAACCCCGAAAAAGCAAAACATTCACTACCTTCATTTAGAACAAATAACAAAACGAAAAAATACTCCAAAGACGATAAAACTCGGAGGCAGGAAACAGACATTGAATCCTAAAGGATTTTGATAACACACTGTAAAAAAACATGTTTGCTAAGTTAAGATCGAGATGTGTGGCACATGATGAAGACGTGAACGATCAGCGACAAGCATCTCTGCATGGTACAGCTGATGTTGACCACGAAGAAGATCCACATGATTGGACTTGAACTGTGACAATGAAGAAATTATCAGTTAAGATAGGACAATAAGGCGGTCTTGGGACGACCACGTTGAGGAAGAAGATTTGAACATCACCATCTGACGGCGAACTTTGTTCACGAGATGTGATCACACAAGACAGCTTTCAATACAGCACTAAGTAGAAGAGTAGTACGCTCGTGTAGTACCTAAAGCAAATTTGAATTTACCAATATTAAATCGAACTAAAAATGAAAATAATAATCGATTAATAGTCAGCTTTAAGATCTAAACCTGAAAAAAAAAGAGCATTTAAAAAAAATGAAGCATTAGAAGCTATATAAGCAATGAAAGTATGAATGGAAAGAAAAGAGTAAAGGTCTGTTTTCTCTGCCTCTGAGAAACGCGGCAAAATTAAAGGTCATTTTTATCCCAGGGTATGTTAATAAAATTTTAAACGCAACCCCCAATTCCGGGTTGCGATGATACGAGTGTGAGATTAAAATTGTATGCACCAGCGAGCGATAACAAACTAACTTGGGATATAATTTAACGTGGCGGTTGCCATGGGAGCCTTAAGCCGCTTAACAATGGCTTAAATAATACGTCGAGATGTTAGGAGTAAACACAAAGCCGAACCTATTCGCTAATAAAGGTTCGTTAATCTCCATATTTGTTTAGAGTTTAATTCGTAATCTGAATTCAAAAGGATATTATCACCTCATAACAACCTGTATTGTAACAATAACCATTATTGATGGCAAATGGCTTCCACCCTCTTGGATTATTATTTTGAACCTTTCGATATTTCAAATAAAAGTCTCTTTAATTGTAATCCTTTGAATCCTTTTACGTGGCAGTCTTGTGTGAAAAGTAGCAGGTTTAAAGCTTTTTGTGTGGGGTAAAATATTAAAATTCTTCCTTTCTTTGCATATCTATTCGTAATATCTCTTAAAATGTCTACCATGTCAATTTCCCTGATTTCTATTTACAAAGTCTTCCATGTCAATGTCTACCTACATACTATAATAATGTATACCTACCATGTAAATTTGTACTATTACCATGAATAACATGTCAGTTTCTACTATTACAAAGTTTTCCATGTCAGTGTTTATTATTAAAATATCTACATCTACTATGTCGATTTTAACTATTACAATATCTTCCATATCAATGTCTACCGTGTCAACGTCTACCATTATGATGACTACCATGTCAGTTTCTACAATTACAAAGTCTTCCATGTCGATCTTTATTATTACAATGTCTACCATTTTATATTTCTAAAATTTGATCGATTATTACAACATTTATCATCATCCTTCGTTTACATACGTGCACTGTGCAATACAGAACAAACGACATTCAGCTTAAATTCTTTCAGTCACGTTGAGAGAGTCCGCAGTCTCCAGTATGGAAATGTAAAATTGGAAGCCTTTGGACAAAATATTTAACTGATCTGTAGGAAAATCGAATAATTAATTACTCTTCTCCATGCCTGACGTCGTAAAGTTTTTTTTATGTTAGTTTAACTATAAAACTTTTCGTAATAAGCAATTGCAGGTAATTACGCTGAAAAATTTTACGTGTTTTTTTTTTTAGTCTTTTGTCGATGTATTATCGTATTATAGGTAAAAACTTTACTTAATACTATAATAATAATTATTTATTGTTTAGTTTGGATTATGTTGTTGATATACTCTTACACAAAGGTTATATACAACCAAACTGTTAAATATTACCTACACACTAATATACGTTTTATGTTATTTACGTTATGAAACCGCAAGAGTCCCTTAAATGGAAAAACGTTGTTACCTCCAAACGACTGCATTAACGAAAATCTTTAAGGTCAGAACCCCGACTCTTTTAAGAGCCCATTTGTAGGTATAACAACGTATCGTAATATTACAACTAGAACTATCTACTTGTTAGTAAAATACTCTTTTTCTATTTCTAAGATCTATGAACAGTCAGTACCCCTATTCTGTAGCAAGTGTAGGGTAGTCACTCGAAAAAAGTGACTATTAGGCGATACATTTTGTATGAAAAACGTCTATACGTAACGAATGCGAGAATCGCATGTAGACGTTTTTCATACAAAATGTATCGCCTAATAGTCACTTTTTTCAAGTGACTACCCTACACTTGCTACAGAATAGGGGTCCAGATATCAAATTTGGCGTGGTTCAATTTTCCCTCCATCTCTATGTAGGAAGTTGCTCTGGAATTTGCTGCATCACAGCCTTGGCCATTCTGACTTGCTATCTTGTTTTGCACATGGCCCGCTACATCATTTTTCTGTGTCTACTCTATCTTTGTTTAGATTCTTTTGTAGTTCGTACTTAAACTAAAACTCAATGCCAGTTAGACGAAGCTCATGGCGAATAATGCCTGCCCCGATAAACAACTATCGATAACCATCGACGGTCACCAGGTCTCCCGGGTGGATAAATTTAAGTACCTGGGAGTAAACATTACCACCACTGGTGACCTCGGGGCTGAACTCCCGATACGTATCGGTTTGGCAAGTGGCGCCTTTAACAACATGACCAATATATGGAAAGCGTCGGCGTTTAGTGTCGAGACTAATTGTAAACTGTTTGTTGCGTGCGTGTTGCCCATTCTCCTGTATGGGTGTGAGTCCTGGCACCTGACTAAACCCAGGCACAAAAAGCTTTCGAAATGAAGTGCCTCAGGAGAATTTCGGGTGTAAGATGGCACCACCGCATCACGAACGACGCTATACGGCGGCGCACCCAGCATGAGCCAATCACTACTACCATTATGGAGAGGAGAAGGACTTGGCTGGGACATGTGTTAAGGAAGCCGAATGACAGTTGGCCGAGGAGAGCGCTGTTCTTCCTCCCATCAGGGTCCCGAAGACGAGGAAGACCCTCTCATACTATTTTCCGGTCCTTCGAAGCAGAACTGAGGAATCTGGACGTGATGTGGGAGGACGTCATAAACATTGCGCAAGATCGAGCGCAATGGAGAGCTCTTGTATCTCTCTATGCCCCCAAGTGGGGTGTAGATGTTGTTTGGATTGCACTAAAAATATCAGATTAGGAAGAACTAAAAAGGTCGTAAATATGTTATAGAACGCTATGGATTTAAAATTACTATTTAGTTGGTCAGCCTCTAACTGTGCTGTCCGAGATCTACAGAACAACATATTCCATGTGGGTTTTTTAGTGGATATTTGAAAAAGTCAACAAGGGATATTTGAGTGAGAAGAACAAGTAGAAAAATAAAGTAATTCAGATTATAATAAATAAATAATTTCAAACCGTTAAGAATATGTTAGTATAGTAACGGTTTATCTAGTTTCCATATATTTTATTTGAAGCAGTTTAAGACTGAAATGGTAAAACACCAAAGTACTTAAGTTTAAGCAAATCGATTTAGAGGAAACACTTTCCAAAGGGGATGTTTCGGCGCTAATGGCGGACTTAACGTGTCCTTGAAAAGTAAGTTGTGGTTTATTGCAGCCAAGAGGGTTGTAAAATGTCGACAGGAATTAGGGTGCGTACACGAGCTGACTTCATTCAATAAACATTAAGGACAACAAACATGGACAACAAACTTTATATTGTTAACACTTTCAGAACAACTTTATATTGTTAACACTTTCAGAACAACTTTATAAACTCCATATCCTGGTGGCTGGTTTATGGATAAGATGTGAAAATATCTACATAATCTGTATTGACACGATTTCAAAATAATTATTATGTTATCCGGAACGGAGAAGAGTCTAATAAACCAAACATCATTAAAAATCTGTTCAGCCGATCTCGAAAGTGTTGGCACTAACCCGACTTTCTTTTATAATATAGATTTTAGAAACGAAAAAAACAAGTCTAAAATTTGTAATAGCACGGTTATTCTAACTACCATTAAGAAATCAAATTTGAGGGAAGCTGAGGACCTGGCTGAAGACATACCTCCCCATGGATGTGCATGTACAACGTTACTAAGCTGGCCAGCATCCAAAATGTTGAAGAGCTGGTTCCAAGTAATTATTGGCAACTTTGGGGAGAACGGACAAAGCAATTGATGAAGAAGATATCACAGAAGGGCCTAAAAGTGTTGCTAAGCTCGAAGAAACACTTTTTGGTATCAAGTTTGATGAAAGAAAAACCTGATCGATTTGCTTCTTGACTCGATTAAGGTTGAGCTACGATATTGGACTCGCTTAATGAGTACCCTTTTGATATTTCTTTTCGATGTTTCTAATGAACGAAACCTAAAAATGTATGTTTATAACGCTGTGTGGAAAGTTCGTACACAATTGTGATCTTGTTCCATACTTTTACTTGTTTCAGTTTGCTTTTTCAGAAAAACTTAGTGCTTGTATAGTGTGATAGATATTGACGGTTTTGAACATTTTTTTGTTATGAAATTTTAAAAAATTGACATATTATTATCTTAGTAGGTAGGACCCATACCTTAATGTGGCACCTCTTCCCCGTGAAGCCTCTACCACAGGTGCACATATAGGCCCCGATGTGATCAGTGCACGTGCCTCCATTCAGGCAGGGCGAGGACTCGCATTCGTTGTATTCGTATTCGCAGTGTTGACCAGCAAAGCCTGAAACAAGAGCAAAAATATGATCAAAAGCTGAACGACTGTTACGGAATCACCTCATAGCCTTTTTCAATCGTCTTTATTCAGAAAGACTGATTTGTTGAAGTGTTGGAGATATACATAATAATGATTCCTTTATATTCGAATTTAAACTTATTTTTAACGTTACTTTTATGGGACGAAAGTGCAGCGACATGTCTATGATTGTGCACAAAAGTTACAGATTTATATATTTTTAGGTTTCTTTCCAGAAATTAAAAGATAGGTCATTATTAAAAGAGAAAATTATAAAGTATTTTGAAGTCAATTTTTGTTGGTAGGTGTAGATTGAGATTGTATTGCGAAAAATTAAATGATACACATTTTATGATCTCCGACACATAAAACTATATTGGGACGAATATTTAAGCATCAAAATGAAAAGACTGACGAAGAAAAAGAAAATTAAAATTATGAGCTTTTTTTGGACTTAGCTGAAATTAAAAAAACACACACTTGTGAAAATTTGCACATAGTTACAATTTCGCGTGTAATGAAAGCTGCACATGCCCCATATTTTGTGTAGGTACAATACATCATTGATAAGCTTCTCCTGAAACAGATGTCATACTTCGCCAACTATAGATACGCCGGTTCAGGATTCTACTCTATTGAAATGAATGGAATGTATGGAAATTCTGGTCTCCCGTGTATTGGACGATTAATGAAGATATTCCTCTGCATGAGCTCTGGGATTTGGTTCAATATATCCTGGATAACAAATGTCCACACACCTTTCTCGATATTGAGATATTTTGGTCAATTATTGTTTAAAGATATGTACATTTATTATCGATCTTTGAGATTGAGAATGTCACATAGGTATCTATAGTTACGCAGCTGCATAATATTATACTAGGAGTAAAACCCGTCGGATGACAGGCATATAAAAAAAGTGTCATTGATTGTTTGATTGTCATACAAATAAGTTATATTGTCCCTTACAGGGTCTAAACTTTTTCTATACGACATTGAGAACTGCGGACAATTTGACATTTATTCCCGTAGCATCAATGTGAGTAGGAACCTCGGATCAAAAATCTCATATTATTTCTTTTTCCATTACTAAATGTCATGATAGTGTGAAAAAATATTCCCGCAGTGAATGGGATTTGTCGTTTGTATGAAAACGATATGAAAAATACTTCACGTGTTTCAACGAAAATACGAACTTTACCAATTATTATATTATACTAGCTGACCCATCGAACATCGTCCCACCTTAACATACCTGTGACATAACATAGCTACTAATTGTGAAAAAATCAAAAGTTTGTTGTTATAATATACAATTACTATGTCGGAAACATTACCGCCATCTGTGGAAACATAGGCAAAGCATTGATCTATAGAATCTTTCCACCAAAATATCAATCTACCGGACATCTCCCTATTTCCCCAACAGATGGCGGTATCAGTACCGGTTAGAAAATCCGATCCATACTAACTTTAAAATCATATTTTGACGCCCCTCGAGGAAGACCACCTAAAAGATGGCGAGACGGCTGGGATAACGCCTCTCAAGAGTAGCTTTGATAGAACAGGCTAATAGGCCTGATAAAAAAGCCTGCTATGAAATCATATGTATGCATTATCGCATAATTAAGGATTTAGTTTGTTTAGGTTATTTCTACACTTGAGTAGTTGAGGCAGTGAATAATAATTAATCTTATAATAAAAATGTTTTCAAAACAGCAATCAGCCTGTATCAACACACCGTAATAAATTTGTATCGCTCCAGTACAATAATAATAATAATAAGAGGTAAATCCACGCGGCCACCGAAAGTTTGTGGGAGCAAATATTTACCTGTTTGCTTCCGTTGACGTGTTTGTTGGTGAGGGATGTTTGTGTGTAGCCCGATACCTGTATCGATACCTCGCCTCTATCCCGTATTCGGAGACACGAGGACCAATGTTTTTTATACTTACCTATATAAAAACAATATTGTGAAATATTATAATTAACAGTGGTACTGTTATAACACCGTTAATGACGGGAATAGTTATTACGGCATAAATCACGCGCTAACAATAATCAACCCTATACCGTGTCATAAGTATACCGCAGAATACTTTGGCAACCTCGCATTTATCAATGAAGCTTGTGGTTGTTCCGTACTACGGGCTTGATTTCTAAGCATTTCGTATAAACCCGATTGGACCCTCGAGAAAGTTCGTGTGCGAAATATCGCGAATATGTACGAATCGGTACGAATATTTTATATATATTATATGTCAGGAGTTGTTGCAACTTTGAGTTATTCAGCTAAAGACAGCTGCAGAGAGATAAAAGCAAACTAACGACCCCAGACACTTATAATATAACCACCAGCAGCCTGCTTTGCGTCTTAAGTCCAGGAATATTATGAGCCGTCAAGGCAATGCAGAGAAGAATTATTCTGGAAAGCAGACTAAGAAGCAACGCTATGGATGGCCTCACGTGATGGCATCGATACGGGCGAACACGTTCCGTACGCTTTATGAACTGCCCTCAATATACTTAGGGTTGGTGTCACCAGATGTAGGAAAAACCTACATAGATGATCTTCTGACTAAAACACAATGTGAATGTGGTGAGCTCCAGAATGACAACCACCTCTTGACATGCCCACTGATTGGCGAAGACGAAGACGTTTAGACCGGAAACGTAAAGTACGTAAACATAAGTAATGCATGAATATCGTGCTTGTCAACTGTATACGGCCTGTAATCAGAGGAAAATAGGATTCTTAGCTTAATTATCATAGCTCTTAGGCTGCCTCCGAATGAACCTTTCCCCAAAATGTAGGTGTGTGTAGAGGCAGATTCTATTTCTATAGCTCTTCATGGAGAAACAATGATAATTTTATGATCAGACATAATTGTTGGTGAAGAAATTGGCTATGGACCTGACACCTATGCAAAGATTATGAATGAAAATTGGTAGATGTTTGGGTATTCTTTTGATTCAAATAAAAACTCGTATCGATTATCAATCCGTCCATATATCGATTATCAATCCGTCCACATTATATCGTCCATATAGACCAAATGAAAATGTATACATAAACATTTAATGCAGTCAACGTCTAACAGAGAGTAATTATTCTAGTACCGTAACAGAAATGACCTGATGTGGAAGGTATACTCAGTACCTACCTTCACATCAGTGGTGAAAGGGGGGAATTGGGTCACATTACTAAAACAATCGTTGCAACCGGGAGATGGTAATCATGCAAGGACCTATCTTTCAGGGAAGCACAAAAAACAAACGACTAAGGAGACCTCTTGCGGAGGGCCAGAAGCTTCTAGAGACGAATCGAAGGACATGGTGGCATAAGCCGGATATAATTCCTTGACATTCTTTCAAAAAAGACTCTCACAGGGAATATTTCAAGTGACAGACCCCCGGCATTAAAATAAAGGACCTTATTTGTCACAAAAGAATTTGACAGGAACACTTAACATTCATCCATACAATCTTCTCACAAATTACATAATCAAAATGTTTCATTTAATAATTTTGATAAGCATGCTCGAGGTCTACGGGAGGAATTAGCCACCGAAAGAGGGCCTTCCATGTCAAACGAACCTTCTTGCCAAAATTCAGGCAAAAATAAAACTCCGAAGCTCCGAGACTGGCCCAATTTCGATGCGACCTCACGCCTCGAACAGGTACCAAAAAGGGGGCCGAAATTCGGCTATCAGATATAGTGTATAAAGACAAACGGAAAAGGTTCCTGATGGTGTACAGACTACAGGGGCTGAAAGCTATATTTTAACTATCTAACTCTTGACTCTAAATACCTAAACGTACTTCCGGCAAAGACTCAAAATAGGACAGGATTTTACTACGCGAAAAATATGCCACGACTAGCTGCAGTCAAAACGATCCTGCCTATTAACAATTTTAATGTCTATCTCGCGTGCATTTAATTATTATCGATCTCAATATCCAAATAAACGTTCAATTACTTTATAAACGAACAAATCAACCTTCTAGTCAAATTACGTACGGGCTGTCATTAAACCGCAAATCCTTCCTCATTGGAATTCCAAATCGCTCAACTGCTTCGGTCTTAGCGCGCGACCTTTTCGCCAGTGAACCTTATGAACTGAGCTGAAAAGCGTCCAAATCAGCAACAGCCCATTCTCATAGACAGTCATGTGGGGAAGGTCTTCAGCTTGCGCCAACAGCCCTCCTACACATACCGGTTTTATAACATTACGTTTATCACGGCGGCGAAAACTAAAATACAAACTCTATCTGTGCGCGGACAGACGCGAACTTTTAGTAAACTCATTCATAGCTCGACTGAATAAAATTACTCTCACGGGGAACAAACACACCAATGTACCTACTTTTACAAATGAAAATTCTACACTAAGCTTACTAGAAGGTTCTTAATATGAAATTCCTAACCGGATTCAAAAATAAACATTAAAGATAGGTCACAC
Organism: Mystacides longicornis; assembly: GCA_963576905.1. Classification (NCBI taxonomy): domain Eukaryota; kingdom Metazoa; phylum Arthropoda; class Insecta; order Trichoptera; family Leptoceridae; genus Mystacides; species Mystacides longicornis. Next base: position 30,328,297 of record OY756426.1, on the reverse strand, counting down.
CACTGGTATCGGAAAATGGGGGTAACCCGCGAATGACAGATAACAATTCGCGACGTGTGTTTGACAGGTGACGTGTGAAAACAATACAGGTAGGTACATGCTGCAATACAATAAATCCATTGGCACACAGAGATCACAAATATTCATAAATATGCCGTATCGCGTCGGCCATATATCTCTCATCTAAAACCACATCGAGCAACTTGCTCATAAGCATGCTTGGCGGGGGGCAACCAAGCAACAAATAAAATACAACATAAAAATATATCTCTGTGCCCTATCATCGTCCTGGGGGTAGCTGCCAGCGACGAAACAAAAACACTCTAATAAAAATATGTCAACTCACCCGAAATTCTGCATACCTTCAAATATTTAGCACAATGCACAAAAAGATAATAAACACGTCACATTCACACATATGAGGTATGGTGTATCACTTGCCCTCTCCACCTCGAGCCTCGCCACCCCGCCGGATCGGGACATCTTCAATAAATAATAAACCATAATTAAACGGAAGGTTTAATTATTGACAAACGCGGGACTCTAAACAGAAAAACTCTAAATATGTGACACACCATAGCTCAATCGTCAAGCACTCGCAAATTACTACAGAAACTATAAAACGCGACGAAAATTATAAATTGATTAACAAGGAAACAAAATTGCGATAAACTATGGAGAGATGTTTTCTGAACGAGATCTGATATTGAACTGAAGTCAAAAAAAATCAAAGCATTCGCCTCAAAACGGGAGAATTTGCCTTCTATACTAATCGCTGTAAACAATGAAAATTTTAATGGTTTCCTGGACATACCTTCAGTGCGTAAAAAAATTCCAAACTTTCTAATCCGGCATAAACAAATAAGCAACTGTTTTTCAAACTGTTTACCATCGCGCTCCCAAACTTTCAAATAATGACTTAACAATATTTTGAATAACAAGATATGAATAAATCCCTCACATCAATTTAAAGTCTGCTTTTCGTTAGTAAACCAAATATGTTATCAAGGCGTTATTGTTTTTGCCTGATACTGTACAGTATAAACCCAGATATTCCACTTCGAGCCAGTTGAAATAATATGCATGGATGTATACAGTTGTGTATTAATTGTAATGAGGTAAATCTGGAGAACTAACAGGTAAGAGCCTAAATTCCTCCTGTGGCTTACTGATACAATTCATCATATTTATTAGGGATATGTTTATTTTCCTACTTAATCTCAGTAATAATCCCTAATCCCTCTCGTAAATTAATAAGTCTTTTCAGACGAAATCATTTGCTTATTAAAAACGAAGAAGCGGGATTATAAGAATTTCGTTCTTACATAAATAAACTTACAAAGATTGTTTTAAAAACGTAGGTATAACTAATCGTACTTGATATTACTATGTTTGGATTACTAAATTTAAAAAATATATTCGTTGAGTTTTCATCTCAATATTATTGACTGTTGATGTGTTTCACGACACAAAGAGAATGATCATGTCAGTGTTGAACCCCTTTTTTGATTATATGCATTATGCAATCCTATTTTGTTGTATATAGAGAAAAATATGATTTTATTATAGATAGCTACTTTTTTTTTATTTAGTAATTATTTTTTTCTTTCTCTAACTATGTCTATTTTCCGTCTGTGAGTAGGTAAGTCTTACTTTGCTGCCAGTTGGCACAAATCGTCCTCTACGTGACGTAATGCCGTATTTATGTAATAATAAAAATTATTATGCAATCCCTCTCTTGACCTATGTATAATTGACTATTAGGATATGTTGGATTATTGTAAAGGTTTTCTTTTATTTGCTTGTTACAGTTGTTTATTTGTTCGTGATCATTTTTTTCAATTAATATTTCGAACAAAAATAACTGACTTAATTTTTTCTAACTTCTAGGATTCAGCTTGCATTAATTGTTCTATTTCTTTTTCCCTTTCTTCCTTCGTCTCTCACTCTTTTGCTTGTGTAAAGGTCAGATGTTTTGTATATTTTTTCTGCATGGTTTTTTCGTTCTTGTATTTGTGTTGATGTTCGTGATGTATTTTTTGATTTTATATATATTTTTTTTATTGATGACGATTGCAAATATTATTTTAACTTTTGTAATTGTAATGTAATGTAATTTTGCAAATATTATTTTAACTTTTGTAATTAAACCTTTCATGAAAAAGGCATTAATGTAGACATATTGTGTGAATAAATAAATTAAAAAAAAAAATCAACTATTTTTTTTAACATGGCTTGGAACTACTCAATGCTTAAGACCCCCCTTTGCCGGAAAAAAAGAAGAAGAAGAAGACCCCCTTTTAGACGATCAAGAATCGATATTTCATAAGATGCAAACTACGATAGTTGGTATATTTAAAAAAAAATACAACATGATATACGAGCCGTAGGTATTTGTTGTATAAAAATATTGCTGTTTCAATTGTTACACCCACACACAGGCTTTGCCTTGTGGGATTTTTCGACTTATTTAATTGTTAAGGTAATGTATAATATTAAAATTATATTGTATATTATTGTCGAAAAATAAACTATTATTATTATAACGCCTCGGAATGAAATTGCCGATTGAGGGTGGTACGAGTTTTATCGTAAGCTAATTGCACGAAAATAAGCGCTTATTGGCGTGCAAATAGTGTTCTTAAATCAAACGATCGAATCATTCGATCATTTTTGTATGGAAATTTTTGGAAACTCTTTCGATGATTGTTTCGATATTCGACCATCGAAAACTTATACTAGGGCTACAAAAAGGTACAACTAAGCGTAAGTTCAGAGATTATAAACATTTAGGGCTATCCAAATACCTCAATATATGTGAAGCGAATTTTTATAGTTTTCAAGATATTTATATTTTTTTTGTCAAACCCCGAACTACAGGATATAAATGGTTACAGAGACACCAATTTTTGAAGTAGGTATATACTATTTTTTTCTGAAATAGATGAATATGTAGTATACCTATATAAGATGCAAAAATAATTATGGCTCTATCTGATGACATCTTGCCAAAAAAGTGAATTTCAAAATACGGTAGGTAGGTACAACAATAAAAAAAAATTTAAGATTTAAAAAAATTTAATTTTTTCTTGTAACCATTAGGTATCACGAACTTGTCAATTTATCAACTAGGTATTTACTCTTTAAATTGCATCATACCTAAAAGTTGTTATACGTTTATTTTACAATTCAACGTTTTCTGTTAGAAATATATTCTCCTCGTGCGTTTTGTATGGAGAAAAATCAAAATTTATCATCAAATAGGTAGGTATCTGTCATTTTCAAAATGAGTCAATTCAAAAAAATTCTTGCAATCTTATATATAAAAATGAAGAGCTATTATCCGTGGTCATCGCATCACGCCTAAATAATGGCTGGACCGATTTCGCTTATTCTTTTTTTGTCGTGTTGGCTTTTATCAGGAGAATGTTATAATGAAAGAAAAAATTAAGAAAGTTGCGTGGAATATTAGAAAATTAAAGAAAACTCTACGTAGGCAACATTACTAGTATTTTCACCGAATACTTTTTATTCCAATTTTGAAAAAATGAAATTAAATTAAAGTTTGACGGCTACTGTCAGTTTTTTGATATTTGGTACGATAGAAAGAATGTCGATGGAAAATATAATATGGTTTGAAACAGATGCATCGATCTAAATTACATTGGTTAAAAGGTAATAGAGCTTATCATTATACAAATTCGAATTCAATATTCATAGTTAGGAACACAGGACAAGGTCTGTCGGGAAAGCTAGTTTTGAATAAATAAGATCGACAAGTTTTCTCCAAAAGCTCATGTAGGTACTCAATGTTCGATGCTTGACTATGACAGACCATCACCGTAGAAAAAGAGGAGCTTAATAATTATTAATGGAATGAAATAAAAAATTTAAAAATCTTATAGCATTCGTTAAAATCCTCATTACTTATGGTTTTACGTTAATCTTGGTCAAATTTTGATCGTTTATTTAAAACCCGTTTCAATGAAACAGTTAACCATTGGCCGTTATATTTATTTGGGCTTCAAATGAAAAATATTCTCCCTCATAAATTCTGAAAACAATAAGTTTCCGGTTTGTTTTAAAAATATTTTTGTTTTCGGGTAAAACTGGATTTCCGTTAGGTTTTATATTCATTTCCGGTAGCGAGATAACAACTAGCAAATTCGAAATTTTGTTTTTATTTTACAAACCAGGCAAATCTACCTTCGTAGGTTTGTATGAAAAATCTTAACATTTTTTTCGAAGGCTTGGTTTTCAATAGAAAAATATGTAACAACTAATGACTGATGTTCGATTTTTAAATAGAACAAACCACTACGGGCTTACGACCGTCTTCTACTGTAATTTCGAAGGCTGGCTTAGTGTGATCACTTTAAGTTATCAACGTTAGCCATTAGGTAATGTTTGTCTCCGAAACTCCTAATCGTGAGAATTCTCAACATCTTCAACATGTCGACAAATCTCATGTATGCAACAAGTACATTGATATTCAATAATCAATGAAATATAGAGATAAAAGTTGGAAATTATTAAGAACATGAGAGCAACCAAATTTAAAGACTGCGACTAAAATCCGTATATTCTAGAAACCTGTCCGCACGTGTGTTTTGTTTTGTACTATGGATCTGCTGAAGATCCAAGAATAAAACATACTCCTTGAATAAGATTTTTCCTTATTTCGGATATGATGGCTAGTAGCTGAAATTGGTATATGGCGAATTTGGTATCCAACCAAGCACATTTTTTAACATTCTTTTAAATACTACAAAAACTCATATTTGTAAGGCTTAAAGTAGAACAAAACATGAAAATTTCAAAGGTTTTTAAAAGGCTTTGATTCAGCAAGATGACTGCTAAAGCCTGGTAAAGACGAGAAAAAAGAAGAAGGAGATACGATGTATAGAAGTGGACAGTAGTCTTGTGTTTTGGTGGCCGACTGCTGCGCTAAAGATTATGGGTTCGACCCCCTGTACGGCTATTTCCTCTATCGCAACACAAGATTTGCTCTTTGTGACAGATGTACCATCGAAAGTTTTACCATCATACTTGCGTTCTTTGTGTCTTTTCTTCGTTGAATTTGTATTAAAAAAGGCGTATTTTTTATATTTTTCCACAAGTAATTCCTGATATACCTAGTTTTGTTGTAGTTAAGTGTGTTGTATACCAAAATATGATATAATTATTTGGCTGATCATAGTTATATGGCTGTTCATGTGCGATTCTTGTTTTTTTACTATTATTTTGTATCAATTTTGTTTGAATTTATTAATGTAATGTTTTGTATCTTTTTGACGACTCCAAGTGCCTGAAAAGGCCTAGGCCTAGGGATGAGAATGATAAATAAAAATAAATATAAACAAGTTTATCTTTATAATACCTAAGAAAAAATATAACCCGTTTGAGTTCGAGACTGATTTTTTCTCAAAGCTAGGGAAAATCATAACATAGTCAAATAACCTCAACAGACATTGAATCCACATGCCCAAGCCATCTCAACTCATTAGTTGGTATATGATCAACTTACTTATTGGTTGGTTGATACAGGATGGTTTGGACATGAGGAAAGAATGGATGCAAGCAGAATGAAAAAGAGAATTTATAAGGCTGAAAGGAAAACGTGGCCGGACGAGAATGACATGGGTTGAACACATCGATTCTGTCCTTAAGAAAGAACAGGTCAGAAGTAAGAGAAATAGAATAGGTTGCATGAGAAATGTTTTGTCGGTGGAAGAAGCGAAAGGAGAGTGCTTGGAAAGAAAAGAGAGGAGGTCCATCATCTCTACCTACCCCACAGGGACACGACGTGATGGCTAAAAAAAGACATTGAAGCTGTCAGATCTCAGACAGTATCGTTGAGGGCTACCAACCTTCATTGGCTCAGGAATACGAGTAATGTTACCCAACTCATCTTCATATTTTAGAAAAAGCTTTACAAACCTGGTTGACAGAAACACCTGTAGCCATCATCCTGATCCACGCATATGCCGTGAACGCAAGGAGATGATTCACACTCATTCATGGCGTGCTGGCAGAGCAATCCGGAGAACCCTCGTGGGCAGTCACAACGGAACTGAGTCACATTTCCAGAACAAGTGGCTCCATTTTGACATGGAGATGAACTGCAAGGGTCCACCTCTTCTTGGCAATTCTTTCCCGTATAGCCTGGAACAACAACAAAAAAGCGATTTCAATAATAATTTTAAATAACAAAAAATATTATTCTGCGAAGGCCTCTCCATCTTATTCCCTGTCTTTTGATCCTGTAATTTTTTCATCCAGGTCAACCCAGCATTTCACTCAACATGTTTCCCCATCTTAGCTGTGATCTTCCTAACCATCTTTTTATTTCACTTTTGACAAAATTTTCAGCCAATTCAAAGTTACAATCGGTTGATGATTATTTCTAAAGATTTTTTATAGTCTCCCAAGATTTCTTTATCTCTCTATTTCTGAGGTACAGTCCCAGCATGGCTCTATCTATAGTTGTTCTTTATGCTATCCGTAATATGAACATTGTTTTGCTAGGCTAATTTTTTCAAGGCCTATTGACTATTGACAGCGCACATGCCTCATTCACCCTCTTTCTAAGGTGAATAGGTATTTTCCTGTTTTTTTTAGGATGTATCCCATACATACAGTTCAAGACAGACCAAAATTATAATGGAGTAAGAAAAGCACAAGAGGTCAATTTTTTTTAACTGCCTGTCATACTGTAGTATGAAAAGATATAAAACAACACAATACATTAGTAATTCAATAAATTAAACATGTAAGATGAGGAAGAAAGTTAGAAAAGGTATAAAATAGTTGATGTAAAAAAACTGTTGATAGTTTCGGCCAAGGGTGCTTGTTAAATTAAAATAACATAAAAACAATGAAATAAATAGTTATTCAAAAAGCAAAAAATTACGATAGTACAATATGAGATGAAAAGATGAAAACGGTATGTATAGACAAAATATTTCAGATCGAGCGCAGTGGAGAGCTCTTGTTGCCTCCCTATGCCCCTAAGTGGTGTAAAAAGGAAGTATGTGTAGGTAAGTATATAACCTATCTCTTTGCAGAAATCAGTAAAAGAAAAATGCAGAAACAAAAGGAGTACGTAGTACAAACTTATGAATAAAATGTATGACAGAATACATATGTACATACATTCTCCCTTTAAGGCACCCCGCACACCGTAAGCCAGCCCGGTGGAGGCCAATCCGCAGCAAACCCGACCCGCACGAAACCGACCGAAGCTCGATCGAAGCAATCAAACCAAAAAGCCGGCCCCGGACAAATCAAGCCCGCCGCGAACTACCCCCAAACCAACCAGCAATGCGGGGGTCTAAGCCCCACTCGGGAGCATAGGGAGGCATCAAGAGCTCTCCATTGCGCTTGAAGGCGTCCGAGGCTCATTGTGTCTTTTCTGACCAGTTGAGATTTAAGGACGTGAAGTGGTCAACCTCACGGTAGGTACCGATCTGATTTTTCGATTTCCTGCCTCTTACAGGATGCTCGAAAATTCAGCAAAAAGAGCAGAGGTGCTATTCTTCGACATTATAGAATACACATACTTTACTAATTTGTTTGTAAATTTGGTAATAATGTATTGTCTATTAGCATCTGGTTGCATGTTGGCTTAGCTTAGTAGCTTGTAGCACATTAGGTGTGACATCATCGGTGATTGATTAGTGGGATTGATATGTCAGCATTATAATAATATAAGGTATCTAGTATCTAGGTACTTGTATTATACCACATATACTGGAAACAACGGCATACTCCATTACTCTTAATGAATATTAACAATAGAACCACTATCAAGCTACTCCACTGTTATTATACAGAATGATTTTATCCAAGAACAAAATAATAGATAATTATTATCAAAATCATTCAATCTCTTTTTTTTTAGATAAATAAATGTAAAACTATGTATATACATATTGTCACAATTTGATCCCAAAGACAATTGAAAAAATCATTCAATCTCATTGAAAATCCGATATTTAAGTATGGCCGCTCGCATTCGGTATCATAATCATTCGTGGACTCTTTTAAAAACACATGTTGGGTAATATTTGTTTCTCCTGTTCTCTATCTTTAATGGATTTTTGGTATATAGCCTTATATTTTTATCTTCTAAACAGTAAGGACATTGTCAGAAGACCAACAGGTAGATTAACAGCATCTGTGGACAACTAGGTGTGGGAGATCAATGGGAGTCCGTAGCGCAGGATAGGACAAGTTGGAAAAGAATTGTTCAGGACGCCAAAACTCAGCAGGAGTTGTATGGCTATCGGAAGTAAGTCTGTTATCCTCTTGGTGTTGCTCGGTGTCTTTTAGTCTATAAAATATTCTCATAACTAAGGACGCACTGTATTAAAAACCAATTTCAATTTTTCAAATTCATATCCTGTTGTTCCTTATGAAAAAATAATTTTCAATAAACACAAAGATTTTAATCCATTAATAGTTTAAAGGTAGATACCTACCAGTAATCTATGTGTGTATTTCAAAAAATAAAAATCTAATTAACTAGAGTTATTATTTAATCTACAGTCTTTTTTTATAATATGTATTACGCTGACGACTGACGAATGTGAAAGGGTACATAAAAACAGTGTTAATTTATTTAATTAAAAGTTAAAGTTATTAAGGAATTGAATGATATTTCATAATAAAGTTTTTCTCCCAAATGAATAGATTATGCATATTATATTTGAGCATGCTTCTTCTATTCGTGAATTTGATCCTATTCGCTAACTTGCCAATGTTCGCATATTGAGAGAAGAATGACTTTAAAATAGGAAAGATGATGTTTTAAGTTTTTCTTATGTTTTTGTTGAATTATACATGGATGGCCCCTGTATGTGGTATTTGACTACCACGTAGAACATTAGTGTTTTATTATTTTCCATTATAATGTTTGGTCAAATAAAAACATTATGACGAATGTACGGAACTAAGTAACTGTAAATAAGCCAAAAAAACGGCTTCTAAATGTCGTAAAATAAATTCAGGTATAAAACTGTGCTCAAAGCACACTAGATTACCTACTGCACCAATTTACGAAAATGAAGGTATACGGTGTCGCTTGTCTGGCAATTTTGCTTGTTTCTGCAAACCAAATCGAATCACAAACCGACTCAACAAAACTTGAAGATTTGATAAATGGCATGATACCAGTTTGTGTGGTCTGCATCAATATTTTTCTGGATAGAAATCAAAGTTTGTGTTCGATGGTGGTTAAAATCGTTGAAGAAAACGGATGTGCTGTATTCGTTTACAGCTTGGCTAAAACAACACTGTTCGTGCAAACTAAATGTTCGCATGCGATTTTATTGACAGATAACAACGATTTAATACTGGATATATTCGATAGAAGCAGACAAGTTAAAGCCTACATGTATATAAACAGAAATTTGTTGATAATCAGCGAAAATAATCGAGTAGTAAATTTGACGGAGTATTCCAATCTTATTCAGGAAAAGGCTTTGGACATTTATCATCTAAACATATTCACTAGAAATGATAAATCTTTGGACGGAGTTAACGATCCATTGGTTGTTGGAAGATATGAATTGAAAGATTTAATAGAAGAATCAAAGGATAAAACAGAGTTGATGAAAAATTATCTTGATGGGCGTACTTCAAATCCAGATTTCTTTCCACTCATTTGTAAGCTTCCAAGAATTAAAGGTACCTACCTACCAGTGAGCACTTTCAACTGTCCACCTTTTGTCTATGTCAACGAAACAAGCAAACAGATCACAGGAGGAGTTGAGGCACTTGTTTTAGAAGAAGTCATAAAGAAAATTCCAATCAAATTGACAATTCGTAACTCGTACGATGAGAGATGGTTTAAGCTGATTGAAGATGTTTATACGGGAGTAACGGATGTGGCAACTTGCTCCCTATGGTTGGCCAACTTCTTGAAAGTCTACGCTACAACCGAACCATCCACATCTTACAGCCAGTGCGACACGAGAATGTTCATTCCAATATCACCTGAACTATCGCAAGGACTGCTTATAATCAAACCGTTTGATCAGGATCTATGGACTTTTTGGATATTGATCATTATATTTACGTCGATCACTGTGGGAATATTGGCAAAATATATCAGAAGATACTTTCAAAATTCAACCGAAACTAAAATAATTTATAATACTGTCTCGTATAACGTTTGGTCTGTATTGAGAATCGCAACCTTCACAACCCCTCATACTTTCCCAACAAAAGACGAGACTGTTATGAGGTTGATCATTGTTATGTGGATTTGGTTAAACTTCCTTTTGGGCGTGACGTACACATCAAAGTATACAGCGTCAATGACCATCCCTCTGCGTCCTAAACAAATTGAAACATTTGAAGAGATGTTGAAAGAAGGTATCACTTGGCTTCTTGAGGACGAATACGAAATCATCAATAGTTATTTGAACGACAGTGAACCGAACCTTAAAAGATTATCGGACGAAGGTTTCGTAGAGAAGAATAGGTCAAGAGTTACAGAAAGGTTACAAACTTTGAAGTTTGCGATTGTTTTTGAAGTTGTAATGGACAAATATTTAGTCCATACTGGTGCTATTCCCCATGATTTTGTCCAAGAAAATTTATACAGCATTAAAGAGCAGGTTTTATCTCACGCCTTAGTTTTTGCGGTTAGGAAATATTCGCCCTACAAGTGTATAGTTGATCAAACAATCAGGTCATTGAACGAAGGTGGGATTCTTAAAGTAGTCTTGAAGACCTTGTTGAAGTCTACAAAATCTAAATCGAGGGATTCTGGGTCTGGACCAAGTCCACTGCCATTTAAGACTATTGGCGGTGCCATGTTGCTGTTTGCCGCGGGTGTTTCATTGGGATTAATCGCGTTTGTTGTTGAAATTTGTACGTATAAATCAAAACAGAGAAAGAATAAAAATAAATAAATAAATGCTTTTGAGGTAAGTATATTATACTGAAGTATTTAAATTTTAAGAGCTAAGTATATAAAAAAAATAATTGAATCACTATTTTGGGTTTACAACCACCTTCTACTGCTATTTCGAACACTGGCTTGATGTAATAATCGCTTTTGCGCTAACACAATTTGTCAATTAGGTGGTCACATTTTTAGAATGTGGTGAGAAGAAAAAGGTGAACAATTTAATGGTTGCATTAAATTGTTGGTTGTATCATAACTCAAGAGCTAGTTCTAAATAGGACATATAAGAATCCATAAATATTTGGAACGTTGTGAACAATTATTGGTACGTGTAATTTTGAAGTTGTTCACAAAAGCTAAACAAATTTAATATTAAACATCAAATCTAATAATATAAATGAAAGTCGGGTTAGTGCGAACACTTATAGCTCGAGATCGGCTGAACAGATTCTTCCGATGTTTGATTTATTGGATTCTTCTCCGCTCCGGATAACAGAATAACTAATATGTAACAACTAATTACTCTAACAATTCATTACTGATGTTCGATTTTTAAATGGAACATACCACTACGGGCTTATGACCGTCTTCTACTGTTATTTCGAAGGCTGGCTTAGTGTGATCACTTTAAGTTAACAACGTTCACCATTAGGTGGTAATGTTTAAGTCTCCGAAACTCCTAATCATGAGAATTCTTAGACAAGATTCTTAAACAGAATAACTAATAAAAAGTTGAAAAAAAAATGGACAAGAAATGATATAAAATATAATATTAAAGTTAGTATGGAACGGATTTTCTGCGACGGCACCGCCATCTATGAAAAATCTATGAAAACAAAACTATTGCTTACTGCACCTGATAGTAGTCCCTCGCATACGTAATTGGCGCTCTTACAGTAGCCCACCCCACTTACTCCACCGTTTCGAGCGTTCTAGAAAAATTTCACACAAAGTCAACAAAATTATCGGGCACTTTCAAAATGTGCACACGCAGCATCGGTACATCATAAGCGAAGTAGAATGTCTGCGCGCGCATACATATATTCTTGCGTTGTTCCCGCCTGAGCTTTGAATACGAATGAATAATATTGATGTTTTAGAAATATTTTAATGTTATTATTTTTTATCAGTTTAACTCTATCAAATGAATTAATATGTATTTTTGTTTCTGGAGCGCAGTGTGCATTATGCACGGGCCGCCTCTGGTTAGGACCACAGGACAACGTCTGTCGGGAAAGCTAGTCTTTTAATAAAAATAATAATAAATTATTTATCAATAATCAATATTTTTTTTTGTTATTGACCAAAAAAATATGATGTATCGTTTGTTTTTCGAGTTAAAAGTAAACACGTACTTACGTGCCCGAATTTTCATCAAACATTCGGTTAATTAGTTGTTTGATATTTTTTTCCGTGTTCATAACTTAATGTAAGGAACTCATTCGGGGAGTGTCTTCAGGCAGTTTAATGCCTATTTTAAAATACAAAAACAAAACATCTTTTCATAATATCTTTCTCATACATTTCCTACAAGCGACTTTCCGCTTTAGAAACGGGGTCTATAAATAAAAATTCGCTTGGCATATTAGGTATGACTATGTAGATGAATTATTATTATTTCAAATCATTTATTCATTAAATCACAATATATCATATAAAGCATACATCATTGTATAAAAAATAATAATAAAAAATTAAATTAAAATTAAATACAATGCTTTATACTAAATATAAAAATATCGATATTATCTCTCATGATACATCACGTTGTAATGTAATTATGAGAGTACTTCGAACTACAGAGAAAGGAACTTTATTAACATCCTACATCAGGACAACAGAACTGCCTTTTGGATGGCATATTTGAGACCACAACAGATGCCAAGTTTCCCTAGATTGTCTTTAAAAGACTTAGGAATAACTCCATTCGTCGATATCACTATAGGTATTATGTGGGTAGTTGGTGTATGCCACATATCCTTGATTTCGTGAGCAAGATCAAGATATTTAATTATGTTGTCCTACTCAGCTTTTTTCAAATTTTCGTCATACAGTATAGTGATATCCACGAGATACGTTATCCCGTTCCTACGATCAACCAATACAATGTCCGGATGATTTGCGTTGATCGTTCACGTGCTCAGTACGGGCTTTTGTCTTGTGGGGTGATTAATTCCATTATCTTAATCTGTATTTATATATGTACACATGAATGTATTATATTAATATTATATTTGGAAATAAAATTAAAAAAAATATTGTTTGCCTGACAACCAATAAGTTTCAAAAAAGCAGATTTTTGATAGAATTTTTTTTTCGAGCTTTCAGAAATATTTTTTTTAATAATCAAACATATTTTAAACGTATTTTTGTATAAATTACAAAATCGAAATCAATATTCATACTAAGGACTACAGGACACTTGGAAATCTAGTTATTAATAAAAACACACGGGTATTCTGAAACTATAGGTTTAAAGTAGGTAACACAAAGTAAAAACTTACAGGTTACACAAATATTTCAAACTTTAAGAAACTTAATTTAATTACTTGGATTGAAAACAGCCCCTGTTTGTGTTTTAGTTGGTAAATAAACCCGTGGCCCCTGAGTCCATAAGGGTGTTTGCTATTGTTTTGACTAAGACACTACTTATTGATGAAAAGTTTTACCTTTGAAAATTAAACTATGGTCAGCAAAGTATTGTGGTTGAAATATTTGATATTTTGTGATTTTTTACCTTTGACTGTTAATAGTTTAATGTTTCAAAATGAAAATCATTTTAACAAGGAAACGATTGATAATGTTATTTTCAATTTCCTTCCAAGAAATCAATACTGTGTTCATTTGATATTGGACGAATCTACTATGAGTGAAAAAGTCTCTTTGAATTTACACGAATTCTCAAATACCGTATTTACTTATTTCATAAGGGAAAACGTATCCCTTTCAAACCTCAAGATATGCCAGCAAGCTGTGATAGTCGCAAAGTATTATCAGGATGTTGAAGATTTATTTGTCGTTAGTGCAACGGACAGCATTCAAGCACATATTACACAAAATATTTTAGTGTTAACTGAAGAGGAGCATTCTGAAAATTTTTATTTACTTTTCAAAGATTTTCTTTATTTATCTGGACTGAAAATGTTACAACTAAAAATACCTTTCGAGGAGTTTCTGAATGTTGTGTTCGAAGTGAACGAAATAATATCAAATAGAAACTTAGCTACTCAGTATCAAAAATTTGTTGCCGAAAACGTCACGAATTTATCCACACAATTTTTTAATTCACTCTGTGAGTATCCCATGTTACGATCCGGTGAAGAAGTAATCATATCGACATTTGATTGTGCACCTTACATCAGAATAGATGGAATCAATCAAACAGTTTTCGAAACTGGCGAAGGTTTGGTGTTTTACCAAATGAAGAAACAATTTCCTATCAAGTTTTTACTGAGGGCTCCAAAACCGAACGGTTGGAATAAAATCACCGCAGATATTACAGATTCCCTTGCGGACATAGCTGCGTGCGCATTGTGGTTAACAAGTTTGCAAGAACCGAAGACTGAATCGTCAGTTTATTACTCAGATATTGTAGTCAGACTGTATCTTCCAAATGCCATTAAAATAAACAGCGGTGGAAACAGATGGAATATTTTCAGACCATTTGACGTCAATGTTTGGATCATTTGGTTATGTTCAACATTGCTGACAATTTTTCTGGTGTTAGCCATAATTCAAAAATCTTTTGACAAAGAATCAAATCGATTTACTTCAAAAACAAGAAGTAAAATGTTGTATTATGTTTGGTGCATTCTCAGATTATCGACATTTACATGTCTCTATAAATTTCCGTCTAAAGAGGAAGCTATGTTGCGCGTTGTAATATCCGGTTGGACGTGGTTATCTTTTATAGTTGGAATATCTTACTCGTCTCTTTACTCTGCACAGATCACAATACCAACACACGGAAGAAAGATCCAGTCGCTGGATGAAATGATGGAGTACGATATACCCTGGATCGAATATGATGAAGATAATCTGTCATATTCCGACGAGCGTATGAAAAAGTTTTACAGAAACAGAATTTTAGAGAATAATCCTTTTAAATTGTTGGAGATGACGAATCAACACAAATACGGGACGGCATTTGAATTGGCATTTGGAAAGCTTCCTGTCTATACGTACGGGATTCCCCTCACACACATCCAGCAGCACATGTATCCTATCAAACATAACTTCATCACAAATACCGTGGCATTTGGCATGCGTCAGAATTTCCCCTTCAAATGTTTCTTGAACAGGTTGGTAGAGAGGTTTTCCGAATCCGGTATTCTGACATACGATGTTTTGAGGAATTACCACCAGCATGAAAGCCATCAAAGGATAAAATCGGACAGTTCACCATCACCTCTGAACAGCTCAGAAGTCATGGGTCCTATAATATTACTGGGCTTTGGATTAACTTTAGCTTTTATTGCCTTTATGTTCGAAATAACTGTTAATAAGTTTGTTTGTTTTACAAAGCGATAAGCTGGATTCATTATTGATTACATAATATGCTGTATTTTTATTAATATACCCTTTCTTATACCATATGTCAATTGGTAACCTAATACCACATGACTTCAGGTGAAAGACCTATAACTAAAATAGACGATTCATATCTTAGATGCGTACCAGTAATATTTAGGAACTTTTATGGTGAGGGATATCTAAGTAATAATCACGTATCTTTTCCGGAAAAGTGTTTGTCCAATTTGACTATCAACCAGGGGCCCCAGATAATTTGAATTTGTTAATTTTTTTTGCAAAATTCAAATTGTCTATGGGTGTTTATCATTCGTGTTGCCTAGAAATCCACTAGCTCATAGAGATGCCGCAATTATTGCTTTGTTGCCGAAGTTTGTGAAAAAACAAACGAATATGTTTTTTAAGGTGCATTTATATAAAGTAGTGGTCTAGTTCATTGGTTGAAATTCGACCATAATTAATTTAAACTATAATATATTGAGCGAGCGGAATTTCACAATTTTCTTTCAAAAACAATAACATGGACACGTAAAATTTGAAATGTTGTGTATAAAGATTTTTCTATTATTATTCACTAGCTTTCCCGACAGACGTTGTCCTGTGGTTCTAGCCCGTTAATATGTACATAATGTGCACTGCACCCCCACAAAATATATAATTAATTCGATTGAGTTAAGTTCATAAAATAATAACATTCCAATATTTCTGAAACATCCATATTTCATTCGTATTCAAAGCTCTAGCGGAAACAACGTGACGATAATGCGCTCGCGTACACACCCTACCTCACCTATAAAGTAAGTGCTAATACGAATGTGCCCGACAATATTGTTGACTTTGTATGAAAATTTTGCGGTGGAGTAAGTGAGATGGGCACTATCCTACAATCACGTATGTGAGAATGAGAGGGAACTACCCGCGATGGCGTGGACGACTGGACGCGTCACAGGTTACCGCTCCATACTAACATAAATATTATAATTTACATCTTTTCTTGACCATTTTTCAACTTTTTATTAGTTATTCTGTTATCCGGAGCGGAGAAGAACCCAATAAATTAAACATCAGAAGAATCTGTTGAGCCGATCTCGAGTTATAAGTGTTCGCGTACTAACCCGACTTTAATTTATATTAGAGATAAAGATAACCATGACCATAGATAAACAAAAGATCTGTGTCAAATAATGTCTAATACATCGATGTGTGTGGGAGTAGAAATACAAACATTACAGTAGTGTGCGTAGAGTTTTTTTTTATTGATTTAATATATTTTCATGTGTGATTTTAATAAAAATATTAGCATTGCCACCCCTTCTCTATATAAACTGTAAGTGTGCGAAATTTCATACTCCTCCGTCCGCTCAATTTTCGTAAAAAGGGGCACAAATTTTCCCTTCACGTATTAATATATAGAAAATAAATAAATAAATAATATTTTATTGAATTATAATATAGCAAATACGAACCAAAGGGCGGACTTATCCCGAAGGATCTCTTCCAGCCAACCCATACATTTATACCAAACGAACAAAGACCCAGAGCTTGAAAATAGAGTATATTTTCCTAATCGTTGATATGGTCACCAAGGAAATAATAACCAGAAAGGACTGTCATCGCCTAGTAATAGGTAAGTTGTTGTTTCCATGCTGTCCAGAGTGAACTTAAACACATACCGTCATACTTATAAAAAAATCGTTAATCGTAAGATTACGTATAAATCACTGATCAGTTTTTACTTCAATTATAAAAAAATACTTAATCCGCGTTTGTTATGTATGAAGATGACATTTCATACAAAATTTTGTAAACAAACAAATAGTAGCTGGGCAACGCGAGTGGTAACTACCAATATTCGCTATATCAGATTTGAACGAGTTGTTGATGCAGAATAGGTACCTTATTTTTTTTTTACCCATCACGCCTTGTCTCGTAAGGGGTAGGCAGAGAGAACGGATTTCCACTCTTTTCAATCCAAGCATACTTCTTTCGCTTCTTCCAGCAACATACCATTTCTCATACAGCTTCTCCTATTTCTCTTACTTCTTACCTGGCCTTCCTTGAGGACGGAATCGATATGTTCGATCCACGTCATTCTCGGTCGCCCACGCTTTCTTACACCTTTCCTTTCAGCCTTATGAATTATATTTGTCATTCTGTTTGCATTATTTTTTTATTATTTATTTTATGTAATATTTGGAGGGTTTGTGTATTTACGTAGTGAAAGTTCATTATTATGAATTAAATAACAAGTCCCTACACCATCTCCTCTATTATCTTAGAAATAATATGTTTATAGTTAAGTTTAATCAATTTATGTTAATCCTATATAATTAATCAACTTCAAAATTCATAATATTTCGGTCACACATTTCCAATGTTTACTTTCTAATGATCCCACCCAACAATAATATGTACCTATATATATATAATAATAATAATGTTGGTCATCTGTAAATATCCTCTCCCACAACCGTGGTACCATGAAATTGATTGTCTTCTCTTTGATTTTTTGTTATTGTAATTTAGTCTCTTGACAATGTCTGCGTGAGTTGGACGAAAGCGCTCGAGATTCAATATAAATTTTGTGAAAGTGCAACTGTGTGTTATTTAATTCATATTTAATTTTATATCAAAATATAGTTAAGTCCTTATTAAATCATACGAAACCTTTATGTTTCAGCCAAAATGAACCAATTAATGTTTGATAACTTCAATTTTAATATTTGTACCTACTTAAAAAGTATTCTTTGAGTATTTTCTTCAAAACTTCATTATATTTCTTATAAATTTAGTTGGCGCATCATGGTTGATAGCCCTCGAATGATAACGGGAATGCATATTTGCTTTATTTGTTTAAATTTTCTATGATTGATATTATAAACCAAAATACAATGGACCTAAATATGAAGGGAGCACATAATTGGAAGGGAAAAAAACTCAAATACAGTGCATTTTTTACAGAATGAGTTCTTGTATATTGGAAACAGCTGTCAGTTGACGTAAAATCCAACACGGCGGGTCAAAATATATAGAGGTCAGCTCACAATCAAGCGATTTGAGTTAAACTATCTCGATGACAGCTTGATCGTAATATTATCTATCGCTGAGCTATTTTTTCCACTGATCGTAGTTTTTAAATTAAGCAGTAACTCTTTTGGCATCTTTCACAGACAGAGAAGCTTGTGTAAGGAAAGAGAAAGATGGTTGGCATGAAGTAAATCCACAAGCTTCAGAACGAATGTCCAACCACTTCTATGCTATTTATATAACTATTTTTTTTATCGTTTAAAGCTGAACATTATTCGACTTAAAGTGGCGATATTAAAAAATTATATTTCACAAAAAAAAGCACAGTCAATTATTGCGTCGGTTTTATTTCACAAAACAAACAACTTTTTAACCTCTTAATATGAAAAAAAGCAATAAAAATATTGTGTTCATTAAAAAACAAAACGATCAACATAGCGATAAATATTTTTATTTTGTACATTTGATTGCTATTGAAACAGTACTAGTAATAATAACCTATTTGACAGCCATTATAATCTATCGTACTTCTCAAACGTCTTAAACACTTGTTTATTTTTTTGCTTCGTATTTCACTTGGAGTGTTTTTTGTATTCATTTAGCATTTGCCTTGAGTGTTCATTCAAAATAAACACTTAAACTCTCGGAAAGGAAAAACACAACTGTCGTAATTCCCACGAAATATACTCGTCAGGTTAAACATCGTCTTTCAACAGTCACTAATGTTATGTTCCAAGTGCAGATAGAATCATTCAGATATTCAAGAATTATTTGAAAAAAAAAAAAGTGTTTAAGAAATTGAAAAAAAAAATGCGAATTATCTACGGTATTATAATGTTGTGTCGTTTAGTGGTTTATGTATCTTCGAATTCTTCAATTTTTGGTATTGAAAACGAGTATAGAATCGACGAAATGAAACTGGATATGTTGAAAAACTTTTTATCAATCAGTTGCAATTGCGTGCATGCGATTTCAGATTCCTGGAGTGAGAACAGTTTAAGTATAAAGATCCTACAGACAAGATGTCCAACTTATACGTACGATATTCAAAAAGTGTCGCTTACCAGATTAGTTATGTGCAATCAAACTGTGATAGTGAGTCGAAGTGTACCATCGATTCTAACGTTGTTTTATAAAAGTTCCGATGATTTACTCTTCAAACATCATTTAACAAAGAATGTTTTGATGCTGACAACAGCGGATGAACTGCCAGAAGAGTTTTACTATACATTCGAACGATTCCTTTATTTGACCGGTTTAAAAATAATTTCCGTTTATTTGCATTACGATGAGAGTGAAGACACAGTGCTATATAGGATAAGGGATGTTATTGCAGATTTGAATATGACTGATCGATTTTATAAACGATCCGTTAAGAATGTAGCTAAGCTTATAAAAGAACATTATAATTCTTACTGTCGGCATCCACCGCGAAGACAAGGGACAAAAATCAATGTTTCACTATTTGATTGTCCCCCCTATATTGTACTCAATCCGGATGGGACCTTGGATAATGTAGGAGAAGGGATCATTCTGAATGAACTAAACAAATTCGTCCCAATCAATCTTATAATTAGGGATATTTTACCAGATGGTTGGTTGACCATCACAAATGATATAGTGGGACAAACTTCTTCGATCGCAGCTTGCTCAATCTGGTTATCAACATTCGGTAATAACAATGCAGAACCTTCGACCTATTTCAGCGATATCGTCGTCAAATTTTTCGTACCAAATTCATACAAAAAAACATCAGCGTGGCTGATTTTACTCCCATTTGAAAAGTTTGTTTGGACCTCATGGATGGTAACTCTACTTATAACTATCGTTTTTGTGATAATACTTCGAAAATTCGCGTCTTTTAATCAATCGACTGCAATTAAGTATGACATAGTAAACGATGTTTGGTCATTTATTCGAATAACCACCTTTACAGTTCCTTCGAAATTCCCATCGAAAAAACATACAGCTATGAGATTTGTAATCATATCATGGGTTTGGCTTTGTTACATTTTGGGTATTGTTTACAGCACTAAATATTTTTCCATCATTACATTTTCACACGAAACGGAGGAAATTAACTCTTGGGATGACATGGAGAGACACAACTTATCGTGGCTGGAATTTGCCGATGACGGTTTGACAGTTGATGATTTAGATGTCGCTTTAAAAAAATTGAAGAAAAGATTGGTGATAGAAGGGAGGTTAGCCTCAATTTTGACCCTATTGGAGACAGAAAAATACGCAGTTTCCTTAGAGTTGGCTTTCGGGAAATATCTAGTTCATACTAATAACGTTTCTTTGAGTTATATTCAAGATAAATTTCATCCAATCACGGAAACCTTGTTGAATAATTTGGTGGTATTAGGTATGAAGAAGAACTTTCTTTATTCGTGTATATTGCAGACTATAATACAGCGTGTGACAGAATCAGGAATAATCCAATATTCCCTCAGAAAAGATATAGACGAGCAATTCATGGATGGCACATTGATGGACTTTTCCAAAAATGTGAAGTACAAAGTGAAGACTAAGCCTTTGAACATAACCAACATATTGGGAGGTCTGGTCGTTTTGAAAATTGGCTTCATTAGTGCCCTTTGTGCCTTCATTTTAGAAATAACTATTCATAAGTGTTTATCACCATAGATTATTTGAGAAGGTTTAATCGAGATATACCTGCCTCTGCATTATATAACCAATTATCAAAATTTGCAACTTTTTTTTATATTTATTTATATTATTTATAACTTTTTTTAGATTTAAGTCTAGTTAATAAATCTGTAAATTGATAAATGTGGATTTTATTATTTGCTTTCTTATTGTTTGTCTTTTTGTTAGTTTCCTTCATCTGCTACTCAAAGAGCAATGGAGAGAAGGATGTTGAATATTTCTCTTAGGGACCGAAAAAGGAATGTTGGATCAGGGAAAAGACCAAGGTGTGACCCGAAGAATCGCAGAGCAGTAGTGGAGCTGCGCAGATCATGTGGCGCGTATGTCTGATGACAGGTGGACGAAGAAAGTGCTGGACTGGAGACCTAGAACAGGACGCAGAAGCGCGGGTAGGCCCCAGACAAGATGGTACGACGACGTTAAAAGAGTAGGGGTAATCTGGTACTCATGACTGAGGTCTTGACATCCTGACCTCTTCTTAATAATGTCCTTGTCTATTTTTCTGCAGTCTTCCCTGCAATGTGACTTTGTATCAATTCGGCAACAGTAACTGTTATCTCTACCTTGACATGATCGATCTATCGTGCCGGGGTCCCTTTTCTTCTTCTATTTCTTTCAACACGAACTTATTCAGAATTGTGATTTCTAACCATATTTTGTTTACTTTTATCTTTACGATGAGAGCTGCAAAATAATTTTGTACGAAGTACACAATAATTAACAACAAATTACAAAAAGAGTAATAAAACTGTGGTTTAATGTTAGAAATTGCTTCGGCAATAATCCCGCCATTGCCCACTTTTTTATACACTGCTATTTTTATACACTAATTTGTAATATTTGCATAAAGAATTAAATAAATAAATAAAAGAAAAGAAGGGAAACAAAGAGAGGTGTCTATATAGAGAAATAAATTAGTGGAGGCCTATTGGCGTGATGGGTAAAAAGTGAAACATATAACGAGAGAACCAAAGAACCGAAACTTCTTTGATGGAAGAATTCGCCTCATTAAACCAATTAATGGAATAAAATATGACAAATAAGAGAGTTTTATTTTTGTAACAAACGAATGAAACTTCTATACTTCTCGTATAAGTCTCACTACATCGTGAGAAAAGTCACGTAGCCAAACAATAATTATTATTTATAATCATCACACAGCACTACTTGGTATGAATACAAATTATTTGTAAAATCAAACATTAAAATTTCTTCCTTTAAAGTATCTACACTTCTACACATGTGACGGCGTTTAGGCGAACTTCGCAAGTAGCAGATTTTGAAAGCAAGAGCTCTTTAATTCATTCTGAATCTTCTGTAGAACTTACTAAGATATCCACAAAAAACGTCTAACGCTACTGTTTTATAAAACACAAAACACCAATGATTGTTGGATGATTTGTTCCTATTCTTAAGTCTTGACTGGAGCGGTTCCTCAAACCTATCGGTAAAATCGACAGACGAGATGAAAACAGGCTAGAAAAGTTTATCGTCTATTGTAGAGGAGAAAAAAGCTAAATAATACCATTTGTTGAAATATTAGATGCATTTATAAAATTTTCTTAAAAATGGCTAGTTCAAGATTAGAACCAGTAGCCCTAGTATAAGTTTTCGATGATCGAATATCGAAACGATCATCGAAAGTGTTTAGAAAATTTTTCATACTAAAATGATCGAATGATTCGATCGTTTGATTTAAGAACACTATTTACACGCTAATAAGCGCTTATTTGCGTGCAATTAGCTTTCGATAAAACTCGTACTAGCCCCACAGTACTGGCATACTTATATTATAGTCTTCTACTACTGTTTTGAATTCTGGATTTTAAAGCCCTTGCTGGTGTTTTGAAGGAATGACAATGACGGGAGCCAAATACATGACAGCAGTCGCAGTCTTTAAATTTGGTTGCTCTCTTGTTCTCAATAATTTCTAACTCATCCCCCAAAGCACGAGCTCTGCTCAATTTTGGGGGTAAAATATATATTTAAAAAAAATTATAAATTTATTATTGTGTAAATGTATTTTTAATGTTTCTTTATTTTTTCAATAAAAATATTTGAATTTGAATCTCTATATTTCATTTATTATTAAATTTCTACTTGTTGCATACATGGGATTTTTCGACATGTTGAGAATTCTCATAATTAGGAGTTTCGGAGACAAACATTACCACCTAATGGCGAACGTTGTTAACGTTAAGTGATCACACTAAGCCAGCATTTGAAGAAACAATAGAAGACGGTCGTAAGCCCGTAGTGGTGTGTTGCATTTAAAAATCGAACATCAGTAATGAAATAATGTTATTGGTTATTACATATTTTCTACTGTTGTGTTGAAGGCTGGCTTTCTATATAATCTTTTACTTACTGCTGTTTTGATGGCTGGCTAGATGTTTTGATGTACTGATTTTATTTATTAAATTTTGCAATTCCCTCTTTCTTTCTCTGGTCAAAATCCTAGGATGGCCTGCTGCAATTAAGTTTTCATTCTTCTCTTGCCAAAAAACCTATTTTGAGTTCTTCTTAAAGGGAACAGCAAATGTCTAAATATTATGCTTTGCACGGTAGTCCAAGAGAGATTGTCGCCTCATTCTCAGGAGATCCTCAATGATGGTATTTTTATTTATTTTTATTTATTTATTTCAACAATACACGGCTACAAGCCTTTTACATGATCATATCAATTCAAAACTCACAAAAACAAACAATAAAATATAGAACATAGCACTAAATCAATAAATATTCTCATCAGTCCCACATAAAAAAAAATCAAATATAAAACAAAGCATTAAATTATAAATATCCTCATCAGCAACACAAAAAAAACGAAGCAGGTATCAACTCAACAAATATCCCCATTACTTATACAAAAAATAAAATATGAAACATATTATTAAGTCAATAAATAATCTCATCAGTCACATATAAAATTCTCTAATACAAAGCAAAGCATTAAATCAACAAATCAAAAAAAAAAGCATTAAATCAAAAAATCAAATCAATAAATATCCTCACCATTCATATAAAAAATCAAATATAAAACAAAGCATTAAATTATAAATATCCTCATCAGCAACACAAAAAAAACGAAGCAGGTACTAACTCAACAAATATCCCCATTACTTATACAAAAAATAAAATATGAAACATATCATCAAGTCAATAAATAATCTCATCAGTCACATATAAAATTCTCTAATACAAAGCAAAGAATTAAATCAACAAATAAAAAAAAGCATTAAATCAAAAAATCAAATCAATAAATATCCTCACCATTCATATAAAAAATCAAATATAAAACAAAGCATTAAATTATAAATATCCTCATCAGTAATATAAAAAACAAAATAAAAAAAACGAAGCAGGTATTAACTCAATATATAACCCCATCACATATATAAAAAATAAAACTGGAAACACATCATTAAGCCAATAAATAATCTCATCAGTCACATATAAAAAAAAATTAATATAAAACAAAGCAAAGCATCAAGTCAATAAATTTAAAAAAAAAAAAAGCATTAAATCAAAAAATTAAATCAATATTATATTATAGGTATTATAGGAGTCGTCTATAGCACACCACGTTTCCCGGCCGAGCATGAGTATCTTCAATTTGAAGACATCCTCCCGACAGAACTCAAAGATGCCTCTTATGAAGCAGTTAAGATGAGGTGGTAAAAAACTTGTTACAAGGCATATACTTGGAAGTAGTCGCTAATTATCAAATTTAACGAGAGCTTGCGGGAATCTAATGTTTGTATTAAAAAGTTGGTAGCTACTTAATATATAGATC
Source organism: Mystacides longicornis (assembly GCA_963576905.1). NCBI lineage: Eukaryota > Metazoa > Arthropoda > Insecta > Trichoptera > Leptoceridae > Mystacides > Mystacides longicornis. The sequence continues at coordinate 30,303,353 of OY756426.1, read as the reverse complement.
TGAATAAGTTATAGAAGGGCTTAAGAATAAGAGATTTGTAATCATAATATAATAAGCCCTTTGCCCGTAGATACGGGCTTTAGGTGCACAAAAAGTAAAGATTTATCATCGTCTTCTTCTATGCTATGGCTATATTTATAGTCCTATCCTTGACAGGCATACCCTGTCGCACTCTGGGCAGGGATACTCCGATCCAACCGTCGGGCCGCGCTTCCTCACCATGTCAGTCCCCTGACACTCAGCAACCACACTTCGCCAGCGCGGCCTATCTTTAACCAGATTCTCCCAGTCCGACTGTCTGCCGACACTTTTCAGTGACGTATGTAGGCTATTTCTGGAGAGAAAACCGAAAAAGTAATAAAAAATAAACAAACAATCTTGTATATTATACATGTATGTCAGTACCTATAGCCGGCGAAACTTAATGCTTGAACCAATCAATCGATCCCGTCCAATCTGAGACAGGAATCCATCTCCGAGTAGAAATTTCATGTGAAAAAACACAAAGAAAGTTTCTGACTCGACCGGGAATCGAACAGGGATCTCTTGATCTGAAGTCGGCGCCTATGCAATTATATAGGCTACCGAGGTCGCTCTTTGGAAAATAAACGATTTTGAAACTTTTTATGTAAGGTCGGCTACACCCTCTTATCACATACCAATCATGAATATCTGACTGATAAGCATTTATATTGGACGATAGTACAACGAATCGTCTTAAATTGCGCAAAAAATAAAATTCGTTTACTTTTTTGGTTTTTCTGCCCAGAAATAGGGAATATATTATTTTGAACAATATGTCATTCTCTTTCTACCTCATCAGAGATGTAAAATGTATGATTGTTAAAATCAATTGAGCCGTAAAATACACACAATATGTGACGGCTTTACTTTCTCCAATAACACTAAGCTGTGAACGATTTTTTTTTTTTTTTTTTTTTTTTTTTTTTTTTTTTTTTTTTTTTTTTTTTTACCCATCACGCCGTGTCCCGTAAGGGGTAGGCAGAGAGAACGGACCTCCACTCTTTTCTATCCAAGCATACTTCTTTCGCTTCTTCCACCGACATACCATTTCTCATACAGCTTCTCCTATTTCTCTTACTTCTTACCTGGCCTTCCTTGAGGACGGAATCGATGTGTTCGATCCACGTCATTCTCGGTCGCCCACGCTTTCTTACACCATTCCTTTCAGCCTTATGAATTTTCTTTGTCATTCTGTTTGCATCCATTCTTTCCACATGCCCAAACCATCTCAACTTATTAACTTTCATCTTTGTCACAACACTTACTTCCATACCACATTCTTTCCTAATATTTTCATTCCTTTCCATATCCCATAAAGTTTTTCCACATATTCTTCGTAGAGATTTCATCTCTACTGCATTTATACTACATTCTTCTTTTTTCGTCCATGTCCACGTTTCACAACCATACATCATCGATGGTAGCAGGATTGCGTTATGCACTAGTTTCTTTGCTTGTAGTGAGACGTTGTTGTTTCTCATTATAGGTCTTAATGCACCGCCCACCCTGCGACCAGCAACTTTCCTACGTTCGATTTCTTTTTCACACTTTCCATCACGACTAAACATGCTTCCTAAATACACATACTCATTCACTTGCTCAAGACATTCATTTTCTACGGTTACTTTGCAATTCGTTCTTGCTTCATCCCTTTCAAATACCAACACCTTTGTTTTGCTTACATTCATTTTTAGACCATTTTTTGCACAATTTTCAAACACACTTGACACAAGTTCTTGCAAATCATTTTCACACTCAGCCATAAGTACTAAATCATCTGCATACATAAGCGCACATACCTTTATACCATTCAATTCAACCCCTATATTTATATCTTTTAACCCACTGACGCAAAAATCAAAGAACAAATTGAACAACCAGGGTGACATGACGCACCCTTGCTTCACACCTTTCGTAAGATAGAACTCCGGTGAAAGGTGACTGTTCACCTTCACACACGCAGTACTTTCCGAATATAGCGAAGCAATGGCACGAATCAACCGGTTATTCACTCCATACATTGATAGAACCTCCCATAATTTACCCCTGTCTACCCTATCATATGCCTTTTCCAAATCTACGAATGCACAGAAAAGCTTCTGATGTTTACTCAAAAGCTTCTCCGTAATCATCCGCAGAGCGTAGATCTGATCGGCACACCCCCTCCCATTCATAAAAGCCCCTTGTGCATCCCAAACTTTATTTTCAGTTATTGTTCTAACCCTTTCTACTAAAATTCTACTGTATAATTTACCGTAGAATTTTGAACGAATTCGTAAGTTTGTTATTTTGTTCATAAATGTTTATTGTTTCTATTATCATAATATTTCTAAGCCCTTTTCAACACGCATCTAACAAGCAAACAAACTTAGCTTTTGAGCTTGGATAAAAAAACACATTTAAGAAGCCAACGTGGTGTAAACAAAATCATCATTATTATTCTAACACGAAGTTATTGTATTTTGTTTGGAGGAGGCTTAGTTAGATTATGTATTCATAGGCCTTGAATTTTAATAGTTAAATAAGTCCGAAACATCTGTGAATATTCCGACAGTCATTTGTTTTTATATTTGAAAAAAAAATAACCCTCATCGTTTGTTTGTTCAACGCTGTCTGAAACGGGAGTTTGTTATTCACTACTCACTGACACATTTGAATCCCAAGTCAAACCAACTAAAAAATGAGCGTGAACGTAATAAATTTATATCATTTGAACCTGGATTTTTTTGTACAACATTGCGCAAATTACAGCATAAGGATCAAAACTATCATGTTTGTTGCCAGTGCAATTTTGTTAAAATTTTTCATAGATCCTTGTTTCATTTAGATGGCGCATTGAATAACAATGACTGATTAAAAAGGTTACATCAACAAACTAATAACATCGCAATAACGCATAATTTATTGTAAGTGGTAAGAATACTACAGAAAGGGTGTCGCTTACGAGTGACCCCTATTGTCATACCAGTCTTTAAAAAAAAACGTATATGGGGAAGAAGAATAAACGATCTTTCTGGACGGTCAAGACATTATACACACTTGTTCGGCTATATTAAGTCAGATAACCTTGTAGGACATCAGTTTCTATGGAAGCTAACTGCCTTCATCGATTTATTATATTATCCAGGTTACCCAGATTCTCGTTCGTTTTGAAGAACGGCGAGGAGTCGGAGTCCCATCCATCAGTCTTCATGACACATAATGTGTAGAGTATAAACAGTGCTTAAGTAAATGCAAATTGAGATAGATGCTCAGATTCAGTTTTGGCCAAGTGAGAGAAATAGTAAACGGTGATGTATGAATTATTCTTACTTCTGTTGGCACAATTGAAAATTCTGTCTTATAGGAATATTTATGAATTCTAACAAGATTGCCAGCTTCTGGATAATGTCACAAAGCGCTCTCCTCATAAGTGGCAGCTTCATACTCGCTTATCGTTAAAATAACTCACCCCATTGATAGAGTTTACTTTCTTACGGAAATAAACCACATGTTTTGTTTGCGGCACCCTAAGAAAATATTTTTGTGTGTCAACACGGGCTAACCCATTAATGCATGATCATAGTCTTCAAATTTTAATTATCAATTATTGTCCTGCTATCAAGTTGAACATTTTGTGTTCGTTGATTCTGGAATAATTTTTACTTTACTTAATTTACTTTAAGGAAAGTGTCAAAGAGTGTAATTTTGTTCACTTTGAGTGAGCACACATTCGTTTAAAAAAAATTCTAGACGTAAACAGTTGGAGTACCTAACTCTTAGAAACAGAATACGTTTCGTAATAAAACAAACATTTCTTTCTTTATTATAAATGTTTTTAGACTGTTGTGCCAATTAACAGTATAAGATCTTAAAATAAGAATTATTAAAAAATTAACCATTTCTTCTGATGCATTTGCATTTAACAATAATACTCCGTTTTTGAAGATATAAATTATTAATTTGAAGACTAAGGCTAAGTAAAAGTCGGTCGTTAGCCTACAAAAAATGAACATTATTGGTGTAGAAATCAAGTTTATAGTTGTTGTTCTGCTGTTTGTTTAAATAGGATATTTTTTGTTTATTTATTCAGTTTATTCAGTTTAACGGCCAACCAGCCTTTTACAATTTAGAAAAAAAAAACTTAACACAGAGTAGTAGTGCAACAAACAATCTACATAAATAAAAATGATAATGTTAAAAATCTTTCGTTGAAATTTAGTGTATGCATATTTGAACACTGGAAATGCTTAGAAAATAACGTTCCATTTATTATGACGAAATATCGCGATGTTAATAATAATAACTACTGACCGAGATTTCAAAAATATTATATTCCTCTCAAATTTGGTTCATGCATTGAAGGGTTAATTCTTTTTTATTTGACTAATTAGAGGGTAAATGTCGTAAAAACAACTCGGCTTACCGAATCAGAAAATAAACATTATTTAATATTTGGTTTTTTATAAAAAGAAATTTTACGTAATTTTTAGAGTCAATATCTACTTTTTACAATGTTTGCTGAACATCGCATGAGCTAACGTTTCAAATGTGTAAGTCATGCTCATAAAATTAGGTTTAAAAAGTAGGGAGGATTCTAAAATGCGAAGTTTTCAAATAAAACTACTGTTTTTGGCGATTTTGTCAATTGTGTGTGTTAAAATTTACTGTGAAAGTGAAATCGAACAGGAATCGCAGATGAACAGTTCTTTGAGCGAAATAATCCGAGTATTGTCATTCACATGTCTTTACTGTACACACGTCATCATAGATAGAGCAAACTGGAATGTTTCGGTTCTGTTTGAATACCTGGAAGAAATCTGTCCAGTTTACATATACGACATTGAAAAAACCCTGCTAATTGATAAGACTAAATGCAATCAGATGTTGGTTACAGCGGAATCTTTCGATCTCGTCTTTGAAATATTTGACAGAAGTAAGGATTTAGACATAGTTCCTCATGTCACCCAAAATATTTTCATAATTCGCACAGCGGGTGATAGGGATGTAGAACATTTTTTATCCTTCAGAGATTTAATAAACCGAGGTGGTTTCAATATTCTTCTTATAGACGTTTTTTGGCAACATGAAGATTTTGGCACATATCAAGAAATTTACGACTACAGCTCTGAAACCACATACCATGCATGGCATGTCACGGAAAATTTGAACGTGACTAAAGAGTTTTATGCTCTATACCTAACGATAGACAGGGAATATTTGGAATGGAATTATCACGGAGCTAAGAATTGTGTTGTTCCACATCGACCAGATACCGTGACATTGAATGTCAGTGTTTTTGATTGTCCTCCATTTGTTTGCGTGAAACATACATCTGAAGGAGTTGAACTATCTGGATTAGAAATGACCATATTCCAAGAGTTGGAAAAGAATTTTGTTTTAAACTATATAATACATCCGGAGGGAAATTGGAATAAGGTCCTGAGTGATTTGTCAACGGGAGAGGCTGATTTGGGAGGGTGTTCTTTGTTTTTATCAAATTTCAACATATCTGCTGTACCGTCCACGTCCTACATGGAGATGACGCGCGATATGTTTGTTCCAGTCATACGATCTCAAAAAGTGTCAGCAGCAATGCTCAAACCTTTGTACATGGAAGCTTGGATTCTTTGGGGAACCCTTATAGTTTCATTCGGACTTCTTTCAATGTTGTTTGCTAGAATATTCTACGTAAATTCTAGAACATCTCTTTATTCGCGGTATTTGTACAACTTTTGGACTATTGCAAGGATATCAACACTGACGCCTCCTTCCGCATTTCCGTCGTTCAGAGAAACTCCAATGAGACTTTTGCTTTTTTCATGGGTTCTTGGAAACATGTTTATGAATATTTTTTACAACTCATTTTATACGTCCACCGCCATGGATTCTGTTAGTTCGATTGAAATCAAGACGTTCAAAGACATGAAAAATATGAACATTACATGGATTAATTTTTCAAATAACAAGACTTTGAATTTATTTTTGACCAGTATAGATCCTTATATGCGAGAAATAGGCTTGAAATCGCAATACATGGACAAATTGAATGAAGTGGTTGAAAAACTGCAAACTAAAAAGTTCGGCATTGCTTTTAACCACATGGAGAAGAAATATATCATGGGTTCGGATGTGCCTTCGGAGCTGATACGAAAGACGATGAAGCCCCTGTCAGAGCAGTTCTTCACGAATGAAATAGTGATAGGAATAAAGAAAAACTCCCCCTTTTATTGTTTCATCAATATAAAAATACAACAAATGATCGAGTCGGGGATATTAAAAACGAATTTGCAGGAACTCCTCAGGAATATTACGCCGATAAATCAGGCCGATAAAAGGGAGAGCACAGCGACTCCATTACGCACAAACGATTTCCGGGAAGTGTTTATTCTGTGGATATCTGGATTAACATTTGCATGCGTCAGTTGTTCTTTGGAGGTATTAATGGGATTGCTCTTGCGAAGATGTAATGGCAAATAGATGATCTATGTTTCAATCAATGTTTTCATTTAAACATCCTTGTTAAATACCAAAAATCTTCAAAGTGCTTTTTTTCACTCGAATTTTTATTCAGTCTCAGATTAGACAGGAACGGTTGACTGACAGAGAATGTACTACCCATAGAGTTCCGCCAGCAGCTATACTGACACCTATTTTTTTTTCATTAAACATTGCGCAATATCGTGTGATCTCTTTTTTCTTTTCTTTTCGCGTATCTTGTTCTTATATTGCTTGGTTGTAATTTGGGTTGGCTGGAAGAGATCCTTCGGCATAAGTCCGCCCTTTGAATATTTAAATGTATTTTATAAAAAAAAAATTATTACACAATAAAGCTTTATTTATTTATTTTTTATCGAGCGCAATGGAGAGCTCTTGTTGCCTCCCTATGCTCCTGAGTGGGGAAAAAATTGTCTACAATGTAGACAATTTTTTTTTTTAATTATTTCTTAAGATTACTTTAGAATTCGTAATGAAACCTTATTTTATATACATTAAAGGCAAATAAATTGTTAATTTATCACGTCAGGGTATTGTTATATATTTTTTTTACATTTTTTTCCCATCACGCCGTTTCCCGAAGGGGGTAGGCAGAGAGTACGGACTTCCATTCTTTCCTATCCAAACAAACCTCTTTCGCTTTCTCCAAACGCATAACATTCCGAATTCATGCTCTTCTATTCCTTTTGCTCCTGACTTGGCCTTCCTGTAAAACGGCACCGATTACGTCGGACCATGTCATTCAAGGTCGGCCTCGTGTTCACCCATTCTTTCAGATTTATATATCATTTTACGCATTTTCTCTACATGCCCAAGCCACTAATTCTATGATATATCGTTATTGCTGGATGGTGATATTTTGAACAAGTAAATAACTGAGACAATTGCCTAGTGGGGAAAAAATTGTTGATGTTTCAATTTTGGCGACTCAAAATTTAATTTAAGGCTATCTTTTATTTTCAGGGTATCTGCTGTTTGTTGAATTTCTATATTTCTATATTCTATATTTCTAATGGCATTAATATTTCATAAGATCGGATAATCACGTGGGAAAAAATTGAAACATTCAATAAAAATAACAGACATATTAAGAAATAAGCAGTAAAAATAAGCTTTTAATAAGCAAAAAACCACTAGTGACTTGTGAAGATATGGAGCGTGGGCAAAGGGTATATGATTCATGTGAGGCAATTCTAAATCTGAAAAAAAAATGTTATGCCCACATTAATTTGTAAAAGAGTGAATATTATTTCCTATCTTTTGAGTAATAATACCGTTTATGATGACACAAGTTCCTAGAACGACCTATATCGACTAATGTTATATTATTTTGAATGTTTTTCTTAAAAAAATGTTGAATGCTCTCCTTACCGTAGGGACATAGACATTGGTATGTTGTGCCGTCATGTCCCTGTGAGATGTCTACGCAGATGCCATTATTGGTGCATGGAGAAGGGAAGCAGGCATCTTGTTCCTCGCAATGGGGACCCACAAAGCCTGGACAGCATTGGCATTCGTATCCTTCCTGAAACAAATGAATAAAATTTTATGAAATTATTATAAATAAATAAATCTACATTCCTTAAAGTTATTTTGGTATTATGTAACTGAGGCCTGTATTGTTGTTATTGTTATTTTGTGCATTATTGTAATGTTCTCACTGTCCAGCGCAAAGGGTGCAAACCTGTTATGCTGGATGGTGCTATTTTTAAAAAGTAAATAAATTAAACTGCCGAATGAAATAATTTAGGTAGATTGAATTTATATTCATTGCTTAATACTAACTACCCAAATGTTATCAATGTTATAAAATAAATTTGTTTATCTCTCCTTAGGTATTTAAATTTAAAAGAAATAAATGTAGGAATTATGTGATTGGTGCCTTTCAGCATTTTCAATGTTTAAAGGTTAGTTTTCTACGTTTGCGTTACACAATATATATATATAGAATGAGAAAATTGTCCTTGAAAGTATGTTATAATATTTAGAACGAAATAGATAATTATGGTACAGGTACAGGTACTTAGGTATTTTGCTACAGCAGTAAACTTTGAGGAAGACCCTCAGAGATAGAGTGAGGAATACGAGGGTACGGGAAATACCCGAGGTCCAGGACATAGTGAGTTGGAGAAGGCAAGGAAGAAGGTTCTGGTATGCACATGTGAGGAGAATGGACTTTTCCAGACTCCCTCACATGGCATTGCACGGCCAACCCCAAGGAATACGGCTCCCAGGCATACCACCAAAGAGGTGGACGGACAGCTGTGAGTCGAACTCGCAGGAAGCAAACCCCAACCTCCCAACCTCTTGAATTAAATAAGGAAGACGTAAACTATAACAGTTAACACCAGCAGTTAAAGAAAACCATCCAGTTTTATTTGTCACCCATTTTGTTGGTAACCTACATATTTAAGCAGTACTTTAGTCTACTGTGCAACAACCACATTATTATTTAGTGCCGTGGGGTTGCCGGCTAAGTAAAACACCAGATTTTTGCATTTTTGATTTTTCGAGCATCATGTAAGAGGCAGGAAATCGAAAAATCAGTTTACATCCGTTTTTAACTGCTGTTTCGAAGGCTAACATTATGATTATTATTCTATTTTTGAACATTTGTTAAAACATAAAATCAGGGTGACCATTTTATAAAATAAAAAAAAATCCAACAATTTATCCACTCGCTTAAATTAAACGAAAAAAAAAACAATATAATATTATCCAGTTCATTTGTTTTCAAACGTTCTCCAACTACCCATAAAGTGTTTAAAACAACCATAAAATTGTTTTCCAATTCCATTTTTGAATTTTTATTGCAGTAAAAAAATCAGTGTGACCACATTTATGAAATTAAAAAATACCCCGTTTAATAAAAAAAAACTTTGGCAACAGAATCGATGCAATGCGTCAAATAGGCTGTACATGTATTATAGACACTCTGGCTATCATAATAATACGTATGACGTAGATATATCGGATGTACCCACCCAGCCGGCTTAAGACCGGATTGTATAAAGGATGCCAAAATGACAGTTGACCAAAGAGAGTGTTTTTTTCATCCCATTAGCGGTTCGAAGACGACAAGGACCCAGGATTGCCAGGTGTTCGGTATTTTACCGAACCGTTCGGTATTTTTGCCCCATGTTCTGTGTTCGGTATGAAAAAATACCGATCTATGGAGTGTTCGGTATTTTTACTTTCGGGAATAATTTTCATTTTTCCTAGTGAATTTGCAACTTCCCGGACAGCAAATTTCGAGAATGACCTTTTTTTTTAGGGGAAATTTCTACTTTCCAGATAGCAAATTTTGAAAATAGGGGAAATTTCTACTTTCCGGATACCAAATTTTAAAAATGACCTTTTTTTGTTTTGGTTCGGTATATTTTTGAAAAATCCTGGCAACCCTGCAAGGACCCTACCATACCGTGTTCGGTTCATTCGAAGCAGAGCTGAGGAATCTGGACATGGTGTGGGAGGAGGTCATAAACATTGCGCAATTGGGGTGTAAAGGGAGTTTGGATTTGGATTGGATATCAGATATAGCCAGCCGGCATAAGACCATCACTTAAACCACTGTGGAGAGGAGATGTCAATGGCTGATGGGATTGTGTAAAGAATGCCAAAATGAGCGCTATTGTTCAATAGGTATTCATCCCATTAGCGGTTCGAAGATGACAAAGAGGTAACCGTATTCAGTTCCTCTGTGGCAGAGCTGAGTGATTTGGATATGATGTGGGACGAGGTTATTGAAACTGCGCAATTCGAGGGCAGTGGAGAGCAGTTGTTGCCACCCTATGCGACTAAGTGGCGTGTTAAGGGAGATGATTATGGTGATTAAACTTTATGACTATGATTACATTTTGGGTTAGTTGTTGGAGACCGTAACTTCGTTGCGGTAAGCTCGCCCTCTGTATGTTGATTCTGTGATGTGTTTGTTATGTGGAATTTTATGTGATTGTATGTATACTATACTACCAATGTACAGTAATGTTTCAATAAAGAAATAAATACAAAATGGATGATCAAGTTCGAGACTCTGACAATACCATCTACCAAGCAGCAATAGCCCATACGACAGAACATAGCTAGATATTGAATAAAGAAGATTTTGTTGTCTATCTATGAATTCTTGTATAAGAAATACGATTGTTTAAATTGTAGGATTTCAAGTTAATTGGTTCGAAGTCTAATTAGTGTTTGACTGAATAACACATTAATCACGTATCTACACTAATACATAATATAATTACAGAAGGGAATCTCGAAAAAATAACTCAAATACACGGTCTTGTCAAATGCGATATTTTATATTACAACGCCCCTCTAGAAAATTGCTAATTTTATAATATACCTATTGACGAAAAAGATTTCAACGTAGATGTAAGAGGAGATGTAAATGCTAAATTAAATGTCTATTTATTAAAGACATAAAGAACAGAGGTGGTTGACAGACCACTGTTTCGTGCGGAGGTCGTGGGTTCGAATCCTGGCCGTGTCGACCATTTCCGTTTTTACGACACAACCCTTTGGTTAGTGTGAAAGATGTCAAAAGTGTATTTGTGTTCACTTCGGGTGAGATTCATTTTTATTAAAAAAAAAAACACTGATCAACACAAACAAAAAAAAGTCATGAAACACTCCACTGTTCTATAATACAGGGTGGGGCATAATGGACTCCCTAGTTTGAAACACTCCACTGCTCAATAATACAGGGTGGGGCATACTGGACTAACAATCTAATCCGGAGTAACAATCTACGAGATAGCAGGATTTATTGGTCATGTCTATTCCAGATCTATGACTTCCCTAAATATATCAGCAGCTTTCGCAAAATGTGGCATTTTTCCCTACAATAGGGATATATTCTCCAATGAAGACTTCATGCCAAGCAGCGTGACAGCCCTCTCCCCCCCCCCCGTACCTGTGGTGTCACAAGAACTACCTGTAACTTCTGCATATGCAATACTCGACATCACTACCAAAACATGACACCAACAAAGAAACCAGAAGATGCATGTAAAGATGAAAATCATCAACAAATGTCGGAGCATATCATCACTCCACTAATGTTTCGTCCTCTGCTAAAGGCTGGTTCTCATTCCAACAAACGCAAAGCTTGAAAATTAGGCAAAAGCATGCTTGCATCGGACACGCCAGAAAAGGAACGAATAGCTGAAGAACGTACTGCTGCATTAAATAAAAAGGGACCACAAAAAAAAATTCTACAAGATTGTGGAAATAAAAATACTTTCAACGTCTAGTAAAATTAAAAAAAAAGGATGAATAAACGAAAAGTTATACTAGAAGAAGACAGTGAAACGAGTGACGTAGAAGATATTGTGATTCTTGAGAGTGAAACAGACCTGGAATCCGATGAGCAAAATGACCAAGATAATGAAATTATAGATGAAGATTTTCCAAACTTAAAACATAAACCGGTGATTGACGAATATATTCTTGTATTGCTGGAATCCAAAAAACGGGTTGTTTATTACGTAACGAAAATTCTGGAAGCAGACAGTGGTGATGAATATTGCGTTTCATACCTAAAATTAAAGGATGGTCTCAATAAAACGTTTATATTTCCTTTAGAACCTGATATGGCAAATGTGAAACTGAGTGACATTAAAATGATTCTACTTCCTCCTTGTGTGTAAGGTACAAAACGACGATTAATAATTATACCTTCAACATGAACTTATCTTTACTACATATGGAGTAAATATTTAAACTGACGCATTTTTATGTTATTTTTTTTTTAACAATTGATTGAAGTTATGATTGATATTTTATGTACCTACCTACTTAGAAGAAATATGTTTTTTTTGTACCTACTTGTGGAAAAAATAAAAACGATTGTATAAAATTGCGTGGTTTCTGTTCATAAAATGATCATTTTTTACTAGAAATGAAATTATGGTCCACTGTTGAAATACAGGTGGTTCAGTGTAGACTACCCGTAGTACACAGTGAGCCAAATTCCATATTTTAATAAAACTTTCTTTATGATCTTTGTTTATTCCTCTGGCTTTCTGTAATCTAAAACTGAGAAAGCTTAATATGAAATTACCTAAACAGTGACACCAAATCGAAATATTTTCCTTTTTTTCTAGCAAGTTATATGACTTGGAAAAAAAGGTGGTTCACTGTTCAACAATGCACCCTAAATGCTCTGTAAATTTCATCAATCTATCTTATCTTATAATATAAACGAAAGTCGGGTTAGTGCTAACACCTATAAATCGAGATTGGCTGAACAGATTCTTCCGATGTTTGGTTTATTGGATTCTTTTCCACTCCGCTCCGGATAACTTTCTAATAAAAAAAAATGGATTAGAAATATTATGAAACTAGCTTATACCCGTCTTGCTTTACGTTTTTTATTCCGATTGTCAGGCTTGATCGGTAGGTAATTAAACAGGTTCTAGTCTAGCTTCCCATTGCTTTGTAGACCTCTATAACTGACATAAGCACAGAAAAAGAAGGATGACACTTTTAATGTTTATTAAAATTTTGTATGAAGATCCTAAAAAATAGGGTTTTTTAAATAGCTCTAAATACCTATATTAAAGTTAATGCAGCAAATTGTATTCAAGAACCTTCTCCGGCATTTTGCACGGCTCTGTGCAGATTCATATATGACGTAGCATTTGTATTTTGTGCGTGATGCTATGACATACGGTAAAAAGCAAATAAAAAAAAACATTTCTGAATATGTAGATAGAGAAGGAGGGGCTAATGCGAGTTTTATTTAATTTCCCAATTTACCACGCAACTTTCTTAATTTTTTCTTTCATAAGAACCTTCTACTGATAAAAGCCAACACGACAAAAAAAGAATTAGTGAAATCGGTTCAGCCGTTTAGGCGTGATGCTCTGACATACCGTAAAGCAACGACAAAAGGCAAATAAAAAAACATTTCTAAATTATTATATAGAAGATATAATATTTAAATTAGTATGGAACGGATTTCTTGCACCACCACCACAATTCCATAACAACACAATTTTTATTTACACAACCATAGAGTTTCAAAACACTAGCAAGCAGATTGGTAGAATTTCATTCAAGCATTTAGATGTAATTTTTTAACATTCAAACATTTCAAACGTATTTTTGTATAAATTACAAATTTGAAATCAACAAGAGTATTCATAGCAAGGGCTACAAGATAACGTCTGTCGGGAAAGCTAGTAGATTAATAAAATTACAGAGTTCATATTTGCAGAGTACCGGACTGACCTGGGACGATGCAAAGCGGCTGGCACAAGGCAGAAGTGCATGTAGGGACTTAGTGAAGACAACGTGCTCCACCTAAGGATGGAACGCGGATAGGCAAGGGTATTATAAATGGCTGAAGACCAGGAAGGATGTAGAGAAGTGGTAAAATGAATAATGGTTTGGATCCTTAGCATCGAGAATCTGACTGAATATTTTTTATAGGATATGAAAAGTGTATATTTTTATGAAATCTAACCTCGAACAAATTTAGGAAACCGCGTAAATTCAAGTTCCCTACAAATATGTGAGATTGGATCGTAAATTAACAGAGATTTATTATTCTCGTCTCGAAGACCGGCAATCAAATGTCAATAGTTGGATGAGGGGCTGCTGCGAGGAGTAGCTGCCTACTCTGTCCGTCTTGTATTGCTGTGTATCCCGGTGTATCCTGCCCTGATATCAGCTGTCTCGCACTGGAAGCAATATCGACAGACAAACGAATCTTGAATTTGTGTGAAGTTAATATATTGCTTCCGAAAAATACACTACCCACCTAATAGTGATCGATCTCTGGAATAGCCAACAAAATAATAATAAAAGGATCAAGTAGTATGCGTTTCTATATAATTCACTTAGAAAATTATTGCAAGATGGAGAGCATTACAGCTCTTTTCTTCTTCTTTCCATATCAAAGACTCACGAGTACCTAGTAGGTACTCTTGATATGTTGAATCCCAGGATTCTTTTTTATCATTTTAGAGTAGATACTTACTTTCCGAGTCCGTGTAAAAGCTAAGCTAAGTAAGTATCGTTTTAGAGGTCTTCCTAGCCGATCAGCTTTCCATATGTTGGAGCAAATATCACTGCCTTTGACGTCCCCATCTGATCACATCATCGATCTCGCTGATCTCTCAGATTGCCCTGTTTCTCATTCGATCACGCAGAATTTGAGAAGGAATAATATAATTCCACTTAGAATGCAACTTCAATCCGCTTAATTGCATCCTGTAAAACTCCTATAAGAAATTAAATGGTTGATTTTCTTGCTGGAAATTTGTGGATTCCAAATCGGGTAGCTACTGAATTCCTTATTAGGTATGATATTTTTTGGCCAAATCGTTGTTGACATTGTGTAAAAAAAATATTAAAAAAAAATTAATCCACATACGCAGGAAATCGGTAATATTTATAGGTAAAAATAAAAATATGTCCTTCACCTCGCTCAAGGGGTAGGTAGAGATTAATATCATAAGGGTGTGTGTGTGGGTCAGCGAGTATGGCGAATTAATATGTCCGCTATTTTCCGCACTGAGATAAAAACGTGTTGTTATAAATCAAAAGAATTATAATATGCTTTAAAAGGGATGACAACCATTCAAAATATATACGTAATTCCATCGTGTTTTAAATTGTATCAAGTACCAAGAGGATACGATACACTAAAAGCACATCATCGTCCTGTAAAACGCATTATCCAATATAAGAAATTAGAGTTCATTTACGTTCTGAGCGAAAATCACTGTTGTATTGGTGAGGTGGGATATAGTACGTACACAACAATGTGAAACGGTATAATTATAGGTAGGTACCTGCCTTGTTGGTATTGGTAAAATTCTAAGTATGTAGGTACCTACCATATTATGTGTGGCACTTTGTTTCATATCGTCTACGGAGGAGTGCGTACCTACTATCTTACAGCCGATCATTCTTACAAAAATTGTTATATAAAATGAGTAACTCTGCTACAGTGATTTTGTGTCAGGCTCATTGGTCATCCAACACACACACATATATATATATATACAGGGTTACAGGAAAAGTTGTACTGAAGTGGTTGGTGGCCCAGCGGTTACAACGCCGGCTTTCGTACTGCGGACGTCGTGGTTCGATCCCAGGTGCCGACCATATTCCTCTTTCACGACACAAGCTTTCAGTAGATTACTGTGAAAGAGTCAAGGAGTGTATTTGTGTTTACTTTGAGTAAGCACAGATTAATTTTGTAAAAAAAAAAAAAAAGAATATTAAAGGACGTTATTATTTAGGTCATTTCTGATGGATTTGATTGTATAATATTATGGTGTCCGAAACTTAACCGTTATGGAGATATTAAACATTAAAGATTTTGAAAAAAAAAATCATTTTTTTGCCTTTTTATTGATTTTTTGCATTAAAGATCCTGGGGTCCGTTTTTTATGTATCTAGTGAGAGGACATGTCAATTGATAAAAATGATTAACAAAAACTGAACATGGGGAAGTCAAAGGCAGTGATATTGGCTCCAACATATGGAAAGCTGATCGGCTAGGAAGACCTCTAAAACGATACTTACTTACTTACTACTAACAGCTAAAAAAAGACAGCTAAAAAAGGTTAGGATTAAAAATTTTCACTTAGTGTTTTTAGGTTTGAAGCAATTTTTTTTTAAATTTTGGAACTTGTTCTGCAAATAATTTTAAAAACTTCTACGTCTCTATAACTATTCAAAAAAGTTTAACACTTGCTAATAAATAGGCAAAACATTGAGCAAACAACAGTTAAAGTAGTAAAACGTAAACGCACTATGCTTACATGTTTTTTTTTCCCTTTTAGCATTTGCATTTATGATAATAAACATTACCCAAATATTCTTAATCAGATTTTGGTTAACCAATCATACATCATATTTTACATCTTTCATGCTTCATATTATTAGTATCATGCAGCTTCACCCCTTTCTTTTACTTCAGACGTTGCCAGCCTCTTTTTTCCCACGATAGACCCATTCCAGGCACATGAAGACGTCGTTTTTTTTTTCAATTTTACATGTATTAATTAAGAATATACCAAATCCATACGATACAAGATAAAGTTATCACCATACCATTTGCTTCCAGAAAGAACATAAGAAGAGAATAATATGGATGGGTGTAAACAAGCATGTAAGTACTTAATTAAATGTTATCAATTTGATTCCAAAGATATGAAATAAAAACAATAATAATTACAAGAATAAACAAAGGTAAAACATAGGAACTCAAATTTAATTTCACAACAAGAAAAAATTTGAAGACGAAATTTAAATGATGGATGTAAGTATACTTCCTACTAGAAAAAAACACATTTTTTCAAAATGTTCTAACCATCACATTAAAGATTATTAGCTTACTTCCTAAATCCACATTCGCTCCTTAGGTGGAGCATGTGGTCGCCACAAAGCCTCGCCAAAGATCGCTATCCAGTATCCAGCATCCAGTCTAGTTCATGATATAAACATTGATTTCACATTTCATTTATAATCATACAGACGACGGATTTTTGTACAATGTAAAATATGGCAATAGCAGGTCTTCATTCTACCGGAAGATAAAAACATTAAGTATATATCACCCAAAAAACGTGACAATAATATGAAAACTCCAACATTTGAGATAAGCAAATTTCACTATACGAGAACCAGAGGAATAACTCAGGGCATGGGTATTCAGAGAAGAAGAAAAACAGAAGCATCAACATTTTTAAGCCAGTCTTTTATGAGTTTATATGTAGAAGTTACCGTTAAGGGTGCATTTTTCGTGATCGGACGGTCTCATTCGTGGAACACCTTACCCCCCCCCCAAGTTAACTGTTGTTAATAATCCCACCAATAGAAGGAACTTTCAATATGAAGATAAATTTATGTTGGAAATACCTACAAACCTTCTTAATATCTTTCTAAAGTAGGTATAAACTTGTTCAAACTTTTATAAAAAATTCTCGATGTTTTTCCGATAGAAAATTTATACCTAAAATCCCTTATGGGACAGCCGTACGTTCTGCAATGCCTATTATGGGTGTTTTGTGGAATATCGCGAGGTTCTTTTCTGGCCTAAAAATAGCCTGGGAAGGGAATGGGAGATAATATGCCCCAGGCGCGCATTTTATTTTCCATAGAAAATAAGTTAAAAAGGTATTTATATTGGTTATTTTATATTTACACAGTAAAATAAATCAAAATTTAAATTTACAAAAAAAAATATACTTCTAGATCTACAAATCGAAAATTATTTTTATAAAATAGACTAGCAGCAAAGCCTGTCGGATGGCATGCGTAGAAAAGAGTTATTAATTCACAACGTTCTAAGTTTGTCTAGATTCTTGTAACCATTTTTTCAGGACTAGATCTTAACGATATATCAACAACTGATGACCGACTAATACTGTTCGACTTTTAAAAAGTTGGCCATCAGTTGTTGATATATAGATATCTAGACAAACTTAGAACGTTGTGTAACAATCAAGCCAATAGGCAATAAAAATGAGACATATAGGTACAAAAATAGATATTATAGTCATATCCTGGCGCCAACTATATGACAGCAGTACCTGTTTAAAAAGTTGGTTGCTCTAGTTGTTTTCAAAAAATTCCACCAGATGGCTCTATATCCCATTAACATCAGCTACATGTCATATACACGTGTTATGAAGGAATTAGCGTCTGTGCAATTGGCCCAGTGGTTACCGTCTCTGCACGGTGTGACGAGGGACGCAGGTTCGAATCCTGCCCAAGGCATGGGATTTTTCCACATGCTGAACATATTGAAATTTCTCATTCTCATAATATTCGGAAATTTGAACATTACCACCTAATGGCGAACGTTGTTAACGTAAAGTGATCACACTAAACCAGCCTTCAAAATGACAGTAGAAGACAGTCGTAAGCCCGTAGTGGTTTGTTTATACCATTTAAAAAGTCGAACAGTAATTATTAGTCAGTCATCAGTTTTTGATATAACGTCGGGTTATTAATTTTTTAAGCGACAAGGAATGAGTGGTAGTATTTCTTTATTTAAGTAAAGGTTCTAGGAATTTAATTATTGAATTTCATTAAAAAAAAGTACCTATATAAAAAAAATATTAAAATTTATCAAAATTACATACAAACATATTCCATCTAGATGTTCTAGAACTGTTAACTCAATTGTGTAGAGAAGAACAGAAAACTATCACATTAAAAGCAAGTGATTGTTAAAAAATATACCTCAATATTATGATTGATAATAATTATTGAACGAAAATGAGAGACGAGAGGCTCAAGATCTTTAACAGTAAAACGATAACTCAGAAACTCGTTAAAGTTTTAAAGGACACTTCAGAATTAAAGTTTGAAATGCAACAAGGATCATGCAACAAGGATCATGCAAACGTATCTAAAATACTTGAAAGTAGCTTCATGTGTTTTAAACTATCCAGAGAGGGAAGATCATTTCGAAATTGCACTAATTTGTTATTATTATGTAGTTTTAGACTATTCAATATCAATCAAATCAAAATCAAAATCAAGTCAAAGTTTGATGTCATTTTTGGATTCATAAGGATTCACGAGAATATACTTTTTATTGATTTGAAACAATAACAATTTTATGTTATATACAAGTAGGTGTAACATTGTAGCGGTCATGTTTCGCACGACGACATCATCCACCAATGGCGTTTCTCCATGATGTCGTCATCCGGTAGCAGCCTGTCACACCGTACAATGCAGCACAACAAACTATCAGTCACCATCAAGTCTTCATACAGCCAACACAGAATACGCACCATCCGTCTCGCGACGCGCATCGCGGTACGCCACATGGCCTCCGGGTATTACTATCTACTTCTTACTTTGTAATAATATGTTACTTCTACAATAAACCGATTAGGCCTACAAAACCTTCTATCAATCTGCTCAAACAGCAACCACCCAAAACATAAACAATCAAAATATAGAGCGTGATCTTATCGCAACAAGTAACGGTCTTCAACGACAAACCCAACATTTTCAAGGGTTTTTAGAGTACCTTTGCACTTTTTAGAGTCCCTATGTACTTCCGTTTTTAGAGTCCCTATGTAGGTAATTCTGCAGCAATCTTTCAATTCTAAAATGAATGAAACAACCTTACATCGAACACACACCGTTGCTTGGGAAACCGCTGCTGGTTATCCTTCTAATAACTACCTTTTAGGAGAAAATACTTATTCAGTACATACGTACCTAGTACCTCTATGATTAAATTCGATCGAATTCCCTAATTTTGATACAACTTTATTAAAAAAAATTCGCCGTATAATATTTTTTAAGTGTCACAGTGGTACAATAAATATCTTGGATGTATGTTGACACTACAGCAGTATTCTTTACGACAATAATATCTCCCATTATGATGCCATTGCTTGAATGACTCCAAACAGAAAGTTGTCCAATTAAAGTTAGAATTATCTCACAATGTACATACATACGTTCATGCATGGAGTCACTTTCAGTATTGTACCTCGTACTGTTAGTACTACCGTAGCTCTTCACAAGAGTAGCTACCCGTATCATCGTTATTTTTTATTCTTTTATTAAAAGAGAGTGTGTATTTGTTTGTATTTCTGAGATCTGAACACATTCGAATGATCTATTTGAATAAAGTATTCATTTAAGTACACATTGTTCAAAATTCGATTGAAAATGTTGAATATTATCAGTTACTTGCTTACCCGGCAGACGTCCCGTGTTCGTTACTATGAATATTCAATTCAAATTTGTAAAACGATACGTAGATCAATGTAATTATTACGTCCGATGCATCTTTTGTAAGCTATATATTTTCCATCCGCATTCTGTCAATCGCAACATCAGCTCTTAGACAACTGACATTTTCTGTGAAATGTCAATTTAAATGACAAATTTAGAATTAAATTATATTCTAAAAAGTGATAAAAAGGTAAATTACTTTAAATTTTCTAATTTTACGCGTAACTTTTTGATTTTTTATTTCATAAGAACCTTCTGGCAATACAAACATAACAAAAAAAAAATCAGAATCGGTCCAGCCGATCACACGTAATGCAATGATCACGAAAATTAGGGCCTCATATAAACATAATGACACTTTAAAAAAGGTACATAATTACTTAAGAGAATTCTAACTTTAGCATAGGCATTCAAACTAGAAGACGGTTGATGTAGGTGTCAAATAAGTCAATACGACCAGCATACTCGTTACTCAATCGGTGAAGTCGCGAGACAACAGTACTTATGAATAAGAAAAGGTGCGTTCACACTATAGGTTCGATCTCGGTCCGATACCCCTCCGGTCGCGGTCTGGTAATGTTCACATTCAAGGTCGATCACGGTTCGTTTGCGGTCTGTTCTCGCTCCGAGCGCGGTCTGGTAACATTCTAACTCAGTTCACGATTCAGTCTTCAACCGTCAATCAACGAAGTCGGGTGTGTTTGGTATTTAATTGCTTGTACATAATATTATTCGCATCCGAAAAGCATATGTTATTTGCCAAAAACTTAAATTATTTGTTAATACCATTTTAAAAATCAATTATTATTTATTCATAAATTAAATTTTTCAAAAGTCCAAACAGACATCGTTATTACATAGATAACTTAAATAGGTGATCAATATTTTTTTTCAAATATTATATTTGACGCAGTCGTCACTTCAACGGCTAAAAACTGACTGAAGCAGGAACGAAAGAGTGTTCACACTATCTATACAATGCCGTTACATGTTCGATCTCGCTCGAACTGACTGGTTCGTGACGGGAACGTGAATGGAAGGTGATTGGACCGGAGATTGATCGGAACCAGCAGCCCTATTCACGGAAAAGTTTAAGTCTAAGTTTAGTTCGAAGTTCGATTCAAACTTTTCCGTGAATAGGGCTGCTGGTAATAATAATTGTAGGCGGCGACTATCTACAGTCTATGTACCTATTCACGGAAAAGTTTGAATCGAACTTCGTTCGAACTTCGAACTAAACTTAGACTTAAACTTTTCCGTGAATAGGGCTGCTGACTGTTACGGATATTGTGAACACTTACATTGGTTTCCATTTAACTTATATCGTTCCAGACTGCGACAGAAGCGAGACGGGACTGGTATCGAACTTATAGTGTGAACGCACCCTTAGTAGTGAGAGAATTATCACTATGAAACAAGCATCTTCCTCTAGTTTCGCGAGCAGGTATATGGAGCTTACACTATATTGGTATGTATGTATTTAGAAAAATGATTAAAACCTGTTTGGCCGTATGAAACAAAAAGAACACCCGTGCGTTAAAAGCTAGTATTAACCTATGAGTATTTTTGTAATCCACAAAGTTCTCCTACGTCTTTTGTTTTATTGCCCCTCATGTAACAGTTGCGATTGTAAACGAAACTGTAGTTAGGAGTTATCTATCAGCAAACTTTAATCATTTTATTTATTGGGGGTTATTAAGACGATTGGAGTATACTTTTCTGCAACTCTTCCCGCCCTCACTGTCTTTCGAAAATGAAACTATTATTATTATATGAGTTGAAAACTTTTAACCATACACTTATGAGTATCAAACATGAATTCTACTTATACTTCATTTTCATTGCCGACCTCGGTAGCCTAGTGGCAAAGGCTCCGACTTCAGATCAAAAGGTCCCGGGTTCGATTCCCGGTCGGGTCAGAAATTTTCAACGTGTTTTTTTACTTGAAATTTCTACTCGGGGTTGGAATCCTGTCTCAGATTGGACGGGACCGGCTGACTGGTAGAGAATGTTTCAAGCATTAAGTTCCGCCGGCTATACTGACACCTATGTATAGAAGAGCGTTATTTATTTATTTATTTAAATCATTATATGCGAGTATGTCAGTGTCAAAAGAACATAGTATTTTTTATACAAAACATGGTTATTTCTGTCAAAAGCTTTCAGAAAGTCAAATACCTCTGGGCCAATATTAAATGGGTTATGTTAACAAATACTAGCTTGAAGAGGAAGGTATTGGTCTTCGAAATCCAATTAGTTCAATGAAATCTGTAGAAATAAATAATTGAATGATAATAATTGTTTCATTCCAGTATCTTCCATCAAATAATACAACAAATCTAATTTTATTTAGCAGTATTTTCAACATATTTTCATAATCTTGTCTTATATAAAAAGACAATTAATGTAAAATTAACAAATATTTGAAATTGACTTCTTTGTGTTACAATATATGAGTATATTTTTATTGTATTTGTGAAACATTTAAGATATTATATCTACACAATAATTCAGTTATTTATTTTAATATGTCATAGCATCGGGCCTAAAATATAAAGCTAAAAAATCTATTTTTTGTAGAATCTTCATAGTAACATCCCAGTAAAAACAGATAGCCATATTTTGAAAACAAAATTACCTACACAAGTAAATTTTGCATAGAACCGAAGATGGACCTCAATAAAAATCCCATAAAAAGATTAGAGATTGATTTGAAATTAAAATAAATGTAATTCAAAGCATATAAAACATTCAATAAACGTTTAGGTAAATGAAAATATTGAGTAGTGCTAGTGCATTTTCGGAGATGGACACTGGACAGCTCCCTTTATCAATTTTGTATAATTCCACACAAAGAGGGTTTTAATGTAGTTAAGTCTCAAACCATGTGAGATTAAAATAGTTCAATAAAACTTGCACATTATTATTTAGGTAGATTTCTACAATATTATTATTGAAGCATTTTTCCCCTTTTATTGAAGAGTGTAAGATGTAACATACACAGACTGTATTTTTCCATGTGAGTGGCGGACTATAATTTTTCTTCCTTCTTTTTTCTAAACATCACAGATATACTCTTCCTTTTCTTCTCTCTTTTTTATGAATTGTGAAAGTGTGATTCTTCTTTTTATATGTGTACTAGCTAGTTACCCGTGGCTTCGCTCACGTGTTACTGTATTTGCTTTCTTTTTGAGATTTTGAGGTAACGTTAACGTTAATTTTGAATAACTGACAGAATTATTTTTTTGACTCGGAATTTGGAACAGCATTGTTTAACGCACGTTGAACAACAGTTTTTACGTTATCTCAACACAAATTATTAACGTTGGAGTTGTCGTTAATATTTCGACTTGGCCTCCAGGCGTGATGCGATGACCACGTAAAGTAGGTCTCCATTTTTATAATAACGTAATATTCTCCCTTTTAAGCCCCCCCGCTCACCGCAAGCCAGCCCGGAGGAAACTAAACCGCAGCAATCCCGATCCGCACAAAGCCAAACCCTAGCCCGATTGCCAAAAAGACAGCCGCACACAAATCAAGCCCGTGGCGGTTCCCCCCAAACCACCCCATAATACGGGAGGCCTTGGACCCACTCAGGAGAATAGGTTAGGCATAAAGAACTCTCCATTGCGCTCGAAGTCGTCCGAGGCTCATTGTGCCTTTTCTAACCGGTTGAGGTTTAAGGAAGTGAGGTGGTCAACCTCAGTATTCTAATGGTATAAGTAATTGGCGTTCGACTATAAACGAATTTTCGACAATGTAGAGTAGGGAGAAAATTAACTGTCCACTGTTTATATTTTTTATTAGATGAAACGGATATCGGCAACTATCCGATATCCGGTCTATCCGGCGGCGTAAATAATATCCTGCCGGATACCGGATAGTAAAAAGAGACATGTTTGGATAACTCATTGATTTGTTTATTAAAGTATCACTTAAGAAATACACCTTATAATCACAAAATAAATTCTACAACTTAGAAAATTGATTATCAAGCATAAGGTTATGGAGAGTAATTCTATAAAATATTTCGTTATATAGACTATTAGACTATATAGAGGAAAACAGCAGCTTTGCTGGTCTTCGTAAGTAAGGGAAGTTTAATAAAACAACGTTTCGTCATATATCATCCTAATGGATGAATTGCCGAAAAGGTTATAAAAAAAAAAAAAAATAAAAAAAAACAATTCAGAATCGCTGTACAAGATGCATGGTACGAAAAATATATTGAAGTAGGTAGGCACGTAAAGTGTTTGTCTGAATTCACGGAAAGTGTATTATTTATCTCTTATATAAAAATGGAACGCTAATTTGCGCGGTCATCGTATGGGTAAGAACACGTTGAAAGCCGATTACGATCCGCGCCGACCAGCTCAAAGATTGTTGTCTATGGTTTCCATGATTTAAATGGGCATGTCGGAAAGCGGGTTCCTGCTTTTTCTGTGGGTTTCCCCATTCAAATGCATAGTAACATTCTTTGCGCCGGTTGGCGCTAGTCAGAATCGGCATTCTACGTGTTTCTTACGAGAACAGCTGAACTTATATCGCCCATTTTTTTGTCGTGTTTGCTTTTGTCTGAAGGGTCTTATGAAAGAAAAAAGTTGCACGGAATAAAAATAAAACTTCCATATTATTATTACATGTTTTCTAATTTTGAAATTAAATCAGGCGTTTGACAGGAATCAGTTGTTTGATGAATGATACGATTCACGGAATGCTGATAGTAAATAATATAATGATATGTTTTATAACAGATGCAGCGGTTACAGTTATTATATTAAGTTGAAAAATAATATAAGGACCACGTCGTCGTCTGTGTTAAATAACTTTAAACTGAAATCAACTTAAAGTTATACATAAAATCTCGAACATATTATTTATATTCCAAGGCGGGACGAAGTTTGACGGGTCGGCTAGTTCAAAACTATATTATTATTATAGATTACGCAATAGTTTCGACACGTGTATTGGAGAAAGTAGGTTGGGTTGGCTAGGTGTACCTACCTACGTATATTCATACACGCTGCACCGGACCAGCTCGCGGTGTATGATGTATGTTTATTGTATGAAACGATGTCGTCAATAAATTAAATTTTTACAAAAGTTGTTAAGAAAAGTTCGAGATGTACTGCTATGATGTATGTATTTTTTATAGAAAAATCAATTATCTAGTTGGAGGATTTCGTCGTTTATCGATATTTTTATAAAATTCTGAAATATATGCACTGAAACTCGTAAATTTGTCATAAAAAAAATATTTTTCTTTATAAAAAAAGTTTGAGAAATGCTGGAACTTTTTCATTAAACAATATTTTAGATATTATATTTTTCTATATACATACACATTTTTAGGGTTCTAGATTTTATGGTTTTCGAGATATATGAAAAAATTAAATAAAAATTCAAAGGTTGATTACCCCTGACTGAAAAAAAAATTCAACATTCTGAGTATATAAATTTTGTATGCTTAAAGTATTCAATATTTTCTGAAATTTTAGGATCTGTGTATTAAGCGAATCAAAAGTTATAAAGAGGGGACGGATACACACACATACACGTTGGAAAAGTGCCCTTCACCCCCTCCCCTCTAATTACTGATATCTTTTGAAAACGAAATAGTATAATTTGACTCTTTCTGAAGAAACCATTTTTTTGAAATTTCGATAAAACCAGTTTTAAACTTTTTAGGAGCCACTTAAAAATCATCCCTTTTTATATGTGCCCTTTTTCGTCCCTTTTAGTTAAATTTTGGAAAAATTGCCGAATACGCTAACACTCATTTCTATAGAAGAATTCATATGCCAAATGTCAAGTTCGTACCATGTCTAGTTTCCGAGATATTCGCATACTTTGAAAAACATTCAACCCTATTTTTCACCCTTTTAGGGGTGGAATTTCCAAAAATCCTTTCTTAGTGGAAGGTTTTGTATTGAGACCTACCTGATTTCCAAATTTCACTTCTCTACGATTAGCCGTTTGGGCTGTGCGTTGATGAGTCAGTCAGTCAATCAGTCAGTCAATCAGTCAGTCAGGCACTTTCCTTTATTATTATAGATGACAGTTACATATAGGTCTCTTAAGCAATGGGAAGCTAGACTAGAACCTGTTTAATTACCTACCAATCAAGCCTGACAATTCGAATCAACAACGTAAATCATGACGGTTATTAGCTAGTACAATATTATAATTCTCACATCTCATACGCGTGAAAACTTAAGAATAATTCTTAAGTGCTTTATTTAAAAACTACGATCAGTGGAAAAATAGCTCAGCGATAGAAAATATTACGATCAAGCTGTCATCGAGATAGTTTAACGCATATTGCTTGATTGTGAGCTGATCTCTGTAGATATTGACCCGCCATATTGGATTTAACGTCAACTGACAGTTGTTTCGAGTATACAATATCGCTTTTCGTAATAAATACACCGTATTTAAGTTTGTCCCCTGTCCAGTGTGCCCCCTTTATATTTGGGTCCATTGTATTTGGTTTTACCATTTTTATAATAGGAAATTTAAAGAAATAAAGCAAATACATATAATATGCATTCTCGTAATCATTTGAGGGCTTACAACCATGATACACCAACTAAATTAAAAAGAAATATGATGACGTTTTGAAGAAAATACTCAAAGAATACTTTTTAAGTAGGTACAAATATTAAAATTGAAGTGATCAAACATGAATTGGTTCATTTTGGCTGAAACATGAAGGTTTCATATGATTTAATAAGGACTTAACTATATTTTGATATAAAATAAATAATAAAAAAATAAGGTAGGTACCTATTCCGCATCAATAACTTGAAATCATTCAAATCTGACATAGCGCATATTGGTTGTAAACACTCGCGTTGCCCGGCTACTATTTTGTTTGTTTACAAAATTTTGTGTGAAATATCATCTTCATACATAGGTAACAAACGCGGATCAAATATTTTTTTTATAAATTAAGTAAAAACTGATCGGTGAGTTATACGTAATCTTACGATTAACGTTTTTTTTTATAAATAAGACGGAAAGTGTTCACGCGTATAATTGATTCGGATCATCAAACATAATTATTATTAAGCTGAAGCTCGCTCTTGAGCAAACTTGAAAGATTGCTCACCTAGCCTTTGAGCTGGCACCACGGTCTCGGAGTAACCAAGCACGAGCAAGTTTATCTTACAAGTTAGAGGAGATCTGATGCGTTATCGACAAGCGAAAAATAATAACCCGTCTATGAACATCAGATACTGCTCCGTTGTGGCTAACCCGAAAGGTTTATGTTACAAAGTTACAGTGACAAAATCGAAATGATTTGTTCAAAGATATAAATGGCGCAGTTAAATTTCTTAATAAAAGGCTAGAAAATAAACTGATTGATAGTTTACGAGATTAAATGACATAAATAATTGTACCCAAACATCGAATGTACTTATCACTGTCGATAATAATTTTCTATAGAATCTATAATATAAAAAAGTCGTGCTAGGGCGAACACGTTACTCGAGATCGGCTGAACAGATTTTTATAATTTTTGTTTATTGGATTCTTCTCTGCTCCGGATAACAGAATAACTAATAAAAAAACATCGAAAAAGGGATAGGAAATAATATAAAGTATAATATTAAAGTTTGTATGGAAAGCATTTACTGACAATAACGTCATATGTGAAAAATTTCATAACAACACAATTGTTTTATTAATTTGACAACCATTGAGTTTCAAAACATTGGTACGCAGATCTTTGATGAAATTTCCTTCGAGCTTTCAGAAATAATTTTTTGACATTCATACCTACATATTTTTGTATAAATTACAAATTCGAAATCAATATTCATAGTAAGGACTACAGGACAACGTCTGTCGGGAAAGCTAGTTATTATATAGTTTTAAACAACTCGATTCGATGAAAATTTTCATTTTGATCGAACAATAGGGTTGCATTTAAACCAAACGAACAAAGAGCCAGAGCCGAAAATAGAGTATATTTTCATGATCGATAATCGGGTCAACAAGGAAAGAATCAGAACTCTAGCGCTAGTAATCTGTCATCACCCATTATTTAGTTCTTGCTTGTTGTTGTTTTCGTGGTGTTTAATTCCGACCAATGCGTCTGTTTTAAACCATGAATATTCCAACTGCATTCTGCCAATCGCACCAACTGTCTAACAATTGACAATTTCTCTCAAAATTTCAAAATTGGAATAAAAAATGTATGGTAAAAAGTACCTACTAATAAGGTTGCCTACGTAGAGTTTTCTTTAATTTTCTAATTTTCCACGCAACACTCTTAATTTTTTCTTTCATAAGAACCTTTTCCTGATAAAAGCCGACACGACAAAAAAAGAATGAGCGAAATCTATCCAGTCGTTTAGGCGTGATCACGGAAAATAGCTCTCTATTTTTATATATAAAGAAGATAAATATAAAACTAATTATGAAAGATGGTAGTGGTAAACTGCGCATTATTGTATAAAATTAAATTATAAAAAAATTCTCTTGTTTTTTTTTTTTAAATCAAATTAAAAACTTTCGGGCATGTGCGAATACTATGTGTATGTATGAAGCCGAGCTAAGAACGTTACATGTACCAACCAACCGTACCAACATAACGATATTAATCACATACTTCCGTAGCGGTAGCTGAAGAAATTATTAAGTTTAAGAAGGTGAAGAAAATCATATATTTTAAGGTAACTCTCTCGGAGTTTCATACAAACTTATCTCTTTGTGCGTACCTACTCGATTTAAGAAAACAGTCAAATAATACGATGTAGGTAGGTATATAAAAACATTTTTGAAGAAGATTAATTACATACTTACATTTTCTTATACTCGTATGCAAACTCAGTTAAAATTGTACATATTATATACATAGGTATATGCATACTAAGAAGATTTCGTAATGGATTGGTGAAGATTATCAAAGAAATAAACAATATCCAAAGAAATTTGATTTTAACGAATATGTAACAACTGACTCTAACAATTCATCACTGATGTTCGATTTTTAAATGGACAAACCACCACGGGCTTACGACCATCTTCTACTTTTATTTCGAAGGCTGGCTTAGTGTGATCACTTTACGTTAACAACGTTCGCCATTAGGTGGTAATGATTAAGTCTCCGAAACTCCTAATCATAAGAATTCTCGACATGTTCAACATGTCGAAAATTCCCATGTATACAACAAGTAGATATTTAACAATAATCAATGAAATATAGAGATAAAAGTTGGAAATTATTGAGAACAAGAGAACAACCAAATTTAAAGACTTCGAATGCTGTCATGTAGGTATTTGGCGCCAGGATATGACTATATCCATTTTTGTTAATGTCTCATATTTATTGCCTATTGGCTTTGTTGGTGCACAACGTCTAATTATTTCTAGATTCTTGTGACCTTTTTTCAGGACTAGATCTTAACGAATATGTAACAACTAATGACTCTAAATTTGATTTTAATTAAGACACTCGAGCAGATTGAACGAAATTGCTATAAATGAGGAAAAGCTATGTATTATAAGGTGGTCATTGAAGCCACGCTAGATAAGGCGCGGTGGAGGGCTCTTATTGCCTCCCTATGCCCCTGATTGGGGTCAGACAGGGAGTATTGATGGATTATGCACTTTGAATGAATAAAATGTTACCGAAGTCTTATGTCAGATTAAAGAAGTCTTATGAATAACACAAAACAGCTGTTGACTTCTGTACATAATGAAGTAGGTATATAATTTAGCACCTTCAAGTCATAAAAGACATAAAATGGATATTTTTAGATAAATTTATCTGTGCTCGCTCACAGTGAACACAAATATAATATTTTGACTCTTTCACAGTAAGTTACTTAAACCTTGTGTCGTGAAAGAGGAGACCTCCAGTTCGAAAGTCAATATCATAAACGCTAGGCTATTCCAACCATAGAATCAATGGTTGGCAATATACATAATACACAATATGTGCCGACCATCTTCCTCTTTCACGACACAAACTTTAAGTAGCTTACTGTGAAAGAGTCAAGGAATGTATTTGTACACTTTGAGTGAGCACAGATTTATTTTATAAAAAAAAGGTTAAAGTGACTGAAAAGAGCAAGTATGCTTCGATTGTCAGTTTTTATAAAAGTTTCATTTCTTCGTGTTATTATTTTTACGATAATATTAAAATAATAAATATTTCAGATTATGAAAGATGGTATTGTAGGCGTATCATAAAGTTAAATTACATAGACGCGGGTGAAAAGTTATAGCTGTAATAATAACCAAGGTAAACAGTATAGCGTATGGTTTTGACAATAAACATAGGTCCCGCCGTACGTGTATATTTTCCTGGTATATTTTCCAGGGCGTCGTAAAGTATTGTGCGGTCGTGATTATATTATAACAATATATCAAAAGTTGCGGGAAATGTTGGGTGTTGGCATAGAAATATTCAAATAAAAGAGTTTTCACTGTCCTTTGTATGCAACTTCCCCTAAAATCGTGCAACTGCTCCTAAAATTAGGCAAATAGCCCTGAAATTATGCAATCACCCCTGAAATTATGCAACTTTTATATCTTATTTGATATCTGTTCTGTGCTAATGAAAAATAGTACACGTCTAAATAGATTTTTATATTACGTTTTTTTTTTCATGAAATTATTTTTTATCACATTTGTAAAGCAAAAGTGAAGGCTGGTGAATTTAATAATGTAAATTTTCTCATTAGTTTTAAATTTCTTGATAAATTATTCCATAATCAATCGATTTGACAAAAATGTTATTAAGCAACTCCATATTATATATGACAGACCTCATGTTGAAATATTCAAATGAGTGGACACCTGGACGGCATTTAATAGAGTTTTTTTAGAGCGTCAAAGCGTCAAACAAAAGACATTGGAGATTGTAAATAATTTATTATGACAAATGTTGCCATGCTGGGCAGACCGAAAGGTGGAAATCGGGCTGAGAAAAAAAGCATTCATTAGGGTATTTAGCGTAGAAATCCGACACTTTTTTGTGAGCAGTTCATGACGCATTTTCCGTCATAAAATGAACAGAATTAACTTTCATAACAATACCTACAACATAAATGTGAACCATCTGAGATGACATGATCCGCTAGGCAAATTACGAAAAAAAGGAAATATGTCTGAAGATCCCGATTTGATGGAGTATCCAATCCAATCCAAACTCCCTTAAGGCCCCACTTAGGAGCATAGGGAGGCAACAAGAGCTCTCCATTGCGCAGCGTTTATGACCTCCTCCCACACCATGTCCAGATTCCTCAGCTCTGCTTCGAATGAGCGGAACACAGTATGAGAGGGTCTTCCTCGTCTTCGGGACCCTGATGGGAGGAAGAACAGCGCTCTCCTCGGCAATGGTAGAAGTGATGGGCTCACGCTGGGTGCGCCGACGTATAGCGTCGTTCGTGATGCGGTGGTACCATCTTATACCCAAAATTCTCCTGAGGCCTTGATGGAGTATACTGCCTATAAAAACTGACTACTCCATTTCATATTGTTTTTTTATCATGAAGCCAAATCACCTGTTCTATCGACCTTATTCAGATCTTTACTATAATACCATACGGGAGACGGCTGGATTCTGTTCTGTGGTTTTCACTATTACGATTTTGAGCCACCATTGACACTCGTATGTCTTTTAAATAGTTCTAAAGTGCATCACATAGGTGTTGCATAAACGTTAAATGCAAATAGGAATAATTCGTGTGCAAATGCAATATGCGACTAAATAATAATAATATTATGGTAATCTTTGAGTTTGGTTGACGGTTTTAGTAGAACATAACTACTATCTCAGAATTATTCACGTTTTGAAATTTAACACTATAGACTCTCACGTATGCAGCGTTTGTAGCGGAAGACGGTAGGTGATTCTCAGTTCACTTTCTGCATACATACGTTATATTATGGAAGTTTATGATGAACGTGTTTGAAAGCAGACAGGAGTAATGTGGTCCGCAGTGTGGATAAAACCAACAATGTGTCCCTACCTTCATAAAGCACAATATGTCATGTTTTCATTTCTCTTGCGGTGTTTATTCTCTGTTATATTTATTTATTCTATTCTAAGTGTAGATGAGATAAACGAAATGGATATTGTGGGTATTATGCTTTTTGACGGACAATATTATGCCACCGCCATCTATGGAAGAAATTTATAAGCTAACGGTCAACCCAATCAATAAAGAAGATAATAATATTATTCTTTAACATAGTTAATTCTAATATTATTATTACATACTGTAACGGTTTGACGAGTTACATATTTAAAGTGAGTTTAATTTATGTAATTCTAGTTGTTAAATTATCAATGTTAATAGTTTCAGTGAAATTAAAAACAAATGTTAGTATAGGCAGCAAAATCAGCCAGTAAAGTGATTACATTAAGCCAGCCTTCGAAACAGCTATCTGACATAGAAACTTAGGTATCTGACATCGTTTAACGAAGGTTCACACTCTTTAGACAAGAAAAGCTCCGCTCACCGCTGCTGCAGTTGGTTATAGCTGTCGAAACCAAGTCGAAACGCACAAAATGAAACCTCAAAACTCGGTCATAAAAGCCGTTTCTATTAGCTCCAATTTCAATCTTATGCTATTTGCTTCACACGCAACAAGCACGGGTTGCGCGGCGCCCCTTCGACACTGACGCCCCTTCGACACTGGCGCCCCTTTGCCACTGTTTGGAACATTGTGTTCAATGTTAATTATTAAAATAACGATATAATAACGTGAAAAATAACTTGCTGCGTGACATTTTTATTAAATTTTTGTTCAACGCAAATAATACATAAAGGTGGAATAAAAAAGTCCGATATAGCGCCATCTATGTAAGGGTAGCGAAGGTGTTGCGGGCTCACCGATTGCCTTATGACGCTGTTTTATTTTTTCATTATACTACGACACAATATTTATATGCAAATTTGCCTGATACACGGTGGGTAAAAAGGTCCTCATCTCTGATATAAATTAAAGTCGGGTTAGTGCGAACACTTATAACTCGAGATCGGCTCAACAGATTCTTCTGATGTTTGATTTATTGGATTCTTCTCCGCTCTGGATAACAGAATAACTAATAAAAAGTTGAAAAAAAAAATGGTTAAGAAATGATGTAAATTACAATATTTAAGTTAGTATGGAGCGGTAACCTGCGACAGTACAGTAGCCCATCTCACTTAGGTACTCCACCGCAAAATTTTCATACAAATCAATAATATTATCGGGCACATTCGTATTAACACTTACTTCATAGGCGAGGTAGGGTGTGTGCGCAAGTGCATTATTATTGTCATGTTGTTTCCGCCAGAGCTTTGAATACGGATGAAATATGGATATTTCAGAAATATTTTAATGTTATTATTTTATTAGCTTAACTCAATCGAATTGATTAATTATTTTATGGGGGCGCAGTGCACATTATGTACACATTAACGGGCCACTTCTGGCTAGAACCACAGTACAACGTCTGTCGGGAAAGCTAGTTTCTAATAAAACTTTAATAAAAACTCATCAACTTGCGTATAAAAATAGTGTCAAATAATAACCAATCACATTTTTTTGCATTTAATTAAACCGTACCTGTTTTTTTGCCTCTGCCATCTGCCCCAGTAGCCCAATATTTTTATATCCATAACACAACACCATAAGTTGCATAAAGTTATGTGAATATACATGCATATAAGTCTTTATTTTGTACCAAACATTTTGTTCATGACGTTTATGAAGTCTTAGTAAATAAAGAGCGACTTAACATTGTAAGTACCCAGATTCATATTCTGATGAAAATCATATGAATCGGTCCCAAAGCAGTTCCCTGAGGAACACCGCATTTCAGTTTTAAAATTGTTCAATATTATTTGCGTATTTTGATAAACTGTGTCTTTTCGATTCAATAAAAATCAATAATTACTTCGCAGTGAGGATCATTATTTAATTTGATACTAACAATTGCCTCTTTTTCTTATTTATTATTTATGTACTTAATTCTTTATGCACATACCTATTACAAATTAGTGTATGAAAATAGTGGACAATGGCGGGATTATTGCCGAAGAAGTCTCTAACATCCAACCTCATTTCTTAATTTTTTAGGTCATGGCTTGTTTATTTTTCAAGACCTTTTCAGCCTCTTTAGACTTTGATAACCAGCTATCGCAATAGCGTTTTCGTGGTCTTTCTCTTGTTTGCTGACCTTCAGGAATTGGCTGATTGGCTAGTAGCCTAACAGTTACAACGGCGACTTTCTTACTAATTTTGAGATCGATGTCAGGTACCAAACCATCTTCCTTTTTCACGATACAAGCTTTTAGTAGATTTCTGCGAAAGAGTCAAAGAGTGTAAGTATTTGTCTTCTCTTTGAGTGAGCACGGGTTAATTGACTTTGAAAACAATTTTGGGTAGTACTCTCCAATTCTTTTCACGCGATTCCTCTTTAAGGGTCATTACCCCATCGAACAAAAGCACTGTCTCATATCAGTTAATAATAATAGAAAACTCCACCGAATCCACTTTTTGGTTCCTTTATAGCTACGAATTCTAAAGAAAAGTTCCATTATGCCTGTAATAATAATTATTCCGCAATGAGTATTCCAAAGCAAGAAGTGGGATTCAAGTGATAAGCGATAATATCACTAAGTCCACATTAAATTTAAACCGAGGCCAACTGAAAATAATTATTTGCTTAAACGAAGGTATTAGCTACGGTTTGGTAATTTACATCCTGAAATTAACTAGACGTTTCCCGTTGTAGGCCTACTCCTTGTACCTAATTATTCCAGCGGATTCAGCACTTTCAAATTTATATTGTAAATAATAATATTTAAGCTCAGCTTTATAGAGAATACAATATAAGGTAGATATAGGTACTATTTAGGTATTTGTTAAAATAATATCTAAAGATAAGAAAGAAGTCGAGTTAGTGCGAACACTTATAACTCGAGATCGGCTGAACAGATTTTATGATAATTAGTTTATTGGAGTCTTCTCCGCTCCGGATAACAGAATAACTTAAAAAAAATGGATTGAAAATAATATAAAATATAACATTAAAATTAGTATGGAACGGACTTTCTAACGACAACGCCACCTGTGAAAATTCCATAACAACACAATATTTTTATTTACCATACTAACATTGTTGAGTTTCAAATCACTGGTACGCAGATTATTATCGATGGGAATTTCTTTCAAGCTTTAATTTTTAAACATTTAAGCGTATTTTTTGTATAAATTAAAATGCAGAAAGTGAATAAAAAGATAAAATTTTAGGTTGATTAAAAATTGGAAGGCGTGAAGTGAATAAAAAGAGATGAATTATGTTTGATTAATTTTGACTTGTGAGTTTGAGGTGAGGTGCCGTTTGTCACCGGATTTTTTTTTTGTTTATTTGATTGATTAGCGAATTTATATTTACAATGATGTTTCAGAAAGCAAGCAGATACCTATTTTGGAAAGAATTACCGTACGAAGATGTTGAATAAAGTTTGACGGGTCATCTAAGTTTTAAATAAATACAAAAATACATAACTATATTTTTTCAGTGATGTTGGAAGTAATATTGTATTAATTTAAACTTTATCCTAATTGATCCACTGCTTAACAAGGATTTTACCCTAATCTGATTATAGACACAGAAACCATTCCTTGTTCCAACGATCCATATTTTCCACCTTTCCCGTGTGACCGCCTCTTTATTTGTATAAATATTTGTGACATCGTTTATGAAAGAGGTTTTTTTTAGACTTGTGATTTTTCTGTTGTTTTATGAGATGTCCAAAAATTGATCAAGTTTTTAGTGAACAAGTACTTTATTGAAGACTGTTGTTGAAAGATGATATTGCAGAATCGGCCGGTCTCAAGTCAATGTCATCAAGCCATCCAGTAACCAGCGTATCAGGCAGGTCACACTTGTTCCTCCAAACTGGTTTTCACACCACCTTTCCAGAGGGCCTACCTGCGTTTATACTTGATTTTAGGAGAGTAGTTGGACATTGGACAATCACTGAATCAAATGTATCTACATTGAACCGCAATCAAGAGAATTTTTCAAATGAAAAATTTTTCTCGTACCAAATCAAAGAAGTCTTTTTTAAACGGTAAATTAAGAGAAAGATCAAGGATTGCAGAAGGAGTGGAAAAAAGCACATGTCTTGGATACGTAGTATTTATTTTTTTATAGATACACATTTTTTTATAGTAAACAAAATAAAAATAAGATTTCATAATGTTTTTGGAATTGGAAATATACTTTACAAACAAAGACATTGAGAAAACATTTCTAAAATATTATGAAGCTCTAAAGGTAAAATTTGTTAACACTGTGAATACTGTGTGATACTTTGGGTCGTTTTGTACTACGAAAATCCACCACGAACTGCATACAAATCAGCTTGTGTTTTCCTTTTGTCTTGTTTCTGCATATTATACCTACGATATACATACTTACGTATTACCTACCACTTTTTCCGTTTCGCGTAATATGAAATTTTTATTTTGACAAAATAAAAGGTGACATAAATAAATTATTGTATTTCACAAAGCTAGACAATAAAAGGAATACCGAGATAAAATACATTATATTAGTGTTTTATCATACGTATAAATCTTCCATATGGTCACGTGATGCGAAATATAACTAGACCTTCTATATGGGTTAAAGTTGAGGGTATGATCAAGGGAACGAATTCCACGATGCATGAACTTTGCGAGGATTTTACCAGTATGGTTTTCGAGGGATCGCTTTCTACAACGGCCACAGTTTCGCGACTCCTTGAGGGCCTCGGTGAGAGCCCTGGAGTGAATGACTTATGTTGTTGGTGGTTTTGGATTGGGTTGACTTTTGTAATTTGTGTGTCTGGGTGTGTTTGTGTAGTCATTTCAACTAAATTTAATTAAAAAAAAATAATAAAAAATTAAAAAATAAAAATGGAAAAGATTTGACTCTGGTATGGGATATGATGGTCTGGTAAGTCCAGAAAACAAGATCATCACTGTCAATAATAAAAATCTCGAAACAGTAGATGAATATATATATCTTGGGCATAAGATAAAACTGGGTAAAGAAAACCAAACTGCGGAACTAGCAAGAAGAATAGGAATGAGTTGGGCAGCTTTTGGCAGACTTAAACATATTATAGAAAATAAGGACATCCCAATCTGTCTGAAGAGAAAAACGTATGAAGCATGTATACTGCCAGTGACTACATATGCACTGGAGACCATGTCCCTCACAAAAAGAAATGCCGAAAAACTAAAATGTATGCAGCGATCCATGGAAAGATCCATGCTTGGTATAACCCTAAGAGATAAAATAAGAAATGAAGAAATTAGGAATAGAACCAGAGTGGTAGACATCATGGATCGCATAGCAAGACTTAAGTGGCAATGGGCAGGACATGTTGCAAGACAGGATCCCACAAGATGGACTCCAAAGATTTTGAGATGGAGACCCTGGGAGAATAAGAGAGGCGTCGGAAGACCTCAAAAAAGATGGTCCGATGATATAGCCGCTGTGGGGGGGAAAAACTGGCTGCAAATGGCAGCAAATAGGAAGAGATGGAAGAGTATGGAAGAGGCCTACGTCCAGCAGTGGATAAATACAGGCTGAAAAGAAGAAGAAGATGGGATATGATACACATATTGATATTTTCTCACTCTTAAGTTACCTCTGCAAAATATGAGTTTTTACTTACGTTGGAGAGCAATCATCCAATGATTTATATTGCCTTATTTATTTGTAAATTGTAAATTACCTTAATTTGTAACCTTTTTTTCTATGAAATAAATCATTTTTATTATTATTATTTTATTATTTTAGCTGGCAATGGCTCATTTGCTTGAACACTACCGAGTAGAAGTACAGATGAAATAAAAAAAGAAAAGATATTATTATATGATATTAATTTATCTAACAAAATATGTTTTTTACACAATGACAATGTATTTTCATATACATAGATACCTGCGCAACTTGCTGGTGTAAGGTTAGAATTATTTTTATATCATTGTGGCTGCATCACCTGAGAATGGGTGCAAGCCAATAACCAATTGAAGAAGAAGAATGACAATGTATGACGATCAATAATAATAATAGGAATTTCCGCGGATATTCTTATCTCACCGGTAAGTAGAGGTACTTTATCACAGGTTCCTTGATGCAACTGTTGGTACGAGAAGAAATATCAAATTATTCACTCACTTCTCAACGTAGACTACAAAAACTATTTATGGGAAAATCAAACAATTCATTACCATTTTCCATGCTGACAGATTTTGCTGCTCGTTAAAGTATATTATTGGTTTTTAATTGGAAAGGAAGAAAAGTCGTCTACAACCTATTTACAACCTTTGTTACAAGGCCTAACTACACTCACTCCAAAGGACCAATCATCAGTCCTCAAAAATCTTCAGAAAAGAATGGGAAGATATGTGGATTGCTAGTACAAAGGCAGGTCACTATAAATCAATGCAACACATTTTACCTAGAAAACCGTGATTCCTTGGAAATCTCTTATCAAAATTTTGTGTCTACAATATGTCGATTACGGATGGGCACTGTTGCGTGGCTTCGCATCTTTACAGAATACGTGTTTTTGATTATTCTTTGTGTGCTTGCGGGTTAGAAGACGAAACAGTTGACCATACTTTATTAAATTATCCACGTTTTGATAATACCTTCGTTATTGACTGTCTTAATAAAATCAATATTACTTTCCCAAGAAATACTCTGTCTCAAAATTCTATTGAAATCAATAATTCATGTATTGCTTAAGTATTCCAATTTAACAATGAAAAGCTTTCATTTACTTTTATGGTAAAGTATCTACCTAAACTAACTATATTATTCCTGCATTTCTCAATTGTGAGTGGGATTGCAGAAAAATAAAAAAAGATATGTTTTTATGCTTACCATCGATATGTTGGAGTAGCAGACGCCCTTCTCAGAGCAATCCTGGTTGTCCCCGCAATTATCCGATTTGACAGTGACTTTAAGACGTACACATTGTGATCCCCAATTTTCTGATACAACTGAAATAAAAAAAATATCCACATAAATTAACATTGTTTGAAAGAGCCGAAATTTGATCTCAAATACGTTTAAAAGAAGAAGCGAACACCAATTCAGTTTTCCGAAGAGTGGTAAAAAAAATATACTTATGCATTTAAAAGCATTTAGAAGTATCATTTTGTTAACATCTCAATGCCCAGGATACTAAATTTAATGCTTCTAGTTCAAAGCCCTAGTAAAAATAAAATCTCTCTTACTAGGGTCTTAAACCAAAATAATGTAATTATCGATTATGTTGCTAAAAACATGTCGAAAAGACATTATTTAACACTAGCTTATACCCGTCTTGCTTTACGTTTTTGATTCCGATTGTCAGGCTTGATCGGTAGGTATTTAGAAAGGTTCTAGTCTAGCTTCCCATTGCTTTGTAGACCTCTATAACTGACATAAGCACAGAAAAAGAAGAATGACACTTTTAATGTTTATTACAATTTTGTATGAAGATCCTAAAAAATAGGGGTTTTTAAATAGCTCTAAATATATTAAAGTTAATGCAGCAAATTGTTTTAAAGAACCTTCTCCGGCATTTTGCACGGCTCTGTGCAGATTCATATCTGACGTAGCATTTGTATTTTGAGCGTGATGCTATGACATACGGTAAAAAGCAAATAAAAAAACATTTCTGAATTATTATGTAGATAGAGAAGGAGGGGCTAATGCGAGTTTTATTTAATTTCCCAATTTACCACGCAACTTTCTTATTTTTTTCTTTCATAAGAACCCTCTACTGATAAAAGCCAACACGACAAAAA
Organism: Mystacides longicornis; assembly: GCA_963576905.1. Lineage (NCBI taxonomy): Eukaryota > Metazoa > Arthropoda > Insecta > Trichoptera > Leptoceridae > Mystacides > Mystacides longicornis. The sequence continues at coordinate 30,263,306 of OY756426.1, read as the reverse complement.
AAGAATTAGTGAAATCGGTTCAGCCGTTTAGGCGTGATGCGATGACATACGGTAAAAAGCAAATAAAAAAACATTTCTGAATCATTATGTAGATTTACCACGCAACTTTCTTAATTTTTTCTTTCATAAGAACCTTCTACTGATAAAAGCCAACACGACTAAAAAAGAATTAGTGAAATCGGTTCAGCCGTTTAGGCGTGATGCTCCGACATACCGTAAAGCAACGACAAAAGGCAAATAAAAAAACATTTCTAAATTATTATATAGATCTGTACTCTCTCAAATTGAACACAAAACTACGCGCAACATTCTCGATGTTTTCTTTCATAAGAACCTTATCCTGATAAAAGCCGACACGACAAAAAAATGTTACATAAAAATGTTTATGTGTCGTATTCTACCTATTATTTTACAGTTGACTTTCGACAATGAAACTAAACGGAACCTACTGGGAAAAAAAGTAAGATTAATTAAATGAGAATGTACCTACTAACTTAAAGCGAAAATAAATGATTCGTAAGACATTAAATCCTAAATCGAAAATAAAAAAATCTTAATGGAATCTAGTCACCCTTTTTTCTCTTATTTTTTTTTCTAATGTGAGTTTTTTTAATCGAACTTTTAACGTCAAATTCAACAAATAATTTATATGTTTTTTTTTCTATATCCGGAACATGTTTACAAAATTTTAAATAAATATTGCATTCATGAAAGAGTGTTTTTTTTTGACAAAGAGTGTTTTGTGAAAAAAATTTTCGAACCTTCAACAACGACTACAAGCTGTTATCATATGGATACCACTATTCTAAATCAGAAGGAGATTTTATTGTCATCTAAATTCGCCAAATATAATTTTCCCACATGTTAGAACACAATCAATTTCAAAATAATTAAACAAATAAATAAGACAGAAGGTTGATATAAAATAAATTGAATATAGATATTGAATCATATTTTTAAGACATCAGAAACGAATGATGAATTATTGTGAATGATGAATTGTTGTAAATGATTGATTGTCAAAATATTATTACGACTGTTAAAAACCGTTGATGGTAAATTTATTTTCATTTCTTCAATCAAATTTTTCGTGATATTGTAGGGAACGTTTATTTTATTCAAGGTTTTTTGACGTTCAAAAATATGTGAACGAGAGTCGTTCGCCCACATTTTGCAACATTAAATTTCAACTAGGGCTCTTTGAACAATAATTGTCAGTGTGAAGCAGAAGTAGTGCTCACGCTCGAAAAATGCTCTTCAAACTGCTGGATAAATAGAGAATATATGAATGTTTATTAAGTTCTTTTTCTCATTTTATGTTGGCATGTTAGCCTCATAATTTTTAACCTCGTTTGCCTCATGTGACAAGGACCTCCAAATCCCTTTCCATCTTTGAGATGATTGTCCTGGATACCAGTTTAGAAAATACTATCTCTAGCTGGCTTTACGGATCTTGTGTCCACCATCCTGGATAAACGCTTAAGTTTTCTTCTCTGGCGTCCCCATCATACAATATATTATTGCACTACGAATACCCTTCAGATCTAAACAACTATCACGAAGGGTTTACCAAGGGTATTTATGAGAACATTGAGAACCTTTATTTTGCTGGTTCGAGACTTTTTGTTCTGGCAGTTTCGGCAATTACCTAACTCTATTCAGAACGCTATAATTAGGCAGATGCATTGGCTCCCAGGGAGCAGTCCATCGTCTCACAAGACAGTAGACTTTCAAAATTATAACGTTTATTAATTTGTACTTACTTACTCCAACCTGCCGTACCCCACATGGAGAACCCTAAACAGGCTGAGAACAGGAGTGTCGCGCTGCTATAGTAACCTAAAAAAATGGGGATACAGAGAGGACGACACTTGTGAGTGTGGGGAAGTGCAGAACCATGACCACCTTCTGGAGTGCCCGAATGTTGGAGAGGGGTGTACACAGGAGGACCTTGCTGATGCCAATGACAGGGCCATACATGTGGCCAACCACTGGAAATTCTTGGTCTGACGATCCGGATTCAGAAAGTAAGTATTAATTTGTTACAACGGTAATAATATTTTCAATGTTCTTAACTGACACATTTACCGCTGTTTTTAGGTGTACCGTATTCCTAGAAAAATGGTCCAGGACAATATTAGTAGTATTGTGTATTCTTACTTTGCTTTATATTCTATTTTTTCAGATGGTAAATTTTAAGCCTCAAAGTACTTCTGAAGAATTATGGGTATACCACTGCATCATTAACGACCACAACGTTCGTGTCTATATTGCGCACCAATGACTCATGGATAGAAGAAGGACTTTCCTAGGACATGTACTAAAGATATCGAAGGACAGTTGGCCGAAGAGAGCGCAAATAAGACCTCAAAGACAGCGACCCTCTCACACTGTTTCGTTTTTTTTTTCGAAGAAGAACTGAAGGATTCTGATGCTGTGCAGGAGGAGGTTATTGAAGCCACATAAGATCGAGTTGAGCGGGTGGGTCTTGTTGAATCCCTTTGCTCTTTAGTTGAGTCATAAAGGGAGTAAGTATGTCATGTTTTCAGGAGGCCAAGGCTCGATTTGAGCTGTAGTCCCATTGAAGAAGAAGATGTCATGTTTTATTGTGTAATGTGAGGTATACAGTTCTAACTGTTGCTTTTTGAGAAAGCGAAAATAAATTAACCAACACTAGAAATATTCATTGAATTCATCGTACATAATCTTTCAAAGAATAAGACTAATATTTTTTTGCAGGTCTTTCAGGCAGCGTAGGTTTACGTAAAACAATATGAAACTCAAAACAATATTTTTTCTCATATCTTCTGTTTTGAATGACAAAAAAATAAGGGAAAAAATCGAACGGTGAGATAGCAATGGGGAAGATAACAATAATTCCAAGTTACTCCCCTCGACTGTGGAACATACGCAGAGGCAGAGAACGAAATCAACGGAATCAGTGTCACATAAAGAAAGATTTGAAGGAATTTATTTATATTGGAAAGATCAAACTGTGACTTCATAAGAGCGGGGAGAAGAGGGATGAAGAAATGAAAAGAAACAAATAAAATATCTAGAGCCTTCAGGAACAATGGCGTGTAATAAAAGTAAACATTTCAAGTTCAGATGAAAGAAATATATCTCAGAAGTCCTTCTCCCTTGTGGAATCACCTCTTAGAAGGGACTTTAAAAATCTGTCTAGCGGTTTGAGTTTATTATAACTGTATGGTAAGAAGAAATATTAAAGTTTCAAAGAAATATTTTTATATCGGTCCGTAGCTCAGTATTTTAGTTGAAACACCAACGGTGAAATATTTTTCTGTGTTAATGCTTAAATATTAAAACTAAAAAAACCAAAACTACCGACAAACGTCACAGTTTTTATGAGTTTTACAAAAGTCACGTGCTACATGTTGGGACTATTTGCAGAAGCATATCATCTCTCTAGTATTATTTCTTCTCAAAGTTCACAAACCCCCTAAACTAAAAATCTGATGAAAAAAAAAATGATAACGTTTTTACAGGCTGGCAGTTGCCATTCGCTAAACTTTATCTATATTATTCCGTTTAAAAAAAAAAGTTAAAGCAAAACATTCAGGATATTATGAAATTTTAACGGAGTTTCATATTAAAATGTACGCTATCCGTTCAGTCGATGGGGTTTAATTGGCAGGAAATGGCAATTTCGAAAGCGGATACACGAATCAGATGGAAGTGATAGCGTCATCCGTGTATTCGCTCTACACAATTTTGAAATATTATATTTCAACACTAAGTAATTAAATTTTGTTAGTAATCTGATCATATTGGCAGTTTGTTTCTATGTGGATTTACGTTGGTCGTTGCACGCAAAAAAATAATGATCTTATTTAATTGCTTGCAGCGTTATTCCTCGAATATGCGCAGTGCTACTAATAAAACAAGGAATAAGCTATAAAAATAATAATTTCCATGCCAACTTTATTCCAGGCTAGGTGTAAGGAAGGAATAGCGAAATTTTAATGAGACAGACTACCACTGCACTCTTCATATTCTTACGATAACAAACAAGGACGACGTCCACGGACGACGCACAACGCGTGTGGACAATGGAGGTAGGGCCTATCCATAGATCTACTTCTTAAAACTTAATTCCACTTTTGGGATGAATTTAAGGAGATCGAGTGTTTTTATCAATCTCGCGTTGACTATTCAAATGATTTTAAAAAACGATTTATCTAATGAGACCTTGATTTATAATTTTTTGGTTTGGCGATAAAACGCGAAATACTTACATTCCGAGTCCGGTTCTTGGTCTCTCCGGTGGTGGAAGGATTGGCCGACATGATGTCGTTTCCAGGGACGCCCGATCGCTCTATTACAATTACGCGAAATTGTAGGTATGTTTAGTTTGAATTTGAATAGCTTATCGAATTTTCAAGTGCTTCATTTACACTAGTATCGAAATTATTTTTATTATATGGACAAGTTTTTAACTGAATGCTTATTTTGTTGATCAATATTTAAAATCTAAACGAAAAATGGGTAATCCTATCGTTTCGCTATTAATATGAAAACTTTTAAAAGGCTTTTAAAAATGCCGCCTGCAAAAAGAATTTCCAATCGGAAGCAATATTTATAACGGATTGATGAAAAACTCTATACTTCATAAATAGAATATTACCTTTATTAAAAAAATTCACAGAGAAAAAAAAGGATTGTTTCATATGCAATCCTTTTTAGAACGAAAAATGTTAAATTCAAATTGTTATTTCAGAGCTCTTTGAATTTTTTTTTATATTTTAGATACTATACATGTACATACTTATGCGCAAAATATAAACATAAATACATACAATATTCAAATATTCTACCTTTAAACTCCATTTAGGAGCAAAGAGAGGCAACAAGAGCCCCATTGCGCCTGATCTTGCGCCATCACAGGATGGAAACCACAACCCGAAACCTTACCCCCATCTCTGAAGGGGTTCAGGCGTTTAAGGCTTATTTCTTGCACTTTTTCTGACCCTTTGGGTTTTAAGTACGCGAGGTGGTCATCCCCACCGTCCTGATCTGATTTTTCGATTTCATTCGGCAACCCCACGCTAAAAACAAACATTCTTTATTTTAAACTAACCTAATACTTTCTTTATAACCTAACTTAGTGGCATATTGTGTAAAAGCAAGAAGAGCCTTTTCTTCTTTGGCCAGTTTTGAAAATAAAAACAGTTCTTGTTGATTGGACTTTAGTTGTTATTGGTTGTTTGTGTCGTCATTTTGTTTTTTATGTGCCTTGCCGTAAGGGTTCTTTTATTTAACATCTAAGACCCCTCTCCTGGTGAAGTTTCACACTGAACATGGTAGGTATACCCTCTTCCCCTTATTTTTTTTTTAAATAATAATATTTGGACAACTTTTATGGCGCCTTTTAGTGAAACAAATTCACCTCAAGGGCGCCTCATACAAAAAAAAAAAGAAAAGAGTAATAATCACCATTAGGTTCGTCAAAATTTAGTAAAATAAACAATGAGAATTAAATTTTTGTATTAAATAATACACGAGGTATACTCAAAATACCTTACATAAGTCATTTTTTTTAAATGAATCTGTGCTCACTCAAAGTAAACACACATACACTCCTTGACTCTTTCACAGTAAGGTACTGAAAGCTTGTGTCGTGAAAGAGGAAGATGGTCGGCACCTGGGATCGAACCACGATGACGTCCGCAGTACGAAAGCCGGCGTTGTAACCGCTGGGTCACCAACCACTTCGATACCCTGTGATATTTTGTAATTTTTTACAATCCCTGCTCCCACTCTTTTTCAACTCTCTTGATGGACCTAGCCAAAAATGCTACCTCAACAAATTTGGAAGACTTACATAGGTAAAGAAACAACTCTTGTAAAATTATCATTTACTTAATAAGTATTCGATCAACTGCATTGTCGAAGCTTGATGGGAGTAGGTATAAGTGAAGCGAACCAATTAATAAAATAAATTTAAATATTTTATATTATGTAAATATGTCATTAGTTCAAAAACAGACACAATCATTATACCTATAGAAAATAAATTTAATACTGTTTAGGAATAATATATCAATACGCACTCGAATTAAAAAAAAAATCCTCCGCCCATATTACGTTTCACAATTCCGTTAACTTTATGGCGGGTTCGTTTTTATAGGAGCTTTCTCCCTTCTCATTTCCAAAGAGCAATGACCGAATTCAATAACAGATACAAATAATATTTGTTAGATTTCACAGAACATTCACATTTGAAACGTTCTAAATTCAAATATTTTTCTGCCGTTTGAGGCTGGGTACTCACTTGAGTCGCGAGCGCGTGTCGTTGAATCAGTACATATTATTAGAAAGACGCATGTGTTCCACTTATACGTTCGATTTGCGAACCACGTATTGATATTTTGATAAATTCATGCAAGGCTCGTGCTCGCACATCAAATGAGCACGCGGCCTTACTGGACTAGCTCATGTTCGGATTTCATTTATATTGGTATTACCTTTTGTCCGTGTCCATGTTTAACGTCCATACAACATTGATGATAATACCTAGGAGAACTAGCGTTTTAGATATTTTTTTAATTTTGTTGTTTCTATGTGCGCTGTCTACCTTACAACCGAATATTTTTTATTTATTAATTTTCAGTAAAAAAAAAAACTCTACTCACCATAACAGCTTTCTCAACATTTGTGTATACAAAATGCGAAATCCTCACGAATTCTACAAAGAATTTGAGGAGATAATAAATTTAAATAATAATATGAAATAATAATAATATTATGTAGATTAAGATCTCGCTTACTTATGAAAGATATCGATTGGTAAACATGTAATCGAAGCGTATTCAAAAACTCAAGACTAAAGAATGAAAGTTAAAATTTTATACTGAATGAATATTACGTATGTCGAATTATTGGCAAACTTATTTTTTTCATGTGACTTGCACCCTAAATAATGGATCTAGTGATGCAGCATTAGCGAACGTTGTCAAGTACTCACTTCTAAATATATCCTTCATAACATAGAAAACCCGTAGTGGTCCAAATAAGGCATTTAAAAACGAACACCATTGGTGTTAAGTTATTAAAAAAATATTCATTTAAACAAATTTACTTCTGTATCCGTATTCTAAGTTCTATCGGAAGGTAGTCACGGAAGTAAAGTGAATATTACACGATACATTTTGTATGAAAAACGTGTATAGTGCCGCCACAAGGACATTTCTAGAAACAAAAGCGATTTTCATACCGTATATCGTGTTACTCACTGTAGTTCCGTGACTTATGATAAAACTTGGAATAGGGATAGTAAAAAATTAAAATTATTAATGAATATTTAGTGAATACAGCCAATGAATAGCCATCTATGTACATACTAAGTTTGGACTGTAATGTTCAGATATGGAAAGTTTGGTAATTTATTCAACTTTTGTGATACAATTAGAGGCAGATGGTTTAATATGGCAAATGAAACAGAAAGAAAAAGCAATTCCTCTTTATCTGCAATGGATTATACCGGGATAAGTTGGAGGATTACGGCTCCGGAACCCGAGCTCACCAAAAAGTTGGATCCCTTCGAAATACCTTCAAATCTACTTACGCTGTTTCGACAGCAGATAGATTTATTTCTAACATTTTATTCATCGTTTGTTTTTATTTTACATTAATTAATAAAGATGGTTGGTACAGGTATTTGAACCTGCGACCATCGGTATTCATTCAGAAAAATGGTTAAAAGTACCACTCAACCCATATTATCTTCCCAGACATAGAAATACAACAACAACACTCCCTTTTACACCCTACTCAGGGGCGTAGGGAGGCAACAAAAGCTCTCCATTGCGCTCGATCTTGCGCAATGTTTATGACCTCCTCCCACACCATGTCCAAAATCCACAGCTCTGCTTCGAAGGAGCAGAACACAGTTTGAGAGAGTCTTCGAAATAGAAATAACCGTAAGATTTTCACGCAGAGATTAACCATGGAGCTTTTTTTCATTGTAGATGTTCATGGAATGGTTTTTGTTTTGACAGTGTCAGCTCTAGATAAAATGTGTCTTATAATAGATAGGACCTTTTCTGTCTGTCCTCATATCGTTTCTTCATTATATGGCATATTTCAAGCAGACTGCTTCTGAGGCAGCTTTATCAACCTGAGACCTTACTTATCAGGCAAGCAGGTTACATTGCTATTGACTGCAAATCAAAGCACTTCAATAACTCGCCCATCCAGGATTTTCTCCCGTTTTAGAGATATAAACATCTGCTTTAACGTTATACATAGCGTTATTGACGCATAAATTTATCACCACGCCTTGTGATTAGATTTTGCAGATATTTTTTGAATATCAACCTCATTCAACTTCAAATAAACCACTTTATAAGGTTGTGTGTGCATATGTCTTCACATAACATAAGGTTCAGTGTTAGCAGCTGTGTGTACATATATCTTCACATAACATATTTTTTTCGTATCTAGATATTCAATTATTTAGTTCACTACTAAACTACGATCAAAAAAATAAATTATAAACAAAAAAATAAATATATTGCATGAAAATAGTACAATAATTTTACATTGGCATATTAGGTATTCCAGTGTTCCAAAAATGGAACGGTTAGGAAAATGCACATAAAAATACCTACATATTATAGTCAACTTGATTTTTATTATTTTTTCTATACTAATATGTATATAAAGAGGAAAGATTAGATTTTTTGTTTGTTTGTTTGCATCGAATAGGCTCCAAAACTACTGAACCGATTTGAAACCTACAATATCGGCGGTGAACATAGGCTATATTTAATTTCCAAAAAAAATTGGGTAACCTACGAAAACTTCAATAATGTAACCCAAGGTGTAAAAAATTTACCTAAAATATTCTTTTTATCGCGAACGCTGTGAAAACTAATGATGATAGAATAAAATAATGTACTACAATTTTGTAGAAGACATCATTATTTACAAAAAGTATCGCGACAGCATATGTCTAACTATTATAGTTATGCCACAATAAGTGTTTTTTATTTTTAAAAAAATCAATAAAATGTCACCTCTAGAAAAGGCTCTTTATTGGTATCTTGGTATTACTACTTATTAAAATAAATTAGTTCATATTCAAGTCTGCTTCAATATGTTTGTATAACTTTTTGAATTATTCAATTCGGACATTCCATTCGAAAGCTATCACGAGTTTAAAAATGTGAGTATTGGAAAAAAAAGCATAGTCTCTTATCATCTCAACTTATCCGATGCAGAGTGCGTACGGGAGCGGGGAGGGGACTGAGGAGGGTCATGTCAAGTTTAGTAGAAATACCGCGCAAAGTAGTCACGGTGGTAAAGTGACGTGACACGATACATTGCAATGCAATTATTCCAGATTAACATATGCTATATAATATTTTGAAAAAGTTAGGGATCTGTATGAAAACTTGAAAACTAAATTATTTTTAAGATTCTATCTACCCGTGCGAAGCTGGGGCGGACCTCTAGTATAATGATAAAGGAGACCGCAACAGAACTTGTAACACATTATTTGGAAGTTAGTTACAATTGGTAAAAAATATACTGACGTTTTACGAAGAGCAATGTTTTCCACAAAATCTCCCATAAATAATGCTTTATAACAGAAAAAAGCACACACGAGTATCTTGCAATAATACCTCAAACTAAAGCCTATTTATCGAAGATTACAAACGTAAAAAAATAAACTAGTAGCGCAGTTCCAAAAAAAAAATTATCAACTATACCGTTCTAAAAATGGAACACTGGGAAGATATAAGTTAATATTTTTTAATTGGCAGTGAAGTATTGAAACAACAATTCATTTTTTATAATTTTTTAATTTTATGTCAACTCATGCGGATACCCTCTCTTTGCACAAGCTGGTACAAGCTTTAAGAGAGAGGAAACGTTGTATTTTATATTGTTATTTGTTCAAATATATTGTAACTATTTTAACTATGTAAATGATCTCAAAATAAATAAAATAAAAAAAAATAAAAAAAAAATTCTTAAAAGAAGGTCAAGAGGCCTTATTCGTGGAGCGCTGCCTCTTATTGTGCCTCATCTCCAGAGGCCTCTAGCAGAGGGACAGGGCCCCGGCTCCTGCCCTCTGCAAGAAGTATCCTTAACTGTCTCTTTGATCACCCCGAAAGATAATTCGAAACAGAATTCCCATCTACCGATTGAAACAATTGCTTTTGGTCATGTGACCGTATGTTAGCTTGTTACTTAAATGGTTTCCCAGAATATAGAGTAAATTAGGGACAATTCAAACATTACTTCTCTAAATCAAGAGATTCTCCATTCTTAGGATTCTTTCTATAATCCTTTAAGTCAGTGGTTCCCAAACTTTTAATATCGCGTACCACATACGAAATTATAAATCAGTAGCGTATCACTGACAAACAAATTTTGAGAGAGCGCGAAATTTAAAAATGTTTTATCTAATTATTTACTTTGTATGTTCTATGACCATGGCTGCTAGCTAGGGATTGCAATCCGGAAAACCGGATCCGGTATTCCGGCGGATCCGGCATCAATATGCTCATATCGGATCCGGCGTAAATTGACGGATCCGGAGATCGGATCCGGTTTATCATATCAAAGGATTTTTCAACAAACTCAACATAGACAGAACTCGAACCCGTATCCCTAGCAATTTCACAGGGTCATTGTAGGTAAAATTGTGGGTACCCATAAAGATAAAAAGAGAAAAGGAGGCAAATGTGTAACACTGAGCGCAGTGGAATGCTGTTTTTGCTCCTTGTGCCCAGTGTAGGATTTTAAAACTAGTGCATGTTTACTGATCGTATTGAAGGTATTGACTATCGAATGAAAAGACACCTGTTAGAAAAATGGTGAAAATATTACCTATACAATTATTTAGCCAATAAAATATATATTAACCTTTTTAAAAGCAAAATAATTGTGATAATTGTCTGCTTTTTATTAGATTAGTTCGGTAATTTCTCAAAGACTTATTCTTGATAATTCCCGGTTATAGGTATTACTCCTGGGACGCGCATGTCCAACTGCTCATCCATCTCTTTGGTGCTCGTCCAAAGGTCTGCTGGTTGATGAGATTTCATCCTCTTATAATTACCAGAATCACCGTATCCGTTCTGTTTACGTGGTCTTTCCAATAAGGCCTTCTATTGCTACCCAATTGCCTGACGTTCTCGATATCGCAGAAGCTCCGAATCTGGAGTTTCTTACTCTGCCTCGAATGGTTTATTACACTATGGGTTGGTGATTTTTTGAGAATCTTTCTTTTTCATGGTGTCGGTTTTAGTTTGCACATCGTAAATCATGATCAACCAAGCAGGTTATATACATATGTTACTTATTTTCGATGAATTTCAATTTGGATTTTATAAAACGTAATCTAATTTGTAATTTTATTTAAAAAAAACCTATTTTTTATAGTTTTTACTATTTAAAAGAAGTCATACCCTAATTAAATTAATTTCGTATAAGTACCGTTTTATTTTAAGCCTTTATCATTGTTAAAAATGTTAATTCATCAAGGTTATTTCAATCCGGTCGGATCCGATCGGATCCGGCCGGATTGACGAAAATCCGGTTGGATCCGGCCGGATTCAAAATGAGACCGGATTGCAATCCCTACTGCTAGCGTACCACCTTAATAATTGTCGCGTACCACTGTTGGTACGTGTACCATAGTAAGGGAATCACTGCTTTAAGTAGTCTACTGAGGAGGGCGGGGGTGGGGGGGGCTGTCTTCAATTTATCTGACATGATGTATTATTAACATGAAAATATTTTTTACAAAACGAGAGATCATTCAAATGAACCTCACAATAAAAACAACGAACCACCAGCACTAGGTTACAATATAGACCTGTGTTGAAATATCAAGTAAGTGTATCACCCAAAATAAGATGGTTGGTAGCCCAGTGGCTCAGTCGATGGAAGTACAGTCGAATCCCGGTGCCGACCATTTCCCACTTTCACCACATAAGCAAGTGAAAGATTTCGAAAATATATATTTGTGTTCATTCGAAGGAGTGCCCGAATTCATTCAAATAAAATTTTGTTCAGAAAAAGTATTAAGTTAGGCACCAGGGTTTCAAAAATAAACTCCAGTAAGCGTTAAGAGAGTTAACCAATCACTTGATATTTTTACTTTTTTCACATATTATTGTATTGAAAATTTAAGTCCGTAATTTGCAATATTAAAAAAAAAACAAAGGCTTTTAATACCGCTAAAAAATGAGTGGATTACAACATATTTCTAAAATGCTTCACTCTGTAGAGCCTCCATACGTTAACAATATTTCCTTTTCATTATTTTTTTGTCAGCCCGTTAGATAACTCGATTAATCTCCTGAGTATATAAAATGAAATTAAAAATAAATATAACGTTGTGATCGCAAATACACCAGGACAACACGACGGGTCGCTTGTTCCAGATTTAAAAAAAAGAACCTTTTTCATGTTTTTTTTTTTTTTTTTTTGCCCCAACTCTCGTTTTAGAGGAACTAATCTCACCGGAGCTTTACGGAATTTAATCTAATAACGAAGGAAACTTCGTTTACATTTAGTACGTGCTTCGTGCAACCAATTAGTCTGAGAGTTCAGATATTTATAACCAGGTTGACCCTTTGCCGACAGCGTATTTGAACTGATCGTCTACCATAATTACTAGTCGTCGACCAGTGCTCGAAATTCGACCATAACTTATTCAAATTATAAGTTTGAACATTTTTAAGGTTCCATATTGGTGAAGACTGAGCGCGAGCTATTTCAAAATTTTCTTCCAAAAAGCATGACATGGATACTTTTGTAATGTTGATAGGTAGGTATGTACCAAGTTTTTTTCTATTATTATCGATGTTTCTTTTTTTTTTTATGAATCTGTGCTCACTCAAAGTGAACACAAATAAAAAAAAATCTAGTTTAGAACTATATTATGGAACATTTAATATGTAAAAGGCCTAGGCCGTAGATTTCATAAATAAATAAAAACAAACAATATTAAACACACCATTTCCCGGAGTGGGTAGGCAGAGAGAACGGACTTTAATTCTATCCTATCCAGAAAAACCTATTTCACCTCATTCAATAGAATAATATTTTTTCACGTAAATTGTCTCCTATTCCTTGTATTTCTGACTTGATCCTTCTTGGACGGCTTTAATATGATCGATCGGTCCACGTCATTCTAGGTCTGCCATTTAAATTCCGTAATACGTAAAATAAGAAAAAAATAACAACTAATGACTCTAAAAATTCATTACTAATGTTCGATTTTTAAATGGAACAAACCACTACGGGCTTACGACCGTCTTCTACTGTTATTTCGAAGGCTGGCTTAGTGTGGTCACTTTACGTTAACAACGTTCGCCATTAGGTGGTAATGTTTGTCTCCGAAACTCTAAATCATGAGAATACTCAACATGTTCAACATGTCGAAAAATCTCATGTATGCAACAAGTAGAAATTTAATAATAAAATGAAAAATAGAGATAAAAGTTGGAAATTATTGAGAACAAGAGAGCTACCAAATTTAAAGAATGCAACTGCTATCATGTATTTGGCGCCAGGATATGACTATATCCATTTTTGTTAATGTCTCATATTTATTGCCTATTGGCTTTGTTGGTGCACAACGTTCTAATTATGTTTAGACTCTTGTGACCTTTTCAGGACTAGATCTTAAAGAAAAAATAACAACTAATGACTCTAAAAATTCATTACTAACGTAAAAGAACATTGGGGTGTTATGACACGTTTTTAAATCATCGAACGCCCAAAGGCCTTTATTATTATACAACTAATCTGGGCTCACTCAAAAAAATAAATTTAAAAAACAAACCTTGTGGTTGGCAACGGGATTCGAACCCACGACCAACCAGTTTAATATCAAAATAATATTAATGGAAGATATTCACAATGCGACAAATCAAAAACAACTGCAAAGAAGTGCAAAGGAACATAATAATATTATAATTGACTTTAATTATTATTTATTTTAGGGAGCCTCGTAGCCTGTAATTCGATAGGTGGGGTTGGCCTCTTGCGAAGTCAACTAGATATCTCTACCTTTTTCGTGGTCTGCCGGAGTGGTGAATTAAATGGGGTTGGCCGTGAAATGCCATGTGAGGATCTCTAGCTAGATGTGCCTACTCCTCAAACGCGCAATGCGCATACCAGAACTCTCTTCCTTACCTTCCCTATATTTCTATAGTTTCGACCTCGCATATTTGCCGTATCCGTTAATCTAATTAATTGTACTAGTGGTCGGCCAGTGCTCGAAATTCGACCAAAACTAATTTAAATTATAAGTTTGAACATTATTAAGATTCCTTTATGAAGACTGAGCGAGCCCTATTTCACAATTTTCTTTAAAAAATAATGACATGGATATATCAAATGTTGATATGTTCAAAGTTTTTTTTCTATGGTTATTAAATACAAAAAAATATTAATCTATTCTCAATTTGACCACAGATAAACAAAATATCTGTGTCAAATAATGTCGCATACATCGAAGTGTAATGTATCTATTATTGATTTAATTTATTTTTATACATTATTTTGAAAAAATTTTAGCCTTCGCCACCCTTTCTCTATATAAACTATAATTTCACGAAATTTCATACTCCTCCGTCCGCGCACAATTTCCGTAAATAGTCACAAAGTACCTATATGTTAATATTTAAATATTGTGGCAACAACAACAACCGATTATTGGCCGGTTTCAATAACCTATCCGTTGTAATCAGTTAAACGCTATCCGTCAATTAACCGCAGTTAATATTCTATCCTTATCCGCGTTTCAATAAACAAACAACAGATAGATAGTATTTATGTCAGTTACCATGGAAACTATCCGCGTTTGATCATAGAAATTGTCAATACTTCGTCCATGTCAATTTTCGAATATACCTACGTCAGAGTTTCAATATCAACAATATTATTATATTGTCTATGGACAATATAAAACAAATAAATATATTTAAGGCTAGGATACGTACCTTGAAGATGTAACTCGTAAATTTGGCATTATTTCGGCCAACAAATCATTTACGACGGTTTTGGTTAACCGAAACCTGACAAGAAAATCTTTGTTCGACAATATCGACATGAAATTTATCCGTGAATATAACATCCGGGGTTCTTCTTCCTCGTCAGAGTCGAAGACTTCGTCTTCAAAAATAACTCCAAATCGCTCTCGTCACTTGAAAAAGCCATTATTTTAAAAAGAAACTTGTTGCTATACCAAATACTTGCCGTCGAAATCGGGGGATAGGAAAAACAAACCGCCGAAATCGGGGGTTAGGAAAACCATAGAAAAAACAGTAATCACAAATGTCACAAGCTACTAGAGATAGATTATTGAAACGCTTTATTGCCGATTTCTATACAAATCATATAATGAAAGATAGATAGAAAGTTTAGATAGAAATTCTATCTATCCTTTGTTTATTGAAACACCAAAGTGTAAAGATAGATAGATTTTTAACCATAGATAGCAGATAGATAGGTTATTGAAACCGGCCGTAAGAGTGTAAACGATTCTAACAAAAAAAAAAGAAACTACCTAATGTTTTTTGTTATCTATTTAAAGTATGATTTCATTTCTTACAAGTTGGGCAGTTTAAGCTGTGTTCATAAAATGACAATCTTTGAAATATTCAAACCGAAATGAATTGCCCGCAATAAAGTTCCCGCATAACATAAAATGCAAATGACATTTCCGATTGCGTTTAAAAAGAGTTGAATCCACAATAGGTATACAAGCGACATGATGTTTTTTTAAGGAAAAACACGCTTTGGATTTAGTCTAGTGCAGGGGTTTCCAAAATGTGCGCCGCGGCGCCCTGGTGCGCCGTAGGATGTGAAGAGGGGCGCCGTATTCTCCTCCTCTATCACTATCCGAAAGGAGAGAACTGCAGCGTTTAGGAAGAAACTGCAGTTGTGGATAAAAAAAACTAAATGAAAGCAACGGTCAAAATTACCTCTCATAATTGTATAAATATGCGGTTTCTAATGAATTGGTCGACTCACAAGACCTGCAGATGGCCCGAAGTCGAAAAACCTATCAAAGCTCACATAATGGTTTTCAAAGTACTTTGCAACTGATAATGCCGAAAAATTTGCGTGGATCCATGATCCTTTCCATGCACTAGCTTCGACAGGATTATATAGTCACTACATACCTATTCCAAATAGTTACTAAAGTAGGACGCCGTGACAAAATACTAAACTTGTAAGTGCGCCGCGGGGAGAAAAAGATTGGGAACCCCTGGTCTAGTGTATTGTATTGCAGGGAACAGAGACATGTCGCGCTTAAATTCACGGTGCTGGAGATCGGAATGCAATTTATGGTTTAGTTTTTAACTTAAAAAAACATTGGATGTTTTTTACGGATGGTTGATTTTGATATCCTTTTACTTTTTTGGACAAGAGTCGAAATCATGTTCAAAAAATTTTTTATGCCTGTTAGAAAATATACACCAGGAGCTTATTATCTTGTGCACTTTAACATATTATATTGAGCAAAATCGTCATTTTTTAATACTGATTTTTTTTTTGAAAATGAATCTGTGCTCACTCGAAGTGAACACAAATACATTTTTGACATCTTTCACACTAACCAAAGGGTTGTGCCGTGAAAGCGGAAAATGGTCGACACGGCCGGGATTCGAACCCACGGCCTCCGCACGAAACAGCGCGAAAGCCGACGCCGTAACCGCTGGTCTACCAACCACCTCGTTATTAAAAGTTGATTACTATGAAGAAGTATATAAAAAGTTGATTTTGTTTTATCATCGTGTAGGTGCGGAATTGACTGATTTTGAAAGCAATTTACTATTCTTAATACTTTTGTACACAATATGATACTACTATTTCATTTTTGCCAAAAATGGACTTGACTTGAATTGATAGTAGATATGTATTTACCTACCTGTCACCATTGTATACAAAATAATGTTATCTCCATTTAGTAGGACTTAAAAAATTCACATAAGGCACATGTTTAGCCTGCTTATTATTTTTTTCTGTCAAATATATTTGGGCCAACTGAATGTAACAACGAATACACTTTTGAAATCTTGTTGTGATTGTATTGTGAAAGTTGAAACGGTCGACACATGGCTTCAAAGTTTGAGCTTACGACCCTCAGTACGGGGTCTAGGAAAATTCATCGCGAACAATTCATCATCAGTACAATTCATCGTGGGTACAATTCATCGCGAACAATTCATCAATCTATATTATAACCTGTCAAATTGTTTATTACCTAAAAATAAGGTAAAGCTTTCCACCCCCCAATCCCCCTGTTTAACTACGTTCCAACCTTAACCTAACCTATTCAAATCGTATCTAAAAATAAATAACCTCGAAATCATTAGGAGTGACTAAACTGAAATTTTACCAAAAATAATTACACAGTTATATAAAAAAGCCCAGAACCCGGAATCGAATTGCATTCTTAAAGTACTTGCAATGAATTGTACGGACGATGAATTGTTCGCGATGAATTTACCGGCAACCGTGTAAACAAACATCGTCGACTAATACCGCTGGTCTACCAACCACTAAAACTTCAAATACTGCATACTGTAATCGCATACTGTAAATGGTCTTTGACTGCGAGAAGAACTTATTTGTCTATAGATCTTACGAGAGCTTGAGTCAGTGACAAAACTCTTCGGTTGGGTTCTCCATTTCTTCGGGCACATCAAGAACAGTTTTAAAAATTTAAAGTGAAAGTTGCAAAACGATGGTTGGACAAAATCAAGGCAGAATTAAGGGTGGCGAAAGTCAAGGTGATGGCATTGTTGCAATCATGGACAGTTGTAGAGGTATCGTCAGAGACGCGAGACCAGTTTGGCATTTGGTCAGGACCCCCAGATAAGAAAAAACGGACGATAAGAAGTAAATTTAAAGAAATAAGTTAGTAAAAAAAGTGTCCGTATATCCAGCAGAACTCATTAATTGCCTGAAGAATTTTCGAAACAAAAAACTGGTTCCGATATTTTAACAAATCCAAGATAAACTGGAAACAGGCAAGATTAGAATAAAAGAACATTAACAGTTCAAAATGAAAAGTCCGTAGAGTTGTATTATAGTTTTTATTTGCTAAGGAAGGACACCTCAAGCGACGCGACGCTTGGAAATTGGAAAAACTTGTTTTATTCCGCGAACAGAAAACTTTATAAAGATTCGAACAAGATTGCATCGACACAGCGTTAACTTTCAACACATGTCAACGTTAGAAAAAAATGTATAGATAATGTCGCTGTTCGAATGTAGTGAGTGTGCATTCAATAATGTGCTTCAAAATAGTTGAAAGTGTAAAATATGAAGATGGAAGGTTTACTCCTTTTCATATTGTTTCCTGTGAAAAGCTGATTATCCCTTTTTGTCTTTCGAGGTGCATGTTGTTCACATGCATTTCGTGACAGATCTTGGGTTTTCACTTCCATACATTCAGTGTAAAAATTGTTTACTTTGCTGTTGTTTTTTTATGTATACTCTTTTGAAATGTTTATATGATGTGCCATCAGACGGGTCTAGAAAATTCATCGCGAACAATTCTTCGTCAGTACAATTTATCGTGGGTACAATTCATCGTCAGTACAATTCATCGCGAACAATAATTCATTGTGAGTACTTTTAGAATGCAATTCAATTCCGGTTCAAGACCCTGTATAGCAAAGGCGGGCAACCTTTTTTGGCCCGGGATAGATTTATAATTTTATTTTTTTTCACGATCGAATTCCCCCCCACCCCCTACTCATTCAAACATATTATTGATCTTTGCTGCAAACCAATCCGTAGGATTGAGACTGCAGAAGAAGATATGATTATGCTTTAGTCGATCATTTATTTTGAAATTGAGAGAATCTTTTGGAATCGACTAAAATTGCTTCGGGTTCGACCGGTCGAACGCCGATTAGCATTGTCTAATAGATGAAAAATACCCTGTTGAATATCAAGTACAAATATATAGAAATGGTACTTACCTATTAGCAAATTGACTCCTTCTGTCAAATCTTTATCGTACAACGTGACAAGTTTCTTCCCATCAACCAGTAAGGGGGTTATGTCGAGTAGTACTCCCTCAGTAACATCGCAATGCTCATGACCTTGTCTTGTCACTTGGTAGACCGCTGTCATTGGTGCATGGTGCATTCTGGAAAAAAAGAGAAATACACTGTTACTAATTATTGTTTATAAAAAAATATATCAGAGACTTTTAAATTTAATTCTTTCATCTAAAAAAGGATATTTTTGTAAATTATAATATGTATGTAGTTAATTTTAGTATATACAAATACCAAAAGTAGGGGGCTTATTCATAAGACTGCGTACTCATTTTAGCCGCGTGCACGAACCGTTGCACCAACATTATCAAAAGGTCAAGTGTGTACCCGAGTACCCGGCCTTTAATATGCAACCAAAATTTAGTTCGGAGCTTCAAAAATAAACTTTTAAATCATAATAATATCTCGAATGCACCTTATAAGTAGTGTAAAGCATCGTACTCACTTGCGCCGCGAACGTGTGACATTGCATCAATTTAATCGAAAGGTTAAGTGTATATTATTGTGATTCAAAAAAGCGAAGGCGAGCGGTACACATGCATCCTTTTGATAAAATTGATATAACGATACACGTTCGCGGCGCAAGTGAGTATCGAGCTTAAAAAACATGAGGGTGTTAATGTAATTTCCCTATGGTATTTCATTAATGTAGCACCTTTGTCCAAAAATATCTCATCCAAGCTTAACACCCACATAGCCTATTTAGTGACTTCTTTGTAGCGTTGGGTAAGAGTTGTCCCAGCACATAAGCCTCAGATAAAATTACTCATTTCTTGAAGATTATTTATAATATGAAAGAAAGTCGGGTTATGGCGAACACTTATAACTTATGATGCTTGGTTTATTGGTTTCTTCTCCGCTCCGGATAACAGATTAATTATTAAAAATTTATAGAAAATGATATAAAATATTATATCAAAGATAGTACTTATGGAACGGATTTTCAGTAAACAACAACGCCACCTGTGAAAAATTCCATAACAGCACAATTTTTATTTACTAGACAACTTTCAATTCAATTTGAGGCGGTTGGTAGTCGGCGGCTTTCATGCGCACAGCGTATTGGAGGTCGTAGGTCCGAATCGCGGCCGTGCCGACCATTTCCGCTATCGCGACACAAGCGTTTGCTTAGTGTTTATGTCAAAAGGTTCATTTAAAAAAAAAAATATTTCGAGCTTTCAGAAATATTTTTTTAACATTCAACACATATTTTAAATCAATATTTTTATAGTAAGGACGTCCGTCGGGAAAGCTAGTTATTATGTAATAATTCTCTTTCATATAAAACCTCAGTTTAGCTTGGAAAAACTTATTCCGTCCATCTCGAATTTGCTTTTCGTAAATTTTATTTATAGACTTGAAAAAAAAAATTCATTTTTTTATGAGATTAAAAAAATAATTAACAAATGTATTGAATTCCTACCGGGAGATGGAGTAGTGGGCGTTTGTTGAGAATTTAAGGAAATAATTGAATTGAAACGTACTCGTCCGGGAACCGTTCCGGAAAATAAACAAGTAGTAATTATTAACGTCAACTGAGAGATGGTTCCCGGAAAGAAAAATCATACCCTTTATATAAACATTATAAACAAAAGAAATAAATTAAAAATAATTAAAATAAAAAAAAAATGTACCTATTCAAATATTATTTTTAGCGGGTGTTTATTTTTTCGCGTTTATTAAATTGTTATTCGGAGAATAAGTAATTAACAAACGGTGTTTTGAGCAAAATAGATGTTCTATGAATTTCTTCGTGAAATTAATTTGTCTCAGTTAAGAAATTTCCTTTTGTTAACTAATTCATTTTTTTGTTATTAATATGAATTAATTTTTTTACAGTTCTAAGAAACACTTTTGGATTGAAGCTTACTTAGTATATGACAACCCCTTATTTAAAAAAAAAATAAGAAAAAATGCTAACAGCTTAATAAATGTGAAATTTTCTAGGAAGTTAGTAATGGCTGATTCACGAATGGTCTATTTTCCTAGGAATACGGTACTCCTATAAACAGGGGTTATTAACCCATATTATGTTATTACATATTATGTCAGTGTAGAAGATTGTTCATGTTTGGTTACAAAAAACATTGTCGCAATAATTTTGAAAGACAGCGGTCTTGTCTGACGGCCCGCCGCTCCCTAGGAACACGGAGCATAGCTAGGACCGTCATAAACAACGTAGCTTTTAGGATCATCATAGAAACCGTTCTAAAAATGTTGAAAAAACAATGTGAAACCTTTTCTATCTTAGTGTTATTTTTGGCTAGGACCGTCATAACCCAAGTAGCATAATATTATAAGGCCTGATAAGTTTGTTAAAAGGTTCTCTATAGCCTTCATCAATACTTGGAACCTTTCAAAGTTCTCTTGTTATGCTGTTTGGTAACCTACTAGAGACTTAATAAGCAACAAATTAGTAGGTACGGTAAAGAGAGCTCAACTATAAGGGTAAAATTTAAAAAAGGAACGTTGTAGGAACATAATAATATGTTACATGACATCTTAATAAACTTTAATAAGACTGCACGACCACTCTCATAAAAGAATGGTCAAAACAAAGACTAGTAGAAATCTAAAAGTCACACATTACACAGATTAAAAATACCTTTGTATTTAAAAGTAAATACAATGA
Source organism: Mystacides longicornis (assembly GCA_963576905.1). Classification (NCBI taxonomy): domain Eukaryota; kingdom Metazoa; phylum Arthropoda; class Insecta; order Trichoptera; family Leptoceridae; genus Mystacides; species Mystacides longicornis. Next base: position 30,241,604 of record OY756426.1, on the reverse strand, counting down.
AATCACGAACATAGCTGTTTTAATCTAGAGAAAGCTTTGCAACGTACAGCTTTCGCTGAAGAATTATAATAAAGGTTTCATACAAAGATATTCGAAAAACTATGTATGTAGTTATCAGAAACAAGAACATCAATCTTGTCAGTGTCTAAAACCTACCTACTTTTAATACTTTGTATAAACTCTTTATTAGGACTTTAAGTAGCTACCTATTAACAATATAAAATTAAATTTCAACCAGTCACTCTGAATCATTCAGCAGTGGTAGACAATCCAAATACAATGAAAAATAATATCACCATCAACACTTTTGTACCTATACAAAAAGGTCAGTATATCTAGCATAACTTTACTTTGGGCATTCTCAATATGAGACGGAATTCTAAAACCAGAAACCGAACCCATGAACAAAAGTGATCAGAATAAGCTTTCAATATCGGTCATTGATAAATAGAATTCGATGTGGTCAACAAACTATTGAACTCACTTCATTCAAGTTGAGAAAACTTCGTGCTTCCATATAAAACATGCACGGTTACCGAATGTCTCCAAGACTTTAATTACATTAGCGAAGTATAATATGTGGGATTGCACGTATGGAGAAAGGATTCTTTTGAGATAATTTTTCAAAGGAATTTTTAATCTGTAAGATGTCATTCCCATAGTATAAAAAATACAAAAAGTGACTTGAGTCATTTTCATTATTAAGTCGTTTGCGTGACTGAAGTTTTAAGCCTTTGAGGATACTACAAAAAAGGACTCTTAAAAGAACTTGGATGTTGCGGAGAAGTTAATTGAAATTTAATATATATTCATACCCCTTTATATCTCTACATATGTATAAAAAGAGCTCTATTTACCTTGGTCATTGAATCAAGCGCGAAGGGCTGTACCTATTTCCCTATTTTTACTCATAGTATATGGAATATACATGAGTCTTGTGATCGGATTTCAAAAAAAAAAAATTCGCTGAAAGTAATTTTCTCGACGTTTTCGAGGGTGTAGATTCCAAAAATGCAAAAAAAAATTTTTTTAATTTCCGCGTACCCGTACGCGTACGCCAAAAATGTGTGCGCACCCATAAATCATAGTAATTCTGATCCGATTTGATTGAAATTTAATAGTAGAACGGTTAGCCCCTCGATGTAGATGAGTCAGTAAAATGTTGAGATCTGTACCTTCAGGGGAACCCTCTTAAAGTATCCAAAGAAAATTTCACTTGTTCTATAAAAAAGGCTAAAAAAGAAAAAAAAAGTCAGTCTTCTCAAATACTCTTATGAAAATAATATGTACCTACCTATATTAGAAGGCAGCAGGGTGATTTTTATTTGCAATTTTAGTAGCAATGAATGCAGTATTCTTACGATTCATTTTAAAAGCCAGTGTTCGTTACCAGTTTGGGAAATACTCGTACATAAACAAATTGATTATGCTGATTGGACCAAATTTATTTTGATGCTGGTCTGAAATATTTAAGTTGATTTAATTGAATCAATCTCTAGAACTGTTGTATCCTACATACTTTGATTTAAAAAAAACTTTTTTTTGTTTGTTTGTTTGAAAAGCTCATTGTTTATGAATGTTCCTAACGTGTCTGAAGCGATCATTCAATTAGGTTGATTAGCAAATCAATATAGGTAATGGAATTAAGCTAACTTTGTGTCGGTATATTTTATTCACAAAAAAAAACAAAGCAATACATGGTACCTTTGTGAATACAAAAAGAGTGGTACATTTGAGACTGAACAATACGTTATTTAGTTTGATAATTGAATAAAAAAAATCGTTTGTACCAAAGTAAGTTAAATTTTTATTTTATACAATTGAACCGGACTGAAGACTGAATTCCCCTGCGTGTAACCTTTTTTATATAAAAAAAAACAATAATGAGAAACAAGAAAAGAAAGAAAAGAAACAAAACGTTATTTAGATAGAAACAAAAGACTTCAAAAATTGAAAGGTTATTTCGTTAGATTTTACACGTCCCTTTGATTCCACAAAGATTTTTACACTCACTAAGATAGAAAAAAGGTTTTCTTGTATTTTGTAAGGTTTAAAAAATAACATTTGAAAATTTTGTTTAAGAAATTACCTACATGGCTTGAAAATAGTTAAAATATATAGAAAATTAATAATAGACATTTACTCAATCATTTAACAACAGGTCTATCAATTATATTTAATAAATTAATATGAAAGTACCTGAATTTTATCAAAATTCTACCGAGGACTTCTGATAAAATTGCCATCAATTTTCATCAAAATTTGCTGAAAATTTATTCAATTCTGCTTTAACATGGAACTACTGGGTTTACATTAAAATATTTTGGACTGAAAGCGATTAAAGAATAATTTTCATCATATTTTTTATCATATTGGAAATTAAAAACGATTCTAAGCTTCAATTTTGACATTCGTTCTCCCTTTGTACCCCAATAATCTTAAGGGCATCGGAAGGCAACAATAAGAACTCTCCATTGCGCTTGATCTTGCGCAATGTTTATGACCTTAGCTTGTTATACCAATATATTTTTATAACCATTAACAAAATAAATAATTGCATGAAACAGCACCCACAAGCATATCATACAAACACAAATAGAGGTTTTCTACTTAATAAAAGTTATTTAAACAATTAATATTACCTAATAGATATTAGAAGTTGGAGTTTAGAGCATAGACCGCAAAGGTTCACAAGTTTTCATTAGAAGTTTCCATGCTTTCTTCCTTTAGGAAAACTCAAGTTTTAACTTTGTTAAATGAACAAAGCCCATATTTCAAGAGGAGGTTTTAATTTGTCAATAGAAACTATTATTAAGAGCATGGCTACGGCGAACCAAGGAAATAGGTTTGAATTATTTATAAGTGATTCAAGTTGTCTTCGCCAGAGTTCAGTTGGTGCTTACCGACAGTGGAGAATCTTGTATACTTTATCACATTATGAAGTGCAACTACTACCGTTCTATTGTGTATCACAAGTTATCGAAGAACTTATTCACTCCTTAGTGATAAAGAGCTCTAAGTACTCGTCGTCAGTGAAACAAGCGAGCGAATTTAACTCTTCAAATTGAACTTTATTATTATGATATCATTTTATTACAATTGAAAATGTTATCCCTTACGTTTTGTCTCACCCACTTTCTCTTCATTATATCAATTTGTGGCGAACTTCATCTTATAATTTTGTTGGACAAGTTTGGATGTTTAGAGTATTTTTAAAACACAATTTAATGAACTGGATAGAATTCTGCCTGTTTTATTCAGGCGAGTAATTTTTAGTCAATCTGCTCTCCTGAGCACCAAAGTTAATTCTAGTAGGCCAATTGGGTGATATAAAAAGGCATGGTAGAACCTTATTAGGTGGGAGTACGCATCCGAAGAACAAAGGAGTTTGAGACCATCTTTAAGGAGTACAAAGCACTTCATCACTCTGTGTCCGTCCATTGCTTAACATAGACCTCCTCCCTCTCCATCCAGTCATTCCTGTCCTGAGCCTCCCTGATCCATGTGCGGCCCGCAATTTTCGCAATGTCGTCCGCTCATCTGGCCTGGGGCCTGCCGAAATTTCTTCTGCCTTGTCTAGGCTACCACTCAACTACTTTTTTGATCCATCGGTCGTCCGGGCATCTGGCCACATGGCCCGCCCATCCCCACTTCAGGACGACAACTCTCTCAACTCCATCACATCAACAACCCTGGTCTCCTCTCGTATCCATGTGTTTGTAATTTTGTTTCTTAAAGAAATATCCAACATCTTCCTCTCCATGGCTCTTTGTGTTACTGTCAGTCTGTGTATTATCCTTTTGGTCAGTACAGCTGTTTCCATACCATAATGTTAGAACTAGGAGGACACAAGTATCAAACAATTTTTTCTTGTGTGGATGTGAGACTTCAGGATATGTGAGAGATCGCCAAATGCCGAATTGTTGCATTGAATCACAATTGTTCAAACACACAATGAGTAATTAAATTGTTTACACATGACCTTTAATCAGGGTTTAAAACTTTATAGATGGCTTCTATTCAATTTTTGGGAGGGCTAGATTAGCTACAAGACATGTAGTATTAAAGTATCTAGCTCCACCATTTCATTAACATGACAGCTAATATTAGTAGAATTAAAATATTAGACTCGTGCTGAGAAAAAAGTTTCCAGATACCTACTAAATTTTGGAAACGACCTCTTTTTAAGAAAAGTTTAGAGAACAGTTAAACAAAGTTCTAGATACCAAATCTTAATTTAGATTATTTATTATTTATTCTCGATTTTTCTTTCATCAGCCGGTATTACAGTACTCACCTTTGCGCCGGCAGATGTAAACAAAATATAACACAATCAGAAACTGATTAAAAATAATTCACTCAACAACTATCCATGGTCTCATTATATAAAGATCACAAATATTCAATGAAGTGTGAACGAAAAAAAAGAGAAAAACAATACGACATTCGAAACATAACGATGGCACCTCATCAGCCGTCATTCGACGGTCGACGTTGACGCCATCTATAAGTACCAAATAATATTATGTTTAGTGATGTACCACATCGATCCACCATCGATACATGGCACACAAAATGTAATACAATATTTTAACACTGATCTACAAAACAAAAAAAAAACAATAATAATAATTTCAATTAAAACAAAAATGCAACAAGACACCTATGCAATCCACAAACTCAGTGTACTAGGAACAGTGAAAAATATCAATATGTGCTGAAACATAGTTCAATAAGCGGATGGCCTTGCCCATGGGGGAGTCCGCAATAATGTCAGTCCTACCATGTGATGGGTAAAAAAGAATGTGTCGACGCGATTTGTTATATGAGTCGGGAACAAACAGACTCAGTTCCGCCAATACTTCATGGTTGCATATGATGCCCCTGATAATTTTGAAAAAGTGTCTGCACAGGTAATCGTTTCTTCGCGCCTCTAAGGTCGTTAGACCGAGACAACCATTTATGTACAGCGAAGGATACAGATACGGATAGTACCCATACTTCACCTTATAAAGGTGCCTTTAATGAAAAAGCTTTCAGCTTTTAATAATAACGTTATTTTCAATTAAGTACCTAAGTTATATATCCAATAAACAGTAGTACCTACGACCTACACATTACTAGCGTTCCGTATATCAAACACCGTTTTCCCACTTTTCCGTAACATATAGATTTTTTTTACAAATTTTCCTGATTGAATAATGCCTTCATTAGTCTGTGTATCAAAAATCACAGTGATACTACCAAAAAAGTTTTATCCGTAACAAGTGGGTTTTAATGAAACTGCTATCACGTTTTTGAATTTAAGCCGTTATTCCCACCTCTAGACTGAACACACATTTTGTATAGAACGGTTCACACCTACCCGTACTCGATCGTTTCAGGTAAGTTTAAACATCCCAATACAAAATGTTCTGCCTCCAGAGAAACGAATTATTAATACCTAATCGGACCCGACAAAGGACGAGCGGGAACAAGATGTATGGCAGAAGCTTTTCATACAATACCCCCTATTCGGATTTTAGAACGTTCTTATTAAGAACGTTCCAAATGATTTAGAATTAAGTTCACTCGAACTAACTAAAATTCTTATTCGGAAATATGCCGTGTTCTTAAAACCAATATTAGTTCACCTGTAATAGGGTGATGATCTGTCTCGATCGGTAATAGGTTGTCTCTCCTCTCTCTGGTAATAGGTTGATCTCTCCTACCTCTGGACCCTCTTAGAATAGATTTGTCCCTCTTTTGGTCGAAGTACTGAGGTGAGACCTGATGAATAGCTCCTCGGTTTACCCTTGATGATGGTGTTCTTACATCTCTCTTTCTGTGCCGGCTTACTCAGTAGAAATGAGCATTACTCTTTGAGTTCTCAAGGATTCGATGAGTTCGAGTGATTAGGAAGACTGATATGTATAATTTTAAATGTTTATTGTATTCACCAGTTGAAATTAAGGTTTACAAGGCAGATACACAATACACAGGTTACACTTTCAATTAATTACAAGTTCGTTCAGGGCTCAACTTTCTTAGTCTGTTATTAAATAAGTTCTTTAACAAATAGTCTGTTTCGTTGATCTTAGCACAATAGTTACATGGATTTTTATACTATTCCCACTGAGATGGAAAAACTAAGTTTCCACTCTTGAAGATGTATAATCACACAGTCACTATATACAATTTAATCAATAATGAAATGTCTATTGAATCTATATTTATTTGTTTTAACGATTTCCCTATTTATTCTAACACTCTCCCCCGACGCAATGTGCGCCGAGGGGAGGAAAACCACGCACTTGTTAGCAGAAGGCTGTCTGTTCAGAGAATGAATGCGCGGTCTCCAGCGCACATCGGGACATCGGGGTGCAGCGATGAGGAAGGATGCAAGGGGTATGAGAGGGGGGGAATATCCTGTTACAGAGGAGATTCGGCCTTGTAGGCAAATTTAAGAAACATTACTACTTCACAAAACTATCTGTCTCAATATCGAGTGGCTTAATTACGATTACTTCAGAACTAATTTCGTTCCACACGAAATTGTCGAGACCCTTCTTGAAGAAATAATTCATACTATTTTTTACATATTACAATACCCTCTTTCTAAAAGAACCAAAAAAAAATTATTAAAAAAAAAATTCCTCAAGTACTGATAAAAGGTTGGCGATCCCTGAACGAAGAGTTAAAACTAGGCAAGTATACAAAACAAAAATATTATCGAGATTATCATCATTCTTAGAATTGAAGTACAGAACAAAAAAAAAATTGGTTGGTTGGTTGGTTTCATCAGCAAACAGTAGTTCTCAAGAGACCGACCTCTCAGGACAATAAACAAAATAAAATTAAGTACAGGGGTGATCAGTCCCTATAAAGTCCCCAAGAGTCGAACTCCATTGAAAGTTTAGGACAAGGTATATGAAAATCCAAACCAATTGAGCCAACCATATGTTCATCAAAGCATCAGTAAAAAAAATTAATACAACTTCTTAAAAGTATTCTTAAATACTAGATACATTTTACAATATAAGAATTGAAATCCCTATGCTGTGTTGATAATAGACTTTTAGTGTTTAAATGAAGTTAAATTGTCTTAACTGTAGTTCCAAGATGACTACAGTCACACCTCACTTATCACTTTTTATTTATCACTTAGATGTTATACACAGCCTAACACGAGTACTCAACTCCAATGGTTTTTGAGAGAACTAATTTATCACAAGTACAGCCAGTTACAAGTCAAGGGTTTCATAACAAAAAAAATTAAAATAAATTAAATCTATCCTCTGCTGCCCAAGTAAAATTGCAAGAGGTTTTCGAGAGATGTTATTTCGTCGCTAGCATCACATACCGATGTTTGGTATATATAATTTTAGGCGCCATTTTGTCTTTACAAAAAAAATAAACAAGGATTAAGACAAAAAGAAAATCCATTATCTTATCACTAACAATTATTACTCATCTAGACTTATCTAATAGTGTCATGCTCTTACAGCGTCCCGTAAGATCATGAATAAATAAATAACTAAACTAGGTGTCGAGCTCGCTAACCTAGGTTTATGTCTAATAAATATTTATAATACAAAAGGTAACAATCCTTAATAATCAGTCGTTCGCACTAGACTAACGGTATCATACAAAAACTAGGGTTGAGGTACTTTCTCTCACCGTAGGTACCTATTAATACAAGTTATTACGTGGAACGATAGTTACGATACGATGACTATCCTTAAATTATTTTATTTATATACATCTTGCCTATATTAGATTTTATTATATACATAATAGGATCAACAAGGTCCACACGTACTATGCGTGAGGGCAACTTGACTATCAAATCTACTACCACTGCCGATGGAGATAGGGTCTTCACGAATCATACGGGAAAACAACCTAAACACCATAATTCAAACAAAGGAATGTGTTCTAAGCCCATTTTGCTATAATGCCTGCGTTCTATCTATAGAATGCCAACACTGTTTAATAAGAATGTATGCTAGACCCTTCGACCGAGGTTACGATAATTTCGTACTGTACCTGTCACAGAACTCAACTTGGAATCCGAGACGCACTCAAAAATACTCTATTCAATTTTCTGGGGTCTACATATTGTTTGGAGACTCTCAACAACACAATATGCCTACTCGATACGTAGTAGCAAACCTATTTTATAATATTTTACAAACAATATTTAACTAATTCCTTAAACTTTTTATATCTAGACTTTAGAAATATATACAAAAGATTTTACCATACTTGTTCGGAGGCTCTCAACAATACAAGATGATTATTCGATATGTACAAACAGAATTTTACTATATTTAATTTTAATTTTTACAAAATCTAATCAGTCTGACGCACTTCAGAATTTTCTAGCACTAATATCTGTTCGGAAGCTCTCGACGAAACAGGTATGCTTATAACGGATAAACATAATAACATTACTATATCTTATTGTGAACATTCAGACCGATTACTATACTAGTTTGCTATATCTAAATGACATAAGAGTCATACTATATTAGTAAATCCTACAGTTTCGTAAGACAAGGGCGAGAACAATCGTCAGATACGCTATGTGCGAATCATAATGAAAGATCACCTATATATAATACAACCTCGTGATACGAAGAGTTCGGACGAATAACCCGTAAGAACAATCTATCCCATATCAATCGAAGGATGTACAAAACAAAACAAAAGTGAATTCTAAGCCCACTTATATAGGCTAGCGCGCATAACATTTTAACAGAAATGAAACACACACAATTTTCATGTAAACTCCATACCATTACGGGTCTGTAAGCATGCTTCAAAGCATCTCATATGACCTGGCAGGATCACAATACTCTCGAACATTCGCAGGGAAACTTCCGCGAATTTTTTTGCAACAGCTCCGTCAATTTCAGCTGACACACTATCATGTGCCCTTGTTGCATATAACTCTAATTATCAGGGGACACCTATAGTGGCTCGTGATACTTTGTCTATTTTGAAGGCGACCTACACTAAGTCCCTTAACTGTCCTAGAAAAAAAATAAAAAATATAACAAGTGTGTCCTGCTGGACACACCTAAAGCATACAGAAGTACGGTAATACGCATTACTGGCGGATTACAAAAACTTACTATGAGTTACGGGCTACACTAATTAATATAAATTAGCCTATTTTATATATTTAACATTTGTACAATACCTAGACAGAATGATTTACGACATTGTGCCATTTACTTATAATGACGTATTTATATACAATTCTATACCAATATCCTAACATAAAACAATGATGAACAACCAACAAAAACAAAAAAAAAATGAACTACAAAAAAAATGGAAGTTGTTTCGTGCCGGGTAATTTAAGAATGGTTTATTCCAACCTTACTATCTCCTGAAACAACAAGTTAGACATAGAAGGTGGACCATTGGACAGTAATTTCTGAAAAATGTCGTCAGCTTACTGCCCGCTGATGACTCTCAAAGATGATTCGCATAAGGCGAAGTCCACAGAGCACTCCTTACATAACTTTTTATCAAAACTGTACAATAATAAAACTCTTTGTTTCATTCTAAAATCCTTCTAAGGACTCTATCGGAACTCCCACTCAAACGCGGAGATTAGTCTTTTAAAACAATAAGCATAACCTGACCATCAGTCCAAGTACCTAAAGAATCAATATCGGAAAGCGAAGACATTGCCCCAATTCAAAGTTGCATTGGTCAATGAGGAAGAAACAAAACAAGTTAAAAAAAAATATATTACGTGAATATTTCTATCAAGTGTGTAAAAAAAAAATGAATTCAACTTCACATTTCTAGCATTTTTCGTTAGTGCGCATATATCTATATACCTATAAGTATGAAGTGTGTATGCATAGGTATGCCATCAACACATTCAAACAATAGCGATCGGTTAATTCAGGGAATCCAAAACATTTTCTCACTGATGACCTGTCTTAACAAAATTTACGAATAGGATCTAATCACAAATGAGTAATACCAAAAAAAACTTTACGATGCCGAATGACTATATTTATTATATGAAACGTTTCTGCATCCAAAACTGCCTATAAATTAATTACTGTTTTTGACAAAATTCGAATTTGCCTTTTTACAAAAAATATAATGAGAAGTGGCTCTAATCTCAAAACTAATTTTATCTTTTACGGGTTTTCTCTAATATCATTCCTTAAAGCCATCCATGATCGATACCATTACTCTAAGCAAGCCCTATTGTCTCTACACAGCAATCCCAGAAGTGATGAAGTCACCCGAAAAAACAATTGAAATGAACCATTCAAACGTGTCGATTTCCATTACCATACATAGAATACAAAAAAAAATTCTAAATTGAAACTAAAGTTGGAGAATTTTGGTTAATGGTACAAATGAACTCCGGTGTATTTGTGCGCGCGTGGTTCAAATGTCTATGTATACGTGCGATCTGGCCTCAAGGACATGTTACATCTTGCCTCGTGCGGTTTGGTAAGTACCTACGTTCACAAGTCTTTTCCTGCAGAGAGTTTCTCTTTCCTAACTTTATGACTCACACTTTCTAAGGACAAATTATTAATCGTAAACAAACGACTATTGAAATTTATTTAATATGCAAAGCTAAATGGTTTAGATTTTACGTACTGCACAGCGTAGCTCTATAGTCTCCCGTGGACTCAACTAGGGTCCCTAAATTTCAAATTCTATTGTTGATTTTTCACTGGACGAGTCACAACTCTGGCGGCTGTCTACCGGAAATATATTTCAAAAGAATTTATTTAACTATGGGTCAATCTACAAAACCAAGATAATTACTCATTCTTTACACTACCTACTGTTATAAAAATTCGACAAACAAACTATGCAAATCTGGAAGGAATGTACCTACTGCTGTGAATCTCTTTCATAAGTGGAAAACAAGCTGGTTGCCTCAAGCTAATCACAATTCCAAAGATGCTCATAATAATAAAAAAAAACTATTCTTACTTTCGTGATTTCGAAATTATTTTACTGAACTGAACGCTATTATAAATTTTTCCGTTACAAAACACGGTAAGTACCTAACTTTGACCGCGTCATATTATTTAAATCGCAATTTCTCATGGCAACAGATCACGTGATTGCCCACACACAAACAGGCAAGCAGGAACCAATTTTACTATATTATCTAAATTCAAAATGAGCTACTAGCTTGGGTAAACTTAGTGCGGACTTATTTTCAAAAGTGCAATAACAAAGAAATGAAAACAAATTATTTTCTGAGCTGACTTCTACATGATACCTACTGTTTGTACTAAGATTTGTTAATTTGTAAGAAAAACAAATCAAAATTTCCGCAAACTATCTCAATAAAATAACAACTGTATTTCTCAACAAGTGGAAAAGGAAGCTTCACATGACATTCAATTATTAATGCGAAAGTACTTTCTCGTTGGTTACTTTGACCAAAAACTATTCTGGAGGACTTGTATCAATTTTAAAACAAAATTTGCAACAAAAAATTTCTAACAAACATCTTCACGACGGGCTCTTATAATTGTGCTGATATGCATGAGAAACAAAAATAGAACTGGTAGGCACCTATATGTACACTTGACCCCATTAACAATATTACGTTCCTTGAATCTATTTATGGAATAGGTACTCTGGCACAAAATTATAATAAAAATTATTGTCACAATGCAATTATCATTAAACAATTATATTCTGAATCTATAAAATTTTACTAATGACTTCTGGCTGACTTGCTATTTTTAATGAACAATTATTATTAAAAAAAATATTATTTATGTATATAAAAATTTTTACTTTTTGCTGTTGATCCAGTCTTCCAGTCACTCTGCCCCCGTTGTGGCCGCCAATGTAATAGGGTGATGATCTGTCTCGATCGGTAATAGGTTGTCTCTCCTCTCTCTGGTAATAGGTTGATCTCTCCTACCTCTGGACCCTCTTAGAATAGATTTGTCCCTCTTTTGGTCGAAGTACTGAGGTGAGACCTGATGAATAGCTCCTCGGTTTACCCTTGATGATGGTGTTCTTACATCTCTCTTTCTGTGCCGGCTTACTCAGTAGAAATGAGCATTACTCTTTGAGTTCTCAAGGATTCGATGAGTTCGAGTGATTAGGAAGACTGATATGTATAATTTTAAATGTTTATTGTATTCACCAGTTGAAATTAAGGTTTACAAGGCAGATACACAATACACAGGTTACACTTTCAATTAATTACAAGTTCGTTCAGGGCTCAACTTTCTTAGTCTGTTATTAAATAAGTTCTTTAACAAATAGTCTGTTTCGTTGATCTTAGCACAATAGTTACATGGATTTTTATACTATTCCCACTGAGATGGAAAAACTAAGTTTCCACTCTTGAAGATGTATAATCACACAGTCACTATATACAATTTAATCAATAATGAAATGTCTATTGAATCTATATTTATTTGTTTTAACGATTTCCCTATTTATTCTAACACTCTCCCCCGACGCAATGTGCGCCGAGGGGAGGAAAACCACGCACTTGTTAGCAGAAGGCTGTCTGTTCAGAGAATGAATGCGCGGTCTCCAGCGCACATCGGGACATCGGGGTGCAGCGATGAGGAAGGATGCAAGGGGTATGAGAGGGGGGGAATATCCTGTTACAGAGGAGATTCGGCCTTGTAGGCAAATTTAAGAAACATTACTACTTCACAAAACTATCTGTCTCAATATCGAGTGGCTTAATTACGATTACTTCAGAACTAATTTCGTTCCACACGAAATTGTCGAGACCCTTCTTGAAGAAATAATTCATACTATTTTTTACATATTACACACCATAAATATTATTTTGAATTATAATTGTCTATAGATTGAGCAAGCGCCTTATTGGTGATGCTGACAAGCGGACAGCCAATCGGAGAAGGCAAATTCAAACGAGCTCCATGTTCCAAGCAAGTTCCAAGTAACATGGTCGCCGGAAACTGCCGAACCAACCCGAAGTGTAACGAAGACGACTGTATGATTGCATTGGTGTTCAATGACAATAATTTTCGATGCTATTATTTGTATTACTTATAATAAATTCGGGGGAAATGCTTAATATTTTTAATAAAAATAAACTTGTTTTATGATTATTTTGTTAAAAAAAAACTTTTATCATAAAAATATCATCAGATATGTTTTTAGACGCATACAATTAGGTGTGAACTAAGATTAGGAACGTTTTGACAGATAAACGCACTAAAATTGACTTAAATACGAAATCCGAATACCAAAATGAACTAATTTCAAACCAAAGTCTAATTAGGAAAAAATAGGAACGTTATAAAATTTCTCGAATACCAATCTGGCTAACTAAAATAGGAACGTTCTTATTTTAGTTTAGTGCGCACTTAATTTGAATTGGAATAGGGGTAGTGTTTACCAAAAAAGAATTGAATCTAAAAAGTGTCAATGTAAGGTTATATTTCCCTTTCTCAGATAAGGACATTGAATTAGAAGAAATTTTATGTACTTTAATATATATTTTTTTAATTTTTAGTTCCCTTACGTAGACATTCAGCTTATAGAGAATTCTTTACAAATATTATAGTCTCATTAAAAAGGTGTTAATGCTAATTTAGTCAAGTGTCACCCACAAACCTCTTGAATTATGAAGACGATACAAAAACGAACTGAGAAAATTATTCAATTATTTTCAAAGCACTACTCGTCTATTATAAAGAACAGTTAAGGGTGCTTCAGTTTTGAAAATAATTTACCTTTGACTTTTCAGAGCCTGAAGTAGGTAGGTAAGGTTATTATCTAAGAAAAACTCCATGAATTTATTTTGAATAAATAGACTAAATTTTGAGATTGAACCAAGGTCGTCTCAAGGTGGATTTAAGAAGTCTTACGTTGAGATTTCAAGCAATTTCTAACAATCGCCATAAGTAAAGTAATATTTAATGATCTAATAATAAGAAATCAGAGACAGAATGTTTCTTTAATATTTTTATAAATCTATTTTTCTTTAAATTTTGTCTACAAAGATGCCTATATTTTCCTAAGATTTACGTTTTATTTCTCGTTATAGACGCCTAAGTATTTAAGTATATATCTTTGTAGGTACTAAAATAAAGTTTAAAAATTATCTTGTTAAGTTATAAATCGGATAGCAGTGGATTAAACGACATTTGATAAGCTAACAGCAAATCGAGAATTAAATACTTAAAAATTACCTGTAGTGCCAAAAGACGCCCTGAAAGAGTTATAACCAAGAAACGGCTGGTCACGTTATGGAGTGGAGAGACAAAATGTTATCGATAGAATCCTGAGTGGAGACCTCGTATCATATGATGATCAAAGAAGTTGAGAAGAGAAAAGAGAAATCAGGTGATTCTTTATAGACAACACTGAAAGGATATATCCAAAGGGACTAAAAGAAGGCCTGTGACAGGATATAGCTGCGTGAACATACAATAAATTATGCACCTAACTTGAAGACTAATATTGTTTTTTTGTGTTAATTAAAATGAATATTGATTGGTTGATTACAATTCATACAAAATGTTTTGATCAAATCGCTAAGATTCGAATTCAGTTTATTTTCAGATAAACATAAAATTAATAACTTGTTGAACATGGAGGAAGTACTTTACTTTTCATATCCAGTTGTGGTGGCAGACGGATTAGCCGGCATTCAGCCGTTTCCAGGGGACGCCCGATTGCTTTATAAAAACTCAATGGAAATTAATAATTAGAGAAAGTTATTTACATAATGAAATTCAAATAAAACATAAATAGAATCCGACGAAGGATATATTCCATCTAAACCTCAACTACCACCCAGAAGGCAGTCGGAGACGCGGGAAGTCTCTCCAAACTAAAAAAGGCTCTACGAAGCTGACTTTCAACGTGGCGTGGTGTTAGCTGGAGTGCGGCTACTGGGATTGCGGGTGACAGGGACTTTGGGACTCCAACTTCGGAGCGGACATGGACAAAGAAGATAATTTAAAAAAAAAGACGTTTCACTACAATAATTATTCATAGTTTCAGTATAACGAAACGATAATATGTTCCATGAAGTTCGTTAAACCTAATGGACTAAAGGTATAAACCTGTATTGTGCGAATGCCGGCATGAGCTCAACTTTGAACAAATAGCCTTCTTCCATACAACATCACCCCATTGTATCATTCTTTAACAAGTTATTACAGAAGGATAAATCCTATTCCATTACAACGTAGAGTATTATTACTTATTTCTTTGAACGGAAAATCATACAAAATAATAATATTCCCTTCTAAGAAACTAGTTATAATGTTTATCAAAAAGGCCATTCAATTTCGACCTTCTCTTTCTACTTAATTCTATTATACTTCCTAATCTATTTTCATTCAGTATATTTTGTATGATATTATGTTGAGTAATATTATGTTCATACAACGTACCAATGTACCTACCTACTAATGACCGGTTTCATAAAAAAATGGTGATTTTCAGTTTGTTTTAAAAATTAACGAATTGAAAGGGTTCAAAATAGACTTATGAAGGTTATTAACTTCAAACTGGGTATACCAGCTGCGGATGTTAACTATGATCATCTTCGCCAGGAATGTGATCTCACATTGCTATCCAAAAGGCGCATAGTACTAGCGGATATTACTTTCTTGCATATTATATTGATCGGCGGGCAGATTGATTCCTCTCGGTTGTTGTCTATGATGGAGCTTCATGTCTGTTAAAATTAATTGATCTTTGTAGTTTTTTGTTGGTGGTAAAATAATATCCAGTTTACTTTATTTTATATTTATTTTTTTAAAAGCTCAGCTACACATTTTTTACTACACACTCTTTTTATTACAAAAACAATCGTTCTAAATATTCAAATTATTCAAAGTTTAATCATAGACTAAAAACTAATTATTGTGTTGTCATATTACAATATAATAGATACCTATTATCTAACACCCCCTCTCAACACAATAATTTTTTATTACTCAAATTATAACACACTATAATAATATATAACACAACATATTACTAATAATCAAATCATTCCAATTTTTGGCAGCAATCTATTCAGGATATTCTTTCCAACTGGTTTGGTTAATATATCAGCTTCTTGCAACTCCGTATTAATGTATTTTATGTCAATTTCCTTTTTTTCAATATGATCTTTTATGAAATGAAACTTTATGTCTATATGTTTTAATCTCTTCTGTTCCGTTCCTTTTGCTACACATATTGTTGACTGGTTGTCCTCCATGATAACTATCTGTTCATTTTCTTGCATAAGTTTTAAGTCTAATAATATTTTTTTTATCCAAAGACCTTCACAAATAGCTTGACTTAATGCGATGTACTCAGCTTCTGTTGATGATAAAGCTGTACATGTCTGCTTTCTTGAACACCAGGATACTGCACATTGAAAAATCTTAAATATGTATCCAGAAGTCGATTTCCTATCTTCTGTATCCCGCCCCCAATCTGCATCAACATATCCCACCAGTTTGGGTCCATTCTTATATTTTTCATACACTAATTTTAATTCCAGCGTACCTTTTATGTATCTGAGTATTCTTTTCAAAGCATTCCAGAGTTCTTTACTTGGTTTACTCTGAAATCTGCTTAGAATATTGACTGGAGCACATAAGTCTGGTCTGCTCCCTACGGCTGCATACATTAATGATCCAATCAATTGACGGCACTTGGTTTCAAGACTCAAATCAATATTTTCTGGTTTTTCAAAATATTCCAATTTAGTGTTAGGGTCCATAGGTGTACCAATCGGTTTACATTGATCCATACCATATTTTTCCAACATCTGTTCCAAATATCTTTTCTGGTCTATTTCAATAATATTTTCATTCAGATTTTGACTTATGTTAATTCCAAGATAACATGAAACATCACCCATATCTTTCATTTTAAAGTTACTTGACAACATATATTTTATACTTTCAACTTTATTTATATCTGATCCAATTATTAAAATATCGTCAACATATACTAAAATATATAATCTTTCATCGTTATTAATTCTTGTATATAAGCAGTAATCATTTTGAGATCTAATAAATTTTTCTTTTGACAAAACATCATTTAATTTGTTATTCCAATTTTTAGGTGAACTTTTCAGCCCATATAAAGATTTTTTAAGTTTTAATATTTTACCATCTCTCTTCATTCCTTCTGGTTTATGTAAATATACTTCTTCGTGAATGTCTCCGTTAAGAAATGCACTTTTAACATCCATTTGTTGAACAATCATTCTATATTCATTTGCGACTGCTAATAGGATTCTAAATGTTGACAATTTTGCTACTGGTGCATAAATTTCTGATAGGTCATAATCTGTTTTTTGTTGAAAGCCCTTTGCTACTAATCTTGCTTTAAACTGCACAGATTTCTCATTTTCATTATTCTTAATCTTAAATACCCACTTTGTATCTAGTATGTTGTTTATGTTTTTATTTTCTACTTCCACCCAAGTATCAGTTTCATACAATAATTTCAACTCTTCATCTATTGCTTCTTTCCATTTTTCACTATCTGTTCCGGTGATTGCTTCTTGGTAGGTTAGCATTACAAACTCTTCATATCTTGCAGGCGGTTTTATGTTTCTTCTTGGTCTTATGTATGTCTCTGTCTCTGGAGTTTCTTCTTCTTCATTTTCATTTGACTCAGCCAGGATTTCTATTTGTTCTTCGGTCACACACTCCTTCTCATTATTTATGTTTTCTAAATCAATTGGTATTACAGCCTTATTTTCAGTATTTATCTTAATTCTTTCGAATTTGAATGGCTGTCTAATCATTTTAGCCTTAGCACATATTTCACAAATCTCATTTTTTAATGTATTTACGTTTAGTTTTATTTCTTTGCTCAATGTTGTCAATTTTTCAAAGTTATCTATGCCAATGTGCCCCATCTTACGATGCCCTTCTAAAGAGTCTTCAGTAGTATGAAATGCATTTTCATTCATTCTGATCACGTCAATTTCAAAAAATCCAGATTCATTTTTATTGCCTTCTAATATCTTTTTACCGTTCTTCAGTATTTCAACTTTATTATTTTTAAACACCACTTTACCCCCTCTTTCTGTTATAGTTCCAACAGATAACAAATTTCTTGACAATTTTGGGACTAATAATACATTTTCAAAATCACATGATCTTCCATTTATTTTCCCCCTTTTTTCAGAATATAATTTATCTCTATTGGCACACAATATCTCTGTTTTTATTTCTTCTAAAGATGTTAATAATTCCTCATTATTAACCATGTGGCAAGAGGCTCCACTATCTAAAATAAATTTGATTTTATTTTCTTCTAATTCCGATGATGCCAAAAATGTTTCTTTCTTATTCATGTTGTTTTTCCTCTCTCTAAAATAACAGTCTTTTTCTAAGTGATTGGTCTTCTTACATATATTACATGCCTTGTTACAATTCTTCGCAAAGTGTCCTTCCCCATTACATTTAAAACAGCGTTTCTGGTCACTTTTATTTTTACATTCTATTGCTTTATGTCCACTTTTTCTACATTTATAACATGTTATCATTCTCTTTGATTTGTTAAAAAATGCCACTTCCTTTTCATCGACAGTCAATTTTACTCGTTGTTCTTCTGCATTTATACGATTAATTAAATTTGAAAGAGTTCTTTCCACTTTAGATGTTGATTCCCAGGCTGATACGAAATGATTATATTGTACTGGAAGTATGCTTAAAATCTTTGATATGACCATGTCATCGTCGAAATTCATTTTCATTTTATTCAATTTGAATCTAATATTTTCTAGGTTAATTATATTTTCATTAAGTGACATTGAACTATTTATTTTGAAGTTGAAAAATCTTTGTAACATATCATTTTTTAAGTTTTCATTTTCTTTGCTGAAAGTTGTTACCAGTTTCTGATACATATCGTATGCTGTGGTGCATGATATTATATATATCTGATTTTTCTTATCCGTCGTTTTAATTATTAAACTTTGTGCTTTCGCATCTTTATGAAAATCTAATTCGCCTTCTTTATATACTGTACTCACCATATCATACAGTTTATTTGCTTTTAGACAGATGTCTATTTGAAATTTCCATAATTCAAAGGAATTCTCATCTCGTAAAATCTCCACCTCATTTTCTTCCTTGTTATTCATTTTACTTTTAACAATTATTATCACAATAATTATAGTTTTAATTTTTAATATTTTTACACGCACTGTCACTTGCGCCACACAAGTCTTTTTTTTTTACTTTTTTTTTTTTATATTTACCGCCAACGAATGAACTAACCACGAATCTCTGCTACCATGTTAAAATTAATTGATCTTTGTAGTTTTTTGTTGGTGGTAAAATAATATCCAGTTTACTTTATTTTATATTTATTTTTTTAAAAGCTCAGCTACACATTTTTTACTACACACTCTTTTTATTACAAAAACAATCGTTCTAAATATTCAAATTATTCAAAGTTTAATCATAGACTAAAAACTAATTATTGTGTTGTCATATTACAATATAATAGATACCTATTATCTAACAATGTCCCTTCCAGGAGCACGCGTAGTACACAGACCTTTAGATAAGCAAACAGTTTCACAAACTATTCTTTCAATACGCCCATGCAAAGGTTACTTAGGGGGGGGAGGGGGTTATGATCTTGGTGAAATTGATATTTTCTACACCCTTGTATAGTATCAAAAAAATGCTACAGGATAAGTACCACTTGGCTCATTAATTCTTTAAGATATTTACTTACTTACATATTTTTCTTTACTGTGATACCTAACTATTGTATTTTTTTCTTTTGATTTGTATATTTTATGTAAAAGCAACCATTAGTTGCGTAGATTTCAAATAAATAAATTAGCCTTTATTTAAACCGGCCGGCCATCAGAATAGAAAAATGCGAGTGTTTTCCGGATTCGAATGTACCTATAAATGTAGAAAAATCCATTTTTTTTAAATATACCAAAGTAGGTAAATAGGTATTATTATAATATAGTGGAATACGAAAGCAACTAAAAGTACCTACTATATTGGGTACTGTATGGGAAAATCTTCCTTATCTTTGGGACTCTGATGCGATAAAAGGTAGCACTTTTTTGGCTCACTTTCACTCATGTGCACAAATTCAGTTTGGTCAATCATAAGGCACAAGAAATCAGGTAAGCAACGCCTATTAGCATGTCAGATTCTAGCTGACACTTCATTCAGAAGTAACGAATTATTTCCCTGTTGTGCGTTATGACATCCTCACAACACGCAAAGCTTATAATTTTACCCAAAAACCTAACATAAATAAATATGAATAATTACAAAATATAAATACCTAATGTAAAAAAAAAAGAATTCTCTTATTTCTTGGATAGCATGTATTCCTACATAATAATCTAAAAAGTAGGTAGGCAGCTAGGTACATATATTCTCGCTTTCCTCTCAAGATAAAATGTGAATATTATTATATAATGGCACCTACTATTATATTGTTGGCTTCAGGCAATACATGACAATAGTAATGAGTATAAATACCTTATTCCTGTATATCAGTGTTTTCACCACTAAATGTAATTTAACATCTACTTACTTAGACATGGATAAAACTAACACGTAGATAAATGTGTATATCTCATGACATGAGTCATGTGGTTTATGCGAGTCACAGCATTTCAAACATCGTGAAAAATTATCTATTTCGCCCTTGACTTTGTCCCATTATCGACTTTCCTAGTCCTTATTCGCTGTAAAATATTTTTTTAAGGGGATGGTATACCGACCGGGACATATGTCTCCCCATAAAAACAGAACTTTTTATTATTTTTTATTAAAGTAGTCATTTAATTTAAACCATAAAAATTAATAACCTATCATTTGATCATTTTTATAAAAAAAAATGTTTTTCGACAATTATTATTTGACTTGATTTTTCTTAACGCACTTCAAAGACTCTATCGAAAGCTGATTTGTTTGGCCGAAATCTGAATGATGTCTATTATAAGATTCAGTAGGTTGAAAAATCCACCAAGGATTCTTTTTCTAAATTTGTGACAGAACTGTTACATGTAACTTATGACAGAAATGATTCAACAATGAGTGCGACAGATTTTTTTCAATGTTGAGTAACAGAATTGTTTCCATGTTTATTGTTACAGAATTGTTTTCGCATAACTTACATATATTTATTACTAGCCTTTTTACCCGTCCATAAAATTATTGATAAAGTTTGTTGAGAAAAATGGAAATTATAGAACCTGATTTCTGGATAAAATAAAAGTACCTTTAAGTATGACCCTAAGTAGGGTCAAAAAAGGGAGAATAATTGATTGATTGATCTACTTTAATCTTACTTATATTTAAAAAGTTGGAAGGTTTGAATTGGTAAATAGGTAGATATAATTAGATAGTAGGCGTGTCTGTATGAGAAATATGTAGAATTGCTGTGGAGGCAACAAAAGTGAGTCACAAATATAGCATTTTTATCTATTTACCAATCCTTCCCCATCAAGGACATTAGACTTGATTTCTGTAAATGCTGACCTTATTCTTCTGTAACAACATAATTATTATGTACCTACAAAGTTATATTTATTCTTAATATCAAATTTAACAGGTAGGCACATAGGTAATTATTTTAGTATTCTAGACCTCTACCGAGCCAGTGATTATGTACATGAAAATCTTTTGTATGAAGAATTTTCAGCATGTACAGCCAGCAAGAAACATTGCATAAAAAACTATAAAAATTCAAACCCATCTGGGAATTGGAACCAGAAATTCCTTATCAGTAGTGGGCAGATAGTAATTTTAATGTTGTGGCCATCATTATCAGGATTCGAACCTGCACCATACTTCCTGCATGATGCCATCCTTCGTGTAAGTAGAAAAATCATTGTAGATTGCTTATTTCAAACAAAACTGGATTAGGGTAGTAATAAAATTTTCAAATTATTATGGCATCCCATCAATTTATTAAAATATTACAAAAATTTAATTTGCTTACATAAATAAAACAATTAATACAATTGGTAAAGAAACACTCTTTTATAATACATAACTAAGGGGTTTTACAGTAGCTGTTTAAACTTCATTTTTACAGGGTAAAACTTTTATAATAATTTTTTAATAAATGTTAATTTTGAGTATAAATATTTACTTCTAGAGGATTAGACCTCTCATCTATAGGTGCTTAATATAAGTCATACCAAGAGTTGACAATAATTAATAAGAGGTATACAAAAGTTAAAGTGAAAGTTATTGTTAGAGAAAATATTTTAAAAATTTTGACACACTTTAAAATTCTGTAGACATCTTGGCATTGCATCAATGATATATAACTCTAGGAATCCCAGCTCCATTGAAGAATTATTGAAGACATAAAAGCATCGAGCCGTTGGCCCTATGGCTAGCGTCTTAGCAGATTGTTGAATTTGTCGAATACTCAAGGATTTCAATTTGACCACCTAAATAAGGAAAGTTGTAATTACACAAAGCTATTTGAAACATCAGGAGACGAAGGTCGTAATCCAGTACTGGTCAAATTGATAAAAATATAGCATTTTAAAATCGACCATAAATAATGGTGTAATGTTGAAATATTATATATCAGTCTGTATAATATAACACTTTTCAATGTTATAGCATTGATTGGGATATAGGACCTGATTTTAGATTTCAACATAAAAAAAACATGTTGTTTACAATAATAATAATTCTGAAATTAAAATAATTGTCTCCAAATAAAAAAAAATTAATGGTTTAGAATATAGATTAAACTGCTATAGGCTTACAATAATTATTGTCCTCCAAGGCAATCACTTGTAAGTTTCTTTTAACTAATCTATGAATGCTTATTTTTACCTACTTAATACACATAATCTGCAAATTAAATATAACATAGGTAATCTTTATATTCATAAGAACGATATTAAAAATTCAGTAAGTAGTAAAATAATGAAAAAGTCAGTGCGCGACGGTTGGGTTTAGAGTCACGCCGACGATCACCGCTGACATGCGAAATGTATAAACTTCTAAGAAGCGTTTTAGAATAACACGTAGCTGTCAGCACGGACGCTTCTTAGAAGTTCATACATTTCGGTTGTCAGCACTCAGCGGCATAATCTGTAAATTAAATATACATAGGTAATCTTTATATTCATAAGAATGATATTAAAAATTGTGAGAAGTTTATAAGTAAATTAATATAAGTAATAATTTTTTAATAGTCCAGGCGTTGGTTATTATAACATAACATTTTGTTAAGATTATAAGGCCTGTTCCAATTAAAATCTTCTTTTTCCGATGGTGTTACAGCCCAATTCTAGCCTTGTGTTCCATAATTCGACTCCTCCAGACAACCCTGTCTCTGTCCTAATTTCGAGAGTCAAGAAATTGCTCGCATCCTTCCTGACTTCATTCGCACATCGCAGCCAAGGTCTGCCAATTCAGCATAATTTTCTCTTTGGTGCCCGCAATGATCTCTGTCCATATCTGGCCCACCGTAGCCTATGATAATTAACCAATATTAGGATGGAAGGTTAGATATCTCAAAATTTCTTATGCAAAATTTAAAAACATATAATGGGATTACACTTTATAAATAATAAAGAAATGGATATAACATGAGTTTAAAAATGTTGATATTGATAAAAGTAATATTTACTTACTTACTTTGCGTTTCCGGTCTACACTTTGCCACACCAGTAAGCAGCGACAGTCATCGCCTCGTTCGCAAGGATAAGGTGTTTGCAGGTTACATGTTATACCAATCAGCAGGCATGTCAAGAGGTGATTGTCATCCTGGAGCTCACCACATTCACATTCAGTTTTGTCAGCAGAGAGGTAGCCCCATTTATGTAGGTTTTTCCTACACTTGGTGACACCAACCCTAAGTCTATTGAGGGCAGTCCATAAAGTGAATGGTAGGTGTTCAACCGTACTGATGCCTTGTAAAGTAATATTGAGAAGATGCAAGACTTATCTGCAAAAAAAAATTGTGTGTTGAAAAATGTTTTTATTGAGCCCTTTAATGTTGCTGCATTTAATGTCTATTTCTTTTTATTATTTTTATTTTATTTAAAACATTTATATACAAACAGTGAAATTGATACAAAAATAAGACAGTACATACAATTTGCAAAACATACATCAGTGAAGTATATACATTTAAATCAAACATATAAAACTGTGAGGTAAACATTTTTTTTTGAAATAGGTTACATGTTATATACCTGAAGTATAGAATTCCATATTAATGTAAATCTCAGTCCATCTATCAAACTCATACGACTTGTATGTTTTTGGTTTTGCAAGGAATGAATAATTTCTGACGGCTATTTTCGACAAAGCTCAAACAATAAAAATAACCTTTGTGCGAAACTAATTCGCAATATTACTCAAAACTACACAAAAGCTATAATTATCAAGACAAACAAATAATAATATTATTATTATTGCCAATTATCTCATTTTTATTACGCGTTGATTATTGATTTTTCCTCTTGGACGCACTTGGTCACTTCTTGGATGTATGGCGGCATGTTGACCATGAAGTTTCGCCGTATTTGCCAGGCCGCCAACTGCAGAGTGCAAGCAAAGAAAGGTTGGTAAACATAACAATACACATTTCCGTTCGGTTCCACAAAGCGGTGTTATTGTTTTGATGTTTTGTTTATTGTGCAAAGCTGGAGTGGACGCCATTATGGCCCATATTTTGTATTTTATTTCGTAGTGGCAGTTTACGGATTACTATTTATACAATGATTTGAAAAAATAAGGTAGGTGATTACTATATTGATTGTTACTGCCTTTCGTAACAATTGTTCCTAAAAGATCGTCTATTTTGTTGAAATATATTTGCCTACTCCAAGAATCTTATTGTCAATCTATTTGTTACCTATAATTGCATATTCAAACTTCCTTATTCATGTAATTGTAAATCATCTTAACCCAACTTCCATTAATAATATCCTATCACGGTAATTATTTACTTTAAGGGATTCTTCGATTTTTCATATGAATCACATCAAATTTATATGCAGATTGGTAAATAAGCATGTTATGGGTTGATTTGATAACATTTGAAGTATTTTATCAACCAATTTTAAGTAAAAATCAATTTTAAAAGTTGCCTATTTTCTCATACAAACCTATCTTTCACAGAGTGACATTTTATTTTTTGATTCTAAAATTGGTGTTTTTGTTTGAAAAATGAAAATATTGTTGGTTATTGTCATTTAGTTAGTCACTTTGGATAGATTAGGGGATTTGATAACATCCTCGATTGATAACACTACGACTTGAAATAGGTTAGGCTAGGTTGGAACGTAGTTTTGAATTTGAATTCAAACACCAATTTTGAATTTGAATTTAATTTTGAATCAAAAAATAAAAATCACTCCCTGAAAGAAAAATTTGTATGAGAAAATAGGCAACTTTTAAAATTGGTTGATAAAATACTTCAAATGTTATCAACTCAATCCATAACATTAGCTTATTTACCAATCTGCATATAAATTGATATGTATTTCATATAAAAAATCGAAGAAGCCCTTAAAGTAAATAATCACCATTCAAACTTTTCTGAGTTGTGGTACCGTGCTCCATGAGTGTATGATCTTGTTGATAATTTTCATATTCCTGTGGTAGTTTTGACTATTGAAATGACCTCTGTGAGTATGAGCAGACACCAAGGAGGTGGTTTAACTACCAAAAAAACTGGAGGGTGATAGGCATGCATTTTGTTGTCAATTCTCATTAGATAGTAACTAATATCATTGTGAAATTTCTGTTACAGGTAATCTCGTTGTATAGAAGTTCAAAAAGAGGCTTATGCATTATTCAGGTGATTATGATTACAAGATATATTAGAGAAAATCAATCATGGTTTCACCGATTCTATAAATTCAGGCCAGAGTATCAGACAGAATAGACAGGTCACATGTGCTTGCAAGTATGTGTGTGGGCTTACAAAGAGCTCCTTTCCTGTAATTTACTCTCACCACTGACCCATCAATCTCTTACTGACACACCATTCCCCTGCACAACCAAAACTAATGCAATGCGGACAGTGTAGTTTTTGACACCCCATCTATGAGTTTTTTTATTTTAGTTCTAGGGAGACCTTGGTCTTTAAATTAGCAATACAAAGATTTTGCGGGTAATCCTCTCACTCACACCTCTACAGCATATTATAATATTATGCACTTAAGCCATTTTGAACTGATTTATTTACTAGTTTCTTGTTTTTGTTTAGTTTCCACTGGTGGTCTTTTCTCAATATTTGTTTCCTAAGGAACAATAGCTCCACATAAATAACTTTTTTCATGCATGCCCATTTAAATGGATTGAAACCATAGACAACATTCTTTGCACCAGTCGGAACTGGCTTTCTTTTCTTTTCTCCGTAAGGGATGAGAAGCAGATCATTTTTCGAAGAGCATATAGTACCCATTAGGATAATCCAGTCATTTGGTTTTAGATAGAATTTCAGATGGCTGTGTGTTCTGCCACCCACATTGAATTTATTATGAAAGTCAACTATACTTTTCAAATTTCTTGAATCTTTTTCCTCTTTTGTAGTTTCTACTATGTTTCACATTATGTTACTGAGGTTATTTTTTTCAATTATTCATTTATCAATATCCTCCTTTTTTTTTACTCCATTTAGGGGCATAAGGGAGGCAACAGGAGCCCTCCCCTGCACTCATTACTGGGCAGTTTTGATGACCTCTTCCCACGCCATGTCCAGACAACTCAGTTTTGCCTCAAAGGAACGGAACACGTATGAGAGACCCAGTGGGGGTTAAGGATAGCATTCACTTCGACTGTCATTTGGGATCCGCAATGAATGTCCCAGCCATGTCCATCTCCTCTCAACTCTGGTGGAAGTTATGGGCCTGTACTGGTTGCGCTGGCATGTAGCATCCTTCATGGTGCAGTGATACCACCTTATGTCCAATATCCGTCGCTGGCACTTTGATTCAAAGGTGGATACCTTTTACGCCTTGGAATTGTTCAGGTGAGGAATAGGTACCACATTTGCATCAGTTTACATCTAAACGCTGACATTTTCCATGCTTTTCAATGCCTTCGTTCTTTTTCGAGCG
The DNA here is from genome assembly GCA_963576905.1 of Mystacides longicornis. Classification (NCBI taxonomy): domain Eukaryota; kingdom Metazoa; phylum Arthropoda; class Insecta; order Trichoptera; family Leptoceridae; genus Mystacides; species Mystacides longicornis. The sequence goes on along the minus strand of OY756426.1, from coordinate 30,214,546 downwards.
TTAGGGCTTTCCATACCTTGGTGAGGTTGTTAAAGGCATCACTTGCTGTGCTGATATTTTAATCTACCATGCTCAATCATTGATGGATATTGGCAAATGTTTATCGGATAAATGGTTGATAGACCAGCGGTTACGACGCCGGCTTTCTCACTGTTTCGTGCGGAGGTCGTGGGTTCGAATCCCGGCCGTGTCGACCATTTTCCGCTTTCACGACACAAGCATTTGCTTACTGTGAAAGATGTCAAAAGTGTATTTGTGTTCACTTCGAGTGAGCACAGAGTCATTTTTTTGAAAAAAAATAAAAAAAAATGTTATTCGCTATGAGCTCCGTCTTACTAGCTTTGACTCGAATGCCGAGGCTTGCTGTTTTCAGAGTCTTGAAACACCGCTCTGTAATTCCTCCACTGTCATACTGAACAACGCTTGGTCATCCACATACTCCAGATTGCACATTTGACCATCTCTCTGTGTTGCTAATTTATCTCTTGCTCCCAAGAGAATAATAAATATACATTTCTAAATCTGTAAAGTGGTTGGTGGACCAGTGGTACCAGTCGACAACTTTGGTACGTACAGCGTATTGGAGGTCGTGGGTTCGAATCCCGGTGCCGCCAACCATTTTCCACTTTCACAACACAAGTTTTGCTTTATGTGAAAGATGTCGAAAGTGTGTTTGTGTTCACTTTACGTAAGCCCAGATTCATTTAAAAAAAAAAAAACAATGACTGGAGATTAATTAAAAAAAAAGTAACAAATGACTAGAGAGTTAAACTCTTTACAATGTTTGCTAATCAATTTCTAAGTTGTAGATAAATGTAAGAACTGTACTTCAAATTGAAGGCCTGGACCCAGCCCAAGGGGGGGTCATGACCCCCCCCCCCTGGATCCGCCCTTGCTCTTATGTTCATTTGGTATAAACGCACCCTTAGTTGGTGTTCCTTATTGCTAGATGTGTATTATTCCATTTCAAATCTACTTATCTATTGAAACTTCCAGAATCTGATGCTGCGGACGACTATACCAGCCTAAGAAGTATTCTGCTACTACTCGTACATCACAACTTGTTGAGAGGACCAACTGTACGGGAAATTCCACTACCTAACTTTAAATGAAAAAGAAGAGGAAATGCTAGGATAGTCATTCTGTTCATCTAGGATGGTAGAGATTTAGTTTGAAATTAACCTTTATTAAATAAATAAATATACACATGCAAACAGAAAGATACAATAAGAAACTTATTTACACAATATTTTACACAGAAACAGTGCAACAAATGAGCGGAACCCGTTAAGTCATTTAAATGACTTGTCAACAGGTACCGCTCACTTCCACCCTCAGTTTACCGCATCATAATATCCACTTACATATCTATTTAATTCTAATTATACTATGGTTTGGTTATACATACATAGTTTTATTTTTACACAGCCAATCCCTTAGCAACAATTTCAATTTTCCAATTTTTTTACATTTTTTTATTTTCATTGGCAATGAGTTAAACATTTTCAGACTATAGTTGTATGCCTACACTTTTTACAAATAATGTTATTCTATATTATGTTTTATAGCTGATTATAATAAAAAAATAATTTCATCTAAGATTTTTTATTCCTTTTCTTATACAGCGTTACACTTAAAAGTCTGTCATGAATTGTGTGTAAAATGTCTGAGAACAATTCCGCAGTTATTAAATCTTTGACAAGCACTGAGGAGATTAACACTATTTAAAAGCTGCTTGGAAGAAATAAAGTCTACGTAAGAAATAATCTCTGGTTGATCTTGGACTATTCATTAGTCAGACAGGACTTATACAGTTAATATTGATATAGAAAAATGTGGAAGAAGTGTTAATGAACAGAAGGGCACGAGACATTTTCCAAAAAGTAAACTCAAATTGTCCCTCATGATTTGCAGGACTGCATTTTTATTGGTTGGATTTTGTTTTCATATCATAGTAATTTAAACTTCATTATCGGAACGATGAGAAAATGAATAATTATTTTTAAAGGATAAAAAAGTTGTATGTTGACACAGGAAAAGAGTATAGGTTTGAGGTAAAAATGATATTTTGAAAAGTTGTTTGAATCCGAGGATGGAAGCGACAGATTGTACGAAGTAGTTTGTAAATTAATAGAACTACAAAAGTCTGCAAATTATTGTGTATAAACTTATGAACGAGAAAGAAAAGGGATCCGCCCTTGACAGAGGACCATACCTTAGGTGACTGGAGGAAAGCCATTATCTATCTACTGTATAAAGGGTAGGGTTTGCAGTTTACTATGGTAACTATTGTGCAATCAGCTAGTTGAACAATGTGGATAAAATATTCAGTAGAATCTTAATAGAAAGGGTTTGGTACGGGTGTGCTGATGTCTTTGTTCTGCGAATGATTACCGAAATGTTCCGAGTAAGCTTCAGAAGCTTTTCTGTTTATTTGGAAAAGGAATATGGTAAGGTTAAGATAGATTGGGATGAGTGGACGACAGGCTGATTAGTGCGAATGCTCCGCTATATTTGATAAGTTCTCACCTTCCGCCTGAGTTTTATCTTAGGAAGGGTGTATCATGTGACCTAATGAAAAACAAATCCGTCATGATGATGGAACCTGTAGATTCTGTGTTATTTAGGTATTCTATTTAGCAGAGGTGGAAGGTGTGAAAAGGAGATTGAAAGAAGGAAACTGGCTGGTAGAAGGGTTAGCGGTGCACTATGACCTCTAATGAGAAATAAGAACGTATCTCTTAAATCCAAACAGTTGATGCACATGCACAATGCAATCCTGATACCATCCATGATGTGTGGGAGTGAAACATGGACGAAAAATCTGGAAGTTGGAATGAATGCTGTGGAATTGAGATCACTCCGTAGGATATGCGGAAAGAGACTGATTGATAAGGTGAGGAATGTGAATATTAGAAAGGAATGTGGAGTGGATGTTAGCGTAGTGACTAGAATGAAAGTAAATAAATTAAGGTGGTTTGGGCATGTAGAGAGAATGAACGAGGAAAGAATGACAAAAAGGATATATAAATCTGAAAGAATGGGTGCACGCAGACGAGGTCGACCTCGAATGACATGGTCCGATCATATCGGTTCAAAAGAAATAGGAGAGCATGTATGCGGAATGTTATGCGTTTGGAAGCAGCAAAAGAGATTTGTTTGGATAGGAAAGAATGGAAATCCATACTCTCTGCCTACCCCCTTAGGGAAACGGCGTGATGGGTAAAAAAAATAAAACTATACTGACACATTTGTTACTCGTAACAAGAGTTGATTTATCAATTTATAAACCTCTGATAGTAAATTAATGTTATACAAAACGTAATATAAAATCAGAATGCAGATAGTGAGAGCCCATCGTAAGTATCTATAATTATTAAGTTCAAGATAAATGTAAGATTAGTCTACCAAACAGCTGGCTAGGTGCAGCCAAATATGGATGGTGTAACTGGATAGGCGATTGGAGCTGGTTAACAATCACTTTAGGCTGTAGAGAAATAATGCAGCTTTCTGTGAGCTCAAAAAGAAATATATGAGGATAAAGAATGCAAATGGTTATTGAAATCCGTAAGATGAGAAAGGTAAATGTCTTAGGAAAAAAATGGGTGCATGTTGCCATAGGAACATTGGGGGTGAAGAGAATTGTTTGAAACCGAGAAGTAATTGCAAATGAACAGAACTATGAAATTCACAAAATCAATAAATAAATAAATAATGCTTTATTGTTACAAAAAATGCAGTCCTGATCAATCCATTCACGAGAGTCAAAGGGCGGACTTATCCCGCACGATCTCTTCCAGCCAACCCAAATTACAAACAAAAATAATAATAAGAATACAGACAGTAGAAAGCAAAATAATAATCACATGAGATCACACAATGTAGAGTTAAAAATAAAGATTTAAAAAGGTAAAATTCATACAAAATCAAACTCAAATAAAACCAAACACATACCCACGTAAAATAAATTAAAAACAAATCCAATAAATTAGAATAAATTCAATGGGCTAAAAGAAATTCATTAATTATTCAAAATAAATTCAAGTAATCAACCAAAGTTCAACACATTACAACAAGTCCAAAATAAATTCACAAGAATTATAAATAAAATACTCAAGATCACACAATGAAAAGATAAAAATAAAGAGATATAAGATTTGAAAAGGAAGTAAAATTCATACAAAATCAAACTCAAATAAAATTAAATACATACATAAAATAAATCAAAAACAAACTCAATAAATTCAATGAACCAAAATAAATTCAATAATTTTTATTTTATAAGGCAATCCACCCGATCTCGAGTGATTTGTGAATTCAATAAAATAATAACAAGATAAAATACACAGCATCAAAGAGTTGGGAAGAGGGATCCTCTTTAAATTTGGAGTACGGTTTTTCCTTGTCGTCAGCGATTTTTTAAAAGTGTTAATAGTCTGTGAGCCTCATATATAGAGGGGAAGTTGGTTCCACAACTTTGCGGCACAAACGGTGAAGGACTCAGAATAGAATTGTGAGCGATGGGATGGGATGAGCAGCAATTTATTTTGATCAGAACGTTGGTGCGAACTGAGAAAGGTGAATCTCTATGTGAGGTAGTTAGGGGAGGACGGGTTTTGAAGTATTTTGTACAGCAAACAGAGAGTATACAGGTCTCTTCTCTCTCGCATGGTTTTCCATTGAAGTTGAAGCCTGTATTCAGAAATGTGATCATATTTTCGTAGAGAGAAGATGTACTGTTTTGAAGACGTTCCAATGTGGACTCGACCTCCACTGCCATATCTAGATAGCAAATATCGGCATAGTCAAATAGTAGGTGAAGCAAGGATTGAACTAAGAGCTTTTTAATATCTGGACTGAGGAAATTTTGGAGTCTTCTAAGTGCATGAAGTGATGAGTATCCGCTCTCCAGCTCCGCCCTCCAAACCCTCCTAAATAATTATGTTCTAACCTAAGGTTAGTTAACAGGTGCTTACTAACCTAATTTTTTAATGAATTGGTAGTAATGTCAAAGTACGAGTAGATCTCAACAGAGAATTTATATACGAGGAAAGGAAAGGTGTAAGGTTCGGTTGACAGAAAATGACGCGGATCAAACACATGGATTCAGTGAAATCCAAGTCAGAAGCAAAAGAAATACGGGAGGTTGTATGAGAAATGGTATATAGGTGAAGAAGCGCTATTTTGTTTGAATAGAAAAAAGTGGAGGTCGGTTCTTTCAGCCTACAACTTAAAAGGAAACGGCGTATTTGGTAAAAAATATTAGTTTAGCAATATAATAGAAAACACTCGCTAATGGCAAGGTATTGGGTATGTTTTAACGACTTTGATCTCGGTAGTCGGTAGCATAAGGTATTTGCACCGAAAATAATTTTAGTCTGAAAGATTATTTTAATTCAACTGATGGTAATGCCGTAATGTTCCTTAAATATTTACATGAAATATAACTAGGTTTCTTTAAATTCTAATAATTTAGTTATACCGATTAAGCATTAATAAGAACCGTATATTATTATATATTTCAAAATTTCGTTGTCATTACGTGCTCATTACTATTATATTATTAAGCTGTCAATTATTTTTGACATTCCCGCATTCTATATTTATCTTGATATCCGTATAACGCCATCTACTGTCAGAAATCAGAAACACAATATGCTACTAACTTCGTGGTCAACATGCTCCAATACATTAGGTCGGTGACCAAGTGCGTGCAAGAGGCACGCTCTTGATTATTTACTGCGTATAAAATTTTACACTTTTGACAGCACCATAGACCATAGAAGTAGAATTTTATATCATTACGAAGACGCATACAACATAAGTAGTCTGTGCATACAACTTTATTCCAACCCTTTCATATTGAAAAAAAAATACAGTATATAAATAATTCATTATATTGTAAATATTTATAAAATTGATAATATTGAAATTATATATTTTTTATTCATTTAAATAATTAAGACCTTTTTTATTTAATAATTAATTATGACGTAGCAAATTATTTGGTAATTATAGACGACATTTTATTCTGCAATACATATTTTCTAGATTTGATAGTGTCTGTAAAAGCAACCTTTACAAAAATATAATATGAAGAAGATGTAATTTACACACAAAATATATTTAAATTGGTTACCTAAGCAATATTATACGCTGCTTTATTTTAATTAGATTATAGTGCGCCACACCAACCATAGATTTACTAATACATAGATTAGTAGAATTCATTGTCAATGTCACTCAATATTGATAAATATTGATCTGTCAAAAAAAATAAGAGAGTGATGGAATGCTAAATGCTTCCAATTTCAAAATATTGGAAGCATTTATTTGCTGCTCAGTAGATATTTTCGGTAGGTACCTAATGTTGTTTATTAAGATTTATTATATAATCACTTCTTTGTAATTTTTAAGTACTGACTCAGAAACATAAAAAATGATGACCTTTTCTGTGACATTCTTTCCATCGCTTAGGATTTTATTTTTTTAGTTTAAGAATGCATGAAAATCACTTTGAAATGTTAACCGAATTGGAAACAAATGTGCTAAGACTTCCATACTTTTTTCAAATTATATAAGCAATATGATTTATGCTAAACTATAAGATTTGATTTTAAATTCAACCATTAGTGCAAAGGGGTTAGTAAAGAAAAATAAACGCAAATATTTACTGACTGATGATTAATTTATTCATTTTCAGTGTCACAAACCTTGGTTGCTTTTATCTGTCATCAAATTGGGCTGTGACAGAGTCACCTTTGGGTTTTTTTTGCGTCAAAACTTGGTCGAAACCTGTCAATCTGCACATACCACATCCAACGATTGCAGTTTTGGTCTTTGAAGGATTCTTTATTCTACAGGATCATGTTTGAGATGTATAAAGAGAATATGTTGTTGACGGAAGAAACTACTACACCAATTATCCCATACCATACTTTTTTAATATAATGCTTCTTGTCGTATTATGAAACATACGTGAAGATTGTTATATTAACGCAATAAAATATTAATATATATTTAACATTGTTTTTAATTTATCTTCATACCTATTAATTAAGAATTTAGATAATTTTGTTATTATAATAGCAAATAAAGTGATATTCGATGATTTTGTCCACAACAATCTGTTTTATGTGATTAATTGAGATATGAATATTATACAGTATTTCTTAATTATTATTATGATGTGGATAAAACAAATATATTTTTTACTATAATAAACATGCACAATTACCTGACAAATCCATTATGATTTTGATAAACAGGAACGTCATTAGTTCCTGTCAGATTCGCTTTCTTTCAGAGTTCTGTTTTATCGACCAAATCTACTAAAGAATTTTTATACTCATTTCAATTTTCAAAAATCATTTTTACGATTAATATATTTAAATGTATTATGAATTTAATTTCATGTATCTTTATTATTTACCAACGTTTAATATGATTTTATCAGGTACTTACTCATCCTACTCAATGGCTACGACAGATTTACATAAACTGCGGCCATAAATTTTTTTAAATGTGTCAAATTTGAAAATGGAGGAATTATATTTCCAAAATTTTGCATTAAATCTTTATTTATTGAGAATAATAAGATTTGAATAACATTTATATGTATAACGAATCAATCTCCAATTATTTTATAACATTTTCATACCGTAATACCAAGATTCTATTCAACGTTTACATGAGTAATTTTGTTTCCAAAAGATGGCTTTCTGTCTTTTTTGAAAAATTTGTATGAAGATCCTAAAAAAATAAAGTTTTTTAAATAGCTCTTAATATATTAAAGTTAACGTTGCCAATTGTATCTTAGAACGCAAATTTCACCGCTCTGCGCAGATTCATATCTGACGTAGCATTTGTATTTTGAGCGTGATGTTCACATATACGGTAAAGTATTGTCAAAAGCACGCAAACATTTCTGAATTATTATGTAGATTTATTTATTTTATACTTTATGCATATTAAAAATTTGATATCGAATATCGAATGTTTTCTGCCATTTCATCACATTACCGTTTTTATTTCATAATAATATGTAGATATTCCGTAAAATTGAACTATGAAGGGGGCGTAAGTCTTTCCAAGACTGCTGATATTGGAAATTTGGCTACATGATTCAACAAAATGGATACATGATTCGAATTCGAATCACATATTGTATATTCGTAGTAGTAACGTTTAAATAATATATTTTCTTCTTTCAAAATTCAAACTATGAGTTTATTATACTTATTGCTTTTTTAATTTTTCTATTCATATCTATTTGTATTCTATTTCTATTCTTCTATTATATTCTCACGTCCTTAAACCTCAACCGGTCAGAAGAGGCACAATGAGCCTCGGACGCCTTCGAGGGCAATAGAGAGCTCTTGATGCCTCCCTATGCTCCTAAGTGGGGCTTTGGCCCCTCGCATTGCGAGTTGGCTTTGGGGGACTCCGCGGCGGACTTGTTTTGTGTGGGGCCGGCTTTTTGGTTTGATTGCTTCGATCGAAATAGGGGGTCGGTTTCGTGTGTGACGGGTTTGCTTCGGATTTGTCTCCTCCGGGCTAGTTTGCGGTATGCGAGGGGCCTTAAAGGGAGAATGAATGAATGAATGAATTCATATCTACATAATATTTTAGAAATGTTTGTTTTTTTATTTGCCTTTGACAATACTTTTATCTTATATGTGAACATCACGCTCAAAATACAAATGCTACGTCAGATATTAATATGCCCAGAGCCGTACAAAATGCTGGAGAAGGTTCTTAAATTCAATTTGCTGCATTAACTTTAATATATTTAGAGCAATTTAAAAAAATCTATTTTTGTAGGATCTTCATACAAATTTCTCAAAAAGACTTTTGGAAACAAAACTACTCATGTAAACGTTGAATGGAATCTTGGTATTACGGTATGAAAATGTAATAAAATAATCGTAGATTGATTTGTTATACATATAAATGTTATTCAAATCTTATTATTCTCAATAAATAAAGATTTAATGAAAAAATTTGCAAAATGATTCCTCCATTTTGCAAATTTGACAGATAGCGCAAATCACCCTCTATGGGTGGAGAGCCTAATTAATTATCACACATTAGGGAATGTAGCTAAGATTCAAACCACTGAGCTATCTCTCTCTCTATGAAAACTTGCAAATTATGTCGGTAGGTTCGTATAATATTATGAGGTCTGTGAAACAAAAATTTTAAAAGTGTCATTCTTCTTTTCCTGTGCTTATGTCAGTTATAGAGGTCTGTTAAGCAATGGGAAGCTAGACTAGAACCTGTTTAATTACCTACCGATCAAGCCTGACAATCGGAATCAAAAACGTAAAGCAAGACGGGTATAAGCTAGTTTATTATAAGTGTTTCTCTCACGCATCTTTTGAAACGATATTTTTCTTGAACTTATTCAGCTGACATGTGTTCTTATTATTATTATTGTTTTGAGCATACCTACACTATAATAATATTAAACACAACACAATAATAATAATACAAAAACAACATTCATCAATATAGCTCGCTCTACATACAAACATTCGCCATTTTCATTCGACATAAAACTCGTATAGAAACGAAACACGCTGTGTTTTTCTATTCGCCAAATCAAAAACGCGAATCAATTTAAATTTCACACCGCTTTCTGAATACAAAATAAGTTGTTATTTTCCTATTTGCTATACGAGTTATATATTTTTCTGTTTTATTTTTCGATACAAGCTATTCATTTTCAGAGGAAAAACATATTTTAACTTGGTTGTTTTGCCGCTTTCTAAGATAACTCTTTACAATATAACTGCATTAGGTACTTACATAGATTTTGTAACAACCGGCGAATAGACAATGAGTTCGAATGTAGTCCTAAAGAAACAAAATAATGACCATTATTCTGAAATGAAAAACAGACGATTGAGTTGCGTCGTATTCAATTTTTATTGAGACTTTTGATATTTCTGTATTCTGAAAATGTTTTATCCAATACATTAGTTGCGTAACTACTGGCAACCGATTAAGTTCTAAGCAAGAGCTTCTTGCGTTAAGTTGGAACGTGAATTTGAGAATACCAGTCATCATCAGTTTTGGTACTTGACCGCTCCCTAGGAAATCAGTGCATTAGTGTGATCACTTTACGTTAATAACGTTCGCCATTAGGTAGTAATGTTAAAATCTCCGAAACTCCTTAATATGAGAATTCCCAACATGTTCAACATGCACGCACTCAGCGAAATGGCATATGCTGTTATGCTGAGTGCGATCATCTTTATTAAAGTAAAATAAAAAAATAAAATAAAATAAATGTCAAAAAATCCCATCTATACAATAATTAGTTTTGGCGCAAGGATATAAATATATATCCATTTTTGTTCATTTCTCATTATGTTTATGTTTAGGATGCAGGTGATACGACGCGACGTAAGCTATATACATAAGCGTTTCAATAAACAAATGTTTAATTATTCTGTGTGTGTGTCAATAGGTACTCGTTTAAACTAACTTGACATTCGGAGTGTAAAAATAAACAAAACGTGCAGAAGATGGTTGTGTATAATAAGAGCAACAATAATTAAGTATTTTCTCTTGAAACAGGTGAGACACAAGTATATCCTTTCTGCTGAAACGTTTTCTTGTTACCGTCGAAAACGGAAAATATTATATTTTTTATTTAATAAAAAAATATAAACAATAATCAAAGTTATGAAATTGTTAAAAAATCTCCATTCAATATTATAAAGCCTCTCCAATTTAAGAAAATAAGAGAATATTGGAGTATTTTGAGTAATTACCTATAGATAAACACACAAAAATTCTGTCTCAACCGGGAAACGAACCTATAGGTAGTCTGCCGAGGTTGACAAAATACAGTAATTCACATTGAAAGCATCCATATTGTTCATATAACTTTGATATTACTTACCTGGGCTTCACCTGTGATGAGGCAAAAAAATTTTTAACTCATTACAACGTTTCCCGGAGGGGGTAAGCTGAAATTACTGACTTTCATTTTCAATTAAAATAACATTCTTCTATGCCTTAATATGCTTTAGTCATTTTCTACTAGTCAACGGGACCCGTCCTTTTTTATTTTCCATTTTTTTCCTATCTAGACAAACAACTTTCGCTTCATTCAACATCGCAATACTGCCTCGTATTTTTTATACTCCTGACATACTCTCCTTTTAGATGGCACCGATCTGATCGGTCAACCTCAATCTAGGTAGGCTGCCACTCCGTGTTCCCATTCTTTTAGATTTATAGATCCTTTCTGTGATTCTCTCTCCATTCATTCCTTCAACATGTTAAAATCACCTCAATAATGTATTATGTATTGTTTTGATGTATAACATTTCAAACTAGATATCTTGCCATTGTTATTAATTTTAGTCAAATGACAAAAGGACCATACTCACAAGATTTGAAACACGCCGCGACGTAAGGTATATGTTGAAATGAATTCATACTTAATTATCTCCAAATCCCCTTACTACACACTGCGTCTCTTATATTATATTTTCATCTCAATGCTCTTCAACCTTCCCTTCTACCCTTTCTTTCTTCTCTCCTATCAGCTTTGTTGTTATACCTTCAGTTCCACGTGTTATTTTTAGAATATACTTCTTATTTTTCCTGCACCGTGCAGATATTATTGTTACTCCCTTAAAATGCTTATCTTAACATAATATTAAACAGGCACCAACAACCTTATTTTAAACCAGAAAGATACCCCGTTTAAAATTGAATATACCATTTAATATTTAAAGTATCTACTTATTAACTCAATTCAAAATATCTATTCCGTAGAACAGACTCTATGATGATTTTAAACATACAAGTTTAGTCTAGAGAATTTGCGGCTGTTTTTAAGAATTCATTGGCTACTTCTTTAGCCTAATCCGTCATGCAAAGTCTTATATGTTGCACTGTGATAATGTGATCTGATTTGAGAAACAGAATCGCTGACAAAGCTTTTTCATCCTATTTATATAAAGTGTCCTTTTTCCTTGGATAATGAATATAATTATTATAGTTTGCTCTGTCGTTGTGATAGAGGTTGCCCGTGTTTACACGAAATTGTTTTTTTAACGTATTTTCGCAGATTCTTGACTTTTATAGAGACCATTATTTTATGTATAGATTTTGAATTGAATTTTTTTCCAAAAAAATGATACTTGCTTTATCAGTAGAGAGAGCCAGCGTTTGAGTGTGCGTTTACACTGAACGAACTTAGAGCCGAATCTAGATACAGAACATAATTTCTATGGTTGATATTGGACACCATGGAAACAATAACAAACACGAATTATGTAATTATTAATGAACGATGACAGATTGGTGTCCATATCAACGAACAACAAAATATACTCCACTTCCAGCTCTGGTTATATGTTAGTTTGGTTGAAATTCACCCTGAGATGATTTCAAGCTTTTGGAAAGGGAAAAGTTACTAACATTGTTTAATTTGATCCATCATAATAATATATATAAACTTGAAATTCGACAAAATAAAATACATGCTTTCAGGCTGAACTCCAGAGAAATGTGCAAACTTAATTTCGCAGGGACGCATTTGGATGTCTACAAGAAGGAAAAAAAACCTCCAATATCCCCTATGGACTACCCTTGTCAGACACAAAGGGTTTGTGTCCTGACGTGTAAAAGAATCCTAAAGAAATAGGAATACCTGTCTCCAGATAATACCGAATTCGAATGTGGTGAAACCCAGGACCATATGCCCAGATACTGATATGCAGCAACCAGTGGCGTAGAAAAGCCGTATAGTATACAAACATTTTTCATCTTATAAATTCTTGTCATTTTGGGTCAAGTTTAAAATAGTGTGAAAACTAAATTACGGATTTGTATTCTATTGATTACCTATGAGGATTCATTTATAGGTGAGACATATCAATCATATGGGATAGACATATTTCTTTAAATTTTATGCATAAATGTTTTAAGAGAATCAAATCTTGCGCAATCTTCTCAATTGCTTAACATTCTTAAAATATAGACAAAATTTTAAGAGAGGCTTGTGGGATTTTTCTATGGCTAGATTTCTATAATTTGAATTATAATGGATCTTAACAACAAACAACCAACTGTTAGATGCCAACAAGATGTAATGCCAACATTACACCTTATTTTCAATCTGATAACTGCTGTTAGTTTTTAGAAACTAAAGTCTTGAGAACTGAGTTTCTGCCGATAGCTGAAGTCTGAGAAAATGGGACAGAAAGAGATTCTCAGTTACATGATATATCTTAGTCTTAATGAATTGTAATGATGAAGAATGTCACAATATTATGTACTTAGACCTTTTTGGTCGCAGTGACACATGGCTCCTGACCTTCTTTCCCCAAAAAAATCATCTTTTAAATCATCAGAAAAAACAAACAGACATAAGTCGTACCTACTTCAGATTCTAACCAAACATTTTTTTAAAGTCATTCGAATTGAATTATTTTAAGAAGTCCAACTTAGTCGTGTAGGCTTTTATCAGGAGAATGTCCTTTTAGAAGAAAAAAAAATAAGAAAAATGTATGGAAAATTACAAAATCAAAGAAAACTCCATGTAGACAGACTTATTAGTACTTTCAACATTATAATTTTTATTCCAATTTTGAAATTTTGTCAGAAATTGTCAGTTGGTGCGATAGACAGAATACGGATGGAATATACATGGTTTAAAACAGACGCATCGTTCGGAATCACATTGGTCAAATGATAATTATTAATTCATCACCATACAAATTTGAATTTAATATTCATAGTTAGGAACACAGGACAACGACTGTCGGGAAAGCTAGTAAACTATAAAAATCTAAACAATCATTTTAATAACGATGTATGAAAGACAGTAAATATTACTTGTATTATACGTTCTAGACTTCATGTCTTGAAGTTCTTACATGTTTTATGATAAGTAAGTAGGTACACCTTATAATAAATGTGGGAGTAGATCTGACTAACATAAAATACATTTTATTACGCCGGGTCCCGGTAAAATAAAAAATTAAGCCGCTTTCACGCTTGAGAAAATACAATGTTTACTATTATGGACGTAATAGTTTTCGGAATAGAGTTCGGATCTACCACATTTTATACCTTTGTTACCACATTTGTATTAAACCAATTATTTTGCGTACATTAAATTTAATGGATTTACTCCTAAATTTTATTCTTGATTTAGGCCGTGTTAAGACTTTCGTTATATTATGATACTATTTCATTTTTAATTTCCATTTGTTATCTATAGGTATACAGTATTAATAGCATAAACTATTTTCCCTTTTTTACAGATAATGCGCAGACGGAGGAGTGTGAAATTTCGCACACTTTATATACATAAAGAGTGGCAATGCAACATTTTTTTTAAAATTATGTATAAAAAGTACATTAAATCAACAGAAAATACATAGCAAACACTACTGTAACGTTATGTATTTGAAACTCACACACGATTCGATGTATTTTTCAATGATGCTGACGCATATATTAATTTGTTTTTCTGAGGTCAAATTGAGCATAGATTAATATATTTGTTTTTAATTATAATAGAAAAAACTTTGTCGTATCCATGCCAATGTTTTCGAAAAAAAAAATATAAATTGTCCTCGCTCAATATACATACATACCTACATACATTCTCCCTTTAAGGACCCCCCGCACACCGCAAGCCAACCCGAAGGAGACCATTCCGCAGAAACACGACCCCACAACAGCCCCACACAATTCAAGTCCGCCGCGGACGCCCCCCCCCCCCTCTCCCAAAAAAATGTTGCGATGCGGGGGTCCTTAACCCCACACAGGAGCATAGGAAGGCACCAACAGCTCTCCGTTGTGCTTGAAGGCGTCTTGAAGCCAGCCTTCGAAATAACTGTACAAGACGGTCGTAAGCCCGTAGTGGTTTGTTCCATTTAAAAATCGAACATTAGTAATGAATTGTTAGAGTCATAAGTTGTTATATTTTCAATGTGTTTTTTCACATGAAATTTCTACTCAGAGTTGAAATCCTGTCTAAGATTAGACGGGACCGGTTGAATGGTACGGAATGCTTCAATCAATAAGTTCCGCCGGCTATACTGACACCTATGTATGTACCTATAGATGAGTGTTATTTATTTATTTGCTCAAAAAGTTTAAAATTCGTATACTTTATTGATCATTATCTCAAAAAAATAGAGAAGGTAAGCTTGAATTTAACTTTTTTTCTAAATACCCGTTTCAATACATGATTTTAGTAGTAGATACCTTGTGTCTTGCAGGTAGATAAGTGTCAAATTTGGTAACTAAAAAACATGAGAAGGAGAGAAGGGGAGTTGTGAAAATGAAACCAAGTCCCGAGACAGTCAATTAACTCATATTTATACGACACCCAGCAGGAATATCAAAAGAAAGAAAGTAGCAATCACAACCTACCATTTATTTTGCAAAGTGATATTAATGTTATCACGCACATACATACACACGAGTGCTACTTGACGAACTTTACACTTGGGAAATCACAGGTGTTATTTTGTAAATGGCACAATTAAAATAATCCCCGTGTACGCCGAATGAATAGGAGATTTTTTTATACTTTTTGTTCTTTTTTTATCATGACAATTTTTAATACGTAATAACAAAGGAAACAATGTGTTATGCGTTACATATTCACAAAAATGTATCTCCACAAGGGTGATTTTTATAAAGGTGGTTTACAATATTAAAAATGTATGGACGTTTTATCTATAGGTTTATATAAAAGAAAGTCGGGTTAGTGCGAACACTTATAACTCGAGATCAGCTGAACAGATTCTTCCGATGTTTGATTTATTGGATTCCTCCGCTCCGGATAACAGAAAAACTAATAAACCAAATAAAAAGTTGAAAATTGGATAAGAAATAATATTATAAAATATCATATTGAAAATTGAATATGGAACGGTTTCCCTCCGACGCCAACGTCATCTATGAAAAAACTATAACACGGAACCCTAAAAGAAGGTGGGAGGGGGGTGTCTTGAGAATATGGCGGGTGGAAAATGGAATGGCCTTGCGCACAGTTTAAGTTGCAAACATTAAACTCACAACAGGCTTCTGAAGTTTCATTAATATTTTTTTTAATATATTATATTTGGTTAAAAAATGAATAAATATGTAGGTGGGTGGTTACATTCTGAACCCTCACCATCATAGACCTTCAAAACAAGTATTGATTGTTTCATTGCAACCTGTAACGGAACACAGATACACAAAAATCTAACATTTGCTGAAATTACTTAAGTATTCTCTAAAGTAAATTGGAACCTACGATAATTCATTCATTCTTGCTTTAAGCCCGATCGAGGAGCATAGGGAGGCACCAAGAGCTCCGTTGCGCGTGATATTGCGTTATCACAGGAGGGACACCAATACAACTTGATAAAATGAGATATTATTTTGCATTTTAAAATTATTGGTATACTTTCATAATTTGGGGCTTAAAATAGGAGTATTAAGCGACAGATAACGTTATTTTGGCAATCATGCAGATAAAAAAAAAAAATAAACTAGCTAGAGTTGCGAAAAAGGTGTGGTGTTTACAGGGTTGAGAAACCAAAAGTATTTAGAGAATGCTAAAACGTCACCCAAAAGAGTGAGAAAGTTTAAAAGAAAACGTGATAAACAAAAAAAAAATAAAGTAACATAGTTAGAAGGGTTTTTTTGAACAGAAATGCCGGCCATTATCGGAATGAACAGGAAATGGATCCTTTCTCTCTCTCTCAAAAAGGGGATCTTTAAAAGAAAGGGGACCGTCTTTGATCCTTTTGTGTTTATATTCTTTATAATAATACACCAAAACCTGACTGAAAATAAAGAAAAACCGGTTAAGTATGCAAAAAAAATCGTTCAAAACCAAACTGTGATGAATGTATTATGTACGGCACGGTAACTATCTGTTATCTCACTCATCACGCTTCGTTGAACAACCACAACACTATCGGAATTATGTCTTCTCTTATCTTTTTTCGACATAATAATAATTTCTTCGAATGATTTTGAACAATGCTTTCAATCAAAAACAACTCACAAAATATACCTACCTAATGTCTTAAATTATTCGATTTGAATGTTCAATCAAAATGACAGTTGACATGGTATTTTTAGACCTGCGATTTACCGAAATGGTTTAAAATTTAAACAGCATTTGAAAAGGCATAAAATACGATTCTTAGTATTAAGTATGTACTAAATATTATATCACCAACCATGTACAATGTACATTGTATGTCTGTAAAAAAAATATTGATTAATGGGGGTTTCGACAAATAATTCAAATTGGCGTTCGACTACAAACGAAAATTTCGCCAATGTATAGTGTGAAAAAATTAACTGTCCACTGGAACATAATTATAAACAATTCAATTCAACAAAGTCAATAGGAAATAAAGATGAGACATTAAGAAAAATGTATGTAGTCATATCCTGGCGCCAAATACATGACAGCAGTCGCAGTTTTATAATATTTGGTTGCTTCTTGTTCTCAATAATTTCCAACATTTAGCTCTATACTCGAAGAATTCGTTTGTAGTCGATCGCCAAATGCAATTTGTATAGGCCTACAGTAAGTTTATTTATTTTTTTATTTTGCATTCAACTTGCATATTATATTTCTTTATTTATTGAGTAAATTATAGACCTCGTTTCTTAAGCGCATATACATAGCGCATAATTAGTGCAATCACGAGATTATAATTGGAGCAATCTTCTACCTCTAAAAAGCAAGCGCTTTTGTGGTGAAGGAAATACCACAAAACGGCGCATTCTAAATAATTGTTCTGTTTATTATAATATTATTCAAGGCATATATTCACAAAATCACAATATTGTCACAAAAGCCTACATCATTTTATAAAAAAATAATATTAAAACAAAATTGAAATACGATATTTAAAACTAATGTAATCAAGCTAGACCTTCGAACTATAAAGAAAGGAACTTTATTTACATCCTAAATTCATGAGGAAAACAGAACTGCCTTTTGACTGGCATATCTGAAACCTGTACCGACAGATGCTTAGTACTTATCCATAAATAAAAGGACTTTTGATAACTTATTGAAATTTACAGGATGTAATTTTTTTACCTTATTTTGAGTTTCAACTTTTTTTAGTTGCCACGATGATATCAGATTGACACATAATTGATTTTGTATCTGCTAGGTATACAATGCAGCTATTCCAGAAAAAAATCGCAAATACCTAAAAAATTTATGTCATTTATATCCCATAAGTCATCAGGGTTTGACAAAAAAAAAAGTACTAAAATAGTCGCAACTCGAAAACTATAAAAACTCGTTTAAAACATAATACTTATTGAGGTATTTGGGTAACCCAAAAGGTGTTCTATCTCTGGATCTTCGCCCAGTCGTACTTTCTTGAACATACTGTTAAATAGTAGGTATATCATATTTTTCAATGGTCATTTTATTTTGTACTTATATTGTTAAAACAAAACTTCCTAAAATAAATACAAATAATATGGTTACCAACAAAAATAAACTTTTGACGCTGGCTTTTGGGGCGAAAAGTTTACACGACACGAAAAGTTTAGACGCAATAACTTTGTATTTTAATTATACCTATATACAAAATATTCTGTTAATTTGCTACAAATAAAGTCGATTTTATAAGGAAGAAGACAAATTAAAATCATTATAAACTCTCAAGATTATTAAATTAATTGTACATTATCTTTGCACAATTTTATATGTTGAAATACTGAATAAAAAAGTTTAGTACTTAATAATTAAGAAATAGTTTTTATGTCTTTAAATGAAAAAAAAATATTCTTCTTCTTCTTCTTTACAATTCAATTTCTTGGCAATTCACTCTCGAGAGAGTGATCTATGGAAAAAAATATTACACGTTTGAAATATATTGTATACACCTACATATGTATTAGGAGTGTTACTTCTATATTTGATACATATATGGCTCTTTCATTCTTCAAAAAAGACTATTGTAGAACAATATTATTTAAATGTATAAAGCCTAGGACTTTAAAAGAAGCACGTCATTCTGATATAGGCTCCTTGTTAAAGAACATTGTTATTATTCAGCTCTTGTCTTCCAATCCAATCCAAACTCCCTTAAGACCCCACTTAGGGACATAGGAAGGCAACAAGAGCTCTCCATTGTGCTCGATCTTGCGCAACGTTTATGACCTCCTCCCACACCATGTCCAGATTCCTCAGCTCTGCTTCGAAGGAGCGGAACACAGTATGAGAGGATCTTCCTCGCCCCCGGGACCCTGATGGGAAGAAGAACAGCGCTCTCCTCGGCCAACTGTCATTCGGCATCCTTAACACATGTCCCAGCCAAGTCCATCTCCTCCACATAATAACAGAAGTGATGGGCTCAAGCTGGGCGCGCCGGCGCGGCGTATAGCGTCGTTCGTGATGCGGTGGTACCATCTTATACCCAAAATTCTCCTGAGGCACTTCGTTTCGAATGCAGATAGTTTTTGTGCCTGGGCTTTGGTCAGGTGCCAGGACTCACACCCATACAGGAGAACTTGAACAGAGGAGGTCTTGTCTTACATGTGATACATACATACATACATACATTCTCCCTTTAAGGCCCCCAGCACACCGCAAGCCAGCCCGGAGGAGACAAATCCGCAGCAAACCCAACCCGCACAAAACCAGCCCTCTAGTTCGATCGAAGCAATCAAACCAAAAAGCCGATCCCACACAAATCAAGCCCACCACAGATCCCCCCCCCCCCCAAACCAACCCGCAACGCAGGAGGCCTAAACCCCACTTAGGGGCATAGGGAGGCACCAAGAGCTCCCCATTGCGCTCAAAGGCGTCCGAGGCTAATGGTGCCTTTTCTGACCGGTTGAGGTTTAAGGACATGTGATAATTATTGTTAATATTAATGATTGTAAAATAAAGTGAGACCAGTATAATCAAGTTTTCTGATTCTCCATTATCACTTCAGATTACTAAAGGAGTAATAAAATATTATTTCAAAGGCTCGAGGAGACCTCAAAATCTTAAAACTTTAAAACGAAATAATACTGATGCAAATCGGCTAGGATGATAACTGTTGAGTTGCCTTATTCTGCGGCGTGGATATTAAAACTCCAGTCAGCCAGGAATAAAACTTTCAACCCGCAACATGATTTTCGGGCGTCATCTAGGATCTCTAGAGGAATGTTTAAGGTGTCCAAATATGACCCAGAACTTGCCCAGAACACAAATCTACAAACATATAAGTTGAAATTGTTATATTATGTTCGAACGCTATCCAATAAGGAATTTAAAAAAATATTTTTGCATTTGATATCCCTTTTTCTTGGAGAAGGCTTTAGGTTCATAAAATCACGAACAACTCTAAGATGAAGAATTTGTAAATTCATTACGAAGAAAAACCATGCGACACAACATATTCGTCACAAAAAATGTTCATGGTAATTTATAGTGTCGAGACAAAATTTATAAAACTGGACCGCTGTTTGTTGGTCTCGATAAAATTCAATAAAACTACTGGTGCGAATTGGTTATTTTTAGTATAGAAACATTCATAAATGTTCAGGGATGTTTTTAATTGTAAGAATATCTGGAATCATTGCGAGAAAAGTTGATAGAAAATACAGAATTTGTGTAGTTTTTCACATACAGCGTTTTTTCTCACCTGATTCATCACAAAAAGGATCATTATTCTTTTTATGGTGAGTGACTGGAATTGAAGTAGGCAGCCTTAGGATGAAGGTAATAGGTTGATTATTGATACATATTGTTCTGATTTACAATTAGATAGCGCGCGGGCGCCTTGAAATGGGAAATACGAGAGGATTAGAAAAGCGGAATAATATGAAATGCTATAAAGCTTACATAAAATCAGGAGTATTGGTACATAGATTGCATAAATTCAGTTATTTTAAAGCAAGTATTATTGTCCAAAGTTAAAAAACAATTTTAAATTATTTTATTTATTTTTCAATTGCCTTATATGTGATATTGAATCAAAATGTCTTACGTAAGAAAAGTATGACCCTTAAAAAGCAAAATTGCTAAAATATAAACACTATTCAAGGGAAAAAGTAATAACGTTCATACTCATACACTTGTTTAAGTTTTAATATTCCGACAAAATAACATGGAATATTCTCTAGACATTGTATCGAGGGCAATTCTATAATGTAAACATGGCGTTTTCTCAGAATGAATTTTTAACATTTACGTATGATAATAATAATAATAATATAGTCGAAGCTTTGTTATTTGGTGCTTCTCCTTGGACGGTTGTATGATCTCTGAGACATTGCAACAATATAATATAACGACACAATAATGTCTCATATCTCTGTGAAGGTTCACAATATTAATATGAATACACCACTTATCCAAATTGAGTGGCTCAGTGCCAAAGATGTCTATCTGACAAAACCAAGTAGTATTCTCCCTTTGAACCCAACTCAGGGGCATAGAGAGGCAACAAGAGCTCTCAATTACACTCGATCTTGCGTAATGCTTATGACCACCTCCAGAACCATGTCAAAATCCCTTAGTTCTGCCACGAAGGAAAGGAACACGGTATATATGAGTGGTTTTCCACGTCTTTGAGAACCTAATAGAAGGAAGAACAGAACTCTCCTCGTTCAACTGAAATTCGGATTCTTTAACACATGTGCCAGCCAGACAGAGAGACCCGCACTCCTGTATAGCTCCGAATGTTGGACAATGTACAAGACCTATAATAGACAATTAGAGACAGCAGAAATGCGTATGCTGAGATGGTCCACTGGTGTGTCCCTAAGAGATAAGATCAAAAGTGCTCACATTCGTGGAAGCCTAGGAGTGACAGACATCAATAGTAAACTAGACGAAAGGCAGTTGAGATGGTATGGTCACATAGAACGAAGACCACAGGAGCATATCGTACAACAGGCAATAAACTTGAATGTTCCACGTTCTGTGACTAGACGAAGGCCAAATAATTCCTGGATGATGCAAAGGTGCGATCAGATGCAAAGATGTGGGGTGGGGGAAGTAGTGCAGCAGAGGAGAGTCTACAGCCTGAGGACGAGGAGAGCTGTCCCTAGCAGTCTTCATAGACGTTAAGCTGGGAGCAAGCCAGGGAGAGAGAGAGAGAGAACACATGTGCCAGCCAGGTAGAAGTGATGAGTCTTTGCTGGATGTGCTAGTGTATAGCGTCTTTCGAGATGCAGTGGTACCAAATAAAAATAGTGGTATAAAAATACCCAAATTTTTCTGAGGCACTTCGTTTCAAATTTACTTTTTGTGATACTTTTTGTGCTTGGGCTTTGTTCAGGTGCCAGGACTCGCACCTAAACAGAAGAATAGGCAAAACACGTCCCAACACTAAACTCCGACCCCTTCCATATCTTAGTCATGTTGTTGAAGTCGCCACATTCCAAAATAAAAATAACAAGTGTAACGCCCGAAATCCCGACTATGGACCCTACAGTCAGGCAATCTGGGTCTGACCTACCCCACAGACAATCAAAAACCCTAATTAGTATCCGGACTGATCGCATTAGATGTGGAAACTTTATACACAGGTATGGTAAAAGGGATCTTCCCTTTTGTACCTAAATGTGGCCAGATTTCGACTGTCTGAAACATTTATCTGAGCTTTCATTTAAAAAATTGAGATCATTTGAAGAGATTAGTAGGGTGACACCTAGGACAGTAGAGTATCTTGAAATATTGAGCTGTAACTCCAATGTTGAGCATGCACACGAGAGTATAGAAGAAGAATATAATAATAATAAAAATAAAACACGTTTTTTGTTGGATAGGCTTCTTTGGCCCTGAGCCACTCAATTGAGAGATGTGATATAAAATGTTGAACGTTTACATGAAGAAAAAAATATGAATTTTGGTGTCACGCTAGAGATAATATTGTAATCGGCAACAATCTCCGTATTGCGCTGTTTTGTTACACACAATTCTTAGCACCTAAATATTTCATTCAGTGCAGTAAAAACATACAAATAAAATTACCTATTTTGGCAAGCGTCAGCGAGGTGACTCGATCAATTTCATGTTCTAAAATTTGAGTAACAACTAAGGATTTGGTCATCAGATTTCAACTTATTATTCCACAATTACAAAAATTAATATATAAAATTTAAATTTTATTAACTATCGCCCAAGCCTATACTAGAATAAAAAAGAAAATGAGTACATATAAAAAAGACTGTTTTCACAATTTTTATATTTATGTATTTTTGGATAGAGTTTGCGTAAAATAATTTAAATAAAACAAATTGATTTGTTATTCCACAATATTTATTTACCTGACTAGTTTCGCAGGAACAGGTCCTGCATGGTCACAGGTGACTTAGAAACTAGTTTCTAAGTCACCTGTGAATTAAATAACACACAGTTGCACCTTCACAAAATTTGTATTGTTGAATCTCGAGCGCTTTCGTCCAACTCACGCAGACATTGTCAAGAGACTAAATTACAATAACAAAAAATCAAAGCGAAGACAATTATTGTGTGTTATTTAATTCATTTTATATTTATAATCAGATTCTTAAAGGTGCATAATTATGATACATTTTTTTTAAATAAAAAAATAAATCTGTGCTCACTCAAAGTGAACACTCTTTGACCCTTTCACAGTAAGCTACTTATAATAATTAATCAAATAAAACATAAATAATCAGATGTCTAAGAAGTTCGTATGTTGATGCTTTTAATGTGTTGTCGCATTCTGATGTTTTGAAAAGTATCAACGGCTTACATTGAAGCAGTATAAAGAAACGCTCATAAATATTGTAATTTATCTGAGAAATTCTCCTCGTTCGTACTTCACAATGACAAAAGACATCATTCGAATTCTTTGAACTCAACAAAGCATAAATTTCAAAGAGAATAATGTTTTGAAAATGGAATAATGCGTCGATTTAATTTTGTTCCAGAAATAAATAATTAACGTTCATCAAATTCGAGTCGAGAAATTTCGGTGGTGGCGGCACACACTTCTGGAGCCGAAATTCTTTATTTTGTGAAATTTTATAATGTACTAGCTGACCCGTCGAACTTCGTATCGAAATAAATAATATGGGTACTCTAGGTTTTATGCAACAGAGCTCATATTCGTTTTTTTAGTTATTTAACACGAATGACTATTTACTGACATTAGCAAAACCTGCATACCACGCTGCATTCATTGGGTCTGAGTTTGTTTTTACATCAAAAACTTATAACCTTTGTTAATGATGTGGGAAGAGCTCATCATTGCGCAAGATCGAGTGCAATGGAGAGCTCTTATTGCCTCACTTTGCTCCTGACTGGAGTTCAAAGGGAGTTTTAACTTTGATTGATTTGATGTTAATACCTATGTTAAAAAAAAGAATTTAAGTAGGTATGTCATTATATTCGATATTTTAATAGTTATTTAGCTCAGTTAAAATAATATTGATTGATTAATCAAAGTACGATAAGGAACATCTCCGTACCGATTCAAAATACGCATTGAAATGTACTTTTTTGCCCATCACGCTGATTCCCGAAGGGGGTAGGCAGAGAGTATGGACTTCCATTCTTTCCAATCCAAACTCATTCGCTTCCTCCAAACGCAAAACATTCCGCATACATGTTCTTATATTCCTTTTGCTCCTGACTTGGCCCTCCCGTAAGACCGATATGGTCGGTCTATATCATTCCAGGTCGGCCTCGTCTGTGTGCACCTATTCTTTCAGATTTATATATCCTTTTAGTCATTCTCTCTTCGTTCATTTTCTTTACATGCCTAAACCTTCTTTCTTAATTCACTTTCGTTCTAGTCACTACACTAACATCCACTCCACATTCCTTTCTAATATTATCATTCCTGACCTTATCAATAAGTCTCTTTCCGCATATCCTACGCAGTGATCTCATTTCCACAACATTTATTCCAACTTCCAAATTTTTCGTCCATGTCCAAGTTTCACTCCCATAAATCATGGATAGTATCAGGATTGCATTGTGCATCAACTGTCGATTTCAGAGATATCTTTTTAGAGGTCTAAGTGCACCGTCAACCCTTCTACCAGCCAATTTCCTTCTTTCAATCTCCTTTTCACACCTTGCATCTCTTCTAAATAAATTACCTAAATCTATATCATACTTCCAAGTTCTCGACATTCACTTTGACACAACATTGCGTTCTTAAATATTCTCTTTCAAAACAGTGGAAATAAATAAAAAGCACATTTAATGCAGTATCTGTGATTTTTTTTTCTATCATCTATTACAACATGATGGAAGTGTAGCAATTTTTATTTTCAATAAAGAAACAAATGCTAGCTCATATAAGCAAATAATATCTAGGTTTTTTTTTTACATATTAACGATGCAGATTATATTTACGTTATATGTAGGTATGTACTCATCCTCTGTAAAAATCAGCCCATAAACGAAGAATTGATTTTCAAACAAACAAAAAAATTATTTTACTTGTTCTTCAATATAATCATGTATTCCTTGTGTTAAAACTTATCAAAACTCCTTATAAAATGAACTTCAATTAAGTATAACTCCTTAATAGCAATGTTATATATACGATTCTGTTTGTTGGCGGTTTTAAAAATCTCTGTAAATAAAGAAAGTTTTCAAAACTCCTTACACTTCATTACAATAATGTATTAGTTGTATTAAAACTTACCAAAACTCCTTATAAAAAATAACTGCAATGAATATTATATGACTTATCCAATCAATCCATTTCATACGATATATTTTACATTCGCATTCTATCAATTGCAACAACAATCAATCCACTGACAGTTCTTTCAAAATGTCATATAATAAAAATTCAAAAGTAGAACAAAATTATATTGTAAAAAGTACTAAAAAGATTACCTACCTACTTTCTGTGTTTTCTTAAATTTTCTAATTTCCCATACATTTTTCTTATTTTTTTTTTGTTCTAAAAGGACACTATCCTGATAAAAGCCTACACGCCTAAAAAAGAATTAGCGAAATAGGTCCAGCCGTTTAGGCGCGATGCGATGACATCGGGAAATAGCTCTCCATTTTTATAGTGTTCTTAAATTTTCTAATTTTCCATGCATTTTTCTTAATTTTTTTGTTCTAAAAGGGCACTCTCCTGATAAAAGCCTACACGCCTAAAAAAGAATTAGCGAAATAGGTCCAGCCGCTTAGGCGTGATGCGATGATATCGGGAAATAAATCTCCATTTTTATAGTTTTCTTAAATTTTCTAATTTTCCATGCATTTTTCTTAATTTTTTTGTTCTAAAAGGGCACTCTCCTGATAAAAGCCTACACGACAAAAAAAGAATTAGCGAAATCAGTCCAGCTGTTTAGGCGCGATGCGATGACATTGAGAAATAGCTCTCCATTTTTATAGTGTTCTTAAATTTTCTAATTTTCCATGCATTTTTCTTAACTTTTTTCTTCTAAATCAACCTTCTCCCGATAAAATCCTACACGACAAAAAAAGAATTAGCGAAATCGGTCCAGCCGTTTAGGCGTGATGCGATGATATCGGGAAATAAATCTCCATTTTTATAGTTTTCTTAAATTTTCTAATTTTCTATGCATTTTTCTTAATTTTTTTGTTCTAAAAGGACACTCTCCTGATAAAAGCCTACATGACAAAAAAAGAATTAGCGAAATCGGTCCAGCCGTTTAGGCGCCATCCGATGACAACGCGAAATAGCTCTCCATTTTTATATAATGTATGTAAGTAAAAGCGAACCAAAGAAATAAAAATAATATACATTAAGTAAGTAGGTACACTGATGTTTGAACGCCGAATTTTAACCCAAGTATAGGTTAAATTTTAACCCAAAATTAGTATTCACCACATAACTGGTTGGTACCTACCCGAAAAAGAAATAGAATTATGATTATTGTGTAAGTTATACCTACATTAAAAGAAATCGATTTGATAAAGTAAGAAGATACGTATTATGACATTGTCTTTGCTGTTGTTATTTTGTCAATAATTCAATATAGTATGTTTTACTCAGGTTCACCAGACCATGAAATCTCGTGATCGATCTAGGGTGGACGCTTTCGAGATGTGGTGCTGGAGACGCCTCCTCCGCTTATCGTGGACGGAACACAGAACAAATGACTCCATCTTGGCAGAACT
The DNA here is from genome assembly GCA_963576905.1 of Mystacides longicornis. NCBI lineage: Eukaryota > Metazoa > Arthropoda > Insecta > Trichoptera > Leptoceridae > Mystacides > Mystacides longicornis. The sequence goes on along the minus strand of OY756426.1, from coordinate 30,187,440 downwards.
AAATGTCAGAGAACGGCTGTCCACGGTGTGCGCGCGACGTGTCATACAGTTCTTCGGACACATTGCGAGACGCGGGGATGATAGTTTTGGGAGGCTTCTCCTAACCAATGGCGTTGGACCGGGGATTTTGGGGACGGCTGGTTGGGATGGTGGGGAGTGGTGATGGTCACGATCCTCAGCAGCATGATGATGACTCAGGTTCAAACAACTCATATTTATTTCGTAATAATTAATTTAGACACTTATCTAAAAGAAAAGATATTTTGATGGGAAAGATATACCTACGGACAAAGTGGGCAAGGTAGAAGGCAAATCTCATTCTCTTTTCATGGACTTTCTTAAGAAGAATTTCAAGATAATTATGAATAAAAAAGGGAGACAATACGTAGCCACAGTAGGACCACCTAGCGTTTTGACATTAAACTCGGAGTTTTCATACAGGGACTGCACCATGTGAACTATCTTCGAAGGTCCATATAGAGACGTTATTTTCCATATCGATATATCCTTTTTATAAAAGGATATATAAATCTGAAAGAATGGGTGTACGCAGATGAGGCCGACCTCGAATGACATGGTCCGATCATATCGGTTCAGTCTTAGAGGGGGGCCAAGTCAGGAGCAAAAGGAATAGAAGAGCATGTATGCGGAACATTATGCGTTTGGAAGAAGCGAAAGAGGTGTGTTTGGATAGGACAGAATGGAAATCCGTACTCTCTGCCTATATCCCCTTCGGGAAACGGCGTGATGGGTAGTCTGTGTGGGTTGACTTAAAAAAACTTACGAAATGTATAAAATTAAATGTCCTCATGAAAAAAACATACCTTGTTAATATTAATAATGTTTAGAATTAATACTTCACGTGCGTGGTGATAAAACTGTTCTTATAAAAACAACGACAAAAGCTTATAACATAAGATCATAAAGTGAAATATATACCTAATCACCTATAAATCATACGTTTCATAACTCTTTTTTATAACAAGCAATTTTGTGAGGGAGAAACAAGACGCACTCATGCCTCGCTAGGTCCTTTATTCTGATATTATTTATTTCAGTCTTCAGGCCTCCAGCAATCCCACCCCATCAGAGGACAAAATATCGTTAAATCTTTTGGGGTGGTCCACAGGATGGAACTCCAGGATCGCGATATTACAACATGACGTATTATTATTACCTGTCATGTTCCACGTTTTTTATAGGTTAAATAGTGTTTTTTTATTTAATTTTATGGTGATTGTGTCTTTGTTGTAAAAATTGTCATAATCTTAAGAATAGATCCGTTTTCTGTAAAAAAAAATGTCTATTCACGTCGCTCAAGAATTTATTTGCTTTAGAAGAGATAGACTAAAAAACATTTTTATATACCAACCTTTTTTATATATAGGTATATATATTTTTTTTTAAATGAATCTGTGCTCACTCAAAGTGAACACAAATACACTCCTTGACTCTTTCACAGTAAGCTACCGAAAGCTTGTGTCGTGAAAGAGGAAGATGGTCGGCTCCTGGGATCGAACCACGACGTCCGCAGTACGAAAGCCGACGTTGTAACCTCTGGGTCACCAACCACATGCCGTATGTAAGGGATTAGGGAACTTCCTGTCTTATTAATTGTTAAATCATTTCATGTGAGTTACCTAATAAAAAAAATTATATATTTTGACAAATAAATAAAAATAAACTAAATTTAGTATTTTGTGAAAAATTTCATGTATTAAAAAATATTGTAATATACATAATTCATTAAGCTTTTTATTTTACAAGGTAGGTATATAACAAAAAAAAATTATCTAACAACTAATGACTCTAAAAATTCATTACTGATGTTCGATTTTTAAATGGAACAAACCACCACGGGCTTACGACCGTCTACTACTGTTGTTTCGAAGGCTGGCTTAGTGTGATCACTTTACGTTAACAACGTTCGCTATTAGGTGGTAATGTTTGAGTCTCCGAAACTCCTAATCATGAGAATTCTCGACATGTTCAACATGCCGAAAAATCTCATGTATGCAACAAATAGATATAAAATAATAATTAATGAAATATAGAGATAAAAGTTGGAAATTATTGAGAACAAGAGAGCAACCAAATTTAAAGACTGCGACTGCTGTCATGTATTTGGCGCCAGGATATGACTATATCCATTTTTGTTAATGTCTCATATTTATTGCCTATTGGCTCTGTTGGTACACAACGTTCTAATTATGTCTAGATTCTTGTGACCCTTTTTTCAGACCCTTTTTCAAACAAAAAAAATGTCCGTGTGTAATTTTATTGATTTAGTTACTGTAAAAAAGGCTTGCTGTCAAGTTGAAATCGAGGAAAACATTGATTCAAATTTTAATGAATATCTTCAAACTTGCATTAGGTAGTTTTACGTTAGATACTTATTCCAATCTAAATCCAAACTCCCTTAAGACCCCACTGAGGGTCATAGGGAGGCAAAGATGCTTATTAGAATAATGAAAGACAAAACAAATAAAAAAAAACTCGATTTTCAAATGTATAATTTTTGGCAGACAACTTTATCATTTTAGTTTGATACCTACCTATATTATTATTTTACTTTCCAAAACTATACATTTTGCGATGTCAATAATTTAAGTTTGAATCCGCGTAAATTGAATAACTGTCCTATAAAAAGGCCAGTTTTCTTTTCAAACAAAATGACTTGAGTTACGAGTCCAATTTAAAGCCAAGACAAATTATGAAGAGATTTATGTTATGATATGGGAGTTGGTACACAGTTTAGGTATACACCCATTCTATGGGTACACAAAATATCATTCAAACCCAGCTCTATAAAGTAATAAATTGCTTGACTGATATGCTCCACCGAACGAAGCGACTGGGAGAGATTTCTTTCTTAATAAAGTGTTATTGTCAAATCGTTCAAAATATAAAGTTGTCTTGCAAAACATCTTGAGTGCGATATCATGTGGAAAATTGATGAAAAACAAGTCTTTTTTCAGTCTCTATTTGTTTATTTTTTATGTCATAACCATTTTGTTCTTTATTTTAACTTCTAAATGTGCTAAAATTTACTTTTTTTTCAAAGCACTTGCATTTTTGAGTTGATTTCTAATAAGCTCCAGCACTTCTACAATAGATTTTTGCGATAGAATTATGCAGTTGTGAAAAAAAAACAAAAGAATAAGAAGTTAAATTTCTGTTAATTATCGTTGGTACTTGGGTGAGAAAGACGTTTAAATAGGGTAATTTACACAAAAGATACGATAAAATGTTAAAAAAAATTCTGAAAGCTTGAAATAAATTCTATCAACAATCTACCGGTGTTTTGAAACTCAATGGTTGTCAGGTAAATAAAAATTGTGTTGGTATGGAATTTTTATAGATAGCGTTGTTGTTAGGTCCGTTCCATACTCACTTTATTATTATATAATTAATTATTTATATTATTTTCTAACCATTTTTCGATTTTTTAATAGTTATTCAGTTATCCGAAGCGGATAAGAATCCAACAAACCAAGCTTCATACAAATCTGTTCAGCAAAATAAATCTCGAGTTATCCAACTGTCGATTTGTTGAAGAGAAATTATTATTTCTCGAGACAGATCGGCAGTATCAAGCCAAGATACGTGAGATTTGTATGGCCAGGAGCCCGATTCACGGAAAAGTTTAAGTCTAAGTACGAACGAAGTTCGATTCAAACTTTTGTGAATAGGGCTGCTGGTAATAATAATTATTGTAGGCGGCGACTATCTACAGTCTATGTACCTATTCACGGAGGGTTTGAATCGAACTTCGTTCGAACTTCGAACTAAACTTACACTTAAACTTTTCCGTGAATCGGGCTGCAGGTCTACATTTTAAACGGTTTTTCAAACTTTGACGACAAAAAACACCAACTTAGAGGCTTCGCAGCATATATGTTCCATATATGGATTTACTCAGAATTCGGAGGAGAACATTTAGTGTGTCTGTGTGTGTGTCTGTGTGTGTGTGTCCGTCCCCCCCTTATAACTTTTGATTCGCTTGATGCACAGATCCTAAAATTTCAGAAAATATTTAATTCTTTAAGTCTACAAAACTTGTATACTCAGAATTTTTATATTTTCTTTCAGTCAGGGGTAATCAACCTTTGAATTTTTACTTAATTTTTGCATATATCTCGAAAACTATAAAAGCTAGAACCCTAAAATTTTGTATATATATATATATAGAAAAATACAATATCTCAAGTCAAATTTAATGAAAAAGTTCCAGGATTTCTCAAACTTTTGTTAAAAAGAAAAATATTTTTTTTTATGACAAATTTACGAGTTTCAGTGCCTATATTTCAGAATTTTATAAAAATATCGAAAAACACCGAAACACCCCAACTAGATAATTAATTTTTCTATAAAAAATGCAAACATTATATCAGTACATCTCAAAATTTTCTTAACAATTTTTGTAAGAATTTGATTTATTGACGTCATCGTTTCATACAATAAACATACCGACTTGGTCCATCGACAGTTGGATCTCATGTTTACATGCAACTAGTAATTATTGTTCGCACTAACCCGACTTTCTTTTATATTTTAGATTGAAGCAGGGGTATTTCCTTTTTTTTTATAAAAAAAAACGCTTTTAAAAACATCCCCACAGCGTTACATAACACAATGTAATATTACGCTCTCGTAGAGATTAGATAAGATCAAAAAGATGTCATTTTGTTTTTATCATATTTTTTTCTTACACAACCCTCTTTTATTTTCCATCCCCTTTGTTTTGGGAGATAATATAAATTGAAACCGTGTCTGAAATGATATAATCTTTCATGCTTGTGTAATGAATCAAATAACGTACCAATCAAAAAAGCGTTATGCCCACGCTAATCAACTTGAAAAAGGACATTAATACTACATTCATTAGTAGTATTTAGTCAATTCGTTTACTTTCTTTTCAAAGCTTTGATATTTCAAACTACATAGCTTTCCCGACAGACGGTGTCCTGTAGTCCCACTAATTTATATTGAATCGTGATTTGATTAATGATCAAATTACTTAACAACCTATTTTAATAATATAATTCTGATCGATGTATCCGTTTTAAACCACATTTTTACATCCGCATTTCGTCAATCGAATCAACTTTCGACCAACTGACAGTTTCTGTAAAACGCCAATTTCATTTCAAGTTTGTAAAAAAAAAATATATACCTACTGCAAAAAGCACTAAAAAGGTTTTGAGTTTTCTAACGTTCCACGCATTTTCCTTATTTTTTCCTGTCATAATAAGCTTCCCTTGACAATAATATCATGTAAAACAAAAAAATAATTGTACTAGCGAAATTGGTCATGCCTTTCAAGCGTGATGCGTTAAGCAAGGAATATAAGGCTCCATTTTTGTACAGATTATTACAAAGCGAATTTCACCTGTCTACATTATCTTATCGTCCACAACTATCTTAAATCTACTTTTTCATCCTTTTTGTCCCTAAAGATGTTAATAGAGAGAACGGATATCCTTTCTTTTCGATCCACACATCCTTTTTTTCTTTCAGGGATAAACCGCTCCTCACGAAGCAACTCCTTTTCCTTTTACTTCTGAATAAGATTACTTTGATGATAGAGCCAATCACTACTACCATTATGGAGAGGAGAAGGACTTGGCTGGGACATGTGTTGAGGATTCCGAATGACAGTTGACCGAGGAGAGTGCTGTTTTTCCTACCATCAGCATCTCGAAGACGTGGAAGACCCTCTCATACCGTGTTCCGTGATTTGCTTTGATAAAAGTTTTCGTGTGTGTATATAAGCATTCTTCAAACGAGATTAAACCATCATTTATCATTTTAGTACCTTGAGTCATATTATTATAACTATCATCTAAAAACATTGTTAAAGTAATATATAATTTTTATTTCGCATAACAACCTTTCATAACTACATTTTTTAACAAAACAACTAAGTAGGTATTATTTTTTTTGTATTCGAGTGGACCCAAGAGCTAATGATGATTACATTACCATTTTTGGGATTCGTCCAATGTGGGATTAATAATGGGACGTCATATTTCTTTCGGACTATCCCCAAAAGGCTTAAAAAGAAAATGATAAGTCTCTGGATTACGGCGCACAAAAATAATAGACAACATCTCGGAACGAGGGACAACCTAAAAGTATCAGTAATTGAAAATACAATTTTTAATTCAAGTTGTTTTGATTTAAATTTACTTAATGTTCGATTAAAAACAGAAATTTTAACGTGCGTATAGCAATTTGTTATGCTTGATACCTAGCGTTTTTTTCCCCAATGGTATTTTTTTTTTGTTTCTCTGCAAATTATTATACTTATTCGTGTTCTGTTTTCAGTGTACCTACTCCTAACACAGCGGGGCTAGTACGAGTTTTATGGAAAGCTAATTGCACGCAAATAAACGCTTATTAGCGTGCAAATAGTGTTCGAAAATCAAACGATCGAATCCTTCGATCGTTTTAGTATGAAAATTTTTCGAAACTCTTTCGATGATCGTTTCGATATTCGATCGTCGAAAACTTATACTAGGGCTACTACGTCCCTAAGACCTTCATTTTCATTGTATTGAGCTAGTCTTTGTTTATGATATTTGTTGCTTTTTTTGACAGCATACTATTCTTAATTGTCGTTCACGTGGGTTCCTCACTTTCTTTTCTCATGTTCAATATGATATTTCTTCAATATCTAGGATCTCTGTGAGAAAAAACCGTACTTTTACACAATCTTTTACGACTGTGTTTTTCAGCTGCTGGCTTTTCTTGTCAGGTTTTGTGCTTTGATTTTTCAATCAGAAATTAGCCTCTTTAGTATATTTTTATGTTTCCGCTGATTATTCATTTTGTTTTGTGTTTGAAACATTTTAAACTTTTTTATTGTTACACCTACACCTTACACTTACACCTTTGTATAGAAAAGTGTTTTATTATTATTATTGTTTACATTTTGGTCATTGTTGGTGTAAATTTCCCGTATTTTTGTTGTTTTTTGTATCCAATCCATCCAAAATCCCTTTGGACTCCACTTAGGGGCATAGGGAGGCAACAAGAGCTCTCCATTGCGCTCGATCTTGCGCAACGTTAATGACCTCCTCCCACACCATGTCCAGATTCCTGTTCTTTGTATACCAATTTATTATACAATCTCAGATGTATGAGATTTAATTTGACACTGTGGGAACATACTAATATTATTTATTTATTCTGGTTAGGTATGTTGGAGATAAATGTATAGGGAATGTAATTATTGTTTTGAATTGTTGCCCTTGTCTACGTGTTTGTTGTGTTCTTTATTATTTTAATTATATCTTCATAAATACCAAGACGCAACCTCTCTCTACACAAAATCTCTAGAGTTTTATGAGAGAGGAAGAACTTTTTTATTTTTTATTATTTTATTAAAATTAAAGATTTACAAAGTATATAAAATTCACATGACACAATAGGTATACAATATTAAAATACAATAACTCTGTCGATAGAGCAAAGCTCGTATGTTAATAATGTATGAATATGTAATAATGAATGTAATGTAAATTATAAATATTGTAAGAATTTGATTGAATAAAATGAATAAATGAAAATTTATTAATCCATCAACGGCAAATAATTGCCTTTTAAAGAAAAAAATTAAATTAATAATGTTTTACAGAAAATAATAAAATACAAAATAATAACAATACACACAAAAAAAATCATAAGCATACAGTGATAAAAGGCACATGTCTGACATTTGTTTAATATAATAGAAATGATAATACATTTAATTGGCTAATGGATGGCTGACGACGGAACATAAATCATTGTGAAACATATTTTTAATTTTTACATCTTTTATTAAAGACTGCTCTAGGTTCATAATAAATAAATAAATAACAATAATGATAATTAATTAAAGTTTTCCGGTTAGCCTTGAACCTATTAATTCTTAAGTAGTCCTCTCTGACCATAATTTATTAACAGCTCCAAAACTAGGATTTAATAGTAATAATGCCCTAATAATATTATCTCTGAAGAACTGAAGAAACCCTTCGCCAGTTTCCAAGTGATTTCCCAGAGGTCAGGCTATAAATACCTGGATTATTCCAGCACCTTTCTCCCGGTGAAACGCCATTACCTCGGTGTAGTTTTTAAGAGTTTTACAGCTTAACTGAGTACCTTAAAGGGTAGTTTTTATGGAAAGTATATAATAAAATATGTAATGGCACTAAAGGCGGTGTTGTTAGGGCTTGCTTATTTATAAAAGTGTAACGTTGCAAATTTGGAATAGTTTATTTTTTTTTAAATCAAGGGTATCCCTCGATTAATGACAATTCATTGCGTCATTCACCTGTTGTGGAGGGTGGCCATAAAAACAGATCAAACCAGTTGTTAAAGAAAAATATTCAACCAATCAAAGCGCGACACGATGTGTTCGCAAAATTTCATAATTCTCTGTGCATCGGTTTCACGTACGCGCGAAACCGCCAACTCTTTCTACAACCTCGCTAGCCACGGTCAACACGGAGCATTGTGTTCCGTGGGGGACGCTCCCGTCCGCCATATTCGATTATAATTTTAAAACGTAATTTCAATTTTTCAAACGGTATTTTGTGTACCACGGACATTAGTAAAAGAGAAAAGACAATAAGTGGTGTAACATTGATAATAAGTTAGAAATAGAATGATAAGAATTGTTTGTGAAATAAGAAATTTGATACCAGTGAACACGTGTAACCATTTCATTTTATTCATTGATTTCATAGCAATAAAAACTGTAAAAAGTCATTACGTTTTCTTAAATATTCATCCATACCTGTGCCTTTCAAGTGTAATATTGGAAATATGTCAGGATCAGCGATTTCGTCTGAATCCAATTGACTCTGAGATATTATTGAGTAGTGCCCTTCGACTGAATAGCCGGCGCCTCATTTCCTTGGAGCGAGTGCCAGTTCTTCTCCGAACCAGTGAGTAAAATAGTTAAAAGGCGCCCTAAAAACATCCCTGAGAAGTCTTCGCTGCCACATAGGAGGAGAGGGTAATCGTTCCAAAAGGAGGTAATCCATTCTTCAATCGTTCGTGAGGACGGAGGTTCCCGTTACATTGGCGCCCAACGTGGGGCCCGAAGTTGCTGATTTTGACAGAAGTTCCAGAAAATCCTGCCCTTGAAGATTTAACAGGTTCGTTCGCTTTAAAAGAATATTTAAATCAATCTCTTGCTAATCGATTTGCCAAGTATAAGTGATTTGTGATTTACAGTTTTGTACAATCATTTGTGACCCTTGTTAAAGGCCAGCATTAATTTAGAAATTACTGGAGAAAGCTGGACAATTCCATAAGTTAAACTGCCCAGAGTTCATAAGTGTTCATAATCTTCTTGCTCCCTGTATTTCATTCATTGGTTATTGGACTGAGGCATTTTTCTTCTTGTAATTGTTTAAAGGTTAGATAAATTATTGTACTGCGAATAGAATTTAATAACCCCATCGCCATCTATCGATTTTTGCATTGAATAATGTGTGGTAGAACGCTGTGCTAAAATATACCTGTCGGTAAAACAGTTTTCTCACCTGAACGATTTTCACTTCGTTTTAAATCGTCTTAAATCTCTGGAGACATCTATCGGAGAATAGACAAATTACCCCATTGATAAAAATGTTCTAGACAAGTGAAAGATTCTGGTCGTATGGTGAATTTCCTAGGTGACAAAAAAATATCTTTTTTCACAATCAATGATTGATTGCTTGCATTGTTGTGTGCTTGTCTACTATTTTGAATCTTCTCTTCTTCTTCTTTTCGGAGCACACTTATGGAAAATAGGTCAAATTTAATACAAATATTTTCGAATTTTGGAAATTTTGTTATATCATCTCGTTTAATGATATCGTAGGTGATCTATACGATTCATCTTCCTCTTCTCTCACGTCCTGTCAATTGTTACAGCACCAAGAGAAACCTTAATTCGAGTTGTAAAAAAATTCTGGTCATATGGTGAATTTCCTAGACCACAAAAATTTTCCTTTTTATAATCAATATTGATTGCATACATTGTTGTGTGCTTGTGTACTATCTTGTATCTTCTCTTCTTCTTCTTTTCGGAGCACACTTATGGAAAATAGGTCAAATTTAATACAAATGTTTTCGAATTTTGGAAATTTTGTTATATCATCTCGTTTAATGATATCGTAGGTGATCTATACGATTCATCTTCCTCTTCTCTCACGTCCTGTCAATTGTTACAGCACCAAGAGAAACCTTAATTCGAGTTGTAAAAATTCTGGTCATATGGTGAATTTCCTAGACCACAAAATTTTTCCTTTTAATAATCAATATTGATTGCATACATTGTTGTGTGCTTGTGTACTATCTTGTATCTTCTCTTCTTCTTCTTTTCGGAGCACACTTATGGAAAATAGGTCAAATTTAATACAAATATTTTCGAATTTGGGAAATTTTGTTACATCATTTCGTTAATGATACCGTGGTAATCTATACTATTCATCTTCCTCTTCTCTCACGTCCTGTCAATTGTTGCAGCACCAAGAGAAACTTAGTTCAAGTCGTATAGTGAATCAATAATCTTTTAATGTTGTTCTCACCAATCATTGGTGATGACTTGTTTTATTGCTACAGACAATCTGAAGGGGATCCGTCACTTTGCGAATCTTCTAGTCGCTAAATAAATTAAAAAGTTTTTGTTCTTTTCTTTCGGTTGTGGATGAGAATTGTTGGCTTTTGTTTCAATAACTTCTTAGATTCCTATTGATGAGATTGAGTAATGGTTAAACCATTTGGTGACTGTTGCGTTCTTCTTCTTTTAAAAATTTTGTTTACCACTAAGGTTTAACAATAATAAAGCGCATACAGAAACAAAGAGACATTTCGATACCCGTCAAAACTGAATTTTTTTCTTTAGGAATTTTTTTCTCTTCTCTTCTTTTCCTTTGCGATTGCTAGAGTACGCTTCTTCTTCTTCGTTTGAGAATTTTTTTTCGTGACTGAACAATATGTCTGGAATAATGGATTGCCTTATACCACGTGTAGACTATGCCACACGTAGAACCCTGGCAAAAGCGCTAACGTCTCGAAAAATCATTCCTCAGACCACCATAGAGGCCAATGCACTCGAATTGTATATATTTATCCTTGGTTGCTTGAGTTGTGGATCGTATCAACAACCACAAGGGAGGTGTCTTAGCTTCTTAATATTCTAGTTTTAATATGGCTTAGTATTTGATCCTAGTCTTCACATGTTTGGAAACTAGCATAGACCTTACTACTCTATGAAACTGTAAATTTTAGTTTAACATTTTTTTTTGTCTTTCGGTAATATTCCCCAAGCCGTGTGGACACAACGTCAATGTAAAGACAAGGTGTCATGAACATACGGAGTTATACATGGAAATTCGAGAGCATTCGAATTTGTTGCACGGCTCACTGTAGGATGAGCATGTGTGAGTAAATGACACAAGTTGTGGAGTGACATGATCATGCGAGGACATGAATCAGAAAGTTTGTGTCATGTTTTGAGCAGATTGGTGTCTTCTGAGAAAAGAACCAATAGGCTCCACATTAGAGCGATGCGGGCTTAGAATACGCAAATGTGAAATTTTTTTTGTTGTTATGTCAGGTTTGTTGAAATTGTTTCGAGAAATTATCTCCTAACTCACGAATCCTCGGCTTAGGTGTAGTACTCATTAGAATAATTCTACGCCTAGCTTATGTAAATAATCGTCAGTATCTATGGTCTCTAGTTAGATTATTAAAAATACTTTTCGAATCCGTAGTTTAATTACATCAATTTTTTTTGTTGATAATATAGTTGTTCTCGTTGTAAGGATATATTAGGTTCATGATAAGTGGGACGCCTCTTATTCATGGAACCATATTGTTTGTTTTCTTAGATATCTTTAAGGATAGTTAATTTTCTATTCTGGGTTTTTCTGTTCCCTTTAGTAAAGACAGAATGGCGCCTTCTTTTCCGAGTTCAGCTCTGTATTTTCTATCAGAACATTGCTAGCCTTCGATAACAAGACCTTCGAATACCACTGTAAATACTTGGGCAATACAGAATTATATTTAGATAATCTATGTAATATTAATTGTAAACTCTGTGCATGTTGTTGAATGCTGAAAGTCACCCTTGGCAAATCTTTAAATAGATCTCTCTAATACTTTGGAGCTACCATCGCTCAAGTAGGCTGTGTATAATAAAACAAAGTGAATACATACAGTGAGAAATAAGTGATGGCCTCAGTTCATTTGGAATCTGTGGTACGCCAATTTAACATCAAAAACTAATAATATTCAATAACTACACAGATAGGAAGATGTATAGTATTATCAGAATTTTATACCTGTTATAGAAGTAATATTTTTATATGTGTGTATACTTGGGTTCAGATTGACCCACCAATTGTATTTTATGTTTGTTTTTGTATAAAATTTACATGTGTTATTCTTAAGATACTGATCGGATACTTTGGATTCGTTCTTGGTCAGCGCCTTGGAGAATTATGGGTGAAGTAAGTATGTTTAATTTTTTTTGGATCCACTTAATCTTTTGTATGAATGAAGGAAATGTAGAACGTGCGGAAGAATGCAAGATGTGTATGAAGAATGTATGCGGATGTAAACTAGTGTTCTCCTATTTTTTTTTAAGTGCGATTTTGGAGATACTCCCCTTGCTGAGTTTGACCAGTGCAGACCGATCCTTAGTTGATAGCATCTAAAATAATCTAGAATATATGTTAAGATAGTAACCAATTAGCTTTACATAATTTAATTGTAAGATTTTCAATTTACAATCACCTGTTAATAATGGTCATTATGTTCCTTGTTTTCTTGTTGAGAAATTTAGAGATGACGGATTACTGTTTCCAAAGGTCAACTAAAGAATTGTTGAATACCTAAAGGAAAGGGAAGGGAAAAGGAAAGACCATTGTTCACCTAGTTATATGTATCCTATTGAGATTGTATAGTGTATACAATCTGGTACTCAAATTGTGAGTAGTATTGCTTTGACTGTTGTCACTCACCTTAGTTGTGAGTTTTGCAAAAAAAAACTTAGGATAATAAATTTTGAAATTGTATAGTATATATTGAAATACTGTATTGATGTTATATGTGTTCTGATGAGAGTTGGCCTCCTGTATGTTTGGCCTTGTGTATTAACCTTTGTTCACCATAACTAGCTATGTTGTCCGGCTTACCACTGGTTGCTGTTTTCTGTTTGCCACACTGGCTTGATTCTTCTTTTTTTTCTTTTATCCGTTTTCTTTTTTTTCTTCCCACTAACCTGGAGTGGGGTGTAACGTTGCAAATTTGGAATAGTTTATTTTTTTTTAAATCAAGGGTATCCCTCGATTAATGACAATTCATTGCGTCATTCACCTGTTGTGGAGGGTGGCCATAAAAACAGATCAAACCAGTTGTTAAAGAAAAATATTCAACCAATCAAAGCGCGACACGATGTGTTCGCAAAATTTCATAATTCTCTGTGCATCGGTTTCACGTACGCGCGAAACCGCCAACTCTTTCTACAACCTCGCTAGCCACGGTCAACACGGAGCATTGTGTTCCGTGGGGGACGCTCCCGTCCGCCATATTCGATTATAATTTTAAAACGTAATTTCAATTTTTCAAACGGTATTTTGTGTACCACGGACATTAGTAAAAGAGAAAAGACAATAAGTGGTGTAACATTGATAATAAGTTAGAAATAGAATGATAAGAATTGTTTGTGAAATAAGAAATTTGATACCAGTGAACACGTGTAACCATTTCATTTTATTCATTGATTTCATAGCAATAAAAACTGTAAAAAGTCATTACGTTTTCTTAAATATTCATCCATACCTGTGCCTTTCAAGTGTAATATTGGAAATATGTCAGGATCAGCGATTTCGTCTGAATCCAATTGACTCTGAGATATTATTGAGTAGTGCCCTTCGACTGAATAGCCGGCGCCTCATTTCCTTGGAGCGAGTGCCAGTTCTTCTCCGAACCAGTGAGTAAAATAGTTAAAAGGCGCCCTAAAAACATCCCTGAGAAGTCTTCGCTGCCACATAGGAGGAGAGGGTAATCGTTCCAAAAGGAGGTAATCCATTCTTCAATCGTTCGTGAGGACGGAGGTTCCCGTTACAAAAGTCTTAGGTATATGGAAAAATTTGAAGCATTTGTAATAGTTTATACACACTTGTTTTGTAGTACTGTGGCGTCCCAGAAGCATACTTTCATATGACCACAACAAAAAATGGTATATCTAACCAAACCTTTATAACATACGTCTTGCGCGATACGACTAAGAAGTACTTTTCAAGCAAAGACAATTAATCAAAGCATGGCCAAACCATCCCGCTTGTGGATGAAATGCCAACAAATCAAAGCATCATCGCTTGAATCAGAAACGGTGCAAAGATTTGGTTGCTTAAAATATAATATCGTTCAAAAGATGTATCATATTGTTTATGACTTGAATGTGTCTACGAGACTTGTCTAAAAAACCTTCAAACTAATTGATATATTATAATGTTGTTAACATTTCAACTAGACGAGAAGCAGCTAGAGACGCGGGTTCTAATCTCGCCGGGGACATAAAAACTTTCAACGTATTGAACAAGCAAACAAAAAGAGAACGAATTTAAGTAAACATCGATTCAGATGCAATAAAACGAGAAGAGAGAATGAAATGAACTCTTGACAAGCCTCAAAAGACAAGGAAGAAAAACAAAATATCCATAAGTTTAATTATTAATTAGTTTAAAGTACTAACCAATGCAAATTAAAAAAATATTATTTGTATTGTACATAAAAACAGTCTCCTCCCAAAAAAAAAATCTAAAAATAAAAGCTTGTAAGACATTCTTATTTAGGGATTCTGTGAATTAATATTCGCTCGATGGTTCATTTACTACGAAGTAGGGTTCCTACAAATGGGTTCTTTCCAAACGGTATTAATAGAGATGAGTGTGCACCTGTTAAGAAAAAAAACAGACAGAGTAACCATTGATTTTGTTCGACAAAGTTTTGAATAGAAGAACGTTTGGAAAAGATCGCCTCCAGAATACGTACAAATGACATTTAAAAAAGATAGACAAAAAAAATGTTAATAATTTAAATAAAGACACCCATTTAAAGTACATAAACATAATTTTATGCTTTTTCTATGAAGAAAAAGTGCAATTACTTGACGTAGACATTGTTCAAAAGTAGCATAGTCACCGGTCGATGATCGAGTTAGATCCTGCTGTGCTTTTTCTTGTGACATGCTCCTACATTCTAACTAACAGATAATTTTGATGAAACTTTCCATTTTGCTCTACGGTATTATATTAGATCAATAAAAAACATCCTCTTTGAAGAGGCATAATAATATGAAGTAAAAAATTAAAAAAAAAAAACACCCGCAGATTTCGATTTCGTGCAATAGCAACGAGTTTTTCCTACACCTAGAAGTAATGGAGATCAGTAAAAGAGGTTACTTTCCGTCTTTAGAGATAATTAAAGAATCTCATAAAAAAAATTAACTGTTACAGCCGACATTAATTCACAAGAAAAAAAAACAAAAAAAGAACAGTGATTTTTGTGTGAAAACAAAATAAAAGAAAAGAATGTCTAGCAATAAAAGAAAAAGGAATTATCCGAAGTAACAATGGTGATCGGTGTAAGCTAATGTGAATCAAGAAAGCATTAAAAAGAAAAATATCGGAGATAACAATAATAACAGCGGATCGTTAGGTCAACATTTGCCTTGAGTCATTAGAAATCATTTATAGAAGGAGTCTCTTCCTCTGCCTCTGGATCCAAATGGATATAATCAACGCATTACATCCGGTCTTAAATCGAATCATTTTTATTATCCCCACAGCTTTTGTTTTATTTCCGTCTTTTGGATAATTACCGTAGTTTTTACGTAGGTACCTACTCATAATAATTCAAGAAAAAAATGAGTGTTTTTTTTTTCATTTTATTTTTGTTTAGAGAATCTGCAAACGAGTCCTTAACATTCGAAACTGAAATTGACGTTTTTTTTTGTGGAATAAATCTTAACAAAATATTTTTTTTTATGTTTTGGAAAAATTAACTATTTTTTAACTGTTTTTTATTTATATATTTACTAGCTGACCCGTCGAACTTCGTATCGAAATAAATAATATGGGTACTCTAAGTTTTATGCAACAGAGCTCAAATTCGTTTTTTAGTTATTTAACACGAATGACTATTTACTTGAATTAGCAAAACCTGCATACCACGCTGCATTCATTGGGTCTGAGGTTATTTTTACATAAAAAACTTATAATCTATGTTAATATGATGTGGGAAGAGGTCATCATTGTGCAAGATCGAGTGCAATAGAGAGCTCTTATTGCCTCACTTTGCTCCTGAGTGGAGTTCAAAGGGAGTTTTAATTTTTATTGATTTGATGTTAATATGTAAAAAAAAGAAATTAGGTAGGTATGTCATTATATTCGATATTTCAATAGTTATCTTGCTCAGTTAAAATAATATTGTTTGATTAATCAAAGTACGATAAGGAACATCTCCGTACCGATTCAAAATACGCATTGAGGTGTCAATTTTAGCCCATCACGCTGATTCCCGAAGGGGGTAGGCAGAGAGTATGGACTTCCATTCTTTTCAATCCAAACTCATTCGCTTCCTCCAAACGCATAACATTCCGCATATATACAATATACATGCTCTTATATTCCTTTTGCTCCTGACTTGGCCCTCCCGTAAGACGGCACCGATATGGTCAGTCTATGTCATTCGTCGGCCTCGTCTGCGTGCACCTATTCTTCCAGATTTATATATCCCTTTAGTCATTCTCTCTTCCTTCATTTTCTTTACATGCCCAAACCTTCTTTCTTTATTCACTTTATTCTAGTCACTACACTAACATCCACTCCACATTCCTTTCTTATATTATCAATTCTCGCGTTCTCATTTCATTTCCACAGCATTTATTCCAACTTCCAAATTTTTCATCCATGTCCAAGTTTTACTCCCATAAATAATGGATGGTATCAGGATTGCATTGTGCATCAACTGTCGATTTCAGAGATATCTTCTTAGAGGTCTAAGTGCACCGCCAACCCTTCTCCCAGCCAATTTCCTTTTTTCAATCTCTTCTTCACACCTTGCATCTCTTCTAAGTAAATTACCTAAATAGACATACTTCCAAGTTCTTGACATTCACTTTCACACAACATTGCGTTCTTAAATCTTCTCTTTCAAAACAGTGGAAATAATTAAAAATCTCATTTAATGCAGTATCTGTGATTTTTTTTTAACTTTCACAACATGGTGGGAGTGTAGCAATTTTTATTTTTCAATAAAGAAACAAATGCTAGGTCATTAGCAAATAATATCCAGCTTTTTATACATATTAACGATGCAGATTATTATTTACGTTATATGTATGTATGTACTCATCCTCTCTAAAAATCAGCCCATAAACGAAGAATTAATTTTCAAACAAACAAAATAATCTACTTGTTCTTCAATATAATCATATTGTATTCCTTGTGTTAAAACTTATCAAAACTCCTTATAAAATGAACTTCAATTAAGTAGGTACAAATCCTTAATATCAATGTTATATCTACGATTCTATTTGCTGGCGGTTTTAAAAATCTCTGTAAATAAAGAAATTTTTCAAAATCCTTACACTTCAATACAGTAATATATTCCTTGTATTAAA
Organism: Mystacides longicornis; assembly: GCA_963576905.1. Lineage (NCBI taxonomy): Eukaryota > Metazoa > Arthropoda > Insecta > Trichoptera > Leptoceridae > Mystacides > Mystacides longicornis. The sequence goes on along the minus strand of OY756426.1, from coordinate 30,169,766 downwards.
ACTTACCAAAACTCCTTATATTATATGCAATGAATATTATATGACTTATCCAATCAATCTGTTTCATACGATATATTTTACATTCGCATTCTATCAATTGCAACAACAATCAAACCACTGACAGTTCTTTCAAATGTCAATTAATTAAAATTATTCAAAAGTAGAACAAATTTATATTGTAAAAAGTACTATAAAGATTGCCTACTTAGAGTTTTCTTTAATTTTCTAATTATTATCCACGCATTTTTTTTGTTCCCATACAACCTTCTCCTGATAAAAGCCTACATACATGACCATAAAATAATAAGCGAAATCGGTCCAGCCGTTTAAGTGCGATGCGATGACATTGGGAAATAGCTCTCAATTTTTAAAATGTTCTTAAATTTTCTAATTTTCAATGCATTTTTATTAATTTTTTTCTTCTAAATCAACCTTCTCCCGATAAAAGCCTACACGACAAAGAAAGAATTAGAGAAATCGGTCCAGCCGTTTAGGCGTGATGCGATGATATCGGGAAATAAATCTCCATTTTTATAGTGTTCTTAAATTTTCTAATTTTCCACGCATTTTTTTAATTTTTTTCTTCTAAATCAACTTCTACCGATAAAAGCCTACACGGCAAAAAAAGAATTAGCGAAATCCGTCCAGCCGTTTAGGCGTGATGCGATGATATCGGGAAATAAATCTCCATTTTTATAGTTTTCTTAAATTTTCTAATTTCCTATGCATTTTTCTTATTTTTTTTGTTCTAAAAGGACACTCTCCTGATAAAAGCCTACACGACAAAAAAAGAATTAGCGAAATCGGTCCAGCCGTTTAGGCGCCATCCGATGACAACGCGAAATAGCTCTCCATTTTTATATATAAGATTTCTTTGGTTACCGGTTTCGGCTACCAGCCATCATCAGACCAAACTTAAAACTTAAAACAATAGTTTTAATTTTGGTCTGATGATGGCTGGTAGCTGAAACCGGTAACCAAAGAAATAAATATATAAATAAAAAACAGTTAAAAAATAGTTAATTTTTCCAAAACATAAAAATGTTAGGAAACTGTTTTATCGTAAGCCCAAAAAATATAGAAAAAAATACTTATAGCATGCTTTTTGCAGGATTTTCAGGAAAACAAAAAATAATACTAATAGCTACCTATTTAAGTTGTGGAAAAATGTGAAAATTTATTTTAATAATGCTTGGAATGTGACTTATTTAGCGCAAAATGATTTATTTTTAGTCAAAATCCCTGCTTTATGGTTAATAAAACTCTATAATCATAAACGGAATGACGCTTATACAAAAACATGCAACACATTACAACTGTTATTAATGTTGATTTTATAATATTTCAGCAATAATAAAACATACTCCAACTATCTTAACCTCCCTTTGTGACCACACGTGGGGGGGAATACGAAGGCAACAAAAACATCAAAATTCATCATTTTTGCTTCGAAGGAAGGGAACATATTATAGGTATGAGGATTTATATCGTCCTGGAGAATCTCTCTTAAACGGCGAGGTAATTTGGAAAACATGGCTTAAAAATGGAAAGTTTAATAGTTCGCCACCAGTACCTTACTGTTCACTAAGAAAAATATTTGACTTTATAGAGGTCCTGCCCGAAGATGAATAATACCTAGTCGTTCTATCTTCCGTTCCTTAGAAGCACAGCAAAATTATAATTATTTCCTTGCTTTGAAGGATACTGAGATTATAAAGAGCTCTAGTTTCTTCTTCAAGACCCTTATATGTACACTACGGAGTCTCAAAGAGATAATCTATTGATTTTTAATAATTAATAATAATAATAATTCTTTATTCAATTAAGACATGTTACATAATATGTTCAGTTACATTGTCTCTCCCAACTAGGCAATGCCTGTACTAGGGAGAAGACGAATTTAATTTCTTATTAAACTTATTACAATAACAGTCATTTAAAAATTACTTATTTACTAAGATAAAATATATTCATCCACAGACATCCATCCATACATACAGCCTAATACTTATTTACTAAGATAATAATATTCATCCACAGACATCCATCCACACATACAGTCACTCACACGATGATCCTCCCGTCCACTCCAAAGCAACACCGTCCACTCGCACAAGTCCCAACCAACAACAATAGCAAAATATGTATAGCACCCACGATGTACCATACCCGCATAGTAGTCCATCTCAGGTCGGTATGTAGCTCAAATGGCGTTCCGTTTCCTCCCTGCCTATCTCGAGTAGCCACATTGTTATAAGTTTTTTTGGTGGTGGATTTCTAGTCATCTGTTCCTTGGTAAGCGGCCCGTCTCGTATTTTGTTAAGGAGTCTCGGAGCCAGGAAGGTAAAATGCCTGTGAGCAAAGGTAGTTCTAGTCTTGGGAGTCTTAAAGAAGTTTTTATTTCTACATCTTGTTAAAAGCTCGTGAGTTATCGGAATCTGAAGCTGTTTGTGCTTTATAAAGTGGAGGATGATGGTTTTTGCATACGTCTGTCTCACATCAAGTACTCGAAACTGTCGAAATAGTTGGTCAGAAGGAGATCGATACGGTTTTTTGTTTATCACTCTTAAAATTGCCTTCTGGCTCTTTAACAGAGGGTCCAGAGCAGTCAGCGTCGCTCCTCCCCATCCCAGTATGCCATAGGAGATAGTGCTGTGCACCAATGCGAGGTATATTGTTCTAAGAGTCTCTAGTGGGAGGACACTTCTTATCTCCTTGAATAAGTATATTGTTTTTCTGATTTTCTGAGATACGCTCGATATGTGTTCCTTCCAGTCAAGTCGCTCGTCAACAATTATTCCGAGATATTTAGCATTTGAAACCTTTTTTATGGCTGGGCAATTGCAGGGGTAGGAGCTATTCCGGCATGAAGGTGAGTCTTGTCCGCAAGCGTGTATCTTTATAGTCTTAGCTATTAGATATTCATCGTCTCCGCTCGTGATACTCATTGTCATGTAGTTAGTCTTGTCTGTGTTTAGGGTAAGAAGATTGTTATCCAACCATTCCTTGATTACTCTTAATCCCTTTTCAGCTTTTTCATGTACCTTGTCCCAATTGTTGCCACTAAATACAACAGCCGTATCATCCGCGAATGAAATGATATCTCCGTCCATCCGATCAAGCTTTGCGAGATCATTTATGTAGACCAAAAAGAGAACAGGTCCCAAGACACTTCCCTGAGGAACACCGAAGTGGATTTCAGACCTGTCACTTAGTTGCTTTCCCACTTTAGTTCTCTGCACACGGCCAGTCAAATAATTAGCAAACCATTTATATGCCGTCCCGCATACACCCACCGCCGCTAGCTTTGCCAGCAGCAGTTTGTGAGACACTGTGTCGAACGCCTTGGCCAGATCAAGGAAGACTGTAATGCATTTATTGCCACTATCCAGTATATTAATCTGTTTCTGGGTCAGACAACCAATTGCCTCCTGTGTACCCAGATTCCTTCTAAAACCAAACTGAGCCTCAGACAAAATATTGTGCCTATCAAAATACTTCAACAGTCTGTTCTTTATTGAAACTTCTATGACCTTTGATAGTGAGTTTAAAATACTTATTGGTCTGTAGCATCCTATATCGTTTTTGTTTCCACCCTTGTATATTGGACACACAATTGCCTCCTTCAGGTGTTCAGGGAATAGTCCCTCGGAAATACTTAAATTACAGATGTGGGTTATAGGTAGTTTGACATTTTCACGACAAGTTTTCAGCACTTTGGATGATATGAGATCAGTTCCCGATGAGCTTTTGTCCTTTAGATCAGCAAGTATCTTCACTATTTCATCAGCTGTTACATTTTCAAACCTGTCTAGACTATGCTGCGGTTGTCCACCATATGTTCGACCTGTGGCCGATAGTTCAACTTCTGTCTTGTTTAGTCCATTAAGTATTTTCTGTGCATATGAGCTACCTACATGTGTGTAGTACTCATTAATCTTATTAAGAGCCTCTTTGCACTCTTCTCCATCCATTTTATACGTCCTAGCATCCATCGTTATTTCCCGCATTTCATGCTCTCGTTTCCTTCTATTGGTTGCCTCATTCAATATTTCCCATGTTTTTTTTGGGTCATTAGATACTGCCCAAAATCTTGCCTTATAATAGTTGTTCTTAACCGTCGTTAACAGAGTATTATATGCATTGCGGTATTCGATGTATCTTTCTCTCAGGTGGCTAGCTTGGGGATTTCTCTTCATTTGTTGGTGAAGCCTGTCTCTGCTTCTTATGCTACGAAGTAGTCCTGGAGTAATCCAGGGCTTTAGTTTGCGTTTTGAATGGGGGATATGTTTTGTCGTTGTGTTAGACAAGATGACACCTTTCACAATCTGGACGAAGTAGTCAACACTTTTTTCCGTACTATCGAAAGCATAGATCGGGGACCAATTCACATTTACCAGATCCCTGTTAACACCATCATAGTCCACACATTTAATACTCGTCCTAATCGTATCACAATTTGAAAGTGCCCTCCTGCCCACCACCATTATTGTAGGATAGTGGTCAGTCAGCAGGGAGTCGCAAACTATGCCCACAATATGTTCTCTTTCCACCCTTGTCCTAATCATCATATGGTCTAGTAGCGACCCATCTCGAGTAGGCAAATTGATTGCCGAAGTCATCCCGTGTTCAGAAAGCAGGCACATATAGTCATCTACAAACCTATTGTTCTTTTGCAGGATATTCAAGTTGATATCACCTACCAGTATGCACTCTTGACCTTTTTCTGCTTCCAGCAATGTGGAGAGGGACTCGAGAAAGGGACGCAAGTCTTGGTTTGACGGTGATCTATATATTGCAAAGATAGTGGTCTGTTTGTTTATTTTAATTTTCAAGCAGTTGGCATCTACCAGGTTAGCCTCAACCACATTTGCTCCGAGCGTTTTACGCACAAATACCACTACACCGTCGTTCTGTCTCTGGTTGTTCTCAGTACAATATGCATCATAGTTGTCAATATGATGGTGAAAAGATCCATCCCTAATCCAACATTCAGAAAGTATTATGACATCGAAGTCAACCTGAATATTTGATATAAGCGCCACCATGCTATCAAAATTCTTATAGATACTTCGTATATTACAGTGAATTATCTTTAGACCTGGGTTATTACCAATGACACTAGAGCAATTCCAGGTTGGGAGTTTCACTGTACATACCGCCTCATCCAAATCCTCGGTCTCGTTCAGCATATCAGTCACACTTTTAGTTCAGCTAAAAACTCCACACAAATATCTTAAATTGCGTGTCCAAGCAACCCCTATGTGTGGCACGCTACCACTCCCAGGCCCAATCACATTGACATAACAGTTCATCAGGCATAATTAATCTGAACTCTCTCATACTATGATTCAATATATTCCTATGAAAAGTTCTCCACAATTTAGTATGCCAGCACTTCCCACCACAAACAGACAGCATAGCTCAAAAACAAATCATTATCCACACAGCGAATGATACTCTCAGTATATATATCAAACAAAATCAGTATGAGGAAAAAGATTGACATTTTATGTTATAATTCATATACTATGTATAATCCTATGAAAAAGTTCCCCATATTTTCGTCACTACTTCCAGGCATATATACAAGGATTGATTCAGGCCAAATCAATGTTAACACAGCAAGTGACTCCAGTGACTGTACATCTTAAACATTATCGTATGAGCAAAAAGGAAAACATTCTTATGTTATAATTTATATACAATCCTATGAAAATGTTCCCCATAATTTGGAATGCTACTACTTCCAAGCATGTATAGAAAGATTTATTCAGGCCTAATCAACGTCAACACAGCAAGTGACATCAGTGTACATCTAAAAACATAATCGTATGAGCAAAAGAATGACATTTTTATAGAATAATTCATATACAATCCTATGAAAAAGTTCCCCAGAATTTGGTATGTTACCACTTCCAAGCATATAGTAATATAGAAAGAATAACTCAGGCCAAAAACATGTCATAGTTCATATACACCCAATGAAAAAGTTCCCCATAATTTGGTATGCCACTACTTATATAGAAAGATTAATTCAGGCCAAATCAATGTCAACACATCAAGTGACATCAGTATACACCTAAAACATAATCGTACGAGCAAAAAGAATGACATTTTTATATTATAATTCATACACAATCCTATGAGAAAGTTTCCCAGAATTTGGTATGTAACCACTTCCAAGTATATAATAATATAGAAAGAACAACTCAGGCCATATCAATGTTGACACAGTGAATGAGACTGACAGCAGTAACCCCAAACACAATAAGTATGCACAAAAGAATGAAATCTTTTCATAATATGCAGTCCCATGTAAAAAAAATCACAACAATTTAATATTATGCTACCGTTCCCAAGCACATATAGACAGATTACGCTAAGCACAATCAACATGAGCACAATGAATAACTCTCTGATATGGCTAAAAATAATTCTATGACAATTGCTCATCTTAGACAAATAATCAGTTTTATTTTTGTGTTCCACTATGTTTTTACTATTTAAAAGACTAATAATTTTTCGGTAACTTAGAATTTTATGAAGTGTTTGTAGTTTCAAATGAAATATAGACATAGACACATACACTCCCGATAAACAACACAAGGCAGACTCTGCTTTTTTCCTCAAATATGAAATCATTAAGTTAGGAACCCATCTAAGATAATTACAGAACCACAAAAAATAAAAATTGCAGTACATTAGAAAAGACAAAACATTCGGACAGCCTACAAAGGATCCACAACTCACGAGATCTTCATATATCATCAAATTCTTATTATTATCAAATAAATCAATTAGCAATACATTGAAAATATGAACAAGTGTAACAATTGACAGTTCTCTTGCGATACACGGTGTGGATCTAAAGTTGTGCAAGTCACCAATCGTACAGTGATAAATCCTCATACTCACATAACGCACCATACGTAAAACAAAAAACATTTTCAAATAGGTAGATTCTATATAAGTCACACAGATCAAGCAATGACACTACGGCAGTTCCCTCAACTGTTCAGATCTACGAATATGAATAGTCTTAGAAATCTCGTCCTTCTTGGTAAGGATCTTTCCATTTTTTATCCAGACAAACTTATACCCGTTGATTTTGGCAAATTTTCGCGCGTCCATGTGCAAGTGATGCTGTCTCGGTGTTAAATAATTCTCCTGCACATATACCGGATGATTTCCTTTCATTCCCAAGTCCCGTGTGTTCAATTTATCTTCCTTATTTTTCTTATTTTTATTGTACATTTTTACTGCAGTCAGAAAGCAATCTCTACTGTCTCTTGAATCAAATGTGACCGCGACGTAACCCTGTCCATTGAAGTTTAGGCTAGAGCTCTTCACACTTATTTCTTCATCAATTTTTTTGTTAAAGAATCTCTTGACCTCAGTTATTGTACCCTCATCGGTCCCCACACCTACTGCTTCACCCATCTTAACAATCTTCTCCTTTAAGTTCTCCCCGCGCTCAAACGGGATGCCCTTGACTTCTATTTTAGCAATATTCATTTGTTGTTCAGCTCTGTCCAGTTTTTCCTCAAGATATTCCATACGCCTTTCCATTGATTTATTTCGCTGTGTAAGTTGATCAACATTCTTCACAGCTGATTCACATATGGTGAGTTTTTTATGCAATTCATCATATCTTTCTGATAGAAACACAAGGCTTTTTTTCAGCTCTTCATTCTCCTTCAATATATTCCCCATGAGAGCAGTCTGTTTATCCAACCTCCCCAGCAATGTATCATGACTAATCTTTTGCGAGGCGATCAACTCATCTTTTAATGTGTTCATGAGCTCAGTGATGCTTTTTTCTTTAGGTTCCACACCTCTCTTTGTCTTGCAACATTTCCAAGAGTCCCTGGCAGAGTAGGTCATTTTTCTATAAACATCTTGGGTAAGACCCACACATGTGAGGTGGTATTCACCTCCGCATTTACTGCATTTAATGGAGTCATCTTCGCTTTGACTTACACCACACGCACCACAAACCGGACTCATGACAACTGCCGCGGGCGGGAGAATGCAACAGTAACAATACTATCACTCGCTGTCGCTTATGATTTTTTTTTAGATATCTGCAATGATTATCCCGAAATTTACGTTATAATTAATGACCGTGTATTATAATTCTGTTTACGATTAAATCCACTGGAAAGACACACCGGTATTTGTATCGATACAATCTCAATTATCACTTAAAACATGCAAAGTACAGAGACTCACAGCGGGTGCGACTATACCGGGTGACGTCCCGTGACGTATGATTTATGGTGGTCTATGGTGGGGCAGAGTTCAACGATACGACATAATACGTAACTGCAAAAATAATTGATGAGTTCCATCTGATGAAAGTAAACGTAAAACATTTCTTCTTTGAAAGATCATAGCAAAAATAAAATGATGAACTCACCTATCTTCCTCAGTTTTGGAAGACCTGTTAGTAGGGGTGTTAACCAGAGTGAGCTGAGAGTCGTCAATACTGACTAGGAGGATATCCCCACTCTGAACCTCGGCTGCCCCCTCCCAACTCAGCACCATAGGGAGACATTCTTCCTCGCCCCCTCCGGCTGAAGAAGATCCCGAAGGGCATTCTTCGGGAATCTGAAACAACAAAAAATTAGAATGAACTTTTATATTTTGATTTAAACAGTTCATGACAAAATAATTTCAAGCTTTTTGGATGTATTTTGCTAGGAACTAACATCATTTTTGTTTCAGCAATTTCTTTATTTCATACACACTTGGCTTCTGCGTTTATTCCAGTTGTTTAATACCAGGATTCCGGGTCGCAGGTAAAGACTTAAAACCACAAAATTTAGAATGCAAAATTGCAGCTAGTATTATTATAATATGTTAAATCTCGAAAACGAGAGCGGAGCTAAAGAAAATTAAAATTTTAAAGTGCATGCAGGAACCTGTTTAATATTCGTTTTACTTACGAAAAATACGAGAGAAATTTTTAGTCTTAAGTTTGAATAAATATATCGAGATAAGATACATGTATTCGCACAATATCAAAAAGAAGAGCAGCTGTATCAGTTGACGACTTTTGTACGTACAGCGACTAAAAGTTGTGGGTTCGAATTTCAGTGCCGATTATTTCCACTTTCACAACACAATCCCTGCTTTATGTAGGATAATATGTCGAAAGCCTACCTATTTTTGCTCACTTCGAGTGAAACGAGATTCTTTTTTATAACAAAACACTACCTACATAGTACCTACCTATTAATATAATTTAATAAACGAAAATAAAAAATATATGCAATAAAAAAATGAAAAACTTCATAGGTTCCTACATATTTTTTGTTATTTTTAACAGAATATTAATATTAAATTCAATATTGTTCGACACAAACGTTTGATAATTTGACAAATTCGATATGAAATTAAACGAATTATCACGCGTTCAGTTTTGAATGCAAAATAAACAATTTTATAATACTTATACCTACAATATGTGATGATTTTCATTCACCTACATAATATATTTTTTTTAATAATTTGATTGTCTTTGTTGCTTAATATCCTTTAGCTTATTTTCGTTTTTGTTAATAAATAATTTATCAGCATATTATATAATAAATTATTTAATATTTATATAGGCGTAACCCTGTACTTACTGATTGAACGGCCGATTTACCTAGCGATTTCCCGCACACTACACAAACACACATTTTTATAATAATGGTGCGTTAGTACCTACCGTTGTTACAAAACCCGAGAACTCTAGGTATTTACAGTTTTTTGCGTCGAACTGAAAATTGATGTAAAAAGTGTAGAAAAAGTCTGTCAAATGGTGACGTGCAACGCCTAGTTGCCGTTGAATGGTCAATCAAAAGAAAGATTGATGAAAGGTTATTTACTGCAGACCAAAGAGTTTAGAAAACCGGAAGAAAGATCTACAAGCGACAGTTAACAAGGCCATACACAATGAAGCCCATCATCTTGCCTACAGCGGGCTTGAAGCGACGTCAGTTATAGATACTTGATTTATTTTATTTAAATTTTTTGGCATATCAACAGGTTAAATACAAATTTTTAAACATACATGAATATAAAAAAAATAACCCATTTATAGATAGCACATTATTTGTTATCTTATATTAACATACAATGACATATTATATTGCAGCAAGATAGGAAGTTAAAAATGTAATTAAAAAAAAACAAATAAACAAACAAAAGTAAGTGGTTGAGTCCCTATATACTCGTATATAAAAATACAAAAAAAAATGATAAGTGGCTCATATGGGGAAGGACAAAGGGAAGGAAAAATGAAATGAAAGGTTCAAAGTAAGGATATATGCATAATGCATATTCCACTATAAACCCATTGCCACCGATATGATCCCAGCCCTAAATTGCGACAGACTAAGATTAAACACGTCAACTGTCTGAAACATACTGTTGTAACACTCACAGGATTGTCTAATGTATTTATTTCTGGCGTAGCTTGTGTCAAATTTAGAAATATGGAAAGTTTGGGGATGCCGTGTTGCCACTCTGGGTAGGTACTGTATACTGTACTAGTTCATTGATAGCAACACCACCTATATAAGAAGGGCCTTGTGCTGGCGGCCATTTTTGGCCTCTCGCGTCACGGCCGCCGGCGTGTAGACAGATATCATAGTGTACAGGTAAGTACATACAGATATAGACAAGCGAACGTTTGGCCTCTCGATGTGACGCAGCACTAAGGCCTTCTTATATAGGTGGTGTTGATTGATAGTGTATAGCTACGTTTGGAATTACAAGTATCCCATCATGCCGACTGACGGCTTGGTCAGTTTTACAGCGCTGCAGGCTCGATCGTGTATGGCTGGCGTTAGGAAAGCTTGTTTAGATATAGGTAGGTAAGTACATACACAATCGCAGGCAAATCTCTATTGTGGAAACATTTTGAATTTCGAATACAAGCCTTAACATTTGAAAAGATTCGCGCAAATGTTATCCTCTATCTGCCTGTCGTTCTGAATAATGTTGCAAGCTGTCAAAAATAATAATTTTAATATTTAAACTGTATCCACGGAGCGTATTGTAACAGGGCGCGTGTAGCAACACTGAACAAATCTCAATTTCACCAGCCTCCGTTCGACTGTAAAGTTATTCCCGAGTTGGCGTTTGAATAAAATCAAAACGGTTTTTTTATCGCTCTTGGATCATGTTTATTTTTTTTACGCGGATATCGCTTGTATGTTGTTTAAAGAAATTCATTGACTGCCCGAAAAATTTTGTCCGTCAGTTAGTCTCAATATATTTTTATAACATTAAATACGTAAGCAGAAAATTCTACAATTCTTGTACACCCCAGGAACCCTTATTAATTTAATAATACTCTCATCGTCTTCTACCCTTCTTTCATAGTATTTTGTTTTTGTTTTTAGAATGAATTAAGTTATGAAATTGATTACATAATATTTCAAATAAATTTTATGCGCATGTGATTGTGGAACTGATTACTTTTTATCACTAAGGTTTTTTTGCAGTAACTTTGTAGCACTTCATTTTAACTGAGTAAAAATTATTTTTATTGTAACTTTGTAAAAGTGTTAACAATTAATTGAGTATAAAATAAAGCATGACCGGTTTCGGGAGGATCAGACCTCTCATCATCAGGTGCAAACTTTTTTTTTTTATAATTAATTAGGCATTCCACCCATAGAGGGTGATTTGTGCCACTATCGATTCATTTTAATATTAATAAGTGTTTATAAATTAACAAAGTAAATGGGAATAACTAAAATGTAAACAATTTCAAATCGGTAAAGAGAAATTATATTATGTAAACGGTAATTTAAATTTTTAAATCGAACTTTCTCAAAAAATTTACAATGTATTTGTAGGAATCTTGAAGACGCATAGCAAGTAATGAAATAGAGCTTAAGGGAGATGGTAGGCCCCCCTGAGTTAAAATATTTCCATATCCTGTCAAAGGACAAGCCAAAAGAATGTGGTCAATAGTTTGAATTTCTTCTCCGCATTCACACCCCGGGTCTGGCAAGATTCCAATTCTATGTAAGTGCTTGGCAGTAAGACAGTGTCCTATTCTAAGGCGAGATATAGTTGAAACGTCCCGTTTATTCAACCTGATTGTTTTAAACCAGGGAACTTTAGGAATTTTGGGTTGTATTGATCGAAGTCTTGAGCCCTTAGAGGTATTATTGCTAATCCAATCTAAAGACCACTCCTCCCAGGCTAGGTGCAAACTTAATACTAAATTTAGTATTAAGTTGACTGTGATTACTTTTATTCATTTTATTGGCATGGTTGTTATATACTATTACTATATTGTTCTCTGTTGGAGTTTCTGAAATGAATAAATTATAAAAATAAGTAACTATTTGTTCAAAACTTTTTATATACGATTTTTATATTGTTTCTTTACGTATTTAATGAAATTATTCATTATTATTAATTATTCAAGTACTCCGCGTACCTAAACTAAATTTGATAACCTATAGCAATCTGCTTTTGAACTGTTGTTACATTCGCTTGTTTTGTTTTACCAAATGGTCTTTGTTGGTTAAACATGCTTTATATGTTTATATTAATATGTTATAACAATGACTGTTTTTTTGAAAAATAAAAAAATTAAATGTTTTCAGGTAGGCCTGGTGCCTCAAAATAAGTCCTAGATTATAACGAAAATGAAAAAGGAGAAGTGAGACCATTTAAAAAGAAAACTGACCTTTTCCACATTTTCCATTGAGAGGGACGACACCAATATCACGAACTAGATTTCGAAGTGTGATATTAAGTATGCAATGTGTAATAATAATTATTTTTTCGAACAGTGTTAAGCTGCCTTAATCTTTCCGGTCGATGTTTAGACACGTTGCTCGTAATATTAACACAGAACTAACCTACCGAATCTTTTTTTCATTTTGGCGATACAAAAACCTACCCCTGTTTTATTTTTGTATCGACTCGCCCCCTCTTCAACCCTCTCCGCAGCCTCTCTAAAGCATCCCCGTTGCAAAACATAAATCAAAATGTTTTGAGTTTTTTTTCTCGGAATGAACCCAACTTGGAGTAAACAAAACCACATAAAAACGTTGTAAACAATGAAATATGCGTAAGACAGTAAATTCTACGGCGTTTGAAATGAGTTATTACTGTCCGTTGTGTTTTTTATTAAAAAAAACTTGTTATTCAAGCAGTTGTATTGGACTTATGAAAGTAATGTATGTATTGGGGAATTCAGGATCTCCCGGGTGGATAAATTTAAGTACCTGGGAGCAACCATTACCACCACTGATGACCTTGGGGCTGAACGCCCGATACACATCGGTATGGCAAGAAGTGGCGCCTTTAACAACACGACCAAAATATGGAAAGCGTCGGCCTTTAATGTCGAGACGAAATGTGAACTGTTTGATGCGTGTGTGTTGCCCATTCTCCTGTATGGGTGCGAGTCCTGGCACCTGGCCAAAGCCCAGGCACAAAAAGTCTCAGCTTTCGAAATGAAATGCCTCAGGAGAATTTTGGGGGTAAGATGGTACCACCTTATCACGAACGACGCTATACGCCGGCGCACCTAGCGTGAGCCCATCACTTCTACCATTGTGTGGAGGAGATGGACTTGTGTTAAGGATGCCGAATGAAAGTTAGCCGAGGAGAGCGCTGTTCTTCCTCCCATCAGGGTCCCGAAGACGAGAAAGACCCTTTCATACTTTGTTCCGCTCTTTCGAAGCAGAGCTAAGGAATCTGGACAAGGTGTGGAGGGAGGTCATAATCATTCCGCAAAATCGAGGGCAATGGAGAGCTGTTGTTGCCTCCCTATGATTCTAAGTGGGGCATAAAGGGAGTTTGGATTTGTATTGGGTTGGGGAAACTGTAGACCGACCTCGGTAATTCTAATATCGGTCTAAAGAGGCCAATAAGCGACTTTAGGGGTTTTATAATGCCTTCAGTACATAGCGTAATTGAAAAAGTTCTATTATTGATCTTGAATGATTTTCATTAAGCCTTAAGTGATTTTTATTTTTTTTTTATTTATTTAAACAAACTAGGTATAAATTATTAATGGATACAATAATTGGAATTGTCTTCTCAAGGTTATGTACCTATGCTAATTGAATCAAATCAGTTGATTGCCTGAAAGAACATCTCGCTCGGAACAGGCGGTCTACCGAAGATTTTTAAAATTCTTTATTAATAGCCATAGAAAAATAACAAACATTTATAGAAACTAAATAACATACATACATCATGCTTTTTTTCAAATGAATTGAGAATGGTATAGGTAAAATAATAATTTTACTGTATGGGCTTACAAACGTTTTCTCACAAAAATGGAATTTAATTTGTTAGAATTTTGATACATTTAGATACATACAATGAAGATTTTTCCGATAATAATGTAAAATGTCGAGTTGTGTGACAAGATATCTATGTATGATCACCAAACAAAAGAATCTAAATAATATAAACAATATAGGGGCTGATATTGTTTTTTGTATCGTTACAATGAACGCTTTGAAGTTAACGACATTGTGTTGGGGCATCTGTGAATCAAAGATTATGAAAATATGACTGATAAAAAAAAATTATTAACAAAAAACAGACATACATTTTTAACGAGTTATTTAACATTTTTAAAAGACTAAAGAAATACTAAATGATTAAAAAACGATTACAACGCCGACTTTCATACTGTTTCGGTCGTGGGTTCTATTCCAGGTGCCAACCATCTTCCTCTTTCACGACACAAGCTTTAAATAGCTTACTGCGAAAGAGTGCATTTGTGTTCACTTTGTGTGGGCACATATTCTTAACAAAAAAAAACTGAATCAAAATCTATGTATAAAAGAAAAATAATGTTTGTATATATATCGAATAAAGTCTTAGAAACTATATACACATCTGATGAGCTCTAAACTGGCTTCATTAGAGAGGAAATAAATCGAAGAGGCTGTAAACCAGTATCCAACAAAAAATGTTTCTTTCTTTGTTCAACATTCATCCATCTCCTAGAAATAATAATGCAAACATGGTTTTGATATACTTTTAAAAACTCTGATCTGTTTGTTATTATCACTAAAAAGTTTAGCATTCGTGGTTATTGCGTCGATCATATCAATAATAAACAAGGAAAGAGAGAGGGAGAGATGTCTGATGACCACTCTCAAAAGGCGAAAAGCCGCATACTTTGGCCATATCTTCGGAACGATAAATAACCTCTCCTAGAATTGACTATGGATGGAAAGATAAAGTGTAGGCACGGTGTGGGGAGTAAACCGCCTCGTGACTAAAGAATATGAAAATAAACCGAACTGAACATGAACCGGTTTTCGAAGACTACCTATGTTTGAATTATAAATTTAGTGATAGAACTATACAAGACTCTTTCATTTTTATTTTGAAATGGACCATCACCACGCTTCTTGAGCCCAATACATCGAAGATCTTAAGAATTTGAGACAGTGGTTTGGCGTGCCAGAGGCTGCGGAGGTGTTGAGACTTGCCTAGGACAGCGAGACTTTATTTACAGATAAGAAGTAGGTTAGGTTAGGTTAGGTTACACATAAAACTGAAGCAAATTTTGACGCAAATTGAAATGAAATTTTTAAAAAGGTGACTAACAAAAGCGGTCCAACTATGCATGTGATATAATGTTTAATTAGTCTACTGGGCGTGATGGGGTTACGAATAAACACAATGTATGGGTTAATAATTAATTATGATATCCGAGCACGGACAGTGACTCAATTAGAGACATGATATCTTCTCGTATATCAACAATTACTCACCAAGTGGGTACACAAAAGTACACCCTCGCACAAATGTAATTACTCACCCAGGTGAAATAAAAAGTCACTAGATAATAGTATCAAATTTAGTTAAATCAGTGAAAAATGTTTTTATACAGTACCTAATTATAAAACGAACAACGCCCAAATGTTTGATGCTATCATTTAATTTTTCAATAGTAAAATTTTCAAATTTGACTTTATGATTGTTGGCTTTTGACAGCATTATATCTACTTGTGTTTCAAAGGTTGAATAAGTGTTATCAAATGAACTTCTTCTTCTAATTCAGTTAGGACTGCGTTCTGTCTTCTTTTGGATCTTCATTCCACTGGGAAGCGGATGTCCAGCTCTTGCGTGGTCTTCTGCCAGCTGGTATCGAGTCAGCTGCTATTTTTATAATACTTTCAAGATATTATGCTCTCTCTACTAGATCTAGCCCATCCCACAACATCCTGGACATCGAAGGTCCTCCTAATATCGGAGTTCCTTATTTTGTCCCGGAGTGTTGTTCCTGCAATGGGGCGGAGAGTCTTCATCTCTGTTGTACGTAGGAGGCTCTTCGTCCTTGTTGAATCGACTCTTGATTCTACACATATCATAAGTCAGAAATGATCTAATGCAGGTTTTATGTATTTCAACTTTGCTCAAATGAACACTTAACTTTAATAAACTTCACTATTTGGGTGGTGAAATTCATTGAATCGCCAATTTTCCCATGCTCTCGCAAGACTCGAATCGGTATCAAACCAGAGCCTCAAGGAGAGACGCTTACCACTTGACATAAGGCAAATTCCATGTATAAACATGAATGCATATTATTATAACGTGTTACCTATTTCGTTGAAACTTGGTCAAAGAAATTGTGCAAATAAAAAAGCAAAATTTATCTAAGATGCAATTTTTTATTTTAAATTATTCTACTTCTCTGATATATTTTTTTTCTTCTAAATTGAAAAGTTCATACTTCTTCATTATTTAATTTTATTTTCTCCTCAAATAGGTGGTTGAATAAGCCAAGTAAGGAAGTGATTGGAAGACTAGCGGTTACAACGCCGGCTTTCGTGCTGTTTCGTATCGGAGGTCGTGGGCTCGATCCCAGGTGCCGACCATCTTCCTCTTTCAAGACACAAGCTTTAAGTAGCTTACTGTGAAAGAGTCAAATAGTGTATTTGAGTTCACTTAGAGTGAGCACAGATTCATTTATTAAAAAAAAAATACACAAGAGTGTGAAATTTACAATTTCAAAAAAAAAAACTGCCCACCGATAGAAAAATTGGAATCTAAAATATTACATTTTTTTATAAATTTTGCTCTTAAATTCGCATAACTAGTTTGATCAAGTTTCGAAGAGACACGTTAAATAAGAATGTGGGGAGAGACATCTGTTGGATATGTTGATAAATTGTTTACAAATAGTGATGTATAAAAATGTGTATAATCTATGTATAATATAAAAGAAAGTCGGGTTAGTGCGAACACTTATAACTCGAGATCGGATGAACTGATTTTTATGATGCTTAGTTTATTGGATTCTTCTCCGCTCCGGATAACAGAAAAAGTAACAAAAAATCGAAAAATGGATAATAAATAATATCAAATATAAAAATTAAGTTAGTTGGAAAATTTTGATAAAACAACGCCATCTGTGAAAAATTCTATAGAAACACATTTTTATTAACCTAAAACCATTGACATTATAAAATATTGGCACGGAGATAATTGATGAATTTTTTTTTCAAGCTTATTCAAATGTGTAAACATTGAAACACATTTTTTATAAATTAAAACGCGAAAAGTGAATAGGTTAATCAAATCGTCGTTTGACACAAACTGTCAGTTGTTTGATAGTTGGTGCGATTGACGAAATTCGGATAGAAAATAATATGTGCCTTAAAACTGATGCAAAAGTCATTTTTATAATTATTTTTAATATTCATAGTTGTTAGAGTCACATGGCAACGTCTGTCGGGAAAGCTAGTGTATGTATAATTGTATGAAACAAGGTATCATCTTAGAACAGAACCCTGCTTTTCTACCAGGAAAGTAAAACTTTCATTCAAAATACTAAAGAAAATACCAATGCAATAAAGATCTTTTTCTCCTCATTTACCTTCCATACTCACAAAAGCAGGATTATAAGTACATAATAATAATTTGTATAATATTTTCAGTCCCTTGAAACCCAAAACCAGGTGGGTAAAACTCGTATTCAAAAATACGTAGAGTCGGCGAGTTAATTTTATAAGCAATAAAATGTAATCACAGGTTATGTTGTCATTAAAATGAGTGTGTAACGTTCGTAATTTCACCTTCGGGATGCTGGAATTATTATTATTATTTCATTGTAGCGTCCCTACCCGGCCAGGCGGGGAGGGCTCAGTTGGTTATATTAGGTATAGAGTATGGGATATTATCGTGTTAAGACAAGACACTTCCGACCTGGGTGATGGTTCAAGTGTGCGCGACATTTTTCATGTTCACCCCGAAAGATTTCGGGGTATGATAATTTATGGTCTCGCCATCGTAAGTAGTTATTATGAATATTAAAAAAAAAAATCCTCTAGATATATATTTCTCATATAATATTTCTTCTGTGTATATGGTTGAGTTGTAGTTACCTAAACTGGGAACCAAAGGGGATATGTATCGATGGTTAATACCTGATCCTCCTACGCTTCGTGGACGATATAATTATCTTGAGCAAGAACCCTGAAGAACTGACCGAAATGCTACGGGAAATAAATGAGGCATCAAAGAAAGTAGGACTTATCATGAATTTGAAAAAGACTAAGGTGATGGGCACAGAAGGCTCCCAAATTAAAATTGATGGAAACGTTATAGAAAATATCCAAGAATACATTTATCTAGGACACGCCATAAGACTAGCCAGAGAAAACCAAAACGCCGAAGTCAAAAGACGTATTGGAATAAATTGGGCAGCCTTCGGGAAAATGAGTCACATACTCAAAAACCGTAAAATCCCCATGAACCTTAAACGCAGAGTTTATGAGACGTGCATAATGTCGGTTGCAACGTATGGCCTGGAAACAGTGACGCTGACCAAGTTGAGTACAGAAAAGATAAGGGTTACCCAAAGATCCATGGAAAGAGTCATGCTGGGTATCACCCTGAGGCATAGAGTGAGAAACGAAGTGATACGACAAAGAACCATGGTTGCAGATATTGCCCAACGTATTGCTTCCCTCAAAGGCGATGGGCAGAGGTCACTCGGCAAGAGACCAGGCAGAGAAATGGTCGAAGAGGGTTGAAACTTGGAGACCCAGAACGACTGCCAGGAGCGTCGGGAGACCACCACTATGGTGGAGAGACGACCTCGTCAAATACGCTGGGCTCAACTGGGTCCAAAAAGCCCAAAATAGAGCGGTGTGGAAGGAGATGGAGGAGGGCTTTGTCCAGCAGTGTACGGGAATAGGCTGAGAAGAAGAAGAAGAGATGGTTTAGTTACCGTACGCGTTCAAAACTGGTAGATTAAAAATTCAGCGTGTTAAGTGACATTCAAGGAAGGTTTCAACGACACTCAGATCTTCTAGAAAAAAAAAAAATAATGTTCCAAGTTCGATGGTCAGAGAGAGAGATTCTGCCGAATTCCTCCTTATATGTACGTACATTGTACATATTTGAATAAAACAATTGAGTTTGTTGTCCAATGATGGTAACTTTAATTATATATGTATTTTTTTGAAATTTTATAAGCTGTGCTTTTGCCTCGCGAAAATTCGTGAACGGCTGGACCGATTTGACTTATTTTGATTTCGAAATATTTGCATTAATTCAAGGTATTTTTCAGCAGTGAGAATGCGTGAAAATTTTGCCTAAGATAAAGAAGATAACTATTTTAATTTTATTAAAACACAAGAAACTTTGTATGTTCTACTTTATTCCCATCTTTTACACCCATTATATCCCATCATGATGGGTGTAGGTCACCCGAAAACGTTCTAGCATAATTATTCATAAATAAAGTAGAACATACAAAGTTTCTTGTGTTTTAATAAAATTAATTATTAATATGTCGTTCTACAAAGTTCCTCACGAATCACAGTTTAAAGTGATAACTATTTTGTTTTCTAGTGCAAAATCTTTTTTGATAAAAAATAATGTCATGTATTTAATCAATTTGAGAACCAATTCTCATGATTTTCTCAAAAAATGAAATAAATGCTGTTATTTTATAATCGTTTTATTTCTATTTTCAATAAATTTACGGCCGAGGCATTTTACAATTACAATATAGTCAAAAACAAAATAGTTGGCAAAACACAATAGACATACATTATAATGTTAACAATTAATCCGTCCACAAACAAGATACATGGAGAATTACCAAGCCGAAAAAATTATGAAAACAAACATGTTTGGGTGCGAAAAAATGCGTGACCGCATTTTCGAGTCTTTCAGGTTGTACGGTGAAAGGTATCAACCACCTAACAGAAGGGTTATAAATGTGGAGTGACATTGCAAATTGATGAAGTATCACTTACTTAAGAACGCCTACCTACCTACACAAAATATTATTATTATCATTGAGCCGTATCCACGTAATTCGTCAGTTCGTGTTTTATCGTTAAACTTCACCAACAGCTGCGGTATTCGAAATTTAAAATTGATCGATATTCACCAATAGTATAAGGGCAATTTAAAAATGGAATAAAGAGAACCAGTTGCGGAATTCGAATTTCAAATGTAATCAACATTTTAACATTCTACAAAATAAAATTTTAAAATAGAACGAAAATAAGAAACGTATCGAATAAAAAATAAATTGTTGCGGGGTGTTGATATATTATAAAGGTTTTTTTCATGATTGCCCCCCTCATCTCGATCCCCCTTATTTCAAATAAAACCACTCGAACATTTTTCAACGTGTTATTATATCAACAAAGAAATTAGGATAAGATAAAAAAAAAACAAGATATCTACCAAAATTATTAAGTAAATAATGATGGTAAAATATTTTTTATCTTGAAAAAAAAAATACATTTTTTTGTGTTATTTATTATTATTTATATCATCATTGAATAATGTACATTTTTGGGGTTTAGAAAATAATAAATACATAAATGAAGAGATATTTTCGTCAAATTGATAATCATTCAAGCGAGACGGAACAAAAAGGGGAAAAGTTCTTCAAGGACGTTGGAAAAAAATATACGGGAAATGAAACGAGAGACAAAAGCAACCGCAGAACCGAAAAAGTTGGTAATGTGATATTTTTTTTCGATATTTTGAATTTGGAAGACTTTTGATATTTCGAACTTTTGTTTCGGTGAAATTGGAATGTTTTATTATTATTGTTTTAAACAAATAGTATATAACTAATAATATGTAATAATTTTAATTTGTTTTTGTTTTTATTAGTTTTCTAATATACGTTCTAATAAACGATTTCACATCATATTTTAGGATTGTTTTTTTTTTCACATTAAGTTCTACAATATTTAATCAATATGACTGAATTCTTTTATCATGTGGAATGTACTTAAATAAAATTATGTGTTATGGTAGTAGAAAATTTTTAAATCAATTTAATAATATGTTACAGTTTTGCAAAGATTATCATTTAAATAGTTCAATATTGCACATAAAGTACTTATGACTATGACTAAAAACTTTCATCTTTGGTTTCGATAAATTGAAAAGGTGGGTACGTATTTTTTTTAAAGATTTATGGGATTATAAAGTTTATACGAAACTATTACCTATTTAATAAACTAATATCTATTGTAAAAGTAATATTCGAAAATTTATCTTAAAATTTGAACCTTTTGTAACTCAATCCCAGCACTAACAACTCAATAATTGATCATCTGTAACCATTTTTAGAGGCAAACTCCTCCTAATGGTTACAGATGACTAACATTTACCATCATAGAACGAAAAAATATTTTACAGGTTTTGAAAGGTTTATTTTTTTTTCTTTTGAAAAAAAAATTCTGAATTTGAGGATCTTTTACTTGACTCAGTATAAACAGGGTTAATGAAAAACAATATTAGAAAAAAAAAACAAACCAAGAAATATTAATGGGTAAAAGAAAGAAAGATAAATTAAAGAAGGGTAAAGAATTAAGGATTCTGTATCATGCGAACCCAGCAGATGACTAATGGATAAAGATATTTGGTAAGAAGGGAGTAGCATTATGATAGAAGATCTGAAAGAACTCGTTGATGGAAAATAGGAGAAGAATATTAAGACGGATTACACACGTAGACAATTATTATTAATGCGCACAGTGACATAATTATTGTCATCATCATAATATATTATTCATAAAGCATTTTGCTTGTTTTGCGCGCAATCACTAAATAAATATGCAAGTAAAAAAATATCTGATTTGGGCACAGAATATTCAGAATTGTTTTTTAGCCAGTGTGATAAGGTGAAATTTTCAAGAAGCACACTAGATTATGGGAAAGGTTGTTTAAAGTTCTGTAGAATTATAAGACCTTTTTATTTTGTTCGACGATTCTGAGTAAGTAGTAAAACTCAAGCAGAGAAGCGACCATCCAACCTAACTCATAGGCTCCCTCCTTTTGTACGGGGATTTGAAATTTTCAGGGGTAGTTTGTATTCGTCCTGAATAAGTACAGGGGGAGTTCTCAGTCATTCCTATTTTTTGAAATTATTATCGAATGTATCAAAATAGACCTCATTAGTAAAAACCCTGGAATTTAAAATTTTTGTTCTCGTAAAGCTTAGAGAAATTTTGTGGCAATACCTCTTTTAGATAAAAGGGGGAGGTAAAGTGAACGTAAAATCAAAAATAAGTGCATGCACGCAGAATTAAAAAATATATATTATGTAGTACGAATTTTATGAAAAACTTTAAATTATGTTTTCTATGTTTTTTGTATTAATATTATATTCGATTAATATCATCAAATAAATCCAAAAACATAAAATTTATAGTTAGTACTTTGCTATTCCCGAACGTAAAACTTTTGTTAATAATTACAGGCAATTACCTTTATTTATTTATAAGATACGAATTCATACGAAAAACTAATGTACCTACATAATCAGTCGTTAACAATGAACAGAACTGTTGTTTTCTATATTTCATTCAACAAGGGTTGAAAATCACGTGTGCGTGTGAGGGAGATGGAGTATATTATGAGGGTTTCCTCAATTTATGTGCATTGCCCCTCTCATTACCATAATGACCGTTAGGTAAAGGTTAAAATACTCAACCTTTCACTGCGGATTCAAATGATATCTTGATCGACTGTTTAATGTGTTAATCGCTCTGTTAAACATCTTTATTAACGAAGTGTAATGGGTTCAAAACTGTTGTATCTCTAATATAAATGAAAGTCGGGTTAGTGGGAACACTTCTTATAACTTGAGATCGGCTGGACAGATTCTTTCAATGTTTGATTTATTGGATTTTTCTCTGCTCCTGATAAAATAATAACTAATAAAAATCGAAAAATTTATAGAAAACAGTATAAAATATAATATTAAAGTTAGTATGGAACGAGCTTCCTAACAACCATAGCGCCCATCTGTGAAAAATTCCATAACATCACAATTTTTATTTACCTGATAACCATTGAGTTTCAAAATATTGCACATTGGTACGCAGATTATTGATAAAATTTCTTTCAAGCTTTCAGAAATATTTTATTAACATTCAAACATATTCAAAGAATATTTTTGAATTTACCAATGAATTAATCTTTTTCTGGTGTTTTAGTTGTGCAATTGAGTTAGTATCATCTGACTTATAAAAAAGTCTGTCTTTATTATTTTTTTATGAGTCAGATGATGAAAATTCAATAAAGATATCTTATATATAAATGGGTGAGCTTAGTGCTTTTGTGATAACTGATTCATAATATTATAACTTGATTTTTTTACAATAATTAGTAGTCATCTATGTTAGCTATGTTATGTTACCCAGCAATATTTTATTGACTTCAAGGCGGGACGAAGTTCGATAGGTCAGCTAGTATGTATTAAAACAGCCCCCGTAGACAAATTCAAATTGGCGTTCGACTACAAACGAAGATTTCGCCAATGTAGGTATAGTACGAAAAAATTAACTGTCCACTGGAACATATAAACAATTATTATTTAAACCAAACATAGACACTTGTATAAAAATATAAAAAGTGGACAGTGTATTTTCTTCCTACTCTACATTGTCGAAGAATTCGTTTGTAGTCGATCGCCAAACGCATTTTGTCTAGGCCTACAGAACTCCGTAAACTTCGTCTCACCTACATCCTCAACCTACTTTATTTTTATAATTAATCATCAGCAAAAAAATAACAATACATTGTTGCGACGCATATGACAGAATGGAACACTTTGTATGGGAAAAGTAATTCTGTTGGTATTTTTTAACCATGTGCTTATTAGAATATTTCGAAACCAGAATTAGGTAAATCGTTCCGGCTGTTCTCGAAATTACCGAGGGACTGAGACCCACGTACAGCTAATCTTTTTATTTATAAGATAACTAGTTTTTTAAAGGCGCCCGTGGCGCCCACCTATGGCCTTTTTTATGCAAACCTTACTTTCTCATAGCTGTGAGCATTCACATGTGAGACTTCAAAACACTTGGTTTTCAATTCTTTATTAACTCAAAAACAAAAACTATTAATTACAAACTTTGCATTCAAATAGCTAACTATTTGATTGATTAAACTTTTTTATGCAAACATTACATTCTTATGGCCGAATTCATATGTCAGACTTTAAAGCACTTGATAATAGACTATGAAAATTAAAAAAAAATGAACTTTTTATAACAAACTTTGCATTCAATTGGCTATTCAACGCTATTAATTCACATGAAAATCTTAAAAAAAATACTTTAGTGTGTAAACTTTTTATTTCAAACATAGCATTAGTAAGGCTTTTCTCCTTTATCATGTCGCGTCTGTGCGTTAAACTTATGATTTGGTAAACTTTTTCATGCAAACATTTGCTTTCTTATGGCCGAATTCATATGTCAGACTTTAAAGCACTTGATAATAGAACTCTATGAAAATTTAAAAAAAAACTTGAACTTTTTATAACAAACTTTGCATTCAAATGGCTTTAATCATGAGTTATTATTTGATTGATTAAATTTTTTATTGCATTCGTATGGCTTTTCTCCGCGCATGTCATTCTTTAAATTACTTGAAACCGCAAACTTTTTATTGCACTCATTGCATTAGTTAGGCTTTTCTTCACTATGAAGTCCCGCTGTGCGTAAAAGTTTCCTAATTTGGTACACTTTGCTTTCTTATGCCTAACATCGCATGTGAGTTTTTAAATAGCCCGAAAAATTGTTTTTCTCTACATCAAGACCTTTAAAAAAAGTGCTCAGCCAACAGGCATAATAATATTATGTTACTGTCAGCTGTCAGCCGTATAGAACGTAGTAGAACAAAATTTGTCTTTAGTTGCGAGTGGCGCGCCATCTAGCGGCGTTAATGACATCAGTCAGTCAGTCAGTCAGTCAGTCAGTGAGTCAGTGTTCAAGGCAAATATTATATAGATTCTAAAATATAAGCTTCGATAACCAGTCTTTATTTTTTTTTTTTGAGTGCATATAAATAAGAAAATTTCCAATTTATTTAACATGAAATTTGCGTTCCTAGATTACAATAACATTTTGTTGTATCACTCGAAAACGACATCTATTAATTTTATAACTTTACTCATTTTTAGACATCTATAAGGTAATCATATAAATTTTATATATTAATTTTTTTTTCTTAAATTATTTTAACTATCCGTCCATGTTTGTCATTAAAATTGTTTAAAAATGTCCAGACCTTAGGTTTTTGAATCATTATTATTGAAATAAAACATTTATTTATTGTCAAATTCATCCATTTAATTGAAATGTTCGATAAATCTTCTTGTTTGAAAACTTGGATTAAATTATTGAAAATAAAGTTATCAAAAAGATGGAGACGAAAAAATCAATATGATTTCCAAAGAAACTTTGACAAATTAACGAATAGTGAAAGCGCGTATACATACATAGGAAAAAGAGGGAGTGTTTACTGCGAAACGCCAGATCTGTCATAAAGTGGGCTGTTCGTAACTTTCTCGTGATTTTGCGAAAAACAATTTTTACGAACATCGGAAAAAAGAAACATTAATATTGAATACCGCCCCGTTAACTGGGGAATATTACGACTTCCAATTTATACGGTTGGGGGGCGCCGCCGCTACGGTCATGCTACGATATTAATAATGAGAGACGATAAAATCTTAATCTGTTTTATCGGCGAAATTTTTATTAAACTCTATTGGTTTTCTGTTAGTTTAAGTCGCATTATCACGGCGACATTTTCTCAACTAAATTATTTTTACGGGTGAGAATCTTTTTTTTTTCTTTTCAGTTCTTGAAAGATGCTGGTATATTACTATTTTAAATAACATGAATGGTTTCTACACTCCTTGGTATATGACAATGGCACATCGGCTTATTCTACATTATAATTATTACAAAATGAAAAAAATGTTTACTATTTCCATTCCAGTTTTACATGGAAGTATCTAGTTTGTTAGTTTATGTAGTTCAGTTGTAGTTAATGGGAGGTTTTCTGGGGAGCTTCCGACAATACACACTAGGTGGCAGAATTTCTAATCAGGTCTATTCTCAAATTATGACAGCAGCTGTCAAACTTACCGTCTAGCATTGACTGATTAATATTATGCTAATATATCTCCTCTCTTTTTTGTTTTCTCAATTAAACCATTTAACGTTTTAATTATTGATGATTGCAAAAGTGGCTTTTTCTACGAAATAAACCATGGAACCCACGTCCTTTTACACTATACACAAACAAAAGCACTAGGTATGAATTTGTGTACAAGGGTGGATTTGCAGTAGTTCTTTGAGAATACGTTTCAGTTCTGTATCTTCTTGTTTTCTGTTACGGTATTTTTTCATTTGTATTTAGGTAGGTATATAATATCTAAATAAAATAAGATAAACAATTATTTTATTTGTAATAGTATGTAAAAATAAATGTACAATGATTATTCTAAACATATGGTTGAGGTTAAAAATGTCAAAGTTGACCAGTGTTGCCAACGCCGTTTTTCAAACGCTAAGTAGCCCAACTGAAAATTTGGTATGCGGTCATTCCGAAAATTTTAGTATCCGAAGAAAGGTGGGAGTTCACTAAAAAAGGTCATTTAGTATCCGGAAAGGTGAAAATTCGCTAAAAGGGAAGTAGCTCAAGTTGCTACCTGTCGCCTTTTAAATTTTCTTCGTCGCCGATTCTCGTTCCAAATAGGCCAAATGACAGTAAATTATCCCCTTTGGCAACACTGAATTTGACAATAGACCGGATTAGCTAGGGCGCCTCTAGCGGCACAAGATGGAAAAAAAACATCCCATTCTTTTAGTATATTCTTTATATCGTTGCTACGAAAATATTAAATTACTATGCATAGTTAACTACTCTAGAAAATATGTTTGAATACTATACGGAACTCGCTGTCATGATTTTCAGTAATACTCAATCTTTAAAACACTTTTTATTAATTTTTTTTTATGTTTTAAACCACCGCTCAGTAGAAGTAATTTTAAAAATTTGTTCAATCAGTGTAAATCAATACACTTACGAAACAGGATTGATAATATAATATGTTCAAAGGAAATTGTTAATACGGAGACATGCTCCAAGTTTTCTATGATTGAGATTGATTATATTCTTTCTCTCACATTTCAAATCTCTTTTAAATTTGTTTCAATAACGTGTTCATCTAACAACAATCTGGATTCATTGGAAAATATAACGTCTTTGGAAGAGAAAATCTTGTGATTTCGCGAAGAACCGAATAAAAGGATTATACTGTGTAACGAAATCTCCAAAAAGCGATAAGTGTCGACAGTATGTCTTGTATAGAATTTTGAAACGTTTCGTTAGTTCCATTGCGTGGTAACTTCTAATCTATTTTTTCCAAAAACTTACGATTCGTAGCTGATAGCTACTAACGTTTATATTATATGGAAAAATGTAACTCAAGAATATTTCGATATTTTTAAAACTATTGCACGAATATATTTTAACTTTTTTCTTTGCAATATATAAACAAGGCATATTTTACAACTGGTTCGTCTACGAATTATAATTAATAAACTGCACACATTTTACTTTCCATTTTTGTCAAGGTTCTTCACGTCACGCCACGTCTCCTCTACAGAAAAAAAACAAATGAATCTGCAACTGTTATTCCAAACAAAAATTATATAAAAACGAACTTATATCGGCTTCAGAAACAATAATATATTTTCCTTTTCACATTTTTTTATATCGAATCTCGAGCGTTTTAGTCTAGCCCACTGGACATTATCAAGAGACAGACAATGTCTACTTGACAATGAAAGCATGTGCGCTTATGTATGCAGATGATTTAGTACTTATGGCTGAGTGTGAAAATGATTTGCAAGAACTTGTGTCACGGTCAATAAATTAATATAAGCAAAACAAAGGTTTTGGTATTTGATAGGGATGAAGCAAACGAATTGTCAAATAACCGTAGAAAATGAATGTCTTGAGCAAGTGAATGAGTATGTGTATTTTGGAAGCATGTTTAGTCGGGATGGAAAGTGTGAAAAAGAAATCGAATGTAGGAAAGTTTCTGGTAGCAGGGTGGGCGGTGCATTAAGACCTATAATGACAAACAACAACGTCTCACTACAAGCAAAGAAACTAGTGCATAACGCAATCCTGTTACCATTGATGATGTATGGTTGTGAAACGTGGACATGGATGGAAAAAGAAGAATGTAGTATAAATGCAGTAGAGATGAAATCTCTACGAAGAATATGTGGAAAAACTTTATGGGATATGGAAAGAAATGAAAATATTAGGAAGGAATGTGGTATGAAAGTAAGTGTTGTGACAAGGATGAAAGTTAATAAGTTGAGATGGTTTGAGTATGAAAGAATGGATGCAAACAGAATGCCAAAGAGAATTTATAAGGCTGAAAGGAAAGGTGTATGAAAGCGTGGCCGACCGAGAATGGCGTGGATCGAACAATTGATTCCGTCCTCAAGGAAGGCCAGGTAAAAAGTAAGAGAAATAGGAGAAGTTTTATGAGAAATGTTAAGTCGGTGGAAGAAGCGAAAGAAGTATACTTGGATAGATAAAAGCGGAGGTCCATTCTCTCTGCCTACCCATTACGGGTCGCGGCGTGATGGGTAAGAAATAAAAAGCATAGTCTTATTTTTTTTAAATCTAAATATTATTGAAATTGTAACGTTTTCGCATTGTTGTTACAAAATGTAATAAGAGTTTCTTTTCAGGATATATTGTCATTGAGAAAACGACATCTTTGTATTTTAAACGTAACAGATACACGTGAACATGAATTTATATACGTACACGTAGACCCCTCCCCAAATTTACAGCTGAAGATCCTATCCTTTCCCTACCCTATTTACATAGTTACCTGTATATACACACACACATACCTACTGGCAGATGATACCTTTTTAAATCTCTACTTAGAAGCAAGATAAATAAATGAAGGATAATCGTTTAGTACAACAGATAAGATGTTTTTTTATTAACAAGACATTATAGGGAAAGAAAAGAAGATTGAAAAATATTTTTTTCAACATTTCATAGTTTAAATAATAAAGGTAGTTTTTAAAAAAACTTTTCGGACTTGATTTTATATAATATTTATTTTACAAAAAGAAAACTTTGAAATACTTTCTATAACCTTTACATACTCCCTTTTTTCACTCCACTTAGGGGCAAAGGGAGGCAACAACAACTCTCCACTGTGCTTGATGAAACCATAGCTTTTGCTTTTACCCTATAACTTAATCATAAGTTATTATTTTTGTGTTATACCTAAGTTTAAAAAAATGAAACTTTCCTATGAAAGGAATTTTCACAAATCCTAATTGTGACTCACAGAACAAAATTCGTGTTTGAATTTTCAATGAGATCACTTCGGGCTTAAAACCGTCTTCTACTGTTGCTTCAAAGGCTGGCTTAGTGTAATCTCTACACTACGTTAATAAGGTTTGGCAAAAGGTGATCAAATTTTTAATATCCGATTCATAATGAGTGTTTTTCAATATGTCAAATGAGTTTACACTGTTAAGAATGTTTTAATTTGAATATAAATCTACAGCGGAAATATGCCCCAAATAGGAATCTGACCATGGAATTCTTATTCGGAAGTCGACGCCCATTCAACTATTCTACCGACTTTAAATTTTGAGGGGACTTCTAGTTTGAAGTTCTCAAGTTGTAAACTTGAATTGTATGTTTAATGATTCCATATTCTTGCAGATAGATTTGAAGTCGATATTATTTTGTTTTCTAGTTTTCTTAGGTGCCAGTCTCACTACCGAACGGTCCCTGGTTCGATTTTTGGTCAAGTCAAAAATATTCTATATTTTTCACTCGCCTGAATTGCCTGTTTAGTTTGAACAAACGTCATCATTGATTTGTAAATTTCAAGTTAAAAAAAAACCTGCATAAGTTCAAAATCTCTACTTACTCGTATAAAAATATCGATTTTCATCATAAAAGATGACATTATCAAAATAAGGTTTTGGATAAACGAAGGGATTACATGACAAAAACATTTTTTGAAAATTCGAGACATTATGAAGACGTCGTATAGTGACATTGTGCTGAAATAAATCTGATAAAAAATACACTTTCAATATTCAGGCATTGTGTGTTTGAAGCCTCCGATGGATTGATATGTGCGTTTCCAGGATGTCTGTCATAAGGATACAGGCACAAACTGATTTCACCAAACCCTTTCTCCGATAATATTATTATATATTTAAAAAAAAAAACGATTTTATTCTTAGACATAAATGTCAATGGAGATAGATCGCGGAGGAGTGGTGAGCGATAGAATAAACGAAGGAAAAAAAAAGACAGAAAAGATTTAGACGTCGTTTTTATGTCCTATAACGTTCCTATTTGTATGAAAGTAAAAGGTTTTGGTTTTATTTTCCGATCGTGTTTTTGTGAAATAAATATACAAACCGAATCATTATAATGACAGTTTGTATTGTTTTTAGGGCCTAGAAAAAAAAATGAACAATAATCGTTGTATTTATTTATATTCACATCCACACCAGGGACATTTTTTATATCGCATTAAGTGCTTACGACAGTTTTGGTTTATAAATACATACATAAATCTCTCAAAATAAAGTAAAAAACATAACACGTAAATTCCATTGAAACGATTTCAGAATGAGAGATTAACCGCATTTTTATGTATGAATTAAAGGAAATTTTAAGGAGATAGAATAAAGAAGGGCTTCGTTATATGGACATCAATACAATCTGTAAATGTTGCAAATTAAACAAGTAAGTTTTAGGATTTTTGGGATATAATTTCAGCTAAAAACGTGGAATATCTAAAGCCTTACTAAAATCAAAATACGTTCATTTAAGCTGAGAACAGATCGAAGACAAAGTTTAGTTATGTTGATTTTCATGAAAAGCCATTTGAGTTGTTCTAAAAAATTCTTCTGTTTCATAAAAATTATGTTATTTAATACAAATTCCTTTCAGTTAAGATTCATAGACGTATGTACGTAATATAAACGTTGTCTTTATATCCGATTATGTAGGAATTAAAGGAGTTTTTAACTCCATGCAGAGATTTAAAGCATTACTTAAATAAGACTCAATTATGTAGTAAGAAGTCCTTATTGATCATTCTTTAATATTTTTGCTATATTATGTTCTTTCGTTGAAATTATATCGACAATTATTATTTTTACCCTAAATTCTTTCATGTTCGCTTGATTTATATTATTTCTTTCCATCGTTTTTAGAAAAAACTCTGAGAAAAATATCAAAGTGATTCCAAATTGAAATTTTCTTACATAACCATTAATTGAACGTTTGTTTACGTCCTTGCAATGTAATTGTTTGCGTCCTCTCCCTTATTAAAAAATGTTAGCTTTTAAACTGAAAAAGCTCAGTAAATAAACTATTATTTCACCAAAATCGTTATTAGGAGTAGTTAAACTTTCCCCAAGTTCTCCGTTAAACTTGGGCAATTATTTTTAGTAATGTCTATCACATTCCTCAGTTGTTCTTGTAATCGACGAAGGCTCGTTATGTAGCGAAGGCATTCAGCGTTTTAAATGAATTCGACCGCTCCCTTTTAAACCTTTTATAAGGGAAGGCAGATCCTTACAGGACATTAAATGTTATACACAAGAATGATATAACAGTAGGTATTACATCCCGCTTGCAAGATGATGAATTGCCTTTAGATACTGAAATAACTTGGGGTGAATTACATCTACCGCAGAAACTAAAATAATAAAACAGTCGGTCATCGTTTTACAACTGTTCACATAATGTATTGATCGAACAACGAACACATTCATCATAAAAAAATGTATTTCGACAAATAACATAGATTTTTTTTTTTTTTTTTTATAAAAATGAATCTGTGCTCACTTGAAGTGAACACAAATACACTTTTGACATCTTTCACAGTAAGCAAATGCTTGTGTCGTGAAAGCGGAAAATGGTCGACACGGTCAGGATTCGAACCCACGACCTCCGCACGAAACAGTGCGAAAGCCGGCATCGTAACCGCTGGTCTATCAACCACCTCAACGATATTTGGAAAACAAAAAAAAGTCATTCTACGGAACACACTTCTCTGGATTCGGCTCCTATGCACCCCAAAGCCAAGAGGTTCTAGGACAGGAAGACGACGTTAAGTGTTGAGGTTCATTCTAAGGGTGAACACAAAGAACGACCATTCCGATCGGCGCAAACAATGTTTCTATACATACGCACAGCAAAAGCAGGAACCCGCTTTCCGACATGAAATGCATTGAAACCATAGATAACATTCTTTGCGACAATCGGCGCCGCCGGTCGGAATTGGCGTTCTTTGTGTTTTCACATTAAGGCTATAGATTTTAACAACGTGTTGCAATTTGACTAGAAATTTTATTTTTTCGAACGCTTTATCTAAAACTTTTTTGAACTTTCATATGGTCACCACTTCAGTTTAATAACACCAGAAATAACTGGGAGGATTTCAGACCAATGGTCTTAGATTAGTATCCTGACCAAGTTTGTATTTTTACAGGGTCTTAAGAAATGAATAAGGCGAACGGAGTTAGTGTTGTAACAAATAAAAAAGATGAAAAGGTTTAGGTAAGATGAATGGATGCAGAGAGAGAATAACAAAGACAGAAAAATTAAGGTGTTGTCGCCCGAGAAGAC
This sequence comes from Mystacides longicornis, assembly GCA_963576905.1. Classification (NCBI taxonomy): domain Eukaryota; kingdom Metazoa; phylum Arthropoda; class Insecta; order Trichoptera; family Leptoceridae; genus Mystacides; species Mystacides longicornis. Next base: position 30,136,769 of record OY756426.1, on the reverse strand, counting down.
ATGTCGGATCGATTACATTGATTCCGTCTCATGAAAAAGCCAGGTCAAAAGGGTAAATAAATTTTAGAGATTGTATGAGAAATGAGGGAAAAAATGTGCCTGGAAATAGAAATCTGTTCTCTCTGCCTACCTTCTTAGTTGAAGTTGAATAACGATTTACGAAAGTACTCTTGAAATCCATTTTGTTTGTAAATCGAACATCTACTGTGTTTCTTTCGAGGCAAAACGCGTTGGCATCTGCAAAGTATTACTTGTGTGATTAAATACTTGGCCTTGCCTTAAATTAAAGCAAGCGACTGCCTTAAAACAGAAGGCCTCCTCTTTTTTGTTAGTTGTACGAATTTAAAATGCGTAAAATATTTTGAAATCTTTTCACTAATTACCATGGATATAATTTGTATAACAAAGTCGTTGCGGTAAAGCAAGACATTTGAAATCCCTTCATACTTATAAAGTAAAAAATGACAAAACAAAACATTTGATTTTTTTTTTAATAAATAAAAATTACACTTTGAGATTAATAGAAGCGCTGATTTTAGATCAACATTAGAAAATTAATTATTGCTTGAAACAAAATGTAACAAACATCAGTTAGAAATACATAATTACACCTACATAGCTTCAAAATATCAGAAAGAGGCCATAAAATTAATCCCATGTAGATTCAGATTTAAAACCAATGATAAATAACTAATTGAAAATAACGTTTTTTCACGACTGATGTTCCATTTTTTGTTAACTTATTTGAAATACTACTGGCTCATGACCGTCTACTACAGACTGGAGTTCGATTGCTGGATGATACATTGTTTGTTGTCCTTGAAAATAAAAGCCACCGTAGTACTACAAACGCAGTGTTCTTTGAGACAAGTACAAAGCATGCTATTTATCCTTTCAAGTGGGAAGGAGACAGTGCAATCTTGACGTAAAGTGTCAATGAGCGTAGCTTGGATACCACACTTAACATGATGCACACTGAAATAAAATATGGTGTGGACATAGTAAAAAAGTTGAATTCAAAAACTTTGCAATATTTTTTAGTAATATTGCTAATAAGATTTTTCTTCGTATATTTAGGATAACACTATCGTAGCTGCCATCGTATTGATACTAAAGTTTGTTTTAATATTTTCAATTTTGTTTTTATTTGTTTTGAAATTATTGTAGGTAGGTAGGTACTTAATAAAAGCTTACTTAAGGAATAAATTTTTTTGATTATTTGATGTTTTTAATTATGATAATAATGTTTTTGTTTTATTGTTTTGAAAATCAAATAATAGAAAGGTAGTTATTGATTTTGAGATATTGATATAGAAGTTCTATTTATAAAGGTAAATGGTCGACACTTTAGATCAAACCCACGACCTCCGATACGAAACAGTACGAAAGCCGGCGTCGTATCTGCTAGACTACCAATCAGTTCAATTATAACATATGTGTTCCCTAGTTTTTAAACTTAAGTAGGTCTTAACCCACTTTTAAATCTTATGGTTTATAATATTGTTTACCATAATGTAAATCTGTTTAAAATGTCACTACGCTACGTTGAAATGAATAAACATCGACGCGAGAAATAAATGAAAATTTAAAAGTCATCATCGTTGAGTTGAATATTTTTTTTCTTTTATCATACTTAACCTAAGTATAAAAAGTATAACTCAACATATTCAAGTATGTCTGAACCATACAAGTAGATGACACATTATTATTTATGCATTCTGTGTAAGTTCAACACGACGAGAATCTTGACACAGTAAAAAATACAACACTTAAGCATGGAAAAAGTTTTAATGACAATCTCAAGCAAATAAGTGGATGTTTACCACAGCGATTTAGGTCGTACACGACTGTGACATCCATAAAAAAGTTGGTTAAACCCGCATGTCTGCTTTACGTGGGATTAAGATATTCACATTTATAACTTAGTTGCAATGTAGTTTACGGCTTAAATAAATCGGTGCAACTATGATGCTTGTTTTTAAGTAGTTAGGAGTAAAATCACAGTGTTATAAACTTAAGGCGATATTAAACAAATTTATTATTATTGCACCTTAAAACCACAACTTATCTAAAGTTGAGCAAATTTTGACTAAGATCAATAATTATATCAAACTTGAAATTGAACAACAAATTGAAGAAAAATGAGTATATTTATGCGGCATTTCTTCTCTGTAGTAATAATTGTCCACTGAATATTTTTATACATATTCTTCTTCTTCTTTTCAATTATTATTCCCAAATGATGATGCGTTCTGCCTATTGTGTTTTAAGCCGCCACTCAGCTTTGTTTTGTGCGTCTTCAAGAGTAGCTCTACAACTTCTCATATCCTGGCCAACCACCTCGCATCATCTACATTTGGGTCTTCCATGGGATTATCAAAAAAAATATTGCCATAATATTGAAATTAACCTCAGTAAACTGAGTGAGGAAATTTTCATTCTACATTGCAATTATGTTCAGAGTTTCCTTACTGTTAAATGTCTCTTATTGAGAGTTGTATAAATTGACTATAACGTGGTAAATTCCAGTTAAGAGTCTTAAAAACCTCAGAATTCTTGGTTCTGAGTATTTCAAATCCTTTAATACTTACTTATTTTTCACCTTTAGTCTCGGTGACTATCTGAAAGAGATATAAGGACACTAAAAGCTTTTGAGATGTGGTCCTATAGAAGACTTCTTGGTATATCCTGGAGGGACCCATAACGAATGAAGTGGATGTACAAAGAATCGAAGGATGAAAGGACCTGCTCAAAACCCTGTCAGAGAGACGGGCAAGATGGATGGGGCATGTGGTACGGAACGAAAGACTCCTACTTACCATTATTGAGAGGATGAACGAGGGGACAAACTCTCGGAGAAGACCACGTCTAGAGTATCTAATAGGACCAATAAATCCACTAATGAGAATTTCGTTAAAGAATAAATTCTATAAAAAAATATTTAACTATCTCCTTTTTTATTACGAAACACAACAATATAGATACAATAAAATCGGGAAATACTAGCTTTCTTACCCCTTAATAATGTTTTTTTTTTACAAAAAAGCGGGAAACATCAGTAATATTCATTTGAAAATGAAATAAAAGAAGAGTGTAATGGGTGTAAATTTTGAGTTAATTCCATGAAATATACGAGGTAATGTCGAGTAATAAATCTCGGGTTAATTAACCTGAATACCAAATCTGACTAAGAAGTGAGCGTGCTGGAGGCAGCCAGCCACCCACTAAGGAAGTATAATCTGGTTAATGTGATAATTTCGTTAATTTATCTACTAATATATTATTATTTTATTCTATCTACTCTCTACAAGCGTTTATACACCAACACTTAATACACTTGAGGAAAACATTATTTGGATCACTCGTAATCTTTTTTTTTTTTTTCTTCAAATAAAATTGAATGTCTTGCATCAATTTTGAGGGAAGTTTTAAGTAGAAAACTGTATACCGTGCACATAAAAGTTATCTACTTCTGAAAGTACTCTCACCTATCTCAAAAAAGTCAGAAACAATATTTTAATATTATCTAGCTTGATACGTTTATAGACTTGTCAGAAGTGAAATGCTGCATCGGCGCAGCCCCTCTTAAATTAAGGCAGACATTGATGAAATTTGTGATCTGTTCTGAATGTTTACTATACATTACCATCGCAATGCCAATCGAATTTCAATCTTAATACCAATGTCATTATGACATTTAGATTTTCGTTACTACGTAACAAAATGGTTTCACGTATTAAACCGAAAAAAGTCGTGAAAGAGCTTTTCCGGGTTGCAATAAGAGACAGAGCTGCTTTGAATGAGTGATTGCCAACGTCGAAATTACCTGGGACCCTATTCTCGAATATTGATCGGTGGGTTTTCTAATATTATACTTTTTATGACTTTTGTATGTTGTCTTATTTATAGAACTCATACGAACGTCATAAAAACTCTATTAGAAAAACCATCGATTGACATTCGAGAATAGGGTTCCTGATAGTGTTTAATAAGAGAAAGGAGAACTTTTTATTATTTTACTGTAGAAAATAAACTGATTTCTTCAATTCAACATTTTTAATGTTTTTTTAATTTAACATTAGTGGAAATGGACTAATACCAAGCACCCTCGACCGAAATTATCTACAGAATTTTTACATCTAGATAATGTATTTTCAACGCTTCGTAATGAAACCACTCATCTATTAATGACTGATTATAATATTATTACTATGCTCCTACTCAAATTATAGTATTGGCTGGTTTCTGTAAAAAAATAATAAATATGTCAAAGTGTATTCAATGTGTAAAATGATTTGAATTATTGTTATTCTATTCCTGCTTAAGTTACTGTTTTGGTTGGTTTCTGTATTATGTACCTATTATATATTTTTGTATTATAGTATTGTATGTTGTATTATATAATATGTTACCTTTATTGTTCAAGGCATTCTGCCGTGAATATAATATATAAATGCCACAGCATTTATGTTTAACAAGCTGCGAATTTCGTTCGTCTATTCAGAAACCGCATTCAGTTTGGTTATGATAATCGGGGCGCAAAATGTAGTCTTTGGTGCCGAGTTGGCGTTAGCTTCGTCGCTTATTTTACTTCTTATCTAACTAACAATAAATTCGTTCTTAGTATCAAAACATACACACAAGCGCACGTGAGTTATAACGTCGCTTTATACATGCAAATAATTATTATAATAATATTATGATTATTTTAACTAAACGCATTACCTATCTGCCTAATGGGGTAGCAAGAAATATTCAAACAGATAATTTTTGAGGAATGTCCGTTAAGTTTCTAAGTATTTTTGCCATTCACATTAATTTGGGGACTACCATTGCTTGGATATAAATTTGATCTCATGTAGGTACCTAAATTAACTTTTAACAAGGAACCGGAATGCCAGCTTCCCTCCACGCACCGTTTAGGTGGTCGTACCGAAGACCAGTTACATTTGTTTTTTTTTCAGATTTTGCGGCTAGCGTATTTATACCAATGGTGAAATTGCCATTATGTTCTTTTTCTCTGTTTTCCCTATTTAGCAATATGCACAAATTGGCGTTTTGAACTGAACTTTCAACTTCTTCATGTGATCTGTTCTTAGCAGCTATGCCTGTCACAGTTTTGGATCTCTTTTTTTTTCGATCGAAATAATAGCATTTTTTGGAATAATACTATAATTATAATTTTACCCTCAATTTGTTCTCATTTTTTTTATTTTTATATATAAAATTATTTTATTAATTCGCCACGACCTCATTTGTACAAAACAGGCAGCAATTAGCGAGACTTATAATTATTTTTATTGTTTATGAAGCTACATAGCGGTTGTATTTTTAATCATTTTAATTGCCTACCCTCTATTAATATTCCTTTTTTTATCCCGAATATTAAAATGTCTATTACATAAATGAAATTACTCTTTTTCATTTTGATACCAAGTTCCGCAATAAAATATTCGTTTAACGGCGTTTTAATTTTATACAAATACTAGTTTTCCCGACAGACGTCTCGTTTTTGAATTCGAATTTGTGTTGTGAAAAAATAATCGGCACGTCAGCATAATTAAACCGTATCCAAAGGAGGTGAAAAAAATATATGTCAAAAAACTCTGGTGTCTGAAGGCTTGTGATCGCTTTACGCTTACAAAGTTGGCTGTAAGTGGATCCAATTTCAAATCGCAAACCCATCATGAGTATTTTTAACATATCGAAAAACCACATTTCCTTGGAAGGTTTCGAATCTACGACCGAAACCGCGCCGTACTGGGGAGTTTATGCAACCAAATTTTTTAGCTACCACCATTGACATTAAATGGCACCAGGATTTTATCTCTTCTTCTTCCTGTGCCATATCAGGTCCCCCGGACGTCGGTTATCTCTATAGCGTAGGCTTCTCTGTCCTGGACTAACCGGAACAGTTCTTCCACCCACTGGATTACGGTCCATTGCCAGATATTTCTCAGCCAGGACGTCTGCCTTTAGCCCACATCTCGATTACCCTTTTAATATTAGGTGATTTTACCAAAATATACATATTTTCGCGGTTTAAATTCAAAATTTATATAGATTATTGTATCGGTTTCCTTTCAAGAATATTTTATGTTCTATTGGTAGGAACATGGTTTAAAACGTGACAGAAAATTATTAAATTCTTTTGGGAAATAAACACACTTTATTTCAATGTCCGGCGGGCTTTGTTTTTCTCCGGCACGTTCTTCTTTGCCGATCAATTATACAATTTAATATAGAAAATTGTATTTTTGGTTCACGCTGTGAAAGATGCAGGTATCTAAGTTGGAAATTGTCTGTTCGGAAGTAGATAGGAAGTAAATTTTATATCTGTCGCTTTGAAAGTTTCCAAAAACCGCAAAGTAAGCAAACAAATGGCTAAACCACAAAATATTTTCAATTGAGTTGTTTGTAAATATCTGTGGAATACGCTTGCATTGTTTGTAAAAATAACGCAAATAATATTGTTTTCCATTGTATTTTGTAATCAGATGTATGTCTTTTATTTACCTTTGGGAAATACTCCTAGATCGAACTTAAGATTACTTCTTAAAAGTAACGTCATAATAGTTGTTGTTTTGCCAAAATGAAATATTGGTGAATTTGTTTAAAAACTAGTCTGGCTAAAAAAGAAGTTTGCTTGAGTTACACATCAGGATGGCAATTAATGAAATTCATCTTCATTTAAACTACGAAATAAAATATGGTGACTCAAAAAAAATTGTTACATAGATTTTTTTTTAATTGAGTTAAAATTTGAGTCTTCTAATTGATTGATTGATTGAATGGTTTTTAAACTGAAGTGTTTGGAATCAATATTCTAACATAGATGATGTCTCAAGGTTCAATATTGTAAGACAAAACTGTTAATTTCGACGTTCGGACTAAGCGCGAACAGTGGGGCTAGTACGAGTTTCATCGAAAGCTTATTGCACGCTAATAAGCGCTTATAAAGGTGCAAATAGTGTTCTAAAACTAAACGATCGAATCGTTCGATAATTTTTGTATGGATAATTTTCGAAACTCTTTTGATGATCATTTCGATCATCGAAAACTTATACTAGGGGTTCAGTTTCATTGTAATAACACTTACAACACAATAGCAAAGAGAAAGAACATCCACTATCTGTCCAGATATACGAGTACCTACCTACGTGATAATACATTCGTGAAAATTCAACCAACGTACAGTATTCGTGGTACAATATCTATCCTTTTTTTAATATGGCAATCCACGGAAAACAATGTGATGTAAATATCAAAAAAAAAAAATATATATATATATAAAGCAAAACAATAACCATTTAATATAATTATGTCCAATCTAATCCAATCCAATCCTCCTTATTTCTTTACCCCACTTTGAGGTATAGGGAGGCAACAAGAGCTCCCTACAAGGCCATCCTCATACTTACATATATATTCAGTTTAATACCTACGACAAAACAGTAAAAAAGATAATTTTATTTCATTAAAATATTCATTTCATTGACTATCTTCCATAAACTGCAGTAAGAAAAGGTAGTTACTTATACTGTACAGCTCATTAGAAAATTTTTATAAAAATTAAAAAAACTGGAGTTTCCTTATGTTCAGTAGGTACTTTGTGTTCTTTCATTATCTAAAGGTTTAGTGGTTTGTATCATTATTACCATCTATTTTTTCGTTAGAAAAAGTAAATTATTTCTAAAATTTTGTAAACTTACGTTCAGTACTAGAAAAATAACTTGAAAACAAAAGAAAGGAGAACGGGGATGGATGGGAAAACAAAAGAACGACGACGGTATAGAATGCAAAACATATGAACGATGATCCGAGAACGTATCGACTTTGCGAAACAAAAGAACGATAATCGGTAGAAATGTTGGGGAATTTCTCAAGAGTATTCTCCGACGATATCACAATAACTTGTATAATATTCCATTGGCAAGCGATCAAAAATATTATCCCGGGCGAATGTATACAGTTGTGGAACTTATTTATATCTCGTATAATATTTGATAGATGCAAATATTTGAGAAAATAAGACATTAGAAATTTTTCAATATTGAGAATAAACAATATGTCAAATATTCTGTTGAAAATTGGGGACAGAGTTGTTTGGGAGAAAAAATCGGGTGCAGTTTCCCGGGCGCTTGATACGAGGGCGATAACAATAATACTGGTGATTCGTGATAAAATAAGATCCCGTAAAAAATATAAACATACCTACATTTCATTAAATTATTTATTGTTCATGCTTATTTTGATTGGTTAAATGTTGTAACAGTAAATGTCATTTAATATATTATGTTGTGTGGACGGACGGTGAGGTAAATAAGTTATTTTAACATAACTGGCTTAATGGGATCCATTTCACTTGATATTGTTTTTAATTTGTTGTTTATATATTTATATTTATTGTAATTGTCAATTGGTGCGATTGACAGAATGCGGATGGAATATACATGGTTTAAAACAGACGCATCGTTCGGAATTACATCGGTCAAAAGATAATAAATTCATCACCATACAAATAATTCGAATTCAATATTCATAGTTAGGTTGGGACCACAACAGGACAAAGTCTGTCGGGAAAACTAGTATTATATAAATAGCATTTAGTAATTGTATGGTAATATATCTATATAAAAATTGTAATATTATTATTCTTTAAAAAAAAAACTGATTATAGAATTAAACTACCATAAAGTCAAAATAAGAAAATGAATCATGGGCCTTTTATGGGTCAGCATAGATATGAATTCAGTTGTCGAAAATATCATAGGCTAGGGTCCGCTAAGGCTGGCTGAGCTATTGATACTTCAACTACTAAAGGCAAAGATTCTTAAATGAAGATGCTTATAAGTACATTGTAATGATTTGTACTTTAAGGGCACATTCGCACTGACGGGTCTAGGCAATAACTTAATGAGTAGTTAACTAAAATGTTCGCAACCGGAGCATGAGCACTTGGTGACTTCCCTAGCTTTTCCAAGTTAACAAACATGCGATTACTAGGAGATGTGACAATAGATTCTAGGCGCTAAGAAAGTCACCTGTTAGTACGAATTTGGCCTAAATAGTGCTAAGTAGCCTACATTTATTCTGAAGTTCATATTTTCAATCCCGGAGCCGACTATTTCTTTCACAACACAAACTTTACATTCTGAGCAAATTGATAAGGCTTGATTTATATTAAAACTAGCTTACCCGACAGACGTTGTCCTGTGGTTCTAACCCGAGGCGGCCCGTTCATATGTACAATGTAGGTACATAATGTGCACTACGCGCCAATAAAAAAATACATAATTAATTCGAATGAGTTGAGCTAATAATATATATTGTTGTAATATTTGGAGTAAATGTTGTTTTGTAATAGGATGGTTTATAAACAAGGGTGTGGTTTTTCTAAAATCATAAGAAATTTATTGAAAAAAAAAACACATTTTGAAAATAAAAATAAATAATATTAAATGTAAATCATAAATCACTCACCTAAAATCATAAGAAAAACAACATTTGATGTCCGTTATTTATAAAGAAAATGCTGTATGTAAATACTTTATGGTAATTATGGTAATTAAAATCATAAGAAAAACAACATTTGATGTCTCCACCCAACCCAACCAAAATCACATTGCATCAACTGTCAACTTTGAAAGCAGAACAAAAACCAAAATAAATATAATAATAAACAAACCCAAGACAAGCTCTTACAGTGCTTTCCTTTACATATTAATATTAAAATATTTCCAAAACATCCATATTTCATTCGTATTCAAAACTCAGGCGGGAACAACGTGAGAATATAATATGCGCGCACAGACATTCTACATCTATATGCCCTATGTTGACTGTATGAAAATTGGAGTAAGTGGGAAGGGCTACTGTAAGAGCGGCAATTACGTTTGCAAGAATTAGAGGGAACTACCCGCGATGGCGTTGGCGCGTCAGAGGTAATCCGTTCCATACTTACTTAAATATTATATTTTATATCATTTCTAACCCATTTTTTTTTTCACTTTTTTTAGTTATTCTGTTATCCGGACTTTCATTTATATTAGAGATAAATCAACCCAAATAAATCGCTTATTATGACTGTAAGTTTTGTATCATAAAGTTGGTAGTTAACGTGTAAATTTAATGAAACTGTAAACTATATTATGTTTCCTTTTGTGACATTTTATTTCAAAACACACTTTCCATAATGTAACTCAAGAGTTTCCGCGTGTGTCGAGGAAGCAATATTCCAAATTGGTATCTGCAGGGAACATCGAGAAATATTTTATTCTGATATTGACAGTAGCCGTTAGTAGAGATGAATTGATGGCCTCTTTCATAACGATGGAATATTATTGCAGTCGGAATATCTATGTAGGGTGGATGTCCTTGAGCAAGATTGATGGGATGAAAACGTGGTGCTAGAGGATAATAAGATATGTGGATGTCAAGGCGTAGCTAAAATGCATTTACAAGTATTGTAAATGTATTAAAAAAAATAAGCACAATACAAGAGAAATAGATATAAATATACCATAAAGTTATTAAACTTCAAACAAAATCACACTCACCTGACCACTGTTGTGGGTCCTATTGACAAGCTGTTGAAAAACTAGGAATTGAAGAAGAATGACATTAGAATACTGAAAAACGCGTTTTGATTTTATCCAGCAGCACATGTATTATATGGAAACCAGACTTTTTTTTACGAGAAACTTAGAAACAATGAGTTGATATGTCAATGAAAGAATCCGAGCTTTGGGGTTATAAAACTAAAAAGTAGCAGTAACAGAAAAATAAAGAAGCATTTTTGTTGGATGGGCTGAACCGCTGAGGAATATAAAATCATCAATGTTCTCAATACCGTCCTATTTAATGATTATTTTACCGTCCATTTGAGTGGAAAGCTTACTTGAAATAATAACAGAAGCATTTGTATCCCTTAGCATCAATATTTTATAAAATATCGAAGGTAGTTTTCTTCCTACACCCCTATTATATGAGGGTTGATGATCCACTTGTTATGAAATTATTCGCGGTACAAATGTAGGTAATAAGTACCAACTTGAAATGGGACAGGTAAGTACTTAGGTACCTAACCGATACCTGAAGTTGATGGATTAGCCTAAAAAATATTACAGAGTCGTACAATTGGTATGGAATGACAGACGTGAAAGGAAATATTACCCTCGCGCGATACGTGTGTGTGTGTGTCGTGTATTTTACTCCCTAAACATACATTTATTTCAGATCACATCCTGTTATAACGAAAATCGAAAAAAAAAAACAAGTTCCCGTTATAACGAAAATCGAAGAAACTTGAAACTTATGTTCCTGTCATGAGAAAAACGTATGTTTCCGTTATAACTAAGATGAATACGGACAAGGTCCTAAGTTGTACCAAGTGGAATCAATGGGGAACTGATCCTTTGGTCTATAAGGCACACAACCTTCAAAATACAATAAATTGAATTGTTTTTCTATGTTTGCCGAAATTTTTTATATCAGCATTTGGTGCAAGCAGGTATACTTAGCTAAGTATTTTATTTTATTTTTGATTATCTACCTGCTTTTATAGTATCGCAGTTCATAGTAGGTATAACAATAACTACCGCATCACTCTTTTCAATGTTTCACAATATACCGCTTTGTTCTACTTGAACACAAATAATCTCCAATGATGGATGCAATATGAATGAGGGAATTGAAAGTATTTTCATTAATTTGATCGAATGAAACAATATTTTATGTCAATAAATAATATTTGGAGTTGTTGATAATGTATGTTATTTATTTTATTTTTATTTATCAAGTTTCACTAGAGACTGATCATAAATTATTTTATTTGATAGGACAGCAAAATTTTGAAAGATAATCATCAATAGGGATGCGCGTTCGATTCCTGCCAGGATATGGGCTTTTCTCGGAGAAAATTGAGAAAGCGGAAGGAAATAGTAGAAAACAAAGGAGGTGATCTTCTAACTGGTCTTTATTGTAAAAATTAGAATTAAAAGATATTGCCTTATACGAAAGATTTCGTTAAAATTTATTTGAGAAGTAGAAATAAATGATTATGTAGATTCAAAGAAAAACATTTTTTACCTACTTAGGTACCTACTTAGTATCAACATGTACCTATTTATGTATCTACTTATTTTTTTTTAATAAACGAATCTGTGCTCACTCGAAGTGAACACAAATACACTCTTAACATACTTATTTATTTGGAAAATTTTAAGCTAAAATGAATAATTTGCGTTGTTATTTACCGATGTAGTGCAGTGGTAATAATATTTTATCGGTAAATGGTATTTAGAAATAACATGATTTTCTCATGAAATTGAAATTTTTAATTAAGAATTAAATTTTTAATTACGAGTATTTTTAAACTCATTTCGAAAAAATCAACTAAACCAGTGTTATTTGAACTTTCATTTCAGAAAATATTCTCAAATGTGTTTTTTTAAACATTATTTAAATTTAAATATAGACTTTAATAAAAATAAACATGTTATTTATTACAACACAATGGTTTTAAATATAAAAAAAGAGAATATTTTCAAATAACTATAATATTGTGTCGGTTCTTATAAAAAATTCTCGTAGATATTTTTTAGATACGTAGTAAAAATCCTACTGTGTTCGCACGGTCATTATTTATTTTTTCGCAACACAAACGACAGTATTTTTTATATGTGGCAATAATTTATATTTCTCCCTGACATCAATCAATATATCATACTTAACTAATGGATCATTTACCCCTTCTGTGCTGTTTGATAAAGCACAACCATTTGTTATCTTCCATATACCAAAGCACCAAATAGACTCTGCCACGCTTGTCATAATAATACTTCCGTCGGATGAAAATATTTTTACATCTGGCAACTATTTTGAACTAAAGTTTTTAAATTTGGAACAAAATATTCCATTAATTTAAATCCAGCACTATCTTTCAAATGTTTCTTTATAGACAAATGGTCTTTCAAAGATATTGTTATTATTTATGTGACCACTTTTTACCTTATTATAATCCGAACCGGAATTTTGAAAAATCTGATTATTCCAACCCTCGTCAGCATTCGAACCTGGGTCCGTTACAAAGGAACCTACTACTCAAGAAGTCTTCGGCAAGAATCATGGATTTTGGGACTATTTAATTTTTTTATTGAAAGCTATTAAAACATCTAAGTAGTACAGTTTTGATAACCGTACCCCTATTCTAAGTTTTATCGGAAGGTAGTCACGGAAGTAAATTAAGTGTTACACGATACATTTTGTATGGAAAACGTGTATAGCGCCGCCAGAAGGATATTTCTAGAAACAAAAGCGATTCTCGCATTCGATACGTATAGACGTATTCCATACAAAATTAATCGTGTAACACTTAATTTACTTCCGTGACTACCTTCCGATAAAGTTTGGAATACGGGTACTGTTGTGACCAATGACTAGGCGTGATCTATGAAAAAATACGTCTTCATACAATCAATTGTAAAAAATATGATGTAGGTCGATCATATTTTTTGAAAATATGCAAAGTCGCAACATAAATATTTTTTTATTTTTTTTAATTAGGTAATATTTTTTGGAAGTATTCGTTAGCATTCCACAAATTGAATATCAATTTTTAAAAATTTAAATAAGTGAAATGGAGAAAATAACAAATTCAACTTCGAAAAGAAAATAATGGCAAAAATAATAAAGTATTTCGAAATTTACATCAAATAATCCAACCTAGTTTATTAGTTTCTAGATCAGAATTTTGGCAGAATATCTATTTAACTCGATCATTCGCCGTAAAGTATCGATAAACATTATTTAAACAATAAATTGGCAAAAAATGGAACATTTTCCAAATACGAATGTGAAAATATATAGTCATAAAATTGGTTAGCATGGCTCTCGCACATAACCTGATATCTTGAAGAAACATACCTACCTACCAAAGACGCACCCGGACCCCCGCGAAATGGACGATATTTCACGACAATCTGACGTCTCCGCCGTTTCCCTTTGCCAAACATGCACATTCCGTCGTGAATCTAGCAATTTTACGGACACCGGATATAAACCTAATTTCATGCCGTTAAGACAATGACCAAATGAACCACTGACCTTGTTTTTTTAATGTTTTAGGCCCCGTTCCACCATCATACTTCGCAACTTTGCAGTTTTTCAAATTATGGCATCGTTTTTGTTCTAGAAGACAAACAGTTTTGTTTAACCGTATACACTATTTATTGAAAAAAAAACATTATAACTTTGCGAATCAATTGAAATAACCATTTTGACGTTTCAAACTTGCGTTATAAAGTTGTTGTTTCAACACGTACCACCCTAGATACCACCTTCAATGGGAAGGAGTTTTCAAATGATCTAGATGTCACCAATCGAATATTTTGTTTTCATGGATCAAGATTGTTTTGCGCGAGGCGATTTTCGCATAATGCAATGTGTAAAGTATGATGGTGGAACGGGGCCCAGAACTCTATTCTTTTTAGAGAACACTCTTTTACACAATACATAGGTAATCTCCATCCAGACATATGTACATTGTACATACATTCTCTGCTTATTCCACCAACATAACATTTCTCATACAATCTTTCCTATTTTTTTTACCTACTTCTTGAATTTCTTTGGAGATGGAATCTGTTGGCTATCGATGTCAGCTCTTTCGTCTGGTTCTGAGCGCGGTTTTCTCTAACGCCGTTCCTCTGCAAAATCTAGTTGCATTTAATCGCGCGGTTTTTCTTCGTTCTTACTCTAACGGTGTAAAAGATCTACAGACATTTCCCGATTCTTCTCTTGTGTTGTTATAATCATAAAAAAAATTGAAATGATTGTTTTTTAATACGTATATACCTACCATTCAAGCAGCACAAGATGTTCTAGAAAGGTTGTAAAAATCTGTGGAAGTCTAAAGGACGACCTTTTGTGATAACAATGAAATTAATTTATATGTAGGTATATTAAGTATACGAAGTGCTTCGGGAGAATCTTGGGTATAAGATGGTACCACCGCATCACGAAAGAAGCTATACGCCGGCGCACCCAGCGCAGGCTCATCACTTCCCCCATTACGGAAAGGAGAAGGGCATGGCTGGGCATGAGTTGAGGATACCGAATGACAGTTGGCTGAGGAGAGCCCTGGAAGACCCTCTCATACTGTGTTCCGTTCCTTAGAGAGAGAGAGAGCTGAGGAAGTTGGAAATGGTGTGGGAGGAGGTCTGAGCATTACGCAAGATCGATCTCAATGGAGAGCTCTTGTTGCCTCCCTAAGTTCCTGAGTGGAGTTAAAAGGGAATTTTGATTATTATTTGATTTGTATATTATGTACTGGTGGTTAAACGATCTCTATTTTAACGAGCGGTTTACTTAAAACTAAGGTATGTTTATTGACGTCACAACAGTATTATAGATAGAGATAAACCATAAAGGAATACAGCTAAACATCACTTACCCATTATCGAATACAAGGTAGGTATGTTCATTATTATGAGATCTACAGACACGTTCCTAAGGGTGTCCATAAAATTTACCTACATATAAAAATCATATTCACTCGACTTGACGCTACTTTTATTTTAAGGCCCTGTCCTAACTGAAAAGAGAACGCTCGGACGCTCGAAGGAAACACGGTAACTGCTGCCTTTGTTTTTAAAGTTATTCCTTGTTTTGTAAACTGAAATCCTAACACCAGTTGTCTATCCATCAGATCTTGGGTCTTTTCCGATCTTCGCAATACGTGAGAGTTGGGTTTCATATTAATTCATATAGGTAATCTTTTCGTCATCCAGCAATTTGTAGACAGTGTCGCCAACAAAAACAAGTTGATAAACTGCCAAAAAGTAGTAGAAATTGGAAGATTGGTTTTTGGTAAAGTTGTCTAAAAGTCGGTAGATATTGTATAGTGTTATTGGCTGTATCTTTGACGCCAAACTCCTCTTATTTACTGGATCATAGATTTTGCACAGGATCTTCCTATCAAAGAGCGCCAACTGTCACTCGCTAATTTTTCTGAGCAACCATAAATGTTTCGAGATGTATGTCAACAACGTGAAGAACTGAATTAGTCTTCTAACTGACGTTTCTAGACCGATGTTGTATGATCAGTCTGTAGTAATTACGACTGGTAGCAATTAAAACATGTGTGTAGGCCTTAGTCTATACTAATATATAAAGAGGAAAGATTTGATTTTTTGTTTGTTTGTTTGTTTGCATCGAATAGGCTCCAAAACCACTAAACCGATTTGAAAAATTCTTTCACTTTTAGGAAGCTACACTAGCTCCGGTGAACATAGGCTATATTGAATTTACAAAAAAAAATTGGGTAAACAACGAAAACTCCAATAATGTAACCCAAGGTGTATAAAATTTACCTAAAATATTATTTTTATCGCGAACGCTGTGAAAACTAATGATGATAGAATAAAATAATGTAGGACAATTTTGTAGAAGACATAATTATTTACAAAATTATCGCGACAACATATGTCTAACTATTATAGGGTGCGTACGGGAGCGGGGAGGGGACTGAGGGGAGTCATGTCAAGTTTAGTTAAAATACCGCGCAAAGTAGTCACGGTGGTAAAGTGACGTGACACGATACATTGCAATGCAATTATTCCAGATTAACATATGCTATAACATATTTTGAAAAAGTTAGGGATCTGTATAAAAACTAAATTATTTTTAAGTATCTATCTACCCGTGCGAAGCTGGGGCGGACCTCTAGTAGGTATATAATAATTATAATTAGCCATTATTACCAGGTAGTACGCAATAAGGGAGCTTACGCTTGAAAACCACAACACTGTACAGGTAATGAATAGTGAGTGTATAAATCAATTTGAATATATTACCATACCAATAATTCCCTCAGTACCCTATTATAGCCATACTTGCGCAGTACGAATTATCATTGTGGTTTAAGCACATGGCAGTAAGGTATCTAAGTACCTAGTACACTATGATAGAAATGTTTTACAGGAGCTTCTGTCTGTAGCCTTATATAGCCTATGTACAGGATTTTGTAGAACCGTGTATGCTACTTGGGTATTTTAGACAGAAAATAACTTAGCAGTTATCCATAAAGTACTATTTTTTCTCATAAGTAGATATATAAAAACTGCTTTACACACAATTTTCATACAAAAAAATGTGTTGTTAGCTCAAACGTCTGACAATATTCATTTGATTGCAATGATGTTGAGAAAGAGTACGTAAATATTCATTTGATTGTAATGATGTTGAGAAAGAGTACGGAAATATTCATTTGATTGCAATGATGTTGAGAAAGAGTACGGAAATATTCATTTGATTGCAATGATGTTGAGAAAGAGTACGGAAATATTCATTTGATTGCAATGATGTTGAGAAAGAGTACGGAATACCTACGGAAATCCGAAGGGTAAGTGAAGGTGAAATCATTGTCAGATGGGGATGACAGTGAAAAAGGTTATATAACAATAATAATTCATTACTGATGTTCGATTTTTAAATGGAACAAACTATTACGGGCTTACGAACGTCTTCTACGGTTATTTCGAAGGCTGGCTTAGTGTGATCACTTTACGTTAACAACGTTCGCCATTAGGTGGTAATGTTTAAGTCTCCGAAACTCCTAAACATGAGAATTCTCAACATTCTGGAACGAGCACGTGTCCATAATATCGGACACAAAATCTATATATGAAAGCAGCTAGATATGGCATTCCACAATCTGGCAGGATTCCATGACGCGACGTCTACCCGAAAAATGGAAGGATACATCACAAGAAGCAAAAACAATAGGGACATAACAGGCCAACATGCAATGTAAAAGAAGAAGAAGAGAATGAATATTTCCAAAATGAAAGCTTAGTGAGACAAAGAGTTCGAGGTTTTCTTGGCTTGGAAATAAGTACAAAATCTAATAAAAATATGTATTTTGTATGACATGATAATATGATCAATGTACTCGCTGAATGTAAATCTGATATCATAAGAACAAACCCTGAAATATATTTTTTATTTTTATTTTATTTATTCATTTTGACAAAACACAATATTACAGAGGACAACTATACATTAAAAGTAGAAACAATATAAATTTATGGCCTTAAACTAAGTTGACCTCCATCGAGATGTCACATGTTACATAGTATAATTATTGATTTAAACGGGTACAAAATGTTCAAGAGAGAAAAAAAAACTATCAAAAGGAAAACTCTTAACATAAGTGAAATATGAAAACAGCTAAAGATAAACTCAACACATAAATGGAGAGTGCAAGAAGAAGGGAAGGAAAAGAAGGGAGGAGGGGTGTGGGAAAAGAATAATCAACAAGCTATCGCAAATTAGTAGAATTGCTTAAAAGAACTCTGAAAATCTGTTTCTTGAAGACATGATGTGGATTGCCAAGTATATAAAGATAACACTGCAGGGAATCATAACCTCTGGCCATTCGATACAGAGGCCTCCTCAAACCCACGTTTGTCCTTGGTGTGGACAACCGAAAAATATTTGAAAATCAAACAATGGAAAAGGCTTTTAAGTCTTGAAAAAGACTAAAATCTTTAGAAGAATACGCGTCTAAAATCGGTTATCACAAATCATACAATAATGTGCATGGTTTAACAATATAATATTTTTATAGTTTACCTATTTATTTATTTATTTATTTAATAAGTTCACGGCACAAATGTGCCTTTAAACAAGATAAATCATAATATATAGCAACATACAAATAACAGCATAAGCAAAAAAGAACAATTCCAATGACCATAATAATTTTTAAAAATATTAGAAACGGTAAAAACAGTAAAATATACATATAAAACCTGATAAAACAAAAGAATAATAATAAAATCAAATCACAATAAAAAAGCAAAACAAAGCCATTGTAATATAGCAAAAGAAAAGAAAAAAAAATAGGAACCTCATTAAAATAACTATTTATAGATACAATGATGAAAATAATATTAAAAACAATAACGATTCGAAATCAACAAACTTAAAAGCAACGGGATAAATAAAATAGTAAAAAAAATGATTAGCAGTCAACTTAAGAGGAACGGAATAAATAAAATAGTAAAAACAACAATTCTTAGCAATGAATTAACATGAAAGCAACAGAATAAACAAAATAGCAAAAACAGTAATTGTCAGCAGTCAGTAGGTATACTTAAGAGCAACGGAATAAATAAAATAGTAAAAACAACAATTATTAGCAATGAATTAAAAAATTTAAAACTATGAAGTATTCCAGCCTATAGTGCTAGTGCGACCCCAATATTGATTACGATTACGTAAGTACATATGTTATTATATTTGTCATGTTTCATTAAATACGTTCAATGTGGTTTATGATAAACAATAGTGATCAACAAAATCACGCAAATTCATTTCGTATCTTTGGTAATTTATTAGTGGAACGGATCGTGATATAATTCAATATGCCAGACGAAACTTCACTACTAAATTGCGTTACATACATAGATGTTAGTGTAACAATTCCTATATTAACATTTTGTTTCGAATATGTTATCAGCATAC
Organism: Mystacides longicornis; assembly: GCA_963576905.1. Taxonomy (NCBI): domain Eukaryota; kingdom Metazoa; phylum Arthropoda; class Insecta; order Trichoptera; family Leptoceridae; genus Mystacides; species Mystacides longicornis. The sequence continues at coordinate 30,117,239 of OY756426.1, read as the reverse complement.
GGTTGAATGATAATAGCATTCTGTTCATATGAGCTCATACATGTTCTTTCATTTTATACGTTACTTTTACAATATACCTTAAAAATTCTATAAATTTCAGAAAGACATGAAACCATAAAAGTTTCGTATTTATAGACACTTTAGCCTTCATCGTTTTAAACCTTTTTTGTAGTAGTATTTCATATCAAACAACTGAAGGCTGAGTACAAAGGTGTTGAGTGTAATTTTGTAAAATTTCAATTACCTACATGTTTGCAAATAATCAATAGATAGGCCTATGAGCATACAAAAGTACTAAGTGATTGAGTTATATTCACTAGCTACTAAAAGGTTTATTTTATTTTTTTAACCTTTTACCTATTTTCTCTAAGCCTCTGTTTACCACCTTTGTAATGTCCAGCCTTCCTTTCGTTCGATTTTGTAATGGAAGCTTCACGATATTTTTTTGAGATTATGGACTGGACTAAAAAAATAAGACTTTTTAAAATTTCATATTCTTCTTTCGGGTTTCGATCTGTAGTTTTGTTTGATTACAGAAAACTCCCACCTGTTATCAGCCAGTCTCTTCTGTTTTGCGTATAAGCTTCAGCCCAATCCGCTTATCCCATGTTCAACACGTTTTGTTTCTGGCACAACCTATTCAGTGTTCAGTCATTCCTTCGATGATTGTCAAAAGCATATCTGGGAGTCGGATGCAGAGGTCTATCTAAGAAGATCTTTGTTGTGCAATTTCTCTAAAGAGTCTCTCCAATTTTGTCTCCCATATTACGCATTGTTAAGTTTTCACAACTGTTTTGTACAGCAACGAGCGAGTCCTGTAATATCTTTTATGTATTGCGACATGAGAGTTCGCACACTTTTAAGCACAAATAAAAATTACACGTCAGAAATCATTCACGTAATTTAATCATTCAAAATCAATGAATGGCAAATAAAAATACAGATAACATTTTACTATAATTTATACCGTGTGGAAAAACAAACCAAGTCGATTGAAAACAAAAAAAAATAGTTGTTTTTGTTGATTTGCCGCACGACTAAACGACGACAAAAAACCTTTCCCCGTTTTTTTAAACAACTTTGACAGCGTGACAGTGATTTTGATTGAGAGTTCGTACAGAACTGTCAAAAGTTTTCGCTATCAAGTGGAGACATATTATTTTAACATAGGCATTCCTTCACCGGCTACATCTTTACAACCTTGTTTGTTTCAAAATAAAAGAACTTTATTTGGGACAAAGCACTCAAAGCAGATAATTTTTTTTAACATTGAATAAACTGAAGCAAAAATTTTAGCAAAGATCAGTAATCTGTTGTTATTATTGTGAAATGGTTCTCACTGAAGTGATGTTCCCCACCACCATCGACTTCTTTGGCCGAGTGCTTTCTTCAGATGATATAAGCGGTCAAAATGGTCAAGTTTGCCACAGATAAGGCTGAATTTACCACGAATTTAGGTACAAAACGTATTTGGAATACAAAAAAATAAGATATATAAAGTTGTCTTGATTGTACTATTTTACGTCAGCAAAACATGGACCATTAACCATAGCGAGTTTGGGCAACTAGTTGATTTTGAATTGTGGTGCTACAGACGTATATTTGGTTCATATAAATGGTGAGGTACTGAAAAGAGCCGAGTAAACAAGTCAACAACTAAAATAGTTGCCCAACAACGTGCTAAATGGATAGGCCGTAGGATCAGACTTCCAGGAATGCATTTCACCATCTTTGAAGGAATGATTTGAGTGCAAAATAACAGAAGTCGGCTAGAAACAATTATATTATAGATCAGTAAATTCTGGTAATCGGGAACTTCTAAAAACAGAAAAGTCTGTCGGAAAACAGGGAGGAATGGTGTTTACGAATATGTAACAACTAATGACTCTAAAAATTCATTACTGAGGTTCGATTTGGTGCCGTTTGGTGGTAATGTTTAAGTCCTCGAAACTCCTAATCATGAGAAAAGGTATTTTAAATAAAACTTTGTTTTATTTCACTTTTTATTTATTTATTTGGCAGAGGCTTTTCGGTCACACGACCATCTTCAGTGCCACAAATACTAAAACTAAAACAAAAGAAGCGAATGTCATAGAAACAAGAGAATCATAGACAAAAGAAAGTTGTATAAATAGACAAAAAGAAGTTATTATAGTTAGTTTTCTTAAAATAATAATTTTATTTGTTTTTGTATCTTGGTGCAGACCAATTCTAGGATTGTAACCAAAAAGGGATTAATAAAGAGATTTCACATCATCCCTCAAATTCTGCTATCTATCTACTATCTAGAGGACAAGTAAAGACTGTGCTGTACAGTCTTTGAGGAAGAACACGAAGCGGTTAGAAACTACGACAATTGGAAAACAACCTAAGATCTCGGGCATTCAGTCTCTTTGAATTCTTAACTCAGCTTTTAAAGAGCAAAACCCGTGTAGATTCTGTCAAAACTTCTTAATCCAGATGAATGGTGAGACCTTATTTTTTATGAATAGTAATAATAATTAGTACATTCCTCGAGAATTTAAATTTGAATAAAGAAACATTCAAGAAAAAGTTCTGAAAAATGGAACGTCTTCTAAAAATTAGCTAATAATAAAACAAATGGCCATAATTCATCTTGGATGTCACCATAGATAAAATTAATAATATTAAAACTGTCTGCCTTCCATAGACTATGGACTGGATATCTATCTAAATTGTACAGAGATAAAAAAATATTGTGATGAATGATCTTTAGGTAGTGTCACATTAGCATTTTGGCGTATATTATATTATTATTTATTTGTTTATTTTGTTTTTTGGCAATATTTGCTAATCATAATAAAATCCGTATTAAAAAATTATCAGAAAAATCTGTAAAACAGTTTGTTGATGTGCTTTGTCTATTTGGAAACATTACGGCAGCTTTTAGTCAAATATGCAAAATGTACCTACACAAGCTATTTTCGCACAGTTTCCGATATTTCAGAAGAAAAAAAAAGAAGAAGACTCTTTCAGCAACCCAAAATATAAGGATCCAGAATGACAAGAGAGTCACATAGACCATAGACTAAGACATGGAAGTTTTTTTTTTATAAATGTCACATTTTGTTAGGAACTAATTTACGCCATAAGTTTCATACTAATTATATAATTAGGACATAGATGCCGAAAGCCTAACTCTAAAAAATGGTGTATGTAAGTAAGTATGTTTGTTTCTACATTAAAATATTTAATAGAATTTTTTTACTATGCTAGTTAGATACTTATTTATTCTACATGTTTCGTACTATGTCAAGTACATATTCGTTGATAATGGAAATCTCAATTATGTATGAATGATTGGTTCTTATTTATTTTATTCTACAAGTTTCGTACTAATTTATTCTACATAATATTGTTTCATACTGTGTTATGTATTTCTAAATACAAGCTTAGTCTACCATGTTACATAGTTACCTATTTGGACTAGATAAAAAATTACCAAATTAAAAAAAAACCATAACTGTGTAGAAAATCTAGTCAAAGAAAGGTCAAAATATATCGTTTCAATATGTTGATATAAAACGCGAAGAAAATATTATAAATGAAAAAAAAAGGGGGTACCATAAAGTTATAGATGGAAAAAAAAATAAAACAAAAGTGAGTAAAAAACTTTTGAATCATTCCTTAAGATAAGGAAGAAGGAGTCTTGACACAATATGATAAATGGTTTCATGAAATAAACTTAATATGTAATACGTACTAGCTTTTAACCGTTTCAAAAATTCTACGAAATATTTCAACATTGCAATTTAAAATAAAAGTAAAAAATTTTATCTTAAATTTAATAAAGCACATACAAAATTCTCTTATTTTATCAAAAAGTTCGTGGAAAAAGCAGAAAAAGAGATATGAAATTAGTAAGAGATTTTGATCAAGCTTTTCGGAGAATTCAAGCTATTATAATAGATCGTTTGGGCATGGCTAGGATAAGTGTTGAGAATGTCAAATAAAAGTAGGTCGAAATGAGCACTGTTTTTTCTACTGTCAGTATTTTGATAACGAGGTAGCTCCTTTAAATCTTTGTTAAGCTTTTTGACGCAGAGCTAAATGATATCGCAATGTTTTTTGTTTAATTATATATTATAAACAGTAATGGAGTAATGGAATGTAGGCCAAGGATGAGGGACAGAAATAACGGACATGGAAGACTTGAGAAAGGAAAAAGGGAAATTTATCGCTCTGACATCATGTGTATCCTTTCATTTTGCCCGAACACAGGGTGAGATTATTGCTAAGGATAATATTATTAAAAATTAATTGAAATACCCGTTGATCGGGGTAAAAATTAATTCAAAAGAAGGTTGTAAACATTTTTACAGATTTAAAAAAAACAATCAATCAATCAATTTATTCTCTCTTTTTAAACCCACTCAGCGGCAAATAGAGGCAACGTGAGTTATTTACTGCACTCGATCTCGACCAGATTTAATGACGTCCTCCCTCACCATATTCCGATCCCTCAGCTCTGCGTCAAAGAAACGAAAGACGATGTAGAGAGGGTTCTCCTCATATCAGAAACCCTGATGGAAGGAAGAACAGCGTCCTTCTCGAACAACTGCCAACGGCATCCAAAAACAGAGCGCTCATATTCCTCTTTTATATACTGAAGTGAAGCCTAAAAACTGTCATACATTATTACGTATCATACAAATGCCACAAACCCGTACAAGTTCACATTTTTTAAGTTTGCTTTTATTTTTTCGTTGATCTATTATAATTTCTTCATTTTTTTATCCCCCATTTTCGTGTATTGCTTTATATAAAGCTATGCGTCATGGCAACTTTTGACTTTTTTATTAGCATGTTGTCAACATGATCTATTGGTTTTATATTCATAACTGACCCACTGCTTCGTATCTTCGCTTTGGCATAAAAAATTATACAATCTATGTGTTTCATAAGAATAAAACAATAGTCCATTGCAAAATGAATATTATGTAAATGCTAATAAATTATTAGATATTATTATAGCCCTTGTCACTGGCTTTGTAACGCTATCAGACAAAAAAATATGAACTTCGCACATTTTGACCTTTTATAGTAGATTGTTTAACTGTGTATTATAATAATACTAGCTTTCCCCACAGATGTCTTATGGTCCACACTATGAATATTGAATTCGAATTTGTAAAATGATTAATTGATTACCTTTAAACCAACGTGATTCCGACCAATGCATCTGTTTTAAACTGTATATTTTCCATCCGTATTCTGTCAATCGCACCAACTATCACACAACTGACAGATTCTGTCAAACGACATTTAAATTTCAAAATAAGAATGAAATCATTTTGTAAAAAGCTCTAAGAAGGTTACCTTCTTGAGTTTTCTAAAATTTTCCAACGTTCCGCGCAACTTTCTCAATTCATGAGAACTTTCTCCTGACAATACCAAACTTCAGTTGTCCAGGCTTTGGGTGAAAGCACGTAGAACGCCGATTCCGACCCGTGCCGATCGGCGCAAAGTTTGTTACTATGCATTCAAATGGGGATACGCACAGCAAAAGCAGGAACCCGCTTTCCGGCATGCCCATTTATATGCACTGAAACCATAGACAACATTCCATGCGCCGGTTGGCGCGGGTCGAAATGGGTGATGCCATGACCACGGAAAAAAAGTCTCTATATTTATATTTAGAGATAATAATAATAATAAAAACATGAAAAAAATTATTAAATTGATAAACATGCAATGCGTTCTCAGACACTTTCTGGAGGGGGCACAGTGTATAAAATCTGCCACGGGCTCCAGACGCTATAGTTACGCCACTGCCTAGTAGCACAAGTTTCAAATGTTAATCGGAGAGAATAATATTATGAAAGACAAACAAACGTACAAAAACGGCCAAGCGTAGGTAAACTGTCCGTAAACTGAACAACTTTCTGAACTACACGGTGGTAGTGTTGGGATATAAAGTTGCAGGAATTCGTTGAAATATGCCTTGAAATTCAAAACAAAATTTGGTACAGACTCGACCACATTATAGTTTTAAATTTATATGATGTAGATACCCTCAAGTGGGGAAAGTGGTAACATTTGTTTCAAAATAAATATTTTGGTAAAATTAAATGAAACTGATGTAACAATATCATAGTAACAATATTGCGATATTGCCAACCATCTTCCTCTTTTACGACATATTAAGCTTTACGTAGCTTACTGCGAAAGAGTCAAAGAGTGTAATTTTGTTTCAGAAGTGAGTAATTTTTGGTTTGGTGTACCACAATATATGTAATAGTGACCCTTATTATATATGTAGGTACGGTCACAAATAAAACCATGACGCAAATTCACCGACATTAATGTCTTTTTTTAGCAAGAGTGTAGCTGTAGATTATTGTAGCAATAATCTACAACTTTAGTTTTAAATAAAACGAAATTATACCAAAATCTTCATAAAATCTTACACTAATAATTAACAATCAATTAAATTAATACATACATAGGAAAAGAAACTTAATCTTTGTTGATGGAATTCACTGCCTCACTAGATGAATCTGTTTTGTGGCAGTTCTATCCGTTTTTTATCCTCTCCATGCGCTAATATTTGTTGCAAAAAACTGAAGTAAAATGTTACGTCAATGAATAAACTATTCATTTAGTTTCTCTGCATTGAGGTTTACATAAATCCTTTTACAAAAACAATCAACTTCATTGTGATTAACGTTGGCGTAAACAAGAGAAATCGGTTGGCAAAGGGGTTGTTATATCGGGTTTATTATATAGATCGGTGGTTATGATAGACATTTCGATTCAAAAAAATCCGCAGTTTAACAGTAAAACAAGGGATCTTTAATTGATGTAAGAAAGCAACACTTAATATTAGCCATATACTGTAAATGATTGTGACACATATTGAAAAAAAACGTATTGTTAGTAAAAACAAAATTTATAAAAAATCATTTTAAGAGTAAAATATTTGAACTGTCACGACTTACACGACTTTCCCCTTATTACATTTGGTACATTTATTATTTCCTAAATTCCCTTAAACTCGCTTCAAATTCCTCTCTGGCAAATGTCCCCACGACCGCTCCAAATATCTTTCATTCCTCATTTCGTGTGGACCAAATTATAGGGACCATTCATTAAAGGGAAAAGTATAACCTCATGAAATTCAACATCCATTTCACTCGTTGAGGTTTAGCAAAGTTGTGTTTGTCGAACTGTTATTGGGCCTCATTTCATTTAGGATTCCAGAATTTTAGCCGAAAAGGAATAATCAGGTTTTGACTTCATTGTAGCACGAGGAAATCATTTTCCCCAAATTACTGAAAAAGGATAATGTTTATATCGCAACGCAAGAAATTTAATAGGTATCTGCCCCAAATTTAAATATTTTCAGTTTAAAATATTTTGAGTTCGTTTTTTTCAAACTTTTTGTACCTATTCCAAGATTTTCACAAACACATCGAAACAATGCCTGATTGTTTCGATGTGTTGTTTGACGTTTATGTATGTAGATACTTATACATATGTGTTTTTGAGTATCTGAAAAGCAATGGAGAATATTTGGGGTATAATTAAAAAAAAAACAAATAAGATTTTAAGTAGGCAGGTATACATTATTTTAATTTTTAATAAAAATTAATAGTTTTACACTGTCGTAAACGCAGAAAATGATTTTTCCTAAAACACCCACAGAATCCACGACCGAATAATAATATCCAATGACCTTATTTTAGCTTTATAGAAAAGTTCGTAATGAAGTAAAAGGGGAATAGGAACTTTGGATTAAAAAAAATGATTCTTCATTTTTTATTGGTGGTTAAGAGCTCCCAAACTCACTTCAGAACAGAAATTTCTGGTGGGTACTGATTTGCAAAAGACATAATTATTATGGGTTTAACCGTTTGTATGTCCAAAAGTATTGAAAAAGCAGTAAAAACACTCAACCTTGGATATAAATTTTGGAGTACTTACCTTTATTGGTAGTGTTAATTCGTGAGTTTCATTCCCTCTCCAAAGTCTGGACTCTGCTGGCAAAAGCGGAATATCGCAATCCAACGCCTGCAATCTTTCATCCAGACGGCTTTGAACTCTTGCTGGGTAAACGTGTTCTTCAGACGGTAAATCCGTTGTCTTTTTTAATCCACTCGTGGGTGTTGTAGTAGATACATTTTGTTGGACCACTGTGGATGAAACTATATTGACAGTTGTTGTGGAGGGAACTGCAGTGGAAGTTGAAATTTCTGCAGCTGTAGTTGATGATAATGATGAAGTCGTTGGTAAGTTTGATGATTCTGTTGTTTTGGTTTCTTTCGTTTCAAAAGCCGTTGTTATTTGTGGCTTTTTTGAAGAAATTGAACTTATTGTAACAGTATTCAATTTATGATCTGTGATTTCCGTACTACTGACTGTCACCTCTATAGGTATTGTAGTTTTAGAAAGTGGTTTAACAGATGTGGTGGATGTGAACATTTCTACTGTAGTCAAGGTGTTTATTTTTTTCTGCGCATTGGTTTGATTTTCTATTCGTTCCGTTATCGGTGGTATGGTCGAGCCTTGCGACAGAATTAAACAAAATGAGAATATCAAAAGGTTTTTAAGAGTTCCCATTTTGGAAATTCTCTCTCTTACTCTCTCTCTCTCGCTAAATCCACTCGACTTACATTAATTACATCCGTACAACTTGAAAACCATAATAAGCGAAATACGAGAGTATTTTTTGAAATGGAACAGTTTGGAAATGCGTCACCCGGTGGATTTGAAGAATGAATTTCTCTCGAGAATACTTGAATCTGATCAAAGCGTCATTTTGAAGATTACATCCCACCTTGAAGACCTCCTTCTATACCCCAATCTGGAACAAAGAAAGTTTCAAAATTTTAATCTTTATTTTTATACAATAGAAATGGTAAATATTTTAATGCCGGTTTTATTTAATTTATATAGGTACGTAAGGCCCCGTCCTCACTGCGAAATTTCACCGCACGAAATTTTTTTCGCAATTCTGCAACACATTGAATCTTATGGGAGTATTCACACTAGCGGTAAAAAATCGTGCAGAAAAAAATTCTGTGATTTTTTGCAAATTGAACGCGATACGGTGCGGATTATTTCCGTGCGAATATTTTGTACAGTATGCAGTAGGTCCACACTGCGAAATAAAATTCGCAAATTTCTCTCAGTCGTGCGCTGGTAGTACTTTCGATAAGATATTCAAAAACCGTGCGAACTTTTATTCGCAGTTGAAATTTCGATCACGGAATATACCTAATCTGCAAGAATAAAATTCGTGCGGTGAAAAATCGCAGTGTGGACAGGGCCTAAAGGGATTTTATTTTTTTTGTTAAATTGTAATTTTTCTTAAGCTGGACGAATACTACTTATAAAATACGGTACCTATGTGTTGTGGAATCTCGTACCTACATATCGAAAAAAACGATCTTAGGGTGCATTTGCACCAAACGATATTGGGCACTATGGACAAAATAGTAAGCAATAACTAATTAGTAGGCGATGACAGTTCGTTCTAGTATATTTCTAATATTCGCCTTGCTTACCATATCAACGATCAAGAAAATATACCTTCTCTATTTCGCAACTCTGTTCGTTTGGTTTAAATGTAGGTACCCTTACGCAACAACGAATATTGATCACATTGCGCTAAATTATTAGTCTTCAAAACAATTTATTTGTCCTACATAAACCATCGAAGGTTCTATTTTTGAATTTTGAACCAGTAATGCTCACTGTCTCATGGTTGAATTCCGCTTAAAATTATAACTGTATCCAATACGTTTAAAACATCTTGATTAATGTGAATAATATGTTCAGTTGATGATGACTTTATAAAGCAGGCTTAAGCACCGGTTAGTTATGAAATGCTAAGCACATCGATGGTTGGTAATAAAACACTCGACCACAAACGACGGGCCGTCGGATTGGAATGGGATTGTGTGGTGACCTGGCGACCACTGTGCCACACACAAGGAACGTGGCTAACGAGTGATCTGTTAAACGACAGAACGTGATGGAGTAGGGAAAGTCATTAAGTGGCGACACACGATACAGCGACGTGTCGCATACAGAGACAGACACGCCCGCTCACTTCTCGAGCCGCTTGAAGATGTGAGCTTAATGATGCCGGCTCTGTCGCTTTTGTTTAATTACTTCGGGAGCCGTACTAGTGTGCGTATAACGGGTGCAACGACTCGTCTGTACCTGTGTCTCTGTCAACAAAATAATTTTAAATTTTATTACTTTTCTTTTGAAAATTTTAAAACCATCCATAAGATTGATAATACAACGTATTTTTTAGTTGCACGAATTTACGGGAAGATATTTTGGTATTCACTAAGAAAAAACAAGCAAATCTACTACAAACTAACGATTTTATATATCTCTACCACAAAAATTATTGTAATATAACTACATAAGATTGTTTTTTATTTTGTTTATAAATGGACTACCACCAAGCAAGCACCTTCTACTCAAAACATGTAATAATTTGGTGATATACCATAAATTTGTAATATTTGTCAACTTTCTTTAATATTATATACTATTACAAACAACAAAAAATACTAAAAGAAACCCACTTCCACCGTGATAAAATTATTGAAAAGGATTAATTATTTAGTTAAGTGTTCAATATCTTCTGTTTTTTTAAATAAATATTCTATCACCGGGTGCTGTTTTAGTGTGAATATTATTTAAAACTGATATAGTATTCAGATGGACTAAAAGCGAAGAAGGGACTGGTTTTGTTAAATCCAAAAAATAAATATCTCCAGACTACCATAACAACGCTCTACACAATCAGCCCCGTAGTACATACCCTCGAAGTAAAACTCCCAAAATACCACCCCAAGAGGAACTTTAAATGAAATTAGAAGAATTCAAACTCACATTATAATAAAAAATATACAAAGAAAAAGAAAAATTACTATATATTAATATAAACGATATTTTCATGAGACACCCTGGATGAAAGTCTACAAGGTAAAGTATCGAATATTTCACAGCAGTGCACTTTTGTTGCGACATTTTTGCAATAGCAGCAGTCTGCTCTCAAATAATTGATGTTCAAAGACTTGAAACCTTTCAAATTTTAAAAGATCTAGGATAAAACGAACATTCACATAAAACTTCATTTTATTCGAATAAAGTTTATTGGATCTTATTGGGTCTAGAGAAACATACTATCCATAGCTTTGAATTTTATTGTACCTACCACCTATGCATAATATATTATGCAAACGTTTTATCTAGGAAGAAATATAAAATAAAACAATCCTCCTCATATGAGGAACTGAAAGGATCTGCTACGGATGGAGCGGAGTGGAGAGACAGGATGGAGAAAATCGCTGCCAACCAATCATGAGATTCTGACCAGAGAAAAAAAACAAGCAACAGCTAAGTACCTAACAGCTAACCAAAACTGAGTCTTGGTGCCGAAACCAGGACACAATACAACAAAATTAAAATTATATATTTTAATAAAATAATAATTTTCCAAATCACTTTGTTGGGAGTTGTATGTATTTTGAATCAGTTTAAAAGAGGTTCATTAACGAAACATAGCACACATTCAAGTATCTCGATCAAGTGCAATCTGCTTCCACTATGTCCCAATGGTGACCAGAATATGTAATTACAATCTTAGGGCACACGAGCTTTTTTGTACAATTATTATCGTAACACCTAACGATTTGACCACTCATCGTCATTTAAACATCACCACTCGTTCGATAATCTCCGTCACACCAGCACACGAAAATGTTTAAATTTAGAACTAGTCAAACCTTGAGTTTTAAGGGTGCGTTGCACGTAAACACCCGTTTTTTTTTATTTGCACTTTTTACATTATCGATTTACTTAATGATTCCGTAGTCATACGAAACTAGAATTTATTGTAGAATGAAGTTTACTTAAATAGTTTAGTTGGCTCAGGATACTTTTTGAGTATTTTTTTTTCTGTAATGTCTAACAATTTTTTTCTCGATCCATAACTCAGAAAATTCATATTTTATAGAAACGTATGTTGCGGAAAATTGTGAATATTACATCCAAAAATTATAAAAGAAGAAGAAGAAATTTTCCCAAAAATTATTGCAATTTCATTGATGAATTTTTGCCTATGTTTTGCACACATCATTTGATCAAGTGTCGAAATAACAAATTGTATTATCCATTGGTCTATTGAAACGGTATCTACAATTCAATGAGAAACCCGTAAGAGTAAAAGTTATTATTTCTTCTTTAAATAAGTTATCAGTACTCTATTTTTTGCTTGTTGAAGCAAAACAAACAAAATATTATGTTGATTGATAGTCAATTTGGAGAAGGTTTTATTTTTACCCACGCAAGAAGCAACAAGGATTAATTAATAATAGCCTAATATTTCCTTTTTTTTCCGGCATCACCTTCAGGCACGTACAGCTTCATTAACGCCTGCGTTTAGACAAGTACCTCGTGGGTTTGATAAGGAGAGAGGAAAAAATGCTGACAGGATGACAGGTAAGCAAAAAATACCTTTCCCGGCAAATTGAAGGCTAATGGAACACGGACCGAGATCAGGAAGAAAATGTCACGCGATATCCATGAGAATTTTTCTTTTCTTTTGTACTTTAGTGTTTCCGTCGATTGTCAAAATAATTTAGATGCTCATTACGCGAAATAATTAGGAATCATGCTTAAGAAGAAGCCGGAAGAGTGAGATAAAATGTGAATACATTATGATTGTAGTACGATCGGACAGGGTAATCACGAAACAGTCTAATTACGACCTATTTGCGAATCCTTTCTGGGTCCCTAGACAATTTAAATGTTACGAAAGAATTTTTCAACAATGTAGAGTAGAAAGAAAATTATCGGTCAAGAACTCTCGTACCTATGTGAAAAACCGTCGAGAAATTTGCAAGTGATATCATGCATAAAGCTTTATTCTGTTAATGTTCTTCATAAAAAATAAAACAATTCAATAAAGCATTTTTTTTTTTACCCATCACGCCGTGTCCCGTAAGGGGTAGGCAGAGAGAACGGACCTCCACTCTTTTCTATCCAAACATACATCTTTCGCTTCTTCCACCGACATAACATTTCTCATACACCCTCTCCTATTTCTCTTACTTCTTACCTGGCCTTCCTTGAGGACGGAATCGATGTGTTCGATCCACGTCATTCTCGGTCGGCCACGCTTTCTTACACCTTTCCTTTCAGCCTTATGAATTCTCTTTGTCATTCTGTCTGCATCCATTCTTTCCACATGCCCAAACCATCTCAACTTATTACCTTTCATCTTTGTAACAACACTTACTTCCATACCACATTCCTTCCTAATATTTTCATTCCTTTCCATATCCCATAAAGTTTTTCCACATATTCTTCGTACAGATTTCATCTCTACTGCATTTATACTACATTCATCTTTTTTCGTCCATGACCACGTTTCACAACCATGATGATGTTTGACGTTTCATTCAACGTTGTTGTTTCTCATTATAGGTCTTAGTGCACCGCCCACCCTGCTACCAGGAACTTTCCTACGTTCGATTTCTTTTTCACACTTTCCATCCCGACTAAACATGCTTCCTAAATACACATACTCATTCACTTGCTCAAGACATTCATTTTCTACAGTTATTTTACAATTCGTTCTTGCTTCATCCCTTTCAAATACCAAAACCTTTGTTTTGCTGACATTCATTTTTAGACCGTTTTTTGCACAATTTTCAAACACACTTGACACAAGTTCTTGCAAATCATTTTCACACTCAGCCATAAGTACTAAATCGTCGGCATACATATAATAATACAATTCAACCCCTATATTTATTTCTTTATTATAAAGCACTAGCTAATACCCGTCTTGCTTTACGTTTTTGATTCCGATTGTCAGGATTGATCGGTAGGTAATTAAACAGGTTCTAGTCTAGCTTCCCATTGCTTAACAGACCTCTATAACTGACATAAGCACAGAAAATGAAGAATGACACTTTCACAATTTTTGTTTTACCGACCTCATAATATTATACGAACCTACCGACATAATTTGCAAGTTTTACTCTCTCTATGGTTTGAATCTTAGCTACATTCCCTACGCCCTCTATGTGTGATAATTTATTAGGCATTCCACCCATAGAGGGTGATTTGTGCTATGTGTGATAAAGGCAGCTGTCAAACTTCAAAATGGAGAAATTATTTTGCAATTTTTTTCATTAAATCTTTATTTATTGAGAATAATAAGATTTGAATAACATTTATATGTATAACAAATCAATCTACAATTATTTTATTACATTTTCATACCGTAATACCAAGATTCCATACAACGTTTACATGAGTAATTTTGTTTCCAAAAGATGGCTTACTGTCTTTTTGAGAAATTTGTATGAAGATCCTAAAAAATAGAGTTTTTTAAATAGCTCTAAATATATTAAAGTTAATGCAGCAAATTGTATTTAAGAACCTTCTCCAGCATTTTGTACGGCTCTGGGAATATTAATATCTGACCTTAACGTCTGTTTTCTACGATTGATGTGCCTTCAAAAATATAAACGGACTAAAATATTATGTAGATTCATAAACAGTTAATGTGAGTATCCTAGAAGAAGAATAGAAGTCCTAGAAGAAAAATAGACTATTTTGAACTCTTAAGTGAATATTTAAACTCAAAAGTTCACAATAATTAAGATTTAACAATCTTTGAAACTTCTATGCAGCAATGTTTTTAAAACGCAGTAAGAAAAAACACGTTCTTTATATTATATCTTGGTATGTTGAACGTAGTTTATTTCTACCAGTCAAAGAGTCCTATGGTTTTATCATATCAACGCCCAAAATGAAAATAGTTTCTCAATGTTTAATGTAATGGCTGGTCTCATTATAGATATATGTAAAATGTACAAAAGTTAATGGTTTTGTATATTTGCAAATCTGTCGAAAAAAATTAAACTTTCTTAAAAATAACATGTTTGGTTGGTTAGAAAATTATGAAATGCGTCATGACTTAGACGCTATTGAAAGTCTAGACGCCCACGTCGTTACCTCAAGATATAACTGAAGGCGTATTCAGACGGATAACGGAATATTAGTGTGAAGGCGTATTCAGGCAGATAACATAATACACGTTTTGATAAATATACGGTTTGATAGTTTGTAAGAAAATTTTATTTTCTATCTTTTTAATGTAAATACTTATTTAATTGCATACTTATAGGATAATAAGTTGCAAAGAAACATAAGTTAAAAAGTCGCAGGAGACGTGGAAGTTACCTTTTTTTTAATCTGATTGACAGCTTTATTCAAACAAAAATTTCTATATTGTACAGTTGAGAAAAACAAAGTATTCTTTGACCTGAGATAAATTTAAAATATTGCTCTATCTTATTTACTCAATGAACTTTAGATTTATTAGAAGGTTGTTTTGCTGACAAGCACAATCCTGGAATTAACTGCAATTTCTAAACAAACTTACAACGGGTGTCCCAATATAAACGCAAGATTTGAACTTGACCACATATTACTGCAGTTATTGTTAAAAATCTCATTAATAAGTAGTAAGTGTTTATATAATTTAAATATTTTCATAATTTCTCATCAAATTTATCTAAAAGCTAAATATATCTCTCTCCCTGGCTTGCTCCGAGCTTAACGTCTGTATAGACTATAGATAGAGCATCGATACTCCTGCTGCCCGCCTGTGGGGCCCACCACACTTTTTATCCGAAATATGATTTTAAAAATTCGCAATTCCATTCCATGAAACTTGAAGAGGATTGTTATTACTTACCTACCACCTACCACCTTGCTTATTAGAATATATGGTCTTTTTGAACTCGTTGATCGAACAAGATACGTTTTTAGATAAAATATGTACGTATTGTTATTTTTTTCCATATTTTAAATTTCGCAAAGTAAAAAGAATAAATGACAACCAATTATATGTATTTAACTTCAACAAAATGGCCGCTTTGAACTGTCAAAATATGAACGTTCCTGTAGAAAAACCCATGTGGATACGCACGGAAAGCGTCGATCTCGGGCATACTTCCCTTGCTTAACTAATACTAAAATCAACTATTTTCCGCTAACAATACCCACCTTGAGTGGTGTTGCTATAGAGTATAGAATGTTGGGGTCAGCTCTCCTTGTCCTCAGGTTGTATATTCTTCTCTGCTGAACCACTTCCACCACCCCATATATTTGCATCTGATCACGCGTTTGCACCACCCAGAAATTTTGTTGGTCTCCCTCTGTTCACAGGAGCATCCATATTTATTAACTGTTTGACAATATGCTCCTGCCGTATTCGTTCTGTGTGTCCAAAATAAATCAACTCAAATACCTTTCCTCTAGCCTATTAATATTATATCCTATTAATATAAACAAATTATCCTATTAATATTATATCCTATTAATATCACGTTGCGCAAGATCGAGCGCAATGGAGAGCTCTTGTTGCCTCCCTATGCCCCTAAGTGGGGTCTAAAGGGAGTTTGGATTTGGATAGGATTTATATTATATTTCACACATTGGTTTCCACGAATGTGAGTACTTTTAATCATAAATCTTAAGGACTTTTGAGAAACTTTAGTATTTAATTAAAATCTCGCGTTAATTTTGAGACAGTCTTTACTAATTCCACATGATTCTCAGCGGAACAAAACAAAACTAACGTAGATGCCACTAAAGAACTTCGCTATTTATTCCACACCACACTTAGTTAATTTTAATCTTATTATGAAAGAGGTCGCGTCGTCGACGATGTTTCGTTGCATTCAGAATGGAGAGTCACGTGCTCGACTCCTTATTTTCACACTACTATAATACTATAATAATTAACCTTGCCTTACTGCTGTATACCCCACAATATAAAATATAGTATACAAGAAGGTGGATAATTAATGAGATTCTGTACTTCATGGTGTGTTTTCTAGATGATCTTGTTAGAATGAATAAGACATACTTAAATTTCTTTGGGTCATATATCATTAGTATGCACCTATATTCATAACACTATTTTAATACTAAATACTTTTTATCTATTAAAATCTTCTCCTTATAGTGGCTCACAATTTGACCTCCAGAGACCGAAGCCATTGGACCGCATCATCCGTCAGGGCGTCCAAATAATGCGCATGTGGGATGACAAAAATGATGAACAAGGTGGTTCCATTATGTGACAAATTAAACTGTCATGGCAAATAAGGTGGTTCCATTATATGATAAATTAAACCGTCCGATCACGAACGATGCAACCTCTATTGACAATGGTAATTATGAATCGTAAGCTGAGCAGGGGCCTGTGTAATAAAATGGCCTGTAAATGTGACCTCGGTAGCCTAGTGGCAGAGGCTCAAACTTCAGATCAAAAGGTCCCGGGTTCGATTCCCGGTCGGGTCAGAGATTTTCAAGGTTTTTTTTTACTTGAAATTTCTACTCTGGATAGGAATCCTGTTTCAGATTGGACGGGACCGGTTGACTGGTAGAGAATGCTTCAAGCATTGAGTTCCGCCGGCTATACTGACACTTATGTATAGAAGAGTGTTATTTATTAATTATAATAACCCCACCAAGAAATGCATGTTCACCTTGTGAATAAAAAAATATATACCTATAAAAATAATCTCAGATTTGAATAAACCGGAATTATTGTTAATTTTTTTAGACAAATAGAATTCAGCTGGTACTCTTTGAGGGTGGAATGCCTAATGAATAATAATAAAAAAAGAATTCAGCTGCCTGACGTGATCAATTATTTGAGTTTTTTCAATCGTAAAAATGTTCCGAAACCTGTATTGTTCTTAAATCGCAATTCTACGTAGTAATTGCGATATTGTATGGTCGGGTAAATATGTATCTTCAGACCGCTAAATATCGGGGTGTAAAACGCCTCATTGATTCTCCAACGATCGTGAACCGCTCCGGTAATTGGAAACCCCATAGAGTTTAATATTAATTATTAAAATGAAAAAAAAAAACAACAGAATTAGGTAAACAAAGAGAATAATTTTTCATTTGTGGAAAACGTATTTTCAAATAACTTTATCTTTTTCGCCGTTTATTCTTTTTTAGAATTAATTATGATCAATAAATAGATAAACACTTTTCTATACAAGGTTGACTACTTTTGATGATACAATGTTGATTCCTGGGGCTGAGCTTCCGATAACAACATGACCGAAATATGGAAAGCGTCGGCGTTTAGTGTCTGTAATCTGTATGGATATGGGTTCTGGCACTTGACCAAAGCCAAGGCACAAAAAGTATCTGCATTTGGAAGAATGTGCCTCAAGAGAATCTTGGGTACAAGATGGTACCACCGCGTCACGAATGACGCTATACGCCGCCGCGCTGGGTTTCAACTCCGAGTAGAAATTACATGTGAAAAAAAAAAACATTTAAAATTTCTGTCCCGATCGGGAAATTAACCCAAAACCTCTTAATAATAAGAAGTCAGCGCCTATGCCACTAGGCTGCCGAGGTCGTTACTTTAATTAAAAATAACTAATTTCGGAAATAAATTTGGTTATCTACGAGAATGATCCTTATATACCGTACTTCGTTTCTCCGGAAAAACGCTGAGAGATTTGAACATACTATAGAAGGCAATAATAATTGTTAATTCATAATGTTCAAAATAGAGCGCAGTGACGTCTCTTGTTGCCTTTTTATGTTACATTGTGCTGTCTACAAAGTGTGATCCATTGTTTAAAGAGTTTGTGACATCGAGAGTTTGTCATATCATGCTATTGAAGTTGACAGACAGACGAATACCTACTATAAGTTCCAAAAACTTCTATGAAAACATTAAAAGGATTATTTTATTTTGATATAACAATAACGTAGAAAGGGGTATGTAATAAAAAACAAAAAAAATTAAGTTGAAAGAAACTCATTAGTAAATTAAAATCTCAACTGCGAAAATAGAACGAACTCGAAAACAGGATTTATTTAGTTGGTTGGGGTTTTTTTTTCATTTGTTTTAAGTTGCGGTGAACAGACTGAAACCCATAAAAAGGGCTCCTACTAATTATTTTGTTTCAAAAAAAAAACAAAGTGTGTTTCAGCTCATTAGCTTAAAAAAAAAAAACAAAATAGGTTTCGAGCGATTTAAAAACAGCAATATTATTAAAATATCGTTGAGGGTTAATTTTTGAGCGAAGTTACTCGTAAGGACTGCATTTTTTGCTTCGAGCAGCACCGTATTTTGTTTGTTTAATACCTATAACTAATTTTATTTATTTATTCAATTCTTTATGCACAAATTAAAAAATAGTGTATAAAAATAGTAGCAATGGCGGGATTATAGCCGAAGCAATCTCTAACTTTATACCCGAAAACAAATTTAAAAAATATGTATTTAGATACTCACCTATTTAATTTATATTTTAATGACTCTTAAGCATCGTACTCACTTGCGCCGCGAACGTGTGACATTGCATCAATTTAATCGAAAGGTTAAGTGTATATTATTGTGATTCGAAAAAGCGAACGCGAGCGGAACACATGCTTCCTTTTGATAAAATTGATATAACGATACACGTTCGCGGCGCAAGTAAGTACCGAGCTTTAGACAATTGTCATACAAGCATGAAATTATCACATTTTGATACTATATTACGGTAAAATCAGAATGGTTATATTTATAATGCTCACTTTGCAAATATTTTATTTTAATCTACGCAGTAATATTGCTTAAACAATACAACTAGCTTTACCGACAGACGTTGTCCTGTGGTCCTAACCAGAGGCGGCCCGTTCATAATATGTGAATAACGTGCACGGCGCCCCCAGAAACAAAAATACATAATTAATTCAGTTGAGTTAAACTAATAAAATAATAACTTAAAAATATTCCAAAAACATCCATATTCCATTCGTATTCAAAGCTCAGGTGGGAACAACGCGAGAATATATGCACGCGCAGACATTCTACCTCGCCTATGAAGAACGGCTGCTGCGTGAACACATTTGAATGCGCCAGAGAATTTTGTTGATTTTTTATGAAAATTTCTAAAACTCTTGAAACGGTGAAGTAAGTGGGATGGGCTACTCTAAAAGCAGCAATTACTATTATACGAGAATGAGAGGGAACTACGATGGTGCAGTAAACAATAATGTTGTGGCTATAGATTTTTTATAGATGGCGTTGGCGTCGCAGGAAATCCGTTCCATACTAACTTTAATATTATATTTATTGTTATTTCTTATCCCTTTTTTCAACTTTTTAATAGTTATCCGGAGCGGAGAACGATCCAATAAATCAAACAGCGCAGAATCTGTCAGCCGATCTCGAGTTATAAGTGTTCGCACTAACCCGACTTTCTTTTATATAATAGATGATGATCTATATAGAAATTGGTTTATAATATTAATATTGCCCCATACACAAGTTTTTAACTTCAAATGGGGCATATAAAATTGACTTTTTCATTTGATATATTTGTTAATGTACCTATATGTTTTGTACTTGTATATATTTTTTAATTAATAAACAAATAAAAATATACCTTAGTAAGAAAAGAAAAATATATGGACTAACAAGCAATCAACAACAATTGCAAATAAAAGATTCGAAACTATACGCGAAGTTCAATAAAAACAAAAATTCAAACACGATAACGGAAAAAAATAACAATACTGACAAATTAACCTTAATTCCAATACATACACAATACATACACAATACAAATCTACCTCAAATCGCACCACTCAACTGAAATATTACAAAATGGATGTGTTGATAATCATCAGCGCAAAGGCGAAAGCTGATGGTGTTAGTATTGTAATTTATTCTGTAAAAGGTTTGATTATCACAAATTTTGAAAATAACTCCAAATATAGATTTTGCAAGAGACCGTTGACACGGAGCAGCTGGAGCCAGTTGACCGTGAATGTCGAGAAGAGAGAGACCTATGTCTGTGAGATGATGATTACCTTTTTGTATCTAATTATTTTGGGGACAATATCATATCGTTTCTCTTATCTATGCCATCACATGCAACCAATGGGTAAGTACGTAGAACCGAATATTCCCAAAATATTTTTATGAAAGGTTTGTACTTATTCAAAATTTATTTTTTGAGAAATTTTTTCCTTTTTTTTTTTAATAAAACATCAACATATTCTAGAAAAAGTAATTGCATAAACAAGGCGACACTAATCTGGATTTAACGTGGATTAACGTCGACAAGTTTATCCACCCTGAACATTCAATCTTCACTAAAAATAAACGTTAAGAACAGATTTCAACAGTATTTTACATCCAAGCAAACAGAGATTGCACAATTTGCTCACTTTGTCTAACGAAAAAGAAATCCATTTTTTAGTATTTTTCCTTAGATATTTGTTTCAAATGAAGGAATCCTTAGGCTCGGTACTCACTTGCGCCGCGAACGTGTATCTTTACATCAATTTTATCAAAAGCATGCATGTGTTCCGCTCGCGTTCGCTTTTCAAATCACGTTTACAC
The DNA here is from genome assembly GCA_963576905.1 of Mystacides longicornis. Lineage (NCBI taxonomy): Eukaryota > Metazoa > Arthropoda > Insecta > Trichoptera > Leptoceridae > Mystacides > Mystacides longicornis. Next base: position 30,095,791 of record OY756426.1, on the reverse strand, counting down.
TTATCGACACTTAACCTTTCGATTATTGATGCAATGTCACACGTTCGCGGCGCAAGTGAGCACTTGGCCTTATGTGTACAAAACCAAGCAATTTTGTTATGACCAAAGTTTTAAGATAAAATCTATATAATATTTGTCTTGAACACTGACTGACTGACTGACTGCCTGACTGACTGACGTCATTAACACCGCTAGATGGCGCGCCACTCGCAACTAAAGTGTAATAATATGTCTATGCTAAAGACAAATTTTGTTCTACTAATACGGCTGACAGCTGACAGTAACATAATAATATTATTAGGTATGCCTGGTGGCTGAGCACTTTTTATAAAGGTCTTGACGTAGAGAAAAACGTGAAAAAAAGTGCAATAAAAAGTTTGCGGTTTCAAGTAATTTAAAGAATGACATGCGAACTCATAGAGGAGAAAAGCCATACGAGTGCAATAATTGAAATAAAAAGTTCAATCAATCAAATAATTTAAACAACCAATGACATGCTAAAAGCTATTTGAATGGTAAGTTTGCAATAAAAAGTTTAATTTCTTTTTTAAGTTTGCATAAATAGTTCAATCAACCGTGTGCTGTAAAGTATCACTTAAGTATTCGGCCAAAAAATGGACAAATCGGGAAACTTTTACGCACAGCCGGACTTCGCTTTACTAATGCAATGTGTGCAATAAAAAGTTTGTGAACTCATAGCGGAGAAAAGCCATACGAATGCAACCATTGCGATAAAAAGTTTAATCAATCAAATGATAAATCATGATAAAAGCCATTTAAATGCATATTTTGTTAGAAAAAGTTCAAAATTTGTTATAAAAAAAAATAGCAAGTGCTTTAAAGTCTGACATATGAATTCGGCCAAAAGAAAGCATAGTTTGTATGAAAAGTTTACCAAATCAGATCTTTAACTCACAGACGCGATTTCATTGCCAAGAAAACCCTTACTAATGCATGTGTGTAATAAAAAGTTTTTTTTTGCATTTTTATAAATAATAGTTATATTATCATGAATAGTTATAATCTATCATCGAGTGCTTTACAGTCACACAAATGAATTCGCCCATAAGAAAACAAAGTTTACCAAATCACGAATCTTTAATCCACACACACGAGATCATAGCGGAGAAAAACCATACGAATGCCATGTTTTCAATAAAAAGTTTACACACCTAGAGTAATTTTTTAAAGATTTCATGTGAATTCATAACGTTGAAAAGCCATACATATCTAAAGTTTGTTATAAAAAGTTTACGTTGTTTTTTGAGTTTTCTAAAGAATTCAATTAATCAAGTGTTTTAAAGTCTCATATAAGAATTCGGCAATACGAATGCAAAGTTTACATGAAAAAGTTTAATCAATCAAATCGGTAAATACCCACATGCCAAAAGCTATTTGAATGTACAGTTTGTAATTAAAAGTTTAAGTTGTAGGTATTTGAGTTTTCATAAAGAGTTGAATCAACCAAATATTTTGAAGTCTCACATGTGAATGGTCACAGCTATGCTATGAGAAAGTAAAGTTTGCATAAAAAGGCCATAGGTGGGCGCCACGGGCGCCTTTAAAAAACTAGTATTCTTATAAAACAACACGACCAGTGCGTTTATAGAGACGAAGTTCTAGGAAACATTTATGATGAAACATAAAGAACGCTGATTCCGACCGGCGCGGCGGTGCAAAGACTGTTTCTACAGGAAATTCACGGAGAGAATGACTTTCACACATGTTCACGCCCCTTTTGAGGCTTCGAATATAAAAATATTCACCAATGACAATTTAGTATTTTAACCTTCCACTACCCAAGGAAACAAAAATTGAGTTAACTATGCCCCTTGTGTAACTGTGACCAAAGAGAAACATACTCGTTTATAGTGACATCCTTCGATTCTTTCATTTCTCTTTCTGACAACTGCCTGGAATGATAGGACTAGGTGTGTGGATAGGAGGGCTTTTAGAAGGCAGGAGAATAGGATATCGGTATAAGATATACTCGGCATGATGGACAACCATTCAAGCCACCCCCACTCTCGTCTGCTGGTCGTCCCTGCCAGAATCCACAGGTACCTACCAACATCAAAGGTCAACCTCGAGAATGTGAAAGTAGCGTTGACATGCAATTGCCTAAAAGGCATCAAAGGCTGTTTTATTTAGACCCCATAGTTCATTCTTACTTAAATGTTAAATCATAGACCTTCAACGCTATGGATTTAGAGGTACATATTGCAGAATTCCATGCAACCTATGGGCTTATTTACTCAAAAATGGAAGGATGTTCCGAAATCTGCCCCCGTAGACAAATTCAAATTAGCGTTCGACTACAAACGAATATTTCGCCAATGTATAGTTCAAAAAAATAACTGTCCACTGGAACATATAAACAATTATTTAAACCAAACAAAGACACTTATAAAAAAAATATAAAAAGTGGAAAATTAATTTTCTTCCTACTCTACATTGTCGAAGAATTCATTTGTAGTCGATCGCCAAATGCAGTTTGTCTAGGCCTACTGACTAGATATTATAGTTACACCTTTGCTGACAGCAACTTCAGATGTGCTTAGTACTTAGATGAGAGAAGCATACATATTTACAACTAATCCAACAAATTTCCGACTTTACAATGATGGCCCAATTAAACAAACGATTGACTAAAAAACTTTTGTAGGTAATTCTTTCGAAATCCTTCCTCATTCAATTGAGGATTGAAATTTAAAAACCAAGTATAAAAGAGCGATTCAGCGATGGTTCTTAGTTTATCGTTATAAATGTACCTATGTAATGAAATTGTAGTTTGATATCAACTAAATGAGAAATGCTAATTGAAAATTATTATGGCGATACTAAAAGACAAAATGGTTCAATCAAATCTCTAAAATAATACGATTTTGCCCCGAAATAACAGTAAAAAGATATTACTGATTCGTGCAGCGACCAATGCGGTAGAGACTAAAACCATAATGAAATTATTACCAAGTTAATACTTTGTACTTCCTAAGTTTTGCCCATTGAATTTAACCCGCGATACTTTTTAATGTTTTCGATGGAGGCGCTCAATTAAAAATCTGTGGTTCTGAGTATCTGCACAGAAATAACGATGTGGCTAAATAGTTCATGGAAACTTGCTTTGAAACATGGTTTGCTCGATTTTGAAGTACCTTATTACAGGTACACCCCAATTTCGGTAATTCAAAACATTAATATCAAGTTATATTGGGATATACTGACTGAACGATTAAAGTAAATCTTTCGGACATAATATTGGTTGATTGTAGTAACGGAATAACATATCTCGTGGATATCACTACACACACCGTATGACGAAAATTTGAAAAAAAGTTAATTTAATTTAATTTAATAATTTAAAAGATAATTTAATATCTTGATCTTGCTCACGAAATCAAGGATATGTGGCATACACCAACCACACACATAATACCTATAGTGATATCGACGACTGGAGTTATTCCTAAGTCTCTAAAAGGGAATTTAGGGAAACTTAGCATCTGTAGTGGTCTCAAATATGCCATTCAAAAGGCAGTTCTGTTGTTCTCATATTGTAGGATCTTAAGAAAGTTCCTTTACAGTTCGAAGGTCTCTCATGACTACATTACATCGTGATGTATCATGAGAGACAAGACCGATTTTTTATATTTAGTATACAGCATTGTAGGTATTTAATTTTATTATTATTTTTTATGCTTTTTATTTTATAATGTATATTTTTTATGATATATTGTGAATTAATGAATAAATGTTTAAAATATATCGCAATATTTTAAGTAACAGAACATTTGTACGTTATTACTCTAAACCTAAGCCCTAGTGTAGCCGCATTATAGTAATAAAATAAACTAGGTTTATTTGGCTCGGGGCTGTGAGAACTCAACGGTTCGGAAATAGTTTGGGGTAGTTCAGAACTGCACCCATTATACTTCTTATTGATGATCTTCCACTTTCCTTGGAGCGTCTTAACGGCGAATTTAATTTGCAATTTTGTGGTTCCATTTTAACTTTGGTAAATGTTCACCATTTTGCATAATATGAGGCAACCCTACATCGTTAACTGCTGTGTATGAATAATACTTTATTGACATAAATATACAGATAGATATAAACAATTCTAAAACCAGATTTTAAACTAACTACACACGTTAAGTGATCACACTAAGCTAGCCTTCGAAGTAACAGTAGAATGCGGTGTTCACACGGGGCGATATAAGGCCAGACGATTTCGCTTGCATAAAAAAAATATCGCTCGGTCGCCCATTGATCGTGTGATGTGTTCACACGAGTCCACCGACATACATTCAATCTGTCAGGTGCGCTGATAGTTTTAAAAATGGCGGACGTCGACGTAGAAGTCGCGGAGTAATTGGTGTTAGTTGAAAATATTGTTTTAGACGATATAAGGAGACTCATAATTGAGGAAAAATAAAAAAAACGCAGATATTGGGTGCGGAATTGGATTCTAGGGAGAAATAAATTTAGAGCAGTGCTGTCAACTGTCAAGAAACAGAACATCCGGACGCCGCGCATATCTGCGCATGCGTGCATCGTTCCACCAGATACAAAAGTTGAAAGGCGTTCAACTTGAGGCGATATCGCTTTCAACCATTTTTATCGCTTCAGTTTTATCGACAATCTGTTCACACGGTTCAATTGGCTGGCGATATGTTAGTGTCCTGGCGATATTCGCCTCGTCTGAACACCGCTGAAGACGGTCGTAAGCCCGTGGTTTGTTCCATTTAAAAATCGATCATCAGTAATGAATTTTTAAAGTCATAACTTAATTGTTTCGTATTCATATAGATAGGTAGGTACTATAAGATATTTTGTTCGTAAGAATATTGTGATTTTTTTTAAATTAAAAAAAAAACATACCTAATAATATTAATCTATATTAGGTAGGTACCAAATTTTTCTAAAGGCTAGCTAAATGTTGAATTTTTACTTTAATTTCATTCTCATTCAAATGTGCTATCTTGTTGATTTCTTAATACCTACAATTTAAAATTACAAAATGTTGTTAATATCAGGTACCTGCCTACATCAAAAATAAGTATCCGTGCGTAACTTTGTCTCTCGGTAAAGTTTCTTTGGAACAAGATGTCAGCAAGGGGAAAACTTTTAAATATCTTGGACTTGTACCGTTAAACTTTTACTCACACCGATTCTAAGGAGAATCGTCTGTTTTAGCGACATTTGAAAATTGTGTATCTGATTAAAGTCAACTAAAACACACATTATAATAATATTTACTCGGAGACGATGAGATAAAGTCTATAAAAAAGCACAGTTTATTTTTGTCTTATAAAATGCATTTACTTACTATTGCAGCAGTTATCAGTACAGGCATATTTTCACATAATTTAATAATATTTCTGTTTTTACTTTGTTTCATTTCAGGTAGGTACCTTTATTTATTGGATTAATATCTTGTAAACGGTTTTTTTTTATGTATGGCTAAAAATTCATTTTAATTAATCAACAAAAAATGACAATAGATGAAGATGCTCAGATGGGCTGGAAGAGTAACCAGACTCGATAGAGTTAGAAATGTCCATGTCCGAGAAAGTTTCAAGGTTGACATGCAGCGAAAAATTCCAATTGTCTTCATTTTTGAAAATTTTCTGAAAATAATTTGACGTTCTCTGCAAAGTTATTGAATTTTCAATCATTTTTCACAATGGTAATTAAAATTTTTGACTAAAAAAAGGGGGAAAATATTCATTTTTTTTTTAATAAATTAATTTTAGGTACCTACGTACATTGATTTTCAGCGCAAACATAACGTTTTTTGAAATTTTGGAGTAACTTTATGAACCAATGAGGGCGTAAACCGCTGTTTTGAACACACAGACAATAATAATTGTAGATCAAAGAACAGTTACGTAGCCGTGGGTGGTTTCAAAAGAACCATAACGAAGTAGAGAAATGATATATCCGTGACAGTCCACCCCGGACCAGGAAGGGAAGATAGAGCAGGAATTGTTAGGAGTTGAAAGTAGATTATGGCTGCCGCGTTATGTTGTGATTAGGGGAGAGATTTATGTGCGTGAAAGGGGGATGTAGAATAGAAGGAAGAGAGATGGTATCTATTATAGAATGCGCAAATAGAACCAGACAGTTGAAACAGAAACAAACGCCACTTAAAACATTTTTAATGCACTTTACACTGGGAGGCGTTTGCTTTTGTCGTCGTGTTTACACTATACTTTTTGCTTCTTTAAAATTTATATTGCTTGAAATGAATATGAAACATTTTTTGCATTTCTTTTCACTTAGGTTCCTGAAACATCCAGGGGTATGGGAGGGCGCAACCCTTAATGATTGATGATTTCTTTTAACCAGACTTTATAAGCCAAAAAAAAAAAAAAGTAGACAAAAAGTGCAAGGTTTCAGAATAAAGTCGGAAGGACTTCATCTGACGCGCAAAGAGAAAGCAAAGAAAAAGATCCTTGTAAAGTCTGGATGAAATGAGAACTTAGGTTCCTGAAACATCCAGGGGTATGGGAGGGCGCAACCCTTAATGATGATGATTTCTTTTAACCATTATATATTGATTTACTTATTATAATAATCAATCGTCAATTTATTAAATTTATTAAAGACAAATTTTGTCTCATTCATTTATTTATTTACTTATAAAAATATTCAACATCCAGAATAACAGATTTTCAGCCTTTGCGCTGAACAATGAGCACATTACAATATTCTTCTTATGGTCGCTCACAATCTGACCTCCAGAGACCGAAGCCATTGGATCGCGTCACCCGTCAGTGTGTGCAAGTCCTGTAGTCCTTTTTCAAATACGTATATGGGGCACTCGTTAATCAGATGGTCGATTGTTTGTGTAATCTCAAAAGCGCATGCTGGTGAGTCCATCCATCCCCATTTATGTAAGTTGGAAGCGGTGCAGCCTACATCACATCTTATTCGGTTAACTCTACACCATATATTTCTGGGTTGCGTTGAGCCAGGCAGTTCTTTTGTCGGGTCAGCTACAAGGTTCTGGTTCCTTACTGACGATGCGGTCCATACTTGTCTCCATTTGTCTTCGATCGAGTAATCCGTAGTTATAGCGGCAGCTAACCAGTACGGGTTTCGGGATTTCAGACGGCATGGAGGCGGATTATCTACATCAAGATGGATAGGTAGATTATGGTTGGACTCCACTTTTTGAAGAAAAGCTTCCTCTCGTCTAAGGTGTGGAGGTGCTATATTAGAAAGCACACATAGCCACGGCATAGGAGTTGGATTTAGTGTGCCACTAATTACAATATAATTATAAGTTAGAGATAAAATTATTAAAATGGAAAAGACACAATTAAAAATCAACAATAAATTAAATTAAAGACACACTTTGATCAACAGCAACAGTAAGAACTGAGTAGGCACACACTTGATAGATTCATCCTTGGATCATATGAACTCCAGCGGTAAGACCTAATTACTGTTTTAAATTATCGATTGTGGGAGTAAAGAGCGGGCAAGAGATATCTGAAGTTTCAAAGAGCTTCATAGACAGAAGCTGGTCGTACGGGATGATAAAGTACATACTTGTTAAAATAATAGAGGATTAACAGTTCATAGATTGCCTCAGGCAATAAGTTCTACTAATCCAGTATTCGAAACAGTAGTACAAGACGACTGCAAGCCCGCTGTGGTGACATAAATAAAAATTTACCATCATTAGTGTACCTACAAATAATGTAAGCAACCAAGTTGATTAAATAATATGATAATTATAGTAGTAATCGAGGGTGTCTAGTTAATAAGGTTTATGTTTTACTACACGGCATGTGTTGTATCTATGTAAAAATAGTAGCTGAAGACGTTAATATTGGCAGAATATATCATAAGAGTGGAAGATGTAAAATTTTAATTAGCACTATACAAGGGAGAGGGGGTGGTCTTATTCTAATGCCTTATCGCAATGTTATTTCTGCTGACGCACTGCATCCACATAAGATTAATTACCATCTCCGAGAAGAGTGGATATGTTCTGATGAGGCTCCGTGTAAGATACACTTCCATCTTTCTTTCGTCTCACGTTCTCATTATGAATCTCCCACTTCCTTCCTCGCTCTCTCTACATATTTTATTAGTGAGAAAGTGTAATGCTTGATTATGATTGTACAGCGACATTCGCAGGGAATAAAAACAGGACCACTTGAATGTTTTTATTGAATTCAATTCGAGCAAGTATTAGGTACCTATATTGATATGAGTATTTCGTACACGGCTCTCAAAATTAAACTTCATGGCAACACCCTTTGACACGTTAATTGCGAGTGCAGGCAATTAGTCTTTAGTTTTTTTTTTTAATAAAAATGAATCTGTGCTCACTCGAAGTGAAAACAAATACACTTTTGACATCTTTCACAAAGGCATGTGTCGTTAACGTGGAAATGGTCGGCACCGGTAGCTGTACGTATGAAAGTCGCCGACTGCTACCACTGAACTACTAACCACTTCATGAGTGACTGTACTGTCAAGTGATTTCGTTTAGTTCAATGGGTTGTTTGTTTATTCTTCTTCGCCAACGCGGGCTGCAGAAGCAGACAGAAAACGCGCTTCTTAATTTATGCGGTATGTTACTGTAACTCGTTTCAATCACTGTTTTGAAGTCACTCAAATTCCATTACTAATCACTCGCACTAATTATTATTATTGGCTGACCAAACGTGCTAAGTACTAATCACGTCAAACCTACTTAGTAAAGTCTACTTATCAAAGGCCTTCAATTGAGAAATTCTAGTTTAGCTAAAATATTTAATGTTTTTTAGGGCGAGAAACAAAATCTTTGGAATGTAGAAAATTCAACGCTGAGTAACTGGATAACACGTCATCATGCAAAGGCCTAACATCCTAGACTGAAGACAATGGTCTGGGCTAGCAGCGAAGTGCTCTTATCTTGAAACAACATAGGTACTTCGAAATCTGATGTCAAGATAAACTTCTTGAGATAGAACTTGCGCCCTGTCATAATGTTTCGGCTAGTATGAATTGTAATCAAGTGATAGTGCTGAAAAAAAATTTAATGTGGGAATTCAATTTCGATCAGGGAGTGTAAAAATATTATTCCATTTGGTATAATAACAAATAACACAAGCATTCTCGTCGCTGGGGCAGACGTATTTTATAAACACGTAACACTGAGGCCCTACTACCAGACGTATAAATAAATTTTACTTACGTTAGCTTGCTGCGAGTTCAAAATTACAAACAAACACACTTTTGATTCGAAAACGCTGTTATTTTACAGGATAAAATAAGCAGAGGAGGCTATTTTTAATACTATGCGATGTTATATACAAATTTCCTTTAAGGTATTTGGAATTATTTGTCTGGCCAAGTTCAAAAAAGGTAGCAACAAAATAGTGTTCCAAATAATATGGTATTTTTTTGTATTTACCTATTACTTGATAAAACTTGTGTGCTTTAAGGTATGGCCAGAATTTTTATATTGTACTTGCAGACTCCTGCTTTAGATCCTAGCTGGGACATCTTAATATCGCGCAAGTTCTCCCTACATCATTTTAGGAGATAACCTTCTATATTCCCAATTTTTACCTGTGTAATCAATGATTGCTTCGGTTATGTTAGTTTCAGGAATAAACATACATTTGTGGCACTACAACAAACGCCCTCGTCAAACTTCTCCAAGCCACTCTATCTGCCGCCACTTTTCGCGAGTCCCCATCCTTAAAAACCCCAGGTCCAGAGATTAAACAGAACATACTCGCATATCAAATAGAAGAAGAAAAATATATTATACTTCTGTACTGATAAGATACTGTGATTTTTGCTTCCATCCTTAGCCACTTCTGCGTAGCACAGTGGGTACATGATTATCCTGCAAATTGAGTTCAGGATTAGCAACCTAGGCAGGAAACCGCGTTCATCCCTTCTTTACCGCTGATTAAGCCTCGCCTGACAGCGGGAATTTTATTCAACACGTCTCCCAAACTATTTTTTTTTCTCTACCCGCGACATTCTGGTTTACATCTTATAGGTACATCAACATTTTTTGAGTTGTGGTTTCGTCTGAACGTGACATTGTTTCCGAGCCGATAAATTTTGAACTGGACAAACATTTTGTTTTTTTTTTTTTCATTTATGAAGGTGAAATATGATGATGAATGAGAAAAAAAAGAAATAAAATCAAAATATTTAATTTTCTGGTCCTTTATCGGGAGCCCCAAACGTTGACATACACTTGGGAGAAGGCTACCCTGTCCTGAAGGACTCACGAAACTCAGGATTATTTTGTTGTTTTCTTTTCATATTGATTTTGTAGAAGAGATTTGACAAAAAAGTTAAGTATCCTGATCTTTATCAGAATAATGAAATTGAATGATTTTTCATTTGAAAAAAATCTCAAAACATTGCAAATATTAGGGTGCGTTTACGCCAAACGAACATAGAACCAGAGCTGAAAAAGAGTACATTTTCTTGATCGTCGATAATATTATGAACACCAAGGAAACACCAACGAGAAAGAACCAAAACTCTGACGCGCGTATTTATCATCGGCATTAATAAATTCCTGCTCGTTGCTGATTCCATGGAGTCCAATATCAACGGACGTCAACGATAAAGAAAGTATGCTCTGTATCTTACTTCAACTCTTTTTGTTGTAAACGCACATTTAAATGGTGGTAAAGAGCACCATAATCCTCTGCCAAACAATCTTAGATGACGCATTTCCGACCACCTTCCTCCCCGAAAATCAAGTACTTTCAAGTACAAGTACAAGTACTACAAGGTAACAATTTCTTAAAAATTTGAACAATAAAAAAATAATAAATAATAAACGAGATATTCTTAAAACACGTGCCTCCCCCTTTGTGATATTTTTTCATGTTTTTTTAAAACCCCCCTACACCCCACCTTGTGAAATCCAGTGATTAATACTTACTTAAAACATATTTTCAAGAAAAAAAATTATACGCTTTGAATGAGTTCACGGCATATAATATTATGTAATGAAAAGATTTTTTTCAGAAATAAACCAATAATTTAATATGACTCGATAGTACTGAGAACAACATCGCTGAATTTGTTTTTTTAAACAATAATAATGAATAATAAATTCACCTGTTACGACGCGCAAAAATTGCTATTATAAGAACTGATTTAATTTAAGAAAATATTCCAAAATTCTTATATACTTAGGTACCTATCAAGGAATTCAATTTAAAAAAAAATCTTATAAATTTTAGACATTTTATACCAACAAAAGAATTCGGTTATTCTTGCCTTATTGCATCCCCCATCCTCATACCATACTTGAAGGGATGATCCAGAGGACAAACTCGTGTGGACGACCTGAAGAATATATAAACAATGAGCTGTTCCTCCTTTGATTAACTGTTAAGGACTTCTTTGCAAAGGGATTACATAAGAACAAATAATAATCCAATCCTGGATAGAGACCAGAGAATGATTCTTTATACGAATTCCATAAAAATCTCCATTTTCTTTCGCTCTTTAGCATACTATCTAAATATATAAAAGAATATCGGGTTAATTCGAATACTTATAACTCGAGATCGGAAGAACGGATTTTTATCATTTTTGGTAACTAATGCAACATCGAAAATGGATAGCAAATAATATAAATATTATATTAAAGTTAGTTTGGAACGAATTTCACCGTTGTGAATCTGTGAAAAATTCTATAGAAACACAATTTTTTTTTTACCTGACAAACATTGACGTTAAAAACATTGGCACGCAGATTTTTGATGGAATTATTTTCAATCTTTTTTTCTAATTGGTTAACATTGAAGCGCATTTTTTATAAATTAAAACACGAAAAGTGATTAAATCTAATTTTGAAATAAAATTGTCGTTTGACGCATACTATCATTTTGATAGTTGGTGCGATCGACAGTATTTGGGTGGAAAATATGTGGTTTAAAACAGATGCATCGGTCGGAATTAATTTGGTTAAAAGTCATTTTCATCATTCTTTTAAATTCGACTTTAACAGTTAAGTGTATAAACGACGCCGCCGGAGTATTTACGGTTTTTATAGTAAAAATAATATTTTGAAAAAGTGTAGTGTTTTAAACCTACAAAACTAGAACACATGCAAAGTGTTGGTATCAATACAAATTATGTTTTTCGTATTTTATTTGTTATCAAGATACAACTTATAATTTTTGTATTCATACAATTTAGTGATTTCGCTAGCCTAGTGGTATAGTTTTAACATGCGACAAAGAGGACCCGGGCTCGATTCCCGGTCGAGTCAGAGTTTTCTAAGTATTTTTTACTTGATATTTCTAACCGGGCAGACTTGTATCAATTTGTACGGAAGCGGTTGACTAGAAAAACTGTCGGTGATACCTATCGACATCTTTTTATAGAAAAGTTGTATTTTATTAAATTAAGGAGAAACTGAGAGTGCTTTCAACTTGGGAGACATACTCACCTTGACTAATTTTGAAACTAAAATCAATTAATCAATACCCCCTTTTGACCGCCTTTCGGGGCATAGAGAGGCAAAAAGAGCACGGCTTCAATTACCTCTTCTCACACCATGTCCAAATCACTCAGCTCTGCTTCAAAAGTATAGAACACGGTGTGAGAGAGTCTTGCCTCTCTTCTCGCTTTCTTTAGCCAATTCTAATTCGGCATCGCAACACATTTTCCAGCCAAGTCCGTCTCCTCTTTATAATGGTAGAAGTGATGGGCCACCGCTGGGAGCGCCGGCAAAACGAAAAAAAATATAAATCATTTTTTGAAACTAAAATATTTTAGTCTAAATTTGACAGGAACCTAAAAGAAAATATTATGTGAATTTCCAAGTTAAGCGTTCCAAAGATGGTTTGAATTAACCAAAATTATGACATCGGTATAAAATGTACCAAAAATGATGTCTACAATGTACCTACCATGACGAACCTGTGGATTTTGTAAAAATAGATATATTCACACATTACAACGAAACTTTTACTATGAACGGACCTATTGAACAATGTGATTAAATTTCATAATTAATTGTTCAATGTTCACCAAAAATAAGAGAAATAACCATTCCAAATTAATATGCGATAAATTTTGAATTAAATAGTATAAATTGTTAAGTGTTGGAGCGAGAATCTTGGCCAACCATCATTGGCTCCAGCCATCCAGCTTAGCTCAGTTGGGGTGGGTTACCTAGGGCTGTCTTTTTGGTTTTTTTGTAGGTAAAAAAATAACAAATTCTAAATTAACACAAAACTTATTTAATAGATTAAAAACAAAACAAGAACAAAAAAATTATAAAACTATACTAATCAATTTTTCTGTCGTGTTGCCCAATTCTTCGTTATAGTTTTTTTTTATATATCTTGCCCACCATTTCTATCCGATATGACCAATCTTCATTACACAAATTTCCACCAAAATATTAAGAAAACTCTCCTAATGTATGTTTAGTCCTGTTAAAAAAATGTACAAAAAAAATACTAATGTAATTGAAAATGTGATAAAAAAAAACATGTCATGTGCACCAAGCACTGAAATAATATGAATATTTGGACAATAAATTCTTACCAACAAAACAAATTATCCATACAGAGCACTGTATGCCATGAATTACATTTTCCACTTTGTTTTTTCAAAAAAATAAAATAATAATCAATTTCAAACACCAACCGTGTTCATTTCTCTGTATTTTTTTCCGTTTGATGAAAAGAAAATAAAATAAAACAAAAACCTGTTCCAAACATAATTCAAATTCAAAATTTTAAGTGTCCAACTATATTGTTAATCAAATAACCAAAAATAATAAACGCGTGGGTACCTACTTTAAAGTATTTATTTTTAAATTTAGAAAAAAAATTCTATGTGTTTATTGTACCGCTCCATTTAATATCATTTTCCTAGACAAAATATACAAAATATATTTTCAAAAATTTATACGCAATATCGAAAGTTCCATACTAATTGTATGGACGCCGGCCGAGCGTTGTATAGACAGATACCTGACTTTATGCCTATCAACCCTTAACGGTTAATATTCATAGTTAGATCACAGGACAACGTCTGTCAGGAAAGCTAGTATACCATAAAAACATAATGTTTATTATTCTAAAGGTTTTACAATCGGAAAAAAAATTACACTTCCGTTTATTTCAAAATGTATTTTCGGTGTAGCATGGGAGTTTTCGATTCTATGCTGAAAATCTAGGAATTGGTCTGGAGTGTTCGATGTTGTGGATCTCATTTCACTGGCCCAGGATCACAAGGGTGTTCACAAATTGAAGCTAAATAAAAGAACAGGAGCATGTAAAACAAATTTTAGGTAATTCAAAACACCAAAGAAAAGGCATCGTGTATGTAAAATAACCTGTTTTATCCTAACGTTTCTCTCTCGTAAGTTGCTTCCTTATTTCCTTAAAGTCGACAGGATCTATCACCAGCGTCTGGAAGATGTGGGCCCGCCTGGTGATTGATGGATAAACTTTTCAAATTATCGCTAATTGCCGTTTTAAGTGGGGTATTTTTTTGTCAAATGCCCCTGAAACAATTTTCTCAAAGCGATTTTTTACACGGAAGTCTGTAACCGTGTTGACAACACTTCGTGCAAAGGGCCACAACTGTCTCTGAGTAATTGATTTTCTCCCTTTTTTTGAGTTGTCGAGTGTAAAAGTTTTGAAAAAAAAATCGTTGCGACGTATATATTATTAATTTTACACTATCCTTCTTTTTCAATCCACAATTTCAAGAAAAAAGTTAAAAACGATGACAGGCCTTATTGGATAAAAATCGTAAAAATTACCCAATCAAATGTGAAAATTTATAGTTTGTAAATATATGTAGGTACGTTAATTGTTTCCAAGAATAAAAATTTACAAACATTCTCGCAAAATGTATGCAACGTGCGTTTCGTCAAAATTTAAAAGAATAAGTCGTAGTTCTTGTTTAATGTATTAAAAATCGTATTTACATGTAAATTGCTAACGTCGTAAATTATTGTAAAAATAAATAAATTAATAAAATACTTTTAAGGTTTTCCGGACCACCAGTAATGAACGACCCTGTCCTGGCTGGTCACATGATCGCACCATCGATCGTGCGATTGCGATGATCGCATGAACGCATACACAAATTTGTGATCGCACGGTGAAAAATTGTGTGTCCTAACAGCCATCGTATGATCGCGCGTCCAATTTCCTTGACAACGCAAACAAATAAATATGAATGTTAGTAAGTAAGAACTTTTTGCAAGTAAAGAATATGTGTAACAACTAATGACTCTAACAATTCATTCCTAATGTTCGATTTTTAAATGGAACAAACCACTACGGGCTTACGACCGTCTTCTACTGTTATTTCGATGGATGTCTTAGTGTGATAACTTTACGTTAACAACGTTCGCTATTAGGTGGTAATGTTTAAGTCTCCGAAACTCCTAATCATAAGAATTCCCAACATGTTTAACATGTCGAAAAATCTCATGTATGCAACAAGTAGATATTTAATAATCAATGAAATATAGAGATAAAAGCTGGAAATTATTGAGAACAAGAGAGCAACCAAATTTAAAGACTGCGACTGCTGTCATGTATTTGGCGCCAGGATATGACTATCCATTTCTGTTACTGCCTCATATTTATTGCATATTGGCTTTGTTGGCGCACAACGTTCTAATTATATCTAGATTCTTGTGACCTTTTTTTCAGAACTAGATCTTAATAAAAATCTAATTTTCAATATTACTAACTAACAAAATAGGTTATGCAAACGTTTTTGAATTTGACCTTTTCTCTAAGTTCTTTTTTTTTCAGTGGACGTCATATTTATTATTGTACCCCAGCTATGCTTAATGATACTCAACGTCAAGCTTACACTATCTCTTTCGTGTTTTCATTATTAAACTGCAGGCAGTGAAAGAGATAAACGTAGTGTTATAGCTGTTTTTTTCCAAGAAAACAAAACATAAGACTCATTAAATTGTTAAAAAGACGGATACTTTTATCGATCATTAGGGTGTCTGAATATATTGTTCTCTCTTTGAATCACAGAACGTCGATGGAGAAAAAATCGTAGAGAAATAATGAAAATCCAATTTATATATCCATTGTGTCACTGTCTGTCATTAGTTATTGTTCGTCCCTCGTAGTCTTCCACCTGGGTTCATTCTATCCGAATTTTCCTTCATAATTCACGTCTCTTTTGATCACAATTCTTCACATATTTTCGATGAGATACCCGTCGCGAATAGGGCTGGAGTCAGAAAAAGTTTTGACAAACACTAATTTTAAAGATTATTTGACTTAGTTTGCACTATACAACTTACACAGATACTCTAATCAATCACATTTCATATTTAATGAGTTCAAATGAATCGTACAAAGTGTTTTAATAAAGTTTAAAATGGACGCATCTATTGATATTTTTTGTTTTAATGATTATCTCGCTTGGATGTTTCAACTCTATTCAGCTTAATTTAAAATTCATCTATTTTCTCTATGTTAGTTTTTTAATCTCTTTTATAATCAATATTTGAGTAGGTATTGTTTTGTCTATTTCAACAACAATGGTTATACTTCATTGTTAAAAATAGTATTATTAAAAAACGAAATGATATTTAACAAATTTTAAAAATAAAAATTCCCTGGTTTTAATTTTCCTGGTGACGGCTGTGAATTGAAAAGGATCGCGATAAAAAAGAAAGAGATGGAATGAGGCTGTTCTAATCAAGACAATTGTTAGGAAGAAAAAAATTACTTATGTAGATACTAATGATCTATTTATTTTTTTATTTTATTTTATTTTATTTTTATTTTATTTTATTTTCAATATCAACGGCAATAGCCTTTTACATGTTATTTACAATATCTATAACAACATACATTTTTTTTTTTTAACAACACAGTAGTTAAAAATTTAAATCCAATTGGATAGTACAGAAAAAAAACCACACAAAATAAATAAGAATATCAACATTTGAATAGGTAAATATTAAACAACAATAGAGTGTGTAGTCAAATATCACAGATTGAACATGTCAACAAAACAAGTTAGAATAGGAATGTCAAGTAAATTAATATAATATAATAAAGTTTAATAATGTCATGTAATGTTCATGTGTCAAATAATAAAGTTTAAAATGTCAAGTAAAAATATAAGTATAATGTCAAAATCACAGAATAAATAAGGTATAATATCAACTTATTAAAAAAAAAAAAAAAAAAGAAAATCTATGAGATGTACAGCGTACACAGCCAAATCAAATAAAAAAATATAAATAAATGCAATGTAAATTAAGTCGTAAATTGACAAGTTTTCAGAATAAACTCAATATTACATCAAATCTTATATTATCATGGTCAACAAATCAAAAATACCTGCAAGATGCACAATGACATAGCAGAATAAAAAAAAACAATCAAAACACAAACCACAAACAAATTCGAAGTGCCCAATGTCAACTTTGTGCATTAAAATAATTTAATATGTCCTTTTTAAATTTAGGTAAACTGTCAGCAAAAATATCTGTAGCATTACCAACCAAGTTTCCCAGTCTGTGGATTCTAACCATGGGAGAGTAGAACATGTAATTATTTCTCGTGAGAGGCTCACGAAACAACACTGTCTGCCTAGTACTTCTGGTTGGAATATTGAATTTGATTAATTCTAATAACTCAGGAGAATTAATTTCGCCATTGACGAGTTTGTATAGGAAGCATAGATCAAAGAGTGTCCTCCGGTTTTCTAGGCTGGAGAGGCCAAGCTCATTCATCAAACCCAAGTAGTCAATGTTTTCCACAGGTATACCCAGTTTATAGTTGATCATCCTCAAGAATTTTCTCTGTACTCTCTCTACGCTATTGATATGGACAGCGTAATTTGGAGACCATACTACAGTATTATACTCCAGTAATGGTCTCACAAGAGAGACGAAAAGTAGTCTATACGATCGTATCAACCGAAGATCAGAAACGAGTCTAAAAATGAAGCCCAGAGTTCTCATAGCCCTGCTGACAATTTCCTCAATATGTAAGTTATAAGTCAGATCTTCAGAGAAGGTGATGCCCAGATCTCTCAAGTTCGAGACACACTCGAGCGCAATGCCATCAATTGTATAATTGTAGGGAATGAGAGATCTAGATTTGTGAAATCTGATGACTTGGCATTTGGCTATATTAAGGTGGAGGTTATTTACCATGCACCAGTTATTTAAATAATTTAAATTGTTTTGCAGGACTTTACAGTCTTCTGTGCTTTTTATAGATTTATAAAGCTTTAAGTCATCAGCGAATAATAATACCTCTATATCTCTGAAGATCTCGACTATGTCATTTATAAAGATGTTAAATAAGATTGGTCCTAAGTGCGATCCCTGCGGGACACCACTATATGCATAAATTGCCCCCGATACACAATTACCTATCTTAACTTTGAGAGTTCTTTTACTGAGGTAATTTTCTAACCAGTGGTAGAATCTATACCTACATTATTATATTTTACATCGGTGAATCGGAATGAAAATTATAGCCTGAATGAAAAATGATTAAATACTTAACAAAACCTATAGAAAACGGTGTTAATTATAATTAAAATTGGTTGAACTCTTATTTTTGTTCTTAAATACGTTTTTATTGATGTTTGTATTCACTAAAATAAGACGGGTTGCACCCGCGATATTTGATGGTTGCACCCGCGATTTACTCAAACGTGAAAAACCAGGGTTTATTTTTATTTTTTATAATTTTTTTTTAATTTATCAGTCTATTGCCTTTTTAAATAATACAGCATAACGCATAACCTACTAAACATTTCACAATTAACAGAGTTTTGTGTTTTTGACTTACGATCCGGAAAGGTAGGGCCGATTTCGTTGGGCCCGCGATAGCACTGTGTACCTTCTTTCTGACTATATAAATGTTAAATTAAAAATCTTGGTAACTAATATATATATAAAAATGTTAAAATGTAAGTCTTTCAATATTTATTCATTTAAAAATATTTTTATTTTGGCGCTGAAGCAACGTTATATCGTTCTTAATGTTGATAATGGAATCGCCCTTTTATAAAAATGTAAAAGGTGGACAGTTAATTTTTGTCCTACTTCTACATTGGCGAAAAATTCATTCGCAAAATTCAAATTATCTAGGGCCACTACATATGGTGTGAAGTCATCGAGATCGAGCGCAGTTAAGAGCTCTTGTTGCCTCCCTTTGCCCCTAAGTGGTGTCAAATAAGGAGTATATGTTTTTGAGAGTAAAGTTCATGAACTCATGAATGATCTAAAATGGAATAATAAGGCTTAAAAGCTATCTATTATTTAGTTTTGATGCCAGCTAAGCTCTTGCCGAAATTTTAACAATATGTTTTTTATACACTCAGCCATTAGCCACATCATTATATTATTCATACATAAAAAAAATACAAAGGAAAAACAACGCCTCAGCAAGAAGCTAACCTGCTTTGCGGCTAACTTAAAAAAAGAAATACAATATTAATTTTTATTTTCGTTTTCACTTCATAAAATAAATAATAAAAAAAAACGATTCACTCAGAAAAAAAAACATAGCATACAGCACCAAATAGAGTTCAATCACTTACAAAGCTACTCAATTCAATAACCATTTTCATCCATCATTTTATAATTTTATTTTTGATTTTTTTCCAATAGTCTTTGCGAGATGGCAAGCGTTTTCAATTTTACATTTGACGACATTAAAAAATTGTCGTGAGAAACTTTTTGATTTCACAAAAGCTGATCATACGTTCTTTGACGACCTCGTCAAACTGATTATGTTTGCTAATCATCCTATAGCATCCTATCTCTAAGTTTTCTTCGTTCGTCAGCAATCAAATAACGTTCCAACCTACACAATATTATCTTCAGGGCTCTGGGATGAGACATAACTGATATGAATTTAGTCGGAGATCAAAGCTTTTGATGATTTATCAAAGAAAAATATTATTACTACCCATGTCAAACATGAACGATATATCAAAGTGGCGTAACTTAATAAAATTGGTTTGTTTTACAAAATGAAAAGAAATACTTAACCTCCATTCTAATGTGTGTTTCTCCGTCTTCTTTTTAATTATTTCATGATGCGATCAATCCACGCCATTCTGAGTCAGTTTTCATGAATTAATACTTTAGTTAGTTAATTATCTAATGATATCGAAATTGTACTATTATTTCTCAATAAAATACAATACAATATTCCCCTAAAGCACCACATATATACATCCTCTCTGTTAACCCCAGTTAGAGACATAGGGAGACAACTAGAGCTCTCTACCGATCTTGTGCAGCTTCAGAGACCTCCTCACCATGTCCATATCTCTCAGCTCTGTTTTAAGTTAATGGATCACGGTATGAAAGGGTCTTCGGGACCCTGATTTATTAGTTTTCATTTGTTCCAATTTTTTTTATAATAATATTCATAATTTATAAGCTTTCTCGAGAGAAGTTTTTCTCCAATGAAATCAAAATCAGCATGATGACTAATTCAATATTAATTTCGATTTCATTCTAACTAGTACCTACTCGGTGATTTTATAGAAAGTTAAATTTGTAGATGCCTCCCTTTGTCACGTCTGGGATGACTTGAAACCGTGTAATTCAATAATAGTCCATTGATTGAAAGAAGCGCTGTAAAGACTACAATCGGATTTAAAATTACACAGCGCTCAGTTGGAAAGGAAATCCACGTATCTACTCCTTGTCTGGTATGGTTTGGTAGAGATCAATTCAATATTATAATAACTAATTAAGTTCGTCGGAAATAACCTAACCCCACGCGAATTATTGTTCATACATCTCTAATATAAATTAAAGTCAGGTTAGTGCGAACACTTATAACTCGAGATCGGCTGAACTGATTCTTCTGATGTTTGATTTATTGGATTTTTCTCCGCTCTGGATAATATAATAACTAATAAAAAGTTGAAAAAAATGGATAATGGATATTATAAAATATAATATTAACGTTTTTATTCGAAGTGGTTACCAAACACTTCGACTGGTGGTTACAACGCCGGCTTTCGTACTGTTTCGTGCGGATGTCGTGGTTCGATCCCAGGTGCCGACCATCTTCCTCTTTCACGACACAAGCTTTAAGTAGCTTACTGTGAAAGAGTCAATGAGTGTATTTGTCAGAGTCATTTAAAAAAAAATTATGGAACCGATTTCCTGCGACGCCATAACAAAATTATGATGGTAGTTCCCTCTCATTCTTGCAAACGTAATTGCCGCTCTTACAGTAGCCCATCCCACTTACTCCAATTTTCATACAAGGTCAACATTGGGCACATACATAGAGGTAGAATGTCTGCGCGTGCATATTATATTATCGCGCTGTTCCCGCCTGAGTTTTGAATACGAATGAAATATGGATGTTTTGGAAATATTTTAAGGTATTCTCAGTCGAATTAATTTTGTATTTTTATGGGGGGCGCAGTGCACGGGCCACCTCGAGTTAGAACCACAGGACAACCATGGTCAATTCACGTTTCGATTTTATAAAGTACTAGCTTTCCCGACAGACGTTGTCCTGTGTTCCTAACTATGAATTCGAATTTGTAATAATAATATAACGCTTTTCTATACAAAGGTGTCAGTATAGCCGGCGGAACTTATTGCCTGTGGCAATTTTTTTCAGTCAACCGGTCCCGTTTAATCTGAGACTGGCCAACCCCTGGTAGAAATTTCAAGTGAAAAAAACACTTTACACAAAAACTCTGACCCGTCCGGGAATCGAACACGGGACCTCGGATCTGAAGTCCGCGCTAGTACAACTAGGCTACCGAGGTCGGTAGCCTAGTTGTACGGTGTATGGTGATGGAATTATAATAATTATGATTTGACCAATGTGATTCCGACTGATGCGTCTATTTTAAACCATGTATATTCCATCCGCACTCCGTCAATCGCACCAACTATCTAACAACTGATAGTTCCTGTTAAAATTTCAAATCTACACATTGGAATAAAATTTATATGGTAAAAAGTACTAATAAGGTGGTCTACGTAGAGATTTATTTAATTTTCTAATTTTCCACGCAATTTCTTATTTTTTCTTTCATAAGAATCTTCTGCTGATAAAAGCCAACACGACAAAAAAAGAATTAGCGAAATCGGTTCGGCCATTATTTAGGCGTGATGCGATGACCACGCAAATTAGCTCTTCATTTTTATAATATAGAAGATACACAACACATGGTTTTTGAAAATAAAATATTATTATATTATTGTGATATTTAATGTCTTTCTTAAAACAAATTTTTAAATACTGTTTTTGTCCTGTTGAAACATGCTACACGTGGAGATTCTAAATTGAGCTTTGCTTTCAGAAGGTAATCTAATATTTGGAAACTTTTGCTACAGGTTGAATCATGATAATATTAAATTTCTTGAAATAATATTTCAGAAGCAGAAAGATAAATCTACAATAATTGTATGTTTTAACAGGAAATGGTTTATCCCAGCGCCTCTACGTTTCTCCTAATAGTTGAAACATTCACAATCTTGTCGTGGGAGAAACATAAATTTTGCATCAACTCGTATATACCCCTAAATTAAATTTTGTCACTTGTAAAAATATACAACTAAACACGTTGATATAGCTATAAAGAAATTAATTGGTCCGGATAATTTCGGGATGCCTTAAGCCAACAACGACAATGAAATTGTACCCACTCGTCGGCATAGCTCCACCAAATTCGACCAAAATCAGTTGCAGATGTAGAGAGATTTGAGCGAATTAACCACTCCGAACGCCTATTATACTACCACCAATCAGCTACTTTGCGGCATAAGTCCAGGAATATCTTCCTTAAGGCCATCGTCCCTGTTGAATCGTCACTGCAACGGAGAGAGGAACTATGGCAAATGGACATGAAAGCAACGCCTTGGATAGCCCCACGTAAGGGCACTAGTACGAGCGAACACACGCTGTACCCTTTGTGGACCGACTTCAATTGACTCGGGCTACAGACGTAACTGAATGTGAATGTTAAACGTATGGTGAATTTCAAAATGATAACCACCTGTGCCTGTGACATACCCATTAATTGGCGAAAGCTACAATCTAAGACCAACGATAAACTTGGTACACGATATGTGGTATGGTAAAGTGTAAATCTGTCACGTAAAGTAACTAAGTAGTACCATATCTGTTATTTCTTCATTTGACTGAACGTCATCAACAAAAGAATATACAGGTCTAAACCCAAATAATAATATTCAAGCCATCAGGTTGACAAATTATGAAGATTAAAAGAATCCTTTGAATCTTTCTTTTGATCGTATCCAAATCAAGAAAGTTGTTTGATCAATCTTTTACAAATTCTTAAAAGACCACAAAGCGATTATGTGAGCCATCCTTTTTGTTAAGACCGGTCGTAAAATATTTTATACTCTCCGAATGGCGGAGAAAAACTACTAAAATATTGTACGTATATTATGCGGTTCCGTTTGGTTCGGTTGGGTTGTTTTTCAGTCATTGCTTTACATTCACCGACAGTGAATGAAAAATAAGATACCTACTTCAAACTGAACTAAAGAATTTATAACGTTTGTGTGCATGGAGACGTTGCCATGGCCAACCTAAATTGATTATGACCGATCATATCGGTACCGTTAGGAGCGCAAAGTCAACAGTACAAGGAATATGAGATAATGTATGTAGAACGTTATGTGTTTTAATGAAACAAAAGGAGTTTTTCTGGGTAGAAAAGATTGGAAGTCCGTACTCTCTGGCTACACATTCAAGAGAACGGCATGGGGTGATGACAGTATCAACATATATTTTTAATATTGTATGCAGCTCTATTTGTTTTAGTTATTTTTGACAAATAAACGGTTAATAAAAGGATTCACATTTGCCGAAGGCGACCGAAAAATAACATGCCTAAAACCGAACCAAATAAATCCACTACTAGGGTCATGTTTTTCACTTATGGGGTTCGGCTCTATTTCGGATAAACCGATCACATACGACATAACTAAAATATCTTAATACCGAACGAGACCGCATTATTTTATGTGTGAAGTAGGCCTTAGTTTACGATAGTCATAGAAAAAGGGCCATTTGATCCAGAGAACATAAAACCTTTAGGCTTTTTTATATACATATATCAAGAAATACATCTTCAAAGCATCATACAAGTTGTTAAGTTATCGATAAAATTCAACAGACGCGACAAATTTTTAAAGCACTAAAACGATAACAAGTGTCTATCATATTATGAAACAAAAATTCCTACTCTACAAAAATAGAAAACCTTAACTTGCAGAATATTTCTAGTACCTTTTATAAAATTATAATATAAATTTAATACATAAAACAATATTTGCAGTATTACTATACTAGGTTATATTTTTTTCCGAAATATATTTTCGGTCGACTATGCGACCATCTTCAGGGGAGAGTTTTTTGGACTGAAAACCTCCGGTCCAAAAGAGCTTTGGTCCAAAACAGATGGTCGCATAGTCGACCGAAAATATTTTTCAGAAAACAATATAATCTAGGTAGTATAGTTATACTGTAAAGTTTGTTTTATTTATAAATAGGTATAAGTATTGCAAAGTTAAAAATAATGTGTTTGAAGAATATGTATAAATTTTATATAACTTTTATTCTACGAGTATATAACACTTCTTTTGTGCTGTTACTTAACCACGGATTTACTTTCCCTGTGTTTGTGTCCTTGATTTCTGTCCTCCCAACACAGCATAACTATAATAACTTATAATATGTGATGATAATACGTTATTAAACAAGACAATCTCAAATATCTGATCGCTTATTTCAAAACTAAATCAATTTTCTGATAATAAACACGGTAAACAAAATTAACCCATAAATGCGAAGTAAACAAAAATCAGCGTCGTTAAAAGTAAAAACCAACCATACGATAAAATACCCGATATGAATAATAACAATCTGTGGAAGGAACCATAAATTAAGAAACATCCCACGTGCCCGTGAGGAACTGTTTACCATGTTATTAAATGTATCTACGCACCGCATCCATATTTATGGCGTCATGTCCCTTCCTCTGCTAGTATTTATTATCAACGTTTCATCTTACAATATATTAGGTCGAGTTCATTAGTTCCGTCCCGATCTTATAAATATTCAATTTGCTAACGAGTCACAGTTGTCGTTTTGTGATTTCAGCCCAAAAGGGTTAATTGATTAAGATTTTATTCCATATTAACAATCAAATTATTTTTGACAAATGGCGACATCTTGTTGGCACTGCTGTTGTTTTCAACATACGAGTATATGTATGATATAATATTGTTAAAAAAAGTCTAAATTATTTACGACAAATTTTATGTCGTTACCTGGGATTGCACTGGTTTCTATAAATATTTTCTTAAGGTGAGATGAGTTTTTGATTTTAAATTATTCTAACTGGCGTTCGTAATTATAACTGCTTGCATCAAATTAATATGTTGAAATGTAAATAATGAGAAAATTATAGCAACAAGCTGGACCTTCAAGCCGCGTGACCAATTCCGAATCGACGCTTTTGAGATGTGGTGCTGGAGATGCCTCCTCCGCGTATCGTGGACAGAGGACAGAGCATCGAACTGATGAATCAATCAGGCTTGAACTAAGCATAAGCGAAAAGCTGTCTACGTTGCGACGTATCCTACAATTCTTTGGGCACACAGATAACTCAGAAAGGCTCTTCAAAACAGGGAAGATCGAGAGTTTGAGAGACGACTTGAGAGTGTTTTTAAGAGAAAACAATGTGTATTGAAAAGTTCGTTCTTCTTGTCGTCCAGGTAAATTTTAACATGCTTTTCCGGAAAAGCAGAACATAAAAATGAAAGATATCTATATAATGTCAGTGCTGAAATTGCGCGTGGAGTGTTGCCACTTTATAATATGTACTAAGATAGGGATGACAGAGTAATAATGGATTGTTTTGTTTTCTTTTGATATAAAGTTGTTGTTATTATTGTGGATTTCGTTTGAAGGAGAGAGAGAAAATTATCTTTCTGGGTGTGTGATTTATAATTTTTTTTGGAGTTACCCCATATTGTTGTTATTATTATTATTTTTTTTTATTTTTTTGTAAGTCTGATTGTACCTAGTATTAATTAATTATTACAATAATTACATATTGTGGTGTTTTGTTTCTCTCCTTTAAATAATTTTGTTTTAATTGACCACTTATGGTCGTCTTTTATTATTCTGGAGGGGACAGAGTATTTCATACTCTGAATCTTGTGTTTGTATTGTTATGGGTGTACTTAAATTTTAATGTTTCGTTGTAAAGTTGTGATGAATAGCATTTTTATACTGAAGTGAAAATTGAAATTGAGAGAAACCATCTATGAACCATCCAAATATTTACTGTGTTTTGTTGTTTGATTTCATTTAAATGTATGATTCTATTTCTTGCGTAAACATTGTAATTGTTATTCTTGAAATTTATATATTGTTCATGCATGCTGAAGTTTTATTGTTAATTATGTGAATGATTTTGTTGTTATTACTATTTGTATTTGAATTATTATAACGTATAATAAACTGTATGTAAAAGGCTTTTGCCGTTAATGTATATAAATAAATAAATAAAAATAAATAAATAATAATGTATTTTCTTCTCCAAGATTTTTTTACTTTGTTACAACGTATTTGTTCGTACATGACACCTAAATCACTTGTATACAATACTAGCTGACCCGTCGAACTTTGTATCGAAATAAATAATATGGGTTTTATGGTTTTATGCAACAGAGCTCAAATTCGTTTTTTTAGTTATTTAATACGAATGACTATTTACTGGCATTAGCAAAACCTGCATACCACGCTGCATTCATTGGGTCTGAGTTTATTTTTTCATCAAAAACTTTTAACCTATGTTAATATGGTGTGGGAGGAAGTCATCATTGCGCAAGATCGAGTGCAATGGAGAGTTCTTATTGCTTCATCTTGCTCCTGAATGGAGTTCAAAGGGAGTTTTAATTTTGATTGATTTGATGTTAATATGTAAAAAAAGAATTTAGGTTTGTCATTATATTCGATATTTTAATAGTTATTTTGCTCAGTTAAAATAATATTGATTGATTGATCAAATTACGATAAGGAATATCTCCGTACCGATTCAAAATACGCATTGAGGTGTGAATGGTTTTTTTACCCATCACGCTGATTCCCGAAGGAGGTAGGCAGAGAGTATGGACTTCCATTCTTTCCAATCCAAACTCATACGCTTCCTCCAAACGCATAACATTCCGCATACATCCTCATAAATTTCTTTTGCTTCTGACTTGGCCCTCCTGTAAGACGGCAACGATATGGTCGGTCTATGTCATTCGAGGTCGGCCTCGTCTACGTGCACCCATTCTTTCAGATTCATATATCACTTTCGTCATTCTCTCTTCGTTCATTTTCTTTACATGCCCGAACCTCCTTTCTTTATTCACTTTCATTCTAGTCACTACACTAACATCCACTCCACATTCCTTTCTAATATTATCATTCTTCATCTTATCAATCAGTCTCTTCCTGCATATCCTACGCAGTGATCTCATTTCCACAGCATTTATTCCAACTTCCAAATTGTTCGTCCATGTCCAAGTTTCACTCCCATAAATCAGGGATGGTATCAGGATTGCATTGTGCATCAACTGTGGTTTAAAGAGAGACCTTCTTAGAGGTCTTAGTGCACCGCCAACCCTTCTCCCAGCCAATTTCCTTCTTTTGAACATGTTTTAGTTTGATTTTTTTTTTCAATTAAGTTTATAATCAGTATTCGTTGTCAATCATGTAAAAAATTCAGTTTAATGGTGGTTTTATAAATATCAGTAAACAAACAAAAAAATATTCTACTTGTTCTTCATTATACCTAATCATGTATTCATTGTGTTAAAACTTACCTAAACTCCTTATAAAATGAACTTGAATTAAGTATAACTCCTTAATAGCAATGTTATGTATACGATTTTGTTTGCTGACGGTTTTAAAAATCTCTGTAAATAAAGAAAATTTTCGAAACTCCTTACGCTTCATTACAATAATTCATAAACATTCGCCTTCTATCAATCGCAACAACAATCAATCCACTGACAGTTAATTAATTAAAATTCAAAAGTAGACCAAATTATTTTGCAAAAAGTACTAAAAAGGTTACCTACTTTCTGTGTTTTCAATAATTTTCTAATTTTCCATGCACTTTTTTTCTATTTCAACCTTCTCCGGATAAAAGCCTACACAACAAAAAAAGAATTAGCGGAATCGGTCCAGCCGTTAAGGCGCCATCCGATGACCACGCGAAATAGCTCTCCATTTTTATATATAAGATTTCGTGGAATTTTAAATGGACCGCAAAGAAATCTCTAAAAATCTTTGTAGGTTCTTTTCTCGATACTTTTAGTATGCATATATAACGTTCTTTCATGCGATACGTCAATAATTGACGATCATCGTAGCAAATAGTTGTCCGCATTTTTAAGAATTATCAAACTATAGGTATTCGTGTTCTTGTTAGTTTCCTCACCTAAAATTTAATCAGTGAAATTAGGCAAATTATTGCCATACTGAAGTGATAAAGTTTTTAAAAAATATATTCTTGATCATATCATATTGTTTTAATACGCAATTATCGAATATTGTGTACCTATCTTGATAAAGGTACCTATGTTTGTTTCGAAACTTAATGGTTGCTTACCTACGTAAATAAAATTGCGCTGTCAAGAAATTTATCACAGAAAGGAATAACCGTTCCATACAAAATGTATGGGTATTTTATTTTCTTAATATTTTTATTCCTTATCAATTTTTCATTTTTTTAATAGCTAGTAGCCTATTCGGGACGGAGACGAATACAACAAATCAAAAACTATGAAAATCGGTCCAGCCGAAGTGGCCCGTTAATATGTGCACAATGTGCACTGCGCCCACGTTAAGCAATACAAAATTAATTCGATTGAGTTAAGCTTATAAAATAATAACATTAAAATATTTCTGAAACATCCATATGTCGCCAAACGTCACCAAAATTCGTCGGGGGGTGCAAAGAAAATATTTAGGCGATATTTTTGTATTATAATAAGAAATAGTGCTCCTGTTAAAAACAAAAAAATAAAAAGATATAATTACCTACTACTCTATTTAAAATTCATTAGAAAGTCATTAAAATTAATATGACATAATAAATCCATTTTTCTAGAAGTCTGGGGTACATTGGAAGCAGAAGAAGAAGGTTGTGGCATTGGATCACTTATAAAAGCATATTATATTCATTTTTAGTTTATGTTTTTTCGTTTCCGCGTTTTTTTATATCGCTCACTTTGGCTTCTATCAAAATACTACAACCGAAACCGAAAAGCACCATGGACCTAAAAGGCGCTAGAAAAGTCGCTAGAATATTTTGTCGCTAAATGAAAATGAAAAGTCGTTTTCCATGTCCAAAAGTCGCTAGATCTAGCGACAAAGTCGCCAAGTTGGCAACACTGCCGATAATATTGTTGACTTTTTATGATAACGTTCGAAGCGGAGGAGTAAGTGGGATGGGCTACTGTAAGAGCGTATGCGAGAATGAGAGGGAACTACCCGCGATGTCGTCGGCGCGTCCCAGGTAACCTTTCCATACAAACTTAAATGTTGTATTTTACATCACTTCTTAACCATTTTTTTAACTTTTTATTAGTTATTCTGTTATCCGGAGTGGAGAAGAATCCAATAAATCAAACATCAGAAGAATCTGTTGAGCCAATCTCGAGTTATAAGTGTTCGCACTAACCCCACTTTCATTTATATAGTAGATAACTAAGCGTGTAAACTTTGTTGGTCCACTTATCATATTATATTATTGTTATTGTAGTTTTGTGAATGACTGTGACATTGATGAATAATATAAAAAAAATAAAAAGCTTTTAGTCCAAATCTGTTTCTAGCCCACAGAGCCCAGGGTTGGGAAAATGTCGTTAGCAACAGATCGGAGTGGTGGGTCGTCCTTGCAGAGTGTCATAGGACAGCTGATATTGTCAAAAAACGTGGTCCATTTGTCGGGGGTGAACATCCGTGTCCGCAGTATGGCAGGATTTAATTTCCCTGGATTGCCCTCCACAGCCACATCGGGTGGTACCGAATACATAATTGTTAAATTCCTGAATTGTGTACCTATTATATATTACGAGCAATGAGCATTTACGATTGATTGAAATTAATTATCAAACTATCTGTATTTTCTTGATAGAAGTTAGAATGGCATTTTTATACATTAATAGCTTTTCTGACAGACGTTGTCCTGTAGTCCTTCGTATGAATATAGATTTCATAATTGCAATTTATACAAAAATACGTTTAAAATGTTAAAAAATTATTTCTGAAAGCTTGAAAGAAATTTTATAAAAAATCTGCGTATTATTGAAACTCAAATTTAAAAAAAAATTGTGTTGTTATGGAATATTCACAGATGGCGTTGCTGTAATGAAGTCCGTTCCACACTAACTTTAATATTTTATATTATTTGCTATCAATTTTTCTATGATTTATTGATTACTAGGTGACCCGCCCGTCGACCTTCGATCAAACTCTCTCAATTTTGACTTATTGAATAAATAAAAAATGTAGATTACGACATAAAAACTTAATCAAATTTAGCTAATAAATTATTTAATTGTGTAATAGTTATTGTTAATCCGGACACTGGATGCGAGAATGAAGTTCGACGGGTCATAAGTTTGTAATCAAAATAATTCCTCTATAAAAAAAATCCAAGAGATGGCGGTGTAATAGGAAACAAATCACATGTGAAACCTGTTACCTTATTGTATAAAAATATATTGTTGAAAGAACAGAACCCATTAAATCCAAATTTTACTGAATTATTATGGTAAGATTATTCTGTTATCCTGAGCGGAGAAGAATCCAATAAACCAAGCATCATAAAAATCTGTTCTCGAATTATAACTAAGTATTTGCACTAACCCGACTTTCTTTTAGGTATATTACTAAATAGATTTTATATTACGAGATTACCTATAGAGGATTTGTCTTAATCCATCGCTGGATCACTCTTCAAAGTAATTAGGAGGAGAGGTAGTGCTTAATCCGTCTTCCACGGAACTCCTGGCAACAATACCACATAAAAGTTATTGTTATTTGAAGGAAGGAATCCAATAATTCAAAACAAATTACGTTTATTTCGTCATTAGTGCCGGTGATATCGTAATACCTGAGCGAATAAATTATTTCGCAACTCCCACGCAATACTTTAGAAAATAAATTTATTTTCATTTATTCACACCATTAAGCATTTAATTTTTTTCTCACGAAGTAAAGTAGTAAGCGATAGGTTGAAAGGTCGTCAAATAAAAGTAAACTCAAATAATACGACACGATGATTAACTAAAGGAAATAAAAAATAACAGGGAAACATAGTTGTATTTTCACAAAATATAATTAAATATCTAGAACATTCTTCTAAGGCCTATAATAATAGCACATATGCACTAACGTGTGGCTTGCTTGGCGCCTAGAGTCTTGCCAGTCACCTGGTGAAAACAAACGGTCTAAAATGTTCGCAACCGGCTACTTGGTGTCTTCCCTAGCGTATTCAAGTAAAATAAACATACCTATTTTTGTGATAACTTGCCGTGGGGTCGCCGGCTTAGAATAGCACCTCTGCTCTTTTTGCTGGTTTTTCGAGCATCCTGTAAGAGGCAGGAAATCGAAAAATCAGATCGGGACCGTGAGGTTGACCACCTCACGTCCTTAAACCTCAACCGGTCAGAAAAGGCACAATGAGTCTCGGACGCCTTCGAGCGCAATGGAGAGCTCTTGATGCCTCCCTATGCTCCTGAGTGGGGCTTAGGCCTCCCGCATTGTGGGCCGGCTTTTCAGTTTGTTTGCTTTGATCGAGCTAGGGGGTCGGTTTCGTGCGGGTCGGGTTTGCTGTGGATTGGTCTTCTCCGGGCTGGCTTGCGTTGTGCGGGGATCATAAAGGGAGTATGTGTATTATGATAACTAGGAGATGCGTCAATAGACCTGTAATTGCGGATTTGGCCTTAATGTGTTTTTTTTTCTGAATAAACAAAGAATCAAAACTTAAATAAGGTTTTTTTTAGTGTAACCGAATACACGTTTTCAACGTTTACACCATGCAAATGCCAACGAGCAAGAACTAGAATTCTGGGGCATACTATGCTCTAGCTAGAA
This sequence comes from Mystacides longicornis, assembly GCA_963576905.1. Lineage (NCBI taxonomy): Eukaryota > Metazoa > Arthropoda > Insecta > Trichoptera > Leptoceridae > Mystacides > Mystacides longicornis. The sequence goes on along the minus strand of OY756426.1, from coordinate 30,063,635 downwards.
ATGTTATCACGAATGCCAATTGTTGAACATTCTTCGAGTGTATGTGGCTGGTAGTAGACTTTATCTGATTTCGACACTATGTTAAACTGTTGTCTCTAAAGAACCAATGGGCGATTGCTCGTTTTGTCAAACTCAACTCACCTGAACTCTAGTCATAAGCTCCATTCACGATCACTCCAAATGGATGTTATTCGTTTTAAAAGATGTGAATCTGAGTTTTTTTTTTCAATCATTATAACGAAATTTCACTACGTTGCTTTTATTAAATTTAAAACAGCAACACGTGTACCTATAACCATGTGGAAGTATGATGACAGATTGAAATGAATTTGGACCACGTTTTTAACACTGACAATCAAATAACGTGACGACTTGGCCTACGCCCACTCGAGTTTCCCTGTTGACGATCCGTTTAGAGTAATGGACGAATGGCTTGACGCGATTGAATTTTGGACTGATGGATATCTGACTCACTCCATCAATCCACATCATCCATTTTGGTCATGTTTTGACGGAGGTAGAAATCGTGAATAGGGGCCATCATTGACATTGTAATGAAACTGTGTCCTTAAAAAGTAACTTATAATAAACATCTTTATGTTAGTGCGAACACTTATAACTCGAGATTGGCGGATTCTTCCGATGTGTGATTTATTGGATTCTTCTCCGCTCCGGATAACAAAATAGCTAATAAAAACTTGAAAAATAGATAAGAAATAAAATAAAGTATAATAATAAAGTTAGTATGGAACGGATTTCATGCGACGCCATCTATGAAAAAATCTAACAACAAAATATTGTCTTCTGCACCTGCAACCTCTCATTCTCGCATACGTAATTGCCATTATTACAGTATCATTTAATTTATCATTATCATTTAATTACAGCTCATTTCACTTACTCCACCGTTTCGGGCGTTTTAGAAATTTTTCATACAAAGTCAAACGAATTGCGCGCTTATAATTCTCGCGTTGATCCCGTCTGAGCTTTGAATACGAATGAAATATAGACGTTTTAGAATTAATATATGAATGCTATTATTTAATTAGTTTAATATGTTTGTTTCTGGAAGCGCAGTACACAATGAATGGGCCACCTCTGGTTAGGACCAAAGGGTCCACAGGACAAGGTCTGTCGGGAAAGTTAGTTCTTTATAAAATGAGAACTCAGCTTTTTGCATGGCGTCGTATAATGATTGGTGTTACGAGTTCATCAAAAAGTTGTTTTGTGCTGACACAATATTATTGTCAAACTTTTCCACCCCTAAGTTTAATTTTATAATTAACTTAATTTTCGTCCTTAACTCTAACAAGACGACAAAACAGTTGTTTTAGAACGAGTCGTTATTTTACTCTGCTCTTATTTTAATAATGTTGTAAAACGGTTGGTTTTCATTTTCATCTTTGAAATTCACAAAATAATATAGGTTCATAAGTAAATCGGTAGATGGTTTTACTGATATGGTTTAAATACACGTCAAATTTTCCATGTATGTGGGTTTGTCTCACGAACGAAACAACTTGGCTAACAGAATCCTGCAGGAAGCATAACATTTTGATAGTGATGAATGTGCGAACGTTGTTTTAGTAAAGTGATCACACCAAGCTATCCTTAGAAATAGAAAGAATATGGAATATTAAGGTCCGTACTCACTTGCGCCGCGAACGTGTATCGTTACATCAATTTTATCAAAAGGATGCATGTGTTCCGCTCGCGTTCGCTTTTCGAATCACGTATACACTTAACCTTTCGATTAAATTGATGCAATGTCACACGTTCGCGGCGCAAGTGAGTACAGACCTTTTAGCAGTTCAAATTTTAGAACTAAATAATTTAATAAACCTGCCGAACTTTCTACTAAAGGTATGCGGGATGTCGCTGTTATTGGAGCACTTGAGATACTATTTTTGTCATGATTTATTTTACGGTAATTTAAATAAAACAATTTATTTGTTATTCCACAAATTCTGCATGGTCACAGGTGACTTAGAAACATGTTACTGCGAAACTAGTCAGGTTATTATTTAATATTCCACAAATTTAATTTAATTCTACAAATTATGTGGAATAACAAATAAATTGTTTTATTTAAATTACCGTATTTAAAAAATTCCACCAAGAATGCACGTTCAATACGTTAATTTTAATAATTTATTTTGTTGGTGTTTCAGATTTATGAATAAAAAATAATGTTTGCAGGTAAGACATGGTGTGGGTAGAAGCCAGGTGTCATAGCATCTTGTCATAGAATCTAAGCCATCGGGGAACTGATTCATGCAGCTAAAGACAAGGAGGCCTTTGCCCAAGCGATGGACAACGTCGGGGAGAACTGACAGGGCACTTAAAGAAGAAGAATGTTTGCATTCAATAGTTGATTTTAAAGTAAATATTTAATATTATGTTAAGTAAATTTTAATAAAACCTACAAAAACCGGACAAAAATCATTTTAAAAATCCAGATATGACTTTGAGCTTAAATTTATATTTTTTTCCATTTTCGTTTATCAGTTCTGTTGAACTAATGAATAGGAAGCAAATAATATTCTTCTTTCTGTAACAAATTATCCGCGTTCTAGTAATAAATATAATAATAAAACTAAATGAGTTTTGAAGCGAAAACAGGAATGTTTAAAACATCCCTTCCGCGATAAAATAGGCTATATTATTATTTGCCTTCGGAGGGTGTTTACCTGCACGATTTCAACTAATAATTATATTTCAAACCTCCGTTACTCAAACAGAAGGGGTTATCAATAATTCGGATCGTAAAATAACTAAGGAAAATACTCTAAGGGTATGTTATATGAAAGAAAATCCAGTATAAATTAGAGGGATTGTTTGATGTATTTTAAGATTTAGCGATCAATTACCTAATTCAATTGAATCATTCTTATAACGATTAATTCAAATACTTCGCTTAAAAAAGAATCATCAAGAATTGAATACCAAGCTTTCAAAGATATGTATCGGGATCTATTGCCAGTCGCAAGATAGCCTTATCTTTAAAGTGAATGCTGATAGTATCAAGATTGCAGGAAGCAACAAAATGTAAGCCTCAAGCATGGAGTTCGGAGATGGATAACAATTAGGGTGGGACGAGAGTAAAATAATACCATTCCTGAGGAAACGGAGCGGTTGGCACAGGTCAAAAGTGCACAAAAGGACCTTGTAGTGACCACATGGCTAGGAGGGTAGATGGGAAAGTTTTTATACATATTGATTCATATTTCCGTCAACGTATCTTTTTTGCCAAATCCTGTGCGTGTCGTGAGTTTAAACTTTGTTATTAGTGCGCATTTTTGATAGTGTTGAATATACATAAATAGGGTTGCCATACGGAACGTATATACGGGACTGTCCCGTATTCTGAGCCTCCCGTCCCGTATTGCTTCATGTCCCGTATTTGTCTCGTATTTCATCCATTCTAGAAATATTATCCTTGCCTGGTTATCAGGGAATAACTTATATAGAATAGCAGTAGAAAAACAATAGCAGGAACGTGTTATTAACTTGCCGGTAAACATAGTTTGCCTTTCTCCCAAGGGCTATCGGCAAAATACAAAATCACCCTTTAAGATATTAATTAATATCTGCTGTATTTGAAAAGCCGCGTGTCAACGTTGTGTTATTAGTTTTGGGCATTTAAAAAGACACTAAAGACCCTATGAGAATGAGAGGCCAATCGGGAGGACCCGAAAAAGATGGGCGGACGATGAGATTTCGGTCGCGGGGAAACTGGTCTCAAACAACCCAAAATAGAAAAAGGTGGAAAACTTTAGAAGAGGCCTACATAGGGGGACGGCTGACAAAGAATAAGAAGAAGATTGGAAAAGAAACATCCCGTATTGGTTCCTGGTTATGGCAACCCTATGTAAATAAACAATACTTGATCATATTATACTAGCTTTCCCGACAGACGTTGTCCTGTAGTCCTAACCAGAGGCGGCCCGTAAAAATACATAATTAATCCGATTAAGTTACTAATAAAATAATAATGGTAAAATATTTCTAAAACATCCATATTTCATTCGTATTTAAAGCTCAGGCGGGAACAACGTGAGACTATATGTGCGCGCACACATTCTACCTCACCCTTGAAGTACCGAAACGAATGTGCCCGATAATTTTGTTGACTTTGTATGAAAATTTTCTAAAACGCTCGAAACGGTGTGGTGGAGTAAGTGAGATGGGCTACTGTAAGAGCGATGCTTATGCGAGAATGAGAGGGAACTACCCGCGATGGCGTTGGCGCGCCGCAGGTGATCCCTTCCATACTAACTTAAATATTATATTTTATATCATTTCTTACCCATTTTTTTTTTCAACTTTTTATTAGTTATTCTGTTATCCGAAGCGGAGAAGAATCCAATAAATTACACATCGGAAGAATCTGTTGAGCCGATTTCGCGTTATAAGTGTTCGCACTGACCCGACTTTCATTTATATTAGAGATTTCATACAATTCCGTTATTTTATTTTTTATGTTCACTACGATTAGCGACGTCGAGCCCACGCTACCGATGACCATAGACCAGACATAGATTATTCAAAAACCAAGATGTCGCAATATTCAAAATTTAGCTCATTATATTGTCATAACTTATGGTAGAGGATGCTTCTTTTTTAACGCCACGCCTCTCAGTCATAACACAAAATTGGCATGATGCACGCATTCAATAGGCGACTTTGATATTGGTGTCGAGATTTTTGGTCCGCCAAAACTTTTTCTTAGAACTGTCTGAAAGAAGAGCGAGCGGGTTTGGGCTACTCTTTATAACTAAAAGTTAAAAAATAAAAATTTGTCTGAGAAAAACCATCATTCCTGCATATGAAACCTATACATATAAACCATTCCAACGCCTACAGAGAGTTAGGCGAGTATTTTAGGAACTGAGATGTTTGCAATTTACATCAAATTATTGTTTATTCAAAAAACATTATCTCGAGTGTGAGGTAGGGAAAAGTTTGCAGCTCGCGCTTCAGAAACTTTATCAAAAATCAGCAATGCCAATGTGAGGAGTGCTAATCTGTTGCGACGAATATTTTCTACTTAGGGCCATTGGTAAAAGGAGATTCTCTGGTCGATCTTGCGCCTCCAGACAACAACCGACCGAACCAGAAATGGATGAGAAATGATCCATTAATTGTTCGTTAAATTTGATCTTCGTACCAGCGAAATGAAGATTCTTAGAAATGTCTCTGTAAAACCCATCTAGAATTATTATCATTGATATTATTTTGCTTTGAGTTTAGTCTTACTATTTATTCTAACTCTTCCTATTTTTTTAAGCTCTATTCTGTATTCTCATATTATAAAAGACCGCTCCGGTCGTTGAAACAAGTAAAAAGAGTTAGAAACACGAAACTGCCAAGTCCAGGATGCTGTAAGATGGGAATAAAGTCATAGGAGACGATTTTGAAACGACCCTGTTTCTAGAATGGAGGATATAAGAGCCGCGAAAATTGCCAGAGACTATATACTAGAAAGAAGCAGAACTCCAGGACAAACACTTGAACGCTGGAGGAAAAGTTGACAGTCACCACAACACAGCAGCAAAGCAAAGCGAAAGAAAGCAAGAAGAAGCAATCATAAAACCAAGAAACTAATTCACACCAAAAACGGAATAACCGTATGTTTTGACAACAATTAACACAGCTGAATGAGACGAAGGTCACTGTAAGACTAAGTTAAGAAAACATTTGTCTTAACTTAAAACTAAAACACTCGTAACACAAATTCTATTTAAACCGGCTTTTGGATTTCAACAGGGACTTCTGACGCTATCATTTCAACCCTCTCTTAGTTTACAAGTAGAGGATGATGGAAGATTCTAAGACAGAGAGGGCGCGGAAACATTTTGATAAGCAAACATCTAAAGTAAAATGGGAACACATAGTCTGAAAACGGTACTAGCTTGGATACCCCGAAGCTTTTGACCTTAAAAAAATATATGGCTGACAATTCTTGCATATCGTCAGTTCTTGTAGTTCTGCAATTTCTTTTGTATTTGAATGGGACATTCGTTCTTCATATTATGTAGATAGATCGAATCATCCCCATTTTGTTTTAGTCCAACCATTTCTTAAAGTGTAGATTCGAAACAGTTTAACCTATTTGTCTTATTTCCACGTAGTTTACTTATACAATATTAACATAATCAAACATTTTTGTCTTCTTTTGTCTATTGAGCACTCAACTAGTACTAGATTTCAGTATTCAATAGATGGAGAATTACCGCAACGCACTTTTTATTTCTATAGCCATTTCGAAATTTCTGTTTTTTCATTAATGTTTCTTTTGGAACATTCACCAACATAATTAGATTTTTATATTTACACCAAAAGTGCTCGATTTAAAACTGCAAAGATAGGTATATGTTTTTGCTAAAAAAAAATTACCTGCTTTGCTATTAAATTAAAGTACCATTTGGTGAGAAACATCCTTAGAAAATAGACATAGCATTATCGACCCCTTCCACATAATTATTATAAATTAAGATTCGCATACTGGCATTACAGATAAGTCTGTTATGAAATTAATATTAAGTGCCTCATACAAGCGGCAACGAGTATCACCTGATTTCGAGTCCAATTTACAAGATCAAATAATCATTAACAAACTAAAACTTTAATTAAATGTTCCGAACTCATAATACACATACAGCCTTAATATGCGGAGAAAATATTTACGGGGAAGTTAGGGTGAATCTAGAATTCTTGTTTATGGGGTAGCGCCGTTAAATTAAACCCTTGTGATTTTAATATATGAAATCTGGGAAGTTGACGCAACAAACTGCCTAGTAGTAGTGGAGCTAACTAAGAACATACACTTATAATACTTAATGTTACCCGTATACGTAATTATTCACATTTATACCCAGCTTTTCGTACAGATGTATGTAAGAAATAGCTTATCAAAAGTAGGTACTACTTACTTATATAAATAGGTTCTTGGGCTTTCACGGCCGACTTTCAAACAATAATTGGTGATAGAGTTTTTCGGCCGTGGTCCTATTGGTCCCGTGGTCCGTTATCCCATTTCTCTACCCAACGTTTCGTCTCTTGATTGGGGGTCTGTGGGAGACATCCGTCGAGATCGTCGTGATACATTCCTGACGAATGTGTTCCATTGAGAAAGTCGAAGACAAAACGTTTACAGATAACCCAAAAGGACCACTTTCTAATATCCTTAAAACTGGTTTATCCGAACAATACAATACAATTCTCCCTTTTACACCCCACTCAGGGGCATAGGGAGGCAACAAGAGCTCTCCATTGCGCTCGATCTTGCGCAATGTTTATGACCTCCTCCCACACCATGTCCATGTCCCTCAGCTCTGCTTCGAAGGAGCGGTACACAGTGTGAGAGGGTCTTCCTCGTCTTCGGGACCCTGATGGGAGGAAGAACAGCGCTCTCCTCGGCCAACTGTCATTCGGCATCCTTAACACATGTCCCAGCCAAGTCCATCTCCTCCCCACAATGGTAGAGGTGATGGGCTCACGCTGGGTGCGCCGGCGTATAGCGTCGTTCGTGATGCGGTGGTACCATCTTACACCCAGAATTCTCCTTAGGCACTTCATTTCAAAAGCTGAGACATTTTGTGCCTGGGCTTTGGTCAGGTGCCAGGACTCACACCCATAGAGGAGAATGGGCAACACACACGCATCAAACAGTTTACATTTCGTCTCGACACTAAACGCCGACGCTTTCCAAATCTTGGTCATGTTGTTAAAGGCGCCACTTGCCATACCGATGCGTATCGGGAGCTCAGCCCCGAGGTCACCAGAGGTGGTAATGGTTGCTCCCAGGTATTTAAATTTATCCACCCGGGAGACCTGGTGACCGTCGATGGTTATCGGTAGCTGTTTATCGGGGCAGGCATTACTCGCCATGAGCTCCGTCTTACTGGCATTGACTCGAAGGCCAAGGCGTGCTGTTTCGTCGCAGAGTCTTGAAACACTGCGCTGTAATTCCTCCACTGTCGTACTGAACAACGCTAGGTCGTCCGCGAGAACTCAATTTATTTATTTATTTGCTTGCGCCATTAAGGGCTTGGGCAAGTCATGATAAAGTTCATAATAACAATCATTAGAAAAATACAAAACATACAATCTATACACAAGGCTTAGGTATAAAAGTTCAAAAATTAAAGTTTGCTCTAATTCAGATGTAAATGGTCTGAAATTAGAGCATCATCAGTTTATAAAACAGTGTCTACAAAAATACGCACAAAAAGATGACTAATAAGTTGAGATATTGAAAAAAAGTTTCATCTCTCCAACAATTTTATTTCCATGAGAATACGGCTGGTGTAAGATTCACGCGACTGCACTGAAATGTATGAACTTGACGTTACAAGTGTTATGGTGCATGATATATTTAATTTATAAGCATTCGAAAATGAAGATTAATATAACCGAAACCAGTTCATGTCTTATTTCGGAAACATGTGGTAAACTATAGCATAATCTTTTTCAATCATAAATTTGGTTACCAAACCTTGAAGGTTTCGAAGAGGCTCCATTCTCCCTTGGACAACAAACGCCACGGTTTTTAAATCTAAAGATGACTAGAGAAATATTAAGATACCGGTGAAATACCTAAATTGACTGTTCATTTTAAATGTTTTTAAATTCAAAGCGAAGTTGAGGATAGCATTGAAAGATTATCCAACCATTGAAATGACCAAATCAAGGTTGCGACTGGATCTATGATGAAAAAAATGCGAAGTGGTTTGGATCTACCGTCGGCCACAATCAGCAGCAACAAAGCCATTGACACAAAAGCCCTTAGATTTTTATACTATCCATTTTCATTTGATGTGTACGCATCTATGTGGAGTAAGCCTGGTATTTTAGTTAGGTAAAACCAAGATATTTCTGTGGATTTCAAGTATTCAGGTTATTCTAATAAATTTCTGAAACTCCCTCGCAAGTTGAGCCTCTAAGTGCGTTCCTCCTCAACTATTTTAATTACGAAATTTCTTATGTTATTCATGTGTTACACCGCTGAGAATTCTCGATTGTATGGGCCGAAAGTGTTTGGTGGTAGGTACATATGTGGGATTTTTTACAACCACTTACTGGTTTTCTTACTTACTTCCTTATTCGAATCATCGAAGAAGTTTTGTTTACACGAAAAAGGGTGTTTCTAAGCGTTTTTCTACATTTTAATGAGTTTCAATAATAAACACTTTTGCAATATCACTTATTTTATATTTTTATTTTATCAAAATATTTTCAACAGTAAAGCGGCCATCCTCAGTGGCTAAATGAGTATTCGACTCACATTATTCCTGCTACCATAAAAAATCGCAACGATCAGCTTTAAATAAATAAATAACACTCTTCAGTATAGCCGGTGGAACATAATGGTTGATGCATTCTCTACCTGTCAACCGCCCCGTCCAATCTGAGACCGGATTCCAATTCCGAGTAGAAATTTCAAGGGAAGAAATTTCAACACACATTGAAAATTTCTGAACTTTTTTTCGAAATTTCCGGCAATCGCATCCCAAACCCGGGACCTCTTGTTCTGATATCGGTGCCTTTGCCACTAGGCTACCGAGGTCGGTATTTTTCATTAGCAATAGCATTAAGGAACACGTGTTTTATTGCACCTCTAACCTTCGCTATACTTAAAGGCTCAATTTTAATATGAAGACTAAAAATTTTGCGGTATTTTTTTTTTATGAGCAAAAAATCCCGTTCATAATATAGGTATCTAGTGTGTTTTAAAAATATTTTTTAAAACTATCACAAATATTTTTTTATTAAAACAGTAGTTACTGTAGGTAATTGAACGGAGCCCTTAACACACCCCTAATTTCGATTTTATGAAAAATTCTTATTTATAAACGAATATTTTGAACCTATAATGAGTTTTTTTAAATCAAAATGTTCATATTTATTTATTTATTTATTTATTTCCTCATGGCACAACAAACAGACAAAACATATACATCTAGGCTATAAAAGACAAACGAATGAAAAGATAAAATTTATGTTATGCCCCACTTAAATGTGTGCACATATTAATAACAATGATTGATATAAGAATGTTTCAAAAGTCAAATATTAATAAAAAAATAATAATAATAATAATAGTAAAAAATTCTCAATTTAAATAATAATAATAGTCTAAAATAAAATCTCTCAAAATAAAAAATAATAACAGTCTATAATAAAATGTCTCAATATAAATAACAATAATCGTCTCAAATAAAATTTCTCTATATAAATAATAATAACTTAACCTATAAAAAAAATGACAAAAAATAATAAAAAGTACAAGGTACAAATCAAAGAAATAAACAAAGCATCAATCACAAAGAAGGGATAGAGGAAGGGAGTGGGAGAGGAAGGGAAAAGGGTGACAATTTATTGATATTAAAATTAAAATTATTGTAAAATATCATAGTCTCAACATTTTACCATTTTCACTAATTGGAGCCCTTAAGTCCGATGGACAACCAAAATCTATAATATCTTCATGTTCAGTATATTATTAAGCCTATTACATTCTAAAAATATCTTTCAAGGAAAATATCTTAAGAGTGTGCCATTCGAAACGAGATTCTAATTTGAAATCTGTCTCGAAATTTCACATCCCAAAGAGCGTCGGGTATATATTATTTGTTTCTTTCTCACAGGTCAGTGAGCATTCGAAGGCTTTTCTTCTTAGGACGCACTGGAGGTCAATTCGAATAAGAGATGTAGACATTTAAAAAGGGAACATTAAAGGAGAAAATAAAGAATTAAGGGAAGGAAAATAAGAAAAAAAGAAGAATATCTTGAAGGTGTCGCCCCTCGCAATGGAGCGACACATAATTTGACATTATTGACTAAATAACAATGATCGCGCCAACACAGCCTACGATGAGAAAATAAAACCTTAAAAGGGCTGTCTTAAACGTCATTATCGACGAAATCATTTTATAGTTAAATTTGAAAATTGTTGGTTAATTTCTTTATCTTTTATTGTTAATTCGCCAATATATTCCAAGAATTCGAAAAGCTTTATTTCTTTCAGCATTAGATTATTAATAAATTACCTCTCGAAGTAAGAAACGAAAGTGAGGACAAGTTTTGTGGAAGAGTGAAGAAGTATCTTGTTGATGATGAATTCTACTCTGTTGACGACATATTAAATGAAGCAATATGCAACATTTAACATTGATATCTAACTATAACTTTCTTGGCTACACATTGCATGTAGATAAATGGCTTGTTTTTTTTTGTATATACCTACTTGACGAAATGCCATTCTGGACCCTTTACATCTAGAATGGCATTGAGTATTAAATTATTATTATTTTGTCATTGTATTGTACCATAACGAATCCAAGTGCCCCAGACGGGGCCTATGGAAAATAAGAGAAATTAAATAAAATTAGAACTATAAGAAGATTAAAACGTTGATTCATATATAAGTACAAGTACTAGATGCAGTATTGGGAACAATATTTTCAAATTTTTTGTCACATTTTCTGTTAACGGTGGTGAAGGGACGTAGTGACTGAGTCCTAAAACCTTCATAATTTAATCAATTTGTAATTAGAACACCAGTCACAATAGTTCCACTATGGGACGCAGTGACAGCAACCTGTCAATAAAATAATTAGAACACCGATAGGCAATTAACTAATAGGTGTTTCCATAGCGAATATAATATTAAGTAGGTAGATTTTCTTTCTTCTTTCCATCTTGATGTTTTAAAGGAATACTTAATTAATTTAGAACGTTTTTAGTTTTCTATGTAGGTATAAATGTTTAATTATTTATTCTTAGTTAGCGTTCGGCGGCAATTGAAGTTATCTTAATATCTTTCGTGTTGTGGTTATTTATTTTTCTACTAATTTTCAAAAGATGTCTCAAATTATTGCTTATTCTAAAATAGAATAGAAAAAATAATATATTTTTCACAAATTAAACAAAAAATAAGTAGGTACAATGTTTACATAAAATAAAAATTATGAGTAAAGCACAACCAAATCCCTTAAAAGTCATCTTCACAAGGGACATTAGTTTATGATCACTACCATGCATTCGAAATAACTCACAACGGTACTGAAATCTGGGTAATTTATGAAAAAAAAACATAAAACGGAGCGGTAATGACCTCCGGGCTAAAACAGTATAAATAACAAAAACGAAAAAATTGAAAAACAAAGCACGAAGGGGACACGTACCAAGTATAAAAACAAAAGCTATCGCCCAATAAATAAACAACAGGTCAACACTCTGGGGGCCGGGGGGGATAAAGGGGTCAAGACAAAACATATCAGTTCAAATTTATGTGCCGGAGAGTCGGTGCCTTATAATCCGGGACAGCTCATAAATAACCGCTCTTATGCCTGAGAGGTGTAGCAGTGGAGGATCACCAGCCACCGGAGATCCTTCTCGTCTCCTCTTCTCACCTCCCCTGTTCACCTTCTTCTTCCAAATGTCAAACCTGTACACACGTCGTTAGTTGATTTCTTATTTTCACAATAAAGCATCTGAGATTTATTACGTTCTGATGTCACCATTTTTATTCTTTCGCCTCTCGTTAATTCTGGAATATGAGATTTTTTATTTTTTACTCGATCGCTAACATTGTTTTTATATTTTACAAGATTTCCCGATAGACGTTGTCCTGTAGTCCTTCTGAATATTGATTTCTAATTTGTAATTTATTGGAAAATATGTTTTGAATGTTAAAACATTATTCCTAAAAGCTCGAAAAAAATTCCATCAAAAATCTTTAATGTCAACAGTTATCAGATCTACATAATATTTTAGTCCGTTTATATTTTTGAAGGCGCATCAATCGTAGAAAACAGACGTTAAGGTCAGATATTAATATGCCCAGAGCCGTACAAAATGGTGGAGAAGGTTCTTAAATACAATTTGCTGCATTAACTTTAATATATTTACAGCTATTTAAAAAACTCTATTTTTCAGGATCTTCATACAAATTTCTCAAAAACATAGCACAAATCACCCTCTATGGGTGGAATGCCTAATTAATTATCACACATTAGAGGGTATACGGAATGTAGCTAAGATTCAAACCATAGAGCTCTCTCTATGAAAACTTGCAAATTATGTCGGTAGGTTCGTATAATATTATGAGGTCGGTAAAAAAGTCATTCTTCTTTTTCTGTGCTTATGTCAGTTATAGAGGTCTGTTAAGCAATGGGAAGCTAGACTAGAACCTGTTTAATTACCTACCGATCAAGCCTTACAATCGGAATCAAAAACGTAAAGCATGACGGGTATAAGCTAGTAAACAATAATTTCGTTGCTCTCTTGTTCTCAATAATAATTTACATGAGATTTTCGACATGTTGAACATGTTGAGAATTCTCATGATTAGGAGTTTCGGAGACTTAAACATTACCCCCTAATGGCGAACGTTGTTAACGTAAAGTGATCACACTAAGCCAGCTTTTAACACTAGGTATATTATATTATAACGTCACCTAAGAAAATAATTCAAGTTTAGTTTGAACAAAACTTTTTCGTGAATAATACCCCTGCTTTATTGTTGATACAATTCTAAAATCAAATACGCAATGACAATAACCTAATAATACAAAAACATACAATACATCACAACTGTTATTAATGCTGATTTCTTGATTATGTTGAACATGTCGAGTCGAGAATTTTCATGATTAGAAGTTTCGGAGACTCTTTACTCTGTGCAGTTTTTTTGACGCAGATAAGATACTCCTTCCAGTTGCATCCTAGGGGAATACATTTCCGATCTCAGTGTCGACCGACCGAGCTCTCAGAACAACTAAAATCTAAATGTCATAATGACATCGCCCCCCCCCCCCCCCCCCCCCGTTCTGCTTATTATTTTATACTTTTACCTTCTTGTACCTGTGTAACTTCATTATGTATGGTCGGTGTATTATTGTAGTTTTGAGACTGGCCGAGTAAACCACTACGGTGAAGATCAAGAAAAAAATCAAAAGAAAGCACACACATACAGAGTCTTTAATACTTGTTATAAATACTTACTTAGGTTTGGTTTGTATTTTCCATAATTCGTCCTTTGAAATTTCCCAACCACCTTGACCTTCTATTGTGTAAAAATGAAATACCAGCCTACTGAATCAAGTATTTAATTATTGGCATATCTTTTTGACCAGAAATCATCTACAATATGAAAATTACTTCCTTACAGACATATTATGTACTCGTCTGAATCAAAATAATAAACCTGAGCGTCTATTATATACTTAAATAAAAGAAAGGATCACTGTAAAAAAAACTCTAATATCAGTAGGCCACAAACGGACATTTTTCGTGAGGACTGAAGAAAAAGAGGAAGAAACAACAGCATTCATGTAGGCAGACACTTATGCCGTAAGCAGGTACCATCGTAAGAAAATATCTAGAGAGGTTTTCAGTCGACAAGATTGCCCTTGGGCGGAAGTCCGATTCAACGTTTTCCAACGATTCAACGATTTTCTAATCCTTCAAATAAAAAAGGATGTGTACTTACACTCGGCAGCCCTAAATTAGATGGCTCGTTATTTCTTTATCTATGAGAAGTTTATCATGTTCGTAAATATACAACATAACTCATTCAAGGGATTTAAGAACACCCAGGGCAAATTAAGAACAAAACAATTTGAATTTATTTGTTCCATTATTCGAATATCTTATGTGTTTCGAAAGTTCGAGACTTTAAATTTTGTTCGAGAACACATTCTATTGTTTAAAATGAATGAAGCTACCATTAGGTATAAATAAATAGGTACTTACGGTATTTCGTTCGCCTTCGTAGAGCCACTTAAATCGCTGCTTTTCAAATTTTCTTAAGATGTTGCTCAACACTGCAAAGACAAAATAATAATTGAATTAATTAATTTAAGTCACTTTTCAAATATTTTATAATTCTGGGCGACAACAATTATTATTCTTCTAACCCGCTCGTAGCGTTTGTTAAATGTATATTTAGGAATTCCATCTACGAACATTTTCTTACACAGTGTTCTGTCAAAAACTCTTGACAATCCTACAAACCCATTAATCAAAATGTCTTTACAATATAAAGGCGTAGATTTCAATTGTTAGTTATTACTTTATGAACCTTTATTTCTTACTACTGAGGTCGATGGTGATGTGTAAAACTTTATACACATCCCCTACAAAATCACTCTTTTTACGTATTTAGCAATTATATGGTTATTGGTTGACAATAGTGTTAAAATCATGCATTTGCGATTATTTTTCATGGACTTTTTTTTTGATAAATCTAGAGTCTATGGAATAATGTATAAATGTTATAAATCCCATTTTTATTTTTTTTTTTACTTTTCTCCGATAAATAAATAATCCCGATCCCGAATAGTTCTCCCATTTGGAATAAATGAAATAACACTTCCATCATGACCTTTTATGAGAAACAACAATGTCTCACTACAAGTTAAAAAAAACTAGAGTATAACGCAATCCTGTTACCATCAATGATGTATGGATATGAAACGTGGACATGGACGAAACAGAAGAATGTAGTATAAATGCAGTAGAGATGAGAGCTCTACGAAGAATATGTGGAAAGGGTATGGAAAGGAATGAGAAAATTTGGAAGGAATGTGGAATGGAAGTTAGTGTTGTGACAAAGATGAAAGTCAATAAGTAGAGATGGTTTGGCCATGTGAAAAGAACGGATTTAAACAGAATGACAATGAAAATTTGTGGTTGGATGTTAGATATTGCTTCGGCTATAATCCCACCATTACCACTTGTTTATACACTATTTTTAATATGCATAAAGAATAAAATAAATAAATAAAATTTACAAGGCTGAAAGGAAAGGTGTAAGACGTGGACGACCGAAAATGAAGTGGATGGAACATATCGATTCCGTCCTCAAGTAAGACCATATTATAAGAAGTCTGAGAAATAAGTAAGGTTGTATGAGAAATGATATATCATTGGAAGAAGTGAAAGAAGTGTGCTTTGATAGAAAAGAACGGAGGTGCATTCTCTCTGCCGATCCCTTACGGAACACGGCGTGATGGGTTCAGTAAAGCCAGCGGAATTTATTGCCAATCAATGTTTTCTAGTCAACCGGTTCCATTTAACCTGCGACACGCCAACCAATCTAAAATGAAAAACTGCTTTATTTAAAAACTCTGATCAGTGGAAAAAAAGAGTTCAGCGGTAGAAAATTTGCGATCAAGCCGTCGTCGAAGTAGTTTAACCCATATCGATTAATTGCGAAGCTGATATCTGTAGATTTTTGCCCGCCATCTTGGATTTTATGTCAACTGACAATGGTTTCGAGTGTACAACAACGCTTTCTGTAATAAATGTACTGTTTTTAAGTTTTTTATTCCCGTCCAATTAGGTGCTCCCTTCATATTATGGTCCATTTTGTTTATCATTTTAATAATAGAAATTTTAAACAAAGAAAGCAAATACTGCATTCCTGTTATCATCGAGCTCTTACAACCATGTTGCACCAACTAAATTTATGATAAATATTAAAGGGGGCTTCTATTATAATATCCAGCCTAAGATTCCACTATCTCCTTGGTTCCGGAGAATTAGATGCTGCAAAACCTCGTCTCGATTTGGACTAGGATGCGCATTGGTCACTGTTGCATTGCCCCATTGTTTCGTTTAGGCGTTGTTGATTCCCCTTACTGCGAATGCGGTCTCGACATCGAGACCCTGGACCATGTCTTCTTTGAATGCCAAATTCAATCTGATAGGGGCATGTACGTCTCCCTACGGGTTTCCTCCGACCGATTAATATGTGTTTCTTGTTAACCTTTGAATCCCAACGAGTTCTGAAACAGATCTTCACATTTATAACGACTAATGGTATAAAGTTGTAACATTTTTACCTTTAGCTCTTCTTGTGTAATATAAATCCTTTCCTAGAAGTATCGTCAGAGGCTTATCACCCACTCAATTGGGTGCACCGCCTCTCAAAAAAGAAAAATGACGATTTGGAGAAAATATTCAAAGAGTATTTTTAAAGTAGGTGCAAATATTAAAATTGAAGTGATCAAACATAAATTAGTTACTAAACTATTAGTTACTAAACATAAATTAATTACTAATGCACATAAAATCTTCGCATAATAGCGGTTGTCTTGATGCCTCAATAATATCGCATAGTTTTGATTGCATTCATGATAATATACCAGAAAATTGCAAATGCGACCACATAGAGGTAGTGAAAACATACACATACCTGGGTGTAACTATTGACAACGGATTTAAATGGGATGAACATATTAATAAATTATGCAATCGACTTAGGTCTGTTATTGGTAAATTGTACAGGGTAAAATTTTTTGTTCCTAAACGAATACTTAAAACTATATATCAATCATTGGGGGAATCTTTAATAAGATATGGCATAACTCTATGGGGTAATACAACGAAAACAAATTTCAACAAAGTTCAGAGACTACAATCATCTCTCTTAAGAATACTCACAAATTACAGATCTGAACCAAACAAACACTTTGATCTTCAAAATGCCTGCAAACAGACAGCAATATTGCCATCTAAGGCCATTTTGTTTCATAAAGTAATATGTGAGAATCTTTTAAAAGAGAATTTCAAAAAAAAATTGATACACGGGCATAGAACTAGATTCACAGAGAACGGGGGATTAAAGATTCCAAAAGTTAATAATAAGTTCGGAGAAAGAACATGGGAATATTTAGTGCCTAAAATATTCAATAAATTACCCTCAAACATATTAGCGTGGAACAAATTATCACCCACAAAAAAGAAACTTTTGAAAAATTGGTTAATTGAAAATCAGCATTCTGTTTTGTTTAATCTTTAGCGTTCTTTTTTTATAATACTGTCTGTTTTTATAATACTGTCTTATGTTCGATTGCAGCTGCGTTACTATATTGCTGGGTTTTTTTTTTCATCATGTAACTATCAGATATGTGTTACCTTTTGTATAATCTTTTACTTGTAACATAATAATTCTTGGGTTGATAATATTGCTGGGTTTTTTTTTCTTCATCAGGTACCTATCAGCTATGTGTTACCTTTTGTATAATCTTTTACTAAAACACCGAACTTTCCAATTGCCGCCAGACATTATTGTGTTTTATAGACTAAATTCTTGAGACATAGGATAACTGATATTTATATTTATTTTTATTGCAGCATTAAAAAATAAATACCAACTTGGTAATAGAAAACAAATAAGTTATTATCTTTAAGGCATTCAAATTTGCATGGCAGGGTTGGGTTGTTAAAATAGGTTATTTGCCTTTTGTGATTTCGTTGCTCTAATCCTTTTATCTTGCAGCAGATACCTGAGATCTGACCATACCGCTCCACCCATATAATTTTATTATTATCTTTGTATCTACCTTTTTGTTATTTCAGAATATTATAGTTTTGTATATTATCCTATTGTTAAAATTATTGTGAATAATATATTTCGCGGTATGGAAGTAAATGTAAATTAATTTAGTGTAAATTGTAATTATTATATTTATATTATAATGTCAATTATCTTAACATAATAATTCAAAAAAGTTGGTTTAAATGGGTTCAATTCTTTCGACGTATGTATACAATAGGTTAACATACATCACATGTGATGTACTTCCTACTACACCGCCATTTTTGAATTTTTTAAAAAGTAAAGCAATTATAGAGGAATTTTTTTGATTTCAAACTTCTGACCCATCGAACTTTATCCTGCATCCGAATCAACGATAACTATTACATAATGCAATGAATTATTAGCTAAATTTAATTAAGTTTTTACATCGTAAATTGCATTTTATTCATGTAATAAGCCAAAATTATTTTTTTAATTGAGTTAGGTCGAAGGTCGACGGGCGGGACGGCTAGTTGTAAATAATAACTCTTGCTGTGTGATATGGAAGTATATATAAAAAATATGTAAACTGACTTATTTGTAATTGTTATGTCAAATTGTATAAAAGCATAACCTGATGACAAGCTCGTGTGAGCTTATCGGGACTGTGCATTCATGTAACCTTGTGTTTCAATAAAGAATATTATATATATAAAAAAAAAAAAAAAAAGTTCATTTTGGCTAAAACATAATGGTTTCGTGTGCTTTTATAAGGACTTAACAATATTTTGATAATATAAAGTAAAAAATTAAGGTCTGGCACCTACTCAAAATCATTCATATCTGACATAGGGCATCTTGGCAGTTACCACTCGCGTTGCCCCGCTACTATTTGTTTGTTAACAAAATTTAGTATGAAATGTCATCTTCATACAATGACATAACAAACGCGGATTAAATATTTTTTTATAATTGAAGTAAAAACTGATCAGTGATTTACACGTAATCTTACGATTAACGATTTTTTTATAAGAAAGATGGTTTTAATCATTAAGAAGTAGCCGCCTATTTTTACTACAAGTTTTTAACAACAGATTTGTCCAATATTCAACATGAACCCAACATCAACGTTTAGGTTAAAAACTTTATTAGAAATTATAGCGAATTATTGTCCGATATCTTGAAAAAAAAGAAGAGATTTCAATATTAATAACTAAATTTTTAAATAATTGAACTTTAGAGCATAATGCTGAGTGTTGTAATATTTGGGGAAATTTCCCAATTAGCTGGGCTACGTTAAGTACACAACAACAAAACAAACAAAGAAGCTGAAAGCAAATATCGAATAACTAATTAGTTCCTAAGTTTGTCTTAAATTATGATGACACAAAATAATTGTTTGTTTAAGTTACAGAATCTCATTATGTACCTACCCAAAGATAACAAAGCTAAATCTTTTGTCCACTCCTGTCTAATTTACTAACATTTAGTCTGTATTTACCAGAATATCTAAAGATATAAAAGAAAGTCAGGTTAGTTTGAACACTTATAACTCGAGATCGGCTGAACATAGTTTTATCATTTTTGGTTTATTGGATTCGTTGCCGCCCCGAAAAACAGAATAACCAATAAAACATCGAAAATGGATAGCAAATAATATAAAACATAACATTAAAGTTAGTATGGAACGAATTTTGATACAACAACGCCATCTGTGAATTTTTTTTATGCAAACTCAATTTTTATTTACTAAAATTATTTAACTAACTAAAAATAAATTAAAAGTGAATAAATCTGATTTTGAAATCAAATCGTCGTTTGAAACAAAATGTCAGTTGTTTGATAGTTGGTGCGATTGACAGAATTCGGGTGGAATATTATAATGTGTGGTTTAAAACAGATGCATCGGTCGGAATGAGATAATAATATGGTTTCGAAACTACCACAAAACTCGAACCGATCAGTAAAAAAAAACTCCTATAAGTCTATACCTATCCCTAATCGTGTGGATGTAAAACATGCATACCTTTTCAAAGTCATTAATACCATAATTATTTAACCCCGCTTTCTGAAATGGGAATCCGATCGACATCCGAATTTCAATCAACCTAGTGTATAAAAAATAGGTCATCTTAAAGAAGACCACCAAGTCATTTATTTATACACACATTTTTGTTGTAGGTAGGTATTTTATTTATATACGATACGTTTATACAAAGGGGTAGGTACTCTTAACTACCTATAGTTTTGAAAGAAAATTCAAACTTTATACCAATATCTACGATAATAAGAAAAGTTTTTTTGAGACTACAAAAAAAAATATTTTTTTAAGAACTCACAATATTATCCGTTGTGATGGTAATACATAATCGAAAAAATCTTTGAATCCTCCCTTTGTATTTGGTTCCCTTTTATTTCCCCAAAAAACGTGTTCACAAAATTACATTTATTTTTTGGTTTTTTGTTATTAGTGTTGTTACTTCTATTCTATGTTTTTCCACATAATCTTTCCATATTCTATAATTTACATAAATGAAACAAAGTTCTGCTTCTTTCTTAGTAATATTATCATTTAGCTTAAGAAATGTCAAAGGTGTATTTTTTCACCTTGAATGATCATATAGGTATTGATTAAAAAACACTTGTTCAGCTTTAAGATATTTGTACCATCTCTCTACTCATACAACCTTCCAAAGTATCACGATGCATTTTGCATTAATTCTTTGGATTTAAGACATAATATTTTGTTCTTATTTCTCTTAGTACACCGCTAACCCTTCTACCAGCCAGTTTTCCTATTTCAATGTCCTTTTTACAAATTCCATCTCTGCTAAAAAAAGTAGGTACATAAATACGCGTGTTCATCCAATAGTTCTAAATTATCACCTTTAACTTTCACACAACATTCCGTTCTTACTTCTTTTCTTTCAAAAACAAATAATATCAAGGTTAAAAAGTTAAATGAGATAGAAAATAATATATTTTAAAGTGTGATATAATGGGTGACACAATTTCTTATATTTGTAAATATTTATTTGTTTTATATATAAATAAAAAATAAAAAAAGATGATATACTTAATGGGTGCTAATAAACCAAAACATAAGGATGAAATTTGAAAAAATCTAGCATCACATGTGTCTGCAACTCTGTATTGTGATGCATCAGAGCGGTATTTGTTTCATATTATAAAGTTTATAATATATGTATCCCAATGTGTTGTAACAAAAACATAAGGATGAAATTTGAAAAAAACCTAGCATCACATTTGTCTGCAACTCTGTATTGTGATGCATCAGAGCGGTATTTGTTTCATATTATAAAGTTTATAATATATGTATCCCAATGTGTTGTAACAAAAACATAAGGATGAAATTTGAAAAAATCTAGCATCACATGTGTCTGCAACTCTGTATTGTGATGCATCAGAGCGGTATTTGTTTCATATTATAAAGTTTATAATAATTATATGTATCCCAATGTGTTGTATGGTTTTTGATGTGACGCGCTCTCACCACACTAAATGTATGAAAACTATACCGCTCATAGGCATCACAATACAACACGTCAGACAAATGTGATTCTAAGGGTCTGTATAGATCCTTACTTAACACATCGATGATTATATCGCAATAATATTACTAGAAAGCTCACCGGAACCAAATGGGGAGCTCAACCGCACGTATTGCAAACTCGGTCGCTTTGTTTCTCAGTTGCGGAACACGCTGCAACAGTATAGTACAACTCGGGGAGAGTGGATGTGTCATACATGAAATGGCCAGAATAAGATCCGGTTGCTTAAAACCGACACCCACACAAGGACTATACCCTATAGTGGGTAGTGCCCCTCCAGCAATCCAACGTCGGTTTACAGCAGAAACCGAGAGCGAAAAGCAACAAAATAGCCTGAGGCATCCGATATATAACTCTCAATCCCGCCTGTGCCGACGCAGAAGAAGCTTTCTTGAACCTGATGCCCCCATCTTCGGATCGCCTGGAAACTGACGGCTGTCTTTGTGGCTCGACGAAATCCTTAAAACAACCACTGCCGAAGAGATTCTGATAAGTATCTTGCCCTATCCAACATGGAGGGCATTAATTAGATGAAGAACGGGAGTCTCATGTTGCCACAGCAACCTCAAGAGGTGGGGTTACAGGGAAGAAGACATAGGTGATGTGCAGGACAACCAGCATCTCTTCGCATGTCCCCTTATGAGAAACAGCGAATAACAGTGGTATACGGGAGGCCGAGTATTGGGGGTCGCTCAATTTGATGATATCCAGATAAAGAAAGTAAACCATCGATTCCGTTAAAAAAAAATCTAGTTCAGAGATAAAAAAAAAATCAGCATGTGAAATGGAGTGTTATTGGATAAAGCAAAATAACTGTGAATGACATAAAATAGGACATCCATCCATTTTCTCCACCGACCACTTTAGTAGGTAGGCCTCGAAGGATAAAAAAACAAAATCAACATTTTTTAATCTACTAGTTGCATGTAAACATGAGATCCAACTGTCGATGGCCTGAGTCGGTATGTTTATTGTATGAAACGATGTCGTCAATAAATTATTTGTTTACAAAAATTGTTAAGAAAAGTTTGAGATGTACTGCTATAATGTAGACATTTTTTATAGAAAATTAAATTATCTGGTTGGTTTGTTTCGGCGTTTTTCAATATTTTTATAAAATTCTGAAATATAGGCATTGAAACTCGTAAATTTGTCATAAAACAAATATTTTTCTAAAGTTTGAGAAATTCTGGAACTTTTTCATTAAATTCAATTTGAGATATTGTATTTTTCTATATACATACACATTTTTAGGGTTATAGCTTTTATAGTTTTCGAGATATATGAAAAAATTAAGTAATAATTCAAAGGTTGATTACCCCTGACTGAAAGAAAGTATGAAAATTCTGAGTATACAAGTTTTGTAGGCTTAAAGTATTCAATATTTTCTGAAATTTAGGATCTGTGCATCAAACGAATCAAAAGTTATATGCGGGGGACGGACACACACCCACACACACACACACACACACTAAAATGTTCTCCGAATTCTGAGTAATTCCATATACGGAACATAATATATGCTGCGAAGCCTTTAAGTTGGTGTTTTTTGTTGTCAAAGTTTGAAAAACCGTTTAAAATCTAGACCTGGCCATACAAATCTCACGTCTTGGCTTGAAACTGCCGATCTGTCTCGAGAAATAATTTCTTTTCAACAAATCGACAGTTGGATTATGTCGTAGCTATATTTTTATGAATCTTGCTTTCTGTCCACCTTATCAAAGTCATTAAGGCTTTATTTTTGTTCTAAGTCGTCCTTTCTTTGAGATTCAAACTGAGAATTATACCTACTAGTATTATTTCCGTTCCTTTTCCATGCCCATCTTTGACAGCAAAATTTCTACGATCGTTTAACACCGTTTCTTTGATCATTTTATTTGAAATAAAAAACACAGATAAAAGAAGTGGCATCTTAAAATACATTTGGACGTAAAAGACAATATTGATTTTTTTAAATAGGAGTCAGTGATTCTGTGACAATATATCTTTAAAATGGTGAAATTAAACATAATAAATTAATCAGATGAAATGATAAAAACAGTTAAAGGAATGGAAATGAAATTATTTTCCATCTAAAAGGATAATTACATCTCTCTTAATAAATATAATAAAATACAATAATTAATTGAAATAAATTATTAAGACAAAATAAATACTTTTAAACATCAAAGTGAAGATAAAGTATACACATTCCTTCAAAAAGAAATTGTTGGATAAGGAACTATATTAAAAACAAAAGTCTGTTTCATTAAAATGTCAAAAATTTACTCAAATATCCGTACAGCACAATATTTATTTAATTGTCCCGTTTTCAAGTTGTTTACAAAGTTATTTAACAAGAAGTAGATAATGAAAAGTTTAATAATATTAACAAAAACTGTAGCACAGTCATTTTCAAAATAAAACTAACTTTGTAGCATAGACACTTATTGTATTATTTTTACTGATTATAATAAAAACTCTTATAAATCTTCAATTATTCTTTTATTATCACTACACATTCTGATCTACATCACGAGTATTGTCACTCTCTTCTGTTGAAGGCGAGGTGGGCAGCGGCGGTGTTGCTACCATACAAAACTCGCCTACATACATCACACTTATACATGGTGGGGCATAATGGACTCCCTAGTGTTAGATTGAATAATAATATTACTTCATCCCACTAGAATTATTATTCCAGTGACATCTAAAATATTCCGAAAAACGCCAAATTCGAAAAAAATAATAAACTTTGAAAGGCTTAATCTCGGAAACTATGGAGATTACAGAGACACTTTTAGTATCATACTGTAGCAAATTTAGTCAACTTTAAAAACGTCCTGAAAATGTTTTTCCAAAAACAGTCCTTCCGGATTTTAATCGTCTAAATTTGAAAAAAAATAAGGATTTTCGAGTTTTTTTTTTTTCGATTTTTGACAAAGTTGCGTTCGGCGCTTGAGGTCACAAACTTGGATTATTCATCGGGCCAACATCATAAACAAATCTACAAAAAATCAGAACTACCGGATTTAACGCATACGACCTCATATAGGGGAGACCGGGGCAAGACGAAGCTCGGGGCAGGACGGGAAATGTCCTTGTGTGTATGACTGGTTAATGCAACAGAGCTTAAGACAATGCCATTCGCTCGGTGTTTAGTCGCGTCACACGAGTCCAGCGGGTGCTCGTGTGTCACCGGGTGTATTGGCTGCGTGGCGAGAAAAAACAATGTTTTGGAGGATTTCTACGAAATTTTCTATTTTGAATCCACGTGCACCAAGGTAGGTATCAGTGCTATTTGTATTATTTTACCACATACTTGTTGTAGTAGTGTAAAACTAATTGAGGTTGCTTTTTCGCAGAATAATGTTGTAGGTTAGCACTGTAGGTACTTTCGCAAAATGTGTATGTTGGGGCAAAAAGGTCGGGGCATAATGACATAATATCCCGTTTTGCCCCATATATTATGTAGGTTAAGCGGTGTTTCATTACTGTAGGTATAATAATAAGTTTATTTTTTGTTTGCAGTTAAAATGGTAGATACGAAATTATAAACTCAAACAGATAGATGGTGGATAAGGGAAGAAGACGATATTATGAGAAGAGCGGTTAGAGGTGTGCTTTCAGAGATAATGGGATTTCTTCGTACGTTAACTACATATAACGTGCCTAAATCGACCTTGGAATGTAGAGTGAGAAGGGCTCGATGTTCTCAAGATGCTGACACTGATTTAGATAATAACTTTGGAAGAATGACATTAGGGCACTATAAAACAGTTTTAAATAAAGAACAGAAAGAAGATTTATCTCAGAATAACTGGTGAGAAAGAGCTTTGGATTTTGACTTTCCAGTTAGCTGAGAGGAACCATATTCAGAACCCATTCGAATATATTTTCGTAGCGATTGCCAAGGCTAGGCCCATAATTCACGCCAGGTGTAGACGATGAGAATGGCGAGGCACATATGTCATTGTGAACTTTGCCGACCAGATTAAAATGTGTACTCATTATGCCCCATAGCGTTTCCCTTTTTGCCCCGATCATGGGGCAAAACGGGATTTTTGGCATGTGTTATTTAGATCCTTATTGCCAAAAAAATATGTAGTTTAGAGCCATAATAAATTATGATTATGATAATTAATATTGTAAGTGTTGCATTTGTTCAAAGAAAATTTTAATAAACAGTTTGGTTTTCATATTATAACGTTTTATCTCTTAAGTATCCCATCTTACCCCGGTCTCCCCTACATTCAGGCGACCAAGTTACTGTATTAACTGTGAATTATAATATAATTTCATTTTGTATGCATTTACACACATGATATTCAATATGGCTATATTGTAAAAGTGATAATAAGTCGCATAAAAAAACGCTAAAACAGTTGTGCTTGCGTTAAAACGCAGTAATTTCTAGTATCTTACATACGTTATGCAAACCTTCTATAGAAGATTATTTTTATAAAAAAAAGTTACCATTAAAAAATAAGATATACCTATCATTTGTTTTTAAAAGAACAATTCTTAATTTGAATTTTCAATTTGTTTCTATTAAATTCGAACGATAAGAATAAATTTTACTTAGGTCCTACCTATGAACGTTTTAAGTGAAAATCAAAACGGCGTTAAAAATTCAGGTCACACGCTAAATTGAATATAGAATAAATTAGAATTGGTCTGCTGAGGGAAGAACTATGTACTTAAGAGAAACCTATTGTTTGTATTTTATCTCTGTTTTCCTTTCAAAGCAACACAAAGTTAATTACCGAAAAAAAACTAATTAAAGTTTTTTCGAAGTCGTTTCTATTCTATTGTAAACTTAGAAAACTTTGACGGGCGTAAAATTCTTTAAAAATCAGATAAAAATGCTATTTAATATCTCTCGACCTTTATTCATTATTTATTTTCTTTGTTAATTTTTTCGTCGTTCTCATTTTTGTTTAGTTAATGAATCGTTTTGGGTAGAAAAGAATAATTACAGGGTAGACAAATAAAAAGAAGAACGAGAAATATAAATTTTAACATGAAAGTTAAAACAATAGTCGATAAAGCATATTTATTCGTAAAATAATATCGCAATATTGTTACGAATTTAAACAAACACAGTTGCACTTTCAAGATATTTTATTGAGGTACGAGCGCTTTCGTCTATCTCATGTAGACATTATCAGGAGACTTATAAAAAAAAAGTCGCAATATTGTGTTACTTTTTGCAGTGTCATTAGAATTCTTCTCCCCACGAATGATGTGTCACATGTATAAAATTTACGGAATTTTTATCCGCGACAGTAGTTCACGCACTGCCCGGGCTCTACAAAAGATTTCTGAATTTGTGACCAGCAGCCCGATTAACGGAAAAGTTTAAGTCTAAGTTTAGTTCGAAGTTCGAACGAAGTTCGATTCAAACTTTTCCGTGAATAGGGCTGCTGGTAATAATAATTGTAGGCGGCGACTATCTACAGTCTATGTACCTATTCACGGAGGGTTTGAATCGAACTTCGTTCGAACTTCGAACTAAACTTAGACTTAAACTTTTCCGTGAATCGGGCTGCTGGTCGGTTCAATGTATCTTTAACTGCGAATATAATAATTTTGGCAAAAAATAATCTGATATTTTAAGTGTGCCGTATACCTAAACAGGTTGGGACACTTTGCACTGATGCTTTCCTGGCTACGATCATGGTTCTGAGGGTAAAAGTAAAAAATCTAAACGCTCTAATCATAGGAAAAAAATATTAACACACCACACTAATCCAGAATTAAGTACTTGCGCGTGATAGTTTTTTTCGACGATGTTCCCAATGATACTAAAAGATTCAAGATACATACACCCATGGATGCACCAACCAGAAACATACGCCGGATATTCTGCGGCGGGATATCGGTTTATTATGGCAGCTTAGTTGCCGAATATCCGTTTCATCTCTAATGTGTAGTATTTTCGAAGAACTCCGTCTCCATTGAAAGAAAGATAAATTCAAAACACGGGCTATTTCATGTACATACATATTTTTTTTCTCAGCCACAATGACCTTATTATTATTTTCAGAATGTTAATCAAATTAAGTTAACTGTATTAAGGTATTAAGAAGGTTCTGAAAAACAAGAAAACGATTATCGGTTTCTATTTAGTTAACTATCAGAACGAATTAGAAAGATTTTATTGTTTACGAACTGAAAGGGGCTTTAACGATTAATTCAATTAATCATTTATCAATCAAAATGGGATTGAGCAAACTTTAAGAATCTTTATATAAATGTTTAAGAAAATTATGGTTGGCCCTGGTTCCGACCATCTTTGTGTTTTACCACATAAGCTTTACTTTTTTTGAAAGATGACAAAAGTGTAAATGTACATTTAATAGAGAAATTTTTAAAGTTAAGTAGGTACATAATCTGTGATTTTTTTTCAATGACTACCAATAGAACACGAAGATAATGCCGACCACGGTAGCCTAGTGGAATTAATAGCACGAGGTCCCGGATTCGATTCCCGGTGGGGTCAGAGTTTTTCTGTGTTTTGTTGTGTTTTTTCACTAGAAATTTCTACCCGGGGTTGGCCTGTCACAGATTGGACGGGACCGGTTGACTAGAAAAAATTGCCCCAGACAATAAGTTCCTGACACCTTTGTATAGAAAAGTGTTAATTTATTTTATTTATTTATTTATAAAGACCTCGGTAGCCTAGTGGTATAGGTGTAGACTTCATTCAGGTTCCGGATTCGATTACCCGTCTAGTGAGAGTTTTTAAAGTGTTTTTTTTTTCTTGCAATTTCCGTTATGGGATTCTAGTTATGTATCGTTTTGTTTGCTATAGCACTGGAATAAATTATTTGTTTTACGATATGAATAAAATAATGCGTGTTTCAATCGTTAACAACTTTATCAAAAGTGTAACAACCTATAAAAATGCATTTATATAGCAAATGCAACCATTGAAATGTGTCCAATATAAGCCAAGCAATTTCATTATCCAGAAAAGAAATAAAACATTGAAGGATGTCTGCAGTTCCCAGATGTTAAAGGGAGGATTATATGTAAACCAGGAAGATTTTAATTATTTCCTTCTAGTCAGGTTCTTCTCTACGACAAGCTTAACAAGGGAAGCCCCTGGAGACTTGCTATAGCTTTAATTATTATCATGGTCCAGAGTTGTTACGTAGCATTATTTGATATCCTGTTAGAGAATTTTACTTTGAGCAAATAGTGCACATAATAAAAGCTGCTAACCTAGGGAGCCCAGAACTCATAGTATATTATAACAGCCTTTTCGTGTAAAATAAAACATATCTTTGCATAAAAATTCATAAGTTTACGATTAAAATGAATTTATCCTTGGAATTATTATAGAAACTTAAAAAGCATAAGACCAACCCGTATACCAAATTTTATGAAAATCGAAGAAATTTTATTTTTCCATTTTAGCCCTTTTTCTAGAACAAGTGAAATTTTCTTTGGATACTTTAAGAGAGCTACACAGATTTCATCTATATCTAGATACCGATTGCTCTAAATCTTTCTCTCTTTAAGTTCCTTCTATAAATGGCTATCTTCCACCCTTTGTTTGAAATAGAAAGCAATATAACGTATGTATCGGTTGATTTAATATGTTACCAAGAAAGCTTTCAACCATTTTGTTTTCTAATATTCTGTAATAGGAAACCCTCCATACATTTACAAAATAAATGCGACTAATCGAATAGTATTATGGAAATTCCCATGGATTTTCAGCCAGACGGATATTAATTCCAGAAGTTGTAAATTAAATCAATCAAACATTTTGATAAATTTCCAGCGAATAGTACATAATAATAATATATTGTATTCATATAATGACGAATGTTTCTGAACGCAAAATAAATTATTTCAATAAGTTTATTGTGGTCATTGATCAATCATTTCATTATTTACTTCCAATTTATAAATTAACAGCAAAACTCGTCAGGCGCAAAAAAAGAAAAATGAATAAATAGTGAACCACCTATTTGATTCTAATCATTAAATCAATATTTCTTCGATTTTAAGAGATAAATTTTAAACAAATTTGAACCTCAAGGGCATTCGACCTAGTTCTACCACTGTTTTGAAAGTTGTCTTAGTGCGATCACTTTACATTGCCATCCCCAAAATTCCAAAATCATGACATGAATTCCCCGAAATTCCAAAATCATGACATGAATTCCCCGAAATTCCAAAATCATGACATGAATTCCCCGAAATTCCAAAATCATGTCATGAATTCCCCGAAATTCCAAAATCAAACTTTTTCATTTTGTAATGTTACGGTTTATACGTTTTTTTCCACAATTACTATTTCCATTATTGAGCAGAGCTGGGCGATACTCCAGTACAAGTACTCGTAGATTATACTCTGAGTACTTTTGGTGTACTCGGTACTCAGTCCACGAGTACATTTCTCAAACCTGTACTTGTACTTGTATTCGACGCGTTTTTTGTGCTTAAAAAGTACATGAGTACATTTTAAGTCCTCGAGTACATCATTGGATTTAGTCGAGTACGTTAAACCTACTACGCTGCGTAGGTCATATGTATTTTTTAGGTGTCGTGGTAATATGTAATGGTAAAGTGTGGATGTATGGTTTTCGTTTTTAATTCTAGAGTATTGGTGATGTAATTTTTTTAAAACCCATATATTATAATTGAATTGGTTATTTCAAAAACTAAATAAGTCATTATTTTTTTCCAAAAGGAGGTTTTTGATGGAATTGTCATTTGTATGGTGTGTAGTCTGAAATCCTACTCTGCTATTGTTTTGCTATAAAAACTGAAGTATCTTATGTACTTGAAAAAAAACCCTTGTTTATAAAGATTTCAAAGTCAGTTAAATTGATACTCCCAAAATATTTGTTTTGTTAGTTCTAGTTCTATATTTTTTTAAGGAATACCAAACTACTTATGGAGGTCACTTTTGATGTCTTCTGAAAAAAAAATGCGTCTAGTAATCAGGTAGATTGATTGAAAATAGTCAAAAAACGTTACTTTTATTTTAAAACATGCACCTAGTGTTGGCACAAATGAGGTGAAAAAAGTGTGAAAAATATTTTGCCCCTCCTTAGAAGTTTTTTTACGGGTGCCCATGATACAATACCTTGTACGATTCTTATAATAATATGCTTTGGCCCCATGACTGAATCACGTGCATAGAGAAAGCGCGTGATATTTTCATGTGGTGACCCCATGGTTGAAACATGCGGAGGGAAAATAAAGGTTTTATTATATAGACATATTTAGCTTTATTTTGCGTTTCATTAATCACTAATGTACTCGGTACTTTGTACTCGAGTACTTCTCACTGAGTACTTGTACTTAATACTCGAGTACATTTGTGCGTAGTACTTGTACTCAGTACTCGAATATTTTTTGCTTATTGAGCTAACCGGTTTTTAGAATTTGTGGGAAAAAAAACTAAATATTTAGAGTTTCTTTCAAATAAGATCGAAGTAGGTATGTTCCATCAAGTAGTGACGGTAGAAAGAATAAATTATCTCACTGTTCATAGAGAAAAAATCCAAATATATATGAGTCTTAATACGCTCTTATCTTGATTGACAGTCATAAAATGGCGGATTGGTATTCACAAAACTAGATATCTTTAAAATTCGTTATGTTTAAAATATCAGTATGAAAATGATCCAGTTCAAGATAGGATTTAACATTAGATTCCGATAGTTTTGTGAATACGACTGCTTGCGATCGTGTCTTAATCTTATCGTTAAGTGATTTTTAAAAGCGATTGATTAAGAGAATAGCCCTAACTCTTTTCATGCTTAGCAAGAAAAATCTTATTGTCATAGTGACATCGTTTTTTAGATTGAATCGGCATCGCCTTGCAAATGCAGAGTGACCAACCAAAGATAATCTCTTCTTCTTCTTTACAACGCGGCAATTCACTCTCGAGAGAGTGATCTATAAAGATAATCTCGTCCGACAGAATATTATGGTGGTCCAAGGTTAAGACCTTTGTTCGACTTTGTACACCAGAAGAAGGCTGATATAATAAATTTAATTTAGTGCCACTCTAACCAAAGCAAGCACCCATTTTGATTAACTGTGTTTCAATTTTACCATCCAGTACACAGTTTGAATGCGATAATTTCACGGTTTGCTGGGAATGTGGTTCTGTTAATTTTTCCAACCTGTTTCATAAGACCGCAGCGCCAGATATTATAATATTGTCAACAATAATTATTATTATTATTTTCAGAGGGTGGTTTTCATTTTTAAAAGAAGCTATTTTTGGACGAATATCTGATGGGGTAGATAATTCATAGAACATGGCCGGCTGATTATTTATTCAACCGCCCACGTAAATTATAACAAATCGAAATGTTTAATCTATCCTATTTCAATAGAACTAATTCAATAATTTAATAATACCAGGAACATTTTGAACAGATTTACTTAAACCTACCGATGATCTAGAGTGCAAAATTTGTCCATAATATTTTAGTGACCTTGATAGGCAGACAGCAAAGAACATGAAAGAGAATAGAACTGGGGAATAAAGATACATAGCTAGATCAGCAAAAAATATAAATGAAATTCTTAATGGCTTACACAATAAAACGCCAGGCAATCTCTGCCCATACTGAAACAGACTGACAACGCCAAACAAAAATTCCAAGTGATAAGCAGTCACCAAACAAGTGATTATTTTGACCCGACCAGGAATCGAACCTTGAGTCTCTTGATCCGATTTCGGCACATATAATATACACTAACCTAGGCTACCAATCTTAAACAACGTGAACCCCAAAAAGAGCTAAAATGGTAAAATTGAAATTTATAACTTCGACAGAGACCATAAAATACCCAATAATAATATTATATATCACCAAACTCGGTAGCCTAGTGGCAAAGGCTTCGACTTCAGATCAAGAGGTTCCGGGTTCGATTCCCGGTCAGGTTAAAAAATTTCAATGCGTTTTTTCACTTGAAATTTCTACTCGGGGTTGGAATCCTGTCTCAGATTGGACGGTTGATTTGTAGAGAATGGTTCAAGCATTAAGTTCCGCCGGCTATGCTAACACCTATGTATAGAAGAGTGTTATTTATTTATTTATATATTATCTGGTTTTAATTGTTTATTTTTATTCTGTGTGGATACATGAACCTCCAAAGTTTATTATAAAGTCTTTCCTAGAATCGTTTGAAATG
The DNA here is from genome assembly GCA_963576905.1 of Mystacides longicornis. Lineage (NCBI taxonomy): Eukaryota > Metazoa > Arthropoda > Insecta > Trichoptera > Leptoceridae > Mystacides > Mystacides longicornis. Next base: position 30,030,590 of record OY756426.1, on the reverse strand, counting down.
TGGCTCTACCGTAGGACGATGTAAAATTCGTAAACTGACATGGTTGTTGGGACGAAAGTAGATAGAAATTTTTTTTTGGATGTTGGATGTAGATGGAAGTCGCATTTTGTTTAGAAGGCTAAATGGGTTAACTCGCTCAAAATATTACAGTAATAAGCGATTTCGGAGGGACCTGGCCTGGTACTTCTTGAAATAGAGAGGCTTGCTGGAATTAAATTTTTTGGCTCATTTAAAACTTTTGTGCAGCTTCCTGAGGTTATGGGTTTGACTGCTGTGCCGAACATCTGCCTTTTTAACGACGTTAAAGTTAGATCGAAGTCTGATGAGCGATCATTCTTAAGAACACAACACAAGAACTTATTATGTTAAAGCAAACCCCTCTAAGCAAATTTACATAGTAGGTAGTTAAACAACATACAGTTCTTTATTTTTTTATTTCATCGTTGCATCTTTACATCGCTTAAGATAGGTACTGAATATAAAATTGCCGTCAAAAAATACATTATTAATCGCTATAAAAAAATAAATAAGTAGGTACCTTATTGACATATTATTGCAGTTTTAAAAAATAAGAACTACCTAGCTACTTACTAATAATTATTCATGAAATGCTTATGTATAAAAATCAATCTCAAATAACTGAATAATTTTTTTTTTAATTTCTATAGAAGAAAAGTGGTTCTGCAAATAATGTACTTAAAAAATTAAATATAATAATGTGTAAAGTAGCCGCTTGAAGGTTGTGTATACTTTGCACCCCTAATTTGGTGAAACGCCATGAAAAAGTTTGCTTTTAATAACTCGAGTGGTGAAAATAATGACGTCTTAAACTAACCTTGCATTAACCTACTACAAGGAGTAAGTTAGTCAAGTTTGTTGAGACTTAACTAATAATTTTTCGTTTCTTACGAGGCGTCTTATAAACTAGGCAGCGATGGTCAACCATAAAAAATACGTGACATTGAAATTTTACGTTCGATTAAAAAAAACATGAATTGATATCATAAATTTGAATATTTATTTTTTAAAAAAAAGCACTTACGTGAATATAAAACCAAATATAACAAAGATTCACACACGATTGAACAATTCGTTTTTCGAATGTCACCAACAGTAATAAGTCACTTGTTCTTTTTTTTGAAATTCAATTTTCGAATTCAGAACATGTATTTTTGAATTTGAAAGGTTAAAAAAGCACGTCGCGACGAAACGTTGAGATCGGAGAGGCGTGTCCGCGCGCTATCGCAGCCTCCGTTATACTAAAAGGTTTCTGCTCTGCCTCCTCCAACCGCTTCCCTCTATCTCTCTCACAGAATCTCGCCCCCACCCCCTAACGTTCATCGTTTCATCTCTGTGAGAATTTTCTACAGCCACCTTCCAAACCCTCACTACCACTTACTGACAACCTTGCTCTCGTCCACACTGCGCCTGCGCTTATTACATTATTTCATCCAGTTTTGTTTATGCGGAGTATCAACTATTTTCTAATTTCATTCCTTTTCTACTTTTTTTTTTAAATTAAAAATAATAAATTTGAAAAGAGAACATATTGTGGCACTTTATATTTATTTTCATTTTTGTCTGTTTGATTTTTTTTTCTTCTAAATTTAAATTTTCAAGGTCATCGACAATTCGTGCTTTCTAGAAACACACTATTACATATTATTATAGTAATACGTGAAGAAAAACTTTATGACCATTTTTATGAAAATTGCGCGGACGAATGTCTATGAAATTTCGCACACTTACAGTTCATACCTATAGAGAAGGTGTGATGAATGCTCATATGTTTTTAAAATTATGCATAAAAAATACATTAAATCAATAAAAAAAACATTACAAACACTCCTGTAATGTTATGTATTTGATACTCACACACACTTCGATGTATTTGACATTGACACAGATGCATATATTCTTTTGTTTGTCTGTGGTCAAATTGAGAATAGATTAACATTGTTTGTCATAAACAATACTAGAAAATAATTTGGACACAGGTATTAACATTTGACGTATTTATGTCATTGTTTTTGAAAGAAAATTGTGAAATAGCACTCGCTCAGTATACACAAAAAATATCATTATCACTTAGTTATGATCTCATATCATTATAAAAAAGTGAACATTTTTTTATGTCTAAAACCCAAAAGCTATGTTTGAGGTTTATGTTATTTATGCACACTGCACACACAAAATTAATAATAATTTGATATTATGAAACCTCAAGCAAAGCAAAATGTTGTTTTATGAAAATTACTTTTCACATTTTTAAAAAAGAAACATTTATTTCATTAAAAATAACTTCAGCATACCAAGTTATTTCATTCTACAAACTTTGTTTACCTTCCGAAATATTTTACATTTTATTTTTGCACCAGAAACTTGTCTGAAGAATTTGCACGGAGAACAATTATTTTTATTTATTTGTTACCTTAATTTGAAAAGATTATAACTAACATTTTCATCAGAATGATTTTTTTTGTGGGAAACGACGAAATTTCCACATCGATTAGCATATGTACCATTTAAATGAAACTAATATTTTATGTGGTGATATATACTCTTTACACATGTCTCAAATTTTTGTTTACTCTGGTTTACTATACATCTCATTGTGTCATATTTTGTTTACGTTCAATTAACACATTAACCATACTGCATACATATTTACACATGACTCATATTTTGGGTGCATAAAAGTGTAAACGTGACTCATATTTTATAAAGAAATAAATAAAAACATTTTCACTTTCAGCTCTTCTTAGGAACATAGGAAGACAATAAGAGCTCTCTATTACACTTTCATAGGGGGGACAACAGTTTATTGAACCCATTTTCTGACCTTTTTTGTAGCTTAAAGACGTGTAGTAGTCAGCCTCACTGTCCCGATCTGAATTTTCGATTATCTACCTTCAGAGCTGTGCGGTACTCAAGTACAAGTACTCGTAGATTGTACTCTGAGTATTTTTGGTGTACTCAGTACTCAGTCCACGAGTACATTTCTCAATACTTGTACTTGTATTCGGTGCGTTTTTGAGCCTAACTTTGTACTTGTTGAGTACTTTGAATGTACTCGAGTACTTTTGAATGTACTCGAGTACTTTTGAATGTACTCGAGTACTTTTGAATGTACTCATGTACATTTAAAGTTCTCGAGTACATTAGAGGTACTCGAGTACATCAAAGGTACTCGAGTACATTTTAAGTTCTCGAGTACATCTTTGGATTTATTGGAATACTTACGTTAAACCTACTATGATGCTTAATTTGTATTTATTTTGCAAGTAGACACTTGTTAGGTGTCGTGGTAATTGGTAGTGGTAAAGTGTGGATGTAAGTTCTCGTTTTTAATTCGAGAGTGTTGGTGACGAAATTGTTGTTTTTAAAACCCGTGTTTTATGATTGAATTGGTTTTTAACTAAATAAGTCTTCACTTTTTAAAAAAGATGTTTTTGACGGAATCGTCATTTTATGGAGTATGATCTGAAATCCTAACCTGCTGTTGCTCCTTCACGTAAAAACTGAAGTAGGTATATTTTTACATGAAAAAATTGATTATGATGGGCTCTAATCTGTTGAATAGAATAGAATAGAATAGTCAAAATATAATGTATTTTTTGTTATAAGTTCTTAATTTTTTTTTAAGTATATTATACTAAAAAAAACAAAAATCAGAACTTCGATACTGCTAAATCCCATTAGTGATATAAATACGTTTAGCAAAAATTTGTAGGATTTAGACACAACAAAAAGACGTAGAGAATGAAATGTTCAGGCAACTTGTACAGACGGTCTAGCGGAGATTTTTCAGGATTTTACAAGACCAGCACTTTAGATCTTTTAAATTCTTTCGGTAGGTGGCCCGCGGCAAGGATATTCACAGTGTATTCTTATTAGTCTGTATGGGTGTGAGTCCTGGCACCTGACCAAAGCCCGGGCACAAAAAGTATCTGCATTCGAAACGAAGTGCCTCAGGAGAATTTTGGGTATAAGATGGTACCACCGCATCACGAGCGACGCTATACGCTGGCGCACCCAGCGTGAGGCCATCACCTCTACTATTATGTGGAGGAGATGGACTTGGCTGGGAGATGGTCTTAAGGATGCCGAATGACAGTTGGCCGAGGAGAGCGCTGTTCTTCCTCCCATCAGGGTCCCGAGAATGAGGAAGACCCTCTCATACTGTATTCCGCTCCTTCAAAGAAAAGCTGAGGAATCTGGACATGGTGTAGGAGGAGGTCATTAAAGTTGCGCAAGATCGAGCTTAATGGAGAGCTCTTGTTGCCTCCCTATGCCCCTAAGTGGGGTCTTAAGGGAGTTTAGATTTGGATTGGATTCTTATTAGTTATTATTATGTTAATTGACCTCGGTATCCTAGTTGTACTAGCGTGGACTTCAGATCCGAGGTCCCGAGTTCGATTCCCGGTCGGATCAGAGTTTTTGTAAGTTTTTTTTCACTTGAAAATTCTACCTGGGGTTGACGTGTCTCAGATTGGACGGTACCAGTTGACTGGAAAAATTTGCCTCAGGCAATAAGTTCCGGCGGCTATACTGTCACCTTTACCAAGTATAGAAAAGTGTTATATTATTATTATGTTAATTGTGTTTTTTTTTTTTATTATTTATCCTTGTACTTGTGCACTACAACTCTATATTAAAATATAAATTGTAAAAGGCCGGACGCTCGGCCGTTGTCTACTATTTTGTTTGCAACAAGGTTCGCTGAAATCTTTGCTGTGCGGTCCAGTGGTTTAATTTGCCACATTTTACGGAGTGGGGATCAGACCTTGCGGATTGACTGTTGTAGAGATTCTTGCATTGTTCCTTCCATCCCGGGATGTATGTTTTAGGATATCCTCATGGTATAGACTTTTTGGCGGCCTCTGAAACTGGTGTTATAAATTTATGGTACTTAGTAGGCAGTGGTACGAGAGAAATCAATGTCTCATTCATTATGGCTTCGAATCACAGTGCCGATTTATGTGAAAGATTTTGTTTTTTTTTTTTAGGTATGATATTTATGCGAAATATTTTGTTTGTTGATTGCTTGATATCAAAACTGTATATGTGTTCACTTTGAGTGAGCCCAAATTTATTAAAAAAAAAAAATCAAAGAGTTCCACCCAGAATCGCTTTAATTTTGAAAACCCATAATTTCACACATGACTCATATTATGTGTGCGTTGCCGATATTCATAGTTTTTGGATGTTTGCTGAGTCTAATGGCCGACTGGCCGTGCAAAGTCCCTTATGTAGGTTCTTGAGAAGTTCTCATCTTATGAGACTGTCTAGGGGCCGCATTACATTTGGATCATATTACACTATAAAAATATTGTGTAAACACACAATGAATGTTAATAGTACTTTGATTAGTACACATTTGAGGACTACAAAAGCTCGTTTTATTCTCAAGAAAAATCTAGAAAATTATAGTTTGTTAGATCGTATGCTATTGTTTAAAAAATCAACTGTTTTCGGTTCAAATTTGAAAAAAAAAATGCATTTCAAAATCGAATATCAATTGTCGTAATTATAAATTATACCGTGAAATTGTTGATTTTATTTGGTATGACAAAATAAGAATCAAACTGTTTAATCAAAATCCTTGAAACGTGTTTTCTATTCAATTCTACAAATAACTCGCAGAACTCTGCAGTCTTCCCTTGTGTGAGGCTAATCTGCGGTCAAATGAGAACAACCACTGCAAATTGAAAACACGTAACCAGTGGCGTACATAAAAAGCTCTGGGTGGCCTGAAAACAATTAGATCGGAAGGCCGGAAAAAGGACGTAGGTATTTATTATATAAAAGCACTTGGGTTTATTTACTCGTGGATTTTGTGTCCCCAAAATATATCAAGCTTTTGTTTTTATTCTTTTTTTTTAGGTAACAAACAAAGTGTTTCTCTTTTATCCAACGCTGAAGGCGTGCGATTTAAGAGACGTGCGAGTATAATTATATTTTCATTTACATTGTATTTATTTCATCTTGTGTGTATATACTTTGTCCCTTTTTTTTTGTCTAACAGTAATTAACTCCAAGGCTTTGTATAATAAAGTTTACATACTTTAATTTTGGACAAGACTTTATGTTAATGTGGACAAGGTTCTTTGAGTCTAGGGCAGAGTTTCTCAATCTTTTACGGTCTAACGCTTCCTAAACGCTATTCAAAATTCAGATATATCAGCGAGTCTCTTATGTAATATTTTTCCATAATTTAAAAATATTTATGAAAAATTGAAAAACATTGTCGTGGCTTCCTCACTTTAATTTACTTCCCAAAGTACAAATTGTTTCCCAAAATACACATAATCTTATAATATAAAAGAAAGTCGGTTTAGTGCGAACACTTATAACTCGAGATCGGCTGAACAGATTCTTCCGATCTTTGATTTATTGGATTCTTCTCCGCTCTGGATGACAGAATAACTAATAAAAAGTGGAAAAAAACATAAGAAATAATAAAAAATATAATGTTAAAGTAAGCATGGAACGGATTTACTGAGAACAACGCTATCTATGAATAATTCTATAACAACAAATTTATTGTTTACCTGACAACCATTGACATTAAAATATTGGTACGCAGTATTTTGATAGAATTTCTTTCAAGCTTTCAGAAATAATTTGTTAACATTCAAACATATTATTTCAACGTATTTTTGTTTTAATTACAATTTTGAAATCAATGTTCACAGTAAGGACTATAGGACAACGTCTGTCGGGTAATCTAGTAAAATATATTATATTTTGAGTAAGTGGTTGAATGATTCACTAGACGAGAGTCTGTGCTGAGGCAATTCTAGTTAATGCTTAAAAATAGAATAGGTACCTAGCCAGTATAGATAAAGCTTCCAATTTGTTAATACATCCATTGGAAAATCCTCGATAACACACATCAGGCACGCACACAAAAGAGAAAACACAACAAAAAACACACGTTAACAATGTCTCTCCAGTATGTACACTTTACAATTATCATCCATCACCAATTATACGCATTAAAAAAGCCACATTAAGCCATTCCGCAACATATCCTCTGACCCAGAAGTCCCTAATTCGCCAATTCCAACAACTATAATACTTCGGATTCACAGGAAGTCGTGGCTCACAGTTTGGAAACCACTGGTCTAGGGCATTTTTTACTTTCTTTTTTAATCATTTTATTAATTGTATAAAGTTACTAGTTTTCGGAGAAGATCTGAATACTAATCATTTATTCCCCGTTATAAAAATAAGTAATGTGACACCAATGCTTTAAAGAATGAATACTTCTGTAATTTACTCCAGTGGTGGTCGGATAGTTGCATTCAGCGCAGAGGAAATCAATTTGATGTGGTATCAACCCACGTACAGACAGCCAGGAGCGTAGATGATCATCTAGCTACACAGTAAAATACCAAGGGACAGGATGTGTTAAATAAAACTATATCTTTACAAGGATGCGGCATTCGTGGCAACATCTTTTAAAATTAAAAAGCTCATAGTTGTGATTGAAATATATATATATATATATATATATATATATATATATATATATATATATATATATATATATATATATATATATATATATATATATATATATATATATATATATATATATATATATATAGTTTTTAGCGATGAGGAATATGATTATGACCTTTTTCGGGTACGTCACGTGGTGGTTTGCGATTTTCGCGAGCTTTCGGTGACTCTTGGGACACCATCTTCAGGCGAGTTCTAGTTGTTAACAACTTACATTAAAATTCATATATATATATATATATATATATATATATATGACTGAAAGTGATGACCTAAGATTTGTCACGAACTGCATGTGTAAAACATGCACCCCGATAGACAAAAAAGGTCATCAGCTTTTCACAGGAAGAATATTAAGATGTAAGTTTTACTCCATTTCACTGTGATCAGTTAGGCAGAGACTATGCTACTGCACTTGCATATGGGACGAGACTGTGCCCATCACCAGAATATGCGTTGGATTCGTCAAAAAGGTGTAGTGTTTCGACATTGTGCGCATGTGTCTCGTCAGGACCATCTCACAAAATGGCCGACACACATCGTGGAATCCGATGAAAGCGGGGAGCGCCGCATAACATGACTGAAAGTGATGACCTAAGATTTGTCACGAACTGCATGTGTAAAACATGCACCCCGATAGACAAAAAAGGTCATCAGCTTTTCACAGGAAGAATATTAAGATGTAAGTTTTACTCCATTTCACTGTGATCAGTTAGGCAGAGACTATGCTACTGCACTTGCATATGGGACGAGACTGTGCCCATCACCAGAATATGCGTTGGATTCGTCAAAAAGGTGTAGTGTTTCGACATTGTGCGCATGTGTCTCGTCAGGACCATCTCACAAAATGGCCGACACACATCGTGGAATCCGATGAAAGCGGGGAGCGCCGCATAACATGACTGAAAGTGATGACCTAAGATTTGTCACGAACTGCATGTGTAAAACATGCACCCCGATAGACAAAAAAGGTCATCAGCTTTTCACAGGAAGAATATTAAGATGTAAGTTTTACTCCATTTCACTGTGATCAGTTAGGCAGAGACTATGCTACTGCACTTGCATATGGGACGAGACTGTGCCCATCACCAGAATATGCGTTGGATTCGTCAAAAAGGTGTAGTGTTTCGACATTGTGCGCATGTGTCTCGTCAGGACCATCTCACAAAATGGCCGACACACATCGTGGAATCCGATGAAAGCGGGGAGCGCCGCATAACATGACTGAAAGTGATGACCTAAGATTTGTCACGAACTGCATGTGTAAAACATGCACCCCGATAGACAAAAAAGGTCATCAGCTTTTCACAGGAAGAATATTAAGATGTAAGTTTTACTCCATTTCACTGTGATCAGTTAGGCAGAGACTATGCTACTGCACTTGCATATGGGACGAGACTGTGCCCATCACCAGAATATGCGTTGGATTCGTCAAAAAGGTGTAGTGTTTCGACATTGTGCGCATGTGTCTCGTCAGGACCATCTCACAAAATGGCCGACACACATCGTGGAATCCGATGAAAGCGGGGAGCGCCGCATAACATGACTGAAAGTGATGACCTAAGATTTGTCACGAACTGCATGTGTAAAACATGCACCCCGATAGACAAAAAAGGTCATCAGCTTTTCACAGGAAGAATATTAAGATGTAAGTTTTACTCCATTTCACTGTGATCAGTTAGGCAGAGACTATGCTACTGCACTTGCATATGGGACGAGACTGTGCCCATCACCAGAATATGCGTTGGATTCGTCAAAAAGGTGTAGTGTTTCGACATTGTGCGCATGTGTCTCGTCAGGACCATCTCACAAAATGGCCGACACACATCGTGGAATCCGATGAAAGCGGGGAGCGCCGCATAACATGACTGAAAGTGATGACCTAAGATTTGTCACGAACTGCATGTGTAAAACATGCACCCCGATAGACAAAAAAGGTCATCAGCTTTTCACAGGAAGAATATTAAGATGTAAGTTTTACTCCATTTCACTGTGATCAGTTAGGCAGAGACTATGCTACTGCACTTGCATATGGGACGAGACTGTGCCCATCACCAGAATATGCGTTGGATTCGTCAAAAAGGTGTAGTGTTTCGACATTGTGCGCATGTGTCTCGTCAGGACCATCTCACAAAATGGCCGACACACATCGTGGAATCCGATGAAAGCGGGGAGCGCCGCATAACATGACTGAAAGTGATGACCTAAGATTTGTCACGAACTGCATGTGTAAAACATGCACCCCGATAGACAAAAAAGGTCATCAGCTTTTCACAGGAAGAATATTAAGATGTAAGTTTTACTCCATTTCACTGTGATCAGTTAGGCAGAGACTATGCTACTGCACTTGCATATGGGACGAGACTGTGCCCATCACCAGAATATGCGTTGGATTCGTCAAAAAGGTGTAGTGTTTCGACATTGTGCGCATGTGTCTCGTCAGGACCATCTCACAAAATGGCCGACACACATCGTGGAATCCGATGAAAGCGGGGAGCGCCGCATAACATGACTGAAAGTGATGACCTAAGATTTGTCACGAACTGCATGTGTAAAACATGCACCCCGATAGACAAAAAAGGTCATCAGCTTTTCACAGGAAGAATATTAAGATGTAAGTTTTACTCCATTTCACTGTGATCAGTTAGGCAGAGACTATGCTACTGCACTTGCATATGGGACGAGACTGTGCCCATCACCAGAATATGCGTTGGATTCGTCAAAAAGGTGTAGTGTTTCGACATTGTGCGCATGTGTCTCGTCAGGACCATCTCACAAAATGGCCGACACACATCGTGGAATCCGATGAAAGCGGGGAGCGCCGCATAACATGACTGAAAGTGATGACCTAAGATTTGTCACGAACTGCATGTGTAAAACATGCACCCCGATAGACAAAAAAGGTCATCAGCTTTTCACAGGAAGAATATTAAGATGTAAGTTTTACTCCATTTCACTGTGATCAGTTAGGCAGAGACTATGCTACTGCACTTGCATATGGGACGAGACTGTGCCCATCACCAGAATATGCGTTGGATTCGTCAAAAAGGTGTAGTGTTTCGACATTGTGCGCATGTGTCTCGTCAGGACCATCTCACAAAATGGCCGACACACATCGTGGAATCCGATGAAAGCGGGGAGCGCCGCATAACATGACTGAAAGTGATGACCTAAGATTTGTCACGAACTGCATGTGTAAAACATGCACCCCGATAGACAAAAAAGGTCATCAGCTTTTCACAGGAAGAATATTAAGATGTAAGTTTTACTCCATTTCACTGTGATCAGTTAGGCAGAGACTATGCTACTGCACTTGCATATGGGACGAGACTGTGCCCATCACCAGAATATGCGTTGGATTCGTCAAAAAGGTGTAGTGTTTCGACATTGTGCGCATGTGTCTCGTCAGGACCATCTCACAAAATGGCCGACACACATCGTGGAATCCGATGAAAGCGGGGAGCGCCGCATAACATGACTGAAAGTGATGACCTAAGATTTGTCACGAACTGCATGTGTAAAACATGCACCCCGATAGACAAAAAAGGTCATCAGCTTTTCACAGGAAGAATATTAAGATGTAAGTTTTACTCCATTTCACTGTGATCAGTTAGGCAGAGACTATGCTACTGCACTTGCATATGGGACGAGACTGTGCCCATCACCAGAATATGCGTTGGATTCGTCAAAAAGGTGTAGTGTTTCGACATTGTGCGCATGTGTCTCGTCAGGACCATCTCACAAAATGGCCGACACACATCGTGGAATCCGATGAAAGCGGGGAGCGCCGCATAACATGACTGAAAGTGATGACCTAAGATTTGTCACGAACTGCATGTGTAAAACATGCACCCCGATAGACAAAAAAGGTCATCAGCTTTTCACAGGAAGAATATTAAGATGTAAGTTTTACTCCATTTCACTGTGATCAGTTAGGCAGAGACTATGCTACTGCACTTGCATATGGGACGAGACTGTGCCCATCACCAGAATATGCGTTGGATTCGTCAAAAAGGTGTAGTGTTTCGACATTGTGCGCATGTGTCTCGTCAGGACCATCTCACAAAATGGCCGACACACATCGTGGAATCCGATGAAAGCGGGGAGCGCCGCATAACATGACTGAAAGTGATGACCTAAGATTTGTCACGAACTGCATGTGTAAAACATGCACCCCGATAGACAAAAAAGATTCCACGATGTGTGTCGGCCATTTTGTGAGATGGTCCTGACGAGACACATGCGCACAATGTCGAAACACTACACCTTTTTGACGAATCCAACGCATATTCTGGTGATGGGCACAGTCTCGTCCCATATGCAAGTGCAGTAGCATAGTCTCTGCCTAACTGATCACAGTGAAATGGAGTAAAACTTACATCTTAATATTCTTCCTGTGAAAAGCTGATGACCTTTTTTGTCTATCGGGGTGCATGTTTTACACATGCAGTTCGTGACAAATCTTAGGTCATCACTTTCAGTCATGTTATGCGGCGCTCCCCGCTTTCATCGGATTCCACGATGTGTGTCGGCCATTTTGTGAGATGGTCCTGACGAGACACATGCGCACAATGTCGAAACACTACACCTTTTTGACGAATCCAACGCATATTCTGGTGATGGGCACAGTCTCGTCCCATATGCAAGTGCAGTAGCATAGTCTCTGCCTAACTGATCACAGTGAAATGGAGTAAAACTTACATCTTAATATTCTTCCTGTGAAAAGCTGATGACCTTTTTTGTCTATCGGGGTGCATGTTTTACACATGCAGTTCGTGACAAATCTTAGGTCATCACTTTCAGTCATGTTATGCGGCGCTCCCCGCTTTCATCGGATTCCACGATGTGTGTCGGCCATTTTGTGAGATGGTCCTGACGAGACACATGCGCACAATGTCGAAACACTACACCTTTTTGACGAATCCAACGCATATTCTGGTGATGGGCACAGTCTCGTCCCATATGCAAGTGCAGTAGCATAGTCTCTGCCTAACTGATCACAGTGAAATGGAGTAAAACTTACATCTTAATATTCTTCCTGTGAAAAGCTGATGACCTTTTTTGTCTATCGGGGTGCATGTTTTACACATGCAGTTCGTGACAAATCTTAGGTCATCACTTTCAGTCATGTTATGCGGCGCTCCCCGCTTTCATCGGATTCCACGATGTGTGTCGGCCATTTTGTGAGATGGTCCTGACGAGACACATGCGCACAATGTCGAAACACTACACCTTTTTGACGAATCCAACGCATATTCTGGTGATGGGCACAGTCTCGTCCCATATGCAAGTGCAGTAGCATAGTCTCTGCCTAACTGATCACAGTGAAATGGAGTAAAACTTACATCTTAATATTCTTCCTGTGAAAAGCTGATGACCTTTTTTGTCTATCGGGGTGCATGTTTTACACATGCAGTTCGTGACAAATCTTAGGTCATCACTTTCAGTCATGTTATGCGGCGCTCCCCGCTTTCATCGGATTCCACGATGTGTGTCGGCCATTTTGTGAGATGGTCCTGACGAGACACATGCGCACAATGTCGAAACACTACACCTTTTTGACGAATCCAACGCATATTCTGGTGATGGGCACAGTCTCGTCCCATATGCAAGTGCAGTAGCATAGTCTCTGCCTAACTGATCACAGTGAAATGGAGTAAAACTTACATCTTAATATATATATATATATATATATATATATATATATATATATATATATATATATATGAATTTTACCATCTCACAAAATGGCCGACACACATCGTGGAATCCGATGAAAGCGGGGAGCGCCGCATAACATGACTGAAGAAAGTGATGATATATATAGAAGTTCAATTTCTCTCTCCTCTCTTTCTTGAGGGTCCATCCATCTATGGCGCTGCAACCCATTGTAGGTCTTAGCCTCCTCAAGCAGTCGTCGTTATTCAGCCCTGTCGACCACCCTGCGTCCCCAGTTCCTTACTCCCAGAGGCTTCAGATCTCTACTGACGCAATCGAACCATCTCAACCACGGTATGTCAATATTTGTTCTTCCTTCCCTTCATTCATGGGCCTATAGACTCGACGCAAGATTTTCCCCTCGAACACATCTAGCCGCTCCTCACCAAGCCATGTTTCGCAGGATTATGTAAGGACAGGTCTTATTAAGGTCTTATATGTAAAGTTGTCTTTGATTCCCTTCTAAGTTTGCAGCCGTTATTCTGCATTTAACCTCATCACAAATATCATTGGTATCAGCTACAAGTAGTATCAGTGTCAGTTTTCATGAGGGTCATGTGCCCCCAACTCTTAATACCAAACAACCCTGTAAGGCTATGTCCTAACTGAAAAGTGATCGCGCGACCATTCGATGAGCGATCATACAATGTTCTCAATTTGAAGGATCCGTCCGCGTTTGAATATATGAAACTCGTCGCGCATACTCGCGATTGCTTTCTTGTTAGGACACACGGTAAGTCAATTTCTGATTTTTTTTTTCACTATTCACACCATACACAATTACTTAGCCTCTGTTTCTTTAACTCAGAATGCTCGCTGTCAAAAATGAATTTCCAGGCTGGCTGATTATATTCTGGCAATGTGACCAAACTCGTGACTGTCTTATATCGGTACCTATACCTAAGTATGTTTTTTGTGTTAGAAGTTGCCGAATCAGCGATTTTTGCTCTCCTACATAGAAGTGTTGAAAAACAAAATAAAAAACAGTTCTAAGTTCTACTGCGAACAAAAGATGGGGGCATGTTTGAATAACGCCGAGAGTCTCTTTGAGCTCACGATTCTCCAGTCCGTAGTGAGATGATTATACGTAGAAGCGCAAATATTGCTTTTGTTTTACGACTAACTATTTCAGTTGAAATATCCGAACCCCCTTGAAAGCTGAAATCACATTCAATTCCTACACTACATACCTTCCGCTTACAAACACACACACGCTGCCAGCTTCTAATATTATTGTTCCTACCAGGAGGACTACGTAATGGTGATATGAAGTAATCCGCACTTAAAATAGAATCTCATTGAAGCTTTGCGATCTTACTAGCGTAGTCCTCTCCCTAGTCTCTCTAGTCGTAGAGGCTTTTTCAAAGTACAGTAGCTAGCCGTTATAAAGGGACCAGTCTTTGAGAGATGTTTTTTTCGTACCTATGGAAATCGTGCATTCTAGTGTTTGGTTTTCAATTTTTATGTGTTCACAAATACAATAATTTTGTATATTCATCAACATTATTTTATTATTGTGTAGTTTTAGACTATTTATATTTCATCGTACAATCATCCATTTACTTATAATACCTTTCTATGTATACTAGTTTTTGAAATGTGGGCGCCACGGGCACTCTTTAAAACACTTGGTTGATTGAACTCTTTATTGCAAACTTTATTTTTTTTCTGTCAAACACTAGTTGAGGTTATGGCCGTATTTAAGATTTATTTTTATTTATTTTGGGTTGGGATTTGAAGTCAAATAAGTAAAATGAGAGACACATTTTCTGGATGTTAAAGATCTTTGCACTCCTGTGAGACGCCAAGCTGAAGCAACGACATCACACGAATCACTGTCGCGTATCCCGGAAATATGGTCATAAAAAAGTGTAGAGAGTTGAATGAAAATTTTTGGAAAGAACCGGGAACAACCAGCTAAAAAAGTATGTAAAATTGTTTTTCTACACATAGAAAAAAGAGCACAGTGATATGACTGTCAAAGGACTTAGTAGAACAAAATTTCTTTTTAGTTGCGAGTGGCGCCATCTTCTGGTAAACGCAGGAACTAAAAGCTTTAATGATATCAGTCAGTCAGTGAGGCTTTTCATTTTTGTATCGCTATTTAAAACAACTTTCCTTACTGACCACTCACACGCTCCGGTTCCCGGTTAGTCGGTGCCGGCTACGAAGTATTTTTGGGCATGCATATACCGACATAATTTTTCATTCAAGTATAAAAATGAGTGGGCGTAAAAGTGTGATCAATTACAGTATACGCTAGATTGTAAGTAAAGAGGATTCCTTTCATGATTATTATAGATTTGAAATCAATTATATACATAATCCTCGTATCTATCTACTGCAAAGCAGTGATTCTAAGCCGTGCGCGCTCTGCGTCATACATAATCAGCCAAGCCTTCACGAATGGCTGGATGAAGAGCAGCTGCCAAGAAAATAACATCTACGGAAAAATGTTACAGGGAATTATTTTGAAATCTGTGTAACATAGCTAAAAAATTTAAGGTGCATTTTATATATTTACTTTCTCAATTGTTAAAAATAACCTGATCTGAACGATTCCAGAGAGATTTATCTTGAGAAAACTTATCTTGTTGATGTACATTGACGAGATGCCAATGGGACCCTTAACATCCCATTGGAATTTAATTACATTTTGTCAATTATTATTGCATATTCAACCCAATCCATACTCCCTTTAGGGGGCATAGAGAGGCAACAAGAGCTCTCCATTGCGCTCGATCTTGCGTAATGTTATGACTTTCTCAATGATTCAACAAAATCCTCATACATCTGCTTCTCTACCTCTTTGTTTGTTTCTTCATTGTACCCTGCATTTGTCAGTCAGTATAAAAGATCATGTCCCGTCCGTCCCGTCACTGCGTCCTTTTTAGTCAGTCTGAGTCTTTTTCAATATTCATCCAAATGTTCTTAACGCTTTCTGGAGCCACCCTGTCTAGACATTAGACAAGTGTCCAGCCTATTGCCACTCCAGCTTTGAAACACAATCCACCTTCTTATACTCTCTGGTGGTCTGTTTTCTTAAGTCAGAATTTTATTCTGACAAACACTTGTTGAGGTTATGGCCGTTTTAAGGTTTATTTTTATTTATTTTGGATTGGGATTTGAAGTCAAATAAGTAAAATGAGAGACACATCTTCTGGATGTTAAAGATCTTTGCACTCCTGTGAGACGCCAAGCTGAAGCGACGACATCACACGAATCACTGTCGAGTATCCTGGGAAATATGGTCATAAAAAAGTGTAGAGAGTAGAATGAAAATTCTTGAAAGAACCGGGAATAACCAGCTAAAAAAAAGCATCCCGTACAGAACAATTCACTATAGAAGTCTTCGAAAATTTACTTCGTAAACTTTTTCAAACGCATTTTCTATGGTGAGCAATATGGCGTTTGCTGTGGTGAATGCCAACGTCGGTTTGACCTGATATTCCACTCCAAGAATAAGAAAAAATCCTATAATGATACCTTCTAAGAATAATTAACTGGCAAAGTGGATATATAAATGTGTGACATGTTCTACTGAGATACAAACATCAGAATAATTTCTCTATGCTTTCTCATTGACATCATTTTCAAGTGTTCATACTTACGTCTTATGAGTTGGTTATTGAAAAATCGCAAGAGCTATAATTTCAGCATTGATGAGATCACCTGGATATATAAGTACTATGAATATGTATGCAGTGAGACAAAAGAGTGGTATTTGATTCCAGGTTTTTATTCGCAAAGTAAACACCAACTTTAGATTTTGTGACTGATCGACAAAATTTAAATAATATTGTTTTTTATGTAACCGCACCAAAAAACTATCCAAATGGGTTTCTACAGAATTCTATTTTAATAATATTCCTCGTTACTATGCCCACTGTTAAAAAATGATTTCGTTGAATAATATTCGATATATTACACAGAATCTTATCAAAGTTCTAAGGGTCTGTACACACACGCAACTTATCAAATTTCCATAGTACCTACGCTGTGGTTCGCTGGTTGGTAATGGTTATGAAACGTTGCATTGGTTACGTTGCCGCGCGTGTTCAGATGTGTACAGGCCTTAACTTTTTATATTGGAATGCTTAATGGCCAATTACACCATTAAACAGTTTTGTTTGTTTATTTTTATTTTTTTCACATATGAATCTGTAAGGTAGAGAATGTCTTGCGACCGTGTTCCTGCGTAATATGTTGTTTTGTTCTCTTATTCCCTTTCATTGTTTCATGATATTTAAATATTATTTTATTACTGCTTAATGTACCTATGTATTGTATTAATCATTATTATTATCGTTATTTTTTTATTTTGGACTCTTCCGAGTGCTCGCAAGGGCCAATGGAAATATTTTAAGATAAAGAAGAACTCAACTTTTTTTTTATTATTATAGACCTCCACCCTATGAAAGTGTTAATAATTAATCTATTTATCCAATCCAAATCCAAACTCCCTTTAGACCCCACTCAGGGGCATAGGGAGGCAACAAGAGCTCTCCATTGCGCTCGATCTTGCGCAACGTTAATGACCTCCTCCCACACCATGTCCAGATTCCTCAGCTCTGCCTCGAAGGAGCGGAACACAGTATGAGAGGGTCTTCCTTGTCTCCGGGACCCTGATGGGAGGAAGAACAGCGCTCTCCTCGGCCAACTGTCATTCGGCATCCTTGACACATGTCCCAGCCAAGTCCATCTCCTATTTATAAATCTATTTATAAACTTTGAAAAAAAACTTCACCTCTGACTGATTCATATCGCGTTTTTGTTGAGAGAAGTTGATTATAATTTAAGGTTTTTAATAGAAATTGTCATAAGAACACTTATAACGGGGCCTATGCGGCATATTATGCAACGGTCTTCGAACAAATCTATGGATGACATTGAGAAGAGGTCAAGGTTTTGCAAATCGTAAACTTTTTCAAATCTGTTTCCCGATAAAACACTCAATAAAAGGCCGTATTAACGTGTTACGTAACAACATTGGTTTTGGCTCTCGATTGGATATTTTATTTGGACAACTTCCAAACTTTAGCAAACCGTCGAAACCTAATAAATAGGTAAGTAGGTATCTATACCTACATTTATTTCCCATGGAAAATTTTAATATTGTCAAGGGAGACATTAATAACCTACTCACACGAAGGGACAATGTTATTTTACGGGAGAGAAAGGGGTCGTATTGACGGACTTTGTGTTGAGTTTCTTAAAACTGTTTTCGTGCTCCAACAAGATTGTTTCAAGGTCGACCCGTTTGGCGTGCGTTACTTACCTCTTAAAACGTCAGAAATATTAAATTGATAGAAATAATAGCCCAGAAAACTGATTTAATGACTTAATTATCGATTAACCCCGCCTTCCCAACTATTCGCAGTTGGCCAAAAACAAAAATGTATGTAGAGGTGCGAGATTTATGTTGTTTGAAAACATACTCACAGTTCTTGACAGTAAATTCTCACAACATATTTGGGGATAAGAACTTTAGGTACTTACCTTCTGTCATCATTTACGCTTCGACTAGAAATTACTGCATCACATGATGACAGGTGACCCCTAGATGATTAATACCTAAGCATACCTACCAAACTATATAATTTAAAAAACATGATCATATTTTGACTTTAAAGTTTGTCATTTTTGGTTCGTCTCTATAGTTCGTCACGTAGTGGCTTTGAAAACACATGAATGAATGAAAAGTGCTCGAGTGTTAGTGTGTTTGTGTACCCATACCTATAAGAGATAAGAATATGTTTGTTAGTGTGGTGTCGATGCAGACTGGACTGAGCCATTATACATCTTATCGGTCATTGTCGTATGTCAGTTGTTCATTTTGATGGTGTGTACCTGTACGTCATGTGTTGAGTGAGCTCTGGGGGCCCCTTCTTCTTCTTATTATTGTTCTTCGAATTACCGACACGATGGCTGGATTTGACCTCCGTCTATCATGCCCAACAACATCCAGCCGATGAGCGCTGATAAATTAGAAACATACTATCGCGACTTTATGCTTTGCTTTATGCTCAGAGTCACCATTACGCCTTCTAACCTCGCCTATAATTTTTATACTAAGCGCGTTATATAGTTTGCATAGGTAAAGGAGTATAACTTTGATCAGTCATTTGTTGTACATATTAATTGTACAATGTACATGAGTAGATTATACACGGTATAATGTTGTGATGAAGTACTTGGTAGCATAGTGGATCAGTCGATGGCTTTCGTATGCACGTATGAAAGTCGTGGGTACAAATCCTGGTGCCGACCATTTCCACTTTCACAACACAATCCTTTGAGTGCGCCCAGATTCATTAAAAAAAACATATGATTTAAAAAAATATAATACATTTTGTACAGATTTCATCTCCCGAAAACGAGAAAGACCCTCTCAGAATTTTTTTGAGGGATTTAGACTTTTGTGTGGGAGGAGGTCATAAACATTGCGCAAGATCGAAAGCAATAGAGAGTGATCATGTTGCCCCCTTATAAAAGGAGGTTCCGATTTGATATTAACAGACGACTCAATCTATGATTGACTATCATCCTTTATCTTAAAGAAGATGACCATTTGGTATTGTTTTATAAAAAAATAGCAGTATGTAAAGTTTCGATGTTTATAAAAATAAAGCTATAAAGTTTCAAAATATCGGAGATTGATGATAACATTATATTATTATTTTGGTTGGAAAACTTTCTCAATATTTTGCAACGATATTTCTGAACATAAAGCAAAAATGCAATTTTGTTATCAGCTTATTACTGAAAACAAAAACAAAATACATTATTTTGAAACTATGAAAATGCTTGCATTTTATTTTATCTATTTTGTAATTATTTAGAGTGAAATATGTATAGTCGTTCATACTTATGTTGCTTGTGAAAATTTGCTGCATACCGAAATGGATTTACCCAGTTACTTTTTACATGTAATAAAAAAATATATATATACGTAGGCACTTTAAAATGTTTGAATTTTGATTTTTTACATAAGAAGTGATATGTTCCAAATATGCTAAATAACATATTAAGAAATACTTTTGAACTATTCTCAGGAAAAAAAATCCTCAGATTGGCTGCAGTTGTTTATATAAGTCTGAAATCCAGATTTTATTCAATTTTAACAAAAAATGTGAATAACTTTTGAAGCACCCAATATTGCTGAACATAGGTACATGGGAACTAAATCGATAGGTTTGGAGGTTCTCTACCTTCCTGGGTTATCCACTACCTATGTTACATGCACACACACAATCTCTCTTTGAACCCCACTTAGGGGCATAGAGAGGCAACAAGAACTCTCCATTGAGCTCGATCTTACGCAATGCTTATGACCTCCCCCAACACCATGTCCAACTCCCTCAGCTCTGCCTCAAAGGAATGGAACAACCTATGTAACACAACCACTACATAATGTATAATAAGAAAAAATAACATGTACCTTGGTACCTAAGTACCTACTTATAATTATTCAATTAAATGTAGGTACGTAGCATCATTTTTTTTTTTACCCATCACGCCGTTTCCCGAAGGGGGTAAACTTCCACTCTTTCCTATCTAAACACAACTTTTTCGCTTCCTCCGCAAACGCATAGCATTCCGCATACATGCTCTTCTATTCCTTTTGCTCCTGACTTGGCCCTCCTCTAAGACGGCACCGATATGGTTGGACTATATCATACGAGTTGGACCTCGTCTGCGTGCACCCATTCTTTCAGATTTATATATATGAATCCAACGCATATTCTGGTGATGGGCACAGTCTCGTCCCATATGCAAGTGCAGTAGCATAGTCTCTGCCTAACTGATCACAGTGAAATGGAGTAAAACTTACATCTTAATATTCTTCCTGTGAAAAGCTGATGACCTTTTTTGTCTATCGAGGTGCATGTTTTACACATGCAGTTCGTGACAAATCTTAGGTCATCACTTTCAGTCATGTTATGCGGCGCTCCCCGCTTTCATCGGATTCCACGATGTGTGTCGGCCATTTTGTGAGATGGTCCTGACGAGACACATGCGCACAATGTCGAAACACTACACCTTTTTGACGAATCCAACGCATATTCTGGTGATGGGCACAGTCTCGTCCCATATGCAAGTGCAGTAGCATAGTCTCTGCCTAACTGATCACAGTGAAATGGAGTAAAACTTACATCTTAATATTCTTCCTGTGAAAAGCTGATGACCTTTTTTGTCTATCGAGGTGCATGTTTTACACATGCAGTTCGTGACAAATCTTAGGTCATCACTTTCAGTCATGTTATGCGGCGCTCCCCGCTTTCATCGGATTCCACGATGTGTGTCGGCCATTTTGTGAGATGGTCCTGACGAGACACATGCGCACAATGTCGAAACACTACACCTTTTTGACGAATCCAACGCATATTCTGGTGATGGGCACAGTCTCGTCCCATATGCAAGTGCAGTAGCATAGTCTCTGCCTAACTGATCACAGTGAAATGGAGTAAAACTTACATCTTAATATTCCTCCTGTGAAAAGCTGATGACCTTTTTTGTCTATCGAGGTGCATGTTTTACACATGCAGTTCGTGACAAATCTTAGGTCATCACTTTCAGTCATGTTATGCGGCGCTCCCCGCTTTCATCGGATTCCACGATGTGTGTCGGCCATTTTGTGAGATGGTCCTGACGAGACACATGCGCACAATGTCGAAACACTACACCTTTTTGACGAATCCAACGCATATTCTGGTGATGGGCACAGTCTCGTCCCATATGCAAGTGCAGTAGCATAGTCTCTGCCTAACTGATCACAGTGAAATGGAGTAAAACTTACATCTTAATATTCTTCCTGTGAAAAGCTGATGACCTTTTTTGTCTATCGAGGTGCATGTTTTACACATGCAGTTCGTGACAAATCTTAGGTCATCACTTTTCAGTCATGTTATGCGGCGCTCCCCGCTTTCATCGGATTCCACGATGTGTGTCGGCCATTTTGTGAGATGGTCCTGACGAGACACATGCGCACAATGTCGAAACACTACACCTTTTTGACGAATCCAACGCATATTCTGGTGATGGGCACAGTCTCGTCCCATATGCAAGTGCAGTAGCATAGTCTCTGCCTAACTGATCACAGTGAAATGGAGTAAAACTTACATCTTAATATTCCTCCTGTGAAAAGCTGATGACCTTTTTTGTCTATCGAGGTGCATGTTTTACACATGCAGTTCGTGACAAATCTTAGGTCATCACTTTCAGTCATGTTATGCGGCGCTCCCCGCTTTCATCGGATTCCACGATGTGTGTCGGCCATTTTGTGAGATGGTCCTGACGAGACACATGCGCACAATGTCGAAACACTACACCTTTTTGACGAATCCAACGCATATTCTGGTGATGGGCACAGTCTCGTCCCATATGCAAGTGCAGTAGCATAGTCTCTGCCTAATTGATCACAGTGAAATGGAGTAAAACTTACATCTTAATATTCTTCCTGTGAAAAGCTGATGACCTTTTTTGTCTATCGAGGTGCATGTTTTACACATGCAGTTCGTGACAAATCTTAGGTCATCACTTTTCAGTCATGTTATGCGGCGCTCCCCGCTTTCATCGGATTCCACGATGTGTGTCGGCCATTTTGTGAGATGGTCCTGACGAGACACATGCGCACAATGTCGAAACACTACACCTTTTTGACGAATCCAACGCATATTCTGGTGATGGGCACAGTCTCGTCCCATATGCAAGTGCAGTAGCATAGTCTCTGCCTAACTGATCACAGTGAAATGGAGTAAAACTTACATCTTAATATTCCTCCTGTGAAAAGCTGATGACCTTTTTTGTCTATCGAGGTGCATGTTTTACACATGCAGTTCGTGACAAATCTTAGGTCATCAGTCATGTTATGCGGCGCTCCCCGCTTTCATCGGATTCCACGATGTGTGTCGGCCATTTTGTGAGATGGTCCTGACGAGACACATGCGCACAATGTCGAAACACTACACCTTTTTGACGAATCCAACGCATATTCTGGTGATGGGCACAGTCTCGTCCCATATGCAAGTGCAGTAGCATAGTCTCTGCCTAACTGATCACAGTGAAATGGAGTAAAACTTACATCTTAATATTCTTCCTGTGAAAAGCTGATGACCTTTTCTCCTTTTCACACCTCCCATCTCTGCTAAATAGACTATCTAAATACACATACCTACTCATCCACTTGTTCCAAGTTCTCATCATTCACTTTCACACAACATTGCGTTCTTATAAAATGTTGTGTGAAAGTGAATGATGAGAACTTGGAACAAGTGGATGTGTAGGAGGTGTGAAAAACACAAATAATTATGGCAAAATGATTTGATCAATAGATCTGAATAACTGTCTAAAAAACACGCCACCGAAATAATTTGATTTTTTCCCCTCAGGGAGTATTGTATTTTCGCACGATATTCAAAACATTCCCGGCTGTCATACCTCGAAGCGGTTTCGCACAATAATTCACATAAATATGCTATGTTTGTGTGTTCTTGAACAAACTGATTCCGCCCATAATGGCTTATATTGTCCCCCTAAATCGAAACTATTCACTTACTCAGTATTTCCGGAGTGCAACACGGTCGACAATGTCATATTTTGAAAAATAGTTTAAATTTGGATAAGAAAAAGAATTTTGGATAAATTATTAAATAAATAATAAATACGTAAATGAATTTATATAAGTCTCTTGATGATATCTTTTCGAGTTAGACGAAAGCGCTCCTGATTCAATAAAAAAAAATGGTGAAAGAGCAACGAACTGTGTTTATTCAAATAAATTCATAATAATGGACTTTCACTTTGTAAATATACAAATTTTACAACAAATAAACTTGACCGGTTGTTCGAAACAACAATCAAAACTGTTTTCTTTATCTAACATCGCAACTCGTTGAAATATATTTTTTATGAAACAAAATGTTGGTATTGTTTATTGTATCTTATCATCCTTAGGCCCATTCGGACACTTGGAATCGTCATTTGAACATTATTTTTCAATTAAAAAAATAGAAAATAAGACGAAGAAGAAACAGCACAGTGGTTCGTGGTGGTTCGTCACGAACCGCGTACTGTGGAATTTTGATACGTTGCATTGGTTACGTTACCGCACGTGTTTAGATGTGTACAAGCCATAAAAAAAATATTCGTTGTATTTCTTACATCTGACATATTCTGACAATTGCCACCCATTCTTTTTTAGCGTCACTATGCCCGACACTCAATTCCAGATCTCCCAAACTTTTACCTACATCATTAAATTAACGATGTAGTTAGATATTGTGTAACTGGTTGATTGGAAGAAATTTCCAAAATAGCCCGACAATTTATAAAGAAACCAAATAGTGGTATGATTGAATGAAAATAAAAATGATTCAGGTAAGATTACAAATCATATTATGGATGGCTATAAAATAATTATTAACGATAACAGTTGATGTACTATTTTGCGGGGTAGGATCTACCCCCAAACTGGAATTTGTAATTAAGGCGTTTGTTGGTGTCCGTGGAGTATAATATTTCATACGCAAAATAGCTGTAACTTCTAATTTCGAAGAACACGCGTTTGTCTGAAGAAACTTTTAGAGGGTCTCGACATCTTGTAACGGAAAGGAAACGTCCGAAGCAACACTCAAAGTTTTGTACGAGACCACAGCGGTCACATTCCATCACGTTGGCCTGTGGAAATCTTTCAAAGATCGTGTTCAGCTTTTTGACAGATGTTGTTGTTTGAAGCACAGATTTTAATTCCAAGGACACGAGTTGATTATAAAAAGAGATTTTCTTAATCTATAACATAAAAAAGTCGGGTTAGTGCGAACACGTACCTATAACTCGAAATCGGCTGAACAGATTCTTCCGATGTTTGATTTATTGGATCCTTCTCCACTACGGATAACAGAATAACTTTTAAAAAGTTGAAAATGCTTAAGAATTGTTATAAAATATATTATAAAAGTTACTATTGAACGGATTTCCTGCAACGCCAACGCCATCCATGAAAAGTTCCATAACAACAAAACTATGTTTTGTCTACCTGAGAACCATTGACATTTAAAATATTCGTAAGAATTTTTTATGGAATATTTTTCGAGATTTCAGAAATATTTTTTTAACATTCAAACATATTTTTAACGTATTTTGTATAAATTACAAATTTGATCTCAATATTCGTAGTAAGGACTACAGTACAACGTCTGTTGGGAAAGCTAAATAATAATAAAAAATAGGTAATATTCTGCACAAAGGTGTCAGTACCTATAGCCGGTGGAACTTATTTCCTGAAGTAATTTTTATTATATCCAATTGATCACGTTCTTAACGTTGTCAACGTAAAGTGATCACACTAGAACAGTAGAAGACGGTCGTAAACCCGTAGTGGTTTGTTCCATTTAAAAATCGAACATCAGTAATGAGTTATTGTTATATACAGCCATTATTTGATGTTACGCATTCGTTAAAATGAACTTTCACTAGGTTAATTCACACTTATCCCGTACAATTTAAAAAAAGAGACATACCATAGATATTTTATCTTCACCTGGAGTTAAATAATATAAGGCAGTAACCACAACAGGTATAACAAGAACCCAGTTGTTACAAAAGTCATGTAGACATAAAATAACAGGTATCTGATCACAATCGTAAATACCTGTGAATAACAACGGGATTATGGTGTGACCAAAAATAACAGAAAGTTTTACAATAACAAGAGTGTGTGATACTATTTTGATGGGACTGCGGTTAGGGAAACATTATTTTCGTATCTATTTTATTTAGGGTTTGAAAAAAAGTCCTAAAAAGGTAGAGTTTATGGCCCGTTTAGCCATGTTTGGATAAAGTGTTTTGTTACGATACGTATTTGCGTAGGATCTATCCAAACAAAATATATCACACCCGCATCGAAATGCCTAAAAACAACTAAGCGCCGAGATGAAAATTTAACATTCGACCCACACGTATACTGTGCGATCAATAAGTTCCCCATTTTTTTAATGTTTATTTTATTGTTAGTTAGCCGATTTCTTGAATATTCAGACATATTGTATTTTTTTTTTCTTCCTCATTGACTAATTATACACTGTCTATAGATTATACATATGACAATATCAATATAGTTTTTTATATACTTACCTTTAAAAAATCTGAATACTGACCCATAGTTTATAGCTTTAAGTTAACATTGCACTTGGCTTTCATCATTATTTGATATTATTGTTTTAATTTTCTTATATTTTGTTTTTTTTTTTTGTTATTGCTTTCTCTTAAAATATAGAATTAAATGTGCCTATAGACACGTCCCAAAACAGGCTTTGCGTTGTGAGAGTGTATATTGTCATTATCATAATATCAATTGTTTTCTTTAAGAAATGTTAACAATGTTTGTTTTGGATTTAGGGGACTCCACTTAGGGGCATACGGAGGCAACAAGAGCTCTCAACTGCGCTCGATCTCGCGCAGCTACGATGACCTACTCCCACACCATATCCAAATCCGTCAGCTCTGTGATGAAAGAAAGGAATAGGGTATCAGAAGGTCTTCGTCGTCTTGAAGGTCCTGATAAGACCATTTACAGGGCTCTCCTCGTCCAACTGCCATTCATCATCTTAAACACATCTCCCAAACATGTCAATCTCCTCTCCGCAATGGGCCTGCGCAGTATGCGCCGACGTATTGCACAGTTCGTGGTGTAATCTTACAGCTTTATGCCCAATATTCTCCTTAGGCACTTCATTTCAAAGACGGAAAGATTTGTGCCTGGACTTTGGTCAGGTGCAAGGGTCATACCCAAAAGGATTGGTCAACGCATCAAACAGATTACATAAAAATATAACATACCTAGGTTTCCTAAATTTCTTCAAGGCAGTTTATCGATGCAAGTCACTATCAGTTAACAACTTTACAAGTGCTGGGGAAGTCAATTTAAATTCAATTTAATAATAATCTATTGTGCACGGATAGGTGAATTTTAGTATGAAGACATCTTGTTTTCCATGTTTGTATAATTTTAAGATGTGTATTGAATGGATGTGTGAGTTAAATTACATAAATCACTGGTAAACTGCAGACACTGGAAGGGCTTAATATTCCAATTAGCTGAAACTATTGTTGAATTCCAAGTATGTGAATTAAGGCCAGAAGGACGTATGTATGAAGGAGCAAATGAAAAATGAATGAAGCACAAATGTAATGTATGAATAGGAAAGTTTGTGAAACTTGGAAATCTTCATAGATAATATTTATACCATACTAGCTTTCATGTCCGATGAACTTCTATTGTCTGTATGTCATCCAATTGATAATTGTATTGAGAATGATTATTTAACATTAAAATTAGTTAATGTATTTGTGATAAGTTACTTTCGTAAAATTTAATTTTTTTTTTTATTGTATAACTTCAATCTATTACGGCACTGGTACTGTTTGAAGCTTAAGCGACGGCTTTTAAGCTTTCTTTTTTTTGTTTTTCTTCTCAAATAACATACATTCGATTGTAGAATATTGAAATAGTTAATTTAAAACCATATTGTAGTATATTTAAATAGTTAATTCAAAACCATATTACAGGTAAAAGAAATTCTTATAATTAAATTAAGACGTAGTTACAAAACGCGCCGTTGCCAAACTTGGTCCTACAGATCTATATAAATCTGTGTGTGCGCACGTATAGTAACAATTCCACGTGTAAGACTATTGATATTCATATACCTAATCTTAACTTATAGTATGTATATGGCATGCCTTATCCTTGAAACTTGTGATTAAGACCGCCCAGAACTATGTCCACGTTGCCAGATTTACCAGAAGTAAAAGTGGTTAAGAGGATCATTCCCTCTCTGTCACTCCTATGATTATGATAGTTCCGTCTCATAGGGCGTACCACACTTTCTTCCCATTGGAAAAATAATAACAAAATGGTTTCCAAAATTCTTTAATCAACTCCGGCTCTCATATCGATTGATATAGAAAATCTGATAGTAAGGAAAAGGGGGCATGTCCTCTCTCCGTGGAAGGGATGATTTCCTTCTAGGAGAAGGGTGTTGCCTTCGACATCATTCTGGCTCCGAAATTGGTAGTGATAACACGTAATAATTAATTCTGATATATTGTGAGAATTCGGAGTGAGTCCTTAGTTGACTATATCTCAGAATATTTAATCTTCAGTGTAACAAATATAAATAAGTATAATTATAACAATTATAAATAAATGTCAAGACTAACTAAATTAATAAAACCAGGAGACAAACATTACCACCTAATGGCGAACGTTGTTAACGTAAAGTGATCACACTAAGCCAGCCTTCGAAATAACAGTAGAAGACGGTCGTAAGCCCGTAGTGGTTTGTTCCATTTAAAAATCGAACATTAGTAATGATTTTTTTAGAGTCATTAGTTGTTATTTTTTCTTTAAGATCTAGTCCTGAAAAGGTCACAAGAATCTAAACATAATTAGAACGTTGTGCACAAACAAAGCCAATAGGCAATAAATTTGAGACATTAACAAAAATGGATATAGTCATATCCTGGCGCCAAATATATGATAGCAGTTGCATTATTTAAATTTGGTTGCTCTCTTGTTCTCAATAATTTCCAACTTTTATTTCTATTTTTCATTTTATTATTAAATTTCTACTTGTTGCATACATGAGATTTTTCGACATGTTGAACATGTTGAGAATTCTCATGATTAGGAGTTTCGGAGACAAACATTACCACCTAATGGCGAACGTTGTTAACGTAAAGTGATCACACTAAGCCAGCCTTCGAAATAACAGTAGAAGACGGTCGTAAGCCAGTAGTGGTTTGTTCCATTTAAAAATCGAACATTAGTAATGAATTTTTTAGAGTCATTAGTTGTTATTTTTTCTTAAAGATCTAGTCCTGAAAAGGTCACTAGAATCTAAACATAATTAGAACGTTGTGCACCAACAAAGCCAATAGGCAATAAATATGAGACATTAACAAAAATGGATATAGTCATATCCTGGTGCCAAATATATGATAGCAGTTGCATTATTTAAATTTGGTTGCTCTCTTGTTCTCAATAATTTCCAACTTTTAATAAAACCAGTGCCGA
The DNA here is from genome assembly GCA_963576905.1 of Mystacides longicornis. Taxonomy (NCBI): domain Eukaryota; kingdom Metazoa; phylum Arthropoda; class Insecta; order Trichoptera; family Leptoceridae; genus Mystacides; species Mystacides longicornis. Next base: position 30,001,264 of record OY756426.1, on the reverse strand, counting down.
GAATTGTTAATTAAAAATAAATAATCAAGTGAAATTGATTTCTATCTTCTATCACTATCTTCTTGCAATAAATAAATAGTGTTTGTTTTAAAATTAATAAATCTTTCTTTCACTCCGAACTCAACTGAGAAACAAAGAGTTGCTCCACTGAACTAGCCGGTGTAAGGAGCTCCACTGACCTGTGAATAGAGTTCAACTTAGAGGAAGAAGACGTTACAACCTAGAGGGAAGAATTACTACAAGTGTTTTACATACCTACTCGCATATAAATAAGAGATCGTAATTTCATACCACAACGAAGTGAAGATTAAAATTATTTTTTTCGTAAATCAAATATTATGAATAATTCTTAAACTTTTTGAACGCACGTTTAAAATATGTTTCTCCCATATTATCATCCATTTTATTAAATTTAGAAGTTTTGTATGAAATAATTTTGATCCGTCTGCTATTTTTAACTGATATGAAACATGGATATTATTATTATTAGGTATTATCCCACACTTTCTTCATTTCGTTCACAAAATCGTGAGAAAGGAACATTATCTTCTTCGTAGAGACCTACTCAAAGCTGTAACAATAGTTTTCTTGTAGCTATTTTCAATTCTGTTAGCAAAATAAAACTCCTTTGATTAGATTTTTTTTTATTTATATATCTACCTAATATGCTTATAATCTATCTAAGGCCAATTTTTTTAAAAACTGTCAGACAGAAAAATACAATGTGATTGAACAATTACTAATTAATGACTTATTTCAAAACATCCAAGGTCATCTACTTTTTATTCTATTCTGACATTGTCATTTGAACTCTTATATTGGATCATAATCGATAGCAAAAATATCTTCATAATTATTTTTTTATTTACCTACTTAGATCATCGATGTTTTGGGCAGAAGGTGCTTGATGATCCAAGTACAATTCGAAGTAAAAAGTCTTGAATAGCTCCATCACAAATTTTACTATTCAAACATTAACCGAGACTACCGTCTACATTATTTTCTGTAGTGTTTCAAACATGAGCCGTGGGGCTGCCGGTTAAGAAAAGCACCTCTGCTCTTTTTGCTGGTTTTTTCGATTATCCTGTAAGAGGCAGGAAATCAGATCGGGACAGTGAGGTTGACCACCTCACGTCTTTAAACCTCAACCGGTCAGAAAAGGCACCGCAAGCCTCGGACGCCTTCGAGCGCACTGAAGAACTCTTGGTGCCTCCCTATGCTCCTAAGTGGGGTTTAGGCCCCCTGCATTGCAGGTTGGTTGGGGGTCTGCGGCGGGCTTGATGTGTGTGGGCCGGCTTTTTGATTTGATTGCTTTAATCGAAGTAGAGGGTTGGTTTCGTACGGATTGGGTTTGCTGCGGATTTGTCTCCTTCGGGCTGGTATGCGGTGTGCGGAGGGCCTTAAAGGGAGAAGTGTGTATGTGTTCAAATATGAACAATAACGAAATACAAGATTGTTCACGTTTGAACAATAATTTATACAAAACTCTTTACTTTTTTTTTAAATCAAGGCACTTTCTATTCAAAACATGGGATTGACATTATTTCTTCGTGGAAGTTATTAGCTAGAAACTAACTAGGACATTAAGTCAAGGTTTCCAAAAGTAGTGACACCTAAAAAGGATAAGTGTTAATTTATTTATTAACTAGCTTTCCCCGCAGACGATGTCCTGTGATCTACGTAACTATGAATATTTAATTCGAACTTAAAAGAATGATAAAAATGACTTTTAAACAATGCCTTTCCGACCGATGCATCTGTTTTAAACCATATATTATTTTCCATACGAAATCTTTTTATCACACTAACTATTAAACAACTGATAGTTTGTTTCAAACGAAAATTTGATTTAAAATTAGATTAGTTCACTTTTCGTGTTTTAATTTATGAAAAATAACGCGCTTCAATGGTGACAAATTAGTAAAAAATTTGAAAAAAAAAAAAAAAATCTGCGTGCCAATATTTTTAATGTCAATGGTTTTCAAGTAAACAATAATTGTGATTTATAGATTTTTTGCATATCGACGTTGTTGTATCGGGGTTCGTTCCATAGTAATTTATATTTTATAATTTTTGCTATCTATTTTTCGATGTGTTATTAGTTATTCTGTTATCCGGAGTGAAGATGAATCTAATTAACCAAAAATGATAAAAATCTGTTCAACCGATCTCGAGTTACAATTGTTCGCACTAACCCGACATTCTTTTATATAATAGATCTTTCGGTGTGATGTTTTCAAAGACAACATCACACTATAATATCGCTCCTTTGTGAGGATCGAGGGTAAATGATACGCTAGTGGGTACTGATTTCATTGAATTTCTCGTTTTCCTTTGTGACTATACAATACGACTATTAGAACTCTCGCAATATATATTATTATATCGTGTAGATAAAGGCAGAAAGGGATGAAAAATAAATAATAATGTCGGCATAAAGTTGGGGGTATAAAAAGCAGTACGTAGGCACCCAGCGTGCGATATTATCAAGAGGCGATCTGATAGAACACCAAGGGACAAAAGGAAAAGATATATCGACATTAAATTGTATTTTCACTTGTTTGACCTTATGTGTGTACGCCGTTGAGAATGTTTTTACAGTTTGCGAATATTCAGCCTATAGGAATAAGGGTCTTTGTCTGTACTTACACAATCATGTGAAATGTATATTTTATGCTTATAAATTAGGCTATCTTTTAAATATATAACTTCAATTACTGCGTAAAATGTTGAAAAATATAAGAAAATAAGATTTTCTCTACCAAGCACCAAAACAACACATTTTTTTCATTTTCTCAGCTGAGTAGACCCCATGATGGTTCCTTAGACGAAGCCCCAAAGTCCCTCAGCAACTCTATATGTCGCTTTTTCGAATCCATTTCAAAAGGTATGATACAGTAAATATGTCTGTTGTAAGCTGGTGAGGACGTTTTGAAACTAAATTCGATTAGCAGAGTACCTAGATGGCGGGGGAAGGATAGTAACCTTGTCCGTTTTAAACTGTCTCTTATTATTGTCTCTTGGCTATGTTGAACTCAAATTTTCCCTGGACTAGCTCTTATAGAACCAACTATGTTAAAATAAATGAGAACAAATCGTGTCGGGTTATAAAATGATTTAATTTTTTAAACAATACAACAACACTACTTTATCGCCATGAAGAACGTGTATAATAATATTCTAGAACAAAACAATAAAACTTACAATGAAAAACAAATTCAAATTTAGAACAATAACTAATAATGATGAAATACAATGACATTTATCTAATTGAGTTAGCACCCACCTACCTATGAATTAAACAAACTATTAAAGTAGACAAAGGTTCAAATTTGAAAAAAAAAACCATTGAAAAATAGAACATCCGTTATAATAAACATAAATACGATAGAAAAGAGTGGAGGTCCGTTCTCACGGACTACCCCTTGAAACAAGACATGATGGAGGAAATAGGACTGGATCCTTAAGCCCCTCACTCACGATAACTATTAAATAAGTGACGAATCGAGTTGGACAACGTCCACCAGCCATTGATGATCCATATGAAGTGATGGAGGAATGGTATCACACGATTGAATTTTGGAGCAATGGATATCCGACTAGCCGTATCATCCATTTCGTTTTCTCCACTAACGATCCTTACGTGATTTGATCTCTACCTAGTACCTAATGTAGCGGCCATGTTTCACATGACGACATCATCCACCAATAGCGTTTCTCCATGATGTCGACACCCGGTAGCAGCGTGCCACATCGTACAAAACCGCTCAACTATCAGTCACAACACGTCTTCATAGAGTCAACACAGAACACGCACCATCCGTCTCGTGAAGCGCATCGCGTTGCGCCTCTTGGCGCCAGCTCATTAGTACATTCTGCACTCCTTTGTAACATGTTACTTCTGCAATAAACATCCCATCCACCCAACTTTCTATCACTGCACACAAACCACAACCCACACTACCTTCAAAACGATTTTAATAAATCGAATAACTCACTATAAAATTATTTTTGTTGGTACGTGGCAACACCTCCCCATGGCTAGACTCTAACGGCCGGTTTCATAAAAAATAAAGGAGACTTTAAACTCCCTTTAAAAAATAACGGGTTTCATAACAACAAAACGACATTTAAAACCGACTTTTAGCTAAAGTACCGTTGTTGATTATTATTTTTAGTTAAAGTCGACTTTAGGTAGTTCAAATTTTTACCACCGGAGTTCATAGAAAATTTCGTGGCGCTTTCTCTGTCACAAAGATTAACATTATGTATGCGGTGACACTGTGGACAAAAATGGCTAAAATAGTTCGAAAAACGGGAAGAATATTTTTGTTTACAGATTTCGATTACTAATTCATAAACCATAATAATTAAATAACACAAAAAACAGCACTTTGATGCTCTATTGAGAAATGAAATTGACAGATAAACAGAAATTCCGCGAAAATATTAGTAAACAACCTATGTTTTCCATAGATTTCCATGGTAACACTACCAACCTGCTACCAACTTTAAAATATTTTTTTTTGACATTTCAAATTTTAGCTGGAATATTTTTTTATGAAACGCGTCAGCTTAAAGGAGTCTTTAAATTATTTTAAAAGGAACTTTAAAACTGAAGTGTTCCTTTGAAGCTTTTTATGAAACCGGCTGTAAATTGGATTAAGTGTACCGCGCTATGGAAACACTCAATACAATTTTCCCAATAAAATTTAACGATAACGCCCGCACCCTATGTGAAACTATCATTTTTGATTTTGCCATAGAAATTTTTATTGCCCCATTATGAGGATGTTGGACCAATGTTAATAATGACCGGTCTTGAGTAACCGAGCGACCGCGGTCGCTTTAGTATAACGTGCACACGCTTTCAAATAATGTAGGTACATGGGTTTAGTTGGGGGAACGCGAACTAAAGTCCATTATAAAGTAGAAATTAATTAAAATCTAGGGTTGGCTATTTTTTTTTTTTTTTTTGAGGATTGTAAAACCAATTTACCGCCTAATGTCATTTGTTTCAAATTTGAAAAAGGCATAACATGTTTTTGTTCTTAGAAGTTCCTTTTGGTTATTGCGAAAAAAAGCATGATTGATAACATGTTTTTTTTTTAAATTGTCACTTATAAAAAATCGTTTATTTGAGAAACTTTGTAATAATAACAAAGAAAGAAAGTTCAACTTATAAGTGAAAAATGTTAATGGATAATAAGCCACTTCCTATTGATAATATTTAATAAGTAGCGTAAGTCAAATTTGAAGTTTAAAAGGCCTGATTTTTTTTCAGTAGTAGCCCAGCAGTACCTATAAGGTGTCCATGAGGTCTTTCCCTTCAGAAAAAAAGTAATGGATATTTGCCAAAGTGGGGAGGGTCATCGCTTGTACTTTATTGAATATTGTAGATTATTCAATAAATATTTATTTATTTATACGATATGGGGTTTCCATAATATTTAATAGAAAAATTTGACGTGCAAAGTTTACAATATCATAACCATCCTCTGTACCCAATATCCATTCTTATCTAGAATGCTGACTACATTTCTATAGTTCACCAACTAGATACCAAGTGGCTACATTGGTTTGGTATTTTTTTTTTTTTTTGGAAAAGACCTGGCAACCCTGATCCTCCTACAAGCCTGCGATTTGAGGACAAGACTATTTTTTTCTATCATTTTGTTTAGGCCTGCTGGGATTTTATTTCCACTGCACTATCCTTTTGGAAAGCCGATTGCCAGCTATCTCTTCAGTCTTTAGGTGTTCTGTTTCCCGTGGTAGTTGATTTCTAAAATCACTCTACTATATCCTGAATTCGCACATCCCTCCAGTTTCCTTATATCAGATTCGACCTGGAAAGGTTTTGCTGGAGATTTTTCCCAAGTATCTTCATCTCACTGATTCGAAAGATGTTTTATAGTACGGAATAAAGTTCGAAGTCTGTCTACTTTTTTTCCATAGCCATGGTGCAAAATTGTGATAGCACAATAGCGATAGCACAATAATAAAAGTTATTTGAGTCATCTGACTAAATACTGGTCCGTACAAACCTTTCTAGTGATCGGACACACAAAATATAGCCTTTCTGTTCCAATAACGACTTCACTGTCCATACATACAACTATGTACATATGTTAAATGATAGCAGGAATAGACCATTTACATTGGTAGCGAAACGGCTCAATATCCTATAGGATTCTAAAATATCAGTAATGACATTTATCTAAGAAATATGACGTTCAAAAGATTTAGCAACATATGTATAGCGCATTAGATTTAAAATACTTTTTCTATGTTTTAGAAAACTTTACCTTGAAATTACGATTTCAATTGAAGTTTTTGAATTTTATGAATATTCTGGCTATTTTTTATTGAATTAACTTTGCATGTTATTGAAAAAAAAACTATCCCTTAAAATATTCAACTGTTGTTGCGTCTCGAGGCAGGTTTGTATAGGTTCCAAAATTTCAGGAATCCATAGAAATAAAGCCAGTTAATAGAACGCCACTGCCATGGAAAATTTCAAAGAAATATTTTTTTACTAAAAACTCCTCCCAGTTCCTATACATACATACATACATACTCCCGTTAAGGTCCCCCACTCTACGCAAGCCAGTCCGGAGGAGACCAATCCGCGCGAACCCGACCCGCATGAACCGACCCCCCCAGTTCGATCAAAGCTACGCTACCCACGTCCTTAAACCTCAACTTGTCAGAAAAGGCACAAGAGCCTCGAGCGCAATGGAGAGCTCTTGATGCCTCCTTATGCTCCTGAGTGGGGCTTAGGCCTCCCACATTGTGGGATGGTTTGGGGGGGATCCGCTCAGTTCCTATACACATTAATAATTAGTTTTTCTTCCTCTTTAATTAAGCCTGCTGGCCTGTTACGTTGTCTTGGGAAGGAGAGTACCAACTATCCCTCCAGCGTTTAGGCGGTCGTCCTGGAGGTCTGCTTCCTTGTGGTATGTTTGGCTGGAAGAGATCCTGCGGGATAAGTCCGCCCTTTGATTCTCATGGATGAATTGTATCACGGCTGCATTTTTAGTAACAATAAAGAATTATTTATTTATTTTTTTATTTATGTTGACTCTGACGATTTTTGCGGCTCTTGTGTCTTCCATTCTTGAAGCGTGGTCGTTATAAAACCGTCTCTTCTGTCTTCCCCACATTACAACGTCCTTGACATCGCAGATCTTTCGGATCTCCGTGTTTCTGACTCTATCGCGAAGGGTTTTCCGGATATGTTTCTCAGAATCTTCACCTCACTCGTACGAAGGAGGTTCTTGGTTCGGACGGTATCGGCTCTGGATTCTATACCGTAGGTCATAATTGGACAGACGCATGTTTTGTAAAGTATATTCTGACCTTGCTGGGGATAAGGTTTATAGGAACTAATAACTGAAAAAATATACAAATTTGTTTCATATACTCGCATATTATTATTATGTAGCTTGTTGATGAAGAGTTTGAAACCGGGTGCTAAGTTCTACTCAATATTTTCGAGAGTGGTAGCCAGTAAATTAATAAAAGGTAATTGTAAAGTTTCTGCATATTCATTGCAATTATAGATATATAAACTACTGTGTTGTGAGTGAGTGCCGTACAAAGACATTTACTTAATCACTTGAAAAAATACCATCTTTCAAGCAACGTATACTTTCTATATCGGCCGTTTCAACTACTCAAACAAGAACTTCATTACATGAGAGAAAACGGATATAAAGAGGAGAAAACACAATATTATTATGTCTCATGGACTCACATAGCTTTCTACTGTGCTCGGACTTACAATAAGACGTATTGATGTCCAAATTAATCTCTTCTTTTGATGAGTTTCGTCTACATTGTCGTCGAGTAATTACATCATTATTTATCAAGTCTATAATATTGTTTCTTATAGTGTTCATATATTATGTACATCCTAAGATATTAAAAATCTCGTCCTGTTTAGTTATATAAGGTATTTTTTCTAGACAATTAAGTAATGCTGGATAATTTTTAAATAATATTTATATTATACTAGATTTCCCGACAGACGTTGTCCTGTGGACCCTTTAGTCCTAACTACAGGCGGCCCGTTCATTGTGCACTGCGCTTCCAGAAACAAAAATAAACTAATTAAATAATAACATTAAAATATTAATTCTAACGTCCATATTTCATTCTTATTCAAAGCTCAGACGGGATCAATGCGAGAATATAATAATTATATGCGCGCAATTTGGTTGACTTTGTATGAAGAATTTCTAAAACGCCCGAAACGGTGGAGTAAGAGTGGCAATTACGTATGCGAGAATGAGAGGGTACAGATGCAGGAGACAATAATTATTGTGTTGTTAGATTTTTTCAAAGATGGCGTCGCATGAATTTCATTCCATACTAACTTTAATATTATATTTTGTATTAATTCTTATCCATTTCCAACTTTTTATTAGTTATTCTGTTATCCGGAGTGGAGAAGAATCCAATAAATCATACATCGGAAGAATCTGTTGAGCCAATCTCGAGATACAAGTGTTCGCACTAACCCCACTTTCATTTATATAAGAGATTATAGTTACCACAAAATATGTTCGCTGATTCAAGCAAGCCCTGAAGGCCAAGATGTGTAATACCTACACTAGATTCATTGTCTAAACCCAAGAGGTAACGAGTTCAATTCCTGGTTGAGTCAGAATTTTTGCGTTTTTTACCTGAAGTTTGGACCATTCGAGATTGGACGGAACGAGTTTGACTAAAAAAGCTGGTTCTATTGATGCTTGTGTATAAAAACTAGGGTGTATTATTATGCAAAAGTCAATTAAAATGTCTCTCTTGAAAATAAGTATCAACAAAACATGTGTGAGGCAAATTTCGCGATAATGACAAAAATATAACCAAAGCTTTGCTCACAATATTATAAATGCGCTATTTTGAGAGCCTTTAGGAATAAAATTCGCAATACAGCCATCAGAGAGACCTGCAACACAGAGGGCATTGTTAGATGGGGCAGGACAAGAAGATGCTTCTACCGTCACCACGTGGCTGGAATGGGCGACAGCGGAATCCCAAACGTGGTGGTGAACGAAATCCCATCGCGCAGTCGCCAACCCTAGAGACCTCCAAAAAAAGGAAAGATAGCAGGAGTTCGGCATCCCAAAAGGAAACAGATCCTCAAAAACAGCTCAATAAGGATGGCGATCATGTCAATAAGAGAGGGGAAATGTAGCTTCGGTGGAAGAAATGTGTGCTTGTATAAAAATGAGTATAGAAGGAATGAGGAGCAGAGGAAGAATAGTGGAGCGGAAGTTTTTTTGACATCACTTTTACGTACATTTAAATAATCGTAACAGCAAAACAATGAAAAAAAACCTTCATAAGAAAAGGAAAGGGATAGCAAAAAATGTTTAATAAAGGGTGCGGCGTAGCAAATCTTCCAACCATCTTTTTTATTCAGGATTTTTTTTAAATAGGTAACTTTGAATACCTACCTATTTTCAACATGCTGTCAATCCTATTTCCTAGGATTCGAACATTGTGTCTTTTTTGGCACATCGAGACATTTCCACATGTGTGTTTCTTTCTTGCTTAGATGAATGAACTCAAATGTATAGTAATAAAGTTGTCACTAAAAACTGACGTGTGAAACAGTTGTATGCATTTAACAAAAACCTTATCATAAAATGCTATTGAGCCTATCAACGCTACTGTTCATCTTCACAAAAACCAAATAATTACTTCTGGAATCCTAAAAAATAGAACGAATAAAAACAAATACTCCTAACCGTATACGTACACTACAATAATCCTATAATTGCACACAAACACTGGGTAATTAAAACGACACACTTTAATTACTAGTAATTAACGATTTTGCATAGATTGTGGCTAAATTTAACCGTGCACTTACTTAGATTTGTCAAGTTAAACAATGCTAATAGGTAATTATAGTTTAGTTAAATACCAACATACTTGCAACTGACGAAATGTATCTGTTTTTGCCCTCATTAATAAAAATAAATATCTTAAACTTTTTCATAAGGCAAAAAGTTAACTACATTGTATTTATCTGTTTGATAAAAAGTTTTTTTTATACAAGTAGGTAATATTATCATTATATTTCGTGAATTTTGGATCTAGGTACCAAAAAAAGAAAATTCATATAAAATGACCTTTTCAGGTATAAAAAAAATATTATCAAAGTTAACTTTTCTTGAGGTATATGTGGATCAATTTACATTCTGGAGTTTTTTAAATAAATTCTAGATGATTCACCCTTATTAAACTTAATTCTATCGACATCTTTCACTGGTTTTAAAAGTTGTGTCGTAAATGAAAAAAAAAGTATCAGCATCGACTCTTGAACCCATGATTCATTCTACAAAAGTTGTCACATAAACTCTAGGAACCATTATTTTATTAATTAAGTAAATTTACCTTTTTCCAGCTCTTGGCTCAAAATATCCTGGTGTTACCAGTAACAACCTCTCCTTATCATTTTTTCCATCAATCGTATTGTCACCCATTTATGGTTCCTACCCCTAGCTAACCAAGATGAGTGTCAATAATAGTACAACATAACTTTCAATCGCAAGCACCGCTAAGAACTCAAGTCGCACCTCATTAAATTATTAAATTACTAGCTTATACCCGTCTTCCTTTACGTTTTTGATTCCGATTGTCAGGCTTGATCGGTAGGTAATTAAACAGGTTCTAGTCTAGCTTCACATTGCTTTGCAGACCTCTATAACTGACATAAGCACAGAAAAAGAAGAATGAAACTTTCACAATTTATAAAAAGAGAGAAGAATGACCCTTTTAATGTGTATTAAAATGTTGTATGAAGATCCTAAAAAATAGAGTTTTTTTAAATAGCTCTAAATATAGTAAAGTTAATGCAGCAAATTGTATTAAAGAACCTTCTCCGGCATTTTGCACGGCTCTGTGCAGATTCATATCTGACGTAGCATTTGTATTTTGAGCGTGATGCTATGACATACGGTAAAAAGTAAATAAAAAAAATTTCTGAATTATTATGTAGATAATTTCCCAATTTACCACGTAACTTTCTTAATTTTTTCTTTCATAATAACCTTCTACTGATAAAAGCCAATACGACAAAAAAAGAATTAGTGAAATCGGTTCAGCCGTTTAGGCGTGATGCAATGACATACGGTAAAAAGCAAATAAAAAAACATTTCTGAATTATTATGTAGATAAAAAGACTCTACCTCGCCGCGTATTATACAAATCTTTTAAATTGTGCTGTGTTGTTTGTTTTGTATTTTCTACAACAAGAAGAGCTGGCCAGCGGAAGAGGATCACCGGGAGTTAAAGGTTAGTCCAGTCATTCCAGATCCTTCTTTTTTCCAGCTGGTTACACCACCCTTCAGCACAGCATACCACCGCAATATACAGTCCACGAAGTTATTTATACCGCGCAACCCCATATCCATAAGACAAAGTCCACAGTACTTCAGTTGTCGTTTTGTGATTTGTAATCGAAATATTTTCCTGAACTGGTTACTTGAAACCGATTAACCAAAACCTTGTCCCCATAAGGACTGTCGAATGTCTTTAGAATACTTACCTAACCGTAGACCACCAAAGAGATGTAGAGAAAACTGGTAATTGGACCAGACTAATTCCTGAAAAGAACAGTTCCTAAATCTAGATATAGAGAGAAAAAAGATGATTGATAGAGAAACGCGAGGTACCTAACTAAAATGCCAAATATGACACCTCTTCTGACATCTCTTACTGCATTTCACGACAAACCTCATGACAAAAGTCTGCTTTCTCATTTTTCAGATTTTCAAAGACACGAATGGATACCGTTTGGAACTCAACCTGGCAAATGGCCACAGTATTTTTTTTAAACCGCGGCTGAAGTAGTAGACAAATATTTTGAAGTATAAAAGGCGTTAGTCAATGACAGCACCTTTAAATTGATTGAACGCTTGTTTGTCAAAACTGAATAAATTCCGTCATTGAGTACTGGTTCGTAAATTTTCAATTCCTATAAATAGTGAAGCGAATTCCAACCGATAAGTCATTCGATATTTCTTTCCTGACTGTCTCCATCCTGTTGGATAAGCGTCAATCAAAATGAAGACTTTTCTTTTCTATTTGTCGTTCGCTGCCGTCTTCATCGCCTTCACTGTAAGTTGAAAATATATTTTTATACGTCTACAAAGATAAATCTATTTTGCCTGTTACGTTTTCAGGAATGATTGACAAGTAATATAAAGTCAACGATCTTATATAGGTACGTTTATAGCAAATTAACATATTGCCAGAGCTGGAAAATAGAGTATATTTTCTCGATCGTTGAGCAATTGGTCACCAAGGAAATAATATCAATCATTGAATAAAATACAAAATCAATTAATCAATAATCCGTTTAAGACCCAACTACTTAAGGGGCGAAAAGAGGAAATATAATCAATATAAGCTTGCGTTCGATCCTGCGCCAAATCCCTCAGCTCTGCTTCAAAGAAACGGAACATGGTTTGAGAGGGTCTTCTCTTTTTCGCGACCCTGATGGGAGGACGAACAGCGCTCTCCTCTTATACCCAGAACAGCACAAAATAGCTCATTTTATAAATTTATGATAATCTGAATAATTTTAGAAAAAAATGAACAACTTAAAATGTAGCTTCGTATGTAGAAAATATGATTCTAGCTGTGAATTTAGAATGAATTCCATATCTCCAAAAGATGCATCCTTTTTACATATCCACCAAATAAAAAAATAATTTCTTGATATTTCGCAAATTGTTTATCGAGGAAAAATTGCCAGTTCGAAAGGATCATGGTCATTGCCGGCAAATGTTAACATATATTCTTAATAGATCTAATTTGTTACAGATTTGCTTGACAGATGAGCAGAAAGAAACCATCAAGAAGCACCATAGAGAATGTATGAACGAGACTGAAGTAGAAATGGAAAAGGTGAACATGATCCGCCACGGAAATTGGTCGAACAGTGACGAAGATCTCCAACTCTACATTTTCTGTATGTTCCGTAAGAGTGATCTAATTTCTGAAGATGGAGAGTTCAACAAAGACGTGGCCATGTCAAAGATACCAGAAGACGCTGATAGGGACGCCATTGAGGCTGCTATCGACGCTTGCATGCACGAGAAAGGAGACACTCCTCACAATTCAGCTTACCTCATGGCTAAATGTTACCACGAAAAGAAAACGGATCATGAGATGATTTAAAATGATCTTTGATCAGCTTTAATAAAGGTGGATGTGAACATACTTAGAACGTAAATTTTTACAGATCTGAATTTTTGGATATAGCAATACATTTGGATTTGATTACACCCGGTGTTTCTTTGAAGATCCCGATTATGACATTCTTTACTTTATTTGCTTCTTCAAGTAGAGCATGCCACCGTCATTATTTGTTTTTTCTATCTGTAAGTTCGTCCTTGGGTTCTTCTATGTTCTGCATTAACTGCGGGTTGCTATAGCAGTCTAGGCCAGTATCCTACAGAGACTATTTGATCGTTCTCACGTTCTCATTTTGTTCATAACTCCTTTAATATTAAATTAGAACAGGGCCAAGATCATAACTTCCTAGAATCAAATGATAAAACGTAAAGCGCCTCATAATGGGCGTAGAATGCTTTATGAAGGCAGTACCTATATTCAAATGGAAGGTGCAGCTGGAAATGGCGGGATGTAAATTGAGAATAGATTAATATTGTTTGTATTTAATAATAATAGGAAAAATTTTGTACTTACATATCAACATCAACATTTCAAATATGACGTATCCAATATCCATGTCATTAATTTAAAAGAAAATTTTGAAAAAGCGCTCGCTCATTCTTTGACAATGGAACCTCAATAATGTTCAAACTTATGATTTTAATAAGTTAAGATTGCGAGCACTGGTCGACCACTAGTAACAATTATTATTGATAATTATTTAATGTCACATACAATACATGGTAATCAGATAAAAGAATATTTACCCATATTATAATACAAGAGTGGTCTGTGTACTAGAGATAAGAGCAGCTAAGGCTGATGAATCCAAAAAATAATATCGATGGGAGTTTGACTTAGTCCCGTAGTGAGACAGTCGCAAAACATACACGGGTCGCATTGGCACTTAGTTACTAAAGAAATATCTGGCTGCAGACAGAAATGGCTGGAGAAAAATGGTCTACGACAGAGTGACCACGCAAAGCAAAATGACCACGACCCTCAGGAGTGAGGATGAGGACTATCAAAGTAAGATTACAATGATTCGAACCAATGGTTCCAAAATTGTAGCCATTGTTTTGGACAGTACGCCGCACTATGGACTGAACGTTCTAAAAAGTCGTTCAAAATTATTTTATGCATGTACGTCGCCTACAGCTACAAGCCTTTACTAGCCTCTCTCATTTTAATATCTTGTATTCATTTAATCGTGTCGATTATTTGTAACACCATATTTGAATCAATAAACTAAGTCATGATTTTACCTCGCGTTCATTCTATCCTCTAACAAACCTACTACAGTAAAACAGCATCTGAGCGCCCTGCTCTGCTGTTTGGTGTCAGAGCCAACCGGCTCCACCATACCCAGCGTGTGGAGTCCACGCTGGAAGGGAGTAGCATCAATACTCCAATTAGTTCTTCATCCTGGAAACAACCCCAGGACCCAAAGAACTACAATATAGTGTAAAATGATCATTCAAATCCATCCGTTAATATTAGGGTCAAAAAAATAATATTCGGGTAAATTCTTCAATATTGGCAACAAAACTTGCCAAAATATACACAATAAGAATCATGTATAGTCATGTAGATGAAATTATCAAAAATATTTATATAATTTTCACCCTTGGCCCTTGAGGTGGTCTTTTGATTACAAAACGGCGGTCTAAAAAATTATCTTATTATAATTATTATCAAAAATCTTGAATTTGTTACAGAGCTGTTTGACAGACGAACAGACGGAGGAGACTCAAACAGATAGAGTAAAGCTTAAACTAGGCGGACTTCTCTCTGGAGCAAAGGCGTTAAATGAAGATACCCTCCAAACTATACTCGGCGTCTTCCAAAACCTTGGACTTACAACTGAAGACGGAAAGTTCGACAAAGATAAAATCTTGAGTCTGATCCCCGAAACTCCCAACAAAGATGATATAAATGTTTATAAATAAAAATAACTTTGCAGTATTACATATATATATTTTTTTTTCCGAAATATATTTTCGATCGACTATGCGACCATCGTCAGCGGAGAGTTTATTAGACTAACAATTATTTTATTTTTTAAAAAAGGAATCTAACTAACATCTGGATAAAACACAAGACATTTAAACAAAGGGTCAAGATTTTCAATGGACAATTGATTTTTTAAGAGTTGGGTTACATAATATAATAATAGTGATACCAACAAAGATTTACGAACTAACACGTGTAACAGAAGAAGAGAAAAAAAAAAAAAATATACAAAATAATGAATTGTTAACTGACCATATTTGGGTTTGTTTGGTTCCAAATAAAATAATAACCTGATAAATTTATAAAAATGGTACAATACATTGATTTTAAAGGTTAAAATAGCACAAGTAATTTGAGTAATCAGGGGTGTTGGTGTGTAGGTGTTTGTATTGTGTTGGAGGTTCCAGGTGTACTTTTGTTTACAAAGAGTGTGAGTATGGGTGAAATTGTAGGAATTTGATTATTAACTAAATTGTCTCTATTTTTATGTATTTCTAATGTCTCTAGTGCGTTCATTCGGTGTCCTTTTTTGTTGTGGATATGTAGGTATTGTGTATTATTTACGTCTATGTGATGTCCGGTTTCTCTGCAGTGGTCTGCCATTTCTGAATTTATTGTTATGTTTTTTATTGCCTTGTGATGTTCATTTATTCTAGTATCAAATTGTCGTGCTGTTTGCCCCACGTACCCCATATTGCAATCTCTACAGTTAATTTTATAAATGCCCGATTTTTTATTAGTTTCTGTTTTTTGTTTGTGGTTGAATAGATGTTTTTTTAGTGAATTGTTGGTGTATAGTGCCGGTCTGAATATGTTTTTTGTGTATTTGGTAGTTATTTCGTTTGTAATGCGGTCTACGAAGAGTATCCTTCGCCAGTTTTGTTCATCTTTGTTTATGTCGTGAATTTTTGGGTAAACGTAATTGTGTATTGTTTTACTGAAGAGTTTTTTGTTGAGGAGTTGTAAAATTGTGTTGGTATGGTATCCGTTATTTGAAGCTTTATTTAAAATTGTGTGGAGTTCAGTGTTATAGTTAGTATTTGTGAGGGGTATGGATAGTAGTCTATGTATCATAGAATGAAAGCCTGCCATTTTGTGCGAGTGTGGGTGATGGGAGCTTGAGTGTATTATGGTATCTGTGTACGTAGGTTTTCTGTAAATTTTAAAAGTAAATTGGTTGTCTGTAATTGATATGGTGAGGTCGAGGTAGTTGAGTGATCCTTCTTCTTCTTTTTCCATGGTAAATTGTATGTTTTTATCTATCGTGTTCAAGAATGTTAGGAAGTGGTCCAGTTGTCTATATGTTCCCTCCCATGTACAAAATATGTCGTCTACGTACCTGTAGTAGTTGCTTATGTATTTAAGTGAAGTATGGTTTGAATTAAATAGTTTGTTTTCGAAATCGTCCATGTAGATATCTGCTAAAAGGGGAGAGAGAGGTGATCCCATCGGTAATCCGTCTATTTGTGTGTATATTTTGTTGTCAAATGTGAAATAGTTTTGCTTTATACATGTTGTCATTATGTCTATGGTTTGTGTTCTTATATTGTCATCTATGTTGAGGTCAGCTAGTAATTTATTCAATAATATTATCGTATCATTTATAGGTATATTTGTAAAAAGGTTTTTGACATCAAAGGACACAAGTATGCATTTTTTCGGTGGTTGAGTGTCGAATAGCTTTTTACTAAGTTCCATTGAATTTTTAACTGAGTATTTTGGTCTGAAAGCTGTTATGTTGGTAAAATAGTTATGAATGTATCGACTTAGTAAGTATGCCGGTGAATCAATACTGGCGGTAACAGGTCTAGCAGGGTTATTTTCTTTGTGAATTTTTATCGTAGCGTAGAGTTGAGGGGGCTGCGGGTTCATGGTGGTCAAATAATGTGTTTGAAGAAAGATGATATTGTGGATGCTATCAACACATGTTTGAATCAAATGGACGGGACGATTACTCCAGAATCAATAATCAAGATTGCCAAATGCTTTCTTGGAAAAACAAAAATATTTTTACCTCTTTTATCATTTTTAAGCAATAAGTATTCTGTATATTTATGTATCACGCTGAAACAATGTTTTCAATCGGCAAAGCTAAATTTTGTAACCATAGTTTTATTTTATTTTATTTAATAGTTTTCAAATATTCCTAAATAAAAATAATTGTAATAAATATTGTTATGAATAAATGAATAATTCACTAAATGTTTTCTCGTCAACTTTGTGATATTTATCCATTTTAAAGAGTTTGAAAATAAAAAAGATCTTTGCAATATCACTTATTTTGTTTTAATTTACCAAATTATTTTCAACCGCAAAGCGGTCATCCTCAGTGGCTGAGTGAGTTTTTCTCCATCCATCTCGTCCGGTCCTCCGCAGCCCTCTTCAGCTCCATGTAAGATGCGCAGCCCATATCCGCATAAAATTGTTCGAGGTACTCTCGACGCGGAAGCCCCCTAGCATTGGTACCCTCAGTAATGCCATCTATTATGGTGTGCAGGAGATTGTCGTGGCGTACTATGTGGCCTATCCATCTGGCCCGCCTCTCTGATAATGTTTTAACAAGGTGCCTCCCTTCTTCGATTCTGTCTAGAACCTCCTCATTCGTGATGTGGTCCGTCCAGGAAATACTGTATTTACTCACTCAGCCTCAGTATTCACTTACTCAATGAATATTTTACTCTAAAGTAGGCGCACTTATTTAGATGTCAATTCTATGTGGAAAATTCGTCAGATTCTTTTTAGGGTCATGTCGGTGAAACAATACCTGTTTTCTAAAGCCAATGCAGCTGAAACTCAAAATAACAGTGAATTTTTTTTGACAGATTGACATAGAAATAAGACATAAAAAATGCATCAGGTGTAACTCGGTTTAAATGCCAATCTTAAAATGTTATGATAATACTTCTTTATAAATAAGATCGACTTCAGAATGCTGGAAAAAGACATGTTCTTAACTTAAATAAGACTGACACATACATACATTCCCCCTTTAAGCCCTCCCCCGCACACCGCAAGCCAGCCCGGAGGAGATAAATACGCAGCAAACTCAGCCCGCACAAAACCAACCCTCTAGTTCGATTAAAGCAATCAAAGCAAAAAGCCGGCCCCACATAAATCAAGCCCACCGCAGATCCCCAGCATTAGACCAATGCAGGGGGCCTAACCCCACTCAGGGGCATGGGGAGGCACCAAGAGCTCTCCATTGCGCTCGAAGGCGTCCGAGGCTTATGGTGCCTTTTCTGACCGGTTGAGGTTTAGGGACGTGAGGTGCTCAACATCACGGTCCCGGTCTGATTTTTCGATTTCCTGCCTCTTACAGGATGCTCGAAGAACCAGCAAAAAGAGCAGAGGTGCTATTCTTAGCCTGACCACTGGATTTTATTTTTAACTTGAATAAATCTTACCACATCTGTAGATTTCGCATTAACCAGACATAGCCCACTGTGCGGCCATAATAAACGAAATTTAGTTTCCACTGAAAAGTTGAACGATCTTTTTTCTCTTAAATAGATAATATGCTAATATTGTATTTTTGTTGTTTTTTGTATTAGTTTTTTTTTTTAATTTATTAAGTCACTCCCTATTGGCAAGTGATTTTTTGTGAATATTAAAAAATCATAATTTTACTAGCGATATTTTTTTACCTACAGTTCAAATAAAAATATTTGAACAAGCGAATTAAATATTTTAATATCTACATAATGGTGAAATCAATTATACTTCTATAGATAAATACCACTCATTGTATTTTTAACAGCTGTCCACAATAGAAATGAAAAATAATATTTTAATGTTATCGGACGGTTTAATCTTGTTGATACATATCATGAGAAATATTTATAATTTCAGTAGTATAAAATGTCAGCGACTGTATCGAATTAAGTCAAATGATTTGATCTGTTAGTGAAGTAGTAACATATTCAATCAAAATGAAAATTCTGCTAGTTTTTCTTGGAGTTGTCTACTCAATACAGGTATGTATTACAGTTTTACTATTTACTTTTTTTATCTATATACCTATTAATATGTGTAGGAGTATGAAATTTCGCACACTTATAGTTTAAATAGAGAAGGGGGTGACGAATGCTGATGTTTTTTTTTTAATTATGTATAAAAATAGATTTAGGTAATCAATAAAAAAACACTTCGATGTATTTGACATTATTTGACACAGATCTTTTTTTATCTGTGGTCAAATTGAGAATAGGTAGATTTATATTTTTTGTATTAAACAACCATAGAAAAAACTTTGAACATGTCAACATTTCAAATTTGACGTATCCATGTCATTACTTTTGTAAGAAAATTGTGAAATAGCGCTCGCTCAGTCTTGACAAAGGAATCTTAATAATGTTCAAACTTATAATCTTATTAATTAGTTATGGTCGAATTTCGCGCACTGGTTATTTTGCACTAATTATTTTTAAACGTATGGCAAAATGTTTCAAAATGTAATTACTCATGGTATCCATATTTTAAATTATGTTCATACTTTATGATTGTGAGATAAAAATAAATCTCCGTTTGTAGCTTTATAATATTACTGTAACAGGATCGAGCCCGGTGAATGACTCTAGTTGCACCCTTGTGCCACTAAGTGGGGACAAAGGGAGTATTGATTGATTGATTGTTATGGGATTATTTTAATATTTGACGCTAGTTTCTGTCATATATTTTTAATAATTTTTTACCAGTGTGACCACCTACTTTGTTTTAGTATATCCTTCGCAAACGGTTTTTCATTTTACGGACTTTGCATATAATAGTCAAATAAATGTAAAAAAATAACATACTGTCAGTCTTCCGATGGTACTCAACTCAAGCCTCCATTATTATTTGCCTCCAACAACCCTGTTCTTTCTCTTTGTCCTTCATTCGCTCAAGAATTTACTCTGCTTCCTTCCTGACATCTTTCTCTCTCTGTACCCCTATTCTATGTTTCCGTGACATTTAAGCTGGCTTGAAGTAACAAAATTTTGTATGGAAACGTGTATACCTCTCCTACAGAACACTTCCGAAAGCTCCGCAGCCCATGTAAAATTCCCGTGAAAATCTCACATACGTTGCGATTCGGAATAGATGTATTGAAAATAATATTGAACAAGCCTAAATTTAACAATTTTATTTCTTTTATTTTATTTATCATCATCTCTCTTAGGTCTCTTGCAAGACACTTGCAATCGTCAATCTTTTTTTACAATAAATTCAATTTCAAACATACAGTGGCATCAAAACACATTACAGAATAAAACATTCAAAGAAATGACAAAGACTATTTACTTAATACCAGAAGAATGTAAAAGGTTTCTCTGGTATTTAATCAGCCATGATAATCATAGATTCTAGATGCACCTAAAAACTTGATTTTACTGTACTTAAGTAAGATTGGTTAAGAATAATTGATATTGTTCATATTTCAGGCAATATCCGAAGAGAATAGGGCGATTTTTTTGGACCACTCTAAAAAATGTCAAACATCTACTTCCGTTTCCGATTCGATCCTCGAGGCTGTCAGGAAAGGTGACTTTGATAAATATATCGATGATCCTCATGGGAAAGCATTCAGTTACTGTATGATGAAGATGGTTGGATTGATCGATAGTGATGGGAACTTCAAAAAAGACGCGGTCATCGCCATGGCTGAAGATTCTGAAAAACAAGGAGTTGGAGACGTTCTTGACAAGTGTTACAAGGAAGTTGGTAAATTGGACGAGTCAACCTCTTCTAGGTTCTGCAAATGTTATCACATGGTTTATCCAGACCATCTTATACTTTAAATACTATGTCTACCAGATCATTTACAGCCAGCATTTCTTATAGATGACCAAAAACGATATTAAAGGCAACATTTTATATAATATTATATCATTTAAGGTGTTAAAAATATATAATCAATCAAAATAATCAATAAAATAGTGAGCATTTAAAAAACGCATTGTGTATACATTCGATTATACTTCCTATGTTTCTGAACATCATAGAAACGCCCTTGAAACAGAACTAAAGGCTTTGCACATAGTTGGGACATAAGTCAATGATTTTGTGCAATATCGATCGCAGTGGAGGCTACCCTCGTCCCATGTATGGTCAAAAAGAAAAAATGCAATAAAGTGTATGTACCTACCTTGTAAGCCTAGATGTCCGAGGCGACAGACTGATTATAAAGAGGTCCTGATAATAAATGGTATTTAAGTACACAAAAGCAAGTAAACAAGTTGACACGGCATGGCATGTAGAATGTAAATTTAAAGTTAACAGATCTAACACTTTTTTTTATTTCTTTAATTGTATACAGGCAGCTTTTTATAAATTTACAATATTCAATACAATAATAGCATTTTTACATCGCCTATGTGTATCCCAATTTTTCAATTTTATTCACACTATTAATAATAATCTATATAATATTTGCCTTGAACACTGACTCACTGACTGACTGACTGACTGCCTGACTGACTGACTGACTGCCTGACTGACTGACTGACTGATGTCATTAACGCCGCTAGATGGCGCGCCACTCGCAACTAAAGACAAATAATAATATTGTTCTTCTAATACAATATGGCTGACAGCAGTGACAACTGACAGTAACATAATATTATTTTTATTATGCCTGGTGGCTGAGCACTTTATTTAAAGGTCTTGACGTAGAGAAAAACAATTTTTTGGGTTATTAAAAAACTCACATGCGAAGTCAGCGATAAGAAAGCAAAGTGTACCAAATTAGGAAACTTTTACGCACAGCGGGACTTCATAGTAAGTGATGAAAAGCCTTATTAATGCCATGAGTGCAATAAAAAGTTTGCGGTTTCAAGTAATTTAAGAATGACATGCGAACTGATAGCGGAGAAAAGCCATACGAATGCAATAATTGCAATAAAAAGTTCAATCAATAAAATAATTTAATGACATGCTAAAAGCTATTTGAATGGTAAGTTTGCAATAAAAAGTTTAATTTCGTTTTTAAGTTTGCATAAATATTTCAATCAACCGTGTGCTGTAAACTATCACTTGCGAATTCGGCCAAAAAATTGACAAATCAGGAAACTTTTACGCACAGCCGGATTCGCTTTACAAATGCAATGTGTGCAATAAAAAGTTTGTGAACTCATAGCGGAGAAAAGCCATACGAATGCAACCATTGCGATAAAAAGTTTAATCAATCAAATGATAAAATAATGATAAAAGCCATTTAAATGCATATTTTGTTAGAAAAAGTTCAAAATTTGTTTAAAGTCTGACATATGAATTCGGCCAAAAGCATAGTTTGTATGAAAAAGTTTACCAAATCAGATCTTTTTTAAATCACAGACGCGATTTCATTGCCAAGAAAACTCTTACTAATGCAATGTGTGTAATAAAAATTTTTTTTTTGCATTTTTATAAATAGTTATAGTATCATGAATAGTTATAACCTATCATCGAGTGCTTTACAGTCACACAAATGAATTCGGCCATAAGAAAACAAAGTTTCCATGAAAAAGTTTACCAAATCACGAATCTTTAATCCACACACACGAGATCATACCGGAGAAAAACCATACGAATGCCATGTTTTCAATAAAAAGTTTACACACCTAGAGTAATTTTTCAAAGATTTTCATGTGAATTTTTAGCGTTGAAAAGCCATTCATATGCAACGTTTGTTATAAAAAGTAGAAGTTTTTTAAAATTTTCATTGAGTTCTATTATCAAGTGGTTTAAAGGCTGACATATGAAAATTTGCATGAAAATTTTACTAAATCTTAAATTTATCCCATAGACACGATATCATAGCAGAGAAAAAGCCTTGCTAATGCAATGTTTGAAATAAAAATTTTGAACACTAGCGCAGAAAAGCCATACGAATGCAACCATTGCGATAAAAAGTTTAATCAATCAAATGATAAATCATGATAAAAGCCATTTAAATACAAAGTTTCCATGAAAAAGTGTACCAAATCACGAATCTTTAATCCACACACATGAGATCATAGCGGAGAAAAACCATACGAATGTCATGTTTTCAATAAAAAGTTTACACACCTAGAGTAATTTTTTAAAGATTTTCATGTGAATTCATAACGTTGAAAAGCCATACATACCTATGTAAAGTTTGTTATAAAAAGTTCACGTTGTTTTTTGAGTTTTCATGAAGAATTCAATTAATCAAGTGTTTTAAAGTCTCATATAAGAATTCGGGAATACGAATGCAAAGTTAACGTGAAAAAGTTTAATCAATCAAATCGGTAAATACCCACATGCCAAAAGCTATTTGAATGTACAGTTTGTAATTAAAAGTTTAAGTTGTAGGTATTTGAGTTTTCATAAAGAGTCGAATCAACCAAGTATTTTGAAGTCTCACATGTGAATGCTCACAGCTATGCTATGAGAAAGTAAAGTTTGCATAAAAAAGGCCATAGGTGGGCGCCACGGGCGCCTTTAAAAAACTAGTTATTAAATAATAGTCTTAACACTTTTATATCACATCACTTTTTAAATTAAGAACTATTAAGGGGGAATGAGGGGTGGGGATCGAAGGATGAAAAAAGGGTAGGGAAGGAAGGAGGGCTAGGAGATTATCTGGTAGTTATGTCTGTAACGGTTCGTCAGTCAGTTTGTCATAAGTGGTCTAGTATCGTATCGGATGGTCTGTACTAAACAGTCTATCTCGTCCGCAAGTCATGCCGATACACCATGAACTCTCACGAGGTCCACCTTGGAATATTCCCTGAGTAGACCTTACCACAAACTTTTTCCTGAATTTCTTAACAGAACTACTGATGCAATATTTGTACTGATATTGTATACCTACTATACTTGAACATTACCGTATGGAGAAATAAATACGACATGTTGAAACAAAGTAAAGATAAGATTTATAATACGAACAATAGAAAAGTGGTAGGTACAATAAATAGAGAGGATCTACGGAGAGTTTTTATAGTTACTGTTGCGATCAACAACTACTGTTATCTCCGCAGAAACCAGCTGATAGGTGTTGTAGGTACCTTTGTTTGTGGCGGTCAACAAAAATATAAAAATTCTTTGCAATGCTGGGATATTGGAGTAAAGTTTTGGGTCATTTACAATGCGAATTAAAAAGGTCTTCCCAATCCCTGAAATACTTGAGTGCGAGAGGGTATTTTGGTCATATTGGTACCTATCTAATGATCGTTATTGTATAGTCATTGTTCAATTGTATGCATTAATACTTCTTATCCTTATTTCTTCTTCTTCTTCAAGTGCCCTGTCGGGTCTCCCCAACGTTGGCGATCACTTCGGCGAATCTTTCTCTATCCTGCGCCGTCTGGAACAGCTCCTCCACACTTCGGATGCCGGTCCAGTCTCTAATGTTGCGCAGCCATGATGTTTGTCTCCGGCCAGGTCCTCGGCGTCCCTCAATTTTGCCCTTCAATATCAGGTGCAGGAGATGGTATTTTTCCCCTCGCAGTACATGACCCAAGTATGAGATCTTGCGAACCTTGATAGTTGACAGCAACTCTCTGTCCATTCCAGCTCGCCTTAGGACTTCGGCATTTGTTATCATGTCTGTCCAGGGTATTTTGAACATCCTGCGATGGATTCCTTATTTAAGGCCTAAAAATGGCCTGACTAAATTTAGGGATCCGACATACCACCATTAATGCGTTGACCGATGAGGATGACAAAGTCCAGAGTACCTGCATCTGCAACACGTACATCTTATAATGCACTGTTCCTTCTATGAGGAACATAAAAAGGCTGCTATGGATAGGCAGTGGAGAGAAAGGGTAGCAACCAATCTTAGGATTGTGACCAGAGAAGCAGAACTATTATTTTAAGAGATGTTCTTTGTTTCTTCTCTTAGTAGTGCCCTGTCAGGTCCCCTGGACGACGGCGATCGCCGTAGCGGAAGCCTTGCGTCCGAAATACTGCCGTCCTTTCCGCAACCACGAAGTCTTTTTCTGCTAGCCCCTCGATTTCCCTTTATTTTATCCCAGCATTATTATCTACTTCAGTAGTAATAAGTGTTCTTAAAACTAAATATATTACCCTATCTGCTCAGGGAATGCTGAGCATTTTAAAGCTAAAGTAGATTTATGGTGTTCACATATATGGCCCAATTTAACCTTAGACTAATCCAATCCGAATTGCCCTTACGCGCCACTTAGGGGAGATCGCGCTCGATCTTGCGTAATGTTTGTGACCTCCTCCCACACCATGTCCAGATCTCTCATCTCTGCTTTGAAGGAGCGAAACACAGTATGATAGGGTCTACATCGTCTTCGGGACCCTGATGGGAGGAATAACGGCGCTCTCATTCGGCATCCCACGATATGTCCCAGTCAAGTCCATCTTCTCTCCATAATTATTGTAGAAGTGACGGGCTTACACTGTTTGCGCCCCCAGCCCACCGGCGTATAGTGTCGTTCACCAACCTTTACCTATGACTAAAATATTTTTAATAAGAATTCAACGGTAATTTTGAACTTTTTAATGTTAGCTTATTGAGAATAAATAAACAATAATTAACCCAAATTTATTCTATAAAATCAAGAAATTATTTATTCCCGTGGGAAAATACTAAAAAGGTTAAAGATATAAAAAAAATTATAAGTAAACAAATTCATTACAAACAATGGTCAGACATGGTGGAAAAAAGAATTAATTACATTGTTATTTACCCTTTTGAAATATTATCATGATTCATCCTGAAATAACGTAAACCATTTAATTTGATTAACGTTTCGGTTATTTGATTAGATTTTCATGATATTCAAACCTAATTGGATGTTAATCATACATGATTACCTACCTTTATTAAAGTAATGGTCTTCATATATAGCACTAATGGATAAGTCTGAAATGGCATGTGTTTTATAACGATTGATGGAGTTACATAGTGATAAAAAAAGAATGAAATTATTAATAACATACCTTTTTTGGTCATTTTATATTGTGTTTCTTTCTCAGGTATGTGTAAGATTTTTGAAAAAGTTTCTGATCTACATTTTTTTTTTGTATTCTTTTTATATATATTTGTTTCTCAGTGTGAAATTTTCTCCACTTTTTTATTTTTAACGCGTTTTCTTGTTTGTATATAAATTTTGCAACAGAATTTTAACATACCTACCTACTTCTGAAACTATTAGACATACGAAAATGAAACATATTTATTTCAGACATAATTAATTCTTTTAAAACTAGGTCTTCTATACAAAAGTGAATAGAATTTAGAAAAGACTTTAAATTTGCTTACTCATTTTCATAATAATATAAAAAAAACATTAATGAAGTATCTTCTTCTTCTTCTCCCGGGCAATTATTATTCCTACGGCCTGATGGTGGGGTCTGCCTTTTGTACTTTACGCCGCCACTCAGCTCTGTCTTATGAATCCTCGGGGGTAGCTCCACAACTCCTCATATCTTGACTTACAACTTCACGCCATCTTCGTTTGAGTCACCCTCGTGACCTCCTACAAGGGATCTCAAGAGCTTGGGCCCTGTTGCCAATATATTCTGGCGGTCTCCTGCTCACATGCCCGTACCATCGCAATCTACTCTCTTGGATCTTTTCTGATACGTCACGCACACCTAGACTTCCACGTATTTCACCTCGGCCGTTTGAATGGCACGGAAATATGTAACGGTTTCCGTCTTTCAGGTTTCCGACCCAAATGTGAGAACTGGGCGTACGACAATGTTATAAATCAGGCCTCTCAATTTGACTGGCATCTTGCTGTATAATATTTGGAAGTATAATAATTAAAAAGAAGTAAAACAAAAGAATTGTCATATAATTAATTATACTAGGCTTGCTTTGTTTCTTGGATTTCTGTTAAACGACATAGCTATTTAGCCGACATCGGTAGTCTAGTTGTACTAGCGTGGACTTCAGATCCAAAGTCCCGGGTTCGATTCCCACTTTTTTCACTTTTTTCAAAACTTTCACAGTTTTTTCACTTGAAATTTCTACCCGGGGTTGGCCTTTCTCAGATTGGACGGGACCGGTTAACTGGAAAAAATTGCCTCAGGCAATAAGTTCCGCCGGCTATACTGACACTTTGTATAGAAAAGTGTTATATTATATTATTATTATTAGATATATTATTATGTCTTTGTTAAATAAAAAAGATGAGTAGGTACATACTAACAAAGTATAAAACCAGATTTTTTTCATGATGAATAATAACATAATCTTCACGACATTGATAGTATCTATTTTATAAAAAATCTCGTGTTAGGATATGTATTGTTGTTGCGATCTTTGAATCTCTTCCTTAGTGTTCGTTTACATCGAACGAATGTACAGCCAGAAATAGAAATATAGCACACTTTCTGTATCGTTGATATTGACTCCAAGGGAAGAATAATGAGCAAGGACTAATCATTAATGGGACATATAACGCGCCCTTTGGTATCAAATATACAACGAATCCACGCTCGTACAGAAAGTATGCTGTACTACTTGCTCTGGATCTATGTTCGTTTGGTGCAACCGAATCCATAGGGTCTGTACACATCTGAATACGCGCGGTAACGTAACCAATGCATCGTTGGGTAGCCGGTAAATTCATCTCAGGTATAATTCATCGTGGGTACAATTCATCGCGAACAATTCACCTCCCCGGGTGGTAGCACGGTAATACTCCAGCGTATGTCAAAATCGCCGCCATCTTTAATTTGTAGGAGTGACTAAACTGAAGCTTTACCTTATTTTTAGGTCATAAACAATTTGCCCATCACGCCGTGTCCCGTAAGGGGTAGGCAGAGAGAACGGACCTCCACTCTTTTCTATCCAAGCATACTTCTTTCGCTTCTTCCACCGACATAACATTTCCCATACACCCTCTCCTATTTCTCTTACTTCTTACCTGGCCTTCCTTGAGGACGGAATCAATGTGTTCGATCCACGTCATTCTCGTATACAGACAGACCTTTGGAGTGCAATGCTAGAATACCCAAATTGTTTATGTGTTGTGTAATGCTAACAGAAACAAGTCAGTGCGAACTGTTTTTCATTGGCTTCAACTTTACTTTATGGAATCTATTTTAATCCCTGAGTCAAACATAAATTTAAAATGCCCATTTCACTAATAACAAGTTAGTGTTTCAATTATGTTTAAATAAAGATAAATGAATGATTTCAGGGTCTCTCAGATCAAATAAAAAACATCATGACCGGCATATCAAGCGTATGTGCCGATGAAAAAAATGTCACAGAAGAAATTTACGAATCACTCAAAACGGGTGATTTATCCTCAAACGATTCTTCAGTGAAGGAGTTCGCATTCTGCATGTTGAGGAAAATGTCTATCGTCGACCATGACGGGAATTTTGACAGCGACATAGCTGTGATGACTGCAGACCCTGATGATAAGGAGAAGGTTGGTAAAACGATGAACCAATGCGAAAAAGACGTAAAAGGTGTCAACAATGAAACTGCGTTGGAGTTTATCAGGTGTTTTACCAAAGCTATGCCTGGACTTATGGAATTCTGAATATTTTTAATTTGTTAAATTTACAGTTACTCAACATCATTATTAGGATCCGACAACCTCAAGTGGAGGGTTAAAAGTAAATAAAAATAAAAAATGAGTAAAGTAAGCTTATAAGTTTTTCTAATAATGATTGAAATATTTCACAAACTATAAAAGATAAGAATCATCATTTTTTTACATTTATTAATACCTTAATTTCCGTGTATGTCACCGGTACCCGACATAATCAATAGTCCCATGCACTATTTTCCTAGAAAGGCGGACCCTTAATTGAACGGCCGAATACAAAAAAAAAGATAATTTTTAGTTTTATTAACTAACTAGCTGACCCGCCCGTCGTACTTCGACCTAACACGGAATAAAAAAAAATACATGAATTAAATACAGTTTATGATATAAAAACTAAATTAAATTAAACTTATAATTTATCGACAGGCCATAAGATTGTAATAAAAACAATTCCTCTATAATAGTTGCGTGACTTTTAAAAAAATACAAAAGATGGCGGTGTAGTAGGAAATAAGTCACGTGTGAAGCGTGTTACAGTATTGTTAAATATGTTGTTGGATGAATAGACTCCATTATAAAACCAAATTTTAACGAATTATTATGGAAAGATTTTTGCAAAAAAATTAATTTAAGCTTTATACTTAGTTCATACGGTTTATTTCAGTGTACGTCTTGTTTAATACGGTATCCAAGCTACGCCTTGTGATACTAATCGAAGCCTACACTATCGCTTTCGCGCTTTTATTATTCCACCTCAGTTGAAAGAGATAAACATAGAATGCTTTGTACGTGTCTCAATGGATACCACATTCGTAATGTTATTGTCGCTTTTCTTTCCTAGAAAACAAAATAAGTCCCTCATGCCACGTAGATCCCCGATGACCTCGACCTGTATTAACAATTTTTGAAAATGTCTTAAATTTCACGTCGTAATTCTATCTGCATATTAATACATGACATATTAATATACTTTTTACTTTGTTCTTTCTATAAACGAGTATACGAGATATTCTGAGTGTACATTTTTGACAAAAATTATTAACATATTATGTAATAGTTATGAAGAATTAGCAAAAAATGTTGATAGAAAGTGCAGTTAACTACCAAGTCAAATCAGTTTAATTTTCATATATATCAATAACTAGCTTTCCCGACAGACGTTGTCCTGTGTTCCTAACTATGAATATTGAATTCGAATTTGTATAGTTATGAATTCATTATCATTTGACCAATGTGATTCCGAACGATGCGTCTGTTTTAAACCATGTACATTCCATCCGCATTCTGTCAATCGCACCAATTGACAATTTCTGTCAAAATTTCAAAATTGGAATAAAAATTATAAGGTAAAAAGTACTAATAAAAAAAAAATTAGTTAAAAAATAAAGAGTTTTCTTTAATTTTCTAATTTTCCATGCATTTTTCTTAAATTTTTTCTTCTAAAACGAAATTCTCCTGATAAAAGCCTAAACTAAAAAAAAAGAATTAGCGAAATCGGTCCAGCCGTTTAGGCGTGATGCGATGACATCGGGAAATAGCTCTCCATTTTTATATATAAGATTATTCTTAAATGTATGTTGAGAATAAAAAAAAAAAGTTTTACGTGTTTTATTTACCCTTTTATTTCTCAAATATCTTTGAGCTTTATACGTTGCCTGCCATAGAAGCATTATAATAAAGAGAGAAAGTAGATTCTTACTTGAACTTAATCGATGATGTTTGAAAAATTGAATATTTCATTTATGTAAGATAACCTTCTACCTTCAAGTTTAATAACGATGTATAAATGAAAAATCGAAGGACGTGACTCTGTTCTAGATGGCTAAATTCCTGTCGCGGGTTCAATTCCTGTCTCTGGGTAAGAAGTTTTTCGGCATTGAAACCATGACTAATGGGAATCTCGGAGAATAAAACCGTGGTGATCAAATCAAAAAATTTCAATTTTATAAAAAGACGAATTTAATTTGTGTATTAATATATAGTCGGTTGATATATTTATATAACAAATAGCAAAATATTTCCCGCGGATACTTGTAATTATTCATTGTCATAGCAACTATTGACTTTGAATTATTTCTCGTGGATAACGAAAATACTGATTAACGAACGAAACTGACCATTTATTATATTTGATTTGTAAACATACCCACCGAATTATGTATTTTGTATCACAACCTCACATTATGTCACAGACAAATCCTGCATTATTTTATTGTACCAACAAACTGTAATAATTATATTAGGATGCTATTAAAACAATCAGCCAACCGCATAAACATCGGTTTCAGAATTTGACTGATGCCGGACGGGCCAATTTAAATAATGGTTTTGTTGAATGGTCCAAGGTCAATACTAAAACTAGGTAGGGGCATTACATCACGCAAAATATCAACAGCCGTTGTACTAATAGAACGCTAATAATTCTTCGAATACGCGCAGAAAGTGCCACTAATAAAACATGAATATTAAGCTATGCCTAATGCATTCCTGGGTAACCCCAGGTATAAGGAAGGAATAGCAGCATTTTTTTTAATGAGACAGACTACAATTGCACTCTTCATATTTTGACACTTTACTTACGAAAACAAGTTCGAAGTTGCAACAAATTCGAGCTGTCAATGAATCAAAAAAAAATTACATATTCGTACATACTAGTGATATTCCGCGCACGAACTTTCCCAAGGGTCCAATCGGGTTCGTACGGAATGCTTAGAAACCAACCCCGTTGTATGAAAGAACCACAAACATCATTGATAAGTGCGAGGTTGCCAAAGTATTCTGCGGTAGAGTTATGACAAAGTATAGGGTTAATTATTAATAGCTTTATGTCGGAATAACAATTCCCGTCATAACGGTGTTGCAATGCAGTTTCTTTTAGTATATACTACTGCAAAAAGTTACGTATCCAGCTAAAGTACCTTTTTTTGTTTTACAAAGAAGATCGAAGGACCGTAATACAGCCTTTGTGCCACTGCGTCCAAGCAAAGTATATTCTTGGAGCGCTGCCTCTTATTGAGCCTCACCCCGGGAGACGTCTTGCAGAGTATGTTGCACCTCTAACTGTCGTCTGCTGGTCTACCCTAATATCCACTAGGACCGCTTTTAGACGCTCTTATATTGCGCATGACTTTTCCTACAAACCTTCAATGAAAAAAATATTACGCTTTCCTGATATTTATTTATTTATTTTATTAAAAAATAGTGTATAAACAAGTGGCAATGGCGGGATTATGGCCGAAGCAATCTCTAACATCCAACCGATATAGTTTCAGTCCAGTTCATGTGAATAAGCCACCCGAAAAGAGAAAAAGATAAATGACCAGAAATATCTAGAAGTTGGAATAAAAAATAAACCAATCTTGCCATTCTTCTACCTAGACATCTCCGACACAGCTCTTACGCTTTAACAAACCTCTCATTCTACAATATCATAAATTCATCCCGTACATCTTCAAAATTATTGTTTTGTTTACCAATAATTATTGAAGAAAATCATAATAGTAACGCAGCACTTGAAGTACTCAAATCGCTAAAGGTAGTATCCTTAAAAGACATTGGAATAAATGTAAATCTTAAAACACTGGCTAGTCTAGAAACTTGGGTAAAGAGGAAGCATGTGAACTCGTCAAAATTGTTGCAGAAAGCCCATGAGTAGAGTTCCACGTAGCACCATCAGAACCAGACTAAAGAACTGAGTTAAAGACCGTAGTAATAACACTGGACAAACAATATAGATTTGACAGCAGCAAAGATACTCTTGGAACATCGGAAGACCAAGCCAGATTTGTCACATATCAGAGGACACACTGTAGGTACCTACTTACGTAAAACTATCAATTATCAAGTTTTTATGGCATTGTACAATTGTACATTTGAGTGTTTAATTATATCTTTGAAATTTTATATAAAAGACAATGTTATACCAATAAACACTTCAGTTTTTAGCGCATTCGCATAAGAGTTATTTGGAATAACAACACAAAAATGAAAAATACAGTTTTGATTCTCAGTTTGCTATTCGTGGCAGTTTATGTAAGTAAACTATTATTATTTCTCAATTTTAAAATGAATAGTTTTAGGCTCTTTTGAAGCAGAACTGGGAGATTTGGACATGGTGTAAGAAGAGATACGCAAGCTCGAGCTCAGTTTAGGACTCTTGTGGCCTGTTTATTGTTTTATCACCATTTTCAAAATCATATTTCATATATACATACATACATACTCCCTTTGTGGGCCCCCCCGCACAACGAAAGCCAGCCCGGAGGAGACCAATCCGCAGCAAACTCGACCCGCACAAAACCGACCTCCTAGCTCGATCAAAGAAATCAAACCGAATAGCCGGCCCCACACAAATCAAGCCCAAAGCGGATCCCCTCCAAACCAACAATGCGGGAAGCCTAAGCCCACTCAGGAGCATAGGGAGGCATCAAGAGCTCTCCATTGCGCTTAAAGGCGTTCGAGGCTCATTGTGCCTTTTCTGACCGGTTGAAGTGTAAGGACGTGAGGTGGTCAACCTCACGGTCCCGATCTGATTTTTCGTTTTCCTGCCTCTTACAGGATGCTCGGAAAACCAGCAAAAAGAGCAGAGGTGCTATTCTTAGCCGGCAACCCCACGGAAATTCATATATTTTTCTAAAATTTATATAATTGTACCGCTGTTGTCTAGATGTAATGTTATGTCTTTTTCTACTTTAGAATTTAACATGTATAAAGGCCTAGGCCGTAGATTTCATAAATAAAAAAAGTTGATCGATTTCTTGCTTTTAGGGATTTTCTCCTGAAAACATGCCCGCTGTGAAAATGTTCTTCATAGAGTGCATGAGCAAAGCCGGAACCACCAAAGCCGACATCGAAGAAATAACGAAAAACAACTTCCAAAGCGACGATCCTAAGATTAAAGCAACCTTCTTCTGCGCCAGCAAAATGATAGGTCTTGTCGATGATGATGGTGGGTTTGATACTCGGGTGATCGTTGACAAGGAAAAGGATGCTGACAAAATCGTATCCATGGCCAACAAGTGTGTAAAAGGAGTTAAAGTCACAGAAGAAAACATTTTGGTTCTTTTGAAATGTTACAATGATCTCGATAATGAACACAGCTTTGCAAAAATGATGGATTAAAGAAACAGGATGTTTTAAAAATCATGGTATTCTCGTATTTGACCTTATTTATAGAAATACATTTAGTTTAAGATCGATCAGGGATGTGATATATTTTTTATAATGATAAAAGCAAAGTAAAGGTTTGCAAAGCACAGAGTATTTTTTATCGAGTTCGAGGATTTTCAACGATATGATAAATAAAATTAATAAATTTACAATAATTCTCTACAAAGGTATCGGTATAGCTGACGAAACATATAGAATCCGGGATCCCTTGATCTGAGGTCTAATCTATACCTAATACCACTAGATTACCGAGGTTGATAACACCTAAAATTTACGTGGTAAGCCTAAAAAAATTTGCTCTAAACTCGTTTTCGAGTGGTAATTTTTAATTCGCCATTTTCAAGTAGGTATAAAACATTTAAGCTACTTTTTTAATATAGGTAGAGTAAGAATGTATTTACCGTGGGGTAGCCGGATGCGAATAAAACCTCTGCTCTTTTTCGAGTATCCTGTAAAAGATGGCAGGAAATCGAAAAAACAGATCGAGACCGTGAGGTTGGCCAGCCCACGTCCTTAAACCTCAACCGGTCAAAAATGGCACAATGAGCCTCGGACGCCTTCGAGCGCAATGGTGAGCTCTTGATGTCCCGAGCGGGGCATAGAGGGCCCCCGCATTTGTTGGTTTGGGGGGATCCGCGGCGGGCTTGATTTGTGTGGGGCGGGTTTTTTGGTTTGATTGCTTCGATCGAGCTAGGGGGTCGGTTTCGTGCGGGTCGGGTTTGCTGCGGATTGGTCTCCTCCGGGCTGGCTTCCGTGTGTGCGGGGAGCCTTAAAGGAAGAATGTGTGTAAGAATATATTTACTACTTGCTAACATGTATTGTAATGATTGATTTTAAATACAATCGATAGTTTAAACATTCACAATATGTGAAAAATGTATTTTTTTACTTACATTCAGATTCAATCAATCACAGTTTGTGAAGAATAAAAAATTTAACTATCATATTTATGATTCAAGTTTATTTTATATTATGTATATAAGAATTGTATTTTTTATACAAATAAATAATTAAATAAACGGTATATATTTGGATAAAATTTGCTTTTTGCTAGGTATGGAGTATTCTATTGTCAAAGCAAATTGTGAAAAAGTTTATGTGTTGACGATTATTAGAGTATGTAATTAATTTTATAATTATCATTGAACTCCAAAAATAACCACAAATTTTTATACACAATAAATTAATTAATTTTAAAATGACAATTTTAAATAGAATTTTAATCTCGTAATTAATTTAATTTAACTCTGCATTAATCCGTAAATACAAAAATAAAATTTGTGTTACAAATAATGAAACACGCGTTGTTTTATTATAATTATATAATGAGTTTTATAAATAATATCAAAAATCGACATCATACAACAAATAGATACAATGAATAATAATTCTGGAACTTTTGCAAAAATTAATTACTTCTACAAACATATTTGTAGTAATACTGATATAATAATACTATACTAGTAAAATATTGGTATTATAAAAACAAGTAGCACCAGTCGGTATCAGTACAATGGATTTATATACTACAGAGGTTCCCAAAGTGTGTGCGTGGAAAGTAAAGAGGGGCGCCGTGAGTCGATCCTCTTATCATTATCCGAAACCACCGATCATCATCCGAAGCCACAAATATTCGCGAGTATTTATAAAGCAAAAAATCCTATTTTGAGTTCGAATCACATGAAAAAATTCGCACTTTTTTACAAGAAGACCGTCATGAAAGCGTCAAATATTTAACTGAACCAGATTTTTTGCTAAAACTAGCGTAGGTACATCTGTGATAATTTGTTAACTAAATATTTTGAGTCTTTATTTATAAGGCAACTAGATGTCCCGTCGAACTTCGTCCCTCCTCTGAACCCATGATTATTTTTTATTTATTAGCTAAATTGCATTCAGTTTATTGAGTATTCAACAGATAGTACATACCTATCTATATCTTTCTCTATATAAAAAAACCTTAACATAATACCTGCTTAGAAAACGAACGACAATTTTATGACGTTTTAAAAAAAAACACAAACGATTCTTAGGTCTTATGTACGCTCTTTAGAAATAAAATCACCCTTTTTACGAACGTAGTTGTTTTACACGATCGTTTTTTGACATAAAAGTTGAAATGGGAGCAAAAAACGCAAAAACTAAAAACATTAATTAAAACAGAAATATAGTATCTGGAAAGCCCCTGTTTTCATCTAAACCATCCTTGGGTAACCCTGGACATCTCCAATTTTTTTCATCGAAATCCGTCCAGTAATAAAGGAGGAGTTAGGTAACAAAGAAAACGGCTAGATTTTTATAGAGTAAGACAACATGCACATTCTGAAACAATGCGGCGTTTAGGAAGAAACTACAGTTGAACCCCTGATACTA
Organism: Mystacides longicornis; assembly: GCA_963576905.1. Lineage (NCBI taxonomy): Eukaryota > Metazoa > Arthropoda > Insecta > Trichoptera > Leptoceridae > Mystacides > Mystacides longicornis. The sequence continues at coordinate 29,965,040 of OY756426.1, read as the reverse complement.
ACAATATGAGAACTCCACAATTTCTGTTGCTGGAGTCAACGATCTCTCCAAATGGGTGTCATCCATTGTGACAGAATATGTGAAAATTGTTTTTTTTTTCAATCATTACAACGAAAAATCACTACATTACTACACGTATTTTGCTTTTATCTGACTTAAAACAGCAACACGTGTATCCTGGTGGAAGGATTATGACAAAATGAGACGAAGTTGGACCACGTTTTTAACACTGACAATCAAATGACGTGGCGCCTTAGAATACGTTCTTTCGAGTTTCCGCATCGACGATCCGTTTGGAGTGATGGACGACTGGCTTGACACAATTTTGGGGTGGTATTGGTGATCGTGAATGGAGGGCATTACAAAGAGCTAACCCAGTTTGACAGAGATTTCTGCTGACAAACATCAAATATTTTATCCTAAGAAGACCATGCTCCTATTCTAAGAGATTTTAACCTTTTCAAATTGGAGACTGGATCTTTCCCAATTACTAGGGTAAATAAAACGAAAGTGTTAGAAATACTCTCAACAGACACTCGCACAGTATGGCCGACTGTTCTTCCTTGGAACTTTTATCAGACTGATGAAATTCAAAGGTGAAAATAGTGAGTTCTTGGTCTATTTCCTGCAAATAATATGTTGACCGACGAAAATCAACATTTGCAGGAACCATACTGTTTGCAGCTTTTTGAAAGCGTAACTGAGATTTAGATTTATGTACCATATGGTGCTAAAAGGGATTTTTGCTATTGGATTTTAGTTTCTCACTTTACACTCGGTACCAAATTTAAGTCACAAAGATGGCATTAATTTAGGTAAAAAGAAAACGGTAAAATTAACAAACCATCAATTCCCTTTTGATTTAACAGAAATCCAACATCAGATACATGAGAAAATCATTAAAGCGTAATCTATTTTCACACTTATAAATTTTTCGGTTTATTTATAATTTAAATTCCGTAATCAACGATAAATAACCTGATTCCAATAATTATGTTCTGCACGTATTGGTGTGACCCGTTAAAAACTAGGTTGTTCGTTAGAAGACGCAGCTCTAAGGGCCTGTAAACATCTGAACCCGAGCGGTAACGTAACTACAATGCAACGTTGCATTGGTTACGTTACCGCACGAGGATCAGTGGGGCTATTACGAGTTTAATCGAAAGCTAATTATTGCACGTTAATAAGCGGTTATTAGCGCGCAAATAGTGTTCGAAAATCAAACGATCGAATCATTCGATCATTTTTGTATGGGAATTTTTCGAAACTCTTTCGATGATCGTTTCGATATTCGATCATCGAAAACTTATACTAGTGGTACTATTCAGGGCCTTAATGTAATCATATCTTTTTATAAGTTTCAAAAATGAAACTTCATACTATTCGAAGATATATGTTTGAGACAAAATGCTGTAACTTGTGCAAAAGGTGATGCCTAGAAAAGTATCTTGACGTCCTAACTGTCAACTTTTTTTATAAAAATGATTATTTCTTACTATTTCACACTTAACTACTTGAAGCTTTTGTCGAGAAAGGCGAAGATGGTCGCACGACCTCCTATAGGTATGAAGCAGTACGAATGCCGATGTTGTAACTGCTAGACTACCATCAACCACCTTTTACCTCCACCCCTTACTAGAAAACCAACTAAACTGGCAACTGGTAGAACAGTATCACTTTCTCGATTGTCCAATTTTATACTTTTTTTTTTTTACTTTTACTCACCTTTACTTTTCAGTGAATGTCAAACTACTGTCCTATATTCAGATTACGGGGTGGTCCTTGTTCAACAATGGATGAAAAGAAGAAAGAAGAAGAGAGGCTAGAAATAAACAAGACATTTAGATGAAATAATGCGTATAATAATTGTGAATAGTTTTGAAGACACACCTCCTATATGCTACCAGGAGAAAAATGAAATCCTAGAAAGAAGGTTTAAGGATAGACAAAATAATGCTTATTTTTTTCAAAGCCAGTTAAAAATGTGTGAATTATCAAAAATATTAGGTTCCTAAGGAGTGCGTTTTTTAGTATCAAATCAGGCGTCACATTTTTATAACCACAACGCGGTTTGATGTATTTCTGAATGTACAAAAAAAATTGGGTATGACTGTACCTACATATTGAGAGGTTTTCCTATTATATGTATATATATATATATATATATATAGAACTGTCAAAATTTCCCGTATAGAAATATTTTTAATTTTATAAATTATTATTTCGATATGGTTCATCCTCGGGCACATTATAAACATAATAACATAACAAAATAATATGGAATATTTTTACTAAACTCAATTAATTATTAATTACTTTCCGTGTTATTTTTAACAATATTGGAAAATTTGAATTAACAAGGATAAATTAAAAATTAAATTTCTGCAATATGATTATATGGATAGCCACGTATTTAATTAAATCAAATGAGAGAAAATTAAATTCACGTTGTCCTTTGATTTCCGGGACGCAATGAATTTCATTTCAGAAAAATGCGAATATATTGAGTTCCGTCGGTTGTAGGTATAGTAATTACCTTAATAAGAATACAAACACCCCGTTTGGCTAGGCTTTTTATCTGTTACAAATCATATCCACTCATACCCAAGTACATCAGTTTTATAGATTCAACTACATATACCTACTAATGTTATTGAAAACCCTAAAAATACCCAAATCACTAGACGACGAGTGCAAAGGGGTAAAAAAACAGGGGAACAGGGAGGCAACAAGAGCTCTCTTACTACGTAAGTGTTTTCTGTTTTCCTAGAAAAAAAACGGTACTGATCATAGCAGTCTGCTATAAAAAGCAGTGAATGCGTCAGTGTAGAACATTGTCTTTGTGGTTACCATAGTAACAAAAAACGCTTCTTTTCGATGACAGCCGTCTTGTCAGATGACCCACCGCTCCCTAGGAACCCAGTCCTTAGCTTGTGTTGTTAAAGAGAAAGATGGTTGGCACCTGGGATCCAACCCGCGACTTCCGCAAGAAACAGAAATATCAAGATAGAAAAAATACTCAAACATAATTTCTACAATAAAGTAGGTAGGTATGGATGAAAATTCATTGCAACTTGGTTTTATTTCACCTGGCAAATGCCTGTGCCGAGATAGTTTTTATTGTCTTCTAAAAACCTTCAAATTAACCGAATTTTATAGGCCAAAGATTAAACATCTTAAGTGAACCTGGGCTGATTTAAAGTGTAATTTTTGAAATATTTCACAGAAATCAAAGCAAAAGATGGTCGGCACCAAGGATCGAACCCACGATCTTCATGATGATAGTCGGCGACTGTACAATATCTAGCCATCAATTTACACAAAACAAAAACAATATTAATTACAATATTTACTCAGGTCATCACTCAAAAATTGTGCGAAAACCACGAAAACAACCAAACATTGAAAAAAGGTACCACACAACACACAGACATTAGAAACTGTCTACTTACCTGTTGGAATACTGGAACTTATCTATTCAAAACTGTTCGAATTTCAAAATAAAAGTATTCGTTTACAGTACAAACAGCTTTCATAACGAAAATAAGTACTTAGGTACTTTTGTTATTTTTTTTTATAAAAAATGTGTGAGCTGTCTATGGAAGGTGTGTAAACCAAATAATTTAGTGCAGATAGTGAGGAATAATGAAAGCCGTTTAGTGTGATTTTGCTTAGAGTAGCTAATCCCGTAACTTTTTTATTAAAAAAAATACCTTTAAACCTAGCTGGGGTAAAGTAAATAAGTTAATTATTAATACCTACTACCTTAGTAGTTAGCAGACGAAGCAAGCCACATAAACTTATTTTGATATTAATTAACTGGGAGTCAGAATGAAATTAGAAAATATGATATTTTTTTCTAATTAAGTATGTCCGTTATAACCCGTATAGTTGGTAAAAACTGAAAAAAATCTATAAATTCAACAAAAATTAAATACAATAAGGTTTTTAAAAAAACTGATAATCGACCCCGTGAGACATAGAAAACATTTACGGTGTGAATCGTCTTACTCTGTGCAAAAATATATAATTTGAATATGTTGAATGAATAAAAAAAATAATTCTTATTTAACATAAGTAACACATAATTGTGTTTTTAATGTTGATTTAAATATCTGAGAAAAATAAATATGGTAGGTACATAAAAAAATATACATAAGGTACCTACCTAAAAAGATTTTTGGTTTCCACGAGGAGGATGGTAAAAGTCGATAAAAAATGTTTAACTCCCCTAACATTTAAGCGAAACTGTCTTTTATCCGATAAGAAAAATAATAGGTATATAGGATCCTAATCTTAAACACAGAATCGCCCACATGTCTCAAATGAATAGTTTGTAAAATCTAAGCAACCCTCTTATTAGTAACGTTATGTTTCGTTATATTATTTTATGTTACATTAAGTTATGCAATATTACGTTAGTTTACTTTACGATATGTTACTTTATGCTATGTGACTATACGATACATTAGGTTAGGCTGTGCTATGTTACGTCATGTTATGATATGTTACGTTATGTTATGTTACGTAACGTTACATTACGTTACGTTATGTTAGATAAGGTTATGTTATTTTATATTACATTGAATGTCAATATTAATTTTTGTATGATAATAATATTTTTATCATATAATATTATGAAAAACCTCCCTCCTTGAAGTGTGGTGGGAATTTTACTCTAAAATGTGTACATCAGATACAGGATTTTGCGAATAATGTGGAAAAATCGAACATCTCTTTTCCGTAGTTCGTGCGAATTGTCGTTGCAATTTTACAGGTGTTCGAACACATCTATTAGGAGGGTACATCTATAAATCAATTTGCACGACATTTCAAATCGTAGGATATTATCGGAAGAATTCTATAATGTTATCTATTTGGTTTACGGGCAATAAGCGGTTTGGATGTTTTGAGTTGGAAAAGTAAGGATACTCAATAACTAAACATCTTGTCATTTTTTTTTTTAAATACATAAATTAAAATAAATATGCCTAAAAAATTATTTAGTGCTAAATGAGAAACATTATGTGGAACATTCTTTTACATTTGGCTAGGAAGCATTTAAACCAAACGAACGTTGAACCAGAGCTGGAAAAAGAGTATATTTTCTTGATCGTTGGACACTAATCTGTCATCACCCATTAATTAGTTATTCTTGCTTTTTATTGTTTCCATGGTGTCCAATATCAACCATACATGAAAGTATGATATGTTTATAGATTCGGTTCTATGTTCGTTTGGTCTAAAGACAAACTAAGCTAATAGATTTTTGCTAAAAGCATATTTTTATCATGAGATTCCCATACCAGTCTGCTTCAAAGACATTTTTTTCTAAATTGGTGTTTTCGTCTTACTATCGATCTTCAGCCATTTTGAGTGTCCTTATTACTAGTACAATACTGTGGGGCTCGTACGAGTTCCATCGAAAGCTAATTGCATGCAAATAAGCGCTTATTAACGTGTAAATAGTGTTCTTAAATCAAACGATCTCGATCATTATAGTATGAAAATTTTTCGAAACTCTTTCGATAATCGTTTCGATATTCGATCATCGAAAACTTATACTAGGAATACTGTTTACAGATTTTTATTAAAATTAACCTATTCAATTATGCTTACCATTCAACAATCTTAAAAGAATACGGGAGATATATGGTGGAATAAGTAATCAAAAACCATATTTTTTTGAGTTGAAATGACAGAGAAGAAACTACATTTCAGTGAAGTTGAGTATATATCATTGAGAAAAATTACCGTAGGAGTTGTAAGCTGCTATAAAGACTATCTGAATTACGAAAAATATGAGTTGTGACAAAAACACCTGACATATCTACAATAAGAAAATGCAATGAGCATGCATGGCTATTAGATGAAAATTAATGAGAAGAAGGCACGATTGATATGGTGAAATAAATGGCGAAGAAGTGTCCGTTAAGTGTTGCCATTATGACAATTGTAAATTAGCCATCGTTGTAATTGAAAAAAAAAATCATTTCGGGAAAAATCATAAAACCTTACTAGCTTCAAAACAAATAAAGTAAGTTTCTTAAAATCCAGTTATAAAAGACACAATCCATAAATGGTAGTCAAAGTGTATTCCAAATTGGAAGAGTGTGTTTTAGTGCGGTTCATAAAATAGCACCCTTAAAGGGAGATATACTATGTAATACTATTACATAGGTTCGCGTGCACAGCAACAACGTTATTAGGTACCAGAGCATAGATACCACTTTGTAATATTAGCACCTCGGGCCATATTACGAGGTTGTCAACAGCTTTGGGGACATGGAGAAAAATACCAATACAACCCGTGGCGATATACACACATAGGCAGACAGCTATCCTATATCAATTTATCGGTTAAATATTAAATATCGGGCCAAGCAATATTGGCAGAATGTTAACTTATTGAATTTGGAAATACATCACCGTCTGCTACAATATTTTTTAATATTTCATTTTACTCCCAATAAACCAAGTTTATTGCCTTGAGGTCTCTGCCCATTACACCGTATCATACTACGAACGTATCAGGCTAAAAAATATTATTTGTATTGAAAAGCATACTGTCATAACACTATGCTCACACACACAAGCATAGTGTCATAACACTATGCTCACTAGACCAAACACTGTCGCACGCCATGCATAGAGCGTCCAAAATTATTGTCAGCGAAAATAATTAGCCCGGTACTAATTAAAGGGTTTTCTAAAAAGAAGGACCCCCAATCAAATGGCCGTTACATTATGTATTTGTATATTTTCGTCATTAGGCCTCAGAGCAGGCACTTGGACACGTCAGGATTTACAATACAAATGATCAATTTACAACAAAAAATTCACACAATAATTCAAAAAGACGCAACACTGCACAACCAGAAACAATACAATACATCAACAATACTTCATCGGCACGGTTTTTTACCTGGAAGATCCACCTTGACTAACCTATTGGAGTTTCACTCAGATATAATGGATTCCCTGGTTCGTAAGAGGCAATTAGACTGTATATATACAGACTATTCTAAGGCTTTCGACCGTGTCTCTCACCCTATTTTACTAGCCAAGCTTCGATCGCTGGGGGTGGATGGTTCACTCTTGTCATGGTTCCGAAGTTATTTGGAGGGTAGAACACAAACAGTTTCCTTGTCGGGTATATTTTCTCCTCCGTTTGTGGCAAGTAGTGGAGTTCCGCAAGGTTCTCACCTGGGGCCTATCTTATTTAATATTTTCATTAACGACCTTCTCTGTGAATTTGACGGGGTTGGTTTTGTCGTATTTGCAGACGATTTGAAACTATATAGGGAGATAGAAGATATTCGGGATTGTGAGGTACTTCAGAGTAATATCGATTCGCTCGTTAGTTGGTGCTCCAAGAACAGGCTCAGTCTAAATATGGATAAATGCCAGATAATGCGCTTTTTCAAAATTAAAACGCCTATATTTCATTCATACACAATGAATGGTACTCAATTAATGTCTGTTTCCCAGATACGGGACTTAGGAGTGTTGATGGACACAGGTTTATCATTTGTTCCTCACATTGACGCCATCGTGGAGAGAGCGCTACGTACACTGGGATTCACGTTGCGACTGTGTGAACATTTTAGTAATATCGAGACTTTTGTCATCTTGTTTACAAGCCTGGTGAGGCCGATACTAGAATACAACTCCGTGCTGTGGTCTCCTCATTATGAGGTGCACAGGAATAGCTTAGAAAGAGTGCAAAAACGATTTTTGCGTTTTGTAAATTTTAGATTGGGCAATTGGGCATTCCGGTGCGTGAAATAGATTATGCATGGCTCCGTGGAGAACTTGGACTGCAGACGTTGTCTGCAAGACGAAGCATGTCCAATATGCTTTTTCTGCACAAATTAATTAATGGAAGTATTGATTCTCCTGGGCTGTTGAGCAAAATTTGTCTGCGTGTCCCAAATAGGAACACTCGTGCTAACGATACATTTAGTCTGATCACGTGCAGTACGAATTACCATTTCAACTCACCTGTACAAAGATTAATGAGAGAGGGGAACGCACTGTTACAGGATCTGGACATATTTTCATTGTCGACATATCTATTTAAAAAACTGTTAAAAGAAAGAGTTCAGTGATGTATCATACTCCCTGTATTTGTTATGTCCGAATTGCATCGCTGTGGTGCCTACTTACTGGCGCATGTCATGACACGCCCGCTGTCTCTATGCTGTGTATGTCAAGTATATTTGTATTATCTTAGGTGTGTGAGTGTGAATGCGCGTGGAGTGTGGCGTGAATAATGATTGATTAGTGGTGCGTTACATGTGTATGTGTGTGTGTGTGTGGTCTACTGGTAGGGATGTTTGTAATAATTGTACATTTTATTATTATTGTATTGTAAAAGCAACATTGTTGCGTTGAATGTAATAAATAAATAAATAAATATAATATAGTGCAGGAAAAGAAAATGCAATGCAAACAGAGTGTAAAGGGCTCCGTTTGCATTTCGTCTTGCTAATGATTACAATGTCCTGATTAACATTTCGTCAATTGTATAAAATTCTATAAACAGAAATCTAATTTTCGATATGACTAGAGTAAGATAGGGGAATATGGCACACCATAAGCTTTAATCTCAATAAAACATTTTTGATTCGTTGTAAATTAAATTTTATTACTTCAATCGATAGATAATTTAGTTAGGCAGGACTTCTTAGGCTTTTTTGTGTTAAAAATGATATACAAAATAAATTATATAAAATTTTTTAAGACAATCAAATATACAAAAAAATTCACAGTGTATGGGAATATGGCCCTGTGCCATATTGGCCATTTTAAGGGTAGGCCATATTGGCCACTCACTTAACAAACATTAAAATAATAGGAAAATTATGAAGCATAAATGATTTTTTTGTTCTATCAATAATTATTTAGGTAGGTACTTATCCAACATACAGTCTAAATAATAATTAAGTATAGAGTTTGAGGAAAAAAATGAAGAGAATAAAAAGTAATAATTAAAAGATAAATAAATAAGAAAGGCAATAAGTATTCACAAATAAAGAAATCCTTGTCTACATCAGCACATTCTTCATGAACCCAGCATTTGCAAGAAACGCGTTGAATCCATTTTTCCCCTCCTGTAAGAAAATAAATAAATTTTCACAATAAAAGCATTAAGAGGCCGCAAGATTAGTCCTTTCAGGACTTTCATCCGACCAGTCTTGAAGTGGTGGTTCTTCTTCCAGATCTGAGCCGGAGGTATCAGATGCTAACAATCTTTTTAAGCTTTCTTTTCTTTTCCTTTCTTTGATTTTCACTCTTTTTCGGCTTTTTTCACCAATGAATTTTCACAAATTCCTTTTTGTATGTAGATTCGGCGAAGTAAGTCGATTTACTTGCTTTACGGTCTCCGTTAGATATTTCCATCTCCATTGCCTCTTTATCCCACGTTTGCCGCTTTCGGTGAGAATCTGGCACTTTTGGGACCGAAATAAAATTTTAAAGTAGGAAACTATAACGTATACATGCCAATATGGCCTAGTAGGCCATATTCGCATGTATAGTGGTGGGCCATATTGGAAAAATACACATGTCGTCAAAATATTTACAATTATTATGATAATATTAACTCCACGCACGTACATTATGTACCACAATTAGAATTGTTAAATGATTTAATGGTAATAAATAATAAATCGATATTACAAAGGATTTTTCAAAAAATACAATAGTTTAAACTTACCAGAAAATAATATCAAAATGAGCAAAAACGTATTTATGCTTGTCAGAGCGCGTGCGCTCTAATCAAACTCACGAAAAGCATTGAGAGTTCGGTAGACGGGACACGTGTGCGAGTATGCTAGTAATATATTCCACAGCTCTAATGGTTTCTGGGATAAAGCGGTGGGCCATATTGGCAACCCAGGCCATATTCCCCTATCTTACTCTAACTAATATTCCAAAATTTGTTTATAAAGGTAATCAAGATAGGCTAAAAATGACACTGAACGTCAAGTTAACACCGTCATTATTTTACTGCAGGCAGTGAAATAGATAAACATAGAATGCTTTGTACTTTTCTCAAAGAAAACTGCGTTCGTAATGTCACGGCCGCTTTTCTTCTGTAGGAAAACAAAGCATTACACGGTCTGTATAAGACACGCGATGCTGGTAGTTACGAAACGGTCTTATGGTTGTGTCTTGTGTCATACTTTTTAGTATAAAGAATATTTTTTTATGCAACGCTTATGATACCCGTATGCAACGGGTATGATGTGTAAGAAAAAAATTGTTGTGAATTAATTTTGTATCAAATATGCATTTTGTGAACAATGTCAAGTTATCCAATAAACGTTTAAATCCCATTCCATTAAAGCCGTGATATCAAGAAATGTCTTTGCAATTTCACGTCCAACTACATGTCACAAAGGCATTTGGCTTGATATTCAATCTTCGTTTGAGCTTGCTTTGACAGTGGATATGTTGTGTCAAGATAAGAGCTTAGATTTGCATGATATTCCAACCACGCCGGTGTATTGTAACTATAAGCATTCTATGTATTAGTACCAGGCGAAGGTATGATAATTATTATTACTAACAACTGGACCCCTATTCTGTAGCAAGTGTAGGGTAGTCACTTGAAAAAAAGTGACTATTAGGCGATACATTTTGTATGAAAAACGTCTATATGCGATTCTCGCATTCGATACGTATAGACGTTTTTCATACAAAATGTATCGCCTAATAGTCACTTTTTTCAAGTGAATACCCTACACTTGCTACGGAATAGGGGTACTGAACATCATTATATTATATTTTCTATGATTCCTTTTACTTTATGTTTTACCTCGAGATAATTATTGTGTCAATATTACAATACATCATAATAACATAAAATTTATTCTATTCAATAAATCAATGTTACTTAGGTACCTACTCTCAGAACTTGACCCATACGTGGACGTGAAATGTCAAATCAAGCAGCAAGATCCGCTTGACTTAACTTCTCAAATCAATCAAAATCAAAACTCCCTTTGAACTCCACTTAGGAGTATAGGGAGGCAACGAGAGCTCTCCATTGCGCTCGATCTTGCGCAATGCTTATGACCTCCTCCCACACCAAGTCCATTTCCCTCAGCTCTGCCTCGAAGGAACGGATCACGGTATGAGAGGGTCTTCCACGTCTTCGAGACCCTAATGGGAGGAAAAACAGCACTCTCCTCGGCCAACTGTCATTCGGGATCCTCAACACATGTCCCAGCCATGCCCCTCTCCTCTCCGTAATGGTGGAAGTGATGGGCCTGCGCTGGGTGCGCGTGTCGTGATGCGGTGGTACCATCTTATACCCAAAATTCTCCTGAGGCACTTCGTTTCGACTTAACTTGTATCAAGCATAAATTATTTTTTTATGGCCGAACCATGGTTGAAAATTTTAATGGCCAAATATTTCAGCAAAAGGATGCCATCGGAAGAAGCCATCAGACAAGATTGGCCGATGACATTGATCTTATGGGTGGAAAGACGTGACTGTAATTGGTGATGGCAGAGAGGGCTGGAGGAAGCTCGATGAGGCCCATTTTCAGAAAGAGCTGATTTTTTTAATGTAAATGGCCTATCCTGGATATGACATTATTAGCTCGTGATCGTCCACAGCATGACATTGGCCTCCTCGTCTCTGGTCATCCCCATCCCTCTGTCCCAACGGTCTATGTCATCGTTCCGCCTCACCGGCTGTCTATCAACACTTCTTCGTCCAGTCTCTGGTCTCCAGTCCGTCACTCTTCTACTCCACCATCCGTCGTCCCTGCGGGATACATGACCAACCCACCTCCATTTGAGCTTAACAATTTTATAACATACATCGGTGACTCGTGCACTCTTTCGGATTTCGGTGTTTTTGATGCGATTTCTTATTGAAATACTCAGCATCGATCTTTTCATGGAAGAGATTAATCCATCGCAAACTTGATTTGTATGAAGATATAAGGGACTACGCACACTGAAGCGATCAAAATACATAAAAGTTGACTGCGAATAATTCTCCTTCAAATTAATTTGCATTATGCTGGAGGCTTAAGCCAAAAAAATCCAGTTCAATTGTCTTTTCCTAAATTATTGATAGTTGGTTGCTGTTTAATATTCATCAACAGAATTCAAGAACTTCGTTCAAGAAATCGCAAAATACTACACGCTAAATAAAATAATGTAGTAACATTTTAATACTAAAGCGATTGATTTTCGCAGAATGATGGATTGAGTTTAAACTTCTTTGACAGTTTGTGTCTTAGTTTTATTTTTTCTGTCACCGGAACAAGTTTGTTTCGGCGTTAACGTCAGACTCACAAACACACGCACAGCTGCCTTGTGAATAGACAGATTGATCAATGTTTACATTACATTACAGAGTTATTTCAATAGCATCTGTTCAATCTTATAGATTTTTCAAAAATGTTAATGCGGCTGTTTTTACACTGTAACCTAGGTGTAATTTTATGGCTCTAGATTTCAGATTTTTTAACAAGTTAGGTACCATGTTCGATTCCCTGCCAGAACTCAATTTTGAAAGAGCTTTCCAGGCCGATCGTAACCGCACTTACACTGACTTCAAGAAACTGTTTTCTTCTTCTCTGTTCACAGTCTTATAATTGATTTGCAGCAATTTTCTCCACTCCGCTCTGTCTGTTGCAGCTCTTTTCAGTTCCCCAACTATTTTAAGCCCTTAGAAGTTCAAATTTATTAACAACTATTAAAAAATATGAAAATGTATTACACAGCTGATCACTTATCAAATATCTTTAGAATAATATTTGTACTTATTTGTTTCCTTCGTACATACTATTGAGGTTGGCTGTAAGACATTGCTTGCAGCAATAAGTCCGCCTTTTGGTAGTTTTTCAAAATTGCATTAACACTGTATTTTTTTATATCCAATAAAGTTTTATTTATTTATTTACATAGTTTACACGTTACTAATTGGAAGTAAAAAAAGGTATCCAAAAACAGTCAATAAAAAGGAAGAAAGTAGTATTTACAGGTTTATTGCATGAGAAAAATATAAAAAGAAAGGGCAAATTTCTTCTTCTTTTATGATACCCAAAGCCAACGGTTTTTTCCCCCAAAACAATCAACTATGCGAAATCTCTAATTAATATAAATTTGTGCCGAAATAAACAGAAGCTATCGTAACGCCATCTAGCGAGAGAAGAGCTCTGAAATACTGGCAGTAATAAAATGATTTTCCGGAATAGTCATTTTCATATCATTATCAAAGGGTAAATCTAAAAATAATTTAACGGGTGGACTTTTATAATGCCTTGAGGCTTTGTAAACAACTCTTGGTAATGTGAGGGCATTCTGTGGAAAAGGATATAGGCGGTACGGACACCCTCCGACAAAAGGAACACAATTATTACTTCTATATCAAGGGTGGCCAACCCATGGCTCGCGGAGCATATAGGGGTGCATTCAAACCTAACGAACATAGTTCCAGAGCTGGTAGTAAAGTATACTTTCTTACATCGTTATGCTAAACACTTATATGGAAAGAACAACTAATTAATGGGGGATGACAGTTCTTTCTCGTTGTTATTTCCATTGTGACTATATCAATGATCAAGAAAATATACTATATTATTTTCCAGCTCTGGCTATATTGTGTTCGTTTGGCATTAACGCACCTTTATATCAAACGAATCCCCAGCCAAAGCAGGAAAATAGAGAGTAGAATTTCTTGATATTTGATATGATCACTAAAAAAATAACTATATTGTACTAATAAAGAAAGAACTGTCATCTCCTTTAATTATTTCTTGTTTGTTATTGTTCTCATGGTGTCCAATATCAAACATAAAAGAAAATATGCTCTGTTTCTAGATTCGGCTTATACGTTTGGTATTTTACACACACTTATGCATACAGTTTATCATTTACTTGAACTTGAATCTGTAATTTGATTTTTGCTGCATTTACAACGCCATTAATAGATACTAATTTATTGCCAGGAGTTTTGTGAAATATGTTGTGATGCACAGTAAAACTTTAATGAAATATATTTGAACAAGGAGAAAGTATCCTACACTTTACGAAGCAACAGTTTTATTGATGTTTTTTTTGCCATTCGAACCGATTTGTGTGTGACCCATTATGATGTATGGCATTGAGTCTAGAACGGATACCACAATAACAAAAAATGCCCTGAGAGTCGCAGAAATGAAAACTAAGAAACATTGTTGGCAACATTCACAGAGATAGGATAAGCAATACGAGAGTACTGAATATATAGTAAGATGGGGAAGGCAAAGAAGAAGATACTGGTATGCACATGGAGAAGAATGGACTCATCCAGACTCCTTCTCATTTCATTGCACGGCCAACCCCATGGAAGAAGAACCCCAAAGTGGTGAATAGACAGCTGATAGTCGATCTCGCAAGAGACACACCCCACCTCTTAAGAACGAGTCTTCATGCCTAGAATTATTAGAAGAACTCATTTGGATAAGCCTTACACGACTGCTAACAGCTTTTAAGGTAGACTCCTAAGCTATGGCAATAACGCCATATTTCTATGCTAAAAGAGTACATTTATTCATGACGCCATCGATGACTGCCAGCGCAACATAACCTAGTCACACACTATGTTCATAGAAAATTGACTTTGTATTGCATTAAATTCTCATTTTATTATTATCTTCTAAAAAAACACACACACCAAGTAGTATATAATTACAATTTCTTGTTTGCTTAGAAAATAAAAAAAAATTAGTTGTACGGCTCGGTAGGTGATCTCGACATTTCTAAAATAATATGGTCCGGCTACTGAAAAGGTTGACCACCCATGTTCTATATCTTTCCTACTTACACTCTCACTTCTACGGACTTGAATTTGTTTGATGTTTTTTTTTCTTCTCTCCGCCACAGTCTTCAAAACCCAAGTTCTATTTGAAAAAGGAAACGTTTATGTTTCGTGAATGATAATGGCGTTACCGTAATGGGAAGTTGGGCGGATTTTTTTTTTAAATGTCGAAAATATATTTTCGAAAAGTTGCCCATTTATTAAAAAGAGTTTTGCCCTACTAAAATATTTAAATCGAAAAATGTCATAGAGGATGAACATATGAGTCTTAAAACAGTTAAAAGTAAAGAATAAAGTCATGAACATTTTGAACATAAGCATAAAAAAGATTCCAATAAAAGGTTTGTAATCTTTTTAAGATTGAAGACTGGAGTTTTCTTAAGAAATAGAGTAAGTCAATAAAATCTTTAATCTTCTGTCCTTGATCATTTTTCAATCAATTGATTATAAGTGAAACTTTTCAATGAAATCCATTTTATCAAGTTATTTAGTGTAATATAAAATACACTTTCCAACTAAGGGATATTCGACAGCAGGCAAGCGGGAAACATTATTGCAATGTAAAAGACCTTTAACCAGAGTCAATGAAGTTTGTAAGCCTTACGTAAACTGACATAATATACCTATTCAAAATCTGTTTTATTCCAATACTATGGACAAAAAAATATATAATGAAAATTTTACTGTTCAAATTTCATCAGAAATTTATTAGAATATTGTTAGTTGCAAAAAAAAGCTCGATCCTGCCAGGATTCGAACCTGGAATCTTCTGATCCGTAGTCAGACGCGTTATCCGTTGCGCCACAGGACCGGTTGATCTAACTGTTGAATAACAAAATGATATATTATTGGAAACCAAATGTTTTATTTAGATAAACACATAAGCGATAAAAATTATGTGGTTGATATACTAGTGGTATCACTCGACAACTTTCGCACGTTCAGCGTATTGGAGGTCGTAGGTTCAATCCCGGTGGCGACCATTTCCACTTTCACAACATTGTGAAAGATAATCTATCTTGTATCATTAGTAGATGGCATCATATGTGGAGCCGCAATACAAGACCGTTGAAACTGCAATAATATCCACTACAGTCTGTTTTTAAGAAAGTTTTTAGTGTATAACCAAAGACCGCAAAATCGAAAAGGTGGTTGGGAATATATAACTGAACAGGGGATAAACATTAAAAAAACTCCCAATAAAATAAAAGATCTTCCCGGATTAGAAATTGTCAAAAGTTCTACTGTTAGCCGAGTTAATCCTTATCAGCCTCCACCTCCCATATCTTCTTCTTATCCCACTTCTTCTGAGTCTCTTCTTCTTCTTCTTCGCATGTGAGAATAACAACGCTCTAAAGAAGCGGCGATAGAGAAATAAATAGCGTTTTATTGTTACATATTGGTTTTGGGCTGAGTTATTTCATTTTCTAAAGTAAAGTTATTTTAGAATTATTCTTACATTTATCTGGAAAAAACATATTAAGTGTTTTAATATATTGTGTTAAAGTTTTAAAATTTATTGTTTTTTTATCACATCGGCGTGAATCTAAAGCTTTCCAATTCGAAAAAACATCCTAACTTTGAGATTTAATTTACCTATTTGAAGAATTTAACTGTGTGGTTAGCGGCTAAGAAAAGCACCTCTGCTCTTTTTGTTGGTTTTTCGAGCATCCTGTTAGAGGCAGTAAATCGAAAAATCACCTCACCTCCTTAAATCTCAACAGGTCAGAAAAGGCACAAGAAATAAGCCACGCACGCCTGGGTCCCATCATGAGAGGGGGGGTTCAGCTAGATTGTGTTCCCCCCAGGAAGGTGTAAGATCAAGCGCAATTGAGAACTGTTGATACCTCTTTCTAGTTTGATTTCTTCAATCGGGCAAGGAGGGTGGTTTCGTGCAGGTTCGGGTTTGTTACGGATTGGTCTACGGGCTCCGGCTGACTTTCGGTTTGCAGGAGGGGGGCTAAAAAGGAGAATGATGATGAATTTTACTGTATGTTTACAATTGGACTTTTTTTTGTGTAAGTTTTTTAGGATGTCTGCATATCTAAGCCGGAAAGTGTATATCGAAATAAATTACGTGTTTTCTTATGTTATATAGACAGCCACATGTTATGTTTCAATGTTTTTCTTTTCAACTTTTATTTTTATAGGTAGGTATCCAAACCAATAACGAAGTATGTAATCAAAAATTTGACTTTTTTTTTTAAGAATGAATAAAAGAGTAATATTATTGAGTGCCAAACGAAAGAACTCGACACATCTTTTGATTCCAATGATCTCCCCCAGAGGCTTAGCGAAATAGCGAAGCTTTGAGTTCTCAATAAACTTTACTGAACTTCCCCAACAACCCATTTAGATTGTTTCACCATCTCAGATAACGCTGTCCTTCATCATAGGTTTCATCACAGTCTCAACTCAAATATTCCTCCTAATAACATACTGAATACATTATTATTTCCATCGTCTCATTACCTACTCATTTATTCAACTCAACTGTTTTTATTCCGTTCACTTATTAATATTTTCCATGGTATAAAAATTCTTATAGAAAATTGTTTAAGTAAAGGAAACAAATATTTTTATCGGAGAGAAATGTGCAGAATTTTGTAGTTTTTGTTTTTCTTTTAAATGTTTTTGTGTAGTTAATATGAGAATCCAGCCAATTCGAAGAAAGGCAAATTACAGAATACATACCTACATACATACCCTTTATTAAGCCCTCGCTGAAATCACGAGAAAAAATAACCTTGGACGTATTAAATCAATTTCTATAAAAAAAAATATTGCCTAAGGCAATTATTTCTTGTCAACCGGTCCCGTCCAACCTGAAACAGACCAAACCCGGGAAAAAATTTCACGTAAAAAACACGAAAAGTTTTAGCTAACCGGAAATTGAATCCAAGATTTCTTGATCGGTACTGAGGGCTCAGATACATAAATACTAAAATCTATATATCTATAATACAAAAGAAAATCGGGTTAGTGCGAACACTTATAACTCGAGATCGGCTGAACAGATTTTTCCGATGTTTGATTTATTGGATTCTTCTCCTCTCTGGATAACAGAATAACTATTAAAAATTGAAAATTCATAAAAAATAATATAAATATAATATAAAGTTAATATGGAACAGGTTTCCTGCGACGCTAACACCATCTATGAAATAAAATTATAACAATAAAATTATTGTTAACCATTGACATAAAAATATAGGTACTGCCTTCAGAAATATAAATTTAACATTCAATTTAAACGTATTTTTTGTATAAATTACAAATTTGAAATAAATCTTCATAGTAAGGACTACAGGACAACGTCTGTCGGGAAAGATAGTAGATCATAAAGTAAAAAATGTAAAATAATTTCCGTACAAATTCATATTTCAAATTAGAGATTTAGCAATGCATAATTTTTATTGTTTTTTTTTTATCCTTTTTAAGTTTGTTACAAACAATAACTTTTTATTTTCTTGAAATTTACTCTTTGAAGTCTCTTCAAAATGTAAACTTAACAATATATAGTGCTTATGCATATACCTAATGTTTAAAAAAATCTTTTCCTACACTATTTCTTCATAATAAAAATAACTGTTTCGTCATAATATGAATTCTTAACTATAATTACCTACACTATTCATGAAAAAGTATTGACATACAATAAAGGCTTTTTCAAAACTTTCCAAAATCATTACGGGCCAGCATTATCATAGATCGTTAGGGAACAATAAGACGGCTTTATTAAGAGTTATTATAGATGATTTATCGTGAGAGAAGCCTTCCATAATAATAATAATATGTTGAATCATACATTGTTATATTATCCCGACCATCTTCAATGACATTATTTACGTTTCATTTAACAATCCCGTCATTAGGTACTACTTGTCTATGGTTCATGATGGTGTGTGAAAGGCGCATAAATCAAGAAGAATTTTCCATAGACACGCATTTTCGCGACAGTTTAACGCCTAAATCCATCTGAGTTTGACATTCCAGTATAATCAAACTATCTATGGTTGTAAAAATGAAAATTTAGCTGTGTGTTTATTTTTAAATAACGGAATCGAACACGGGAGCTTTTGATCAGCAGCCGATCTACTTTTGCGACTTGAAGAAAAGATACAACATTATTTTTTTGGGTAATTATTTCGCGGGCTTCCTCGATTCTTGACAAAACCCTGCTTCTAAATGAATATGTTGCAACCTAACAGAGTGTAGTGTTATCATTCGGGGCCCCCAAACCCCCCTTAAAACTACGTTCTAACCTTAACCTAACCTATTCAAGTCGTTGTGTTATCATTCGAGGATGTTATCAAATCCACTAATCTATCCAAATTGACTAACTAAACGACAATGACCAACAATATCTTAATTTTTCAGACAAAAACACCAATTTTAGAATCAAAAAATAAAATATCACTCCATGAAAGAAAAGTCTGAATGAGAAAATAGCCAACTTTTATAATTGATTTTTACTTAAAACTGGTTGATAAAATAGTTCAAATAATATCAAATCAATCCATAACATGCTTGTTCACCATTCTCCATATAAATTTGCAGGTGTTTCATATAAAAAATCGTGAAAAATCGAAGAAGCCCGTGAAGTAAATAATTACCTAGATCTTAAAAAAACGTTGAAAATGGTATCATGTTTAAAAATAAGAATCATTATATTATTCATGCATTTTTTTATTGAATCTGGGCTAATCCAAAGTGAACACATACAATTTCGACAATTTCACATTTTCTTATGTTGTGAAAGTGAACCCACGTCCTTAAATTTTGTTGTTTTCGGACCGACAGTCATCATTATTACGTCAAAATCGTTAAGATCATTTAAATTTTACCGTCATAGTTTACAAACATTGTTAGATTTAAATAATTCATTATCAATAATTTTTATAACTTCACTGAGTTTAAAAGCTAGTACATAGATACTTATTCATGGCTAATGTCATCTTGAAAATATAACATTGCTTCTAATTTCAAAATTCAAATAACGTTCCAATTCGTTTTTCGAAAAAATAGAATATGTTTTCAGGTAAAGGAGAGTCCAGCGCTAAGTAGGTAGGTACATTTCATTTTCTTTATCGCGTTCAGTTAAGCGGAGTGCGGGTAGGGTCTTGTAACTTTTGAGAGCAAGAATAAAAATAATAAATTCATCACCTCCATATAGTGAAGACATCCGAGTTCGCACATAAATTCTGTTTTCGTCTATTCCTTCGAGAACAATATTCAACAACTAGCCAAGTAACTGAATAGACTCGCGCCAGAGCAGGATGTCATATAACATTTTATTACGATAAACAAATGAGAAAGAACGAAAGGAATGATAGTGAATGAGAAAATATCGTTTTTGTAATAACTAGCCCCTTGTCACGTGACTTTTACTTATGATAGAGACGAATAATTTCGTAATAGTGCTTCACTTGCGCCATCTACTTATTTGTCAATTGATGAAGTTTCATGCACGGGCATTAAACGACTATCCTCTTGATCTATGAAAGAATGTAAAGCGCCTCTAAAGCACATAAACTTTTCATAAAAACCATGTTAACTTTTCGGTTAAATAAAAACAAAATTGTATCTTACAAAAATTAACGTAAACGTACATTCTGGATTTGCCTCATGTCTTGTATCTACTCCTAACCGATAAAGATTATGCTTTAATATTTAAAATATCTATTTACGGATTAATTGGGAAAATTCATTTGACAAAATATCAAATTAAATTAAAAAGTTTTTCTTTGTTCTAGAAAAAAAAATTTGAAACATAAAAAGTACCTATTTTTCTGAAAAATCTACAAAGCTTTTATTTGAAACTGCAATATATTCCGAGACAATATAAAAGAACATTCAATTTACTTTCACTCTTGTTCTGAAAAAAAAAAACAAAATTGTGAAACAAATAAGTTACCTTCTGCAAAAACTTCACACAATTAAGTCTATTTCGAAAATACATACACAGGAACACTCGAATATTTTAATAGGATTGATATTATATCCGTGCATTTTCCATAGATCACGCCAACTTTTTATCGAAATCTTTTTGAATAGCGAGAATAATAAATTATTTGGAGTTCACCGGGGCCGGGGGTTCCCACTCTCCCAGCGCCCTCACGACTCGTGCGGAGAATAATGTTATCACACCAAGACCTGAACCAATACTTCTTGCTCTCGTATTCGTCTAACTAAATGGTTAAAAATTATGGCATTTATGAATTCTCTTTCTAGTATATTTTTAATGTAGGTATGTAGATATTTTATTTTTTTTTCGATTTTTTTTCTTTCATCAGCCGGCATTACAGTATTCATCTATGCGCCGAATTATTAAAAGTCTTTAGAAACAAACATATTACATTTACTAACTCGTTTATAACAAATCCTTTAAAATGAAGAGAAATAAAGAGACAGGAAATTATCTATATATGAATACGTGAATGAAAAACTTTGTGACTTTGTGTTATTCGCAACTAAAAGGCTTTTTACTAGCATGGTAGATAATTGTGATTATTTTTAGACTCAGCCACTTTTTTTCCTACAGGTCCCTATCCCCTAAGCATTCATATCTCGAAAACCAAAAGTATGTTGAAAATATTGTTCCATTTAGTTAGAATATACTTACCTATCTATTATTAAATAAGGTGATTCAAATGTTTTTAGTAGATATTTTCATTAAAACATGCTTGTTTTAAATTTACTATGCCGCTAAGTAATTTTAAAATAAAATAAAATTACACCAGTTTTTTGAGGTACAAAAATATGAAACCCAAAATCCACCACACAAATTTCCCCCATTTTATTAATAGTGTCAGATTATAATGACATCATAACCAAACTCAGTGAAGAATGTAATGAAATATGAAATTGCTTTTAAAACTGAATTTGAATTTAAAACGAACTTCAAAATATGCTGTGTAATATTATATTTACATATTAATAATATAGTGTCATTTACAAAAAAGTCATTTTTCACAGGGACGTATTTGATAAACGGCTGGGTGAGAGTTTGAATACAATCTACAGCGGTCATTAATATCTTCACCAATCACCAATTTCGTAAAATGTAGTATCTAGTAGTCGGATGACCTTAAGCCCGGTTTTCATTGGAATCTCTTCACTGGTCACAATATTGTGATTGGTTGACAGCAAATTTCTACACTCCGCTCTGTCTGTTGCAGCCCTTTTCAATTCCTCATATTATGAGGAACAGCACATATCCAAAAACACGTCTTGAAGGTATTCCTGATGTGGTCTTCCTGGGAAGTTTGTCACCTCGATCATCCCCACAATAATGGAATACTACCGTCAAACAGACCTTCTTAAAGAGAAAGTAAGAACTTTTATGCTTTTTTCTATTCAAAATGATGGGTATTATTATGCTTACTCCTTAAAGATTTAGCTCATAATTATTGGCCGTAAAATTATCAAGTGTATGTTCGAGTGCGAGTATAACAATTACGAAACACCTGTGGACAGAAGTTGCGAGTGAACTTAACAGAATCAATTTAATATGCACTGATAGAAGCGGGTTCTATTTTTTGCGAAGAGCTTCGCCCCACATGCGCAAAAAAGAAAATGAAGAATACATTCAACTGTACACTCACACCAACTCGCACTTCGCAAAAGTGAACACTCGCTTTTGACCTGCAATTTTGACTTGCTACTTATCTATGTATCTCTATAGTGAAAACGGACCATTTTTTTGTTAGAAACGGCGCATAACATTTTAATAATCTATATTCGCTTCCTTCATGGAGCTTGTGGATCCCACAATCGACAAATCTCGCCAAGAATTCCTATCCTGGGCTAGTTCTATGTTTCATTCCAGTTTAGGTCTACATCCTGAGGTACGCACTGAATGCTCTCATGATGGTTGAGAGAAGGTCAAGAGACCATTAATTATCCCTTGAGTCACAGCGACCAAAATAGTTCAAATGTGTCAAAAAATAGTCGTATGGTACATACGCGCTGACGGGTAGTTTTCTTAGCACCTAGCTAGACAGTAACTTGTTGAGTAGTTTACAAAAAAAAAACATTCTAAAATGTTTGGACCGGCCGCACGATATATTATCGGTAGGTATATTCCCTAGTAAACAAACATGTGGTAACTGGGAGATATGTTAATGGACTCTAGGCGCTAAGAGAGCCACGAAAAGGCTTCAACTATGGACTCCGGAGACGTACGTAGAACATGGCGCAGCCAATTCAGCCTACGAATTAGGTTTTGTCGATGTTTTTTATTTCAGTTTTAAGTTACTACAAAATTTTATTTTAATCTTCAAAAAATCTAACACCTATAAAAATACCAACTTACTTATTTGAAATATACTTACGTAAATTGAAATTACTTTTCGGTATTTGGGGAAATGCGAACATTTTTAAGGAAGAACCTTAAATCGCTATAAATAGTCTAACGTTGGTGAACCAAAAATAAGATTAAATCCATAATAACTACTTCTAAGTGATTGAAAATATGGTTGATAATAATATTCTTATCGAAATGTATTTCTTGTATTTTCGATTTGGTAGACGGTTGTATATTTTTCAAGAGCTCTCGAAAATACCAACATGATGTATGTAGTAATAAGTCCTTGAATAAATTTTTCATTTTTGCCGAATATATTCTCGATGAAAAACGGACCTTTTTGATAAAAGAGGTAATTTATTCGATCTCTGAAATATCAACTTAATGGAAAACATTATATGCCTTTTGACAAATATTATTATTTATTAAATATCTTATTCCTCTCAATTTATTTTATGGCCTCTTTTTCAATTGGTTTGGTAATGAATATTGGATTAACATATCGGTCCTTTTTCTTTTACAAAAAAAACTTGGAGAGTTCCTGCACCTCTTACCTCATGTGGGGTCCACATACCCTTAGTTTTCTCTTCGCAATTTGACAATATACCAAAAATTCATTTAAGTAGCCCTCATTTTTATGAATTATTTTTTAAGCATTGCGGGTGGTGATTCTTTTATATCAAAAATCTGAACTACTTGAGTTAAATGACCTTCCTTCATTTTCTATATGTGATAAGAACGAGATCAGAGGTTGCTACGACAAAAAATATCAAATTGTCCGCAATTCTCAACGTGGTGAAACAAAACCTGGACCCTTCAACAGAAGATATAACTGATTTATAGGACAATTAAACAATTAACGACCCTTTTTATGTCTGTCATCCGACCGGTTTTGCTGCTAGTCAATGTTGATTTTCTTCTTTTAACACTCATTGTTCTATCATATTTTTATCTCACGATCGTGAAATCGTTTAGTATTTTTATTTGTTGTATTATGTGTGTAAAAATAGGATTGAAATTAAATATTTCAAAAACCAAAGTGATGAGTGCTGCAAGTCAGCCCCGTAACATCCAGCTGGATGGTCAGTCACTTGAACAAGTTGAGAGCTATGTATACCTTGGCCATACAATAAAGCTAGGAAGAGAGAATCAAGAAGCGGAAATAGATAGAAGGCGAGGACTGGCATGGACAGCATTCGGTAAACTGTCCTATATCCTGAAGTCTCCAAATTATTCCAATTACTTAAAGAGAAAACTCTTTGATGCATGTATTCTCCCTGTGCTCACTTATGGCTGTGAAACGTTAGTATTCACTCAAAGAATATTAAGTAAACTAGCTGTAACACAACGAGCTATGGAGAGGAGGATGCTAGGTATGTCATTGAGTGACAGGAAGACTAATACATGGATAAGACAGAAAACAGGAGTCACCGATGTGGTTCAGAAGGTCGCCAAACAAAAGTGGAGTTGGGCTGGTCATGTGGCCAGATTAACCGACACCATATGGACCAAGAACTGGACATTAGACGGATTGCCTGGAATGGGTGGAAGCGGCTGGCGCAGGACAGAGAGCGGTGGAAGTCACAGGGGGAGGCCTATGTCCAACAATGGACACGAGAGGGCTGAAAAAAGAAAGAAAAGAAGAAAAGAATTATGTGTTCATTTTATCATTGTGTTAACTGTTAAACAGTAAAAGGCTTCAAACCGTTTATTGCTATAAAATAAAAATAAAATAAACATTTTTCAATATAAAGATTTTAGTCTGGAATTTATTAGGTATTGAATAAAAATAATTAAAAATGTTTTATCAGTTTTTTTTTTTTATAAATGAAGAATTTCTTCCTAGCAAGAACGCCTGTGCAGTAGTTAGGTTAGTTTTGTCCCTGAAGTGTGTCGGTAAGACAATAGAAAAGTGTCGACTAAGAGACAAGAAAATTGTGCCGCTTATCTGAATCTTTTGAAAGCCGCCTATACCAACACCACCGAGCTATACTGTCGAGTATTATGCGAAATAGCTGTAGCGTGTTCTTCATAATTATTATTGTTGAGCCGCAGACAATAGACCACTCGTTCAGTGTGACGAAACAACAAAACGACACGACTTATTTCTATTGTGCTGAATATCATTGCCGGATTCCGATGAAACGGATAGCAGTTTAGCCGGATACCGGATATTCGGCCAACTAAGCAGCCGAATACCGGATAACTGACCTCCGGATACCCGGAGTATGTTTCTGGTTGGTTGGTGCATCCATATGGGATCATTGGGAACATTGTCAAAAAAAACTTCAGCCGCATTAGTTAGTCTGGATTAGTGTGGTGTGATAATATTATTTTCCTATGATTAGAGCGTTTAGATTTTTAACTTTTTCCCTCGGAACCAAGGTCGTAGCCAGGATAACATTAGTGCAGAGGTTCCCAGAGGAAACGTATTTTTATTAATTAACTTTCTACTATTTAACTTTCTTTATTTACGTAGACAAGTGAAGCCACTTACTACCTCTATATAAAGAAATAAGTATTCATTCTCCATAATTTACCCTAATTGCAGTATGTTTGCTAATCAATTTCCTAAGTTGTAGAATTTTTCTTGTGATTACAAGAATTACAAGTGTATTTCTTAAGTGATTCTTACTAAATAAAGCAATTAGTTATCCAAACATATATTTTTTTACTATCCGGTATCCGGCCGGATAGGTAGGATACCTTATAGTTGCCGGTTATTCGTTTCATCACTAATTATTACTGTGAACTATCGCATTATTTAAACAATTCAAATTCAAAAAAAATATTTCACAAAATAGTATGAAAGCATTACAAAAAAATCAAATCGTACAGCAATTAATTTTCCTTCCAGAATGCAATAATTCACTTGTATAAATACTTATTCATACAATTTATTTTGTAGAACTATGTGGAACAATAACTATGCTCGCAAACAAAACCTATGTGTGATAATGACAATATTAATAAAATTGAATATGGATCGGTATTGTGAATTAAATTAATTAAATGTTCCTATTCAGGATCAATATGATGGATTCACCATATTGTGAGAGTGATGAGACCTGGAGACACTGGACCATGTCTTCTTTGGATGTCCTCTGCGAAATGCTAATTGGTTCACAAAGTCAAGTCATGTTATTTTTAAATAATAAATAAATTAATTATCACTTTTCTAAAATATATCCGGTGGAACTTATTGCCTGAGACATTTTTTCCAGTCAACCGGTCCTGTCCAATCTGAGACAGACCAACCCCAGGTAGAAATTCCAAGTGAAAAAAACAGACAAAAGGTCTGACCCGACCGGGAATCCAACACGGGACCTCGTGATCTGAATTTTTCATCCGGGTCAAAAAGAAATACTTATATGTTCGGGCCAAAAATTTGCAGAGGTGGCAACGGTTTTAAAATGTCGTAAAAGGTTTTGAAGCAAAAATGACGTTAAGCCAATCGCTACACAACGTAATCCAAAAAAAATGTAAAATAAATTTCTTGAAACTGGTAATTGTGAGGATATCAGATTTCCAAATATTTCAGATTTCCCCCGAGGACCTGCTGGACTTCGTCCAAAGAAACGTCCTTAATTTGAATAATTTGATAAAAAACAAATGATTACTCAGCACAATGATATAACAGTAATAATAATAACACCACCGTCCCCTTTTAACATTCATTTTCTAGGATATTCTTCATTTTTTCCTTCCTTTCTGCTCTCCCACATACCCTCCCCTTCTCGCCCTGTCCCCTGCCATCTTCCACGACACACGTACGCTCACACCTGCCCAAGCACTTTCTATTCAATCGTAAAATGCTGACTTGTGCGGCCGACTCTCAAATTACTCCTGCGACGTATTGCTACCTGCCTCGGGCCCCCACTAAGTACTTGAGTTAACGAGAAAAAAAAACACAAATTTATTCTCATCAACTTTTTTATAACAGTAACAGAACTGACTGATATCTAATAATACAAATGAAAGTCGGGTTGGTTCGAACACTTATAACTCGAGATCGGCTGAACAGATTCTCCGCTCCGGATAACAGAATAACCAATAAAAAGTTGAAAAAATGTACAAGAAATAATATAAAATATAATATTAGTATGGAACGTATTTTCTGCGACGGCGCCGCCATCTATGTAATTTCCTTAACAACACAATTTTTATTTACCTGACAAACACTGCATTGCAGTAGGGCTAGTATGTCCATAAAAATGAGAGATTTAATAATTTAAGAAAATTATGTTTTTAGTATAATCCAAAAAATAATAATTAATACATAATATTTTTTATTAATTAGGCATTCCATCCTCAAAGAGTGATTTGTGAATACATAATAATAATTAATCTAATTATATTTTAATGCACGCGATAAATTTGAAATTTTTCATAGTAAACTAGCTTTCCCGACAGACGTTGTCCATGCATTATAAAAACACGACAAAAAAAGGAATAAGCTAAATTCGTTCAGCCGTTCTCTCGTGATGCGATGCTCATTCGAAATAGGGCTCCATTTTTATATAAGAGATTTGAATGTTGCTACCAATCTTTGAGGCATAAGAAATTCTTCTATTCAATTGAAGTGGAGTGGAGTGTCAAAGCAATTGCTTTGACACTCCACTCCAATCGGACAATCCTGGTGAATGATGTTCTACGACAGTAAATCAAGCATGATGATCCTCAAAGGTGAGGTTGAACATTACTATGAGGTGAACTGTTATTTGGTCAATGTTTTGCCTATTTAATTGCAAGTGTTATACCTTTTTGAATAGCTACAGAGACGTAAAAGTTTTTAAAATTATTTGCAGAACAAGTTCCATAATTTAAAAAAAAAACACTTCAAAGTTAAAAACACTTAGTGAAAATTCTTTTATCCTAACCGTTGTCGAGCTGTCTTTTTAAGCTGTTAGTAGTAGGTGCAGTTTTTGATAATCATTTTTATTAATTGACATGTCCTCTCACTAGGTACATAAAAAACCGGACCCTAGTCTTTAAAGGTCTAAAATCTTTAAAGTTCAATATTATCCATAACGGGTAAGTTTCGGACGCCATGAAGGGTACACGGCAAAAACAGGCTCATTGACAAATTACCATTTTACAGGAGAGCAAATATAAAATTTGAGACATCATTTCTTGGAAAAATAGCGCTTATTTTAAATAGTGGACATTATGTTAATGAAAAACAAATATTTATTTATAATGACACTGAAAAAAAACAAATATTATTAAAAAATTACAAAAACAAACAAAATTTATGTTATCAAACTAGTATGGGGAAAGTAACGAAATGTTTGAAATCAGCTTATTTTTGCCTAGTATTTGATGGAATGAGCCTGTTGTGCGGTTTCACATATAATGAGCCAGTTATATACGTTATCTTATTTTTTTCAACGTGATTTACGAAGAAATGGGCCAGTTTTTTTTACATTTTATTTATACCATTCTAAAGAACTCATTGAGAGGAACAAAACTGCATTACAATCACGAAAATGAAAAAAAAATCAATGAGCTTGTTTTTGCCGTGTACCGGGACTGTACCCTTCATATTATTGAATCAAATCCATCAGAAATGACCTAAATAATAACAATAATGTCCTTTAATAATATTCAGTACGACTTTTCCTGTAACCCTGTATATTTAAACTATGTTCTGAATATTTTTGTAAATTTTACCACTGTTTAAAGTTTTCAAACTGTTGCCTGGATGTTGGTACCTAGTTTTAGTTTTATGGTGGAATATTGTTTGACTAATGCCTTTCCCATGTCGGGAGACATTAACGCCATCTCCCGGCCCAGACGAATAATAATAAAAGCCAGGCTACAAGGAGTTGTCACGTGCAAACATACAACACCTTGCATGGCGCGTGTCTGTTACTGGTGACTTTCTTTTTACGAGAAAATATCTCCATGCACATTATGCATTTCCCCGATACATCTTTTTGTCTCGGTAGATGTTCGGGTCTCAATAGCCTATACGCCAAGGCACCAATGCACCTTAGATTTTTACAGTGGTACTGTTATGACGGGAATAGTTATTACGGCATAAATCGCTTATACCACGCGCTACTAATAATCAACCTTATACCATTTCATAACTATACCGCGGAATACTCTGAACTACTGGCAACCTCGCATTTATCAATGAAGCTTGCGGTTGTTCCATACTACGGGGTTGATTCCGTACGAACCCGATTATTGGATCCTCGTGAAAGTTTGTGTGCGGACAGCTTAGACTTGTTGCAAGTTTTCGAATGATAAGTGTCAAAATATGAAGAGTACAGCGGTAGTTTGTCTCATTAAACGTCGTCATTACTTCTTTATACCTGGGGGTAGCCAGGGATGGAAATTATTCTTGTTATAGCTTATTATTTTGTTTTATTAGTAGCACTTTTACGTATTCTGCGTGTATTCGAAGAATAATCTCAGTACTATTGTCAATGGTTGCCTTTAAGGTTGCAAGTGGCGCCTTTAACAACATGACCAAGATTTGGAAAGCATCGGCGTTTGGTGTCGAGACGAAATGTAAACTGTTTGATGCGTGTGTGTTGCCCATTCTCCTCTATGGGTGTGAGTCCTGGCACCTGACCAAAGCCCAAGCACAAAAAGTCTCAGCTTTTGAAATGAAGTGCCTAAGGAGAATTCTGGGCGTAAGATGGTACCACCGCATCACAAACGACGCTATACAGCGTGAGCCCGTCACCTCTACCATTGTGGGGAGGAGATGGACTTGGCTGGGACATGTGTTAAGGATGCCGAATGACGGTTGGCCGAGGAGAGCGCTGTCCTTCTCCCATCAGGGTCCCGAAGACGAGGAAGACCCTCTCACACTGTGTTCCGCTCTTTCGAAGCAGAGCTGAGGGACATGGTGTGGGAGGAGGTCATAAACATTGCGCAGGATCGAGCGCAATGGAGAGCTCTTGTTGCCTCCCTATGCCCCTGAGTGGGTGTAAAAGGGAGTGTGTGTGTGTGTGTGAGGGTGAGAGGGTGTGTGTGTGTGTGTGTTATATAGTAAATATAATAAAAAGAATTGGGGTGCAGGGGAAATTTTCCTGCTTGTCAGATGGTCAAATCTCGCTCTCGAATGTAGTTTATTGCTCTGTCTGTCAGTGTGGCGAAGTCCAAGAGACTACCCTCGTAAGCTCTGTTGCTGCATTCCGATACTATGTGACTGTTTTTTTTTCTATAAGAATATTTCTCTACATTAAGCTAGATAATCGCATTATTGCAAGGTTTTGGTAAATTTGCTGTTTAAAATGCAAGAGTTGTTTAATTAGTGTTACAATTATCAATTACTAACCAATCGAAAGCTAGAAGTAATGTTAGGAGTAAATATATCAATCAGTTTACAATATCAAGATTAAAAGAAACAAACCTTTTATTTTTTTCAAATTTATTAAATATAAAATTACATACATACATACAATGTGAATAATATCTTACAGCTAACATATAGGTCATTCCCAGGCAGCAGAAAAAAATGCTGGTTTAAGGGAATTGATTGATTCTTAAAATTAATACAATCCACAAAACCATATTACAACTCACAAATCATGCAGTTAATGACACTAGCCGCTATGATACTACAGGCACATCGCGTCTCTCCAATATTAACGCCTTTAATTTTTTTGTGAAAGTTTTACCTACTAGATTTCAGGTCCTTTACTTCTTCAGGTAAGCCGTTGTATAATTCCACCGCCGAATACAAAAAACCTTGCCTTTACCTGTCAGTTTGCGGCACTTTGCTCCTAATGTGTGTTCTTGTCCTGGTGTATCTTGAATGCATGTGCGATGTCTCATTATATATTAAACGAATATTACTTTTAATTGTTTTGTTTTTTATCCTGTGTATCATTTTAGTTTTCTGCATAGAAATTTGTTCATTCAAATTATACATTTTTGTTATGTTATATAGTTCAGTAGTTGCACTTTTTTCGATATCACCTAGTACATAAAAAAATTGAAGGGTTGAATGAATCAAAAAATAATCGCCCCCGGGTGGGCTCGAACCACCAACCTTTCGGTTAACAGCCGAACGCGCTAACCATTTGCGCCACGGAGGCCGACAACTATGCGCCCATATTTTGCCAATTTAAAAGCAGGTATCATAATATATTATTTTATTATTATTCAATTTATCAGCTATATTTTTCGCTTATCGCAATAATCGTATTATTAACGATACACATATTGTTTTAGTCATATTATCAAAACTAGTCGTCGACCAGTGTTCAAAATTCGACCATAAATAAATAGATTATAAGTTTGAACATTATTAAGATTCCTTTGTCAAACACTGAGCGAGTGCTATTTCAAAATTGTCTTTCAAAAATAATGAAGTGGTACGTCAAATTTGAAATGTCGATATGTTCAGATTTTTTTCTATGCTTATTTAATACAAAATGTATTAATTAATCTACTTTCAATTTGACCACAAATACATCGAAGTGATGTATTTGACATAATTTTGAAAAATATTAGCATTCGCCACTTCTTCTCTATGTAAACTATAAGTGTGCGAAATTTCATACTCATTCGTCCGCGCAAATTTTGTAAAAATAGTAACAAAATTTTTCCTTCACGTACATGATAATATCATAACACAACACAACATATTATGTTTGAGAAATAAGGTTAAACCAAAAGAGTTTTATAGTTAAAGTCGTTTTTTGGGCGCTGACTTATGTTTAAGAGGTCTCAAATTCTCAATCTAGTCAGTTTGTTTTTCATTTTAAACTTATTCTAGAGGTTTAAATTCTGTTTCTAACAGGACGGGACTGGTTGACTGATAAGAAAATGCTAGTATTAAATTCCTCATACAATACTAAGCCTGTTGTAGGTATGAGAGACTCTTAGTCGTTAAGTATAAGGTATTTGTTTATGAAAAAAGTACAGGCAATATAAAAAAAATATAATTAAATTTGTCTAAAAGCCTTCTTTTTATTTAAATTCATCACAGCCCTTATCTATGAACATAAGTAGACAAATATTTGAAGATTCCGTCTCATTAAAAATGTTTAATTTGATAGCTATGAAGTATCTTGAATTCGAGTTTATTTCATTTTTGTCGAAAATAATAATACCTATATGTGGAATTCCATTTCAGCTTGTTGAATCTTAATGACAAAACAAACGATTCTGAAGACTTCTT
Source organism: Mystacides longicornis (assembly GCA_963576905.1). Classification (NCBI taxonomy): domain Eukaryota; kingdom Metazoa; phylum Arthropoda; class Insecta; order Trichoptera; family Leptoceridae; genus Mystacides; species Mystacides longicornis. The sequence goes on along the minus strand of OY756426.1, from coordinate 29,932,754 downwards.
AACAAACACTAGAGTTATTGACAAGGACACACAATCGGATATTTACAAATTTTAATTAAGTTTTCCCCAACTGAGATTTCCTTTTTGGAATTAATTAATTATTAACATCATATACCTACCAGATGTATTATTATATTTATGTTTTCAATATAAGTTCAAATGACATGAATTCCTTTATTATTTGTGCTGCTTATAAAAAGTGGATATAGATTCACAATTAAATACCTACTTATAAATTTTTTATGTCTGTTAGGCTCTAGACTCTAGACTCTAGAGTCTAGAGCAACACAAATGGAAGGTGGCAGCCAGCGATAGATTAGGATGGAGAAACTTTTTAGAGGTTGTTAAGACTTACCACGAGTTGTATTTGTAACGCTGAAGATGATGATATATTTTAATTTTTATTCATTTGTAAGTGAAGATTCAAAAAAGAAATGCACAAATTGTGAGGGGAACAAGAACACCAGTAAATTATATACTTATGCAAATATAGCAGGCATTAAGTAAGAACTAAAAGACTAACAACTTAGTGTAAGTCCTGGCACCTGACCAAAGCCCAAGCACAAAAAGTATCTGCATTTGAAACGAAGAGCCTCGGGAGAAACGTGGGTAAAAGATGGTACCACCGCATCACGAACGACGCTATACGCCGACGCACCCAGCGCAGACCCGTCACTTCCACCATTATGGAGTGGGGGTGGACATGGCATGAGGACATGTATCAAGAATGCCGACTGACAGTTGGCCAAGGAGGGCGCTCCCATCAGAAAGACGTGGAAGACCCTCTCATACCGTGTTACATTCCTTCGAGGCAAAGCTGAGGAAGCTGGACATGGCGTGGGAGGAGGTCATTAGCATCGAGCGGGATGGAGTTCTCTTATTGCCTTTCCATGCTCCTGAGTGGAGTTCAAATGGAGTTTTAATTTTTGATTTGATACGTGTTAAAATGATCGAATTTATTGGTCGAATAAGCTAAAAGTTCATAGGTGCGACACTTATTCGACTGTTGGTCAATTCTCATATTTTTATAAGACCTTTATACGATAAAAATTATATAATTTTAACATACTTACACAACTTTTGTGCTTGCTGGGGAAGCTTTTATCTAGAAGAGAATGCATGTTCATGAGTCTTGACTGTGTGTGCTTTACCTTCCACTCCATAAATCACAACATATCTTGCACTATTTATACCATTATTCTTATTTAAATTCAACTAATGTTAGCATTATGGTATAGCTGTATTTTTAATCATGTATGTATTGTCTTTTTTCAGCACTAAAAGTACATATTTTATGCCAAATTTTTCTCTAAATATTGCATTAATTGCAAATCCGTTGGACAACAGGCACAAAAATGGGTCCTCCATTGTTTTGTTGTCCTGTTAATCTGTTATACCATCGTCATTTTATGGATCCTAATTTTACTCAACCACGTTGGAGACTTGCGGACAGTTTGACATTTTTTCCCGTAGCAATGTTATATTTTATAATATCTTCCCTCCCAAAGCACGAATTTTCACTCATTTTCGGGAGATATACTTTTGTATGAATATATACATAAAACGCACAATACATCCTTCAATCCTTCTTCCTTTGTCAGTCGTCTCTCCACTGTCGGGTGTGGGCCTCTTCTAAAGTTTTCCACCTTTTTCTATTTTGTGCTGCTTTCGACCAGTTTTTCCTTCCGACCGGAATCACATTCTCCACCCGTCTTTTTAGGGTCTCCTAATTGGCCTCTTATTCTCATAGGATCGCCATTTTGCAATTCTGGGTGCCCATCTTTCATTTCCCTGTCTCGCCACGTTTCAAACCTATTGCCATTTTTGTTTCGCCACGGTCTATTAATATACATACTTACTTCATATGTAGGTACCATTTATAACTAGTCAACAACATCAATTTCTAATACTAAATTTAATCTAGTAGGTACCTACGTCTCTCTAATTTTTGTTTTATGAATCTACCCAAAATTGAGCTGATTGTTTGTGATTGCTTGTAAGGTGGAGTGCAGTAGACCCTTATAAGTGGAAGTTTATCTTATTAGTCTTGTTATTTAGTTAAGACATTATTATTTTTACTTTTATTTATTACTATTATTTTTTTTATTCACTGTAGGTATTATGCTTTTTTGTTAGATGATTGGTTGGTTACATGATTTGATTTGAAGTAGTATTGCCCCAGAAAAGACTTAGTCTGGTGGGGCAGTAAATTCCAATAATCTACATAATAATTCAGAAATGTTTTTTTATTTGCCTTTGACAATACTTTACCGTATATGTGAACATCACGCTCAAAATACAAATGCTACGTCAGATATGAATCTGCGCAGAGCGGTGAAATTTGCTCGAGAACGTTCTAAGATACAATTGGCAACGTTAACTTTAATATATTAAGAGCTATTTAAAAAACTTTATTTTTTTAGGATCTTCATACAAATTTTCAAAAAAGACAGAAAGCCATCTTTTGGAAACAAAATTACTCATGTAAACGTTGAATGGAATCTTGGTATTACGGTATGAAAATGTAATAAAATAATTGGAGATTGATTTGTTATACATATAAAAGTTATTCAAATCTTATTATTCTCAATAAATAAAGATTTAATGAAAAATTTTGGAAAAAAAAATCCTCCATTTTGTAATTTGACACATTTAAAAAAATTTATGGCCGCAGTTTGTGTAAATCTGTCGTGGCCATTAGATGAGTAAGTACCTGATAAAATCATATTAAATGTTGGTAAATAATAAAGATACATAAAATTAAATTCATAATACATTTAAATATATTAATCGTAAAAATGATTTTTGAAAATTGAAATGAGTATAAAAATTCTTTAGTAGATTTGGTCGATAAAACAGAACTCTGAAAGAAAGCGAATCTGACAGGAACTAATGACGTTCCTGTTTATCAAAATCATAATGGATTTGTCAGGTATGTGTGCATGTTTATTATAGTAAAAAATATATTTGTTTTATCCACATCATAATAAATAAGAAATACTGTATAATATTCATATCTGAACTAATCACATAAAACAGATCGTTGTGTATAGAATCATCGAATATCACTTTATTTGAAGATCACTTTATTTGAAAAAAAATATTTTAACAAAATTATCTAAATTCTTAATTAATAGGTATGAAGATAAATTAAAAACAGTGTTAAATAATATATATTTATATTTTATTACGTTAATATAACAATCTTCACGTATGTTTCATAATACGACAAGAAGCATTATATTAAAAAACTATGGAATGGGATTATATTTGTAGTAGTTTCTTCCGTCAACAACATATTCTCTTTACACATCTCAAACATGATCCTGTAGAATAAAGAATCCTTGAAAGACCAAAACTGCAATCGTTGGATGTAGTCTGTGCAGCAGGTTTTGACGCAAAAAAACCCAAAGGTGTCTCAGTCACAGCACAATTTGATGACAGATAAAACCAACCAAGGTTTGTGACACTGAAAATGAATAAATTTATCATCAGTCAATAAATATTTGCGTTTATTTTTCTTTACTAACCCATTTGCACTAATGGTTGAATTTAAAATCAAATCTTATAGTTTAGCATAAATCACATTGCTTATATATTTTGAAAAAGAGTATGGAAGTCTTAGCTCATTTGTTTCCAATTCGGTTAACATTTCAAAGTGATTTTCATGCATTCTTAAACTAAAAAAATAAAATCCTAAGGGATGGAAAGTCACAGAAAAGGTCGTCATTTTTTATGTTTCTGAGTCAGTACTTAAAAATTACAAAGAACTGATTATATAATAAATCTTAATAAACAACATTAGGTACCTACCGAAAATATCTACTGAGCAGCAAATAAATGCTTCCAATATTTTGAAATTGGAAGCATTTAGCATTCCATCACTCTCTTATTTTTTTTGACAGATCAATATTTATCAATATTGAGTGACATTGACAATGAATTCTACTAATCTATGTATTAGTAAATCTATGGTTGGTGTGGCGCACTATAATTAAAATAAAGCAGCGTATTTTTCACAAATCATTCTTCCAGGATGGGTTGGCTAAGAATAATAAAATAATAATATTGCTTAACCAATTTATATATTATATTTTGTGTGTAAATGACATCTACTTCATATTATATTTTTATGAAAGTTGGTTTTACAGACACTATCAAAAGAAAATATGTAAAGCGGAATAAAATGTCATCTATAATTAATTAGTAATTTTGCTACGTCATAATTAATTATTAAATAAAAAAAGGTTTTAATTATTTATATGAATAAAAAACATATTTTCAATATAATCAATTTTATAATTAATGATTTCTGAACTGTATGCACTATCTCCATCTATGATACTTCCGCACGAGCTGTCAAATTTTTTACGCGTGAAATGTCAGTGGTTTGTCGAAAATAGACATCAAAACTGATTCATTCCTTGGAAAAATATTTAAGTTAGTAGAGTTTGATGGATGGACTGAGATATAAATTGATTAATATTGGATTTCAGGTATGTAACCTATAGTTTCAAAAAACATATAATTTATAACCTAAAAATAATTATCATACAGATACAAACATCACCTTCACTTACTTCTTAAGTTTCACATTTTCAACCTGTGGAACATTATTCCAAATTCCTTCCAATGTTTTATTGTAAATTATAAAAATAAATAGACATTAAATGCAGCAAATTTAAAACATTTGTCAACACACATTATTTTTTTGTTGCAGATAAGTATCTGAGCCAGTCATTTCATTGCAACAAATCACAGAGACCGCAGAGCAATATCTGATAATATTTTGACTAAGGGATGAATTATGAATATAAATTTGCTTGAACACAAATCAATTCTAAGTAAGTATTGAATCTTCTCAATAATAACTTATCAATATCAACGTTTGTTTATGTTCTTTTTATTAAACTCATGTTATATCCATTACTTTATTTATTTTAAAAAGTGTAATCTCTTATTTGTTTTAAAATTATGCATAAGATAATTTTGAGATACCTGTCTAACCTTAGAAAGTCCCATACTAATATTGGTTTTATTATTATAGATAAAGACTACGCTGGGCCAGACATGAGCAGATAATGCCATCATTGCGAGCACCAAAGAGAATTATGGGTGGACATCCGGCCGAATTGGAAGACCTAGGCTGCAATGAGAGAATGAGGTCAGGAGGGATGCCGAGCAACTTTTTGACCCACGAAATCAGGACAGATGTAGAGACAAGGTTGACTCTGCGTCCAGTATTGGAAGCCAAGGCTGAATTAGGCTGTAGCGCCATCGGAAGAAGAAATATTTATAGATATTATGTTAAAATAACCAACACCAGGCCGATTAAAACGTCATTTACTTGAACTTTTCACAATTTTTAATATTATTCTTATGAATATGAAGATTACCTATGTATATTTAATTTGCAGATTATGTGTATTAAGTAAATACTAAAAAGAGCATTCATAGATTTGTTAAAAGAACCTAGCAACATCATTAACTTACAAGTGATTGCATTGGAGGACAATTATTGTTAACTAAATTCCAAACTATTAATTTTTTTTTAATTTAGATATATTATTATTTTAATTTCAGAATTATTATTATTGTAAACCTGTTTTTTTTTGTTGAAATTTAGTTGAAGTTTCTATAATCAGACCTCTTTTCCTGTAACATCGAAAAAATTCATATTATTACAGACTGATATATTCAACATTACACCGTTATTTATGGTCAATTTTAAAATGCCATTTTTTTTTAACATTTGACCAGTACTAACTGGATTATGACTTTCTTCTCTTGCTATTTCGAATGGCTTTGTGTGATGACTTCACGTTAACAACGTTCCTTATTTAGGTGGTCAAATTGAAATCCTTGAGTAATCGACAAATTCAACAATCTGCCAAGATGCTAGCCACCGGGCCAACGGCCCGTTGTATTTATGCCTTCCATAATTCGTCTATGGAGCTGAGATTCCTAGGATTATATCTTATAATGAATGCAATGCCAAAATGTCTACAGAATTTTAAAATGTGTCAAAATTTCTAGATATTTTCTCACAACAATAACATTTACATGTTTTGTATATCTCTTATTAATTGTCAACTCTTGGTATGACTTATATTAAGCACCTATGAGAGATGAGAGTTCTAATTCTCTAGAAGTACCTAAATATTTATACTCAAAATTATCATTTATTAAAAAGTTTTACCCTGTTAAATGAAGTTTATCAACTGCAAAATACCTTAGTTATTTATTATAAAAGTGTGTTTCTTTACCAATTATTGTATTGATTGTTTTATTAATGTAAGTAAAATTAATTTTTGAAATCCAAACTCCCTTTACGCCCCACTTAGGGGCATAGGGATTTAATAAATTGCTGGTATAATTGCCATAGCAACTTGAAATTTTTATTATTACCCTATTCCTGTGTTATATTTTTAATAAGCAATCTACACTGATTTTTCTATTCACACGAAGGCTGGATGTGAGGTGCAGGTTCGAATCCTTGGCCACAAAATTCTTTACTATGCTCAAAATAATTAACACCCACTTCTGGTAAGAAATTTCTGGTTCCAATTCCCAGATGAGTCAGAATATTTATAGGAATTTTTTATGCAATATTTTCTTGCTGGCTATACTGACAATTTTTCATACAAAAGATTTTCAGGTACAAAATCACTGGCTCGGGTAGAGGTCTTAACACTTAAAATAATTATGTACCTACCTGTTAAATTTGATATTAAGAATTAATAAAGCTTTGTAGGTACATAATTATATTTTTGCAGAAGAACAACTAAAGCATTTACAGAAATCAAGTGTTCTATCTAAATGTACTTGAAGGGGAAGGTATAGAAAATAGATAAAAATGCTATGTTTATGACTCACCTTTGCTGCCTCCACAGCAATTCTACAAATTTCTCATACTATCTAATTATATCTACCTATTTACCAATTCAAATCCTCAGACTTACAGGTAATACAAACTCGATCAGTCAATCAATTCTCCATTTTTTGACCCCACTTAGGGACATACTTTATAGGTACCATATTTTATTAATCCATAAATCAGGTTCTGTAATTCACATTTTTCTCAACAAACTTCATCAACAATTTTATGGACGGGTAAAAAGGCTAGTTATATAATATGTAAACTGTTTGTTGTGTAATTGATAATGGAAAATAAAATGAACACAAATACACTTTCACATAAAGCAAACCTTGTGTTGTGAAAGTGCAAATGGTCGGTACCGTGATTCGAACCTATGACCTCTAATAAGCTGTACGTGCGAAAGTCACCGACTGACACCACCGGTCTACCAAACACTTCATATAAGGCTTTAAATTTTTTATTACCGCTATTAAGTACTAAGTTTTTTTAACTTTCGCATTTTCGTACATTTCTTGCAATACGGTTATTCAGGAATAAAACTACCCAAAGAATATGATGATCCGGCCGGACATTTTAAACTCGTCAACGCAGCACATTTTCATCGGGGGACAAAATCACATCATGATAAATCAGATAAAATCAGGAATATCCCCAAATCAGCGGAATCCAAAACACTGACCTGATCGCTTAATCAAAAATCAGACCATGTGAGGCGTATCAGCATTGTAAGATATCGAATCAAATATCGCAGTGGAATTTAGATATCACATCCGGATTATACCTAGAGGAAGTGATCCTAATAAATATAAAATACGGTCATAATATAAAAACATACCTACAGAATCCGACTATATTTTAATAGTACACTCTGTGCTAGGAATCATTTGAGGCATTTTTAGATTAGGCTACAAAGACGCATCAAGAATATTTAATATTTTAGTCGCCAAAAATATTGTCGCACATAATATACAATTATAAAATACATAGGTACCTTCAAATCTTAAAACGTTTTTAAGGAAAAGTCTCACCTACTTAAGATAACATGTAAGATGAGACATAAAGCATCGTACTCACTTGCGCTGCGAACGTGTGACATTGCATCAATTTAATCGAAAGGTTAAGAGTCCTTTTGATAAAATTGATATAACGATACACGTTCGCGGCGCAAGTGAGTACCGAGCTTAATTGTTTAACATTGTTTCTATTTTGTACGTAGGTGCTTTGTGTTCCATTTAGTGTGAGCTTTAAATAAACAGAATTAAATTTATTTTAACTATAAACACAGCATGCCGCAAATGTTTTAGACAATTTTAATTTTGTAGGATTATTGAAACCAAGTTACAGACACCTGTTATTGGAGCATTGAGGATTTTATGTGTTTTTAATATGTATAGGTACTATATTGTATGTGTTTTCAGTGTTCTGTTGGTGTCTTTTTTAAACAAATAAATAAATAAACAGACAACGCAACGCCTGGTGTGAACTTGTCTTTAATCTGGGAAATATCGAATCTTCAGAGAAAAGTTGGGGTAAAATCGAATAAAAGTAGTATTTTTCAAACACTTAACCCTTCGTTTTGTAGGTGATATATCCTTATCGCTACGGGACATTGCATGGGGCCCAATGATCCCGCTCCCAATTTCTATTACCCAGGAGGCTAAAGCCATGTTATATTCACGTCATAACCCGAATGTGTTTGGAGGCAATAAAGCCTTTGGAAATATATTTTCTCGTATGTGTTGCTTACCTGCATTATAATAAATAATAATGCTGAAATATTCTATTTTTCCGTTTCATTTGCGAAAGGGTCATTTATACCAACTCAAAACCATTTTAACTTTATTATTTACTAGCTTATACCCGTCTTGCTTTACGTTTTTGATTCCGAATGTCAGGCTTGATCGGTAGGTAATTAAACAGGTTCTAGTCTAGCTTCCCATTGCTTTGCAGACCTCTATAACTGACATAAGCACAGAAAAAGAAGAATGAAACATTCACAATCCATAAAAAGAGAGAAGAATGACACTTTTAAATGTTTATTAAAATTTAGCATGAAGATCCTAAAAAATAGAGTTTTTTTAAATAGCTCTAAATATAGTAAAGTTAATGCAGCAAATTGTATTAAAGAACCTTCTCCGGCATTTTGAACGGCTCTGTGCAGATTCATATCTGACGTAGCATTTGTATTTTGAGCGTGATGCTATGACATACGGTAAAAAGCAAATAAAAAAACATTTCTGAATTATTATGCAGATAGAGAAGGAGGAGCTAATGCGAGTTTTATTTAATTTCCCAACTTACCACGCAACTTTCTTAATTTTTTCTTTCATAAGAACCTTCTACTGATAAAAGCCAACACGACAAAAAAAGAATTAGTGAAATCGGTTCAGCCGTTTAGGCGTGATGCAATGACATTAGGTAAAAAGCTAATAAAAAACATTTCTGAATTATTATGTAGATTTACCACGCAACTTTCTTAATTTTTTCTTTCATAAGAACCTTCTACTGATAAAAGCCAAAACGACAAAAAAAGAATTAGTGAAATCGGTTCAGCCGTTTAGGCGTGATGCTCACATATACGGTCAAGCAACGACAAAAGGCAAATAAAATAACATTTCTAAATTATTATATAGATCAAACTAACTTTTCATCTTACAACAATTGCATTTTTAGTGTTATTTTTCTACACACAGCATTACAGAAAAAAATAAATTTATCAATTTATTATTCTCGTTGGCTTTGTAAAACATTTGACTTAATAAAATAATCAAACAAAATTGTCTTCTTCTTCTTCGCTCTCGCTTTTGTCCCATTATTTGGGGTCGGCTCTCCTTGTCCTGTTGCGCCAAGACCGTCTGTCAAACGCCATCTCTGACTCCACATCAAACAAATTTGTCACTTCAACTCATTAAAGTTGTTAAAATATTTTAATACAAGCGATATTATGAAGGGATCTGCAGATTATCAAAGAAAAATTATATTTAATACTGACAATCAAGTGATCTGGACCTGACGATTTGGGCCACGCCCACTCGAGTTTCCCCGTTTGACGATCCGTTTGGAGTGATGGACGAAGGCTTGTTGCGATTGGATTTGGAGTGATGGATATCCGACTCATCCAATTCACATCTTCCCCACTCACGGTCATTTTTTGGAGTGATATCGCTCCATTTGGTCGGATGGAGAAATCATGAATGACGGACTTAAGACTACAGAATTTGTTTTGAGCTAGGGGTCTAGAAAACTGTTTCCTCTCGTTCTATTATTATTATCGAAAACTTCATTCAATACTTTTAAACAAATATGATAAAACAAATTAAGAACATGATGTTTTGTTGGTTTTTTTATCAAAATCCGTAGAGAGACTTAAGGAAAAATATCTTATTATTAAAGAATATGTAACAACATATGACTCTAACAATTCATTACTGATGTTCGATTTTAAATGGAACACACCACTACGGGCTTACGACCGTCCTCTACTGTTATTTCGAAGACTGGCTTAACGTGATCACTTTACGTTAACAACGTTCGCCCTCAGGTGGTAACGTTTGTCTCCGAAACTCCTAATCATGAGAATTCTCAACATGCTCAGCATGTCGAAAAATCCCATGTATGCAACAAGTTAAAATTTAATAATAAATGAAATATAGAGATAAAACTTGGAAATTATTGAAAACAAGAGAGCAACCAAATGTAAAGACTGCGACTGCTGTCATGTATTTGGCGCCAGCCGCCAGGATATGACTATATCCATTTTTGTTATCTTATTATAAAACCGTAAATTGCATCTAATTGCATATTGAAATAATTCGTACAAAAAAGTAAAAAAAAAACCAGCATTAACCTCATTCAGAAACTAAACAGACAAAATGAATTCATGAGTATAAACAAAATGTACCTTCATAGACGCTGAAGGTGAAAACGATGTGCCTATTATTCTCATATCTGTAGGGCTATTCTCGTAATCAATCGCTTTTAAAAATCACTTAACGATAAGCAATCGTATTCACAAAACTATCGGAATCTAATCATAATCCTATCTTGAACTGGATCGTTTTCATACTGATATTTCAAACATAACGAATTTTTAAGATATCTACTAGATATCTTGTTTTGTGAATACCAATCCGCCATTTTATGATTGTCAATCAAGATAAGAGCGTATATTAAGACCGCTACGAGAATAAGGGCCCTGGGCCACGTAGGTACTCAAAGATGGTAGTCATAGAAGGCAAGATGGGTGAAAGACAAGTGTCATGGTCACGAACAGCAGTATGAAGACGTGGAATGTCATTCAAGCCAACAGGAACATCATTCACGCCGCTGGGGACAGGGTGACCATTGTTCAAGTGATATCCAACGTCGCAAGAGCATAACTGGACAGTTCATGAAGAAGCAAAATTGCTAAAGACTTTGAAAGCATTAAAAATAAGTTCACCATAAAAACCCCTTTTTAAAAGACTATGGTATAACATACAAGAACTAAAAGTACAAAATATGTGCGTTAGATTAAAGTAAATGTGGACGTAGAAAGGGTATGTTTTACTGCTCTCCATTCTATGCGGCGTTTAAGTGTTCCCGTAAGCACAGTAAACCAACATTCTGTTAACATCAGCTAACTATGGAATGTTAGTTACTAACATTTTAGTTAAAACTCGCAGAGATATTTGTCCCTGGAGAGCGGTTTGATAAAAACGCCTCCCCGATATATCTGATACCCAATGGTTGTGTGTTCAAATAATATTACATAACATTGTGTAATTTGGATTTATCCAATGAGTGAAATTGATATTGCTCTTTTATTTTGAAATAGTTCTCAAAGCACAATCTTGACTTAAATAACTATCACTAATGTTTTTAATGACGTGTGTACCTATCTTAATTTTCAGAATTCCATGATAACCTTTGTGATAATTTTATTATAACCATATGGCGACATAAATGTTTGGTTTTATAGAATTCTAGCTTTCCCGACAGACGTTGTGCTGTAGTCCATACTATGAATATTGATTTCAAATTTATATGAAAATAAGTTTGAAATATTTTTGTAAGTTAAAAAATTATTTCTGAAAGTTTGAAATAAATTCTTACAAGATTTGCGTACTGTGTAATGTCAATTGTTGTCAGGTAAACAATAATTTTGTTGTTATAGATTTTTTTCATAGATGGCGTTGGCGTCGCATGAAAACCTCTCCATACTAACTCTTATATTATTTTTTATCCGTTTTTCAATTTTTTAATAGTTATTCTGTTATCCGGAACGGAAAGATCGTAAAATATCCTAGTTGTGGGACATTGAATAAGTTTTGGCGGTCTAAAATATCGGACGGGATTCACTCCGATGTGGGACCCTTACGGCGATGTCGGAGTCCCGTCTTGGCTTTATATAATGCGAGTAAAAAGGAATCTCCAAATTCCTGCAATACTCGGGTGGTTGAGGGTCTTATTCAATGTTATCTGGAGCGGAGAATAATCCAATAAATCAAACATCGGAAGAATCTGTTCAGCCGATCTCGAATAAGTGTTCGACTGTTCGCACTAACCCGACTTTCATTTATATTATAGATTTATCAAGATATTGAAAGTCTACAAAGATGGCAGATACAAAAGATTAAAAAATCATCCTTAGGTATATTTTTACAATATCCTGCACATTATTATGGGTTAATGGTTTTCTCTATCTTTGAAATTTAATGACCTTGATGAGGCACCATGGAACGTCACTAAAAGAGTGTTATTGTGGAAGTGTAAGCTCTCACTTTATCTGTTGATCCCATACCCATGTTCCCCTCGAGGCACTCGGGTTCATTAAAAATATAACACTAAGGTATATAAAGAGTCTATCATAATAGAGAAAATCGAATTGAACGCCAAAACCGTGAATTGGGTCCTATTGGCTATTTCCTCATCAATGTACAAAACCATAGATATTAGATTTCTTCAATATACCTACTAAATTTTTGTTGCAGTCTTTTTTTATAGTAAAAATGCTATAACTAGACCTCCTGAACGACGACCATAACATTGTCAACCTGCTCTTAGAACACTGTTTTATATTATCAGAAAACCTAATCAAAGATTGTTGTTGGCAAATTTTTATGTGACAAAATTATTATTCCGAAACGATTATCTGAAACATAAATTTTCCACAAATTGTGTAAGTATGAAAAATCCCATATTTTGACACGGGGGAGATATCTAGTAAGTAATAATTTAGATATTAGAGAGGTGCCAGGCTGAGGTCACGCCAAATCCTCCATATCCCTCCCCATTACTATTTTAATCAACATTCCTCGTTGTCCCGTGATGTGACAACCCACCCGACAGGACGTCAACGCGACAGCGATGGCGTTTGACATGTTGACGATCTTAAAAATGTCATCTGGTATAATCGACGTTTGACAATAGCACCCTTAATCGATTTTATTTCTCCCTCCACAGAACGTACGAATCAAAATGATTCAATTTTTTCCTTTATAAAATCTACAGAATTACAATTCAATATTATATACGTTCAACTTATGTTCTCCATGGAGATGTCGTAGATGATAAATGGTCATATTTAATCAGTTGATGACATACCTACTTATCCAATTGAATTTTTAAATACATTAACTAATTGAAAAAAATAATCAACCATCACAATTAATTATCAACAGTGAAATACCAAGACAAATATGCAAGACTTCCTGCAAGAACTGAAAAGATCAGCTACGGACAGAGTGGAGTGGGTAGACAGAGAGGAGAAAATTGCTATTGCTGGCAACCAATCATAAAATTGTGACCAAAGAAGAGGGTGTCGAATATAAGTGAAAACAAAAGATAGAGATTAGGTTAAAGCTAGAGTGATTGCTTAGAAAGATGTGCTACAATACCCTGAGGTAGAAGCAATAAAATAGTGTGGGTACCTACTTACATACCATAAGAATGTAAGTAGGTACTTACCTACATAGTCAATTAATTGTAGATTTAATTTCACCAACCTCAGAATTATTTCTCCTGTTTGAGTCCGTAATTTTATCTGCAATCGTGGCCATCTTATCTAAATCTTCGCTATCACAAACTGATAACACTGTTCTGGCTGTTTGAGGTAAGCGTCCCATCCAAAGTATTTTTAATGTCTCATCATTTATCTTGCCTCCAGCTACCTAGCTCCATGCGTCTCAACAGATGAGACGGTTGTTGATCTCCTAGTTCCACCTCCTCTAAAAGTTTTTGTAATTTCCTCGTCTCTGACTCTTCGTAAACCTTAAGTAGTCTGCTCTTAACTGCTTCATACTTCTGTTTTTCTGGTGGTTTTTGCAGAATATCTGTTATTTGCATTAGCTCATCTTTCCCTAGCTTTGCGATTATAAGATAATATTTTGATTCGTTACTTTCTTTTTGAGGTTGCAAGATGGCCTCGAACTGACGAAACCACAAACGAGGTTGATCTCGCCAGAAATCGGGTATCTTTGAGCCCAAAGATATCGCGGGTACCGTTAGGACAGAATGTGGCATGAAAGCCACGTGAGTATTTAAATATTGAATGTTAAAAATTTCAGATGAGCCAATCCATTTACGAAAGAAATATTACGTATATTGAAAGCAAAGGTGTAGTGAATGGTAGTACCAACTTATATAAAGATAGTGTCCGCATTAGGTTAAGCCTTTTCCATCCAGTACACAGTAGCAGAAATCCCCTTGTCACTTGCCTGAAATATCACTCACGTTGCACCTTTGCTCCAATGACTAAAAATGACATACGAGGCAGACAATCGCTTGAAATCAAGGCCAAGAAAGAGGCAAAAGTTAAGGACAAAAGACATTGAACATCTTTGGCAGAAGCAATGGAAGTAGTTGGAAACCTAGAAGTTCATTCACGGACTTTCGAGGTGAAAGTTGTGGATTCGATCTCCGGTGAAAACCATCTACCATTTTCACAACACATGTTTTGCTTTCTGCGAAAAAAAAACAGTGAAATTCCGTTCTTTCAGACCATCCTTTAGTAACAGACTCATGATTCAAGATGGCTAGAATAGATGGCTTTTTATGTTAAAAATAGTTAAAGTGAAAATCATCTTAACACAAGTTCACGATGTCATAATGTATTTTGTGTATAAATAAATTAAAAAGATACAATACTTCATCACACCCGATGATGTGTATTTTCTTTTCCATTAAGTTATAAATACTTATGGACAAACTTCTTCAGCTTAAACTTCACACCAACAGCAAGAAACGTTTGCCAAATTTTAAGCCAAATCAAACAAACTTGTACAGACGCTTGGCAGAAAGCGGGAACATTAAACAATTCGAAATCCAATAACACCGCGACACAAATATATTGATTGCGATGTGATTTTCAATGCCAAAATGAGATGAAAATGTGTGGATGAACCAACACAACGCGTTCATTTTAGGGGATTTAATTAATATTTTTTTCGCTATAACTGTCAATTGCTTTACCCCTCATAGGTAAAAAGTTTGGGGTCATTAACTGATATAACAAATGAGGTAATCTATCATAGCTGAAACGCCTACCAAAAAAGCTTTTTTTTTCAGTAAATAAATATAATCTTGAGTTATTCGGGCTGTAGGGGCGTGGTCGGTTGTTGTATCTTCTCAATATTTCGCCCATCGCTGTGGCGGGCTTCTTCATAAAAGACAATCGGGTTAGTGCGAACACTCATAGCTCGAGATCGGCTGAACAGATTGTTATCATGCTTATTTTATTGGATTATTAAAGTAAGTATGGAAAGAATTTCCTGCGACACCAACGCCATAAATGAAAAATTCTAAAACAACAAAATTATTTAATTATGCCTAGATTCTTGTGACCATTTTTAGGCCTTTTCTTTAAGATCTAGTTACGGTTAGGCGAACGTTGTTAACGTAAAGTGATCACACTAAGCCAGCCTTCGAAGTAACAGTGGAAGACGGTCGTAAGCCCGTAGTGGTGTTTTTCCATTTAAAAATCGAACATCAGTAATGAGTTGTTAGTCATTAGTTGTTATATATTATTCAAAAGTATGGAACAAACCACTACGGGCAGTGGTTTGTTCCATTTGAAAATCGAACATCAGTAATGAATTGTTGGAATCATTAGTTGTTACATTTTCTTTAACATAATTATTGTTTACCTAACAACCATTGTCATTAAAAATATTGGTACGCAGATTTTTTATGGAATTTTTTTCGATCTCTCAGAAATAATGTTTTAACATCCAAACATATTTTAAACGTATTTTTGTTTAAATTACAAATTTGAAATCAACATTCATAGCAAGGACTACAGCAAACGTCTGTCGGGAAAGCTAGTTTAGCATAAAAAACTGATATAAAAATATGATACACACCAAGATTACCATGAACGTCACAACCTGCTGTTAATAAATTGAATCTTCCCTGTTTAATATTTTCGCTTCTATGGAGTTTACTATCAAACGTTTCATAATGTTTGTTTTACATCTCAATATTAAAAAAAATGTCTTAGTTCAAGAATTCAGGCCCGCGGCGGTGCAAGCATAATTCCATTACTTAGAGGCTCCCTCTGCTGTGAAATAATTGACAAAGGAAATGCCACTCAGATATTAAATTATCTTCCATCCAAGCAGGAAACATTTTAATTTAGTTATTTTCCCGACCATTTCTCTTTTTTTTATCAACATCTTACCACGGGAAAATAATGTTTGGTCTGGGAGAAGCACGCCACTGTCTTATTTAATTACTAGCTAATACCCGTCATGCTTTACGTTTTTGAATCCGATTGTCAGCGACCTCTATAACTGACATAAGCATAGGAAAACAAGAATGACACTTTCACAATTCATAATAAGAGAGAAGAATGACACATTCACAATTCATAATAAGAGAGAAGAATGACATTTTTAAATGTTTATAAAATGTTTTATATTGTTTGAATTACATTTATTTTTATTTCAAATCAATCTCGAATCTTTCAAATAAGTTTTTATTCAGTTAAACTTCGGTTCCATGGAACATTTACATGAGTAATTTTGTTTTCAAAAGATGGCCATCTGTGTTTACGGAGATTTTACTATGAAGATTTCATAATTTTAGAAATTCATTAATAACTTAAAATATATTTTGATGAAATGGAAATATTTGTATTCAAGATTACCACAAATGTCTTTTCGAAAAAATGCGAACAAAAAAATCCAACGCATAGTCTGCGTTTTAGCGTGATGTGTCAATATACAAAAATATAAATAAATAAATATACATACATGACTGAATTATTATGTAGATTTGCATTACTCAAATACCTGCAATAGAATCGGCATCTTCTCTTGAAATTAACCTTTGAATACAAAAAATTATAAGTCAACCAAATGCAACAAGGTTCGATTAAAGATAATTGTCATTTCAAATATAGATTTTTCTGTGGTGTTTTCATATAGATCCTTTTTCAAAGGTCTATATTACTTAAAATGGTCACGGTTAATATCCTGGTTCCATCTACCGTTAACATTTGTTAACAAAATTTAGTAGATAAACGTTCGCACCGCTTTCCAATAGTCATGAGCGCCCGCAGGTAGGGGCAAGGGGGGGGGGCACTTGCCCCCCCCCCTGGACTGATTGATTAAAAAAAAATAAGACAATAATAGAGAAAAAAACATTAAAATAAAGATAAAATAAACAGAAAGTAACTATGCTGACACTGATCTCGTTTTACTGGGTAATTATTCTTGATAGTTCTGGGTTGTCGGCTTAAAATAGCATTTTTGGGAATTTTTAAGTCAGGTCTTAGAAATTAAATAATAACAATAGGATGGGTGGCCGAAATTATGAATGGGAAATAGCTCACAACATACTGGAACGACTCAAGGAGACTTTTCGGAATCAGCCGGGAGGTCGGGGGCAGGGGTCAAAATAGACCAGTGACGGCAATACGCGACTCTCGTGGAGCCACTGCCCCCGAACTGATTAAAGGGAGATGGAAGGAGTACTTTGAGTCAATATTGAACCGTCTCGAGCCCTCCTCATCATAAAACTTTTAGGTGGAGTTGGCTAGTCTGAAAATACCTCAGGCAACTGGGATATGTGAGGACCCGCCGACATACAGTGAGATGGTGCTGGTCGTGATGTGCAGTCGTCAAAATGATGCAGTCCCTGTATCAAGGGCGTCGCCAGCCCGAGGCCTAGGGGGGGGGGGCAATTGAACCCAGTCATAGGCTATTTTCCGTATATCCTATATTATGGAGGATGAGAAATATATGAATTTTAAGTATAGTCAAGAGTATGAAGATTTTTTTAGGATTTAACGGCAAATCACGGTCTTAGAACTTTGGTTGCTCTGCAGTTGCCTACATTTTTCAATCTCTGCCCCCCCTGTATGAAGACTCCGAGTGTAACGTCAAAACGCCAGGTGGTCCTACTGAAGCTTTCAGGATCACCACGGTAGTCAGACAGGGCTGCGTACTGGCTCCATTTATTATTGTCATGGACTTCCTCTTGAGAAAGTCAATGCAAGGAGCAAGAGGTATACCAATAACTCAGAGAGATGGTCTAATGGGCGAACTGTGCAATCTGGAGTACGCGGACGACCTAGCGTTGTTCAGTATATTCAGAAGATGGTCGCATAGTCGGCTGAAAATATATTCCGGATAAAAAAATGTCGTAATACTGCAATGTTCGTTTTATGTATTTATTTAAATTGGTATCTTGCAATACTTTTTGTTCTTCTTCAGCTTATCGCCGTCCACTCCTGGACGAAAGCCTCCTCCATGTTCCTCCATGTCGACCTCTCCTGCGCAGTCTGCATCCATAGCACCCCAGCGTGTCGCTCCAGGTCATCCCTCCATCTCATCTGTGGTCTTCCTACACTTCTTCTCGTGTCTCTCGGTCTCCAATTCAGCAGTATTTTGGTCCATCTTTCATGCTCTAGCGACATGTCCTGCCCATTTCCATTTCCAGAGTCATCACCCGGTGGATCACGTCTGTGACTCTAGTTCTATCCCTCACCGTTTCGTTCCTGACTCTATCTCTAAGGGACAGTCCCAGCAAGGCTCTTTCTATCGCTCGTTGTGTGATTCTTAGTCTCTCTGCGCTATGCTTTGTCAGAGTGACAGTTTCAAGACCATATGTACTTACTGGCAGAACACAAGCTTCATATACCTTCTTCTTCAGGTTGATTGGTGTTTTTTTATTTTTTAATATATACCCTAGTTTCTCAAAGGCAGCCCAACTTAGTCCGATTCTTCGTTTTATATAATATATTTTATTGTTTATAAAAAAAAATTTGCTACAGTATGTCCTTCATTACTAGTGTCCTGCCCGTTCGTTCACCATACGAATTCGCTACAGTAAATTAAAACTACATTAAAACAGTTTTTATTTCTAAAGGAAAAGGTCCTAAGCGCCTAATCACATTTTACCGATTAAATAATAAACTATGCTAAATAGAAATAAAAAAGACGACTCTTTTAAAGAAAATTAAAAGATACGCATTTTGGAGTAGATAGCCTACACCGTTATGATTTATAAAAATATAGAGCAAACTTTGAATTTTTTTTCTATTGAGCGAAATTTGGAAAATATAAATTTAAATTGGAAGACTTGATAGCCAAAGCAACTTAAAGCACACTTACTTTTTTCTTATGGTACGATACCTATTAAGGGAACAACGTTTATATAAAAACAGCAATTTTCGAGTGTCCGGCTCTTAAGTACTAAATATATTTTGCCCCCCCCCCCCCCCCCTAGAAAATTCTCTGCGGGCGCCCATGCCAATAGATATTGCTTATATACACTTATTATGATAGTTCCTGTTGTACTCGCATGGTTTGGTCCAGTCGCTAACGTCTCTGCTTCAGAGAGTTAGAGTTCCGGGTTTGAATTCTGCAGGAGGCATGGGATTTTTGACATGTTGAACTTGTCACTTATTCAAACTCTCTTGGTGATCTAATCTGTCACTTATTTGTACTCCTTCCCTCGAGGCTCCTTAGCTCTGTGCCCCACAAACAAAAATATGACATAAAATTTTGACATTATTGTTTCGAATGCCGTTCCTAACAAGAATCTGCACAGATGGTTCATGATTTAGCAATGCTTAATGAGAGATGACCGAGAATGTCTTCTGAACAAATACCATATTTCAGATAAATAATAAAAAATATTCCCATTTCAGTTTTTTCCACGATGATTTGCACTCTCAAATATTAAATGTCTATACATACATACCTATCTAGAAAACATTGAAAATAATATACTCAAAAATATGAAGGTGCCTACCTAGGTGATTCAATACAATATAATGTTTGCTGTTCTGAGTTAAGCCATATGGCATGTAGATATGCATCTTAAATAAATTGCTTAAAAAAATGTTTTCAAAAATCGAAACGTGCGAAAGAGACAAGAGAATTTCGCTAGTATCTTTTTTTATGTAACCTTACATATTTTATCAGACGCGTTTCTTTCGGCGGTTGATTTTATAGGATAAAAGAGAATTTTCACATCCGGTTCCACCAGGGAAGAAAAGAAAAAGTCGATATTATTTACATTCCCTAAACATGCCTACATTTTATCTCACTCAAATATATCTCGCGCTAATTTAAAATTCATTGCGTGTTTTATTAAGGAAGGAAGAGAAGGAAACAGATAATAACAATAAAGAAAATGATAACGAAATACCATTCTCTGACTCTCCTTTTCTAGCCTACTATCTTGGATTCTGTTTCAGAAAAGTTTCATCTCTCTTACTCTTTTATATATGCAAATTCACTTCTAATAGAGTGTGACAATACCCTACATTGCGTGATTTGAATTTAGAACATTTTCGACTAGTTTAAATTTATGAGACTCAGGTCGTAAGTATACAGAGGTTTTTATACATATCTGTCAATCTTAAAGATATATCTGATTTTAGACACCTGTCAATATCAATATAGAATATGACATATTGGGGTGCGTTTATACCAAACGAGCATAGAGCCAGAGCTGGAGATGGGACACTCTTTCTTGGTCGTTTATATTATTTTCATCGTGCGAACAATAACAAGCAAGAACTAGAACTCTGGCGCGCGTAATCTGTCATCGCCCATTAATTATAAGTTCTTGGTGTGAAATCTTACTCGTTGTTTACTTGTGTATATGTCAGCGATAACAGGAGAATTCTATATTTCTGGCTCTGGTTCTTTGTTCGTTTGGTGTTTAATGCACACTAACTTATAATTTAGTACATACGTTCTAACCAGTCTTGCCACCTTTGTAAAATTTTTGACCCAGACTCAGCCTTAAATTTTGGTTTCACACGTCGCGAAACCCGCACAGGTTGATAAGCATGATCGAAGTCTATGGGAGGAATTAGTCACCGAAAGAGGGCCTTCCATGTCAAACGAACCTTCTTGCCAAAATTCAGGCAAAAAAAAAACTCCGAAGGTCCGAGACTGGCCCAATTCGATGCGACCTCACGCCTCGAACAGGTACCAAAAAGGGGGCCGAAATTCAAATAAGATATAGTGTATATATACAAACGGAAAAGGTTCCTGATTGTGTACAGACTACAGGGGCTGAAAGCTATATTTTAACTATCTAACTCTTGACTCTAAATACCTAAACGTACTTCCGACAGAGACTCAAAATAGGACAGGATTTTACTACGCGAAAATTATGCCACGGCTCTAGCTACAGTCAAAACGACCTTGCTATTTACAATGTTAATGTCTACCTCGCGTGCATTTAATTATTATCGATCTCACTATCAAAATAACCGTTCAGTCACTTTACCGGCGAACTAATTAACCTTCTAGTCGAATTACCGCGGGCTGTCATAATACCGCAAGTTTTCCTCATTAGAGTTCCAAATCGCTCAACTGCTTCGGTCTTGGCCCGCGACCTTTTCGCCAGTGAAACTCATGAACTGAGCTGAAAAGCGTCCAAATCAGCCACAGCCCATTCTCTTGGAGAGTCATGTGAGGTATATCTTCAGTCCACAGCCCTCCTGACATACTAAATATTCTTATAAGGACTCCGTAACTTTAAACTTAATAGATTTACAACGGCGCGTGTATAATACCTAATCTATCTTATGCGCGGGCAATCACAAGCTCAGAATATCATAATATCGCGACCGGATATTCATAACAAAATTACTCTCTCGGGGAAAACACCGATGTACCTACTTTGACAAATGAAAATTCTACACTAAGCTTACTAGAAGGTTCTAAATATGAAATTCCCAACCGGATTCAAAAATAAACATTAAAGATAGGTCACACCACTGGTATCGGAAAATGGGGTAACCCGCGAATGACAGATAACAATTCGCGACGTGTGCTTGACATGTGACGTGTGAAAACAATACAGGGAGGTACATGTTGCAATACAATAAGCCCAATGGCACACAGAGAACACAAATATTCAAAACAATGCCGTAACGCATCGGCCATATATCTCTCAGCTAAAACCAATCGAGCAACTTGCTCATAAGCATGCTTGGCGGGGCAACCAAGCAACAAATAAAATACCACACAAGAAACATCTCTCTGTGTCCATACAAATTCTAATATCAAAAAAATCTGGTCACTCACCCAAAATTCAGCATACCTTCAAAATATTTTTTTTCAAAATAAAAGCACAAAGCACCAATGAAAATAAAACACGTCACATTCATAGTTGGATGTTAAATTATCACGGGGGCTGTCCAATCTAACGATCCGCCACGCGACCTCCCTCTATGGTTAGCCCAGTCAAACAATAAATAATATATTATAATAATTAAACAGAAGGCTTAATCCAAAACCGAAGATTCTAAGTTTTATCAAACGCGAATTTATCAAATGTGATATTTTAACCTCCAAAGATACACATCAATCAAGTCGCACGCAAATCCCGTATTAATAACAACACACTCGGACACACCCCGGTAGGTACATAATATGTACAATTGAAATATGCGAAGGATATTAAAAATTACTCAAACACTTCAACACAAAATTTAAGAATGTCTCCCATCGGAGCGTGGATCTAGACTAAACTTCAAAAAAAACTATTTGTCCTATCGAGGGCCAAATATACTATCTCAAAACAAAGAAGCATTGCCTTCTCTACTAATCCCTTTAAACAACATTTTTTCTAAAAATGGTTTCCCCGTACATCCATTCAATATGTAAAAATACCAAACCTTCTAATCTGTCATAAACAAAGAAGCAACTGGTTTTCAAACTCTTTACCATCGCGTTCCCAAATTTTCAAATAATGACTTAACAATATTTTGAATAACACATCTGAATAAATCCCTCACATCAAGGTGGCAACACTGGTTCTATCTGATGTTCCAAGTTTCATAATTTTTCTTCCCCTGAACCATTTTTTTTTTCAAATACATTTTCAACACCTTTCTTACTAAACTATAGGTTGTGTGGTGAAAGAGAATGCTGGTCAGCAAAGGGGATCTAACTGACGACCCTTTATATACGAAAGTCAGCGATGGAATCTCTAGGCCTCTTATGCTGTGGGTTCCTAGGGAGCGGCCGTATATTACGGCAGCTTACGACGGCGGTCTTTACGGTGAAATTTGGAAAATTTCGTGCCCGTATTATTGTTAATACCTCCGGTTTTTTAACCTGTTAACCGGGCAGAACGTATAAATATGTCATACGTAAAAATTATCGGGTACGGGTATGCCATATGAATACGTCCTTGAAAATAATGTTGCGCCCTGGAACGTGCGGGACTTATATTTTCTAACAATTATAGTAATACGTCATTCATACGGGTCTCGGCATGAATTTAATACGTGGATGGAGTCAGTTTCATTTCGCTGTTGCGAGCGGTGGGTTGTGTTGTGTGACCAGTGACGGGTACGTACTTATACTTACTTACGTATTTTTTTATTTGTTTATTTAAATACATTCAATGGCTATAAAAATATTTCCTATTATATATTATTTGTATGTCCAACCTTTTATTTAAAAAATATTTTTATTTCAGTGTCCATCAAAATGAATGAGAGCGATATCAGCGATGATGAATTATAGTTGGTATCTTTTTGTATTCGTAGAAATTTTGTTTTTTCCATTGTATTTTATACATATCAATTACGATAAAATATATATTTCATAGTTTTTTATTTATTTTAAGTATAAATTAAAAAAAACAGTACTATGAAATGACGTTATCCGAGCGTGGCGTGTTGACACGTCCTAGTGAAAGAATACGCGCCCGTTACATGTTGCGTAATTAGAATGGGAACTCCCCGGTTAACAGGTTAATAACAAACGTCAATTTGCGTATTGTATCGGAACGTGAAAATGAACGATCTTTATTTTACTTTAGTTTGGAGGTTGACCCGGCATCAGAGGAGGATGAATGTCGTATGGGAGAAGACAATTTATATAAATCTCGTAGCACAGAAGGTGCTTTTTTAATATGTAATAATTCAGTGCTAACAATGAAAGCGTCCGAGAATCATCTGACATTGACAAGGCGGCTGCCGATTTTGAAAATAGCGATAATGTTTTTTGTAACTACGGTAACAAAATAAACAACGTTCTACTGAAACCGTTCTCTAAAACGTCGCATTCTTAGGAAAACAACCCATTAGAAAAACTGCTTCATTTTTTCTTAGGAAAAGTTGAAGAGAAATAGGTACAACATCATAAAATATTTTCTTGCAGGTCAAAGCACACAAATATGTACTGATAATTTACCAAAAAGATTAACCCACACCTCACTCGTCTGGTTTTCGACTTAGCTTAATAATTCACTAAACTTTGGGACAAGTAACACTGCTTAATAAAATTTATTATTTTAAAAAACAAAAATATATCAGCGGAAACAGGTTTGAGAATAAACAACAGTAAGCAAACTAACAAAAGTTCTGTTGATGAAAGCGAGAAATAATACCAAACAAACTTACGAGAAGTCATGGGAACTTCCGTTTGTTTCTTTCAAATGTGTTTAGGTGATGTTACTAGGGTTTATACGCCTGTCAGCGGTTAGATCTGGTCCTCTGTTATTCACGGTCATTCGAATCCTAGCACTTTCAGGCACCAATTAAATTGAATAAAATATTTTTTTTACAGAATCACTTCAACTAAATCTATATCGGTTCTTCATATACCAAAGGGCTTAAAATACTACATTACTAGCAAACTACTTAAATTAAGCCAACATGTAAAAAAAAAATATTTCTATGTTATTTCGACAAAATTTTATGACATGCTTAAAGATTAGCCAGAAGAGATTCTATAAAACACAATTTGTATGAATTAAATGATGTCTGGGAGGGTTGGGATTTATATAAGACCGCAACTAGATCGTATCAACACCGTTTCGTGAATAGCCCCCCTGTTTTACTTTTTGTAAGGTCATTTTTCATTTGAATTTTTGAATCATTGTCAAAAAGACAAGAAATCTATCTATGATCAAAATATCTTCGTTAAGAACCGAAAAAAAGTACAGTGGAAGAGAAATGTTGCTATAAATTGTGAAGTTATGTTAAATATGGTTTATTTTAGACATACCGAAGTTGAAAATTTCAATATACCTATTATTTTTTTGTACATACTTGATGCATAAATAATAAGTACAAAGAGCAAAGAAGAATTTTCCTAGGGGTTTTTTAATTATTTAGGCTCTCAATACTCAGTGTTACTGGCAATAGCGAAAATTCCATAATTCACAAATATTCTTCTTCTTATTTAAATACCCAGTCAGGTCCCTGAAGTTGGCTACCATTCGGGTGAAGCTCTCCCTGAATCAGTTCCCTGAAGGCGACGGTTCGGATTCCAGTCCACGCGCTGTTGTTGCGGAGCCATAACCACCGTATTCTACCCACACCACGTCAATTGCTTTCGATCGATGATTTGCTACAGAAACGAGTACACACTGTGTCCATGCAAGGTATGAGATATTTTGGAACTTAATATAACGGTACGCCTTGACCATCGACTCAATGCCTGTAAGACGGAGCTGGTGGCGAATATCCCCCCGATACACGTTTACTGAAAACCAAAGATCACCAGGTTTAGGTAATTTAAGAAAAAATATCAACTAATGACTAATTCATTACTAATGTTCGATTTTTAAATGGAACAAACCACTACGGGCTTACGACCGTCTTCTACTGTTATTTCGAAGGCTGGCTTAGTGTGATCACTTTACGTTAACAACGTTCGCCATTAGTTGGTAATGTTTGTCTCCGAAACTCCTAATCATGAGAATTCTCAACATGTCGAAAAATCTCATGTATTAGTAATCCCAGTAGAAATTTAACAATAAATGAAATATAGAGATAAAAGCTGGAAATCATTGAGAACAAGAGAGCAACAAAATTTAAAGACTGCGACTGCTGTCATGTATTTGGCGCCAGGATATGACTATATTCATTTTTGTAACTGTCTCATCTTTATTGCCTACTAGCTGACCCGTCGAACTTCGTATCGAAATAAATAATATGGGTACTCTAGGTTTTATGCAACAGAGCTCAAATTCATTTTTTAGTTATATAACACGTATGACTATTTAGTGGCATTAGCAAAACCTGCATACCACGCAGCATTCATTGGGTCTGAGTTTATTTTTACATCAAAAACTTATAGCCTATGTTAATATGATGTGGGAAAAGGTCATCATTGCGCAAGATCGAGTGCAATGGAGAGCTCTTAAGCCTCACTTTGCTCCTGAGTGGAGTTCAAAGGGAGTTTTAATTTTGATTGATTTGATGTTAATATGTAAAAAAAAAAAATTTATGTCATTATATTCGATATTTTAATAGTTTTTTTGCTCAGTTAAAATAATATTGATTGATTAATCAAAGTACGATAAGGAACATCTTCGTACCGATTCAAAATACGCATTGAGGTGTCAATACTTTTTTTGCCCATCACGCTGATTCGCGAAGGGGGTAGGCAGAGAGTATGGACTTCCATTCTTTCCAATCCAAACTTATTCGCTTCCTCCAAACGCATAACATTCCGCATACATGCTCTTATATTGCTCTTGCTCCTGACTTGGCCCTCACGTAAGACGGCACCGATATGGTCGGTCTATGTCATTGCAGGTCGGCCTCGTCTGCGTGCACCAATTCTTTCAGATTTATATATCGTTTTAGTCATTCTCACATGCCCAAACCTTCTTTCTTTATTCACTTTCATTCTAGTCACTACACTAACATCCACTCCACATTGCATTCTAATATTATCACTCCTCACCTTATCAATAATTCTCTTTCCGCATATCCTACGCAGTGATCTCATTTTTCCACAGCATTTATTCCAACTTATAAATTTTTCGTCCATGTCCAAGTTTCACTCCCATAAATCATGGATAGTATCAAGATTGCATTGTGCATCAACTGTCGATTTCAGAGATATCTTCTTAGAGGTCTTAATGCACCGCCAACCCTTCTCCCAGCCAATTTCCTTTTTTCAATCTCCTTTTCACACCTTGCATCTCTTCTAAATAAATTACCTAAATAGACATACGTCCAAGTTCTCAACATTCACTTTCACACAAAATTGCGTTCTTAAATCTTCTCTTTCAAAACAGTGGAAATAAATAAAAAGCACATTTAATGCAATATCTGTGATTTTTGTTCTATCTTCTATTACAACATGGTGGAAGTTGGAAGTGTAGCAATTTTTATTTTCAATAAAGAAACAAATGCTAGGTCATTAACAAATAATATCCAGCTTTTTTTACATATTAACGATGCAGATTATATTTACGTTATATGTAGGTATGTACCTACTCATCCTCTGTAAAAATCAGCCCATAAACGAAGAATTGATTTTCAAACAAACAAAAAAAATATTCTACTTGTTCTTCAATATAATCATTTATTCCTTGTATTAAAACTTATCAAAACTCCTTATAAAATGAACTTCAATTAAGTATAACTCCTTAATAGCAATGTTATATATACGATTCTGTTTGATGGCGTTTTTAAAATGTCTGTAAATAAAGAAAGTTTTCAAAACTCCTTACACTTCATTACAATAATGTATTCCTTGTATTTAAACTTACCAAAACTCCTTATAAAAAATAACTGCAATGAATATTATAATATGACTTATCCAATCAATCTATTTCATACGATATATTTTATATTCGCATTCTATCAGTTGCAACAACAATCAATCCACTGACAGTTCTTTCTAATGTCAATTAATAAAAATTCAAAAGTAGAACAAAATTATATTGTAAAAAGTACTAAAAAGATTACCTACTTTCTGTGTTTTCTTAAATTTCCTAATTTTCCATGAATTTTTCTTAATTTTTTTCTTCTTAATCAACCTTCTCCCGATAAATACCTACACGACAAAAAAGAATTAGCGAAATCGGTCCAGCCGTTTAGGCGTGATGCGATGATATCGGAAAATAAATCTCCATTTTTATAGTTTTCTTACATTTTCTAATTTCACATGCATTTTTCTTAAATTTTTTGTTCTTAAATTACACTCTCCTGATAAAAGCCTACACGACAAAAAAAGAATTAGCGAAATCAGTCCAGCCGTTTAGGCGTGATGCGATGATATCGGGAAATAAATCTCCATTTTTATAGTTTTCTTAAATTTTCTTATTTCCTATGCATTTTTCTTAATTTTTTTGCTCTAAAAGGACACTCGCCTGATAAAAGCCTACACGACAAAAAAAGAGTTAGCGAAATCGGTCCAGCCGTTTAGGCGCCATCCGATGACAACGCGAAATAGCTCTCCGTTTTTATATATAAGATTGGCTTTGTTGGTGCACCAAATGCCAATAGGCAATTTTTTCTTTAAGATCTAGTCCTGAAAAAAGGGTCACAAGAATCTAGCCATAATTAGGGAATTAAAATTTATACAGACGAGGAAGATCCCCTCTTGCTCTACTTCGAAGCAGGGTTGAGGGATTTGTATATGGTGTGGGAGGAATATATCGCGAGATGGAACCCAATGGAGGGCTCTTGTTTCCTCCCTATGGCCCTAAGTGCGATCAAAGGGGAGACTTGATCGATGGAATAGGGAAATAAAATTTTTAAAACTTGCTACCTACACGTGTTACTATTTTTAATTTAACAAAATGCGTAAATACAACAATAAATTCCTACAAACCCTGGTATCATTCGGAAAAATCAACTCGCAGTCAGATTAAAAATACATTTAGATTAAAATTTGGACACCACAGATTGAATAAACACCTCTTTCGAATAGAATTGGCGGACTCTCCATATTGCGAGTGTGGTATGGATGAAGAGTCCGCGGAACACGCACTTTTTGCATGTCCGATAAGGGAGGCCGATTCCCTGGAGTATTATTTCTCGTTCGAGGACGTTGAGTACCCAATATCTGTTATCTTTAAAATCACCGACAATCAATAAAACTATAATACGGGTGTAAAGTCGATGTTTAGATACCTCTAGCTCTGCGCTCCACGAACCTATCTGACATTTCAAATCCCATACAAATGAAATTCGGTTTTTTGTTTTAATTTTTTTTTTTACCTAAAACGACGTTTGTAATATGTTTTTTTCCTTGTTCGTTTCCAGTACAATGATGAGCATTAATCCTATTTTTTGGTTTCTCTAAGAAACAATTTTTATTTCTGGAACTGATTCCATACAAAATGTATGGAAGGTTGGAGCGCGAAGCTGTCAAATGACGTCACACTTTACACACGTATTGGAATAATAAATAAAAAATTTATTGTCATTTCGTAAGTCTTTAAGTGTTGAATTAAAATTAAATAAATGGGTTTATTGGCACAAAGCATCCTGATGGATAAATTGCCGAAAAACTAAAAACACAAATGCGTAAAAAAAACTGACATCTCACATCTGTCAAAAAATGATAACATCCATTTGGAGTGTTTGTGAATGAGTGGCTTAAGAGTACTCGAAAGCTATTAAATACATTAATTTTAAAATGTTATATTTTTCAATAGAACACGTTTTCAAGCAATTGTGTGCTGCAAAATACCTCCCTCGTGAGAGAAAAATATTTCACAAAGGAATTCAAATGCTATTAATAAATTATAAGCAATTATTATTACTTTTAGGTTTACTTGTGTATTAAAGATTCGAAATGTACCTACCCATTTAAATTTCTAGAGAAAGCTCACTTCTCAGAAATCAACATTTACATAATAATCCTAACATTTTGTAGATTGTTTGCACGCGCAAATAATAATTATTGTAACGGGAAAATGAGAATGAAATTGAATTTGCCTTTGATAATATTGATTGTAACTCGGAGGCGTACAGAATTTTTTATTAACGAAGGCAGAGACGAGTTTGTGTTATGGACTTTACATTTTTTAGAAAGAAGCAAACATGTAGAAACCGCCTTTGAGAAGGAATCAGAATGTTCATACATACTCCTTACGTAATCAAAAGATGTGAAATTAGGTATGTAACACTTGGAAATCTTCAGATCAATTTGTAAACGTCAAAAAAGAACGCGAATGATTATTTTTGACTAATTTAGTGAAGTAGGTACCTACTTTTCTTTTTAGGAAACAGTTGTATTTATCTTTTTGAAACATTTCAAGTCGCTATATTGGATAAAAATGGGCAAAATCCCTCCTTTATTCATGCTCTAAGATTACTCTTGACTAGCGACTCAGCTAGTCTTTAACTACGCTGGAGTAATACCATCGTTAGCAGCATTGGTTCAATGTATGTTGAAGCAGTTTGCAGTGGACTGAGATACATGGAGGAGACCTTTGTTGGGAAGTGGGACTCTATGGATAAAATAATTTAGCTTTTAGGTAATCTTACATCCTTCAGTGCTGCGT
This sequence comes from Mystacides longicornis, assembly GCA_963576905.1. NCBI lineage: Eukaryota > Metazoa > Arthropoda > Insecta > Trichoptera > Leptoceridae > Mystacides > Mystacides longicornis. The sequence goes on along the minus strand of OY756426.1, from coordinate 29,902,150 downwards.
TCAGCTAATCATCGAGCGAACGCCCGACGATCGCACTGATACGTTCAGGGAATCGTCGAATGACGGTGCTAAAGTCAACCAAACACACCAAAGAAATCTCGGGTGAAAGTCGCATGGACGCTTGTTCTGTCAAAATTCATTCATCCAATTGTTGCGAGCAGGTTGTAGAGTTTAATTTTTTTTAACTGGTTTTCAGAGTGAATTATTAAAATTCAATATATATTTTAATTAGGGACGAAGACGGAAGAAAAATTGTTATGAATGGGCTACATTTAATTCAAAATACAAGTATAATTTTTATACTACTTCAAATTATATACATACGTAAATTGATGTGAAATGCATAAATATTTGTTTATATCAAAAAAAAAAACATTTTTCTTATTTTGATTGAAGACATAATATGGTGTATATATAATTTGGGTACAGAGTCACTCTAAATGCCGTTCACGGTGATCTTGTGCGATAATCGCAATTCACTGCAACTTCATGTTCGTTCCGAAGTCGCTCGTTGTCGAGCGATGTTTTGTTCCCTGAATGATCCCCCGCTTTCATTTAAATCCTTCATAAAAATAGCATACAGATCAATGGGGGTTATTCTGAACGTCCGACCCTATCGAGTTGTGTGCGTCCCGATAGTGTCGCGTAGGATCCAACTTTTTGTACAGGCTCTTACTATTTACAAGTCAGATTCGAATGAAACATCGGATAACCGGTTGCATTCGTCGCAACACTATCGGATGTCTACTCAACGCCCATTTCGCTGTCGCTTGCGATCCAACCAACTCTTTACTAGTGTTTAATCATCTTTTTTAAATTTAAGTGTAAAAAATGGCACAAAAATTAATTTTTTGGTAAAAATTTGGAAGAATTTTAATGATTTTTTTTAGAAAAGTTCTATCTAAGAGTATAGATATCATGTAAAAGATTGCTTACATTTTGCAGTAAAAAAAATAATTACTTAAGTATAAGAAAAAATAATCATTGATAGAAATAACAAATTATTAGTATTGCTAATTAAAATAGGCGCGTTTTTTATGTAAAAAATATAGTGGAATATTTAAAATTAGTATTACAAAATTATTATTTTTGTCCGTCAAGCTATTGTATCGTATCCGATGCAACTCGATCGGGTCGGATGTTCAGAATAACCCCCAATAATTGGAACGTCATTCTGACAGTGTTCCGCCACTTGTACGACCATCGAAATAAAAATGAAAGAGTCTATAATAGATCTATCACAAAATATATATATATATATATATATATATTTTTTTTTTTTAAATGAATCTGTGCTCACTCAAGTTGAACACAAATAGACTCCTTGACACTTTCACAGTAAGCTACTTAAAGCTTGTGTCGTGAAAGAGGAAGATGGTCGGCATCTGGGATCGAACCACGACGTCCGCACCAAACAGTACGAAAGCCGGCGCTGTAACCACCAGTCTACCAACCATTTAAACATAAACCGTTTTTCATGGACTACCATCTCCATTGTCAAATTTATGTTTAAGATTCAAATACTATCTTTATCACTTAAACAGGTTTAAGTCTTCTGCCCAAAACATCGAAGATCGTACGACAAGCTTAGACAGGTTATTTTCAAAAAAAATATTTTGTTGTAATTGTATGATGCCTGCCTGAAATTTCAATAGATCGCAATTAACGTATTTAGAGTTTAGACCGTCTGTGAATACTGAATGCTCCTGGTGACTTGGTGTGTGATGACACACGCATTTGTGCTGCAGAATAAATATTCTTATTCCAAAAAAGTACAAAAGCTTATTAAAAACGTTAAGTACAGTGATAATGATTGCAGAATAAAAGGGGGTCCTTGGAGAAAACACGAACACACAAATAACTTGACAACAATAATAATAAGCTGTCTCTTGCTCCCGCCGTGAGAGAAAGTTTTTATTCATAACACCACCCCACGTAGACACTATAAACAACGCAATTTACCAATACACAACGGTGTTTCAATATTTTTTTCATTACCGTTTATATTATGAGATATGTTTCAACATTAAAAAAAATGTTTATTTCAGAACAACAGTGAATTTTATACATTGAGAACTTTATAAATAAAACGTTGATAATATGTATGATTTTTTGTTAGTTTATTGGAGAAAGCAAACGTAGTTTTATTTCCAAAAAAAAACATTAAATGTCGATCGCATTCGTCTAAAGGCAGGCTTAATAAGGCTTCCATCATACTGTAGATTAATCTGATACAAACTAATCGTGTGCCGGGAGCCTTAGACTTTAAACTCAACGAACAAAAAGCTAGAGCTGGAATAAAAAAATCATTTTGTTTTCTAGAGTTATTAAAGGACGTGAATTTTCAGTTTTCACATTAAGAAAATGTCAACCGTGAAGTATTAAGTAGGGTACCAAAAGAATATAGAGACGGTGCTGGAAAATAGAGTATTTTATTTTCTGGATCACCATGGATATGGACATGGTCAACAAAGAAATAACAAATAATTAATGGGCGATGACAGTTCTTTTTCGTTGTTATTTTCTTGGAGACCATATTATCAATGATCAAGAAAATACGAGTATACTTTATTTTCCAGTTCTGGCAGTATGTTCGTTTGCTTTAAACGCACCCTTAGAATTCTGAGACACATGCTCTTGCCATATTGATCACAACTTCATATGTGTGTTGGCTAGTACTTAACACGATACCTGATTTTGAGGCTGAAACTTTAATTGCTAGCTTTGGACCGTTTATATAGCCGAGCAAACATTATATTAAAAAGAATCTTTGCATTCAAAGATAAAGCAAAGAATGAATAATTATTGTCTCTGTTGTTATCTTAGGTATAGAACGAGCGTTCACTCTTTTGGTCTAAACTCAGCTTAGCTCCCGGTGTTGGCATAGTCAAGAGCGTGCAAGATCAATAATTAATTGATTTCTGCAGATACTGTTCTAACTTTAAAAAACTGAAACAATAACAGCGCCTTAATGAAACATTTAAGTGTAGGAACTAATCCAATTGATTTTTATCTTGCAAGATGCCATTTGTTTCACAAGTATCTCCAAATTTATTCGAGATAATAAAATGTTAAATTCCTGAAAGCAGTATTTTGACAATCATTCAAGTTTTTTTAATGTAAATTTTACATTTAGTTTTTGTTATTCGATTTTTTACTGTTAATTTCAAAACCCTTCGGGATAACATTCATCTTCTAATGTTATGTGAATGCTGTGTGATTACGTTACTTAATTACATCATACTTACTTAAAATTAAAATTGTTAAGTACAAGTTGCAATTTTTCATATCTCTAGTGTTCTTATGCATTTAACTTCGTAATTTATCACCGCAACTTTGATAACAGAACCTGTTTTGTTTTCAAGTGTGAAGATAAGATATATTACAGGCTTCTTACTTCACTTCTAAACTGAAATTATAAAAATGTTTTTTTTTTCCTATTCTTTTTCCGCGTCAGGCAGAGCAGAGCGTCCCACCAACTTATTCGGATAATAACTCATTTTGCGACTCATGTATTTTGCTGTTTCTGAGGAAAGAAGAAAAAATGCATGAAACGGGGGAAAAGTGAGTTTATGGCAGCCATATCAGAAAATATTTTCTCGCTAAAAAGTTTTCAAAGTTTCTTGGTATTTTTATGGTAATGTATGGAACTTGGATTCTGTTAGAAAGTTTGGGATGTAAGCCGAAATGTTTATGATCAAAATATTATAAGTATTCCATATTCAAAGTTGTAAACAACGATTAAAAAAAAGAATATCAAACTAAGAGTTTATTAAATAGTTTTAAAACTATAAGTAAGTATTTCTTTCAACATAGTATTTCTTCCAGCCATCCTGAGCCGTTACTTTTTAGTTAAAAACTTCCATTTGGAAATTATGTTGGATTCAATAGAATATTTGCCTCGTGTTTGTATTCATTCGCTTGAAAATTACAAAAAAACTCCCGAACCATCACGTGATTTTGAAAAGGCGCGGGTGTGTGTAGGTACCTACCGGCATAACTCAAATTTAATATTCGATTCATCAAACATACAAAATACAAATATGGGAGTGCTGAGAATTACTACCTACGTGTATTTACACAAATCTTGCTTAGCTGTCACTAAATATATTATTAAAATGTTTTCTATACCACCTTCAGCATGCGGCACCCCTAATGCAGAAGTTGTCAACATTATTTACACGAATCAAAATATTAAATAAATCATTGTTTTGTAAATAAAGCTGCCACTGTAGTAGCTGTATGGAAAAGTAAACACATGTTGAAAGAAAGCGAAATGTAAGAATTTATAAAACCTGCATCAGACCTATCCTGATAGACCTATTCCATTGCACAACATATCCGATGTTGTGCAATGCATGGAATAGGTCTAGAAGGCGTTTCTGGAGAGACCACGTAGAGAGATTAAATTCGCTGAGAATAGCTGATAAAAATAGCAGCTGATTCTAACCAATAGGCAGACAACTCAAGAGATGAAGGATATCCAAATCCAGAAACAATTTGTATGTTGACGGTAAATTAATATAACAAATGGTAGAGCTAAAATAGTTTTGGGTTTGAGTAGCAGAGGAGATTTTAATAAATTAAAGGGTAAAACTGCGGCGATATCCAAATGCCTTTAAAGAACTAAGCATTGTGTACCAAAGTCAGAATACTTAACAACTGTGCAGTAGCGTTCCGTGAAGTTTCGCCGCCCGGGGCGGGATTAAAATTTGGCGCCCTCCCCCCCCCCTAATAAAATTTGGCGCCCTCCCCCCCCCCTTATAAAATTTGGCGCCCCCATAAACATACATTGAAAAAACACGAAAAAATTCAAAATAAACAAGTTTACATATTTTTTTTAATTTACATACAGCACATCAATATAGTACAAAAAATCAATTTTGGGACAGATCTAACTTCTGACACAGATTTTTCTATCTGCGGATTCACCGAAAATGTTTTTTAAGACCTTAATCCGAAATTATGTTATTTTTGGTAAATAAAAATTCTGATTTTATCAATTTGGTCGTGTAAAATAAATATCACAAGCAGATTTTGCCGCCACTGCAACTGTGTCCGAAAAATGGTCTTCTATACAATTGAGACCTACGGAAAAGCAGATTCCGTTGGGAACAAACAACAACAAAAAATACACCATTTCTTTAGGCTAAATTCTAAGTGAAATAGGTCTTAAAAACCCTAGTCTTCTAAACGGGTCACTGCAGTCTTAGAAAAACACCTGAGGAAGCTGGGACTCGAGAATAATGAAACCCGAAGATTCTGTAAAGAAGAGATAGAAATGTCAAACCACCTCCTTACAGAAGATGCAGAAGATTATGCGAGAACAAGGAGTTTTGGTAAGCACAGGATTGAGATTGAGGATTTCGCCTCCTTGGATCCCCTCCTAACGCTGGATTTCCTGAAGTGTCTGGTATTAGTGAGGAAGCTTTATTAGGAGACACCGTATAAGCAAGCAGGTCGTAGCGCAAAACACCCCCAAATGAATAAAAAACGCTTCTTGATAGGATTAATTATGCTTCAAAGCTGGTCTACAACCCAAGACAGAATTAAAATTTATTTAGATTCCAAGAAAAGCTTTTAAAAAGTTTGGGAGCTCCTTCAGCAAAAAGCTTCGAAATATTATTATGCGATGTAAAAAGTAAGCGATAGAGAATTACACACGCTTTAAGAGCTGAATATCCTCTTGGTAAGAAGCAGAAAAGATCAAGGGTAAACATATAATATATTAATATTCCTTCAACCCTCGCTAAAGATTACTTTTTTCGCTTATTACCTATACCTACGCGGATTCTGGAAATGCAACAAAATTTTTGAAGATGTACTTGCCAATTTGTGAAATATATTTTTTTATTCATGCGTTACATACAAAAAGCATATTTACTCATACGCTTGTTTTCTGAGTTCCATTCCAATATTCCAAAAGTTGGTACTAAAGGTATCAATATTTTCCAAGGAAGAAAGCGGAAAAGGTTTCAAATAAAACCACATGACATTTTGTTGAACCGTTTAAAACTGCATAATAGGGGTGTAAAACCTAAGAAATAAAATGACCTTATTAACGAAGGGTCGCCTTTTCACAGAATAAAATAATTTTCATTCCAAGCCAACAGTTTGTAAGCATTCATTGACGGCTATGCTGAAATGAAAAACAGACGATCGAGTTGCGTCGAATCCAATTTTTATTGAGACTTGACAATTCTGTATTCTGAAAATGTTTTATCCAATACATTAGTTAGGTACATAACTACTGGCAACCGATTAAGTTCTAAGCAAGAGCTTCTTGCGTTGAGTTGGAACGTGAATTTGAGAATACCAGTCATTAATAAATCAATAACAATACACGTCTACACGTAAAAAAATAAATGTCATTTTTTGAAAGTGCACTTAATTTCAAAGTTTATCTTGGTAAGTCCAGACTCCAGACAAGAACTTTCTAATATATAACGAAGCTCAGTAGTTAACGCTCTCAATGCCTTTTACTTTCACGTAGCATGCATCTTCTTTCTCTCTCAGACTTCAAGGTCTTCATCTTCAAACCTTTTGAAATAAGAACCCAATAATTGCATATCTAAATTTTGTGTCGATACTTGCTCTAGCGGTGGATGATCAAATTGATGCGGATGCTCCGCCTTTGCGAATGCGGATGCGAATGTCCGCAACATCCCTAGTTTGTATAACCAACAGATCGCGAGTGAGACCGAGACACGAGACACAAAACGGTCTCGTGTCTCGGTCCCTGAGATCCAAACCTCCACCTTTAGATGTTTATACAGAACTCTTAATCATAGTACCTAATCTCACTTGAAAATAATGAAGATCCTTTATGAAGTCTTAAGTGTTATTTCCTTATTAAAAAGAATTTACCAAAAATAAAATCCCTCAATTTATATTCTTCTGCAGGAAATCTTCTTTAAATAATAAAAACATTAACGCAGTCTTGTATACGAATAATAGCTACATACATACTTAAGTATTCTCAAAATCGGACCGCCTATAAAAAAGTTAGAAACTCCATACCATTCGAGAATAAGCACCCTTCCTAACGGTTATACCTTTTTAAGTTCCTCTGACCGCAGTAGGATGCTAACGATCTCTTGTAACTGTAATGTCGAAAGGCCAAAATATCGCCAGTATAAAATTTTAGTACACAACAAAATTTTATTTCTCTTATTCTACGCCCTGGTTTGGTTTGCTGGTCAGTGGTAGTCCATTCTAACAACAGGGTATATAGTTAGCCACTTTTATTCTAGCCCGTCAAACGAGACGTGATGGAAATATTTCATTGACATCACTTTTGTCTCTCAGTATGTATGGGTATTGGCCGTTGGTTATTTTGGACTTACTAATTTAATTAGGTATTTAAAAAAAAAAAAAAAAACTTGAGGTATCCTACTATAATAATTATTGGGCTGTTCGCTTTTTTTTACCCATCATGCCGTGTCCTGTGAGGGGTAGGCAGAGAGAATGAACCAAAACTCTTTTCTATCCAAGCACACTTCTTTCGCTTCTTCCATCGATAAACTAATTCCATTTAACCTCTCCTATTTCTCTTACTTCTGACCTGACCTTCCTTGAGGAAGGAATCGATGTGTTCGATTTCAAGACAAAAACGAAATTTAGATTATGGGATAACTAATTGCCATCTTTTTTACGAAGTTATAACGCTTAAAACAATACATTAATTACCAGTCTTAAATTTTGTTTTTATTTCTACACGGGCTTAATCTAAGGTTGCCATAACTTCCAGGAACCAATACGAGACGTTTCTTTTCCGATCGCTTCTTCTTCTTTTTTCTTCTTCTTAGAGGCCTACATTCACTGTTCGATGTAGGCCTTTTCTAAAGTTTTCCACCTTTTTATATTCTGTGCTGTTTTTGAGCAGTTTTTCCTCGCGACCGAAATCTCATCGTTCACCCATCTTTTTGGGGTCTCCCGATTGGCCACCCATTCTTTTAGGGTCGCCTTTGGGGTCTTTTCCAATGCCCCCAAACTAATAACACAATGCCGACACGCGGCTTTTCAACTCTACCATGTTTACCTGCAAATTGATAACATGTTCCTTCTATTCTTTTTCTATTGCTATTTCATTAATAGCAAATGAAATATACAAGACAGACTGACGCCTTTGTGGCGATTTATCTTTTACAAGTAACTATATTGTGTATTCCTTATCTCAACGGTGTGGGAGTATATCAAAACATGTATGCGAAGATACTCCCAGATAAAAACATAAAATATATCTCTCTTCACTTCATTTTCTACTTGTGAGAATTTTCATTGAATCCAGTGATGTTTTCCGACGGGAACGACTCCAGTCAGGATGGCCGAGCGGTCTAAGGCGCTGCGTTCAGGTCGCAGTCCACTCTGTGGGCGTGGGTTCGAATCCCACTTCTGACAAATCTTTTTATGTATATTTTATAATGTTTTTTAGACATATTTTATTAAGAATATTGTCGTCAAAAAATCTACAATAGTTCATTTTTGGATACACAGATTTATATTGAAATTTATTTTTTTATGAAATCTAATAAGGGTAGTCCAGAAAGCTAAGACGTCATATAATAATACATCCATGTAGTGGTGCTCTACATCTGTTGTATGGAGCGGGCGTCTACACACACGATAGGGTCACCGGTGGCATAAATGTGAATTACCTAATGCAAGAAAGTTTGAATTAAAAGTTTTATATTATCTACAATAAATTCTAACGCACAATCACCCATCATGCCCGGCGCGACTTTTTCATTTCATTCCTGTTGTTCATGCTTTTTTATTATTGCCCAGCATTAATGCAGGTCTTACCACGTTTTTATTCTTTATTTTGCCTTTGGTTCATATGGGCATTCTTTTGTCGCAGAGCACATCAGACAAAGACCTTCATTTCACCCATGCAATAGTGATTCTTTGGTTGACATCGACTTCGACATGAGCATCCTCGACAACATTGATCCAAGGTATTTGAATTGTGAAACATATTTATTTTGACTAGTTTATTTTTATAATCGATCAGCAAATTGCTGCCTGTATTCTTCCTCCCTCCGAAGTCATATTCCATGCATTTTGTTTTTGGGCGACTAACCCTCAAAACGTGTCTGTAGAGTATTTTCTTTAAAAAAATATATAGGTAATACAGCTACTGAAAATGAGGACTGTGAAGCAGCTGGTGTACTCATCTGAGTTTCACGTTCTTCTGGACACTATTAATGATGATTTTACTGATGATTGATTTGTTTATTTTAATGATTTGAAAATGTGTGCACTTTTTTGCTGAACAGAACATCTTTTGTACAATGACAGTTCACAGCAGAAGAGACATAACTTTGTTACGATTTTGGTGAGTACAGGATGGGGAAGGGAGGGGAAAGGAAATAAAGAAGGTCTAAATATTTCATGTGCTACCATTCTTAAATTATTAGATATTTTGAATATCTAACACGTTACGTGTTGAAGGTTTCATGAATGTTTTCTTGTAAGCACCACGGTATTGCCTGTATAAAACCATATTAGGTACCTCTATCATTCTAATGATTTCAAACTTTCTACTAGCTTTTTTCCATGAATATGTAGCTACCTATCTACCTGTAAGGTTTCGAGTAACAAGGAAACAACTTATCACTCTGAACTCATATTTTTTCGAAGATGATAATAAAAATAACAACAGCAACTAGGCAATATTGCGAACTTTATTAGGTAGTGCCTCCTTCCCTAGAATGGATTCATCAAACATATTGATTTTGAAGATTTATTATGATTAACCCTATAAAAATATAACCCTGCTATAGTGATTTCCTACATCGGGGCCAATCAATCATGAGGATTCAATTGAGAACACTGCGTATCCGAGCACTCTTTTACGAGGTTATAAGATTTCTTTTTATTCTGTGGCCTTTTACGATGCCGAATTTTTTATATCTCCCAAGATGGGGAGTCAATCTAATCACTATAAAAACCGGTCTTAAAAATAGCTGAAGAATGTATGATATATTATTTATGAGTTGTTTTGAGGAATTAGTAGGTATGAAAAGTCTATCGTTATTCGATCAATGTATTAAGCCGTAAGTGCGAGAGTATGCCAGACTTTTTATATTTTCTACTAGCTTTCCCGACAGACGTTGTCCTGTGGACCCTTTGGTCCTAACCAGAGGCGGCCCCTTCATTGTACACTGCGCCTCCAGAAACAAAAATAAACTAACTAAATAATAACATTAAAATATTAATTCTAAAACTTCCGTATTTCATTCGCATTAAAAGCTCAGACGGTATTAACGCGAGAATGTAATTATATGCGCGCAATTTGGTTCACTTTTGAAATGAAATTTGATGAAAAATGAAAAATTTCTAAAACGCCAGAAACGGTGGAGTAAGTGAAATGGGCTATTGTTACAATGGAAAATTATACGTGTGCGAGAATGAGAGGGTGCAGGTGCTGAAGACAATAATTTTGTTGTTAGATTATTTCAAAGATGGCGTCGCATCATATTCGTTCCATTCAAACTTAAATATCATATTTTATATTATTTCTTATCCATTTTTTTTTTCAACTTTTTATTAGTTATTATGTTATCCGGAGTGGAGAAGAATCCAATAAATCAAACATCGGAAGAATCTGTTGAGCCAATCTCTAGTTATAAGTGTTCACACTAACCCGACTATAATTTATATTAGAGATATTATAAAAATGAAGGGCTATTTTCCGATGTCATCGCGTCACTGGACCGATTTTGCTAATTATTTTTTTGGCGTGTTTGGTTTTGTCAGGAGAAGGTTCTTATGAAAGAAAAAATTGAGAAAGTTGTGTGGAAAATTATAAAATTAAAGAAAACCTTAAGTACATAGGTAACCTTCTTAGTACTTTATACAATATAAATTTTAATTCTAAATTTGAAGTTTGTCTGTCGATTGTTTGATTACGATTGCCGATTAGCAGAATGCGGAAGGAAAACAATATCTGGTTTAAAACAAATGTATTAGTCGAAATCACAATGGTAGGTACCAGCGTACTGCTGCATAGGAGGATGCTTTTGTCATATATTTATTTCCCATTATATAAAAAAAAAATCTGTTGTTATTATTATATTGTATTGTTGTAAAAATAAATAAATAAAATAAATAAAATAAATAAATAGGTAATTGATTTATCTTTGTATAAATTCGAATTCAATAGTTAGGACTAGAGGACAACGTCTGTCGGGAATGCTAGTAAAACAACTATAAAACAGTTTCTTGTATCAGTGTATAATTATTTTTATAGGTTGTAAATATGTCATTGTTACTCCACGACTTTTCAGAATGCAACATACGAGCTGGATTTATAAGATACTAGATTATATTACACTACTTACTCGAAGCTAATTTATGGTAGTGGCGGACATCTCTTATTGGAAAACTGGATTTTTGTATGTGCTGCGTCCTTTTGTATGTATGAAGATGATTTCCGTCTTCTGTTGATGTTTCAAAAAATATAAGTAAATAAATCATTCAATCAATAAAATCTCCCTTAACACCCCACTGAGGGGCATAGATAGGGAGACGGGAAAGCTCTCCATTGCACTTTATCTTGCGCAATGTTTATGACCATGTTGATATCCGTCAGATCTACTTCCAAGGAACGGATTACGGTGTAAGAGGGTCTTCAGGACTCTGATGGGAGGAAGAACAGCCCTCTTCTCAGCCTCGGATTCCTCTACAGGTGTCTCAACAAGCCCATCTCCATCCATAATAGAAGGAGTGATGCGGTGGTACCATCTTACACCCAAAACTCTCCTGAGGCTCTTCTTCTCGAAAGCGGAGACTGTTTGTGCCTGGGCTTCGGTCAGGTGCCAGGACTCATACCCATACAGGAAAAATGCGCAACACACGCGCATCAAACAGTTTACATTTTATGTCGACACTAAACGCTTTCCTTAAAAAAATCACAATATATGAATTATTCAATCCCCAAAATTATCCGCATTTTCATCTACTTATGATTTTTGGTCTTACATTTCTTGTAATCAAGTTTCGAGATAAAACAATGTAAGTATAATATTTTTGTCTTAATCTTCTAATATAAATTAAAGTCGGGTTAGTGCGAACACTTATAACTCGAGATCGGGTGAACAGATTCTTCTGATGTTTGATTTATTGAATTCTTCTCCGCTTCGGATAACAGAATAACTAACAGAATGTTGAAAATTTGATAATGGATAGTATAAAATATAATATTAAATTTAGTATGGAACCGATTTCCTGCGACCTCTTAATAACAAAATTATGATGGTAGTTCCCTCTCATTCTTGCAAACGTAATTGCCGCTCTTACAGTAGCCCATCCCCCTTACTCCAATTTTCATACAAAGTCAACACAGTCAGTCATATTCTCGCGTTGTTCCCGCCTGAGTTTTGAATACTTACGAATGAAATATGAATGTTTTGGAAATATTTAAATGTTAATATTTTAGTAACTCAACTCAATCGAATTAATTATGTATTTTTTATGGGGGGCGCAATGCACACTATGTACATATGAACGGGACGCCTCGGGTTAGAACCACAGGACAACGTCTGTCGGGAAAGCTAGTTGCTCATAAAAATTGAATTTATTTTAAACTTGCTCTTTTCTTTATCCTTACTCACTCACTTGATTGTCATATTTTTCGGCATATTAGGTATAATATTATGAACCGTTCAATAAATCAATTGAAGACATTACTAACTCACAGTAGGTTAATTACTATTTCCAAATAATTCGGTCTTGAAAATTATAGAACAAACCAATCATGTTATTTTCCTTGCCGTGAAATACAAGAATAGTAAAAGCAATCTAACTGCTTACATACGGCCAGAATATCGACGCCCCTCCTCATATTGGAATCACTTGACCGAGATAAAAATCACACACAGTCTCTGCACTACAAAGAACGAACAAACTAAAAAAAAGAAGAAATATAGAACGGGACGACAAAAAAAAACTTCCTTCTATAAATACAGTCAGAAGGCTAAATATTTGATCCAATAAAATCTTGTATAAATTCGATTTTTATGAAATTATATCATATCTACTAGTGGTCGACCAGTGCTCGAAATTCGATCATATCTAATTTAGATTATAAGTTTGAACATTAGACTGAACGAGTGCTATTTTACAGTTTTCTATCCAAAACAATGACATGAATACCTACATCAAATTTTGTATGTTGAAGTTTTTTCTATTAGGCATGATTAAAGACAAACAATGTTAACGTATTCTCAATTTATATCCCGCCATTTTCAGCTCCACCTTCCATTTTTTAACATACCGCCTTTAAAAAGCTTTCTGCGTCCATTAGGAGGGGCTTTTTCATTTTACATTTTGTTTCTACGAAGTTGATGCTCCCTATAAGTAGTCCGTGGAAGTGTGTGTGAGTATCAAATACACAACAGTACAGTAGTGTTTGTAATGTTTTTTGTTTTATTGATTTAATCTATTTTTATGCATAGATTTAAGAAAATATTCGCCAACCCTCCTCCCTATTAATATATAGATAGCTACCTTATTCATTTAAACAGATACACACAAATTTAGAATTATTGATGGGGGTTTTCCTGCTTATTAAAACTGCCATGGTTCCTTATGTCTCACGATTCCAAGTTATAAACACAACATCAAAATACATAGGTTCATACCGTTACATTCCCAATATTGTAAGCAGCTGAAACCTGGACAATGGGAGCCCATGCCCGTGGTGCTGTCCCACATGTTAAGAATTCAATGAACTACCAAGACAACTAACGTCTTTGCCCTCCACGAACTTCGCAGAATGACATTCCGCGATGTGTAATCAGTGATTGCTAGGTTTCTTTGGTGGACCTATGCCAGAAGGAAACCTGGAAAGAATTATAATACCAAGGAGCATTCCAGGCAAAATAAGCAGGGGCAAGGTACCATGGAGGTGGTGTGACCTTTTTATTATCAAAAAAATAACACAAAAACCTATACTCATCGATGTATAGTGCGGAAGACTGGTTTCAATGGAGGCGTTTGGTTCACTGAGCGGACAACACAATATGATACAAAGGTGACGACCTTCGGTAATGAGAAATGAAAAAGAGAGAAATGTGGTTGGATTTTTGTTACCGTAACCAAAAAGATAACATAAAACAGGCTGAGATGGTATGGGCATATGAGTCGACCATAGGACAAAACGATGCAGAGAGCCATGGACCTCAAAGCGAAATTGAAACAGAACTGGTACTTGATAGAGAGTCTTGCCGAAATAGGACTAGGAGAGCCGAACCAAAATAATAGGACAAAGGCTAAAGCGATGAAGAAGTGGTTGGACTTTTATTTCGATCACCAACAGTTCCTATAAACATAACCATATTATTATATTATAAAATTTCCTTTGTGGCGGTATTTGGATGTTATTCAATAACCTCAAAGATGTTTCCAGTCGGACGACGAAGGTGGATCCTGGAAGTGGTGTTGGTGGGAGTCAACAGGAAATAGAATCTCCGACTGGACAATGACTTTAAGAGGACCTCTGTCATCATAATTCTTCTCGCCGCCACTTCGAGAACTCGAAAATACGACAACAATATAATAATAGCAAAAGACGAGATACAAATAATTTTCCAGCTACCTTTAAGGACATCTAAACTACTCACACTTAAAACTGAATGGAGAAGTTTTATTGATTTAAATTGTTGACTGTCTATTTTAAGAGTCTTATTTAAACCAGAGGGTAAGGGTTCGAATCCCAGAGCCGACTCTACGGAAGAGACTCTACTTGATAATGTCAACGTGAGTTTGACGAAAACGTTCGAGCTCGGATAATTTTTCGTCAAAGTGCAACTACGTCGTTTTAATCTGTCATAACACAATTAATACATAATAATATTGTGTAAATATCGTCAACATACTTGGTGTTTTTAATTTATATTTATCTTGGTCCAATGAGGGCTATATTTCATAAATCTCCAGATTTTTCTTGATCTATGATGTCTCAAAAGACAAATATTATCTTGATTATGCTTACATTTCCTTACAGTCCTACTTCTTGCTTTGTCTTGGATGCTGTATCTTGGAAACAAAATAAATTCATTATTTTAACCACAAGAATGACTAAAGGTAATTTGCAAGAATGGATGAATCGTTATACGTTCTACGTCTAACCTCTCAGCACCTACCACAGAAAGAATGTGACATGATTTTATTCTCGAACTTATAGAAAATACTATTTTATGATCATTCTAAAATTACAAAGTAGGTACCTACATACAATCAAGCGGGATGTGTTTTATATTATCAAGTTTAGTATTGAGGTATGTTTTGAGATTTATTCGATAGATGGCAGCTCTGGTCCACTTTATTTAACAGGTTACTTAAAAGTTATATTGATTCATAGTATTAAGATACATCGTTGATTACGACATAAGCCAATATTAGCTTTTTATTGAATGGAGTCATCCATTTGTGTGTTGTTTTTTCTTCCATCAATGTTCCGTATACAAAAGTGTGAAAATGACTGGGCCACTCCTTTAGTGGTGAAAACCAGAAAAATGGAAGAAGAAGAATAAATAAGGAGGACTCTCTAATCTGTATTCCGTTCCTTTCTTAAGAAAGTTAAGGGACTTGGACAAGGTATGAAAGGAGAGCATAGATAGACACTAAGCAAGTTCTGATAGGTAATGCGGAAGAATAAACCTCTTGCCATTTTATTAAATCTAAATTTCTTGAAAAAAAAAAAGAAATCCAATGAAAAATTTACGAAACCATTAAAAATAGTTTATTCATATAGCTACCTACCTACAAACTTAGCAATTTTACACATTTAGCTAGGTACCTACTTCTTAAAAAAAACTTGCTATATTATATAGAGCAAGATCAAATCATAGGATTTGCCGATAAGTTTAATATATCGGGTATCATCTTATTTCTAGAAAAGTGGTGTAGAGATACACCTAAATGACATGGACGATGTTTCATTAGAACGTATTAGAGCGTAATTATTTTGAAAAACTGTTGGCAAAAAGCTAATGGAAAATAAAAATCTTTTTTTTTATTTTCTAAAATTATTGATCTATGTAGGGGAGAGTTGGGACCATTGGGCAGTAGGGAGGATTGGACACACCTAAGTATCTAAAAAAGTAAACAAATTATGGCAATAATTTCATATTTTTTCATTAATATTTTCACTAGCAACACAGACAAACGTCAAAACAACCGTCAATTATTTCAAACAAAATCGCAATACGCCGTTGTTTGTTTTTGATATAGAAAAGTAAATTTTTTTCCAAGTATCGTTTCAATTTTTTTGTAAAATTTTACACAGTGGTACGTATTTTAATTGTATTTTTTGAACAAATACATATTCATTATTATTTTTCGAAAATGCATATTAAAATAACTCCTGACCTAAAAAAAATATGAGTGTTTATTTAAAAAAACGGGTGGTAGGGAGCATTGGGCACTATTCATAGAAGGAGGGTTGGGCATGCCCAATGCTCCCTACTTTAGTGTTGAGTTTTACTTTTTTCAGACAATAACGTTTAAATACAAAAATATTGGTAAAAGACAAGAGATACCAAAGGGCATGATTGATAAAACTCTTAATGAAGGTTAATGTGGGGCTAAAATTAAACCAACCGCCAACAAGTATAATATTCCGAGTTCCACTCTCCGAAGATATCTATCTCTTGCTTTAAATAAACAACCTCCAGAAAACTGGGTGATAAACAACATAACATCTAAAAATTGGTTGTATGGCTTTCTACGTAGGCATCCCGAACTGTCTGTAAGGACTCCAGAAGCTACTAGCCTAACTAGAGCGACTAGTTTTAACAGAACCAACGTCGACGCTTTTTTTTTGACCGGAATCAACTTATAGCATTGATGAATCTGGGCTAACAACCACCCAAAGGACGGAAAAGATTATCGCAGTATAAGGAGTAAAGCAAGTTAGATAGATGACATCCGCGGAAAGCGGTAGGTACTTTAGTAACAATTTGTTCGGGGATAACGCGATTGGAATTTTCATATTTTCTCGAGTCAATTTTAAATCATATATTTTGAATGGAGCTCCTATAGGATCTGATGGAACTGCTTATTTATCATGGTGGATGATTTCGGAAAACTTTTACAAATACATACAAAATTTCCGTAATTATGCAAAGCCCACTACACAGTCACCAGTTTTTATTTTGATGGATAATTACGAAATTCATAGATCGGTTCCTACTTTAAAATTTTGCAAAGAAAATGGTGTTCCAGTCACAGAAAGGCTTGCTAGCGATGCAGGTAGTACGATGACCACCTATGAAATACCTAAATTGGCTACAATTTCTATGCCACAAGCATTTAAATCACAAAATATAAAAAAGAGGATTTGAAAAATCACGGATTTGGCCCTATATTCCTAGATTTTGGACTTAATTTCTTCAATTTACATACTTTTTTATACTCTCAAATACACAATTTCTTTCTAAATTAATGTATTTTTAACATTGTCTTTTTTTCAATGAAAATTTCCATATAAAATGTGTTTAATAGCTTGCTGAATAAAATCATTGTGTATGGTGCCCAAACCTCCCAGCAGTGTGCCCAAACCTCCCTACTACAGGGAGGTTTGGGCACTTTTGAACAGTCATTGAAAAACGTTAATAACTTTTGAACGGAGCAATATTTGAGTATACTGTTATTAGATAAACACAAGCCAAAACTATGGACTACTGGTCTAAAGAAGAAAATCGGAGTTTATATCGATTTTATAAATTTTACAGTACAAAATATAAAAAAGTGCCCAATGATCCCAACTCTCCCCTACATACTTAATTTCAACATCGTTGAAATGATTGAATAAAATTTTAAATACTCTTTAAAAATATTTATTTATTTATTTATTTCAAAAATATGATTGGAAAAAAAATGACCGCCCCCGGGTGGGCTCGAACCACCAACCTTTCGGTTAACAGCCGAACGCGCTAACCATTTGCGCCACGGAGGCTCGCGGGTGAGCCGCCAAAATAACGTGTTTTGTTATTCTATTTAAAAATTAAGATGAGTAAAATTGAATAGAATGAATTCAAAAATAAAACTGTGTAATGACGCACTTAAAAATGATTATCCGATTAGGTAATGAACATGCAAGCATGATTGACTCACAGGTATAACAGGGGTCGACATCTTCTTGATGAAAAAACATCGAAGTGAAAAACACCGCAATAATATCGCCGAAATATTTTAATTCCGTACTCAACGTGTTTATTTCTTGAGACCGTTGTTTGTTTCCATTGAAAAGTGTTGTGGAAATAAATAAATACACCAGAAAGAGTAGATTGCGGACCTTATTAGCTTATTGGCGTAAACTTCCAATCAAGGAGTCCCAGGTTCAATTCGTGGTCGGGAAGGAATTTATTAACTGTTTTTTTTAGGCCAGAAAAAATACCTCAGGCAATAAATTCCGCCAGCTATATTAACAACTTTATAAAGAAAAATGTAAATTTATATCACTAAGGGATTTTGCGGTAACTATGCAAGGTAGGTACTTAACACTTTATGTTAATGGATTATTAATTTAAATTTATAATTTAACTTTGTACTTAATAATTGTTAATTTAAAACATAATACTATTATGTAGGTATGAGTTTTTATTGGGCATCTTAATATGATAGGTTTGATCAAATAAAGGAATGTGGAGTGGATATTAGCGTAGTGACTATAATGAAAGTGAATAAATTAAGGTGGTTTGCGCATGTAGAGAGAATGAACGAGGAGAGAATGACTAAAAGGATAGGTATATAAATCTGAAAGAATGGGTGCACGCAGACGAGGCCGACCTCGAATGACATGGTCCGATCATATCGGTTCAGTCTAATAGGAGGGCCAAGTCAGGAGCAAAAGGAATAGAAGAGCATGTATGCGGAATGTTATGCGTTTGGAAGAAGCGAAAGAGGTTTGTTTGGATAGGAAAGAATGGAAATCCGTACTCTCTGCCTACCCCCTTCGGGAAACGGAGTGATGGGTAAAAAAAAATCAAATATAAATCTTGTTATAATGTTATTTAAAAATTTTAGTCAGTGTTAATTTATTTTAGTATGTACCTATTTATATTTATTTATTTATCGTATGGTCATATGTACATCACAATATGTTTACAGATAGAAACAATGCAGATAATTATATTGTATATTAAAATATATCATAAACGTCAGATGTAATCGCTTGTAGTTTCTTATACCAATATTCAATATCTTCTGTATTTTGCTTTCTTTGTATTATAACTTTGAGCATAATCGTGATACGTATATTTTTCACTGTGATATTTTTTGATCTTTTTGACATTGTATTCTTCGTTTCATTTTACTCGTAAAATGTTTCACTTTATTGAAGTTAGCTATAATATAGTGTTATAATATAATATGTTGAAGAATAATATAATATGTTTAAAGTACCGCGAAGTTCTCCAGTGGCGAACTGTCCCACAGTGCACACCGGGAGATAGGTGGGGTATGTGCACATTGTGTGGATATTTTTACCACGCATCACACCTTTTGATTAATGAGCCTTGAGTCGTGACCAGTGAAGACATTGTTAGATGCTCACGAAGCCAGATCATGGCTCACGTCACTCTATGTGCTCACTACTGTACTGATGTTTGTCCCAAAATACAACTCTTAAAAATAAACAATGTTCATACCGTAGCTGCTAAAATACTAATCAATTGAAAGAACGTTTTGACACTTTCGTGTGGACAATCCCTGGAATGAAATGGTCCGCTAAAGATCGATGACAGATGAATTCGATATAGGCGCCACATTGCGGATTAAGTTAAGCTGAAAATGTCACGCTCACTGTAAATAATTTTTTTAACCACGGCGCAATACGTTCCCTATAGAATGAGTCGCCGGTAATCCAGAAAAAAAATATTTTTTTTAAGTAGGTACCAATCAAAAGAATGCATTGCCATCGTGTTTTGATTGATTCCTCTCTGAAATTTGGTTTTCCAATGGCGAAAGTTGCATTCTAATGAAACAGAAGTGCAGTAGAAGATGGTTATAAACCAGGGGCCGAAGGCATGATGTGCAATAAAATGGCCACCAACGATATCGGCCAGTTGGTGTTTTCATGGTAAAAAAGTAAAAACGACAGTTTTTACGATGTTACCATGGAAACACCGATTGAGCGATACCGTTCGCCGCCATTTTATTTCACTTGGCTTGGGCCACTGAAATCGTTGAAACTCATATTGAAGTTTTGTAAGACTAACTTATTTACATTCCAATGAAATAAATATTTGTACAAAAATAAAGTTAATAAATTAAATGTATATTGTATAATATGTATGGATATGAATAACACAAGAAAAGGGTTATGACCAGGGTTGCCAGGTGTTCGGTATTTTACTGAACTGTTCAGTATTTTTGCACCATGTTCGGTATTCGGTATGAAAAAATACCAAACTATAGATAGAGTGTTCGGTATTTTTATTTTCGGAATGATTTTGTCATTTTTTCAGTGAATTTATAACTTTCCGGACTCGAGAAAGACCTTTTTTTAGAGAAAAAAACTTTAAAGTTTCCGGGTAGGAAATTTTGGGAATGACCTTTTTTTGTTTTTGAGGAACTTTCATCTTTTCGGATACCAAGTGGGAACATTGGTTCGGTATATTTTTGGAAAAAACCTGGCAACCCTGGTTATGACTAACACTATAAAAACTTAGATTATTACCTATATACATAGATAATCAATTTTCTAGCAAATATTATGAACAATTAGATAGTATTTCATAAGCTTCATTGATTATTG
Source organism: Mystacides longicornis (assembly GCA_963576905.1). Lineage (NCBI taxonomy): Eukaryota > Metazoa > Arthropoda > Insecta > Trichoptera > Leptoceridae > Mystacides > Mystacides longicornis. The sequence continues at coordinate 29,881,383 of OY756426.1, read as the reverse complement.
CATTCCTAAAGGCCTGTTTACACTTTGCTTAGTGTTATGTGCAGGTGTAAGTTGGTAAGTGGTGAGTGTTTAAATCACTTTATTGTTAAGATGCTACGTTTAATTCAATTGGTTGCTTATTTTCCTTTTAGTTATCACTTGGCTCTTCATTACTAATCAGTTGCTGTCCACGCGTGTATACCTAATACTAATAAGTAACAAAACATTTCAGACTTAATATAGCGCTAAAAGGCTTTTAGAAAAATCAGATTTCAACAATTTACAAAAATTGTATTGCAATAATAATGCTTGTTTATCTACTTACTTAATCGAATTATTTTTCTCCTCCATTTAAAAGGTTTCTGTTATTAAATAAGATGGTATGAAAAAGGGGAACAATTTGAAATAGTGTCAAATTGAATAAAATTGTCTTCTCTATAAAATTCAAGTGGACAGGATCCAGCTAGCGGAGCGAATGGGGTAGTAGTGTGTGTCCCTGTTTATAATAACATCTATCGATAGGGTTATTAAAGAGTTTTCTCTGGTTGACCATCAATTCTCGTTTATAGAAAAGGGAACATACAGGCCGCCTGGATTGTTCTGACCCGACCCCTTCCCTATCATATTAAATAATACAGCTGAGGGCCTATCTAACCCCGACGCACCCGTCCAAAATATCTTCCATCTATTCACAAGTTAACTGCTAAATAAAATATTCGATTCGTGCGAATTTTAAAGTATGGTATCGAGGGGAAAACTGAAACTTATTTCTTAGGGTTTTTTTCTTCAATAGGTATGTTTTTTTACTACAGAATAGTTTAAAACGTTGTCTGGAGCATATTATTTTGAAAAAGAAATACTTATCAGAGAGGGGCTAGTCGAAGGATTTTTTTATTTATTTAGTAAGTACTTACTTAGATATTTGTAAGTTGAATCTTGAAAGAAACCAAGTAAATAATGCTCACAGAATATCAGTCACTAACCGTGGGTTATGGGTTGAATAAACTGTGCTAGGATATTATTGAGGAGGAATCAATATAGCAAATCATAGTGGGTCTCGGCCTCCTCAAGAAGTCATAGCCATTCCGCCCTGTCGGCATCCCTGCGACCCCAGTTCCTTACTCCCAGAGATTGCAGATCTCTGCTCACGCAATCGAACCATTTCACTCAACCTCGTTCTGCCAATATTCCTTCTTTCAGCTGTCAGTTTGGAGTTTCCTTAGTGTAGAGTGTTCGTCCATTCTCTCCATGTGCCCCAGCCAGAGATACGGCATATTTTGATGAATTTGCTGATGTTAATGTCATCACATAAAATCGGTACGTTTCATCATTATACCGGATTCGCCATCTTACGCGTTCATTAATAGGCCGTAGATTCGACGCAAGATTTTCCTCTCGATTACATATAGTCACTCCTAATAATTATGCCTTATTGTTAGCGCCCATGTTTCGCAGGAGTAAGTAAGAACAGGCCTTATTATTGTTTCTTTTTATTTTATTTTAATATAAAGAAATAACTTCGTCGTTGCCTGTACCAATCATACAGACTAGGTTAGCTGCCTATCTGTATTACTGAATTAAAACTTAAGAACCGCCGTCAAAGCCACGGAAAAGTTGTTGGCAGTCGATTTTCCAGGAGGCTGAAACGACGGCACAAACAAATCTACAGAATCTATAAAAAGAAGAAGATAAAAAAATTCGCCAAATCATCCATGGATCGAGTTGATACCACTTTTACATAATATTATATCACTACAATCAATAAAGGTTTTTAAACTACAACGTGGTTCACAAAATCGCGCAATTAAAGTGTCGGTTTCCCCATCTTTCCAGTGGCATAAGACCGGTCGAGCCCCGACAAGATCCTAATTATTTCGCGCAGTCCACCCTGAATGCTCCTTCACCGCATACCTTGGCTGTTTGCACCCTCCCACCGTTATCTTGCGCCCTCTTCATGCTCCGTGTATTCCCTGAAGCCTCGTCTGGAAGGGTCCCGCACAACCTGCGGTCAGAAAGGATTCTGGCATTTATTGATTAATATGGTATATCTTTTCTTAATCCATATTAGCCCCGCTTTTGTGAAAAATGGGGGGTTTTATTAGGAGATTTACGCCTACTAAACCATTCTTTTTTTTATCAAAATTTCTCTATAATTTTTTTTCGCTCTTTCGGTTTAATGGTGAAATATGGGCAGCAAAAATGTCCACTCAACGTTTTCTCCCTTATCGCTAGCGACCCAGCCATTAGGCTTGGATGTGTCACCTCCTTCTCCAAAGGGTTAATTCTTTGGAATTAAATCCGGCGGCATAATTCAAGCTTTGCTGCCATGATTAAATCGTCGCTCTATAAAACATTTTTAAAGTTAAACCTACTCTATAAATCTCTGCATAATTATTTATTTTATTACTTATCAGGGTATAAAAATTTAAATAAGTCTTGCGTTAACTCAATTTTCTCAGTTGGAAAACTTTTTTTTATTAGACAAATCAGGAGGCTTATTCACGAAACGGACTTATTGCTATCGTGACTTATATCTTGTCTTAAAATGGCGGATTGGTATTCATGAAAATGATCTATCTTGTATCTTATCTTACACCTGTCAAATTTTATGTCAACTAAAATGGTACATTTTATACCTCTTAAACGCCTTTTACTCTGTTTAGACGTCATGAACAACTCTAATTTCTTTATATATTTATAACTAGCTTACAACCCGTCTTGCTTTACGTTTTTGATTCCGATTGTCAGGCTTGATCGGTAGGTAATTAAACAGGTTCTCGTCTAGCTTCCCATTGCTTAACAGACCTCTATAACTGACATAAGCACAGAAAAAGAAGAATGACACTTTTACAATTTTTGTTTACCGACCTCATAATATTATACGAACCTACCGACATAATTTGCAAGTTTTCATAGAGAGAGAGAGAGCTCTGTGGTTTGAATCTTAGCTACATTCCCTAATGTGTGATAATTAATTAGGCTTTCCACCCATAGAGGGTGATTTGTGCTATCTGTCAAACTTCAGAATGGAGGAATCATTTTGCAAATTTTTTAATTAAATCTTTATTTATTGAGAATAATAAGATTTGAATAACATTTATATATGTATAACAAATCAATCTACAATTATTTTATTACATTTTCATACCGTAATACCAAGATTCCATTCAACGTTTACATGAGTAATTTTGTTTCCAAAAGATGGCTTACTGTCTTTTTGAGAAATTGGTATGAAGATCCTAAAAAAATAGAGTTTTTTAAATAGCTCTAAATATATTAAAGTTAATGCAGCAAATTGTATTAAAGAACCTTCTCAAGCAAATTGCACCGCTCTGCGCAGATTCATATCTGACGTAGCATTTGTATTTTGAGCGTGATGTTCACATATACGATAGAAAGCAGACAAACATTTCTGAATTATTATGTAGATAATATTTGTTTTAGTGTATTCTAATTATATTTTGATATGTTTTTTGGCTTTGACAACCCATTGCGACGAATCGTTATAGCGTTTGACACTAGTTAGATACTTGATAAGATTAAGGCAAGACAATGTCCATTTCGTGAATGCCACTTACGGTCTTATATCTTATCGCGATCTAGATCTTGTCTGCATCTTATCATTAAGACGTATCATTTTCGTGTATAACCCAGCAGTTTCAATCTATTAGGCATGACATCAACAAAAAAAATGAGACTAATTTTTCTCGATATTTTTTTTCACCTGTGCGCTTCAATTAATTATTTTGAAACCAACCAATTCCCTGACCAAGACAACAATATAGATATATATGTTGAGACCTAGTAGAATCTATTAGAACGTTATGCACCAACAAAACCAATAGGCAATAAAGACGAGACATTTTCAAAAATGGATATATTCATATCCTGGCGCCAAATACATGACAGCAGTCGCAGTCTTCAAATTAGGTTGCTCTACTTGTTTTCAATGATTTCCAACTGTTAGTTCTATTTCTCAATAATTATCAAAAAATATCTCTCATGATTAGGAGTTTCGGAGATTTAAACATTACCACCTAATGGCGAACGTTGTTAACGTAAAGTATTCACACTAAGCCAGCCTTCGAAATAACAGTAACGAAATAACCGACCTCGGTAGCCTAGTTGTACTGGCGTGGACTTCGGATCACGAGGTCCCGGGTTCGATTCTCCATATCCGGGAGCCAACTTTTCAGCTTCTTCCGCCCAAGATGTTCCGTTATCTATATTCTCGGTTAGGTCAGAATCAAAGTGTTTTTTTCGCGGGCAACTATTTTTAATTTTTTACATACCTATGTACATACGTAGGTACGTAATCAATTTACACTGGAGATAATATTATATGAATGTTTTTGTCTATACATAGTTCATGACAAAAAATAGTTTTTCTTCAAGTATGGATGAGTTTTCAATAAGTAAATAGTAGGTAGGTACCTAATATAAGTTTAATAGAAGGCATAGTATCTATAATTATGCGAATGAGTAAGTATATGCTTACTTACATATACCCACTTACATATTTCTCTGATTAATTATTGTATTAACATTTAGGTGGTTGTCTGAATAACGATAACAGCACTTATTGCGGTGACCTTCAAGATCATTGCACCCGATCCAAGGTAATTGGCATGACATTGCGCAGTATAACAACTATTGATTATTATAAAATTCGTCACTCGCGCCCATATCCTCGGTAGTATAGTGGTCAGTATCCCCGCCTGTCACGCGGGAGACCGGGGTTCGATTCCCCGCCGGGGAGGATTTCTTTTTGTTTTTTTTTATTTACTTTTTTTATGTTTTTTTTATAAATCAATAAAATCACGTCGTTTCCCTTGTGAGGTAGGCAATAGGCACACCTCAAAATCACTATTGATTGACTAAAATACAAAGCAGATGGATGTAGTAAAAGTGCAGAGATGTACCACCAAAATACACCAATAACTGAAATACTAGTGCTTTGACGACTGTTTAAGGGAGCTTAACTGACAACATTGAAGAAGATGGGTAAAATCAACCAAATAAAGAAAAACTAACAACTAATGACTCTAACAATTCATTACTAATGTTCGATTTTTAAATGGAACAAACCACTACGGGCTTACGACCGTCTTCTACTGTTATTTCGAAGGCTGGCTTAGTGTGATCACTTTACGTTAACAACGTTCGCCATTAGGTGGTAATGTTTGGCTCCAAAACTCCTAATCATGAGAAATAAGATTTTGGAGTAGACTGTATTGCTTCAAACATACCTACATAATTGGGAAAGGATGAACTCACCAGCATGCGCATGTGGGATGATACTAACAATCCCCCATAATCGAATATCAAGAGGAACTAAACGCATTCATAGATAATGCGATCCTTCGGTCTCTAGAAAATAAATTGTGAGTGACCATTAGTATACTACTAATAAATGCGAATAAAGGGCAGGATGACCAGTGATCACCCTTGCAACTGTCTGTGTTCCGATTAAAGGTCATTGTATTTTCTCTTTTTCATATTATTTTTTTAGATAACTTCAGAAATCTCTATAGAAACAAATCCCGTCCTATTATTTTCGCGAAAAAAGGGCACTTGGCTAAATAACTATTACTAGATAAAGCTATATGTGATGATTTTTTGACGCAGTCACTACTTCTCCTTCCTCTTTGACGTTCTTTCACATCAAATATGTGACATAACATTTTGATATTATTTCCAAATATCGCATCTTGTACATAATTTTGTTATTTTAGTTCCGAATGCTTCGACTAGTAGGTACATACATAGCACAAATGAAATAAAGCTTCACTGAAACGCTGAAAAAAAAATCAATGAAGAGGAAAAAGATACAATAACCGCGACATCACGGAGTGGACAAGGGCTTATCCAGGTCTCATCCTGATCTGGTAAAATCTCTAGGGCTCGCCTGACAGGACACCCATTTAAAACAAATTCACTCGATCGGCATTATTATTTGATGAAATCCTCCCGAGATGGTGTTATTGGAGGAAGGTGGGCGGTGTTCTCTCCGCTGGATAATATTCCTACGTAATATCCTTTTGAAAAGGATTACTTACCATTTTATTTGAGGGGCAAACAAAGAAAACGCCTGAAACGTGATGAATTTGAGTTACCGGGATTAAATAACAGAATTGTATGTACATTTCTCCCTCTGATTAAAAGCGCACTCATATAATTAAAATACACTCTTCTTTTGTGTATAAATGCCAAGGTGCAACATCACTTCTTAGTCCGATTCGTTAGTATCACCGTTGTGAACCCCCAAAAAAATGTGTTCGCATTGTGTGAAACATAGCAGATAACGATAGGTTCAAAAGTGCCTGAAAACAGAACCAATTAGTAAGATAAGTCAACTCCTACAGAAAATCTACTGGAGAAGGCAATGGCAACAATTTCCTAGAAGTACCATGGCGAGGATTTTGTCGTGATACATAATATAACCTGGTTCTGACAAAGTGACCAAAATCAAACCAAGGTATGTACAAAAACATTTAAAGTTTAAACAATCACAAGAAGGAGCGCAAGGAGATGTATGTATACGTATATGTTTTAGGTGTTGTTTTTATAAGGTATCTATGAATAACAATCACCTTTAGAAAATGTGTTATTTAGCTGAATGTGACTATGGATGTCCACAGGGTTCCATTCTTGAACCTTTTTTATCTAATGTTTTGTTCGATGATTTTATTTTAATGAATGATCAATGATGATTCCTCGGAATGTCACAATAATTATTATTGCATTATGCAGACTAAGCACAACATTCTTCTGATTATCAAAATAAATATCATACATGAAATTATGGAGAAGAGTATATTCTTTATTCTTTATTCTTTATTATCTCCCCTAGGTCTCATGCGAGACACTTGGGTTCGTCTTTTTTCATAACAAAAACAATAAGTACAATCTCAATAGTTTCAACAGATTAACAAAAATATTCACAGAAAAAAAAAAGAAGAAAATTTAGAGATGACAAACTTTAAAATAAAACATAATTATATAATCAGAAGTCAATAGGAAGCTGATAAGGGGTAATAAGTATTAAATACCAGAAGAATGTAAAGGGTTCTTCTGGCATTACGTCAAATACATAGTCAAGAACGGAAGCAGCACAAAGAATATATGAGGGAAACAGTGAACCAGTAAGTGCAGAAAGTGAGACAAGAACAAAGTCCAACACGGTCATCTACACATATGTACGTACAGGTTAAGTTTGTTAGTATAAAGATATCTATGGTAAGTAAAATTGATGCTAGACAGTATTACCGCTAAGCATCTCGTCAGTAGAGTAAAATGTATTATCCACAAGATACTTTTTCACCTCTCTCCGGAAGGCAATCGTTGTGAGGGATTTCATATTTTCTGGGAGTCTATTAAATAGACGTACACTCATACACACAAAGCTTTTGGACATCTTGGCCAGACGATGTCCTATAGGTCTGACAAGATTCTTATTGCGTGTGTCATGGCTGTGGTGGTCGGAATTAAAAGCGTGTTCTCTATGTTTTTATGGGCATAAACAACGCATTCAAAAATAAACATACTGGGCTGGGTAAGAATACCTTGCTCTTTAAAAAATGATCTGCAAGATTGTCTTGGGCTCAAGCCAAGAAGGGTTCTGAGCGCCCTCTTTTGAAGCACAAACACCCTGGATGACTCTGACCCCATTCCCCAAAACATAACACCATATGATAACAAAGAATGAAAATAAGCATAATAAATTAATTTGGCTGTGTTAATCCCACATATTTCTTTTACTTTTTTTATCGCGTAGATGGCTGAATTCAATTTCTTACATAGTTGGTCAATATGTGCACCCCATTGTAATCCCCTGTCTACAGTAATCCCCAAAAATTTACATTGGTTGACAACTTTCATGCCTCTATCAGATAGAGCGCTTGTAATTGTGTCAGAACAGCTTTGTCCCCCCAGAGAGAAGCTCATAGTATTTGTTTTCGTTATGTTTAGTGCTAGCGCATTATCGAGAAACCACCTCTCCAATTGGACTATCTCATGCAATCTATCCTCCGCCGTACTTGCTTCATTTCTTTTTGCCCTCAAAATCAGTGAAGTATCATCGGCAAACATGACGACTTCAGCAGTTTTATTTAAAGAGTGAGGCAAATCATTTACATAGATAAGAAATAGCAGAGGCCCGAGTATGGATCCCTGCGGTACACCACATCTCATTGCAACAGTTTTGGATCTAGTATCATTTACTTCGACTATTTGACGTCGATTTTGTAAATAGGACTGAAAAAACCTGTTTTCTACGCCCTTAACACCATAGCAATCCAATTTACGTATGAGGATATCATGGTTAACACAATCGAATGCTTTTGAGAGATCACAGAATATTCCACAAGCATCATTTCTTTTATCCAGGGATTCCAATACAATTCGTAGAAGAGAAGCGATTGCATCAGACGTATTTTTCCCCTTTTGAAACCCAAACTGATTACAGTGAATTATTTGGTTAGTTGTTAGAAATTTGGTCAATTGATTAGTAACAATTTTTTCTATTATTTTGCTTATGGATGGGAGAATTGAAATGGGTCTATAATTATTTGCTTCCAGTTTACTACCTTTTTTGAAGATTGGCAAGACCCGTGAAATTTTTTGGGCATCTGGGTACACACCCTTGTCAAAACAATTATTTATAATGTCAGTAAGCAGTGGCGCTAGTCCGTTAATTACCGTTTTTAGCAGTTTTGTAGATATATACCAAAGGTCCACTGACGCTTTTGATTTTAATTCGTTACATGCAGATATTATGTCTAGGCTAGTGACCTTTCTAAATTTGAAGACATGTGATAAATTCTGAGGCCTTTTGACAAATTTAATAGCATCTGTCACACAGGGGGATGGGTTATTGGTTAATAAATAAGCTACATTAGCGAAGTAATTGTTAAAAAAATTTGCTGTGTCTGTATTAGTCAGGTTTTTAGTTTCTTTAAGAGTTATTTGTTCATTATTAGAAATGCTATCACTCATAGAACGTCCCGTTTCATTTTTTATTATTTCCCAGGTAGTCCTAATAGGATTCTTTGAGCTTATAATTTGCTCACCCAAAAACATTCTTTTCGCTTCCTGACACACTTTTTTGAATATTGTACTATATTTACTTATATACATTTTCAGTGTAACCGAGTTGTCCGATTTTTTTAGGGCATATAATTGAAATAGTTTTTCTCTAGATATTTGAATCCCTTTTGTACTCCAGGTTTTGAAAGTATGTTTATTTTTTATTTTTATTTTCTTTACAGGAAAGTAATGTTCTATTTCAACTAGAATGAGGTTGAAAATGTGGGCGAATTTTTTATTTATGTCCACAAAGTTATCCTCAAGGTGCACAGAGGATATTGATTGAATGAATTTATCAACATTTTCACGATTATACAATCTTCTATATACGAATTTATTTTTTATTGTATCCCTTGTAACTGTACTTTTCGTGTTGTACTGTACGCGAATTAAGTGACCATAATGATCAGATCTTACAAGGTTAATCTGTTGGGCTTCTTGAATAGGTAAATCAGTAAAAACATTATCAATACACGTGGACGTATTATGAGTGACCCTTGTGGCAAAAAACACGGTACGTTTTAGTAAAAAACAATTTAACAGATCTATTAGTAGGCGGCTCTCATTTGAGGCACTGTCAAAATCAACATTATAATCACCACATAAAGCTACATATTTATTGTTCTTGTCGCTTATCTTTGTCAAAATTTCATTTAGAATAAGTAAAAAATCTTTAAAATTCCCAGATGGGGGTCTATATATACATACAATTATTATTAAGTTTTTTAATTCTACACAACTGAACTCACAAACGCCTTCCACAGAAGCGTTCACTATGTCTTGTCTATTTTTCATTTTAATACCATCCTTCACCATAATTAATGTACCGCCTCTAATTGTATTAATTCTATTAAAATAACTTTGTAAACCAAAATTAGGAACACTGTATTGCAAAACGTCACTGTCATTCAACCAAGTTTCACTTAGGCAAATTATATCAATTTTCGTCAATTATAGAAGAAAAAGACTTAGCTTTTTTCTCTGCAGGAAAAATAGCGAAGCCCGATGTTGAAAATGGGAAGCTTTATAAAAGTTGTTGAGCCATTTAAATATCCGTAACCACGTTGGACTGAGGATTTACCTTTCTTCCGCATGCGTTCAAGAATTAAACATCAAAGGAACTTTGCTAGCCCAACCAATAAATGTGCGTACTTACAATCCTGATCAAAAGGATAATCTGAACAAGAAAGGAATTATATTTGACAAGTTTGAGAATGCATTTTTGCTTGGCATGTTTTAGCGAAGTATTAAAAGATTTAGGCTGCGAACGCTAAAGAAAATGTTCAAGATTAGTTTTTGTTTGTAGGTAGAGATCGCCTGGTGAAAGTGTTAACGTTAACACGATCATACACTGTACAAATTGATAGTTTTATATATAATGTAATATAACAAAAGAATCTTTGTTATATTCCACTATTGCTTGTCCATTTAAAATACTCTTCATATATTTTTATACGAAATTGATAGCAAACCAAAATGAAGAAGAAAATGTATTAAATAGTGGTACATTTTTTTTATATTTTGCAGACAAAATAGGGTAATTTCTAATCCTTCTCCCCTCCCATCACATTCAAGTTTTCGCTTAATTAAGCAAGGTATGCTGTTCTTCATGATGTGAGAAAGGACAATGAGCTTCTTGCCTAAGAGTCTTTCAAGAACATAATAATATTATCCAACCACATATAAATGCATCTCCATTTGACCCATTGGTGATGCTATTCCAATAATTTTTCTTCAGGGATAAGGTCGTCTTTTTGTTGCAGAATCTTTCCTCACCTTACAAAGAAGTAACAATTGATTGACTCCAACAGCGCTAAAAAATCAGAAAATCTTGTATTATTTCCTAATTTTTTAATATATATTGTTGCAGAAATTAATTTGCAAAAAATGAAACTTGAAGGGGACACCCGGGTTTGAACCGGGGACCTCTCGATCTGCAGTCGAATGCTCTACCACTGAGCTATATCCCCACAGAATACACGCTTCACTTTTTAGTATTAAAACAAGCAGTTTATCAGTATCCTAATATGTACATAGCTTGTCTGTTCCAATGAAATGTGATATTAAAGTTGAATGTACGTAGGTAAGTGAGTTACGTGACCCATTGTTCGCCCACATCTTTACTACAACAGCTGACGTCAATTTTTTTATCATTGGTCCGTACACAGCGTCTGGCTTGACTACAGTTGAATCTCCTTTGTTATCTTTTTCAACATTACATACGTACATACTTAATTTCTCTTCTAATCAATCAGTCCCGGTCTCCTCTTTGCGTCTTTTCTCCTTTTTTACGGCGCTTGCAAGAATTTGAGTTTTCATATAAAGTGTGCTACTGTTAAATCTGAGAATTCTGTGATTCTTTCCGTTTATCTAAAACTTTAACATTCCTACTTATCCTACTTTCCGTGTCCTTGCTAAATCTTGCCACTCCAGTAAGCCGCAAGATGCGTTGCTTTTCAGGTTTTCAGGCGCACAGCCCACCTCCAGCATTGAGCACTGAAGCAGCAGCTTGCATTTTAACATTAATTTTAACTTCTTCATTTGACGGTGAAAAAAATGACTCGATGAATTGTATTGTGTCACTATAGGTTCCAGCAACCTTTCACAAAAACAACGATGGAAAGAATTGTGAATCGTGTTTTAGTTCCGTTCCAAGATGAGATAGAATTTAACAAGTCAATTTAAATAACAAAAAGCATGTTTGAAAAAAGGTTCTTAAACTCATATCAAAATATCATTGACTTGACATCAACTACATTTTCTACACTTGTATTATATTTTTGCGCACGTATTTTAAATCGTTTGTTATGTCTTGTTTCTTATACATGTAAAATTACATGGCTTATATTTACACTGGCGACAAGGGAGAAAATCTTCTTCTTCTTGCTCCGTCTCTTGTTTTAGATGATAAATTTGTTTTTCAGGAAAACTGCTCCTGGGAGACTGAGGTCCAACTGCCCCTCCATCTCTTCGGTGGTCTTCTGAGAATGTGATATAAGCCAAACCTAGGATATATTTTTTGTATACATCTTGTATTCAAGTTTTGTTCTCAAATAACTAGTCATTCATGCTCGATATTTGGACTGAATTTTGACCCATGGTTCAATGTGGATCAACGTCCTTGCCTACCCTCTGGACAAAGGTGGCGTTATAATGCCAATGATTATGACGTACCCCTGGCAGAAATATCTGGGCATATTATGCGAGGGGGGACTTTACCCAGTGGTAGATGAAGAAACTAAGTAGGGTAATTAAGGCATTTACATTCGTGTTGCAAAAAGTGCAGAGAGGTTTTAGCTGGTTGAAATCCGGCACCACCATGTCTACGTGTCCATGATGGATTTCCTCTGAAAAAAAAGTAGATGAGAACTACATACAGTAGAGAAACATAATAGCCACCCTTCCAAATAAACAGTGTACGCTAGATCCTATTCCCACTTGGTTGCTGAAATCCTGTGTAGATGAACTCTTAGATATTATCAAGATTATTATCAATAAGTCCATAAGTTTAAGTGTGGTTCCCGATATTTTAAAAACATCTCTTATAACCCCCATTCTCAAAAAGGATAACCTGGACCCCAATAATATTGAAAATTACCGCCCCATCTCAAATTCACCATTCGTAGCTAAAATTCTAGAAAAACTTATAAGCATCCAATTAACGGATTTCTTGGACTCAAACTGTACTCTTGCAAGAAACCAATCTGCCTATAGAAAATTTCATTCGACCAAAACTTCCACAACAAGAATCCTGTCTGATCTTATCACTGGGGTTGACAATGGTAAGTTCACTTTAATTTCTTTTCTTGACATGAGCGCTGCATTTGATACTGTCGACCACTTTATACTTATAAACAAGCTTCAATCAGAATTCGGGGTACTGGATAAATGCGTTAACTGGGTCACTTCTTATCTGACTGGTCGTAAGTATAAAGTAACATTTAATGGTAAAACAACTACTGAAAATGTTTGTCAGTATGGAGTTCCACAGGGATCTGTGCTGGGACCACTACTCTTCAATCTTTATACTAATCAGTTAGAAAATTTGATTCACAACCTCGGATTTAACACTCATGCCTATGCGGATGATCGCATTGTCTACCAATCATGTCAACCAGAACATAAGAATGACTTTGAGACAAAAATTTCCTCATGTATAGCGAAAATATCACTATAGATGAGCAGAAATAAGCTAAAAATTAACCCCGCTAAAACCGAATTTCTCTGGGTAGCATCACCGCGTAGACAAAATCTCATATCGAAGGAACCCATACTTATCCAAGATGTTCAAATAACTCCCTCCGAAAATGTGAAATTTCTTGGAATCTACCTGGATAATGCCCTGTCCTTGGATAGACATATCTCTTCAATGGTAAGTCAGTGCTTCTATTTTCTGAGACAACTTAGACCAATTCGAAGATGTCTCTCAGTGGATGCAGCTAAGACCCTAGTTAACGCACTGATAATATCACGAGTTGACTACTGCAATGCTCTTCTCAGTAATCTACCAAAGTATCAAATCAATAGAGTGCAATCGATAATGAATGCAGCAGCGCGACTCATTTTCCGCATCGACCGTTTCTCACACATTACACCAACACTGCATAATCTCCACTGGCTAAAATGTCCAGAGCGCATACAATTCAAGCTATGTCTAACTACTTTTAAAGCCATTCACAATATGTCTCCTTCATATATATCAGACCTTTGTATATCTCAATTTGTATACCCAATGACAGACAAAGCTCATTAAGATCCCACACAGACTCACATACAAAACTTCAGGAAATCGACACTAGATTTCGTCCCAAGTATGTTGATAGGGCATATAGCGTCTCTGGGCCCAAGGCTTGGAATGAGCTACCTTCTCATATCAGGAATGCTGAGAACATTAATGAGTTCAAGAAACTTTTAAAAACTCATCTTTTTACTCGTTCTTTTCCAGGTTATCCTTGATTTCTTATGTATCTTCTAATTTTATCAATATGTTTTTACTTTTTATTTAGCCTTAGTACCTTTTATTGTAAACTTTAATATTATTTGTTCCTTTCTATTTTTAGCTAGCGCCCTTGAGGTGGCTTTAATGTCACAAAACGGCGCTATATAAATCATCCTATTTATTATTATTATTATAGTAGATGAAAATTACATACAGTACAGTAGATGAAAAATACATAGCTTATTATGTCGTTTTGGGAGACGCTGACCATCAGCCATCTGCAGACATTGACTTGGTCAATTTTGGTAATTTTTGGCTTCTCGAATATTTATTGTCATTTGTCAACGAGATGGAGGGAGAAGCTGGTAATCGGCATCCCAAGAAGCAGGCTGATTCCAGAAAAAAAAACAGAACCTAGATCTAGATTAAGAGGAAGTAGAAGATTTGTCAACGGCACGTGTGTATACTGCCTATTCTTCTGTATGGATGTTGGCACCTGACCAAATATCAGGCACAAAATTCGAAATCCCGCATTCGAAACAAAGTGCCTCAGAAGAATTATGGGTTGGTATAAAGTGGTACCACCGCATCACGAACGACACTTTACACCGTCGCATCCAGTGCAGATCGAACACTTCTACTATCATGAGATGGACATGGCTGTGACATGTGTTATGGATAGTGAATGACAGTTGGAAAAGGAGAACACTGATGTTCTTTTTGCATTCTCATACAGCGTTTGAATCCTTCGAAGCAGAGCTGGGGATTTGAGCATTATGAGGAAGTCATATTGAAGCTGCCCAAGATTGAGCGCAGTAAAGGACTCTTGTTGCTTCACTATGCTCTAAATGCGGTCACAAAAATAGAGAATAAATTAATTCCCCATACAATTCATAAATTTGTAGTTTAATGTAGGCACATACATTTTCATATGTATGGTCGGGACTAAATTATTGCAAAATACAGGCACATTTTGTAACGCTTAAAATTTGATGCCAGGTATGTATTTTTAATAGGTATTACGGCGGGCTAGCTTACATTGTGGGTGGATCAGATAGATAATCGCCTGATTTTTCGCATCAAGTGAACGATGGTTCGATTCCCAGCAGAGGAATATCGATAGTTCATTTTTAGTAAGAAAGAGACCAATGATGACAAAATAACACCGCTGTATGAATAAAAATGATTATTTAATATACATGCACTACCAACTGAGGTCGCTGTTCTTTTTTTTAAAGAAAAATGGAAGTGGCAGTTTCTCATACTATGTACATAATAATATTATTATTGATCTCATTCAAATTTGACCTAGTGGTATTTTGAATTTTTAGTGCTTTCTAATATGAGAATCAAAATTAAAGACAAAAAATAACAAATACGCAAGAATAAAAAAAAAAAATAAAAAAAATCCCTCCCCGGCGGGGAATCGAACCCCGGTCTCCCGCGTGACAGGCGGGGATACTGACCACTATACTACCGAGGATGCAGACAACGCGGTCAAAATCTCATATTAAAATAAGAGTGCATTTTGATGATGTTGAAAATAATACTATACATTTTTATCTTAATAAAAATGGACAAACTGTGAAATTAAAATGAAATTTAACATGCCTATCTAATAAATAGTAAGACATTATTATTTTTGTTTTATGTATGTCAGCTGCACTATCTCACAGTTCTCACACGTTGTTATGTACCTATGAATTGGATCGAACGTGTGTAGAATGTATAGCGCCATCTTTTGAAGGCGACTAGAGTTTCATTTTTCACCCATGCACTGAGCTGTCAATGCGTATTACATTATAACGATTTTGTATTCAATATGGAAGATGGACCCCTTCTCTGAATAATGTTGTGGGTGGTCACGAACTAAATGAGATATCCGGGTGCTGGCACAGCAAGCTAGATCATATTTTTCGTGATCCTATCTTGGTAAATTATATGGAGATTTTCAATTTGATTTCAAACCTTGTACAAAAAAATAATATTATTAAATCAGTTATCAACCACTGAAATCGATTCAGTAAGAAATGAAAATTTTGAACTTGCTGATACCCGTCGGCCGCCATGCTTTACATCTTTCAAAGATGATTTATTTTCTAAAGATAGGTATCTATCTATCTCTTTCAAAATCTGGTCACCTTACAGTAAGTAACCCCACGCGAAATTTTTTTCAGGTAGGTATAGGTACCAATTCAAATATATACCTACGGCAAATTTTTTTCATACTCTTTTGTGTTTGATATATGATCAGAGGTAATGCTAATGTATCTATGCTACTGAAGAAATGTCAAATTGTCTGCAGCTCTGAACGTTGTAAGTAGGTATACCTACTTCATGTAAAATTGGGACCTTTTTAAGGAACGATAATATAACTGATGACTTACAGGACAATCGAACAATTAATTAATATCCCTTCCCCTATGCCTGTTAGGTTTTGCTGCGAGTTGTAAGAACAAACGGGTTGGTACTCGTAATATCTGCAAGAAGCTGTTTTTTGGCTCGTCTACATTGAGTTATTATTAATAGTGGAGCTTTTTTGTGCCTAACAGCCAAGGCGAAGATGTGGAGAAAGATAAGTTGCGGATGTGAAGATGGCCGGCGCTATAACCGACTCACGGCGCAGACATAAAAATGTTGAGTGGCACAATAAAAAGAATCACCCGGGAACTATAAATTAGCAGAAATTTACATGAATTTCCGCTTCTCGCCAGAGATATGGCGCTGGGCATCCATTTCCTTATCATAACGCTCTCGCCTCATTTCGTGTGTTGGGGAATTACGTATTTCCAGGTGCTTACCTAGACCTACCCGACCTTCTGCAACCTTTCGAAGCTAATTTTAGATACCTATTTCCAGAACCACTTGTTCCAGCTTGATAGTACATAACAAATTACAATATAACTTATTGAAAATATGACTATAATTCGTTAATGTTTAAGCCAGTGTATCAGTTTGACTTGCTTAGTAAAGTCATAATATGCTTATCGATCAACCAAGTGGTACTCAACCTTTGAATAATTAAAAACCAGCCCAATTTTACAACAGTTTGACGACCTTTTGCCTTTTGCTGTCCATTATTATTTTTATTAAATGTATCAATGTATACGGCACTATATTATGCTTCTAACAGATTACAAAAACGTAATAATATAAGTACATATATAAATAACTATATAAGTATCATAAAAACAAACAATTCATTGTATAATGAGTAAGAATATAAAACAGACGATGTCACAAATCAGTGTAGAAACAATGTAAGATAAGTAAACAAAATTATATTAAAAATAAAAATATCAATCAAATAAAGACAAACATATTTGACCATCAATATTATCTTACCCAATGCGGAAACAAAAGTATTAGGTACAGTCGGCGAACTTCCTGATACCAGGCAACCTCAAGGTGACAATGACAATATAGATTTACCCGTAGATACAAGGGTATCTAGGGACGAATTTTTATTTACCCTAACTCTTTATGGAAACAGGATGGTATTTTTTTTTACCAAAAATAATGTTGAAGAAACAAATAAGTTAGCTACGGAGGATGCGATAGCAACTCTGTAGAAAGTATGGAAGTATATAGAAGGTACATCTAGTACCTCCACAGAGATGACCTGATGTGGAGGATTTACCCATCAATAACTCCACATCAGTGATCAAAGGGGACAATATGTCAAATGACCAAAAAACAATCGCAAACGAGAGATGCAAATCCTTTCTGTGGGAGCAGCAAAAACACGATCGAGGAAGCTTCTTGCAGAGGGCAGGAGCCGGGTAGAGGCACTGACATTTCTGAAGCCTCTGTAGACGAAGTCCAATTAGAGAAAAGGCTCTATAAACGTATTGAAGGATGTCACAATAGACATAATTTGATCGGTGTGACAACATGACCAAAATATGGAAGGCGTCGGCGTTTAGTGTAGAGACGAAATGTAAACTGTTTGATGGGTGTGTGTTACCCATTCTCCTCTATGGGTGTGAGTCCTGGCACCTGACCAAAGCCCAGGCAGGCAAGTATCTGCATTCGAAACGAAGTGCCTCAGGAGAATTTTGGGTATAAGATGGCACCACCGCGTTACGAATAATGAAACAAGGTTTAGTGTCGAGACGAAATGTAAACTTTGATGCGTGTGCGTTGCCCATATATGGGTGTGAGTCCTGGCCTGGCACCTGACCAAGGCCCAGGCACAAAAAGTCTCAGCCTTTGAAATGAAGTGCCTAAGGAGAATTCTGGGCGTAAGATGGTACCACCGCATCACGAACGACGCTATACGTCGGCGCACCCAGCGTGAGCCCATCACTTCTACCATTATGTGGAGGAGATGGACTTGGCTGGGACATGTGTTAAGGATGCCGAATGACAGTTGGCGAGGAGAGCACTGTTCTTCCTCCCATCAGGGTCCCGAAGACGAGGAAGACCCTCTCATACTGTGTTCCGCTCCTTCAAAGCAAAGCTGAGGAATCTGGACATGGTGTGGGGGGAGGTCATAAACATTGCGCAAGATCGAGCGCAATGGAGAGCTCTTGTTGCCTCCCTATGCCCCTTAGTGGGGCCTTAAGGGAGTTTGGATTTGGATTGGATCGGTGTGACACAAGTGGCATATTATGGTCCCTTGACTTTCTTTACAAAAGAATAGCCCGCGAAACAACACTGTTATGTTAGAAATACGAGTAAAAAAGGATACAATCTGTCCTGTAACAAAACCCGAGACATTTTTTTGGAAGCCAGCGCCTGGACAGTGGACACACTATACTTGGCTGCTGTGGTCGATAGGTAGGTATAGAACACACACAAATTAATTTATAAATTTCACTGAGTTGTTTTTTATCAAATGACCCATATTTAAAGTAAAACCGCAGATTTGGGACACCTGATATTACTTCACGGGTAACTTTGGAAAAATACGAGTCCGTTAACAACATCTCAGCAAGGTAGGCACTCACGTAGTGAGGACTGAGGAACATTCTCGTTCGCTTGGTCTCCAGGGTGGCATGATGATACGAATGTTCCAATTCGGACGCGAAATAACAACTTCTCAATGGTAAAAATATGTTAATCAAATCGGATGGACACGTTCATAACATTTTATGACAAGAGAGAATTTTTTTTATTGTGTGTCTATCTATATATTATTGGGATCTATCGAAACTATACATACGTTTCTCTATATGGGGTTTTATGACATCGTTCCCGCTTTTTTGGCCATCTCGCATTTACTAATTTGATACATTTGAACCTAGGGAAGGGTTCTATAAAAAGCTAAATTTTTATATTGTCAATCTTAATAATACCTATTACATAATTGGTTATTTCGTCTATGACTGAATAATCGTCGGATGGGCCCCTGGTCATGTAATTAATAATTATGTGTGGAAAATAGGCTCTTATCAAGAGGAAGTTAAACACTGAAAATACATAAAGATACAGATGAAATTCTAAAAAATTTGGTATAGGTATCACACTCAATTAAATTTTGCATTTAAGTCTAATTTTGCACCCAGTTAAAGCCACACGTGAGTCGCATTTTGTGTCCAACTATTTTATATTGAGTGATTTTTTCTTATGATGTTGATTCTATAATGTAAGATATCCTGGAAAATGGGACAAGAATCCTTTAATTATATTATTATTTATTTTCGATTTTTCTTTCATCAGCCGGCATATGTCAACAAAATATAACACAATCAGATACTGATTAAAAAAATCACTCAACAACCACCCGAGGTCTCATATAAAGATCACAAAAATATTCAATGAACAAATCACGTTCAAACAAATACGAAAAAAAAAGAAATAAATGAATATGACATTCGAAATTTAATACTGAGAAGTGAGAACGTTGTATTTTTGGCTAACTTGGTTTGCGTTAATAATGAGTTTAGTTTTATTTCTCATGTCAGAACACAAATCTAATCAAAAATAATTAATTGATAAGATTGTCCAGTATATGTGAGTTTTTTACTAATCGCCAAAAACAGCTTCCAAGAAAAAATTTCATTTTTGATGACGATAAAATTCGGGAAATTTTTCGTCTTTGGGAGTAATTTTGATGGAACATTATTTAATAGATGTCCGCAATAATGCCCTGAATTGCGTTAGGTACCTCACTAATTTATGATATTCAATATGATGTGATGGTAATCATACGCAAACCATGAGAATTTTGTTTTATTGAGATTGAGATTACCAGGATTGATCAAAAGGTTGTTCGAGGTGAAACGAAAAAAAAATCAACTGCATCGGCCGGGAATCGAACCCGGGCCGCCCGCGTGGCAGGCGAGCATTCTACCACTGAACCACCGATGCTTGCGAACGAGGTGGCAAACTTAATAAATATAAACAGTTAACTTTGAATGACAAAAATGATTTGATAATAAATCGCTAGGTTCGCTATATTTTAACCAATGAAAAGCTGAATACGCATGCGTCTAATACGTCAAAAGCCTGTATACATAGTTACGTATAGATGTATAATTTCTGTGTTTCTGTGCTGTGAGCGTACGTTTATTTACACATAGAGATAAAAATAATAAAATTTAAATGTTATAATTACAGAGGTAAACGCCGACGCATGTTTGAAATGATAAAAATTCAGAAAAAACTGTGATAAGGAATTCAATTATTACTATCCGCTGTTGCGCGTTGTCGCTTATTTGTGAATTTAACGTGTCAAAAAGTGATATTATTTTGTTTATATTATGCTGTTATAGATCGGATGTCATTTGTTCCGGCAACTATTATAATTCTTGTATTTTTACGTCTTCAGTGTATCGATGTCGATGTTTCAAACAGTAAATCATACACAATATTGTGTATTAAACGTTTGAACTAATAATAATACAAGCATTCAAGAGTTTGACATGTGGAGTTTAAAGTGAACGAAGGGCTTTTTCATTTAAAACACAACTGAACAGAATAATGACCTGCATCTAGAAATTTAGCTTTTAATCTTAAAGACTTTGTTTAACAATTAAAGTGTTTCAAGATGTGAATTTCTTCTATGAAAATGTTGGTTAATTTTGGATTCGGCTTTTTCAAGTTTTAGGGTTAGCCGAGTAGAAACCAATGAAGAGGTATTTTTTATGTGGTCCAATATATAGAATAATCACCATTATCAAAATGACAGCGACGGATTCCATGAGCAGTCAGGATGCGGATAACCTATTGTATTGGAAAAAAGTCCTTAGTGCTATATTTTATGGACTTGCATCTTTTCTAATTACTGTGATAAACAAATCCGTTCTAACGACATACGGATTTCCATCCTATCAAGTTCTTGGCTTGGGACAAATGGTAGCCACCATCACTGTATTAGCAGTTAGCAAAAGTCTTGGAAAAGTGAAATACCCTCCTTTGGAAAGAAATACTTTTGTAAAAATGTGGCCTTTACCATTGATATACTTAGGGAATATGGCTACAGGACTAGGTGGAACTAAAGAATTGAGTCTCCCGATGTTTACAGCTTTAAGAAGGTTCAGCATTTTGATGACGATGATTGCCGAAAGGATTGTGTTAGGAGTCAAAGCCTCTCTACCTGTGAAGCTCAGTGTTTTTTCTATGGTGGGAGGAACGCTCATAGCTGCTGCTGATGACATGTCATTTTCTTTAACCGGATATACACTCGTATTACTGAACGACATATTCACAGCTTCCAATGGTGTTTTTATGAAGAAAAAATTAGATGCCAAAGATTTAGGGAAATATGGACTCATGTATTATAATTGTTTATTTATGATTGTGCCCGCTACTATAGTGGCGTGGCAAACAGGTGATTTAGAAAGGTCCTATGAGTTTGAAGATTGGAGCAAACCCATGTTCCTGTTCCAATTCTGTGTGTCCTGTGTTATGGGGTTCTTTTTGACATATTCCATTATGTTGTGTACAAATTTCAATGGTGCTTTGACCACAACTATAATAGGCTGTTTGAAGAATGTGTCCGTCACGTATCTGGGTATGATTATTGGTGGTGACTACATATTCTCGTATGTTAACTTTATTGGTTTGAATATCAGCGTCCTGGGAAGTATTTTTTACACCTACGTTACCTTTAAACGTAAACACACTCCTGCCCCGCCACCCTCAACTGAAGCCACCGAGCCTTTACTCAAAATAGAAGTTATTTGATGATTGTTCAGTGACATTTTGAATTAATATGTTATAAATCATGCTTTTTGTAATTGTTGGTTTGCTTGTGTTATTTCAAAGTTATCTGTAATAAGTATATAATAATATAGAAATATATATTAAAAGAATCTCATAATCTCCTAATATTTTAATGATTATTTTCTTTGATGTTGATGAATAAAAGCTATTGCCTTTTCAATTGCAAGATTCGGGTACTCTTCTCTAAGACCATATTAGTAGTTGGACTTCCTCTTGAGTTGTCCTGCATTGAGTAATGCTAACGCTTATTAAAAAGTAATATTGAATTTTATTCAGTCACTTATTAAGTGTCATAAAGTTAATGCACAAACCCTTAATGATATAAAAAGGTTTTTTTTTATAATTCACCCTTCTAATCTTTCCATCAATCAAAAAAATCATAATCACGAATATAATTATTGTTTTTATAACTGATCTTTCGCAATTGCCTTATGCTGAACCTTTTAAAATATAAAATACAGTCGATTCCGCTTAATTGTCTACCTAATACCACATCATTAGTGCAACCATAAAAGAAGTGAAATTCGCTTAATTGGGACAAAATGCCCAAGACCCGATGTGTCCCAATTAAGCGGAATCGACTGTATATAGTATTGCGAACAAATATGTTTATTTTTTTAATGACATTTGTCACAAAATTTTCGTACATGTAATTCGTGTCCCTTATATCTAAATATCGTTTGCCAAAATTTTTATCATTATTATTTTGTCTCAAAAATACTTTTTAGAAATTCAATTATCTATTTGTTTAAATTTAAGAACAAAGATGCAAGCTACATAATGTTCGGTTTCTTAGGTATTTTGCCATTTCAATTTTGTATTTGCATAAAGTTATTACTTTGAATAATATGGCATGTGTGCCCATTATCTAACATTGTAGTTTTTTTCATGAACGGCAGATGTTTCTCTGTTCAAGTTCAAAGGAGTTATTTAAATGTCAATGTTACCATACTGTTACTTTGCTAATGTATATACTGTAAACAATTATTGTGAGTTATTTTGTGCTATTTTTACCATTTAATTTCAGATTGCAATTTTTGTGACGCATTATGATAAACTTGACAATATGTAATTGATTGCTTTTGTAAAATGTATTACAAATTTTCGTAGTTAACAGTAGTATTGTTAAAAGCTAATGCACAGACCAATCAGTAATTATTTTAATTAATAATCTCTAATATGAAAGAAAGTCGGGTTAGTGCGAACACTTATAACTCGACATCGGCTGAACAGATTCTTCCAATGTTTGATTTATTGGATTCTTCTCCCCTCCGGATAACAGAATAAATATTAAAAAATTGAAAAATTCATAAAAAGCAATATTAAATATAATTAGTACGATCGGATTTTCTGCGACGCCAACGCCAACTATGAAAAATTCTATAACAACTACATGATTGTTTACCTGACAACATTAAAAATATTGGTACGCAGTTTTTTTAATGGAATTTTTTTCAGATTTTCAGAACTAATTTTTTTTACATTAAACATATTATTTTAAACGTATTTTTGTATAAACTTCAAATTTGAAATCAATATTCATAGTAAGGACTACAGGACAACATCTGTCGGGAAAGCTAGTTAAATATTAATAAATACATTTTGTAAAATCTACAAAAGACAAATCGCATTACTCTTTTATATTAAATTATTAATTATTGAAATCTACAGTGTTGCTCACGACTATAAATATGAAGATCGTTTATTATTCTTAACTGGCACACTAAAAAAATATACAATTGGTACTAAACTATGGGGTCTAATATAAGTATCTAGACCTTATACTTTATATAAATTTCTCTTTCGAATATTGAGTACGAATCAGACCACTACTTTTCAACAAAATTTTATTTTGTGGCTTTTTGAGAATGATATATTTTTGTTGTGTTTGTTGTTCCTATTTCTAAGTCCATTTTTCAAATAAGTATTTTTGTTTTAAGTTAGCTAATCTAAATAAAATATAACAGCATTTAAAGACTGTTACTTTCTTAATTAGACCAAATAGATCTAAAAAAAAAAAAGAATATTACCTTTCCTTTCATTTGCTGTGCAATTGTATCTGATCTTGAATGTACATATTTTTATCATTATTTATTAGCTGTAAAAATCACCAATTTGCTTCAAAAAAAAGTTAAAGAGATCCCAGTTCATTGGATATACATTGTTTTTATATTGGGGGCTCAATTAGAAATCATGTAGGTATTTGTTATTATGGTGTTTATTTCCATTTTTTAAATGTTTAAAAGAACATAAGATGCAATGGAACTTTTTTAACAAGTGTTGGGTAAAACATATAAACTAGTGAAAAAGATTCTTGTAAAGGTAGATTTAGAGCAATTATACCAGCGAATTCTTCATGTAAAAACACAGATAGATCTTTTTTTGTTTCTCTACCTCGCACGTTTGATATAAATGGCGCTGAACTTGCAATTGTTACATTTTGATAATCAAAATCACATACCTTGTGACTATCGATTTCCTTTTTTTTCATCCTTGCTTGTTGATATTTGCTTGCTTAAAGAAAAAACAATGTTATCACTAAAAGTTCATGAAAGTACATATATCTATTATATTTTAGCTGTTGCTCATTGTTTGATTAGTCTAAACCCACCTTAAAGAGCAACCTTTCAGAAAGTTGCACATTATAACTAGTGAGTTGAAATCTATGTACAGTAGGCGCTGGTTATTGTGATCACTGGTTAACAGAATCAGCCGCTTTATAGAATCAAAAGTCTAAGTCCCGATTCAAAATTTCTATCGGATAATAGAATCACATTTTCGGTTAATAGAATCAATTGTTCAAAAAAATTACAACACTATTTTTTATTGTATGGTGATAAAAAATTCGAACTCTGGAACAGGCAAAAATATAAAAGACCGAATAACGGTGGGCACTTTTAAAATGCGCTATGACTGCTTGATTACATTTTAATTTTATTTCCCAGATGTTTTAAAGGTGTGAAACACTTGTTAGTGATGTAGGTAGGTACATTTTTCACACAAATGCTTGAATGAAGTCACAGATTTTCGAAAACTATCTGAGACATTGGACATGTTCTTTTTTCTCGATTTCTTGTCGTTTTTTTGTCATAAAAACCTTTCTTATATAATGCACCTATGTTTGTGTGAAATATAAGTAGGTATGTATTATGTACCTATATTCTATATGGCCACCGCTTATTAGAATCGCCGGTTAATACACACTAGGACAAGCGCCTACTGTATGTCAGTTTCGGGCATTACATAAGTACTGCTATGATACCTGATTACCACTCATTCCTCTAGCAAGTAAGTTAGTGTGATATGTGGGTACGTTTAGGTCCAACCAATATACAGATATTGTGTATATTTTGTAGTGGTTTGTTTTTTTTGTACAAAGCTCTCCAAAGTGTCCTTAAGAAAAAAGACACTACAATTATGATAATTGACTACTTTCTTTTGCCAAACAATAGGCCATTTGTGATTAAGCCCTCAATATGTTTCAATTATTGTAGATACTACTTGAATAATATGCACTATTTATTATCTGACGAAATAACAACGAAAATACACACTTAACATTAGTTTGAGATGTATTATAGATTTAGATTTTTAGGATCGCTAGATATGTATATTATGGTGCTGTTGTTTCATCAATGTATAACGTTGGATTTTTGTTGATATTTTGAGAAATAAATGCTACAGGTCAAAACCAGCCTTAATGAAATAAACTTAAATTTTTTGCGACAATTAGTTGTTTAAATCTATACAGGTATGTATTTGTGTAATTTACTTTTGAATATTTCTTGTATTGTGTAGAAATATATAAAGCTTCAATCGTAAATTTCAAACTACATAATATTTATGGCCTAGTAGACAGTATTATTTACAAACATATTCTCTTGAATTTACCTTTTATACGTGTAATTTTGGACAAAAACATTTAATCGTACCGAGATGTACTATGCTTTGGTGCATTTTTTTTGGATTTCGAGAAATTGAAGTCGTTTTAAATTATTGCTGTTGATCTAAAAATTTCTACACTATAATATCACTATGTGAAGATTTAGTTGTAACCTTCTCAGTATAGATCAGCCTGTGTTATTAATTATCTGAAAATATTCTCATGAAAACAAAATATAAGTTATTTGTTATTTTAAACAATTTAGTGCCATTCAATTTTCTCATAATTACGTGTTTTTGACTTATATGTTCAAATAAATTGCACAGTTGTTGTAAATACAAAATAAAATATTATGATGATTAAATTGATCTTTTAATTTAATTAACAAACTCACTGCACTTTGTTGAAGGTACTTTGCTTTAAAATGGCATATAGATGGGTAATAAAAACGCAAATTCTTATTTCTTTTAAGCATAAAATGGTGATCATCCGGCGCAACTTAAAAAATGAACTGCCCCATTAGATACATTTGGGACACTACCGCGGAGGATTGTCCATTATTCTTTTTGGCTTGCGAAAAAATTAATTTAATCTTTTAATGACTCAATTTGAAATATTATAAGACATTGACTTTGGTCGCAGTTGATGTTCCATATAAAAAAAAAATAATTTATGCATACGGTTTCTTAAAATTTTATTTTATTTCATTTCTATTCAAGGTAAATAAAAATTGCTAACAATGCACAATACGTAAAAATCACTTGATTATTACAAAAATTTATTGTTATTTCAATATTATGTGTGTCATCATTTAAAATAAACTGACTGCTAATATGATTATTACACTTAAAACTACTTTAAAATTGAGACATTATAGCTGACCTCGTCTACCTACAATAAAATGACATTGTGGGCAGTCCATGTCTGCTGGGGCTCTGCTATTTCACTAAAGCAGCACACCTCAGTCTACACCTAGTCCGACTCTCTTTTATGTGAATTCTTCTAGAACCAACTACCACCAGAACACAATATATATTAATAGTGTGAAACGGTTTTAACAGAAACTATATGGAGGCGCCTGATTGGATTAAAAAAATGTTAAATCTAACTAATGAGTAGTGTAGAAAGTGGAATACACATAAAAGGACATTTAAAATCCTACATATCTGCAACCAATAAAGAAAGCAAATAAATGAAATTTCGAATATGTGATCGTTTCATATAATATTTTATAATGATACTCAATCTGTGTAGATTAATTTTTATCGGAAACATAATAATTTAAAATAATTTGCAATATCATTCCATGACAACTGGAGAGGATTGTGATTGCAGGCCACTTTACCTAGTAAAATAAAGGGTTTTACACCTATTCATCCAGTAGTGGGCGTATGGATTTTGGGTGATCATAAAATATTCAAAGTGCATAGAATGTTCTCCAATCAGACTACCTACCCATTTGGATAAAATTTTCACATACATATTGTTAAACATTATTATATACATCCTTTTAAAGTCAATAGAACAATAATTAATAATTATTAGTGAAAGAATAATTATTAATTGTAATCAATATGACTGCTGTTAACAACTGTCAAAGTTTGGTAAAGTTCTTTTTGAAAAACCCTTTTGGATAAGTACGCAAAATGTCAATCTCAAGCACAATTCGTTGCTCAACTCTTACTACAGTCAATTACATAATTTCTGCTTACAATACCTACCGTAATTTGTAATTATTGGTCTCATTTTTTATAAAAAGTTGGCAGATCATAAATAGGTAGGTACCTACATTTAACCATATGAATGATTTTTACCCATTATGCCGTGTCCTGTAAGGGGTAGGCAGAGAGAATGGACCTCCGCTCCTTTCTATCCAAGCATACTTCTTTCGCTTCCTCCACCGACATACCAGACGGAATCGATGTGTCTGATCCTCTTCATTCTCGATCGGCCAGCCCCTTTTACACCTTTCCTTTCAGCCTTATAAATTGTCTTTGTCATTCTGTTTGTATCCATTCTTTCCACATTCCCAAACCATCTCAACTTATAGACTTTCATCTTTGTCACAACACTAACTTTCATACCACATTCCGTCCTAATATTCTCATTCCTTTTCATATCCCACAGTCCACATATTTTTCATAAGAGCTCTACTTTCATGAAGAATTAAAAAAGTACATAATCTTAATTATTTGCAAACTTTACATAAATTCTGGTGGACTTGTTTAGAAGAGGTTTAGAAAGCACGTAAAAATGGTACAAATAGTAAAGACGAGAACTATTCCAGAGGAGTGGTATGCTAATGGAGTTGCCCTCATCCAACATTATGAAGAACGATGTTATGTTTCAAGTTCAAAAACAATGGAAACTAATTACACTTTGCAGCCTACTTTAAAATCAATAACAGCTAATTAATCCAAAATATACTATCATGACATGATAATACATTGTATTAGAACACTTGTGTTTTTATATTAAAAACACAAGTGTTGAATTATTCTATTATCTATGTACCTTTACTCATAATTAGATGTATTTGCTGCATGAAATAGATACCTATATAACTTTAAGTAAGTACATCGTTTTAAGAAGCCCATTGTTTTTTTTTTTAGTCAAGGATGAAATAATAATTAGTACCTAAGTACAGATAGAACAATAATTGTAACATTTCTACTCTACACAGCTTCTCTATAGAGATAATAATTTTGTATTATTAACATAATATACATATAGATTTTTCATCATTTACCTTCTTTACAGCAATTATTGCTAATAATGTTATATTCTCATATATTCTCAATAGTCTGTTGATATAGAAGTGGGCTCTTGGAACGCTAAGCTCCGGCTCTCCTTCTACACTTTCGAAGGCCTCCTCTTTTTTTTCTTGGCCCACTTCCTCCACTGCTGAATAAGGGCATCCCTCTAATTAGAGAGTAGTTATTACTGAGAGTGACATCATACCATGCTGGCCAGGAGTGTTAGTATGGGTTTGCTACAGTGGGGACTTAGTCCCATGTGGAACACAATGCAATTGTTAATGTGGTATTCTTGCAGTGTTCTTTCTTTGGTACCAAAACTGGCAGTACTATCGTCTAAAGTCAGAATAAATTTTCTAAATTTTGTTCAATGTGAAACAATTCATATCTCCTTATCCACCGGGATTTATCCTCATGATTAGTTAAAAAAAAAAAAATGGGATGCAAATGTTGTCCCACCTCCTCGCGGTGCATCCTGGGCAGTTTCTGGTGCTGGGTCGCTCATGTGGGGGTGGCTACTCCTACATGAGGGATCGGGCTATGCCGGGACTGGCTAAGAGGACAATACCAATCTAAGGTGTTAAGCGTACCGTGCCGATGGATGAATGGCTGGGGGTTTACCCAGTCTAAACGGTGCATCTCCGATACCTGGGCGCCTTGGGGATTAACCTCAGCCCTTCAGCCGACATGCGGGGCTCTGTCGGCTGTGACTTCTTTTCCCTTGCTAAACCTGGGACGGTCATGAACGTCAATACAATCACTAATAAAGTGAACCCTTCCTCACTGGGTGGTCACCCGGCCAGTGAGGAACTGACTCCCTCGGGAGTAACACCATCCACTAACTAAGGTAACATGGATATCAAAAAATCCGCAAGGAACCTACTGTCCCTTAGCAGGAATAATCTATGCATCACGAGGTCCCTAACGGGGCACTGCAGGCTGAACAAGCATGCACATGTGCACCATAGGGATATTGGACTGTGGCATGTGCAGGGTGTGTGGGGTATCACTTGAGACCCCAATGCACCTCCTGTGTGAGTACCTACCGATGATGCATAATAGACACAAAAATCTGGGCAAATTTCTAATGTGCCCAGATGACATCAAAGAGTTGAACGCCAACAAAATCCTGCGCTTCCTCCAGGAGGCCGGGTTGAGCGATGAACTCTAGATACAGGGCCAGTCACAAAAGTTCCATTATGGGACGCAGTGACGGCAGCCTCCATGGAGGCTGCAGGCTAGTATTCAAATAAATAGTTAAAAAATAATACTGAATGCATTTCTTTTAATAATTCAAAATGACTTGACAGCCATTTGTCATAAAAATTTAATAACAGAAACCATTTGATTACATTCTTATCGTTTTTCTCATAACTTTTCACTTTTATGACTCAATTAATTACATGCGTTAAGGGCATTGTTTACCGACGCTAGTATCCCCATGACATGACTCACATTTTTATTGATAATGTTTTTCATTTTCCAGAATGTGTTTGACTTTTAAAAATTATTTATTCTACTACTTATAAAATTATAGAAAATCTACTTACAAGGTAATAAAGTTTAACAATATGAAATTAATCCATATAAATATTTTGATAGGATTAAACATATTATTAAGTATAAAGCATTTAACTTGGTTTTAATAACTTTATCTAAAGTATGTGAATATTATACTCACATGGTTTATGTCTCCTTTCTGCATTTTATTATCAGATAATAAACTGAGAAGTGTCCAGCTAAAATTATCTTTGGGTTCTTACAACCACATAAGTAGTTAAAATTTACTTATGTCTGCTATTGGAGACTTTGTGGCAGTTACCAAATTCATAGAATTTATATAAAACTAGCTTTCCCGACAGACGTTGTCCTGTGTTCCTAAATATGAATATTGAATTCGAATTTGTATGGTGATTGATGAATTAATTTTCATTTGACCAATGTGATTCCGAACGATGCGTCTGTTTTAAATCATGTTTATTCCATCCGCATTCTGTCAATCGCACCATTTGACAATTTCTGTCAAAATTTCAAAATTAGAATAAAATTTGTGATGCGATGACATCGGGAAATAGCTCTCCATTTTTATATATAAGACTAGCTGACCCGTCGAACTTCGTATCGAAATAAATAATATAAGTACCTATTCTAGATTTTATGTAACATAGCTTAAATTCAGTTTTTGGTTATTAAACACGAATGGCCATTTACTGGCATTAACAGAATCTGCATTCAACCCTGCATTCTTAGTGTCAAAGTTTATTTTTTCATAAAAAATATAACCCTATCTAAAGAGTAAAAAAAAATCATTACATATTTTTCGTCGACATTTTAATATTTGTTATTCTGTTGTTGAATGTTGAAATTTTATAGGTTTGATTTACTCAAAACATTTGCGTTCATAATAAAATGATTTTTTTATGAAATGCAAAAATGAAAAATTCTTAACCCTAAAATAATAATATGGAATTAAATCAGAACCATTTCTTTGAAATATTTTTTTACAACTTAAGTTAAGTTGAGGACCAAGCCAACTGAAATGCATTGATGAACTAAATTAAACAATTGGAGAAGATGCACCATTCGAAAATAGCTACTATTTATCGATTGATCGGTTTGCGGATTTAATAGGATTATCACGCGAGATACTGTGAGATTGTGATACTTATCTTAGAGCATTTGTTAGACCAACATATTATATTAAAGTTTACGTGAAGAATCATTGATACTACATAAATTGACTAAACGGCTTAAAAAAGAGCTAGTGTAAATTCATAGAAAAAACAAATACGATCTCCGTGCTCCCAAAAACGTCTTTGATATTGCAACAGGTGACGAACCGTGAATATAATTGTGCATATGAACCTTAAAAAACCATAATTTATAAATAAATACTCCTGCACAAAACACTTTGAAACAAATTTATAAACATAATAGGTACTTGATTTTGTTAGTTTTAATAACCATTTTATTTCCTTAAGAAAACTTTTTTTGAAGGTGTCCCAATTAATGTATGTAGGTATGAAAAGTGCTTGGAAAATTGGTTCAATCAAATGTAAATATGTATTGGCCTTCACGGAAATAAGTTTTAGATACAAAAAACCATCATTTTTTGAAAACTGTGGTATTTTCTTACAAATCCCGAAATGTATGAAAGAACCCTCGTAATTATAGTAATTTAAATTAAAAAAAAATCCGTGATACTTGTATTACAATTTCCATGTCCCTTATTCCTATCTTTCAACCTTGACCTACATCCCTTTACCCTCAGATGAGCCTTCATATATTTTCTGTTTATTGTCTTGTTTCTTACCTAATCGCTGTTAATGTTTGCATATACATACCTATGTATATTTTACTGGAGGATATTTAGTGAAACGTACCTAATATAAACTGGTACATAACAAAGAGGTGATCATTAAATGTTTTAGCTACTGAAAATTTGTATGGAATGCTCCCTTTTTAGGAATTTTTAATTAGTAGGTACCAAATTTTACCTGTAAGCCTCTATAACTTTTTTATTTACCAATCAATCAAATTCAAATAAATTTCATGTTTATCTCACTCAAAAGTAAATAAATATTTTTTACCCATTACGCCATGTTCCGTAAAGGTTAAGCAGAGAGATCAGACCTTCACTCTTTTTTATCCAAGCATACTTCTTTCGCTTCTTCTACCGACATAACATTTCTCATACTCCCTTTCCTATTTCTCTTACTTCTTACCTGGCCTTCCTTGAGGACGGAATCGATTGGTTCGATCCACGTCATTCTCGGTTGGCCACGCTTTCTTATACCTTTCTAATAAATGGCTTAAAAAAAGTTATCAAAGTCCAAAGAACCGTTTTAGATAAAAAAAACTACTTCATTTATAATTCACTTAAAAAATACTTAGAAATTGATTAAGTTCTTCAAATCTCATAAAAATCTCCCGAAAACTTCTTATGATATGCACACATGTTTACCGTTTGAAAAATAAAAGATTTCCGAATTAAATTTATACAACCCTAAATTTTATTTTTTGACATCCGAAGGAGCGATTATGCGTTTAAAAAGCATGTTTTTCAGGTGCCCCAATCATTGGGGGAAAGAACTCTTCAAAGAATATGTGGAGAGACTGTGGTATATCGAAAGGAATGGCAATTTTAGGATGGACTGTGATAAAGAATTAAAAAAAATATCTATCAATAAAATATTTTTACTTCTGTTTCATTTATCTATTGTACAACAGTTCTAACGCTAAAGACACAATTTCACAGAGGATTTTTAAAGATTTTATTTTTCGTCATAGCTCATAGAGGAAATACAATTTCATAGTTTTTTCTGTATAAAGATATTCTTTTTATTGTTGGGCTCTTTTCATAATTTTGAAAATAATCGGCTTACGGCCATTTAAATTATGTCAATTTCATTCAAAATTTTAATGTAAAACTGTCCAAAGGGCTAATTTTGTTGCATTGGACAGTTTTAGACTAAATGTACATCAGCGTATTTTACTTAATATAAAACGGTCTTAGCTTGAATTTTTTTTTATTTAAGAACTCAAAGCCTATTTTATAATAGAACTTGATTCTTTAGCATCCAGCAGTCAACCTCTTTAATAGTTTGCCAGTACTGATGGCCATGTAATGAAAGGTGAAAGAATTTGGGAAACTCACCTGTAAATACCAGAATATTAATGAACTTTCTTTTCTCCATCTCATCGCTTAACTGATTTAGCATTTTGATATTGAAGTTATATCCATATGATAAATCGAAACAATGTATGTATGATGTTTATATACAAAGTTCATGCGGCTCCTGAAGAATTTCTCTTTTTACTGTAGTATTGGACATATTATTATTTGGATGCATTTTTATACTGTGCGTATTCTAGTGCTTGTAATTCTATGGGGAATAAAGCATTGCACCGCTGTAAAGTATAATAAAAACTCGCTGTAATTTACAATCACCAAAATAAATCAAGTTGAAACATTTACTATTACTTATTATTACTATTAAAATCACTAACGTATTTTATTTTTAATTTACCTTGAAATTTTGTTTCAAATCAAAACACATGAAGCATTTCTTGTTGCGCATTGAAAATCATCATATTCTTGAAATTTACGATTTACTGGAATATTTCATAATACTGCCACTCTAACGGACCGTTTTTCTTTTCCTTAATATTTCTTGTTCATCTGCAGTTAATTGATTCAAAATATTTAGAAGTTTAATAATTACTGTTGTGAAAGATTTCCTGGATCGCGGCATTGTGAAGGATCACTTGGAGATTGTCATATGCACGCCTAATGAAACGAACAAACAATTCAATATTTTCCTATGACAAACAGCATAACCTTTTGTATAATACCTCATTGCTTAGAATATACAAAATCACACTTAACTCACCTCTTTGTATTAACTTTTCGCTTTTCTATTTATTTGAAAAATATGATTAAACCTTCAACAAAAACAGAAAAAAAAAACTTCCAAAAATATCGGCTTACGTTCTTAAACTCCATTGTATGCACGTACCTAAATAAAATGTAATCAAGCCAACTATCTAACAACTGACAGTTCGTGTCTAAATTCAAAAGTAGAACAAAATTATATTGTAAAAAGTACTATAAACATTGCCTACTTAGAGTTTTCTTAAATTTTCTAATTTTCTATGCATTTTTCTTAATTTTTTTGTTCTAAAAGGACACTCTCCTGATAAAAGCCTACACGACAAAAAAAGAATTAGCGAAATCGGTCCAGCCGTTTAGGCGTCAACCGATGACAACGCGAAATAGCTCTCCATTTTTATATATAAGACAAGATACCATCAGAGGGAATCAGACCTCCAAGACGACCACCTAAATACTAGAGGGGTAGCTGGCAGTTAACTTTCTAAACAGATAATGCAGCAGCAGCATCAAAGAAGAACTTGAATTCAGCTCGCATACTCAATGCATCAGCTGGTTTCTCATATAGTTTCATGACGTAGGTATATTACATGAAAAATCCAGAATGTATAGAATTCAAAACCTCTCTTAAAACACTAATTAATAGAAAGGCTCTGGAATATTATTTATCAAAGCTTTGGTAACATTTTCACCCAATCAAATAAAAAGCTAATACCAATCGAATCGATATAGGCAGTTTCATATGTGCCAACTATCCAAGGTAGTTTAAGAGACTAAGAGCAATGCTGACAGCTGCATCCATCAAGCAAGAGTTGCACAGAATAGAAAGTCAAAAATAATAAGAGTCCAACACCATATATATAAAACTTGACTGCTCCTGATAACGACCAGCGTATGGAGTATCTTGATGAACAGCTGTGACACTTTACAATAATTGCTCCCAACCCTATCCGAAAGGCGTGCAAGATCGATAGGACACGTAACTCAGAATGAAGCTCAATTACATACCAAACCGAACTGTTTGTTCGACATGTGATGTTCCTCCAATGAGGAACTTAAAAGAATTGCTTCAGATACGGGTGTGTGGAGAATGAGTGGGGAAAATTGCTGCTAACCAATAGTAGGATTGTGACAGAAGAATGCATAAAGGGGAAAAAATATTATTGAAATGTAATTATTCGAAAGAAAAAAGACATTACTGCATCGGCCGGGAATCGAACCCGGGCCGCCCGCGTGGCAGGCGAGCATTCTACCACTGAACCACCGATGCTTGTATCCATTGTGTCATAAAATTTGTATAAAAATAGTGTTTCACATCTCACATAAAAAGTTGACAGTTTTATTATCTGCAATAAAATATTAAACAATTTTTTAAATTAAACAAATATTTATCCGAGTTCAAACCAAATATATTGAATTATTATCCATGGACTGGCATGGACCTATAATATAACAGAGAATTTCTTCACATCCATTTTATTATCGAAAGAATCTCTATAAAATATCCACAGATGGCTTCATATTGAATTGCCACAATGAAATTATTTATGTATGGTCATCTTAGTATTACATCACATCGTAGCTAATAGGGTATTTGACTAATTTCCAGAAACAGTTTTAAATTATTCTACGATACATTATAAGCACATTCTCTTTATATTTTCTGAAGATATATGCCATATTTTATATGAAAATCATGTTTAAAGTTTAAATATCCAAAAACGCGCGTAAAACGCTGTCTATTTTTATTACGTGTTTTTATAAAAAATAAGCCTATTTAAGTTGTAAAATAAAAGAAATAAGCTTTTTTGGGCCATTTTCAAACAGGATGACCACAATCTGTATATTTTTCATAGTGTCAAATACCCTATTAGGCAACAAAAATATTAATAGAGATTGTTAAGGCTAGGGGGTAAGCCAATGACCTTGGGGTAATGGGCGTGTCTATATCCTTTGTCCCCCTCTTCTCCTGCACTTACCTCAATTTAAATCTCCTAACACTAAAAAGTAAGAAAACTTGCTGTATGTCAAGAAATTGGCAAACTAATTGAGGGCGCTGTTATCGCTCATGGTAACACATTAACAATGACTGTGCTAAAATAAAACACTGTAACGGAAATATTGAATATTTTTAATGAAAAAAAATATTTTAAAAATGTCTCTATCGTGACTTTTCAAGAAGATTTATGCATATACTTCGAGACTTAGAGATGTAATTACTTTTCTAATCGAAGCTGATTTTCAATTTCTAGTGCAAATACGTAGTATAATCAAGTTTTAAATTGTAATTATTTTTTGAAAACTGAAAAATAAATAATAAAGGTAAATGATAGTTTTGTGTTTGAACAATTATTTTTTGTTCCCTTGATTTATTGTTCCTTTAGCAGGTTTTTTCTCTGAAATAACTTGCCAAATTTTTTACATATTTTGGACTTCGGGATTTGAAAAAATAAAAATCCATAATTAAAATAAAGTGATGTTTAATGAATTAATTGAAGTTAATTAAAGTATATACAAACTGTAATATTCTTTAATAAGCTTTCATCTATATATTAAACTATATTTTTTGGAGTTCTTTTGGCAACATCCTGTGATCCATGATTATTTTAAGACAATTTTCTCTTTTAGCCGCAATATTTTGTGTCTACATCAATACTTTCCTATTTGAATTGCATTTTTGTACGAAAACCCAATGTTTATTACAGTTTTTCGTAGAAGTTCGTAGCTCCCATCAAAATTCAAATAATTTCGTACAACTTGTAACATGCTTCTCAAACTGGGTATTGCTTTTTTGAATGAATGATGATTGAAAAATGATTTTTGCCTTAATACGGCACAGCGGTCGAATCCTCCAATCCTTTTTTTGGTCGCCCTTTTCTATGTTTACCTGGCGTGGTAAATTTGCATTGATTTGAATTCTCTTCTATTACAATTATCCTAATAGAACGCACATATTAAAACCTGAAAAAAAATAAAGATTAATTATTGGATATGAAAGTTTTACTGTATAAAAACAATGAGCTGACACTGTCGAAAACATATTTACTATTTTCGATTGATTTATTAATATTAGTATTATAATTTAATAAGTATATATATAGGAACATTATTTTATATAAAAAAGTAAAGTATTATTTTAATTAAAAAAGTAAAAATAATCAACTTTAAATAAAGAATGGGATAGGAAAATAATACCATTATTGTATTTTAATAGAAATATTATTTTAGTAAAAATAAATGAAAATTTTCCATCTTAAAATGGGATAAGAAATCGAAATATAATGATAAAATGGTAACAATATAGTATTGCAATTTAACAAACATTATTTTCTATACCGTGTTTTGTTTTTCGATCGTCAAAACAAACTGTCCTGTGATCTTTCATTGACAGATATTTTTAAAACAAATAAAGTATCCTTAAATGAGCTCTAACTAACTTCTTATACTTGAAAATGTTAGAATTAATCATTAAAAAGTATTTTATCTACAAAAAACACAGTATTTACCAATCAATTGAGATGTTAGTTAGAAAACATTAGTAGACAGTTCTCCGGCTTTAATTCCACCAAACATTCCGAATACGTGGCGAATACACACGTATAATGATATTTCTTGATCCACCACGTATTGTATTGTTCATTTTAATGTCCAAACACACAAACACAAAACTATTTTTGATCATGAAATACAAACAAGATTACGATATCTTATATACAAATGTCACTGTCAATTATAAACAAAATATAAAAAAAAGTCAAAATAAGTAAAGTTTAAGTTCAAAACGAATAAATTATAATAAAAATATGGTAAACTTGAGTTTTAGCGTCGCGAACATTTCTATTCGAATTATCCATAACTGTCATTTTTTATGACGTTTCCATAGAATTTTTATTGTATTAGTGTACAATTTTATTTTAGGTTAGCGTTAGCAAGCTTTCTACTATTTTATATGATTGGGTTAGGTTAGGTTAGGTTATATTTATAGGGGGGGTTTGGGGGGCGGAGCCCCCCATACATCATCACGTTTACCCCCGAATTTTACCGTCAGAATGAATATTTAAAGTAATACAATATATAAAAATACCTTTATATAAAAATCTATGGAAACGCAAAACGTCATAAAAATGACAGTTATGGATAATTCGAATAGAAATGTTCGCGACGCTAAAACTCATGTTTACCAAAAATATATTGTCCAAGCACACAAAACTATCATTTTTATCACGAAATAAGCATAAAACAATCCAAATGTCGATAAAAGGGACAGGAGAACACAGCGCCCGCTTCGAGATAAACAATTCATATGACGCCCCACACCCCGAAGCTCTTCTCTTACCTGTAATCTTCTATAAAATAAACCATAGACAATAAAAAATTAATACAATTTGTAGTTTTTCAGTTTTTAAAAAAAAAATACAATTTAAAACTTAATTATGCTACGTATTTGCACTAGAAATTGAAAATCTCCTTCGATTAGAAAAATAATTACATTTCTAGGTCTTGTAGTTAATGCATAAATCTTCTTGAAAAGTCACGATAGAGATATTTTTAAAATATTTTTTTCCATTATAAATATTCAATATTTTTAAGATATTGAAAGTGTTTGCACTAGAAGAAAGATTGAAGAACATTGAAATATTTTTTTCAAGAAGCTATCTTTAACAACAACGATAAAAAATTGCATGAAAAAACACCAAAAAACAGCGATTACCCTACCCCAGAGCCTTAACTGTCAAATTTTTGACACCTAACCTAATATTGTACTTGGCGAACATAACCTCATCCAATTGATCCAATCGCTATTTCCTTTATTTATGTCGATTTCTTATGTAAAAGACTAATGTAATTATGTTTGGAGTATCATTACTTGGAGCATTTTCCAGGTACGGAAATGTTATTTTAACGGAATCTTGAAGATATTACGTAGAATGTTACTATATAAGAAAATTTTCGTTTCAGATTATCTTTACACCAATTGCAGCGTCCTATTACGACATGCAAACCATTATATTTCCAAACTACACCATGTTTGTGGTAAGTATAAACTTCGAGCAGTAAATTTATCATCATCAAAAATATTTAAGTAATCCTGTTTAAGTAATATCAACCATGTAATAATAGTGCATAATTGGTCAATCAAGCCATGGAAAACAGATTCTGCCTGTCCATTATAAAGAGTTTAAAAGTCAATCTCGTATACTGGTTGTATAAGATATATTTAATTTTTAGTGCAGAACCTTTGCGAAAGAAAAAAAGGATTGATCCAGCTATTCAAAAACACAGGGAAGAAAGAAAAAAAAAGAAAGTGGAAAAACAGATCAGACGATTAGAAAAACATGCCAAGCAGCTGAAACCAATAGATGACTTAGAAGTCCCTTATGTTTTGATTGAGGAAAAAGAGTAAACCTTCTTTTATTTTATTCATCACTGCTATTCATTTAATATGGCAACATTCAAGATGTGCATAACTCTACACTCTAATGTAGGCCACACACGCTCCGGTACACTTGTACAGGTGGCCTGCCCAGGCGACCTGTTCAGGTATACCGGAGCGTGTGTGGGGGTAGACCTGCGCAGGCGACCGGAGAAGAATCGAAAATCAATTCTTTCACAGGTTCACCCTACGGTCACCGGAGCGTGTGTGGCGGCACTCCGGTCGCCTGCGCAGGTCTTTCAGTAATTTTCCAGCGTTTGCATGGAGTGGTTGTGCATTCCTTAATTGCATATGGCTCAGTCGAGAGTAGAACTAGAGGAGTTTTTTTATAATAATTATTTTTTAACCCTAGAAAGATAATCATATTGTGTAGTACGGAAAAGATATTCATGCGTAAAATTGACGCATGTTTTTTAATTAGCTGCACGTCGAGGTTTATTAATTTATTTCAACAAATTTCATTTGATCATTTATTAACACATATATAAGGATAATAACACAAAGATAATTTACTTATACTCTTTATTTATTTAAAAAAAATCAAAAACTTCAACTTCTTCTAGAAATCAACGAAATTTTTTTACACTTACTCTTTCATACAAAAACTTATTATTTTAATACAATAATCAACTTTTTCTATACAAATGCAACAATTAGCATGTCTAACAAATATAAGGAAAATATAGTTACAAAAAAATCTGTTACAAACAGCTTCGGCACATATCAACGTTATGCTCACGACATGATATATTTATTTTACATTTTTTGCAGGACCCATTTGCGTTTCGCCTTTGAAGGGCTAAACGAACAATAAATATGTTTTTTTGCTACTGGCTCATCTGTTTTCATCATCTAGCTTCTTCTTTGTCGCTCTGGACGTCATCTTCACTGTCTGTATCCTCACCAAGAGGCTCGTCATCATCCTCCACGAAAGCGGCTAGTATATGGTCTTCGTCTAAGTTTCTACTCCCCATTGTATAATTACATCAATATCTATAAAAAGAAAATTACAATATAAGTTTATTATTAAAAACTTAAAATTAAAACAGATATTACATAAAATAATAAAATTATCACTTATGTCAAAATCAACAAAGTCACTTAAAAGATAATCATGCGTAATTTTGACACTTTCGTAATATTTCGAAATCGGTGACACTTACCTTGCGTACACTAACACCATACGGCAGTTCCCAGCGACAAATGAGATTACCTAAACGCACGGCTCTGGATTTGCGCTACTACGAAAAAGAGAGCAATAATTCGCAATTGCATGCGTAAATTTTACGCAGACTATCTTTCTAGGGTTAAATAATAATATTTTTATATTTAGTATATAGCATTGTATTTAATTTTTTTTCATTATATTTATACAATGATGTATACTTCATATGATATATTGTGATTTAATAAATAAATGTTTTAAATAATAATAGGTAAATAACACTCTTCTATACATCCAATCCAAACTCCCTTAACGCCCCACTTAGGGGCATAGGGAGGCAACAAGAGCTCTCCATTGCGCTAGATCTTGTTTATGACCTCCTCCCACACCATGTCCAGGTTCCTCAGCTCTGCTTCGAAGAAGCGGAACACAGTATGAGAGGGTCTTCCTCTTCTTCGGGACCCTGATGGGAGGAAGAACAGCGCTCTCCTCGGCCAACTGTCATTCGGCATCCTTAACACATGTTCCAGCCAAGTCCATCTCCTCCACATAATGGTAGAAGTGATAGGCTCACGCTGGGTGCGCCGACGTATAGCGTCGTTCGTGATGCGGTGGTACAATCTTACACACAAAATTCTCCAATGGAATGTTCTTCTATACATAGGTGTCAGTATAGCCGGCGGGACTCAATGTTTGAAGCATTCTCTACCAGTCAACCGGTCCCGTCCAATCTGAGATAGGATTCCAACCCCGAGTTGAAATTTCAAGTGAAAAAACACAGTAATTCTGTCCCGACCGGGATTCGAACCCGGGACCTCGTGATCTGAAGTCCACGCCTATACCTACCACTAGGCACTATGGTACCGTACCGAGGTAGATCAAAAATATAGTCAGTAATCAAAAAAATTAATAGCTTTCGAAGTAACTGCGCAGGCCGCCTGCACAGGTATATACCGGAGCGTATGTGGCGGCACTCCAGTCCCCTGAGCGTGTGTGGCCGGCATAAGGCCATAAACATCAGTTTCTACTTTTATTACCTATATTAGTAGGGGGAGTATAGACATACGTAGAGGACCTCAAACTCTCCTACATTAGCACATTCCTCACATCGGTTCCCTCCTTCAGCTCATGAGTTACTGGAATCTAGGAAACTCTTAAAAAAGGATGTCCAGAAATTCCTGCCCATAAAATTTTTTAATGAAAAACCGTTTGGGCGATATACCACAGTGATTGAGGGTTGAGAATTAAATAAATAATCTCTTTTGAGACCCATGAAGATAGCATTATACAGCCCATTGGCAACCTGTTGAATCCAATTGTTTTACAATGAGCTAACTTCAACACTTATATAACGTGGGATGTATATTTTGTTTTTAGAAAACGTACTAGGAAACCGGCAGTTCTGTCAGAAGAAGTCAAGGAATATAGAGCTCTTATAGAGAAAGAATGGGCCCGCAGTCTATTTGAAGAAAGAATTGCTGATCTCAAAAACATTGATCGTATGATAGCATCTCAAGAGAAAGCTTTGGATGAACTATGGGAAGTCTCTGAATCATTGTACTATGAAGCTATAAAGGTAATTCATTTCAATTTTTGTATCTCAGTTGTTAAAAAGTGCATAATATAATATTATGAAAATGTAAAACCAACTTTTATTGTGTAAACAGATGAATTCATTTCATTCATTCATTTTCCCTTTGAATCCCACTTAACTTACTTAGGGAGACAACAAAAGCTCTCCATTGCGTTCGTCCAATATGAGACAAGATGCCAACCCTGGGTAGAAATCACAAGTGAAAAACATATCGACGCTGGAAAGGCAAAATTATCCAAGCAACACTTTGCCAACTTTACAGTAGAGCCGTTTAAAGTTTTTTTTTTTCAATAAAAAATTCGTTATAATTCACCTATTTGTTTTTTCTTTTATTCACCGACGTGATTCTTTCATATTTTGAAAGCTCATTAGACGTGCTATAATCTGTGATAAATAAGATGTATAGTGGAAATAAAATACGCACTAAACGCCAAAAACTTCATTTTGAGATAATCTAATAAAACTGATTTTTTTCCCATACAGACATAGTACTATGATGATTTTTGGATCTGTTTTTTTACGCCTTTAGATCATCGATATGGACTTAGTGCAATATTTAGGCTATTGACAATGGCTTATAGAACATTTCCTCATACTCAACTCAGTTTTTTCATTTTTGGCGTTTAGTGCGTATTTTATTTCCACTATACAGATTACTTTAAACTTAATAATAAAAAAGTTAGTGTTGCTTAGTAAATTTTTTTACAAAATCACGGTAGGGAAAAATGTCATAAGTGAATAATGTTTCAGTATTTAAGAGAGGCAAAATATCTTAACCATCAATTTATCAATATTTTAATCAGGGAAAAACTTCTTGAGTTAACAATTTGAAAAAAATTAAGTGTGGAAAAAAGTCTTGAGTAAATAATTTATCCAAATTCTCCACCAGGAAAAAAGTCTCCAAGTAAAAAATGTATAAAATTTTTTGTCAACATTTTCAAGTAAGAAATGTCTAAGCGACAATTATTCAGCGTCATTTGTTTCAGCGCCTCTCATAACTTCAATGCTATAAGCCATTTAAATACTAGTTTTTATGATTGCTGGGTTGAATAAAATACCATTATTGAAATAAAGCAGTAATATGTACCTTATTACCAATAACTCATAGAATTTTAATTTAATACTAAATGTGTATTATTTATTAGGTTTCATTTTGCTATAAAACTTATCTTCAAATAAAAAAACAAACATTTTTGAAAATTAAAAATTTTTAGTCAATTTATTTACAAAAGCCACAAACTTTGGACGTCACAACATTTTAAAACCATATTTTATAAAAGACTCGGAACATACATATAAAATGTATTGTCTGTATAGTGTGTTATTCTTTTTTTGTATCATTAGTGTTAGTTTCTATGATATTTTCATCCCTTAATTTCTTTTTATATAACACTTCCGCTAAGCGGTATTCGACTTCTGCCTTTTTTCTCATGAATTCCTGTTGATGAAAATCTTCCTTGGCTTTTTTCATCATATACTGAGCCGTTTTATATTCTACATTAGCTTTCTTTATAGCTAAATCATATAGATGAGCTTTCCTTACTTCTGCCATATCAATTGGAGGCATCCTTCGAAACTGGTCCTTAAGTTTTTGAATATTCGACATACCTGCATATAAAATAAATAATTTATTAAAAATGCATTCATTGCAAACACTTAAACTGCTATAAAATTTTAGACATGGTGAAAATTTATTTTGATTATGAATTTATAAATTTCCATTGATTAATAATATTATATTTATTTGAGCTGCTTTTGCCCTTGAGATTCATTAACACTTTCACTACCACCTTAATAACCAATTTTATCAAAAAATAACTGAAATATTTTTAAAAAGCTGTTTTATATCAAGTAAGCATAAAAAACTAGTAAGCAGAAATCGCCAATGAATATATTGATCTAGCTGTCCTGACTACGTCATCCTGTCTTTACTATGAGTATTTAATACGAATTTGTTTAATGATAAATCAGTTACCTATTGAACCAATATAATTCTGACTGATGCATCTGTTTTAAACTATGTTTACAGGGCATATTCTGCTAATCTTGCAATGAGAGATACAAGTGTATAGTGGAAATAAAATACGCACTAAACGCCAAAAATGAAAAAAAATGAGTTGAGTATGAGGAAATGTTCTATAAACCATTGTCAATAGCCTAAATATTGCACTAAGTCCATATCGATGATCTAAAAGCGTAAAAAAACAGATCCAAAAATCATCATAGTCTGTATGGGGGAAAAATCAGTTTTATTAGATTATCTCAAAATGAAGTTTTTGGCGTTTAGTGCGTATTTTATTTCCACTATACAAGTGA
This sequence comes from Mystacides longicornis, assembly GCA_963576905.1. Lineage (NCBI taxonomy): Eukaryota > Metazoa > Arthropoda > Insecta > Trichoptera > Leptoceridae > Mystacides > Mystacides longicornis. The sequence continues at coordinate 29,836,666 of OY756426.1, read as the reverse complement.
TGAAAAATGTACTATAAGGTCCAAGCCCTAAACTAACAGTGCATTTGTCAGTCTGGCAAATCTATATTTTGAAGCGTAAAGCACGGATTTGAGACTTTGTTATTTAATTGTTGTAATCCTTACTCCACTATTAAAATTAAAAATATGTAGTATTTAAATTTTGATTTTAACTAACCCAAATTAAATATTATAATGATATTCAGATACCTGAGAGTTCCTTATTTGGTAGATTAAAGGGTAGTTCAATTTTGCAACACTTTTATTAGACTTGGTTATGTCACTAGATTTTCATAAAACCATACTATTAAACAAAATGGATGTTAAATTGAATAAACACACTAAGATATCCGTTGATGTTTAAAATCTTTGAATTTTTCATCCAAGTTATTGATAAATAACAATAATAATTAATCTTTTCAATAGAAGTGTTTATTTTGTTTCAGAATGTTACCCCTCTTTTAATAGTATTGTTAACAATATAATATTTTTGACAATATGCTGAATGAATTTTTGACATTGTCTTGTAGTACCTACCTACTTTTCTTTGTTTTCCAAATTTAAAAAAAAAGTGAAATAAAGAAGAAGTGAAGCTTTTCATATTATTATTTACTAGCTGATACCCGTCTTGCTTTACGTTGTTGATTTGGCTAGTCAGAATTGAGCAGTTGGTTATAGAACAGGTTTTATCTGTAGCTTTCCCCTATTCAGGACCAGGAGTCTATATATTATATTAATGTTTCAAAAGGAAAAAATAAGAGTCACTGTTAAATATGCTAAAAAATTTTTACTCCTGGGCGTTTTTTAACATCCTGTGTTCTCTCAACTCGACTTCTAAACTCTCTTGAGGCTTGATAAAGATTAACAAGCTTCGCTTCAAGGATGGGAGGGGCTTTATTTGGTATTCTAGCCGCTGTCCAAAATATAATATACACTCACGAAAATTTCTATTTCACTGACAATCAACGTAAATTAGAGAATATTGAAAAATAAGCAAGAGCCCGACGATTAGATGGCTATTAAGGCACCCTTATTTTTAAATTTACCTCTTAGAAAGTATAATTTTTAGTGCTCATTAGTTCCACTGCCATATTCACAATAAAAAACCATAGTCGTTAATGAATAATTGGCCGATATGTCGTAAATAAGCGACATATAGTGGGAGTGTGCGAATAGTGTATGGCGCCAATAGTGAAAATGTATGGAAATATTCATACTCAAAGTCGGCACGGGTTGCAGTGCTCATATTGACTTAAAATTTTATTTGGGGCTGTTTTAGGGTCAAACTAACAAAATTATAACCTGTGCATTTTAAAATAAAAACTTTGAAAAATAAGGGACACCCTAATACATATATAACTGAATTATTATGTAGATTTCTCATGTATGTTTCATTTGTTTCAGGTGGATCCCACCATCATACCCTATTCAGGGAAAGGTACTGTGGCAACACCACCAATCAAAAATTATGATTCACCAGATGGAGAATTTATTGATACAACTAAAAAATGGGAAAATTGATAAATGTCATATTTTTGCAGTTGACTGTTGTGTATTTAATCATTTTTTTCTTAAAGAACATTTTTATGTTATGTTTGTTGTAATTAGATAATAAAAAAATATTCATAGATTCATTTTTTTTAATTTCATTGCTTTAGCCTGATGAGTGTTGACCTCACTAGCCGTTGATGGTTTTGGATCAAAATATCCCAGGTTTGATTCAAGATTTTTTTCCATATTCATATAAAATACACATAGATGATCCATGATTAACATTTCTCTTCCCTATAGGCCAGTAATACCCAACTTTTTAACCAGGACACCTTAGCTATCGATGGTTAACTTGCAATACCTCATAACCACAAATTCCAAAAATGGGTTAAGTATACAGAAATGCGGAAAAGTGTATTTGAAATTAGAGCTGGTTACTCCATTTTTTTTAACAAATGTTATGTAGAATGTTATAACTAAACTAATAATACAAAATTGTCGTTGATAATTCATAATTACGAATTTAAAACAGTTTTTATTGCTCTCCTGTAAAATTTTGTCAATGTGGGTTATGAGGTATTGCAAGTTAACCATCGCTATGTCACTTAGGCACCAGACCAATTTCGCTATAAGTATATCAATATAAAAAGAAAATAATGAAAAATTTCATTCAAAATATTATAATATAAAAAAATTATGTTTAACTGCCTTAATTTAGGCTGATTTGTAAATGAAAGTTGTCTTTATTTTGGTTCTCAGTGTGGTTTAAAGTATGCTTGAGCCTTTTTTCAATTCTTTTTCTTTTACTAAAATGAATCTGTGCCCACTCAAAGCCAGTATTATTATATTATCTATGCTCAAAGCAAAAAAAAAATACATTCTTCACAGTAAGCTGCTAAAGTCTGTGTCTTTTATGTTACTTTCACTCCTGCAGGAATGCACCAGCCATTTCAGAGATGAGGACTAAGTAATAAATCTAATGAGAAGACATTGGCATAGATATAATAGGGGTAGACCTCATTTATATAGACTCGAAGTTCTATCTTGGAAATGCTCCCACAGAAAAAAGATATTCATTAAAATATCTATAGTATAAAAGAAAGTCGGGTTACTGCAAAAACTTAGAACTCGAGATCGGCTGAACAGATTCTTCCGATGTTCGATTTATTGGATTCTTCTCCGTTCCAGATAACAGAATAACTATTAAAAAGTTTAAAAATGCTTATATTAAAATATATATATATTAAAGTTAGTATGGAATGGATTTCCTGCAACGCAAACGCCATCTATGAAAAAATTTATAACAACAAAATTATTGTATACTACTTGACAACCATTGACATTAAAAATATTGCCACGCAGATTTTTGGCAATATTTTTGATGGAATTTTTTTCGATCTTTCAGAAATAATCTTTTAACATTCAAACATACTGTAAACGTATTTTTGTATAAATAGCAAATTTGATATCAATAGTCATAGTAAGGACTACACAGGACAACGTCTGTCGGGAATAATTATTCTTCATTGGTTTCAATTTTGTTAGACGTCAAAAGTAATGTTAAGTCTAAAAATCCTACCAGCAGAGGCATAAGGTAAGAAAAAATACAATTTTAATTTAATTTCCATCGTCCATTGACCCCAAAACAGGCATTTAGATTTCATGAAAATTTTATAAATTTCAAGCTCATATAAACAACTACAACAAAAAATAAAAATAACAAATAACCACCATACACTGATGATTACAAATCATCATTAGAAATTACGGAAATTAGAATTTATAAATCAACAGTCCAACTACAACAAAAAATAAAAAGAACAAATAACCACCATACACTGATGATTACAAATCAGAAATTACGGAAATTAGAATTTATAAATCAACACTGGACTGGGTGTTCCAGCAAGTGTCCATTCCAGCGTTTCCTCAAGATTTACAATAATATACCTAATAAATTTATTTTAAGTAATAATGCCGACTTCGGTAGCCTAGTTGTACTGGTGTGGACTTCAGATCCGAGGTCCCGGGTTCGATTTTTTCTAAGTGTTTTTTCACTTGAAATTTCTACCCGGGGTTGGCCTGTCTCAGATTGGACGGGACCGGTTGACTGGAAAAAATTGCCTCAGGCAATAAGTTCCGCCGGCTATACTGACACCTTTGTATAGAAAAGTGTTATATTATTATTAATGTAAAGTAGCCCTCTACGGGTCAAGATTTTTCCAGAAATGCCATACGAAAAGTAACAAAGTTTATCTTTAATCATTTATCATTTCCTCAACAGAATAAAATGCTTTAGCAACCAAATAAGATTTCATCCCTCTCTGGAAATGCATTTTGTTTTCACTTTTTAGGTGATCAGCTTAATTATGATGAGGTGGTTGGTAGTCCAGTGGTATCAATCGGCGGATTTCATGCGCACAGCGTTGGAGGTCGTAGGTTCGAATCCCTGTCGTGCCGACCATTTCCGCTCTTACGACACAAGCTTTTAGTGGTGGTAGTAAAGATGTCAAAAGTGTATTTGTGTTCACTTCGAGTGAGCACAGATAGATTCATTTAAAAAAAACTGTAGTTATTTAAGACATAGTAATTCAATTTATTTTGTACTTATTTGTTGGTGAATAAATAATGTTTCTTGTAACCATATCATTTTTGCACCGCCTTCATCCTAGCTGTCTTTCTTATCTTTATTGTTAAATATTAATTTATTTAGATTTTTAGCAACCAATTTTCGATTCTGCGCATCCACAAAAGATCTCTAATAATTTGTACTCAGACGTATTATTATTATGTTTTCAAGAGTGTCGAATATAGATTCATAGTCTGGCAACACATTACAGTAACTGTCATAATAAAAATGGTGGGGTTATGTTTACTGAATAATGTTTTTTTATTGTAATTATTATAATATTAAAGTTTTAGATATTTTCAGTATGAATTGACTTATATGATATGTAATCAGAAACATTAATTTAACAATTATCATTGTGTATAATTCTCAATAACCTATGTCAGTAATGAAATCAAAATGGAATTCCCAAAAGTGTTAAAAATTGAACCCATTTTGGGAGCCTGCTTAGGATGCTTAAGTGAAACTGGCTTACAATCTCTTTTTTCGTCATGTGATGATAGTGTTGAACTCTATGCGGACATGCTAGTGAATTGTTTCAATCTTGAGGTAAAATGTGGGATGTGCCTTATTAAAAATAAAATTTTCAAATAAGCAATAGGTATAAATTAATTTATGTTGGAAATTTTTAGCTATTTGTTGAGAATTCTTCATCAAAAAATCTTTACAAGATGTGTGAAAACTGCGTTATGCAGCTTCGGGAAGCATTCTATTTTAAATATCAAATCATCAAAGCACAAGAAAGGCTGCAAAACAGACTTGGTGAGTTGACTTGTTTCTTTTTATAAATGAATGATTCATAACACTGCTCACACTTCATCATTTACCTTAGCATTGAATTGTTAATTATTTTCCTTTTGCACCTAGCCCCAGCCAGTGTTTGTATCACAGTTCAAAGTGATGAGCAGAAAAATATATACTTATTTTATATATTATGCAAAGGCTCCGTTGAAAGATTCGGTAGAAATCCAGTTTCGTCACTCCTTTGAAATAAAAATCAAAGTGTTTTCAGTATGTTGAATAAAATACAAACTTATTAAATGGATATATATATTACTGGTTTTTCATAATGAAATTGAAAGGAATGTAGTGTAATAAAAAGAAAAGTGTAAAAAAATTAGAGATGAAACGGATAGCAGTTTTGCCGGATACCGGATATTCGGCCAACCTAGCAGCCGAATACCGGATAACCGGCCGCTGGATTTCCGGCATATGTTTCTGGTTGGTCGGTGCATCCATATGGGATCATTGGGAACATTGTCGAAAAAACCATCAACCGCATTAGTTAGTCTGGATTAATGTGGTATGATAATATTTTTTTCCTATGATTAGAGCGTTTAGATTTTTTTTTTAAGGTCTTAGCCAGGATAGCATTAATGCAGAGGTTGCCAATCTGTTTAGGTTTGCGGCTACCTTAATATCCAATCCAAACTCCCTTTACGCTCCACTTAGGGGCATAGGGATTATAGGGAGGCAACAAGACCTCTCCATTGCGCTCGATCTTGAGCAATGTTTATAACCTCCTCACAGACCATGTCCCGATTCCTCAGCTCTGCTTCGAAGGAGCGGAATACAAGGAAGACCCTCTCGGTATGAGACAATCTTCCTAGTCTTAGGGACCCTGATGGGAGGAAGAACAGCGCTCCCCTTAAAATATCAGTGATTTTTTTTCAAAATTTATAAAATTAGCAGAATGCTAAAGAAATCTTTAGTAGAGCCTGGGCAGTGCATGAATTACCGTGCTACAACCCATGAATGATGCTTACGTAGGTGGACTGAGTCCGTTGCCGGAATGTTATTGTTAAAAAATCGCTGAATCTATCTGCATCATCCAGCAGGATATTATATGACGAAAGGTATTTTTATTAAACTTTCCTTATTTACGGAGACAAGCAAAACTGTTTGCTACCTCTATATAAAAAAATAAGTAGGTATTAACTCTCCATAATTTACCCTTATTGTAGTATGTATGCTAATCAATTTTCTAAGTTGTAGAATTTTTCTTGTGATTACAAGGTCTATTTCTTAAGTGATACTTGCTAAATAAATCAATTAGTTATCCAAACATATCTTGTTTTTACTATCCGGTATCCGGCCGGATAGGTGCTAGTTATCCGGTATTCGGCCGGATAGCATTTATCCCGCCGGACAGGCTGGATACCAGATAGTTGCCGGATATCCGTTGCGTTAAAAATATTTTTTTTGGAGGCTGTTGAAAAGATAAATTTGCATTTAAAGAAGCGTATTGAGGTTGCAAAAGACTATAAAGTATTGTTTAATTATTTCAGGTTTTTCTGCCTTTTCTTTCTTACTCTTACTGAGAATGCATTGAATTCTGCTTGTATCATACCATATAATAATTATTATTTCCCTAATAATTTTCAGTGCACTGTAGAATACTACATCTATGAATAGTATTTATTTCTATCATTATTCATAGAATTTTATTATTTGAATGTATTTCTACATTGATTTTTTAAACTTAAACCTACAATATATCATGAGAATGAAAAAACTCTTGTTTTATACTACACAAATTATTTTATTCCAGACGCGTCAGGTTCATTCTGTTAGAACATTTTCGATCTGATTTAAAAAAAAAATTTTTAAATCAGATTGAAAATGTTCTAACAGAGCGAAACGCATCTCTGGCATAAAATAATTTGTGTAGTAGGTATAAAACGAATGTTTTTTCATTCTCATTATGAATTACTACACGGTAAACACCAATTACTCAGGATATCTTGCAAACCTCGGGCAAATATGCAAGCAATAATAATATTATATATTAGAGATTATTTGCAGGCATATGTTTCATTACATTTCCTAACACTTCATTACTTTTATTTTTCAGTTGATGTCAAGGTAGAAAATGTAGATTGCCTCTTTGCTTTTGAGGTGCAATCATTTGATGACAACTCCTTAGGAGAGGATAACAATTTTGATATTGTAAACTTACCCATAAACAAAACGTTAAAAACCAAGACAAAGCAAATTAAAACCAAAAGAAATAATAAAAAATACCCGGCAAATGCAATTATTGATGACAAGGATATTTTAAAGAAAGAGAAATCAGCGAAATTGCCTTATGTTTTAGAAAAAGATGCAGTAGTTTGTGATTTGTGTAATGAAGAATTCCCCCATCACACCTCTCTTGTCAAACATATGGCGATTCACTGTCCTAATTATATTTGTGATATCTGCGCCAAAGTATTTTCTAATAAATCGCATTTAACCAAACATATTTCTACGCATCAAACCAAAAAGTATAAATGTGATATCTGTGAGAAATTATATAAAGGGCAAGATTGTCTTCGTAGCCACGTTCGTCGTCATTCCAAATATAAGATTTACAAATGTTTACACTGCTCGGAAAGGTTCCAGCACTACCACAAGAGACAAAAACATTTAATAGATGTGCATCAAGTGAAAGTGAAGGAATATAAATGCGAGCCATGTTCCAAGTTCTATAATTCAGCAAGCGCATTGTCCAGGCATGTAAAATGCGTGCATTTACAAAGCAGACCTTACGTGTGCGCTGTTTGTGGAGATGGATTCTTCTCCAAATCGCAACTGACGGATCACTCAAGGAAACACACGGGGGAGAAAGAGTTCAAGTGTACTGTATGTAATAAATGCTACGGCAGGAAGTTTACATTGACCGAACATATGAGAATACACAACAACGATAGAAGATTTATTTGTCCTTTTTGCAACAGATCATTTATTCAGAAATGTACGCTCAAAGGGCATTTGAAAACACATGAAAAAGCTGAAACACAAAGTGATTGAAAAACTTTTAAAAATATATTCATTAAATGAAAATCTATATATTATGTATATAAAAGTGGTCATGGTCACTGCATCACATGTGAACAGCTGAGAATTTCTCTTTTCAGTGTTAGGAATTTGTTGTGCTTGCTATTATCGAAAAAAGTTTCTTATAAAAGAAAAAATTAAGAAACTTGCACAAAACATTAGAAAAATTAACGCAGGTAGGTGACCTTCTTACTCTCAATTGTTTGATATTTGTAAGATTGACAGAATGTACCATGTAAAGATTGTTTTAAGCAGATGCACCAGTCAGTATCATTATTCAAATTCAGTATTTATAGTTGGGACGGAACAATGTCTATCTATCGGAAAAGCTAGTAAGCTATAAAAGTCTGTGTAATATTTCATACTTTTGTAAAACTAGAATACTATCAACTATCACTTTGTTTAATTTAAAGTTATAATAAAGAATTTAATATAATGAATATAAAGCGGTTGGTAGACTAGCATTTACGACGCGGGCTTTCGGACTGTTTCGTTCGGAGGTCGTGGGTTCGATCCCAGGTGCCGATCATCTTTCATCTTTCACGACACTAAGTAGCTTACTGTCAAAGAGTGTATTTGTGTTCATTTTGAGTGAGCACAGATTCATTTTTTTTATAAAAAAAAGGTGAAACCTTAAGTTATAGTGTATTTCAAACATTCTTTTTATTTTAATACTAAATTGAAAACTGAGTTTTTTTAGCCACTGTGTCAATTTACGAATACCTAAAAAACTAGTCAGAGAAATAAAAACGTATGGAATAACATAAAATTTGTTTTTTCCATTTCAAATGCAGATGTTTTAAATTCAACGATCTTCTTTTGTGGTGTTACAGCCCAAATAGGGCTTTGGCTTCCAAATTGAAAGATCAATTATTTGTAATTAAGCTTGGTCTTCTAAATTTCAAAATATATTTCAAGCTCAATCGTTAGAACATGATGAATGTTCAAAAGTAAATGGCTTACCACATTATGAAACAAACTAGCTGTGGTGAAAAGTAACAGCACAAAAACCTAATATGTTAGTGGCTATCAAAGCATGCTAGCAAATAGCTCATCCTGGGCTAATATTGTAAAAAAAAAAATGCTGGCACTTATTATTAGTCCTCCACTCATCATCAAAATAGAGGTTCAGCCTTCTAGCGTTGTGAAAGTCAAATGAGGCTATATTAAGAGAATTTGTTGTAAGTATATCCTTCCTTTCTCCTCAGCCTGTATCAGTGCATTCCTGGACATAGGCCTCCTCCAGACTCTTCCATGTCTCCCGATCTTAAAAAATTCTGTAAGTATATAGAAAATATGAAAGATTTTGTCAATGCAACCTATTCTCACTCTGGTAGAGATAGAATTTGCCTTTTAGGCTTTTGTCAGTATTTTAAGATAAATATGTAGTTCATTAAATGAATAGGCTCAAAAGAACTAAGTAGGTACATGATTGTGACCTGGGTAGTGAGTACGTAAGGGCTATAGCACGACTAACTACTTCCTAGTGTAGTTAGCGCGAGTACGTAACGTTACAAATGTAGTTAGTTGTGTGTTTCAGCGTGGTTATTATGTAGTTAAGCCGTGGTTATGAGTAGTTAGATTGATGTGTGGTTAGTCGTGCTATAGCATAAGTTACGTACTCACTACCCTGAATGTCCTTTATCCAAAATGCTTCAAACTATACTATGTAGTACATAATAGGTACAGTAATGTACATTGTGATTTAATTATTACAGTAGAGATGAGAGTTCTATGAAATATATGTGGTATAAAAATTTGTGTTGTTATATGGTTACAAAGGTGAATGTAAATGAGTTGCGATAATTTGGACATGTTGAAAGAATGCATGCAAATATAATATTTAACAAAACGAAAAAGTGTAAGAAGAAGCGAAATAATTTTACTTGGATAGAGGAGGCTACAAAATATTATTTATTAAAACCGTGTATTAAACAACTATAAATATTGTTGGTGTATTTTATTTTTGTTATAAATAAATTTGCAATTTTTAGGTAGGTATAATACATTCCTATTAATCAACAGCCATTTTTATAAAAAAAATGACATTGTTTTGAAATATTTTTTATACTGGTAACATTACACTCATAACCATCAGTGTTGCCAACGCGGGCGATTTATCGCCATTTGGGTTACTCGGAGCGAGAATCGGCTACGACCTTTCCGGATACTAAATGAACGTTTTTTTAGTGAACTTTCACCTCTCTGGATACGAAAATTTTCGGAATGACCTTTTTTAGCGACATTACATCATTCCGCATACCAAATTTTCAGTTGGGCTACTTTGTGTATGAAAAACGGCGATATTAGGCCAAGCGCCGTTGGCAACACTGCTAACCATAACAACAAGCATGAAGCCAGAAGCAAGGTGTTCGCAATGTTTCGTATAGGATGTTTTAATTGAGTAGTTTTATAATGTCGAAAGTATGGAAAAATTGGTGTAGATTGTGCGCAAAAGATGACGGATATAAAATATCTCTAAAAAACGATAAAGAAGGATCTGATCTCTCCATGCAAATTTCAAAATATCTCTCTTTACAGGTATATCAACATTTTGTATTTTCATTTTGACATTTGGCATAGGGTGTTTATGATATAACATGTTATCTTGTTTTCAACGCTTCAATTATTTTTTTAGAGATAAACTTGTTTTTTTATTCTCGTATTTTACAATGTATGCATTAATGTGTGCGATTATAATGACGGCTTTCCAATGTTTTGTAGAAAATATTCATAATACAAACGTCTTTTGTAGATCAAAGATGATGATTTTCCAAGTTGCGTCTGCGAAGTTTGCTCTTCCGTTATATCCGATTTCAACTTATTTGCTGTCAAGTGTGAAAAAGTTCAGAATTTTTTTGAATCTATAATTCTTTCAAATAAACAAAACGACTGTGAAGAGAATTATAAAAGCTTGAGAAATGATTATTTACTTCCTTCATCTGTAGAAGAGAAAAAATTCTTGGTAGAAGGAATCGTTTACAAGGTAATTATTATTAGTGTGTTTCAAAAAGCGTGTTTTAATTTCAAACCTTATGTGAATTTTATGATCTCACTAGGGATCAAACCTTGAATCTCATGTTCAGAAAGTGAAGTCTTGCTATGCAGACTTGGCTAGCCTAGAACGTCGTATAAACTAGTCAATTCAGAATATAATCAGTGTTTCTATTTGTCATTGTTTTAAACTGGTATATCACAGCTCAAGTATTTTTAATGTTAGAATTGTTTCTGTGGAAATATCTTATCAGCATATTTTGTACAAACAATTGAATGTTCATTATGCTGAGAATTTGGTTTATTTGCTGTTTGTTATGTACTGAAATATTAGACCTGTAGTTTATTTAAAAAAAAATATATCATTATTGAATCCTTTGCATTATTATGTTTTCAGGATGAAATAAAAATTAATGAAGTTAACGGATTATCAACAAATGTTAGCAGTGGTAAAAACAAACGTCGTATCAAAACCAAAGAACCCAACGGAGATGTTTGCAGAAACAAGAGTACAACGGAGTTACCCATTAAAGATGAAGTCCATAGCGACAGCAATCTGGATGATAGGGATACAGACATTTTCCCAGGGGCTGGTCATGAATCTGATAGTGATGAAGATTACAACATTCCTTTAGCAAATGTTACAGGTAAAATACATAATTTATTATAAGAGAAATCTATATATTAATATGTGAAAGACAAAATTAGTGACTATTTTTACTAAAATTGCGTGGATGGAGGAGTATGAAATATCGCACGCTTATAGTTTATATAGAGAAGAAGTGGCGAGTGCTAATATTTTTTAAAATTATGCATAAAATAGATTAAATCTATAAAAAAAAAACATTACAAACACTAATGTAATGTTATGTATTTGATACTCACACACATACTTCCAATACTACCTATAAAGAACATCAGCTTCGTAGAAACAAATGTAAAATGAAAAGCGCCTCATAATGGGCGCAGAAAGCTTTTTGAAGGCGGTATATTCAAATGGAATGTGGAGCTGGAAATGGCGGGTTGTAAATTGAGAATAGATTAATATTGTTTGTCTTTAATAATAATAGAAAAAATTTTGTACATATCAACATTTCAAATTTGACGTATCCATATCATTGTTTTGGAAAGAAAATTTTGAAATAGCACTCGCTCAGTCTTTGACAATGGAACCTTAATAATGTTCAAACTTATAATTTAAATAAGTTATGGTCGAATATCGAACACTGGTCGACCACTAGTAAATTTAATTGGACAAGTTATGGGGTAGATAACTTAATTTTAACAGATTGCCACAGATAGGTTATTGAAACGGTTGGCTAAACCTTTTGGTCCTGTCTAAGCTGTGACACATTCTAAACCCTGAAAATTTCAAAGTGAAAACTAACCGGAAAAAATCCATTGTGGTATAAATATCTAGAACCAAAGTTTATCTTGTGTTTTTGCAAATACATATTATCTGTGGTGGCATGGTAAAAGGCATTAAGTCAGTGGGATGATATTTCTCAGTATGGCGGATTTACTTGTCAGTATTTTAAGAGGTTTCATTTTTGTCAAATATTATTTAATACAATTAAAATAGATAATTTATCTTTTCGACCGTGGCTACTTGGTGGAACATACTTCGAACTTATTTTAAAGAAACAAAATATTTAGTTTTTTCCACAATTTTATTCAGCTAACCGGTTTTCGAAGACCGTACGTCTTCTTCGTCAGGCTAGTAGATGTTAACATCTACTAGCCTGACGAAGAAGACGTACGGTCTTCGAAAACCGGTTAGCTGAATAAAATTGTGGAAAAAACTAAATATTTTGTTTCTTTAAAATAAGTTCAATTAAAATAGATCAACTTTGATGAATTTACTTAGTTAAAAAGGGTTCACTATACGATAACTCATATTTATTTCTTCAATATTTCTTTGTTTATATGCTTTATTTATAGTGCGTGTCTTTTTACCTTGACAATTTTGGCTCATAGGTTGAAAAATTTTGTACTTAGGTCAAATTTTACAAGGAAATATACCCAGTTACTCTCTATCACATGCTAATTTATTATTTTTCAACACTTACATTTTATTCTTCATAAATATTAGTTATTTATTAGCTTACCTGTTATTATTTTCTAGCATAGCATTCCCAGAACATCAGTAGGTATATTTTTATGCTCAGAATATAATATTGTCGAGTAATAAATGAGGAATATTCTTTGAATGATAAAATGAAATTGGTTAATTATAGGTATATAAGATAACCCTCTCTCACAATGTACCGATCCTTCAAAGCAGAGCTGAGGAATTTATACACGGTTTGGGATGAGGTCATACAAGCTGCACAAAATCATACGCAGTGGAGGTTCCAACATCAAACCTTTGCAAACCAGATGATTATTCGGAAATTTTAACATTACGACCTAATGGCGAACGTTGTTAACGTAAAGTGATCAAACTAATCCACCTTCGAAATAACTTTAGAAGATGGTCGTAGGCCCGTAGTGGTTTGTTCATACTATTTTAAAATCGAACTGTATAATCTGTCATCAGTTGTTGATATAATAGTTCGCACTAGCACGACTTTATTTAAATTATATTAATAATAGTATTAAAATAGCAATGAATAAATATTTAAAAAAAATAATAATATGCATATAGTATTACCGATCTATTGTCTATAGCTTAACAAAAACAACGAAAGTTGTAAACAGATTGGTCGACAGATAAGGAAGATACCTGCCACAAAGTTCACAAAATACATTATTTAAACACATTTTAAAAAGGTTCACTTTTAAAAGAACGGCTTCTCACGGCAGCTCTATCATAGACAACACCGTTTTACTTCGTGGTAGACAAAATTCGACGCGAGTCGTTTTACCTTGCCAAATAAAATTAATATTGAGTTATGCCGGAATAAAAAAATGCTTTTAAATCCTTTATAAGTGGACTTTTTTAAACTTGTGTTTTTGAACTTTGTTCTGTTTGTGATAATGTATGATGTAGCGCATATAACTCAAAATTCTGTAAAACGCGACTTAATGCCTTTTACCATGCCACCACAGATATATCAAAATATTTTACAGTTGAATCTTTTTTTTTAGATAATAGTATAAAAAAATCCATTAAGCGGAGAAAAAAACCAAAGACATGTGCAAAAATTAAAAAGAAAAGGGAAGGGAAGAAGGAGAAGAAATCAGTACAATCTCTTGAGGAGGATGTGAATATCAAGCCTGAACCACTGTCGGATGCGGAAAATTTAAATGAGGACTTGAATGTTCTAAATGGTGTTGAAAAGAAACTTAAGAAAGAGAAGAAATCAAACCCACTTTCGTTTTTAAAGTAAGTTTGTAGTATTGATTAATCCACTACTGGACGATGACCTCGCTCCCACATAATATATGCACCCACCCACCCACAACATATTATGTGCACCCACTTTTAGATAATCTTCTTCCTAACATATTATATCCATAAATGTCTGCATTGCAACGCCATCCTTGCCAAAGGGGTTAGCGAAGAAGACTTTCCATGTCGGATTTCAGCCAAGATTAGTTTCTCTATGACAAGCTCTTCTTGGTTGTGTTCCTCACTTTTTCTATTCATAGTGCCTTTGACAATCTCTTTCCGACCTTTCCTGGACTGTGCCTTTTAGATTGTCAGGCATCAGTCACCCGCACTTTCACTTTGACCAGCTTCATCCATCATGCTTTGCTCTCCCTAACCGTCTGTTTACCAATACGTCTTACCATGATGGTTTTTTCCAGAGAATTCTGCTGCTGCCTTGCAATATTACCAAAAATCTGAGAATTGTTTTATCACATTTGGGTGAAGTGTGTGCTTCACACCGTTTCTTCGTAGTATGGAAATAGTTAGTTTGCCTTACTGCCCACGGCATCGTCAGCACGTGGAGCCAACACCACTTGATTTCATAGAGAACAGAGTATAACGACGACACTCAATGGCTTCCAATGCCTCATAGTCAATATATTCCTCTGCTATCCTTTTTTTTTATTCTCGATAATTGCTGTTTGATATTTTGATTGAAAATATATATGTATATATTTAAGTACTTACCTTTGACATAATTTTTACCCTTTGCAGATACGATTGCCACATTTGTGGGGAAGATGCCAAAAACTGGAATGCACTGTGTATTCATTTTAGAGACGTCCATAATGCCAGAGCCAAGATAATGTGTTGCTGCGGGAAATATTTAGCGTCCAGAGTCTCCATTGGAAGGCACAGTGCCAAGCATGGCAAAGCTACCAATAGCTTTGAGTAAGCCTCTAATTTAGAAATGTTATGTCCATCTATATCGCTGACTGTTTGTCTGCTCATTTTATTGCTTAATTCACATTTGTGAAAAGCTAACCTAAATCTAGTATGTCCTCACCGTTTGTAACAGATATCTCATTACATTACCGACCTCAGTATCTAGTTGCACTGTGTTTTTTCAATTGAAATTTCTACCCAGGGTTGGCCTGTCTCGGATTGGACGGGACAGGTTGACTGGAAAAAAATGCCTCAGGCAATAATTTCCACCGGCTATATTGACACCTTTGTATAGAATTGAATAGAACATTGAATGTTTGAAAATTGTCAAAGAAAAATTATAAATATGAAATAACAAACATTAAAAACAGTCAAAGGGTTACATCTACCTAACCCTTTCAATCCTGAAGATTTTTTTTTTATTTATTTTACTTATTTGTATCAATACAGACTAAAAGTGTAATGTACATCATGGGAAAAATACCAAAAAAATAATTTTTCTTCTTCTTCTAATATTTTAGGCACCCACACGATCGTGCTGGTCAGGATTAATTTGTGACAAATTTTGCTGTTTATGTTCTTTGTCTGCAAATACCATTTCCTTCCAAAATATTATTCTTGAAGTTGAAGGTGTTACCATTTCAGGTTCCAATCAAGGGCGGATCCAGGAGGGGTCACGGGGGTCACGACCCCCTCCCCTGGGATGGGTCCAGGCCCTATATTTTTGTCTACAGTACCTACTTACATTTATTAATAGAATACCTACTTTTCTATTATGATCCTAACAAAATTATAATTTATTGTGGGTCATGACCCCCCCTGGGCTGGGTCCAGGTCATTTTTTTAAAGGAAAAGTGAAATTTTGCTATTTATGTTCTTTGCCTGCAAATACCATTTCCTTCCAAAATATTCTTCTTGAAGTTGATGATGTTACAATTTCAGGTTCCAATCAAGGGCGGATCTAGGAGGGGGGTCACGGGGGTCATGACCCCTCCCCTGGGCTGGGTCCAGGCCCTATATTTTTGTCTATTTTTAACTACAGTACTTACATTTATTAATAAAATACCTACTTTTCTATTATGATCATAACAAAATTATTATTTCTTGTGGGTCATGACCCCCCCTGGGTTGGGTCCAGGCGTGGTTCCTAATACAAAATAATGCATTCAAAATGAAATATGTAAACAATATTAATGCTCAATGTATTGAAATATTACATTTTGTCTTAGACTCCTCCAGGCAATACAACGGTTCAAGTGTGAACTGGCCAGCTCGTGCGTGCGGGTACAAACATTGGCGTATAAATTTATTGTAAAAATATTATATGCAAAATAAGAATAGTACAAGCCATTAATATTGTCTTATTAATCTAAATAACGTAAAAATGAATTAAAAAAGTAAAAAACATAAAATAATATGTACTTAAGTTCAGCCATTGTCAAAACACTGCACGTGTATCTTTCGAGAAACACAACTGACCGCTCTAGCGAACGAAGCACAAAATAATATTTTTACGCGGCAAACCCGACCGCGCACGATCGTTTAAGGCCGGCTAAGGCTGGGTCCAGGTCATTTTTTTAAAGGAAAAGTGAAATTTTGCTATTTATGTTCTTTGCCTGCAAATACCATTTCCTTCCAAAATATTCTTCTTGAAGTTGATGATGTTACAATTTCAGGTTCCAATCAAGGGCGGATCTAGGAGGGGGGTCACGGGGGTCATGACCCCTCCCCTGGGCTGGGTCCAGGCCCTATATTTTTGTCTATTTTTAACTACAGTACTTACATTTATTAATAAAATACCTACTTTTCTATTATGATCATAACAAAATTATTATTTCTTGTGGGTCATGACCCCCCCTGGGTTGGGTCCAGGCCATTTTTTTTTAAAGAAAAGTGAAGTTTCTAGATACCAAATTTTGGAAATGACCTTTTTTTAGGAAAAGTTTAGTTACCATATACCAAATTTTGGAAATTATCTTTTTTTACTATGTGACTCCCTCCTGGCGCCAAAGCTGTATCCGCTCTTGGTTCCAATGTCGGCTGCCCAGTTACCTCAGTGTTGGAATCTATAATAGTGGCTTCAACAGAGTCTTTTCCTAACTCTACTTCAGATTCTGGCACTTGGCTGGAGTTGATACTGGATGTGTTTTTCAACAAAATATCTTCTTCAACATCATCATCACTCGACCAACCTTAGATTTCCGACTCATTACCATCTCCAATCCACTTCAAAATTGTGTCATCGAAACAAAATGTCCCAACGTGGTTCCTAATACAAAATAATGCATTCAAAATGAAATATGTAAACAATATTAATGCTCAATGTATTGAAATATTACATTTTGTCTTAGACTCCTCCAGGCAATACAACGGTTCAAGTGTGAACTGGCCAGCTCGTGCGTGCGGGTACAAACATTGGCGTATAAATTTATTGTAAAAATATTATATGCAAAATAAGAATAGTACAAGCCATTAATATTGTCTTATTAATCTAAATAACGTAAAAATGAATTAAAAAAGTAAAAAACATAAAATAATATGTACTTAAGTTCAGCCATTGTCAAAACACTGCACGTGTATCTTTCGAGAAACACAACTGACCGCTCTAGCGAACGAAGCACAAAATAATATTTTTACGCGGCAAACCCGACCGCGCACGATCGTTTAAGGCCGGCACGCGCACAAAAATACAACAGATACCTGAGAAATAGTGTTTTATACCGACCCGAACGATCGTGTTCACCAGTTTCGAAAGGGCTAAAGCGGAAAATTTTTGATAGTAATGTCTGTTTTTCCTAAGAATACGGTACTGCTATTAAATAGCTGTGAATGTGTCAGTTTAGAATATTGTCAATATTGTTACTGTAGTAAAAAAAAACATTGTCATAATTTTGAAAGAATGCCGTCTTGTCAGACAATGGACCGCGAAAATATGTCAAATAATTGGTAAAGCCATAAGGAATCCACTTTATCAAAGCTTCACCACTGCTGCCAATGAGATTTATTTTATTTCAACAAAATGTACGGCATCAAGTGTCATATTTATGAGGGGCAGTTGGCCCAGTGGCTAGCGACTAAGCTTAAGGCGGGTAGGGATGTGAGTTCTTTTCCTGCCAGGTGCATGGGGTTTGAATTGGAATTTAGAGTATTCCAAAATCTAACATCAGTTAATGTAATGATTAATCAAAAATGTTGGTTGCGCTCAGTTTATATATTAGTGTCCACCTTACACATTGTGTCATTTTAATATTCATGATGGTATACTTGTATGTGAGTGTCTATGTTGCCGAGCTGACCATCTCTTCTTTCACGACACAAGCTTTAAGTAGCTTACTGTGAAAGAGTCAAAGAGTATATTTATGTTCTCTTTGAGTGGGCACAGATTCATTTTTATCACAAAATAATATTTCCCGAGTCAAAGAAAATCCATCCTCCAGCAATCCAATTTTGAGAAACCATTAAAAAAATTAGTTACCGCATAATATGTACAAAAATTTAAAAACTGTTCTTATAGAGCCATGAAAACAAATTCTTAAATTTAAAGGAGAATTTTTCTTATTATTCATCCAAATTTTCTATTTTACCCGACAGGTGTTCGAAATGTAGCAAGCGCTTCCCTCGTGAATCGGAGTTAAGGACCCACATGATATCTCACCTGCCCAAGGAGGAGTACCCATTTGTCTGTTGTAAGTGTGCCAGAAGATTTACCACTCAGCAACTGCTCAGACACCATGAGAAGAAGCACGTCCCCATGGAGGAAAGGCTGGTGCACCCCTGTGAGATATGTCAATCCAAGTAAGTGACTCTTTAATATATTTCATTGTCTTCTTTCTCTTTGATTAGGCCTGCTTGCCTACTTGTGTTTTTTCGCCCACAAGGAAGGCCAGGTGAGAAGTGAAAGAAAGGAGAGGTTGTATAAGAATTGTTATATTTACATGCTATGCCTGTGTGCCTTTGATCTATAACAGGGGTTCCCAATCTTTTTCAGCCCGCGGCGCACTTACATGTTTGGTATTTTGTCACGGTGCCCTAGTTTAGTAAGCTATTTGGAGTATATATAGTGACATTACGCCCGATTCTGTTTCAATTTAAGTGCGCACTAACTAAAATAAGAACGTTCCAATTTTATTAAGTGCACATCGGTATTCTATAAAAATTAAGAGCGTTCTTAATGTGACTAATATTGAAATTAGTTCATTTTGGTATTCTACAACACTATTTAAGTCAATTTTAGTGCGTTCTTATGTCAAAACGTTCTTAATTTTAGTTCACACCTAATTGTATGCGACTTAAAATATATCTGATGATATTTTTATAATAAAAGTATTATTTTAACCTAATAAGTTTAAAAAAAGTGTTAAATATCTTTATTAAGGTAAATAAAATCATAAAATTGATTATTTGCGCGTGTTTCGTTATGCCGAAATCGAAAATTGGAGGTTAGATCAAAATCACTACTTTCATAAAATACTCTTGCGTATATTACAACACGAGATTTGCACTAAAAATAATTATACTTATTTATTTCAAAAGGAAATCTAAGAGTTGGTCTGATAAAAAGGCAATTTTGAGATGCTTCTAACCCATTTGGTCACTACTTTGACAGTCGTATTATTTTTAATAAACAAACATGACCAATTGCGCATGCGCGATATAGACCATAGACAATTATAATTCATATTTTTGTTTATGGTGAACTAATTTAAGTCATTTTAGTTTTTAGAACACATCGCTTTATAGAATACGAATTTTAATTCTATGACCTTAATTCTTAAATTTTGGAACGTTCTTATTTTAGTTCGAACAAATCCAGAATAGGGGGTTATATATACCTTTATAGTATTATAGTCGAAAGATATAGGATATAGTTACCTACAATTATTATAGTAGATAGGCGTAAAAATTAAAACATCCACATTATGAATTTGAGTTTTATTATAGGTAGGTATTTATAGGAATTCTGAATTCAGATTTGGGACTGTTAAAACATCGAATAAAATCCTGATGTTTCAATTAGTAGGTAAGTACTAGGTTCAGTTTAGAGCTCATTGACTTTGATGCAAAAACTTCTCTATGGATGATGCAATGGATCGGTGCTTTTTCACAAATAGGCACTTGTTTACTTCCATACCTGACAGCCATGGATCGAGCACCATCAGTAAATACATAGGTACACCGATACAGTTTTTCCAATCCAAAGCATTTTCTGCAATGAACTTTGAAATAGGAGTTGTTGCTTTATAGGTAACCGCGAATATTTGTGATAGAGGATCGACTCAAAGCGCCCCTCTTCACTTTCTACGGCGCACCAGGGCGCCGCGGCGCACATTTTGGGAACCCCTGATCTATAATATAAAAGCAAGTCGGGTTAGTGCGAACACTTATAACTCGAGATCGGCTGAACAGAATTTTATCAAATTTGGTTTATTGGATTCTTCTCCGCTCCGGATAACAGAATAACTATTAAAAATTAGAAAAATGGATAGCAAATGGTAAAATATATTATTAAAGTTAGAATGGAACGGTTTTCTTGCGACACATCTATATCTGTGAAAAATTTCTTAACAACCAAATTTTTCAGATTTTTGATAGAATTTCTTTCAAGCTTTCAGGAATAATTTTTTAACATTCAAACATATTTTAAATGTATTTTTGTATAAATTATAAATTCAAAATCAATATTGATAGTAAGGATTACAGGACGTCTGTCGGGAAAGCTAGTAGGTTGTAAAATATATGTAAAAGCTCAATAACAAACGGTAGAAGATTATTATGGTAGAAGGAGCAATGAAGTTGTTGGTAGTCTGGTGGCTACGACGCCGGTTTTCGTGCTGTTTCCTATTGGAGGTCGTGGATTTGATCTCAGGTTCTGACCATCTTCCTCTCTCACAATACAAGCTTCAATTAGATTACTGTGAAAGAGTCAAAGAGTGTATTTGAGTGAGCACAGATTCATTTTTATAAGAAAAAAAGTGTGTTTGGTTAGAAAAGAGTGAAAGTCCGCTTTGTCTGTCTATCCCTTAAGGTAAACGATATGGTGGATTTAAAAAATTGTTGGTTAAACCATATGACCTCGAATGGAGAGTCCTTATATTGTCCTAATCTTTTTCTTAAAATCCATAGTAACTATCATGGGGCATAATTTTAAGTTAGGTATTAATTTCCTTTGACAATAAGACCTTTAGACAAAATTAATTCCCTGGATATGTGTTTGTGTTCTGAATATTTCGTCATCATGTCTTCTTTGGTCTCAATCCTGTGGATTTGTTTGCAGCAAAGATCTGCCTCTCGCTTTCCACTCTGTCTTGTAGCACATGTCTTCATATATTTGTTTGAGAAACTCCCAACAAGGACGCTGTCTAGCGTTTTTTCCCTCAGTTATGCCCTTTATTATTTTATGCAGGTGGTTTTTGTTGCGTAATTGTGGCATATAAAAATATGCATTGTATGTAATGTTTCCATTTACAGATTTGCATCAAAGAGTAGCTTGATGATGCATATGAAGGCTGTGCATGAAAGACTGAAACCCTTTGTATGTGACCAGTGCGGCAGGGCGTTCACCACCAAGGGCATTCTAGAAGAACATCAAGTGAGACACAGCGACGCCAGACCACATGTGTGTAATGTTTGTCATAAAAGGTAACAATCATTTAACTTAATATCCATTTATAAGAATGAAAGGGTTTTCAATGTAAAGGGGTCACCTAAACCAGCGTACATGGTTGCAAGTCCATGTGAAACCATGATTTCCATTATCTTTTTATTTATTTTAGTTACTTATTAGACTTAACAGCTTCAAAAAGCTGCGTCTATCACACTTACATGAAAAAAATATTTTATCTTTATTTAAAATAAAGTTAAAGACAACAATATACATATTTTTACAATAGGTAGGGGCAAGTAGTGTACCTTCGAACAAATTACATAAAAATGACTTTGAAATTTTTTATCTCAATAAATATCAATCATACATAAAAATTAAAGACATTGCTAGAAAGGTGAAAGAATTCACCAAATAATGGTATTTTTTATTTACATTTTAATCTTTAATAAGTCCCCTCCACGGTAGTGAAACTTCCATACAAACCATAGACAATATATTTGACAGATAAGTTTGACACCTCATGGTCCTTGAGCCAGAACTTTTTTTTCGGAAATTATTGGAACTACAGCTGCGCAGCCGCATGACAGCTGTTATTGAGTTGCTAAGAAGTTGTTGATTGTTGCTAAGAAACTGTTGATTGGGTTACTAAGAATTTGTTGATTGTGTTGCTAAGAAGTTGTTGATTGAGTTGCGCGATTTTATATTTTTTTTCACCATGTGTCAGTTTCTTTATATTTCGAAGCTTGATATGATAAGTTTTGTGATTTCATTTAACGTAAATGTATTATTTGTATCGTTGTATGATATTTGGACGCTTTATTCCCTGTTTTCATTCATGTGTTGCGATATAGGTCGCTTTGTTTTGTTTTCATCAGTGCAGCGATGTTTGAACGATCTGTCTCGTAATTTAATGCAAAATCTGTGGTTAAATATTGGAATGTCTGAGTGATGAACAAATCTCAAGAAATAGGAAGTTTTGTGATAATTTTCTTTAAGTCTTCACTCGTGATATAAATTTTATTTTTAAAAAAATATTATGTCAAAGCATTAAGTATAAAAAACAAATAAATGTAATTTTATTTTATTGGATTGTTTTATTAATGCATTATAACATCTCAAATTTTAATTCCTTTTCATAAAATATATAGTGTAAAATATTCATCAACACACTGACATAATATTCAATTTTGTCCATAACTTATGAATATTTATAGTTTCTTAAAGTGACTTATCCTATTTCTAAAATGGATGTATATATTTGTTTTAATTTAACATTTTAATCTTGAATGTGTAATAAAAAGTTTAAAATGTTACGTTAAAATAAAAATATATTTGCTGATGAAATAGAGTAGGTCATTTTTGAAACTATTTATATTCATAAGTTAAGGATAAAATTGAATATATTGAGGGGTATAAGATTTGAAAGCGCGCATGCGCGTAATTTTAGTACGATGAACAAAATATGGCGTTGTATTCCCAGTCTACAAAAAAAACGCTCGAGTTGCCACTCTATTTTAAGTAGTATTATTATACTCTATGGTCCCCTCCAAATGATTTTTAATAAAACACTACAATTTTGTTCGAAGGTACACTCGGGTGTTTACCTTCGAACACCTTGATGTGTACCTTCGAACATAAGGTAACTTAAGTCAAAAATTTAAACAAAATGATTTGTTATCAAAAATGCGCCGTTCATTTATTCAGGAAAATACAAAAACGTTACATAAAATAAAAATTAATGTACAAAAATTGATTCATTCTCCATTTGAACCCCATTTAGGGGCATGGGGAGGCAACAAGAGCTCTCCATTGCACTCGAATATGCAGAATATTTCACCAGCTGCCTGTACACTCCTCCCCCCCCCTCTGTTGGGATCCAGGTGTCCGAGGCTTATTTCTTGTGCTTTTTTCTGACCTGTAGATTTTTAGGACCACAGGGTGGTCAACCTCGCGATTTCTCGAGAACAGTCAAAATCTTGGGATTTTTTTTTAATATATAAAGAATCTGTGCTCAATCACCACCAGAATTCGGAGCCATGACTTCAAGGATGTTGAACGTACGAAAGCAGCTGACTGATGCCACTGGACTATCAACCACCACAAATAAAAATTCTAATGCTTTTTTTTCAGGTGATTGCAAAATGATGCAACATTACTTTGATTAAAACTTGTGGCTCGGCCTACTTAGGTCAGGAAACCTTTCCCAGTAGCTCAACTCAACCAATATCTCTTGGTCTTTGTCCCAAATCCACGATTGTGATATACTTTTAATGCACCAAAACTCTTAACATCTGATATTGTTAGGCTGTAGTGTAAATATGGAGATTTTTTAATATATTCGTAGAGGGGATGATTAACAGCATAGTTAGGGGCATCATATGACATTCCTATTCAATATTTAAACACCGTTTTAGACCTTAAGTTGAATTTTCTGTGGCTTTCCCAACTGGAATGCCCTTTCATCATTCTTCAACAACAACACTACCTTTTACACTCCACTCAGGGGCACAGGGAGGCAACAAGAACTCTCCATTGCGCTCGATTATTCTTCAACAGCCTGCTTAATATTTTCGATACAAGTTTGTGGTCTTTTTTCACTAGTTTTGTTTCTTGGCATTGGAAAAATCAAAACAATAGTCAATGAAGATTTATATTTCTATGCTCTGAGTGTACCTTCGAACAGTTCGAAGGTACACTCAAAATAATGTTCGAAGGTACACTCAGAGCATATAAATAATAAAATGTCAAAAATAAATAATTTTGAGGTCATATTAACCAAAATTTATGTCAAATAATAAACAAGATAAATTAGTCTGCCAAATTAAATAATATTATTATTTATTGAAATAGTAAGATTTTTTCTAAAAAAAATCTCATAAAAACTGATAAAATATTTACTTTTGGTATAAAAAAACTTTGAAAATAGATGTGATCCACGTGCTATCAGTTGAACATACCAAACTACACTGAGTGTTACCATAATCGAAAAACGTACGTAAATTCAATACTTTTGTATTTTTTGAACATCTCTAAATAAGATTTTTTGAAACTGTTCGAAGGTACACGCGTTCGATGGTACACCACTTGCCCCTAATTATATGACAATCAAATTGTTTTCCTTTTAAATGGTTTCCCGCTTATAAAGACTATGTCTCGTGAAATATCTATTAACTTCAATTCAAACAACCCGATGGTCTTGAAATTAGGTGATGTTTTTATTCAAGGCACTAGAATTCTGAAAGAGCATGAACGACTTTCTTTTTTCTTTGACTGCATTATTAATTTGTGATATGATTAAAATGAATTGTTACAGCTTCAAGACGAAACAAAGACTTGCCATTCATTCAGACACTCATAACGATACAGTGTACCAGTGTCCCTTCTGTCCAATAAGGCTGAACTCCCGTAGAACATTGCGAATGCATCTGTTTGTCCATGACGATGTTTGTAGATACAAGTGTAATTTTTGTGATAAAGCTTTTAAGAGAGCCAAGGTGAGAATTATCAAAGTATTTTAGTGATTTTTATCAAAAGATTTACTTTTAAACTAAAAAATGGTGTCATTAGGTTGAATCTATATTCTGTTTGTCACTTTCAGGATTTGAAAAATCATAGTAACTTGCACACAGGCAGGAGGCCGTATTCTTGCCCGTGGTGTTCACGCACTTTTGCTAACGGATCCAATTGCAGAGCTCACAAACGCCGAATGCATCCTAACGAACTGAGAATATCTGATGCGAGTGCTGCCTTGGTGAATAAAGTGCCAGGTTTGTTCTTTGAAAATATATTTTAGCTTATCAGACTCAAACGAGGCCCTCCACCTGAAATCGAGTGATTTTACAAATATTATTTCTACCAAAATCAAAGATATCCAAAAATATCAAGACATACTAATTCTAACAAACTACAAGAGATGTTTCCTTATGTTACATTAAAAAGAAATAACTTTCTAGCCTTTAAAGAATTTGTAAGACGAAAGTCTGTAGACTAGTGGCTTTACTGTAAGATCTAGTAACACAATCAAATCCAATTTTTAGTAAATACTGCATTTTATAAAAATATTTTAGTTGGCTAAATTATTCTTAGAAACTAAGAAATTAAGAATAGTGTGATGATTTATTGATAGTAATAATAATTATTACAATTATTATGCTGTAGTTTCTTCAAGAAATATTTCAAAAATTTAAACCTAAGAAAAATCTTTATAATCAACATTTTTTCTTCTTGGTCGTTTTCTTCATGTCTGAGGGTGGTAACCTGAAGCCATTCTGGCCGGTATATCCCTGAAAATGGTTCTATCCCATTAGGCACTGGACCATTTGCATCGACTCGGCCATCCTTCACTTCAATCAATTGTCAATCAATCAACATTATTATTTTTTCATTTCAGTACCACAAACGGAAGAATCTGAAGAAAAGCAATCAGTCGAAAGCGGTCCACCAAAAATTATATACACGACGGTGAAACGTAAAGTGCCCGCTCCCGCAGTGGTGAAACCCAATTTTGTCTTTCAATCCGATGCATCGGAGAAAGAATCCAAAATGGATTGTACAAATGAAGTTTCGCCGAAAAAGGATAAAAATGAAACGAAACCGGAAAAGTCATCTCCTGTTCATAATAGCTACGAGTCCAGTATGTCTCCACTCAACCTTAACACCACGGCAACAAGCAAGCAGGGAGATGGGAACACGGAACTTACTATTACTCCAATAATTCAGAACGAAAGTGCCATCAATGACTTTCAATCGGTTACGGAGAACTACAACGCTATTTTACAAGGTCGGAGTCTGGACCAAACCTATACCAGTGGTGATTTTAAAGATAATGGCGAAATTATCTTCAACAAAAATACTCAAATTTATACAAACTTTTATAACGCGGCAACCGGACAATTTGCACCGGCGAATCCGTATGGGATACATTTCGTGAGGGATGATGGAAATTGAATTTTTTTAAATTGAGTTGCTCGGGGCCAATAAAATAAAATCAATATTATGATATGTGTTCGGTTTTTTTGTAATTTTTCATGTGCATGTGTACCTACCAACTTTTTTTTAATTGAGTGTTTTTATTTTTATTGTACAATGAAACCTTCATACATTATAATTTCTAAATCAATAACAAATTTAGAGATAAATTAATTACCTAATTCATATCCAGTTAGGTACTGAAAGTTTCAAGAATTGAAAAAAAATCATGTATTTTGAAAAATGCATCATTTCATATTACGTGTTCAGTTTATTGTTTTATTTTTGCATGTGTACTTTGTAAAGAATATTTTTCTAAATAGGAACTCATCTATTTTCAAACAGTTCAGTTGGTATATTTTGTATCGATGTGGCTTCAAATTTTCAATTCGTCATTTTTTGCTACTTATTGTGTTAGAGGGGAAAATAATATCTGTTATGATCTCTTTGAGTGAACCCAGATTCATCTTTTTTAAAGAATCTGACTACTTATATAATAATACATTTTCAAAATTTAGATTGCTCTCCCAGCGTATATTAATTTGTTCTTAAATTTAATTTAATAATATGAATTCCAGATAAAATACTCAATATTTTTAAGTGATACTATTTTTAAATTTAACTTTTACACAGAGTAGGTTTTTCTACAGAGAAATATGATTTGAAATATTCATTATGAAATTTACTATGCAAAATATATGAATTCTATTTATTTTATCATTATGTATTGTGTTTTATTTTATTTGATTGATTTAAATTTGTAAAGACATGAATTTATGAATGCATTGATGAATTATGATTATACTAAACTCAATTTTTTTATATTTTTACAAACATTTTTACATCTAATCAAATTCAATATGAGATTTTATGTGTGAATAAATAGTTATATAACTTTATACTTTAAGAATATACAGTGCCATCTTAAATTAATTAATAATAAATCTTCAAATTTGTTATCGTGAGTAACGTTGTAGAACATTTTAAAATAATTTTAAAAAAGAAAAACTTTGTATGTTCTACTTTTTATTTTGAATATATAAGGTTAAAACGTTTTCGGACTACCGTCCATCATCAGCAGCCCGATTCACGGAAAAGTTTAAGTGTAAGTTTAGTTCGAAGTTCGAACGAAGTTCGATTCAAACCCTCCGTGAATAGGTACATAGACTGTAGATAGTCGCCGCCTACAATAATTATTATTACAAGCAGCCCTATTCACAAAAGTTTGAATCGAACTTCGTTCGAACTTAGACTTAAACTTTTCCGTGAATCGGGCTGCAGTAACCTAAACTATACTAAACTAAAAACTAAGAGGATAGGTTGCTTTCTATGTTTCGAGGAGGAGGGGGATTGGGCGGGGGTGATATTAACAGTTTAACTAGTGGGGATGTTACGGGTGGGATTCGAATATTCAGGAGGTTATTATTATTGTTATTATGTATGTGCATTGTCTCTAAAATATCCAATTTTCTACCTTTATCACTTATATTTAAAATCTTAAAACTACTTAAATCAAATCGGTGTCCGTGATCTCTTGCGTGGTCTGCCATGTCCGAATTCATTGAAAAGTTTTTTATTGCTTTTAAGTGTTCATCCGCTCTTACTTTAATCTTTCTTCCAGATTGTCCAATGTAGAAGGCATCACAGTCATTAATTACAATTTATTTTGTAGGCTCCACTATTGTCTAATGCATCTATTTTCGATTTATTATAGATGCATTAGACAATAGTGGAGCCTACAAAATAAATTGTAATGACTGTGATGCCTTCTACATTGGACAATCTGGAAGAAAGATTAAAATAAGAGCGGATGAACACTTAAAAGCAATAAAAAACTTTTCAATGAATTCGGACATGGCAGACCACGCAAGAGATCACGGACACCGATTTGATTTAAGTAGTTTTAAGATTTTAAATATAAGTGATAAAGGTAGAAAATTGGATATTTTAGAGACAATGCACATACATAATAACAATAATAATAACCTCCTGAATATTCAAATCCCGCCCAATCCCCCTCCTCCTCGAAACATAGAAAGCAACCTATCTTCTTAGTTTATAGTTTAAGTTACTGATGATGGACGGTAGTCCGAAAACGTTTTAACCTTATATCTGTGGTGGCATGGTAAAAGGCATTAAGTCAGTGGGATGACATTTCTCAGTATGGCGGATTTACTTGTCAGTATTTTAAGAGGTTTCATTTTTGCCAAATATTATTTAATACAAATAAAATAGATCAACTTTGATGCATTTACTTCGTTAAAAAGGGTTCACTATACGACAACTCATATTTATTTCTTCAATATTTCTTTGTTTATATGCTTTATTTATAATGCGTGTCTTTTTACCTTGACAATTTTGGCTCATAGGTTGAAAAATTTTGTACTTACGTCAAATTTTATAAGGAAATATACCCAGTTACTCTCTATCACATGCTAATTTATTATTTTTCAACACTTACATTTTATTCTTCATAAATATTAGTTATTTTTAGCTTACCTATTATTATTTTCTAGCATAGCATTCCCAGAACATCAGTAGGTATATTTTTTTGCTCAGAATGTAATATTGTTAAGTAATAAATGAAGAATATTCTTTGAATAATAAAATTAAATTAGTTAATTATAGATATAATTACCTTTGTTAAGATAACACTCTCTCACAATGTACCGATCCTTCAAAGCAGAGCTGAGGAACTTATACACGGTTTGGGAAGAGGTCATACAAGCTGCACAAAATCATGCGCAGGGGAGGTTCCAACATCAAACCATTGCAAACCAGATGAATATTCGGAAATTTGAACATTACGACCTAATGGCGAACGTTGTTAACGTAAAGTGATCACACTAATCCAACCTTCGAAATAACATTAGAAGATGGTCGTAAGCCCGTAGTGGTTTGTTCATACTATTTTAAAATCGAACTGTATAATCAGTCATCAGTTGTTGATATAATAGTTCGCACTAGCACGACTTTCTTTAAATTATATTAATAATAGTACTAAAATAGCAATGAAAAAATATTAAAAAAAAATAATAATATGTAGATAGTATTACCGATCTATTGTCTATAGCTTAACAATAAAAACAACGAAAGTTGTTAACAGATTGGTCGACAGATAAGGAAGATACCTGCCACAAAGTTCACAAAATACATTATTTAAACACATTTTAAAAAGGTTCACTTTTAAAAGAGCGGCTTCTCACGGCAGCTCTATCATAGACAACACCGTTTTACTTCGTGGTATACAAAATTCGACGCGCGTCGTTTTACCTTGCCAAATAAAATTAATATTGAGTTATGCCGGAATGAAAACTTGCTTTTAAATCTTTTATAAGTGGATTTTTTTAAACTTATGTTTTTGAACTTTGTTCTGTTTGTGATAATGTATGATGTAGCGCATATAACTCAAAATGCTGAAAAACGCGACTTAATGCCTTTTACCATGCCACCACAGATATATTCAAAATAAAAAGTAGAACATACAAAGTTTTTCTTTTTTAAAATTAATTAATAATATTTTTTTGGAAATTTGCAAAGCTGCCTGGGGCTATTTTTAAAAATAATTCTAAACAATATAATATGTCACGTCGTATGGATAAAGGTTGAATATTACATACGTTTAGTATGCATATTGAATGTTTTTCCATATGACACATCTAATATCAAATTGAGTAGTTGCGATATATGATAATTTAGTGCTGTGATGTGTATAAAATATTTTTATACATAGTTGTGACATTCTTACATATTCATGCATAAATCTGATATTCTGAAATTCCCAAATCTAATCGATATTATTATTTATGCATGTTTCTGACTTTTTTGCATGTTTATTTTTATGTAGGTTAACTGTCGTGGTTTTTGATATCCTACAAAGTTCTGGCGTGCTGACTTTTTCACACTTTGTTGTATTTAAATATTTATTACAATCATGTTTTAAACAAGTTTAAACATAGGTAGTCAACATATCCCAGTTGAATCTGCATTTTTATAATATTATGCAACAAATTTTTTTATCAATATGTATTTTGTGTTACACAGAATGTGTATATTTTCTACAATAAACATTCCTAATTGACTATGTAAGTCTGAAATCTATTTCAATAAGGTAAAATTGTACAAAATCAATATTATTTAAAATATAATGAATTTCAACATATTTTTCTGTTTTATTAAGAAGTTAAACTCATAAACACAGTTTTTTTTTTTTATCTAATTATTCCTTTTTTCCTAGCCAATTCCATAAATTTGAATTCTTACCTTAGTCGTTGGCAAATTCAAGTCTTCAAACATTCCTTGAAACTTATGAGATAAAACGTAAGCTACGTTTTATGAGATAAAACGTAAGCTACGTTTTATATAACTTATTTTTTATGGATATCTCTGAGTCTCTGAACGCCGGGGGAACGAATTTGAAGAGGCTAGTTAACCAATGGCTGATGCGGGTTGGAATTGACGAATCGGAGAGTGCGCTAATGCAAATTTTAAGATAGGGACTTCTGAGTTGGACGATGTGTTGCGGAGTAGTTATTATTTTTGTTTTTTGCAGTTACGAATGGTTAAATTGGTGATGGATGATGCTTGTGAAATGTGCTGAAAAGACTATGAATGTTCTATTTTGTGTGCGTGCTTATTCTGTATTTGCGATTTTCTAATGCAAGTTGAAAACTTCATATATGGTTGATGGGTGCATGGTTTCTTTTTCTTTTTACATTAAGTAGTATTGCCTCAGCACAGACTCTCGTCTAGTGAGGTAATAAACCCTTTATACAAATTATATATATATATATATACACACATTGTAAAATGCTTATGTTTTTTTGTATTTTTTGGGAATAAAATAAATAAATAAAATGTATGTCTACAATATACCAGAAGCATCTATTTATTATTCCCACATTTCGCCACCGTAAAGAAAATCCTTGGAACTTTTTTTCACAAGTGCATTTTCTGCTTTTAAATAGCTCTTATGTTTGTAAGAACCTTTCCCCTATTCTAAATCTCTAACAAATTTAAAAGAATTTTTGTTACAGAGTTATTTTCGGAATAAGGATCAATATAGATAGATGATCTTTCTTCATAGATTTTAAAGCACATCTATTTTCTCCTCGCTGTGATAAAGGTAAGCAGACTTCTATAAAATAGCATAATGTGACCAAAGTAATTTTTTTGGGTTCAATCAAATACTTTTCTTTTGTAAGTCATTTTATTAAAAGTTCAACAAAATACCTTAACTATTGGACACTTACACCACATTTTAACTTATCCAGCATTCCATAAATAAATTCTAAATAATAATATTTATAATGCATTTATTTACAAGAAAATATTGATCCCATTTAGCCTTTACTTACTATACATTACATAGAAAAAAATTCTCATGTGTAAATTTCAATCTATTTCTTAGTTTTTTCAAACTGTCAATATTCAGTTTTATTAACATAACCAAAAAAATCCTTTTTTTTTCAGAAATAGCCAATTTATAAGACAATTTTTGGACTATTAGGACTGTGTCCTGTCTTAGATGTCCAACTTCTCTGTCTATTTTGACTCTGTGAGTTGTTTTAAAAATATCTGGCAAGCATTTAATTAGTTAATAAGGGTAATATTAAGATGTCTATGATTTAAATGTTAATTCATATTATATTATTTTTGTCTTTTGTTTTTGAGTTGCTTTTGGTGAGAGCGCATATTTGAGACAATCTTTCTTCTTCTATTTCTTCGGGAATGGAATCACGTCTGGATCTGTCGTGATCTGGGAATATGGACAGAGCTGGTTGAGAAATGTTCTTTTGATTCAATTTTGGTGCGCTGTTTGCTAACTGAAAAAAAAAACAAAGCTTTTTAGTTTACGTATGTCTATTTAATTGACGAACTTTCTTTTTAAATTGCTAAAATTAAACCTATGGAAGAGTGCTATTAAAAATTCATGTTTTGAACTGCATCAAAAGAAACTTTCGCTATTTAATTAAATTGCATCTAGTATCCAGTGGTGTAACAACAGTGAACCCCCGGTAATGCGGCGCCCCTTTAAATCAACACACTTAATACTGTTGGTTGTGTATAGGTAATTATTTTAAATAAAACCTTGTTTATTTCACTTTTTAAAGTTTTTTTTTCTAAAGTTTTAGTATTTGTGGCACTGAAGATGGTCGTGTGACCGAAAAAATAAAAAGTGAAATAAACAAAGTTTTATTTAAAATAATTACCTATTCAACATGGGATTTCACAAAGTTTCCGCCAAAAACATCAATAATTTGATTGTGTATAAAATTTTTGACAAATCTTATGATTACAAGAAAAATCTGCTTCTGATAGCCGTATGAAAAGACCAATGAATGTATGAATTTACCAAATTTTATGATTTTCATAAAATTTTGTATATGGGTTGGTCTTATGCTCCTGCACAAGCACGTAAAATTTGAGGTCCGTAACTTCAGTGGGTCCCCCTTAAAGTACCGATTAATATTGAATATGTAGTTCTAAAGCAGATAATAAAAAGCTCCAATAGTCGATATCATTTTAAAGTTTCTATAATAATTCCAAGGATAAATTATTCATTTTAATCATAAAATTATGAATTTTTATGCAAAGATATGTTTTACACGAAAAGGCTGTTATAATATACTATGAGTTCTGGGCTACCCTAGGTTAGCAGCTTTTTTTAACTTGTATCACCACCGTTTGTTTGACCACAGACAGGGTGGCAAATTGATGTCCACCAGAGGCAGCATAAGTTCTGCCACTGATGGATCCCTATTTTTAAAACAACACTACAATAAGGAAAAAGTCATTACTTTACCTTTTGATTACTATTTCTTTCATTCTGTTTAGAGAGTATGGGATTTGAAATGTTGTTTTTGGTGTGATTAATTTCGAGCGCAGACTTAAGTAGATCCATCTTGGACCCGCTGCCTCTAGGTGTTGTCTTGTTTGAAATCTCAACGTTGCTATTTCTTCGAGTACTAATGCTCCTTGTTCTGTAGAGCTCATTTATGTCTCCTTGAGACAACTGCAACAGAACAATTGAAAATTTATTAAAAAAGTATAAGAAATTCTGATACTGATGTAAAAACATTTTTTTTTTCTCTTTTTCATAAACAAAATTTGTTTTATTTACTTAGCACTTGATTTGTACAGATAAAATTAACACTAGCAAACAGTATATTTAGAAAAGAATATGTAACAACTAATGACTCTAACAATTTGTTACTAATGTTCGACATTTAAATGGAACAAACCACTACGGGCTTACGACCATCTTCCACTGCTATTTCGAAGGCCGACCCAGTGTGATCACCTTACGTTAACAACGTTCGCCATTAGGTGGTAATGTTTTTAATTTAACCTTATTACGAAAATTTAAATATTGTAAATTACATTTTTTGTTGTATAACAGCTGTGCAATTAGGGAAAACCATTGCTAAAATCTGTTACCATCAATGATGAAATATGAACATGGACAACAAAAGAGGAATGTAGTATAAACGCAGTAGAGATGAGAGCTCTACCTAGAATAGGTACATGGAAAGAATCTGTGGGATATGGAAAGGAAGGAGAATATTAGGAAAGAAGTGATATAGAAGTAAGTTGTTACAAAGATGAGAGCAAGATTATCTTGTATTATTTACAGCCAAAGGTGCTAGATAACAATCTAAAGAATCTACAATTTGTATTAGTACCCCCTATTCTGCTTTTGTTTCGAACTAAAATAAGAACGTTCCAAAATTCTGTACGTCAGAGGTGAGGTGTGTTAAGTCCAAAATTTTTTAAAAATCAAAACATTATAAACTCATTTTTGAAAAATTTGGACTTAACACACCTCACCTCTGACGTACAGAATTTTGGAACGTTCTTATTTTAGTTCGAAACAAAAGCAGAATACGGGGTAATAAGGTTTTATTTTTTATCTTAATTTAATTTATAAGGGCAATTACTCTTTCCCTCATATAGATAAACCCTTTGCTTTCTACATTAAAACTTTTATTGCAGAAAAAATATATTAGTATAATACCTAATTGAAGAATGTTTTAAAATCTGTAATAACTGTTTGTAAATAGACCAAGGTACCTATCTACGTCATGAATTTTTTAATGCTATAACTTAATTGTTTGATTTTAAAAATGAACTTGATCTATTAATAATTAAAAGTGCAAAAGCAGAAGAACAAACCTACGTGTTTACTCACCCTTACTCGTGAAGATCTTGGCAAGGAAGTAAGGGAACCTATCGGGTTATAATGTATCATCATGGAGAGTCTCTCTGTTGAGACGACAGTGGGAACCTCTTTAGGGGACTGTATGTCGGCTGCGGGCTTCTCAATGTCACCATTTTCTGCAACCATTATAAAAAAATGTCATCATCAATGCCAATTTTTATAATAAATTGTAACTATCACTAATTTCACTTATATTTTTATGATACAAAGGATATGACAGACACATTGCCCATGGCAATAAGCCCGCCAATTGGGTAATATTTATTTATCCAATAAAGAGTTTATTTATTTATTTATTATCTTAGATAAATAAATAACACTCTTCTATACATAGATGTTAGTATAACCAGCGAAACTTAATGCTTGAGACAGAATTCTAACCCCGAATAGAAATTTCAAGTGAAAAAACACATTGAAAATTTCAGACCTGACTGGGAATCTAACCATCTGAAATCGACGCCTTTACCACTAGGTCGGTCTTCAAGAAGCTGTTTGAAATTCTGTGACTAAACCACTAGGGTAATTGGTCTGAAGCTCACCCATGTCATCCATATCTTCCTCCTCGACGTAGGTATGACTTATCTTCCGCAGCCAGAAGTAATGCAGAAGCCCGTAGCACACTCCTCCCACGCATGCCACCACCCCCATGTACCTGAAAGCCTCTCTCGTACCAAATGATGATATCAAGAAACCTCCCGCAAAACTTCCACTCCCTCTACCTGAAATATCACACTTCGTTATACAAAAGTATCAACAAAAAAGGTGGAAAATGATTCATTCCGATATGGACCCTTACAGTGTTGTGAGAGTCCCGTCTTAGCCTTATATATTGAAAGTAAGAAGGAATTCTCAAATTCTGTAATGATCGGGTGGTGGAGAACCTTATTCAATGCTCATTATGGCAAAATTCATATTAGCTAACAGGGATATTTTTTTTTGCAAAATCAATTAATTTTCTCTCAGATGGTTATCTGAGAGAACCCTGTCTAATCTGAGTCGGGTCTTCAACACTGGGTTTAATCTTCAAGTGTAAGTAAAATAAACTCTGACCCAAGCCATCACTTCTACTTCAGAAATCTCAAACCACCAAGTCTGGCAAATTTTAAATATTGAACAACTTATTTAGCAGCAAAGCATACTAACATAAAATGAAGCCTTTAAGTAATGGCTTTAACAAAATCATAAGTGATTTTATTTAAACCACATAAGTAGGTTCATATTACAAGCTTCTTAGGACAAATCACATAATTTTGTTTTCTTAAGTGAAAAATGAGTGCCTACTTAATAGAAACAATATAGGTACATGAATGATGTTCTGAAAACTCTAGAATAAAATTTTTGTGCTTACACCTACCAAGACTGAAATGTGCCATTCCCATAACACCAATTAAAGTTGCCAGCAAATTCTTTGGGGCCAGCATAGCACAATAGGTGGCTGCAGCAACCCACATCAAATGCACTGACAAAGACTCCATGGCTTCAAAAGGGAAACACCACCAAGCGCTCCTGAAATATTACACAATTTATTTCAAACCTGTGAACATTTTGAAACCATATAATATTAGGGTTGCCATATTTCTGACCAACAGTCAACTCAACAAATCTCGTAACAAGGACATTTCAAATATTTTTCAACAGTGTTGCCACCTGTCCAGGTTTGACCCGTACAGTCCGGGTTTCGGGACATGTGTCCGGGTGTCCGGGCGAAACCCTAACATTTTTTTTTTTGAACTATCAACTTTCCAGATACCAAATTTTCAGAATGACCTTTTTTTAAGGCTGTGTCCGGGTCAAAAATTTTACAAAGGTGGCAACACTATTTACATGCTTTCCAAAACACTTTTATTATTTTGAATATTATGTAGCTAGCTACCTACTTCATTATTATGCCATTGTAAAAAATTAATTTGGTTTTCAATGTGCATTTTTGCAGGAGGAATATATTAATGTATCTCATGGAAAAACTAAAAATATATTCCTCTGAAAGTTTGAATGTGAATTTTCCACAAAATTTTCTTCTGATGCAGTCTGGAACGAAAGACACATAGGCATGGGAGCGTGGCAACCCTAATTTTATATGAGCTGATAGAAATTTATTGCTTAAATTTTTGTTTCTCTTCAAGCGTGTATGGCCATTTGTACTGTAATTTAGTGAGTGTATAATTTTCAGATAGTGACTTATTATAGCACTTAATATCTTTACTCTTTACACCTACAACGGTTTTGTCAAGAGAGGTATATCGTATATCTTAAGGATGATAATTTGTGTCCATCACTAATGAGATAGGAAATAATCCAACACTAACGATATAATGACTTGTATAAAAGTATGAACTTAACTTCACACCGCTAGTGTACACAAAAAGAGAAAAAATTGGAGGTCAACAGGATGGAAGCCATTAAATAGCGAAGCGATGAGATGACAAGTCATCAGCACTTTTATGAGATTACTAAATCACACGGTTATCTTTTTAGAAGGATACTTCAATAAGCTTTATCTGAACTGTAATTTGCCATTAAAAATATACCTACGCATAATCTGACATATTGGCAAAATGTCATGAAGTACAAAATAAATAAATACCTACGCAAAAAATCAGTGGCGTGCTGTGCTGGACTTCCTATACATATGACGACTGATATTTACTTTGATATGCAATTCCATTTATCAAGTTGAGATTATGTCAGATTTACTTTCTAATTTGAATATCAAACAAAGTATTACCAATAAACCATGGGGAGTCTATTATGGGAAGTACAGTAAGTGCCTTATATAAAGGCCTCGCAAATATGATTATTTGTTACGTCATTTCCTGTCACTCAAAGAATACTGAAGTAAAGAAATCATGGTCAGAAACACTTTATATAATTATCCTCAACTTACCGAAGAGCGAAAATACAAAAAAATGCACGTTAAAACTAAAGAAAAAATAGGATAATTTACTCTTGATGGAAGGGTTATCAGGAACCCTATTCTCGAATGTCGATCGATGGGTTTTCTTATAGAATTATATTTTCTTAAAGAACCCATACGAAAGTTATAAAAAGTCTATTAGGAAACCCATCAACCGTCATTCGAAAATCGGGTACCTAAATTTTAGGAAATTCCGGACTTTGATTTTCTTCTTCTTCTTCTTAATTTAGGCCTTGTGGCCTGTAATTTAAGAGGTGGGGTTTGCCTCCTGCGAGGTCGACTCCCAGCTGTCCTTCCACCTTTTTGGTGGTCTGCCTGGGAGCCGTCTTCCATGGGGTTGGCCGTGCAATGCCATGTGAGGGAGTCTGGAAGAGTCCATTCTACTCACATGGGCATACCAGAACCTTCTTCGTTGCCTTCCCCATCTTACTATGTCCTCGACCTCGCATATTTCCCGTACCCTCGTATTTCTTACTCTATCTCTGAGGGTCTTCCCGGCTATGCTCCTGAGAGTTTTCATTTCTGAAACTCTCAGCGCATTTTTGGTCGCAGTGGTATCTGCCCTGGACTCGATCCCGTACGTCATTATGGGTCTAACACAGGTCTTATATATTTTGACTTTGCTGCTTGTTCTCATATCGGGGTTTCTCCAAATTGAGTTTCGGAGGCACCCCGAGATCGCAGCAGCCTTGTTAATTTGATTTTACTAGTTCAAAATATTAAGTTTACTTGATATTTTATAAATTAATATCCCTTAACTGTTTAAATTACGGACAACTTTGAATTATTCCTCCCACATTGCAGACGGACACCTATGTTTCAAATCTACTCATGAGAATTTATGAGAAAAACATGAAAATCTACTCATGAGAATTTATGAGAAAAACATGAAAATCTACTCATGAGAATTTATGAGAAAAACATGAAAATCAATGTTGTTCATTATTACAATTTTATACGTGATAATGACATTTTATGACGCTATACGCCGGCGCACCCAGCGTGAGCCCATCACCTCCACCATTGTGGGGAGGAGATGGACTTGGCTGGGACATGTGTTAAGGATGCCGAATGACAGTTGGCCGAGGAGAGCGCTGTTCTTCCTCCCATCAGGGTCCCGAAGACGAGGAAGACCCTCTCACACTGTGTTCCGCTCCTTCGAAGCAGAGCTGTGGGACATGGACATGGTGTGGGAGGAGGTCATCACCGTTGCGCAAGATCGAGCGCAATGGAGAGCTCTTGTTGCCTCCCTATGCCCCTAAGTGGGGTCTAAAGGGAGTTTGGATTTGGAATGACATTTTAATCATTTCAATTCAGTAGTTGACACAGGCGAAAATCTATTTAACAACAACTGTGTTTTTGCACAAAACAGTCATGCCACAACTCACAACTGTACAGAATTGATAGGTAGGTACATGTCAATATTCTCAACACTCGATTAGATGTAACGAAAATATTAACAAAATAAAAACCTTACTCGATAAAAGAGTAGCCAACTAAGCGCGCAGCGTGCGAAAAGAAGGCGATAATTATCACATTCACGTGACCAACTTTCGCAGTGATCATCTCAGCCCCATACAGGAACGGCATACTACTGAGGGTTCCCACGGTGACAGTGATTCCTGAAAATAAATCAAACATTTAAGATACGCGAACTTTAACATACATCCATATACTAGACCAGCAATCATCGTCACTTCTCATCATTACAGCTATAATTTTCACAAAAAAACTGTAATTTTGCTTTTTAAGCCAACATTGTATCAATACAATGTTGGCTTAAAGCAAAGAAATAAAGATGATTTAATACCAACTAGCATAACTGAAAGAGAAATGTAGATTTTATAAACATACGGAATTTGATTTGATCTGAATTTGAATTTGAAGTCCCTATCACACCTCTTCGACATAGGTCTCACATGCGATATTATCTTTTGAATATATAAGCTTATTTCAAGAATTAAAGACTTGATGGACCATATTCGAATATGGCCTTCCACAACGATTACAATTTGACCTATGAAAAAACTTTAGAATTACCAATTATAATAATTTGATCGTGTTACCTAACAAATAATTTGGTGCTCCAAGTTCTTTCAGATAAAGAAATAAAAACGATTCGATGAATCCC
Organism: Mystacides longicornis; assembly: GCA_963576905.1. Classification (NCBI taxonomy): domain Eukaryota; kingdom Metazoa; phylum Arthropoda; class Insecta; order Trichoptera; family Leptoceridae; genus Mystacides; species Mystacides longicornis. The sequence goes on along the minus strand of OY756426.1, from coordinate 29,796,637 downwards.
CAGAAATTCCCAAGAGCAAACAGGAAAAATATGAACAGAATAACGTGTGGCATTTTTATAATGTTCATGAGATCTCTGAATAAATGGTCTGCTGGAACTTTAGCACCTAATGGCATCATAAGCACTGTAAGAGCAGATATAGCAAGAAGAACGTCGTATGTGTAAAACGCCGCGGAATAATCCGTGTATCCTGTAAAAAATATGTATCATCAAAAATAAGTATAAATCCTAACTATTTTTTTACTTGACAATATTAGTATTAGCCTACCAACTGATCTACTCTTCATATCCATTAAAAATCCAGTGATAGGCGAAAAAATAGCCATCCCGATACTTGAAAACAGTCGTTCTCTACCGAAATCTCCCCCGTATTTTTGAATCATGGTTAACGCTATCGGATCCATAATTGTGACTCCTGCCGACAGCATGATAGTTCCCAAAAACCTCAAAACAAAATAAATCCAGAATGTTGTGTCGTCACTTTCCTTATAATCTGGTGGACATATTTCTGGACCTCCTTCTCTAAAAGATAAAATAATATTGCTGCATTTTTTTATTATAAATTTACGCCATAAGAAAAGTAGAACAAATACCTGAAATTGCACCTCTGTACCATACAAGTGTACAAAAGGTACGCTTGATACCCAGCTGACGATGATGAGATGTTGGAATTGAGCACCAATCCGCCACACCGTAAATCTTCTTGATCTAAAATAGTGACGTTAACACCAGCTTCCCAAAAGAATTTGTCATCGAAACGTTTTCGAAAGTCCGTCACAGTTTCATTTTCATCCTAAAATGTAGGTAATATTTATACGCATCACTATTATGTCTTTTAATATTTTAGATACTTTATTTTACTTCAAATACCTGTTCCATTTCAATTCCGAGCTGTTCAACAGGTTCCGCCAAATCAGGATGCATATCGATCAGAAAAAACGTTGCATATTCTTCGTCTTTTGGTGCTTCGGTTGTTGTTATTGTATCATTCATATAAAAACTGAAACATATTTTTAACTATTAACACTGACAGTAAAAGGCAAATTTATGAAGAAAAAAAATCTGCCCCGTTTTGACGCTGGCAATTGAAAGCGGTTAAGACTGCAAAACCAAAACTATACTAACTATGAATATTAGAAATGGGTAAGTTAAGAGAAATAAGAAGACCTTCAACTCCTACTAGATAAAATTAGCTCTGTCGGAGAATGCTCCTGTCTAAATATAAATAAGCAAGACCAAACTGATGGTGTTTAGCCGAGACACTCATCCAGGTGCTAGTCTTCAACTCAGGGGCATTAATATTGAGAGAGTGAATCAATTCAAGTATCTGGGTAGCATTATCACTCAATATTTAGACCCTGACAAAGAAATAAAATGTAGGATAGAAGCCACCCGAACATCCTTTAGTAAAATGAAAAATCTCCTTTGTGACGACAACCTCAATCTGAAGTTGAAACAACGGATGGTCAAATGTTACGTGTGGTCAGTTTTGCTGAACGGCGTAGAGGCATGGACCCTCAAAGTTAATATAATATATCGCCTCGAAGCATTTGAAATGTGGATTCATCGCAAAATGCTTAAAATAGCCTGAACCGACATGATCACCAACACAGAAGTCTTAAGCAGAGCCAACACGACCGGACAATTGTCGAGTACAGTCAAAACTCTTGACGAAACATCACGCAACTATAAAACAAAACAAAAAAAATAATAACACTTTTGAGTCCGGCTCCATCAAGGAGCCTCGGAGAGGGTGTGATCATCACGACTTTCTACGAGAAGTGCGAGAAAGCTTAAGTAGGATTTCTGCAATCCTAGAAAGCAGCAAGATGACTATGGAACAGAAAAGCAAAATTGCACAGGAGACCTTGAACATGCAGGAGATTGTAGGCCATATGGCGTTGTTAGTGGTCAATATAACGAATATTTCCGAGGAGAAAACCTACGCTAGTGTGGTTGGAACGACAAAGATAATTCCCAGTACTACAGGTGCACAGAGCTACAGCATAGTCGCAGCGGCAACAGAGGGTTGCTCGCGGGAGAACATGATTAAAAAAATAAAAAAGGAAATCAACGTCGTTAAACTAGGAGTTGGGGTAAAATCAATCAAGCCTCTTCGAGATAATAAATTAATAATTAAACTCGAAGACACACGCGGAAAAGCTACTTAATGAAATAAACACAAAGAATATTGGAGCCAAAGCAGAAATAGTACTTGTTGTGTTTTCTTGCGAGGAATAGATAAGGATCAAAATCTCGAGACTCTACAAGAAGATCTTCTAGCCCAAAATGAAGATATTAAGGCCCTGTATGAAATCAGCTCGAGTGAAAATAGTATAAAAGTGAAAAAAGTTCTAAAAAATTACCGTAATGAAAACTCAATAAATTGCATAATCGAAAGAAATTCGATGATTAGAAATCTGTTAATTAAAAAAAGCCGTGTAAATCTAGGATACCAGAGAGTTAAAATTGAAGACTGCAGTCCACTCATCCAATGCTACCACTGTTTGGGATACTGCCACACTAGCCTTACCTGCCACCAGAAGACGAATCAGCCAAAGTGTATGAACTGCTCAGAAGATCACTCTACTGCGTCGTGTACAAATAAAGCGCCTAAGTGTTTGAATTGTGTGAAAAATAATACAAAATTCAATGAAAACAAAGATATTAACCATAAGGCTAACGACGAATTATGTAGTTTTAGAATTAAAATGGAAATAAAAGCTAGACAAAGAGTGGATTACTGAATTGAAAACGTATAAAAAAAAAATCTGAAATACTAATGCTTGTTAAAAATAATTTAGAAAAATAATCATATCTACCACATTAAAAAATGGAAGACTTTATATCTAAACAAATTGATAGCAGCTACAAAATAAATGAAAAAATTTGCACAACATTTAAGTAAAGAAATTATTAAAAGTGAAGATCGTGCAGACCTTATACTTTTACATATGAATATCCGCAGCGTCTACAAAAATTTCGACAATTTTTTACTATTTATCTAAATAATTTAACTATGAAACCGGTTGCAATTGTGTTAACAGAAACGCACTCAAACGACGACACTAATTATTTTAGTACTAGTTTTTTAAAGGCGCCCGTGGCGCCCCTGGCCGGAGAGGTGAAAGTTCACCAAAAAAAGGGCATTTTGTCGTCGCCAATTCTCGTTCCGAGTAGCCCAAATGGCGATAAATCGCCCACGTTGGCAACACTTAATAATATTAGTTAGTATACCTGTATGTTCAACGCGCGTGCGCATAACGGCAAAACGCTATTGGTTACTCAGAAGCATCCTCGATCCGCTGGATCAAAACTTGTTTGAGGGTGCGAGTGGCGCGCCATCTAGCGGCGTTAATGACATCAGTCAGTCAGTCAGTCAGGCAGGCAGTCAGTCAGTCAGTCAGTCAGTGAGTCAGTGTTCAAGACAAATATTATATAGATACCCCAATATAATAACTGCATTGCAACAAATAAATTTATAAATACCTAATTGCTCGGGGATTATGGTTTTGTGCGATACGATTATAGAGTTGAGAATGCTACTGAAGTACAAATAGACAAAGTGAATTGTTTAAAATTAAACATAACTAACATTTTTTTAATAATAATAATAATAAAATGGATGTAAAATGGGATCTCGTGGGACAAAGGAATTGCTCTTAATAGACAGTATTATTTGTGAGCAGGTGAAACACAAAAAGAAAAATATCTCTATGGCATGGATTGATTACAAAAAAGCATATGATTCAGTCCCACATTCTTGGCTAATAAAAGTTTTGGAAATATATAAAATTAACAACAAACTCGTAGAATTTCTAAAATTTTTGATGTCAAAATGGAGAACAAAAATATCTGTTTCTCAACCTTCTGGAAAATATATTACCGATTCAATCCATATCAATAGAGGTATTTTTCAAGGAGATAGTCTAAGTCCGCTTTGGTTCTGCTTAGCTCTAAATCCACTGAGTAAATTATTGGAATCCTCAAATTGTGGCTATGAATTAAAAAGGTCTGGTATTAAATTTAGTCATTTACTTTATATGGACGATTTAAAATTATTTGGTAAAAATTTAGTTGAATTAGAAAAATTAATCAAAATTACAAAAAAATTTAGTGATGATATAAAAATGGAATTTGGCTTAGAAAAATGTGCAAAAATTAATGTTCAAAAAGGAATAATCCGAAACAATCATCAAAATAGTTCTTCATCTGTTACAGACATTCCTCTTTTAGATAATCAAAATTACAAATATCTTTGCTTTCAACAAAATCTAGTTTTTGACTACAAAATTATTAAAAATAACATTAAAAATGAATTTATTAAACGATTAAAAAAAGTTTTGAAAAGTTTTCTCTCCGGGAGAAATAAAATTAATTCATGGGTTGTACCGAAAATTTTGTATTCTTTTGGAATCATTAAGTGGAACCAAACGGAACTAGACAAGATGGATTTAAGGGTACGTAGTTTGCTCACACAATATAGGATGCATCATCCAAGATGTTCTTTGATGAGATTATATTTACCAAGGAAGATTGGTGGTAGAGGCATGTTAAACATCAAAAACATGAATAACAAAGAGATAAACCTCCTCCAATCTTACTTTATCTCATCAAGGAATAAATTGGGTTATGAAGACCTCATTGCGTGTGATTTGAAGTACACGCCCTTAAATTTATCAAATCCTGTTTCACCACCGATAATTGGGGTACAAGATCGGGTTGATATATGGAAAGGCAAGTCTCTCCACGGTCGATTCTTCGAAACTTTAAATTCATCACATGTAAGTCTTGAAGATTCGACTGGATGGTTGAGGTTTGGTGAACTATTTAGCGAAACAGAAGGTTTTGTCTGTGCAATACAAGACCAGATCATCGTCACTAATAATTATAAAAAATATATTATTAAAACACCTGATATAATTGATAAATGTCGTGCATGTGGCCAAACAGGAGAAACACTCAGACATATTTTGTCTGGGTGTTCTCTCCTGTGTGGTTCTGAGTATTTGCACAGACATAACGATGTGGCTAAAATAGTTCATCAAAAACTTGCCTTGAAATATGGTTTGCTCGATCTTGAAGTACCTTATTATAGGTACACCCCAATTTCGGTAATGCAAAACAGTAATACAAAGTTGTATTGGGATATACCAATACAAACTGACCGAACGATTAACGCAAATCGTCCGGACATTGTATTGGTTGATCGTAGGAACGGGATAACGTATCTCGTGGATATCACTATACCGTATGACGAAAATTTGAAAAAAGCCGAGCAGGATAAAATAATTAAATATCTTGATCTTGCTCACGAAATCAAGGATATGTGGCATACACCAACCACCCACATAATACCTATAGTGATATCGACGAATGGAGTTATTCCTAAGTCTCTTAAAGACAATCTAGGGAAACTTGGCATCTGTTGTGGTCTCAGATATGCCATCCAAAAGGCAGTTCTGTTGTCCTCATGTAGGATGTTAAGAAGGTAGTTCGAAGATCTCTCATGATTACATTACATCGTGATGTATCATGAGAGATAATACCGATATTTTTATATTTAGTATATAGCATTGTATTCAATTTTAATTTATTTTTATTAATTTTTTTTTACAATGATGTATACTTCATATGATATATTGTGATTTAATGAATAAATGAATTGAAATAATAATAATAAATATCAAATTATATCCATTTATCGGACACACTCGTCTGATATCATCACTTTTCTCAAACAATTAGAAGCACTCTTAAAAGAAACTCGAAATGATTTCTACTTCATTCTTGGGGATATAAATTTGGACATATTATCAAATAATAGCAACATGGTTAATATCAAGGACGAATACATAAATCTTTTATCTGAATATAACTTTAAGTCATTAAACATAAATAACTACATACACGAAAGAAGTAATGAATCAACGGCCCTCCTGCCTAGATCACATCTGATGGTGCAATTCGGATAATGTATCGGATCTTACGTCTATTGTCATTAAATCTGATATTACTGATCATTATGTGTCTTTTAATGCGTTCAAATCAGTAGTCGCCTTAATATCGAACTATTGAAACAAAAATTGTCCAATGAAACGATATAATTTTTTAATTTACCATATTATATTGTTATAATGTTTAAGGTATTAATTAGCTGGATATGTACCCATAGTATGTACTTCTTTATAGTTTACTTCCCTCCTTAACACAAGTTTTACTTTCTAGGGAGGGTAAAAAAGAATTAAATATAAGTGAATTAAGTATATTGATAATTATGTAATTTATAAGATAAAAAAACTGTTATATTATTTTTGTAAGTATTATAATTAATAAAAAAAAAAATTATTCACCTCAATTAAGATTCGTAAGACTTCGTATTTGGGAGGTGAAAAATACAAGGTTCTACAGTTCGTCATAAAGGAGAAAATAGAGTCGGAAGAAAACAACTTTCCTGGCTCCGAAACATTCTTCAGTGAACCGGACTGAGAACTGTAGGAGATTTATTCAGGGCAGCTGAAGATAGGGAGGCTTTCTCTCAAGTGGTCGTCGAGATCGGGGGACCCCATAAGACACCGGAAGAAGACGAGAAATAAGCAATCAAGAGAAAGTAAAGCAATTCGGTTATATATTAGTAAGCATTTACTGGAATGGATTAATCCAGACTACATATGCCATAAAGACACCTGGGTTCAAACAATTGAAAGCCAGGCCACTAGGCCTAGGTACGTAAAAATAGAATCTTGAAGAAAATGCATCGCTATTGATACAGTAACTTGTTTTTTTTTTTTTAATTCGAAACGGGATGTCATCATTTCACAGTGTTCCTAACGCACGGATAGGGCATCAACTTAATGATGGACCGTACATATGTATGTATTCAGTTCACACAGTTGGTATATGTGTGTCAATTGCATTGAACAGATAGCGTGGAGATAAATTAGTTCAAAAGGATTTCAAGGTTTACCTAGTGGACGTGGAGACATATTCTTCAGTGAAATCCTCCGTGTAATCCGTGCTTGGGCCGTAATACGTTGAAGTTCCATCTGTGGTAGATGTCACATTGTCCTCGCTGATAGTGGTAATGGATATAAATGTGGTGTCTGTTGCTGAAGCGACGCTGGTAGCATCTTCTTTATCGTCATCACCATCAATCTCCGTGTTAATGAAATTCGTCGTTATTGACGGAACGGTAGTACTCGGTTCTTGCAACAAGCATTGTTCCTCGCATTTACCGAGTACCAACTCGACCGTCTCTTCCTCGGGACATTCTCTACTGGGACAAGGACTCCACCATATCTGCACGCAACAAACGATAATTTAGAATGTTTTTATTGTGGAAACTTAGAGGATTAACCTAAAGAGCATCGGTTCTATTCATATCACCCATCGTGACAACTCCAATGAATCTTTATCAATTGTAACTAATCTCCATATGTAATTCACTGTATGACATCTACACTATTAGTTAATTTGCCCAGTGGACGGATGTTAGCAATTTGCTAAAGCTCTTCAAGGAGCTGTACACTTAAACTAAAATGAGCATTGTTGGTTTGTTTTTCTTAGAATATAAAATAAATAATGATAAGAAATCTTATGCTTGGAATACCTCTACGTCACCGGACACTGGGTGCTTCATAACATAGGCCGAAGGCATGACTCCTGGTGTTTCTTGGTGTGGAATCAATAATAGCGAATGGTGACATACTGCGTTCAAGATCAGGGTTACGATAACCACTGGTTTGTACTGTCCAAACTTATCTACGAGAAATCCTGAAATATTCACATAGAAGCACTTGAAACATTTTCCTTTTTCTTCCACCATACAAAACTACACTTTTTATTATGATTTGATTTTCATTACCTGTAATTGGTGGACTTAAAAATGTTGTGAAGGGTAACGCTAAATAGACGAAAGATATTTCAGGCACCGTGAGCCCTATACTTTGCATATGGATGGTCAGGTAAGGCAGCAAAGAAGCTGTTGCGCCGTACATCACAAACAATGTAACTTTCAGCATAACCAGATTTGGATTGATACCTAGCGATCTAAGGAAACTGTGTTCCTCGGAATCGTCCATTTTTGTGGAGGAATCATCCGAATCCTTCTTCTTACTATCTTCATCCATTTTTAGACCAAATATTACTCGCACTAATCACAACATTAAAAACATCTACGAATTTGAGAACATCGTGCTTACTTGATTGAACACTATTCGGTATTACTTTCACAATGTGCGCGGGATATCATTTTGATAAAATTTTCGTTTTTTGTTTTCGTTTTAATATTGTTTCGATGATATTTTTTTTTCAAACTTTTAAAACACAAACTAAAACGAAGTAATTAAATCACGACTCAGTGATATAATAATTTTGTATGCACATGTTTGTAAAATGATCACATCTTGTTTGCATGCAATTTTATTGGGAATGTGATCGAGACGGCGACACCAACACGGATCGATGGTTTGCTCCTTGAAGGATCACGATTGAGATCACGCAGACACACGTGCCGTTGGCTCGACTAGATCCACATTGAAAACGAATCTACTGAAATGTTTTAGTCTCCTCTTTAATTCAAGAATGAAAACGTATTACATAGGTACCACTTCACATTATTTCGCATCCAGCCATTACGTGTACGTGTACCTATACGTAGGCAGCATGACCTAGCTATTCAGATTCAGGACCTCTTTATTTAGGTACGTATACTAACAATATTTTTTTTTATTTATGCAAGTGATACATCTAAAAGTGCTGGATGTAGAACTTGCATAAATAAAAAATATCATACAGCTAGTAGCACTTTACAAGACTCACTCAATCGTGAGTCTCTAAATTCTTTCTGGAAACTGGGTGTCTAAAAATTTTAACATCAAAGAGAAGTGAAGACGACGGAGGAATGTCAACGTCGATACTTGTGGACTCATAAACAACCCTACAAAATGCCATCAGGTAGCCATATAGCACGCCATGTTTGGCTTAGCCTCAGTCGAATCTAAACCGTGCACGGAAGGTTTCTCTGCCACAGATGGGCCAAATTAAACAATCCCAAGAGCCTCGGTGGGGCGCGGTGGTCTATTAAGCATAATATCGATTACCGGTTCACTAAATTCAACATTTGTGATATTTCACCTTTTATAGACACAGAGTCTCTGACTCTGGCTTCTTCAATAGCAAACGACATAGATACATACAAACATACCTCCAATAGAGCTGGCATTTTACCATTACACCTGGGTACTCACTACTCATCTCATCTCATCTTATGATGAAAACATAATTCGACAGAATAATTTTGGAAGGTTCTTTTTAAACACTCTGTACTTATATGTTTTAAATTGGTATTTTAACTCATGCAGGACTTTTTATATACCTGGGTGTTCTTAATCAAATATCAGATCTTTGTTTGGAAGAGAGTTTACAATATTATTTTTTTCTTCAAAAACTCACGTAGCATCACGTACTTAATTATTTTATTTCTAGCAACGCCACTGGTCATTCACACTTACCTTTACAAAACATTATATAGGTATGTATATACCGAACATAATGGTTTGCTATTATTTCGCAAAGGCTCTGGAAGAAAAATGACACCGGCTAATATTTTTCTTTATTCTTCTTCCATTTTTCTGGCTTTCACCAATAAAGGAGTGTCCCAGTCATTTTTTTTATTACCATTATGTACCGCAATGCTCTATGACGTTATTTAACAAAAAAAAATTAATTATCTTAAAAATAGAAGTCATTTTCAGAAAAAAAGTCTTTCTAATTCGATGGTTCGATCCCAGGTGCCGACCATCTTCCTTTTTCACGACACAAGTTTTAAGTAGCTTACTGTGAAAGAGTCAAAGAGTGTATTTTTTTGTGTTTTAGATTCACTATAAAAAAAAGATTGTTATTGAAGGTTCCGCTAAGCGTTGCTACATATTATATCTTCCAACTTTTCGGTAGATCTACCGATTTTGCCCCTTTTCTATACTTTTCTACCATATTATTTCTATTCTACCTATTTTGGAAGTTATCCATATATGAATAGGTAGGTATCGGATTTTACATAACTAATAGTAACAAATTAGACCAAATTGTCCGAATGATCGTTTTTTACTCCTAAATTTGGCACTACATCCTAGTTTATCCAATTTCTACCACTTTTGGCAGTTTTATCTTACTTGCTTTTTTTAATTTGGGTTGGGAATACTGATTACGCAATGTTGTGTGAATGTGAATGATGAGAACTTGGAACAAGTGGATGAGTATGTTTATTTAGGTAGTCTGTTTAGCAGAGATGGAAGGTGTGAAAAGGAGATTGAAAGAAGGAAACTGGCTGGTAGAAGGGTTGGCGGTGCACTAAGACCTCTAATGATAAATAAGAACATATCTCTTAAATCCAAACAGCTGAGGCACAATGCAATCCTGATACCATCCATGATGTATGGGAGTGAAACATGGACATGGACGAAAAATCTGGAAGTTGGAATGAATGCTGTGGAAATGAGATCACTCCGTAGGATATGCGGAAAGAGACTGATTGATAAGGTGAGGAATGAGAATATTAGAAAGGAATGTGGAGTGGATGTTAGCGTAGTAACTAGAATGAAAGTGAATAAATTAAGGTGGTTTGGGCATGTAGACAGAATGAACGAGGAAAGAATGACAAAAAGGATATATAAATCTGAAAGAATGGGTGCACGCAGACGAGGTCGACCTCAAATGACATGGTCCGATCATATCGGTTCAGTCTTAGAGGAGGGCCAAGTCAGGAGGAAAAGGAATAGAAGAGCAGTATGCGGAATGTTATGCGTTTGGAAGAAGCGAAAGAGGTGTGTTTGGATAGGAAAGAATGGAAATCCGTACTCTCTGCCTAACCCCTTCGGGAAACGGCGTGATGGGTAAAAAAAAAGAATACCTACTGATTCCGCTTAAAACATTCACGAAACGGGAATAATCTTTGAAATGCCCCGCTATCATAGACTTACTTAATTATCAAGATATGACCTGAACCCCTATTCTGTAGCAAGTGTAGGGTAGTCACTTGAAAAAAAGTGACTATTAGGCGATACATTTTGTATGAAAAACGTCTATACGTATCGAATGCGAGAATCGCATATAGACGTTTTTCATACAAAATGTATCGCATAATAGTCACTTGTTTTCAAGTGACTACCCTACACTTGCTACAGAATAGGGGTCCTGTTCAATTATAATACACTAGCTTCAGTGGCGAGGGAGGGGGGCGGAGGGGCGGACCGCCCCGGGCGCCTTTATTTGGGAGGGCGGCAAAATTTGCTCGCGCTATAATTATAAACACGACTAGATTAAGAAATTCTGAATTTTTAGTTTAATAAAAAAAAATACATTTCATCTCGGGTGAAAGTCTTCAAAAAATGACATCTCCATATGTTAAGTCTGCAGGCAAAGACATTTGTGGGCCAGAAGTTGGCTATGTCCCACTGCGCGAAAATTGAATTTATAAACTAAGATTTAGTTTTACTATTTTATTTTGAAATATTTTTTTTTAATTCGGTCTGTTTTTTTTTCAATTTATATAGTGGGGGGGGGGGGGGGGGGGGGCGCCAAGTGCTTGGTTTCGCCGGGCGGCGAAAACCCACGGTACGCCACTGACTAGCTTATACCCGCCTTGCTTTACGTTTTTGATTCCGATTGTCAGGCTTGATCGGTAGGTAATTAAACAGGTTCTAGTCTAGCTTCCCATTGCTTTGTAGACCTCTATAACTGACATAAGCACAGAAAAAGAAGAATGACACTTTTAATGTTTATTAAAATTTTGTATGAAGATCCTAAAAAATAGGGTTTTTTAAATAGCTCTAAATATATTAAAGTTAATGCAGCAAATTGTATTAAAGAACCTTCTCCGGCATTTTGCACGGCTTTGTGCAGATTCATATCTGACGTAGCATTTGTATTTTGAGCGTGATGCTATGACATACGGTAAAAAGCAAATAAAAAAACATTTCTGAATTATTATGTAGATTTACCACGCAACTTTTTTAATTTTTTCTTTCATAAGAACCTTCTACTGATAAAAGCCAACACGACAAAAAAAGAAATAGTGAAATCGGTTCAGCCGTTTAGGCGTGATGCTCTAACATACGATAGAGCAACGATAAAAGGCAAATTAAAAAACATTTCTAAATTATTATATAGAAGAAGAAGATGAACGCAAGGGCGGATCCAGCTTTGGCGCCAGGGGGGTCACATAGTATTGGTCAAGTCACAAGAAGTTATAATTTAATTTTGATAATAATAGATAAAAGTAAAAAGTAGGTATTTTATTAACAAATGTAACCATACCTACTGTACTTTTTTTTTTTTATAATTAATTAGGCATTCCACCCATAGAGGGTGATTTGTGCCACTATCGATTCATTTTAATATTAATAAGTGTTTATAAATTAACAAAATAAATGGGAATAACTAAAATGTAGACAATTTCAAATCGGTAAAGAGAAATTATATTATGTAAACGGTAAACTTAAAAGACAAAAATATATAAAAAAAAACACTTACTTACGAATCCAATCGCATATTCTGGTAATGGACACGGCCTCGTCCCATAAGCAAGTGCAGTAGCATAGTCTCTGCCGAATTCATCACAAGGAGTAAACCTTCCATCTTCAAAAAACATTATGTTTAACAATTTTAGTGGTTCACCTAGGGCCTAGGCACAGCCGAGGGGGGTCCCGGGGTCATGACCCCCCCCTGGATCCGCCCTTGCTTGAACGGCATCTGTTTTAGCCAAAATATTATATTTATTCGCAAATATATTACTAGTATGTCAATAGATGAAATATTGCAAAATTATGTAATAGGACGTGATAGGAGTGCAACAGATGTAGTGGTGCAAACTTATGTCAATAAATGTAACAGTGCGATATTATGTCAATATATATAATAGCGTGGTATTATGTCAAATGGTGTAATAGTGCAATATTATGTCAAATGATGTAATAATAATAACAGCGTGGTAATGTGTCAAATGATGTATAGTGCGATATTATGTCAAATGATGTAATAGTGCGATATTATGTGAAAAGATGTAATAATGCAATATTATGTCAAAAGATGTAATAGTACAATATTATGTAAATATTATGTGAAAAGATGTAATAATGCAATATTATGTAAAAAATGTAATAGTGCAATATTATGTAAATAGATATAACAGCGTGGTATTATGTGAAATGGTGTATAGTGCGTTATTATGTCAAAAGATGTAATAGTGCGATATTAGGTCAATAGATATAATAGTGCGATATTATGTCAAATGATGTGATAGTGCGATATTATGTGAAAAGATGTAATAATGCAATATTATGTCAAAAGATATAATAGTGCGATATTAGGTCAATAGATATAATAGTGCGATATTATGTCAAAAGATGTAATAGTGCAATGTTATGTAAATAGATATAAAAGTGCAATATTATGTCAATAGATATAACAGCGTGGTATTACATATGTCAAATGATGTAATAGTGCAATATTACGTCAATATATATAATAGTGCGATATTAGGTCAATAGATATAATAGTGCGATATTATGTTAAATGATGTGATAATGCAATATTATGCCAAAAGATGTAATAGTGCAATATTATGTCAACAGCGTGGTATTACATATGTCAAATGATGTAATAGTGCGATATTATGTCAAAAGATGTAATAATGTAATATTATTATGTCAAAAGATGTAAGAGTGCAATATTATGTAAAGAGATATAATAGTGCAATATTATGTCAATAGATATAACAGCGTGGTATTACATATGTCAAATGATGTAATAGTGCAATATTACGTCAATAGATATAATAGTGCGATATTATGTGCAAAGAAAAGATGTAATAATGCAATATTATGTCAAAAGATGTAATTGTGCAATATTATGTAAATAGGTATAACAGCGTGGTATTATGTCAAATGATGTCATAATGCAATATTGTGTCAACAGATATAATAGTGCAATATTATGTCAATAGATGTAACATCGTGGTATTGGTATTACACATGTCAAATGATGTAATAGTGCGATATTATGTCAAAAGATGTAATAGTGCAATATTACGTCAATAGATATAGTAGTGTGATATTAGGTCAATAGATATAATAGTGCGATATTATGTGCAAAGATGTAATAATGCAATATTATGTCAAAAGATGTAATAGTGCAATATTATGTAAATAGATATAACAGCGTGGTATTATGTGAAATGATGTATAGTGCGTTATTATGTCAAAATATGTAATAGTGCAATATTGTGTCAACATATATAATAGTGCAATATTATGTCAAGAGATATAACAGCGTGATATTTATGTGAAATGATGTATAGTCCGTTATTATGTCAAAAGATGTAATAGTGAAATATTATGTCAATAGATATAACGGCGTGGTATTATGTCAAATGATGTAATAGTGCGATAGATATAACAGCGTGGTATTGTGTCAATGATGTATAGTGCGATATTATGTCAAAATGATGTAATAGTGCGATATTATGTCAAAAGATATTATAATGCAATATTATGTCAAAAGATGTAATAGTGCAATATTATGTAAATAGATATGACAGCGTAGTATTATGTCAATAGATATAACATTGTGGTATTATATCAAATGATGTATAGTGCGATATTATGTCAAATGATGTAATAATGCAATATTATGTCATAAGATGTAATAGTGCAATATTATGTAAATAGATATGACAGCGTAGTATTATTCAAATGATGTAATAGTGCGAAATTATGTCAATAGATATAACAGTGCGGTATTATGTCAAATGATGTAATAGTGCGATATTATGTCAAAAGATATAATAATGCAATATTATGTCAAATGATGTAATAGTGCCATAGATATAACAGTGTGGTATTGTGTCAAATGATGTATAGTGCGATATTATGTCAAAAGATATAATAATGGAATATTATGTCAAATGATGTAATAGTGCGATAGATATAACAGCGTGGTATTGTGTCAAATGATGTATAGTGCGATATTATGTCAAATAAGTCAAAAGATGTAATCAAATAATGCACACTTGTGTCAATAGCTTTGCACATACGATACTCCACAAAGATTTTCTACTGGTGTACTACTCACAGCAATATAATTAACAATTCTGTCATGGTGACCAATGCTATTTTTTTAAAAACTCCTGTAGACGACCACACCGAGAGTACCTATCAGAAATTATATAGGGAACTGTGCCATTTGTCCTACGATAAACTCGAATGGATATTGAAGAATTAAGAAAGTGATGGACAAAACATCACTACGTCATACCAATTTTAGGATTGTGACTGTTAAGAGAAAGGCAAAAATTTAAATTCAAATAATTTATTTCATGTATGTTTTAAAACAGTTGAAACACTAATGGTCTCTTTTCCTAGGAATACAGTACTGCTATAAACAGCGGTGAATGTTTCAGTGTAGAACATTGTCTATTTGTGGTTAATACTGTTACCATAATAACAAAAAACATTGTTGCAATTATCAAAAACAGTCGTCGACGACGACTCGTCGTGTCAGACCATTATTTTGCCCACAAATTTTCGGAAACGTTTTGTCTTCAAAATCAACTTGGCAAAATATTATTGTTGATGTCTGCTCCCTATCATCTCAGCTGATATCAGCACCTCAAAGATCAGACTCGTACAATCTTCTGACTGTTTTTGAGAGCCTGCCGTGTTTTCTGTTGCCTTCGGGATGGTATTTGAGGCTTGGGCGCGTTGTATCTTCTGTAAGTTTCTCAATATGTGGCTCAAACAGGTCAGTTTATTTATTTATTCATTCTTTACTGTATATTGAAAGTATAATTAACAACACACAAAAGACATCACAGAATCAATACCTAATCAAACGAATCATACAGAGGGTGAGACCACAACGAAGTTGCAGTCTCTAACAAACAACTAACCCAAGCTTAAGAAACTTTATAATGAAAAATATTGCTACAGAAAATTTCCCAAATTTTTTTTATAATGAATTCTGTACTTATAAACATAAAGAAAAAAAAATATTGGTCCTTTGAAATTTTCTTAAACAAATCTTTGTTATCCATTAATAATTTGATAATTATTGTTTCAAAGATTACATAAAATAAAATCATCAGAAAAAAAATGAAATATAACTACAAGAAAATTATCTAATCATTTTAAAATAATTTTTAACTTCTAACTTATTCGTTGTTATGTATGTAGCTCATTGATTCATTCACAGTGGAGCACTCTATCCAACCTATATCTTGTAGTATTCACCAGAAAAAATACATAAAGTTTCTATAATAGCAAATAAAATCTATTAAAGTGAAATTATCTTTATTTTTTAAAATAGCAAATCCCATAATTGGCTAGTATAAATATAACGGGGTGTTTATTGGATTCCTTGTAGCTGGATGAAGCGAATTTGTCTGTGTATTATTCATATAAAAAAAATTATATCAATTGTAATGATTAAAAAAAAAAGCTAATTATATATTGTTTATGTATTTTAAACTTTCCAGTTACATAAATTTTCTATTTAAAATAATTAGATTATTTTTTTATGAAATAATCTAATCAGTTATTTTAGTGTGCAGTAATGAAACTGTATTTTTGTGTTTTATGATTAAGATGGTTTACAGGAATTTAAAATAAAATTAACATTATTAGTTGTTAAATTATTTTATTATGAAATTCTGAATGATTAAATGCTCAAGTAAAAAATATAATATTCAAAAGTTTTAAATTGAAAGGAAACAATATTATTCTAGATCCAATTTACCAATAAAAAAAGCCGATAGCGCCATCTAACGAAATGTTTCAGAAGATTTTTAAAAGTACTGGCCGCATAAATTGAAATGGATGGCTTAGTAAATTGTCACCGATAGAACATTGCGCAGAAATGGCCGCCATGTTGACCATTTCTGAAAGATGTTCTTGACTGTGTGTGTTTACGAACGTTTTTAAGGTATTCTTAGTGAAATAATTTCAGTTTAGTGGTAATCAATGAACGATGGATATGTCTAGATCGCGAGTGTAATACAGTGTCGCCGGATAAATTAATTTACGTCTACTTTCTGCGAAATTTTCGTATGTAGTTTCATTTAATTTAGACAGCTCAACATGGCTGACAATCTAAGTCAAAAATCACATAAAACTAGTGAAAAAAACAAATATAACAACTCAATTCATCGTACGACGAGTGAATCTCTTCGTCTGAACGATACGGAGAAAGGGAACAGTCACCCAACGAGCTTACAGAGCGCGACACACAACAGTAGGAAGATATCGTCGTTTCAGATAACTAGTGTGACAGTGGGCTCGCGTGTCAGTACGGACGCAGGAGAAGACTCGGCGGACGATCTGGACGAATCTCATACAGATGACATCTCAAGAATTACAGACCTAGAGAACGAGACCCCCAGCTTCTCCGAGGATACGTTTTCCAAAGATGACGTGTTTTATAACGCTTCTAGTGCTTCATTAGGATGTGCCCCGGTCATCCCGACAAGCTCCCAGTACGGGCTGGCTATCGTTGGACAGGACCCCAATAATGCACACCCCGGGGGAGTGGCCGCTCTTAACAATACGGACGGAGGGGAGATGCATGTGAGTGTGACCAACTCTGCCACTGGCAGCATATACAACATCATCGGCAATTCTAAGCCCGCCGAAGGCATGAAGGAGATCCAGGAGCAGGTGAGGAACGAGAGGTTTAAGGTTGTGAAAATAGAAAGTACTGAGCCTTTCCGGAGAGGGCGATGGATGTGTATGGATTATTTGGACCACACCACCACTCAGCCTAGTGCTCCTCTTATAGTGAATAATGTGGACAATCAAAATGACACTTCGACTATGGTGAATGTGCCCGACAGTGGTGTTGTGCTAAATGATTCCCAACACGATGACGGCTCGGGGACATTAGTGGACTCTATCAAACCCGGTAAAGATCTACAGTTGCCCAATTCTCATCAGCAACATGATCCTCATAGTTTTTCTGTTGCTTCTCCCGGTCAATCGCTGACTCAACCAATTAATATGAAACAAACCCCTCCCCAACCTGTGTCTGTGCCCGCTTCCCAGACTGCACCAGTGGCTGTTCAATCTCCTCCTTTAGAAATTCCTCAACAACTTGCCCAAAATCAAGCCATTCAGTCGGGTCAGCAACCTCAGGCCCAAAGTATGTCCCATATTCCTCACCCTGCCCCGCCAACTCACCCCGCTCCTTCTCAACAACCTGCTCAGCCAGTTCAACAGATGACGCAAAGTTTTCCTGCACATCAACTGCAACAAGTTATTGCACAATCGCAAGGAATACCCCAAATGCAACAAATGCAGATGCATCAGCAAATGCCTCCTCAACAGATACAACAAATTCAAAATCAACAAGCGCAAATGCAACAAATGCAGGGACAACACATGGGACATAATGCTCAACAAATGCCCAATATGCCGATGCAACAAATGCCTCAAATGCAACCCATGCAAAACCAAGCGCAGATTCAACAAATGAGTGGTCAGCAGCCTGCAATGCAGCAATTGCAAATGCAACAGATGGGTAACCAGCAAGTTAGTAACCAGGGGATGCATCAGGTGCACACTCAGCAACCACAGATGCAAGCCATGCCTCAGCAAGTCCATCAAATACAGAGTCAACAAACCTTACCAAATCAACAAAATCAAATGCAACACATGTCCAACCAGTCTCAAATGCACCCCATGCAAACTCAACAAACCCATCAAATGCAAAACCATATGCAGCAAATGCAGCAGATTCCACAAATGAGTAATCAAAGCCAGGGAATGTCTCCCATGCCCATTCACCAGATGACACCTCAGCAGGGTCAAGTGAACAGTCAGAGTGGGCAGGTTCAACAGCAACACAGCATGCATCCCCAACACGCCATGCAGCATGGGGGGGTGCAGTATCCTCAGGGACCCAACCCTTCTGGCATGATCCAGCAGCAAATATCTGCACAGCCACAGCACATCCAACAGCAGGTCTCCTCGCAGCACACAGTACCACAGTATTATCAACAGCAAGCACAGTTACCTCAAGGGCAGAGCTTGTCTCAAGAGGTGATGGCCAATATAGTTAATTCTCAGCAAGGTGCTAATTTACCTAGTAATATTCAAAATATCAGCTCTCAGCCCCAGGGAGCTACTCTGCCAAACAACTTACAAGGGATGAATACTCAACAGAGTGCAGGGATGCATTCTATCAACCAGCAACCCCAAAATATATCTCAGAATATGCAGATGATGGCCCAGACCAGCCAGAACATCCCCATGGCAATAGATAATAATCAAGGGAACATGCAAATGCCTGTGTCCGATCCCATGTACATGCAGCCCTCAGGGGTCAATCAACAAATGCCCATTAACCAGCACATAGGGGCCCCACAGAATATCATCAACCAACAAGTTGGGGCGTCCAACACTCAGGGGCAACTCCCCATGGGCCATGTTATGTCTTCACAACAGGGCATGTCCGTTGGTGGGCAGGGCATGAACCAAAATAACATGTCCGGGATACAGCAAGGACAGACAATCAATCAACAGATCCCGCAGGTATCCATGTCTAATGTTCCACAACAGCAGGCTACTCAGCCTATAATGCAGAACATGGTTCCTCCCTCCCAACAGAATGTTGTGCAGAATATTCCTTTGTCAATGCAACAGAATCATCCCGGGTCAATGCAACCCGCTGTGCACTCTGTGCCCACCAGTGTCGTCCAATCTCAGAGCACCATGCACGCACAGGTGGGCATGGGCATGGGTGGGTATAACTCTCAATCAAACATTGGTTCCATACCACAGAATGTTTCTGCATCAATGTCACAGGCCACTATGACAGCTCCGGTTGGAATGCAAAATGCAGTCAATAACCCCATGGACATACACATAAGTCAACAAAACATTTGCAGTGCGACCACTGCAACCCAGCCTATTATCTCTAATACCAGTTCTCCGGTAGTGTCGTTATTAGTGAACTCTTCTATGAGCTATCCTCCGGGCACAGGCCCGGCTCCTAGTGCAGGTGAAAGTTTTGGCAGTCCCGTTAGTGGAGTAGTGTCACATCCAGTGAACAGTGTAGTGAATACAATAAGTGCTGCAGCGGGGGGCGAAGGGGGGAACCCTGAGAGCGGAGGAGGTACTCCGGCCTCGGATGGGGCCCAGCAGCAGATAGACGGAGCGGAATCTAAAGAGGAAACACCCAACAACGAGGATAGTGAAAGGTAAGATTTTCATTTATTTACAACACATTCACAATGCCAGTTTTCTTGGATCAATTGTGACTTGGAACAATACAAACGTTTGCATGACATTCCCTGTAAAGTGTAAACCATGCACATGAAGATCATTTGGAATGCTCATAAAGCACAAGTCCATTCATAATATACAACATTCACAATTTCTGTGAAGTGTTGGTGCGTTATCAGAACACTATAATGGATAAGTTCTTGTATGTGTGTATGTATTGTAATTCATTCATTCTATAAATTTAATAATAAAGAGGTGCATTTATTAAAATTCTTGAAACACATAATAGTTAAGTGCAGTTTTTTCATTGCTCGGTTTCAAGTGAAACTTAATTAATCATTTGAGGTGTTATAATATAATATATTCTCATTCCACAAGTAATTGCACCATTTTTGTTTACACTTGCATTTTATTTATGTAAAGTTACAGAATGCACTTTTTAATAATAAAAAAATATAATGCATTCCAAAAAATCTCCATATTTTCCTGTTGTAACTTTTGTAGGCAGTCTCTCTGTATAGATAAAATGACAGATCTTTTTCTATGAAATTTATGTGTCAAAAGTGTTCAAAGTAATAATGTCGCTTTCAAAACAATCACGCGCTCATAAATAATTAATGTGAAATGATTTTATTTTCTATTCGTAATCTTTTAGTTTTTAAAAAAACCTTTTACAGTTTATTTCTGACTGCCATGATTCAATGCATATAAACCTAAAATATTTATATTATTATTTATCTATGTTTTAATTTAAAATTTCTTAGGTATATAATACATACCGATCTCTTTCTCGGTTGTTATTAGATGTGTTGTGCCAGGATCGTTAGTAAATATAATATTTCAGGGATTTCCTCTTGCTGACTGACACAGCAACTGAATACATTTTAAATATTGACCTTAACTTTTGACAATCAGATATCTGTGCTATTATTAATGTTTTATGTCTAGATTATAAGATGTGTTGTAAAAGAGAAGCCATACGATAAATAAATAAATACATACCGATGTCGTATTTCAACCGAGATGTTCGTAAATGTTTCAAATAAACTTAATTCATTCTTGTTTCGAAGAATTTTGTTATATTTCGGTTAGTAAATATTCATTATGTCATCATTCATCGAGTTTCTTTGGAGAAAAACTTGTCTCTCGCGAAACGCAATGTTTTCGCTTGAAATATTTCAAAGCTTTTTCTGATTATTGTATTTGAAAAACGTTGCAAAGTTCTTGGAATTGTGGAGTGGATTTGGCTACCATAAATCATTTTTTAACTATTAAGCTTTGGCCCTGAAAGGGTAGGCAGAGAAAATGGACATTCTCATGCAGCTTCTCCCGTCTCTTTTACTTGGCCGACCTCTCCTTTTAGCATTATTATTTTTGTAGCTTTCCAACATAGGTATTTCAAATTGTAAATTATCGTCTCTGTTACAACAATTAGGTACCTACTTCAGGACTACAATCTTTTCTTCTAATATGGTCATGTTTTCATATCTCCCACAGATTCTACTACCAAAGCATTCACCTATTAGGTTCATTTTAATGCATATTGTACAAAAATTACACAGAATTCGTTTCCTAACGAAATTGGGTTGTTATTACAAAATAAATTTCGTAGTAATAAACAAACTAATACATTTTTTGATGATTTCATTTTAATATTACAAATTTTTTCTCGGTCATCGTTTACCTAAATACCAGGATTTGTCATCACAAATTGTACCGCGACGCTGTTCTCATTTTTTTCATGATTGCTATTTCAGCATATCGAATCTTGTCCATGAATCATTTTCTATTTGAATTTCTTTTTAATTTTTAATGCTAAGGTCAGGTTTTTTTTGTGTCTTTCTTCTACAAACGAAGTCTAAAACGGGGAACCACAATAATGATTGTTACTTATAAGGAAATGTTCTGTCGAAGGCTTTTCTGCACCTTCTTAATTTTACCAAATAAATCGTGCTCTTGTAGTAGTGTGTTTGTTGCGTAGAAATTTTTGAATTTGTCTAGTTTGAAATTTAGAACAACTTTTAGAATTGCTCAGAATATGATGAAAATGGATTTTCAGAAGACTTACTTTTTTAAGGCATCTTTAATAATAAATGAATTAATGTTCAGAACAACATGACAGTTGTTGAGCTGAGCTGAGATTTGGATTCAAGCTTTTTTGATGTTAAGTAAAATTTTCAATACTTTACAGAAAGTTTATAAATATTTTCGTTATAACGAGGTCATTTTATTAATCGAATAGTAGCTAATGTCACCTTTAAAGCTTCCACTAGAGTGAATGGAGAGGCAACAGAATCCCTCCATCAGCGATCGTATTGGCCGTCTGTCAATAGCTCGAAGTATGTTTATTATAATTTATTAGTAGGTTATTATAATTTATTAGTATTTTAATCAAATTATAAATGTGTGTACACACCTAGACACGCTGCTCATTAATTAATTTCACAAATTCCCCGTGTCAAGTGAGCATAAAACATTCGTGTCTGTTCATGTGAAATATGCATCTGTCTGCTGTCGATACATTTACACTCGTTTTCCCCGTTTATTCCTATTTTACAGCACCGTTTCACTTTTTTTTTGTCGGCTGTGACCGAACAGGAACCGAATGTAACCGAAAATGATATGTTAAATAGGCCTTACGCTGACGTGACGATAAATCCACCATTAGGTAGGTAATTAGGTTTCAAATTTAAATATAATTTCGCATAAAGATTACAATGCAAATAATAAAAACAACAAAGTTGTAACTGAATACATTTATGACAAAAAGATTCTCAGAGGGCCAAAAATTTCTAGTATAAAGGGAATAGATTTTTTTTCAATTTACAACTAACCAGTATCTAATACTTGGCTTTTAATCTTTTTAAGAAAATCTTAGAACATTTTTACGTCTTCTAGCCATTATTATTTCACACATTATGCGGTTCAATTCGGTCTGAATGTAAGCAGAAAAACCGTGTCACAATAATTATTGTCAGCAGCGACCGAATATTATGCCGTTTCGAACCGAGTGTGTGAAATAGGCCTATAATAACCAATACGCTGCCTACTTCATTGTGCGATTTTGTTTTGTGTTTGCTCGCGCGATTCTGAGGAATTTTTATTAAAAATTGACAGTGACCATTATTTATTTTGTAATTGATGTGCGATCATAAAATGTACGGTTGAGCGCCGTTGAAAAGTGAACGCACATTATTATGTACAATCATGGTCCCTTGTTCGCATTGGAGATTACGTTGTTTTTACTATCTAAGATATTTTTGTCAAATTTTGTCAACATAATATGTTAATATTATTAAATCTAAATTATTTATCGCTTACATATTATTAAATAGGTACAATTTATCTGTATTTCAAATTACCCTATCGGAAATTTATTTTGGAATCTCACTATTATGTTTGATGCATGTAGGTTGCCCATTCTCCTGTATGGGTGTTTGTCCTGGGACCTGACCAAAGCCCAGGCACAAAAAGTCTCAGTTTTCGAAATGAAGTTATTCAGGATAATTCTGGGCCTAAGATGGTACCACCGCATCACGAACGACGCTATACGCCGGCGCACCCAACGTGAGCCCATCGCTTCTACCATTGTGGGAAGGAGATGGACTTAGCTGGGACATGTGTTAAGGATGCCGAATAACAGTTGGCCGAAGAGAGCGCTGTTCTTCCTCCCATCAGGGTCCCGAAGACGAGGAAGACCCTCTCATACTGTGTTCCGCTCCTTCGAAGCAGAGCTGAGGTCGAGATCTTTAGGTCAGCTAGTTAATGTTTAATTGCGCAAGATTGTGTATTAAACGGGGATATATTTCATATTTGTTTCAAAGAGACGTTCCTGATAAACAGAAAATTACTCAAAAGGCGCACTAAACTATTTAATCAAAGTTCATTCTACAAAAAAACGTTAATCATTTGGCAAAACAAATTCGGTGAAAGTGCCAAATCCCCCTTTAAGTACTAAATATTTGACTCGTTCTACACTTTTAAACCTGATAAACCTTGCTGTTTTGCGAATAGCAGGAACGCCAGTGTGCGATGCTGTCGGAATGTTGGCGCTTCTCAACGACTATCATTGTCTAAAATAGTCTAGTCTAGTGTCATAGGTAGATGGGTAACGGGGCTGGTACCAGTACTCTAGTATCTAACGTGATCACGGCTACCTGCCTGGTGGCCGAGCCTCCCTTTTCCACATCTACCCACTTCTGGACAGGTTTGCCTCTCCGCCAGATATTCGCGCTGCCGCCGCACGTTGGCGACCTTCCAAGGTCAAGAACTTTTGCTTGTACGCTCTATTCGCGTCAAGCTCTGTTTATTTATTTTTTTCCCGTCGCCTCGCGTACATAGACTCCTCGAGTACCGCATATACTTATTTATAACAACTAGAGACGCCGTTCTATGTCGCATATTTTTTGTTCGTCATATTATTCAGCCTGATTCGCTTCCTTTTCGGATTTGGCAAAGAGATACACTGCCCCACCAAACGGCTAACATAGATTTTCTTTATTTTTTTTTCATACGGTACCCGTGTCCTCATTGTTTGACATAAATGTTACTAGGGCAACTCATCTCCACTTCTGTATTATTTCTTCGTCTATTTTTCTAAAAATGATCCGACTTTTATCTCATTTATTTATTCCCATCGACTCTTCGTAACTTTGGGGTGTGTTTTTTGCTAGAAGAACCTCCAATTTCTTACCTACGCATTCCAAACTACAGTTTTCAATGGAAATCCTGTATTTGAAATCACTTACAGGTGACGCTGACTTTGTTTTTCTTCTATTAGATAATTCGAGGAGATACCGATTTTCAGCTGTTTTTTCATCTTTAGTCTTATGGCATACTCTCAGCTTCTTCTTAAGCTGCCAGTATGCCTAGACAAAGTGCATTTGTATACATTGACGAAATCTTCGTTTGTAGTCGAACGCCAATTTGAATTTGTCTAGACCGGCTGGTTACTCTCAATTCTATCGATGTGATCCTTATTGGGTCTTTTCCTGTCTCATCTCACGACTGCATATGTAGGTAATTTCTTTATGGTGATCTCTTCAATGTTTTTACCCAATCCAATGCCTTGAATAATCCGTGTCTACCGTATAATTCATCATCACCACCCTTCACTCATCCATTATGGATCATAGGGCTCCCTTCCCGGCTTTCACGATTCTGTGCCAGTCTCGCCATATTATTGTGTTTATACAACTGTCTTGATTAATAATAATATACAGTGTTACACAATACATAAGGTATAGATGTCTGTTTCTGCTGTGACATTTGCCTGCCGACTAAACTTCCATTCGCCTACGGTGTTAATGTGTCAGCCTTTATAATTGTGTAACTATGTATATTGTAACAAGGAAGAAGAGATTACAGTGTTAAGAACACATAATGTCTGTATCGTAACAGTTAACGAGGGCTTTCGCGCAGACGCCCGCCAGACGAATGGGTCGACCCGTACCTCTCCTACCATCGATGACATTCCCCGGCCTTACGACGCACCTACGTCGCCCTATGTGTGTGTTTAGTGCGTTCGGCCCAATTAAGTTAGGCCGACAAAGCGATGATATAGCTTCGTTTCCCCCTTTCATTGTTGACGCTCGCCTTGGGAGTTTTTTTCAGGCCCGTGTTTTATTAATGTCTAACATCGGCCATCTATCAAACATTTTGTATTGTTTGTCTAATAATGTTTCTGTACTCCATTACGTACGTTATAATGTTGTTATATAGACAGAGAGCAATGCGCTACAAACTGTTGCAGACAGACTTGACCCACTTTATATCCGACCCGCGAAGAATCAACAATGTTTTTTTCAAAAAAAATAAATGTAGGTAAGTACTAATAATACCATTAATAATATGGAACGATTCTATATAAATATTTGTTTTATGATTAAACTGTATTAATTCTTTGATAATAATTAATTAATCGTATTATGAATTGTTTTAACACAATACATTCAGCAGAATTATGAAATTTATTTCAATATTGTAAAAATGACCTGAAAAATAGTTCGTTGATTTAGCTGGATAACACTAGTTTAATGTTGTTTTCTATTTTGTGCCATCACACGTTATCTTACAAATGGAATAACCAGCGAAAAGTCCATACTCTCGGTCTTTTCTTCATATTTCTTTTAAAGATCTTCGTTGACCTGTGTTTTTAGAGTGATCTTTGTAAATCCCCCAGTTGCTACTTCTTCGATTAAGAATTCAACAGCTAGGACTTAAAACGCTAAAAACTGTACATATATAGCCTTAAATCAAATTGGCTGAGTTAAAACTAATCGGAACTTGTCTAGGTGAATCTATCAAAAGTTGTGTATAGGTGAGTTCATCAAAGGTTGTGTGAGTGAACTTATCTAAAAATTGTATAGGTGCCCCTATCAAGATCTATGTAGATGAAGATATTTAAAATTAAAGTCAACAAAAGTTATGTAGATGAACTCTTAAGTTGTGTACCTATGTGAGTTCATCCAGGTTGTGTGGGTGAAATTATCAAAATTGTATAGGTGAACCGATCAAAATCTATGTAGATGGATAGGATTAAAAATTGTATAAGTAAAGTCATCAAAAGTTGTGTAGGTGAACTTCTAAAAAAAATGTGGAGTCAAAACAATCGAAGGTTTTGTAAGTGAACTCAATAACAAAGATAGAAGGTAAAAAACACATATCTATCCACTCTCGCTCGCAGAAATATTTTTAGAATTTCGTTTTTTTTTTTAAATAAAGAGATAATAAAGTATACTTAATCTCTTGATATTTCGAGATTTGAGTACCTATGTGCAGAGCATTCGAGTAGAAACTATTGAAGGTCGGTATTTCGCGTAAAAAATGATGCATTAACAAAGCAGATGAACGCGTACAGCGTCTTGTTATTTTTAATCGTCCAAAATTCTCGTATTTTTCGTCGCACAAATCGATTGGTCCCGTCCCGTCTCTATTTACACATCCGAATTCCGATGTCGTCCGAACGTGTTTATCCGTTCAATCACACCCATCCTAATAATTATTACGTTTGTCGTGGCGCTCAGAATATAAGAGTCGCGTGTATGTTTCATCGCACGCAAATTTAAACATAAATGTTGTAAACCGAATCGTTTAAAATTTCATTCTGTAAAATGATGGTTTGAATTCGCATTTAAAGTCTTGTTTTACGTGCGCTCAAAATTACACGCGAGTCAAATTCCGCGTGCTACGACGGTATGTCACATTATTATTATGTGTTAAGTTTGTTTTTTTTTTTTCATTTTTTTTATTATTATATTTCGCCCGTCTATATTTATTTGTTTATTTAAGATGTTTGCATACGCTGATTAGCACCCGTTCGCGGTAATCTCTTTGGATGAATAAATAAAACTACATAGCATTACTAACAATTAATAATTATGTAAGTAGGTATATTGCGCGTTTTTACACACCACTCGAAATTCCTCAATCGATTATGGTGTGATAATGTTTTGAATTGATTGCATGCTAGCCCAGTGGTTCAGTCGACGCCTTTCGTACGTATAGCGTACTGGAAGTCGTGCATGGGCTCGAGCTCGAATCCAGGTGCCGATTATTTCCGCTTTCACGACACAAGACTTTGCTTAAAGTGAAACATTCCAATAGCGTATTTTTGTGTTCACTCTGAGTTAGCCTAGATTCATTTAAAAAAAAAATAAGATGGCTTTTTAATAAAAAATACGTAGGTACCTACCTAAATAAAATTTTCAAAACCTCATAGGTACCGACCTCGGTAGCCTAGTGGCAAAGGCTCCGACTTCAGATCAAGAGGTCCCGGGTTCGATTCCCGGTCGGGTCAGAAATTTTCAATGTGTTTTTTCACTTGAAATTTCTACTCGGGGTTGGAATCCTGTCTCAGATTGGACGGGACCGGTTGACTGGTAGACAATGCTTCAAGCATTAAGTTCCGCCGGCTATACTGACACCTATGTATAGAAGAGTGTTATTTATTTATTTATTTATTTATTTATTTATTTATTTTTATTTAGCCACATCGTGTTGAAAAATATAGATATATCAATTTCAATCAAGGTCTCGATTTCTCTCTCTCTAACTAAAGATTCTTTCCGAAAAAGAATCTTTAGTTATTCTTTTTCGGAAATCCTCTCTTCTATTCTAATTTAGTTACCAGCTTATCTTAATCGCAGTCTTTAAATTTGGTGGCTCTCTTGTTCTCAATAATTTCCAACTTTTACCTCTATATTTCATTAATTATTAAATATCTACTCGTTGCATACATGAGATTTTTCGACATGTTGAACATGTTGAGAATTTTCATGATTAGGAGTTTCGGAGACTTAAACATTACCACCTAACGGCGAAGGTTGTTGACGTAAAGTGATCACACTAAGCCAGCCTTCGAAATAACAGTAGAAGACGGTCGCAATAGAACATTAGTATTGAATTGTTAGAGTTATTAGTTGTTAGATATTCTTTATCTTAAACGCCCAATCAAAAACGTCATGAGCTTGATGATTTACTACTTACTGTAACGAATACTGTGCGATTGTGGTTTGTTCTTAGGATTCTTCTGTCGAATGCTGAGCTAGATAAATTATTGATGTTTGCGGTGAGACATGAATGTTGTAAATTATCCATTATTTCTGGTAGTACCTACTTAATGCTTCTTGTTTTTCATTGCCTTGTAACAGCAGGATTTTCTTGAATGTCAAGAGCCGAGGACAGAATAATATATCCGAAAGATCCCTAAAAATATCAAGAATCTGCGATTAAATTAACCCACGTGTTACATTCAAAAGGGGTCTACATAATAGGTATATTTGAACACTCCATTGTGCAGATTTTACAAAATTAGAGGTCAAGTATGTATGTTTTTTTTAAGAAAGCTTTGAAAAAAGACTTCATAAACTAGAGTACCTTCTATTTAATTCACCTACCCTCCCTGCACTCTGTATATAACGCTCTTCCACTTTTATCTTTCTATTATTTAAAAAAAAAACATCGATCGTCATCTCGTTTTTTAACTTCAAGTAGTATACACTATACACGCCAAATCCCGGTATAACTTAATAATTCACGGCGCCAAGAAAACCCGTTATACATTGAAAATTCGTTATGACATGAATGTTATTTATTATGAACTTAAATAATATTAAAGATTTTGAATTTCATTCACATTTGGTAATCATATCTTAACAACTGGCTAATTTTATTTTATAAGGCAGATATACAAACAGTCATTATACAAAAATATACCAGTAAAGTAAGCATTAAAATATGCAATATACCAATAAGTAGTACGCAAACATAAATTATCCTTATTGCAAATAGGTAGGTGAGAGTTAAAAAAACAACAAAAAAGCAGAAAAACGTAGGTGTATGTAGGTTCAGCTGGAATAAAATTAGAATAGAAAAAAATAGTTCTCATTTTTTTTGTTAATTGACAATCAATACAATGTTCACAGAAAATAAAAATGATAATAAAAAAGAAAAACAAAAAATCATGACATATGCACAGGGATGTAGGCTAGGGGTGAGGAACAGAGTTAAGGGACTTGGAAGGAGAAAGGAAGTGTTAGACATCGAGTATGATTTTTCGGCTATATGTTCATATGACGATGACGCGTTGTCTGAAAAATTGGACTGATTTTTTTAGTACAAGTAGGTACCTATTATTAGGTTGGTTGGAAGAAATTGCCCCAGGCAATAAGCCCGCCAATTTTGGTTTATTATTTTACCAATAAAGTGTTTGTTATTATTATTTAAAAAAAAAAATGTTCGTTATAATACCTAATATGAAAATGTGCTGAGAATTTCGTTTCTTCGGTTTTCGTTATGACCTGCATTGTGTCATAATATGAAGTTGGTTAGACTTGCACGTTGGAGATAAGTGGCACTCTAATGGCTAACAAGATAACTAAATAACCTGCCTACCTAATATCGCACCGGTCCGACCTATTCAATTATGTTGTGTACCTATAGGTGCAATCTTTATTGTTTGGTTTAGTGCATTGGCCTTCACACTGCGCCTTCTTACCGACTATAATACGTGTAATGTATTTATGTATGTATGGAATGTTATCAATATCATCGATTCTCGAACTTCATCGAACCGGCGGTCTCGATATTATCATCAAAACATTGGTGCGGTTTGTCGGCCGATGCAACCATCGTGATGATAATAATGACAAATTATTATATTATTATTGATTCGTTATCGAGCCGCCCAAAAGAATAATTCTGCACACGAATCGCAAACGACCGCCGAGGATGCCGAAGTACTTCCTATTTGTAAACTCATTACAGACCACTTTTTTGTGTAATAATTTGCCAACATCAGGGTCGGACCCGCCGTCTGTTGCACATTGTGTCGCTTTTGTAACATTCCAGATTGCCTTTTTTAAGGTTTAATTAGGAATTGATTAGTATGAATTTTACTGTCGTGATACCTATGATCCAATGTGTCTAGAACACGCAGGGCGTTCAAAACACACCTAGTTCAGAGTATGAACACATTTCTGGATATTTTGTTAATTAATTAAAGTAAAGAGAATCGTCTGATTACATAAATTTAATGTATTTTATGGATGATTCGCCCTTTATTTATTCAAATCTTTTTGAAATTGATGACCGATTTGAAATCAGAATTAATTTTTTCAGAGTGAAAAAAAAAACTGAAAATCTGGAATAAAAGTGACGCTAATATCAAGTTGCAATATTTTGAGTTGAGATGAATTTCTTTGTCTAATTTGTCCACCCATATCTACTTAAATATTAATTACCTACATCATATTTTCAAATCCATCTCTTTGCAGCACTTAATAAAAAGTCTAGTTCAAACTTTTTTTATTTAATTTATTGAGAGGCATTACAACGCTAAAAGAAATTATGTTTGGGTAAATGAAAAATATTACAAATACGCGCCCATTTTGTTACTCCACTTAAGATGTAAATTATATTCGGATTATAAAGGACCAGGTGGATCTTGGTTAAAGTATAAAAAAAAACATTCATGCCTGCCTCCCTAAACTATTTAGGTAATTAATGTTCAAATTGCTATAAGACCTAAATTTCAGATTCTTGTGTTGGTGACTCGCGGAGTAATCGATTTGGTAAAACTGACAAAATGGGTGTTCTCGTGCAAAGCCCTCTTAAATCTGAAATATTTGCTCTAACCTTGAACATTTTCGTGGCTAACTTTTCAGGGTCTTGTATCAAAGGCGTCTGTCTTGTTGCAAAAATGATTCGATCCACCTTCGGTCCATGTAGTGCGAGTTTGTATCTATCTATTGTCTACTTACCGGGTGGATTTCCGGTATGGGCGCATATTTCGCATTGCACAGAGTAGGTGTACTGTATCTGGAAGAGCGCATTGTTCGAATCCCACAGCCGACACTACTACTACACTACTTATTCAGGTAAATGACCGACCGGTGTTCGTAATATTATGCTAACGTACCAACACTGATAATTGGTATGTATGAATAATATCCGTTTGATATTTAAAGCTGTCTTTGAATTTTCATTGTATGTATGTACCTACGTCGGTTGCTATGGGGATAATCATGCGGAAGAACTGTTTTTCTGTTTCTCACTTTTTTTATTTTTTTTTTTTTCAATTTAAAGCCAGTAAAAAGAGACGTTATAGAGAAACTTCCACTAATACTTTACTGTTTGATTTTCTGTATCATTTATTTTGTTCTGTTTTGTTTAATTATGTATACGACAGTAAATGTCTTTTACAATCAGTACAATCACTTGTAATATTAAAAATAATTTGAATTTTTACTTAAAAATAATACTTTTATAGGTAGGCCCACCTACCTTCCTTGACTATTCCCATCAATCTCTCTGTCTACCCCTAAAACAGGTGGTGAGACTGAGTGATAAGCCACGCTAATTTTAGGATTGGCGTTCCATTAGTTACACACAACACATTTTTCTAGATTTCGACTATAAACTTCATCGTTTTTGTTTCATCGTCATCACTTTTTGTCGTCCATGTCTCGCGTAGGTAATATTATCATTTGTACTGAAACTTCATAACAACATTAGCGAGTACGTCCTGCCATATTGTTAATATTATTATCCACCGAGTTCCTTTTCGTTCCGTTGGTTTCCAAAAAGAGGAATATTGAGAAGGATAGTTTCTGGTTAGGTACCTATTTGAGATTTTAACTCAATCTTATGGATATAACCAAATAGTTCTTTCTTATCGTCGACGATTAATCCCATCGCTTCCCATATTGAACAAGCAAAATATTATTCACTAGCTGATACCCGTCTTGCTTTAAGTTGTTGATTCGAATAGCTATTTAACAGATTTTTATCTAGATTTCCTCTATAGATATAGGTACCTACCTATCCTTTTAGTAGTTAGTTTGACCTAGTTTTAGCTGGCGTTCGCGATAATTTTTTTACATTCCCTCTGGTATGGTCCAAGAGCATCCAAGCGAGCCATAGAGTATAATGCTACTTTAAAAAGATTCCTGTTTTACCCACCTGTCATGACGTACCTATCTTATATTTTATATTTTTCTGTGAAAATCTTGAAAAAATAAGAATTATAAGACTTCTGCTAATATTTTTTGTATTTCAAATCAAACTTAAATATTTTTTTTTTTACATTTTCATACCGTAATTCTACAGTTTTACACAAAGTTTATACGTATAATTTTACTTTTAAAAGATGACTGTCTCATTTATAGAAATATCTGTATAAAGATTTAGAAGTTTTATAAATTTGTAAATAACATAAAATATAGCTGAGAAATTAAAAAAAAATGTATCTATCATTTTCATAAATATATCTGCAAGGGTCAACGACGATTTAAATCAAACCTAGAGTCTGCGGTTTAAGCGTGATGTGCCAACACTGCCAACATACGAAAATATAAATAAATATACATAACTGAATTATTATGTAGATCATAGATGCTTGTATGGATGCGTACTGCGTGTGCAACGACTACCTTACGCCTATTACATATATTATGATGTTGATATTATAATAGAGACAACTGGTACTGTATTGATTTTCGTATCAGCTCTCTGCAATTTGTGACAACAGCGATATGTTCGCATATCGTCTATGTATGGAACTGCGTGTGTTTATCGAGTCGGGATTCTCAGCATAATGCCGCCTACACTTTAATAATTCCTTGTAATTTAATATAATGTCGACAGATCTTTAATGATGTACTAAGGAATTCCGGTCTTCCTTGATGGACTCTCTTCGGAATTCTAAGAGAGTTTTTGAACTCTACAAGTTGATAGATTCGATATTTGGTTTGATAATGGAGTCATTGTCGCAAACGTGATCTAGTCGATAAAAATGTATCGCGCATTCAAAGTGCTAGGCGCCTACTAGGACGCTAGTAGTGAGTGTAATCAGATAAAAATGTCATTATTCATTAATAAGTCTACTATCTGTACAATACGATAATATGTAGTACCCAGCCGCCTTAAAATATCTATCGCGATGATTTAGTAGAAAGTGTGATGTCGTTCGCGTTCACCGTTTTTATGTCGCGGCGACCAATCGCCTCCTGCCTGCTCATTCCCGTCGCAAATACCCGTGCATTACATGAACATTATAATAATATGCAGACGCATTGTTATGTGTGGATACAACATTGTTACCGTATTATATTGTGTTATCGCCGATTTGTACGTTGAAGATAAGGAGGTGCACCACACACTAGCGTTCACCGTGCCTCTCTATTATGCACATGTGCTTTGCTCCGACCTATCGAATCTTCTCTCGATCAAATACATTTTAGCTTAGAGACAACTAATAAACTTATTCTGTTCATTCTTCTACTCTCTGGGGACCCTCTTCTAGAGTTCTAGCTTCGGACATATTCTCATTTTTTCGTGCCGTTCGATCATGAATCGATCAAAATGATTAAGCAGTCATCGTCATTCCCTCTAAACATGCGCGTTGACTTGTAAGTTTCTATATACGGTGCATTGTTGCACGGTAGTACTTAGTTTGTTAATTTGTACTGCGAACTTAATGCGCAAATGAATCTAGACACGTGCAACAGTCTGTAATCTATATAATATTTTAGAAATGTTTTTTTATTTGCCTTTGACAATACTTTAACCGTATATGTGAACATCACGCTCAAAATACAAATGCTAAGATAGATATTAATATGCCCAGAGCAGTATAAAATGCTGGAGAAGGTTCTTAAATACAATTTGCTGCATTGACTTTAATATATTTAGAGCTATTTAAAAAAACTGTATTTTTTAGGATCTTCATACAAATTTCTCAAAAAGACTTTTGGAAACAAAATTACTCATGTAAACGTTGAATGGGATCTTGGTATTACGGTATGAAAATGTAATAAAATAATTGTAGATTGATTTGTTATACATATAAATGTTATTAAAAGCTTATTATTCTCAATAAATAAAGATTTAATGAAAAAATTTGCAGTTTG
The DNA here is from genome assembly GCA_963576905.1 of Mystacides longicornis. NCBI lineage: Eukaryota > Metazoa > Arthropoda > Insecta > Trichoptera > Leptoceridae > Mystacides > Mystacides longicornis. The sequence continues at coordinate 29,761,953 of OY756426.1, read as the reverse complement.
ATTCTGAAGTTTGACAGATACAAATCACCCTCTATGGGTGGGTTGCCCAATTAATATCAAAGCAGGCAATGTATGTAGCTAAGATTCAAACCACAGAGCTCTCTCTATGAAAACTTGCAAATTATGTCGGTAGGTTCGTATAATATTTTTTTTATTATTATAGACCTCCAAAAAAAATAAAATATTATACGAACCTACCGACATAATCAGTATATTTATATTATCTGTGGACATAATTTGCAAGTTTTCATAGAGAGAGCTCTGTGGTTTGAAGAGGTTCGTATAATATTATGAGGTCGGTAAAACAAAAATTGTAAAAGTGTCATTCTTCTTTTTCTGTGCTTACTGCTTATGTCAGTTAAAGTGGTATGTTAAGCAATGGGATGCTAGACTAGAATCTGTTTAATTACCTACCGATCAAGCCTGACAATCGGAATCAAAAACGTAAAGCAAGACGGGTATAAGCTAGTACTATATAATATTAGACCCTAGTTCTGTCCCGCGCTTAAACACTCATTCAGTCGGTGTGCACAATATCTAACCAGATTGAGTTGGTAACCGCTTCACTGACACGGCACGTCAATCAATAGTGTAATGGACGATTTCTTTCCATAAATTTTCCTATTATTGTTTCACCAACACCCGCGATATCGTTTTGTGTCCTGTCTGTTTGTAGTCGCTAGTTTATGTAGCTACATATACCTAGTTTGTTGGACGCTGATCTAATTTTACTTCGCAAGGAACGTACCGTGGTATCACTTCACTAACCACTGCGGTTAGAAGGATCACACTTCTATGATTGACTTGAGAACGTATCAATGGTTGGCTGTGTCACACCGCTGACGATCTAGAATCTCATTATTCGTTTGGATTTTCTTTCTAGTATGCCTGTTCAGTATCTAATGCAAGGGTTACCTATTATTATTAGCCTTGTTCACCCCGGATATCGTTTTTCTTTTTTCTATAAGCATGGAGAACTGTCATAAAATTTTCTCAATGTACATAATCATTATTATTTTGAGATTGGTCTATTACTTTCAGAGGATTCGACGAGATTTATCCCATTCCAGAATTTGAAAATGAAAAACAAAAAAAGGAAAGTTAACCCTATATCGCTTCATAAGGTTACAAACCAAATTATGTAGGTACATAGGACATTAATTTTGTAATTTTGAAAACTATAAACTCAGGTGTGTAGGTAGATACGTAATATTTATTGTATTCAATTAAAGAACGAAAGATAGCCTTTGTAAAATATTTGTTTAGGAAGGTGTGTTTTATTTAGAAATGAAATTCAGCATCGCTTTCATATAACGCGTTGCAACAATTTTATATCAATTAGGAAATGACAGGAGCCCTAGCGCCTTTTCATCCATCGATTCACCCCACGTCGGGTGTCACTTGGCGACATTCCTGCATTCATCAATCAAGCCGACGGGGACTTGGAAATATCTCAATCACACTGAGCCGACCTTCGCAGTGAGCGAGGCGGTTCTTGCGTGATGCCGGTAATTTCGTTTGAGGCTCCGAGCGAAAACTTTCACCCGGGCAAGCCATCCACTTAGCCCCCCTGGTTCGGCAAGTCTTTTTAAAAGATATCGGGTATTTTGCAATCTTCTGATCAGGTGATGTTTTGCCTCGATTATCATCCTCTCGGTCGTGTTGAGTATCCTGACGATATTGGATATAGCAACCAACAGATGCAAGCTGCGAACACCTGAGAGTCCATATAACCAGATAAAGTCAGTAGCAGAAGGAGAACAGTACTACTTGGCGCTGCGAACTGTGAAGTGTAGAAAAAAAGTAATGAGAAAACGGAAAAGTAATGGACTCTATTTCCATCTTTTAGACAATTTTGGAAAGGAAATCTGAAGAGGTCTCGGAGATGCCATTCCAAAGACGATCTTGTTGTCTTCTTTCAGAATGATGAGAAGGTTCTTATATCTTTGTAGTTTTCGCACAGCTCATGATATAGAATTGTTTATCCTGAAATCAGTTTATATACATCCAACGTTCAATAGATATACGATCCAAGCCTTCGATCCACATACATTATTAGTTGCGTATTATAACAAACCGCTTGTTGCCGAGTATTGGCGAAGATAGGATTACAAACCATCTGATGCGTCTCATAGACAAAGCGAAGAGGGACAGTTTCATATGATACGGGTTTTTATCATTTAAGCACATGTTTTTCTTTGTAAAAGTCATTATCTGGACTATAATTATATGAATAAGATATTATCATTCATCGATCTTATTCGATACAGTTTGACCTCGATTGTTTTCGATGACTCATTGATTTCTTACTTATAATTTTATCTAATCAATGAGTTACAATTTTTCTTTATACCTAATTCGTGTACGTAATTAATATGAATAAAGTTCATTAAGAAAACATGAGAAATAACGCTTTTTCTGCGATTTCTCTTAGAAAATTCAGTTCATTCATGCAGTTTTGAACCAGGAAGTCTTTGATCAAGTGATGATATAGTAACTTCACTGGCGACTTAAAGAAGAAGAAGAATTTGAAAAATTAATGTGTCATCTAAATAATTGGTTTCGGCCGAGGGTGCTTGGTAGTAGTCCATTTTTACATCAGGTTTGTCTAATCTAAAGATATTGTTACGAAAAAAGTATTATTTGGTTTTCCTTCACAATTAGTTACTCTTAAAACAAGTTTAGTTTTCTTAAGGCTACTTGGTTATATTAGTTTCATTATGAAGAAAAAGACACTGCGTATAGAAAACAAACTATGATTCAAATGAACTATTTCGACTCAGTTTACACAAAAAACTAGGAGAACTCGTATGCACCGACTGCGCCAAGGATGCATGCTTCCTACACGCTGCCTGTCGTATTGCATGTGATACGTCTGGGCGTACAGCGAGTGAATTCACATGTTTATTTTTGGTCAGATAGTAGAAAAGTAATTGTGTTTGTACAAGAATGCTAATAATTATTATCATCTTACCATAATAATTAAGTAAAATTTGGTTTAAATGGGGTATATTCTTGAAACAATGTATACAATAAGTAAACAGACATCACATGTGTTGTTATTTCCTACTACACCGTCATCTCTTGGATTTTTCAAAAAGTAAAGCAATTATTATAGAGGAATTGTTTTGATTTCAAACTTATGACCCATCGAACTTCACCCCGCATCCGAATCAACGATAATTATATTACATAATGCAATATTAATTATGTCGTAAACTGCATTTTATTCATGTAATAAGTCAAAAATATTTTTTTATTCTGGTTTCAGTCGAAAGTCGACGGGCGGGTCAGCTAGTTTTAAATAAATGAATTACTTAAACATGTTATTTTTTCATGGAAAATGTATGGATGCAGTACGCGTCGTGGACACACTTCAGGACCCCTATTCTGTAGCAAGTGTAGGGTAGTCACTTGAAGTGACTATTAGGCGATACATTTTGTATGAAAAACGTCTACATGCGACTCTCGCATTCGATACGTATAGACGTTTTTCATACAAAATGTATCGCCTAATAGTCACTTTTTTCAAGTGACTACCCTACACTTGCTACAGAATAGGGGTCCAGTACACCAGGCTGCAAATGCTGCAAGGCGTACCAGTAGGCCTTATACATATTTAAAAATATGTCCACTTAGGATTTATGGTTGAAAAAGATAAACAAAAGCTTCTTTTAGTTCTCGAAATACACCAATCTGAAGAAGATATTATACAATAAGTACTCTTATTTTTTTTTGCATTATTGAAAATATCTACGCTATCATGCGGCAATATTTTTCAACGCTCAATAACATTTTGATTGTCTGCATTTCTATATCATAACAGAGTGAGAGAGTGCTGCATTTGCTGGAATTGTCGGTCTGCAATATTGTAATTGCATTGCAACAGTAGAGAGCAATATCAGACGTGGCCAGCTACAGCTATTATTATCTCGGGAGGTTGTTATATTTTTCAGATATTATCTCTGCTGGATTTGCATTTATGTAGTTCTATTGTAGGAGTAATAATTGAAATCTACCTACAATTTGTTTGTTGTATGATTGAAATCTCTTCTGAATTGTTTTAGCTGATTTTTTTTTCTGATATTTGTTGGCCGATCTCAGATGAACTGGTGAGATTACTTAAATTCTCCATATTTTCAATCCTCTGACGTTTTACAATACTCTTTTTTGCAATTTGTATGTGCCTGTAGGGTTATTCACGAAAGTTTAAGTTTAGAACAAGTCAAATATTATTTTTTGTGACTTAAGAAGGCTTTGCGCGAAAACACCCTTTTTTGCTCCACTATTACTCCGCGAGTCCTTTACATACGAAACTGAAATTGACGTTTTATCGTAGAATGATGCATCAGTAAGGGAAGTTCTTTTTATTTTATCCCTTTGAGATCCATATTCTTCTTCCTCAGCCATCTCTCCTCTGCTAGATACTGACCTTTTCCATCTTCTTCCACTCCGCTCTATTATGGGCTTTTCTTTGCCACGTTCTAACCGCGGCAGGGATTATGTCATCGGTTCATCTTTCTGTTGCCGCCCACTCCTCTTCTTTTATCCCACGACCAGTCCAAGGCAGTCCTTCGTTAGTCCGAATAAATATAATTTATGGCTTGGGCGAAGTTACAAAAAGGGCGTAATTGTAAATTGTTGTATTTACCTAAACGTGGTTTCTTTAGACTCTTTAGAGCATTGTAATACCCCTCAAGAAACTGATGCAAGTGCAAGTTTGATCGAATGAACGTTTAAAGACAAGAGAGTAGACATCATACACCAGACGAATGGGAATTAGAATGATGCATTGTTATCGGACCTTGGTAATAAACTTGGTGCACGGCACGCTGCGATTGCTATTATTGCTCTGTGATTTATGTATTGTTGGTGTATTATTGAAGTGCGCTCTTAGCGAGCCGACGCTGCGATTTTCTTTCTGCATTACCAGAACGACGATGCTGACTTGTGTGTGTGTGTGTGTGTGTGTGTGTATGTGCATAAGATTCATTAAGGAATCTAATTACTGTTTGTCTTAATGCACACATGCTTTGAAGTATCTCTACCTTATAACTAACTACTTTCAAATCGTCTGAAATATACGAAAGCAACATTTTCGTTTTTTTACATCAATAAGTGTTTCATTAGTCTTTTATTAATTGTATTGCTTTAAAATTTGTAGTGATGATGAAATACTATGGATATGAAGATTTGTATTAACAATTTTTTTTTTTCAATTCAATTCAATATTGAGAATTCTTCTATAACGGATCATAGTGTACCATATTTAGTCTGAAAGTGGTAAAAGGCGATCATGAATGACATTAATCTATCAAAATATCCTGAAAATTCTATTTTCAGTTGTTATATAACACGTTGCCGTGATTTAAAAAAGGTTCTTAATGACATTTTTAGCCGTGATGAGTTTTTATTGTTAAATTGACCCTAAAAACAATGCGCATCGAAAAGTCATCTTTAAAAAAAAGGTAGGTAGTCAAAGTCAGACAACGATTGAAACATTAAAATTCTTTTCTCTGTTCAAAAGATTTTAAACCGTACAAAATAAACCGTAATTTTTGTAGAATTAATTAAGCAAGGATGTCAGTCATAACACAATTACATAATTTTTCATATACACGACCCCTCCTTTGCATGTTAGGCAGAGAGAATGAAACGCCTCACGATAATTTTTACAGCCGAATCTATCGAAAACGAGTGCAGAGCTAAAAAAATAATATTTTTTATATTCATCTCTCCTTTTAACGCATGCATCCTGCGTGTGATTTATTACATACCTGGGCAATTTAAAAGCTCATAGCCTTTCATGCTCACGAAATAAATTATTCGCACGTGATCGATGGGTACCTGAAAGAATGCTAAATTATTGATTATTACTCATTATTATTGGTATTCAAGGTGTTATTTGGGTAAAAATTGAGTATGTTTGCATGTATCGGCAGTGAGTGTTCACATTAATTAATTAATATAAAATCGCTTTTCTTCCGCATTTTATTGCTACACAGATATATACCGTCATTATCTATGTATACAGTATTATATTTCTTCTGTGCAGATTTGTTTTTAGCATACTCCACCCCTACAGCTGAACGGATTTGAATAAAATAATGGTTGCGTTAAGGGTTATTCAGTGATGGTTTAGAATCACAGATTGATCTTATAGAATTTAGACTTAACTTATTTAATTGGTTCTTAGGCGGAACGAAGTTCAACAGGCATTTAGTAATCCTATAATGATTTGGTTGTTGTTGGAGGCGAATGCTACGGAAGGCCAAGGCTCGATATGGGCTGTAGCGCCATTGGAGAGAGAGAGAGAGATAATGATTTGGTTAGTTAGTATGTCAATTGTCAATCGATTTTCGTTTCATTTCATACACAATAAGAAGACTTAAAAATGTTGGTCAATCAAAACTGTATGCTGGGTACCATTTCGTACGACATACACTCTCCTTTGAGGCACGCTTCAAGCCAGCCCGGAGAAGACCAATCCGCAGCAAACCCGATCCGCACGAAACTATCCCCCTAGTCTGATCGAAGCAACCAAACCAAAAAGTCGGCCCCACACAAATCAAGCCCGCCGCGAACCTCCCCCCCCCCCCAAACCAACCCGTAATAAGGGGAGGCTAAGCCCCATTAAGGAGCATAGGGAGACACAAGAGCTATCCATTGCGCTGGATCATGCATCTTTACACGGGGATACCATCTGCCTAAGCCCCCATCCCTTATGCGACCCAGGCGTCCGAGGCTTTTTTCTTGTGCCTTTGCTGGCCTGTTGGGGTTAAGGACGTGGGATAGGCAATCTCACGGTCCCGAACTGATTTTTCGATTTTCTGCCTCTTACAGGATGCTCGAAAAACTAGATATATAGGTATGTGAACATTATTTAGACATTCTTGATTTTTTTGATAACTTTATCTACATTGCTATAGGTAGATGGTTCATACTTATGGTGGCATTTTTTCAATATTTGTAGACAATATTGAAGATTGTCTAGTTGGATTTGGAACCATTGCGGCTTATGACCCTTGAATTAGCGGCTGGTTTAGAATGATCATTTTACACTATATTTTTACATTGGCTTCAAATATTGAAAGAAATCCGTCATTATTTAGACACCTTTTCAGGTGTCAATAGTTGTAACGAAACTCCGCAATCGCTGTTTCATATTATGGGCTGTTATGAATGAAAATAATACTCGGATAATAATAATATTATATTATGCATTGTGTTGCGTTTTGCGACTGTTGCGAGGCGATTCTACTGAAAGACAATGCCGTATTAAGGCCTATTTCACACATGCACGCGGTTCGGTTTCGTTTTCGGACAAAACCGCTTACTGTGTAAAAAGGCCTATAATTACATAGTTCGAAGGGACACAATTTAGGAAATAGATACGTATTAACATCCTGTTTATGATTGATCATTGACGCTCTAAATCATTCTACGTTGAAGTGGATAGACAACACTTACACGTAGATGGACGTCTTTGGCAAGGGAGGAATTTTTTATTCATTCTGACTGTAGGGGTGTACTTTATCAAAATGATTATAGATTGGATGTCTTCCAGTAGCTGTGTACCGCTACCTATTGTCGCAGAGGCAGTTTAGCTGATAAGGAGCCATACAAATTATGTAGGTGTTTAGGTTCTTAGTATTTGGTACGTGCGAATGTGCATATTTACTTGCTGACGTACTCGCAGTGTGTGTTACGACGATAGAGTATGTAACTACACGGTGCGATAAGGTGAGTTATTTGCCCCCGCAAGGCGCTCCTCCACACACACACACACGGCTGTTATTGTTTTTGTGAACGGCCCATTCTGTCTTCAGCCAATAACCGACCACCACCAGAACATACCGCATCTTATCAATGCAACGAAGTTCTTCGACTCCTGCGTTTGGCCCGGTGGTCCTGCAATCTCTCGTCGCCCATAAAACAAAAAAAAAACAATTTATCATCAAAAGGAATGCCTTGACATTTTGATGATACCCGCCTAACTGTTTCGGCCGGAATATACCGTAAGCTTTGATGCGGGCGGGGACCCTTTGATAACACGTCGAACCTCCTCAACCCCAGAGTCCATGGCCGCGGGCTGCGCCTCATCAAAATATGTGCGCAGCGTTATTGATTTATGCGCGCACGATGCCCGGTAGCAGCGCACGTTTGTTCGCGATGCGTTGCGTGTCTCCGCTGAAACATATCCCGATCTCCGAGATCGAAGCCCTTTGAAGAATGCGGATTGGAATCGTGCGCTAAATTTGGACGAGGAAGCCGTTTTCACATCCCATTTTGGATTCCAGTTTTTTTTTTATTACCGGTCATAAAATTATTGTACCCGGGTTTGATGTCGTTAGTGCTCTTGCGTGTTGTATGAATTTTATTCGCATTCGCACGAAATATCTCGAGCACGTCCTGTCGTAAAGTTACCAAGTCCTATAAAGATTATTGAATATTTATTACACGATTGTTTCGCTACCAAGTTTAATGCCGATGACATTAGTGGTAGATATTTTGGATAATAATATGTTGAACGAATCTCGTCATCGAATGACTCCATTATTCTTGTACAGAAAGTCATCTATGCTGATACAGGCTGTTAAAAAAATATAACTCAGCACAATGTATGTTTGATTGTCTGTCGGCCTCGATTCTTTCACTGCCTACTTCCGCACTGGCATCGTCATCACAATTTCGACCGACCTCGCACCGTTTTCCACGAATGAATCGTCATTGCCAACATACGAAGTGCTGCATTTAGGCCCACGTGTGCTGTCAATCTCCCGTGCTGCACCGCGACTCGGTATAGGTGTGGTCCATCAGACCAATAACACAAAATTTACTAGATGAACAATGAACATGCATTTCTTGGTGGAGTTTATTTGAAAATAAAGTTCAAATAAAAGATTGCATAACTTTTCCACAACGAAACTAGTCGGACCAATAACGCCTCCGAGTCTGAATGTTTCATTAAGTATCTTCGGAAATCTTCCATTGCTTTTCCTTCCCCATCCTTGCCAAACTTAAACTACCTCCAACTTACCATTGGGTACTGCTTGTACAGACATAGACCATGATTAATTAGAGCAGATTAACTAGACCATTTAATCTAGTTCTCATAAGTTAGGACCTCTACCCTCGCATATCCTGTTTGGTGTACTCTTTCTGCTTAAATGTGTATGAAAGTTTTATTTTCTTCTTGAGATATTTGTGTTTTTGTATAACTATACATACTTATGTGTTTTTTGTTTTGTTGTAAGGTAGGATGCAAGAGCAATAATCCCGCCAATTAACCCAATTTTTGTGTTATCTTTCTTAATTCTTTTCTTGTAATCTGTGCAGAAAGTATATTAAATAAATAAATAAAATTCGTGTATACATTTTGTTGGATCGCCTGACGGTTGTTTTCAATAATTTAAATACTTGTGGAGGTCGAGTTGATTGCGGTAGGGTGTGCCTGAACAAACTCGACATCTCCCATGAAATCTGACCGGCTTACAAACTGCTCGTTGACATTCAAATTACTGTCAATTTGTCGTAAAGTGGGCGGAAGGGAAGGGCTAGGTATTCGTTTTAATGATTTTTTTTAATAGAGCTATGGGTATGAACTAGGAATTTCAATTTAACCAATATTATCGATGTTTAAGGAGTTCCTTTATTTCATTCGATTCCTAGCCTATTCTTTATTAAATGACATTTTGTATTTCGGTGAAGTTGTTTTGTGAACTTGTTGATTAGGTATACCGCTATCAACTACGTGGTAATCATTCCTCTCGTTGATGTATGCTCGTCCCGTTTACGTGGTCGTATCTCATTGATTTCGCGACCGCACCGTTCTTTCAAACCTTTGTTAACCCGTCGGTAATTTGTAATCAATTGAGCATAAAGGGAATAACAATACACCAATAAAATAATAATTCAATGCGCTACTAACGTTCCCTCCTGAAACATGTGATACCTATAATAAATTATCAATTAATATTGTCTATTGTATTAAGTCATTTTCATTGAAAACTTTGTGCATTACAGCTTACTACACTAATTATTTCTAGATGTGCGTTTGTCCAGTAAAAAAAACTCGCAGTAGATTTTTATCTTCGCAATTACCTAACGCGGAAATGGTTTCTCTTTCGATAAACTTTGTGTTCAGAAAACATAATTTATAAATATCTTTTTAATTATTACCTAAATCAATCAATCAAAATAAATCATCTTTACACCCTACTTTGGGGCATAGGGAGGCAACAAGAGTTCTCCATTGCGCTCGATCTCACGCAATGTTTATCCAAATAGCAGGCAATAATACAAAACTGAACAACGCCAACAAAACAATCAATCATTATACTATACAAACAAATAGAATCTTTAGTGCTACAAAAAACAGGCATACCGCAGTTTATGTATATAATTATTTTCGATATTCCACAGAAAATATAAAAATTCTTACTATCATTAACGGCTTTATTAGCAACTAGCTTTCCCGACAGACGTTGTCCTATGGACCCTGTGGACCCACTGCGCATCCAGAAATAAAAATAAAATAATTAAATAATAAAAATAAAATATTAATTCTAAAACGTCCATATTTCATTCGTATTCAAAGCTCAGACGGGATCAACGCGAGAATATAATGTAGTTATTTATTTTTTATTATCATTGGCATTCCATCCACAATTGGAGGTTCTCATGCCACTAACAAATCAAAAAAAAATATGTACAATTACACATTAAAAAATCAACAAACATGCGCGCAATTTGGTTGACTTTGTATAAAAAATTCCTAAAACGCCCGAAACGGCGGAGTAAGTGAAATGGGCTGCTACGTATGCGTGAATGAGAGAATGCAGGTGCAGAAGACAATAATTTTGTTGTTAGATTTTTTCAAGATGGCGTCGAATGATATTCTTTCCATACTAACTTTAATATTATATTTTATATTATTTCATATCCATTTTTCAATTTTTTATTAGTTATTCTGTTATCCGGAGCGGAGAAGAATCCAATAAATCACACATCGGAAGAATCTGTTGAGCCGATCTTGAGTTATAAGTGTTCGCACTAACCCGACTTTAATTTATATTAGAGATTTCCTTTAGAAGGACTTGGGAAATATTTTTTTTTTCGTTTTCGTAAAGTATAGCGCCACTAACAATATTATTGATTATAATCATTGTCACTGTGTATGACTTGGTTACTTTACTATTAATGAATTATTTATTTATTTACATATTGAAGCGCAATGATTGAAGATATTATGTTTTATAAATATCGGTCGTAGTGGGTGGGATATGTCGGGTGTTTTGAATTGTATCCATGTTACTGCGTGCACTATCGTAATATAATCGCTTTCAAATCTATAAATATAAAAATGAATTCATATTTTCCCATCGTCACAGCATCACGCATGAACGACTGGACCAATTTTGCAATAATTCTCTTTTTTCTGTGTTTGATATTTCAGGAGAAGGTTTTTGTGAAAGTTAGTTGCGCGTAACATTTAAAAATTTAAGATGACTTTATGTGGACATAACCTCGATACGGGTGCAAACCCAGTGAGGTAATACAAAGTGTTACGTAACAAGTAGAAAATATTATGATGCCTTTTTTTATTGCGCAGATGTTATTATTTTTTGGAATAAACATAATATGTATTATCTAAGTATATAGGTATGTATATTAATACGTTAAGGAAAAACTTTGTGACTATTTTTAAGAAAATTGCGAGGAGTATGAAATTTCTCACACTTATAGTTTATATTATAGAGAAAGAGTGACGAGATCTAATATTTTTTTAAAATTATGCATAAAAATAGATTAAATCAATAAAAAAAGACATTAACAAACACTACTGTAATGTTATGTATTTGATACTCACACACAGAGACTACTTATAAAGATCATCAACTTCATAGAAACAAATGTAAAATGAAAAGCGCCTCATAATGGGCGCAGAAAGCTTTTTTCAAGGCGGTATATTCAAATGGAAGGTGGTGTGGAACTCATCGTAGGTATGACCCAAATTGAGAATGAGAATTTAAATAAGTTATGGTCGAATTTCGAGCACTGGTCGACCACTAGTTTTATTAACTTTTCTAACGGAATTTTCTTTGTGCTTTTGGCAATATAAACCTTTCTAATGTAACGTTATGGAATTTGACATAACCGTTAGTACATACTTATATAGTTGGCGCGATTGCAAATGTCTTGCAGCACGCATTCTATCAGATGCATCAGTCCTTTTCATAAACAGGTACTTCAGTCGGATTTATATTGATAAAATAGTTAATTTATCATTATACCAATTCGACCTCAATATTCTTAAGACAGGACAACGTCTGTTGGGTCACCTAGTTAATAGTAAGTATCGTTGAGTGAGACGATCAGATGATGTTTACATTTTAATTGATTTTAACATTCGCACACTTGTATAAATAATATTAATTGAGATTTCAGTCTTTTGGCTGAGCGGACAGCAAGCATTTATTTGGCGTATCTCCTTTTAATGTCCGTCTATTTGTTTAATAGTTTCGGCGGTGATTTATGAAGCTGTCCTCTCGTCATATACGTATCGTGTACATCCCATGCATCACCTCGCCACAATGTTGCATTTAAACGAATAATGCAACAAAACGTATTATTTGTATACTAGGGTGGGCCGTCGGACTATGGAAGTAAAAAAGTGCTTCTAATCTTAATGTAATAGTGATAATTTGTTGCCGTATGATGTATTACCTATAACTATCTAAAAAAAATCATGACAAAAAAAACAACATCTTCTGTCTCCGAATCGACCTTGAAGTTTTGTATGGGATATATATTTTTTAAGATTGTAATTTGTTTATGTCTAAAATTGCATTATTATGCTTTATATCATGCAGAATCGATTAGTCCGACATTTTTATGACAAACAATCTTAAAAAAATATTATATTACAGATATTTTTAATTAATTTATACCTGCTTCAAAATACGATAAATTTAATAATTTTTTGAAACTTTGAGCTCAATTCGGAGACAGAAGATATCTTTCAAATAGAAAAATATATTGCATACGTATTTTAAACAGCATTTAGCACTAAAATGAAACTATAACGTTATCGATATCGAAAAAAAACGGCCCGGCCTATAATGTATACGTGCTTGATATGAATGAAATGAAAGCTAAACATATCAGTTTTCTTCAGTGTTTGTTGGGAAAATTTCGTAGTCCACTTCCGTTATTTCAGGACTTGTTGCTTTATGTGACAAAAATGTATGTATATTTGAAGTTAAAATAGAATAGAAAAAATATACTACTCACAAATAAAATAAGCAATACAATTATTATTGAAGTGGTGGGCAGCCTGGCGATTACGACCCCGGCTTTCCTGCTGTTTCTTACGGAGTTCGTGGGTTCGAGCCCAGGTGCCGACCATCTTCCTCTATCACTACACATGATTTGAGTTGCTTACTTAGAAAGAGTCAAAGAGTGTATTTGTGTACACTTTTGAGTGTGAGCAAAAATTCATTTAAAAAAATGTTTACATGAATAAAATAAAATAGGACATAGGCACAACCGAATCCCTTAAGTAATATAAAAATGAACAAAAAAATTGTTATTTAGTCACAACAAAATCCTTTAAATAACATCATACAAAATAAACGAAAAATGTAGAATTTAAGTAGGTACATAAAAAAATTACGAATTAACAAAAGAAAAAAACAAAAAAGGATGGTATTTCGAAAAACGCAAGTACAATATGTTCTGAAAAGGCTCCCAACGGGAACTTTGTCTATTGCATTATAGATGTCAATATTTTGATGATTAATATGATAGTCAAAAACCTTCCTTTTTGTACTATTTATTTTATGAATAATTTTTTTGTTCAGTTATTGTTCAATTGTTATCAACAAAAAAAAACTATTTAAGTGTATGATTATCTTTCTCTCAAAGCTCGTCACTTCGATTCAAGGAAATGGTTTGATTTGCATCTAATGGACTATGGGTCTTGAATCACAATAATTATAGTAACACCTATCTATGTACGCGTGTAACTATATTTTTATCAAGAATTCTTATTATTTATTGCTCGCTTAGATAGTAATATTATTGTAATATTAATTATTCGTATCCGTCATGTTGTTAAAAGATATCTCGTGTTTGTTATGACACCCTGATCGCCGGGCGCCACCTACATCACTATTTTGTAATCAATCGATTCGGACATGTTTATCAATTCTTCATTGTTATTTCTTATTCATTTTATATTCATTAAATTAATGAAAATATTTTGTTTTTCAATACTTATTTAAAATAATTAACTTACATTAATTTTAATTCGGTTTTGACCACTCTCGCCTGCTGTATTATTCGGCTGGCTTATTGTGATCGCTTTTACGTACAAAAACGTTCATCATTTTTAGTGCTCATATTTTTAAATGCCCGATGGAAATCTTTAACGTTTTTTTTTTAAAAACTTTATTGAATTAGAATTGTGGCGCGAATTAGAACTGTGGCGCGCGTTATCTGTCATCGCTAGGGTTATTGCCATGTGTTCGGTATTTTAGCACCGTGTTCGGTATGACAAAAATACCGAAGTATAGGCGGTTCGGTATTTTTTTCCGATTAATTTTTATCTCTAATAATAAACCTGTCCTATCCGGATAGGAACCAAATTTTCGGAATGACCTTTTTTTTTTTTAGTGAATTTTTATCTTTTCGGATAGGTACCAAATTTTGAGAATGACATTTTTTGGTGAACTTTATCTTTCCGGATACCGAGTGACAAGACTGGTTCAGTATTTTTTTGGAAATGACCTGGCAACCCTGGTCATCGCCCATTCATTAGTTCTGTTCTTGGTATCAATTCTTCCTCGTTGTTGTTGGCTTTAGTGTCCATAACAGCGATCAAGAAAGAATGCTCAATTTTTCGCTCCGACCCGTTTTGTGTAAACGCACCCTAAAATTATTTAATGTAAGTAAGATGCTTTTGTTTTAAATTTTATTCCAGTTATTTGGTTTTACATTATTAGTTTGTGGAAAATGCGATGCTTCGTGGAACTGTCACAGGATTTCACGTTGCTTAACCGCTCCAAGTCTTTACAACTGTCACGCTGATGCACGTGAAGAAGTCGTATCTTGGCTGAAGGTCGCGGGAATACTTTCCACCGCTCTGTTATTATTTAGTTCTACAAACATACACTTCTCTTTCTATGTGTAGGGAGTAGGGGGTATTGATTAAACAGTCTCCGTTGTTGTTTTGCGATTAATTTTTTTTTCATTCTACCGTAAATATTAACTATGTAGTTGTAGGGTGGGAGAGGGTGGCCACTAATAATCCTTTTCGTATAATAACATTCCTTCATTTTTAGACGTTCACAACGATTTGCGCCCGGGAAATTATCGACTTGTATTGGTTTTAATGGTCATCGTAAAGTATTAGGTACGGTTAGGTACCTATGTACCTACTCGAATTCACGACCCCTTTAAAAATCTCTTAATTTACATAACATGAAAAACTTTGATAATGATCAACCCGTACGTGCTTTAGTTATTGAAGTTTTTTCACTATAAATCATCAAATTATTTCCCCTATAACTTTGACTGTTTAACAAATCACGGACAATTGAGTTCAAAGTTTTTTGTATGGATCGATGCGTTTTGGAAAAGAGATGCCCGCATTGTTTCAGCAGACGCACTCCATTAGAGATGCCGATGGGGTATCGAGAAATCTTGAACACACTTCATTCACCGAGAGATCAGAATAATCTCTAAAGAGTTGGGAGAGAGAGAGGTGCATTCTGTGTATCGTAGGTACAGTGTGTTGTGTGTTTACCTTCAGTGGAGTGCCGGTACGAGTTACTGACCGGCCGTCGCATCCAATATTAACTCCCAATGCCGAACTGCACAGCCGCTGCTAATTATAAACCAGTGGCTTTCACCGGTGTCTTGTCTACGCCGCCTGGGCCCGAGTAGGTATATTATGTTGTCTTGTGTCTCGGTGTTTATTTATGTTCTCCTCGCCTATGCAATCGTTGCGATAATGCGACTACCACGCCGACCATCCAACGCCTGCCCTTGAGTTCAAACAATAATTCCTTGTCTTGCCAGCAACAACATCCTATTATTAATTATTACCTGAAAATTGGCTACAAAAAGTACCTACCTGTACAAATCTAAGATAGATTCTATTTTAATATTTTTTTCTCTTCCAAACAGGTTTCGTTTGTCCTTGAAAAAGTGGCTTTAAAATTTTATTTTGCAACACTTCTCAGTAACACTATTGTCTGTAATTATTTGTATTCCCTTGCTGGTAAATACGACTTTATTGTGTATTATTTTTTTTTTCAATCGCGGGTACCGGTTTAACAATAATAATACGGACGGCCACCGCCTTCCTCAGTCTGGTCTTGGATGACTCTGCAGTTTCGGCACGCGGATGATTTTCCATTGTCGGAAATCATGTTTGCCTTTAATCGGTCCGGCGATCTCCGACGCGCAGGACGAATGAGTTTTGAATAATAACCAATACTTATTTAGCAATTGACTCGCCAACTTATATTGAAGTGCTAATTAGAAAACGTAATACATAATATTAGGAATATTATCAATGTTTCTCCTTCGACTAGAGAGGTTCGATGACTCATCTGGTCGTTATGTACTATACAAAGTGTACGGAACAAATCACGGTCAAACATTCAATGAAGTAAATCATTGGCTAGCACTCGGCGGCGTTCGGCAATGATTTACTTTACTTTCTTGTAATCACATTGCGGACAAAGTATTCACACAATGTGGATATACATACCTACCATTCTGCTAGACGAGTATGTAAGTAAGTACAACTCTTGTTTGTTGTGTCTGTCTGCAAAAACTAGATCTAGAATAGTAGGCGGCATTTCGCTGCCGCAATGGAGGTTCGTCGGCCCTGGCTAGCGGCTTCCTTGTTTATTCTTTCATTCGGTAATTCAAGACATCTTTTTACATAATTACTTACCAACCCACTGTGAGATAAGCAAAATAGTAGTAGGCTTTAGGTAGGTATATACAAAGAAAACTCAAAAGAAATAATATCGGTGAAATAACAATGTTTTTTTAACAACGGCTCCCAAACTTTTATAGTTTACGACATTTACCTTAAAATGACATTATTTTGTTTTTTGATAAAAGTTAATCTATTATGTGTCTTTTGGACCTCCGTAAGGCTTTTGACATGGTAAACCATGGCATGCTTCTAAGAAAAAAATAACTATTTGCTTCTGACATTGAGGACTCTTGTTGCCTCCCTATGCCCCTAAATGGGGTCTGATGTGGAGTAGGTATGTTTTGTTATAATTCTTGACAGAAATATTGAACAATAATGTAAATAAAAATTTGCACATTACCCGAGTATACTTATTCTATATAAGTTAGATTTTCTACATTATGAAAAACATGAGTCTCCTGTGATCATGTAGGTGTAGGACATGTGCATAGGAAACTATTCAGGATCGTAAATATCTGAGAAAAAAACTTTCATTCAAATTTCGAAAATGCAGTACATACTTAAAAACATGTATTTGTCAGTGAAAACCCAATTATTCACAATTAATTATTATGAAAAATTAAGCGGCGTCTCTTGAAGGTTTGGGAATCACTCGTGTAACAGGAATCCATAAAGGAAGTTACATACTTGGATTGAATTTGAGATAAATTGGCGGGGCCTGTACCGCCTTCGCACAACAATCAAACGCGAAACGATTCGGATATACTTACCTAATTCTAATTCTGTTCTTCGTCCCACGTACATATATTTTATTACTAGCTTATACCCGTCTTGCT
The DNA here is from genome assembly GCA_963576905.1 of Mystacides longicornis. Taxonomy (NCBI): domain Eukaryota; kingdom Metazoa; phylum Arthropoda; class Insecta; order Trichoptera; family Leptoceridae; genus Mystacides; species Mystacides longicornis. The sequence goes on along the minus strand of OY756426.1, from coordinate 29,744,157 downwards.
TTACGTTTTTGATTCCGATTGTCAGGCATGATCGGTAGGTAATTAAACAGGTTCTAGTCTAGCTTCCCATTGCTTAACAGACCTCTATAACTGACATAAGCACAGAAAAAGAATAATAACACTTACAATTTTTGTTTTACCGACCTCATAATATTATACAAACCTACCGACATAATTTGCAAGTTTTCATAGAGAGAGCTCTGTGGTTTAAATCTTAGCTACATTCCCTACACCCTCTAATGTGTGATAATTAATTAGGTATTCCACCCATAGAGGGTGATTTGTGCTATGAGTATAAAAGCCGCTGTCAAACTTCAAAATGGAGGAATCATTTTGCAAATTTTTTCATTAAATCTTTATTTATTGAGAATAATAAGATTTGAATAACATTTATATGTATAACAAATCAATCTACAATTATTTTATTACGTTTTCATACCGTAATACCAAGATTCCATTCAACGTTTACATGAGTAATTTTGTTTCCAAAAGATGGCTTACTGTCTTTTTGAGAAATTTGTATGAAGATCCTAAAAAAAAGAGTTTTTTAAATAGCTTTAAATATATTAAAGTTAATGCAGCAAATTGTATTTAAGAACCTTCTCAAGCAGTTTGCACGGCTCTGCGCAGATTCATATCTGACGTAGCATTTGTATTTTGAGCGTGATGCTCACATATACGGTAAAAGACAAACAAACATTTCTGAATTATTATGTAGACTAGCTTTTTTACCCGTCCACAAAAAAAAGTTGTAGAATAATGGGAGTTATAGAACCTGATCTATGGAAGTTAACATACAGAGCTTTATGAAAGTTTGGTGTACCTACATAATGTATATAATTAATTGTACTTTTTTATTTGTAACACCTCATCAGCAAGAAGAAAGCGCTGCAAGTCATAATCATAACCTAGTGACTTATTCTCTATGCTTACCCCATAGTTAATAAGACAGAGTACTCGGTTTATATGTGGTGAGCTATGGCCAGTCACCACAATGTTGATTCTATTATTCTGCAATTAAGTACCAACAAAGCTTTTTATGTTCCTTATAATAATTATTAACAAATTGTCCAGGTGGATTCATACTCATTTGAAAATAATAAAATTTGTAGAATAAAATATAAATATCTACCTGTATTAATAAAAGTTTTGACTTTTTAATACAGATTTTCATTATTTTTTTTAAGAAAATGAATCTGGTCTTTCTTAAGTGAATACAAATACACTTTGACATCTTTCATACCAACCAAAGGGTTGTGTTGTGAAAGTGATAATGGCACCACCAGGACTTGAACCCATGGCCTTCAGTTCGCTGTGCAAACGAAAGTCATCAACTGATACCACCGGCTTTCCAACAACCTCTTTGTGCCTAAACTTTATAAAAAAATGTTCAAGAAAGGCTCTCACTCACTATGGAATATATCTATAAAACTAACCATTATAAAACATCTATTGTTTGGAAGTGGTTCAGAAGAATAATATATTATTAGATGTTTTATAGAAAATTAAAACACAAAATGTATTTTTTTTTCAGTTTATTTCTGGTTGTAAATAAATGAAAACTTTCTGTTTATTTAATTTCAATTATATATATTTCAATGAATATAATACACAAAAACAACTACCATTTTGTAAAATAAAATAACATTATTTGTTAGATCTAGCAGATTAAAAATAGAAAAAAAAAATAAAAACAGAATAGAAAATACTTAAAATAAAAACAGAATATAGAAAATCATATCGACACCTTCTTTACCAAAAGCATTTGTATTCCATAATCTCTAATATAAATTAAAGTCGGGTTAGTGCGAACACTTATAACTCGAGATCGGCGGAACAGATTTTTTCGATGTTTGATTTATTGGATTCTTCTCCGCTCCGGATAACAGAATAACTAATAAAAAATTGAATAAATCGATGAGAACTTATCTAAAATACAATATTAAAGTTTGTATTCAACGGGTTTGCATCAGTATCGCCACCGACATCTGTTGGGGGAAATAGGGAGATGTCTGGTATATTGATATTTTGATAGAAACATTCAATGTTTTCCCTATTTTTCTACAGATGGTGGTATAGGTAATGATTAAAATTAAAAATATAATTTTTGATTGTACTTTTTCAAGCTTTTTTATAATTTGTTAACGTCTAAAAATGGATGGAAAATAGTATGAAATAATATAATATTAAAGTTAGTAGTATAATATTAAAGTATGGAACGGGGGAGTTTTGGTGCTTTTGAAATAACTGTTTCATAATTACCACATAACTTTTGATTTTTTTACAAAGAGTAGTCATGTATGTTAGCTATGTTATGTTACCCAGCAATATTTTATTGGCTTTTGATTAAAGGCGAGACGAAGTTCGATGGGTCAGCAAGTCAAAAATAAAATTCACATTTAACAGTAGAAACAGCCCCCGTAGACAAATTCAAATTGGCGTTCGACTACAAACGAAGATTTCGCCAATGTATAGTACGAAAAAATTAACTGTCTACTGGAACATATAAACAATTATTTAAACTAAACAAAGACACTTATATAAAAAGTGGATAGTTAATTTTCTTCCTACTCTATATTGTCGAAGAATTTGTTTGTAGTCGATCGCCAAATGCATTTTGTCTAGGCCTACAGACGTGTTGTGAACAATTAATTGTGTTGTGGCACGCCAAAAGCTTATTTTTTCACAAAAAGTAACAACACAATGGTCAACGATAATGTATGAACTAAATGTATGAAACCGATGTTGCTTTTAGCGTGTCACAGCTCAACAAAACACATTTTTATACAAATTAATGAATCTGAACTCACCCAAATTGAACACATATACAGTTTTGACATCTTTCACACAAAACAATGCTTGTATTGTAAAAGTTGAAATGATGGGCACCAGAATTCAAACCAATTCACTATAATTAGGTACTGTTACCGATAGTTATTTATTTATCAAATGTCATCTAGTATTGTAACACCAGTATAATTTGATTCTTCTATCCTCATTCTAGTTAGAGTTTTGGGGGAACTATTTAACATTAATCTGTAACAAAACATTATGGAATTTAAATATAGGTATACAAAAATGAGAGAAAGTACAATTATCAAAGAATAAAACGCGACTTACCGATTTTGCTTTTTCTAGTAATAAAATGCATACATTTTAGAAATTCACTGTTATTGTATTGTTGAAAATATATTGTGATCTGTCTATCCTGTAAAAAATATAGTTACACAAAATAAATTAATGTAATTGGCTAGCTGCATTGTAATTATGCGGTTATTTTGAAACAATATTTACTCAATAAACTTTGCTTACCTGTTTTATTATTTCCAAAAATTTATTTTATATCTAAAGCCGTAGAAAAATTCAATGTTTACATTTATAGTTTGACAACAAAATATGACATAATATCCATACTAATCCATAGATTTTTGATGACATTAAAAAACTCACAGAAAACGCTAAAAAATATCTGGATAAGTGTTAAATATTATAATCGTAATTTATTAAAGAATCTATCAATTAAGATAAGTATCAATAAAAAATTTATTATTCACACATCCTAAACCTGAAAATTAAAAAAGCATTCAATAAAAATAATCATTATTTAATTTTCATTCACATAAAAATACCGCGAATAATATTTTATGGTACCTGGCAGGACCACAGAATTCTATACAAATAAAAATCTATGGGCAGGACCTCTGGCTGTCATCAATATTTTGACATAACAACAAAACATTTATTCGATTTTTGAAATTAGAATATTTTTTTATTTTATTTAACTGCTGTGTGCTGTTATATTTCTAAATAGGTAGGTACCTGATAATATTTAATTATTTATATTACCCCATATACCTACCTAAGTAATATTTACTAAATTATGTAGAATATGTAATGATTTTGGTCTTTATGTAAATTCTCTCTTCTATCTGACATTACTATGATTGCATAGTTTTTATTTGATTTGATTCTGATGTTAATTATATATTTTGTATTTTATAGGCACGGGGTTCCAGACTAAAACATTCTGTACAGTGCACAACCTAATATTAATGAGTATTCGTACAACATTCAAATCTAGATGTTTTATTATGAAGCTCTTAAAAATGTAAGTATGTAACCTCTTTTAATAAGTTATATCTTTAGATTCTAAATTATGTAATAAAGTGAAATACTTAGTTTATGAAATCATATACAACGTAATCGGTTGACTATTTTATTCTTTTATTTCATTGAATTCAATGTTATTTTATTAATTTGTATGCATAAAAAATTCATGAAATGATGTTATCTGTCATTATAGGTACCTAAATCTTTTGTATTTGTTCTAGGATGAATGATTTGTCACAAACCTTGGACAGTTTTAAGAAAAGCTTCAAGTCATCATACATCTCACTGATTGCTTTCTTCAAGAATACTTCTTTTGTCATGATGAAACTCTACGCATATTGTTTTTTTAAACAAATTTTCACGGCAACAATACCATCAGTCTTTTATTTAAATGAACCTTGTATATTATTGTTTTTGCATAATATAATATATGATAAATAAGCTAACATAGTTTTGAGTTTATTTACTATTATATTTCTAAATTATTTTGTGGATAAAACAAAGGTTTTATTAAACTGATTATAATCCTGAAACCATTTAAAGATTCTCAATTATTGTCAATTTTATTTCTTTCTCTCAACAATTCAGTCAAGTTCACTGTACCTAATGATCTAATTTATCGACAACTGTTTTACTGGCCAGTTTGTCTATGGAATGTTCATACCAATTTAAATGTTTATTATTTTACTTGCAAATCTTTTTCGACGACGACGATTTTAAGATTTAAACTTTATTTATATTTCAGAAATATAAAATGATTCAACAATTATTATTGCTAAATTATTTTATACTTATCTACATTTGAATATGATTTTATCAGGTAGCTACATAATTATTACTCATCTAATGGCTATGACGGTTTTACACAAAATGTGGCCATAAATTTTTTAAAATGTGTCAAATTACAAAATGGAGGATTTTTTTTTCCAAAATTTTTCATTAAATCTTTATTTATTGAGAATAATAAGATTTGAATAACTTTTATATGTATAACGAATCAATCTCCAATTATTTTATAACATTTTCATACCGTAATACCAAGATTCTATTCAACGTTTACATGAGTAATTTTGTTTCCAAAAGATGGCTTTCTGTCTTTTTTGAAAAATTTGTATGAAGATCCTAAAAAAATAAAGTTTTTTAAATAGCTCTAAATATATTAAAGTTAACGTTGCCAATTGTATCTTAGAACGTTCTCGAGCAAATTGCTCCGCTCTGCGCAGATTCATATCTGACGTTGCATTTCTATTTTGAGCGTGATGTTCACATATACGGAAAAGTATTGTCAAAGGCAAATAAAAAAACATTTCTGAATTATTATGTAGATGTATTGTTGCAGTACCTACGTACTTATTATCATTTGATTCAGTGGTAGTTTCACAATAATTCCTGGAACATCCCGTTCGTTATTTTGTTTCCGCAATGCTATAATTATTATGTACCAGTGTGTCTGCAACGGTTTGTAAAATTTTATAATGATCGCGACTACAGTGCCTGGTTGAAGCGTCCACGCCTCACACTATTTATTTTTTGTAGTGGATAGTCCTTACTCCTTATATTACAACGACTTCCATTTGAAAACGTCAAGGTGTAGTAGCTTTACTTTCTGATCTACATAATGGTGAATATTATGTATATTGTTTAATCTCACCAATACTAAAGTGATTCTCGCCCAGAACGTAGATGCACTCTAATTGGAAACAATGCCCTATCGATGATTTTGTCAATAAAATGTGAAAGTAATCGAGTCATTTTTATAGGCTACTAGCTGACCCGCCCGTCGAATTTGACATAACCCGGAATAAAATAAAATTACTCCTGCTTTATGCAATGTTTGTTACATTTTACCTTTTCTACTTGTATCTACTCTCCAAGGAATGGAATTGAACTCATACTACGCTTAAACCTTCCGGGACATCAGTAGAACAGACAGATTTTTAGGAAAATTTACTAATACGACATTTTCTATTCACAATTAACAAACATACTTACATTTGATTTTTTTCATCGTCAAAAGACCGTGCATTTTTTAGTCCAGTTATTCAATTTACCTACTTAAAATTTATACTATTGCCGATTATATTTTTATTACTATTCAATGTTGACATTTTTATTTGCGTTTGTGATTGTGCAATATTTATTATTTGTTGATATTATGTAATATTACTTATATATTACTTATTTATATTGCTGTGTTGTTGGAGTGAAAAATATTATGATTGTTATTTTTTTTTAACATGTAAAAGGCTATTGCCGTTGATCGAATAAAATAAATAAATAAATAAATAAAAATAAAATTATTCTTTGTAGTTGTAAGATGCGAATCATTACCAAATGCAACTAGAGAGGCTATATTTTTAGAAATAGTGAAACATTTTCAGGGTAGAAAATAATTGAGGTCCGTTCTCTTTGCCCGTATCGATAGACATCTTAAATCTTTATAAAGGCTCAAGTGTATGGGAGAGCCTCGGTTGGCAAGTGCTTAAAAAATATGCTGTTTCAGCTTCGACTGGATGAATACGTTTTGGTTATGATAGCATTGCCTGGTCTTTAACTCAATGTCCCTCATCGTCGTGACTCGTGAGTACTATCACAATGGTATTTTTAATATGACTACCTACTTTAAAAGTTCGGAGCCGGCGTCATGGCCAGTTGGTGTAGTGCTAGGAATCAAATCGCACATGTGACAGTTCATTGTCGAGACGTCTCCGTTTAGTTTAGAGCGAGTAACTCATACTTTATACATATTCAATACACTACTTACTTAAGACAATACTGTATAATTCGCATTATATACAGCCATTATTATATTACATACGCCCCACTATTTTTATTATTATTTTTTGTTCGGGTGACCTTATTATTTTAACACTCGCGGTCGGGGTCTATTTATAATCTGCGAGAACAACGAACTTCTTTTTAGACCTTGTAAGGTGTTGTTCCCGCGACATATCCACGTTGCGTACAAAATAAGAGTCATGTGTAAAAGTTTTAATGGAGACGAAATTCGTAAAATGAAATTCCATTCTCAACAGTGTTCACTTAATTCTTATTTTGCGTTCACTTAGCTTTTCACATTACTTAAATTTTGTGTGTAACTTAAACGTATGTAATAAAATCCGCCTTCAATTTTTTTTTCTATTTTTAACCCTTTTCTTTTTTTTTCTGTTGCGTCACATCTTTGTATTGTTGTTTTTGTTTGGTCGCCGTGTCACCATATTCTATGTAGATAGTCGTTGATTTTACGTGTTTTATATTACCTATTTCAAACACATTGATTGACGTTGATTTGATATCCTTGTAATGGATATTCTAGACTTCGTTTTGATCGTAAGGACGTGGATGTTTCACTCAAATCAAAATAAAAAATACGTTTAAGTTTGACACTGAAGAGAATCAAGTTAAATGGGCCGTTTATGTTGGCTCTATGGCGTATCATAGGGGGTATGTATGTAGTTATTTAGGGATCAAAAAAAATTATTAAGTATAATGTGCACTAAACGATAAATCTTCCAATTTAAATTCCGGGTTTTTAAGTGTTGCTATGAGAAAAAGAAGACTGACACAGAAAGTCGGAAATTAGCTGGGAAGAAACGACGGTTGCCGACGTCATTTTTAGAATAGACACAATATTATTGCTGATGGTAATGTCCAATCATTATAATAATTTCGATATTTGGCGGTAGGCTTATTCTCAAACCACAGATTGGCCACATACACTGAACGACGACGTGCATCACATTTCGTCGAAATTGTTGATCTCTTATAATATAGTTTTTTTTTCTCTTGCGCAACATCAAATGATGTATGTATTTGCAGAGGCGCCCCATCACCACGGTGATCCTCACACGACGCTTTTATGACAACCAGATTAATTTGTTTTCCACCTAAATTCTTTTCGTCTGAACATTTTTGTATGGAATGAGTAATTACGCCGATTTAGTGTAATATGCGTCATATTGTTGTGATGCGTTCTCTCTGTGCAGCCCATTCGTCACCATTATTTGTTTGACAATTTTTGTCATCTACGCCATTTGGTTTAATGCTATAACAAATAGTCTTTTGTGTCTTGTAATGATCCTGGAGAATGTTTCTCGGTCTTTACCATCACAACTATTTCGGATCCTTTTTGTCTGTCACGTTTGAGTTTTCAACGATTTTTTATTCAACCCAGACTTTAACTGATCTCATTCAGTAGCAGTTGTCGTTTCCCGAATTTCTGCCTCACCACCCATACTTGCAATTATTACTTACGAATGGTTCTTTTGTTAGCCCTGGCGCCCTGATTATCTTTCTTGTTTTTCCTCGAAAGTCCAGCATTTATACGGTCTATCTGCTGTTGCTATGTAGATTTTGACAGGATCTTTTCCATTATTTTTCAAAAAAAGCGTCTTCTAATTTTACCCCCTCGTACACATTCCCTATAACGCAATCTTTATACATCGTAATGATTTTTCCAACACCTGGTTTGTGTTAAATTTATATCGTTTGATTACTTCAATTGACTCCGATTATCCAAACATGTACTTATTTTATGTGGCCACTACCGCATCAGCAACTTTGCATACCACTTTTCTCTACTTGATTGTTTTAATGTATAATAACGTATGTATTGCCTTATACGTAAAATAAATTACAACATGAATTTTCCAAAATGTACGTTAGTTGAATTCATTTTAATTCGGATTTATGTATAATTATTATGATTTGTCGAGGTGGTCGTTTTGATTGGAATAATAATTTATCATTTTTAAGCCTTTGAAATAGGACGCCTTTAATTATGTCTCTATCATAATAATAATGTTGAATACTGTTATTTGCGTTATGAAAATAAATTTAATGTAGGTACTTCAAATATAAAATAATTCAAATATGTTACAACTAATGACTCTTAACAATTCATTACCGATGTTCGATTTTAAAATGGAACACGAGCTTACGACCGTCTTCTATTTCGAAGGCTGGTTTAGTGTGATCACGCTAAGCTACGGCTACACTATGGCCCATGCTGGTCCAGGATGGCCAAATAGTGGCACTGGCCAAGCATTGGCAAGTAGCAACATTTGGCAAATATACTTGTACACCTGGCTACACTATTGGCCCAACTCTGACAGCTGGCACGAGGCTAGATTGTTACACAATGTTTCTATCACTGATTTATTGATTAATTCTTGCTTTTATTCATCATTTTACATTCTAATCTCAAATTATTTGCTGTATACTCCTATCTGAGTGGGGAATTTCAAGAGAGTTTATCTCCCTGGGCAAAAACGATATTTTAATATAATTTCGCTAACCTTGATATATCGGTTTTCGGTATTTTCCGATCAATCCGCGAAAGGTCGATTAAAATCTTAATTAATTGGCCTACCCCGATGTATTTGGTATCATTGTGATCGCCACATGATTTTACATCGGAGTAGACCATTATTGGGAGGCTGCACCCTACCTCCGCGTGTCCTGGCTCGCAGGCCTCTTGGCCCTCCCTCAAACAGTAGGGGAGGGGATACCACGTTTAAGGGGTTTTTAAGCGCGCGTCGCGCGCAGCCGCCGTCATTCTATTGTTGGACACGGGGAGATAGGGTTGTCAGGAGCTCCCGCAGCCAGGGCTGCCTCAATATGCCAATGCATTTTTATTATCTATTACATAATTATTTCGCGGGCCTCGCGCCTCGGTCCGTTCGGTGGGAACTAAGAACCCTTTATTTCTGTGGCCGAGGCGCTTAGCTTACATGATCGAGTCATAATCATATCCATATTATCAATAAATCAATCATTTTATGCAATATTATCTATACAATTCAATCAATGTCCTTTACAATCGAATTTATACAAATCAATCTTATTTCAATATTATTTGGTTTTTACTTCGCTGATCCGATTTAATGACGCCGTCCGGTACAGTTTTACCGACCTCATAATATTATACAAACCTACCGACATAATATGCAAGTTTTCATAGAGAGAGCTCTGTGGTTTGAATCTTAGCTACATTCCCTACACCCTCTAATGTGTGATAATTAATTAGGTATTCCACCCATAGAGGGTGATTTGTGCTATGAGTATAAAAGCCGCTGTCAAACTTCAAAATGGAGGAATCATTTTGCAATTTTTTTCATTAAATCTTTATTTATTGAGAATAATAAGATTTGAATAACATTTATATGTATAACAAATCAATCTAAGATTATTTTATTACATTTTCATACCGTAATACCAAGATTCCATTCAACGTTTACATGAGTAATTTTGTTTCCAAAAGATGGCTTACTGTCTTTTTGAGAAATTTGTATGATGATCCTAAATAAATAGAGTTTTTTAAATAGCTCTAAATATATTAAAGTTAATGCAGCAAATTGTATTTAAGAACCTTCTCAAGCAGTTTGCACGGCTCTGCGCAGATTCATATCTGACGTAGCATTTGTATTTTGAGCATGATGCTCACATATACGGTAAAAGACAAACAAACATTTCTGAATTATTATGTACATTATGTATTGTTGCAGTACCTACGTACTTATTATCATATGATTCAGTGGTAGTTTCACAATAATTCCTGGAACATCCCGTTCGTTATTTTGTTTCCGCATGTGTGTCTGCAACGGTTTGTAAAATTTTATAATGATCGCGACTACAGTGCCTGGTTGAAGCGACCACACCTCACACAATTTATTTTTTGTAGTGGATAGTCCTTATATTACAACGACTTCCATTTGAAAACGTCACGGTGTAGTAGCTTTACTTTCTGATCTACATAATGGTGAATATTATGTATATTGTTTAATCTCACCAATACTAAAGTGATTCTCGCCCAGAACGTAGATGCACTCTAATTGGAAACAATGCCCTATCGATGATTTTGTCAATAAAATGTGAAAGTAATTGAGTCATTTTTATAGGCTACTAGCTGACCCGCCCGTCGAATTTGACATAACCCAGAATAAAATAAAATTACTCCTGCTTTATGCAATGTTTGTTACATTTTACCTTTTCTACTTGTAACTACCCTCCAAGGAGTGGTATTGAACTCATACTCGGCTTAAACCTTCTGGGACAATTGTAGAACAGATAGATTTTTAGGGAAATTAACTAATAAGACTTTTTCTTTTCATAATAAACATACATACTTGTATTAGATTTTTTTCATCATTAGAAAAAACCGTGCAGTTTTAGTCCAGTTGTTCAATTAACTTAAAATTTATACTATTACTAATCGTAAGATTGATCAAAATATTCCTTGTAGTTGTAAGATGCAAATCATTACAAAATGCAACTGGAGAGGCTGTATTTTTAGAAATAGTGAAAGATTTCCAGGGTAGAAAGGCATAGAAACATTCTTTGCGCCGGTCGGAATCGGCTTTCTACGTGTTTCCACCCATAGACAAGACGCGATATCTTAAATCCTTCGAAAGGCTCAAGAGTATGAGAGAGCCTCAGTTGGCAAGTGCTTGAAAAATATGCTGTTTCAGCTTCGACTGGATGAATACGTTTTGGTTATGATAGCATTGCCTGGTCTTTTAACTCAATGTCCCTCATCGTCGTGACTCGTGAGTACTATCACAATGGTATTTTTAATATGACTACTTTAAAAGTTCGGAGCCGGCGTCATGGCCAGTTGGTGTAGTGCTAGGAATCAAATCGCACATGTGACAGTTCGTTGTCGAGACGTCTGCGTTTAGTTTAGAGCGAGTAACTCATACTTTATACATATTCAATACACTACTTACTTAAGACAATACTGTATAATTCGCATTATATACAGCCATTATTATATTACATACGCCCCACTATTTTTATTCATTTTTTTGTTCGGGTGACCTTATTATTTTAACACTCGCGGTCGGGGTCTATTTATAATCTGCGAGAACAACGAACTTCTTTTTAGACCTTGTAAAGTGTTGTTCCCGCGACATATCCTCGATGCATACAAAATAAGAGTCATGTGTAAAAAAATTAATGGAGACGAAATTTGTAAAATGAAATTCCATTCTCAACAGTGTTCACTTAATTCTTATTTTGCGTTCACTTAGCTTTTCACATTACTTAAATTTTGTGTGTAACTTAAACGTATGTAATAAAATCCGCCTTCAATTTTTTTTCTATTTTTAACCCTTTTCTTTTTTTTCTGTTGCGTCACATCTTTGTATTGTTGTTTTTGTTTGGTCGCCCTGTCACCATATTCTATGTAGATAGTCGTTGATTTTACGTGTTTTATATTACCTATTTCAAACACATTGACGGTTGATTTGATATCCTTGTAATGGATATTCAAGACTTCGTTTTGATCGTAAGGACGTGGATGTTTCACTCAAATCAAAATAAAAAATACGTTTAAGTTTGGCACTGAAGAGAATCAAGTTAAATGGGCCGTTTATGTTGGCTCTATGGCGTATCATAGGGGGTATGTATGTAGTTATTTAGGGATCAAAAAAAATTATTAAGTATAATGTGCACTAAACGATAAATCTTCCAATTGAAATTCCGGGTTTTTAAGTGTTGCTATGAGAAAAAGAAGACTGACACAGAAAGTGGGAAATTAGCTGGGAAGAAACGACGGTTGCCGACGTCAATTGTATAGTGGAAATAAAATACGCACTAAGTGCCAAAAATGAAAAAAATGAGTTGAGTATGAGGAAATGTTCTATATACCATTGCAAATAGCCTAAATATTGCACAAAGTCCATATCGATGATCTAAAGGTGTAAAAAAAACAGATCCAAAAATCATCGTAGTACTATGTCTATATGAGAGTAAAATCAGTTTTATTAGATTATCTCAAAATGAATTTTTTGGCACTTAGTGCGTATTTTATTTCCACTATACAATTTTAGAATATACACAATATTATTGCTTGTGGTAATGTCCAATAATTATAATAATTTCGATATTTGGCGGTAGGCTTATTCTCAAACCACAGATTGGCCACATACACTGAACGACGACGTGCATCACATTTCGTCGAAATTGTTGATCTCTTATAATATAGTTTTTTTTTCTCTTGCGCAACATCAAAATGATGTATGTATTTGCAGAGGCGCCCCATCACCACGGTGATCCTCACACGACGCTTTTATGACAACCAGATTAATTTGTTTTCCACCTAAAATCTTTTCGCCTGAACATTTTTGTATGGAATGAGTAATTACGCCAATTTAGTGTAATATGCGTCATATTGTTGTGATGCGTTCTCTCTGTGCAGCCCATTCGTCACCATTATTTGTTTGACAATTTTTGTCATCTACGCCATTTGGTTTAATGCTATAACAAATAGTCTTTTGTGTCTTGTAATGATCCTGGAGAATGTTTCTCGGTCTTTACCATCACGACTATTTCGGATCCTTTTTGTCTGTAACGTTTGAGTTTTCAACGATTTTTTATTCAACCCAGACTTTAACTGATCTCATTCAGTAGCAGTTGTCGTTTCCCGAATTTCTGCCTCACCAGTCACCACCCATACTTGCAATTATTACTTACGAATGGTTCTTTTGTTAGCCCTGGCGCCCTGATTATCTTTCTTGTTTTTCCTCGAATGTCCAGCATTTATACGGTCTATCTGCTGTTGCTATGTAGATTTTGACAGGATCTTTTCCATTATTTTTCCAAAAAAGCGTCTTCTAATTTTACCCCCTCGTATACACATTCTCAATAAAGCAATCTTTATACATCGTAATGATTTTTCCAACACCTGGTTTGTGTTAAATTTATATCGTTTGATTACTTCAATAGACTCCGATTATCCAAACATGTACTTATTTTATGTGGCCACTACCGCATCAGCAACTTTGCATAGGTACCACTTTTCTCTACTTGATTGTTTTAATGTATAATAACGTATGTATTACCTTACTAGCCTTTTTACCCGTCCATAAAATTGTTGATAAAGTTTGTTGAGAAAAATGTGAATTACAGAACCTGATTTATGGATTAATAAAATATGGTACCTATAAAGTATGTCCCTAAGAGGGGTCAAAAAATGGAGAATTGATTGACTGATCGAGTTTGTATTACCTGTATGTCTGAGAATTTGAATTGGTAAATAGGTAGATATAATTAGATAGTATGAGAAATTTGTAGAATTGCTGTGGAGGCAGCAAAGGTGAGTCATAAACATAGCATTTTTATCTATTTTCTATACCTTCCCCTTCAAGTACATTTAGATAGAACACTTGATTTCTGTAAATGCTTTAGTTGTTCTTCTGCAAAAATATAATTATGTACCTACAAAGCTTTATTAATTCTTAATATCAAATTTAACAGGTAGGTACATAATTATTTTAAGTGTTAAGACCTCTACCCGAGCCAGTGATTTTGTACCTGAAAATCTTTTGTATGAAAAATTGTCAGTATAGCCAGCAAGAAAATATTGCATAAAAAATTCCTATAAATATTCTGACCCATCTGGGAATTGGAACCAGAAATTTCTTACCAGAAGTGGGTGTTAATTATTTTGAGCATAGTAAAGAATTTTGTGGCCAAGGATTCGAACCTGCACCTCACATCCAGCCTTCGTGTGAATAGAAAAATCAGTGTAGATTGCTTATTAAAAATATAACACAGGAATAGGGTAATAATAAAAATTTCACGTTGCTATGGCAATTATACCAGCAATTTATTAAATCACTATGCCCCTAAGTGGGGCGTAAAGGGAGTTTGGATTTCAAAAATTAATTTTACTTACATTAATAAAACAATCAATACAATAATTGGTAAAGAAACACACTTTTATAATAAATAACTAAGGTATTTTGCAGTTGATAAACTTCATTTAACAGGGTAAAACTTTTTAATAAATGATAATTTTGAGTATAAATATTTAGGTACTTCTAGAGAATTAGAACTCTCATAGGTGCTTAATATAAGTCATACCAAGAGTTGACAATTAATAAGAGATATACAAAACATGTAAATGTTATTGTTGTGAGAAAATATCTAGAAAATTTTGACACATTTTAAAATTCTGTAGACATTTTGGCATTGCATTCATTATAAGATATAATCCTAGGAATCTCAGCTCCATAGACGAATTATGGAAGGCATAAATACAACGGGCCGTTGGCCCGGTGGCTAGCATCTTGGCAGATTGTTGAATTTGTCGATTACTCAAGGATTTCAATTTGACCACCTAAATAAGGAACGTTGTTAACGTGAAGTCATCACACAAAGCCATTCGAAATAGCAAGAGAAGAAAGTCATAATCCAGTTAGTACTGGTCAAATGTTAAAAAAAAATGGCATTTTAAAATTGACCATAAATAACGGTGTAATGTTGAATATATCAGTCTGTAATAATATGAATTTTTTCGATGTTACAGGAAAAGAGGTCTGATTATAGAAACTTCAACTAAATTTCAACAAAAAAAAAAAAACAGGTTTACAATAATAATAATTCTGAAATTAAAATAATAATATATCTAAATTAAAAAAAAATTAATAGTTTGGAATTTAGTTAACAATAATTGTCCTCCAATGCAATCACTTGTAAGTTAATGATGTTGCTAGGTTCTTTTAACAAATCTATGAATGCTCTTTTTAGTATTTACTTAATACACATAATCTGCAAATTAAATATACATAGGTTATCTTCATATTCATAAGAATAATATTAAAAATTGTGAAAAGTTCAAGTAAATGACGTTTTAATCGGCCTGGTGTTGGTTATTTTAACATAATATCTATAAATATTTCTTCTTCCGATGGCGCTACAGCCTAATTCAGCCTTGGCTTCCAATACTGGATGCAGAGTCAACCTTGTCTCTACATCTGTCCTGATTTCGTGGGTCAAAAAGTTGCTCGGCATCCCTCCTGACCTCATTCTCTCATTGCAGCCTAGGTCTTCCAATTCGGCCGGATGTCCACCCATAATTCTCTTTGGTGCTCGCAATGATGGCATTATCTGCTCATGTCTGGCCCAGCGTAGTCTTTATCTATAATAATAAAACCAATATTAGTATGGGACTTTCTAAGGTTAGACAGGTATCTCAAAATTATCTTATGCATAATTTTAAAACAAATAAGAGATTACACTTTTTAAAATAAACAAAGTAATGGATATAACATGAGTTTAATAAAAAGAACATAAACAAACGTTGATATTGATAAGTTATTATTGAGAAGATTCAATACTTACTTAGAATTGATTTGTGTTCAAGCAAATTTATATTCATAATTCATCCCTTAGTCAAAATATTATCAGATATTGCTCTGCGGTCTCTGTGATTTGTTGCAATGAAATGACTGGCTCAGATACTTATCTGCAACAAAAAAATAATGTGTGTTGACAAATGTTTTAAATTTGCTGCATTTAATGTCTATTTCTTTTTATAATTTACAATAAAACATTGGAAGGAATTTGGAATAATGTTCCACAGGTTGAAAATGTGAAACTTAAGAAGTAAGTGAAGGTGATGTTTGTATCTGTATGATAATTATTTTTAGGTTATAAATTATATGTTTTTTGAAACTATAGGTTACATACCTGAAATCCAATATTAATCAATTTAAATCTCAGTCCATCCATCAAACTCTACTGACTTAAATATTTTTCCAAGGAATGAATCAGTTTTGATGTCTATTTTCGACAAACCACTCTTACTCTCACAATTAAACGCGTAAAAAATTTGACAGCTCGTGCAGTACCATAGATGGAGATAGTGCATACAGTTCAGAAATAATTCATTATAAAATTGATTATATTGAAAATATGTTTTTTATTCATATAAATAATTAAAACCTTTTTTTATTTAATAATTAATTATGACGTAGCAAAATTACTAATTAATTATAGACGACATTTTATTCCGCTATACATATTTTCTTTTGATAGTGTCTTTAAAACAAACCTTCATAAAAATATAATATGAAGTAGATGACATTTACACACAAAATATAATATATAAATTGGTTAAGCAATATTATTATTTTATTATTCTTAGAAAACCCATCCTGGAAGAATGATTTGTGAAAAATACGCTGCTATATTTTAATTAGGTAATAGTGCGCTACCAAATCATAGATTTACTTATACATAGATCAATAGAATTCATAGTCAATGTCACTTGTCACTCATTGTTGATAAATATTGATATGTCAAAAAACATAAGAGAGTGGTATAATGCTTCCAATTTTGAAAATATAAATACATAAATATGAGTTTGCTGCTCTAATAGATTTTTCGGTAGGTACCAAATATTGTTTATTAAGATTATAATCCCTTCTTTGTAATTTTTAAGTATTGGCTCAGAAACATAAAAAAATATTGACATTTTCTGTAACATTCTTTCCATCGCTAGGATTTTATTATTTTTTAGTTTAAGAATGCATGAATCACTTTTAAATGGTAACCAAATTGAAAACAAATGAGCTAAGACTTTCATACTCTTTTTCAAAATATATAAGCAATATGATTTATGCTAAACTATAAGATTTGATTTTAAATTCAACCATTAGTGCAAAGGGGTTAGTAAAGAAAAATAAACGCAAATATTTATTGACTGATGATAAATTTATTCATTTTCAGTGTCACAAACCTTGGTTACTTTTACCTGTCATCAAATTGTGCTGTGACTGAGATACCTTTGGGTTTTTTTGCGTCAAAACCTGTCAATCTTCACATACTACATCCAACGATTGCAGTTTTGGTCTTTCAAGGATTCTTTATTCTACAGGATCATGTTTGAGATGTGTAAAGAGAATATGTTGCTGACGGAAGAAACTACTACAGCAATAATCCCATACCATAATTTTTAAATATAATGCTTCTTGTCGTATTATGAAACATACATGAAGATTGTTATATTAACGCAATAAAATATTAATATATATTTAACATTGTTTTTAATTTATCTTCATACCTATTAATTAAGAATTTAGATAATTTTGTTATTATAATAGCAAATAAAGTGATCTTCGAATAAAGTGATATTCGATGTTTCTATCCACAACAATCTGTTTTATGTGATTAATTCAGATATGAATATTATACAGTATTTCTTAATTATTATGATGTGGATAAAACAAATATATTTTTTACAATAATAAACATGCACAAATACCTGACAAATTCATTATGATTTTGATAAACAGGAACGACGTTAGTTCCTGTCAGGTTCGCTTTCTTTCAGAGTTCTGTTTTATCAACCAAATCTACTAAAGAATTTTTATACTCATTTCAATTTTCAAAAATCATTTTTACGATTAATATATTTAAATGTATTATGAATTTAATTTCATGTATCTTTATTATTTACCAACATTTAATATGATTTTATCAGGTACTTACTCATCTAATGGCCACGACAGATTTACACAAACTGCGGCCATAAATTTTTTTAAATGTGTCAAATTACAAAATGGAGGAATTATATTTCCAAAATTTTGCATTAAATCTTTATTTATTGAGAATAATAAGATTTGAATAACATTTATATGTATAACGAATCAATCTCCAATTATTTTATTACATTTTCATACCGTAATACCAAGATTCCATTCAACGTTTACATGAGTAATTTTGTTTCCAAACGATGGCTTACTGTCTTTTTTGATAAATTTGTATGAAGATCCTAAAAAAATAAAGTTTTTTAAATAGCGCTTAATATATTAAAGTTAACGTTGCCAATTGTATCTTAGAACGTTCTCGAGCAAATTTCACCGCTCTGCGCAGATTCATATCTGACGTAGCATTTGTATTTTGAGCGTGATGCTCCGACATAACGGAAAGTATTGTCAAAGGCAAATAAAAAAACAAACATTTCTGAATTATTATGTAGATACGTAAAATAAATTACAACATGAATTTTCCAAAATGTACGTTAGTTGAATTCATTTTAATTCGGATTTATGTATAATTATTATGATTTGTCGAGGTGGTCGTTTTGATTGGAATAATAATTTATCATTTTTAAGCCTTTGAAATAGGACGCCTTTAATTATGTCTCTATCATAATAATAATGTTGAATACTGTTATTTGCGTTATGAAAATAAATTTAATGTAGGTACTTCAAATATAAAATAATTCAAATATGTTACAACTAATGACTCTTAACAATTCATTACCGATGTTCGATTTTAAAATGGAACACGAGCTTACGACCGTCTTCTATTTCGAAGGCTGGTTTAGTGTGATCACGCTAAGCTACGGCTACACTATGGCCCATGCTGGTCCAGGATGGCCAAATAGTGGCACTGGCCAAGCATTGGCAAGTAGCAACATTTGGCAAATATACTTGTACACCTGGCTACACTATTGGCCCAACTCTGACAGCTGGCACGAGGCTAGATTGTTACACAATGTTTCTATCACTGATTTATTGATTAATTCTTGCTTTTATTCATCATTTTACATTCTAATCTCAAATTATTTGCTGTATACTCCTATCTGAGTGGGGAATTTCAAGAGAGTTTATCTCCCTGGGCAAAAACGATATTTTAATATAATTTCCAATTCACAAATATACCTACACAATAAAAACATTCATAATTTTATTAAACCTAACCTTCAATTTTTATTGATGTTTATTGTTTTGCAATAGGTATATATTTACCTAGCTCTTACAGGTTGATTTGGACTATAACATAAATGAAAATAAAAGATATTGATAAAAAAAAAAACAAGAATCATGGGTACATTACATACATACTCGAATGGTTTAAAGAAAGCATCAACCACCGTCTTTGCCGTTTGCGTTTTTCATTATTTTTAATAACAGAAAAGCAGATGCCGCATGTATCACTGTATAGGACGCTGCAATTAATGGCATAATATGATATTATCATTGTAAACTTTCATTATTTTATCAGGATTATAAAAAAAATGTACAAAACACTATGAAAATAACAACATGGAAGACATGACAGCTGTCACATTGTTCCAATATTGGTGAATACTTGCGAACTCGATCGACAAGTACCTGGCCAATGTCAAATATTGGGCGATATTGGTCATTGGTGAAGCGGCCACACTACTTGCCCATGATGGGCCAGCGCCTCTAACAAATTTGTGATTTATTTAAAAATTATATGTTATTTTGCTCTTCTGTGACAAATCTTGTTTTATTTTGTTATTTTGTCAACATAAACCAATGGACGCACTATTTGGCAACACAATATTAAACCTACTGTCTTTTTACATATACTGTTTTATTTATATTGTTGTCTTTTGAATTGATATCGATTGTAATTACTAATTGTTTAAAAATAATGAACAAAACTCTGAAAATAACAACATGGAAGACATGACAGCTGTCAACATTGGCCCAATATTGGTGAATACTTGCGGACTCGATCGACAAGTATACAAGTAACGGCCAATGTCAAATATTGGGCGATATTGGTCATTGGTGAAGCGGCCACACTACTTGCCCATGATGGGCCAGCGCCTCTATTTGGCCAGCATGGCCCATAGTGTAGCCGTAGTTTTACGGCCAATGTCAAATATTTGGCGATATTGGTCATTGGTGGAGCGGTCACACTACTTGCCCATGATGGGCCAGAGCCTCTATTTGGCCAGCATGGCCCATAGTCTAGCCGTGGCTTTACGATAACAACGTTCGCCATTAGATGGTAATGTTTAAGTCTCCGAAACTCCTAATCATGTATGCAACAATTAGATATTCAATAATTAATGAGATATAGAGATAAAAAGTGGAAATTATTAAGAACAAGAGAGCAACCAAATTGAAAGACTGCGCCTGCTGATTGTAAAAGCTATTCACAATAAAGTGAAAAAATCCTTAAGCTCTGTACGTATCATCATATTATTATGTACGTGCTTAGGCGTCGTTCTAATTTTAGTTCCCAATAATTATTATCCTCGACCATGTGACCATAATTTTCTGAAAAAATAACAACTAATGACTCTAACAATTCATTACTAATGTTCGATTTTTAAATGGAACAAACCACTACGGGCTTACGACCGTCTTCTACTGTTATTTCGAAGGCTGGCTTAGTGTGATCACTTTACGTTAACAACGTTCGCCATTAGGTGGTAATGTTTATCTCCGAAACTCCTAATCATGAGAATTCTCAACATGTTCAACATGTCGAAAAATCTCATGTATGCAACAAGTAGAAATTTAATAATAAAATGAAAAATAGAGATAAAAGTTGGAAATTGTTGAGAACAAGAGAGCAACCAAATTTAAAGACTGCGACTGCTGTCATGTGTTTGGCGCCAGGATATGACTATATCCATTTTTGTTAATGTCTCATATTTATTGCCTATTGGCTTTGTTGGTGCACAACGTTCTAATTATGTTTAGATTCTTGTGACCTTTTCAGGACTAGATCTTAAAGAAAAAATAACAACTAATGACTCTGACAATTCATTACTAATGTTCGATTTTTAAATGGAACAAACCACTACGGGCTTACGACCGTCTTCTACTGTTATTTCGAAGGCTGGCTTAGTGTGATCACTTTACGTTAACAACGTTCGCCATTAGGTGGTAATGTTTATCTCCGAAACTCCTAATCATGAGAATTCTCAACATGTTTAACATGTCGAAAAATCTCATGTATGCAACAAGTAGAAATTTAATAATAAAATGAAAAATAGAGATAAAAGTTGGAAATTGTTGAGAACAAGAGAGCAACCAAATTTAAAGACTGCGACTGCTGTCATGTGTTTGGCGCCAGGATATGACTATATCCATTTTTGTTAATGTCTCATATTTATTGCCTATTGGCTTTGTTGGTGCACAACGTTCTAATTATGTTTAGATTCTTGTGACCTTTTCAGGACTAGATCTTAAAGAAAAAATAACAACTAATGACTCTAACAATTCATTACTAATGTTCGATTTTTAAATGGAACAAACCACTACGGGCTTACGACCGTCTTCTACTGTTATTTCGAAGGCTGGCTTAGTGTGATCACTTTACGTTAAGAACGTTCGCCATTAGGTGGTAATGTTTATCTCCGAAACTCCTAATCATGAGAATTCTCAACATGTTCAACATGTCGAAAAATCTCATGTATGCAACAAGTAGAAATTTAATAATAAAATGAAAAATGAAATAACAGTAGAAGACGGTCGTAAGCCCGTAGTGGTTTGTTCCATTTAAAAATCGAACATTAGTAATGAATTGTTAGAGTCATTAGTTGGTATTTTTTCTTTAAGATCTAGTCCTGAAAAGGTCACAAGAATCTAAACATAATTAGAACGTTGTGCACCAACAAAGCCAATAGGCAATAAATATGAGACATTAACAAAAATGGATATAGTCATATCCTGGCGCCAAACACATGACAGCAGTCGCAGTCTTTAAATTTGGTTGCTCTCTTGTTCTCAACAATTTCCAACTTTTATCTCTATTTTTCATTTTATTATTAAATTTCTACTTGTTGCATACATGAGATTTTTCGACATGTTGAACATGTTGAGAATTCTCATGATTAGGAGTTTCGGAGATAAACATTACCACCTAATGGCGAACGTTGTTAACGTAAAGTGATCACACTAAGCCAGCCTTCGAAATAACAGTAGAAGACGGTCGTAAGCCCGTAGTGGTTTGTTCCATTTAAAAATCGAACATTAGTAATGAATTGTTAGAGTCATTAGTTGTTATTTTTTCTTTAAGATCTAGTCCTGAAAAGGTCACAAGAATCTAAACATAATTAGAACGTTGTGCACCAACAAAGCCAATAGGCAATAAATATGAGACATTAACAAAAATGGATATAGTCATATCCTGGCGCCAAACACATGACAGCAGTCGCAGTCTTTAAATTTGGTTGCTCTCTTGTTCTCAACAATTTCCAACTTTTATCTCTATTTTTCATTTTATTATTAAATTTCTACTTGTTGCATACATGAGATTTTTCGACATGTTGAACATGTTGAGAATTCTCATGATTAGGAGTTTCGGAGATAAACATTACCACCTAATGGCGAACGTTGTTAACGTAAAGTGATCACACTAAGCCAGCCTTCGAAATAACAGTAGAAGACGGTCGTAAGCCCGTAGTGGTTTGTTCCATTTAAAAATCGAACATTAGTAATGAATTGTTAGAGTCATTAGTTGTTATTTTTTCTTTAAGATCTAGTCCTGAAAAGGTCACAAGAATCTAAACATAATTAGAACGTTGTGCACCAACAAAGCCAATAGGCAATAAATATGAGACATTAACAAAAATGGATATAGTCATATCCTGGCGCCAAACACATGACAGCAGTCGCAGTCTTTAAATTTGGTTGCTCTCTTGTTCTCAACAATTTCCAACTTTTATCTCTATTTTTCATTTTATTATTAAATTTCTACTTGTTGCATACATGAGATTTTTCGACATGTTGAACATGTTGAGAATTCTCATGATTAGGAGTTTCGGAGATAAACATTACCACCTAATGGCGAACGTTGTTAACGTAAAGTGATCACACTAAGCCAGCCTTCGAAATAACAGTAGAAGACGGTCGTAAGCCCGTAGTGGTTTGTTCCATTTAAAAATCGAACATTAGTAATGAATTGTTAGAGTCATTAGTTGTTATTTTTTCTTTATAATTTTCTGCACTTGTTGACATTTTTCGCAGCTACTCACGTACGCACAGTGTGTTTGTGTTACAAGTCAAGGTCCCAAAAATATATTTTTTTTCATAATATTACCTGATTTATAATCGCTTCTGAAAACAAAAGATCAGAATCTCCTCCTAAATAGATCTCGAAACAATGATTCTCTCTATTTTAGGTTGGTTATGTCTTCAGTCGTGAGTCGTTCAGTCTGAGGTGGTTGGTAGTCCAGTGGTATCAATCGGCGGCTTTCATGCGCACAGCTTATTGGAGGTCGTAAGTTCTAATCCCGGTCGTGGCGACCATTTCCGCTTTCACGACACAACCCTTTACTTAGTGTGAAAGATGTGAAAAGTGTATTTGTGTTCACTTCAGTGAGCACAGATTCATTTTATATATATAAAAAAGTCGTATAGTAAAATAATTAAAACTATAGGTGCATACAACTACATATTCCTAAAAATATTTTTTTTAAACTATACCAATAAATTGCCAATTATTTTCTTTTCTCGGAATAAATAACATATAATAAGAATATTGTGAGTATAGATTTTATAAAAATAATGAAATAGATAAGATAATGAAGTGGTCCATTATCAAGACTACTACGGGGACCCAAAAAAAACGGGAATTGAGCTGCAGTGGAGAGGGAGAGTGGGGGAACCAATTTTTCGACACGGTGTCGGTTAGGGACACGTCTCCTGAGTTGGTGTGCGAAGTTGTGTCGCTGTGAGTGCATCTCTTTGCCAGTGATATTTTTTTTAGTGAAACGATTTTTTACATTTCGCCGAAAACGTAATGGCTGATTGTCGAGAGCAACGCGCGGTTTTGAAATTTTGTTTCCTGTTGGGGAAATCGGCCGCGGAAACTATTGTAATGATTAAAAGTGCTTATGGGGAAGCTGCTTTAAGTAAAACCAGAGTCTATGAATGGTTTTCACGTTTTAAAAATGGAGAAATGTCAATTGAAAACCAACCCCGTTCAGGACGCCCGTCAACGTCAAGAACTGACGAAAACGTCGATAATATAATTTTTTTCTTCGATTGCAGAGGTGTTGTGCACGCGGAGTTCATTCCGCCAGGTCAAACCGTCAATCAGATGTTCTACTTGGAGGTTTTGAAAAGATTGAGGGAGAAAATCCGGAAGAAGAGGGCAGATCTTTGGAACACAGGCGACTGGTTCTTAAAGCACGACAACGCGCCGGCTCACACCGCCCTCTCCGTAAAGCAGTTTTTGACCAAAAACGGCATGACACCGATTGCCCTCCCCCCCTACTTATCGGATCTACCCCCGTGTGGTTTCTTTTTGTTCCCTAGACTCAAAAGGGACATGGGAGGAAAGCGTTTTGCCACTGTAGAGGAGGTAAAACAAAAATCGCTGGAGGGCCTAAAGAACATCCCGATAAATGAATTTCAAAAATGTTTTGAACAATGGAAGGATCGTTTAAAGAGATGCATTGTGGTCAAAGGAGAATACCTTGAAGGCGATCAAAATTTGGTGTAAAAATATTAAGAAATAAAGAAGTTATGACGAAATTCCCGTTTTTTTTGGGTCCCCCCTCGTATATATTAATGCGAATAACGAATGTCACAATATAAAAATAATGCAGAAGACAAGAAAAAAGCTAATTAAATTATTATTGATTAGCTGACTCGCCCGTCGAACTTCGACATAATTCAGAATTAATTTTTTTTTGACTTATTGCATGAATTAAATACCTACAGTTTATAACATAAAAACTGAATTAAATTCGGCTAATAATTTATTTCATTACGTATATAATGATTATTGTTGATTTGGATGCGGGATAGAGTTCGACGGGTCATAAGTTGGTAATAAAAATAATGAATTCCTCTATAGATGTGACACTTAAAAAAAAACCAAGAGATGGCGGTGTAGTAGTTCATAAATCACATGTGATACACGTTACGATATTCTATATATATGTTGTTGAAAGAATAGACGTCCATCAAAAGCAAATTTTGCCGAATTATTATGGTAAGATTTTGATTCGAATCCAATTCGGTAACTATATCGGTGATCACTCTATCGGAAAAGACTTGCATTATTGAAAATGTACATTGTATCGGGTCTTTCTGCTTTGTTAAAATTAAGACGAAGAACAGAATCAGGGATGCCTACGGTATAAGCTTTGGGAGAAATGGAAGAATGGTTTGCCAATGAAATAACAAATCAATCACACCTATAAAACTATTAGGCACAAAAGGTTTTTTTGGCTGTCATATTTAAAAGCGTTAATTATTTATTTTATCAATGAACAATAAATAAATAAGAACGAAAGAATAGCTATGAAATAAATGCGTGGTTGTCCGAGAGGAACGTATATGAATATGATCATTGATCACATCAAGGATGTTAGGTCAAAAGTGTCTGAAACAGGATAATCTCCATGAGAAATTGTTTCCCCGAATGAAGCGTGTTTTGTGTGGGAAAGAGTTGAGTTTTTTCCCTCTATATACATACATACATATCTATCTATCCCTCTATAGAGGTACTGCAAATGGGGGGACATGTTCAGACCCTCGGAGGCTGGTATCTCGAGGTATATCATTATGAACCAGAAGAAATCCACATGGAAACTCGCAACTGCCTATATCCACTTGTGTGTCGAGTCCGATTTTTATTTTAGTGTTCTGATGGCAGAACATTTTGTATGGAGCTGATACTTATCCAGTCCAGACCCGATCGTTGTCGGTCAAGTGTGGACAGCCCCACGTTCTCCCACCAGAGCACCCGAATAAAAATCAAATGTATTGCAACTACGCGATGGCTGTGCTCGTGTTGCCGCAAGGATGGAACATCCCAAGATCTATTATATTCTATTATAAAGCTTTTTGTTGCCTATTTAACACTCCAAGTAGAGCGACTGCCAATTGTTTGATTTTTATTGTCTTCTCGTGATCATAATATAATTAATGACCGCTCCGCTGTCTTCCTTCTATCTTTGATCAAATCCTAATTCGTCTCTTTGATCGCTTCTCCGTTTGCCCTATTCGACATCTAAGATCTTGACTTTGACATTGCCAAAATATATTAGAGTATTTCTGACGGGCTGCGGATGTCGAGAAGAACATTAACCCACTAAAGAAGCGACGGAAAAAAATAATTTCTGTACCACACCGTGTTTTAGATCAGTTTTCCCATGTTCACTACTTAATAATTGTAGCATTTTTGCAACTTTTGTTGAAAAAGTTTTTATTTTTTCAGCGATTATTTTATCTCTAGTGGTTCATATCTTCTTATCAAAGTTATTAGTTCTTAACCCCATTTATTAACTTATCACTTGGTATATTTCAGTCATCCGTACAACTGAGAAATTAGTAGGTATCAGCTTGAAATAACCTCATCGATGTTGTATCTTTGATCGGATGGCCGTTATTCATTAAGGAACTATCCACTACGACCGTCGATATTGAAGTACTCAAGTTATATTTACGTGTTTTGGGCGCCGTCCAGATGAGCTTGCCATTACTCCCCACCACAATTATTTTCTTCATGTCCGTCACTCAAGTGATAACAAATCGATAATGTTTCACCGAGGATGTAGGATTCTTTCCCAACAGAAGGGGCAGAAACGCTTCATACCCACCCTTATCATTTTACATCGATTGGAACCATTGCTGATGGCTAACCTAGTGCTCTATATTTATCTTTTTTCCACATATTATAATCTTCATCTAATAATAAATCGCCATTGTACATATTAACAATATGTACATATAGATAATATATACACAATGTTATATTATTGTGTTGTTGATAAGTCTGACGCATGACGACGCGACGCTAAGCGTCACGGATAGGCGCCTGCCCCTCTCAATGTCTGTTGCGCGGTGATATGCGCCGTTTGATGAAACCGATCACTCATTAGTTTTTTTTTTGTTATTCTGTTAGCCTTTTACTACTGCTTTGAATTCTAATTGAGTTAATTTATTAACTGGGTATCACGAATTGAGTAATGTTGGGCTAATTTTATACTTATGTCCCGATGAAAAGTCTCGCGTGACCTATGATGTCTCCAATTTAATTATGGACTAACTCTCTCGTCTCCCGCACAACAATGATACCGGTGACATTGATTTCGTTTCGTAACGACAAATAATAATATTCGTTTAACTCGACGAAACGTTATTTTCGTTTTTGCGTTTTTACAGTTTGGCACGAGAACCCACTGTTTTTATGTTTCTTACTTAATGACATATTTCTTTAGTTATATTCTTATTGATTTGTGCACGCAACTAACTTGCTTCGCTTTGAAATGGATCTTCTCTCTAGCGAAGCTTATTTTAAACGAGTTTCAGAAATCAAATCTTTCGAAAGTAAAGTATGAAAACCTACAGCTGTATGCTTAGAAACACGATATTCAGGGAAATGTGAGAGTTCGAGAAAAGCATCGAAGAAGATTTTGCTATGTTCATGAGAGAAGAGAAGGCCCTTCTCATGATGAGACAAGATGTGAATTTCAAACCAAACAGGTCACGAGGTTTAAATAAATAAAACAATTGAAAGCATCACAATTTAATCTACATAATAATGTTACTATAAAATCGTTAAGTTGACAAATTAAACGCATTTTCTAAGATTTACGACAACCAACCGATATCAATAAAACTAATATTATGATTGAATTATCTATGGAAGAATTTGTTTATATCCACACCCCAATGTTTACACTTAACGGTAGTTAATTGCCACCCACACGTGTTCTACGAAATATTCAATCACTTAATTTTCTGCGGCGGTTTTTTGGCCGGGGAGCAGGCTTTTATTGCTTCATTCGGACATTCGCGTATGCTTACGTTTAATTTTTGCTGCAAATGACGTGTAATATTAACTTCAGAATTAAAGGTGGAAATGCAGAGGAACATGCACAGATCTGCGAAAAGCTTTTGAAAGCATCTCACGTGTAAGTTGTAAATTTTGTAAAGACACATGTGGTAAAAACCTTGTTAGATAAAACCGAGCATATAATCAAATGAGTGGAAGACCAAGAAATATAAAATAACATATTAATATACTCGTGGGAATGATTTTGCATAAAGACACGGTAATTGAGTTATTGTATTCAAAGAACAAACACTGACATTTCGTCATTATTTTAGTTGCATCCATTGCGTCCTTACTTACGAATAATGTCAAGTCGAAGACTTTCACTCGAACACCTATTGATTGCTTTGTTTCGTTAGTTAGTTTGTTCTCTTGGTGATCCTCATTGCTATTTTAATGTGAATCTCTTCAAAAACAACTCACCGAAGAATATTTTTTTATTTGTATTTATTTTTTTTCTTTCTGTTTAAATTGATAAACCTCAAGGTACAGCTGTCGATTGATGTTAGAGATTTGTCTATGCGACCTCTCAGTTCGTTCACTATTATTCGCGAGGTCGTCTTCCGAGCGTTGTATCGTGAAATATTCCAACGTCACTGTAACGAATTAGCTTTGTGACATTCGTTACACGTTTTTTTTTTTCATTATTGTTTGAGAGAATCTTGATTGATCACGTAAGTGTGATGAAAATTTCACCTTCGATGATTCATATACTTAACACGACATCCATCATATTATAGAAATACAGGTTTATCTTTAACAGAATCTTCAAACTCGTAGAGGGCTCTGCTCAGGAAGATCAAAAGGTAGAGGGACAGTTTTGAATAGACTTCTCATGGTACAATTATAAAGAAATAATAACCGGAAAGAACTGTCATCGCCTACTAATAAGTTGTTGTTCCCATGTTTACTATATCGACGATTAGGAAAATATACCTACTCTGTTTTCAATCTCTGGGTCTTTGTTCGTTTGGTATAAATGCACCTGAACAAGCCACACGAACCTTAGAAAGAAGAACAACAAATTGTACATTTGCCATTTTCTTTCTTTGTTTCTCTTGCCTTGATTCCTTACCGAGGCTTCCAGATGACTCTTCACTGCCTGGTCATTATATCTCTTATCTGACTCCGCCTAGTTGCAAACGCTCCAAATTTCAATGTAGGTATTCCAATGTGTTTGATTGTACTATTTCTTCAAAAACCTTACTTCTTCCGGTTTTCTTTTCGTTTGAGCGACAGCAAGGTCCAGTCTTTTGAGGGCGGTCTTGACCTATCCAGATGTCGAGAACATTTCTAATAATTACTCCTCAAGGGGCCGACGTCTCAATTTGGTCCAAGCGTTGTGCGTCCGTCAGAATAATTAACAGTTTTGATTAATAAGTACTTGAATCTTAATCATGTTCCGCGACATCAACAGTAACTAATTTGGGATGTCAATTTACTTATTACGGAAGTTTTGTCAGTCGATTTTTTTAAATTTTGTCCTTCATGAATTAAACCTTTGTCATAAAGTATTAGGCACCTACTTGTATGGCTGCAATACTCAAATTAATTATTGGTTTTTCGATAGATCGTTAAATTACATCATTTCTCTTTCTAGTCCCCCTGCATGACGGGAGTCTTTATTAATCAATTCTTTGAATAGGTTATGGTTATGGTTTTAACGTGAACTTGAGAATACCAGTCACCGACTGGTATTCTCAAATTCACGTTCCAACTCAACGCAAGAAGCTCTTGTTTAGAACTTAATCGGTTGCCAGTATTGGATAAAATATTTTCAGAATACAGAAATGTCAAAAGTCTCAATAAAAATTGGATACGACGCAACTCAATTGTGTGTTTTTCATTTCGGAATAATAGTCAATCACCCCCCCTTATACATTTGTAGCATTAATCGTGTCATGATAATGTGTTATTACTTTTGTTATCTCTCGCGTGATGGGACGCAATGTGCGGACATGACAGAATTCATAGAGATATGGATTCCACGTGTTTTTAGAGTTCGGTCACACTGTGATACACATACCCGTATTATTTGTCATAGTTTTGATATGTGGATAATCCTAGGTGTGCGTATCATATTACTTGTCATATTATATGCGTAGGTACTAATTCCATCAGCAGGTCACCTGAATGTCCCTTCATATTTTAATACTGTGTCGTATAATCTCCAAGTATCAATTAATTAATTATCGCACACCGATTGATTTATTGCATTATTGTAATCAATATTATTAGCAACAACGTACAAAAGAAGGGGAATCCGTCTATAACTCTTCTTTGGTTATTGTTTTTTTTTTTTGCCGATTTTACGAGAACTTTATAAAATGGAAATATTAATCCAAAAGTAGGGATTGAGGCGTTGTAGTCAAAGTTGACTTATTAACTCCCCCTTTAAGGATGTTCGTGTATTAAAAGCTGTTTTTTCTTCTTCATACATTTGAAAATCTCCTTTTGCCATGCAGGACTGTTTAAAAGATGTCTTTTATTACCTTTTTAAAATGCACGTTTTATAATTTGATATTATTATCCGCTTGATGGATCAGCTATTTGGCATACCTACATTATTAGAAACGTGCTGGTTTTTTTGTCAACTTGTTTGGCTTTCAAGCTTAAATCACGTGCGGCGCGATTTTCACGAGCGCAGTAACCATACACAGCATTGGGAATATTGGGATCTCCCTTATCGAGCATGGATTTTGTTTTTAGAAGAAGAAAAAACCAGCGCACGCCTATCACTTCCAGCAGAGGAAATGGTAATTTTTTAATGATGCCGAATGAGAGTTGGCTGACGAGAGTGCTGTTCTACCTCATCGGGGTGCCGAAGACGAAGATACGTATCTCATACCGCGTTCCTTTTTTTCCACGGGATGAGGGATTTAGACGCGGTGTGAAAGATTATCATCAACGCTCATGCTCTGGACTATTCCCTGTGGAGAGCTCTCGTTGCCTTCCTTTACCCCTCGGTGTGGTCAAAAAGGAAGTGGTTATGATTTTAAATAATTCAGCAGAGTTGAATGGAACAATAAAAGGCGCTAGTGTCTTATATCCGACCTTTTCTTTCCGCATACATAGATTTCTGCTATAAATCACAATTGAACTGTTTATTATTCATTCCTTTTGTGAACACCTTTCCAACGGCAGTGCAGCCACCGCTCAAGGCTGCGCTCTAACTCTGTTGGAATATACCGACCAACGCAACGCTTATTATTTATTCGCTTTTTGCTCTTGAACCTTGCCAAAAATAACTATTCGTTCGCTCGTGAAATGTTTTACTAACCATGTCCGCTTAGGTAGGAAATAATATATGCTACTGTACCTGCTGTTTGGGCCTCAGGAGAATTTTGGGTATTAGATGCTACCACCGCATCACGAACAACGCTAAACGTCGGCGCACTCAGCGCAGGCCCATCACTTCCACCATTACGGAGAGGAGATGGACATGGCTGGGACATGTGTTGAGGTAGCCGAATGACAGTTGGCCGAGGAGAGCGCTGTTTTTCCTCCCATCAGGGTCTGGAAGACGTGGAAGACCCTCTCATACCGTGTTCCGTTCCTTCGAGGCAGAGCTGAGGGAGTTGGACTTGGTGTGGGAGGAGGTCATAAGCATTGCGCAAGATCGAGCGCAGTGGAGAGCTTTTGTTGCCTCCCTATGCTCCTGAGTGGAGTTCAAAGGGAGTTTTGATTTGATTTGACCTGCTGTTTATATTAATTTAACGCATCTAAATCGTAACAACTTTATACGTTAATATTGTATTAGAAGATACACGATAAACTGCTCTCTTGCTTATTCTTACCCAACTTAAAGCTTAGTCCCCTTATGGAAATGTGTGATTTCGATAGTCAATTAATCTATTGGATATAGAAGATTAGGGCTGACTTACGTTGCATGTTCGATTTTTATAATGCGTATTTAAGAAATTCTTATTATATTACATCTTTTCTTCTTCTTCCTCTTGTTATAGGCTATGAACTGTTTTTTGTGGATCTTCCTTATAGGATTTCGATGACCAGCAACTATTGCTTCGGCGTTTCGGTGGTCTTCCTTTTCTTCGATTTTTTTCAGAGACGGCTTTGAGGATTTACACGATCCCTCCAAAGCGTCTTCGCTCCCAACCCCACCATTATACGTGAATCACAAAACACTTGGCCATCCAAAAAAGTGAATTATTTTGTGTTGTGAAACAATTTTTGTCGGTTAACTTTTTTGCATCCTTTAAATATAAAACAAATGATGAGAATTAAATTGCTAACTTTCCTACTATTTTTCTTTTTGACAGTATAATGCAAGGTATATTCATAGTGGGTTTTTCTGATGTTTTTTCTTAGACCTTTTCAATTTAACATTTAAATCTGCCTTTACAGTTAAGTATTGGATTATGTTATACGCACTTCAAATTATACCTACTAATTGCATGTAATTCGCTATTGAACTTTGTATTAGTAGGCGCCACCAGTACCTAAGTGCTCTGCGATAAGTGGCATAGCCCTGGTTGCTGCTGCATTGCGTGCGTTTGTACCCGAGCGTTCTAAAAATACTTACAACTTCGCATACCAGTTTTGAATAATATGTAGTTGCATACTATCATCGTGGTTGCAGGAACTGGTCCTCTTTATCTCGATCCAGGCTCGATCGATCTCCGTCAATCAGTCTCGGTATCGATCAAATCGTGTTCTTATCTTCGTAACAATTATCTTGGATACATTCCTATATTATTACGGCATTCCAGATCATCTTTATTTTATTCAATTTCTTTCAAGTATCCTTACTCCATCGTGGATGTCTTCTTGTTTTTACTGCCGTTAATGCTACTCATATATTTTGTTCTTGGATTGCCACCTTTGAATTATGCTTTATCATTTGGTTCTGGTACAGGTCTCTTTATTCAGAACAACATGGTATCTTCTTCTTCATACTCTTGAAATAGATCCGAGGATGTGTTCTTTTCACAAAGAAGTTTCGTGGGATGCCGAACTCAAACTATCCTTCCATCTTTTTGGAGGTCTCCCGGGTTGGCGGCTGCCCGAGGGGATGTTGTTCGCCACCACGTTGGGAATTCTGGTGTTTTCCATCCTAGCCACGTGGTCGCGCCAGAAACGTCTCCGTGTCCTGCCCCATCTGACAATGTCCTCTATTCTTGTGTTGCAGGTCCCTCTGATGGTAGTGTTGCGAATTCTATCCCTTAATGTTTTCCCCAGAATAGCACGAATACAACATGGTATAAAAATGCTATATGTTGATCTTTTAGGGAACTGTACGATGTTTTAAAGGGCGAGTTTTTACTTCCACGGTGAATAAAGTTGACCATTTACCTTTGTACAATTCTACATGGAAGGATATCTTTGTCACTTCGACAGACTTGGAGAAATAAGGCCTTTATTTCTTCAAATTTCAGTTTTCACCTGGTTTCTTGTATAACAGCATCTTGTATATTTTTAGCGGTTTCTTTCTAGAATCACAAAATCCCTTCTTTTCTGTTCCATCTTTGGCCTTTTCTATCCTGACAAAGTAAGCAAGTTATTGCAACCTATCTCTTCTGGGGTGATCAAGGTTTTTTAAATCCTTTATAGTTGCCATTTTATAACGATTCTAGTTCCAATCTTTTTTATTTTTGGCTTTCAATATAAGAATTTACAATATTTTGAATAATTTACAGACGTTGTCTGTTTGACTTGAGAAAGGGTTTTGTATATACTTTTCTCACAAATGCCTAAGTGGTGCAACAGATAAGTATGTAGGCAATAAGATGCATTTTATTAATGAACATCATATCACATTGTTGTAATGCGTGTTATTATATCCGATATGAGCGGTTCAACAGTCTCTCCCGCGTTGGCTGTCACCCTTGGTCCCATCTCCTTGCTGTTGATGTTATTGTTTCAGCGATAATAATAAACTGCTGTATTCTCTTATATTTATTCTAATTTTCATAATGTGCGTACGCAACTGCGAAATATTGTGTTGGAGTTCTATCTTGCGAACAAACTTGGATTTTGATTCCTCTCCCGTGCAAATAGGCAGTAGTGGATTCTTCCACGAGATGATGATGTCTCTCTCCGTCGCCGGGTTCACCCAAATTAAACAAAAATAAAAACACTTACGACAACTTACACCCTAAGCAAAACTCCTGCCGTGTATTATGACGATAGTCCGAGATCCAAATATTAGGGAAATAACCACACTATGTTTTGTTTTATTTTGATTATGTTTTGTTGGCCGTTTTGAATGGACTCTTGTTAGAAGGAAAATTTTCTTTTGTTATCAGGCAGAGATAAAAGCGACGGAGTACATAGTGTTGAAAGTCTCCTACAGTCGTTTCGTCGAGACACACCCGTCGTCGGTTGCCAATGTTGCCATACAGACGGACTCACTTAGGTAGCCGCTTATTATTATGGTATTAAAATAACTTGAGATAGCAGCCGGAATAATTACCGTATGAAAGTATCGGCTCGACTCCACATACTGCACTGTGCCCGCCACTCTTTCTTTTATTGGTTTCGTGCTGTCTGCGACTCCGGCCAACATACCCGCACGCTCGTTAAATTTACAACATCAGCTGATCCGACGCGATACTGTCCCAACAATCTCTCGGTCTCTTCCGCTTCAACACTTCATTTCACATTGTTTCGGAATCGATTGGGTCGCTCGTCCGAATCGTCTTACGGGAGACTCCTGTACCCCAAGTAGGTACCATCGAAACCAGACTCGGTCAATCTACATATTTTATTCTCATCCTTTCAACATGTTCATGATGAGTCGGGGGTATGAAATTTGACCCCTTAAAAGCGTATGTTGTTAAGACTTAAGTTATCACACTAAACCACCCTTTGGAACGAGAGTAGAAGATGATTGTATAGTGGCCTTGTAGTAGTTTTAATTCGAACGTGATTAGTGTTAGTTAGAATAACTTGTCATATTATTATCTTAGGGCGATGTTTTGTCACCCTTAAACATCTCATCCACCCTGGGGATACTTGGTGAAGCTATATTCTGACCCTTTCTTCTAGGAAAATCTCGTGTTGGTTTTATTTTCTTTATACAAAATATCAAATTAAAAACTCAGTTATAACAACTGCATGTGGCACCCCCATCCATCCTATGATATATCGCGATTTTTCCGACCTCACGTAAATGGTAATAAATTAATAATCCTTTTTCGGTTTGAACGAATCTACCAATAATAATTGCATATCGCATTGTGTCTGTCCACCCATCTAGTCTAGCAGCGATCACTTCCTTGCATCTAGTGTGGGTTGATAAAGTTTCTTCCTACATTTCTCCGGCGTCGCGTGGGAGTCTCGTTGCATGCTCATTATAATTTCGAGGCTTAATTAGAGAGCCCTGTGCTATGCCGAACTATACGCAAACAAAAATATCTTGAAAAGAAGCCTTTTGTTACTTTTAATTGGGCTGAAAAGCAATCGAAGCGTGATTTGAAAACTTGGAATATTGCCGTGGTATGGGATATTTATTTAAAGATCCGAGAGAACAACTGAACCGAATCAAATCATCATACAACTACATGAATCGGTGATTGTTAAAACAACATAACCAACAAAAACTAAATTTTTCAGGAGAGCACAAAAACTAAACGAACATCCTTATTCGAATGCAAACATATTTTAAAGTGACAAATTTTTTACTATTGTGGCGACCCTGTTCATGACGATATCATCAACCAATAGCGTTCGACCCTGTTCATGACGACATCATCAACCAATAGCGTTCCTCCAAGATGTCGTCATCCAGTAGCAGCCTGCCAAGGCAGCACACCAACCATCAGTCACCATCAAGTCTTCACCAAATCCGCATACAGTCAACACGCACCTTCTACCTAGCGACGCGCATCGCGGTGCGCCACTCGGCGCCCGCTCAATAGTATTTTCTGTATTCTGTATAACATGTTACCTCTTCAATAAACCGATCCACCATACAAAACCTGTGCATTCTCACTCTACCAACCACCAATACCCATAGTGGTGACCACCGACGTGATATGAACACGCATTAACACGCAACCAGCAACCTTCTGAAGCGCTGTCCTGCCGAAGGGATAAACCCAACATGGAAAACAAAAAATGGGTATTGCAGTAGAGTGACAAAGTGAAAATTCAAACAGTGCTTACAATCGAGACACGGAAAAACCGGCGCAGCAGCCATCGCAACACACTGGACCACCCAGGCTACCGCAAATCTCAGACACGTAGCAACTAGCATCTGTACACCACCTCACATGAAGACTCAACTATATACATGTCTTCGAGACGTAACAAGACGTACGAGCAAGAAAGGACATTCCAAAGTAAGCAACATTACTTAGTTGTCTCTAAGCTAAGCAACTTGCACACTTCAACATGCTGTGAGTCATTCAACAATGAACTTCTCATTTTCGCCACGATATTTTTCATCATATCAACATTTCTCAATGTTCAAACGCAAACCGTCACACATATCTATCAGACTTGGACATTTTACTTGTCAATAGATAGTGACCAACATAGACAACAACAAATAAGCATCCTCGCACATCACCGCTGCAAAGGACTGCTTGCCTACGCCAGAAGAGACACTAGGTAGCAGCAAGGTTATTCTTCCTACGCTGGAACTTCAAATAACCACCGCTACTCACGATCCTCAGCAGCAAAAAATGCCACTTTGAGCACGACGAACGACGTCACTCATTAAAATATGAATACTGAATCCCGAGTACACACGCTCTGGCATATTCATATGGCAGCACCCATAATTCGACATGAATTATTGACTAGCAATATATAGTCAGCAACAGCAACTAGGATCAGCACTTCTTCATTGGCACCAACTCAAAATCTATGTAACGAACAAGAAGAATGCAATCGTGCAAAATAAAATGACCCAGCAACAACTAACGCTTACGCAAGCAAAAAGCAAGCAACATCAGTTTTAACAGCAGTAACAGCATACGAAAGTGCAACACTTCATATTTAAAAAAATCTTAACTTTCACAGTGCAGTGCAACAATATTTTTACATTCCGTTCTCAAAAGCATCAATCTGTTACATCAGCATTTTTTATCAAGACTAAGACAATGCAATATGACTCATGAACTCGTCGCAGTGAATTGTTTACTTTACACAATCTTATATCTAATCAAAACACCGACCTACGGAGAAGCAAGCTGTGTAATATGATTCTCAGAACGCCAATAATTAAAATTATTCTTCGGCGAGTTGACACTTGCAGTGGATATCAGAAATCCATCCGTGAACATTGTTATTTTGTCTACTAATACTCATTATTATTTTATCATTTTTACATTGTATAGATTTCTCATTACTCACACAGTATTGAACACCTACACCTGCTAACTAGGGGTGTAAAACTTTTTGGTCGCGACTGACATAGATGACCAACATGATTGTTTTAAGAAGCATTATTCGAACCAATCTTTTTCTTCACGCATTGGACATCAGAGGACCTAATCATGAATATCTTCATGAACATGATAGCTTCCACGCTGAACCTCGTGACTCCGTCACTTGGGGGGGAGTACTGTGGCGACCCTGTTCATGACGATATCATCAACCAATAGCGTTCGACCCTGTTCATGACGACATCATCAACCAATAGCGTTCCTCCAAGATGTCGTCATCCAGTAGCAGCCTGCCAAGGCAGCACACCAACCATCAGTCACCATCAAGTCTTCACCAAATCCGCATACAGTCAACACGCACCTTCTACCTCGCGACGCGCATCGCGGTGCGCCACTCGGCGCCCGCTCAATAGTATTTTCTGTATTCTGTATAACATGTTACCTCTTCAATAAACCGATCCACCATACAAAACCTGTGCATTCTCACTCTACCAACCACCAATACCCATACTATATATACTTTTATACAATTGCCAATATTTTTATAGACTTTTTTGAGCTTATTTTATTCAGAATTCCTGAAACATATTTTTCATTATATGTTGTTTTTACACTCAACGTGTTACTTGTATTGTTTTAACACTCATTTTCGCATTATGTATTTTGAAGAGTCATGAAAAAAAAGCTTTTTTGTTGAAAAAAGTACATTTTATTATAAAATAGCTGACCCAGCCGTCGTTCTTCGGCATAATCCAGAATAAAAAAATTAAATACAGTTTATGACATAAAAACTTAATTAAATTAAGCTAACAATTTATTTCATTATGTTTTATTGATTATTGTTGATTCGGATGCGGGATAAAGTTCGATGGGTCATAAGTTTGTAATAAAAACAATAAATTCCTCTATAGATTTGTAAATCCAAGAGATGGCGGTGTTGTAGTTAAGAAATCACATTATGGTAAGATATATTGATAATAATTAACCATAGGTTTATACGAATATATTTATGGTGTAAGCAAAAGACTATTTCCAATTTTCATCCCCGTCTTCTACGTTTTCTGCAGTAGTTGAGGGACATTGCAGAATCTCATCATAATAAACCTATGTTTTTTCAAGTACCTATACCTACACAATTTTTTTTTATGTCAATTGGTTTCGCAATAATGCTAATAGCGTAATAACCAAAGATCAAATAACGCACTGGGCAAGCACTACTGGATAATGAGAGTTATCATTATTTTGACAATTGATCCAAAGTTGCCAGATTGAATGTTAAAACCCCATATCTACATGCACTTGTGGTGTTTTTACATCAATTGAAGTATTTTGCTTATATAAATATGTATTTTTTTATATGAAGGAGGACCATATTAATGTTGTTCTATTATCCAATCTATAGAAGGACATATTAATGGCAAATTCGCAATAAAAACGATTTTGTAAAATATGTTGGTTGTGTTGTTTTAACAATCACCGATTCGCATAGAGTTAGGTCTTAGCAATAATATTTTTATTAACAAGTGTTTTCATTATATCGTGCAGTCTTGAAGCAATTCGACGATTTGGAGATGCTAATTCAAGAAATAAAAATGTTTTAAGTTGTCATTAGCTGTTTGAAATTAGAAATTGTCACCTTTTTTTGTACTGTATAAATTCTCTTACATGTTTTAGATTTCCTCCGTTCCGATTTCAAAACTTGATGCATTAAATGTTTTCTACAAAATAAATTTCATTACCTATTTTTCCTTTTTGCATCTTTGGCTTGCTCGCTTGGCTTTTAACGTTTTTATTTTTATCGTTTCGATTCCAGATAGACACTCGCCGTCCCAGAAGTCGTTATAATTATTATTAAAACAGAGTGGATAATCTTCCAAATACTTATGTCTAATCATATTTTCAAGTCGTTGCCTGTTATGAACCTGTCCTAACAGAAACACGGCGCGATGACTCCTCCGAGCCGCCGCCAATGTCCTGTTTGAACGCAGAGGCAAGAATGATATTATAGTACCTAATATAATGTAGTATCTACAAGTTCCTTGGCGAAGGGGCCATCTGACTCATGGCGCTGTGACTCACTCCTCAGGCAGCTGTTGGCTGTTACCAAACCGCAAGCCATAATAAAATAATGTATCGATAGGCCTACATACGCACGTAGGTTAGAATGTTTCCGCGGATTCATTCATACGCATTCAGTGTCCTTTGAACGCGTTAAGAAAATCAAAACAGACTCGCCTTTCAATCGAACCTATTGTAGGTAGCTTCATAAATTTATTGGCCTCTGTGATTTTCTTGTATACTTAAAAATTAGAGATTAGGACTGTGAAGGAGCCTTTCTAGAATGCCCGGGATAATGAGGCGTCATTCATATTAACACAAGTGGCAGAAGACGTTAGAAGAAAATGTGCTTTCCAATTTGTAGAATTTTTTTATTAATCTTCATTCACTCAAAGTTATAGCAAATACACTTTTTACATGTCTATGCGACAATCGTGTTTCGTGGTAGAGTAAAATGTTCCAAGTACATCACAAACCTACGATTTTCATTCAGCGCTAATTTACCAACCATTTCATTTTAACGGATTTAAACGAGGTAGTTGCACTTTGGAAATAAACTACGAAATAAGCTCGACCGCTTTCGTCAATCTCGCATTGACATTTTCAAGAGATTCCTCTTTTCAAGCGCGCGAGCTCATTTCATTTCACGTGCAACCAAGTCGTTTCAATCCGTTAAAATGAACTTTCACTACGTGAGTAGGTACACTAATACGATCATTTCGTTTTAATTGAAATTTATTTGAATCCTCTAACATAATCTCGAAAATGTTTGTGTTCAATTTATGATTTTCGTATTCGTTGAAAAGTCCTCGCTTCACATAAAATTTGATAAATGTGCAAATCAATTTCTTGTTTTATTTACTAGATTCGTCAATGGCTCGTGTCCCCTATCAGCTCGTTACATTATATAAGAATAATGGCTAGTACCTGTGCTTTATTTACATTTATATATTGAATGTCGGTCGTTTATAACTCAAATAGAAGCTATAAATAAGAAAACTTCATTTCATCTATCGCCGTTTGACATTCAACCATTCCAGCTAGATACATACCGCAACAACTTTCTGTCTGAGAAACGTTCAATGTGGGGGATTATTATTATTATTTACGTCTAGCACTTATCATTCAGCACGAGAGTTCTCACATATTCGCTGTAATCATGATCTGCGAAAGGTATTTGCGTTGAGCCTTTTCTCCAAACCGCGCTGCTAAATTTTGCTGAGGGATGATCAGCTGAAATTTGTAGGTAACCGGTTTTAGGAATCTCAAGTTGCACGCAATTAAGTGAACGCACTGCAAACTCGAGACATTTAAAAAGCACAGAAATTTATTGCAATATCTGACAATCTTCAGATTATCTTTTGTGGGTGATGCTGAAAGCATTTTCGTATCTTTTGTATCGCGGGCTTTCGTACTATTACCGTTGATGTAACTTTTTCAATAACTAATTTGTTATTTTATGTTTTAATTTCTGATAAATTACCTAAAACATTTTCTAGCTGACATCCTTTTTAATATAAGTCAAAAAATCAGAATCTTTCATAAAATTGACTAATTGAACGTGCATTCTTTGTAGACTTATTTAAATAAAGTAATTTAAATTAAATCAATTAATTTGTTGTTTAACGAATTATATAATACCCTGACTAGTTTCACATGCACAGGTGAAAATGACATTAAACTTAGAATCTTTCAGGTCAATGAGAGCCATCAACTGAATTTTTCAAATTTGACATAAAATCGAACCATAACATTCTTCTTGAAGGACTTTTGTAAAATGCATGACCATGAATTTTCTTCTTAAAGTTGTGTTGTTTGCATCTCAAGGTGGAATTCCAAAACGACTCCAGCCGCACGGCTCAAGCTGATCTCATACTGCTTCCTTGAAGAAGTTCGAATGCAATAATATATGGATCTCTGTTCGAATATATCTGATAAAAAGTCTCGCTTTTGCTATGCAATATTGCTGCATAGTCTCTTATGAGGGATCACATTGACCAAAAATATTTTGTGTACTAATCATTGTGTAGTTGCGGAAGTTTAAGCCTAATCAAATTTGATTATTACCGTATGCGAATTAGTACTTAATTGTATCGCGCTAATTAATTTGCATATGGTGGAGAATATTATGGAATGAACCAACATAGATACAGAAAACAAAATACTTTTGACCTAGATCCTAACATAACGACACCAGAGGAGTGGACTCTGTCCTGGGACATCTATCCTCACTTGATAACTTTGTATTTTTTTAACGCCGGCGCTTGTCGACGTCGAAAATAACGTCCCAATTATAATGAGACGCGCCGAAATTTCTTGTTGGACTTACGCACTCCGCTCTAGTGTTTACGTTTTTTCCCCTCTCCCGGTTGGCACACAACAAAGAAAATTTCGTTGTTTGATTTTATTACCTAATGGTTTAACATGAATGGAGTTATTGTTCTCATTTTTCCGTTTGCTTCTTATTATTATGTTTACTTACCCTATTTTCATCACGCTATTGTTTGAATCTCCACTACGTCCATTATACGATCTATTTATTCACCTTATTTCTCAATTTATTCAAGCTGAAATTATGATAATTATTAAGTTTTGAATACTGGCACTCGAAACCTAGGTGCTCACCTGTTTACCTACTTGATATTGTCTCCGTGTGTTCTTCTCTCTTGACTACATTTTTTAAGTTTATTTAACAACGGGTGACTTATGTTTTTATTCCTTTTTTTTTGTACTAGAATTGTTTGGGACAGAAAACATACGTGCATTATCATATCCTAATACAATAAGTTCAATTGTAGGGTTTTGTTTTGATTCTTTGTCCAAAGAATTGGTGAAAAATCTCTAAAACCATCATAACAGATCTTATACTTTATTTAATAGTCTGTATGGGATCAACGATATTGTCAAACTGGCGTATCATTCTGTGGAATCAGGAGTGTCGGAAAAGGGAAGAATGGACAAATCATCAATGGAGGTCCTTGAGGCGAGCGATATTCCTCACGTGGTATTTTCCAATCCCTGGTTCTGCAGCGCTTCGTTCACCTCCGTGCCGCGATCGTTTCTTCAGTTTTCCATATCTCGATCTCCACGAGCGTGTAATAAAGTGTGAGTTTTATTGGCGTTTCCTTGAAAACGAAATTGTAACTCCACAATGTTGTATAATAATGTTTCTTGAAACACCAGCAGCGGTCACTGTGTTGTGTCAACGCTGCTTTACGAATACCAAACAACACCACTAAAGATCCAACATGCAGGTTCAATAAACTGTTTCCAGCTTTTTTATTCAATGTAGGTAGGTGTGTTTCTTCGGTCAATACGCGTACCTGGTAAAAACTACATACTACATGCCTTTGCATCATCTGAATATTCATGCAGTTTGTGTGTGCATTCTGTTTGTGAAGTTTGAACGGTACTTATCGCGTACTTACGTCAATGATGCATCTTTTGTCCCTATCGACTTCCACGGGAAACGATTGTTTAATATTTTTCGCATTTTTTTAAATCAAGGCTTTTATAGACCTTGCACAACCATTCAAGTTTGTACCGCATTATTTTATCTAACTGTGTTTCAAGCGCTGGAGTAATTTAAATATCTTCTCCCACGTCTCTAAAAATCGAAACCTTAAGCAATTTTTCGTCAATTCTGTTGTTAATCCCGTAGCCATCCATTTCTTGACGAACGCGTTCATTTTATTCCTCCATCAGGTCCAACCTGAATTTTACTTTGAACCATTGACCGACAGGATCTCTTTAATACTCTTTAATAACGATAATAGACTTTGACGCCAGCATAGGAGCCGTTTTGGCATTTTTAACATTATTTACAACAAGTAGTGAGAGATATTGTTGATATGTTTAAATACCAAGATAACTATATAACCAAACAAAATATATATGTAATATATTATTAAACATCTCTTGTCCAGAATAATCAACATGAGATTTTGCGTTACTTTACATTTTGTATTTTATATAGATAACCGGCATGAATGATAACAATGAATGCATGGTCTTCTTGCAGATTTCTCCTTTGTCGATTTCACAAAGAGATCTTCTCCAACCCTCGCTCATTCATTCATTGTGCGAAAAATTATTACCGCAGAGCGCCGGCAGATGGTTCCACGCCTCGATCCTTTAGCAGTGCCCACTTATGTTCGCATTACGGTTTGTCTCTAGCGACGTGCGTCCCATCACGTTGTCAAAACTTGTACCGCATTTCCCTCTTGTTAGTTATTCATTGTCCGCCTCGTTCGCATCCATTGTTTGAGCAGGCTGACTTTTCCGAGAAGGCCGGCCTAAAAACGTTGCACCAAAATTTTTTGTCGCATAGCCGTCGCATCAGCCTGTGTGCACTGCATTCGAAATAATTTGATTCTAGATTCTACCTATT
This sequence comes from Mystacides longicornis, assembly GCA_963576905.1. Lineage (NCBI taxonomy): Eukaryota > Metazoa > Arthropoda > Insecta > Trichoptera > Leptoceridae > Mystacides > Mystacides longicornis. The sequence continues at coordinate 29,699,889 of OY756426.1, read as the reverse complement.
ATTGTTGCTGCGACGATGTTTTCTCGTGACGCAAGTCCGCCTAATTGAATTTGGTTTATTTCGTTTCTATCAAAAGATTTGGATTGCGATTTAAGAATCAAAGAAACGGATGATGTTTCTTGTATTCAAGGATATATAGTTTGTCGAGCAATTTTTTTTTTAAATATTAAAAGAGATTCAAGATGCGTCGCGTAAAATTCTTAATAAACGTCGAGACGTTCTTAAGACTCTCACAAGAATTTAACTCTCAGAAAGACTCGACATGACGTTGATTCTTTACTTATGTACTCTCCAATGGGTGATGTACGTATCATTGTCATTCGTTGGCTCTGCCGCATATATTTTAATGAAAGAATGCCTCAAAAATGCTGCATGTAAAAAAAAAACAAAATATTTTCACCCTGTCAATGTTTTGGTATTTTGAACATTACTTAACAAATAATATTCTAATTCTGACGCAACCTCTTAAACTCGACAAATTTAAGATGCCATTTATAAATTCTTCTTCTTCTTGTGCCCTATCAGGTCAGGTCTCCCGACATTGGCAAGCGCTTCTTTTAAAGACATCTCTGTCTTTAGCTAACCATAACAGTTACACGCACTCGCCCTTTTCAGGTCTCATTGCCTAGACTGCGCAACCGACAAATTTGGCCCACGGCGTCTGTCTGTCTTAATTTGTAAATTAGTTGGTCAAATTTAAGCAGAGTTAAAATAATTGCAGCTTGGTCGGAGCATGAAGTCATATATTGCAGTTTATACGCTGAACTCTGAAAAAGCTAGCAACTGATGTGAGTTTTGGGTGTTGTTAAAAGAGAAGAAATCCATTTAATTATCGTGAAATTAACTGAAATCTAGCTGATGCTTGGATATAGGTACACGTAAAAAGTAGTACAGAATAGAATAGTATACAGTTGGTCTATTCCCACAGCGATATCAATCACGTGTGCCGCATTTTATTATGCCGTCTGGCACTTTTACCTAGACACGAACGCCAATCAGATTTGTCTTGTCCAAAATACGCAGCCCATTAAATAATCCAGAGTTATTGGCTCACAATCCACCCATTTATACCTAAATATTACATCATTTTTCCAGATCCATCTCCTTACATAATTTCCAGTAAGGCTATTTAGGAAAAAGATTATCTACCTAGTTCAAACTAAACTTAGGTAAGTAATTATTTTCTCAAGAGGCATCATGAAAAAGAAATCATGTTTAGGTAAATCATACAAAAACCAACTAATTAAAAAAATATACTATGAGTAATATTAATCTTCGCTTTATTCTACAACTTATGTAGGTATCTGTAAGTAAGTAGGTACTACATTTTTTGAGTCGATCGAGCAAAAATTGAGAGACGTTTTAGAAAAAAGAAAATTACACAAAAGCGTGCTAAACTGTCAAGTTAATGTCCATTCTACAATAAAACGTAAATTTCAGAACCTGAAGTAAAAATGCCAAAAAAATGGAAGTTTTCGGGCAAAGCTCCCTTAAGTCTGAAATATTTGACTACCCAGTTTTAAATTAAAAAATTTTCGCGAATAACCCTGCTGGTATCTTTTGAAAAAGAGAAAACTACTATGACGGATTAAATTCCTATCCAATGCCGCCGAATTTCTAGAAACAGTTAATTTATTATTTTTTGTATGACTAATCGAAATACACGTAAGTAATGTTTTGTAGAATTTCATCACGAGTACGTAATGTCAAAAAACATCGCCGCGTATAAGTTTGTGGGATATTAAGACGACCGTCCACACGGCCCGGATAGCTCAGTCGGTAGAGCATTGGACTTTTAATCCAAGGGTCCAGGGTTCAAGTCCCTGTTCGGGCGATCATTTTTTATATTTTTTCTTCTGTTATTTTAATTGATTTTTCAAATAAGTTTAGTTTTGAAACATTTTTTCTATAAATTAATGAATATTATGTAAATTTACATTATTTTAATGCTCTTGTATTTATGTCGATGTAAGAATCGCGGTACGCCATCTACCTTGTGGTTTGAGAAGCTTCGCTCCATGATAACCGCGCTGTTTCGTATCGCGGTATAAGAAGTAGTTTTACATACTTTCAATAAACTTGATACAATTTTCGCACAGATGGCGGTTTTCTATAGTTTAAAAATATTCGATGTTGTTGGGAAATTTTGATAGATGTCGCTCAACGTAACTTATAATAAATTAATTATTGACTTATTATTTTAGAAGTTTTAGATAAAATAGGTATCTGCTAGGTAGGTACTTATTGTCTTTTTTTTTATTATTGAAATATAGGTGTTCTCTCATTGCGTGGGGTAACCAGAGAATCCTTAACCTTAAGAAAGATGCATTTTTTTTTACTTAAGATGTTCATTTTGCGATCGCTGTTAACGTAAAAATGTTCATGCTAAGCCTTACATCTGAACAGAAGTGTCCCCTAGTTGTTGAAATTTACCACTTCAAAAATCGGAGATAATGTAATGTTTGCATCGAATAGTCGATGGTATACAATCAATACTCCATTTTTTACCCCACTTAGGGGCATAGAGAGGCAACAAGAGACCTCCACCGATCTCGATCTTGCGCGGCTTCAATGACCTCCTCCCACACCATGTCCAAATCCCTCAGCTATGCTTCGAAGGAACGAACCACGATGTGATGGTATGTATAATAAATTAGTTATGTGATTGTACTCTGCTCATCACAACCCGCTGGTTTACTTCACCTTTGGTTCTATTTTTATATTTCCATACTTGAAAGGGACGCTGGCTTATTGATCCTCTCTGTCAACCCCCCGCCCCCTGACAGGCCCACCAGAGGTATGTATGTAGCATCATCACAATCTACCGAGTACCTTTGTAGGTAGGTGTATATTATATTAGCCCATCATTGACAAAGTAAATGTCTACTCTATTAAACGGATAAAGAATATCTTGAGACGTACGAGTATGTTCTTCTTGTGATTATCTAATACATTCAGATATTATTGGACCAACCGTCTATTATTCCCATATTATAACGACTGGGCTGTTTTTTTCTTCTTTTTTCAATGTTTGTGCAATCGACCTCGGTATAGCCTTGTGGTTAAGGCGCTAACTTCTGATCAAGAGATCCCGGTGGTTCAATTCTCGGTCGGGTGAAATGGAATCGAAATTTCTACCATGCTGCTCCTGATTGGACGAGACCAGTTTTTGCAAAAACCAATATTCATTAATATAGAAACGATTATTTTTTAAGACTTTCATTCATTTAATCGATCTTCAGTTATTAAATAATGTTATTTATTTTCAAAATTGAACTACTAAGTGCTTACAATAGTTTTCTACTGCTGTTTCGAAGGTTGGCTTAGTGTTTTTTTTTTATTAGCATTTTACCTTGTTTCCGCTTCTTATATAATCCTATATCCAAAATCACTCGAGTCCGGGTGGAGGTCTATAATAAAATTTAAAAAATTAAAATAATCCTACATTTATATTTTTGCTTTTGTTGTTAAAGGCATTTGGTGCAGTATGTTATCTGATATTACAAAAAATAATAGGAATCTGTCGCTATAAGGATCTCGGCTGAATCGTCAGCCTTTCCAAAGTCTGTTAAACAGTCGTCATCGTACTGGGGTTCGCAAAAGTGCATAACTTACCTAGTATCCGTTGAAAATAACAAAAAAAGTGTTATTCAAGACATAATATTACAAACCTTTAAAGTTACTTGTCTCTTCATTTCGTTTCCGAATTAGAAACCATAGATGGAGGATAAATAAACTTAGTTCTCTGTAACATGACCCATATTTTACTTTCTGTTACATAATTCGCGCACTACTTAAACCGCTACCTACTAAATACAAGTATTCTAGATAATACGTATATATCTGATATATTTTTGTGTATCCCACGTTAATATTTTCCCATTATGTATACGGGTTTAAGGGTGAGAAGTGCGTGGGTTCAGGGTAGGTAGGTGGTTGTAGCTACACACCCGGGCGGGTCGTTAACCTGCCAGCTTTCCACGGGTTTTCGCCCAACAATGGAAAGTCTTCAAATTTACCTACAACCTGCCAACTTAATCACAGGGCAGAAGTGAGTGAATTATGTATCGGTGGATGGTTGAACAGGCTCATACCTATAAGTTACATCGACCTCGCCTATAGTAGCAACATGCTGAGTCCATATTATTGTGAAATTTTAACCAATTGTGGTGATAGATTTTTTTTTATAGTTAGTTCAGTTTGAAAAGTTTTATTGTATTTTTATTCATATAATTGGCTCACTCAATACTTTATGATACATCTCCGATATGTTAATAAAGGAATTTAAACAATTGTTCCGCATCTCGACATTTTTTATCAAAACGGTTCGTTTGGTATAAAAATGATGGTTAGAATGTTTTCAAAGTTAAGTAACACAATATATTGTTGCCAACACTCGAATATAGTAATTTAATTTAATAAGCAATTCGAATATAGTAATTCTTCTTATATTTTGATAAAACAAAATATTTGTAGCTATTTCAATGTATGGTAGGGAAATGTTTAATATTGCCCTGTCCAGTTTCTAAGGCACAAGTTCTACACGCTCAGACTAAGAAACTAAAAATTTAAAACGTATACGATGCGATGAAAAGCATACCTAGAAGGCTTGGGTTAATAATTTCCTATGGTAGGTAGAATTTTTGTTACCTCAAATTTGTCATTTTTCAAATTGAATAGAATGAAAACCCGTCAATGCAAACTGGGTGTTGAAAACGTTCTATTTGATTTGTGAAAAATCCATTTTGATTTTAAAAATGTCCAATTTGAGATAACAAAAACCCTCTGTATGCGATTATCTGCATCTATTACTTTGTGATGAAGGTGTAGGACGTATACTTGCGAAACTTACATAAACAGGATATTAAAGATTGCTGACGTTGGAAGCTTAGATGTTGCCAGTATTACTATCGAGAGGTCACGATTTAAATTCTCAGTTGGGTCAGAATTATGTACCTACGTTTTTTTTTACGTGAATAATTTCAACTGTAGTTAAAATGGGCCCATCTTAGATTGAACGAGACCGGTTGACTAAAAATTCGTTCATGTTTTGTGAAAATTTATGTTCTACACATAGTATAATTCCAGGAGTAAACGTACTAAAGTGGTTGCATAAAATCGACCGTCAGGCGTAACCACCGTTATCATGTTTGTGTGGTATCATGTGTAGTTAAATATCAGGTGATTTAATTACGTAACATTTATTTATCGCCTACACCCGCTGACGTATCGAGACATCATAAAAAATGTTTAAACTGAAATCTATGTATTTATCGTGGTGTTCCAAATTGGTACTACTTATATAATTTTACAACTAAGTATGTATTTCTTAACTTAAATATATAGATATATAAACGATGTTCATAGGTTTTTACGTTAACCAACAGTATTTGAGGATATTCAGATATCTTTTGTTATTTTTTTATTTTCTATAAAAGCTTACATTAACAAGACAAAATTTTAAAAAAAGTTCACTAATTCGCGATTGAATATTTCGACAGTAAAATTTCGATAAGTAAATCACGGTCGGTCTATACATTGATATCGGGATTTAACAAGTAGTGTTGTAGCCCTCCTCTATATTTGGCTATCTCTATGGGGTGGCTTCTGTGATTTTTGTCTTCAATAATTATTCATTCGACGATGTAATGGGCGGACCTGGGGCCTTATTCTCGTAACGTTTGAATTGCAATCTAGTTGAAAAGATTCTTAAAATGGCTGCTCGGATAAGGATTGGACCAATCAGAGAGAAAGGGGGAGTGTCATGATCGTTCCACGATTGGCTACATCGTATTGTAGACACTCCCTCTTTCTCTCTGATTGGTCCAATCCTTATCCGAGCCGCCATTTTAAGAATCTTTTCAACTAGATTGCAATTCAAACGTTACGAGAATAAGGCCCCTGGCTGCCTGATGTCATATGGCCTAGCCACTTAGCACGTTGTTGGGCTTCTCCTTTTGTATTCATATTGAAAATATTTATAATACTTATCTATTTCATCTTACATTTTATCGTTGATTTTTTTTTAAATATCAGAAAATTAACGGACACTCATTTAAATACTTAACACGAGAACTTGTAATTGTATTGAATGTTATCCAAAAGATTCACAGTCAAGTTTATGAATCTTTCGATCAACCATTCATCATCTCTAAAAGCATTATTTACTTTTATTAGGTTATAATTGCCGACCCACTTTTTCTCTCGTTGAAGCTTCCGTCCCTTTGACCCAATGTCGTATGATTCGGTTCGTTTTTTTTTCTTTTCTTTAAATATAATAATATCTAGGTCGCTTTTATATTATTAACCATTCTTATATTTCGCCTCGTCAGTTTCGATGTTTTCCGGTCACTTTCCCCGATGATATTATTATTATTTATTTAAATCGGTCTAGTCTCGCTACGTATAATAGCTGTGCGATTAAATTTTGTGTGTGATATCCTTGACACACTGCGAAACACCACCGGTGGCTTCGGATCGACCCTCGTTTAAAACAAAAAAGTGGGCCCCAGTCACGAATTCGTTGAGGCGTTTTCATGGTCATCGTACGGCAATTTTGCGCTTTTTTACTGTTAAACGGAAGTACATAGGTAGATATTCACTATTTTGCTTGCGAACCTGACGCGGAAGGGATCACCGTGTGAAATACCCAAGTCCTTGTTTTTAATTATGCGATAATGCCTTACGCTATTTTGGCATGCTCGCTATAAATGTTTCAGCTATAATAATTTAACATAACACTGAAACTTCCTTTAAAGTAGCGGGGAATGTGATTGTATATAATTACCTTATTATTATTTATTTATCGTGTCGAAACCAGGAAAACCAATTAAACTGTGCAAAATGCACAGCGCGTGGAGATACGTCAAATATATCCTCCATAGTGCATGTAACAGGACATTCCAACAAGTGTGGCATTGTCTGCACCTTATTATAAGATAACTATAGTTACCTTCTGACGAAAACCTCTCCCTTCATCTTAACTGCTGCGGTACTATCCGTGGATTTGTTTTCTTCGTGGGTTTTGAATTCCTGGAGCCCACCAACTCGACTTTCAATTCTCCAGAAGACTCATTCAACTCTTTTCTGTTATCTCACATTTTATTTACCTTTTCATTGGTCAGAGATACCAACAGAACACTGAATAACACCAATTAAACCAATTATGACGTATAAAATAGAATCTTCAGTGCTCCAATAACGGGTATCTCCCTCATAGCTGTTAGGGTGGTACTATCAACGTCTCTTGTACCGGTATTCTATAGTTTCCGTGACATTTACGCTGGCATGTTATGCTGTGATGATATATTATATCATCACAGCTTTTTTTTTAATCTGGTCTCTACCACATGAATGTTCATTTTTGTTTGAATAACATCGTCAGTATTTGCCTTCAAGATGGTTGTTTAAATTTACAGGACACAAAAACTACTTTGTTGATCTTTCCTTTTAGGAATCCTTTTAATTTCCTGTCTCTTCGTGACCTGTTTGTTGTATTTCAGTTCAAGCAATTGATTTTATAGTGTTATTGCATGTGGGTCATAGAATATTATGTAGACAATTTTATGCGGCATTCTGGACTGCAGACCCGACTGTTTGTGACACGCGATGTTTTTCAGGGAATGTGCATTCATAATAATAATATGTTACTGTCCGATATGAATCGATCATTGGGAGAATAATGGCAGATACGTGCGGCGACCAGTTGTCTGTCCGTGCAGACATGCCAGGCACAAATGTGAAGGTCGCATGTTGTTTAGGATGTGATACACTTGTGTTGGCCAATCGGATCTCTTTGTAATAAATGAAAAAAATATCATTACAATTAATAAAAACATCGTTATTTGGCAAGAATTTTTTTTTGACCTGCTGTCATCCTTTGCTTTGGTGCCGGGTACAATCAGTATCGGTTTAATTTTTGCTCCTTTGATAATTAATGATCGCTTTTCAACATATTAATTTGTCAATATTAAAGTTGTTTCAAACCTTAAAGTAAATTATTTGTAAATGGCATTTATGTTCTTGAAACTATTGTTTTGTATACAATAAATAAATAATTAATAAATAAGCCAGGATATTACCCAAAAAGTTGAAAGACAGCTGGCATCGAAAGGGTTGTGTCTGCTAAAAACAAATCGCATTATTTCTTATTGAAGGGAGATCAATCAATCAATACTCTATTTTTGACACCAATTACTGCTGTCGATCTTGCACGGCTTCAATGACTTCCTCCCACACCATGTCCAAAACCCTCAGCTCTGCTTCGAAAGATTGGAATACGGTGTGAGAGGTCTCTTTGGAAGATATGAAGAAGGAGATCAATCAATCAAAACTACCTTTGAACTTCACTCAACAAGAACTCTCCATTGCGCTCGATCTTGCACAATGCTTATGACCTCCCCCCACACCATGTCCAACTCCCTCAGCTCTGCCTCAAAAGGAACTGAACAGTGTGAGGATGCCGAATGACAGTTGGCCGAGGAGAGGGCTGTTTTTTCCTCCCATCAGGGTCTCGAAGACGTGGAAGACCCTCTCATACCGTGTTCCGTTCCTTCGATGAAGGAGATATCCTAAATCACTCAATAATGAGTGGAAGGCTAATAATAAAAAAATAAGGAAATATATTACATACCTAAATTAAAAATAATTACTTATTTTCCTATAATGTGTAAATTAAAAAAGTCCATGTTCGACACAATTCGAATGACATATTATTGTACCGTTTGCTAACGTTCGCACCCCCATTGTTGGTAAATTACGATTTTTTTTTATATAGTTCGAACATTACATAATACAATAATTTTTTTGCAGAATCTGACGACTAATATTATGGCAACGCATAAAAAGGCACCCTCCATATTTCTTGTTTCTCTTATTTTTCCACGACGTCCAGCGTGTCAATCTCACTAATAAATAATTTCCTTCTGACCCCAAAAGACACGAAAAAGGGTGCGATGCGCCCTAATCGATTCGTCCTGAATTACGTGAAAACATCGCGTAATGTAGGTCGCGGTCGGACACGACGTCAAATTATCTGTAATGGAGGTGGACTCGTTCCGAGAACCTATGGTTCTTTTGATTAATCTTTTACTGTGTTACTTTTGTCGCATTAAATATGTATTAAAATTCGATTCATAGGCCTCTATGTAGGTTGTCCTTTCTGAAAATTAATGGATTGCAGTTGATTGACTGGGTGCGACTGCTGAGCAGACAGACAGACCATAAATCACATAGTTACAGAATGTGAAAGAAGAGCATACCATTACCAAGGCAGTTTCTCAGATTTCGTCACCCTAACCGACGGAGCGATAGCATTTATTGATACTCTAGACTTAACAGGAAATTTGACCCTGTGCTACTCTCTATTTGATTTGTATTAATCCTTTCCTGTAAAATTTTCCTAATGTGACTGACTAGATCTTAGAGTTACGTCCACCGTTACTGCAAATGCTAATTCTGCAGAGAAGTTCAACCATATCGAGAAATTAACAATAGGTAACCTAACCTTATCACACACAACCTAACCTGACCTTATCATAACCTATGGCAATGAAAAATAACAACATGCTATTTTAAGACTAATCTTATTTGTGGGTAGGCTCTAACAAATTTGCAAACATGTTCGATTCTTTAATTTTTTACAATTTGGTTTCTCAAAAATATAAACCGCAAGCCTGTTACAACCGTTCAAAAAGATCTTATGAAGAAAAAACCTTGAAAATTCCTACGTCGAGTATTTTAATGTTTACGTAATATGGAATTTAGGAGACTTTTAGAAGTGTCCCATCATTGTGGTTTCTCCAGCAAATTGCGGTTACCACCTAGTGCTGCTATGTGATTCAAAGGAATAGTTTACAAATGTTTATTTTTAGTTACTCATCAATAGACAATAATTAGTCACAATTTTTTTAACCATATCTGCAATGATCTTATACATTTAACCATTCGTCATTAATTCAAATAGTAACTCTCTGAATGTTATAGATTTCAATACGGTATGAATGCAGGCATCATTGATACATTCTTTCTCGCAGATAGTTATTTAGTTGCCGGCCCGGTTACCTTGATCTCTGGTTTGTCGGATCCGTTTCCATTGTGGGTTACGAAGACGCGACATAAAATAACTTCCATTGTATATATTATTTTTTTCACAGTTTTATTGATTGATTGTTACAACTCTATAGTCTAATAGCATTTGAATAAATAATCAACTCATGTCTTGATAACAAATGTTTATTTATTGCCCACCTATAATTCTTTATAAGACGAAGAACTTTTCAATTAGGCACATTTACGGTTCATGAATAAAATCCTAGTATCAAAATTTTGGCAAAGCCATCCTTCCTGGAATTTAGTGTTCACAAGACATGACACCGTAGTACTCTTGAAAAGTTACCTTACCTATCCACGTTCGCTCCCAAGGTGGAACATAATATTGTCGTCACCCCTAAGTCCCTACATGCACTTGTGTTTTGTGCCAGCCGCTCCGCCTCCTCCCAGGTTAGTCCGATGCTCTGCAGGTCTGGTCTGCGGTATAGGCTCGTTCAATGGTTAAGATATAGATGAGCTTGATGAACTCGATATTGTGCTGTATTATAGTCGTACTTAACAGGGCAGTAACGACTTTTCATTGTATAGAATTTCATATACAGTTCTCTGGTGCGTTCTATCACACCTTAAGTTGCATTTACACCAAACAAACAAACACCCAGAGCATTAAAATAGAGTATATTTTCCTAATCGTTGATATGGTCACCAAGGAAATAATAACCAGAAAGAACTGTCATCGACTACTAAGTTGTTTCTATGGAGTCCAGTATCAACGATTAGGAAAATATAGTATATTTACAAGCTCTGGGCCTTTGTTCGTTTGGTATAAATGCACCTTTATACAAGTATCAGCTCTGTTTGAAACGAAACGAACGTTTTTTTTTTTTTTTTTTTTTTTTTTTTTAATTAAAAAAATAATAATAAAACATAATAAACAATAAGATACATAATACACACAAAATAAAGGAATATACAACTATACATAGAGAACAACAATTGCAGCAAGTGAAATGGGCCCCATTAAGCCATTTTCAAGCTAAAATTACCCATAAGATTTCTGTTTTGTGACTAGGATGACGCTATTTGTCAAGCTAATTTAAACGGCTTGTCAATAGGACCCATTCACCCCACCGTTCGTCTACATAACGAACAGACACATAATCAATCAAAAACATTCCACCATCAATCCCTCTCTTTCCATTCTGTCAAATACATTCATTCAAACACATGCACACTCTTCTCTAATTTGCAATACATTGGTAAACTCAGAATCTATTTCAACATTATTTGACCAACTATACATACATACCGTTATTACTTCTCAGCCATACTAACCTGAAACTATACGTACATACTTTTATTATTTATCAGCCATACTTTCAACACTTTTCTCAGTCCATTCATACTCTTGCACTTTTTGATGCTCCTTGGCAGTAAATTATAGAGTTTGGGCACGGTGCACTTTCGAGTGCGGTCACCATATTTATTCTGTGTCCTCGGAACCACCAACCCCTCATTCTCAATCAATCTAGTGTTGTGTGCATGTGCCAGTCTCTCCTTGAATCTGACATCGGAAAAATTGTGTACTCCCAGTTTGAAATTTAACAAGCCTCTTACTGTGAGCAGTTTTAATTCGCCAAAGTATTTTATCATGTCAAAATGAGTGTTTGGCGCTGAAACATAGTTTGAAATCAGCTTTACTATAGAATTCTGCTTACTCTGCACTCGCTTTAAGTTTGTCTTAGTGGTATTACCCCACGCCGACAACCCATACCCGATTACAGATTCTGCTAGCGACCTATATATTATTTTCAACACAGACTTTGGTACAAAGAGCTGAATCTTATACATCCTACCCAAAATGGAGTACAATGTCTTGCATACTTTGCTCACCTGAGCATCCCACTTAAAGTGACAGTCTATTTCAACTCCCAGATATGTGTAAATTTTAACAACTTCAATACTATCACACTTACAGTCCCTCACAATACCAGCATGAACGCAACCCAAGTCATGGGACACAATTCTGGGAACACTCCCTACCCGTGCATGTGGACTTCTTATATGCATCAATTTCGTCTTCTTTGCGTTAATTTGAAGTCCAAAATCGTGCGACCACCTAATTAATGTGTTATAATCCTCCGTGAGCTCTCAAATTTTGTTGACATGTTGCAGGATGGATGGAAGATGCTGCGGATCATCATCTTTGATAACTGTGTCTTCGATGTTGGCTTTCACACCGATAATCAAATCATACAGTTATTTGAACCCAGCGTCCGGGTAGAAACTTCATCACTTGCTACTAAATGCCTCAACTCTGAAGGAAAACGCTTCCTGAAAAGTTTCGAATGAACGGAACTATACTGAGTTGTGTTTATTGTGTCTTCGCAATCCCTCGCTGCTTCCCCGTATCAGACGTAGAGGTCGTTCATACGCTTCATACGACATATTATTGTTCTTGATTTTCATACTATGAATATTCGAATGTCAATGTAATTAACGTTACAAGCTGGGCACTTATTTCCTAGTTCATTATAAGGATTGCTACAAAATAAGGCTGCATGTAGGTCTATTTGTTTGATCAGCTGGTGGTGCGAAGGTCGTCGCTGACCACGAAGTCTCCCCGTACACGTCAGCTAAATTCTTATATATTATTGCCGTTTTATCGTGTATTATTTATGAACTGTTAAAGTAATATAATATTATTATTATGACTACATTGTTTCTCTACTACATAAGGTCTCGAGAAAGGATCGAGTAAATAATACATTGATTTACTTCGATTTGTTATGCAGTATTTAATTTTTTTTTTGTTGCCGTATTTAGTTAGTCCTTTTATATGTACCTATGCTTTTTAATCTATTCTATGCATATTGTGTACTTTTACTTAAGATAAAGAATTTGTAAATTTTGTATCAATTTATTTTTTCTGTGTTTTGTTCAAGTTATTGCGATATTATTTTTCAATGTGTTTTTTTATGTCATTTTCTCACTTGTATATATATTTATATTTTTTACTACCCATCTTATTTTGTTTGGCTGTTCATCATGTTTTACTTTATACTATTTTTCTTTTTTTGCGCCATTACTTTTTGAATTGCTCTTGTTGGTTTCTTATTCTCCTCTATCGTTTTGACTATGTATCATTTTGACTATTTATTTTGAGATCATTTACATAGTTAAAATAGTTACAATATATTTGAACAATAACAATATAAAATACAACGCTTCCTCTCTCTTAGAGCTTGTACAAGCTTGTAACATGTTTATTTAATTTTCCATTACAAAATGAGGCGCGTAATCTTGTGGACTAGATCCGAATTCATTCACCTAAAAATATGCTTAAAACATCACGTGATTGGTGGATGAACCCTTCAGTCTAATATTATTTAATTTTAACGTAATTTCATAGTAATTAATAGATGAGTTGACTTACTAAAAAGGTCTCTACCTCTGAGGACGCTATTGCGTCTGTCACGAATGGTGGCAATTGACTGATCCCCTCCGTCTAAAGTTACCATAAATTATACATGTAAATATTGTTTATTTATACTGCATGTCGGTGCATTAGATTACATTATTGGGTGCATACTGCTCACCTAAATGAGATACTACGGTCTCGTAATATCAACTCGATTTTTTTATTCACACTACACTCAGTGTATAAAATGTCATCAACACAACAAAATAATATACGCGTAGCAAAGTATCAAGAACTGATTATAATGTAAGGTCGACTGAAGGAAAATTCATTTCAGTATCTAGTATTTAAATTATTATGTACGTTTTAATCGGGATTGTGCAGGAGTCAAAGATTCAATAATCGTTTATTTGAGTTGTTGTTTATTTATGCAAAGATAAATAATTATGCAGTCATATTTTATTACAATTTATTTGACAGCTGATATACAGACAGTGATGATACAAATTGTATGGACAACAGAAACATCAGTAAAGCACGAACGCAAACATAAACAGCGAGTATGTAAGAAGTAAGGCAAACTTAAGCAACAATTTACGCAGGCTCAGCTGGGAGTAATGGGACGGAGGCCATGTGTGAGGGATGGGAATAAGATACACAGAAGGAACAAGAGAACAAAATAAGTTTGTAGATAGGATTTGAACAAAAAATGGCAATTATAGAAAATTGTTCTAGAGACATGGCAGCGAACTCCAAATTGGATTAAAATTCTACATGCCTATTTACTTGTCTAAAGTATTTTTAGTTTTTTTGATTCGCACATTGCATACACATAGAGGTGTGTTTGTATGTAAAGAGTACCTACCTAATAACATTCATGAGTATATTGACGAGTACACAAATGTGTCCGACCACGTGTCCTCTAGACGACTTTACGTTGCATCCACAAACACGCACCTATGTGCATGTACGTACATATAGTTCACTGCACATATGTAGTACACACTCAGGTAGAGTGGCGTAGAACAATGCTAATACGCGCCCGACTAGTGTGAGTAGGTAGATGCATCGCGAATGCAAAACTCTTCTCCAAATACTTCAGTGAGGTGGTGTTGAGTTTAGTGAGTGGCTGGCAGTTTTGTTTTCCCCCCGAATAACTTCACAGGGAAGCCTCTATTCACTTGTCTGGTTGTACACCAACCCTCTCTGCTGTATGATGTTTCATAATATTTGCCAGCCCCCAAATTCATTTTAGAGTTATTAGGTTCTTTGATTCAAACCAATCTGTAAGCTGATCAACGAATGGAGAACAGAGTACAACTATGAATGTCGTAATCATTCTTCATTTTGTAATTCTTGAGAGTTTTTAAAAAGGCGCAGACGGAGCTGTAAATTGAAATAGCTAGCAAACTCACTAACTAATCAACACGCCCACGCAAAGGTTACGGAGGAGAAGCAATGATCTTGGCGAGATTGGTATATTTGCCATTTTTTACCACTAAGCTCTTTTTTTTTTTTAATGAGGGGGAAATCCTCATGGACACCCTTGTGGTAGTGCCGGATTCCTACCGGCTAAAGCCCCCTCCTCCCCTGCTACCACTAAGCTCCTGTAATTGTTTCAGAAAAAGGGGCAGTATCGTCATTTTCGATGACAAAGGATATAAGTGAGCTGTGGAAAGAAAGCAAAGAGATATCGATTGAAGGTTCTTGTTGTGTTTATAGATGAAAACTTTACTCTTTCGTGCGATGGATTTTTTTGTAGCGTTTTGTTTAAAAATTAGGAAATAAGTAAAAAGAAAACAAACTACAAATCTATAAACTGATTTTTTTTCTTCACGATTCACTATGGCCAGTAAAAGGATCATTAGTACCTGGAGTTAAATTTTGATTTGTTATAAATGATGTCGATTTTAAAATGCGAGGTAATTTTGTTAAATCTAGGTCTAACTATTGCCAATATTTTGTTTGCGTTTAAGCACTGGTAGGTACAATTTTTGGATAATTGGTATTGCAAATTTTAAGTACCTACGTGACTACTGAATGATTTTAAACTACCGGACACCTAATTACCATAATACGGCAGACCATATGTGCGGTTCCTAATGTACATAATTACGTCGAGATTTAATAATTTTTCGACCGTAATTGTTGCCCCGAAGCGACTGTCTTGTTCAGCCACATCGTCAAAAAACCAACTGCTCGAGTTTCTGGTCATTCTACAGCTATAAAGAATCTGTCATCTTAAACCATACCATCTTTTATGGTCTGATTTATTTAAAGAGATGACGTATTGCCTATCCGTCAAATTGCCGACTTTCACCGCGCTGCCGAAGACGTGCTGATGTCATCTTAATACGCATTTATTATTATATAAGTATGTAATAAATACATTCCTTTTATGTGCACTCTCTCTTATATTGGCAAGAACTGAAGTTAGGTTTAGAACTTAGATCTTTTGAAACCAAATAAGAAAACAAACAGTAAATAAACAAATGCCATAGGGAAAATAACTACAGAAAAAAAAACACAAGAAAGTTAATTTTAGAAAAAAAAGATAATATAATACAATGGTGATCAACTAAACAGGATTAATTTGGCCGGAGAGGAACTGGGTCTGTCAATCAATGTTGCAAAGACCAAGTGGATGTCGTTTGGCAGACTTGATTATTCAACATTGTCCTTGCAGCTGAGCGGAGTGAACATAGAAATGGTGGATCGTTTTAAGTACCTTGGCAGCATCATAACAACATCACTTGACCCAGACACAGAAGTAAAATGCAGAATAGAAATTGCACGTGCTGCATTTAATAAAATGAGACCCTTCTTCTGCGATGATAACTTAAATTTAAAACTGCGACAGCGTCTCATCAAATGCTATGTATGGTCAACTCTCCTTTATGGATGTGAAACATGGACACTCAAGGTGAACATCATGAACCGGTTAGAGGCATTCGAGATGTGGCTACACAGAAGAATGCTTCGAATACCGTGGACTGACATGATTAGTAACACAGAAGTCTTAGAGAGAGCCAACACCAGGAGAGAATTGCTGTCGCATATCAAAGTGAAGAAGGTGTCATATTTGGGCCATGTGTTGCGAGGGGAGAAGTACCGCCTTCTTCAACTCATACTGCAGGGCAAGATTGAGGGAAGACGGGGAGTGGGCAGGAAGCAGATGTCCTGGCTGCGAAACATCCGGGAGTGGACCGGAATATCAAGGGTCGATGAACTCTTCAGAGCAGCGCAGGACCGAGTGGCTTTTGCAGAGGTGGTCGCCAACGTCGGGGGGACCTGACAGGGCACCCAAAGAAGAAGATCAACTAAGACAGCAAATCATCGGTTAAAGATCAAAGTAGTGGTTCAAATCCACCTTCGAAAATTTGTACACGAGATCGATGTACCTAATGGTAACCTTAAAATGTTGGTCAGGTATTATTTGATGGCAAAAAATTCATAGCCGTTCTTAAAAAATAAGGCATTTAGAATGAAAAGTGGTTTCGACTGTATAGAAATTCAAGAACGATATCTCAAAATGTGTATATTAACAAATTGTGTTGGCGAAGATTCTTGGTTTGACATTTAAAAATTCACACGAAACACTAAAGTATAACACATTTTGAAAGATTTCCAGAGGAAGAATTGGTTCGTGATGACAAAAAGCTAACCACCTTATCTTGTTAATAAAAATTATAACAATGAGAGTTCATTCAACGTTATGTTCCCATCAATCTTCTGCGATTTGAAGCTTTCTTTGAATAAGTGTGCGGAAGTTAAGAATATCTGACGTCTATTGATCGTTACAACGTTTTCTTGTGTAGTTTGCAAAATAAAACAGAAAGCGTTCCAACCGTCTTGACTTGGCTGAATATAGGTACCATCAGTTCCGATCGGTTGTGTTCGCTATTTCCTGATTCTCAAATAGCCAACACGGCTGTGTTCGTCGATAGGTTTAATGGACTCTGTTTCCTTTGTATTGTGCCTAACGTTGTGTAATTATTATAGCACTGCCAAATCGCTGATAGCAAACGATCGGTCTATGGTTACATTGTAACAGATTTTCTACACAAGTGATTTTGCAGATTGTATTCTCTTATGTTATGTCATAATAATAAATATCACGATTTAATTACACAACGAATTCAGCCGTGGCTTAAACAACGTTGAAAACCAGCAGCCCGATTCACGGAAAAGTTTAAGTGTAAGTTTAGTTCGAAGTTCGAACGAAGTTCGATTCAAACCCTCCGTGAATAGGTACATAGACTGTAGATAGTCGCCGCCTACAATAATTATTATTACCAGCAGCCCTATTCACAAAAGTTTGAATCGAACTTCGTTCGAACTTAGACTTAAACTTTTCCGTGAATCGGGCTGCAGGGCCCCGTACCACCATCATACCTCGCAACTTTGCAGTTTTTAAAATTATAGCATCGTTTTTGTTCTAGAAGACAAACAGTTTTGTTTCACCATAGGCACAATTCATTACAAAAAATTTGACGACTTTGCGAATCGATTTAAAAAAAAATATTTTGACGTCGCAAATTTACGTTATGTTTCAACACGCACCACCGGCAGCACCTAATATCTTAGGTGGTGCGTGTTGCGAATATTTTGTTTTCATGGAACAAGATTCGCGCTAGGCGATTTTCGCATAATGCAATGTTGCAATGTGCAAAGTATGATGGTGGAACGGGGCCCAGCTCTCTCGGCTATTCCGATGTTTGCCACCAGATTCTGTTTTAGTTGCTTTGAGCAGAAGATGCTTAAAGGTTCAAACAAAATGAAAGAAATCAATAAACAGTTCTGCTACATACATAGTTTATTTTTAGTCCCAACAATTTTGGCGTATGTTTTAACGACTGATATTCTCATTTATTTCAGTGGAGAATGGAAACGTATGACAATATTAGGAATGAATTTGGTTTGGAAGGTTTGTGTTGTTACAAATATGATAATGTCAATAAGCTGATATGGTTTGGGCATTAATAGATGCAAGCATGCAGGACTACAAAAAAAATATAAGAATGATAGAAAAGGTGTTAAAAATCGTGGTCGAACGAGAACGACGTGCATCGAACACATCGATTCCGTTTTTACGGAAAGCCGGGTCAGAAGCCAAATAAATAGGAGAGGATGTATGAGAAATTGTTTGTCGGTGGAAGTAGCGGGAGAAGTGTGCTTGGATAGAAAAGAGTGGTGGTCCGTTTTTATTGAATACCCCTTAAAAGACACGGCGTGTTGGGTTAAAAAATTTACTATTGGAAGTGGTTGGTATACCAGCGGTATCAGTAGACGGCTTTCGTACTACAGAACGTAGGTTCGAAAGCCGATGCTGACCATTTCCACATTCATAACACAAGCTTTGCTTTATGTGAACGATGTCAAAAGTGTATACTTGCGCTCACTTTGGGAGTAATTTTTTGCCTGCTTGCCTATCTACATTCCAACGTATACATTGTTCATGCGTCCATGATCGCTAATTCTAGAACCATTTGCCGTAGGAAATAAATTGTTATTTATTTAAACTCTTGAACTTATGTGCAAAGATAATAATTATTCATATTATTTATTAGTCATTCTACTTGATTATTATGATCGCGACTAAAACTCGTTTGGGAACCTGCGAACATTTATCATCCTTGGCATCGTTTGATTTTCATAAGTCACCTTCAAGAAGGCGAATTTTATTGATTTGCAAGGTGGACCAGTGAAAGATCCCTCAAAGGGGCCTGGATCTCTCAAAGATTTCACATATGGATGTGTTTTTCAAAGCCTTTTATTATGAAAATTGTTTTTTTTTTTTTAATTTTACAGTTATACCTCTTTTAACGAGATTTATTCGTTCTTTAGTTCTTGTCTCGTTAAGTGGACGAATTGTTATACGAATTAAATTATCTTATTCAATCAAAGTGCAAATAATAATAGTGTAGCTACCGATTTTATGTGTCAGCCTACTAAATCAACCATTTTACACATCGTTTGGGATTTTAAAATGATCAGACGTTTCAGGCCTACAGTTACTTTTATTCTGTTATGGCCGTTTCCTTTTTGCTTTTTCCTTGGTTTATTTTTGCAACAGGGTTGATTTTTACTTGCCTTACAATACCGGCTGTCTTCCTCATTGCTGAAGTTCGAGGCCATCGTTAATTCTTCCTCGAATCATTGCTCTTCAGGGTGGAATGTCTAAAAATTTGACACTAACGTTGTGAAACCAATGTAATGGGAAACAATGTCGACAGACGAGTTTATCAGTCGGACAGTAGAGTTGAAGGGCTGAAAACCTATGAACACTAAAGTAGCGGTTGTACAAGTGCTATCTACAGATTGAGACTCAGTTTACAATTGAGTATAAAGTGATGCTTGTATAGGTGTTACTGTATTCATATTGTTGATGGGTCAATGGGTGGGACTTATCTCCGCGCTGATCCCTACCTTCCCAGCACAACTGATGACGCCATGATGTCATCTCTATAACCAGCTCACCTCTTATCGCTGTATAAGTGCCCACCTCGCATCCAGGTGTATTCCATCATCTCCTGTATATGTAGTACTCTCTATAATAGTATTGAGTTTCTCCTCTGTGGGTGTTCCCGAGACATTGCATTGTGTGCAAAATAATTTGTACGGATTGTCGTTGATTCCACTACCATTTTTTCTAAGCTCGATTATGCCAGAATCGTTAAAATGCTATTAAATGGGATCCCCGACGTGATGTTTGACAAAAAAAAACACGATTTTATTTGGCACTGTCCCATCTAATAGTTTTTTACGACCAAAATACCCACATTCCACTTCTACCAAAGGGTATTTGTCTTAATTTGAAGTGTCATTTGGTTTTCCTATACATGTTCTCTCACTTATAAATCCTTAAAAATACATTTTATATTCTCTCTTATAAATGCACGCCTAACTCTTATGCGTTGTTTTCATTTTCTCGCTTCAGTTTCGAACACGAAGCTTCTTTTGAATAACCCGTTCATAATAAACTGCCAAATAATATATTGTAATTGAAAATTCGCTCAGGCAAATCGGACCTCGATCATTCATTCCCCAAAAATCTATTAATCAATTCTCAGCTCAACCGACCGGCTGAATAATCTCCGTACTACAGAACACGTTTTTCACACTTGAAAACGATTTGTGTTTGCTCATTAAGAGTATTTTTTTTTTAATGTTGAATATGGCGTGACAATCGCCATTTATATAACAAATTACACATTCGTACCAATACTAGTTTGTCTACACCGTGACTGAATAAATAATAAATTATGATGTCTTGTGTGCGATCTCGAAATATAACTCACGTGTAAATATTAGTTCGAGCAAAATTAGATTTATTTTGATACATCGAATTGCTTAGAATTTCGTTCTGCATTAAAGTTTGCACGTGAATCTTATTTCGTTTAAACTCAAATTTTACATACGAGTCGTATTTTGTGCACAACCACGCGGTGGTTGTTGTGTAGTGTTTGTTATCTTCGTAGCCCGGCTCGCGGCTCGACCTGCCTACATACTACGGTGGAAACAATAACATCGTTTTAGTTTTGGCGAGTCCGATGTCGTTGACCCCGCCATCAAGGAGTTGGGCAAACACTACCAACAAGAATCCATAGAGTTTTGGACGATGACTAGACCTCAATTGGAGGAAAAGCAAACAAATGAGCAGCAATTATCATCTCTTGTGGTTGTCAATCATAATGATCGTAAAGTCTATGTTGCCGAAATGAATTATTCCAATTATTCGGGACCGGTTGACTGGTAGAGAATGTTTCAAGCATTAAGTTCCGCCGGCTATACTGACACCTATGTATAGAAGAGTGTTATTTATTTATTTATTTATTCCATCGTTCGGTCATCGTCTATTTTTATTGACGAGAATTTTAGCAAATTATTCTCTAACTTATCTCCCCGGTCATTTTATAATTCTTCATTCCCGTATGTGGACTCCGGTGTACCTCAAGGCTCTCTTCTTGAGACGCTAAATTTCAACTCTCTCTCCATCGCTTTGGGATTTCTTCCTAATCGATCAATTTGAAATCCCACGAGGAGCTTGATTAAAACTATCCTGGTTTACGTTCCCATCTAAACAGACCTTCTCCCTTGCACATCTCTCTGACTCGTTAAACCTGCATTTAATTTGTAGTTTATCGTCTCTGCAATCAGATTCATATATTGATTTCTTATTTTTAATCCTACTTTGTGACATGTTAGAAAAGAACGGATGATTTGGACAATTTAAATAATACGTCTTGTTGCTTTGAAATATTCAAAGCGTATTCTTGTAGTACTTGAAGTTGTAGTAGCGAAATAATACGCCAATCACCATGTATAATTGCAATCATTAACTTTAATGTACTATTCTCTCGTTGTGATTGGCAGCCATTAGTGAACGGGCCCAACTAGGTTAAGGACTTATGTTCTACCAATAAATAAATTATTATTCTATCTCGCTATGTGAGCATTTTTTTCTATCTCCATTTTTTATGTTCGATACTCTACAGCAGGTAAGCAGCGAAACGCTTGGATTGATGGTTGCTCAATGATCACGCTGACGGATCGGATGTTTTTTTTTCATACTGATCGATTCAACCTGCGCGTTTTGCATATCTAAACACATGTCCCGTTAATACCGTAATGATATATTATTACAGCTAGCGCTAATTTAAATCAAATATCAATGATAAATTATTATACTGTAAATTCGTACAATATACTGTAGTTTGCTGCCTGCGTGGTGCGTTATCTGTTTTTTGTCCTCGAATACTTGCCTGTCGAGAACCCACCTCTCTTGATATTGTGATTTTTATGAATATTTATAAGTAAGGTGGGTGTCGATATTGTGATTTTGCTGCATTGTTTGATTTAAATAATAATTTTAATGTAATGTGCTTCTCATACTGTAAATAAGGAACTTCATAATATAATATTCAGTTCACAGTGACAACATGATTTCGATAATCTAGCGTTTAAATTAGCAGAAGATTAATAAATTATATCAGACGATAATTTTTGAATTAATACACGGAGACAAGCCTTATATCTATAGACTAGCTGACCCACCCGTCGACCTTCGACCTAACCCTGCATAAAAAATAATTTTGACTTAGGTAATTAAATTTACCTAATAATTTATTGCATTATGTAATAGTTATCGTTGATTGGGATGCGGGATGAAGTTTGATGCGGGTCATAAGTTTGAAATCAAAACAATTCATCTATAATTGCTTTACTTTAAAAAAAAATCCAAGAGATGACGGTGTAGTAGAAAATTAATCACATGTGAAACCTGTTAACTTATTGTATATATTGTTGAAAGAATAGACCCCATTTGAACAAAATTTTACTGAATTATTATGGTAAGATATATATAGAAGGTATGTAGCCCTTTTCCCAGACAAGTAACTTTTCGGCAGTTGGGAGTTTATTTAATATGGGTGTCTGACTTTTGTGGCGTCATACTTGGGTCGTGAACTCGATACCCAGCCTACGTATGTAAGTTAAATCTGAAAGATGTCCTAACTTTTTTGTGGTTACTTTAGTTATGTAGGTGCACCTTGATTCGTTTTAAAAAAAATATCTGAAGAATAATAATAATTTGGCGTATCCACAATAACTTTAAGTTTGCTTCCACTGTGTCGTCCCAGCGATACATTAACCTTTAAAATGGTCTGAGGTACCAAATATGTACCAAATATGTACATACTTAAAATACATATTTACGATTCTATTTGAAATTGCGAGTTATTAGAGTTAGAAGAGATCAAGATGAGTGTAAAACAAAATCATATCCATACATCAATGCCGCTCAAAACCAATAGGTACCACTTAGTTCATGATTTGCGAGTTCTGACATCACTGTCAATAAATGCGTTCCGTTTATCTTTTATCATCTTTGCTGTTGGTTTTAACAATACGTGTGTGGGTGGTTGGATGTCATTGCAACTATTTACGTTCGGCTTTGAGTAACGACGATCCGCGATCATTGTGCAATTCTGAATTACCTGGGATCATTTATCAATCAAAACACGCAAGGTGAACTCCACACGACACTCGCTCAGGTCGAGATGTTCTCATTCAAAGGGTGTCCCTTCGTCAAATATTGTATTTGGATCCGCAGACTGTTTTAAGTGCCGTGTCAATATTTATTTATTTGAATTTACCAATGTTTGGTTTATCTTCAAGTATCTTTATAATGGATTATAATTTGATATGTAAAAAGACACACACACACACACACACACACACACACACACACAAATTAGGAGAGAATCAGTATCTAAAGTTTTAACATTTTCTGAATTGTATAGTAATTCAAGAAGACTGTAAGTGCATTTTTCTTCTGGTTTGAGGCGTTTGTTATAGTGTTACGGAACTCTTCAAAGACGTCCAAAGAACAAGAATGTTCAAATTTAGATAAGATAAAACTGGAGTATGATTGGAATTTCCTAATAATGAATAGGCCATAAGTTATAGGAAGAAATTTATGCGATCTCACTCACTTCATGTTGAAACAGTATAATATAGCAGAAGATGACCAATGGTGCTTTCAGCATCGCGCTGCTTTTGCGAATTTGCATACTGTGAATACAAATAGAATCGTAAAACTACATATGTGTGAAATTTAACCGATCAGTGCATGGCGCCGATTTGTGTGATCCAATGGCTATTAATATTATTATGATCTCACCGCAACCGTATTGCACTTGTGCAGTGCAACCTACATGCAGGCATATTTATATCGTGTGACTCGCACGTCGACGTTCATCATTGAGCTATTTAATGTCTTCCTGCCCTGCCGTATCATCATCTCATCCGATATTTTTTGACAATTCCATCGTCAGTGGTCGACGGCAGAATTGCTGTTCCTTATTCGTTCGTCGAACGTTTTATGATGTCGTTTCTTCAGGAAACTTCCTGGACTGCTTGGATGTTTTATCATAATTGTTTACCTGTTTTAATAACAGTCGCGATATCTAATTACCGATCGGAATTTTAATTACCCACTTTGCATATAATGATATTATTATTGTCACTTTGTCGATTAGCACGCGAATAGTCGTCAGATTTAAATCTTTACGAGCGTCTCATTGGTTTTTCAATGTCTTACCTTTAACTGCATTGCATACTGGCTGAGTGTTCATCACCCCAAAGGTATCGTTCAATCTTTGTTTCTTTATCTGATCATGTTTCCCCCGCGTTGGTTTATTATCAAGAATAGGCTTCTCGGTCCAGAACAGCTTCAGGTCTTCTCACTTGAAGCCCCATACTCTTCCGGACGTTCCTCAACCGGTAAATCTGCCTCTCTCCATCACCTCGTCAGCTTATTCAATGTTTATTTACTGGACATAGTAATTTGTCATCTTGTTGTATGTTAGGAAGTAATACTGTACTGTCTACTAAAGTGTGTATGGTGGAATGATCGCATAGATGAGCTTTAATTTTGTGTTAATTTCCCTTAATTGTGGGCATTTAAATCTTTCGGAATCTAGGAATCGAATAAGCACAAATAACATTATTAGTAGCGAACCAATTAGTGTTGGTTACAGATTCACTTTCCTGATGAAGATAAGTGTTTTTAACTTTCTCTCTCTTCGGGCTTTTCGTGTCGTATTCTTTTGAGGGCGACCTTCCACTTTTGCTTCTTGGTAATGTCTCTTTGACGTCCGCATCTCCGCGATGAGCATTGCCACTTGCTCCACATTCTTCGTCCATTATCGCCGCGGTAGATACGGTATTGTACGCTCCCCCGGCAGTGCGCCTACTCGCTTAGCAACAATCTGGAAAGAGAACGGTTCAATGAGTTTGTATTGTTGGCAAACTAGTTTATCGTCAATGTATGTATAATTTTGCCAACTATTCATTCGCTCTGTGATACCAGTCTAACAAAAGTGGTGGAAGTTTTTGGCTTTCTCGTCTCTTCAGGATCGTCCTTTGCGGAACTCTATAGAATGTGGTTTACTAGAGTAAAAATGAATCTGCAGATACGTTCATCAATCCATTTCCACCGATATATCTTCAACTCTCGAATATCATTAGAATAAGTAGGTAGGTAGGTACATCCGAATCATAATTCTTCATTACATTTGATAATCAATTAATGTTTTTCGTCCAGTGTTCATTCAAAGATAAAAACTCTATTTACCATGAGTAGGTACTCCTATTGGAGCATATCTTTATAGAGCTGCTGCACTGGTGTGTTTACGATAGGAAGTGTCTCGTGGAAATGATAGCGATTTTATTTATTCGTTATCGCACTTTTGCACGAGTCAGCATTGACCTTGAATTTTTAGATTCATTCCCCTCTTCGTATCTGCAGTAGGTACATTTTGGTAGTAATATCAATAATATCACCACATGTCTGTGTCTGTATTATAATAGTATCATTTATTTTTGTTTGGTTACTATAATATTATGATTGGTTAACACAATACCTTGATTTGTTGCTAAACATTAATGATTGGTCACTATAATTTAATGATTGGACACTATAATTTAATGATTGGTCACTATAATTTAATGATTGGACACTATAATTTAATGATTGGTCACTATAATTTAATGATTGGTCACTATAATTTAATGATTGGTTACATTACAATAATATTATGATTGTATTGTGTAGCTTCAACGGACTGGCCATGGCTCTGGGCGGACCCGGGTCCCGTTCGTCTTCCCCGCTGCCCAAGGCGCCGCAGGACCATCACACGCACACAAGGTAGGCAATGCCATGGACACGCTCATTTACCACCCGGGTGTTTTGTCTTGCTCCACATTGCATTCTTCTCTCACCGCATTCTCTCTATATCCAGAGATTTTCGCCATATTTGGTCCACAGTACACCAAAGACATTGCATTCAATTGAGAAAAATGCGTATACGTCATCAACACACGAGACCTCTAATGTCCGTGTGATTAAGACCCATTTACTCGTTTTTCGAAGTGTACTCTCGATTTGATTAATCCTTCATACATCTTCATACAATTGTGGTTTAACAACGTCTGTTTTGTGGAGTTAGATGAAGCATCCAGAGTCTATGTGCATGCTTGCCTGTGTTTCTATTTCTTTATTTGTATGATGCATTTTTTATTAGCAGCATCGATCAATGTACTATGTATTAACAGCTAACCCTAATATTATGTATTGAAATTTTACAATAATCGTAAGCGATTTACTCAAAATCAATCCTCCTCGATAGAGCCCTTTCAATGAGCGGATAACGTTATTGAAGAATCTGTCGCAATTTGGTAACCACGATGGAGTCTACTAGTCCAGCTGCTGTTGGTCATCATTGAGACATCTTCCTAATAGAGATTCTGGGCCCGCACCTGATGTAGGTACCTACTGGGGTATAGAAAATTCTAATACTCTTTGTGCCTGGATTATGTTCTTACGCTAAGACTCTTCATAAATATGGGCGTTTCGCACTTAAAAAAGTAAAAATACTTTCTCTCCATACTATTTGTGCCTAAAATATGACGCAACAACAAAACACTGTTATTTTATTTCAATTATTATGGAAAATTAACGCAATATTATTTTGTAGGTGTGTTTGTAATTTTAATTTATGGCTGTACTGCTCTTCGTGTACATAATTTGTGCAAATATTGTTTATTATGTTAGTTTTGTGTATTTGTTTGGTTTTGTTATAATATATTATCAGCCATTCAGCAATGCGCACAATCATGAACCTTTTGTATGTCAATGGGAGGCTTTGAATGTCTGTAGTTTAATAGATATCCATAGATAAAATTAGACTTTAGTATCTGTGGTCAATCTTTTTGTGAAAATATACATCTTCTTTCAATAATCTTTAGTTTTACCAATTTATCAAATACTTGATTAAAATACGTAGCACATATTTATAAAAAGAAGTAAAGAAATCACACCGAGCATAGGCTGCCAACTAGAGTTATTCATTCTTTTGTTTAAACTGAATCCGTGCTCTTAATGGCTCAATCGCCTTTAGCTCGAATTGGAAGAATTCTAAACAATAAATTTCACGTTAAACCTTAATAAAGCCTAGCGAAACAGTCTGACAACCACCAGGTTCAGTCAGCTGGGTTCACAATAGCATTGACTCTCTTGTCCTTTTTATCAATTATGGCTCAAATTATTTTATGGAATAAAGAAAAGACACCACTGGTGTAAAGCAAAACTTGCGAAAAAGCTGGTTTGCAGTACTATATTATGAAGCTTCTGTTGGTTGGGTGTTCAGCTAGCACACACTCCTGCGCGTACGATTATTAGTGATTTTTTTTTATCCTGTTTGTACACCTCTGAATCGAAGCCTTCTCCATTACTATCCACAAACACCCTTAAATCGGCTAAAATTAACAATGACTTATAAACATCGGCGTTGTGTTTGTCGCAGTTGTATTTGTCTAGCGTTTACAGTATTTTGTTTCATGAGTATTTGTCACAATATGTCATAACCGACTGAAACCAGTTGTTTTGAGAGCCATACGTTATTATTTGTAGGCATTCGTTCGTTCCTAACGTGTACAGTATGAACGTATTGTTGCATACTACTAGGTACACATCACCGTCCCCAGATGTCTGTTAGGAATGCAGGTTCATTACGATACTACCCCGCGCGACCTCGTGTAATTAAATATCAATCATAAGGCTCTCAAATAGAGGAGAACAAAACAAAGCCAAATGACTTGGATAATTTTTAGGTATTTTTCGAACTGTTACCTCCGTCTTATTTTTGCCCTAATTTTACAGCTTTCGCGTATCCTATTTCTGGAAGTACCTTCCTCTTTGATAATTAGTCTTATTGTGGTGCCCTTTTCGGAAGTTGACTACTATTAATCCTCCCAGCGTTTAGGTGGTTGTCCTAGAGGTCAGTAATTCTGCGTATCTGGCAATATTTGCGGCTGTTCCATTCGTGAGATATGGTCGTTCCAGAACCTTCTTGTTTGTCTTCCCCTTCTTACAACATCCACAAATTCGGTTCCTTGTATTTAAGATACGATTTTCATCTAGTATCACCTATTAAAATGTCCTAATAATTTTCGCATTTTTCCGTCCATCCTGCGAACAATACCTGCCGTTTCTTTGTTGAGAGTTGTTATTGTTATTTGAATTATAATAATCCGTTTTTCCACGTACCGCCCGATATAACTATAATAATTGTACCGTGGGCATGTGCGTACAACGATTACATTGCTTAACATTCCGTTTGCACACACATTCGGAATTGATTCAGGTGAGGATTGCGATTGCGATTCTACTACAAAACACCTCGGTGAAACGTTTACATAAGGCTGTTTTTATCACATGAGTAACAGCTAAACGATCTGCAGATATTATTTGCTTGCTGAACAAACACACTCTTTGTACGCCCGCGAAATCAATAACACAAGACGGACGCTTTACTTTTTTTATTTTGTTTATTTATTTTAATTCCAGTCGACGTGTACACGTCCGTATAATAATTACTTTTAATTCTGTCCGAAATAATAAATAATGTTTGAAGAAAACCACAGATGCTTATAAATCACATGCACTTTGAAAAAAACCATGTTCCCTAGTAAAAATATTTTTTTGGTAGACCAGACATACATTGTGCATTCGCTGAATCAACGACTTCATACATTATTTCCTGTTTAGTGTTTGCTCGAAAAGAAAGCAGTCTTCCACTTGTTTTATCCTTTTGCTCTGAAACGTTCGCTCTTTCCATATAGATTCTTAAGATGTCTGTTCTAAAAGAACCATTTTTTCGTACAATAAGATGTTTGTTACGTTATTACTCACTCTGTTAATCTTATAATCGAATGTAATTATACCTTACTGTTCTATATTTTGTACCATTCTCAAAGCAATAAACCAGCAATCCTTCAATATGGATTAAGTCTTTCAATGGACTCATTTTTTCCTCGTCATTAATTTTGAATGTTCTCAGTTTATGATTAGTGTCGATCCCGATTGTGTCCAATAGTCAACGATAATCCTGATCGAGTCTATCCCAGACCGCGACTCATCGCGATCGCGTGCTCGGAACCCAATCAAATCACCAGTGTGTGACCGCAATTAGATGTGCGAGTGTTCATTGTGATGTGACCGCAGTTATTATTGCCCGTCATATTGAGTGCCATTAAAGAGGATCGATGAGATATTACCTCATACCTCATGTCTGTGGTATATGACGAGTCTTTCATTCTAGGATTTAGGTCACCGCAAAGGATTTTCTATGACAAGAGCACTATGTAGTCAAATTTTCTAAAAATTAGTTATTACGCTATCCATATCCCTAGGATTTCAATACACTTACGACTGTTTGCTACTTTTGTTTCAAAGGCCGTCATAATGTGATTTTCATATTAGCTACATTCCCCTTTTGGTTCTTTATTCGTGAGCAGAATGAACTCAGACTTCCTCACATGGGATTTTATAGCCAACTCCATGAAAGACGGCTCTCTAGCATAAAACCAAGGAGGTGGAGGAACAGCTGGTAGTCGACCTCACAGGAGACTAACCCCAGCTCTTGAATTACAGAACACAAGGCCTAAATTAAGAGGAAGAAACTCCCAGTCCTTTTTGCAAACATGGTGATTAAAATTATGTTCACAGTTTGATTCGTCCTTCGTTTTGCTGTCCAAACAGCGATCTTCGACAAGCTTAAAAAATTGTTTCTTGATTATGTTGATTTCTTTTTCCACATATAACTTTTTATTTAGAAAGTTAGTTTTGTTAATTTTTTTTTATTTCACGGTGTGGTTAAATAAGTTAAAAAGGACCTAATATAGATTACTGAACAAATTTCTAGCTTTCGTATGAATATTTCGCTAATTAAAATCTTTAATTTATAATGTTCGTACAATATCCGTGTATCAAATTTCCGGCGTTTTCTTTAGAGCGGTCATTTGGCTCAGTTCTGTAGCTTACGAACGCGGATAGACTCGCCATACTATCTCGCTCCAGAAATCTTTCTCGGAATTTTTAGCTATTAACATTACCACGCGTATATGAGATTCTATCTCTAATCATTGTAATGAGACCATATCGCTTTTTTTATGTCGTTAAATTATACCTGAACATGCGGGCTACATTTGTGTCAATTGCATCGTTCTAATAGTTGTGTGCGTAATTCACGCTGCATTTGTGTGGAATATCTTAGAATCGTATTGTAAAAGTTAGATAAAAGATTTAAGAGGTTCTTTACTCAAAAATCGTTAGAATAGCTCAGAATCGAGATGGGTATTGACAGATGGTCCTCAATCTCTGATGGGAGTCGCAATGGGCGAATAATTCTGAATGTTTCATTTCTGTTGGCGTTTCAGTTGATGACTTATAACAGGAAATTATATTACGAAAGTACAAAACACTGTATTAATAATTGACTAAATTTACATTTTCAACGTTTTCATATGATTTCGTTTTTTTTTTCTTCTTTTTTTATGTTTTTAATCCTCCATGGCGATGTTCGCAGCACTTCCAGCTATCGTCAATTTTTCTATGATCTATTATATCCCTTTTTTTAAATGTGTTTGTGTAACCAAATTATGGCACGCTGAAGTATTAAAATTGGCATTAATTCGACCCGATCGGACAAATTTCTTCCTTGTTTCCAAACAATATCGAATGTTTGCTAATTATTTGCCACTAACGAAACTTCAAAGCGTCACTTGAGTTTTTTCAGCGGAGAGATATAGAGAGTTCTCGGAAACTGTTCCAATCTATTTGTTCCCGTCGTCACTTTTGTTACTGTACGTCTCTCATTATTATTATTAATGAGCACAATTCGAGATGTCCATCTGGGATTTATTTTTCCGTCAGGCGATCTTCAGCGCGAGACTTGGAACTATTTCCGTAACGCGGAACTGTGTCCCCCTTTAGTAATGAGGGTGAACAAGCAGACAAGAAAACGATAATTATTATATTTTTTCAACAAGTGATGAATTTTCTTTACTTACATCTATTTTGTATACTCTTAAGCGTATCAATCATAAGAAAATTATGAAGCTTGCATTTTTTATAATAGATTTTGTTAATAAAATATTTCTCGGTCATATTATGATTGTATTGAAAATTGGTGGAATTACGTAATGTCATATGTCACGATTCTTTTCAACACTTACGGCACTGAGCCAATTGCATCGTCCCGGCTATCGTCGATCCAGCTTCAGCCTTCGTCTGGTCCATCCGTGGCATTGCAGCTCTCTCCCGTTCTATAGCAAGGGCGTTGAATTCATCCGAACCAGTTTAATTTAAGTTAAAAACTATAGCATATAATGATAATCGAAATGTGTACTTGTAAGGTGAACGAACACGTCTGAAAATATACACATTTCGCAATGTCTAGCACATCTTTACCCCTATTCTGTAGCAAGTGTAGGGTAGTAACTTGAAAAAAGTGACTATTAGGCGATACATTTTGTATGAAAAACCTCTATACGTATCGAATGTGAGAATCGCATATAGACGTTTTTCATACAAAATGTATCGCCTAATAGTCACTTTTTTTCAAGTGACTACCCTACACTTGCTACAGAATAGGGGTCCTGATTATGGAACGGCGATATTCTTCATTGTATATGGATTAACGTGAACACTCCGCGTTAACTAAGTATATATGATGAGTATTAGCGTTACCCTTAAAAAGCTTTCATTACCAGTAAAACAACGGGTTACCTACCTATTTATATTGTTTTTAATAATTTTCACAACTTATTTGACTGTGTAATTTTGTTGATTTTCAGGGTATAATTTTCCTTGATTTATAATGTTGTCCCGCCTTTTTTGTTTCACTGAATTATTAATCGTGCTTCATGGGCGTTTCATTCATTTGTCAAATTAGCTTAGTGAAAAAAAAATGAAATATGATTCTTTACAGACAAAGTCTCACCTTTTAACATTCGAGAACGCGTATCAGTTTTGCGTACCACCTATTGTACTGTCATTTCGATAGGAAATTATTTGTACTAGCTTTCCCGACAGACATGGTTGTGTCTTTACTGTGAATATTCAATTCTAATTTTTATAGTGATAACGGTAATATAATTACCTATGCGATGCATCTGTTTTAAACGATGTTTAAAAGGCACATTCTGACAATCGCTCTAACTATAAATATTTATTTTGACAGTTCAACGCCTTTTAAAATTAAAAATACAAAAGTTTTGTACTGTCAAAAACACTAATAAGGTTACCTTAGTCAACTTTCCTTAAATTTTCTAATGTTCCATCCAACTTTCTTTTTTTTTTCATTCATAAGAACCTTCTGACAAAAGCAAACACAGCAAAATACAATAAATGAATTAAGTTCGGCCGTTCGCGCGTGATGCGATGACCAAGGGAAGTAGGGTTCCGCTTTTATATAAAGAGATTATTCTTTGAATATGGTACCTTGTGATTTGCAGAGGTAATGGGTTATCGCTCTTGGCCGTAACATCCAAAACGTTATTGATGTCATCGATGGCCGTAAACCAAGTCGGACCGTGACGTTCGTCGTTCACGGATGACTTGCGACCAAGCTAGAGAGATAAATATTATAAATAAATAATACACCCGCCCGAGCAAACAATAGCTTATCGCTTTCTAGCGGTGTAGGATTATATCGAAAGTTAATAATTGAAGATGGATGCCTTATTATTTAGAACTTTCGAATCTGTGCGGGTGATTTGAATAGCCACTCTTCTACCACATAGCTTTCTTATTATCCTTTTGTGATTGTCTGAACATAATAGGTAGAATGATGTGTTCAGACAAAAAATAAACTCATCGAAAATTATTTGCCGAACTTACTTACACTTCTGTAAAGTGTCTATTGAAGTCTTCGTGATTGTCTGAACATAATAGGTAGAATGATGTGTTCAGACAAAAAATAAACTCATCGAAAATTATTTGCCGAACTTACTTTTACACTTCTGTAAAGTGTCTTATGAAGTCTTTGTGATTGTCTGAACATAATAGGTAGAATGATGTGTTCAGA
Organism: Mystacides longicornis; assembly: GCA_963576905.1. NCBI lineage: Eukaryota > Metazoa > Arthropoda > Insecta > Trichoptera > Leptoceridae > Mystacides > Mystacides longicornis. The sequence goes on along the minus strand of OY756426.1, from coordinate 29,666,484 downwards.
CAAAAAATAAACTCATCGAAAATTATTTGCCGTACTTACTTACACTTCTGTAAAGTGTCATGAATGAAGTAAAGCGCGTAGAATTCGTCTCCCGGGTCATTTTTTTTTTGTAGTCAACCGGTCCCCTCGATCCCCTCTTATACGGGCCGACCCCGGGCAGAAATTTCAAGTAAAAAAACACCTTAAAACTCTGACCTAATCGGGAATCGAACCCGGAACCATGATCAGATCGGTTATATGAGATTTTCTGTAAAAGGAAGAAGAAATCTCATCCAATTCTGCCATTAAATTTATGCATTAATTCTCCACAGAAAGTCCTTGCGTAGAGTCCTACGCTAAAAATGGTTTGAATTATCCCTAAACTATTTTTTTCGTTATCCCGTTAGCGCTTGTGTTCGTTATCCCTTGGAATGGGGACAATGTTGAGTTGAAACACTCGGTCACCTTCATTTTTTTCAGACATTGTGAATAATTTATAATGTACTACCCCGAAGCTAATTTTCTAGTTGGCACTTCGTAGAACAGCCTATAATGGGTTAGTGTCAACTAAATAGACAGACATTACTCGTAGCTGTCAATATTGATATATTATGGAAGTACCTACGTCTGTGTACCTATCCATCTAGAGGTGATTGTCCGTCCGGCTGGACTACCGATTGCTTGTTCAATATTGATTTTATGTCAAGTACCATCGATATAGTTTAATACATACTTACATCACCATTGTATACTGTATAGTAATGTGCTTGTTCTGCGGTATTGTATTGTGAAATCGTATCAACGTCTTATCATAAAATTGTTCATATGCCAATAAACTATTAAGCTTCATAAAAACATGAAAAATACCGAGAATACGTTTATTCTTAATACATGTTTAGTATAACATTCTCAATTTTGATAGATTCTTCAGCCGATTATATCATTATTGTTTCGATAAGGATACGTCTTGTATATTCGATTTTAATGGTTATATTTTTCAATTTCTCCGACTACGGGCTCGCGACCATCTTTAACTGCTGAACTCTTGCCGAGTGAAAGGAATTTTTATTGATTGAAAACGTCGAAGATTTCCGGGGATTTGGGCTTATATTTTTGCTCTTACAATCGTCTTCTGCGGCCTCAACCTACGAATTGGTTTGCAGCGAAGATCTGCACCTAATTTTCCATCTCGTCCGGTCCTCCGCAGACCTCTTCAGCTCTACGTAGGATGTGCATCACATGACCTCGTAATATAAATAAAGAATATGTAACAACAACTCTAAAAATTCATTACTAATGTTCGATTTTTTAATGGAACAAACCACTACGGGCTTACGACCGTCTTCTACTGTTATTTCGAAGGCTGGCTTAGTGTGATCACTTTACGTTAACAACGTTCGCCATTAGGTGGTAATGTTTAAGTCTCCGAAACTTTAATCATGAGAATTCTCAACATGTTCAACATGTCGAAAAATCTCATGTATGCAACAAGTAGATATTTATAATAATCAATGAAATATAGAGATAAAAGTTGGAAATTATTGAGAGCATGAGAGCACCCAATTTTAAGACTGCGACTGCTGTCATGTATTTGGCGCCAGGATATGACATAATATATCCATTTTTGTAAATGTCTCATCTTTATTGCCTTATAACTTCGTCGATTCCTGTATTACAATCAGAACCATCAATGCGATTCATGTTTGTTAACTTTTTTATCCGCAATATTTTCTCTTTATTAAATCTAATGAAATAAACAAAAAAAACACCGACGTCATATTTGGTAGAAGTTTGCCTTTAAGCGCAGTTCAGAGTGACGGCAGCGGACATACCTACTACTAAAAAAATCTAATAATTGACTCACGTTCTGATTTAATGACTGTTTACGTTTTTTGAGTTTACGTCAACAAAATCTGGTGCGGGATTTCACTAAAAAACCGGTTTCGTTGATTTATCCTTATAATAAATAACGTTGCGCGACTCAGCCTGCCTCAGGCCAAAGCGTCTCACGTGACGCCGGAACGCATCTCACATCCCCACGTGATGGGTTTCTTCTTTGTATTAAAAGCCAAGTTTGTTATTCGATACAAGCCTTCGCCATGGGGCTTGACGTCATAATATTATGTTGTTGCGGTCACAGCTTTTTGCAGAAATTATTCCGACCTCGGTCCATTCCTCTCGCACATAAGTTTCGTCAACAAGTTTATAGTATAGAAATCGAATCAATATTGTCTATTAATTATTATTATTGCTTATGGTAAAACGTCAACAATATAATATTTGATCAACCTGAAACCATCGCCATTAACAATAATCATAATAGTTTCATCAGAAGTTATAGAAATTGCTGAAAACCGACCTTTCTGAACTCTCTCCTCTGTTCATATCTATTCTTTTTGAGTTCTTAACATCACATATTTACACATTGTTTCTCAGCCAGTTGGCTGCGTCTGTAGTGACAGTGACCCCAGGAATCTCATTGAGACCACGCTCAAAACAAAAAATTGGACACTCAACTACTATAATAATAACTATAATTTACTTATATTGAATAAGTTGTAACGAACAGGTATTAACAAAGGTGAGTAAGGTGATTCGATTTTGATTTTATTCTCGAATCTATCAAATGTAAATTCTTTTTGGAAATAAACTTCCATTTCATAACATTTCTGTTCCTGTAGGAACTGGTGGTGTGGTCGTCCATAGGAGTTTGTCTCCTCGTTGTAAATAATTCATCACTAATGGCTGGGATTGTTTTCCGTTTCATGTTTGATTTGGCTGTTACTTTATGAGGTACCATTAATCGGTTTAAGAGACTAATAAAACTACTATGATCTCCAGTGTGTAGTAAATGAGTTTTTTTTCTGTTAGCAAATATTTAAATATCCTCTTAATCTATTAGGTAGGTATGTTGTTGTTTATAAACCACAAATCTATTTATGTTTTCAAGATGTTGACGGGTGGAAATCGCAGCGTCAGGCAGAATGATAGATTCGCCCCGACATTAATTTTGTTTTGGTGATTTCGATGAAATACGAACCATCTTAATGTCCAAATATTTCGGAAAACCGTTTATATCATCTCGCGTGGAGCCGTGCCAACAAACACAATATTATTCCCTCGGCCAAAATTTCCCCGACTTTTGACTTTTTTTTTATTTCGTAATATTCCCTCCGCTTCCACTCCATCTGCTCACGGTCTATTGTTTGCGAGTATGATTCATCAGCGTTTTTACTCTAATGTGGTACCTACTTTGCGTTTGAACAGACTTATTGACATGTTTAGTCTATAGAAGGAATCGGAATATGAGTATGAAATTGGTTCATCTGTTCACGTTTCTATGACAACCATTAGCTCCAAAGGTGACACTCGACAGTTGAGAGACTGGGAACATCCTTTGACACGATCTACTGACTCATATTCCAATACAATACTATGATTTGATTTACCCTAGAACATAATTAGGAAAAATCTAGTTTTTCATCCTTTGAATCTACATTCTCAAAGAAATATTTCGAACTTTAAATTTGTTTCTCTTTCAACCGATGCATTCTAACATCCTTCCCTACTATTTCGAACAATATTTACTTAGAAACTATTGATTACTGTAGATACGATTTTTAAACAGAGTATTCGCGCTATTACATCGAGGACCTACCTGATTTGTTAGAATATAGTCCTTGACCGGAATATAATGTAGTGCGCACGCTTACACGAAACGTATTTCTACGCTTCAAACATTGATGTTTCATACGCGGCTGGCTACAAACAAACACACCCTGAAATCAAAACGTTCGTCACGTGGCACTCACTGTTATTAAGGTGTCTGTGTTTATTCTAATTCACCTCAACCTTTGACAGTCCATATAAGATTGTGTAATCGAATTGGATTCCTCTACCTTCGTCTATCATCGAATCGATTCAATCGCAGGTCGAGAGAATAATTGAATCAATCGATTAGCTTACAGAAAGAAGTTCGTTTCAGAAACGATAATAATTTTTTTATAGAAAATTCATAAATCAATCCGGAAGAAGCATTACTTTCCGCGTAGGGTTGTTTTTATCGCGGAATTATTGATGCATCAAGCTGTAATAATTTAAATCACCTTGCCTTTTTGAACTTGTTACACGCCAGAAGACCTTGCACTGGGCCGTCTTCGACTCTCCGTATGCATTCAGTTTTAACTACTGGCGTTTACATTGTACTGTTTATTCAAAACGCCGGACGGTAGTCGTAAAATGTGCCTATTACACTGTCAGCGTGCATGTGCAATTGTGCATATCAATAAAAAAAGCTGCTTAACCTAGGGTAGCCCTCATAGTATATTATAACAGCCTTTTCGTGTAAAACATATATTTGCATAAAAATTCATAATTTTACGATTAAAATGAATTTATCCTTGGAATTATTATAGAAACTTTAAAATGATATCGACTATTGGAGCTTTTTACTATCTGCTTTAGAACTACATATTCAATATTAATCGGTACTTTAAGGGGGACCCACTGAAGTTACGTACCTCAAATTTTACGTGCTTGTGTAGGAGCATAAGACCAACCCGTATACCAAATTTTATGAAAATCGAATAATATTTTTTTTTTCTTTCTTTTTTCTAGAACAAGTGAAATTTTCTTTGGATACTTTAAGAGGGTTCCCCTGAAGGTACAGATCTCAAAATTTTACTGACTCATCTACATCGAGGGGCTAACCGTTCTACCAAATTTCAATCAAATCGGATAAGAATTACTATTAGTTATGGGTGCGGAAATTAAAAAATTTTTTTTTGCATTTTTGGAATCTACACCCTCGAAAACGTCGAGAAAATTAATTTCAGCGAAATCTATTTTTTTTTTGAAATCCGATCACAAGTCTCATGTATATTCCATATGAGTAATATGAGCTGAACGCACTTGTTTTAGGGTTATTTTTTTATTTTTCTTCTTCATGAAATGTTTTTCCTATCGGGGTTGGCTCTAAGCAGTATTCAAGCCCAGTCTCACGAGTTCTGCAGCGTTCGGCCGAACTAACTACTCTCTTGAGATTTTTCAGCCATGAGGCTATTTGCGCTCCATCGTCCGCGTTCTCAGTGTTTTTACTTCCAAAATTATGTCTCTTTTCTTAAAGCATCGAGATGTGAAAGGGTCTTCTGACATCGCTAACGTATTCTTGACTAGTTTGTAAACTCAAAACGGCGATCTTGTGATGAATCGGTGATGTTTAGAGTCTGGACCACGTTTTGTATGGATAGCGTCTACCCACGTAGACGTATTTGTCACAGTCTCTTCTACACACACCGGCCATATGCTGTATAATTAATTCTGAATTCGCGAGTTGCCGATATGTTGTACATACTTCGGTACCTTAAGTCTCACGCACCCGCTAATTTCATATCACCGATGGTGAGATTAGATTTATCACGAGAAGCGGTGGGCAGTTGATGTCAAACTCTCATTAAGCCGAACGCTCCTTTAAAACTATTACTAATGTTTATAAACATTCAGACACTTAAAAATTCATGTTTAAAAATTGTAAAAATAAGGATGATTTAAGATTAGCATCAAGTTTGAGGAGATAATTCTTAAGCGACCGTATTGAGACTCTTTAGATTTTCTCTCATCGCACCAATGTTAATTGACCTCGATGTTTGCTAAGGCTATCAAATAGTTTATTGATAAAAACTGGAAAACAGGTTACTTACTCCTGCACTGCTCTAAGTTTTGTATTCTTCCTCACGCTGAACTGTTCAAACATGTCTATAGAGGAACAGGAGTACAAATATTTTGACACATTTTGTAAAAGTTACGGATTTTTCATTACGAATTATTACGATACTTGTTTCTTTTTGTGCATCGTTCGTTGTTGAATTTTATGATACTTTTTACATTTGAATCGAGTCACTTCGGCAAATCACCCAGCTAGCAATGATTGATGTGATCTCATTCGAAGCATCGCGCGGTTTGAATAATTTGGCTCGTCGATGCAATACTAAATCGTTTCGACTCTCCGCTGCCAAATACTCGAGATTCTACATTTTTGGATACGTTCGTCTCGTTGGTGATTATTCTTCGAACGTGATGTAAAGTGCTTAATTAGAAACAACTATGGATACGTTTTGAACTGTACCTCTTCACCATATTTTTATTCCCGACGATTTTCAAACCGCATCTATCCGTTGAAGCAAGAGTCTACTGTCTTTGTATGGTAGTTAGTCCTAGATCTTTAACACGTAACAGTGTATTGATACGTTTTATTTATCTTCTTCCAGGTCCACTACCTAGTTAAAGCAAGTCCTCCCTATGTAACCTAACCCTCCGCAGTCCTCACCGTCTCAATTGACCAGCATCCCAAAGCTCAATCTTGTATTCTTTTGATCGTATATGGGGATTGCAGAGTATTCTATTGCCTTCTGTAGGATAATCCTCTGTGTGCTTTTTCAGTACCTGGCCCAAATGCCCTACACTTTTTTGCTTTTGTTTCTTATTTCCTGAAACCTGCCCCAGTATAGCGTTATCCGTGGATGCTCTGCGAAATTGTGGTGAAAGATTCAGTTCAAAATGAGAGTATTTAGAAAACAAGACAGTTCGATAATATTTTTATATCGAAATTTTAAGGCTTTCCAATTTTTGTTATTCTCATCATCATCATTGGCGCTACAGCCCGTTATGAGCCTGGGCCTCCTCAAGAAATCTTCTCCATTCCTCTCTGTCCTCTGCCGCTCTCCTCCAGTTCATCATTCCGATCGCTCTGATGTCGTCCTCCGTGTCATCCAGCCATCTCAGTTTGGGTCTGCCTCTACTCCTACCACCATCTGGACAGGTGTTTAGGACCTTTTTTGGGATACGATCGTTCTTCTATAAAGCCAAAAAAAAAAGTTGAAGAAGTTCAATAGCAGGCTAAAAAGGAGTATCTCGTCAGTCGAGTGGGATGTCAGTTTGTGCTGCAAATATCACACTCGTTCATTCTTCTAAATTGTTCCGAGGCAAACGCTGTTATTATAGAACTGACGTCATTAGAAAATCGTTACACAAAGTTAGTTAGTCGCTGAGTTAAACAACTTTCTACTCGCGCCTTGTTTTTTGCGGTTATTTCAATTTGCCAATCGATGAATACTGTGTTTGTTGTATGTACGTTGTTTTTGTTTTCGATCTATCTACCTATTTGATTCTTTTGTGCGCTCTCGGTGCTATTGATTTACAGTTGGCCCTCCGTTATTATAATATAGACACCTACACAGCAAGAGAGAGTAAATATGTGAGGTTAGAAGCGTAACGTTATTAAGATTCGTTTATTCAACTTCTTACCATTTCATAATAAACTAACAGAACGCCCTATAAGATGTTATGGGCACATAAAACGGAGATCAGTCTCGCTGGGTAACCTCACATCTTCCCCTTCATCAATATAGAGGGAGACCAAAGAAAACCTGATGAAAGGCGTAAGGGAAAACGATACCCAGAACCGTGAAATTTATAACTGGTGGAAGTTAAAATAAATAGTGGGCAATGGGCATTATATAAAACCATCCATGTATCTTTCTTGAATTTCGCATGTAATCATGTCTTGGGTGTGGAACAAATATGGAGTTTGTTGCAATACTTTTATTTATTTATTTATTTAATCATTGTCACATCAAATTCATACATACTATACAATACACATTGTATCAAATTGTTACTTCGATCATAAATCATGGAGCACAGATTTTTTTTTTGTTAGAACTCGATACATTTTTACTAAGGAATTTTGGCAACAATTGAAGTTTCGTTGTACCTACCTATTTATTTTTGGCTTTCTATCGTTTTTCTTAGTTAGTTAATGTTTTTTCGTTTGTACGTTGTACCCCATCATCACCGTGCGTTTTGTCTTGTCGATTGCTCTGTTATCTAATATAACTCATTCTAATACGGAAGCGTTACGCTAATTAATGTACCAAGAATAGAATTGATGAATAGATTTAATTGTGTTGTCAACACTTGTGAAGAATTTTCAAGGGGGAAACAGTCCCTGCCGAGTGTGGCATCTCCACGTGACCAAGAGAATCTCTTTAACACGATGTGCGAGTTTTGACAAGGTGAATTATTATTGTCGTTGCTTTGATTTTATTGCTTCCCGTGCTGGTCATCCCACCTGTGTGGCTGGTTGGTAGAAGGTATATATCCGGCTCGAACGACCACACTGCGAGCTCGCCGTTACACATTATTATTTTATCGACTTGGCGCACCCGCACCGCCAGATTTGTCGCGTAACGACGTGCATTAATGCACAACTCGACGATATAATTCGCCATAAAATTAAGTATCATGGCTACTTGAGTAGGTTCGTCATAACCCTTCCTGTTTCGCACGTTCGGGGAATGCTTGGAACGTTAAAAAATCAAAATGATAGTTTTTGTATCTTGTTTTGTTTGTCATGATTTCGTAAACGAGTATGCTTTAGGACGTATTGTAAATATTTGCGTAGTTTGGTAGCCAATTTTTCGACATAGATAATCGATGTCCTCTCGATTACACTGTTTGGGAGTCTCGACCATGAACAAAATTGATTTACAAGTATAAGAGAATTCTCCGTAACTCTTGAAGTTTGGAGGGAGGTTCGTGTGCCCGATGCTGAGGTTTTACAAAGCATTAACAAGAAATAGGAGTCAAAAGAAAAACCTCATACTTAAAGACTGTATGTTAAACGCTAATGACTCTTTCGGTCAACTACTATCAGTACTTACTATTTCACAACGCCTTAGGATTTAAAGTAATGCAAACAACGTCCTAGATGAACTAGTATCGATTTAACCATAGTAATCGTGACAAGTATGCTGTAATCTTCATTTACGGCCATGATGAAAACTTATCACGCTATAAGAGCAACATAGAGGTGAAATTATTGTAGTTAAATGGATGGTGCAGAAGTTAGCTTCCATTAAAAAACACCATCCTCTAAATACCTAACTCACTTTTGTTGTTTCCGACTGATTATTAGATATTATAAATATTAATAAATTAACATATTTTGATACAGAGGTGTCAGAATAGCCTTTCAGATTATTGCTTCTGTCCATTGCGGCTCCGTCCTTTCTGAGACAGGCCAACCCTAGTTGTTATGTCTAAATTTGATAATGGTATCTGCCTGCAATTTGAAGTATTTGCTTAATTCTTCAGGTTTCAAGTTTCTTCGGTTATTCAAACACCTTTACCCAGAATCGCCTTTTATTTTGTGAAGTCGCTTTCGATATAAAAAGACCGAAACCGAACCTACTGTGAATAAAATACCGATAAACATTAACTGCTTTATTCAAAAACTCTGATCAGTGGAAAAAAAGAGTTCAGCGGTAGAAAATTTGCGATCAAGCCGTCGTCGAGATAGTTTAACGCAAATCGCTTGAATGTTAGCTGATCTCTGTATATTTTGAGCCGCCATGTTGGATTTTACGTCAACTGACAGCTAATTCCTGTATACAAGAACGCTTTCTGTAATAAATACACTGTAGGTATTTGAGTTTTTTTTCCTTCCAATTATGTGCTCCCTTCATATTTAGGTCCATTGTATTTTGGTTTATCATATCAATCATAGAAAATTTAAAGAGACAAAGCAAATATGCATTCCCGTAATCATTCGAGGGCTTACAACCACGATGCACCAACTAAATTTATAAGAAATATAATGACGTTTTGAAGAAAATACTCAAAGAATACTTTTTAAGTAGGTACCTACACATATTAAAATTGAAGTGATCATACATGAATTGGTTCATTTTGGCTGAAATATAAAGGTTTCGTATGATTTAATAAGGACTTAACTAGGTATATTTTGATATAAAATAAATAATTAAAAAATAAGGTACCTATTCTGCATCAATAACTTGTTCAAATCTGACATAGCGATTATTGGCAGTTACCACTCGCGTTGCCCAGCTACTATTTGTTTACAAAATTTAGTATGAAATGTCATCTTCCTACAACGACATAACAAACGCGGATTAAATATTTTTTATAATTGAAGTAAAAACTGATACTTTTTTTACCTAGATACTTTATTTTATTCAGTTCAACGGCCAACCGGCCTTTTACAAAAAAACAAAAAAAAAATACTTAAAATAGAGTAGTAGTGCACAATAGTATCAACATAAAATAAAAAAGAATACAAAGATCAGTGATTTATACGTAATCTTTCGATTAACGATTTTTTTATAAGTATGACGGTAAAGTTTTGTGAAAGCTTGTTAAATAAGTTGAGTAAAGGGTTGCTTTTAAAAGTGATAACGCCAACCTGTTACTGTGAATACGTCATTCCTCCATGTCTGTGTGAAACGTCTTTGAACTGGTCTTACCTAGAAACAACATGACGTGTACCGGCGCGGCATCCCCAGTCAGCCTTCAGTACCTATACCTACAGCGGCAGCGGGAGTCATTAGCGGCACGGCAGACTCGTATTTCTTGGAAGACGGCCGCGTTAGGTTTTCAGTAGAAGTACCTTCGTAATTAACTGAAATTGTTATCGTTGAGGCTGCGTCATTAGATGTAGGTACTTGAGTTTAGCAACACATCTGGTTTTCTGATTGCAGTCATCAACTTGAAATAATTATGGATACTTTAGCATAGGGATAATTTAGTGTAGGTAGGTATGTCGTTAAAAACTTTCGTTGCTTTTTTACTCAATAGAATCCTCGTTTTTTTTTGTCAAATTTTCTACACACTGTTCATTAGCTTGCGCTTTCCAATGTTTTGCCAAATCTCCCCTCTGTCTCTGACGATCTCCCTGAAAAATCTATATATATCACCACCCAATGAATTTCATTTTTTTCACTTGATCATCAAATGTATAACAACACACATTTGCGCCCCTTAGGGCCGGTATTTCGAATGAGCATTAAACAGCCTAATAGTAAATGGACATATAACTTTAAAGGATCCACTAACTCAAAACGGGTCTTTCATGAGAAATTTAATGGACCATTGGTTAATTGACAATTATCTTGTTTTTTTTTCGCGACTGGCAATATTGAACTTGTTGCTATCTTCACTCTATACATGTGCGAGAGCGAGACGCGCGGTAAACACCATTCGTTAGAAAGAGGTGACAGACAAGGTCTTATGTGTTTGTTTTACTGCAACTGTCAAGTCAAGTTTTATTTTATTTCTGTTATTTAAATATTTTTAAAAGGGAACCCAAACAAATATCTAAAATAATTCATATATATTATTTTCTGTATTAAAAATAAGTATTTCGAGATTATTCCCATTGGTTTATAATAATATCATGTACTACGTGCATCATCTTGTGATTTTGACATTTCACTTAGCATTACTAAAAAAGTGAGATATTTTTTATAAAATAAACGATATTTTAGTACCGCATAGTTCCTATTTTGATGCTTTATAGAAAGCATTGTAATCCGATTTATAAATTGGTCGAAAAAAATGGGCTCTCTCATAATAAGAATCATCAACAATTTCGAAAAACGGTATGAAAACAGACAAAATTGGCAAACATTTTGACAGTTCTAAATTGTCCATTAGTGTGCTATTGGCTGTTGGAGCAGCCCACTAAATTTAATCTTTCATTAAGGTGTTTAATGCCCCAATCGCCGCTATTTGACAGTTGAAAGATCCGTTTTTTTCTCTAATGGGACATTAGTGAGTTAATCCTCCATTAAAACTTATTTGACTGTATAATGCTTGTTCAAAAGATCCACCCTTAGTCTCTTATCTTAAAGGGACACCTTTCCTACTTTGATTGTCAGCAAATCTCTTAAAAAGCATTCAGAAGTGTACTCAAATCTCAAAAGCCCTCTCGATTGACTCGTGTAGTCACAAAAATTTTGAACATCCAATATTCAACTTCGTAGAAGAGGACATACTTTATGTATCATTTGGTTGAAACCCACCCTTCGTATTGCAATAAGCGTTGATTTTGTTCTTATCATAATGCATTGATTGTGGTCTTTTCAATGTATATTTCCAGACAACAGTTTGATTCAGTGGTTAGTAGGTAAGCTTTGCATTGAGTACAGGTGTATGGGCATCGATTAGGTTTATCGTGTTTCATTTCACTGCGGTTTACGTCAAGGATGGTCGGAAATTATGTATTTTAATGATAATCATAATATATCGACTTTATGTATATGTTTACCATTTAAATAATGATCATTATGCGGTTTGCAACTATTTCATGTTTTGTGTAGGTATAATAAATTTGGTTGCGCTACAAGTTGTACAAAAAAATAACCGTTTTCATATTATTTATTGACATAATGCATCCTCCACACACATCTCCTTCCAAATACCGTGGTCCTGAGCTCTCAGCTTTCCTACATCGAATGTCCAATTGAGGTTTTCATATTATTTGCCGATACTTTACTTTCTTACTATGCACACTTTGCCACACCAGTAAGCAGCGACAGTCATCGCCTTGTCGTTCGCAAGGATAAGGTCTTGCATGTTACATGTTTCGCCTATCAGCGGGCATAGGTGGTTGTCGTCCTAGAGCTCACCACATTCACAATCTGTTTCGTCAGCAGAGAGGTAGCCCCATCTATGTAAGTTTTTCCTGCATCTGGTGACACCAACCCTAAGTCTGTTGATACTTTGATAAGCTGTTATAGCTGACTTAGCACTTTGATCATTCTGCTCTATAGTTTTTAGGTTTCGTATGACTCTCGGCAATAACGATATTCCGCTTAAAGCCTCACCCGTGCTGTATTCAGTACATAATATAATCGTCATTGAAACTTGTTAAGGAGTGTTTCCTTTCGTTCAGTTCGGCTGCTTATAGTAATTTATAGTTACCTCGTGTTCCTTTACCCGGCAGTCCTTGTAACACTTTACCAGCTTAAACTTTAATCGCTAAATATTTAATAGCTTTCTGTGCGATTTTCTGCGTGCGCTCGTGTATGTATGTATATTGTATCTGTGGGCAACCGTGAAAGTTGTTTTCGTGAAAAAAGACATTTCCCGAACGGGGCGTGTTTTGCGTTACACTTATTCCAAATTATAATAACGGTTATTTATACGGCGTACCTTAGTTTCTATGTACAACCTTCTACCCCGCCAACGTAGGCAAGAACAATGGAACTATAACGCTTTGAGTATGTTAGTAATATGTATTATAATTTCTTTCGCTAATGTTTCTATTGTAAAGAGCACAACATCTCGCACCTTTTGACACGATCTTGTCCGTGTCAAATCGCTCGATAGATTTCGCCTCACAAATAATTAATATTCTAGCAATAATAAATTCATGGTTGGCATATATTCCGTCTAACCATAGACCATTTTTTTTTGTATCTCCATGAAGATCAAACACGCCGTTAATATGAGTTAGGCGTGCGTGTCACCGTGTGCGACTACGACTATTTCTATCTTCACAATATTATTTGTTGGTACATATTTTGACATTATTCAGGTCATGTTTAATTTTAAGCAGAATATTCGCCGAGCCTCATCGTACGATGGTATTCAAATAGAACACGACGGACGCCGTTTGCCGAAAGCGTTTATGTTTGACAAGATTTTTAAGCCTGGAATAACAGCTCGATGGATGACTGATTGTGTATTAAAAATAACGCGTAAAATATGTCAACTAAATTGGCGGAATGAGAGCAGAATCGGCACTACATGTATCAAAATATACTTATCGTCTAATTTGTAGCGGTGCAACCTTTATAGGGGACTTTCTTAGTGCTTCGAACTTATGTATCGTTGGTTAGGTGTAAGTACTATTCAGTTCATTTCGGACTTTTGAAAATCGAATCCTAATATCCTAATCCTAAGCCAGTCAATTCTCGTATATTATAACACAAAATGAGGGCATCACAAAGTTTAAAAGTGTTCTGTTCCTCTCATTGCTCATTCATTATTAACACATGTCACATACTTTACTAGGGTACTTTATGTAGCTAAGCAAATTGTTCAACCACTTATCACTAATGTTTTCTTTTTTTTTTACTTGTTTCAGGTGAGACATAATTATTCGTTTGAATGCCATACAACATGCGTTTTCAGAGGCGTGATATGGGTAAGTCAATTTATTTTAGTATTTTGAAAATCTGAAGGTATACCTACGTTTCAAGCAAAAGAAGGAGTTGAAAAATTCGCCTAAAGTGAACACAAAAAACTTGAAGATAGTGATGGAGAGAATCGAACCCGCGACCAAACTCATGAGATACACTCCCTAATCTGTTTTGATTTTGTACTGTTTTTTGATCTCTGTTTACCAGATCTCGTACACTTGCGCAAACATATAATGTGGATTATATAGTTAACTGAAACTTTATGGTTGCCCAGGTCTAATTGGTCTACTTGTCGGTTACGGCACAACTTCGCCTTACATTGTATCGGCTAGCATTCGTCGGGCTTTACTTTAAATGCGTTCGTCAACAAAATGCTGAACATTCTGCCTATATGACAGTATGCACACTTACCTACCTCTTGTGTTAGGTTAGGTTATGAGACGTTGTTCCTTACATTGTATCTCTTAGGCCCAATGCACCAATCAGTGGATAGATAAATTATTTATGTATCTTACAGAATAGACTTTATTTGAGATATTTGCCGCATCAATGTGTAGATATCGCTTATGTTGTATCCGACGCCGTTTTCTAGGTTCATGTTTCGGGTTCCTACTGTTGGATAACGATTTATCTCTAAGATGGCTGTCAAAATAGGGTTCACTGACGTTTATAAACTCCCGTAACGCCGTGAATGTGAAGAACTTTCCACTTGTTTAGCCATAAACCAAAATGATAATTATATACATCTTCATTAAAATAACGAGAAAATATACATATGTAGTATTATAATGAATTATCATTTTGAAGCTTCGAACAAAATCATAAATGTTTCTTCAATTTCGGTCGACAAAAGATACCAATTTGCCGGTTTTCAAACAAACAATCTTGAATAAAAAATTTAATTGTGATCGAAATCTCGTTATATTCTCAAACGTTCTGATAAATTATTGTAAAATTTCAAGTTATAGAAGTAATATTACAAAATTATTATATGCGAAACAAAAAACATTAGGAACCTAATCTAAATATTTTATTCAATACGCATTAATTGTCAAAACAAGACTTCACCTGACATCAAATCTGGCGCGAAAAAGCAATTCCATAGAATCCTTAGAAATCAATAGATTTCAGCATAGCAACATTGTTATCTTCTAGATATCCATCTATTAGATAGTTTTCAATTGATGCGGCCGTCAGATTCTTTCCATCACTTTATCCACTACATAACTTTATCTTATAGATGGCTACCAAGAACATTTATCTACATATTGATGCGTTGGTCTTAGACCTGCAGTACTATGATTTGTATGCAGGCGATAATTATGAATACATTGGTAATGAATGCGGCAATGGTTGTTTCGTTGACACCGCGTTCGTATCTCTTGTTTACTTTCTTACGGAATAATAATGTGCTTTAAAAGGCGATATCCAGTCATATCTTTGTTATTTTCTTGTGTGTCCAGAGAGAATAACATCAGAATCAGACGTACTCAACCGTTTTCTTCTCCGGTCCGCTTTAACAACAAAAAAACATACCCTCCCCTCTTTCCCCTATCACGAAATATAATCGACTCTATAATAGTAGTACATCTATAAGGCTCAAATTGAAAACCTAAATCACAGCAGATATTTCGGTATCCGAGTACGTTTTGGCCAAACTGCTTTTTAGAATAAGTTCCTTCAGGTAGTTAGGTTGCACATTTTTACAGTAAGGTAGTTCTTAAAATGACAGCATATCGCTCTTTATTTTATTATTTGGAACAGTTGTTAGATTCTAGTTCATTCTTTCAATATTTTTAAGCTGTGACTTCCGCCGTCTGCTTACTTTGCAACTTTATTATAAGGCAATCGATACCTATCGTCCTTGGTGTTGCTTCGGATGTGATCAAAGTTTACGAACTTACTTTTAAAAAAATAAAAAAATTACCTATGTAATCATTGTGATAGTTGACTTAAAAATGGTAGATATTGCACTTTATATGCCTGATAACTTAATGAAGGTTTAGCGGGCCACAAGTTTAGCAAGGCTGATTCGATCGAAGGTGTGAAGAACGGGTTAAATTGGACATGTCCGATAACACTTGACCTTACTTGGTTTTTGAGATAAAATTATGTATCAATTTATAAGTATGTAAATAGTTAGTCTGCTTCATATCTCATGAATGAGAAATATTTTATATTATATGGACCATGCAATTTTTGTCATATCATACATTTCCAGTTTTTACTACCTTTTGTCCTTTGAATTGTTGCGTTTGAGTCTAGAAAAATCAATGTTCTGTCGAATAGTTCCGAAAAAGAAACAGAAAAAGTGCTTTTCCGCTCTAAGAAGAAGCGAAGAAAGATTTTCAGGACATTTCAGCGATTCTATGGAAGTAGGAAATAAAGATAGCGAAAATAGACGTATAAGAATTCTACGAATAGCGTTGATTTCATTATATGAGGAAACGGACACAATAAAAGTCGAAGGTCTCTCGTGAGTGTTCTAAGAAGCGATTTAACTGTGCGAAAGAAAAAATGATGAAATGTTAAACCTCACAGTTTACGGAGTTTCCCCGCATATTTACCCGTTAGTGCTGACTGCTGACATAACCAGCGCACCTAGTATGTACATGAGGCGACGGCGACAGGCCGTCTGGGAGGAAAACACCGCCAGCGTGGTCTACGTTTTCTTACCACAGCACTCTTTCCAACCGTGGTCTCTGTCGCACACCCACCCACCCGTCACTGCATGGAGAGGGACAGCGCTAGGTGTCTCACCACCACCGGGTGATCTCCTCCCCAACGACGGACTTGTAGCTGGTTATAATAGTTCTTGTAGCGGCTGATATAATATTATGACATTAGCCCTGGTCATTCATTCTGTAACGCTTGTAGTTTGTACCTGTGCTAGATAATAAATCTTGTTTCACAGCATTATCGGTTTAATGTGTAGATAGCTCATTAAACAAGAAAATCTAAGCTCATAGGGTGAAATTGCGTTTTGCCTACAAAAATATTATAGTGCATTGAATTTTTTATTGTTACTTGAGTTAAGAATGTCAGATCAATGTCACCATCTTTAAATGTAGTGTGGAATAATGTTAGCCTGTAAAAAAATCGTTTTTATTAATAATTGCATGCACAGATATAATTGAGAAGTATCATAAGATAATGATAGGCAGTCCTGCGTAACCTATAAACTATTAAGTGGTTTAGGTGCTAACATCCGATAAAGAGGTTCCGGGATTCCCGATCGGGTCTGAATTTTTCCCCAATGTTTTTTCAGTTGAAATTTCTACCCGGGGCTCGTACTGGACAAGACTGTTTAGCTTTAAAAAATTCCACCGACAATATGTTCCGCCGGCTATACTAACGCCTTTGTATAGAAAAGTTTTTGACTAATCGTGAATGCCCTTTCAAAAACATCAGTCTACCAGTAATTCAAATTCATTTACAAAACCAGTCGTTTGGATTCGAGTTTTGCTATAATAATAAAAACGTGCATAGTTGTTCACGGGAAATATACTGTACGTCGAAATCCGTCACCAAGTGACGGACGGTGCTTCTCGTAGTGATATTTTATTATTTTAATTATTACGGTTTTTTTTTTTATAATTAATTAGGCATTCCACCCATAGAGGGTGATTTGTAATTATTACGGTTATGCACGTCGATTGATCGGCAAATTACAAGTATGTATTGATGGAGAATTAAACATGTCCAATGTCTTTGTCATTATTTTTAATTGTCCCCCTCCAGGTCACTTCCATTAATTGTGATATTCTGTTCCTATTAACAGTGCGTAATTATTACCATGTCCTATTTTTTTTGTTCAATGACTATTCCATCGTACCTATCAGCAACTATTATATAGTTAACAATGTCGGAATTGATTAATTACAAAATATTAAAAAGGGCTTTATTCTATGGAATTCATTATATTTTGCACACATTTTTTTCTGTCGTCTATTAATAAAAAGTCTCATGCGATGCATTTGTCAAATCTTTTATCTTACTGTTCGAAATATTTCTCGATCTCTTCAAGCATTAAACACCACGTTTCAAATTTGGTTTTCTGCTTCAATAAATCGGTAGCGGAAACTAGTCTTATGCCTCAACAGGGTTTCAAAGGTCATAGAAAGAGGTTTAAATCTGGCAGACCAAAAAAAGCAAGAAATGAAATGTAGCATGGGTCGGATTTTTTCAGGTATTTTTTCGCTTGAAATTTCGATTGGGGCCGGAATCCTGTCTTAGTATGTGCAAATCTGCTGATGAATTCTCGGGAAATATGTGGTTTTCTGCCAATCCAACGCCTCTGTTTAAATGACCATCGCTCAAATGACACACGTCGCTATTTATGCGTCGAACTCGCGGCACGTCACATGTCGTGTCATATGTCTCAGATACAATACGACACGTTGTCTCTTTATGTTGTGACATTTCATTTTTTCATCCCACTTCGCCCCTGTCCCTCTCAAAAAATGTTTTGCATACAAAACGTTTCATATATAGATACCGCGGACACTATAATATGCAGATCATAATCACTTTTATTAGAGACGGCTTATCGGCTGCCAAGTGGCATTGTTCGGTGTCCATGAATATGCATGTTACTCAGATACGATGAATAACTCTATTAGAATAATATCGTTATGTATCGTGGTCCAGTTTTGTAGTAATCGTTCGCTATGTTGTGTTATTTCAGGCGTGTCAAACTTTTGTTTATTTCCCTAGCTCTGGCTATAGGGGATGCACCTGGCACCTCCGTAGAGACGACCTGATGTGGTGCATAATTATTCGAAACTCACTTGACCAAAAACAATGTTTGCAACGGGGAGATGGGTTTACTCTTAGGACCTTTATTTAGAGGGCAACAAAAAGACAATTAAGGAAAAGCGGAGCCGGGAAGACGCCCTGTCACTCTGCAAAAGGCCTCTGGAGACGAGGCACAATAAGAGGCAACGCTCCATGAATGAATTGAAGGAATGTCACAACAGACCTATTTTGGTCGCAGTGACAAGAGGGACATATAATGGTCCCTTGACCTTCTTTATAAAAAAAAAACTCAAGCAGTAATCAATTTAATAGACGGCAACTTTGTTGTAGTAAGCTCGTCCTCTGTATGTTGGTTCTGTGATGTATTTCTTTGTGTCAACTTTTGTATGTTTATTATACTTTCAATATACAGTGAAGAATAAATAAAATAATATGTAATCAACTTTGATGTATTCATTTCAATGAATCTGGGCTCATTCAAAGTGCATACAAGCGCAAGTTTTACACAAATACACTTTTTTCCATATTTCACACAAAACAATGCTTGTGTCGTGAAAAGGGAAATGGTCGGAACCGAGGATCAAACCCACGATCTTCAGAACACAAGTCGATGACTGTACCTCAAAGCCACCAACCAACTTCATGACTAAATTAATTACTTACCGACCTCAGTAGCCTAGTTGTACTGGCGTGGACTTAAGATCTGAGGTCCCGATTCGATTCCCGATCGGGTCAGAGCTTTTCTAAGTGTTTTTTCACTTGAAATTTCTACCCGGGGTTGGCATGTCACGGATGTAGAAATTTTATTGAAAACTCTCGTAGTAGTAGTAAATCTAGTGTTCCTACTCAATTGACGTATTTTTGATAGCTCGCATATTTTCGAGTCAAAACCATTTTCGGTCTTGAAATGCTCGCGATCGATTACTATGCTGTTGGCTACGTCTGTATTATAGTGATGTTGTAACCGCTCATACAATAGAACCGCGGTCTTGGTAGTCAGTCCAAAGCAACGAAGGCCGGTATGATTGTTGGGTATTGCGAATAGAAAGTGATTGTTCGAGATATTATTATTTTGATTATTTTTCCCTGTTTACCATACCATTAAGGTGGTACCTAACCTACTAGTAATTTAATTAAATACGTTCTAACGTATTACATAGGTACTCGTTGAGTTTGTTGCTAACACCTATAGTTGGTTGTGGGGCTCGCTACAGTATACCACAGAAGATAATAAGTATTAGGAATGCTTATATGGTTTGAAAATTTCTTATTCTGAAAATGATTAACTCATCACGCCGTTTACGAATAACTAGGCTGTCGAAGTCGTTTTTTTTTTTAATGAATCTGTGCTCACTCAAATACACTTTTGGCAGAAAGCAAAGCTTGTGTTCTGAGAGAGTAAGATGGTCGGCACCGGGATCGAGCCCGCGACCTTCCGAACGAAAGTCTGCGATTGAACCGCTATGGGCTATCAACCTCTTAAAGTTATTTTATTTAATGTAAACCTTAAATTATCTATATATCAACAACTGATAACTGACTATACTGTTCGATTTTTAAATGGTATGAACAAACCACAACGGGCTTACGACCGTTCTACTGTTATTTCGAAGGCTAGGTTAATTATCTTCCTATTTCATTTATTTATTTATTTCATCTGTATTGGTTTAATATTTTTTTATACTATATAAATATGCGAATCTGTGCTCACTCAAAGTGAACACAAATACACTCTTTGACTCTTTCACACTAAGCTACTTAAAGCTTGTTTCGTGAGAGAGGAAGATGGTCAGCATCTGGGATCGAACCCACGACCTGTACGAAAGTCGGTGTCGTATCCGCTTGCTTGGCTACCAATATGTTTCCTGTGATCTGTGGAAATGTGTTTTCTTAATTTCTATTAGGTGAATGCCTTTCTGCATACGATTTCGCAGTGCAAATGTTAAGTGTTAGCTCTTTCAGGACCTCAGATTTGCTAACCATATATAATATTCAAGGTATTCCCAAAAAGTAGGTTCCTATTCAGATCTCATACGCTTGTAATTAACAAATTTCTAAATAGGCCAAGTCCTAATTTATGCCTCTCATTAGTCACGAATGGTGTCTTTTGGCTACTGGCATTCGGCGCGAAGAGGCTCCTTGAAGGTTGGAATGTTGTGAGAAAGAAGTCCCCTCTGACCTAAATTTTTGTCCTGAATACTACGTTATTTTGTTATAAGTTAAAGTTAAGTTAATTTTGACCGATGTGCGGTCATCTAATATTATAATTGGTTAGGTGCGAACGTTACTCGGTAGTTTTGTTGAGGCACTCTTAACACCACGCGGATTATTTTTCATACTAAAATTAATCATCATAGGTGTACGCGGAAAATATTATAGCGACGAATAAATGTGAGATTTGATCGGAGTTTCCTGCATTGCCCATGAAAGAAATGTCAAATTGTCCCCAGTCCCCAACCTGGTGATGTAAAATTGGGATTTTTGGACGGACGATATAACTGATTTATAGGACCATCAAGTCATAAATGATGACCTTTTTGTTTTACCGCTGGTTTTTTGATACTAGCTTTCCCAACAGTTCTGATGTCTTTACTATGAATTGAATTCGAATTAGTTAAATGATATACCCATTTATGCAATGTAGTTAGGATCGATGCATCTGTTTTAAACTATGTTTGCAGAGCGCATTCTGTCAATCGCACCAACCATCCAAGAACTGATGATAGTTTGTCAAACGTCAATAAAATAAAAAATAGAAAAGATTATATTTCAAACCCAGTAAGTAGAAAATTACCTGCGTTCTATTTAATTTTCTAATATGCCACGTAACTTTTTTATTTTTTCATAATAATCTTCTTCTGACAATGGCAAACACAACAAAAAAATAATTAGATATTGGTCCGCCTGTTCACGCTTGATGTGATGACCAAGAGAAATAGGGCTTCATTTTTTATATAAATACTAGCTTTCCCGACAAATGTAGTCCTATGAATATTGATTTCAAATATTTAATTTATACAAAAATACGTTTAAATTATGTTTGAATGTAAAAGAAAATGTTTATCAAAGCTTGAAATAAATTCTATCAATATAATCTTCGTACCGGGGTTTTGAAACCCAATGGTGTGCAGGCAAAAAAAAATGTTTTGTTATGGAATTTTCACATTTGACGTTGTTGTTAGGAAGTCCGTTCCATACTAACTTTAATATTATTTGTTATCCATTTTTTATTAGTCATTATGTTATCCGGAGTGAAGAGGAATCCAATAAACCCAGCATCATACAAATCTGTACAGCCGACCTCGAGTTATAATTGTTCGCACTAACCCGACTTTCTTTTATATTATAGATAAAGAGATTTAATGAGATTTAATTTATTGTTCAACGCTCCGCATAGTTGTATGTTCCTTCGCAATTAATTAATAAATAGCATCGGTACGTATTGAGTTTGTACCTTTGAAAATTACACAGTGGGTGTTATTTTTCTAGGAAAGCCGCTAACGCACCGTCATTATTTAAGGAGGTCAAGCGAAGTTCGTGCTAGCCCGCAACAACAACAACAGAAGCGAACTAAACTCGTTCAGCGTCACGGCATAGGGCTTTCCCTTGGTACCGTAGCGTCCTTGCTGCCAACCCTTCCGGGTCCACCACAGCCTGACACACTTACTCCCCCGAGTGCGATGACCTCTTTCTTTAACAACACTGTAGCTACTTACTATTCGGCTATTTTGAGGAAGTGCGTATCGACTCTTCCGGGTGTCAAATTGTATTATAGTAATCGGGATGATTCCGCTAAAAGCCGGCAACATCGACCTGTTTTCCTCGCGACTCGCCGTGGATGGATACCTGTCAAAACGCCGACGACGAACGGCGAATCGGTCGGTCGGTATCTTGTTGTTTATTTTCGCGCGTTCTTTTTATTGTGTTTGCGGCCATAAAAGTTGCGGTTCGTTTTGTGAACGCGGGTGATTTCTTTATCGTACGATTTAGAAACAGTGAGTGACATAGTGGAATTTTTAGTAATTAATGTTTTAAAAATTTCGTGTGAAAAACTTATTGATTATTTTTCTTTGGTTACGTGAATAAGAAGGCATCTGTTGATAATTGAAAGGATTCCTAAATTTACTCGAATACCTACATTAGCGAATAACAAAATATTTATATCGTCTCTGGTAGATTTCTTTGGTTGTTTTCAAGCAAAAGTTGTATAAATGATAGTAGTACAAAAACAATAACAATATGCAAAAAATATTCTGTTGATAGTTTCGGCCGAGGGCGCTTGGTATTTGTCCATTTTGACAGATATAAAAATAAAAAATACTCTTCAATTTGTGCTATGTACTGCATGTTTATGTTTAGATAAAAATTAATAGAGAAAAGTGCATGCAACGAGAAAACTCGTTTAACTCTAAGTTTAATTTTAAATTGCTGTTTTATTTATTTTTTTCCTTTTTTATCAGCTATTTGATTATCGATTTATCGTATGCGTTGCGTTTTTCATATAATTTTTTTTTTAATAACCCTGCGTACGTTTTGTTTTCTCGCACTCCCCAGTCTCACTATATAACGAAACCGCAAAAATACGCCGTAACCCTAATAACTACATACAACCATATCCCGTATTGCTCTCGTTTCCTGAACCAGTGACTCAGGACAAAACAGGAACCACAAGCATTTTATAAGTAACGTCAAACTGTCGGTATATTTGGAATGCCTCTAGAAAAAAGTGCACAATATCTTAAACGATTTCTATTTCCATTTTTTTTAGTACAACCCAGATTTTATAATATTTTGCAATTTTTTTTTCAGCTTTTTTCGCAACCCCTAAACCTCGCATCATTTATTTTGCGAATGCATTCAATAAACGATATATAGGTATAGGTATTATTATACGGCAATTATTTACAAACTATTCTTTGTTCCTATTATCATGTCAAAACGCCTCATTGACTCATTCTGTAGGAATGTCACTAATTTGTATAGGATATCCTTTCCTGTATCCTTATCACTCAGTATATTATCACACTTATATTTTGGTATTTGCAGTGTGAAATTTACACACGACTATATAGTATATACGTAATTCAATAGTTATGGTTCTCATTTTACGTATGAGGACAGTGAATTTTCCTAGTATTTCTTGTGTGTAAGACCGAAGATCGTATTAGTCCGTTCTAATAATATGTCATACAACCATTATCATCATAAAGAAAAGTTTACATTTAAATTTGAAGTGGTTGGTGACCCAGCGGTTACAACGCCGGCTTCCGTACTGCGGACGTCGTGGTTCGATCCCAGGTGCCGACCATCTTCCTCTTTCACGACACAAGCTTTCAGTAGCTTACTGTGAAAGAGTCAAGGAGTGTATTTGTGTTCACTTTGAGTGAGCACAGATTCATTTATAAAAAAAAAAAAAAAAATGGTATAGAAAACTGATCTTGCGAATCTTAATATAATCGTTGACCATTGTTTCTCTAAAGGTGCATTTATTCCAAACTAACAAAGAGCCAGAGCTTGAAAATAGAGTATATTTTCGTAATCGTTGGTATGGTCACCAAGGAAATAATAAC
This sequence comes from Mystacides longicornis, assembly GCA_963576905.1. Taxonomy (NCBI): domain Eukaryota; kingdom Metazoa; phylum Arthropoda; class Insecta; order Trichoptera; family Leptoceridae; genus Mystacides; species Mystacides longicornis. Next base: position 29,642,174 of record OY756426.1, on the reverse strand, counting down.
CAGAAAGAACTTTCAACACCTACTACTCTAATAAGTTGTTGTTTCCATGCTGTCCAGTATCAACGATTAGGAAAATATACTCTATATTCAAGCTCTGGGTCTTTGTTCGTTTGGTATTATTAATACACCTTAAGACCATAAAAAGATGGGCCATAATGTCTTATTGCACACATTTTTGTATATGTTTCCCAAACTTCGAGAGAAGCCGTTGTATTATTGATAGATTTAATTAATTTGTTTACCATTTTTCCTTAAATATAATTTTAAACGCAATCTCAAACGAAAAATAAACTACACACATTACATAAGTAGTATCTCGGTAGCTTTTAAATGTTAGGCTTCTATTAACGGCCAGAATCAGAAATGATACTGGAAAATGATACTGCATCATTTTTTTTTTAAACTTTAACCATCCAGAGTTTTCTTAATGCGTTGAACTTGTGCCACGCTCTATTGCCCTCATCGTGAACGAGTAAATGGTTGCAATAATTATTACATACCTATTATATCACTCGTATTCTTTACAAACAACAACACCGCACGCGAATTATTATTATTGGAATCGATCAAATCGATTCACATTGCGGCAATAAAAGCCCTGCTTGATCCCAGCCCACCTGCGAGTATACTACATACCATAATATTATGTTGAGATAATCTTATGCACGTTAGCATTGTGTGATAATTAGTCGTGTTCTTCCACATATGACACATGCACGTGTTTTGCTAAACAATATGTTATCACTTTTTGAAATCATTAGTTGCACCTACTATTAGTAGATCGCATGCATGGTCGTGTCTGAAATATATTTGAGGGGATATTTTCAGTTTATGCTTGTCTCATGTTTGCTGTACAGACTTCTCGTATAGTTTCCACCCTTCTTTCTTTCTAGCTTAGCCACGTTGAACAATGTCTACAGAAGATATCTTCTCCAACCGACCGAATCGTCTTTATATATATCCCAAGGCTTCCATTTGAGTCATCTTCTTTTTTTCGTGCCATGTCAGGTAGCCCCAACCTCTGCGATCACTGCGGCGAATCCTTCTCTGCCCTGGGCCGCTCGGAACAATGTTTCCACAGTAACCCTTCCAATCTCGTATATTGCGTAGCCAGGATGTCTGCCTTCTTCCAGTCCCTAGAGAGAGACTAGTTGGAGTTTTCCTTTTTGGGGTCATTTTAAGTTTCGGAACATGGTTTTAGATGCCGTCCAGTATTGTCACCCTTATGGCAACTCCAGGGTTAAAGTTATTTGATAAAAAATGTACATAGATAATTGATCCTTTTTCTCCAGTTTCTAACCATTCATACATGTCTTTCAGCATATTTTTTTCTCGAATATATGTTGTTAAATATTGGTGGCACTGAAATCTATTGCATTACCGCCCATTTTCAATAAACATCTATCTTGTGAAGTTTGTCATCTTTTTAAGTCATTTCATTGCATATTCTTCTTCTTCCTAGCCTTTGTCCCATTTGCTGGGGTCAGCTCTCCTAGTCCTCATCAACCAAGTCCTTCAGTGCTTATTATTTTTGAAAATGTGATATTAGACGGTTTTTCTCAATGCTTGCAAAGTATCCACATTAGGCGAAACAATGATGAAGCAAGCACTCGACTGTATGGTGCGCTGTACTGATTTGTAAGCAACTGAGTCATCCCATCGAACAATCCGTTGATAATCATCGGATATATCGTGAGTACGATAATAAACTTTCTTTGTTTGAGATGAAAAAAAGAAATGCAAGTTCATTTCCTCTCCCACCATCCTACCATTAGTTTCTTGGCTTGTCTTTCTTTATCCTGTATTGTTGTTGACGTGTCTCTTAACTCTTCAAAAGAAATCCATTCTTTATACTCTGCCTCGTCATACGATATCGATCAATTCGAAGAACAATAATTATGTTTATAATGATTTTTGTATCAGGCAGGCATTTGAAGGACGGACACAAATAAACAACGTTCATCGAAATAATGTTTTATTACTCGTTTCGAATGTTTTTCTATCGAACTACAATTTTTTTTTAAATCTTTATACTCGAGAAGAAGGACTCTTATTTCCCTAACAATGGCGCTGTTCTTAGAATCGCGTCGGTTTCTATATTGGGAACATAAAATTAATAATTATTATACTCGTCAAGAAATCGGATTTCTGGACTGTGTTGACAGAAATAGAAAGAAACTGTTACAAATTGTTTTTCCGCGTGTGTATTCTCCTTAATCTTGCCTGAAATTTCCTGATTTTTTTTTATATCGTGTGTCATACTTGCCAATATTCTCTGATGTACTCTCTGTATTTATTTTAATATTAGTCATTTTTATTTTATTACAATTGCTTTTTTTTAACCCTGCTGAAAAACGTAGTGCTGCATTTATTTTTTTTAGTAAGTAATCTTATATTTTTTACAGTTTATATCTTTAATGTGATTGCTTTATATGAATTAATTGTTTTTTAATAACTACTTGCTGTGGGGTTGCCGGCTAAGAATAGCACCTCTGCTCTTTTTGCTGGTTTTCCGAGCATCCTGTAAGAGGCAGGAAATCGAAAAATCAGATCGGGACCGTGAGGTTGACCACCTCACGTCCTTAAACCTCAACCGATCAGAAAAGGCACCATAAGCCTCGGACTCCTTAGAGCGCAATGGAGAGCTCTTGGTGCCTCCCTATGCCCCTAAGTGGGGTTTAGGCCTCCTACATTGCGGGTTGGTTTGGGGGGGGATCTGCGGCGGGCTTGATTTGTGTGGGATCGGCTTTTTGGTTTGATTGCTTCGATCGAACTAGAGGGTTGGTTTTGTGCGGGTTGGGTTTGCTGCGGATTTGTCTCCTCCGGGCTGGCTTGCGGTGTGCTGGGGGCCTTAAAGGGAGAATGTATGTATGTATGTATGTTAATAACTACAATCTCTAGGACTTAAAAATATATAAAAGCAACAATTTCCTGATCACTTTTTCATACTTAATCCTTTATAGCCTATTTTATAGTTTTGGAGACAAAATAACATTTGAGGGTAGAAGTAGTTGTTGTCGATCTTCTGCGCTTTGGATTCAATATGACGATACTCTCTCCCATAATTTTTATCATATTTATTAACCCATTTTTTGCCATCTAACAATGAAATCTCTTATTGTTTAGAGTTTAGAGCTAGTAATCCACAAAATTTTATACGAATGAATTTGTAGGTAATTAGAATTATTATAATCAGAACCCTCGTATAAAAGAACACAAAACACAACAGTTTCCCTCTGCTTCTTACACTTGGATTAAACAATCCTAGTGCAATGTCAGTCATTGCATTCTGAACGATATAACCATATTCCAATATTATTCCGATGTAAATCCAGCTTATTTCGACTCGAATTGGTTGTAATCAAGTGCAACAGCTATGACGTTTCACCTATAGTAATACTTACTGCAAGTGCAGTATGCTTGCTTGTTGTTTATAGGTCTATTTATTGCACCTATCGACAGCTGGTCGAGAGTGCGTCAGGGCGCCGGGCCAATTTATTATGTTATCGACAAATCTGGGACATGTTTCACCATTTGGAGCGGAGCACGACACACTTTGCTTGCACTGGGATCGCTGCATGTTGTTTAGGTTTTGTTTTAAGACGATTGGCGATCTCACGGCCTATCTGGTACAAACAATAACAAAACGGTAATATATCAGACGTTTAAGGTAGTCGTTTATTAGTGAATCTTTTTTTTTTAATAACGCAATTATGGATAATCTGTAATCATACGTATTTTATATTGTAGTTGATAGGTACCTATTTACCATTGGTCATCCTCATTGTATGGCATAACACCAGATTAAAATGTTTGAACTCAATAAAACAATAATTGACAAAAGCACTAAGCATAAGAAAACTTATGTATGTGCGAATAATAATTCGACATTATTTTGCTTTCCGATTTTCAGTCTCAAAGTCAAACGACATGCAGCCTTTACAGGACTCGATACTCTAAAACATTTCATTACGATTAAATTCTCTAGTTCCTAATAAGTTGCTCATGATAGACGAAATCCCGAAAACTTTAAACAAAAAAAACTGTTGTGTTTTCTATTATTATTTCAATACATTTTGCAAATACTTTCTGAACCCATTGAAGCCCTGCCCCTATTTTTGTACTTGTGTATTTCGCTTCTGTGTTAAGGCGTCGATACTCGTCTAATTTCGCAAGGGCGTGTAGACTCATCTGCTTAATCGTTTCTCGATCACCTGTAAGATTTGATTAGGTATTGTGACATACCTGGCACCGAGTCTGCTCACCTCGCTAGCTGTCACTCTTAACCGTACTTAATATCGTTGGCATAGCTTTGTTAAAAAATGGACTGAATAACTACAACTGAGCGACAATAATTACTTGTATCCTCTCCAGGGTTACGGTTAAGTGTGTATTATCCACCCGACACTTTTCTCAGTAATCGGATGAAGGAACTAGTTCGCTAAGACAATAATATCGTGGTGACATATTTGTTTCAACGTGTCTCAAGATAGGGTTAGCAATGTGCGAAGTTTTCCTGCATTTATAGATTTTATCGCTTGTTTGAAAACCATTAGCATACTGGTCATTCTGTAGGTAGAATATGGCGAACAACAAAAGAGTATAAAACAATAACATAATTATTGTTTATCTAATAGTTTCTTTGTGCTGTAAGCTCTATTCTTATTATCTCATACGGATGTCTTTACTTCGTTGATACAATTTGTTGCACAAAGACATATCCAATATGTACAACAGAATGTTTGATGATGGAACTGCACTAATCGCCCTTCAAAGCAACCGTGAATTCCTTATGGAGGATTGAGAGATATCTGGCAATCGGCACCCTAAGAAGAAGAAATAGCAGTACGGACAGATCCATATTAAAAAAGTCAAACTGCCGACTACGTCATAGAGGTTGCAGGTTCACAGTGCCGGATTTTTATTTCAAAAAGAATTGGACTTTAGCGGTCAACAACGGCAAATGAACTTTTCCGTTTCTGTGCTGCAATAGTTGCACGACTTCCATGTTTTCACCCATACTATTTGAAATGGCAGAACCATAACTTGGCTCTTATCTCAACTATTTTAGGTTGTAGTCTTATTATTCTCTCTCTTGTGCTATACCAGTAGTAACTGTTGGTCTCGTTAGACCGACGCATTAATTAAATCATAAAATGCAATAAATCTCTCAGTTAGTTTACGTCGCACAACTTCCGAAATTCGTTATAACTTTCGCAATAATTGATGGGAGCAAGTCGGGACGGTGGTCGTCTAACGTCAGCCAAGCAGAGCCATTAGACTCGAGACGCCGAACATCTGTCGGTGATTGATGGGACCCGTCGACGCTGCTAGCCACTGGTGAGACTCGTTAAATCAACCACTCCGACTTGGGCCTATGTCATACAAATGCGGTTCCATTCGGTTCGGTTGTCGTCGACGACAATAATAATTGTTGTGGTCTTACCGAATAGAAACAGAAGAACCGTCTCGCATTTGTCGTCGTCAACGACCGAAAATTAAACTGAACCGAAAATAACCGCATTCGTGAGATGGTAGACTTTATATTAACTTTTTTTTTCTGTTTCAATCAAATTCTCATCAAGATTGCTAGACTCCTCGTTCGATAAGTTCAACTTGATTGATGTTTTTATATTTCATCGGAGACTACTACTAAAATGTGTATTAAGGTTCAATATTTACCAAATAGCTATTAACCCTAGCAGTATTATACCTACCTTTAATAGCCAATTTTTAATCAAAGTTTCGGAACAACATACGAATGGTAGACACAGGAACCAAGACGCCCCCTGAACAACCATCTCAATGCTGGTCGGTGTTTTACGAGATGAGAGAAACAAATCTTGGCGTTGTTGTTGTTGTTGTTCAGAAACAGTACACATTCGTGATATCTGTAGAAACAATGCCCGCATAATTTAAACATACTCGGGGAGTCATATTTCGCTGCCCAGGCGATGAGTAACAGTGCGTCTGTATTATGAGAGTTATAGTGTCATTCAATGGCCACTGAAATCGTACACCTCTATCGCAAAAGTCATTTGATCAACATGCTTAACATCTATCCAAACAAAATTGATTGATGTATCTAGATTCTAGAAATTCATTCTGGAATAAATTAATGATACAAAAGGATTGATGATTGTTGCAATGTGATCACCTTTTTATGAATATTACATTTCTATAAAATAAGACATATGTATCATTCGTTTGTCTTTTTCTTTGTATAAGAATATATCTCCAATTGTACCGGTCGTATTACTCGGACATGTTTAGACTCTTGGTTACCTACGCTTTTTTCACCATTCTGTAAGTCAAAGAAATAAAATTTTGACCTTTACTGACGCTGATGTGTAGGTGTTCACTACCTTATTGAAGTCAGCATAAAAGATGGGTGCTATGTACAGTGTGGACCCACCTGGGTAGGTGCAACATGGGGCCCATCATGATCTGAAAAAGAAGATGGTTATTATATAATTAATTGCTAAATTTATAAAAATGTATTAAGATCTAACTTTCGATGCAGTTGTTACCTGAATTTGAATCTCAACTGTCCAAAATCACTCGAGTCCGGGTAGTGGTCTATAATACAAAAAAAAATCTCAACTGTCTTTTGACGTTTTCTACTGCTGTTTAAATAGCTGACAACGTCGTGAACAACTTTGAAACGGAAACTTTCAAAATCATAGATTTGGCAACTTCCATTAAAACGTTGGTCAAATTTCTCAGTCATCAACCTTAAAAATTCCCTTAAAACGATGCGAAAATTTATGAATCTATCTGCATCTATAAAATAGAGAATGTTGTATTGATGTTTTTGAATTTTCAAAACTACATTCTTCACTTAATAGTTCGAGTATTTCTTAACCAAGTGACTTCATTTTTTGAATTTCAGTCAAAGGATGGTTTGACTTAATTCATTGAAAATTTTCGATAATGTCTGTGTATTACGAATGGTTCCAACAAGTTTTACTACTTTTTTATTATTTATCTGGTAAATAATATCATTTTGGCCAACGGCGGATGACGGAAGAGATTGATAAGCTGCGAATATCGAATGTTTTTGCACGGCTGTGGGTTTGATTCTTCCAACCGGAGCCCGTCTATTGACCCCTCCGTGGGCCCAGCCAAGAATAATAACATCTGTATACCCACTCACTCAGCTAGGCGGACCAAAACAGAGTTAAGCTCTAACTCATTTTTAAATCCATTATATTTTGTTGGAAGGAGTTCTATATTATACTTGTATCTGCGAGCCCGTATAGCGGATAAGTATCGCCGAGTCTTCTGAGAATCCCCAATATGTCCGCTCGTAAGTAAGTAGGTACCTATCCATTATTTCGCTATTAAGCGCTCGTGTGTGGCGACTTCAAATCGGGTTCATTAGTTGTTGTAATAATAAAATAGAAATATAAGTTAAGTAGATATTTGAGTAGGCCTATACTTTATGTACCTATACATACAATTCCATCTCTGTTCTTTTGTGTTGATCTATCTATGTTGTCGTTCTATAGAGAGTCGTTTATCATCGTCGTTAATAAAATACGAGTTGTGTTTGTTTAGTAAACGAAATTCAAATTATTAATATTTTTAGCGGAATATTTAAAACAATTACCTATTCAACGAAATTCAATTTTTTTTAAATTTAAACTTACCTACATATTTTGAGTTAACTAAAATTTACACACTCTCATTTTATTTAAAGTACCGACTACCTATACACGAATACGTAGGACATGGCCGAGCCAGCTGACTCCGGAAGGATTCAGGATTACCGTTGTCACTGGAGGTTGCATTGTTCGTGATCGGACGGTTGCGTTTGTTACAAAGTCGAACCACCTTATCCCCAGGATTTGTCTAAGAAATTTATTTTCAACGCTTAGAAGTTTGATTTTGTTGAATGCCACGACTCACATCCATAAAACAACCCCGGTGCCGAAATCACACTTTTTTGCTACGGGATTCTAACTGATATATTTGAGTAGGTTAAAAAGAGATAAACGTATCGTACAGTGGACTACCAAGCAACCAGTCACTTTTCACTTAATTTTTTGTTCTGTTTGCAACGACCAACTCAGGTCATTGGCTCTCCAACGTGGTTATGGAGTAATCCTTATAAGAAGCTTGTTGGTTCAAGGGGGGTACTCGGGTACGTGGTACACATCTACTCGACCGAATCGTCACTCGGCTTGTAATAATTAAGGACACAATATTCCAAACCAACGAAACCAATCAAGTGCTTTAATACCGGCCTAGGTTTATTTGGCGCGCAAAAAAACTCTCCAGCTACTTCATGTTGTGTGTGGAATTATTAATTCTGATTAGACTCACTGTCCACCACGCTAGAGTCTGTAATTGATCTCGATTCGGTATTAACCCCAATCTCCCAATTCGTGTGTCATGTGAAACACGATCCATTATAATATACGCATCTATTTGGTGACCCAACTGTGAGCTGGCCTATTTTCAACTATCTACTTATGTATTTCAGCGAAATTTTCAAAAGAATCATTCGTCAATTCGAACACACATTGGAAATATTTCATAAAAAATAAAACAAATAAGTAGGTAGTTTAGAAGAATTGAATTTCTCTGAGCGATGAAAAAGAAGACATAATGAGAACGGTCGGAGTAGTTGATGGTAGTTGCCAAAAAGAAGATTTTTTGTTTGGTTTGGCCAAAGAAAATTGAGAAAATGACCTAAATATGTTGTTTCAACCTCGATTTTTAAACCGAACATTAATACTCCTGACATCTGTGTGTGTAGGGTAGAAAATTACTGAGAAATTGTCACCTAACTGGGATATAAAACCGAAGAAATTCCTTTGAAAAAAAAATGTTGCCTTCGAAATTGTTTCTACCGTGAAATTGTGTGATTCTACGATTGTACTCGTTTTAAGTTAGGTTTCCTAGTGCGGCTTTTAAGGTTGCAAATACAGAGAAAAAGATAGTTTAAAATTTATCTAAATTTCATATCGAAGTAAATCTTGAGCAAGTGTCAGGGAACACAATATAATTACCTACACAAAAATAAATATAATACTCCCATATCTGTTGTAAGACTTGCGCCCAACTAATAAAGAACCCAGAATATTAAAACCTTTGAATTTTGGTGTCAAAATGGTGAGTTTATGCAACAACCACATTTAGAGGAGCAAGAAATAATTATGGAGGGAATTTACATTGTTTGATGATAGAGTTAACTGCATTATAATAATATGCCAAGGAGTATAAATATCAAGGTTGTGTTCATGTGCATTGTGCATGGAACTATAGCTCTACCAGGTGGGGTATTTTTATCAATGACATCACTCTTTCTATATGCAAGGAGATACAACACTATCGCCGATTCGTTTCTCACCCAGCTAAGTGATAGGTAAGTAGATACATGTCTGTTTGTACAACAAATAGGCTGGTGTTATCTTCCAAGCAGAATCTGAACTGAACGCGGTGAAGGTGTACGGCTAGCAGTGGACAGGTGAAGCGCGGGGATTAGAGCGAGCTACCCGCGTGTCCCGAGCACATGGCGAGGTGTACCGTGCCACAGTAGAGTGCCGTCACTCGCTGAGCCCGCCCGTACGATCGACTGCTGCTGTTGACGCTGCTTCTTGTCTACGTACGCACGAAGCGAACTATCGCTACACGTCGACACCCGGTCTAGTCTGCATTCTGCAACTAACAACCGTATCATAATAAACAATAGTGGCGCATTGTTTGCCACATATCAGCCCTCAGACTTGACAGTATAATCACTTACTTTGTTGCAGTTGTAAAGTCCCCTACTTCGAATATCATTTTACAGTAGTTGTTCTTGTTTATTTTTTCTTAAATTGTATATTAATGTGCGTAGAAAATTGGACAATGCCGGTTTGTGCGTACGTCATGTACCCCTGGCTGTTTGTCATAGTGTATCTCGCCTTCATGATGCTGGACGTGTGATTTGTTTTGGTTTGGCGCGGTGCAAGTGCAAGGGGGTGGCGGGTGCGTGTGTGAGTGTTGTTACCAAGGACACAGGCAGAGCCAGCGAGGTGCTGATCTCTGCTGCACATCCCGAAAACGTCAACAAACCGTTCCGAGGGAGGAGCGGTGTGCGCAGACGCGAGATTCGGGTCGATACCAGAAACCCGATATCAAGTGAGCCAAGTTTGCCTCCGTTCCAGTGAACGTCTGTCCACCTTCAAGTCGCTTTGTATTCGGAACGGCTCGACTCGCGATATATTTATTTTGAAATTAGAAAGGCGCGTTTGTTGCGGTCCGCGCGCTCGACTGACCTGTGCGAGGGACGTGTTGGCTTCTGAACTGTTGCTGTTTAATAGCGTCCTTCTTACAGGACGATACTAGTGGTGGCGCATTGACAAGGAGGAGTGTTTCGGAGACCAGCAGTGTGCCGTCACGTATCTGACGGCACGTCCTCAGGGTGACACAGTGCCTTCATCCCGTGCCATCAGTCCTTCGGCAGTGCCCCTCCCGCGGTGCTCGAGCACGAGATACTATTATGCGCCGCCATTTCCATACGCACTGCGTCCATTGGATCCGGGTGAAGTCACCAGCATACTCCACAAGCCTGAGGTAAAGCCCCCGATGGTGAGGGGGGTCTAACGATTGGGGGGCTCAGAGCCCGAAGGAACTACATTTCAAGTTTGAAGCCGTAATGTGAGCCCCCGACACACGCCAACAGTTACTCTATTGGTCTTGCACGACGGAGTCGAACCGCCACTCTGCACGTCGTCTCTCTGCCATTCAGCCACAGACGACAGGTCTACAACTCGATTGTTATATTTTCCTATCATTCATTTTACAAACTACTTAGTTGATATAATTAACACTATTAAAGGTAATCGAATTAGTATTGCGTCTGAACTCGAATTACTAATTTAGATTACGAACAAATAATATTTATTGATACTGTCTAAATATAAAACTGACAACGTCTCAATATAGTTAGTTCGTTCTTCTGATAATAATATAAGTGTTGTTGTTTATTGCTCTCTAGAACTTAGGCGCATTATTGTTCTTTATGCAGTAGCTGCTGGCGAGAAACCATTTACTAAGTTCGAAATATTATATGAGAAATAACAGTTTGTTGTTCGCGAGTGAAGTTGTGTCCGTTTAGTGGAAGCTGCAACCCTTTATCTGCTAGTGTTAAGGCCGCCCTTGGAGGTCGGCCCCCAGTCTTCAGGATCGCTCCACCAGCCATGAGTGCCGCGGCGGACGTGCGTGTGGCCAGAGGGAGTCCTCCGCAGCCTGCCCCGGCCTTGCCCAGGATCAGGACCGACATTGGCCTCAATGACACAACCCTCTTTGCCGTCTACTGCTTCATTAAAAACTTTATTGGGTAAGAACTTCTCCGATAGTCTTTCTTGCATATGATTTCTGTATTAATTGATATGATGGGATACTTACCTATTTTTTTTTCAAAAATATTGATTGTCCGTATCGATGTTCAAAAAACAGAAACATGATCCATTATTTTTCCTTATGTAGGTACCTAAATGGCGTAAAGAAAATCCCGAATTACCTGTCGAATATAGAAATGTATAATTTCTCCAAATAAAATGGTCCATAATAATTATGTGCCGAACACTATATTGACTTTAGTTGTTTCAAACATGATTTGTCGTAGAAGGTTTATGACTCATTGAAAATAAATTTCAAGTTGAAGTTAACACAGTAATTATTATAAAATTTGAAGCATTTTCGGACGACTTAACATTATTATAACCTATCTACCTACTTAAAAGTTTTTATGTAAAAACTTCCCATAATATCTGTTTTTTTTTTCCTGCTATTTCTCTCGTGTTTGTTGAGAGTATTTTACGAAAATTATCGCCGTGCAAAAATGTATGTGATGATAAAATTAATTGCTCGAAGCTATAAATCATGTATATGGGGCGAATCTTGGAACGAAATGTGTTTGGTTAAACACCTTTTTTTTCATTTGGCTCGTACAACTGCTAGTATGTGTACTAATATACACTTAAGGTGAGATTTGAAATGATTTCATATCTAATAAACTTATCGAACCATTTTGACTTTGATGTGTCAAGAAGAGCGAACAGATAACATCGGTGCGATGTCCTATGAATAGATTTCAACCGATTAAGATCCAAAGTGCACGCTGATCGTTTTGGCGATGTCAATTGATGTATTATTTATTTGCATACTCATCAAAATAATCGATTTCTAATACTATTACTGTTCGGCTATTTTTGGCATTAATATTAATTTTCAATTGGAAAGATTTTTCTGTTTGTTGTGTTTCTGACAAACACAGAATGATGTGCTGTTTCGTGTCATGTCATCTAATGGAATTTCCTTATTATTTCCCCAATTACCTTAACAGTACTCCGTAGAACAAGAAAGAGATAACAGCTTCCACTGCTTTTATCTTCGTATCTTTCAGCAATATTTTGGCCACAATTTACTGAAATGAAATGATTTATTCAAAAAAATAAACATACAATTAGGCACACTTAAGCATCACGACAATGACACAATTATTATAGGCACATAATACATGATTACTGCCCCACTAGATAAATCTGTTCTGGGACAGTACTACTTATAATTTTTTTATCTTTTGCTCCTGTGCTACAACCATAGACATCAGTTAACCCAAGAATTCATGTGCTTTGACTAAATAAAATATAATTAACTGGGAATATTATCAAATCAGATCTACTCTTTGTCTACTTTGGTTTGTTTACTTCTACATTTGTTTATTTTTAATCCTTCCCACGCCCCACAAAATATTTCCTTAGCATACATTTATGATGCTATTCTCTATTGGAACATATAATAATTTTAAGTCCCTATATCTCAGCTTCCAATGGTTCGAAATATATGCCATGAAGATTCATCCACCATTATAGAATAGTGAATTTCTTAATCCTGATTGATTTTTCTGTGATAATTTACCAATACTCTAGGAATGTTCGGGGTATATTAGAATGATCTGTATTTTTATTGTTTCGCCAGCCGTCTTTTCCATTGTTGAACATAATATGCATATTTCCTTAACCCTTCACAAAATATAACTATTAGTTCGAATGATGTAACTTCGGGATTTGCCCTGCACACGTAACAATAAATAATATCACGTTTGTTGAACTGAAAGTCAGGGTGAAGGCAATTCTTTCCACGCAACTCACTCCATATTGAAGGCACGTGTTGATACAGGGTCGATACGTTTATCCCGTAATACTGCCTTGTGGCGTGTATAGCTTACTTCTTCTTCTTCTAGGTGTTGTGATTTGTTCTGGACAGTTAACCGAAACGAAATGTTTTCACCTCGACTGTACAGAGAATAGAATTTATTCTGGAGGTATCTGCTCAAGTTTCACTTACATACGTTCGGACAGACCTGATATGTGTACTTTATCAATATTTCTTACCATCATTCTACTCCTTTATGCAGATTCTTTAAAAAAATCTGTTTCAACGTTAGTAATAAACGTCTAAAATGTACGATTTATCCTACTGATATCTCGAACCTCTAATTGCGGTCATGTTGTTGTTTTCCCATGTCCAAGGTCGTGAGTTGTTGACGCTTTGATAAGCGGAAAAGCCGACGCCTCCCCCCATGCCGCCGTCGGGGTGGATCCAGGGAGTGTAGCTAGTGGTGTATATTGTCGTAGGGTAGAACGAAAAGCGAATGGCGTCGTCGTATCCAATAACATCTACATACTAATATTCGGCGCTGGAAGTAATTGGATGGCTGCCGAAACAAGGAGGACATCAGAAACTCTGTGTCGCCATGGGACCTTACTTATAACTGTACACATGTTAAATAAAACTTTGCAGTATTACGATATACAATATCGTAATACTGCAAAGTTTTATTTAACCCCTCAAATCGGTATAATGGCTAAGTATTACAAAGTTTCAAGCAACGTTTTTGAAGAATTGTACACATGTGGTTTGAACAATAATTAATATTTCCTAAAGACGTACTCTGAAAATGTTCAAATTTTGAAATACCTAACCTTGCAACAGGTCTGTTTTTTGGACACCACCAGATATTTTCAAGTCTTCATTTTTAATGTTTATAAGAATTTCAGGAGTTCGACGAAGCAAAGTGTCTATTATTTTTTCAAATTATACTGAGCTATCGAGAGAATCGTATCGTTTTCTTTATACTTTGATTTATAATAAATTTCTTATCTATTTTCAATGTGTCCAAAATATTACCTCAGCTCTGATTCGATGAAACGGAACAAATTATGAGTCGATATTCCTCATCTTTGAAAACCTCTTCAGCCATCTATCATAAATGGTTGGTAGACCAGTGGTATCAGTCGGCGACTTTCGTGCGTACAGCGTCGTGGGTATTAATCCCGGTGCAGACCATTTCCACTTTCACAACACAAGCTTTGCTTTATGTGAAATATGTATGTCGAAAGCGTATTTTTTGTTCACTTTGGGTGAGCCCAGATTCTATTTAAAATTTCTAATTCGGTATAATTGTCTAATTCGCTATGTTTTGATAATTTCACAATGATCTTATATCATCCATCACAGCATCAGATATATTACCAATTTTATTTATCCTTCTACTCTTGATATTGTAGTGCACATGGTGCGTTGTGCTGGGCCTTCGTCCGGTCCTCCCTTATACGGATTATAATGTGTCGTTACATATTAATACATAATACAGTATCTACTTGTAAATATTACGTCAGTTAAATGTAAAGTGATTACGCAAAAGAGTCGGCTTATGTCAGTCAATGAATCCCTACTTTTTTTTTTTTTTTTTTATTTATTTATTTAAATCACAATTTATTAAACTTAAATTATAATATATATCAGTACAAATAAATACAAATAAGGTTATTCCATTCCCCAAACAGCAATTGAAATTATGCTGGTATTAGGGGTAATGATTTTGACATAACGAACAATATATACAAAACTTCGATACAATTCAAACAATCAAACAACAAAAAAGAAAACCACAGATATCATAATAATAACTTATATTCTACATGACTTGGTGTGTTATTGTATTGTATTGTATTGTGAGTAGTTATGTTACGAGTCTTTATATGGGTTTTTAGTTTTGATTTGAATGTAGTTGTATTTTTTATTTTTCGTAAAACGTCAGGTAGGCTATTATAAATTTTTACGGATGAATGGAGGAAGCTATATCTTTTTCGATTAGTTCTTGGAGGTGCAGTTCTTAATTGAGAGGTTTGTCTCGTATTGTGAGTGTGGATGTCTGAACTAATCGTTAACCTAATCTTGGATTTAATTTGACCACTCTTTATTTTATGTATGTGTTTTACTTTTTCCATGAAAATAAGATCTTCTAATTTAAACTTTTCAGTCAATTTGTAAAGGTCTGAGGTTCTAGTTAGTCGGTGAAGCCCAAATATTAGTTTGAGTGATTTGTTCATCAGCCGTTGCATAGTGTTGCGTTGTTGGAGGCTACATTGAGACCAGACTGTAAGTCCATATGTAACATGAGGAAGAATGAATGAATTATATAAGGTGTGCTTAATTTTTGTGCTTAATATGTCAGTTCGTCTCATTATTCCTATAATAGGAGATAATTTTTCAATTTTTTTATTTATATGTGTTGACCAATCTAGTTTGTCGTCTAAATTTAGTCCAAGATATTTAACATTGTGAGTTCTACTTATTTCTGTTTTATTGATTACTAATTTGAGATTAATTGCAGGTTTATTTTTCTGGGAGAAAACCAGGTAATTGGTTTTGTTTTCGTTTATTGTTAGATAGTTTTGCATTAGCCACGACGCAAATTTTTTGAGGTCATTATTGATTTTTTCTTCCAGACTAATCGGGTTAAGTCCGCTATAAATTAGTAACGTGTCGTCAGCATAAACATAATACTTACCTTCTAATTTTTGGTATTTTAGATTGTCTATATATAATAAATATAATAATGGACCCAGTATTGAGCCTTGTGGGACACCTATAGTTGTTGATCTAGGTGAACTGATCGTATTACCATTTTTTGTTGATACCGTCCTTTGCTGAAGATAGCTTTGCAATAATTTGTTTGCATTTCCTCTTAATCCGAGTTTGTCCAATGAGTGGAATAATGTAGCGTGATCAACTGTGTCAAAAGCTTTTGACAGATCAACAAAAATGGCAACAACGTACATTCCTCTGTCAAGCTCATTATTGATGTATTCAATTGCATCTGTTAGAGTTGATGTGGTATTGCTTCCCTTTTGAAATCCGTACTGATTAGAGTCAATTCCGCCATTACCTTTCAGGAAAATAGTGAGTCTGTTATAAATTATTTTTTCAAGAACTTTACTTAATGTGCTCAGAATACTAATTGGTCGGTAATTTTCTTGTTCATTTTTTGGGCCTGCTTTGTGTATCGGGGTAATAATTGCATGTTTCAGACAATCTGGAAATTTTCCTTCATTGAAGCTAGTGTTAATTAAATTTACCAAAGTACCAATTATTTCTGCAGATATTGTTTTTAAATCAGAGGATGTGATGCCATCGCTTCCGGATGAAAAGCTGTTTTTCATGCTATTTATTATGCATGAAACTTCATTATTATCAGTTGGACTCATGAAGACAGAATTAATTGGGGTCCAACTCGAGTCGTAATTGGCTCTTGTAGATTGTTTACTCTTTTTAATATTGGAATACAACTGTTGGCCGATTGAGACAAAATAGTTATTCATTTCTTCTGCAATGCTTTTAGAATCATTTATAACTCCATTGTCGGTAATTATTTCGTCAATAACATTACTTTTATGACTATTCCTATGATTATACATGACATTATTAATTATACTCCAGAGTTTTTTACTGTTACTACCTGCATCTTTTATTCTAGTTCGTATATATTTAGACTTTGCCATTTTTATTTTCCTCGTTACTAGGTTTTTATATAATTTGAATTTTTCTTTATCAAAGGATGACGCCGTTCTTTTCTTTTGTTTGGAATATAGGTTATTTCGTATCTCAATTAGTTTTATTAAATCAGCGTTCATCCAATTATTGTCTTCTCTTGTGCGTTTGTGTTTGATAGATGATGCTTTATCTTTAGCTGTGTTTATTATTTGTACAAATTTTTCCATGTTAATTTGATCTTTGTTGTTTTTTATGTCGTTGTGTACATTAGTTATAAACTGTTTTTTATTAAGTGCTATATATTCTAGATTTTGCATTATTTTTTTAGGTTTAGGAATGTTTGTGAGGATTATTTTTATTAATTTATGATCAAATCCAGGCCAATCAAGCAGTTGTATAGTATGTTTATTATTGGTTCTATCATCAATTATATGATCAATTATAGTAGATGTTGTGTCCGTCACTCTAGTTGCATTATTTTTATCAAGTCTGTTTATTATATTGTAATTGTTTGTGTATATTATAGATTTGTAAATAGCAGAGGTAGTATTTTTTTCCAGCAAGTCAATATTAGCGTCACCTACAATAATCATGTTTTTATATTTACCTAATAAGTCATCGTCAATAGTTTCCAAAAAAGTATTTAATGAGTCCAGAGTAGGCGATCTACAGAATGTGCATATTTTTTGACGTACATTACCTAGTTGTATTTCAACAATGAGCATGTTTAGGTTTTTATCTGAGTGAATTAGCTTATATTGTAAATGTCTTGAAAAAAAAATAGCTGTCCCTCCTCCTCTTGTACTTGAGTCCCGACAGTTAAAGCAGCCCTCATAGCCCTCAAGGTGATAGAAATCCGTTTCCGTATTGCGTAGCCAAGTTTCTGTAAGAATTATGATGTCCGGCTGAAATTTATTTGTTATTGCGCACATTTCATCTAACTTATTTCTTAGGCTACGAGCGTTTGCGTATATAATGACTAGTTTTTTGAATCCTCAGTATACATAATTCTCTGTTTAGCTATTTTAACCTTATTCATGAAAGTCGGACATTGTGTGCTATAGGCTGTGTGGTTTATGTCTGTTGTATCTTTTAGGTTTGCAGAATTATTATTTGTGCAGTTTACACATTTTCTATTAGCTGATGAGCAGTCTCTGGTCGCATGATTCTCCGCACATTTAGCACATGTCGCGTCTTTTTTGCAGTCAGATGCTTTATGGTAAAATCCTTGACAGTTGAAACATCTTGTAATAATGTTGATATCTTCCCGGACATAGTGCTCCCCCCAACCAATATTTACATAATTATTGATCAATTTATTGTAAGTGGTCGGAGAAACTTGTAGTATAATATGGTATGTGTTATTTTGTGAGCTTTTTTTTGTGAATAGTAGTTTGATCTCATCACTTGTATTAAGGAAGTAATTTTGCGATATCAACTCTTTAACTAAGTCCTCTTCTTCGTATTTCTTCTGCAGTCCCGCAATAAAAAGTCTGGGTTTCTTTGTTTTGGTCACATACACTTCATAATTTAGTTTGAGTTGTTCGTTTATTGCTTCTTTTAGTACGTTTGTATTATCTAGACTATTTGCTTGGATAGCTAGCCCTCCATTTTTTATTGGTTTTATCTGAGTTATGCCGATACCCATGTTAGAAGGGAATATTTTTTCTTTTATAATTTTTTCAGTCTCTTCGCTTTTATGGCCGTCTGGGGTTCGTGGTTTTACAATTATGCAGGTTGATGGTTTTGTTTTTGGTTTGACTTGTTTTGGTGTCATAATGTTAGATCCATTATTTTCCAGGTTTTTAATTTTACTGTTTTGAATACAGAGGTATCTGTTTTCTGCCTTTAAATTTGCAAGCTCCGTGGCAAGATTAGCGATGTTGGCTAGTATATTATTTGTTGCTGAAGTAATTTGTTTCCTTATTTCGTTGTTTAAGCGACCATTTTCTGTGAGTATAATAGAAGTAATCAATTGAACATCATCCTTAGTTTTTGTTATAAATTCTTCGCTTGAGGTTAAGTTAGATGTAATCTCACCTTCTATCTTATTCATTGTGAATGTGTTTGGAGGATAGCTGTTTTTATTATTATTATAATAATAAATAATAAATTTATAACGAAGTTTTTGCTAAAGTCGCATGTGAAAGTGAAGTTTTTGTTGCACACACTACACTCGTATGGCTTTTCTCCACTATGTATTTGTAATGACCCGTTAAATCGTTTAGGAAAACTAACTTTTTGTTCTACACACTACAATTGTGTGGTTTTTTTTTCCACTATGTATTTCTAATGTCTCGTTTAATCGTTTAGGGAAATTAACTTTTTGATGCACACACTACACTCGTAAGGCTTTTCTCCACTATATGTTTGTTATGACCCGTTAAATCGTTTAGGAAAATTAACTTTTTGTTGCACACACTACATTTGTGTGGTTTTTCTCAACTATGTACTATGTAATAATGATGTGTACTTTTTGTTGCAAAATGCTATGTAGGTATTTATATTTTGTTGCAAAACACTATATATTTGTAATGACTCGTTAAATCGTTTAGGAACATTAACTTTTTGTTGCACACACTACATTCGTATGGGTTTTCTCCACTTTATATTTTTTGTAGTCTCGTTAAATCGTTAGGAAAAATTAACTTTTTGTTCAACACACTACAGTTGTGTGGTTTTTCTCCACTATGTATTTCTAATGTCTTGTTAAATCGTTTAGGAAAATTAACTTTTTGTTGCACACACTACATTTATGTGGTTTTTTCTGAACTATGTGTTGGTAAATGATTTGCTTGTTTTTTCCTTTTTTAAACTATTAGACGTTTGTACTTTTTGTTGCAGAATGCAAAACACGAATGACTATTCTATATACATTTGAGTGGTTTTTTCTCCACTATGTAATAGTGATGTGTACTTTTTGTTGCAAAACACTATATATTTGTAATGACTCGTTAAATCGTTTAGGAACATTAACTTTTTGTTGCACACACTACATTCGTATGGCTTTTCTCCACTTTATATTTGTAGTCCCGTTAAATCGTTAGGAAAAATTAACTTTTTGTTCAACACACTACAATTGTATGGTTTTTCTCCACTATGTATTTCTAATGTCTTGTTAAATCGTTTAGGAAAATTAACTTTTTGTTGCCCACACTACATTTATGTGGTTTTTCTGAACTATGTATTGGTAAATGATTTGCTTGTTTTTTCTTTTTTAAACTATTAGACGTTTGTACTTTTTGTTGCAGAATGCAAAACACGAATGACTATTCTATACTGTATTTATTTAAAACAAAGCAATTAACATTTAGGTCTTAAATACAAAACTTTTTTACGCGCGCGACCGAACCAAACCGCACGACGACGTGGAGTGAACTGACTTACTTTAATGAATCCCTGAAAAGTAATAATAATTTGTAATCTCTAATCTTACCTTCTATAAGTTACGTCTATTGGTATAGAATTTTGGTCCTTGTGCTTTAGTTTTTCTATTTTATCATATTACTAGCTGACCCGCCCGTCGAACTTCGATCTAACCTAGGAAAAATTTTTTTGACTTATTACATGAATTAAAAACAGTTTATGACATAATAACCGAATTAAATTTAACTTATAATATATTGCATTATGTAATAATTATTGTTGATTCAGATGCGGGATGAAATTCGACGGGCCATAAGTTTGTAATAAAAACAATTCTCTAGAGTTGCATAACTTTAAAAAAAATCCAAGAGATGGCGGTGTAGTAGGAAACATTATTGTATATGTTGTTGGATTAATAGGATCCATTAAACCCAATTTTTTACCGGATTATTATGGTAAGATTTTAAACACTGTATCTATTTTTATCAGCTGGGAGTCGACCTCGCAGGAGGCAAACCCCACCTCTTGAATTACAGGCCACAAGGCCTAAATTAAAAAGAAGAAGAATCTATTTTTTTCTTTAAAAAATGTATCCTGTAAATGTAAGGGAATGTACTATGAATATTAGTCTTATTAATTAAGAATTCTCTGCCGAGTCACAATGACTAGTTTAAGCTGGGAAAGCTGTGCATCTGGCGCGAAATGGAGAATCTTTGAGGGCAGCATCACACTAGGAGCAAACATGGATTAATTTGATCCTCGTATAATAATGGCGTCATTTAAAAATATGTTGCTAAAAATTGTTTAAACAAACTGCTTGATGCAGTACGTGGAGAGTATCGAACACTCAGAATGATGTAATTTAAACGACATTTAAAAGTTTATTAAGGACTGTTAAATGATATAGTCTGAATTGCGTATCCATAATATGTCAAAAGACATGTGCGTTCGTATCTATTTCATAATTGATTCAGCAGTACGTTATAATAACTCTTAGTTATTCGCTAATGAGATTTTCCGTTGATAATAATAATACTTATTATACCGCCTAAAGGGCTTACGTAACTTCGTTCCTCCATTATGGAAAGCAAGTCTCTGCCTCAACAATGTTGTTCTTGTTCAGTTGACGTCACTCTCCCTACGTGTATCGTCTAGTTGTCGTGTGACTCTAGTTTCTGTCATCCGCTCTTTGTCTATGTTCAACGTCTCGGCTAGCTTGACTGTTGGCTATATTCTTATCCTGCTGCGATTGCATTTATTGCTTAGGTTATCTTCTCATGGTATGAAAATGAAGACTACTAATAGATTGATGAGCTATCGTCTCATTTTTTGAGCAATCACAGGTCTTGTTAGGAACATTTCTATATCAAAATATTACCTTTCGTATTTCCTCAAATGCCAAAATTTTTTGAGAAAGGTATCGATCGATATTTTAGATCCACGATTCTTGGTCGGCTTTGCTTTCACGCACATTTCTTTTTAACTTTGTTTATTTTTCTGGAATTTCATGAAAACTTCAGAAAAATACTTAAACCAAATTGACTCACGAGACCCAAAATCGCACAATTTTGTTGTAAATATTGTTATGGCTTTCTTGTTCCAAAAGTAATGAATCGTATGAAGATATCTCGCATCTTGTCCACGCTCTGAATGTCCGGTTCGCATCTTCGTCCCTCCCCCCAATTAAAAGCATCGAGTACCCACTTGAATCTCTCCACATTTTTCCTTGACGCATTTCAATGGCGGTTTTAATCTGCGGTTGTATGCGAATAGTTCCCCGAAGCGGCCGTTGTTTTCTCCGAAAGTCTCGGCTGGTGTTTACATTATTATTTTAATAATACGTTGTTTACGTTAGGTTGAGTTAAGTCCCAACAGGTTTTCGCCCGAACATTTCTACCTTCCAAATTATTGTCGACGGTTTTTTATGCCGGCGAAAATTTGTTTAACTCAATGATGAATGTAGTCATCGCTGTATAACATAATTCCAAAAATATTAAGGAAAGTTGTTGAATTATAACGCTTACTTCTTATTTGGTGTGTTATATTATATCTCTGAATACTGGACGATTTCAACACGAATATTGTAGGAGTTGTTGTTATTTCATTGCCAAGCGTGTTTACAGGGTTGGTGAGAATGTTTATCAACTTTAACCCACGGGTCAACGCTACTCACCGATGTTGGTTCCTCGATATCGAAATATCCAAAGACACCAAATGTTTAGATGTAGAAAGACCTATGGCAAAATCGATGGGTCTGTAATGAAGGCCTCATCAAATGAGACAGTTTTGTCTTGCTTAGAGAATCAGTACTCTATTGGGGTGGCTGAATTGCTGAATATTGATGACTGAAATCGACCTTTCTTCGATGAGATCTAACCTGCCAACAAAAGAGAATTTAGTAGTTTTACATAACTCCCAAGAATAGTCACACGTATATAAAGATACTCGTGGGTCCGAATTTAGACAGGGAAAATGAATTTTTTGCGAAAATGAATGAATGATGATTTTTTTAGGCAAATGTGTATTTTTACTTTTAAATGACGTCGTCTTGTGTGTTAGACGGCGACACTTAAGTGTTAAGTATTGTTTTACTTTGGGAATACAAGGCGAAGTTAGATTTGTTCTTAAGGGAACAGAAAATATTGACAAATTGTGAACAAATTTTATTACCACATAATTTTGAGTGCTCCGTTTTTAGCACGTATTGTAATAAGATTCAAGTCATCTTGACGACACCTCAAATCTTGGCTTCCTGCTCTATTTGTTCGATGGTTTGGCAACCGAAACTATTGATTCGCATCGATACATCGTCATTGATAGCACATCACTCACAATGGGACTGTTCACCTTCAGACATCTCGTCAGTCAGTCAGTCTATTGGACGTTTTACCCGTAGTTTGTCCAAAGCTTACGCGTCAACCCATCGCGTCCGTTTTCCTACGACTTATACCACCGTTATGTATTTAAAGTGACATCTTTACGAAGCATCGGTTAGACCAAAGCAAACAAATCGTCTGCCAAGCGCCTGCGTGATGGCTCACCTTGATAGCACGTTCCAGCCACTGTAATGACTATTTACGTACCTTCGCCCAACACCTCTACTGGAGTTCATGCTCGGATATCCATTCTCTATCGAACCATTTCACGGTGTATTGTTCGGATCATATCATGTGTGCCGCAGTGAGCTGTGTATGTTCTGTTCGGTTGATCAATTAGTCAGCTTAATTAAATCTTAATCGCCATCACGTTGCAAAGGCGGTATTCTTGGAGGTACGGGTCAGTGTCGGAGTGACGTTTCCATCGGATGCTGTACTGCATCGTGGCTTGCAAGTTTTTTTTAGTTTTAATATTGCCGTTTCTTCGAATCGCGCGAATGGTACCAACAAGTGATATCCAACCGATCAAGCCTCCGAGCATGTCTGACCTGAAGTTGGCCATGGGCAAGAGGGTATCCTCTGGTCGAAGTTACTCCAGGCGAGATCTCAAAACTATACTGCACAAGAACATTAACAGCATGATCACTGCTAGGTGAGTTGGTAACGTCTATATGTTTTTTTTTCTAGCTAGCTACCCAGTCATTAAATAACAATTTTTCATATCCGTTGTTTTTCTGGTGTTGTAAAATTGCATCAATTTTTTTTATTACTTTTGTTGCGCGAGTTTTTTTTTTCATAAATATCATTTGTTACATCATAACAAAACTCTTCTCTTTATACAATGTTTTTTGTATACGCCATAACGCGATTCCGAATAAACAAAATATTGTACCTTGTTTATTAGTTGACTTCAGTTGTTGTTGTTATAGAGACGATAATTTGCCTCGGCGTTCAAGGTCAGCACAGTTGAACTACGAATATTGGCTGTGAACTTACTGCGCGAGTGTACATTCCTCGATCTCTATCGGCGATAGCTTCACAGGAGACGGGCGCACAGTGGTCCCACAAAGAAATTTAGGGCGCCAAAATTCTGATTTTTGGTGTATGGGGGTTTTTTGTATCGCTGAATCCGTTTTTGGGCTTATTTTTTCGAAAAAACCAAATGGGGTGCCAGGGGGAGGGGGGCAAATCTTAATATATTGAAATTTTTCGTGTGGGGTATCAAAATATATGTTTTTTTGTATCGCTGAATCCGTTTTTGGACTTATTTTTTCGAAAAAACCAAATGGAGTGCCAGGGGGAAGGGGGCAAATCTTAATATATTGAAATTTTTCGTGTGGGGTATCAAAATATATGTTTTTTGTATCGCTGAATCCGTTTTTGGGCTTATTTTTTTGAAAAAACCAAATGGGGCGCCAGGGGAGGGGGGCAAATCTTAATATATTGAAATTTTTCGTGTGGGGTATCAAAATATATGTTTTTTGTATCGCTGAGTCCATTTTTGGACTTATTTTTGCGAAAAAACCAAATTGGGTGCCAAGGGAAAGGGGGCAAATCTTAGTGTTTTGGAATTTTTCATGTGGAGTATCAAAATATATGTTTTTTGTATCGCTGAGTCCATTTTTAGACTTATTTTTGCAAAAAACCCAAATTGCAAAAGGGTGCCAAGGGGTGGGGGGGGGTCAATTTAAAAATTTTATAATTTTACGTATGGGATATCAATTTTTTAAGGCGCTGAGTCCATTTTTTGATATATTTTTGAAAAAAATGTGACCAAGGAAGGGGAGCAAATCTTTCATTTTGAAATTTTCTGGGGGATTGAAATGTTTTTCAAAGTGATGAGTTCATTTATAAACTTAAATTATACAAATTGAAAAAAATGGGTGAAATAAAACAACTTATAATTTTACAAATATATGCACGCATAGAAACATTTTAAACCGAGTCAGATTCCTCGGATGTGGTTAGATGATATACATCTGAGTCTGTACTTTCGTCTGAGCTTTCTTCTGGCTCCACTTCTTCATTATTGTTTTTGGGGTGAAAGATACAGTTAGACTTTTCAATTTTTCGCATGTTGTTCCTAAGTGGAAGATACAGATAGTACAAGAAACATGCAAGTAAAAGAGATGGAGAGTAAACTATTGTATTCTGTTATCAGGTGACAAATTAGAAAGGATAGCACCCCTATTTATGATGGACAGTTTTTTAATAAAATTTGTATGGCGTTGCAAGTCTAAAATATCTCTGGGTGTGGGAAATAAGTTCCATTATCTATTAATTACATTTCCTGAGAAGTAAAATCAAAATACAAAGAAGAATCAAATTATTCTTTTAGCAAGTTTTATTTAACTGAATTTATTGATTTATATAAGAGGCACCAACAGAGCACTGAACAACAAAAACAAAGAAACCATGAAACAAAAACATATAATCTCCAGTGCTCCAATAACAGGTATCTCCCGCAAGGCTATTGTGCATAGTTAGGTAGGTACAACCAACGTCTCCTGAGCATTCAAATTAAATTTCTATAATAACAAACATGATTGCTTGAAGAACTAAAATTTACACAATAGTAATCACTAATTTAGTAGTATAAATCAAATTTTAAGGATTTGGGGGGAAAACGGGGGAAATGTAAGTGATGTAGGTGATAGTACTGGCTTTAAGGAGAAACTTTTATCTGAAAAGTTTTTATGGGAAAGGATGGGAAAATTTTGTAACACTACATATAGCCAGTTAAAAGTGACTAAAAAGTACTTACTTCAAATGCAAATTTCCAGAATACCGATTAAATTACAGTAATGAACGAGCACAGATTCGTATTAAGCGAGAAAAATTCAATAAAACACCATGTTTATTAATTTTAAAATACCGGAACAAGGCACTGTAAAACGCGCTTGAAAAACACACACAAATTGACAATACCAGTTGCTCTAGATAACCACCATCTTATGGCGTCTCCATAGCAACGAGACGTACCTCGAGCGAGTTGTCATATGCGGTACTAGAAGCCTTCAAGGTCATAGTACATCAGATCATAGCTAGTTTTTCTCTCTGGTACATTTCATTTTTTTAATTTTGGCGCCCTAAATTTCTTTGTGGGACCACTGTGGGGCGTGGGTGGACATCTGGAACGGTTTCTAGAGGTGCAAATTAAATTGTCAACCGAACGTTTTGATTCATGCGAACTTCTATATTTAAACCATGACTAGTTGCCGTGCCATTTGTTTCTCACGGCGGAGATTCGAGTCTCTTCAGAGATCTTGAGATATATTATACAAGGAAATGTTCCTTTATTGCCCTCAAACCTATATGTTTTTTTAAATACCTAATATAGGTAACTAGCAAACAACTATTAAAATACTAATAAAGGCTGAATTACATAAGGCATACTTCGACGTGACATAATTGGATTAGAATGACTTCACATTTAAATTTGACTTGGAGACCCTCTCCAGTGTCTCGATGTCCAAGTCGAGCGAGGAGTTGCTGCCGTCGTTTTTAAAATAATATGTCGTGTTTCATCTCCATTGGGTGAGGCGTATCTACGCGTGAAAAAAAACTTCCTCCTCCGTAATCCTCCAATGAAAGATTGACGTTCTGGCATGGTGAATTGTTTTGTTTTCACACACAGAGCAAATGGTTCGCCTCTGAGAAAATTATTCCAACATTTTAGAGGTATCCGGGAAACATGTCATTACGCGTTGGTCTTTGTTTCTGGGGTCTCGTTAGGAATTAGCGTACGGGCCGAATTGTCGTCTTCCGCTTTAGGAAAAAGCGTCTGTTGCGTAAACTCCCCTCCATAGATTATAATATTGTGTAACCGCTGATTCTTAAACATTACTTAAATTTTTTTGGATGTGTTAAGTCGTACAAAAATCACTTCATTTGTTTATTATCTTATCATTTTTTGTTCAATAATCGATCGATAATGGCGAATTGATGTGTTGCTTATCAAATATCCAGCCAGAGATATGGACTGCGCCTAGCCTAGGGATATATAAAGAGACAAAGCAAGCGGTTCGCCCAGCTCGTGGGCTATGTTGCTGGTCCTTCTCGCTCCATGCCTCCATCCTTGCCCTGCACACCACACCACCACCAAGCACTCGATACTCTTAAAACGTACTCACTGCGGTTTCCTTATGCAGAGCAGATTACAACGGCTACACTTGTAATGCGATACTTTGATAACTCTATATCGTGCATACATCGCCAGTTTGGAATCTAATGATAGGCGCGGAGTCGCTTAATTGTTCGGTAGCGATTGTTCACATAGGACGTGCGCATCCCATTTTTTGTCCATATTTTTTTAATAGTCCATTGTGACATCTCGTCTCGTTGGCCGTTGTTTATTCGAGCGTCGGTCGTCGAATTTAAGTGGGCATATTGCGAGAGCGTGCCAGTCTCGTTAGTGGCATTATTGATTTCTCCTTATTCACACTATCACATTAACGGCATCTGAACTGAGCTATGATGTCCATACACTCGCCGTGAATTTTTCCTGAGTTGTCGTTACTCAAATAGACCTTGTTAATCAGCGGCCGATTCATCTGCACGGGTGTGATGTGCGCTGCCTCTCGCCTCGCACACATCGCAGGCGCCTCCTCTAGTTCCGATAGTTTCATTCGTGTGTCCGTCGCTGTTGTTTGCCAGACGTTGCATGTTGTAAACATTTCGGCGTTTTCAAGTTTTCATGAATCGGATTTTTCGCTTATGACCGTGTTTTGTGATCGACGCGATACTCGCACGCTCTGTCTCTCGTCCAGTTCTGTTTCGCTCCGTTGATTCTGTTCATTTTCCGCCAGATGGAGCGCTATCCTGTCGTGCCTCCGCATGCCAATCTGTCCGTGCACAGGCGTGGATCGACGCCGACTCTAATTCAGTACGCCACTATCAACGCTCAGATACAAAAGGAAAGAACTTCTCCCTCTTTGGAGGTCATCAACAACGCCGATGCCGATGAGGAAAGGGACGAGCTTCTGGGTAGCCCTGAAAGGCTGAAGAGTCAATCTCAACCAGCGTTAAATATTCTCCACATCACCAGAATACGCGGAAAGGATAACTTGCTGGTTAATTCCTCGGCGTATGTTCCAAATCCGTACCCCGTTGTTCACCATCCAATTCCTCCCAGACCGGAACCCACCGTGTCCAACGTACCTGCCAAACTGATAAAGAGAAAGGCGGATATTCTCAATTCAGAGATCAACTCCGATTCTAATCAGCTGAAGAGGTCTTCGAGTCATGGTTGTGTTATGCCTAAGAGTCAACCGAAGGTCGCCGAGGTGAAGAGAGATGCAGGGCCCAGTCCGGACCGCTTCGTCAACCGTCGCAACACCTGGTGTCAGTTAGTATCCAACATTCTCAATGTATTTCTGTCTTAACGAAGAAACCTTTGTGGTGACGTCATAGTCGTGTGACTGGATCCACATCGCCATGCTCCGAGGCAATACGGGGTACTTGATGTTTATTATTGTAGTCCCTCCGTATGTCGGAACAGATTGTTTCAGCGCTGGCTGGTGCCATTGGTAATTGTGTTAAGTGTCTCTTCGGGCATAAAATGATTGTTTACGTAGGTACCTCCTACTACTTATCAATAAATCGGTAATTAATCATTGTTTATGAACGCCAGAATGCTGTGAACACCTCTAATACATTTTATCACCGTAACAAGCTACAACATCAAGTACGCCAAATTGATATGGTACAGATTTATTAACAGTCTGTAATATTTTATCAGTTATTTCATTGTTTATCGCTAGAATTCCTCCTACAAGATAAAAAAAGATCAGCGGGACTTAAAGTTGTCTTATAATCGTTATAAACAATATTTTCTCCATTAGATATTTTACTACATACACATATCACTCTTATAGGGTGAGTTGCCGTAAATTTTACTACATAAAGCCTCTCAAGGGAATCTTCAAAGGGTTCTTTTTTCGATAGGTTCATCTCGCGTGCATGACAAAAGATCTCATTTAAATTATTTTACAACTTAATGATAATAGATACCTTTTATTTTCAAAGAAACTGGTTTAAGGTTGCGAGGTTTTGTCACTTTACAACGACAATTTAATCTATAAGTTAAGGTTAAGTATGTAGGCAGGAACTTCCCCGCATACGAACGTGTAAGTGTTGAAATTTAGATTATCCAACTGATGCAGAACGCTCACCTCTAATCATATTATTATTTATTATCTAGTAGTGAGAATGTAGATACAATTATTATTTACCGGTGTCTCGCGTCATAAATATTATTTATTTAGTAATTAACATCAATCCATACATAACGATGAGTGTTCGTACGTTTGTTATGTAATATACCACATTGTCAGTATTGTGCTCGTCATTTGTCATTACAAAATGTGTCCATAAAACGTAATACCTATTTTCATGTTTTTTTTTTCTGTAAATATTCATGTGCTGTGGGTTTGTGTAATGAGTCCGTTATGTAAAATATTCGGACGTTTGTATTATGAAAAAATGTATACACTAGTTGATTGCCGTCGCAGTTGTAATTGAACTAGAGCTTAAAGAAAAATGAATTTATATACGAAAACGCATATAAAATCCAAGAATTAAACAATTACAATTGATTAAACACTTAGGAATAGAACTCTCCTGCTAATCTGATTTCTACAGCGAAGTCCGCGAACAGACATATAGGTACACCGATTCCCTATCAGATCAGCTTTTAAGCTTAGAATCTGTCAAAAAAATATGCGAAAAGGAAATTTCAACTGACTATTCCACTTAAATTATCTGAATTCCTCTAAAATGACCCGCCATCCGATCAATTTAAGTGGTACCTTAGAAAGACCCGCCAAAATTTTAGAGGAACCGCTTTTATGTCAAATAACTTGTATTTTTAGTTATTCTTCTTTGTTTTTTTTTTTTATTTTTTGTGTTTTCTTGTATGTGTGATAGACGCAAAGGCTTTTGAAGCTGTTAGTCTATTGCACTAATATTTAACTAAATAAAATTACTCGTATCAATTTTTTGCCTCAGATACACCTCTCTTAAAAACAACAAACAAACAAAATAAGTTATTATTTTCAGTAAAAATATCATTTTGCTCTTGTTTTTTTATAATCAAATCAAAATTTCATCATAAAAGATACGCTAATAGTGGTTATATTTCTTGATCAAGATCAACTTGTTTTGAGAAAAAGGAAATTTGGCGGTCATGATGATAATTTTGACATGAGAAAATCATTCGTTTGAAATCACTTGCAGCTGTATTCACTTCGATCGATTTCTTAAGCAAAAAATCTCGGATTGGTTGAAATCACATTGAATTGCTCGCGAATTTCAAAATTTTAGTTGCTGCTAAGTTTTAGCGGATCTAATAGGGAATTGGGGTACTAGTCGGATGATTAAAAGGTTTTATACTGAAAAATAAGCAGATGCAGGTGGAAAGCAAGGGGCGAATAATACAAAACGTGTCGGGCCAATTATAACTTGCAGAATTGAATCCAAAGTCGACACAGGCCGGACTAAAGCACCGCTAAGAACCGCAGAGTTGAAGACTATAAATGGTATTCTGGGCAAGAAACTGAGGGATAAAATAAGAAGTCCTGTCAGGTGGGGGAAGTTCTGTCAAGAAGGCGCTTTAGGCGCGACCACTTTGAAAGAATGGACGGTGAAAGACTTTCACGCATTCTGATGGCCAACCAACCAGGAAGACAACAGACCTATTTAATTAGAAACATAAAATCAGAACATAATTAATCAATTACTTGATCAAGAATTTATGGTGATATCACAAACATTTTCAAATATGTACGCTCGGCAGTCCGCACAAACTGTTGAGATTTATATATAAGGATAGATGTGCACAACACACAACTAATAATAAATTTAAAACATGCCTCGTGAACACGTTGTGCACGCCGTGCAGTACATGCCGTGTTATTATTTAGGCCCATCATCATACCCCTCTGACTATAGGCACAACATACCTATCTACTTGGTACGTGCACATCTTCGGCGAGAACCTTCAAATGACTTCTATCGGCTCGATGTTTGCCTTAACCCTCCACGGTGCGTTGAACTTCACGTTTCGGCGGCCGTCGTTCAGCGCAGATGGCCTACTCGGATTCGTTCGCGGGTTGACAGTTCGGAAGCTTTCTGCCACCGAGGAGGATTATGTGGTTTTTCATTGCTTTTTGAGTCAGTGTCAGCGTATTAAATTTATAGGATGTACTGACCGCACTTGTCCTTTATAAGACTCGTCCTTTCTACGAATATAAGGAAGACATTTACTATGTACCTCTCGTTGAAATGTCATGCTCATAATCTTCCGCATCCTAGAATGGAAACTGTCTCTCTTAAGGGTCACTTTTCTTGTGGGTGTTTTGACCCTGGTCTCGGTTCAAAACCTTTGTCCTTACCTTCTGTATTAACCTGCATTTCGCAAACTAATTTGATCTCATCGTTTGTCATGATAGCATAAACGTTATATTATAGTTCTGCATCCCAAACACAATCAATTCTCGTCGATGTAAACACTTCGATGATTTTATGTCGATTAATCTATCCATATACGGCGGCCGTCTTTGACAAAGATCCAAATCAATAAAACATTACAAAGAATAAGAGAAAGTATATAAAATAAGTAGTTGGTAGACCAGTGGTATCAGTCGACGGCTATCGTACGTACAGCGTACTGAAGGTATGGGCTCGAATCCAGATTCCGACCATTTGCACTTTCACGACACAACTGTTTGGTTAGTGTGAAAGATGTCAAAAGTATGTTTGTGTTCACTTTGAGTGCTCCCTTATATTTAAAAAAATATACATTCGTTGTTAAAATAAACGTCAAAAAAGTTATATCAAATGTTTAAAAAAGCCTACACAGTTCCGATTTTGTCAGTAAAAGCTCCAAATGTTCAGACGTTTTCCATCAAAACGAGTAAAATGTGGCATCGGGAGCTTATATTAGGATGTCTCGACATTGATAATTGTTAGTTTGCAAATATTGCAATCACAAACTAGAGATGTTTTATGAGTTCTGTTTAGAGCAATCAGAAACCCAAAAATATTTTAAAATATTAACTTAAACTTTTGCAGCAGTACCTATATGTCTGCACGTCAGCCATTATGTTATGCGTTTGAAAATAAGTAGTTGCTATAAAACAAAACTAAATCTGAACCAATAAACTAACCATCGCCGTCAAACCGGTCTTTTCACATCGCTGTGTACTACGGCACAGATAATAAATCGTGTTCAAACGCTGCAGCTATGTAGGTTACAACTCTACTCACTCACTAGTAACGTCATCAGAGTCACTGTATTGGATTCAATAGGATGTATCTCGACTCGTTTCGTTTGAACTTACTTACATTTAAATTCATCAATCTTGCGATAGGTATACGATTTGTGTCAAACATAACTTTTACGAGAATCTCAAAGTAGGGAAGCGAAGCTCGTCTTCTTTCTTGGCGCTACAAGCTACAACCCTCTATCGGTCTTGGAATCGCAGATTCTATTTCTATTTACCATACAACCTTTCTTCCCAGTCGGGGTTTCTCTTAGTGTCGTCTACTTGGCTATCGCAACATTGATCATATTTAATCTTTTCTATTCTCATGGCCTTACCAAGAGAGTCGTTATGTTTTTGCTTTATTTTATTTTTATTTTATTTTAACATTAATATACAGATAGTAAAATTGATACAAAAATAAGACAGTACATAAACTATATACATTTATAAGTACTCGGCTCAGATAGGTACTGGGAAAGGTGAAAGAGGATAGGGTAAAGGTAATGCACTGTTTCTGCTTGTTCTGAGAAAGAGTAGGAGCAATCTCAAGTAGGTTTGCTCGCACTGGTCGGACTCTCAATGTGATAGCAAATGCTCAATCACAGACCTTTTAAAAACCTGCTGGGAAGAATTGTATAAATTGACGTCCTTAAAAAAAGCATTAAAATTTGTACATCATCTTTGAAAAAATGAACTTTGGGCATAGTTAGTAGGTACTACATCTAGGCATTCTGAATATTGGTCGCGACCTTTCTTTGATATTTTCGTTCATTTGATAAAGCTCGCGTTATACCTGATTTGATTTGCGATGTTTATCGATTTGCTGTGTCTCAAAAAAGGGTGGCATGTTTCTATGGCGCATTTCACAAATATTTTAAAAGTCGTTCCTCAACTTATCGATTAGGTATGAAGCTTATAAGAAATTCTGCATAGAGTTGCCTCTATTTCACCGTTACATACGCTCATTTGCCATACAGTAAATCGGTGAAAATGAATCGAATGCACGCGGCTGCCCTTCGTTTTCCATGGTCGTCCCTTATTAGAGTTTAACCTATAAATCCCTGCACGAAGGTCGCCGGTTGAAAATAGACGGTGGAATTTCACACAGGTACCGAAATAAACATTCACACGTTCGACTCTCGAACATTACCACGGACAGTTAGACTTAGAACGCGAAATGTGGACACGTCTCTTGGATCATAAAACTCTGACGGTGCATCCTTGACAACCTGGAAAAATAGTGATTTCACACCACACTATGGGGATTTAGTCTAATGAATAAGATACGGCGATGCTCGTTCGCCAAAGCCTCTTTAGTCGTGTATCTAAAGATTTTTTTTTACCCATCACGCCGTGTCCCGTAAGGGGTAGGCAGAGAGAACGGACCTCCACTCTTTTCTATCCAAGCACACTTCTTTCGCTTCTTCCACCGACAATAACATTTCTCATACACTCTCTCCTATTTCTCTTAAGTACTTCTTACCTGGCCTTCCTTGAGGACGAAATCGATGTGTTCGATCCGCGTCATTCTCGGTCGGCCATGCTTTCTTATATCTTCCCTTTCAGCATTATGAATTCTCTTTGTCATTCTGTTTGCATCCATTCTTTCCACATGCCCAAACCATCTCAACTTATTAACTTTCATCTTTGTCACAACACTTACTTTTATACCACATTCCTTTCCATATCCCATAAAGTTTTTCTACATATTATTCGTAGAGATTTCATCTCTACTGCATTTATACTACATTCTAAAGAAATCGGAAAGTTGTTATTTTGCCATCATATGTAGGTCTACGTAATAATGTTTCATTCTTTCTAATCTGGGAACAAACGCCATGAAAAAGGCGGTAACGCATACGGCGCTTACTAGCCTACCGACCATCTTCCTCTTTCACGATATGTACAAGCTTTAAGTAGCTTACTGTGAAAGAGACAAATAGTCTTTATCTATATTATAATAGTTAACCCGCATTTGCAAAATAAACGAATGTGCACGGAGACAAAATAACACCCTCGTTAGGCCTTGTTAGTGGTATTACCAACCTCCGGACGAAACCTGCCAAGTACGACTAAACTCTATTTTTAGTCGAGCTATTTCGGTCAGATCTAGTACAACCGACATACCCCTACGCCGAACCAATACATGACAGCACTCGCAGTCTTCAAATTTGGTTGCTCTCTTGTTCTCAATAATTTCCAACTTTTATCTCTATATTTCATTTTTTATTAAATTTCTACTTGTTGCATACATTAGATTTTTCGACATGTTGAACATGTTGAGAATTCTCATGATTAGGAGTTTCGGAGACAAACATTACCGGCCTTCGAAATAACAGTAGAAGGCGGTCGTAAATCCCGTATTGGTTTGTTCCATTTAAAAATCGAACATCAGTAATGAATTGTTAGAGTCATTAGTTGTCACATATTCTTTCAAACCAATTGAGACTAATGAAAAATGCTAGGTACTTACTTATATTTTCTTCATGATAATATTGAGTGGGGTAGTTAATGCCTTTATCGATTGACCGCCATTGTCACCATAATGTTTTGAGGGTGGTTATGTAACGAGTTTGGTTATACGATTTGTTGTTGACAGAGGTTATATGTAATATTTTAACACTCGTTTATTTATTACTAACTGACCCGGCAGACGTTGCCCTGTTTTAATTAAACTAGGGGTTTATTGAATTCAAATTTGTATAATGATTAACTAATAACCTTATGAAACTTTATTATTCCGACCGATGCATCTGTTTTAAGCGATGTTTCCAGGGCATATTCTGACAATTGCACCAACTATCAATCAACCGACAGTTTGTCAAAGGCCGATTAAAATAGAATCAAAATATTGAAAAAGTATGTACCTACTAAGTTTACCTAAGTTAAGTTTTCTTAAATTTTCTTATGTTCCGCGCAATTTCCTTAAATTTTTCTTTCATAAAACCCTTTCCTCACAATAGTAAACACAACAAAAAAGCGCGCGTTATGCGATGACCAAGGGAAATTAAATAAATAAAATAAGGCTTCATTTTTATATATATTTTCTTTTTTTTTAACCTATATGCAGTCCCTCTCTTGATTAGTGAATAAATTAACTGATTGGGTGTGCTTGATGTTGTTGGTGTTCTCTCTTGTTTTGCTTTATATTGTTGGTGTGTTCTCTTGTATTTGTGGTGATGTTCGTGGTATATATATTTTTTTGTTATTATTATTGATGACCATTGGAATTGTTATTTTATGATGTAAAAGACGTTAACGCCGTGTATTATGTATATAAATTACTTTTAATTCTTTCCATACCCCGCAAGGTTTTTTCGTAGGTTTTATGTAAAGTTTTCTCTGCTTTTTTTACATTTTTACTTTTTATTTATCTTACAATCAACTCAAAACAAAAGACTACTACAATAAAATACATACTATCAACATCTCTACAATATTTTGCAATAAAATGGTCTACTATTTGAAACTCCAAACCGCTTTTCAGAACACACACGGGATAATATTGTGGCCTTTATTTTTTTTATTATACCTACCTACAATAAGTATATAATAAAATGAAAATAACACGCTTTTTATACAGGAACGTTAATTATAAATTAATTTAATATGTTGTAGTCTTGTCTTTATTATTGTTTTGTTTTTATAATAATTGCATTTATATATATCACGTTCAAGGTTATCATCGCCACCGATGACTCTCGTGAGTTGTGCGTTTATGTCTTCTCTTGTGTATTTTATTTATTTATTTATTTGAAGTATATAAAGGTAAAAGATACAGGAACAGTCCGTAGTCCTTGCCACTTGTATCATTCCTAAGTGTTTTAATTTGAAAAGGTGACACGATATAAAATGTTCTACAGTACAAAATAACATTTCTACAAGAAATCATTTGAAAATTTTCGTTTCCTCAATTGTGAACGTTATTTATTATTTCTTTCGTGCGGTGTTCTCACCAAGGTTAGGTTAGTTTTGTGTATCATCTGCTAGATATTATAATAATGAGTGCTCGTCTGTCATTTTATATTATTTCCCTTGTTTCTTAAAACATTTGGAAATATTAAAACGTTTCATTTGAACCATATCGGCTATTCTCATTTGCCTGTTTCGGGATGTTTTTTTTTATGAATGTAGCTTTGTTTTGTGACTATGTTATAATATAAAAGAAAGTCGGGTTAGTGCGAACACTTATAAGTTATAACTCAAGATCCGTGGAACAGATGTTTCCGATGTTTGATTTAATGGATTTTCTCCGCTCCGGATAACAGAATAACTATTAAAAAGTTGAAAATGCATAAGAAATAATATAAAATATAGTTTTAAAGTTAGTATGGAGCGGATTTTATGCGACGCCAACGCCATCTATGAAAAATTCTATTACAACAAAATTATTGTTTATCCGACAGCCATTGACCTAAAAAATATTGGTACCCCGATTTTTGATGGAATCTTTTCGAGCTTTCAGAATTTTTTTTTCATATTTTGTCTTGTATCTTAAAAAAGCTCTGGTTTATGCATACATTTTAAATATGTATTACTTTTAGAGAAAGTATTGAATGTTCGGGACAGCAAATTCGTTATATTATATCTACGATAAATTTTGGAAAAAAAAGTAAACGTTAGCAACATAGATAAAAAAAAACCTACTCAAAGTGTGCATCGTACCAAAGTCCATCAAGAAGTAGGTAGCGGTGTCTGCTCGTGGTCCCCCGTCTCTAGTTGATGGTTATTTTGCACGGTGATGTCATCCGCATACGGGGCAGACGGTCTCCGCTCTGAATGTCAAGTGCGACCACTGAATTCAAACCTTTATATCCAACATACCTTGTTAACAGATCTTTGTTGCACACAAAATTTGACTAATGTGAAAATTAAGCACACGTACAATTTGATCCCAGTACACAAATTTTAAGTTTTTTTTTTGAAAGTCGAAACGATTTTGTGTATCGCAACATATTATATTGTTTGCCTTTGGTTTTGTCTGACAGATTTACAACGTAAACACACGAAGTAAACGCACAGTAGCTAGTATATAAACAAGACCCTCCTGTTACCTTGTATTGGTGGCATCTCTGCGTCGCTTTTTCCAAATTGCAACGTTTTCGTGGGAGGAACAGGGATAGAGAGGGCAGTGGCGGCGTAAGGCGTGCTGCTACAGCCGCGGAGTGAGGGGAGTTCGGCGCGCGCAATCGCCCCTCCATACGGCTCACCTCACAGTCGTGTGCCGCCTCTGTAGAGTGGAACACGCTATTATCGTTTTTTCGCGGACCTGTCACTCGCACCATCTTTGTTTACCGCTCTCTGTGTTTTGTCCGATACAAGTAATCTCTTGCGATATCCGTCCGCAGCAGTGAAAGGTGCCTGTGATTTTATTATTGTGATAACAGTTTATTTGATTCCGTGGAGGTATCGCTGTGTGCGAGGGAGCTAGACCCGTAGACGAATGTTGATGTCGGTATCGATTGGAGCGCAGTGATCGAGACCTCGAGATGCAAGCCAAACTAGTGGGCTACCACCACCCGTCAATCGTCAACAAGCAGGACCTCATCAGGGAAGTCGTCATGAAGTACATCGACTATTTCTTTCCACTGTAAGTCCTGCCAGAAGTTCAATTCGTCCATCCGCCCGATTACCTTCTGCCGTGGCGCGATTGTCAAAATGGCAGAAGGTCCCGTCGTTTTTGCAAACTTTTTTTTCTTCTAGTCTTAAATTTCTATTGTGTGTTGGCCAAATTTGCATAAGATAATTAACAGTTTGTTAATGGATGGTTCGGACATAACTGTTCTTCATACATTTTAATTACGTTTACACGTGGATATTTGTACCTATGTGTTTCTGAATTAATACCAACAATGATTATTTCATTATTTTGTTTTGCTAATTGAATGGCCTACAATTTACACATATTAATAACATAGAATTATTGTGCGAATTCTAATAAGGTCATTTTACATCGGTATCTGTGAATACGACCTCGTTAATTTCAATTAGAACATATTGATTTTTTTTTGTAGAATTTCATACAAACCAAAGAAAGACCTTCTTCAAATTCTGCTAACCTTGAACTGAACATACGAGGCTTCTGCATATTATATGCATTGGCACTGCGCAGAATCGAGCGCGATGAAGGGCTCTCGTCACATCCCTATGCTCCCAAACGTGGCCGAATACCGAGAAACGAATGAGGATGATATAGTACAATATCCTACCCAAGTTCCCAGCCAGAATTGGCGCATCGATCGGTCGAACTCCTCCGATTCCATCAGTCATCCCTTGTTTTTGTTTATCGCCTCCATAAACTGCCAGACCCCGCCGCATTGCTGCACTGCGTCGTTTGACTCTACTCATTTGGGACAAACTCGTCCCAGGCAGGTTCACCACTCTCCCTTTCGTTCGTCCTCCATGCAGGGTCCTTGCCTGCATTATTTGGATGTGATCTGTCGTCCCCTCGCTCTATTGATGGATGCGTTTTTATTACCAGAATACAAAAGCCCGGATTCGCATTTTTATTAGGTACATCTCATTTTTATTACTTACTCCCTGCATACCTACACATACACGCAAGTTAGTGATATGCCATGTCAGAAATCTGGTTTCAACCCATCGTAATAATTATAAATCAAAATATAATTTATATCTTAATGCCTCCCTTTATCGCTAATTGGGGTCATAAAGGGAGAATTATTGATTGATATAAAGCTCTTAAGTAAATATAGTCATCGGTGTTTATAGCCTGATCCAATTTTTCCCAGTTCCAAAACCCGTCTGGTCAATAATGTTAAGAAATTATTATATCACATTTCTTAAATCTTTAAAAAGCATGAGGAGATAGCCGGAGTCTGCGCAACCAGGGATATCGTGAATACCTGAGAGAATTTTCCTCTGGAAGGATACAGACTCCCAAGATTTTTTGTCACCTTTTACTTCTTCTTTATGCGCCTTTTCGGGTCCCGCCAACCTTGGCGATCGCTTCGAAGAACTTGTCCCTGTCCTGTGCTGTCCGGAACAGCTCCTGAGCAGTTCGTTCTCTATTTTTCCCTTTAGTATTTGTGAGGATCAATTAGAATTTTATAATCCAATTAGCTTTTTCTCATCGCTATTCCACATAGGGATACTTTTAAACCGTAGGTAAGCTCGCGGCAACATAACTAGTTTTGTCCGTAGTTGTTAGTTTGTTTGCTTTGCGGGCCAGACGGAGTTAATAGCTGTCGTTATGACTGCCATTACGAAGAAATCGAGAATGTTTTGGGTTAATCTAAAACCGATACATTAACCCAGCACACATTACGCCAAATCCACACCACACGTAGAGGAACAATACTCCACGGAGCATTCCACCGTCTGGGTTTGTCTGCAATGCGTCCAAAGCGGTTGCTGAAAACTTGGTAGTTACAGTCTTCGGCATTGCGATGAATCATTCCACATTATTCAATAATCTGGCTAAAATAATGATCTAACTTTTCTATTCAAATCATTTTTGTACGTCTCGTTGAATGATTTAGCCGTGAAATATTAGCCTATCTACATATTATGTATTCGGTTATAATTTCGATCTTTTACTTCAAATTTCTTAACTTCTTTCAATTGAAAACATTGATGTTAAACTTTTTTTTAAATCAAACATACCTATGCCCCATTTCAAAGGTATTGACTATTCACGTAATAGATCTTATCTTATATACTTCACCATTGAAAGCCGACGTGATGCGATCATGTATTTTTCAGACATAATTTGCTAGTTCTTAAGAATCACTATTATCCTATCCTATCTTCTTCTGGGACCTATCGAAGTCGGCAAAACTCGCTTTTTCACACCGTGTTTTGATCATTTTAAAGCACAACCCCAGGATATAAGGTCGGTGAATCCGGTCTAATTAATTGTCTCAAAGATCTTTACCTCCAGTCTTTTTTTTGTCCATCACCGACCTCCGCTTTTACACATTTTCATTGGCTGTTTCATTCACCGACATGCAATTTCTCATACAACCTCTCCCATTTCTTTTGCTTCTAACTTGACCTTTCTCGAGGACGGAAACGATGTGTTTATCCACGTCATTCTCGATCGACCGCGCTTTCTTTTCAGCCTTAACAAATTCACTCGTAATATTCTCATTCATTTCCATGTCCCACATTGTCTTACCGCGTATTCTTCCTAGAGCTCTTATATCTTATGCATTTATACCCTCTTCAGTCAGTTGGTGTTATTTAGTCAGGGTGTCATCCCCTGGTAGAAATTTCAGGTTAGAGCACACTTTTCTGATCTCAGTAAGTAGGTACCTCTTCCTAGGCATCTAGGCTATCGAGGTCGCTTATAATGGAGGGAATATTGGCACACGGGCCATATGGTGCGGTTATGACACATAACACCGTACCCGAGCACCGTACGAGCCGGCCCAGCATGCTTGGATATGTCATCATAGTCGCTTATTAAGGTCGCAAGTTCGTTGAGCTCGCCCGTCTTTATTATTATTGTTACTATCGCTCGCTATACCATTAATCTTAAGCCTAGTTTACTTTGGTCGAATGTTTTAGTCGAGTAGCGAGAAATTTAGTAACTAAACGTGTCTCAACGCTTAAATTTTAGTCGAGTAGACTAACCGGCAGCTTAGTCCAGACGATCCGTAAAAATATAACAAAATGTTCTAATTTTTTTGCAAGTAGCACGTGACACTTTTAAGTCGAGTTCATAGTTGCAACAAAAATGGCAGAAACCATGTGATATTATAATGTTTTTATACTTCAATGTACATTTTTTATTCAATTAATCGATACTCTCGTTTTCGACCCCACGTAGTGGCATAGGAAGGCAAAAACGACTCTCCACTGCGCTCGATCTTGCGCAGTTTATACATATGACCTCCTCTCACACTCAGCTCTGCCTCGAAGAAATGAAACACGGTATGAGATAGAAATTGGTTATTACTTCAACACTTAACAATGAACTTATGCAATTATTCAATGTACAGAGGGCGAGTTAATAAAAAAAAATCAGCTATGTCTCCATTGTGTTGCGGTCTGTTCATCTTAAAACCCACTAAACCTCACTAAAGAACTGTTCACGAATATTGTGTGATTTTTGCTACTAAATAGCTAAGGTAATTTAGTTACTAAATCACTCGATACAGACTTGAATTATTTTAACAACACTATAATTTTATATTTACTTTGTTTATTAAGGTTGAGTTGTAGACAGTTCTTCTTATCGCGACTATTGTTTCAGCCAACAGCGCGAACACATTATTTATTGTTACACATGTAAAATAATTGTACAGATCATAAACAAATATGGGTATTTTATAATTTGAATGAATATAGGTAATATAAAGCGCTATTAGTTTTTTCATATCCTCCTATGTATATTTTAAAGCTTTTCGTTTTGATCTTAGCGTATCTTTCAGAATAAATATTTCTGTTGAATTGAAATTTTGATTTCAGAGAATCCAGTTTCTTTTTGAGAAAATTTTAATAATTTGTACTTGAGTAACGTTATAACATTTCTATATATAAATATTTTTTTTATTACAGAGTAAATTATATATTTAAAAAATACGGCGTCTATTTTTTGTTCTTTATTATAACCTTTTTGAATATTGTGATAAAAAAAAAGGTAATTTGAATTCATATCATAAAACTGTATTAAAATCGGCTTCTTAGGCGCATTTTTGTGTTTGGGTACCTAGTAGTTACCTACCCGTGTTATTATGGAATGTCTTGTTTATAAACCCAAGGACGATTTTCTGTTATTCTATATTGCATTGTTCCGAATGAAAAGTTCTCTTTCCATGGCGGAATGGAATCGCCCGTCGCACACGTGCACCCGACCACTTTCCCTGTCCCCTGCGTTCGGTTCCGCTCCAGTTAGCGGCGAAGGTTGCTCTCGTGCGCCATTGTTCGCCGCATCCGCTTCTACGTCCTATACCCGCCCTGCCTGCCTGCCACACATCAATCCACGAGTTTGACCCGAAGAAGTG
Source organism: Mystacides longicornis (assembly GCA_963576905.1). Classification (NCBI taxonomy): domain Eukaryota; kingdom Metazoa; phylum Arthropoda; class Insecta; order Trichoptera; family Leptoceridae; genus Mystacides; species Mystacides longicornis. The sequence continues at coordinate 29,599,859 of OY756426.1, read as the reverse complement.
CATTTCTCTCCAATACCAAGAGCCGCTGCAATTTTTTTTTTTTTTTTTTTATTCTCATCCCTAGGCCCTTTCAGGCACTTGGAGTTGTCAAAATTATACAAAATGTTACATTAATGAATTTAAACAAAAAGCATACAAACAATAAAAAAAACAAAAATTGCATATGAAACAATCTTCAAAAGTATACAACAAAATAAACAAATGAATACGAAGGCGAGGCTGAAAAGGTGTAAATGGCCCTCTCAGTCTCCTGTCAGAAAATGTAATTAAAAATAAATAGGTATATATAAACATCTTGAAAATCTCAAAAGGGTGATATTTTTTATAATACAGAAAAATGCATATAAATAGAAAAAATACATAATATGTGGTCGAGGCTGAAAAGGTGTAAAGAGCCTTTCAGTCTCCTGTCAGTAAATGTAGTAAAAAAACACAATCAACAATAAAAATATAGTATAATAGCGTGGAGAGTGAGTGAGATTAAAAAGTTTGGTTGACTGACAACAAATGAGAGCACTCCACCAAGGGGCCGTCCCAACGAGAATTCAATGTGGACTAATGGATACACGGAAAGTTCAAGGGCAAGCCCAGTCGCAAACAAAAGTAGTCAAACCCTGTAATAATATAAAATAGGCTAAGTTTGATTTAACATCTCGTCAATAGAATAATAGCTTTGTTCAACCAGATACTCTTTTATCTCTCTCTTAAAGGTATCGTCATCCATGGACTTAAAGGGTTGCGGTAATTTATTATAGGCACGCACACTATGGCAAATGAAGCTCTTTGAGACCTTTGCTAGTCGATGTCTGATAGGGCGTACACTATTACCCAATCTAGTATCATGATCATGGTGGTCCGAGTTTAGGGGTGTGTTCGGCAGATTCCTCCTAGCGAAAAGAAGACATTCCCTGATATATGCTCCAGCCAATGTGAGAATGCCTTGTTCTTTAAAAGCATTTCGGCATGTCTCCCGGGGTTGCATACCTAGTAGCGCCCTCAGAGCTCGCTTCTGCAAAATTGCTACTCTTGAGAAATCCGCTCCCCCCCCCCCAAACCATCACACCATAAACCATGACGGAGTGAAAGTACGCAAAGTACACGTTCCTGGCAGTTTTTACACCACATAAGTCTTTAATTTTTTTGATTGCGTAAATCGCAGAGCTTAACCTACCACAGAGCTGGTCCACATGTGGTGACCACTGCAGCTTCTCATCCATCATGACGCCAAGAAACTTATAACTATTTATAACATGTAATGAGTTATTTTCTAGCAGTTGATTTGCTGAAATATTTTTATTCCTTTTCAGAGAGAAACAAATCGCATTGGTTTTCGTCATATTTAAAACTAAATTATTGGCATCAAACCATTGGTTTACGTCATCTAAAATTTTAATCACATTTTCAGCAAGACGCTCGTCAAATTTATTGCCCTTTATAAGGAGTGATGTATCATCTGCGTACATTATAACATCACATTTGCCCCTAACAGAGTTTGGCAGATCATTGATGTAAATGAGGAACAAAAGTGGACCCAGAATTGAACCTTGCGGCACGCCATGTTTAACCTTACACATTTTGGATCGTGCGCCATTGATCTCTGTTGTCTGTTGTCTTTGGCTTAGGTAGGAGGCAAAGAAACGAATTTCTGAGCCACGGATGCCATAGTGTTCAAGCTTGCCAATGAGAACATCATGCTCAACGCAGTCAAAAGCCTTTGAGAGGTCACAAAATATGCCACAGGCGTCACGACCTTCCTCAAAAACACGAAGTATGTTTTCTGTCAGGGACGCTATAGCATGACCAGTGGACCTATTTTTACGAAAGCCGTGCTGCTGAGCATGCAACACGTCATTGTCAGTCAAGAATTTGGTGAGTTGTTCACTAACAACTTTTTCCAAAATTTTACTAAAAACTGGCAGAATCGATATTGGACGATAGTTGGTAGGGTTTGACTTATCGCCTTTTTTGTATATTGGGATTAATTTAGCCATTTTCAATAAATCTGGAAAGACACCCTTCATTAAACATTCGTTAAAGATTTGGGACAACATAGGAGCTATTTCAATAATTATATATTTTAGAACATTGCTTGAAAGGAACCATAAGTCTTGTGTATTTGTGATTTTTAGGTTTTTTGTAATTTCAAGAATGTCATGGATAGACAATAATTTAAACTTGAATGTATTCATGAGACGGGGATGATGTTGAAGATATTCCATAGCGATCTTTTTAGATGCGCCGACGTTTTTAGTTAATTCGTCAGCAATGTTAGTGAAGAAATCATTGAATGCATCGACAATATCCTCATCCATACTTTTCTCGACAGGCGCAGTGTCATTATTCAGGGGAGCCCTACCTGTTTCTTCCTTTATAATATTCCATACCGCTTTTATTGGGTTACTGGAATTCACAATTTTATCATTCAGATAATTACTTTTTGCAATTTTACAAACACTTTTAAAAATTTTGCTATACCTAATTATGTAATTTCTAAAAGTTGCTCCACCAGTGTGTTTGCTTTTGTACAATTCAAATAATCTGTCTCGAGATATTTTTATACCCGGAGTTGCCCAGTTAGTAAAAGTCTTTTTGGGTTTCATTTTAGACACTGTAACGGGAATATGGGTGTTCAGATTTAGGATTATACAATTGAAAAAATTATGAAATAGTAAATTAGGGTCATCATCAAAATCTATAGATTCAAGATTTTCTTTTAAAGAATGTAAGAATTTTGGCATGTTTTTCTCATTAGGATATCTTTTTTTGACAATAGTATATTTTGGTACGTTATTGTGTTCCAAAAAAAGGTTCGTGTGGATTAGTTGACCATCATGGTCGGAACCCACAAAACTACATAACTTTGACTCATGAACGGTGAGATCCGTGAAGATATTATCGATGCAAGTCGATGTTGTGTTAGTGGTACGTGTAGCTGTATAAATGCTACGTGTCAATGAAAAACAATTCATTAGGTCTAATAAGATGTTAGAATTATTAGTATTAGAATTAAAGTCCACATTGAAGTCTCCACAAACTACAACGCGTTTATTACTTTTAGATGTTATTTTATTTAAAATAACCTCTAAGATGCTCATAAAATTATTGAAATCTCCAGATGGAGGTCTATAGATACATACTATGATCAAAAATTTCAGCTCGGTACTACTAATTTCACAATGTTTCTCGACAGACATTTCTGTAATGTCCAATCTGTTTTTGGTACTATGTTTTCTATTAACAAGTATAAGACAGCCTCCTCTAATAGAGCGCCCTCTACAAAAGCTACTCGCTAATGAGTAATTTTCAAGTGCAAAGTTACAAATTTCATTCTTGCCAATCCAAGATTCTGTTATACATATTACATCTGGCTTATGTACAGAGGCCGACAGATAAAGCTCAAGTTCCTTCCCTCCTAAGCCCTGAACATTTTGATGAGCCAGAATGAACCCTGTCTCATCTTTGCTGCTCATGGCCACGGAGGCGGATGGCCTCTCCCCGAAAAAGAAGAAGAGCCCACCGTCCGAACATAGCTCGTGCCAGCCACTGGACTACCCACAAGGTGGCTTGGATTCTCTTTACAAGAATCCACAGTAGTAGCGTTGATTGCCACACATATAGGTATCTTATGCGCAGTGTAATTAAGCAGCATAGATAATTGTTCACACAGTGTATTCTCAGTATTTGTTTCAATAATATGCACATTGTTTGAGGAACTTGTCATATGGTATATTTTGCAATTTATTTTGTAAATAAGCAAATTCACTTTACTATTTTTTACGTACTTAATACTATTAATATAAAGGGTTATGTTTCTTTGTGTTGCTAACTCAATTATTGACTCTAAATGTTTAAAATATTTTTGGGGATGTTTATAACTCTCATTCTTCCCTGTAAGTAATATCACCGTATCACCAAGGGAAGCCTTGTTCACTGTCGAACTCACATCGGCCACAGTGTTCTCCAGACGGCTTCCAGGCCTCGTCACACACTCCACACCACTCTTCACCCGGCTCTGCAGTCTCGGTCCTAGTCCCCTGGCAGTGTCGTCCCCCACAATGAAGACCCTGGGCTGCTTCACATTGCTTGATTTGGTTTTATTGCGAATATTTGTTTGGTTCAACATTCTGACATTCTCCGCTGCCTCCCGTCCACTCTTCCTCCGACTAAGGGTGCCCTCATCCACCGCCCGGGTGCCCCTCGCCTCCAGCCTTTCATAGATATAGTCATATGCAGAACGGAGACTTTGTTTGCAATTTTCTGCTTCTTCAAGCTTCTTCTGAATGATGCAGTGGTTCACCTTATAACTCTCCACGGTCTCTGTATGGCTGTCAATAAGTTTCCTCATTTCAGACCTCCACCTCTCCACCTCATCCTTCATAGCGCACAATTTCTTTTGCAACAAATCTACTTCTAAAGATGAGTTCTTTTTCACTAAGTTAGACAATTTTATATTTTGTTTTTCTAAAATAAATATCTTATTTTTTAAACTCTGCATTTCACTGCTTTTTGTGATTAAATCATTTTTACTTTGTATGATTTCGCTTCTCAATTTGTCTCTTTCCTCTTCTATCTCAACTATTCTATTTCTCAGCTCACAATGAACACTAATGTCATTTGTAGAGTCATCCTCACTGAAGTGCTGAGATGTATCGAACATGGTTATGTAGAGATTTTTTTCCTTATAAGTATGGCTTCTTGTTTTCCTTGGTGACATTTTTCAATTCAGTTGAAACCATCAAATTTATATCAGGTGTGATCAAAATATTTGATTTGAAGTCGATAAAATAGAAAATAATAAAACACTGGATTAAAAGAGTTCAACGCTCGGGTTTTCATAAACAAAACCCACAGAGTGTGGGTACTTCACAAGGAAAAAAGAGTGTCACTCACATTATCTCTCCTCACTGTCCACATAGGTAAGGGGCGTCGCGACCTTTTTTGTTGATTTTGGTATGCTCTTTCCAATGGTAGCACTAACAATACCGAACGGCCCAATCCCAAAGCAGCGTTTCAAGAAAACCCCGAAAAGTGTTCATGAACAGAAGGAAAGTGCGCATAACTCATCACAGTCAACGACAAGGAAAAAATGGAAAAGTTTATCAGAATCAGCTTAAAAAACTCTTTCGAGTGGGTATATCACTTTAAGTTTTTCCGAATTTTCAGCACTTTTCAGAAAATTTAAAATTAGTTTTCTGAGGGAAAAACTGAACATGGACCCAATACGTCACGAGGTTTTCTTAAGTTCTTATCACAGAGAGTTTATAAATCCAGTTTCCTTGTCTGTCACTTGCCTGGTCAAGGCTACACAACCACTTTTTCCCTCAAATGTCACTTGACAAAAGTTTTAACGATTTTTTATAGGATTCTCAAAAAATTTTTAGCCGAAAACACAACACTCTAATAGAGAATGAAAAACGGAATCGAATGATGTATATCACTTATACTTTCACACAGAAAATACCATCAAATTTAAATAAAAACTATGGACAAATACTAAATGATGTTGTCACCTCACACAAGTAGTTCTAATCCGACCCGGAATCCGTTTTATACCTTATAACCGGATGCATCTATCTACTTTGATCTTTAACACACTGCCTGTACTACAAACTTGTTACCCTTCAGTTCTGAGAAAAGATCTTCCATGCGTTCTTTTTCCGCAAAATTTCTTCTTATACTTAATCTTCATTTAAATCCAAGGATCTGTCTTCACATCGAGTTTTTCTACTACCAAGCACAGCTTTTTGAAGATCTTCCGACTTGGCAAATGCCCGATGGATTGTCCCCCGTCGCAAACCCTATCACGTGGTCGATCTAGTAACTCCTCATTGTCTCGTCCAATTATGCGCCATCTTCTGTAATCTGAAACATTTGAATGTTGAAAGTTATTAACATACCTAATCTTTTTGTCACAATCTGATTTGTGAAAACGTCCGTCCACCACTGTTGGGAACGCTTTGTCTAAAATATCGCGTGGTTGCTAAGGATGCATTTAACCAACCGAACATACTGCCAGAGTTGGAAGTAGAGTATACTTTCTTTTATCGTTATATTGGACACTATGGAAACAACAACTTATTAGTAGGCGATGGCAGTTTTTTCTAGATATTATTTCCTTGGTGACCATAATATTATCAACGATCAAGAAAATATACTCTATGTTCCACCTCTGGCTATATGAACGCACCTTTAGAAAAACAAAACAAATGCTGCTCGACGTTGTGGAATCGAGCTTTCCTTTTCTTCCGAATGGAGCCTTTAAACCTACACAAAATCTCAAGAAAAACACTATATTGTTTTACTCATACTTTGAAACGAGCTCGACCATGGCTCTATTTCCTGTTTTTACATTGAATGTTTATATCAATATGCCATCCTATCTAGTTGTATTTATTACTTTGTTGACTAGTTAGTCGCTTGAACGAAACTGATCATGCTCTTCGAAAAGGTCCGAGCGTTACGGTTTCGCATCTAATTGATTATTTTTGTTTTGATTCAATTATCGCCCTTCGTTCGAAGTGGTAATTAATTACCATAGCGCTGACGCAAGTTGGGTGTGAAATCACTCGGCAGAAAATGTCTCACGATGCCAAAATGCAATAAGGAACCATGTTGTGTTTCCTGTAAAGTGCACGGTAGTTAGAAAATACCAGCTCTACTAAATACTAAGGGAAGTCGCAAAGTTTCGAGTATTGAATTGCGTAATCCTATTTTGGCGAAACATTACACCTTTCGTACGAGTACATTTTTTTTTGTGTGAATAAAGTCGTTGAACTCCGTTTTGCTATTTTCACTACTATAGGTAGGTACCTACTTTGACGTACGAACTTGACTTTTCCGGGTTTTTTTTTTCTTTTGCTAAATATTTCTAATAATAATTTTGAAACAAATGTAGCTTCTTGCAAATTATCTTGGACATGGTGTGGGAGGAGGTCATAAACATTTCGCAAGATCGAGCACAATCGAGAGCTCGTGTTGCCTTCCTATGCTCCTAAGTGGGGCGTAAAGGGAGTTTGGATTTGGATGTTTTTACTGCTTATTTGCAGGCCATGGAAATGTAAAAAAAACGTAGTGTAAGTTTTAATGTGCGGAATGAGCGATTTGAAGTGAAATGCATCTTTATTGCCTGAATCCTTACCACTTGATAACGTCCAACTTAGGCAGTTAGACGTTATCAAGTGGTAGATAACCTGGCCGAAGGTTCGTCCACGGTTCTGAACGTTTTTCGTCATCTCAAAACTGCTTTGATTTATGTGAAATATGTCAAAAGTGGATTTTTGATCGCTTTGGGTGGGCCCAGATTCATTTAATAAAATTCAATGTAGGTATATTTCCTGAAACATGGTTTCGGTGTTCATAGAAATTTGGCCCGAGATTAACGAATCAGCCTAAACGACGCACGAACTCTAACAATATATTTCTTCAAGAATACGGTATATTTGACTTACGAGTTTTCGGACGTCCAAGGCTTATTTATCCAAAAAAGCAACAGCAACACCGCCGTATCAAGTTGCGACTAATCGTCGGTGTAGACACGCGCCAACTGCGGTGGATGTTCGTAGGCGGCGTGCAGCATCGATCGGCTCCTATTAGCATCGAGTGTAATAATATTATTATTGACTGTTTAATAATTATTTATTGTTGGGCCGTTGTTGAATTTATGATGGCGCTCGTCTACAGGACGAGATTGTTAGCGACGTCACCTCGCTAATTAGCGTCTCTGTCCGCAAGACCACCGGAGCCGTCTCATCCATTTTGATTTTATTTAGTGGTCCCTTACTGCCAAATGGTTGTTTTGGCTTATAATAATTATTGTGATTTCATAACGTGACGATTAGAATGAGTATTGTAGAATGGGATGTCGTTAGGAATTAGTTCGCATATTTGGCTGCTTTTTATATGTTGGAATATTTTCAAATGTACAACATGTTGGTGGTTCCTGCGATATAATCTGTGCAAATTTGCTTATGGTCTGTTTTCCTAGGAATACAGTACTGCTATAAAGAGCAGTGAATGTTTCAGTGTAGAACATTGTTTATGTGGTTACCTTAGTGACATAAAACATTGTCGTACTTTTCGAGGACAACCGTTTTGACAGACGATGAACCAACCCCTAGGAACCCCTTGCTTTTTTTTTAATTTATGATCAGCGTACATTTTACACCGACCTCGGTAGCTTAGATGTATAAGCGTGGACTTCAGATCACGAGGTCCCGGGTTCGATTACCGGTAGGGTCAGAGTTTTTCTAAGTGTTCTATAAGTGTCACTTGAAATTTATACTCGGGGTTGGCCTGTCTCAAACTGGACGGGACCGGTTGATTAGAAAACATTGCCTCAGGCAGTAAGTTCCGCCGGCTATACTGACACCTTTGTATAGAAAAGTGTTAATTAATTTATTTATTACGTTTGTATTTCTATCGTAACTATATAACACGCGGTTTAGATTCAAATCGTAAACTAAATGTGTGTTTGTTAACCCCTCTAACTTTCAAATTAATATTGAAAATTTCTTTAGGGTTGTTCCATAGGGGTTGGACGCTGCTACATAGCAATTGGCTCAAGATTATGACTCATATTTTCTAACCATTACTTATTCAAATCATATTATGTGTCATTCGTATGTTCATTTTGAATTACCAAAAATGTTTGTCATTTAATAACACTTTCTGTATGTAATATTGAATGCACTATGAAAAAGGTTTAATTTATTAATCATCAACATCGCAACCCTTGTCTTGGTTAGTGTTAGATTTCTCCAAAATTTCCCAAACAAATTACCATTTTTTCTGCCCTAGCTCTACAGACCGCAAATATGTCATTCAACCATCGCAGTCATTGTATTTCGACGCCTTTTCTTACATTTGGACCCTCTGAATACGCCTGTGTATCTGTATGATGCACTCGGCTATGCTGATATAATGTTAAGATGCGTTTACACCGAAAGAACATATTGCCAGAGCTAGAACTGCTAGAAGTAGAGTTCACTTTCTTTTATCCTTATATTGGGCACCATGGAAACAACAACTAATCAATTGGCGATCATAGTTCTTTATTCTCGTTGTTATTTCCTTGATGTCCATATTAACGATCAAGAAAATATACTTTATTTTCCAGCTCTGATCTGACTATATGTTCTTTTGGTATAAACGCAGCTTTAGAGATCTTTGATAGTATTACTCCCATAAAATCCGCGAATATTTTTTCTTTCGAATGCGTCTTTTTTATTTAATACAGGCTCCTTAAACATAGGTATATAATAATACAGAAATAGTTTTTTTAATTGTAACGATACCGAAATTATTTCCGTTCTCTCGTTTTGTACTATTCATACCATAGTATTCATTTTGATATTACAATTTTCGTGCGGTGGAATAATATTCTATGTAAAGTATACATACATAGACTCTATTTCGTGCAGAATCGTAGTAAATCCGAAACAACGTGTGCGGCCGAGTATTTTGCAACATTTTATTATAACAAATCGGAAACACAGCGGTGTGTTTCTCTATTGCCGTTATTATTGTGTTACGGGCGCTGGCTGAATAGGATATGTCACGATTATCTTTACTATATCATCGACCGTAAACTGGTTGTACGCTGTAAAGGTGAACCCTTGCCTAACCGCTGTCACGCTCGTTTCCCCGCAGTACCAACTAGCGCACCGTCCGTCATGGGAATCGAATTGGCACTTAATAATTTGAGATATAATTTCGATAGTTCATTCGTGTATCCGTTATGTAATGTAATGTAAGCTATTACACACCATGTTAAGTCTCAGATTATCACTGTTCGTGAAATATACAACACAATCTCCCTTTGAACCACACTCAAGGGCATAGGGAGGCAACAAGAGCTCTCCATTGCGCTCGATCTTGCACAATGCTTATGACCTCCTCCCACAATTGTCCAATTTCCTCAGCTCTATCTCGAAGGAACAGAACATGGTATGAGAGGGTCTTCCACGTATTCGAAGTATGGTGTACCATACTATTTTTTTTTTCACATAGCTCCTACTGATTATTGAACTTGGAATTAGGAACTGAACCTCTTACACAAGCGATTTAACAACTAAATAGGCCATCCATAAGTCTTTAGAAATGTATATTTATAACGAGCTAATAATACCCGTCTTACTTTTCGTTGTTCATTCGGATTTTCATGCTTGATCAGTAGGTTACTAAAACGGGTTCTAGTCTAGCTTCCCATTGCTTAACAGAGCAAGAAGAAAAGACCGATGCAGTAATCTATGCGCCTGTCATACTCGCAGAAAAAGAAGAATGTCTTTTATACATTTCATAAAAAAGGGAAGAAAAAGAAGCACGTCACTTTTAATATTTATAAAAAAAGAAAGAAGAATAATCATACTCTTCCACTCACATGGAAGAAAACTGCCTGGTACCCTTAGTATAAAAATGTTACATTTTGTGTTTCAGTACATATTTTGCTTTTACAATGTCTTTGTATACCTACAGTTGGTGAGTGGTGATATTTTGATGTATCAGATTACTCGGAGCGCCGTCCACAGCCCTATCACGCCATCGCGCGTTCAAATGCCAGCGCGGTCGGCAACAACGTTGCAAGATCCGCTGTAGACATAAAGATGCATCGTGTTCGATAGGACAATAATAATTTGAAGCAGAACTGCAACAAAATGCTAATGAATCTGTGTGTTTTTCTTGTTTCAGTGCATCCGGTACGAGTGCGGTGGCCATTGACAACAAGATCGAGCAGGCTATGGTGAGTATCTTTCTTATTACCAATTATTAGGTGTATAATAAATTTAAGGGGTTTTCTTATCAACTTGGTCCTCCATCAATATAGGTCTTTCAGAGAAAAAATACTTTGGATGCTCCTGATTCGTTCTAAAAAAGTTAGTTAATTTTAACATTTCTCGGCCGATGAAAGATTACTTGTGTTTCTGAAATCGGTTCAGGATTCACCAAATGGTTGTGGAGAGCGCTTACAAATTGTATTATTTTCCTCCTTCGCTTTCTCGTTGCTGAGGATCATTACGCATTATTTGTGGGTTGATGGCTAAGAAAACAATAACAGAGTCCTCTCTGTCCTCGTTGCCTTCTATTTTCGTCATATTGTACCGCTTGGACAGAAAGATCTCCATGCAAACTTTTCTTCTTATATCATTTTTGTTAATTTTGCCACGTAGGTACTAAGAGTTGGCGAAAAACGTGTGTTGTAATCAAAATGCTTTAATGGCGTATTCATCACCTCGAAGATGTTCTTTATTTAGTTAAAGAAGTTTTCAAATTCCATAGTTCATTTCATAAATATCTTATTGGAGGATCATTTGCTGATCCCTGGATGCCATCCATACCATGCCATGGACCAAAATGCCATCTTCTTTAGCCATTTTATATTTGTAAGGGTCATATAGACTTGGTTTATTATTCACTAGAAACTTTCTACGTTTCTAAGTCACCTGTGATACACGACGTTTCTAAGTCACCTGTGACCATGCAGGACCTGCTGGGGTATTCTCGTAGCGTTCTTAATTCGAACTTGACTGAAATTTGTTCTTAAAATGACTGATTGGACTAGACCGCGTTCTTAAATTAGTTTGTATTCATACAATTTTTTTTGAAATTCGAACGCATTTAGGTCCGTGACTGCAGTTTTTAAACTTTAAGTTTTTAAACTGATACTGATTGATTACGAGAATAGCCACCCTGTTCCTGCAAAACTAGTCAGGTTATTAAATTTGTGGAAGAACGAATAAATTGTTGCATATAAATTACCGTAAATAACATTCAAATTTGCGTTGACTCTGTTGAAGGATTATTGAGTGCTCCCTGGGGTACACCCACAATGCTCGCCATTTATTCTTCGATTCGATCTGACATTCCGATAAAAAGATAATCGCTTTTAACTGTGCCTATGTTATAAAATGCCGTTGCATACCGTAAAGAAGTGTATCCACATATCTCGCGCTCCTACGAGAATATTAAATTGACTGTATAATATTTTCCTATCGAGCGTCTGTCATTCATTTGGCAGAATTGCCTCATCACACGTGTCGAATATCAAAATAAACCGATAGGTACCTACTCTGACTTTTCCTTCAAATATTTCATTTAAACTACCTTGAATCCAGATGGCTCAGACTGACCTTTTGTTTATTACTACTAAGATTGTTAGACCGAATATTGAGAAATATGTGGTATGTGGTACAGTTTATCAATCAAGACGCTGCTGTTCTTGAACCTGAATTTTGTCGTTCGAAAATTTAATACGATCTGAATTGGTTTGTTTGGGTTATAGACAGTTTTAACCAAATGTTGAATCTCTAATTCATCTTCTTGACTATTCAAATTTCCTTTTTTATTTATTTTTTTATTTATTTTATTTCCCATATCAAAAACATGAGTACAGAGTACAATAGAGTAGATAAATAAGTACAATAGTCAATAAATAGAGTACAAAGTAGCTATATAAATATATTTTTTATTTTGGGATTTATTATCTCACTAGGCAGATGCCTGTGCCGAGATAATACTTTTTTTTATAGAAATACTGGAATAGTAGGTACTTACCTACTAGACTAAATCTAATAAAATATAACAAAGAAAAATTAGAAATTATTATTAAATTTTTAGATCGGAATGTTACATTTTTTCTTTTCGTCTGGGCCTTTTGTTTCGAATTGCCCAGAGTTGGGCATTTTTTTACCAAGCGCTAGGCTCTTCTACCTTGGGTTTTAGATTAAGGCAGATCTTTTCCTGCCAATTCCCTATCAACCGTGGACCGTGGACTATGCCAATAGTCGGAATACCGTTTCATAATGTTCCTGTTTTTATAAATTATTGATTGATCAATTTTAGCCATTTCAGGTTTTACAATCATTTCGTACTGCTATCTAAACACCCATATACTCCCTTTGTGAATCTACTGAGTGTCATACAGACGCAACAACAGCTTCCGTTGCGCTCGATCTTGTACGGTGTCATTGCCTTTAAATTGCTTAAAAAATCACATGATAGTCTCTATCAACTGTAAAGTATCACCCGTCTTCCTTTTTTGCAACTTGTTTTAAACACGGACGATTCCACTGTCAGGCTGTTTGCGGTTTGTTTCCAAGAAAACCGCAATCGCAGCCACATCGCGTGATGGGAGGTGTTCTTTACAACTTTCAGCTCTAACTGCTTGAAACAGCCGTCGTGAGTTCATAAGTCTAATGACGATGACTCCGACTTGCGTGCCGCTGACACGCCAAACTCTTCCATCATGTCGCTTTGTCAGCCAAATGTTCCTTCGCGTGAATATAGCAATTTCGATTTCAATCGATTCTGTCACGGTCGGATTATGGAGACGTCAAAAGAAATGGCAGATCGAATTGGCAAATAATAATATTAAATCAATACAACCGTCTATTGTCCTTAAGCGATTTCTCTTGTTTCAAGCGGCGGTCTATCAAAAGAAAAACTAATCTTATCAGATAATTTTCCCCCTTTTTTTCTTCAAACACGAATGTTTTTTTACAACTTGGTTGTTATCTTTAGGTTTTTTCGTACGTTTGTAATGGTGTTATCTGATTCAGTTCGTACCGGTGTGACATTTCGAACTTCGATCCCTCGAGCCTGCTACGAATTTATTATGCAATAATACCTATATTAGTCAACTATTTTATCGACAAAGAAATCTACGGGTGTGTACCTACGTGTGCAAGTCACTCACATATAGCTCACATAAAAATTAAAAATCATGTGATTTATTTATAGACAATATTTCTCGGTACACTTTTGACATTATCTTCCGACGTTGATTTTTATCTTGAGTCTTTGCGACCGATTCGGAGAAAAAGTTCGCTTTGGAGTTGCATTATCCAGTCGGGAATTCGTCAGGTTTTCGAACTGTTGGACGCTCGCCAAATTTCATTCCCTTAAAGAATGTAAGGTCATTTGTGACCCTGGGGTAATTACGAGTATGTTGAAACGCAGAGTTCGTATTAGTTCATTTCTTGTGCCATCTTCCACCTCACTAATATAGATACATAGAGTGAACTTTGCCTTCACTTTTTACTCCTAACTAATCTCATTACACGGTTTAGTAATATTTTTGTCGTGATCATGATTTATAATACGACAATAGTAATTTATCTTGTCGTGTTCTATTGGGGGGACACGTTTTGTATTAGAATAACAATGTCCGAGTTGCGTGTGACAAATGGCCTCTTACGGACGACCGACGGCAAAAAAAAACGAAGATTAATTCGCGATTTTATTTTGGTGTTTACATAAAAGTAAAATTTCACCCCGCCTACGCGGTCTATGAGATTGTTTATAATAAATTTGTCGCATGGATTTTTAATTTTTTTCTTTTTTCGTCACTTTTCAATTTGTCCTCTACCACGTTCGTTTCATTTCTAATATTCTTTTTGGCATTCTATTCCATCTTTATGTATCTAATACAAAAATACCATTTTTCAATCTCAGCAACACGTAGTTGAGTTGAATGAGTTTAAAGTAGGCATATAATATATTAGGAAAGCTAGATTTATTATTTATTTATTTAATAGAGACACCAACAGAACAACACAAAAACAAAAAAAAACATGAAATAAACACATAGAATCTCCAGTGCTCCAATAACAGGTATCTCCCGCATAGCTATTGTGCATAGTTAGGTGGGTACAATCAACGTCTGAGCATTCAACTAAAACCCATAAAAACTATTCTCTGGGTAGGGTACCTCCTTAGTTAAAAAAAAAAAGAGCAAAAAAATATATAGGTCGGTACATGCTACATTTATGTCTCACATTGGTCTTCATTTTTATCAAATCAGATAATTTTTGTATAATCATTATTAAACCGACCTCGGTAGCCAAGTGGTATGAAGTTGAATTTGAGATCACGAGGTCCAAGGTTCGATTCCCCGTCGAGTCAGTGTTTTTTCACTTGAAATATTTACCCGGGGTTGGCCTGTCTGAGGTTGGACGGGACCGGTTGACTGGAAAAAATTGACTCAGGTAATAAGTTCTGTTGGCTATACTGACACCTTTGTATAGAAAAGTATTAATTTATTATTCTTCATTATTAATGTAAAGATTTTTCAAAGTTTTCTGACGCCCCTGCGCTTTTCTAATTACGACATCCGCATTCCCAAGTCATTTTCGGATACCTCATGCTAATATTGCTTCGAAAGTCTTGTTTTGGTATCATTTCAGGTCAGGTCTCCTCAACGTTGACTATCACCTGTTTGTAGGCTTCTCTGTCTCAGGTAGCTAGAAACAGATGTTCAACGCTTCTGATTTCTGTCCCATTTTGTAAGCTTCAGAACCAAGAAGTTGTCGCATGTCATATCGTTACAAACACTTAATGATCCTTACCAAAATAGGGATACTTTTGAATATTTTTTATTTAAAGTCAATTCTCTCCAGCTACTCTTTTATTTTGCATTGGGTCTTTTTATATCAAAGTACATTTTATTGTGTTTTGTCATTTCTAGTTTTCACACATATAATGTTTTATTCTAATCTCGCTTATTTCCGATCGCACTCATCTTTGAAAGATTCCACCTTGCCAACTGCACCGGGATGCACCCGACATTGAAATCAACCGCGATGACGGCCACTGCTGGCACAGGTGAGGAGGAAGCGCGTGCATTATTTCCATTCACTAAACCGAGCCGATATCTCGACCATTTTATTATTATCATCCGTAGATATTCCCGCATGCGTGAGTCATCATCCGATGGGCCGAGAAGAATCTCTAAATAACACCCGATTCTGTTTACTGAGATATAAATCTGTGTTTGACCTTGATTCCTCTGTTTACCAACATTGTTGCACAGAAAATTCGAGTTATAGAAAATTTTACGTAAAATCTCAAATTTCCACATAAGTCTTAATTTGTGTGCCAATACGACGATTTCCCGTTTTTTTTTATTACAGTTTGCATGGTGCTACTGACTGCTTCAAGTTACGCTCATTTCGAAGGAAAAAATACCCTTTTGGAAAGAATGTACAATGGAAGCGTTGTTGCTACAAAGATGCATGTGATCGTAGACTGTGCTTGTTTGGGGATTGTTGAAAGAATGAATAGACTTGGGAAGAATATATTAGGTCTGTTTGGAAATGTCGTGTGTAAACGAGACGACCGAGAGTGTCGTGGATCAAGGGAAGGTCAGAAGTTAAAGAAATAGGATAAGCTGTTTGAGCGATGATACTTCGTTGGAAGAAGTAAAGGAAATATTTATTGAAATAAAAATAGAATATATACTTTGTCGTAAGAAAAGTTCGTCCGTTTAAATTAATTAGTTGCAGTACGAAAAATTGAGATGTGGGTCCCTATAACTCTAAAATTTTAAGTTACCATTGGAAAATCTAACCCAAGATCGATGATAGTTGCCAATCTCTGAAGAAGCTGTTTTTATTTGCTCAAACGTTTATTGTATGGAAAAATGTGAGCGAAAAGTCAACATTGAAGCGTAGTAGAGTGGATAAGTGGTAGTAATTGTGAACGGGGCTCTCCTAACTCCCTTGGCCTCCTCGTTGCGCATCGCGATCAATAGTTGCCCGTCCTTCGGGAAAATATTACAGCCTTTCAGCTGGAATACACTACGTAGTATTATAATAATAATATATTCTTTAAAATAATACGCACTGGAAACAACTGATTTGATTTTATATGAGATTTTTATTGGTTGTCGAAATAGTAACGTTGGTTAAAGTTAGAAATTTGAATCCTGAAAGCTTTCCTTGAAAATAATTACGCGCGTTCAAGGATTTTTACTACATCCTTGTATGAAAATGGGTCATGGGGCTTCTTGTGAAAAGGACAAAGGAAATACCTATGTGTCCTTTGTCCGCTGCCCTTCAACAAAATTATTATTATCTCTATCGAAGAGCCAAAGTAATTATTAGGTTCATAAAAATACCTACTATCCGACTGTCCTGACTATCTTAGTCTCACCTTACGAGATCTTCGGAGCTCCCTAAAAGACTTGGGAGATATCAGACAGTGGCAGAGAATTATTCATGAAAAAATGTTCTGATGGGTAGGAGCACTTAAATGGACTCAATACTTCAGTCTTTGTCCATCCATCTCTCATTTGACATCGTTATTTGAAGATTCTTGTTGTATTGAAGTGATCAGAGCCATATAGCTCAGCACATTATGCACTACAATGTAAGGAGCAAATCAACAACAATGATATGACGTCTTTGTTTGTCGAATGATTCGCGGGATGCGAATAATTTTAGCAAATTGATTTATCGTTCAAAACAAATTATTGCAAACGTTTATTTGTTGTTCGAGTATCTACATAAAATAGTTCGTACTAATGTGCTACACACGATAGTATTATATGTTTGTTTTATCGCTTGTTTTTTTGCTCCACTCTTCTTTGTTTTGTATCGCCAAATACAATTATTATTATCTTATCGCACCTGCATTATTATAAAAAATATTACTTTATTATGTTATTTTTTTATTTATTTTGTCTTTTGCGAAAAGTGTTTGTTTTGAATCATACAAAGCAAATCCCAACTCTTAAGACCAGGTCATAATTCATTAGAGCTCCGTGTCAGCTAGAACCAGACGCCATCGCTGCCTCTTATGTAATACCGACGCCTGTCTTTAATATTAATTGGCGTTTCATTCCGATTATCAACCGCATCATCTTCTGATGCGCTGTCCAGACTAGAACCACGTTGAATATATTATTACCATCAGCACTGATGACTGGTACAAGGTCTGTTTAGTATCTACCTACTCTTAACCCAATCATAAATCTTTTCGCTAAATTTGCATAACTGACTCAATTACGTCTTCACATAAATCAACAACTAACTGGCTGTTGTTAATATCGATCAGGGATCTGATTAATTTGGTGTCGGTAAAAATTAATTGTTTAACATCGATTTCGCGTGTTTATTTTCTACCGAGGTACTCGTTTACATAGAGTCGTTTATTTAAATACACACATTAAATGTTATTTCTCAGTGCTTACAACACTCCGATCGTTATGTAATCGAATATTTTTTTAATCCGATGCAATGTATAACGTTTTTTTTTCTAATAATTATTTGTTATGATGATATCACATGATTCGTTTTTACACAATCTTTTCGTCTTTTTGTTCTTTGGGAGATTTGGTCCTATTGGAGTTTCTTGATGTTGGGTTCAAGTAAGCCGGTTTTCTGGCATTATATTCTTTCAATTACCTGTGGGTAAAAATCTGGCAACTTTGTCGTGACTTGAATGTTCAAATCGATGTGCTGGTCAACAATTTTATTACTATCTAACGACTTCGACACACACTCGGTGCAAAGAGGTCTATTTTAAAATCTGTTTTTATTTTTGTAAATATTGTTCGCTCTATAAATATTTGTACGTCGGAAAGAGACGATAATACTTTCATGCTAATTGTTCTGTTTGTTGATTTATTTTTATCGAAGACGAAGTGACTATGTTTCTCGGATTTTCAACGAATATGAAAATTCTTTAGTAAGCATACGTATTCCGAAGAATTTTCAGATATGTCCATACGAATTCAGTTCCATAAAAGGTTTCGAAACATTCCGCGGGCCTTTTACTCGTAAAAAAAACAACGAATGAAAGTGTGCAAATATTCACGGACGCTCCGGCATAGATAAGTCTAATGGAACATCTGTGTTCTGGGACAATAATGCAGTGATATCAGTTTGTCGACTATTCTAAGTAATGCAAGGATCGGCTTCACCACACCCCTCATGTATACTATTTACAATCCTTATCTTGTTTGTCCAATTTTGTGTTCTCAATTGTCAAATAAGGTGATTTTCACTTGCAATGTCGGCATCCTGTCCAAGATTTACTGAAGCTGTTTTAATTTGTTTATCTGTCTCGAGAATGCGTCTGTTTTTTTTTATTTATTTGGACCCAACATCCATCCATCTCTTTGGAATGAAATTATAAAAAGTTGCAAATTAAAACGCCGTATTCAAGGTCAAAGGTGCGCTGCCAACATTCTGATGGAAGAATTTGCCCAGTGTCTCTCGGGCATTTGCATTCTTCTAGCAGCGATACCATTCTCATCGCATCACCATCCTATTGTTCTATTCGTAATAACCTGTTTATCTCTTCACAAAGTATATTATAATCTGCAACAAAATCTGCTCATCTATATCGGCTATTAACGTTCCTCGTGTTATTTTAGACATTTGTAAACAATCTTATCTCATACATCGATACTATAATAGTTCAAAATCAATAAAATCCATTGTTTTTATGATGCTACTTTGATGTGCGTATTTTGTCTTAATTTTATCGCTGTACTTTTTGAACCCGGAGAAATATATTCGATTATTATCTCTCTTGAGGTTTTCATACAAATATATTATCATTCAGCCGTTCTGCGTCCATCTAAACAATTCTGAGAGACGCCGAGTTTTGTCCCTGTTCTGTTCCCCGTATCCATCCAATATGTGATTTGATTTTTTTTCCTATCGTCCTCAAAGGACTTCTTTACTAACACTAGTAGGCTTTTTGGTGAAAGTCCATTTAGGCAAAATCTGAAGGAATAGTTTTCAAAGTCTTGTCAATGTAATCTGATGCAGTTCTCAAGTAACAGGACTTTAATTAAATATAAAATATGTGAATGCCTTTAGGTACATTCTGTTAATTTGCGTAGTGAGCGGTTTTTTTCCCACATATTTATTTTTATTTTAGAATTTTTTTTTTACAAACTTTGGTACAATAAATATCATCATATAAACAACATATTTTATAATTTAAAAAAAAACAGATATTGATACCAAAGATCCCACCAGGCTAAGCCTGTGTGTGGGTATACTATACAAAATAAGATAATGTTAGAAAAAAACTATCCTACATCAAGTAATAATTGACAATCTTATTTGAATGTAACAATATGCCCCATCAACAACAAAATAATTAAATTATTTCATTCACGCCAAGACACCACTGTATTATGTATGAGTCTACACAGCGCAATACGCAATATATTTTTCATTTTTAATAAAAAGTTTATTTTTGAATGAAATCGAGCGCCGTGCCCTTCTCTCCTCCTCCACCCTCCCTCCCCTCTCACTCCCTCAGACGCTGGATTTATGGTTTGTTTTCATTTGCCGGGAGTGTGCCGCACTCTACCCATACTCGGAACTCTACACAAAAAGATCTTCTCCACCGCATGGGATATTTTAACGTCTTCCTTCCTATCTTTTAGTTGGCATTTTTATTTCGGATACATTTTGATCCATATACTTAGTTGACTTTTGTGTGTTACTTGTCATATAGTCTTTTAGCGATTCTTTGATCTTAAACGCATTGCCATTTTCTACTTAAAGGTCCACGATTGTTGTCTATGTTTCTGGAGGCTTAAATTTCCAACTAATGCTATTCTGGGAACACGTATATCAGGCTTTTGAGTTCACGACTGTCAACTTTTCTTTTGTCAACCCCCCTTTCACTTGCATAAAACGCTGCTTCTTTTTAAACCTCAACTTCCCTTGCAGATTTGTTTTGCCAACTCTTCTCCTTTCATCTAACAGTCTTTCCACGGTTCCATTAGATTCCAGTGTGGAAGGTATTCTGATATGAACAGAAACTACCCCTCAGATCCTGCTTGATTCAGCTAGATCCGGAGATCTTCAAAATTGGGAAAGTTTACCTCATGAAATAAACCATATGGAAGGTGGAAGCACTTGTTGGCTTCCTATGTCTCTATTGATTGATACGTATACAATAATAAACCAGCTGTTTGAGAGGGTGTTAATTTATGTGCGTAAGAAACTATTATTGTCGTTTCATTTGTACTGAATCGACATCGGTCCGATAGCATGTGGCGTACGACTTGGCACAGTTATCAGTACGTTACGCCTCTATTTGAACACATTGATCTCGTTTGAGTGAATAAGACCCACTCTATATTTTCGAACTAATCTCCGAGACATATGCTCACTGATGTTTACTAGATATCAGGTGTGGAATATTCCGCGTTCGTGGGCAGCCAGTACTAGCCTCATACAGACACGGCTGAATAGAAGTAGATGTGATGTATTGCTGTGGTTTAGTGTGTCACGATATGTAAGTACGGCTGAGTTATTGGAGTACCATACTTTACGATACATCGAGCATAATATCTCTACTGTGTTTTGATAAGCGGCGCTAATGTTTCTTGACCACAGCTTTGTCCTTCAACTTGGACGTTTTGTTTATTCAATTCACGAAAATATATTTAGTCGGCCACGGTGTAAAGAAGTGAAGATTTATAGAGGAACTCTTTACGACCCAGCCCAGGGTCAACATTGCTCGCTCTCGTTCAATTATAGACTGTCAAAAAATGCGCCTCGTGTCGATGTGTGTATAATGGCATCTCGTCATAGTCTTCATCATCAATTGCTTTACGGAGCTCATTATGAGGGTTGGTTTTCTCCATAAGAACCTACAGTTTTTATTCAACACCTTAAGCTAAAATTTTGCTCTCTGCATCATTTTTCCATCGCAACATGGATTCTTCCCGTCTTCCCATAGGGTGTTGAAAATATACTGAAGCGTCACTCTTTCTTTCACTGGAAAGTAACAACCAGTTTGATTAGCGGGCGATTATTTTCGAACTCTTTTCCACTCGCGGTTTTACTCTACTTTTCATATTAAATAAATAAATAAATAACACTCTTCTATACATAGATGTCAGTATAGCCGGCGGAACTTAATGCTTGAAGCATTGTCTACCAGTCAACCGGTCCCGTCCAATCTGAGACAGGATTCCAACCCCGAGTAGAAATTTCAAGTGAAAAAACACATTGAAAATTTCTGACCCGACCGGGAATCGAACCCGGGACCTCTTGATCTGAAGTCGGAGCCTTTGCCGGTTGGTTTAGTTTCATATTAGCAAGGTGAACCCGAAATTCACACAAGAATGTTCCTTTTTTTGTGATAACCTACACTTTTGCTAGTGAAGTAATGCGTATTATATGCTAATATCTAATGCTCTATTTTATAAATTTAATAATGTCAATACAAATGGTTTTATTTCCGTTAACCGATGTTGTTTAGCAGCCTTTAACACCGTTTTCTAGTTGGAAGCATCTCTTAACTTACGGACTCATCTTATGGATACAATGCGACCACATCTCTAATGGACCGGTGCGACGTTAAAAATTACCATTTTTTTATTCTTGTGGTTTTTTGTTTACTGTTTTGTTTGCTGTTTTAATGTTATTGCGATTGTTTTATTATTCATTATAATAGCAGGATACCTAGGTTTTTTTATTATTTTCAAAGCATCGC
The DNA here is from genome assembly GCA_963576905.1 of Mystacides longicornis. Lineage (NCBI taxonomy): Eukaryota > Metazoa > Arthropoda > Insecta > Trichoptera > Leptoceridae > Mystacides > Mystacides longicornis. The sequence continues at coordinate 29,577,611 of OY756426.1, read as the reverse complement.
GATTAAATTTTATTGATTTGTTGCGATAATTTTTTATATGGCTTTTTTCTGTACCTAATGATCGCAGAAGCTTTTAAATCACACGATGGATGAATCGTAAAATCAATTATCGCCCAAATAGTTTGATTTGTGCAACCGGTGCTTCAATATTCTCTCACTACCTAATGTCTCCCAATGAGGAATCTTCGTCGCCACAGATGCAAGAAAAATCCCCTTCCACTCTTATCGTATACGAATATGCCTCTTCAGTGACTCGTATTATCTGTTTCTTCCACCGTTGGATCGTAGTCGAAGATGAGGTTTTCAAAAAAAAAAAAATGGATTATCCCCAGTTAACGAGGAAACATTCTCAATGGAGAGTGGCTTGTTACAAAAAAATAAGTGTGCTGAGATGATTGTCCACTCTCTCGCTGAGATTTTTATGCATGCAGTTCAGTCATGGGCGGTTCATTTTGTAAACAAACTGGTTTTTTACGTATAAAACCGGTTTCAATAAAAATGTTCCTTAAGAGGTACTTATTATTATTTATTTATATGGGTGCTCGTGCGGCAATAAATATAATATACCTATTTGCTGTAGGCATCCATTTACCTATGCGCGTATATTACGTGGCTACTTTAAATACTATGGCTCGTTATTGAATGTTGTTTTGATTTTGAATCGAATCTGTGTTAGTGAACTGAATGGGTTATTTAGAACGATTCACTTCTACGTCATTACGCTCTGGGCTGCGGTCTGTGGTACGAAATAAAGATTCAGAACTGACGCGTGAGTGTTAGATAATATCGGTTAAAATATGCGCGAGTCGAAAGACAGTTCGGTTCTGGTTCTGTCCGGATCTCGTTCTCGTCTCCGTTTATTTCCAATATAATATTCGATTCGGGAATCGTTATGAATGAATCTGCGCGTCGCAAGTTCAATAAATTGCCTCTTCAATGTCGCTCGTTCGATCAAAAAGACATTAAACTCCATTGGTGGCCCGTGTATCACGCACTAGTCTAATGGACGCTTCTAAAAATATTTTTCCAGTCTCATGGGTCTCAGGCTGATTGAAGCTTGTCTGCTAGACGGCCAGAATCGCATATCTCAAATTGGTAATAAAATATGTAAATTGGCTTCCATTTAGCTGGGAGATCGTTACAAAAGTGGTAAAGAAACAGTATATTTTAGGACATCAACGATAAGGATTTTAATCTCTTGAGTCTTCTGAAATTTCGTACCTAAACATATTGATTAATCATTAAACCTCACCAATTATGTGTGTGTCTGTGTTTTATTGTTGTCAACATTATACAGAAATAATAAAGCATTTATCGTGCGCAAACCTTTTAAGAGATACTTATTATATATTTTTTATTTATTTATTTAGGTATTTGGATGTCTAGTGATCGGTTATAAGACGATATTCCGAACTGAAGATCAGAGTCTAGTCCCGTCATGATAAAAACTTGTACGTTTACAAGAAAACCGAGTATATACGCGTACAAGAAGACCAAGTATATGTACGTGTACAAGAAGACCAAGTATATGTGCGTGTACAAGAAGACCAAGTATATGTACGTGTGCAAGAAGACCAAGTATATGTACGTGTGCAAGAAGACCAAGTATATGTGCGTGTACAAGAAGACCAATTATATGTACGTGTGCAAGAAGACCAAGTATATGTACGTGTACAAGAAGACCAAGTATATGTGCGTTTACAAGAATACCGATTATATTATATACGTTTACAAGAAAACCAAATATCTGTATGTGTAGAAAAAAAAGTAATGGTTTCACAGTTCAGATACCTATCAAATTGAAATTGTGTAATGAAATTTGTATCATACATAACTCAGTTTTTCCCTTTCGGTGAATGCGGAGCACATGAAACTCTTCACTTTTAGAGATTTTCAATTTGAAAGAATGTCTAAATTTCACAAACAATTTTATTTTAAGCTCAAACATAGCGATTCTCCAATCTACGCGTATACATACATATTTTTGTTGTAGGTAGATAATTTTATCGGGATTTTGTTTTTTGTCTTGACTAAGTACAACGATTGATATCGATCTATCAAAAATAATGTCAATAGAATCTTATCAAATCTAGAGTTTAATATTAATTGCGTCATATTATTGGGTTCACTGCATTATTTCTGTTCGGTTTATACAATATTATCGAGGTACTATGTCTTGTAGTACATACACCGACTTATTTTTATTTGTTGTTCGTCTATCGAAGACACTAGCGGATTAATCCATTGACCCAGAATGGAATATTTTTATCGTTTGGAAATGTTTTTACAGCAATAATAATATTAGGCATGTTGGTGTGATAATGAATTAATAACAGTTTGTGATTCATTGTGTGGCGGGTCGAGAAAACGCGTTGACGATACATTATAATTATTATTGGCAATGAATTAACACCGAACCCTATAAATAATTAAAACGGAATTATTGCTGTCAATTTGTAATGAAAGAGCCCGCTATCAGAATATTGACTCGTCTGTTTTCTTGGTCACTGTGGTTGGAGGCTAAAATTTTATGGTTTTGTCTTTTTTTCATCGCTTGTGCAAAGGCACTTACTGCAGAGGTCGATCCATTTTAAACTTCGTGTATGAGACCCTCTCATACCGTGTTCCACTCCTTCGAATCAGAGCTGATGGATTTGGACATGATGTGGGAGGAAGTCATAAACATTGCGCAAGATCGATCGCAATAATGAGCTCGTGTTGCTTCCCTATGCCCCTAAGTGGGGCGTAAAGGGAGTTTGGATTGGATTAGATTAGATAAGATATACTTCTGACTTACGCTGTAGAACTGATTTAAAAGAATATAGGGACAAGATATCAGTATTATGATTTTGAAAGACCATTCTTAGCACTGTGTGACCTCTGATGATGAATATGGAGCGTGTTTACTTGTCTTTAATCAGGAATGCGACTCGTTTTCCGTAACCAAATCGCTCTGAATGAATGGAAGCTTGTACTGTCAAACAGCTTGATAGAATGGAAATAATTACTCGCACCCAAATACCGATGGGAAAGTTCAAGTTCACTAGGAAACTTAGCTTTGTTTGCGGCATTCCAGCTAGTGACATCTGTGCAATGTTATTTTGATAAGGACCATATTAAATTCACTCGAAGGGTATATATTTTAGGAGGAGACAAGTATGTACGAACGACCTAGCCTCCGATCAGTAGGTACGTCAATTCACGTAAATCAAAGCGACTCGTGATTTTGTTTTTCTTTTCAACTGATGAGGTTATCTAAAATACTATTTTACCCTAAGTAGAATGAATAAACGGCCGGTGTGAGTGTCGAATACAAATTTAGACGTGCGCTCATGAATAAAAACCACCATCGTAGCGGAAACCGCAAAGTATACTCCACGCGTATCTCGCGAATATCTGTAATGTCATTATGGTACTTAAGTTACATAAAAATACGTTATCTACCATGGGGTTTTCGTGTGTCAATGACGAGTATTTATTTACGGTGGTGCCGGTCTTTCTTAATGGCCAATATCGACACTGAATCATCCCGATGTTATATTAATATATTAGACGGTCGCCATTTGCATTTATAATTACACATACACATATTTATAATGATAACGTCATTTTTCTTTAGCTTTGCAACCTTTGGCTTTTTAAATCTTAACAATACGGTCGCGGTATAAATAAAGCGGTCTTACTATGAATGGTCAATGACTGAATGTTCAAACTAAGGAGGCGACAAAACTGTTCATTTTTAAAGTAACCTACCTACTAACGTTGTTTAATATTATTGTTGGATAATACCTACCTATATATTTTTATTTAGGATGTTTTTAAATATTGGTTGGCAAAAGTGGTTACTTAGCGTACTGTTCCTAAAGATTTGATGAAACTAAATTTATCCCCTTTTTCTATGAATTAAAATCAAAATATATAAATTTACTAACGGATCTCTAAACGACAACATCGCTTTTTTATAAAATGAATTTGTGCTCACTCCATTCATTCAAGTGAACAAAAATACGCGCTTAGATTCTTTCACAGTAAGCTACTTACAGCTTGTGTCGTGAAAGAGCAAGATGGTCGGCACCTGGAATCGAACCCACGACCTCCGCACTATACAGTACGAAAGCCGTTGTCCTAACCTAACCGCTAGGCTAACAACAACTGCTATGAAAATATGGTGTAGGGACTAAGTAGTTATATGTAAAAATCTATTGAATAGGATAGGGTATTCCAGTAGTTAGGTTTAAAACCTTTGCATTTTCCTACTAGTTTTAATTTCGTTGGAAGGTAGGTACTCATAAAATTTTGAGTGTCTCTACTATGTTAGACTGCAAAGTGTCTGGTTCCTTATCAGCGATCACGCTATCTTGAATCACTCTTGATCCGAGTGCACACACGGTGTCATGATACCAGCGGGTGATTTTACAATCCTCTCTCATCTTTATGTCATAACACTACCTATGTAAATACGTCCTATGTATGTATTAATGTTTAATCTCTTTCACAATAATTTGTTTTTCAAATTTAATATTGTGTTTACATACCTACCTGCTCTGTGTCTCTCGTCTTCTTGTTATCGTCGATTTTACGGGCAAATAAAATGATAAATCCCCTAACTGGTTCAAACCGAAAACATTTTTTCTTTTTGGCATTTCGTATGTCTTTTTTTTTCAATCAACAAATTTACCCATAATAATAATAATGGTATTTCAGCGCTCTTTTAGAACACCGCAGTCGTAAAACAACCGCATTGATTATTTATTATTGTTTCCTTTACCTTTTGTTTCATTTCCTTGTGGTGGCTCTGTGAGCTTTGACTGGCGCTAATTTGCAAGACTGCTGCGAGTGTCCGTTCTCTGCAATTATTGGAATTGTGTGCGTCAGTCACGCTTGCACATAAATATATATTGTATGTGGTTGCCAACATGACGGTAATGCATCGTTCGCTAGATATAATTAAAATATCTTAAGGAACACTTTTCCGGTGAATTATTGTCTACGAGACGATTCCGCCCTTCTGTGGTTATCTCATGTTATAATATGTAGGTTTTTTTTTTAATTTCACAAAGAACAACCAATACAATGTCCCCTCTTAGATTTCAGCGAATTTTAGGTAATTGTTTCAATTAATTGTTTTGCAATATTACGTCAAAGATTTTGAGATCGATTGTTTTTATCTGAAGTACCTATTCAAAGAGATTCTAAAGTCGATAGATTACGTAATTTTGGTTTATTAAGTATTAGGCATTATATTTTAATTCAATTGACATTAATTATTCCGTGATGCTACCTTTTTATACGCAATAATCTTTGCTAATAATATTCATTTTAAATTTTGTGTTTCATTTTTACTAATCATTAGCTTTCCGCCTAATTCTCTGTAACTAACAATATCAACTTTTTTCTGTTTATTTTATTTATTTATTGAAAATATACGGCAAATACCTTAAAAAACAATAATTTACAATCGAAATACAGTTATAAATATGGTTCACAAAGAATAATTACGATAAACAAGGATTCAATAATATTTGAAATGCATATAGTAAAGTGAGATTTATAAAATCTTGATTGAAAGAAAAAAAAAACACACGTTAGCAAGCAATAATGAAAACAATGTAAAAATCAGCACAGTAGAATAACTATGAACGATTAAAAGGTGAATGTGTTACATAAATAATACGGATTAAAACAAGTCAACCGAAACATTACCCCTTTAAAAAAAGAACAATCAATAAAACACCACAAAAGTCAAAATAACACGTCAATGTTTGATAAAAACAAATTTGTTAAGTAGAATGTTTATAATGCTGTAAAATGAAGAAATTTTTTGTAAGTATAGTATTCTTCTGCTGTCCTATTGATGAGTCCCTCCCTCTTCTCTGTTTCTCACTGCCTGGACCTGGATTAGTTCTCCAGCAGTTCTCAATCCAGTCCACTCTCGTTTGTTGCTGTTTTTTTTTTTTGAGATTTGTACAGTTTTTTTTTCCGCGAAGCCCTTCAATACTTAAGTTGAAACAATGGAGATGACGCGCTAGCCGCAGTCGAGAGGAACCGTTGCGTGATGCCCTCGCATTATAATACTATGTATGTGGATGTAATCCTATCTAATTGCGTGCAATACAGGCACGGAGATGTGTCGTGCGAATGTACGACAGCAGCTGAACAGTTGCACCGCGGGCCCAGCGACTTGCATTATTCATCACCATCGATCAGTGTTTACGCGTAATTTGTCATTCGCGATGGAAGTGTTTCCTAGTGGAAAATTACGGCATTTTTATTGTCGTACTGTAGATATATTGTAATCTCGAAAATGGAGTGGAAGCACGTGTCAGCCATCTGACAATAGAAGAACCGCAGGATTTCGGGTGGGCGTGTAGATTCCTTGTCCTGTATTTGATTATGTCATCGCGATGACGTCCTTATCGCCTGGACGAAATTTCAATGTCCGTATGTCAGATATTCAGTTCACCATGTCGATTTTTGGTAACTTCATATTATCTCTTGCAATTCGATCTCCCATTTTTCTTTTATTAAGTAATGTTTTAAACAACAGTAGGTTCATAGTGAGCTACATCTTGCTGGAAGCTAGATACATAAAATGCTGTGAAATGCCGAAGGCAATCCCTACAGAAAATCCTCCAAAGAAGGCAACGGACGGAAAACTATTCTAGTTAACCCATTCCCAGAAAAATCACCATGGCGAGGATTCTGTCCTTTGCTGTCGTGATAGCCAACGTCGGGGTGACTCGTTTGGCACTTGGAAGAAGAAAGAAATGCTTTTTCTGGACAAATATCACTTCTTGTTTGTTCCGTAGATTTTGCCTTCAAATATTTATTTTCAATTTCTCACTTGAAAACAATGGATGTGTAAAAAATAGTGTATATTCCTTTTGTTTAAAATCTTATTTTTCTCAATTTAAGTAATCGAGGGAACCTTCTTAACCAATTGAAAAATTGGAATATTAAAAAAAAATACACATTCAAGTTTGTTAAATGAATTAGTTTAAGTATTACTCACTGTTAAGGGCTCGAACTAACAATTATATATTTTCCTGAAAGATTCCGTGAATTATGAGAAATGGGGCAATTGTAATTTTCCATTGAAGAAGATCATCCGAGCGCCAACACATGCATTGTTTTCTCATCCGTTTTGGCACCGCTCTACTTTTGCCAATAATAATTAAACAATCAAAAACATCGTGCACACACACATGTGTGAAACACTGTGTTCTCATTAGCCAAACTGAGTCTTAATGAGCCTTGAACTGGTGGCTCATTCCCGCACCTCCAGCCATTAGGAGTTTCCCGGTTCTGTCCATGCATTTATATCAGTAAAAATTCGGCAACTGGATGTCGAGAAAATTTCAAAATTGGAACATTGTAGACTTTTGTTTCTTTTTTTGAAAATTTTTAAATGTGTAGGTACATTTTTTTCGACTTGTATTTAGTCTTCTTCGCCTATGGTTTCAATCCTCCGGATTGGTTGGCAGCAAGCTCGAACATCTCCATTCCTCTCGGTTTGTCCGCTGATCTCTTTAGCTCTACATTCAATGTCCAATCTGGCATGTTATATATGTTGCAGTTACTCCTGTCGAATATATATATATAAGTTACTTTAATCGAACCCTTATTACATGCTCTAACGCGCGTCTCTTCGATATGGTGCTCAATAGGTATTTACCTTTCCTTCCGAACTTTGCAAGAACCTCTTCGCTAGTGGTGCGTTCCTTCCAATTAGTAGACGTAGCATAAGAGTAGATAGGCACTTGTTATACGCGAGTTGCCATAATATAATGGGAGTACATACCTACATGTAGTAGTAGGTATCTAATGATGATGATAAACAACAGCTCTGCTTATGTGTTAGGTGTGTGTCGGCGATTAGAATATAAGCCGCTTGTCTCCGACCAGACCGACAGTCGCCGCCAGCAAGGACCGCAGTGAGGTTACCCCCGCGTCGCGTCACCAAGTTGCTCTCTGATAACAATAATTTTATTAATATCGTAGTGAAAAATTTTGCAGAGTCGTGTTCTTCTTTATTCGCCATGTTGGAAGTAGTGAACCGTGCTTGTTGCCTCTATGAGGTCAGACAGAGAGGACAAGAGGATGCCTGCTATGTCGTGGTGCCCAATCCAGAAGTGCGTTGCTTTTTTATTTTTTTTTAATAATGTTTATTTCAAGTCGTCCAAATTGAGAATCTTCTTTCGGGCCAAAGTTGCTTCCGCCGTTTTAATTTTATAGTAAATTACTGTGTAACTAGTTATTTCTTAATAGCGAACCGGTTTTTAGAAGCAAACCATCTTCGGGCTTTGGATATTAAATATATCAATGGGTTGTTCGATAAAGTTCTTATAATATTGTTATCATTAAGTGCAGTGATCTTTTTACATATTTACAGTTTATCTTATCAAATGCCTTGAAAATTTTTCAGAATTTTCGAAACATTAAATTTTTTATCTTGTGTGTTATTTTATTAGAGTGGCAATTATGTACTACCGATCGATTTAAATACTTTTTTAGTTTAGTATAGTAAAGGTTAGACTACTTCGAGGTGGTTGGTAGTCCAGTGGTATCGATCGGAGACTTTCATACGTACTGCGTATTGAAGGTCAAGGGTTCGAATCCCGGCCGTACCGACCACTTCCGCTTTCACGTCACAAACCTTTGTGTGAATGATGCCAAAAGTGTATTTTTGTTCACTTCGAGTGAGCACAGATTCATTAAAAAATAATAACAATTAATGATAATTGTGTTGACTGGTAGAAATAATTGCGTAAGGTACTAAGTTCCGCCGGCTCTACTGACAACTGTTTATAGAAAAGTAGTGATGATTTATTTATTTCAATAACGAATCTGGTTAACTTATTTGAAATTAAAAATGTCGTTCTACAGTGTTCTTCACAAAGATCTAAAAGAATTTGAACATAAGTTGACTCACTGGATAGATTTTTTTTCTGAGATTATATAGATGTAAACTTTGACGTAATGTAAACGAAGTGGTTGGTGACCCAGCGGTTACAACGTCGGCTTTCGTACTGCGGACGTCGTGGTTCGATCCCAGGTGCCGACCATCTTCCTCTTTCACGACACAAGCTTTCGGTAGCTTACTGTGAAAGAGTCAAGGAGTGTATTTGTGTTCACTTTGAGTGAGCACAGATTCATTTTATAAAAAAAAACTTTGATTGATTCCTTGATTTACGTAGTAGGATACTACTTTAAGAATGCGCAAAGACTTTGTTAATTTGGGAAATACCTTAACAAAGATTATTTAAATAAAAGTTTAGTTCCTTGATATTGTGCTGAGCTGATGTTGATAATGTGCTAATTGTGTTTCGCATTTTCATATTTATATCTCGGTTCATTATTTTCCCTGCGTTTTAATAATATTTTGTTTTACAAGTGCATCTAAGTTTTATTATGGCCAATTCGGGAAACCGAGTGATGTAGCTGTGTCACATGGTGACAAGTGATCCCTTGTAGTTAGTGATATTGTGTGTATGAATCATGGCTAATGAGATATGTTTCTCTTCTGTTTCAGGATCTGGTGAAGAGCCACTTGATGTTCGCAGTGAGGGAGGAGGTGGAGGTGCTGAAGGAGAAGATAGCCGAGCTGATGGAGAGGATCAACCAGTTGGAGCTGGAGAACTCCATCCTCAGGCAGCACGCCACACAGGAGACCCTGGCGCAACTGTCTCCGGCGCCCCCCTCCCCGCCCAGTGGGCCCGTGTCTTAGGGCCCCGGGGAGCTGAGGCGGCCCGTCCGCCCCGTGCCCACCCGCCCCGCGACTAAGCCGACCAGCCCCGCGTGCCGAGCGGTGCGCCGCAGCGTGTCTAGTCCAATAGGTTTTAAAAAACGTTTATTTTTGTACTGCGTTGGGATGTAACCACCAAGGAATCTCTTCCGGGGCACCGAGAACCATTTAGTACTTCTAGTTTATATATTGCCAAGTAGTGTTTAGACTGGCCCATGTTGCCATATGAGATTGTGGCCAGTGATGGTTGCCCGGTAGCTTGACACATGAAAGGAAGGAGACCCACGCTGAGGGAGCAAGTGGTCTTAGCGGACTAACTACACATTACGCCACTTTCCATATTACGTTACTTAGCCCAATGAATATTCCCCGCCAATACACATAGCTGCTGTCCACCAGACTATACTTCACACAAATTGACTGAGGAATTTTTATTTCTATGCAATTATTTTAGTAGTACTTTTTGTCCTTTTTTTTAAATCCAAAATAATGATAACGTTTAATTAGTCGTTAGAAACGATTTGGGGTGATGATGCTAATTGAAAGAGAGCGAACTGGTCCATTTGCTGAGATGATGGAAGGGAAGAGAAGAATTTTCCAATTACATCGAAATTCTTTGAATATTTTTTATTTTGTACCAAGAGTCGCAACCGAGCGGAGTTGCGTACCCCCGTGTGATATTTGTACGTAAATAAGCCGAAAGGGAATAAAAAGATGGAGTATTTTTGTCAGAACTGATTGATTTTAGGTGTATCTATATTATATATTATTATTATTATCTTTCACTCTGTATAAAGGAAAATAATTAATGATATTTCACACACTGCATATTTTATTTTATTACTTATTTAAAAACAAATATTGTATTGTAACATAGTAATATGTATTGTACATTTAGTCCTAATGTAATAATAAATAAATCAGCAATTGTTACTCCCTTATAATATGATAAATCGGCTAGTTGAGACACCTGCCTTATCACACTCACTTTTAAATATGATTAATCTATTTATTCAATTTGCTGGACAAATGAAGTGCACACAATATTAAATGTAGTTAATTTCCTCCCCGTTTTTCTAATCGTAATTGAAAATACATTTCTCGCCATAAACCCTTTTGAACTAGATATTATTATAAATGTTATATTGTCTTTACATTCATTGCCTTAGCGCATTCCAAAAATATAAAAAATATCGATACATTATTTAAGTTTTTTTGTGTTTTTAACAGATTTTCTTGTAATACATACCTAATTATTTAAGATTTAATATTTATATCAAAACGATTACAAAATCGTTTCTCAATAGTTTAATTGTCAAAACAATCATCTTAAATTAATATAAACCGATATTCTCTGCTATCAATCGTATTAGACATTATAAACTTATTATAGATAAATTGCTTAAGGACTTACCACCGTTGAATGTGGACGAAACAAGTTGATGAGTGTGACAAAATAGATTCGGTTTCAGATCGTAAAAGCAATATTGTAAAAAAATTCACAATACAGTCGAGACAGCTCGTGGCGACTTAATAAAATTTTCAATGGCTGTGTGGTATGTTTTAATAGTAATAATATATGGTTAACGTGTGTTTGAAATTTTGAGTGGATTGCCACTACAAAATGACTTCAATTTGTCGCTTTTTCGCATTGATAATATTCCTGAAAGTTTCAGTTAAAGTTTTATTATTAACAATATTATTATTGATTTAAAATAAACTTAAAATCACATATTATTATTATTCGTATGAAACCCATTCATTTATTTTTTATTTAATTACGATTAATCAGCTGATCTAGTTTTTAAGTTTTTTTTTTCTTACATCATTTTGTCAATTGATTGTTTATAAACTATGGATATGATATAAAATAAAGAAACAATTATTATTATTGTGTATGTATTTTAAAATATTAATTTATAATTTTTAGCAACTTTATTGTTGATGTTTTTTAATATTCCAAGGTTTTTATTTTAACTAGTTATAATTGTATGAAATTTGAGAAATAAAAAACAATACATACTTCTAAAAAAATATTATTATAGCCTATGACATGTTTTTTTTATGTATAAAGTTAAAAATATAATAATAATTGTAACTACTATAAATAAATATGTACATAATCTTAATAGTTTGTAATAAATTGTATTGATTAATGAAAGCTTGTGAAAGATTACAATGAGCTTTTTTGATATTTGATTGATTGATTGAACAAAAGTTTAGGTAGGGAAGCTTACAGTAATTGGATGATAGAATATTATATGCCATGAATATATACACTTTGTGTAATATGTAAATAATATTATATACTCTACTATATATAGTCCAACATAGCTTACATTACCTAAAATGTTCCTGATATCTATTAAAAAAATAACTGAATATTTTGTTTTTTCATTTTATTTTAAATCACAATTCAAAAATCCTAACCCTTCTTAATAACTTTAAATTTGTGGATTGCCACATTGGAAAGAAAAAGAAGAATGATAATAAAAAACACAACTTTGCAAAGTATCACTTTTATTTTTTATAAAAACCAAAATATTTTCAACCACAATGTGGCCATCTTCAGTGGTGATTTAAATTAAACTGAAGATGGGTCACCACTGAAGATGGCCACATTGTGGTTGAAAATATTTTGGTTTTTATAAAAAATAAAAGTGATACTTTGCAAAGTTGTGTTTTTTATTATCATTATGGAAAAGTACCACAAAGTTGATAAAAATACTTTAAATAAAAAAAAGAAAAAGAAGAACTTTTAATTTGATTCCAAAAATCATTTGATTTTCTCGGTCCCATGAATATCGTAACTGAATTTGAACTGAGAACTTTGAAATATATGACTTTCAAATCGTTGTCACTTTTTGGAAAAAAGTTTATGACTAGCTTAGAAACCAGCCTTCTATGATCTATGAGGTACCGGGTTAAATTCCCTGTCTGATCTGACATTTAAAGGTGCATTTTACATTTGAATATCCATTGGTCTCATATTGGAAGGTTCAGGTTGAATGAAAGATATTGCCTCCATCACAATCAGCCCCACATTGGTTTCCAAAATTACTTTGGAGCTTAAGCTTGCAAATTCTAATGTGATATGCAGAGCCTGCAATGTAATACCACATTGTTGAGTAGATGGAGATGAAGATTCTGGAGGAACCATGACGACAGAATTGCCAAGGTTGTGATGGGAGAATCTTGGCTACCACAAACAAGCAAGTTCTTGAGAAACATGGAGTGAAGTTAACAGAAATAGGAAGGTATATTTTAAGGGAGACAAATTTCGGAATTCTATTTCTAAAGGTGATAGGTATTATGCAAACTGAGTTTTCAACTTATGATCAATGAATATCTTTAGTAATACTCCACCAACCTCGTTAGCCTAGTTGCTTAGACACTGACTTCTGAAACAGAGTCTTGGGTTTTGATTCCTGGTTGGCTCAGAATTGTTCTTAGCAGTTTTCATTTATAATTTCTTCCTGAGGTCGGCATCCTGTATCAGATTGGACAGGAAGAGTTGACTGGTAGAATTTGCCTAAGGCATTGAGATAATCTCTACTCGTAGCTCCTTTTATATAGAAGTGTTGATTTATTTAGTAGACGGAAACATAAATTTATCCCAAACCGTTCAAATTGAGTTTAAATATTCTAATCTAAAAACATCTTACAATGGCAGTCATTTCTATTCTTTGGATGGAGTTGTTTGTTTTGTTGTTTTCATAGTTCATGAATTGTAAAAAAATAAATAGATAGTTTCAAATATTCCTGGGCAAAAAATAATGTTTTTTTTTTTTATAAAAGTTCCTGAGAAGGTAAGTATTGTAAGATAAATACCAAGGATGATTAGGAGTTTCGGAGACTCAAACATTACCACCTAATAGCGAACGTTGTTAACGTAAAGTGATCACACTAAGCCAGCTTTTGAAATAACAGTAGAAGACGGTCGTAAGCCCGTAGTGGTTTGTTTCATTTAAAAATGGAACATCAGTAATGAATTGTTAGAGTCATTAGTTGTTGCATATTCATATTGCATTAAATTTATAGATAAAAACACACAATAAAAATCCAAGTTAAGACACATAAATATTGGCCAGCCTATTTCATTTTCATCTAAATCTAAATTAATTTTCCTAAGTACCTATGCTAGTGTATATTGTTAGTCACTTTGCTTTCAAATATGATATTTAGATGAAAGTTGGGATAAAGAAAGGACACCCCTGACTCACTTTGGACACTTTCATAAGTATTTCTATCAACAACAGTACTCAGAATATTATATCAACTAATGACTGACAATTTACTAATGATATTCGATTTTTAATGGTATGAACGAACCACATGGACTTACTACCATCTTCTATTGTTATTTCGAAGACTGACTTAGTGTGATCACTTTACGTTAACAACGTTCACCATTAGGTGAATTAATCATGAGAATTTTCAACATGTCAAAAAATTGCATGCCCTGGCAGGATTCGAACCCTAGTTGTTCCATGCAGAGATGCTAACCACTAATTCCTTCATAATATGTTTACCGACCTCGGAAGCCTTGTGGTGTAGGCTTAGACTTCAGATCAAGAGGTTCTGGGTTCAATTCCCATTCGGTTCACAACTTTTCAGTGTTTTTTCACATGAAAATTGATTGGCCTGTCTCAGATTGAACGGGACCGGTTAACTGGAAAAAAGTTCCGCCACCTACACTGACATAGTGACATCTTTGTAAAAAGAAGTGTTTATCAATTTATTTATATACCAAGTAGATTCTTGTATTTTGTTTGGATTCTGTTTTATACTGCACCACTTAATAGCGTGGTGCCAGCGACTTTCACGCATAACTAGGACCCCTCCATAACAAGTAGATGTATTTTTAATAATTATTGCGATATAGAGCCATCTGTTGGATTTTTGAGAACAATTAGAGCAAGTAACTCAGAATATCTCACAATGGAGTTGAAGATACACATTGAGCCCTGGGGCCTTATTCTCGTAACGTTTGAATTGCAATCTAGTTGAAGAGATTCTTAAAATGGCGGCTCGGATAAGGATTGGACCAATCAGAGAGAATTTAAAGAGGGAGTGTCTACAATATGATGTAGCCAATCGTGGAACGATCATGACACTCCCCCTTTCTCTCTGATTGGTCCAATCCTTATCCGAGCCGCCATTTTAAGAATCTTTACAACTAGATTGCAATTCAAACGTTACGAGAATAAGGCCCCTGTAATATCACAACATTGAGTCCAAATGAGGTAATATTGATAATCAAACTAAATGAAACAAATTTAATTTACTTATTATAAAAATTTATTAGTGTTACAAAATTGAAATAAAAAAATGGTACATATTTGATTTTACTACAGTAGAAATAAAATATTTAAAGTGGAAATAAAGTGTGTCTACTATTTGTGATTAGATTCGCACATAGGATAGGTATATCTAAACAGAAATGTAGCCAACACATAGAATATCACGATTTTAAAATGGCAACAATTTAAATATACTAGTTTATTTTAGTAGTAACATAATATAAACATAAAAGATATAGCATCTTATATTTCCCATTTACATACATTTTCAAGTTTTTTTTTCTAAATAATTGTGTAGAAGGAAAACCTAAAGCAGAGCCGTAGCAACCCGCTTGGATAGCAAGGTATGAACTATTTCCCATAAATAAGATCAGGGGAAGCTCTAAATTATGATGGCGAAATTCAAGAGAATATGCCTATCCAAAAAGATGCCTTAACATAGAGGTTTGTTTAGCTTAAGATCTCTTTCTATACTTCATTATTTATTACCTCTAGAGTTTTCGATGTCAATTTTGTTGAAACCAAAATTGACAGAAAAATTAAAGAATCTTATTTAAGTTGGTGAATCAGCAATTAACTTATAAAATTTTTAGAATTAAAACACTTACTTAACTAAAATATTACTAGGTTTATAAAATATTTCACAGTAATACAGTTATTGTACCGTTTAGAAAATGCATAGGAACTTAAAACAATGGATTTATGTTCCTTACAAACAAAAAAAATTTGCCTCAGTAGTTAGTAAATAACACTAATGTTTTCATCTAAATGTAATTCTTTTCAAATCAAAGCTCCCTTTGAACTCCACTCAGGAGCATAGGGAGGCAACAAGAGCTTTCCATTGCGCTCGAACTTGTGCAATGCAAATTTTTTTTAAATGAAGAAATTATACAAAGGTAACAAGAGTGATTCTAATGAGCTACTCCACGAAATCCAACATATACCTATACATAACCTATCAAATTTTAAAACTTTTACTTTTTCATACTGACAATTTAGCACCGTCTATAAAATAATATAAAATTAATGGATTGAAGATGTAGTCTTAATACAAATATTGATTTTTTTTTATAGAAAACATCACTGTTAAAACGGACTGTTCCCTAATTAATTTGCTTTATTTAAATTTGTCAAACTCGATTATAGCAACAGACCTATCTATGACATCTTTAAATGAGACAAAAACAAATTACAAAATCTTAGAGCAGGTCAACTTGAAGTTTCACAAAATACAGCGGACCAAGGACAAAATGTTGTTACACATTTCCAAATGACATAAAGACAGCTTGGAAAAATTGGTTAAGTTGAGGGAACCAGAGACGTGACCAGAAATCGGAATGGTAGAAGAATGTGGATGACAATCTAAAATGTTATTACCGTATAAAGAATGGGATTCAAAAAAATTCTGGATCCATCTGAGGAAGGGAGCAGTTACTCCCAAGAACCAGTTTATAGTTATAAATAGGAACAAAAGTGCAATATGAATGATATTTTTTAGGCAAATGACAAGCTGCTACTGCATGCTGGATGGGAAAGGCTTGGCTTATGCGGACACATTAAATGAGTAATTATTGAAAACTCACCATCAAGCACCTTCGGCTTATTAATAGTTACAAATTTCCTTTGGTTTCAAAAATAAGCTAACTTAAATCCATTCACTTGTTAAACAGAATTCACACAACATCCGTAAGACTAAACATAATATTTAAAAAAAATTAATTATATTTACTAAATTAATATAGCTTTTGGAATAAATGCATAAATAAGTGCATCTTTATTTGTTCGATGTATATTTTTTTTTTCAACTACAAATACACTTTCAACATCTTTTGTTAAGATGGTCGGCACGGGACTCGAACCCACATGATAGAAACGGAACCGCTAAGCTACCAATAACTTCACATCTGCTACATTAGTACATAATAACTTTAAGATTAATGATAAATTTATTTGTTTATGATAAATTTGTTTATGTCCTGGTGGTAATTATTTCTTGAGCAGGTAATGTGATACATTTTCATATGTGAGGAAAGTGATCATGGTGGCTGGAACGACACGGACGAGATTAGGTCTTAGACCTTTGTAAAACCCGCGCCATCCCTCAAACCTGTAAACCACCAGGGCATAACATCATTAGTTGACAATCTAACATATGCAAACAATCACCCATATGGTTTAAGACCATTTTAATAATATGCAACCCTTATAAAGAAGTTAATCATTTGTTCTCGTAATGCTTATATGGGGGGGTAACTATTCAATATAAACCAAGATTTTTTCTTAAACAGTTTGTTTATTTTCAAAAATATTCAAACATTGATCTAAAATCTATAATATTATTACATGTAAAAGATTTTGTTATTAGCAATAATTATTTTGAACTTGTGAAGTCGCAAGGAACGGCCACAATCATTGTCAATTTCACTCAATGACATTTCTAAAAATGAATGATGAAATGTTAAGTTCTGAATTTTGAAATAATTTTAACAATTATTGTCAAATTACTATAAAATAGAAAAGTTTATCTCTAGAACAGCATATGGGAAAAGATGTGTTTCTGTTACGGATACTGAAAAATTCCAGTTCTGAAAACCCATCGTGCTTAATCTTTAATTTAAATGAGAAAACCAAGAAAAGTCTACAAATATCACTATAATAACCTTTTAACATTCAAATAAACAATAACTATTGCTTAGTTTATGACTATTTTCCTGTAAATATTTCTCACATGCTAAATATACCAAATAGGAATGTTAAACAAAAATCACCAAAAAATTATCTTTAAATATTTTCATAAATCCAGAATTTTAATTATAAAACTTTTCATTGATGACATGATTTTCATTAATATCAAATTTTATGCAGCAATAAAATTTGATATTTTATAAGGTGATAATTTTATCATTAAAGATATCCAATTAACAAATTATAGCGTACTTTAGATGCATAACAATTACAAAACAACAAATATAAAGTAGCTTATACAATATTTCATACAAACATGCTATCTTGAATTTAATATCCACTATTTTTACATTGAATTATATGTAGGTACTATGTACTAGAAAGAGCATCTCCTCATAAAAGGGAGCAATGAAAAAGAAAGTGTTTAGGCACCCTGTGTCCGATAAAACGTTATTGTATTTTCAAATACAATTTTTTCTGGTATTTAGCTCAGCCTAGTTATTTTATGACATAAAATATTGTCATTTTAGTTCAGAATGCCCGCTTCTAGTCTCTAGTACATATAATTCAACATTTTTTCAACTCTCAAACTGTTTTTAATGTCAGTAAAGATTCTATTTTTATAAACTTAATAAAATTGATGACAAAACAGGGGACATAAAAAACTCCCGACTGGCTCTAGTTTCAAAATGTTCTGTACAAATCATAATGTAGCCTAAAAAACGTGAAATGTTCAAAATTCAGAATTGGAAGCACTTATAAAAACGTGACTTATTTTAAGTAACTATTTATATGTCTTTGTTAATAAAACTCAAATGATATGTATGAATTATTTTACTACAATAATTCACTTATTTAGAAACATAAAAGATTTACACATTAAAAAGTTCACAGACAATAAAATAACATAATAAATAAAAAAAAAACAGAACTTAATTAAGTCATTTAGATCAATCACAGTTTGATAAAAATTTGTGCTTCTTACATCAATAAATGCATTAAGGCTTCAAAGTAGACAAAAGAAGACAAGATACATTAAGTACTTTATACAATAGAGGCTTGAAAATTAGGAACCTGCCCTTTTGCCTGGGATTTTTTAACTTAAACATTCCTGCGTAATAATGACGCATCTGAAAAACTAAGGGACCAACAGATGTTTCTATGCTCTGAAGATCTTACACTTGCTTAAAATAGAGGCTGATAAAGATAGCTAGAATCTGTTCCTTATAAGAATCATAGTAAGTATTGTTGTCACTTATTTAACATTATTCTTTTTGAATAAAATTTAAGATAATAATGTATATATGAAACGTTTCAACAATATGGGAAATTGTGCTAATTAACTACTATAATACATGACATCAAAATGAAGCATGGGTAACTATATTGTTTGTGAATAATTTAAATGCAATAAATAAATTTCTTAGGTTTTCCGACACCTCACACCAATAAATTTATCATTGTTACTAATTATATTTAAATAATATCTTGATCAAATCCAATAGCATCTGGAGATCAAGTCAAATCTTAAATTTAACAACGAATCAACCAGTCCCGATAGAAGAACCGCACAAAAATAATATTTTATACCTTTTTACACCTACATAGAATATAACATTATAGACTTTTCAACAATCCTGCATAACGCTCACAATTTTGCTTAAACCCTCTCTAGCTTTATACAATTTACTATATTTATTAATATATAAAAGTGTGTATGTAGCTTGTGCCTATTGCTATTTAGAAACCACAATCGTAGAAAAGAAAAAGTATGCCTTCATATATTTAGCTTATCTTCTATTTCTCTAGAGTGTGTAATCAAATACTTTTGGTCATGTAGCAGAGGAAGAGAGCTTAGAAAAGCTGATTACGGGAACTAGAAACAAGAATAAAACCTAAACGCAGATCACTGAAGCACTGGTCTCATCCAATAAAGCAAAATGTTAATGCTGTGGACAAGTATTTTGACACCTGGTCTTTGAAACCCAGGAAAGATAGATTATTTATCTATCCCAAAATCCTCCCATACCAGTTTCCTACAGAAAATTCCTTTACTTAAACTATCTATATGGGATGAAAGGCGTCTTAATTTTATCATAAAAGTGAATTTCTAGAATCCGTCAAACATTGTGACTCCCTCTTTGGACTGACGAAGAAAAAGAAAACTTGATCAGTCTCAAGTAAGCAAATGGTCACCATGCAAAACATTAATATGAAAGATAAGACAAGAAGTAGTTGGTAGCCTAGTGGTTATGATGCCGACTTTCCTCCCGGAGGATGTGGGTTCGATCCCAGGTGCCGACCATCTTCCTCTTTCACGACACAAGTTTTAACTAGCATGATGTGAAAGAGTCAAAGTGTGTATTTGTGTTCACTTTGAGTGAGTACAAGACTCATTTAAAAATAATAATAATAAAATAAAGAATGATTAGTTGTCACGAAAGTAGTTGGGTTTTTAAATAGAATGTAGCCTTAATCTTAAAAAGAAAAATGAAAGTCTTGTTTTAGTGATAACTTTTCTGAAATTTAGCTTTAGAAAGATGTAAGAATGATATTTGATAATTTATTAGTTAAAAATAAATAAATAGGTAAGTAGAATATGTAAAAAATATACTTTAACAGGTAGTCAAAATTAAAGTCTGTTTCAAAAGAATTTAGTAACACTCAAATGAATGATAAAAACATGGAAACTAATTATCTGATTCCGACATTTTTTATTCAATTTGACCGAGAATTACTGCCACAAAAAACACTATTAATTTTACTTACTAAGCATCTTTATGAATAAATATTGTAGCAAATAAAAAACTATATCCAAAAATGATAAATTGTAAATCAAAACTGAAAAGAGTTTTGGTGGCAAATGAGGTTGAAGTTGAATTAATATATTGGATTGATTGTGTTGAGCTTCATATAAAATCCTAATGGTTCATGGTTCGATTACCAGCAGTCTATATAAGAATAACAAATTATAATGATCTTGTTATAGTCAATATGTATTCATTTTTATTGTATTGATAATAAAATAAGTCGATACAATCTATATAATAATTTAGAAATGTTTTTTTATTTGCCTTTTGTCGTTGCTTTACGGTATGTCAGAGCATCACGCCTAAACGGCTGAACCGATTTCACTAATTCTTTTTTTGTCGTGTTGGATTTTATCAGTAGAAGGTTCTTATGTAAGAAAAAATTAAGAAAGTTGCGTGGTAAATCTACATAATAATTCAGGAATGTTTTTTTATTAGCTTTTTACCTAATGTCATCGCATCACGCCTAAACGGCATAACCGATTTCACTATTTCTTTTTTTGTCGTGTTGGCTTTTATCAGTAGAAGGTTCTTATGAAAGAAAAAATTAAAAAAGTTGCGTGGTAAATCTACATAATAATTCAGAAATGTTTTTTTATTTGCTTTTTACCGTATGTCATAGCATCACGCTCAAAATACAAATGCTACGTCAGATATGAATCTGCACAGAGCCGTGCAAAATGCCGGAGAAGGTTCTTAATACAATTTGCTGCATTAACTTTAATATATTTAGAGCTATTTAAAAAACCCTATTTTTTAGAATCTTCATACAATTTTTTTTTTTTTTTTTTTTTAAATGGCATTACATCCAAAAAGATGATGAAGCCAATGACATACAAAATTTTAATAAACATTAAAAGTGTCATTCTTCTTTTTCTGTGCTTATGTCAGTTATAGAGGTCTACAAAGCAATGGGAAGCTAGACTAGAACCTGTTTAATTACCTACCGATCAAGCCTGACAATCGGAATCAAAAACGTAAAGCAAGACGGGTATAAGCTAGTAATATATATTAATAAGTCAATAAAAATATGGGTTCACTTATAAATAAATTTTATTAAATATTCCACATATCACAGAAAGTAATTATGTATTATAATATAGTATTTTAAAAGTAAGATTATAAAATGTAAGTCAGCAGGAGAGTTTACTGGTCAAAACGTAAAAAAATACCTATGGAAAAAAAATAAAGGAGAAAAATATTTTGGGTGGGAAATTGGATTACACTCAACATGATGTCAAAATATTTAGTTATATTGAGAAAAACTTTGTTACAAAAAATATGTTTCGGTATATTGTGTATGAAGCATTTTCTAGGAAAATTTTTAGGTTCTGTATTCTGAGAAATTCGTTATTGACAGGTACATGAACAATCTGTCCTATCCAAATATCATAAATGATAAATATGCTTAACAAATATTTCTATAGTTAACATGAATTTTCATAGATCCTTATGCCCTTGTATGTAATTCAAGAACTATAAATACTACCAAATTCTTATTCCAAATACTCGCAATTTTTAAATTTCGAACAAAGGTGGCCGTGTGGCCATTGAAACATTGCTAGTGTAATGTTTATAGTAAAAAGTTGTTGAGACATCCTACTTTTAATGTCAATTATATAAAAAAAAGATGGCTGTTTTTTCAATGGAATATGATTTACAATCATAAAAAATATAATATTCAAACTGACCTTCTAAAAAAATCAATTTGGATTCAACATTGTTCTAAGGACATAAGATTTGAAGGATACAAGGCAAAAAAATGCTCGTTGACTTTTTTGTTTATGATATTAAAATGCGGTTTTATTCCCCTCTATGGGTACTTTAGAATGTTTAGTTTGATAAGCACTCCATAGTATGGGGCGTTAGGTTTTGTTTTTACGGTAAAATATCAATTTACCAATGAGCTCGTTATTGTCGTGTACCCTTCATTTGTAATTGAATACTTGTCAAAATTATTACAAGCATACTGTAAGTTAGCTTAAGAAATATAACATTAATTAACAAAGCTCATATAATAACTGAAAAAATCAGAAATTTTAACCCATATTTTGCTATTCAAAAGTATTTTATTTTGCCGACTACTATTATAGGTACGCTCGCAGCAGATTTAGGTTTTTAAATTTTCTGAAACTATGTCAGCCAGAAAAATAAAGATTGATAAAATAATTTTTGTATAAATTTTATTTAACCTAACGCCCGCCATACCATGTTTCATATGAGACATACCGCGTACGCCACGACAAAATAAACAATCGTAAATCACTCAATATCTCAATATATATTCGACACTTGAGCATTTTGTTAGTACAATATCATAATATCTACTGTATTATAATTATTAAAACTATAAAAATCATTATGTTTCATCCCGTGACATAATAATAACAAAAAATATCTTTCCTCATAGTAGTACTATAACAAGTACCTACCTTATGATCGCGCGCGGTGTGACCTATATTTATTAATCTTTGTATAAATTTGAAAAGAATTGATCCAGGTTTCAAGAGATGGCGGTGGCAGTCTAATATTTGAGGAACATGTACAACTGATTTCAACTCCAAAACATTCATATATAGATATAATATAGCATGTCGAATCACAGTGTATCACCCGTGCGACGCTGGCGTACGGGGCACTGTATTTCACGGTATCACCGGTGCGATGTTGGCGGGCGTTGGGTTAAATATGAAAAAATGAGATGTTATCCAGTTTATGCATTCCACAGATCATTCCAATAAATATAATAATAAGTATTTTTCTTAGAATTGCATCCTTAAATATAGGTGAATAATATTCTATGATGTTTCATAATACATTCTCCAACAGTTACTTCTAGCTTTTTGAGTTTTATACCATCAATTCTATCTTGGTGTGGTAGGTGAGATTTTTTGATTACGTTAAGAGTTGTAAAAATAAAAAAAAAAATGATAGAGGAATCTCAATATTTATCGATTGCGTACTAAGAAAATAATTACTTTTTTCTACAATTTTTACTACAAAATATTAGAATAAAGTTTGCAGAAAAAATATTTATTCTCCGATTTGTTTAACTCAAAAGTGAAAGATGTGATTTAAATAATGTATTTTAATAAAATATAGCTGTTTTTTTTTTAATAAGAATCACTGCTATGTGTAATGTTATACCTTCATCTAAAACCCGTTTTGCTTTTTCTGCGTTACAATTTTTTTCCTAAAGTTATCTGAGATGTTGGGGTAACATTGAGATTCCTCTAGGACTGTACAGCAGATAAATTGCAACTCAGGCAAATAAAAATATAAATAAATTGGCTAATTTCTATAGAGAATAATTAGTAATTAACTATTTGGTCCGTTATTAGTGAATTTTTCCCATATAAGCATCACAAGACATATATTAGGGGTAACATGTAACAAATAAGGACAGAGTCCCTTATAGAACCCTCGTATACGCTCATACCTCCAAGTGTCCGAGACACAGTGCCACACTCCCGAGTATTGGTGGTGGTGATCTTGCAGGCGTGCCCTCACCACTTGATAGGGGTACGTAGTCGCTGCGGCCATCAGCTTAGACACAGCAGCAAAACAAAGGTATTCACCGGTGGTCTGAAATTAACATTTTATTCCATAATATTCTTAAAAGATATGTAAGTCTAATAAATTAGCAACATGTGTCTGCATTACCACTTAATGTATTTAAGAATTAATAATTTCATTGATGTTATTCTTCAATATAATTTTGATCACATTTCTAACAAACATGACAATTGTATTGTAGCTTGATTGCTTATGATTGATTTATAGCTTTCTGTGAGATTTTTATAATATGAAGGAAGCCTACATATGTATATACATTTATTTTATGTAAAGGTTTGTGTATCTACGAAGTGAAAGTTCATTATTACGAATTTAGAAAGTTGCACTTTCACAATTTTTTTGTTGCATCTCGAGCGCTTTTGTCTAACTCAAGAGCACAGATTCATTTTATATAAAAAAAAAAAGTAAACATCATCATGAGTCTATTGATAATATCTTTAAAATAAATAATTCATTCTCATTCTTCATTATTGTTATTTCATTTATTTTAATAAAATACAAATTATAATTATTATCAGTGGTGTTTTATGTATATAAAATATACAGTTTCTTGTTTTTTGTATTGCATTGATATTGTCAATTTTTTTATAACTGCAGTAAGACATTCATATGATGTCTCTGAGTGTTGTGCATTCAAACAAAAACACCAACAAAGCATGCACAGTGCAGAGATGAAGATGCTCAGACGGGCTGGAGAAGTAGCTAGATTTTACAGAGTTGGAAATGTCCAAGTCTGAGGAACCTTCAAGTCGCACCCATATAATCGAAAAGATTACAGAAAACATGAGCATGTTATTTATTTTATTTATTTATTTTATAATTTTATTAAGTTATATTATAAATTCACAATATAGCTTATAACAATATACGAGGCGACCACAGATGATACAAAGATCAATGGATATCAAAACTCTAGGCAGACCAACACCGCGCGGTTGTCGAGCATCAAGAGGGACCTCAAGAAAAGCCAAGTTAGACCAGAGCTGGCGTTTAATAGAGTCTTGGCGAAGAAGAGAAGATTATCAATTTTTTTATTGAAATTGAAATTATTTTTGGTAACATTCTATCATTATTCAATGTATATTCAACTAACTATTGATCAAATAAATGTGTTGATGATAAAAAAAAATTGAATATTAATAAATAGATAAGGCAAAAAAGAAAAATTCACTCACCAATTTAGTGTCAATCGGACAATTTCTATATTGGTTATAACTATTCTTCATTTCTTCGTAAGTCATAAACTGCAGGGCCCCGTGGGACACACCAAACATTCCTGGTACGAAACCCTGAAAAACAAAACACAACCTAGTTATACATTTCATTTCAAAAATCAATCAACTCCATGTTGCGGAACAGAAAGCTAGTCGGCTCAGAACCCAGGAGCGTTACCTCTAGAATACGGCAACTAAACCACTAGGCTACAAAACGGTGGGCTTTTGGCCAATTACAATCAAATAGAATCAATCAATATTACATAACAAAAATCTTAAATATTATCAAGATGTATGAAAAATAAATACAACAACAACAATAAAATATAAACAGTATAGGGATACCTATAAGGTGGCAAGAAGCATACATAATTATTCTCATACTAGGCATTATGCCACCAGAGTTGTCAAATTATATTTATTATTTATTTTTTACATACAATGGTGATGTTCTATCAAACGTTCTATTAAAATATTGAAAAATAAATAATAGAAAACAGTATCAAAAATACTAAAATGGCAGCAAATAGTTGATTTTAGTATTAGTTAAGCAAGTGAGGTATGTCCGAGATGGACCTTTTACATATCCACAAGGATTTTTCAATAGGAACGTCTCTATTTTGACAGTTCACAGCAGCCATTTTGTTGATGTGAATTACATAAAATTGACATTCATTTATTCTATTTACCTTGCAAAATTTAAAGAATGTAAAAACAATAACAATAAATGCATATTTTATCCAAAAAGGTGTCGGTTTGACCCACATTCGCTTATTTTATGGTCACCTAGATACTTAAGCTCAATACTGGATGAATGAATGCAAATAGAACCTATATTTTAGGCTGTTCGTAATGGAACATATGAAAAATTATTTAAACTAAACAAAGACAAGTATATAAAAATATAAAAAGTGGACAGTTAACTTTCTTCCTACTCTACATTAACGGAAAATTGAAATCGTCTAGGGCCACAGGTTTCATGGAATAGAATTGCGACTTTTTAAATCATATTTCGGATAAAAAGTGTGCCGGGCTGCACAGAAAAGCTCGCCTTGTTTGTTTTGTTTTTCCTATTTTACTCGCAATTATTCCATATTTTTCCACCATTCAAAACAATCCTAAACTTGTATGAATATTTCAAAACAAAAATTATACGTCGGTCCAGCCGTCGAGTTTTAGCGAGACACACATACAGCTATTCATGTTTATAAATAAAGATTATTAAGGTGAGCCACACTGAGTAAGTTTAATTATGAATCATGCCCAACTTGGTATCTGTAACCATGAAGGCATCGCAGGCAACGAAAAGGCCGATGAGCTAGCAAGGGCCGTGCTGAAAGGAATTTCTGTGGACCTGAACAGTTTTTTGGCATTCCTCACAGCACGAAACGCAAAACACTAGCGGACATATATAATGTAAGCTCACTTAAACTCTGGACTGAAACCCAGGGACAAAAACATTCCAAGGCATTAATCAACGCCTACGATCAAAAATCCGTAAGGTACCTATTGTCCCTTAGCAGGAACAATCTATGCACGATCACGAGGTCCCTAACCGGGCCCTGCAGGATGAACAAGCACATGTGTACCATAGGGATACTGGACTCAGGCATGTGCAGAATGTGTGGAGAATCACTGGAGACCCAAATGCACCTCCTGTGTGAATGCCTACCAATAATGCATTATAGATACAAAAATCTGGGTAAATTCTTGATGTGCGCAGATGAAATCAAAGAGTTGAACGCCAGCAAAATCCTCCGTTTCCTTCAGGAGGCTGCACTGAGCGATGAACTCTAGATGCAGGGCATGTCACAAAAGTCCATTATGGGACGCAGTGACTGCGGCCTCCCTGGAGGCGGCAGGCCTAGTAAATAAATAATAACCATGTTTGAGACTTTTACTCTATTTGGAATTCACATTTCATCACAAAAATAACCATTAAGTTTTTATAACATTATCCAACAACATAGATAGACAAATATTTCTCTCAGGCAGTGTGCCAAGTTCAAAATAATAATGTGAATAACTTTTACCCTATACAGTCCTCTAAATCCTTCGTTCTTGTATATCTTGCACAGCCCATCCACCATCCCACGATACCTGGCACTGTCGGTGACATTCTCTCCGGCATATTGAAGACATAGCCTAGTTTTAACAACCCAGATAGGGTTAGTCATGACCAGTGTCAAAACACCCGCTTCTGCAGCAGCCAACATATGCATTCCGGGACCAAGGGGTGTCTTTGCATTTCCTCCTTGAATCCATGTTTTTATTGCATTGTAACTAAAACAATAAAATTTCTAGTTTGATAAAACATTCAAAACAATTATCATTTGATAAGTAGATTAAACAATTTACAATTTATAAGAACTTGTAAATAAGTTAAACAAATGTTTTCATTTAAGCACCCAGATTTGACAATGAAAGAATTTTGTGTAATAGCAATAGATAAAAATGTACCTACATAAGAAGAATTGGCCTATGTATACAGTTAGAGGAGCATAATATGGCACTAAACATAATTATTGTTTGACTAAATATTTCATATCTTTAAGAGTCCGGTATCGTATCGGTTAGATATTTTCATTTACAATCCAAATTATCAAATACATAGTTTTATTTTGCAGTTTTGTTTACAACTGTTTGTATTTGTTATGAGTAAATGAAAGGTGACATAGAAATTTATTTATCGTATGGTTATTCATTACATCACATCATAGTTAATTACAAACAAAAAATTGAGATGTATTGTATATCAGTCACTAAAAAAAAATTTCAGTATTTAAAATTTTACATAGAAATATATGTTGTAGTAAAATATCTAATATAATCTTTTTTTTTTCTTTATCATTTTTAGCGCCATTGCTGTGTAGCAGCACCTTTGTAATATAATAGGTATAATATAATCTTAATTCTTATGGTGTAAAAGATTGTCATTTTTACTTTATAAACTAAATAGATAAATTGTATGTAATAAAAACAGAAAAACCACATCACCTTTGGTTAGAGCTAACCTCATTTTATATGTTAGATAGATAGATAACAGTATGTTTAATTAAAACTTTATCAAACATTTTGTTTACTAAATGAATTACAATTAGCCTATTGTAATACTGCAAAGTTAGTTTTATTTAAAAACAATTATTAATTACAATCCAATAATACAATTTTGAGATTAATAATGGTCAAAGAACCACTGTATTCATACATGGCTATTCCATTACAGCCTTCATATAGAATTTTAGCAAAACAGCCTGAATTCATCAATCTGTACAAAAACAACCTAAATTGCTATTTTCATGACTATACTGTTTATTGAAATTTTTATCACATAAACATATTTGGTAAAAAATGGAGAAAAGCAAAGACAAAGATCTTAATTTAGCAGTCATACTATAATGTTTGCGTTAAAAAAATATAATCATTTTAAAGCATTATATTTTACAGCGTTGGCCAAATTTTACACATTCTAATAGACATGTCATATGACATTTTCTTATGTTAAAAGAGATAAAAATATCATAGAGAAAAATTAAAAGGAAGTATGACTACATCAGCAACGAATATACCACAAGCCTGACATAATACTCAGCTCCCTAATGAATGTGAAGCAAAAGACGTGACAATTATCCATCAAGGTGTGCACAGCGTCATTAAATATTGTGTAGATTTGGCACACAATCAAATTACCAATTTCGTATATTAGGAAGATATTTTAATGTGTAAACGTGTTTGAATTGTAATCAAGCCAAATAAAATATTCCCTTAAATTTTTTAAATTATTTTACATGGTTTATGTATCTGTATAGGAATATAGATAGACCCAATATACTTCATTAAATTTTCTACACATCTATGGACTGCCATTCTCAAATTCATGTTCCAACTCAACGCAATCAACGATTGCAATCACAATCCAATAGTTGATAAAATGTTTATTATGAACAAACTATTGATTTGTTATTGTATTTTCTATGGTCAAAACACAACAGTCCTGTCAAATGCGCTGTCATTTTGGCTCGCGGTGGCCAATTTCAGAACTATAACGTTATCTATGTACAATAAATCACTGCGCCATTCCCGCGTGACAAATAGAATGGTGCTGTCTACCAAGGGCGTCGCCAAGGGGGGGTAGGAGACATTTAAAAATGTAGGCAATTCATATTTTCCTCATCCTCCATATAGAAAATAGCCTATGAATGGGTCAAATTGCCCACCCCCTAGGCCCCGGGCTGGCGACGACCTTGCTGTCTACAAAATATGACATATTATGTCAACATAAACAACGGATAATAAGGGTGGTGTACACATTGTTAAGTAGTATGTGCGAGTGCGGTAACAAGTGTTATAAGCATGTGAGAACAGAACTTCGAGTTGCGAGTAAAATAAACAGTGATAGAAGCGGGTTCTATTTTTTAAGAGTACCCTCCCCCATATTCGCAGCATATGTGCGTGCACCCTGTTCGCAGTGGTTTCGGTTCTGGCGGCGAAAAAAGAAAATAAATAACACATCAAGATGGGCGGAGCAACTTTGAACTCGCACTTCACAGAACTGGAGAACACTCACTTGTCACCTGCACATTTTACTGCACAACTCGCATTCGCACATACACTTGCTACTTAAAAATGTATGAATGACCCTTTAATTGAAACAACACCAAAAAAGCTCTTGCGTAAAACTCAATTGGTTGCCAGTAGTTACACAATTGTTGTGTTGGATAAAATGCACTCAGAATAGAGAACTGTCAAAAAGACGTAACAACTATTGAATACGAGGCAATCAATTGTCTTATCTTTTTTCATATCCTTTAGGTAGGCACCTTAATATATCATCTCTGGTCAGTTATGCGGACTAACATTTCTCATCTTAGCTAATAGTATTGATCATAGAAGATAAGTACCTACTTGTTATTAAATACCTCAGTTTTTTTTTTGGAGTAGGTATGTAATTCTAAAATGTCTGATTTTGATAAATGTACCTATTCAATCTGCTTCAGATAAACCAACCTCTGGAAGAAATTACTAATTTCAACCGGACTAGGTACAACTTTATTTAGGTAGGTATAAGATACATTCTTCACCAAAAAAATATAAATTTTACAGAAAAACTTAGCACATGACAAATTGAAAGGTGAAGAATTTAGGTAAAGATTTAAAAGGAAATAGAAACGGGTGAAAATAGCCGAATTTTTTACTCTTTGAAACAGATTGAGTAGAATATTAGAATTGCTACAACTTGAAATAATACTTACAAAAGAAAATAAAAGCCCCAAGCCGATCCGGAACCCCAAACGTTAGGTGTCACTCCTCTATACAAACCACGGACCCCTTCAGTTTTGAAAATTGTAGAAAAAGCACTCCTTAAACCATTATATTGGGGAACATTAGAAGTTCTGCCATCATTGACTGAAATAATATTTCAAAATTAATATACAGAAACTAACAACTTACCTAATAAAATAAACTTGTTTACATTTGATATAAATTCAATAGAGATAAACTATTTTTAAAATATCAGTTTTTAGCTTACCAGCAAATCTAATTTTGATGAGATCAAGCGGATGAAGAATTAAGGTTGATGTGACTCCCCCAGAGACCCCAGCCACAAGATGTTCGTATCTAATATGGTTAAATAAACTAATTTTATTATTTCTTCCACCTCCTGTGCCTGCACTGGAGTTACTTGTGTTTTTCATACTATTCATTTTATCTCATATCAACATTATCGAGTTTTGACAAAAATGCTTGATGGAAAATGATGTTTATAATATTTATATAATAAAACTTTCAACAAAAAACTATGTCATTTTGAAAAATGTACTGTCCAATTATGGCTTATGCAATTTCTACTAGTGAAACGCAACTACCAAACAGATGAGTGATAGCGACAGTCATAGAAGGAAGGAAGCAGGCGGTGGTAACTTAGAAGAAATCGCCTGGAGAAACGCAAACGTCAAACTCATGTCAAATCCTTGTCAAATCCATGTCAAACCGAGTTTTTTAATTCTACAACAGGGCCCGCTAGTGTAGATTTTATTCCCGATTTCACAGTTCTCTGGAATTCCCAAGTTATATTGTCATTTGGCTTTCTGTCAAATTTGGGCTAATGATTATCATCGGATTGTCATTATTCGTAACGTTTTTTTCCGACGACATTCTCAGGAATATTACGCATATATTACGTTCTCGAGTACTTTTGAAATTTAAGCTATTTTTACGACTAATTAAATTGAATTAATGTTTGTTTTAATAAGAATTAGTGTAATCTTTGTTGTATAGTGTTACAAAACTGTTTTTTTAGAAGTGTTATTATTCATACTTGGAATAAGGAGTGTATTCTTTGTGATATTTGTTTAAAAACTGTTTTTTAGTATACTTATAGTGTTAATATTCATACTTAGAATAATGATCAGTGTTTTCTTTGTGATATTTTTGTTGTAAAACTTTTTTTTCTG
Organism: Mystacides longicornis; assembly: GCA_963576905.1. Lineage (NCBI taxonomy): Eukaryota > Metazoa > Arthropoda > Insecta > Trichoptera > Leptoceridae > Mystacides > Mystacides longicornis. Next base: position 29,545,823 of record OY756426.1, on the reverse strand, counting down.
TCCAAAATGTCCAAGCGCCGATCTTATTGTTGTGTTCCAGAGTGTGAAGCGAGACTAAGGCCTTTTCATAATTTCCCCAAAAAACAGCCACATTTATTCGCGGAATGGAAACGTAGGATCCCAAATCCCAAGTTTATGTTAATTTCCGACGAAGCTATATAGAAAAACTTCACAAAGTGTGCGATGCCCACTTCAATGATTTCAACAAAAATCCACAGCATCAAGCATTAAGTGGAAGGTTGATATATTGCTCTGTTCCTACAATCGGAACTCCCGGTAAGTACCTAAGCATATATACCTTTGCAAAACAACTGGGAGTGGTGAAAAATGTTCAACATTACCTGAGACTATCTTACTCTTACAGGTTTTTCTGGACCAGTAAGCAAAGACAACAGCTCCTTACATCTTTCCAAAAAATCAGGTATTGCTTTTTAACATATTAGTCTTATAGCCTTATTGACAAAACATTGTCCTACATTTATTTAAATGTTATCTATGTTTTGTCCTCGAGTTTCCTCTAGTACAGGTATGCGCCACATTGCCGCTCGAGGAGTCGAAGTTGGATTTGGTAGTAGTGATGCAGTTAAGAAGCAGAGGCAGATCACCTGCAAGGTGGTGTGACCAGATAAAAAAGGCAACAGGGAGAGACTTGTACTCGGCGATGCGGGCGGCGGAAGACAGAGAGGATTGGAGGCGTTTGGTGCTCACAACAGGCACCCATCAGTAGTTCCATGGGTCACGACCCTCAGTAATGAGGAAACGAAGAAGAAGAAGAAGATGCAGTTACTGCAACACAGCGCATTATAATATTATGTATCCCATCATACCCGTTGAATTGCCACAGTTGAACCTTCAATTAGGTATTATCTTTGATTAATATGATGGTTGGCTTTTAGGTATTGGCAGTGTTGAACCACCCTGGGAGACAGATGGAAGAGGCCTACATCCAGCAGTGGAGGGAAGGCTAGGAAGAAGAAGAACCACCCTGGAGTCCTGGATCTTCCTCTAGTACAGGTATGCACCTATTCACCATAATTTTCGTCTGGGAAACGAATACGCGAACGACATTGACATTTTTAGCTCCAGCATCGACCTCTTCAAAAGTCACATTAGGACAACTTTCTCATAATGGTTCCAACAGACTTACTTTCTCGACTGATCTTCACTGACTCTTCGACATCTGCTTCATCTGCGACTGTGGTCTTTTAGTCTTTCTATCCATCCCGCCTTCTACCTCTTGTTGTTGAGCTGTTCTACCTCGACGCTTTTCAACGCATAGTAATTTAGCGACCTGAAATACTTCTGTGGGTATATCATACCCTTATCATCCTGTTTAATCACTTATAGTAATCCGAATACCTCTCCTCTTACGTATCACCTAGAGGGAGACTTCTAATCAAATTTCTGGCAACTGTCATCAGTCATCCGTTAGCCTTGTATTCTCGAATTATTGTACTCTTCTATATACTGAAGAAACGTGTTGCACGTAATTTTTTTCTGTGTAATGCTTGTGGCGGGAGGAAATAATAACAATATGTGTATCTATATAGTTTAAAATATGTACTTATATATTTTTTACTTTGTATTTTTACTGCTCTCTATGTTATCTTTTTTTTTTTTTCTTTAAAAGGCAATTTGCCGTTGATAAATAAATAAATTTTACTAGTCACCTACACACCTAGTCTAGATTGTATTTGTAATAGTCCTGCCTGTGTCTTCAATCATTATCTTTGCTTCATATGATCAATGCTTTTAGGTGTCCAAGGAATGGAATCACCCCGACGTCCTGGAACTTCCTCTGATATAAGTATGTATTATTTCAAGTTTAAATTGTATTTGAAATTATCCTAAATTACTGTGTCTGTGTCTTCAATCATTATTATTGATCTATAATAAATTATCTTTGCTTCATGTGATCGATGCTTTTAGGTGTCCAAGGAATGGAATCACCCCGACGTCCTGGAACTTCCTCTGATATAAGTATGTATTATTTCAAGTTTAAATTGTATTTGAAATTATGTATTGTTTCATCCCATTTATATTCAAATTTTCCATATTATTTCATTAAATTGTCTGCTAAATTGTTTTCAATAATATTTCAACTTTAAGGTATCTATGTTTTATCTTTTATTTTAATACTAGCTTTCCCGACAGACGTTGTCCTGTGGTCTAAACCGAGGCGGCCTGTGCATAATGTGCACTGCGCCCCCAGAAAAAAAAATAATTAAATAGATTGAGTCAAACTATTAAAATAATAATAAATTTGGTTGCTCTCTTGTTCTCAATAATTTCCAACTTTTATCTCTATATTTCATTAATTATTATTAAATATCTATTTGTGGCATACATGAGATTTTTCGACATGTTGAACATGTCGAGAATTCTCATGATAGGAGTTTCGGAGACTCAAATATTACCACCTAATGGCGAACGTTGTTAACGTAAAGTGATCACACTAAGCCAGCCTTCGAAACAACAGTAGAAGACGGTTGTAAGCCCGTGGTGGTTTGTTCCATTCTAAAATCGAACATCAGTAATGAATTTTTAGAGTCATCAGTTGTTAGATAATTCATTAAAATAATACATTAAAATATTTTCAAAATATCCATATTTCATTTGTATTCAAAGCTCAGGCGGGAACAATGCGAGAATATTATGCGTGGGCAGACATAGGGTGAAAACACGTAGAAAGCAGATTCCGACCGGCGCAAAGAATGTTTCTATGCATTTGAATGGGGATACGCACAGCAAAAGCAGGAACCCGCTTTCCAGCATGCCCATTTAAATGCATTGAAACCATAGACAACATTCTTTGCGCGGGTAAGCGCGGGTCGGAATCGGCTTTCAACGGTTTCCATCCATATTTATTTCAAGTAAAATTCTCTTTCTCTCTCCAGTGGCGCTACGGCCCATATCGAGCCTTTGCCTCCCGTAGCATTCGCCTCCAACAAGTCCTGTTCTCTGCCGCTGTCCTCTAACTCGCCACCTGAATGATCTGTGCTGCACCCCTTCCTACCTAAGTCGAGGTCTGCCGACTCATCTCCTTCCTCCTGGATTTCCACTTAGGATTATTTTTGGTACGCGTGAATTGGGCATTCGCTGTACATGTCCAGCCCATCTCAACCTAAGTAGCTTTATGTGCGTCGAGATATTTGGGGCCTGATATATATTGTACAGCTCTGCATTGGTTCTAATGCGCCACCGATCGCCCTCTCTCACTGGTCCACAGATTCGACACAGGACCTTCCTTTCAAAAATGTCCAGCATATCTGCCATTCTCACTATCAGTGTTAGCGCCTCGCACCCATAGGTCAACATAGTACGTATGACTGTTTTGTAGGTGACTATTTTTGTTCTACTGTGGACACTATACGATTTGAACACTGGCAGCAAGGAGAAGTAAGTTTTGTTGGCCGCTGTGATTCTCTTTCGAATTTCTGTTGGGTCTTCATTATTCTGAGTGAGACAAGATCTTAAATAGGTGAACTGTTCTACTACATTGAAGGAGTAATTATCCTTGTATTGGACACTGCCTCTTGGTCTGTGCGATGGATTTCTGCTTTGTGTCATCATTTTGGTTTTATCCACATTAATTTGCAGTCCCACCTCTTGTGTAGCTGAAAGTGCCCGATAAATTTGTTGACTTTGTATGAAAATTGGGGTAAGTGGGATGGGCTACTGTAAGAGCAGTAATTGCGTTTGCGAGAATGAGAGGGAACTACCATCATGAACAGTATACAGCGTCACAGGAAATCCATTCCATACTAACTTCAATATTATATTTTATACTATTTCTTATCCATTTTTCAACTTTTTATTAGTTATTCTGTTATCCGGAGAGGAGAAGAATCCAATAAATTAAACACGGAAAGAATCTGTTTAACCAATCTCGAGTTATAAGTGTTGGCACTACATAACCCGACTTTCATTTATATTATAAGATGTAAAAGTTTCATGTATGTATAACCAGCGAGATATAATACTTTCATCTGTGTTTTTAGGTGTTGGAGATGTGTTGGTAACCCTCAGTCTTCAGACTAGCCCTGGTCCAAGTGTTAGATCCCCTTCTTTTTTCGGTAAATCTAGCAATTATTATTGTCTTTTTTATTATATTTACCTAAAACTTTCTTCTGATTGATGTAATCTGTTCTTTTTAGGAGATGAATTACCCTTAAGTTCTCCAGCTTACTCTGTTGCCAGTATGTATTATCTCTAAATTATATTGTTTTAAAAGTGCTGTGTTATATTTGCTTTCCTTTGACTGCTTTTTGCTGTGTTTTAAGTTTTATTTTACTGTATTTTTTAGTTGTTGATGAAGCATCGCCGAGTCCTCCAGCTAGCCCTGGTCAAACTGCTAAACCTCCTATTTTCTTCGGTAAATCTTTCAATAGTCCTCATATGCATAACCAGGATAACATAAAACTTTTTTTTCTGATTTGTGTAATAAATACGTTTTAGGAGATGAATCAAGCTTGAGTCCTCCACCTTACTCTGTTACAAGTATGTTTTTTTTTTTTTATAAAAATGAATCTGTGCTCTGTATTTTGTATTTATTTAAAATAAGAACCAGATAAACATTGAGAATATGTACAAAATAACATTACAAACACATAAAATCCTCAATGCTCCAATAACAGGTGTATGTCACATCATTTGCATCAAAATAATTTGGAGTATACCTATCATAATATTATTGCCAAACCTATGTTGTTTTGAAGATACTGTGTTATAATTGATTTCTCCTGACCACTGAACTGTATTATACTGTTTGTGCTTTTTAGTTGTTGGCGATGCAATCCCGAGTCCTCCAGCTAGTCTTGGTATAAGTGTTGGGTCTTCTATTTTCTTCGGTAAATCTAGCAAGTCTTTTTTTGCACCTTTGCACTCTAGAAATAGTCTTCTTTTATATTATTATGTAAAACCAAGATAATGTAAAAAAAATCTGATTCCATTAATGTTGGTACATATACTTTTTAGGAGTTGAATCATGCTTGGGTCCCCCACCTTACTCTGTTACTAGTATGAATTATCTTGTCGTCTAATTATTTTAAATGATTATCATTGATTTTTAGGTGATGGAGATGTAATACCAGTTCCGAGTCCCCCTGCTACCAATGTTACAAGTATGTATTCCATTTGTCTATATTGTGTGTGAATTGACTGTGTGTAACTTTTATTGTCTTCAACCATTATCTTTCCTTGATATATGATCTTTTGTAAGTGTCGGAGAAGTAGTACCAATCTTATGTCCCCTACTTTCCGTACATATTCATATTTTGAGCTACGGTCAATTACAGAAAAATCTCTTATAATGAGCGTAATTTTTTCCAAAGTCTTGCTCGTTATGTGAAACACTCATTATGGGAATAAATTTTTCGCATACAAATGTATGAAAAGTACGATGATGTATATTCTACATTAAAAGGTAAACTTACTTTTACATTTTTTAAGGAGTGTAACTTGTAACAACTTTGAATTCAATTTAGATTCTATAAAAGGGGAATAAAAATATGAGTTTATGACAAAAGATATATCCTGGTAGAAGTCACAGAGTTAAAGTAGCATTCAGAATTAATTAGAATTAGTGTCCACATTAAAAAAGTGTTTAGATAGACTTGCAAACTGTCTCACTTGATTTAATTGAAATATAGTGTCTAAAATATTACTTTTGATATGAATTGTATGATTTTAGGTGTGGGAGATGGTACACTAAGTGGGAGTTCTTCAGGTCCAAGGCTTTCAAGATATTGGAGATGGTGTTCAAATTCCCCGTTTTGCTGATCACGTTAACGTCTTTATGTTGCCGATGTTTAATTCTGTATTTTTTATAATAATTTATTATTAAATAATTTTCTAATGCTCTACTAATAGTAATCAATTAAAAAAAGTTCTTTTCTTGGTTATGCGTAAAAATATTTTTAAATCCTATTCAAAATAGCGCCACCTATCCACTAATTCTACGAAACTTCGATCTGCCGATGTTTTATTCTTTACTTTTGTTTCAATTTATGAATAAATATTTTTCTAACAATTTATCAATTTAAATAAATATTTTTTCCTTTTATATCGCAATAATATTTTTTCACCTATTTGAAAATAGAGCCATCTATCTATTAATTGTAAGAAGCTTTGATCTGCCGATGTTTTATTCATTACTTTTGGTTCAATTTATGGATAAATATTTTTCTAACAATTTGTCAATTAAAATAATGATTTTCCTTTTTTACACGCAATAATATTTTTTAACCTATTTGAAAATAGAGCCATCTATCTACTAATTGTATGAAGCTTTGATCTGCCGATGTTTGATTCTGAATTTTTATAATAATTTTTTTATTAAATAATTTTATAATGCTCTACTAATAGTAATCAATTAAAAAAATATCTTTTCTTGGTTATGCGTAAAAATATTTTTAAATCCTATTCAAAATAGCGCCACCTATCCACTAATTCTACGAAACTTCGATCTGCCGATGTTTTATTCTTTACTTTTGTTTCAATTTATGAATAAATATTTTTCTAACAATTTATCAATTTAAATAAATATTTTTTCCTTTTATATCGCAATAATATTTTTTCACCTATTTGAAAATAGAGCCATCTATCTATTAATTGTAAGAAGCTTTGATCTGCCGATGTTTTATTCATTACTTTTGGTTCAATTTATGAATAAATATTTTTCTAACAATTTGTCAATTAAAATAATGATTTTCCTTTTTTACACGCAATAATATTTTTTAACCTATTTGAAAATAGAGCCATCTATCTACTAATTGTATGAAGCTTTGATCTGCCGATGTTTGATTCTGAATTTTTATAATAATTTTTTTATTAAATAATTTTATAATGCTCTACTAATAGTAATCAATTAAAAAAATATCTTTTCTTGGTTATGCGTAAAAATATTTTTAAATCCTATTCAAAATAGCGCCACCTATCCACTAATTCTACGAAACTTCGATCTGCCGATGTTTTATTCTTTACTTTTGTTTCAATTTATGAATAAATATTTTTCTAACAATTCATCAATTAAAATAATGATTTTCCTTTTTTACACGCAATAATATTTTTTAACCTATTTGAAAATAGAGCCATCTATCTATTAATTGTAAGAAGCTTTGATCTGCCGATGTTTTATTCATTACTTTTGGTTCAATTTATGAATAAATATTTTTCTAACAATTTGTCAATTAAAATAATGATTTTCCTTTTTTACACGCAATAATATTTTTTAACCTATTTGAAAATAGAGCCCTCTATCTATTGATTGTAAGAAGCTTTGATCTGCCGATGTTTAATTCTGTATTTTTTATAATAATTTATTATTAAATAATTTTCTAATGCTCTACTAATAGTAATCAATTAAAAAAAGTTCTTTTCTTGGTTATGCGTAAAAATATTTTTAAATCCTATTCAAAATAGCGCCACCTATCCACTAATTCTACGAAACTTCGATCTGACGATGTTTTATTCTTTACTTTTGTTTCAATTTATGAATAAATATTTTTCTAACAATTTATCAATTTAAATAAATATTTTTTCCTTTTATATCGCAATAATATTTTTTCACCTATTTGAAATTAGAGCCATCTATCTACTAATTGTAAGAAGCTTTGATCTGCCGATGTTTTATTCTTTACTTTTGGTTCAATTTATGAATAAATATTTTTCTAACAATTTATCAATAAAAATAATAATGTTCCTTATATACACGCAATAATATTTTTTCACCAATTTTAAATTAGAGCCCTCTATCTATTAATTGTAAAAAGCTTTGATCTGCCGATGTTTTATTCTTTACTTTTGGTTCAATTTATGAATAAATATTTTTCTAACAATTTGTCAATTAAAATAATGATTTTCCTTTTTTACACGCAATAATATTTTTTAACCTATTTGAAAATAGAGCCATCTATCTATTAATTGTAAGAAGCTTTGATCTGCCGATGTTTAATTCTGTATTTTTATAATAATTTATTATTAAATAATTTTCTAATGCTCTACTAATAGTAATCAATTAAAAAAAGATCTTTTCTTGGTTATGCGTAAAAATATTTTTAAATCCTATTCAAAATAGCGCCATCTATCCACTAATTCTACGAAACTTCGATTTGCCGACGTTTTATTCTTTATTTTTGGTTCAATTTATGAATAAATATTTTTCTAACAATTTATCAATTAAAATAATGATTTTCCTTTTTTACACGCAATAATATTTTTTAACCTATTTGAAAATACAGCCATCTATCTATTAATTGTAAGAAGCTTTGATCTGCCGATGTTTTATTCTTTACTTTTGGTTCAATTTATGAATAAATATTTTTCTAACAATTTTTCAATTAAAATAATGATTTTCCTTTTTTACACGCAATAATATTTTTTAACCTATTTGAAAATAGAGCCATCTATCTATTAATTGTAAGAAGCTTTGATCTGCCGATGTTTTATTCTTTACTTTTGGTTCAATTTATGAATAAATATTTTTCTAACAATTTGTCAATTAAAATAATGATTTTCCTTTTTTACACGCAATAATATTTTTTAACCTATTTGAAAATAGAGCCATCTATCTATTAATTGTAAGAAGCTTTGATCTGCCGATGTTTAATTCTGTATTTCAATAATAATTTATTATAAAATAATTTTCCAATGCTCTACTAATAGTAATCAATTAAAAAAAGATCTTTTCTTGGTTATGCGTAAAAATATTTTTAAATCCTATTCAAAATAGCGCCATCTATCCACTAATTCTACGAAACATCGATTTGCCGATGTTTTATTCTTTACTTTTGGTTCAATTTATGAATAAATATATTTCTAACAATTTGTCAATTAAAATAATGATTTTCCTTTTTTACACGCAATAATATTTTTTAACCTATTTGAAAATAGAGCCATCTATCTATTAATTGTAAGAAGCTTTGATCTGCCGATGTTTTATTCTGTATTTTTATAATAATTTATTATTAAATAATTTTCTAATGCTCTACTAATAGTAATCAATTAAAAAAAGATCTTTTCTTGGTTATGCGTAAAAATATTTTTAAATCCTATTCAAAATAGCGCCATCTATCCACTAATTCTACGAAACATCGATTTGCCGATGTTTTATTCTTTACTTTTGGTTCAATTTATGAATAAATATATTTCTAACAATTTATCAATTAAAATAATGATTTTCCTTTTTTGCACGCAATAATATTTTTTAACCTATTTGAAAATAGAGCCATCTATCTATTAATTGTAAGAAGCTTTGATCTGCCGATGTTTTATTCTTTACTTTTGGTTCAATTTATGAATAAATATTTTTCTAACAATTTATCAATTAAAATAATGATTTTCCTTTTTTACACGCAATAATATTTTTTAACCTATTTGAAAATAGAGCCATCTATCTATTAATTGTAAGAAGCTTTGATCTGCCGATGTTTAATTCTGTATTTTTATAATAATTTATTATAAAATAATTTTCCAATGCTCTACTAATAGTAATCTATTAAAAAAAGATCTTTTCTTGGTTATGCGTAAAAATATTTTTAAATCCTATTCAAAATAGCGCCATCTATCCACTAATTCTACGAAACTTCAATTTGCCGATGTTTTATTCATTACTTTTGGTTCAATTTATGAATAAATATTTTTCTAACAATTTGTCAATTAAAATAATGATTTTCCTTTTTTACACGCAATAATATTTTTTAACCTATTTGAAAATAGAGCCATCTATCTATTAATTGTAAGAAGCTTTGATCTGCCGATGTTTAATTCTGTATTTTTATAATAATTTATTATTGAATAATTTTCTAATGCTCTACTAATAGTAATCAATTAAAAAAAGTTCTTTTCTTGGTTATGCGTAAAAATATTTTTAAATCCTATTCAAAATAGCGCCACCTATCCACTAATTCTACGAAACTTCGATCTGCCGATGTTTTATTCTTTATTTTTGGTTCAATTTATGAATAAATATTTTTCTAACAATTTATCAATTAAAATAATGATTTTCCTTTTATATCGCAATAATATTTTTTCACCTATTTGAAATTAGAGCCATCTATCTACTAATTGTAAGAAGCTTTGATCTGCCGATGTTTTTATCTTTGCTTTTGGTTCAATTTATGAATAAATATTTTTCTAACAATTTATCAATAAAAATAATAATTTTCCTTATATACACGCAATAATATTTTTTAACCTATTTGAAAATAGAGCCATCTATCTATTAATTGTAAGAAGCTTTGATCTGCCGATGTTTTATTCATTACTTTTGGTTCAATTTATGAATAAATATTTTTCTAACAATTTGTCAATTAAAATAATGATTTTCCTTTTTTACACGCAATAATATTTTTCAACCTATTTGAAAATAGAGCCATCTATCTATTAATTGTAAGAAGCTTTGATCTGCCGATGTTTTATTCTGTATTTTTATAATAATTTATTATTGAATAATTTTCTAATGCTCTACTAATAGTAATCAATTAAAAACAGATCTTTTCTTGGTTATGCGTAAAAATATTTTTAAATCCTATTCAAAATAGCGCCATCTATCCACTAATTCTACGAAACTTCGATTTGCCGATGTTTTATTCTTTACTTTTGGTTCAATTTATGAATAAATATATTTCTAACAATTTATCAATTAAAATAATGATTTTCCTTTTTTACACGCAATAATATTTTTTAACCTATTTGAAAATAGAGCCATCTATCTATTAATTGTAAGAAGCTTTGATCTGCCGATGTTTTATTCTTTACTTTTGGTTCAATTTATGAATAAATATTTTTCTAACAATTTGTCAATTAAAATAATGATTTTCCTTTTTTACACGCAATAATATTTTTTAACCTATTTGAAAATAGAGCCATCTATCTATTAATTGTAAGAAGCTTTGATCTGCCGATGTTTAATTCTGTATTTCAATAATAATTTATTATAAAATAATTTTCCAATGCTCTACTAATAGTAATCAATTAAAAAAAGATCTTTTCTTGGTTATGCGTAAAAATATTTTTAAATCCTATTCAAAATAGCGCCATCTATCCACTAATTCTACGAAACTTCAATTTGCCGATGTTTTATTCATTACTTTTGTTTCAATTTATGAATAAATATTTTTCTAACAATTTATCAATTAAAATAATGATTTTCCTTTTTTACACGTAATAATATTTTTTAACCTATTTGAAAATAGAGCCATCTATCTATTAATTGTAAGAAGCTTTGATCTGCCGATGTTTAATTCTGTATTTTTATAATAATTTATTATTGAATAATTTTCTAATGCTCTACTAATAGTAATCAATTAAAAACAGATCTTTTCTTGGTTATGCGTAAAAATATTTTTAAATCCTATTCAAAATAGCGCCACCTATCCACTAATTCTACGAAACTTCGATTTGCCGATGTTTTATTCTTTACTTTTGGTTCAATTTATGAATAAATATTTTTCTAACAATTTATCAATTAAAATAATGATTTTCCTTTTTTACACGCAATAATATTTTTCAACCTATTTGAAAATAGAGCCATCTATCCACTATTTACATGAAGCTTTGATCTGCCATGTTTAATTCTGTGTTTTTTGAACATTTTATCATTAAATAATTTTATAATGCTTGAAATGATTTTCGTTTTTTATATGCAAAAATAATTTTTAGTCCATTTCAATATAAAGCCATCTATCCACTAATTGTATGAAGCTTCGATCTGCCGATGTTTATTTCTGTATTTTTTAATCATTTATGATTAAATACTTTTAATGTTTTCTTTAAATAATAATCCATTAAAAAGGACCTTTTTTATATGCCTAAATATTTCTTAATCCTTTTCAAAATAGCACTATTTATCTTTTAATGGCTAAAAGCTTTTAATTACTCATATTAAGTATTACAATTTACATTCGTTTTCCCATAAAATTACTTTTGTATACCCTTCAAATATTAATTCATGTTGCTCTTATTACTTTGTCCTCTCATTTCTTTCCCATAGAACAGTATCGCTGCTTCTTCCACTTTGCATGTTCAATTTTTTCATTCCTTATGTCGACCAGAGGTTTGTCTCATAAACCTCTTTGCTCATGGCTTACCATATGAACAGTGAACACTGCATGCTCGAACTCATCTTTCTAGGCACTATCCCACAAAGTTCCAATATGTGTTTTGACACTTTTAGCTTCCGCATTATTTCTTTATACTCCTGCTTTTTGACCCTCAAGCCACCTTATGTGCATTTTGGTCCATTGGGCTTAACATACACTCTTTGCCTAGTTACAAACACACACCTACGTAATAGACGCTCACATTAGAGTGTCACTATGCAAATGTATACATTCTTTTGGAGCCTCCTTCTTAGTCTCGTTCCCTGAAAACTTGCAAGTTTTTTTTTCTTTTATATTGCAAACCTGCTAAAAGAAGTCTGTTACCATAGTGTGTCACATATACTGCCAACTGCATCCACATGGAGCTGCCGTAGAACATAAGCGCACAATATTCTTGATTTTCTCTCAGTTACAAGTTGGGGTACAAGTTTCTCCAAATGCAATGTTTTCTCCACTCCAAAATGGTGTTGCTCATGCAACTCTTCTGTATTTACACTGTAAAATTCATTGCCCTTCTATCAGCTGTATTCCTATCCGTTTGCTTTTTCCCATATTTTCATTAAAACATCATACTTATTATCTGTTGAGCATACAAATTTAATGAATGCTTAACTTAACACCACAAACTCTTCAATCACATCCCTGGGTAAGCCACCTCCTCACATGTAACTCTTGACAGGCCTGTAGTTACCATTGACCTAACATAGCTCATAATAATTTTTAAATCACTTCCAGCACTTCCAAGTTCCATTTTAACGATACGGTAAAATCTTTGAGCACAGTATCCTACTCAGCGATATTTATATATCCTTGAAGCATGCTCTACCAGTCTAATCCCAACCCTGAGTAGAAATATCAAGTGAGAAAAACACGTTGAAAATTTCTGACCCAACCGGGAATTGAACCCAGGACCTCTTGATCTGAAATAAGCGTGTTTTGCTACTAGGCTACTGAGGTCGGTAATAAGATAATATGTCGCCCACTAATGCCGAACAATAACACTTTTTTCACCACTTTTTCCATGTTCATCTTTTCATCACTCGTATATTCATGCATGCCACCACAGGGTGAAAATACGAAGGCTGATTCCGACAGGTGACGATCAAGGTGAAGAATGTTTACCAATCATTTAAATGGGCATGCCGAAAAGCGGGTTCCTGATTTTGATCGGCGCCAGTTGGAATCGGCGTTCTTTGTGTTTTCACACATAGACAACACGATAATTAAATATAGGTAAATGATTAACTAATAATGAGATCTTTTTTGATTTCATAATAATATTAAATCAATCTTATTTAAACAAATTTATTTTGTTAAATAATTATTTATAGTTCTACTTTTTATATCTGTTTACCACGTACCTATTCCTTTCTTTATTGTTTTACGATGATTTTGTCTATATCAAAATGTTTTGTATGTTTCTTCAATGTGCTATTATGATTTTGTCCCTGAACTGTTGAGGCGTAATTATCATTCCCTTGTTATTTTATATCTTACATATAGACACATATACCTATAACTTTTTCCTCCTCAAGGGTTTTCAAACAATATGGTGCCATTTTTTTCTTCATACGTAACCTAGAGTTGTTTTGAAGTAGATCCTTCTCTAAATTCTCTGTTTTCATTCTCCAAAAATTTGCTTGCTGCATATTCCGTCTCCTTGGTGTTGGTTATCATAGTTCATTGTTCTCTCTTCTGCTTTTTTTGATCTTTGCTATTGTCTATAGTCTTCTACATCAGTTTCCTCCATTTTTTCGTAGTCACTTTGTTGTCAAATGCTGTCGCATAGTTTAAAAGGTTCATCATCTATTCCAAGAAACTGTTCTAAATTTTCCACAGAGGGATTTTCCTTCTACATAATATATTCATTCCTGTGGGTAACTTTTTGGTCACATTAGGTTGAGTTTTGTTTTGGTTCTCTGTTAAATGTCGAATAAAATGAGTAACCGCTTTAACAAATGCCATGAAAATTAAATTAACTTATATTTTGTACAAACACATTAAGTTTTTGTATTTTACATGTGGAATAAATTCTCCAGGATGACCTCCCAAAGGATGGAAGTGTTCATACCAAGTATATGAAAAGGAAGCATCACCTTTGGTCCATAAGTTTCTGCAGCTTAAGTATTCAAGATTTAGGAAAACAGCAAAATAACCATCTTCTCATCTGTGAAATGTAAGTACTGACACACATTAAATATTGCTTTTAAATATTCTATGTTTTTATGTTTATTTTAAAGTTTTTTTTAATGGGGCTTGAAATGTGTAATAACAAATTAATTGTTTCATTTAAATAACTTTAGATATTTCTTTCATAAAATATTTCCCGATATTTCTTTCTTAAAAAAATTTCCCTCAGATACCCATTGCTTACTTACCCATTGTTATTAATCATCATAGTAACTATGGACTTACCGACACCGATGTAAATTCCTGTAGTTGGATTGGTTCTGTCATTAGTATGAAAAAAAAATCAGTGGTGATTGATTGTTCTTTAAGGTTGAAGTAGCAGTAGGCACCTCCAAACAATTAGAAGACTAGGACCTTCAGGGTGTTGGTTTTGACCAAGTTGCGGCTTCGAGAATTGCAGATGACAGGACCGCATGGCGAGGATGACTTCATATGCTCCAACTAGGGAGCAAATATTGATAGAAAACAGTATAAGATGGTACGGGCATTACGAGGCAACCATAGGATGACAGGATCAGGAGAGCTGTGGACATTGAAACTGCAGCTATAAAACCAGTCACACACATTAATAGATAGTTGAAAGAAATTGATGTGGTGATGACGCTTGATAAAGATAATTGGGGAAGAAGAACTAGGACCGACTCAAAACAAACAAAGGTGAGAATTAGAGCAAGAATTGAACATGTTGTTAGATTAAATTAATTTAATGTTTAATCCAATCCAAACTCCCTTTAGACCCCACTTAGGGGCATAGGGAGGCAACAAGAGCTCTCCATTGCGCTCGATCTTGCGCAACGGTGATGACCTCCTCCCACACCATGTCCATGTCCCTCAGCTCTGCTTCGAAGGAGCGGAACACAGTGTGAGAGGGTCTTCCTCGTCTTCGGGACCCTGATGGGAGGAAGAACAGCGCTCTCCTCGGCCAACTGTCATTCGGCATCCTTAACACATGTCCCAGCCAAGTCCATCTCCTCCCCACAATGGTGGAGGTGATGGGCTCACGCTGGGTGCGCCGGCGTATAGCGTCGTTCGTGATGCGGTGGTACCATCTTACGCCCAGAATTCTCCTTAGGCACTTCATCTCAAAGGCTGAGACTTTTTGTGCCTGGGCCAGAGTCAGGTGCCAGGACTCACACCCATAAAGGAGAATGGGCAACACACACGCATCAAACAGTTTACATTTCGTCTCGACGCTAAACGCCGACGCTTTCCATATCTTGGTCATGTTGTTGAAGGCGCCACTTGCCATACCGATACGAATCGGGAGCTCAGCCCCGAGGTCACCAGCGGTGGTAATGGTTGCTCCCAGGTACTTAAATTTATCCACCCGGGAGACCTGGTGACCATCGATGGTTATCGGTTGCTGTTTATCGGGGCAGGCATTATTCGCCATGAGCTCCGTCTTACTGGCATTGACTCGAAGGCCGAGGCGTGCTGTTTCGTTGCAGAGTCTTGAAACACTGCGCTGTAATTCCTCCACTGTCGTACTGAACAACGCTAGGTCGTCCGCGTACTCCAGATCGCACAGTTCGCCCATTAGACCATCTCTCTGTGTTATCGGTATACCTCTTGCTCCTTGCATGGACTTTCTCAACAGGAAATCCATGACTATTATAAATATAAAGGGAGCTAGTACGCAGCCCTGTCTGACTCCCGTGGTGATCCTAAAAGCTTCAGTAGGACCACCTGGCGTTTTCACGCTACACTCAGAGTCTTCATACAGGGACTGCACCATTTTAACTATTTTCGGAGGTATACCATACAGAGCAAGTATTTTCCATATTGATGGTCTATGTGGGCTGTCGAAGGCCTTTTCAAAATCTATAAAGCAACAAGCGACTGGAGAGTTAAACTCCTTGCACTGCTGAAAGATGCACCTGGCACAGAAAATTGGGTCCGTGCAGGACCTTCCAGGTACAAAGCCGCATTGTTGCTCTCTCAGGACAGCCATGACAGGCCCCCGAATGCGGTGTAGTAATATCTGAGATAATACCTTACCGGGAACACTCAGTAGAGTAATTCCACGGTAGTTTCCGCATTCAAGGGGGTCCCCCTTTTTAAATATTGCGACGATGGATCCATTCCGCCAATCTTTTGGGCACCTCTCCTCTTCCCACGCCATTTTAAATATATCTAATAGTGGTTGGCCAAGGGTGTCTATGCCTTGTTTGAGGAGCTCTGCGTGAATTCCATCGTCTCCTGGCGCTTTGTTGTTCTTAAGTCTCATCACGGCCAGCACCATCTCACTGTATGTCGGCGGTTCCTCACATATCCCAGTTGCCTGAGGTATATTCAGACCAGCCAACTCCTCCTCAAAGTTGTAAGGTGAGGAGGGCTCGGGACGGTTTAATATTGACTCAAAGTACTCCCTCCATCTCCCTTTAATCAGTTCGGGGGCAGTGACAGTGGCTCCACGAGAGTCTCGTATTGCCGTCACGGGTCTTTTTTGACCCCTGCCCCCGACCTCCCGGGTGATTTCGAAAAGTGTCCTTGAGTCATTTCCGAGTGCAGCAGATTGCGCTCGCCGTATCTGAGAGTCCAGGTGTCTTCTTTTATCTGTTCGTACAGAGTGCTTCACCTTGCGGCTCAGCTCCCTGTACTCAGACACCAAAGCAGCCAGTTTTTGAGGGTCTTTTTCGCTGTCTCTGAGGGTCTTAGCCTTCTGGCGATCTTCGATGAGGCTCCAGGACCCATCGGACATCCATATTGGCCTCTTTTTGCTCTTATAGCCGACAGAAGAACGTGCGGATTCCATAACGGCGTCACGGAAGCTATTCCAAGCTGTCTCAATTGGAACAGCTCCGTGTGAATCCTGCAAGGGGGCAAACCTGGTGCGTAACTCAGCCTCGTACGAATGACGACACTGAGCACTCTCTAACCTGCGTATGTCCAGCGGGCGAGAGGCAGACGGTCCCTGCTGGAAATGGGTAAATCTGAATTTCAACGAACCCACAAGGAGTTCGTGATCAGTGTCCATGTCTGCCCCTCGGTAGGTGCGGACATCTCGCAGGTCAGTTCGGTTGCTGGCCCTTACCAGAAGATGGTCAATCTGGTTTTTTGTTCTCCTGTCAGGCGAGGTCCAAGTATATTTATGGATATCCTTGTGGGGGAACAGAGTTCCCCCTATTAAGAGTCCGTGGAGTGTGGCGAAACCAATCAGACGGCTTCCATTATCATTTATCACTCCCATGCCATGCCTACCCATGACGCCTGGTCCATACTGGGGGTCACTGCCAACCTTGGCATTAAAATCCCCCAGTACAATTAAGCGGTGGCGCCTTGGGACATGGGACACAACTGCATCCAGACTGTCATAAAAACAGTCCTTGGCAGCCGCATCCCCATCCTCAGTGGGAGCATAGCATAGGAGGACCGTCAGTGTTTCGCCTGTCATCTTGAAGGACGCACTCATCAGGCGGTCAGAAACAGGTTC
Source organism: Mystacides longicornis (assembly GCA_963576905.1). NCBI lineage: Eukaryota > Metazoa > Arthropoda > Insecta > Trichoptera > Leptoceridae > Mystacides > Mystacides longicornis. Next base: position 29,528,099 of record OY756426.1, on the reverse strand, counting down.
CCAACCAAGAAGGCGAGAGAAGGCATATTTACTTAAAAGTAGAGCGACGCCACGCATCCGTGCAGTTCGGTGACCAGAGTGCAGCATGACATAGTTGCCAGCGTCACTCTGCCCCGTCCCTGGGATGCGTGCCTCGCTCAGCCCCAGGATATCCAGTCCATAATCTCCCGCCAACTTGGCAGCAACAAGCTCCCCGCCCGCCCTCAGAGTGCGGACATTCAGGGTCCCGATTTTCAAGCTCTTGTTCCGAGCCGTGGTCAACACAGGGGGGACACTAGCTGCCTGGACCCCCCCCTGGTGGAGCCCAGGCGTCCGAGGCTTAATTTTGTTGCCTTTTCTGACCGCTGGAGTTTAAGGGTGTGAGGTGGTCAACCCCACGACCCCGATCTGATTTTTCGATTACCTGCCTCTTACAGGATGCTCGAAAAACCAGCAAAAAGAACAGAGGTGCTATTCTAAGCCGACAGCCCCACGGCAGTTTAATACTCTGAATTAATTATACAATGTGTCAATTATTGCCTTGACATTATTTTATGGAACAGACAAGAAATTTGCAACGTGTAAACGAGCCTTTACCCCAACACCCGCCATACTGTATTTGACATGAGACATTCCCGTATGCCCAACAAAATAAAAATAGTTCGCGCCTAACTGATGTGTGCTCTATATTAATCCATGTATACATTGGAAAAAGATAGATCCAGGTTACAAGAGATGGTGGTGGTTGTCTAATATATGATGAACGTGTTCAGCTGATGTCAACACGGACACATGATATAATATAAGCGTGCGATGTTGCTCTAAACCAGCCTTAGAAAAATCAGTCGAAAGAAAACACTTGCAAGGCCTTATTCATTATTAATTCAAAAATTACATCAAAAAGTATGTGGTATATGTAAGATGTGTTCCTGCAAAACTACTCAAGAATCCTTAAATATCTGTTATTTTTAAATATGCAATGACAATTATTGTAGAATTTTTGAAAATCCTATGTAGTGAATGTAGTGATAGAAATTTTAAATTAATATTTTTATAATGTTATTTAATGTTAATGTTTCAGATATTGTCACCTTACCAAGACCTCTTGAGCAAAGCAGAAATGTTGGGAGTGACTACAAAATACTAACAAAGTGGATGATATTTTGACGACCAGACTATACTGATTCAATTATACACTTTATGAACTGAAATGTGGAGAGCGTAGAGAAGTGTGGATACCTCCACAGCTTGCTCACTCAGAATCTTGACATAGAGACTTAGAGATTTAAAGTAGTGGCAGCAAGAGCAATGTTTGATAAAATGTAAATTCTATTCTGCAATAATAACATAAACTTGAAACTCCGACGAAGGATTATAGAGTGCGATGTGGTATGTTAGACTTAAAAAGTCAACTTTATGAACATACTAGAAGTGTTTGAAATTGAGCTGAAGCAGACAGAGATCTGTTGTCTCTAATATTGGGGAGACCCAACAGGGCAAAAAGATGAAAGGGCTGTTAGGAACATGTTCTACAGAAATCTTGGGAAAGAAGAAAAGATAAATTTGCCTGCTTGAAGAAGAGATATTAATAAGCCTGCTTCGTTAAAAAGAAATTAAATACCCTGATTGAATATCAATGCATTAAAAGGATAAGGGGATGCATGGCGGTCAAGATCCTCAGCATCGATTTATCAATGAAAACACTAAAATCAACTTTAGAACCATCAGGCATTTATGAAATCATAGCATCTTGCAGAGAGCATAAATCCCAAATGCTCAAAAGGTTGTTTTCTCAATTTAGGTAATACTTTCCCTATCTTCATTGAGTGGAACACTATTTTCATTTAAAGGTTTAGGGATTAGGCCTGCAATCAATAATAACCATTGTTTGGCGGGGATACCCTTAAAAAAACGAGTCGGGAGTCTTACCTCACGGGTCGACATGGAAACAGACTTACTTTCTAATATTGGAGTGGGAGCTTCACACCAGGGCTTGAGAGCAAGGAAGGGCATATTACCATGTTACTTTCTTATTCTCTAAAGTATAAGGTTGATGTTCCAACTTAATTATTTAAAAAAAATAAAAGAAATGTAGGTTCAGGTTGATATTGTAAAAGATATGATTGACTTTATTATTATGTTTTCTTGTCTTTTCTTTTTAAGAAATTATTTTAACAGTATTTTTTTTATTATAACATGATGCATTATTATAATTGAAGCACAACTTTTGTATATCTTTCTTTTATGTTTATTGTATGATACTACTAGTTTTTTAAAGGCGCCCACCTATGGCCTTGTTTATGCAAACTTTACTTTCTCATAGCTGTGAGCATTCACATGTGAGACTGCAAACTACTTGGTTGATTCAACTCTTTATGAAAACTCAAAAACAACTTGAACTTTTAATTACAAACTTTGCATTCAAATAGCTTTTAGCATGCGGGTATTTAACTATTTGATTGATTAAACTTTTTCATGAAAAACTTTGCATTCGATGGCCGAATTCTTATGTGAGACCTTAAAGCATTTGAGTAATTGAATTCTTCATGAAAACTCAAAAAACAATGTGAACTTTTTATAACAAACTTTGCATATGTATGGCTTTTCAATGCTATGAATTCACATAAAAATCTTTGAAAAATTACTTTAGAGAGCGTTCAAGTATTACGTAAGGCAATATGGGGGAGGGGGGGGGTTAGTCTTGTAAAACATTACTATTGTATTACCGGCGCTGCAACAAAGGTATTTAGTGACTTTCCAGTAATAATTATGATTTGAGGCATACTTGGTTGTATTATGTGCGTTAGGCAACGTTGAGGGAATGGGAAGAGGGGTAACAAAGAGCGTTACGATGCATCTCGGGGTGGGGGTCAATAATGTTAAAAATATGCGTTACGTAATACTTGAACGGTCCCTTAGTGTATAAACTTTTTATTGTAATCATTGCATTAATAAGCCTTTTGTCGCATCTGTGCGTTAAACTTATAATTTGGTAAACTTTGTCATGCAAACTTTGCTTTCTTATTAAAATTTAGTGATGATTGATATTTTTTTTTTTTGCATAATCATTTGTTTTTGTTCCTGAATCTTAGTGCTCCGAATTGGAGAGTTGTCAGTCCTTTTCTTTTTGCTATTTATAATGTAATTTTGTTGTAACTTGACATGTCTATGTGCCCAACTGGGCCTATGGAAATAAGGTCTCATTTCATTTTATTTCATTTCAAATGAGATTTATTTAAAAGTGTTCTATATTCAAATAATTATTTATTCATCCTACATGGCGTAAATGCTAAATGAAATATATGATTACTTGAAGAGGAAAACCACAGAGTAAATTTTTCAAATTTTTAATATTATTATAATAGTTATACATATCAGTCTCACTTTGTTTCATTATAATACATATTTTTTGTATTAATCTGTAGTTCAAAAGTTGTGCTGTAAGTATGAAAATATAAATAAAATAAAAATATTAGTTCTAATAAAATATGTTCTCAAAATTCACATACAATTATAGAATAAACTATAGGATGTGATCCAATCCCGCATATGTGGGGTGTCTGCAGCGAAGCTATTAAGCCTTTCACCACCATTTTAAGTTGTACGAGCGTGGACTTCAGATCCGGGGTCCCGAGTTCGATTCCCAGTCGGGTCAGAGTTTTTCTAAATGTTTTTTCACTTGAAATTTCTACCCGGGGTTGGCCTGTCTCAGATTGGACGGGACCGGTTGACTGGGAAAAATTGCCTCAGGCAATAAGTTCCGCCGGCTATACTGACACTTTGTAAAGAAAAGTGTTGTATTATTATTGTATTGTTATATGTACCGTCTAAATTTTTTTTTTAATAAAGTAACATAGTTATCAAAATTTAGATTTAAAATCTTTCACAAATATATGCTGCAAATTTTATCTCAATTATTATTAAATTTTGTATCTATTTTTGTAATAGAAATAAGAATTTTCATTCGTAATTCCACCTTCAGATTCTGCCTGGTGGGATCTCTTGTTTTTGTTTGTTTTGTAAAAGATAATTTTTAAGGGAGGTTATAAAAATAAATATTGTTCTTTACCTATTGTTTCAATACTGTAATTCACTTTTATTATTGTCATGTTTATAATAATTTATATATGTGATGTAAAAAGTTATTTTCAAATAAAATTATTATTTTTACAATGTCGTGATTTTCATTTTACCCTTACAATAAGAATTTTCAATAACCTATAAGGATGCAATCTAAATATAGAGTGCTTTTTCCACAATAGTCCTTGAATTAAATAAGAACGCAATGCCAAAAAAAATAATTGAATACCTATGTGGTATTAATATTATACTCTATGGTTGTGACCATAGAAAAATCTAAAAAAGATACTTCATCTATGGTAAATGATGGCTTTTTACTTTGTCTCCAATATTCTCGAGAGTTGCCATTCTATTATAAGGAAGGATAATTAGTTCGGTGACAGTCAGCACGAGCTTATTTGACGTTTCTAATAAAGACTTAAACAGGTTCTATGGTTATTATGTTGTCATCTTGGAAAAAATCTATGGTTGGTTGTCATAAGAACACGTATAAAGCCGATTACGACCCGCGCCGACCGGCTCTAAGATTGTTGTCTATGTGTAAGAACACGTAGAAAGCCGATTCCGATCCGCGCCGACCTGCGCAAAGAATGTTACTATGCATTTGAATGGGGGTGCCCACAGAAAAAGCAAGAACCCGCTTTCCGGCATGCCCATTTAAATGCATTGAAACCATAGACAACAATCTATGAGCCGGTCGGCGTGGGTCGGAATCGGCTTTCTACGTGTTCTTACCCTATCTATGGTTTCGGCATGCCGGAAAGCTGGTTCCTGTTTTTTTGCTGTGCGTATGCCCATTCAAATGCATATATAACCATTCTCTGCGCCAGTCGGAGTCAGCGTTTTTGTGTTTTCACCATATAGGGAAGAAGATGGGTAAATAATAAATATATAATGTTGGCAAACCAATCCTAGAATTGTGATCAGAGAGATGTGCTAAAACATTTTACTTCTCGCATGGTTTCTACCCAGACAGCACAGGATATCCCGCGGGATATCCCTGAGACATCCTTGCGATATCCAAATGTCCGGCAATATCCCGGGATATTCGGGATATCCTCAGGATGTCCTAGGGATATCCCTGTGATGTCCCATGGATATCCCTTATATCCCGATATCCCAGGGACATCCCAGAGATATCCCGGGATATGCGGGATATCCATACGACGTCCCATGGATATCTTGCATATCCCGAATATCGCGCTGGCATTGTAGGAATATCCCGCATATCCCGGAATATCCCTTCGATGTCTCATGGATATCCCGTAGGCATTGCTGGAATATCCCGCATATCCCGGAATATCCCTGCGACGTCTCATGGATATCCTGAATATTCAGAATTACTGTGTAATAATCCTGAGTCTCAGATATCAAAATATTAGAGGAATATTAAATAAATGTACGTTTTTTCAATAATGTCTATTTATTGATATATTATATACATATTAGGTAAGTTTTTAAATTTATTGCTGTTTGTTCTCTGTGAATAGTAAATAAAAATATTTTTCTCTCCATGATGGTACATAATAATATAAATGATGTACTGCGCCGGCGTATGGGTAAGAACACGTAGAAAACCGATTCCGATTTGCGCCGACAGGTTCATAGATCGTTGTCTATGGTTTCAATGTATTTAAATGGGCATGCCGGAAAGCGGGTTCCTGCTTTTTCTGTGGGTGTCCCCGTTCAAATGCATAGTAACATTCTTTGCGCAGGTCGGCGCGGATCGGAATCGGCTTTCTACGTGTTCTTAGCCTATGACGTATTTTTTGTGAATAATAGGGTATTTGACTAATTTCCAGAAACCGTTTTAAATTATTCTACGATACATTATAAGCACATTCTCTTTATATTTTCTGAAGATATGCCATATTTTATATGAAAATCATGTTTAAAGTTTAAATATCCAAAAACGCGCGTAAAACGCTGTCTTGTATAATGGCGCTGGTCACGTGGTGCATTTTACGTCACACTTCTGTATTGGTATGAGGTTGATGACTATCATTTACCATGGGGTGACGTCACCTTGACGTCACGGGGACCACAACTAATCACAAGGCGTTTTCATCGGTGACTAGTTCCATAGAAATATTTGGATTTTTATTACGTGTTTTTATAAAAAATAAGCCTATTTAAGTTGTAAAATAAAAGAAATAAGCTTTCTTGTGCCATTTTCAAACAGGATGACCACAATCTGTATCTTATTTTTCATAGTGTCAAATACCCTATTGGCAACATACACCTATGAACCAGTTCACATGTCCTATCGCTATCGCCACTAAAAGCTGATACTTTCCATACTTTGGTCATGTAGTTGAGGTCTCCACTTTCCATACTGATACTTATGGGAGGCTCAATCCCCGTGTTCACCAACAAAAGTACCTACCTATAATATTTTATTTTTGACAAAGCGGCTTCTTTGTAACGAGGAAGAAAAGAATTGCTTATGGTACCTACATATTTTTCTATGGTTTCGTCTATGTAATCCAATCTTGAATAAAGTGAAGATAGTCACTAATCACGCTCTGCTGTCATCGGGTGTCTTCGAAAAAACCTATTTTGTTACGTAAATTTGTTGGTTGGGTAAATTAAAAGATCATGGCCAGCAATTTACTCAAATTTAATAGTTTGGTGCGAGCTGCGTCTGTTCCGAGATCATTGACAAAGCGGTTGAGATCACACGCCGCAGCAGATTATCATGAAGCTCTAGTAAACGTACCACCAACCAGGTTGTCAACTTTGAGTAATGGGTTTAGAGTTGCTAGCGAAGACTCCGGTGCCTCAACAGCAACAGTAGGTATTTGGATTGACGCGGGATCACGGTATGAAGATTCTAAAAATAATGGAGTTGCCCATTTCTTGGAACATATGGTTTTCAAAGGAACTGCCAAGAGATCTCAAACAGATTTGGAGTTGGAGATAGAAAACATGGGAGCACACTTAAATGCATATACCTCTCGCGAACAGACCGTATTTTATGCCAAATGCTTAGCCAAAGATGTACCCAAGTCTGTTGAAATCTTGGCAGACATTATTCAAAATTCGAAACTGTCCGAAAATGACATCGAACGAGAACGAGGGGTTATTCTTCGTGAAATGCAAGATGTGGAAAGTAATTTACAGGAAGTGGTGTTTGATTATTTGCACGCCACTGCATTCCAAGGGACCGCATTGGGAAACACAATTCTTGGTCCAACTGAAAACATCAAAAGCATCACCAGAGATGATCTCAAAAGGTACGTCGATTCACACTACAAACCCCCGCGCATGGTGTTGGCTGCCAGTGGAGGAGTCAAGCATGATGACCTCATCAAGCTAGCTGACCAACATTTTGGTAACCTCTCTGTTCATTATCCCGAAGAAATTCCAAAACTTACTCCATGCAGATTCACAGGATCAGAAATTAAGCATCGTGAAGATAACATGCCATTAGCCCATGTAGCCATTGCTGTGGAAGGTGCAGGATGGACAGATCCAGACAACATTCCCTTGATGGTGGCCAACACATTGGTGGGATCCTGGGACAGATCCCAAGGAGGAGCAGTGAACCATGCCTCAGAGTTAGCACGTGCAGCCGCCGGCGGTATTGCCCACAGCTACCAGTCATTCAATACTTGTTATAAAGACACAGGCTTGTGGGGAATCTACTTTGTGTGCGAACCCATGGACTGCGAAATGATGGTTGGAATGATCCAAAACGAGTGGATGAGACTGTGTTCATCCATTAGCAATGCTGAAGTTGAAAGGGCAAAGAATATCCTTAAAACTAATATGTTATTGCAGTTAGACGGAACCACACCAATCTGCGAAGACATTGGAAGGCAGATGCTTTGCTACAGCAGACGTATTCCCATTCATGAATTAGAACAACGTATCGACTCTGTGACCATAGATAATGTCCGAGACGTGTGCATGAAGTATATTTATGACAGATGCCCCGCTGTGGCCAGCATCGGGCCAGTGGAGAACCTCCCAGACTATGTGGTCATCAGGGGTGGAATGTACAGATTGAGAATCTAAACTTTCCTTGTACCTTCTCTTTATTGTTAGTTCTAATTTAATAATTGGCTGGTTCTGTTATCAAGTCGGGAAGTAAACAGTGAGCTAAACATCTTATTAAAACTGTTCTTTATTGATTTCAGATTTTCCAGAATAAATTGTGTATAAATGATAATAAATAATTAATGTTATCTGCCTGGCTGGTTGTTTTCTTTCAAACCGAAAAAGTTTCATTCTTGGTATTGACTTTACTAGGTTCTGGCTCTTGACCACTCTCCGATGAAGGCTTAATTTTATTGGACGCTGTGCTTATTTTTCTCTTGCTGCTGCCATAAGGCAATACTTGATCATTTCCAGACAATAAACTGGCGGAGGACAACAGGACTGATACTTGTTCCAACGTAGGACAATTTGCTATAATGATCTCGTCTTGACTATAATCACCATTGTTGAGCATATCCACTATTTGCATGTAGTAGCCCACGACATTATTCTGAAAAAAATTCAATGCCAACATTAAAATTTAATCAAAAGAAGTTTATAGAAATTATGTAAAATATTGAGAATAGGGTATTTGAAGCCATTAAAAATAAACTGGAATTTATGGTCATCCTAACAGAAAATAGCCTAAGAAAGCAAATTTCTTTTAGTTTACAGCTGAAATGTGTTAACTTTTTGTATAAACACAAAATGAAATTTGAAATATTTTATTAGAATTATTTGAGGAGATGCTGAGAGGTAATGGAAGACAAGGTAGAGATACTAGTGATTAGAAAGTGGAAAGAAAAGAGAGGTCCAGTTAACGGAAAACACCAGAGCAAAACACATTGTGTAGGGGAATCCAGATCAAATCTATTGGGCTTATTATCTGATGAAAACGCCATGTATGACCTTGTGCCTACGACAATGTTACTTGCAAGAAATCAATAGATTTAAGTTGGCATGTTTTGTCAGGATATTTGCTTATGTGTGACGTCATATGCACCAGATGATTACAAGACAACGTTCGTCCTGCGCTTTTGGAAATTTAAACTTTAATATCGCTATCATTTGTTGTTTGTTTTATGGAAGTGTCTAGTTTGCCGCAAGCGGTATACTAGCAAATCGCGCTAAAAAGCCGCCAGTGGCAGTGCAAAGAAGAAGTGCGCATGCGCGATAATAATAGTAGATGTTATAGTTTTTCGATGTGTTTCATAAGTCCACTGCGGATGAGTAGTTACCATCGCCGCTGTTCATATTGATGGTTGTAGGTTCGAATCCCGGTGCGGGTGATCTTTTTTTTTTCTATTTATGCGTTTTTTTTTCTATATATATCCGTTTTTTTCTGTGAAAGATGTCTAAAGTGTATTTGTGTTCACTTTGGCTGTGCTCAATTCATTAAAAAATAGGTTCGTTAGCACGCTTTCTACTTTTACGCTTTTAACCTATTTTCATGACTGTTAGTCATGAAAATAGGTTAGGTTAGCTTTGAACATAATTATTTGGGGGGCAGAGCCCCCCATACCTCTTCACATGTACCCCGAATCCATTTTACCCTCTGCAAACCGAACATATTTGAATTGTTGACGCATTCGAACTTTTGTTCCGAAACTAGCGGCTTTTTAGTGCGCTTTTCTAGTATACCGCTTGCGGCAAAATAGCCACACCCTTGTTTTATTTATTTATGCATGTATTTTGAGACCTTATCTATTTTATATTTGACGAATGCTTTATGGCAGAGTTCTCGCAAGGGCCTATGGAAATATAAGAATAAACATGATTTTTATTAAGAGCATAGCAGAGCTGCAGGAAATACAAGGACAGTGTATTTTTAATGTATCAAAGGATAATTTAAAACTTAAAAAACCAGTCCAATATGCTATTAGTTTTTATACAAAACAAAGCATATTTTCTTAACAAAACTATACATTATTTTTGCCCTTGAATAAATAGTACGGAATTTAAATAAAAAAAGACTTCTACAACAGTATACAAATAGTTCATTTACACCAAAAGAAAATTCATATTTAACATTATATTAGATTTTTATTTGGTTGATAATCTGTTGTTGAAACGACATATGACATGATATTGTGTTCCTGCTTTAAACTGCTTAAAAAAGGTGATCTTGGGAGTACAAAGAAGAAGTCAGTTATAGTCTTGTCGACAAAGAATCTCAACTCAATCATTTTAGATGCTGTAGATTTTAATAACATAATTACACTTTCACGATAATTTTTGAAGTGCTTTCGTCAATTGCGTGTTCCTCAACGAATCTTTATCAAATCTCTTGAGAAAAGCAATGCGAGATTGTTAGAAGAACTTGACTGCATCAAAACTATTGTGCAATTACGTGGTTTTAATATTTTAAAATGAACTTTCACTACATATGAAAAAACATTAATTTTGTTTTAATATTTATAACAATACATTAGTTTTTATACCTATTATATAAAAGAAAATCGGGTTAGTGCAAACACTTATAACTCGAGATTGGCAGAACAGATTTTTATCATTTTTGGTTTATTTGATTTTTCTTCGCTCTGGATAACAGAATAACTAATAAAAAATCGAAAAATAGATATCAAAATTTGATCAAGCTAGTATGGAATGAATTTTCTTACAACAAAATCTGTGAAAATTACATTTTTTTATTTACCTGACAACCATTGACTTTAAAAATATTGACACGCAGATTTTGGTCAAGCTTTTTTCTTATTTGTTAACATTGAAGCACACTTTTCTCTAAATTAAAATGCAGCTATTAATGGTTGGTGCTATTGACAGAATTGGGATGAAAATAAGTGGTTTCAAACAGATGCATCAGTCGTTATGACATTGGTTAAAAGTCATTTTTATCATTCTTTTAAATTCTTATTCAATATTGATAGTTAGACCACAAGACATCTGTCGGGAATGGTAGTTTTTGTATAAAAATAAGTATGAGCTCACCCTAATGGGACGAAATAGAATGAATTCAGTTTCCTTGTTTGCTAAATACAACTGCATAGATCTTTGTAGCGGAGCTAAATTCAATTTTATTAGACGTCTGGTTTCACCTAAGACGTTGGCGATTTGTTCAGCGGGAATTTTAGCTGGAATCGGTTGACTTGCAGGTGGGGTTTTCTTAATCTAGAAAACAAAAATCACAATGAAATTTTGGATAGGATACATTAATGCCACGTGAGCTTACAATATTATTACTACACTGTCAGGGTAGTGAGTACGTAACTTTTGCTATAGCACGACTAACCACACATCAATCTAACTACTCATAACCACGGCTTAACTACATAATAACCACGCTGAAACGCACAACTAACTACATTTGTAACGTTACGTAATCGCGCTAACTACACTAGGAAGTAGTTAGTCGTGCTATAGCCCTTACGTACTCACCCCCCAGATGAGCAAGAATCACATGATGTTATTTTGCAACTTTGTCCACCCCCATCCCTTTTGATATGTGGTTTATTTCCATAATAACTTGCCCCTTTTACCCTAAATTTATTTTTTGATAAAAAAACTGTGTTATGCTTTTGATTTAGAAAATGTACATACAATAAAAAAAAATATACACATGATAATATTCTCTCTATCTTCATCAGTTAGTCTCAAGTGATTATTGTGCATATATATCACATAGACATCATAGAACATAAAAAAATTACCTGTACAGGTTTATATTGTCCTATAATAAAAAGAAATTTGCGTGGAACATTATAAAATTTAAGAGAACTTAACCCTGTAACATAAACCTTCATCAAATTGATGACGCCGCTTTTTAAAAACAATGTCATTTTTTTATGCGTGCACGCACATGCTCCTGTTTCAAGCTAATCTCAGCCATCCCTTAGGGCTTGCGATGGCCGATTGTGCTTTGTGTGCAAGTGCTCTCTTGTACCATTTCTGAAACAGTGACTCGTCAAAATGATGAAGGTTTGTGATAACGACACTTTTTACATAAAGTATTTTTGAATTGTAAAATCTTTCATTTTTTCTTTTCATTGATAAGTTTTAATAAAGAGAAGATAACTAAGGGGTAAGTTCTTCTTGAGATGAGCTGGAAGATCATCTTGAGGTTGATCCCGCTTGCAAAGGACAGTATTGAAGAAGTGTCCTCTTTGACCTCACAAATGTTATCCAGGGAAGATGTTGATTATGAAAAAAACTTATATTTCATCTTTACAACCATTTTAGGTATAAGTTCTGATGCAAAAAAAAGGAAAATATATGCCTCACGCCCCTGGTCATAGGAAAAAAATGGCTAATAGGAGGTGTTATTTTGGTTGTTTGAGTTGATGCTAAGGCAAATTGGAGAAATGTGCAGTGAGATACAGTTTCTTCTCACTAGTTCACTGCACAAGGATTTATCAAGGAAAAAGGGTTGTAGATACAGGAAAGTTTAGTTGTAGATACATAAAATTGTCATAACTATTTTTTTTTTTCATAAAACCATTATAATTGTATTTGATGTATCTCTATATTTGAATTTCTGCAATACTCTGTACATTTTTGTTAAAAAATAAAATTATTATTATTATTGTATGACGATCAGAAACTTGATGTGTGTCACAAATATATTAATTATTCCTAAACAGTTTTTATTATTCTACTGCTTGCTTTATTATCTTTTAATATAAAGAGTTTTTTTTAAATATTACGTGATAATTTAAGACTTATTTAAAGAGAACAAAAGCACGAAGTTTTGTTTATGGGTTCTCGTTTGATGGGCATATTTAAAATTAAATTTTTTTTTTTATGTAATATAACATAATAAATATTTAAAAAACATTTTAACGATAAATTAATAACAAAATAATATATATTTTATGCAATTAAACCCTTTGAAAACTCTTTCGAAAGTAGCGTAGTCAAAATGACGAAGGTTTGTGTTAACGGGTGTAAAATAAGGTTTGTGATCTAGGGTTAAAGTAGATAACCTTCTTAGTGCTTTTGACAGAAACTGTCAGTTGTTTGATAGTTGTTGGTTGAAATTTGCACTGACGCCCCTATTGTCAATTCAGTTCAACCTGCTATCAAAGTCAGAGTCTTAAAACAGAAATAGCAGAAGATGTTCATTGAATACTTTATTACCTTCTCCAAAAATGTTATCAAACATCCGCAAAGAATTTCCGTAGCGTGTTTGATGAAAGATTCACAAGAATTTTTCAATTGCCTGTCGACCTCTTTTCGGGAGTCTAAAAGTTGTTCCTTGACCATTGGGGTTCCTTCCAATAGAAACTCCAACAGCGCATTATTGCTGTTCATTGAAAATAGTTGATTACGCTTTTGGATCAGTCCCAGTGCTGCGGTCTTGACCCTACTGAAGTCTAATGATGTCTCTTTGATGGTGAAATCAACTTGGAAAGGGGCTATTTGCTCTCGTAATATCAAAAGATGTTTTATTTGAAATAGTTCACCGTCCACATTGGTCTGAAAATAAAAAAAAACATTTAAAAGATATTAATTATGTATTCATATTTTATTTTATTTAATTTAAGTTGGTCATTGTTTGGAAGATTCTATGTGAGGTCTATTTTGCAGAGCTTAACCATACAACATAATTTGTTTGGAAGAGTTAGAGAATTATAGAAGAAACTTGAGAGTCTTTTCTTAAAATTAGTTTGAACGCTATGATCTCAAAAAATCGATAAGAAGAAAATCTTTCTGATTTTAATATCCTATTTTTTTTAAAAAGGCTTTAGGCTGGTTAAAATTACGTTGCAACATTTAGATATATTATTGGTACATTCATTACGAAGAAAAACCAAACAACTCGTAACACCACATTTATCATGGATATTTATGGCTATGATTTAAGCCCCCGAGAACTGATGTTCGGTTTACTGAGCAATTAAATATATTGAATAGGTACTTATTAAAACTTATGGCCCATGGAAATGAAGTAGAAAGACTATGGATATAGTTTGAAAAATACCTTGCCCCAACATGCTGAACATGCCGAGGAATCCCATGATTTCGGAATTTTGACCAATTTGACCACCCAAGTGGCAAACATTGTTAACATAAAGTGATCACACTAAGCCGGCCTTCGAAACAGCACGGTTGTACGCTGGTAATGGTTCAAACTTGTATAAAATTTACCTCATAAAATCGAAGACTAATTAATTGATTCAATGATTGGCATCAAATAGAAACAATGTTCTATCCCTTACTTTTGTTTTGTAAAAATTTTTGAACATTGAGTTGAAATTTTTTAAAAAACCCTTGTTTACCTTGTTAGCTGATATCTGTTGAGCGGCACTGGCTACGTTTGTGACACACAAAGAGAGGGCTTCTTGGGACAAGCCCTGAAAAACTGGTTTATCTAAGCATCTGTAAAGCCTCGATAGAGTTGCTAAGGTACGCCTCACACCTGGATACCACATTCCATGCAAATCAGCTGGGGAGCCTAAGTCAGACACAAGAATATTGTTTCATCAGGTTTCAAGTTGTTAAAAAAAACTAAGAATGACATACTTACTTATTGGACGGTATTTTTGTCCTTCACTATTTATATTGGCTACTTCCTGTGATGTCACGGATCCCACTGATGCCATAGACATATGTGAATCCGATCTCTTTAAGGAATCATCTTGAAGTGACATAGCTATTTGCTAGACAGGAAATAAACCAGATTAAAATAATATAAATAAATAAAATAATTCTTGCTGATTATTGCTATCGTCATATGAATTTAACCTGTTAATGCTTGAAATATTGGTGAGTTCCCGCACCCACTTGTTCCACGTGTTTTCAAGAACTATTTTAAGTTTCTTATATTTTTATTTAATAACTAATTGAAAGTGTTTTTGGATTTAATAATAGATTTGTGTTGATTGTCCTAGAAAGTTACTATATAATGCGTGTTTTATTAAGGATGACAAGATATCTTAAAAAAGTGGATTCTGGGTGGCTAACACTCTTTATAATATGCATTGGTGATACATCAAAATTACCAAATAGAATAATTATTGGATAGTTAGCGTTTAGCATAACATTTGGCCTCGGAATATAATTTAAACAGTTGGCATTCGATGAGTTAAAAAACATTTAGAATACAAACAAAAAGTACTAAATGGATCAGAAACTAAGAAGACCCCCATCAGGCAGGAAGTAAGAACTAGAATTTGTACTCCCAAGAGAACATTTCTTCAGAATGATGAAAAAAAATCAATAAATATTTAAGGCAGTCTAATTCCTACTAAATATTAATTATTCATAGCTACTAACACCCCTTTTAAATCAATATACCTACCTAATTAAACACCAAATAGCCACAGTACAATAATAGTGCCTAAATAATGGACATACACAGTATTCTTTTTTGTTCAAATTTGACATGTTATTTATTATTGTTATGAAATCATAACCACTGATGTGTGTTTTATTCACATAAACAATATTACAGTTGCATAATATAAATGTTAACAACAATTGTAAGTGGTGCATTAATATTACTGGTTGTAATTTATATTTTAGTTGCGATACTAAATTTAATTTGCAAAAGGTGGTGCTGTCAGAACATCAACATGAACGAAGACACACTGTCCAATGCGACCATCAACTCTGAGTATTACTTCAAACATAAACCGGACCTCTACTTAAATGTAGTTCGCGTCGATAAGAATAAATATAATTTTTTGAGGGGAAAACGACATTCGGTGTAAACGTAATAAACAATTTAAAGTTTTTAATGATGAATTAAATTTTTTGAAGAATAATGTGAAATGCAATCTAACCTCCATCATTAAAAGTTTATCGGGATAGGCTAAATCGCCTGGAGCCGGTTTGTAGTTGAGAACATCGGAGCGAAGACACACATGGGCTCTGTACGCCAGTCTCTCTTGAGTATCTTCCAGAAGCTGCGCTGCTACACGACCAAAGGCGACAAGCGGCTCTGCTGAAAGTCCAAATATTAATCACAATTGCTTTTACATTTGTACTTATATCTGTTAATATATGTGACAATAATTATTATTAAAGTGTTTTATGTAATATATTATTTGGAAGTTATTTTTTTATAATAATGAAGTATACTTACGGTTATTGTTGACGTGCTCTTCCAACATTTCTATCTTAAGAATTGTACAGAGTTCAGCCAGGGTCTCTAAATGATTGATATGGATCACGTAGGGTCTTAATGTGTCATACAAAGTATTGCAGAGGTCCGAAAGGTAAGATCTGAAAATGTTTATATATTGTTGAAATACTAAAATATATTTCTATGACAAATAAAATATTAATATAGGTAAGTAAGTATATAAATACTTTCAATAATGGAAGTGTTTACGTAGTGAAAAATCATTTTAAGAGACTAAAATGATCAAAAGCTCAACTACATCATTTTACTGTTTTAAAATTCTATAGTTGAACTTTCGCAATAAATTAAATTAACTTGAGCACTTTCGTCAAACTCGCATTGACTTTTTTAAGGGGCTAACCTAGAGTTGCACTTTCTCCTGTAGACCTCTTGTATAGACCATTTTGGGAACCAGTGAACTTAAGCTAAGAAATTTAAAATAAGTGTAATAACAGGATTTCGACTTACAAAAGTATGCGAGATTGACAAAAGAATTTGAGCTAATTTAATTTATCGTGAAGTGCAACTATATAGTTTTAATCTCTTAACATACTTTCTTATAAAACAGTGTTAGGACAGCAAGTAAATATATCAAATCTATACAAAGGTGTCAGTATAGCCAGCGGAACTTATTGCCTGAGGCAATTTTTTCCAGTCAACCGGTCCTGTCTAATCTGAGACAGGCCAACCCCGGGTAGAAATTTCAAGTGAAAAAATACTTAGAAAAGCTCTGACCCGACCGGAAATCGAACCCGGAACCTCAGATCTGAAGTCCACGTCAGTACAACTAGGCTACCGAGGTCCTTCATTTTAGCAGCGTACAACATGTTTTTATCTTTTTTTAAACTTGCTCATGATCAGTCACTATCCATTATTTACTCTATTCTCACAAAAATAAATGTTGAAAGTATAAAAATTGATATTTTATTTTTTGATAGGAAAAATGATTTTTGGATAAATTGATTTCATTTTGAGAGGTTCAAAATGTATAATTTTGTCTTGCTTAATATTATTATATGGATTAGGCCAATAAGCAAATCATTTCATCGCAATTTGCATCCTAAATTATTTTCGTTGATAAACATACGTTAGCAAAGAAGACGGCTGGGAGAAGAACTGGAAGAAGAGATCCCATTCATCCTGCGATATGTGAATCAAGAAGGAACAAGCTGATCTCATCAGTGTGCAGTGGTCTCCTTTGTGGTTCTCTGTCAACTCTTTAATCCCATTGTTGACGCCACCACGGATCACCAAGGCTCGTTGGGACAAGTAGTGCTGTTGACACTCATTCAATAAAGTGCCATACCTAAAAAAAAAATAAGATAAAAATAATATCACAATGTAGTTTATTATTCCATTACATTTTGACAGAAACATCATTTCTTGCGGTCCTTTCAAGATGTCTGAAAGTTGGCATTCACTCTGGCTAATTCTAATCACCCCGGTGCTGCTCAAATCAATAATTGTTCCACCTTTCTGAAGCCATACATCTTTAGTTATTCTTCATCCAGAAAATAAATGTCAGAATAAATGAACCAACAGGCCAGGAGGCCAAGTCGAAGTATTACCGACAGCTCCAACGTTAACAATTTGTTGTTATTTCCATAGAAATAACGTAAAAACTGTTGATCAATGTGCGTTAAAGAATGTTGTTCCAAATTCCAAATAATTCTGATAGTTATTCAAAATTAACGTTAAACGTTACCTCGAAATCTATGGAAACATTACGACGCTGATGTTATATATCGAAGACGAAACACATTTTTTTTGGTTTGGAAACCATTTTCAATTTGGTTAACGTTAACAGTTTTCATGTTTAACATTATTTATTTCGACTTAGCTCCCAGTAATGGACAAATGTAATGAGACAGCAATTTCATGATGAAGGAATCATAAGTTACCAACTAACAATTAATAGTGTTAAAATTTTTATGATCAAGTTGGCCCACTACAGGCTTAATTAAAAAATAAATTTATACTTTTATATACAAAGGTGTCAGTATAGCCGGTGGAACTTATTGCCTGAGGTAATTTTTTCCAGTCAACTGGTCCCATCCAATCTGAGACAGGCCAACCCTAGGTAGAAATTTCGAGTGAAAAACACTCGGGAATCGAACCCAGGACCTCTTGATCTGAATTCCAAGCCTGAACCACTAGGCCAGTGTTCCGCGGCACACTTGTGTGCCGTGGTCGTCAGTTGGTGTGCTGCGAAAAATTGAGACCCAAATATTTTTAGACGTTTGTGATTCAGATTTGTCTTCTGTGGTCAAAAGAAAAGAAAGGATGGTAAAAGTTGTTTATCTGCCAGACACATTCGCTCATTTAAATGAGCTCAACAGAAAAATGCAAGCCAGGAATTCTAATATTTAACATCTCCTGGAAAAAATTGAAAGCTTTCGCGCTAAGTTAGTGTATGTAGGTATACATATAATCAGGTACGCTGTCAATGATGGTACCTTATAAAATGTTTGCAAACGTCATGTCTGCGGATAAGAAAACAGTGCCGGCATTGATAGTGAAACACTTGGAGCTATTAGCAGAAAAAGTGAACTGTTACTTTTTCTAAGTTTGATTAGGGTTGAATAATCTGACAATCAACATCTTTCTAGAGTTAGTAGTCAAGTTAGATAAGCAAGGATAGAATTCTACTCAAATTAATTGAATGGGTGTTTTTGAATAAATTATTGAAATAAGTTTTTTAGTAAATCTGAACTCGCTGACAGAAAACGCAAAAAGACTTTCTACATCTTTCACAAAAAGTGTGAAAGAGACATGAAAAAAATGTATGTCTTGTTTCAAAAAATATGTACAAATTCATGTTTACAAATAATACTCACTCTTCACTTTTGTTGACTCTATCTTCTATTTCTTTCAATATGCCATGTAGTTTTGGTGCTGCCGCTTGGAATTTACCAAAAAATAAAGCAAACGCTGTGTCTGCTGTGGGATTTGTAGAAATGGGTTCATTGTTTTCTGAAGATTTATCTCTCGGAGCCAGGACTTGCTCTGTGGCATGATTCAGCACATGGGTGATGTACGACCACATGAGTCCCAGAGCTTTGCTTAAACAGTACTTATACTTTAGTAAATATGTTTGGGATTCCTTGAAATTTATCTGAAAACAGATTAAATTAAATTAAACAAAACTAATTAAAGTTGTTGATGCAAAATATCTATCAGAATATTGTATTGACATGCAGATAAAATGTTATGAGCACCAAATACTGAGAAAAAACATTAAGATTTATAATTTTTTTTTTATGAATTTGGGCTCATCCAAAGTGGACACACTTTTGACATCTTTCACAGGGAGCAAAGACTTGGTTTGTGAAAGAGGAAGACGGTCGGTAGGAAATCGAACCTTCGGATTGAAAGACACGGACTGAACCAATAGGCTACCAATTATATTATTCAGGGTTGACGAGAAAATCAGGAAAGGAATAGATCATGAAAAATGGTTTAAACTAGATGGCAGCAAGTGTGGTATAAAAAAAATCTTGCCGAGGCTGGAATATTGTTTCACAACACGGCAGGGGGAAAATGTTGTAAACTGTGATCCCATGAGGATGTTGAAAAAGGTTGCTCCTTGTTTGAACATAATGGTACGCTGTCAGATATTTATTTATTTATCAGATCAACGGCCAAAGCCTTATTAAACTATTATTTTAAGTTATATGAAAGAAAGCAGTAAATATACTAACATTTGCTTTTAAATAGTCCATACACTCATCAATTTTACACAAAATATCGAAAAAAGCTTCACTGGAAACGGACAGCGTTGGACTGCTCAGCCTCTGTGGAAGTTTGTCCACTTGTGAGAAGTAATACAATCTCTTCTTTATGTCCTCACTGATGCTGTGCAGCTTCACTTGGTCTGCGAGTAACTGTTCACTGACGGAATGTAGTGCGTTTGTTTTGGTGGACACCAGATTATATTCTTCCGAGAGTTTACTAAAGTCTACTAAAGATGCGTCAATCTAAAATAAACAAATTTTATATAAGAAAAAACCTCGATATGATGGACTGATTGATGGAAGGAGGTGTCTATTAAAGCCAGTTATTATATAAAAATGATACAGTAGGCACCGGATAGTACACACCTAATATATATCACACAAATATAGGTACCTACGCATTATATGAGAAAGGCAGACCTGTGTTTCTATAAAAATGAAGCCCTTTTTTCTTTGGTCATCACATCATGTGTAAACGGATGGACCAATTTCGCTAATTCCTATATTATTGTGTTTGCTATTGTCAGGAGAAGGGTCTTATGAAAGAGAAAACTAAGAAAGTTGCGCAGATCTTAGAAAATTTAAGAAAACATTAAAGTAGGTAACCTTCTTAGTGCTTTTAACAATATAATTTAATTCTAATTTTGAAATTAAATTGGCGTTTTTCAGAAGCTATAAGGCCTTGTCCTCACTGCGATTTTTTACCGCACAAATTTTATTCTGTGCGCAATATATTCCGTGATCGAAATTAATAATCGTGTACTATTTGTAACAAATCACAGAATTTTTTTCCACACGATTTTATTACTGTAAATTCGAAAACTCCCATAAGATTAAATGTGTTACAGAATTGCAAAAAGAAATCCGTGCGGTGAAATTTCGCAGTGCAGACGGGTTGTAATTTGTTTGATAGTTGATGCGATTGACAGAGAATGCGGATGAAAAATATTTGGTTTAAAACAGATGCATCGGTCAGAATTACATTGGTTAAAAGGTAGTTTATTTATCATTATACATATCTGAATTCAATATTCATACATAGGACGATAGGATAACGTCTGTCGAGAAAGCTAGTACTTAATAGTTTTTTAAACAGGTAAGGAAAATTTTATCTTCTGAATTGAATTGCTCTGTTATAACTTTTTCTATTAACAATCTCTCCAGTGCTCCAATTAAAAAGAAACTCTTTCATGCACAAAATAAGTCTACATAACATTTCAAGCCATGGAAAGCTTTTGTCCCGGAAGAGGAATACGGTTGGCTGAAGGGCTTGAACAATATAAAACTCAAGCGCAAAAAAAGAGAATATCTATATATTTAAAAATTTATAATCCTTTGAAGTTAATTCTTACCTGTATCAGCAACGTATCACACTCAGTTTTCCTCTCTTCTAGTTGTTTCCAATAATTCAAGAAATTTGTATCCTTTTCTAATGACATGGATTCTTCCAATTCGTCATACCATTCAAAAAATTGCTGAGCACTTTCTATAGTCCTCATGCTATCATTTAAATCGTCCAGTTTAATTGAATCTTCTATAGGAATTTGATCTTTTAGGAACTAAAATTCAAATAATATAGTTTAGGTTGTGAAAACTAATAATTTCTTTTGGAAAGGACAGATTAAGCCAAGAACACAAGTTTCTTAGGTATGTGTATAGTTAATAATATAAATTCTTAAATTAACAGGCTTAAAGGGCCGGCATAAAAGGAAAACTAGTAATAGATAATTAGTAAACAAAGCCACTCACATTATCAGGAATCAAATTCTTGTATTCTTCCGACAAATCGAAAATAACATCTCTTTGGAAATTGGTCAATGGTGCCAAAGGTTCGTTTTTTAATTCCCATTGTGATAATTTGGTTTGAATTTTTCTTATACTAGCATTATCCATTTTCTGAGTGCCACCGTTACTCATTTTTGATGACATCAAAACGAATTTGACGTTTCGTGTTTCGACTTATGACTTTGACAGTACATCATTAGTGTTGCTAGAAAATAGAGTTTATTTGGCTATTTTTCCTTATGGTAATTCCTGTCCTGTGTGAATAGACTTTCACACTATACCTAGACCAAGGGCGTCGCCAAGGGGGGGGGGGGGTGTAGGAGGGGGCAGCTGCCCCCCCTAGACATTAAAAAATGTAGGCAATTCATATTTTCCTCATCCTCCATATAGAAAATAGCCTATAAATGGGTCAAATTGCCCCCCCCCCTGGGCCCCGGGCTGGTGACGACCTTGACCTTGGATGAATCTATGGTTATGGATGGATTCATTGGTAAAACTTTTGAAGCCGCGGGGTCGGGGGGAAAAATGAATTACGACGCCATCTTAATGGAACTTACGGGAACATATTCTGTGTTTTGACGACTGTTGCTGGATCTCTTTTTTAGTGTTTTGTTGTTAATAACTACGTTTACGAGTAGACATATTATTACTCTTTTAAAGTTTAATTACAGTTTTTTTTTCATATTAAATTGTGATGATTTAATGTTATGTTGGTTTTTTTTGCTTAACTTTATTTCAAATCTTTCCTTAAACTGAAGAGATGATTAATTTAAGTCAAATACACAAAATATTTCAAACTACTCGAAGTTCTGATATATATTTTCAATTATTCCATACGAATTGTTGAAATATGGTGCAACCAAGATGGCCGCCAGTATTTCCTCACACCCCCTCTAGTGGCATCACTCGCTCTCGTACAAAACTCAGCTGTCAATCTCTCCATATATAATAATTCCTCCAAGACCTTGACCTAGACCATAGATTTTTATCCTTGATAATAATCTTTTCATAGCGGCGAAGTGAGGCAATAGGCAATCTTGAATTGTCTCTTTCGCACAGTCGGTTGGCAAGAACATTGCGATTTTTATGGGAAATGCGGAGTATGCTGTGTATTTTTCACATTTATTCAACTAAAAAAGACGTAAAAATTGAAAACATTAATATAAATCTAAAATAAAAGAAAGCAACTGAAATATCTAATAATATAAAATACTAGCATAATTTTTATTTTTCCTATGTTTATGAGGTGGTTCTTACAATAATGTTGATTGGTTCGGTTCGTGTAGGTACTCAAACTAATAAAATAAACCCTCCAGAATAGAATGTTTCTATTTTTCAGGTAATAATAATTTGCTTTGTTTAATATTATTTTATTAATGTGCATTGTGTTAATTAATACTTGAGTTATATTAATAAATATTATCTTTATTCAGAGAAACTGTACTTAAAGATATAAGACCTGGGGGGTGAGTACGTAAGGGCTATAGCACGACTAACTACTTCCTAGTGTAGTTAGCGCGAGTACGTAACGTTACAAATGTAGTTAGTTGTGCGTTTCAGCGTGGTTATTATGTAGTTAAGCCGTGGTTATGAGTAGTTAGATTGATGTGTGGTTAGTCGTGCTATAGCAAAAGTTACGTACTCACTACCCTGGACCTAGCCCAGGGGGGGGTCATACCTCCCTGACCCCCCCCTGGATCCGCCCTTGATCCAGATCAAGAAGTGCTTTTAACTAAAAACTGTCAGTAGTTATCGATCACACACACTATATTCTTTCTATTCATCCTTAGGCCTGGGTATTTGATTTTGAGGTAGGTACATATACCTCTAGAAAATCTTTTAACTATAATAATGTAAATAATAGTTAAACCACTATAATGTTAACAATAAAAATATTACCAAAACAAATATGACTAACTGAAAAATAGCTAAATATTAAAATTAGAAACTATATAGGCAATATTTTAAGAGCACACAAAACTTAAAATAAAAAGAAAAACCGGATTATAATTAACACAAAACGCTAGACAAGCCCTTAATATTATAAATACATCCATTAAACAGTACAAAACATGGTATAAATGAAGATTTTATAACGAAACACGAGGAACCGCCAAGAAAACGTATAGCAGAAACCAATGTCTTGCCAACCAGCTAACAAAAAAGTGCCGCGCTAATCGACACACTTTCGACGGCAAGTACGCTACAGTCTATGGTAAAAACACGTAGAAAGCGGATTCCGACTCGCGCCGACCGGCGCAAAGAATGTTTCTATGCATTTGAAATTTGAATCAACACCACCTACATATATAAGAAGGCCTTCGTGCTGGCGGCCATTTTTGGCCTCTCGCGTCACGGCCGCCGGCGTGTAGACAGATATCATAGCATGAACGTATTGAGAGTAACTTCTGAGTGACTTCTTACATCCATGTATCATAGTGTACAGGTAAGTACATACAGATATAGACAAGCGAACGGTGGGCCTCCCGATGTGACGCTGCACTAAGGCCTTCTTATATAGGTGGTGTTGATTTGAATGGGGATACACCTTAGATTAGGAAAGAGAGGGGATACGTAACTATGCCCGATGGCGTGTGATCATTTTTATGCCTGTTTGCCACCGGCCTGTCCCTTTTCGGATCTTCCGTGGCGCTTAAAAGTTTTCTTCCTTCCAGTTCCTACCTATGGGTAAAAACACGTAGAAAGCCGATTCCGATTCGCACCGACCGGCGCAAAGAATGTTACTATGCATTTGAATGGGGATACCCACAGAGAAAGCAGGAACCCGCTTTCCGGCATGCCCATTTAAATGCATTGAAACCATCTTTAAGCCAGTCGGCGCGGGTCGGAATCGGATTTCTACGTGTTCTTACCCGATGACGGCACAGACTTCCATAAGACTTTTGCTTTGAAACAATTTTAAGTATGATGCCGTAGACATAAATCAATAAAATTTACAGAGTAAACAGTTTGAGAAATGGAAAATATTTTTATGTGAAAAAATATTTTAAATCGTCCTCAAAGTTTATTTCTTTTAATTTTTGAATTCTACCTAATTGAGATTTAACATTTTTATGGCATGGTGATTGGTGGTATCAAATAGGCCATAATAATTAATTGCTTTTATAGAAATACTTTTTTCACAATTTTCAGTTTTAGGACAAACCGTTGAAAATTTTTAAAAATTCTAAAAATATAATTAAACAGCTTGAAAACCACTGGCGTTAGACCTAGACCCGTAGTTAACGGGAATAAAATTATTGCCAATAGGCTCTGGTAAAGCCCTTTCAAGAAATAAGTCGAATTACTAGTCATATAAAATGAATATGTGCTCACTCGGAGTGAACACAATTAAATAGACTTTTGACATATTATTTTACACTAAGCAAAATATTGCGTTGTGAACAGATATGAAAGTGGAAATGGTCGGCACCTGGATTTGAACCCACGCTGTACGTAGGTACCTACAAAAGCCGTCGAATGAACAGTTGGACTACCAACCACCTCAAAGTTTATACTAAATAATATTTTACTATTATTAAAGAGCGTAGTTCGGTATTGCCCTCTAGTCCATCGTTCAAAATGATCCTTATCTACAATACCTTTTGATTGCCATTTTCTGGAATCTCTCTGCATCTTCGTTTTTCATTATGATTCTCTCATATATGCCTTCTCCTTCTACTGTAGGTACATCCCATTTTCTTATCTCTTGACTTCGGGTCGTGTACGCGGGAACACCAATATAATATGGAGCGCAATGATCTCATTCCTCGGTCCAGAGATGGGACTTGGCTCGAGCAGTATTGTCTTTGGTTCCGGTTTGTACGTCGCACATCGCAGGGAAAGAACAACTGTACCAAAACTAAAATTATTTAAATATCGAACAACACCATTTTAAATTTAACTTTTTTTTTAAATATGGGTCAGTGCATCTTTTTTACATAGACAATCGTCCTTATATCCTGCATAAATTGATAAAGTAGGTACCAATGTAAAAATATGAATAATTGAACTACCCACACCATAATTTATTAAGTGTGTAATAATATTTAAAACTTTGTGTGTTCATTGTTCGTATTTCCTCACCTGAATTGACTAATATATTATTAAGTAGCTAATATTTATAATACAATAATTAATGTTTTATAAAAGTCTGTGTGCTGCCGCACATTTCGCGATGAGCATTTACGTTTAAATTAAAATGTACGATCTAAACAGAATGATTGTGTTATCTGTAAGAACGTCCATTGCATATCTTTATCATACAAGTGTTATCGTGTCATCGACAGTTTTAAAAATATATACAAAAAATAAACATACACAGTAATAAAAAATAAAACAACACAGCACACAGCTACTGTGATTTTCTTAAAACAAATTGATTTAAGCATTTTTATTACAAAAAATTGTGACAATATCAGTTTGAATTTGAAATCAAAAACATTAAATTTGTTGTTTTTTTTTTTTTATATTGGTGTTGCTTTATTTTCAGTGAAAAAAATCCACTTCATAGTACATAAATAAATTAATATATATTTGTTAGTGTTTGTGATTTAATAAACTCTCCAAAGAAGAGGACATCTTCATTTTTTATTCTTTCGTGACATGGGGGCGGCTGTCATCCGCTCAGCTGTAACTTATAGACGATCCGCCAGAAGAGATTCAGCAATGGCAGACATTCAGCAACCTGTAGAAGTACCAGCTGGACCGGCAGATGTCAGCACGACGACCACAAATACCAGCGGGGCGTTGAGGGAGTACGAGACTGTCCTTTCGCAGGAAGACGGGAGCAACCAAACGGGAGAAGGAACGTCAGGTGGACCGACAAAAGGAAAAGCCAGAACCGAAGTGAGTCAGAATATCTTTTTACTATTTAACAAATAATGTTAAAAAAATATACAATATCTTGTAAAAATACACAAAACATAAACCCAAAAGTTGAGAATGCCAAATTACGGTTAGTTGAGTAGACTGCTGATCTCCCTCTCTGAAGACCAGAGAGATCCTCTCATTCAGAAATTTGCAACATTTAATGCAACTGTGTAATGGCTCGTAGTGAAGAGATCTTGTTGTTGCCTACCTATGCCTCTAAATGGAGAGTGTTCAGACAACCAGAATCTATATTACGTGACTTTGATTACCTGTTGCAGTTGGAGCTCTAAGCTTTTTCTTCCCTTTGTGTATACTGTTGTTTTAACCACGTTTTAATAAGCGTTTTTTTTCCTTATGAAGCGTCGATTTCCAGCTATCTCTTCATCTCCTGGAGGTTTACCTGAAGTTTTTTTCTCTTCAAGATTGCTTTCAAAAGAAATTCCATTGACGTATCCATTTCAGTGACCTGTTGTCTGCTTTCTTCATTTAACGATGTCTTCTTGATCGTGAAATTGCATTTTATGCGCTTGTGCGGCCTATTAGGGTGAAGCTTTTTCATTTGGTAACTTCTTAATCAGCATTTTGTTTTATCCTTTCTCCAACTCAAAGGTAGGTTGATATACATGCAGCTGATTCCTAAATAAGCGCAACTCGATCGCTTCATATTCTTTAGAGTGTATCTACCCGGTAAGTCATGCGCATGTAATTTACTTTTCTCGATTCAACATTCTACATAATAAATAGATAACAGAAGACACCTCTCATTGATTTACTTAAAATATATTATGTTAGTACCTACTTACTTAAAAAATGCTTTTTTCAAATTTTAAAGGACACATCTTTCTACCTTTTTATTCAGGAGAATTCCTTTAGCAAAAGATATTGATATTAATTCTTACACATTAACTATGCTGACATTTTCCAACTTAGGATGATGTTATGTAACAATGTGCTAACCTACAAAATTACCAAAAATGAGTCAATGCTAAAAGTTGATTTAAAATAGGTAGGTACCCACAATATTGTATGTATCAGTAAAAAATAGTTCAAACCCCATAATCAATTTGTTACCACGTAGGTATAACATATTTTTGTTAAATGAAATTTTCGAATGGGACTCTAGATACCTGCTGCAACTATAGTTTAGGTGCAAGTGCACAATTTTGTAAAACTAAACATGAGAAATAAAATTATGACACTCATGATATATGCGTAAGGGTGAAAACACAAAGAACGCTGATTCCGACCGGTGCAAAGAATGTTTCTATGCAATTGAATGGGCATACGCGCAGCAAAAACAGGAACCCGCTTTCCGGCATGCCCATTCAAATTCATTGAAATCATAGAAACATTCTTTGCACCGGTCGGAATCAGCGTTCTTTGTGTTCATCCTAAGAAACGAAATAAACAAATTTTCAGTGGTTGGTAGCCTAGCGTTTCAGAATTTTGCACTGAATATCGTAGGTTTGATCCCGAATGCAGAATTTCGCCCTGAATATCTTAGGTTTGATCCTGAATGCAGAATTTCGCACTGAATATCGTAGGTTTGATCCCGAATGCAGAATTTCGCACTGAATATCGTAGGTTTGATCCCGAATGCAGAATTTCGACTCTCTTTCACGTCATAATTTTCGCTTTCTGTGAAAGCTGTCACAAGTGTATTATTTGTGTTTACTTTGTCTTCAAGAAAGTACCTAATTGTACTGCATACGTTTTTATTTGTTGAAATTGAAATTTGAAATTTAACTTTATTTATTTTGAATATCCGTGCTTTGGTCACATTCTAACTATTTTATTTTGTGTAACACATTATTGCAAATTTCAATATGCACGAGTGTAGAATGTTAGTTTTGCAATAACATGTTTATTGTTCAACCACTATCATATTTAGTGATTTTGTTAAAAATAAACATCAAATTAAACGTGCATTTATTAATTATTCCACCAAATCAAAGAGAAAACATGACATTTTTTTAAAACAAAAATTTAATCTTTAACGTCTATTATCTCAGTTTTGCGTTCATGTGTATAACACCAACGAAGGTTTCACTCAGGATTACAGAGAGGCAACGATGTCAATGAACTCATCTATAAGAGTGTTGATTAAATAATTAATTCTCGATTATCAGAAAAATAATATTTTCTTATAAAACAGTGAGTCACAACCACAACTCACATTGGGTACAATGTCACCTGTTTGATAAATCAGTAAGATGACGTGCCGTGATCTTATTATGAAAATACTTAAATCAATCACGGCTTTTCCCATAATATCATCGTGAGTAACCCGATGGAAGGTGATCGGGAGTGCATTGCTATTATGGCTCACAAAATGTCAGCGAAATTTTAGTGCACAGTGCACACATAAGTAATTTACAAATACCTCTTATTTTGTATGTGACGACTACATATAGATAGAAGCTAATCATTTTGAACATTGTGTAGTTTTAGATTTAGACTATCGAGACGGGGCAGGATTTAAATCCTGTACCCATCACACAGTAACTCTCGAAAATGAGGTGGTGAACTATTATACCCATATGAAAGACAACATGACGTTGAATTTATGTGAATCAACCTCTCTCAGGGTGGGTTGTTCGACGCCGCGAGGAATAGTAAAGTATTAGCACAATACTATCAGGTGTTCCTCGGTCGTAAGGAATGTCAAATTAAATGGTAACCGATTAGTAACATGCATCACAACATCACAATGCTTAAAACATTTTTTCATCATGCAAAATTATTATAAAATGTCATTTTGTAATGACTAAAAAGTTGCTATTGCTAACGCTAACGATCGAGAAACCCACCCTCATTGTTAATACCTCTACATATTTTTATGTTCAATTTGAAATGGCAAAAATTTTCAATTTGATTTGTGTGATCGCTTTAGATCGATATGACACGGTCGAAGTGTTGAAAAATCCCATGTCCCCGGTAAGACTCGAATTCGAATCCCTATCCATCCCAATCAGACATTATTCTTGATAAGTTTGTATTCTTTCGTAATACGTGTAGGAGGATATTTTTTTATTAATCAATCAAATGAATATTGGATTGGATTGGATTCATTTTAAATGTTACCTACACATAGTATGTACAGTATGTAAGATATATTTTAGGCTGGCAACATTGCAGATTAATAACAACTATACTTACTGCTTCATTAGCTCATTAGCCTAGTAGCTGTCGATACGTTTTCAACATTACTGCCTAAGCCCGACTTTAAATCCCTCCGCACGAGCGTTTCTTGACCTTTTCAAAGTCTTATATTTGTGTAATAATATTTCGCAAAAGAACGAAATAGCCGATATGCCTAATCCAATAGCCAAGAGGATTATGGCTCCCTGGATTAGCTCAAACCTCAGAGGTTTAGGACCATCACTATTCGTCTCCAATTCTTCATCATTGTCCATGGTCGCATTGCTTGGAGCACGGTTCTTCCTGAGTGATTTTCTTACCTGCATATCAAGTATGCCAGCTTCGTTAAGACTTTGAATTTTCTTATCGATGAAACATTTGTATGGGGAGTTTTTGACATATCCAAACACAAGAAAATGCGTCATAATATTCTGATTCAGACTGTGCATTTTTCTTTCAACATAATCAGCCGTTATTCCCAGTGGATTTGTTACGTATTTGTTTAGCGTTACCTCCAACATTACACCATAGTTATTTGATTTAATCAAGGGCACAGCTAATGAGATGTTCATTTCGATTTTCAAATTTTCTATAATAATTTTTAAATCAGCATCGTTACCACCCTTAACATTTTCTACAGACGCCAAATCGTCGTGAACCAACCACACCACTCCTTGTCTCCACATATCTTCGAATGTCTTCATTGGTTTTGAAAACAGTGGGAAAGTCATGGCAGCTGTGTATTTGCTGTTGTAAGCAGAACCAACAAAAAAGTTTATCCAGATCCAAATGATCAACACAATACGCATGGTGGTTTCATTTTTAGACGGAAATGTCAAAGGGGTCGTGAAGGTGGCTATTCTCAAAATAGTCCAAACTGTGTATGAAGAATCAACGTAGACCAAGTCGCTCGCTGTTTCGTCTTTGTTCAGGTAATTCGTGATGATTCCCGCAAAAACGGAAGTACCGGCGATTATAATCAACCACAAAATCCAAAAATACATGTCGAAGGGAGTAATCATTAACAGCATCCGAGATAATTCTTGAGGGTTGGGCACGAACATTTTAGTTGTAGCATCACTGTATGAAATGGACGGCTCTATAGAATCATTCTCAAAATGCATCAGCCATAACGAACATGCCCCGACATCCGTGCTGACGTTGAACAGATCTTCCAGTATCTTTTGCCACCTCTCAGTTATAGGATTTCCAATGCTGTATTTTATCGGCAAAGTTTTGTTCACTTCGCTAAAAATAACATACTCCACACCATCTACGACTTGGTTTGTTTCTGGATCTACTTCTATATAAGGGGGGCAATCAAATACACTGACGCCAACGGTTGCACCCGGTTTTATATAAGGATGTGTACATTTAGAAACAAACAAGGAGTGTTTAAAGTCTAAACTTTCACTTTTGATGTTCGACAAAAACAGATCTGTAACATTTTGATTGCGCACTTCATCCACAAGACCGACAATATTAATTTCCATATCGTTTCCAGAAAATATTTTGGTCTCTCCTTCTTCTCCACTATCTTCGATCTTCACAATCAGCTCTATTATTTCGAAACCCAGTGTTGAAATGAATTTATCAAAATTATCCAGGGATATGTAGTTTCCATCAAATAGTATGGCAAAAATGTTCTTGGTGATGTGTGGTATTGCCGCGTCATTTTGGGCTGTAGTGAATATATCAATTAAATTTTGGGAATTTTGTAGAGCGATCAGAGTATAGTAGCAATTTATGTGTTTGGCCAGGGAGATCTTATTATCTTCGTGGATGTAAACTTGACAAAAGCTCTGGACGTATTTTGCCACGGTTTCTCCTACGCTAACACCATCTGTTATGAGTCTTATACAAAACTGGCACGGAGGAAGAGAGTGCTGGAGAACTTTCTCCAAAGAAAAGACATCGGCTGTTTCCGCCAAAGCCAAGCTCAATAAATAAGAGCCTACTATTGATTTGAGTGATATGAACATACTGATGTCTTTGAAATGCTCTCTGCTGATTATTTGAAGACTGCCCTTATAACCTCCACACGGTTGAATGTTGCGCTGAGGAATGTTGTTGGACTTTTAGTTACAATGGTAATCTTATCGATACCAACTGCGATGTTTGCAGATAACAAACAGAACATGTTCGTCCTCTGTTTATTTTGATTTCGAATCTTTTTTTATGGCGACTAATTTAAAATAAATGATAGGTGTATGTAAAACACTTATTGGAAAACAAACAAAATAAATCACATTTTGTAATACTTATTTTGTTTATTTTCTACAACAGCGGTTATCGCGATAATCATAATAATGATGAATGTGACTACCCACAACTCGTATAAGCTAGAAAGAGAGAATTATTATAAACTCCACAGATTTCAACAACTGCTAGTAACATAAGAAAACAGTTTTTTTTAGTCGCCGAGTAGTTCCAAAAATTCCCGAGATCATAATATGTTCCCCGGTCCCTTATAGGGCAACGAATGTCTTTTAGTGCTGATGGTCAAAAGTCAGTAGTGGTTAAAATTTGAATAAGTTTAAAAATTCGGAATTTTCGCACCAATAAGTCTGTAATCTATATCTGTAAAAGATAAAAAATGTTTGTTCGTCCGTTTTATACTTTGAAACTAACGAACAGTTTTGCACCAAACAGATTTCATTATAAAGGTAATAATGCGAAGATGGTTTAACAAAATAAAAAAATATGTACCTATGAGTAATTGAGACATCACTTTTCTATTATTTTGACCGCACAGGGTTTGAAGTTGGCGCATAATAGACTGTCAATGAACTGACATTATCATCAATTTTTTTGTGGCTATCGCGTCGATCATGTTAAATAATCGTAGTAGCACATTCCGGGTATCCGCTAGTATAAAAAATACGTGTTTGATAGTATTATGCATCAAAACAGAATAAATTTAAGTTACGAATTAAAATAATAGCATGCATGCATATTGCATATTTCAAATGTAAATAACATTAAAATAAAGGGTACATACAACTTCTAAATAATAGGATACACATAATAGCACTGACAATTTGATAACGAGTTCTCAAAGCCATGTAAAGATCATACCTACGTAATTATCATTCCAATATTTCGCTTTAAGAGAAAATAGTTTCATCTAAATATCCATAGATCTCACATTACTATTTTAGTACCACCACTAAAAACATTACATAATTTCGAAATATTTTAGTTATTTGAATAAAACGCGTGTAAATAAAGGTGTCAATTTCGTTTTGTGTTAAATCGTGTGTATATTTATTTCGTATGTAGACAGGGGATAGTGTTTAGTAGCAGACAGTCAGTGGATTATAATAGTAAACAGTTCATAATCCAAACGTTAGAGTTGGACGAAAATATCGTGTTCCCTTTAATCCGATTAAGGCGCTAAGGCTGTTTGAGTTTAATCCAGTTTTCAAAAAATAGACACTATTCCATTTTTAAAATTAATTTCTTTTCAGCATGAAATAATCTATAATATAGGTAGGTACCTAAATTCATCATAATTTGTCTTTTTATAGAATGAGTTTTATCTTAAATATTGTTCGTTCGTAACTAAATTGAATAAAAAACTTTTGATTTTTAAGCCTTAAGCGATTAGGTTTTAACATATTTGCGGAATCAATAACTAATGAAGGCTACAATATTGTGAAAAAGATATTTTGTGATTCAAAACTGGATGCTTTCTGCCTTTTATCATCTTAAATATATCATATATCTTATGAAGAATGGTTCACGATGACCAAAAATCCCAGAAGTAGATCTGAAAGAACCCGAAGAAGACAGTTGTTATTGTTGGCGCAAACCAGACATAAATTAGTTCCTCATATAGTTGCTGGTCTTATGAGTGCCGAAGATTTTTTGGGAGTATCTGAAGCTATGCTTATGGTGAGTCAATTATAGCTTTTCCAATTTCCACGCGCATGATCTACATAAGGCATCCCATTTTCTATTTCCACTCTAACTACATCATTATATCCATATCTGCCAAAGTTTGGAATCTTGGAATATGAACAACGTGCGCTTTAACAGATAGTTCCCCGAAAATTCCCTTTTGAATAACTCGCTATTTGATCAATTTATCCCTGAAGGTACCGCCAAAAACGTTTTAATGTCAAAATCACACAATATTTTTTCAGAAACATGTCATAAAAACAAGAACAAAAAACACGTATTATCTTCAGATAGAAAATTGTTTCCATCACAAACTATTACGTTAACATAGTTTAATTTCTCTATCACGATACAATTATTTGCGAAAAGCACATTGGGCGGCCATTACGAAAATGATGACATTCGAAATTTAAAATTATAATTGGAACTAAATTTAAGCAGATGTGTTACAGAATCGACCTTTAGATATCTACTCGTACATCACATCTTTAAATCAGCATTGAGGCTCGCATTGTGAAGAATGCTACATAGGAGATTGATGAGTTTATAGTATGTAATTCCCCTTTATTAACATGCCTACCGTTATCTTCAAAATGTCGTGTTTTTTTCCCCAAGCAATTTTCTTACATTTCCTCGCATACTTCACAATCAGTTTCCGCAATGCATGTTAGGCAGTTAGACCTGATCGCAACCTTCTTCAAGGTGCTAATGATTGGATATTCGTCGTGCATGGCGTGTGGCATGTTGCCTTAATCCACGACCATGAAGAACACTTTCATGACCGTTTCAAACTAAGCGGTTATTTAGGTACACTTACGCCAGACCAGCCTAACCGCCAACATTGTGATAGTGAGAATATTTCAAAATGCCACTTACATTGTTCGTGCGAAATAATTTTGATGAAATTTAAATGAATATTGCAATATTTTTTAAAAACCGCGCTGTCTATCTTTTAAAATTGCGTAAAAATTACCACAAATCTGCGCAAATTATGTTTAGAAATTTTTTAATCATAAACATGGGAACTAGTAGATAAGTACTTAGGCAAATCTGAAGTGGCCTAGCGGTTCAGTCGACAACTTTGTATATAATTACTTAAGTGTTGAGGGTTCGACTACTGGTGCTTAATGTCATTCACAACCCACCTTTGCTGGGAGTGAAAGACATTAAAAGCATTATATGTATGATTAACTTTGCGCGTAGAAGTGATTTACTTACATTAGTGTACTAGGATACAGTCGTCCTAGCAAAAAAAAGCGACCATAACGTTACAAACGAAGTATTCTTTGAGACAAGCACAAAAAAATCTATTCGTCGAATCAGCCAATCTTCCTCGACAGCGTCCCAAATGGAACTTCAAACTATCATAGTAGGTGTCTGTAGATACTTCAACTTTTTTACCTGTCGTGCATGGAAGATTTATTTGTTGATTTTGTACATATTCGATTCGATAACGTTCAATTAGTACGGCTGTCTATGTTTATCGCTTTCACTATCGACAGTAAAATAAAAAAAGCGCGAAAGAGGCAGAATAAATCTCTATGTGTAGTGTCATTAAGCATAGCTTGAATACCGCAGAAAACAGGACGCCCGTTGAAATAGAAGGCAAGAAATTGGTAAAAAGGTTGAATTACAAAAAAAAAACGTCAGTAAGTAATATTTGAAATTAGATTTTTCTATTTATTGATTTCTTCAATTGTTTTATTCATGCGCAACATTGTTCGTATAGTAGGTACGAGTATATCTATATTTTAGCATGCTTATAGGTACATAGTATTTTCAATCATATGTGTACGTTTCAAGTATTAAATTAAGAAATTTTTTTTTACCCATCACGCCGTTTCCCGAAGGGGGTAGGCAGAGAGTACGGACTTCCATTCCTTCCTACTTACCTCTTTCGCTTCCTCCAAACGTATTATATTCCGCATACATGCTCTTCTATTCCTTTTGCTCCTGACTTGGCCTTCCTCTAAGACTGAACCGATATGATCGGACCATGTCATTCGAGGTCGACCTCGTCTGCGTGCACCCATTCTTTCAGATTTATATATCCTTTTAGTCATTCCATCTTCGTTCATTCTCTCTACATGCCCAAACCACCTTAATTTATTCACTTTCATTCTAGTCACAATGCTAACATCCACTCCACATTCCTTTCTGATTTTATCATTCCTCACCTTATCAATCAGTCTCTTTCCGCATATCCTACGCAGTGATCTCATTTTTACAGCATTTATTCCAACTTCCAGATTTTTCGTCCATGTCCAAGTTTCACTCCCATACATCATGGATGGAATCAGGATTGCATTGTGCATCAATTGTTTGGATTTAAGAGATACGTTCTTATTTCTCATTAGAGGTCTTAGTGCACCGCCAACCCTTCTACCAGCCAGTTTCCTTCTTTCAATTTCCTTTTCACGCCTTCCATCTCTGCTAAATAAACTACCTAAATAGACATACTCATCCACTTGTTCCAAGTTCTCATCATTCACAGCCACACAAATTTGTGTTCTTACATCTTCAATTTCTTAGGTACATCTTCATTAAGAAATGAAACATCTAAAATTTCTTCTGAGCATCTAAATGAAATAATAACAAGTAAGTATTTAAATGTAACGTTAAGATAAAAATAAATATTATTTTATTATTATTTGAGTTATTGACTAAGAAATCAGTATGTATGGGTGCACTGATAAGGTTAATGTTCACACGATAAAACCCAAGTGTTTCTGAATGTATGTGTGTATTCTTACATAAAGATATCACACATCCACATTTAGGTGTATAGTATAGATACGAAGAGAATGTCTATGTAGGTTTGGGTATCTTATCATTAAGGTCTGTCATACAAAGTGCAAGTTAGGGTAGTCCATCGGATGAAGATGCTTGGTCCAAAAAATAGAGATAGGTAACTACAGTTGTAATCAGGGCCGTCGCGTGGGTGGGGCGACCGAGGCGGTCGCCTTGGGCGCCGCGATTCGAGGGGCGCCGCCGTGGGTAAAACAAATTCTATTTTGTTTGTAGTACAGTCCAGGGATTCACGTGCGATTTCATAGCTGAGAAGAGCCAAAGAAATGCAATATTTGCAATAAAAAGTTTAATCAATTTTTAAATTAAAATCTTAAAAAAACTCTAACTAAAATTTATTTTCATTTCATCCTTGATTTTCATTGTGACCGAGCGAGCAACAGGAAATCAATCTGCTCAAGCCTCTTTTAATCTTGGTCTGTTGAACAATGGGAAACTAGACTAGAATCTGTTTAAATAGCTATTGATCAAGCCTGACTATCCGAAAAAACGACGAAAAGCAAGACGGGTATCGGTTTTTTTCCAACCCGAAACACGGCGGGTCCATAGGTGGTGGATAATAGAGTGGCTCTAAAGGAGGATGATACCCTAAGAGCAGCGGTCGTCACACTTTTCACATAGGACAATGTGAGGTATCACAGCGGACCGCATTATGGACGTTAGCGCCCCCCCCCCCTCCACCTCCACTGTATTGTTTGAAAATAGTTTATATTTTCCCCCTCCCCCCTTTTAAAAAAGGAGGATTTCCCTAATTAAAAACAGAATCTACAAATGGTTTAAATTTTGAAAAATGAAGAAAAGCCAATCGAAGACAATTATTCACTGAATAGTTCATGACTTTTTGGACCACGTAAAAGTCTGGTGAAAGAAGGATACCACGAATCCTCACACTACCGGAGAAACAAACGTGAATTAAATTTTCTATGTAGAGTATGGAGCTCTGTTGTGAAAATTCTAAAAGTGTTTTGTTCACCACATTATTACTGGGAACGAAAACTGATTTTTGTTATTATCCTCCTGAAAAAAATGCGAGTCAATACAGTGGGTAAATATGTAAATCTGCAGTCAAAGTCATGAAATTCGTCGAAAAACTGCTTACGATAGTACCTATTCTAGAACTCGAAAGAATTTTTGCTTATTGACTATTTTAAATAGGCAAAAGTATTGCCTCAATAGCTTGCGGAATCACTATGCATGGTTTTGTAGATAGAAAATCATCAAGGAAAATGAACCCCCAATGTCTTATCCCTCAATGATAACGCGTCGATTCACTTGGCGCGCATTCGGCGCATTGCAAAGGCGCGTCAATAGTATGGTCTCCAAAATATCAATGAACTACCATAAAGCCTATCCCTGGTACCTAACGACAATTTTTGTTGCGCTGTTGAAAAGATATATAAATTGGCGTTTGAAAAAGCGCATTGGAGTTGAAAAAGTCTAGGTATAAAATGGTCGAATTATTTCAGATTTTTCTGCCATTTCCTTCATATCCATTCCGAGAATACTTTGAAATCTTCTCGTATGTAAATTGAAAAGAATAACCCCCGTTTTCTATTTAATTTACTTTTATGAAAAATCGATTTTGGTAGTCGCTCGGGCCGCAGATGACGACTTCGGAGCTAGGGTATCATCCTTCCGAACTAAATCTGGAAAATTACAAGTTATGGGGGGGGGGGGGGGTGCTGATTAAAGCCTCGCCTTGGGCGCCTAAAAACCACGCGACGGCCCTGGTTGTAATGACCTACTCTCACACCATGTCTAAAAAATCCTTCACCTCTTCTTCAAAAAAATTACTCACAGTATGTGAGGGACTTCCACATCTTTATAGCCCTGATGGGAGGAAGAACAACCTTCTCCTCGGTCAATTGTCATTCGCCATCCTTCACATGCCTTCACCATGTCACCACCTCTTCCTAAGGCTAGAAATGATGAAGACGCGTCTTTCGTGATACGGTGTTACTACCATGTTCCCATAATTCATCTGAGGCACTTTGTTTTAAATAATACCTGACATTTACGAATATATCAACAAGTGATGACTGAATTATACAGTTCGATTTTTAAATGGTATGAAAAAAAACCACAACGGGCTTACAACCGTCTTCTACTGTTATTTCGAAGGCAGACTTAGTGTGCTCACTTTACTTTAACAACTTTCGCCATTAGGTGGTAATGTTCAAATTCCCGATAATTATGAGAATTTTCAACACGTGGAAAAATCCCATTCCCGGGCAGGATTAGAAACTGCGTCCTTCGTCGTCCCATGCAGAGAAGGGTCAACTGCCCCGACGCTAATTCCTTCATAATACGTGTATATAATATGTAGCTGATGTTGATGAGATATAGAGCCATCTGTTGGAAATTTTTGAGGAGAACAACTAGAGCAACCAACTTTTTATAGATAGCTACTGTCATATAGTTGGCGCCAGGATATGACTATATACATTTTTGTTTCCTACAAGCTGACCCATCAAACTTCGTTCAGCATATTCGTACGATAATTCTTTCCACAATATAGGTATCTGCTTACTTTCTGAAACATCAAAGTACTTTAATAAAAATTCGCTAATCAAACAAACAAACAATAAAATAACAATTTCCAATGACCTCATAGAATATTAATAATTTTTTTTTCAACTAAAAATCATAAGTTTTAAGACAGACAATCGTCTTAGAATACCTAGAATACTTAGAATAACCTATAAAGACTTTTTTCATTATGTTTAACAATATTTTTATTAATGCTAATTTGTGACAATGTCTGTTTTTACGGGCGCACTTTGAATATATCACAGAGCCTACGTAGATAAACAGCTGAATCGGTTATATTATCAAACACACACATATGCGAACACGGTTTTTTTTATTCATAAAAAACCAATATAAGAAATATTACATATACTGCGTACTATAATAATAATTAATATTGATCATTCTCGGTGTTTTTTATTTGATATGTTTACACTTTTAGTTTTGTTAACATCTTCGCCATAGACAGTCTTAACAAGACAGCCTGAAAAATATATAACGGTTCGGAATTTCATACAAAAAGTCGAAGTGATAACAATATTTTTCTCGTCTTTTTTATCAGCTAGTGTTTGTTGTCAAGTTGGCAGTATTACCTGTATGTCAGGTGTTTCTACCGAAGATAAATAATATACAATTTTTATTCGTAATATTTCTATAAATGAATTAAACAACGCGGTTATGTTAAAATGGTGCTAATTTTATCTTGATTATATGTAAACAGAAAACTTATTTTGTTTTTGTTGGATGTTAAGTGACTCAATTGTGTGAGTTAAAATCATGGATTATGTGCAGAGAAGGCAGGCAAATGGGGTAAAAGGGGTAAGAAAAACCATTATATTTTCATTTGTGACTATTTTTATGGATCATTGTCGGGTCAGCGTGGTTTTTTCTACTCGATGTTAAAATTCTGTCTCAATGGGACGGCACCGGTTGACTAGTAGAAATTGCTTACAGGATTTCCGCTGGCTTTATCTTATAGGGTACATTTATATTCAACACAAAATATTAAACGTGTTTAGAGATTTCAAAATAATTAAAATATTACTTTGAAATTAGGTTCAAACGAATGCTGTTATCAGTACCTTAATAGATAAGATAACTTTAATGTCATCATCTTCTTCTTCTTTACGAAGTGGCAATTCACTCTCGAGAGAGTGATCTATGAAGGTGATTCGAAGAAATTATTTTCGATTTTTAGTGAATTTTGTTTTGGCTAGAGATGCTTATTTAGAAGTATACCTGCTGCGGCAATTATACCCATGTCTTAAATATAGGATTGTTGTGAATGGATTTGCCTGGTTCAGTTCTTTCTTTTGAAGTTTGTTAAAAAATATACCTAATAATTAAAAAAATATGCAACCATAAAATACAAGAAAATTTTCTATTTTACGTATTTTGTAAAACGTCAAATTTTATTCATAAACTAACTAGCTTTCCCGACAGACGTTGTCCTGTAGTCCTTATTATGAATATTGAATTCGAATTTGTAATTTATACAAAAATTCGTTTAAAATAATATGTTCGAATGTTGAAAAATAATTTCTGAAAGCTTGAAAGAAATTGAAACCTTATGGTAGTAAATAAAAATTGTGATGTTATGGAATTTTTCACAGATGGCGTTGTTGTCAGTAGGTAATACCATTCAATACTAACTTAAGTACCTATTATATTTTATATTTTTTGCTATCCATTTTTCGATTTTTAAATAGTTATCATGTTATCCGGAGCAGAGGAGAATCCAATAAACCAAAGATCGGAAGAATCTGTTCAGTCGATCTCGAGCTTCAATCTTTGTAAAATATCAAGCCGGTCTCTGTTTTCGTAGACGGCAAATTCTTGAATTACTATCGTTTGCCAACGGAATGATTCCCTTTTCTTCCTTTTTCTGTATTTTAAAGAAACGTAGGTAGCCATAGCTTTTCAGAATGGCGTTGGAATCTCGTGTCTTTTATTGTAGGTGCAGAAATTAGATTCTGTGGTACTGATGTAAGCAGAAAAACCCCATTACCCTGAGCTCGAAAGAACTAGAAATAGGAGTTAATAGCATAACAACATAACATACTCCCTTTGTTACCCTATTTAGGGGTATAGGGAGGCAACAAGACTCCTCAACCGCGCTCGATTTGGGATCTTGCCAATTGACACTAAGGAGTAATTATAATAACTTGCTCTCAAATACTATCAGAATTTATTTAAAATATAGTAAATATAGGTCAAACATTTATTTTTTAATGTGATAAACTCTTAACCTACGTTGCAATTTTATACTCATTTAATAAAATATTGTAGTGTTGCAATAAATAAAATACAGAATAATTTGTTTTATTTTTTACTACGCAGAAATACCTACCAATACCTGCCTACTATAACGCCTATACAATGCATCGTAATAGCAGTTTATGTATATCATTGACTTACACTAGCGTTAGATATAATATTGGTTTATAATATTATTAACACGATGTTAAAATGTTTTTAAGAGGTTATCTCTAATGGCCGATAAGATCACGTGCGCTACTTCATCACTCTCTTCCGTGTCATTTTTACGACGATTCTCAGACAGAATGAATGAAACTCCTGTTATTTTTTAAAAAAATATTGTCTTTGTTTAACAGTTGACGTGGAAGACCCTCTCATACCGTGTTCCGTTCAAAGGGAGTTTTGATTTGATTGATTGAATTTTAAAACCAGACTCCCTCACATGGCATTGCACGGCCAACCCCACGGAAGACGCCTCCTGGGCAGACCACCAAAAAGGTGGAAGGATAGCTGGGAATTGACCTCGCAGGAGGCCAACCCCACCTTTTGAATTAATTTTTAGGCCACAAGGCCTAAATTAAGAAGAAGAATGTTAACATACCACTTTTTTTAATGTAAGCAATCAGATTTTGGTTTGTAGGGTATTCTATCGAATTTCACTTTAAAACATAAAAAAAACCTTTTCAAGAGATTGTTTACTTTTAGGTATTGTGCTTATGTTTTGTTTTTCCTAGGAATTCGGTGCAGCTATAAACAGCGGTGAATGTGTCGGTGTAGAAGATTGTCTATATGGTTAAATCTTCTCTTACCATAATAATTCGGTAAATTTTCGTTTAAATAGGGTCTATTCTTTCAACAAAATATACAATAAATTAACAGGTTTCACATGTGATTAATTTTCTACTACACCGCCATCTCTTGCATTGAATTGTTTTGATGACCCATCGAACTCCATCCCGTATCCGAATCAACGATAACTATTACATACATAATGAAATAAATTATTAGCTGAATTTAATTAAGTTTTTATGTCGTAAATCAAATTTAATTCATGTAATAAGTCAAAATATTTTTTTTATTCTGGGTTAGGTCGAAAGTCGACGGGCGGGTCAGCTAGTAAATAAATAACACTCTCCTATACATAGGTGTCAGTATAGCCGGCGGACCTTAATGCTTGAAGCATTCTCTACCAGTCAACCGGTTCCGAGTAGAAATTTCATGTGAAAAAACACATTGAAAATTTCTGACCCGACCGGGAATTGAACCCGGGACCTCTTGATCTGAAATCGGTGCCTTTGCCACTCGGCTACCGAGGTCGATGGTTACCATAGTGATAATAAACAATGTCGCTATGTTCAAAGATAGCCGTCTTGTCAGACAACGCACCGCTCCCTAGGCACCCATTGCCTTAATTTGTACATGTACTGTAAGCCCGACTGAAGATTTCAGCAATATAAGTACCTACCTACACGAACGGCAAGGCTACAGCCAGGGGGGATAAAGAAGAGAAATGAAGACGTTTCTTAAACTGTTCAACTACGCGACTCAACAAGACCCCTTCGAAATTATTTAGGTACTGGCTACGGCCTTGATGGTTGGTTGGGTTACATCCTTCAGTTTGTGATTCTTTCTGCGTCTCATAATTATTCAAAATCGCAAACTATTGCGTACACAATAATATGTAGTTTTGTGTTAAGCTGAGTCTTATATAGCGTAAGTAAACACAACTGGTGATAGTAAATGCCAGATGTATCAGTCAGAGTCTTTGTGTTAATGTACAGTCAACAAACATCAAAAAATATCTCGCGTGTTTGAATATAATTACGAGGTTAATTGCTGTTACTTAATATAAAAAAACAATATTTTCTTCTTCTAAATTCCAAGCTAACGGATCTTGTCATCCGTCAGTGTATGCAAGTCGTGTTATCCCTCTTAATCGAATGCAATAATGGGACACTTGTTTATCAAGTCTTTGATATTAATTATAGGTATAATTTGCTGTTATGAATGAAGCTGAACGGATCTAATACTATTTTTAGTCTCCAAAAATAATTTTTAAAATTTTTCTTTTCTTGTAAAAATCTATTGTACCTACTTATAATCTTTATACTTTCATAACTTCAAAACAGAAGAAAAAACAAATCTCATATTGATGCTAGCCGTGTAAGTAGGCACAATGAAAATTTTGTATT
Source organism: Mystacides longicornis (assembly GCA_963576905.1). Classification (NCBI taxonomy): domain Eukaryota; kingdom Metazoa; phylum Arthropoda; class Insecta; order Trichoptera; family Leptoceridae; genus Mystacides; species Mystacides longicornis. The sequence goes on along the minus strand of OY756426.1, from coordinate 29,484,753 downwards.
TTTAATAGTAAATTTAGACCGCTACGGGCCGTCTTTGACAGTTCTTCCCAACACCACCTATATAAGAAGGCCTTAGTGCTGGCGGCCATTTTTGGCCTCTCGCGTCACGGCCGCCGGCGTATAGACAGATATCATAGTGTACAGGTTAGTACATACAGATATAGACAAGCGAACGGTGGGCCTCCCGATGTGACGCTGCACTAAGGCCTTCTTATATAGGTGGTGTTGGTTCTTCCGAAGGCTGGCTTAGTATGAGTGCGATATTGGGTGGTCGAATATCAAATCTTAGTGCCATCGATCATGAGTGTTTTTAACATACCAATCATCAAAAATACTCAGCATCTTAATAATTCAATCATTCACAGTTTCATACACCCAGTTGGTGGTTTGAAGTTTAAAACCCCTCGGCGTGATACAACTCTTTTCGTAGGTTCGAATCCTACCGAGGGCGTGGGATTTTTTGACATGTCCAAGATATCGGAATTAAACAGAAGCAGGCAGTTTATTTTTCTGATCAGCTTTCTGATTAGAATAGTTAAAGAATCTATTGCTAGATTTCATAATTTACCGACTTATGTTCGAACAGATTTTTTTTTTGATATTCTGACACCTTGATTGATTTCCAAGAAACTGGGTAAAACCATCAGTCAACTATATTTGTAAACTTTTTGACCACACTCTTTCATAGTAGTGCCTCGTTTCATAGTAGTGACAATTTGTAAGAATATGTCACTTACATAACAATTTATATGTAAACAAAATCATTCAAAGTAAAGTGGTATTAAAATGATTTATAACGATAGTAATTATTATGTAGATTGCGATAATAAATAACATGAAAATTTCTACTGAAAGATTTTTATTACGTCGTGCACGTGGTTCAAGGCTTAGCGAAATTAATAAAATAGAACGGCTGTTAAACATTATTTATTTCGGTCGTAAGCCCGTAGTGGTTTTTCCATTTAAAAATCGAACATTAGTAATGAATTGTTAGAGTCATTATTTGTTACATATTCATTATTTATTTATTTATTTTCATATTTACAAAAGTTAAACTGGATTAGTGTTGTTCTAGTTGCACAAATCTCTCTATGAGGACAGCACTTTCAAATCATGCTTGAAAAGAGGCAATCCTATTTTTATTAACTACTAGATACTACATACTTTATTTCTAGTCACCCACAAACAAACAAAAATGACGATTGTGACACGTCTGACACGTAGCAACGATTTGTATGGGAAACCACAATTTATTATTTTTCTCGCATTTTTCTTATTTTCTTACCGTTCAAAAATACCCTAAGCTTAGACGAATATTTCGAAACCAAAATTACTCAATCGGTTCAGCCATTCTCGAGTTTTAACGAGACACACGCACAGCTAAACATTTTTATATATAAGATTAAAAATTATACATGTTAATAACATATAAGTTACGTCATTTCATGAACAAAAAAAAATCAAAGAGTAATTATGTAGGTAATTGAGTAGACCGTTAGACGCATGTTCGAAGTTCGAATGTTTTCTTATGAATTTTCAGCATATTTAGGTACCTATTGCTATGGTTTCATTTTGTAACGAACTAGCTTTCCCGACAGACGCTGTCCTGTGTTCCTAACTATGAATATTGAATTCGAATTTGTATGGTGATGAATTAATTATTTGACCAACGTAATTCTGACCGATGCGTCTGTTTTAAACCATATTCTATCCGCATTCTGTCAAACGCACCAATTGACAATTCCTGTCAAAATTGGAATAAAAATTATAAGGTGAAAAGTACTAATAAGGTTGTCTACGTCGAGTTTTCTTTAATTTTCTAATTTTTCATGCATTTTTCTTATTTTTTTTTCTTCTAAAAGGACATTCTCTATGATAAAAGCCTACACGACAAAAAAATATTTAGCGAAATCGGTCCAGCCGTTTAGGTGTGATGCGATGACATCGGGAAATAGCTCTCCATTTTTATATATAAGATGATTGGCGATAAATTTGTATGGTTGGTAAGTTAAAAGTAATTTGTTTGAAGAAATAATCAGCCCGTTTACAACTAGCTTTCTATATTTTAAATAAGTACTTTTAGTCTATGCAATATTATTTTTATTTATTGTTACAATTATTATTATTAATCGGGTTGGATTTTGTTACTTTTTCACATACACATCTTTCTTTGTTACCTGAACATTCCTTGAAGAGAGTCGTGGTTTAATTATTCCTCGCTCTAAAATATAGCTTTTCACAGTTTTGTTCTAGATCTAGAAGCATACCTAATTAATTCAATTTAATCGCTAGTTTTTTTTTCTTTTCTACAAACATGTTCTTGAAAATCAATATTTATCTTGGTAAGTGATTCATTTAATATTTTTACGTAGGTAATTAATTATGAGTGTTTTTATTATAATTGTCTACTTGAACAAATTGAGATAACGCAAAATAATTTACGTCTTTATGTAGGCAATTCTTTCTAAATACAACATAGTGGGTCTAAATTTTTAGCCTTTTTCATAATTTTTAATTCCGTCCGGATACAATATAATAAAGTAATTTATAATTAGAAGCAATGATCAATAACTGCGCTTGTTCGAGCGCAGTCAGAGCTTTTGTTGCCTCCCTATGCTTTTAATTAGTGTTTTAAAGGGAGTATTGATTGATTGATTGATTGAGGGGCAATCAATTGAAACCTATCCTACCCACATTTTTGTGAATTGTTGTCTAAAACCGGTAAGCATGCTAATTTTAATCTGTAGTTTGCTACAGTAGGTACATACTAAATATTTTTACTTAATATTTCGTTTTATTTCAAAATAATATAAAAAAAAAAAAAAAAATGTTACACAATGACATGTAGTAGGTACATAGTTGCGGGCGAAAAGTTCAATTTTCAATGATTATGAATCAAAACTTATCAGATTCCCTGCATATTTTTTAGTATATTTTAAAAATTTTATTGTCGTTTTTCATGGTTGTATTTTCGTATTATTAATCAGAAAATCTGAATTATTTCTATCTTATTTTAAAGAAACAAAATATTTAGTTTTTTCCACAATTTTATTCAGCTAACCGGTTTTCGAAGACCGTACGTCTTCTTCGTCAGGCTAGTAGATGTTAACATCTACTAGCCTGACGAAGAAGACGTACGGTCTTCGAAAACCGGTTAGCTGAATAAAATTGTGGAAAAAACTAAATATTTTGTTTCTTTAAAATAAGTTCGAAGTATGTTCCACCAAGTAGCCACGGTCGAAAAGATAAATTATCTGAATTATTTCTGTTTCACCCAAAAATGGGTGGAACTGATGGAACAAGCCAATAATGCATTGATAGATACGTGGTTAAAAACACGACTATTACTAAAAACTGTTATTCAACTCTTCATATTGTATAATACCATACAATTTGAAGGGTTGAATAACAGTTTTTCAAGCTCACCACTTATGTGACAATTGTGTTTGGTAATCAAATAATTGCGGTCCATCATTATTTTTATTCGAAAATGAGTTTAAAAAACCGTTATTCAGCTCTTCATATCATAACATACATACACAGTGCCTACTTTATGTATTTCCGTTAGTAGCAAGGCCCGTGTGTGTGATGTAAGATGGTACTTCCGCTTAGTGTACGCCCCACTGAGTTCATCCTTCGAAACCTTTCAACCGCCTTCGGGGTCAAGGGGTAGGTACTGAAACGTCATCGTTTTAAACTATTCGGCAGGCGGGGTGTCTAAATATCTTGTACCTACCTACCTACGTACATACATAGGTGAGACAAAAATATATATTTTAAAAGAAGTGTATGGCTAGTGATGCGCAGGGGTAGTTTTAGTTTTTCAATTATAATAATTTTCCGTGTCTCTGTGTACGTAATATAATTTTGCAAGACGATTATGTGTTTTTTACTGGAGGGCTTCTCTGCATCACAATACCGATCCAATTTCGTAATAACGATGTCAAAACACACTTATATTTTGGTTGCTCGAACGTCTATTTTAAATCGAAAAAAATGCATAAATAAGTATTTGTAGTGTTGCATTGAGTGTCAAGAGTAACCCTCTTGGTCAGAAGAAAAAAGAAATATAAAAAAGTTGTATGAGGAATGTGATACCTATCGTTGCAGGAAACAAAATACTTATTTGAAATTAATATTACATATTTATTATACTCAGACCGCGACTCACTAAAGTGCACGAAAAAATATATAAAAACTAATGAAAATTGTTGCTAATAAATATTCAATTTTGACATATTTTTATACCAATCTGGTTATAATAACATACAATGATTGCGATATCAATATTATATGGTTGTTTCAGGCGATATTGAAATTCTCAACCTACAGTGTTGTTATTTTTCTTCTAGAGTGACGTTGAGATATAGATGTCACAATAATATATAATATCTTACAATGTTGCACCTTTATCTACGGTTGTGAAATAATAGGAACATTGCAACAAGTTTAATGACTCTTGACCCATGTCACAATAATTATGAATGATATAGGTACATTCATAATTATTATATTTTAGTCGATCATCTTTTCTTAATAAAAATTTATTTGATTTGCTCTCAGCTGTATCTTAATTTCTGACGTTTTGAATTTTATATTCTCTATTGTGTAGGTACGCGATGAAAACTGTAAATAACTAACATTGTAAGTCACGGTACATATTAAGGCTTTGCATATTACAGGATTAAGTAGATAGTATTTTAAAGTGATGATACTCGTAGCTTAGCCGTCCAAGACATTTTATTCGCATTGTCTTAATCGTATTAAAGAGACTAAATAGAGGATTACGCTCGAAACTATAATAGTTTTTTTTAAAGAATTTACATACTTTGTCGCGAAAGCTTCTACTGATAACGGAGTTGAAACGCTTGCGCTGTATTTGCGATTATTATTCATCGATTCTAATACTGTTTTTAGTAGGAACTTTCTTGTAGTATTGGGATTGGGACATTGAAGAGTAGGTACTTTGTTTATGACTAGCTTTCCCGACAGACGCTGTGCTGTCTTTAATGCTATGAATGTCGAATTAGAATTATTTGTATACTGATACATTACTTACCTACCTATTTAACCAATATACCTACATAATTCCGACCGATGCATCTGTTTAAAACTATGTTTATATCAAGGTACACTTTCAATCGCACAAACTATCAACATTTGGTATGTAGATGTCAAACGCCAATTGGGAGGTGGTTGTTAGTCCAGTGGTATCAATCGCCGGCTTTCATGCGCACAGCGTATTGGAGGTCGTAGGTTCGAGTCCCGGCCGTGTCGACCATTTCCGCTTTCACGACACAACCCTTTGTTGGTTAGTGTGAAAGATGTGAAAAGTGTATTTGTGTTCACTTCGAGTGAGATTACAGATTCATTAAAAAAAAAAAAAATTAAAATAAAAAAAAAAATAGAAAAAGTTTATACAGTCAAAAGCACTAAGATTGTTATCTACTTTATGTTTTCTTAAATTTTAAAATGTTCCGTGCAACTTTCTTTATTTTTTTCATTCATAAGAACCTTCTCCTTATAATGACAGCAACAAAAAAAAAAGAATTAGCAAAATTGGTCCAGCCACGAAATTTTTCGTTGGGTTCATTTTTATAGGTATATACGTAATAGAGATGGCTTGTACCTAATTATTATATATACGTTGTGCAATTAAGGCATTTTGACGTTCTTGTATCAGAGATTGATAATTTGATTCTATATAGTTTTTTTCTTAAGCATATGTAATGTTTTTAAACATGTTTTTAACTTACATTTCGAAAATACATACCTGCTTAGTTACATATTCTACCATTATGGTTTAATGTTTAGGTAAATGTTACAAAACTTATGAATTGAGTTTTATGCACTTGCACAAAGGGTGTATGAAATATATAAAAGTCATGAAATAAATAGAGAGGTGTAGTATTAATTATGTACCTAGACACATGGACTATCGTGATGAATTGGGATGGAGTTTTGTATGGATGTAAACTTAACAATAAACTAGAAAGTAGCTGTTTTGGACATTTGGAAAGAGTAACTTTCCAAATTTCCAATGTTTAAAGACACGTAAGGAAGTGGCATTATTATTTCGATGATACGTAAGGAAGATGTGACGTAATGTTTTCTACGCTTTCTTCTTACGGCTAGAAGGGTGATGGGTCAAGGAACAAAGGAGACATGTACAAAATGGACATTTTCGCAATCCCCACAAAAATATGCACGCGTGCTCTTACGCACATACCTACACAAGACATACCTACATTATCTACCACCAGAACCACAAAATCAACATACATTTTGCTTATACACAGGCTTTCAATGCACGTTCAATTCTATAATAATAAAGGAAAGTGCCTGACTGACTGACTGATTGACTGATAGTTTAGTATAATATAAATTATTAATTTGTCCTTCTAATTATCTTAAAGAATAAAGTCATCTCCAATAAAGGCCATCGAGGGAAAAAATCTAAAAGTATTTGAGTTTTATATGAAAGCGTATATTCTGAATCCCAAGAACGGCTATACCGATCTATTCTATTATTCAAGAGCAAAAAGACGAAGGGCAGTTTATCAGCGATATGGTAGGGTTGAATGTTTAGATTGGCTCCACAAATTGGCCATAGTCGGAGTCTCGACAGTATAGTCGTAGACAATTTGAATTTCGCGAAACGAATTTTCGCACGTGTAGAGTATATATAGGAAGAAAATTAACTATCCACTTGAACATGTAAACAATTATTTAAACCAAACAAAGACACTTACCTATATAAAAATATAAAAAGTTGACAGCTAAAATTCTTCCTACTGCTGGATATATGAGCTAAAATTGGTCGTTAAAGGTGAACTTGGTTGTATGATGATGGAAAAAATAGCTCGGATCACTTGGAAGTTATTAGCAAGGAGTCTTCGTCCAAAAGTCTCCTTATGCTCCCCATTTGGGCTCATTGAGGCTGCTTAGCTTACTTCAGATTTTCTTGTAGGTATGCTACTTTTATCTCTACTACTCGCCCAAGCAAGCCAATCCTCTATACTCGTTATATTTACATACCCCCAGCGAAAAATAAAAAAAAAAATCACATTACCTTTAACAAATTTCATCAAACGCAAAAAGCGTTGTATATTTGAAGTCGCAGTAATAAAATCGTATGTTAGAAGATAATCACCCTTGACAGTTTTTTTGTTGTATAATATTTCAGAGCAGCGTTCTTGTGTGTTAGATCATGCGTTCATTGTACTCACTATTCACGGCAATATCGTGTTACGAGAGTATCGATTTGTTCTTATACCTATGTTGAGTTACGTTGTTATTGTAGGCTATTTTATCGATCGGGTGAAATCGGAGATCTGTCACTAGAGATGGCGAGCACTCGTGTACATATCAGTAAGTAGTAAATATCTTCAGAGGTTATTATATTATGAGAAGAAAGATTCTCGGTGGTAAGTTGAGTGGAGCTTGCGGCCTTCCATTGACGACAATAACTGTGACGAAGGCTAGCAAAGGAAGCCATCCTACTGCAAATGCCAGTGGTAGACCTTGAAAGTTGAACCATCTACAGTTAAATTTCGTTTCGTCCACTGAAAATAAAAATTACTTAGAATCCTTATAGCTTGATACGCGTTTTTTATAACTGTATTAAAAATATTAATGTACACGCATTTTGATAGTGGAGTTTTGCTTCCCTCATAAAAAACTTTAACGTATACATAAACTTGAATCCTTCTTGAATATTATGTAGCATGAACTTTTTGGCGTTGTCTATTATACTCTATACAATGAACTTTATAAAATGCAACAAGTTTATTGGTTTAAGTAACTTCCTAACAAAAATTATAGCTTCATAAAAATTTATCTAAAAATGTAGTCGTGTTTTTTATGTCAAAAAGCTGTAACCATAATCGTTTTGTTGAGGATTAGACCTCTTATCTTAATACTTTACATAATATTGATTTAGCATCTGAAGGAAGGACGTCTTATTCTCTGATATCATATTATTTGATATCATATTCTCTGATATCATATTATTTGATATCATATTCTCTGATATCATATTATTTGATATAATAAATAAATAAATAAAGCTTTATTGTGTACCTAATAAAAAACAATTTTTATAAAAACATTTAAAGATTCAAAGGGCGGACTTATCCCGAAGGATCTCTTCCAGCCAACCCAATATCATATTATTTGATATCATATTCTCTGATATCATATTATTTGATATCATATTCTCTGATATCATATTCTCTGATATCATATTATTTGAATAAAACTACATTTAGAAAAGTTGCATCAATTTTTATTAAGTGGCCACAGCACTTAATAAATACGTTCGTTGAATACATTTCTAGTAATGCATCGATCCCTTCTGACTCATTTTCATTTATTGTTATTTTTAACAGACAGATCACCTTCTTATTAAAACCATACGGCCTTAAGATCGTCGTCTAATGCTATTTCGAAAATGGTTTACGTCAATAGCGTTTGGCATTAAAATGGTAAAATTTGTCGTATCATCAAAATTCGTATCATGAGATAGAACCGGAACTTCCAGTCGTCTTTGACTGAGACCCTAGCCACTGCGCCAAGTGACCCGACGTTTATTCCTTTGTAATATGTTTTTAAAAAAGCTTAAAGGTAGAGTTTATATTTTAATGTTATAATGAGGCATCTTTTGGAAGTGAGGAAAATTTATTTGCAACAATTTTTTTTGTATTCTTAAACTTTTCCACTCACCTCTTCATAATTTTAATGTCGTGAATATCTAAAGAGTAGTGATAAGCATAGATTAATAATGTGAATATTGTAGAAAGGTGACGTCTAAATCAGAGAGTATAAGTGGAATAATATTGTTATTTTTAAGTTTTAAAATATGTAATTCTTGTAACTTCATAATCTAAATAAATCTGATAAAATATAAATACCCTATAGTTATGGATTATTTTTCGACACAAAAATTACGATTTCACCTAAACCTAAATCACGCACAAATACGTACCTAAGTCAAATACTGATTTGGGAAAGAGCGCGTTGACGAAGAAAAATAAAGGTTGCCAAATTCATTTTTTCCATATTCCAAAAAATATTAGCAAAAACGATCTTAAGTCAATAGGTACATCCTATTTTAATTTGTTTATTTTGGGGTTTAACAGTATGCCTAATTGCCTAACGTTAGGAGAAGAACTTGATAGCACAACAAATACTAGTATCTTGGGTACGATGACAGTCCTTGATAGCAAGCGACTGAACATGACAAATATGTAATACAAGCGGGGTATTGGAAGAACATAATGACAGAGCTGCAGTAGGGCTCATTATACAATAGGTAACAATTATCATAATAATTTTTCTTTGTCCAAGTCATTACCATCGGCTGCCGTGGCAGTTTAGATAATAGAACTGAGATGTTTGTATTTCTAGTTCTGTTGAGTCTTATCTCTCCAGTATTAGATACTAGTAGTTCAGTTTTGTGAGTAGTCAACTGCATCTCCACCATGGAAGACGATTTCAACACTATAACGGTGAGATATTTTGTTTATTATTGTAGGAATGATATTTATGTGTCTAAAAATATCCAGTTATTATTTTGGGTTAGTTATTTCTTTAATATATTATTATATTGGTTCAAAAATGTTGAATTTACCACGTTTAATACTAAATCAGAGCCACTAAATCGAATTCTCTAAAAATACGTGAATATTGTTTTACAAAATAATAATTTTACATTAATTTGTGTATAAAAGAAACCGTCTCAATGAAAAATGTGAATTAAATCTTTACTGTAGAGTTAAGTATAAATTTGGTGAAATCCGTATTCAAAATGATCCTTTATGTAGAATATTACGAACTTGTAAGTTAGGTACACATAACGATTATTTTAAATATGTAAAAAAAAAAATTATCAGCCAAGAATTAGGGACTTTGAAAATTCCGTGACGCTTTCTTAAATTTTTTACACTTTCTTCAAATCTTGAACTTTTGATTGAGTGCCCATTACGACCAAATTGACTTCCCTTGTTACAAAATTATCATATGCCAAAATTGCATCTTTACCTATAGTTTTATTTCGTTCGTCGTGTTATTTAATGAATGACCAGTAGGTACCTATAGTCATCTTTAAGGCACATTTCTGTATTCTTAAAAGGCTAGTGTATCTAAAAATATGCTAAGAACTAAATTTATCACTTGATATTTAAATTTTGTGAAAATATCTAGACTTTTCACGTCATAGATATCCTATTGAATCATCTTATGTAGATATGTAGTGTTAAGACAATTGAACTCAAGTACATAGTGATGTTGACTTTAACGACCATTGTTCAAAATCAAGGTTAGGTAGGTATAGTTAATTGAATCGATACTAGGTGTAGGTACCAATGCAATTGTGACTCTAACTCTAAACACTCAATTTCAAATGATATCTTGATATTTTTTTTATAAAAAAGCAGCAATTTTATGTAATTATGTAACCTATAAACGCACAAGTTAAAAAAAATATATGGTGGTATACCCACGTAAGAGTTAGGTCCTCTCTGTAATCTCGCAATACTTGATGCAAATCGGATCAGATTCCATACTAGCGTGACACATGATCTTACTGGATTATCACAGATTTTATAAATCTCATTATCTTGTGAACAATCAAACATTAACCACAACTCTTTGCAACATTACTTAATCTTTCAAATAACTGTTTGTGTGAAAACGTGTCGATTTGTTATTCAATTTGTTGTGGAAAAATTTGGTACGTCAGAGCGGCGCTGCCATGTCTCCATCATCATAGCGCCCCCTTCTTCCATTACTTCCTTCTACCCTCCTCCCCTGTCCCCTCGTGAAGCCTTCCGTCCCGCGTTACACAACTGTTTCACTTCATATTGGCTGTGTGAATATGTCGCCGCTTTGCCAGCCTTCTTGCTATGTGGCGTGTGTTTGATATTTAGTCTCAATTATTTGTGCCGCGTTATGGATGGCAAAAAGAGCCAATCTCGGGATACCATCGACGAGACATTCGAATCGCTAACACCGTTCATTGAAGAAGACCCGCCGATAGTGGACCATGTGGAAACGCCCTCGCCTGTCGGAGTACCAAAAGCGGACAAAACATCCCTGAAAACCAAATTGGGCGCTTTAACGTCTCCTTTTAAAGGTAAAAGCTTCCATCTCGGGCCGATGAAAAAGAACAAATTGCTAGACTCCAAAGAGGAGAGCGATAAAGAAACGAAAGAAAGCAGAAGATGGAGACGAAAAAAAACTAAAACTGAAGATTTTACAACAGACGAGGATCCCGGCTTAGAGGGAGAGTCTGAAGGAATAAGCGGTACTGAAGAGTCGTATAAAGAGAAGAAAAAGAAAAAGGCAAGTGCGCGCAGTAAGGCCGGCGCATTGGTGCGTCGTTTAGGTGCCCTTGGTAGCAGGAGGGCGTCGCGAAGCAGTCCGGAACCAGGGGTGGGGGGAGACAGGCACTCTTCGGGTAGTTCCAGCCTTACTCCCTCTTCAGTGCGACGGCGTATACCAGACGGGCAGGACGGGCCGCCCTCCGACCGCAGCCACAATGATGATTCCGGTTCAAGGTATGGTTCCGTTGAGAACGTCGTGTCAGTGCGACCCGATATGTCCTCGCAGATAAGTGACACAGATAAAGACAAACCGCAAGACTCATTCAATTGTGAACAAGCGACGGCGAAAGAGAGCGGCGGGGATACAGTGACAGATAAAATCATCGAATCCACAAACACATCGAAAAGTGAATCGTCTCTACTGTTGGATACTTTACCAGAGGCTGTGGACGACATCGCCACCACTCACCCAGTCTCCACACTACCATTCGCCAAATCCACGTGGAGAAGGAAAAAGGAAACGATTCAAGAAATACCTCGCCCGATAGAATCACCGAGTCCAGAAAACGCGAACAGAAAACGAATAGCGTTTGTGTCCAAAGCCAGTGTATCGGAGGAAAAGGAAGATTGGGTCTTAGAAGAAGACGAGGAGGATTTATCCATCCCTCGTCTCACGCGAATGGTCAAGCTGGCTCAAGAAAAGAGCAAGGGTACTTCCCTAGCCATATCGGAAGATACTCCCAGTCTGGACACTGAGAAAACAGACGACGAAGAATTTCAAGACACTGAAGACCTCCGTTTGATTTCCGACCACGTTATGCCCCCCTATGGGGATTTGATTGACGAGAATAAAATCAAATCTGATATGGGGACAGCAGCATCGGTAAGGAGTTTTAAAAAATTACTGTGTTGCTATAACCGTTTAATATAGGCTTAGAGCACTCTAAAAAAAGGATATGTATTTATACTAGAAATGCTTTCTCACACATTTTCCAAACCGGTTCATTGCTATGATAAGTATGTACCCACGCGGAAAATCAACACCGCCGAAGCTTACGGAAACTTCAATGGTTTCTTTGGCATCACTCGATATGTTCGGTCAAGAGCGAAACCCAGTATAACTACATTAATTTTTGGTTTTGTGTGAAACAGTTTTGTTATTTATTGAATGTCTAATAATTTTAATGGTTATGATCGAATCAGTTCACAAGGACACTTGTAAGTGCTGTGGATTCAGAATCATCACAACGCTTTTGATTGATGTAAGACAAATCGTACCTACACTTCTATTTACTTTTATTCATTAATATTCTTATTTGGAAATATTCAAATAAGTATATTTTTACGTCTTTGGGGATCTTTTAAATACATATATCCAATTACCTATGATGAGTTCTTTAGGTTATTTTTTCATATCTTATTTGTTTATATTTATGCATTGTTAAAAATAGACATTTTAATTATTGCATTCGATAACATATTTTATCGTTTTTTTTCCACAATATTTTTACGCGTTTTATAATGATTTTTAGTGACATTGAATACCAGTTACAAGAAAGAGGCATCTCAAAAAATACTTCTTTTTTATTTATTGATCAAACTATTAAAAGTTTCGAATACCTATGTCAGAATTGGTCAAATTATTCCGGAATTATTACTTGATTCGTCTGTTTTTTTCCTCTCCCTTTCTTCCTTTAAATTCTTTTTTTGAACCAAACATATTATATTATATATTCTATTTTAATTTGAATTAATACTTGAACTTTCACGTCTTGCTAAAAACCTGCAATTAAAAAAAAAACAGGTTTCGCAATTTTTTATGCTGATGTGCCGGATAATTAAGATAAAGGTACTAAATATTCAAAATTATTTTAAATACTTAAATTATCTTTTTAACACTTATTCATTTTAAGAGTCTTTATTTTCATAAATCTATAATATATATATGAAGAGGTCACGGAGAGAAATATACGATGCGTGAACGAAACGTTTTGGGTACTCCGTGTACTCAGGTTGGCTCTGAAAAGAGCCAATATATATAATTAACTCTCGCTTTACTCAAGTTATATCATGGGCCTTATTTAGATACACCCAGTAAGTTGATCCGGTCTGCCCAGGACACAAATTTCTAATAAAACATTTCTTACTGGAAATTGAATCTCTCACCTCAGATATAGGCGATATGTTTACCATGAGTTAACATAATATTTTTGACATGTAGTTCATGTACGAAATCGTATAGGTACTAGCTTTGTTGGCAATAAAATTCAACTAATGCATCTTGTTATAATGTCACAATATTGCGGATTTGATTTGATTGAGTTATTTTAGCCCCCTTTTTAACCACATTCTGACAAGTGTGGTCACAAACTCTAAAACACAATATTCTCACTGTCTTGGTAACCGTTCTGAAATAATAGGTTAATAGATTTTGTTTCTTCTGAATGACGCCAATATGGAAAAATATCCCATTTCTCATGTTCTAACGAGTATGGGCCGGTTAACAAAAATTTAAAAGAAACAAATAAAATTGATATAGTAACTTTTATAAAATTTGGTGCAATGGTTGTAGAAGGGAATTAAGGGTAATTTCTGTATGTTTTAAATTAAATAAATAAAATGAATAACACTCTTCTATACATAGGTGTCAGTATAGCCGAGGGAACTTAATGCTTGAAGCATTCTCTACCAGTCAACCGGCCCGTCCAATCTGAGACAGAATTCCAACCCCGAGTAGAAATTTCAAGTGTAAAAACACATTGAAAATTTCTGACCCGATCGGGAATCCAACCCGGGACCTCTTGATCTGAAGTCGGATACTTTGCCACTAGGCTACCGAGTCAATAACAGATATTTATTAACCTCTTTTGCTTCTTCTGCTCTGATTCGTGTGTCACATGTCATTCAATAAAATGTGATTAAATAATGTACCTATTGAAAAATCAAATCATATACCTATCTGTGTAGGTACCATCCAACTCAAACTCCTTTTACACCCCACTAGGGGCATAGGGAGGTAACAATAAGAACTCTCAATTGCGCTCGATCTTGTGCAACGTTTATGACCTCCTCCTACGCCATGTCCAAATCCCAAAGCTCTGCTTCGAAGGAGCCGAACACGGTATGAGAGGGTCATCTCCATGATGTAGGTACAATGGCATAAATTTTTTGCGATAAAATACTTTCAGTATACAATAATATATATGTACTTTCAGTATAAAACCCTCTACTTTCAGTATAAAACCCTCTACTTTCAGTATAAAAGCCTTTACTTTGTTTAATAAACATGTTTGATGTATTTTTTGTTAATAATTTGTTTCGTTGAATTTCAGACGCATCCCTCAACGCCGGGGGTGGATCGGAAAGAACACCTATACAAAATATTAGTGATTGGGGAACTCGGCACTGGAAAAACATCGATTATAAAGCGCTATGTGCACCAGTTCTTCAGCCAACATTATCGCGCGACGATTGGGGTTGATTTCGCCCTGAAAGTTCTCAACTGGGATTCAAACACGACCATAAGGTTACAACTATGGGACATTGCTGGTAAGTCATCGTTTTTAAAACGATAGAAATGTACTTTTTATGGCTTTTAACCATCATTAAGCTACAAACTCTTTTCTCTTCCTTCTAAGAATACTTACTAAAATACTTATTTATAGTAGCCTTGCATTACTACATTAAATAGTGGAATTATATACAAAACCTAGAATCATTGATCGCATTCAAAAGTAAAGCTCAAATGTTTCAAAGTTTGACTGCAGTTTGGTTGGCAAAAAGGGGTTATGTTTCATAGTGGTGTTTTTTCTTAAGATGTTTTTTTTTTGCTTTCCAAATTATTTGAACTAAATTAATCCCCTTTTCCTACAATTCAAAAGCAAAATATCATATTATTTGCTCTCTTCTTCTTTGCCCTAGCCTTTATTCCATTTGCGTCGGCTCTCCTAATAATCTTCAAAGTCCCTCTGTCACGAAGCCTTGCCTCTCAATAAGAAAAATGTCAATATTTTTTGCAATGCGACAACATTACTTTTTGCCAACCAATCTGTCAAAACTGCCGGTTAATGAGGCTTCACTTTTAGTTTTCAAAATATATAGGATTACTCCATCTAGGTAGTTGTAGAAAAAATTATAGATAGAATCTAGATTCTGGGCTAACAGTTCCGCAAAAAAGACAGCTAGAGCCTCAGAAATTAAAGCTCTAAGATTGCTTTTTCTTAAAAAGAAACACGTAACGTCAAGAAATATGCATGGTCAAAGATGTTCTGGATAGGCAAGATTCAGGCTTTCTCCCATTGTACGGTTAAGCCAACTTTACGCTAGAGTACTTTTTGACATCCACCAGAAAGATATCACTTACCTACTGCTAGCTACTTATAGTAGGGACTATAATGGCTTTTTATTTCATCTCCCACATATTCCCGTCTTTCCCTTATGTATATTATATTATCAATAATGTTTTGTCAGCAATTTGTTTTACATTATTAAATCATTCGCCTTATTTTGATGCACTATGCTTTATGCTTATATATTTCTTTTCTGTCGTGTGAATATCTTAATATCTTCTCAGGCTTACCTATCTATATTATGCTAAATGTTGTCTTTAAAATATGTAGGAAAATCGCATCATTTGAATTCATAATAATTTTATTTTGGTGCGATCATAAAAATCTCCTGAGGTGCTGCTTGTTTTGTTATTTGCTGATGGTGGTTGTTTTCAGCTTGCTTTTACTCATGATGACCCATAATTTTCACGTACTCATGATTCACCATGACTAACACAACATCTGACGTGCTTTGCCTCACCAAACATCACAATTCAGTTATTATCAGTCCCTATTGTAAACGTTAGTGGATTTTTGTATTTTCAGGCCAGGAGCGTTTCGGCAATATGACCAGAGTTTACTACAAAGAAGCTGTTGGCGCATTCATCGTTTTCGATGTTACGAGGGCCGCTACATTTGACGCGGTGGTCAAGTGGAAACAGGACTTGGATTCTAAGGTTCAACTTCCTGATGGGTCACCGATTCCTTGTATTTTATTAGCAAATAAAGTAAGTAGTAGATTTATTATTTTAAATCCATTCTTTTTTTTAAGCGTAGACAATCACACCAACGAGGGTTTCTTGTCCTGAGATATCCAGACCGGATATTTCACCCTTCTGATTTTACTACGTTTCCCAATATCTTCAAGCCATACTATCAGCTACCTGCACCACAACGTCTTTACCTTCTCAAATAGTTTAGGTGATAACTTTTTGAACAGGCGTATTTGAGCAAGTATGCAGATCCCCGACTTAATCAGCATTATTTTCTGTGATAATTTCTATTCGAAAAATGTGTTTTTAATTCTTTAAAGCAAAGGGATGCCTTGATTTTTGCGAAATTGAAATTTTTCATAGTTACCTATTATTAGTTAAGTACTGACTGATATGCTTTGAATATAATGGATTGTGTCTTTTGATATGTAATGTACTCCTTTCATGTAACTACTTGAAGCTATCTACTGAAGAGCGTTTACACTTAAACACAAACACTTTAGGTATTTCCACAAGATAAAATTTTTCATTTCCATAAGTCCGGTACCATTGAGTGTTTCTATTACGAGGTTAGGTATGTAAAAGGCCCCGAAACATAACAGTGCTGTCCTTTTTAAAGAGAGGCATAGAGTTGTCCCTTGGACATCATATTATGTTACTCTATACAATAATAATAACCTTCTAGGTTACATTTGGTAATAATTTGTATGTTTTAAATGTTGGTGACATCACAACCCATTTTGATCAAGAAATTGGATGTAAGGCCTTTTAAGGAGAAGGCACAATAGTTAAATCATCTTCTATTTAATTATTTCAGTGTGATCAACAAAAGGAAGGCATTGTTAATACGCCAGCCAAAATGGACGAGTATTGTAAGGAAAAAGGTTTTTCTGGATGGTTTGAAACATCTGCAAAGGAAAACATTAACATCGAAGAGGCTGCTAGATCTTTAGTCAACAAAGTGAGTTCCTTTTTTCTAATTATTATACTTTTATGAAAACGAAGGGGGGCTTACTCTTAAACTGTAGGCTTCAAATATTCTCTCCAGTCATAACTAAAACCATTTTAGAGTTTCTATAATGTTGCCAAAATCTCAAAAATAAAACGCAATATCGCATATTTTAAGCATAGCAATAGGATAACTGTATGTACTTTGTACATTCCTTTTGTTTTGAAACGCTAGATGTTGATCATGTTATGTTACACTAACTTGGCAAACTTAGTTTGTCTCATGATTACCTTCTTTTCAACTAGTCAACCCATACTATAGATAACAACGCTATGATACCAAGATAAGATTTGACTTTCTGTGCTATCATAGTAACACACTATTGTGTTGTGGCACGTCAGAAGTAGATATATAATTTTCACATAGATTTACAACGCTATAATGTGTCTCTCTTGTTCTTCTTCTTTATGTGTCATGTCAGGTTCCCCCGACGCCGACTACCACTATGGCGTAGGCTTCTCTGTCCTGGGCTACCACCTACTGAGCCCACTGTCTGATTTTTCTTAGCCAGGACATCTGCCGTCTACCCACACCTCGACTTCCATTTTCCCTTTCATTATTAGGTGAAGCAGTTTGTATTTGGTTTTGCGAATTATGTGTCCCAGGAAGGACATTTTCCATCTTTCCAACAATTCTTTCTCAAGTCCAGCTCTTCGCAACACCTCCGTGTTAGTGACCATATTATCGGTCCACGAATAAAGAGCGTTCTGCGGTGGAGCCACATTTCAAATGCATCTGTGTCTCTATCCGTACTAAATATATGAGACCGATAATGCATCTGGCGCGCCACTCTCAATACGACACAATAGTGTGTTTACAGCTATCCTCGAACCACATTCTTTAAATAAAATTTAGTATTCAAAAAGTATCTTTGTTCTAAAATATGTGTGGTAGCACTGAATAAATGAGCATTTATCTTAACAAACAACAATTTCAGCATATTGTTACTTTTTCAGATTTTAATAAATGATAAGTTACTTCAAAGTGGCGAAGTCAAAGATACTGATAGACTTAGTCTAGAAACCAGAGATGGAGGAGCAAATAGCCAGCAACAGGAGAAACAATGTGCTTGTTAGAAGGATGACTGATGTCCACATAGCGCCATGAAGACGGGAAACTGATGTGCCATAAATAAAAGAACTCCGAGTATTGAATGCAGGTTCTATAAAAAAATGGCGAATCATTAGCTTCCATCAATTGAAAATTTCTTTAGCTCTGTGTGCATTACTCATTTAAATATTAAACCATTTAACGAAATATTTTGTTGTGTTAAATATTGATAAATTTCCCAAAAGTGTTCTTGACAAGGTTTTTGTAAGTCTAGTGACTATTAAGTACCTGCTCAAAATTTTCCTGTATGTTCACGTAATCTGGGAGTTCACAACTAAATGTCTGGTCTTTCTTTCAAAATTAAAAAAAAAAACAGTGAATGAGTAGACTGGTTCTAGCAATGCCTTTTTATATTTTGTGAGCTTTGTGTATTTACGTAGTGAAAGTTCATTATGGTGCATTTACAGAAACACAGTTGCACTTTCACAATTATCACTACTACAATCAGATAATTGAAAGTGAAAATTGTAAAAGTGCAACTGTGTTTCTATAAATTCATCAATGCGTGTTTTTCTACTCTGGGACCAGTTGACAGGAATAAATTCGTATTGTAGGAATAGCTTGAGTTTAGTCGTTTCAATATTTTTCACAACAATCTATTACAGCACATTATTCCATTTGAGCCTTTATTTCTGCGTTGGTTTTGGACCGAATTGCTCTATCGCTTTGTTGATTATTGTATAAAGTCTTTTATTAATATTTAATTACATTTTTAATGCAAAAATATTGAAATCCAAACGGATTCAAAATTAAGCAATTATTATTTTCTTGTAAATCGCTTATTATGTACTAAAAAAGTGTAATTATTTTATACTTATTTTAATCAATGATGGAGTAATTAGTAGGAATATTTAGGAGTGTATTGTAATTATATAATTGTTTTGGTGAAAGTGCCGATAATTTTGATTATTATAATACAAAAGTGTTTTATAATTTTAATATGATAAACGAATGATCAGTCATTATCAGTGCCTCAGTACAAAGACTGTATTGCTTACTAAATACATATTATTATTATTAATGATATCTTAATATGATTAGTTCTAAGTAGAGTAAACAAAACAATATTTCATTTCTTTATCAACATACATTTCCACATAAATCTTCATCGACCTTATTTTTATTATTTTAAAACGAAATATTTATATCTATACATTTCTAATATTACAAAATTTTCTTTTAAGTATTTATTTAAATTATTTTTAACAGGTTGTTAAAGTTACTACTCACCATTGATTTTCACTACTATTTTCGATAGACACGTTTTTATGGAGAGATTGAGGTCACATATTTTTCATACCTTGTGTTGCTTTCCATACAATATTGCATTTTGATTCAAGTCTATAAATATATTCATAAAAAAACGTTAAATATTCTCAAGTAACCTGAATTTTTCTAGGCATTTGACATAATCAATGTTCATTTCGGCATGTCGTGTTTTAAGTAGTAAAAATCAAAATGAGCAAAAGTTCATTTGAAAGTTCAATAATAAAAATTTATACTTTGCTTTTAATATACGACGCATTACACACTCTCATAGAATGCATAAATTAAATCATTCATCAAAAATAATATCTTCATAATTAGGTAGTTAACGAAAAAAATGATAAGGTAGAAACAAAATACATTACAATTTCAAAGAAATGCCGCATTCTGATGTGATAAAAATATTCTAAAATACGGAAGTGTCATAATTACATTTTTGTGTCATTGGCCGTTTTACGCAATTGTGATTATTTTTAATGATTTATTTACAATAATAGCGAATTAATTGAACAGTTTTAATTTTTATTGATATTTGTAATTATTATTATTGTGCATTTAATATCTTATTAAAAAAATCTTCATAAAGGTGTAGGTACCTATTGAATGTGTTTCTTTCATTCGTTGCTGTGTGTAGGAAGAAATACTTTCAAGGATGTATTACTGTAGCTAAATTAATTTTCATATTGTGAAAGTGCAGCTAACTAAAATAATGTGAAAGTGTAACTTTGTTCTATTGAAATATGTAATTGACTTTCAGTTGGCATTGAGTTTATTCATTTGAGAGATTCTTAGGCTAGAACTATTTACATAACCATACCATACATAGGTACTTTTAATGAAAAAATATTGAATAATTTTCCCTTAACATTTTCAACTAGTAAATTTTATTAGATAAGTACGTTTGTAAATAATATTTTCACTAGGTAACTGTGCCAATGATTTTATAATTTTTTTATACGTATTTTTTGTTATATTTGCCATCGACCTCGTAATAGATTTAGTTTTTCTTTTGATTTTTTTAATATTATTTGATAGAACTGGTTAAGTACGAGATGAAATTATTTTATACAATTATACGTAACTGTTAAATAAGGCGAAGTTTACAAACGGTCAATTATGCATATTATAAAGTGTTCATGTAATTTGATAGTTCATATTTTATCCAATAATTATGTTAGGTTGAATAATTATAAAAAAAATATATTTTTAAGTAATATCTCTATTTATTCCCTACTTTGACAATTAATATTCGTAATAACATTTTATAATAAAATATATTGTTTTGTATATTTTATTACGTATAAACTTAATACAATTAATTATTCATATCGTGGTTTTTAATGTAAGAACTTTTATGTTGTTAAGCTTAAAACTACGTCGAAAATCAATCAATCAATAATTGTTTCTTGATATTTCCATTGAGAGGCAAAAATACATCGAATTTAATCATTTTAATACAATATTTTTCATATACAAAATTTATATAAGTGCAAATTCATTGATTCGATTAAAATGTACTGCAAATCCTTTTTTTTGTAACAGAATCCATGTTATTCTATAATTAATAAATTATCACCCAACTATGTGTATTTATGAGTCTTTTTATGCACCAACAATGTTGATATATTATTTAAAAAAATGTGTCCCAAATAAATTTATTATTACACTAAAAACTGCGTTATTATTTAATTTTAAAATATCCACATTCTTCTTTTTCTTGACATGCCAATCCTGTCGGGAGTTGACGACCATAAATTTGTGAATAATGAAATCTGCAGCCTCCGGCACAACAAACCACTGTCTCAGATTCTTCAGCCACAAGCCTTGCTCTCTTCCACAAGTAATTTTTGGAATGGAGGACATATGCAAGCGCGGATCCAGGAGGGGGGTCATGACCCCCCCTGGGCTATGTATTCTCAAGTACGGTAGTGATATTTATTAATAAAATA
Organism: Mystacides longicornis; assembly: GCA_963576905.1. Taxonomy (NCBI): domain Eukaryota; kingdom Metazoa; phylum Arthropoda; class Insecta; order Trichoptera; family Leptoceridae; genus Mystacides; species Mystacides longicornis. Next base: position 29,463,054 of record OY756426.1, on the reverse strand, counting down.
TCTACTTTGCTAGCATAATTATAATTTCTTGTGGGCCAATGCCCCCCCCCCCCCCTGGAGCAAAAGTTCCATAAAACAAATTTAGGAAATGACCTTTTTTTTTAGGAAAAGTGTAGTTTCCAGATACCAAATTTTGAAGATGACCTTTTTCTACTTTGTGACCCCCCCTGGCGCCAAAGCTGGATCCGCCCTTGGACATACGTGTCATTGCAGAAGATATGTCCAAAGTTTCGGCTTTTCTTTCTTTGAAAGTGCACAAAAATGCACATTAGTAAACACAAATTTTAACTTTCACGAATGATCATTTATGTACCTATTCTTAAATTATGCACAAGGGAGTGAGTGAGGGGCCATAATCCGGTTGGAAAAAAGGAATATTTGCCGGCTTAGGTTGAGACGGCACAGCACTGAAAGTAATCTTCAATGGCTTAAATTGGCTAGCTTACATTTTGCATTACGGAATAGAATGGTGACAGTTATTAATTGAAGATACCAAAACCAAACATTTTGTGTCTTTTCTGAGGGAATATCATTTTTGAATAGGTTATTTCAGCAATAAAAACAATCAATACATAGATTATCAGTCGGATCAATAATTTATTTAAATCATATTCTACCTACATACAACATGAAATAAAATAGCACAAAAAATTTAATAAATACAATAAGAAAATAAATGAATAGCTGATACTATTCTACGTTTGTCATAGTAGGTAATCTTACAAATCTAATAATCATGATTGCAAAGTTATTTGAAACGGTGGTTTGTTTTTAATAGTTGGTAAGTTGTATTTACACTCAGTCTTAAAGTAGAATCGCGGTTTCATAAAAAAAAAAACTTTTTATCGAAGTTCCAATCCAAATCCAAACTCCCTTAAGACCCCACTAAGGGGCATAGGGAGGCAACAAGAGTTCTCCATTGCGCTCGATCTTGCGCAATGTTTATGACCTCCTCCCACACCATGTCCAGATTCCTCAGCTCTGCTTCGAAGGAGCGGAACACAGTATGAGAGGGTCTTCCTCGTCCTCGGGACCCTGATGGGAGGAAGAACAGTGCTCTTCTCGGCCAACTGCCATTCGGCATCCTTAACACATGTCCCAGTTTATCGAAGTTACAGTCGTTATTACAAATGATAGATCAAGAATATTCCTTTCACATATTTTAAAAACTTATTTGGAGGGATCGATTCTGTTCCAGTTCCGCTATAAAATTATCATTATTCCTCTAGAATGACCTGCTTTTCGATCAATAAGCGGTACTTGACAAGATCCCACCAAAATTTTTGAGAAGCTTGTTTGTCAAAATCCCACTCACTTAAAAGTCCACTTACCTACTTTAGTACCTACCAATCTTAAAGTTTTAAAAAAGGACCTACAACTATTTATTAACATCGCTTAAATAATTAACTATTAATTGTTGTAGTTCTTCAACTGTTTTTATATTTCTATCATAAACAAGGTAGGTATACGTTAATATTATTAAATGTACGATCCAGTTAAATGTATTTGCGAAAAGCATTTTTGGCGGCCATTACGTGAATTTTAACATTATTTTTGAAAGCAATTTGTTTGAAATCTCTTTCATATGAAATATTTTTCGACTTATGTTATTATGATTGTAATCACTCGACATTAATTAAAATTAAAAATTCTTCTTTCTTCCACTGTGGCAATCCAAAAATTAAAAATTACCCGCGTACTTAAAAATTTTACCTAAAGCAATATTTTAGCGGAACTGTTACAGAATAGACCTAGGAAATAGTCATGATAGAACATATTAAATTTGTAAAATATGAAAACATATTTTTTAATAATTACGATTAATTCAGTAAACTGGTTGCTTTTTACTTCTTCTCCACAACGATATGAAGGCCAATATATGAAAACCGAAAAAAATTGCGAGCATTCCTAACAGATCAAAAGAGAGACTATTGACATATCCAAAATACTTCAAGACTTCCTCTCCAGAACTGACGCACGGAAGCTCCGGTCTTGGGTCGCACTCTATCTTACTGATCTGGTTCCACTGCAGAATGGAAATGGCCTCGGCTGAATAGAAAAACACCGAAAGGTATTTGACCCAGCCGATATACGCCCCGACGCTGTTGAGATTGATGAAGTTGCCAACAAACAAAAAAGAGACGAAATCTATCGGTACGGAAACCAGTGTTGCTGTTTCTATTGATTCGAAAGATGTGGACAGCCAAGCACCTGTAATCAGAAGAAAAACTTTCGTTTAAGCTTAGACTGATTAAACAATGAACCATAGCTGGAATAGAGAATTCATTCTTGGTCTTTTAAGCTGACTGTTCACGGCAGCGTATCGTATGCAGCGCGTACTCGTATTTTGCCGCATGGTATACGATAGCTTGCAGCTGCTCATACAAAACAATGAGACTGTGTCCACGTTGCATGAATTCACGTGTTTATTTTTGGTCAGATAGTAGAATAGTATCTGTTGTACAAGAATGCTAATAATTATTGTAATTTTTTATTTTAATAAATGAAAAATATACGAATTACTTAAAATTGTTTTTTTTTTATGGAAAATGTATGGATGCAGTACGCGTGGTGGACACACTCAGTACGCCGGACTGCAAATGCTGCAAGGCGTACTTAGCCGCGTCGCGTATGCCGCCGTGGACAGTAGGCCTTAAAGTGTGAACGAATGCTCGTTTTCAGTCAATGAGTAAGACTGAAAACCAATAATTAGTATGCTGGCCGCTGGGGAACATTCTCTAACGTTTTTCATTTCTAATACAATGAATAAACACCACCAAGCACCTTCGGCCCAAACAATCGAATATCTGAAGTAATTTGTTTATACCATTTAAAATAGAATCGAATCGCTCTTTGGGTCTAAACCCACCTTTAAGTGTAAAGCATGTCAACAAGCCCTCACTTAGCCCAAAATTCATTTAAAAAAATAAATTTTCAATGTAACTTTTGAATGATGACATTACCGTAAGCATTGGCTCCACTGGTAGCGCATATTACAGGAACAGTAAACAGCAGAAATCCTAGAAAGCCACCTTTCAGGCCCACCAACCAGTATATGAGGCAAGTGTACAAGAAGGTTTCTATTATAGCTTTGGGAATCTGCAATCATTACAACAATAGCTTCGTGAAATATCAAACAAACATTAAAACAAAAATATCGCTCTAATAATGCAATACTACGAAAGCTCAATAAAACACTTTTTTTATAAATTTTATTCAATTGTTAGAATGTCGCTATTAGGATTTCCTAGTGGTTCATAAATATTTTTACAAATTACTTAACTTTTAACACAAAAACAAAAATGCATATTTAAAAATACCCTAACAACGAAATTGATGACATTGATATAGAAGAGTAGTTTATTGAATTCGCTAAAATTTGGATACGATGGTAAGTATGTTTGGGTTGGCTGGAAGAGATCCTTCGGGATAAGTCCGCCCTTTGAATCTTTGAATGTTTTGTATGAGTTGATTTTTGATACACAATAAAGCTTTATTTATTTATTTATATTTATTATGTTGTATCTAATCAACTACTCTTAAAATCTAATTACTATCATATCTAATCTACTATCAAAACTAAATTAATTAGGTAAGAATAATAATGTCACTCTCTTCTGAGTCCCGGGACATGTCGGGGTGAAGGGCAACGAACAAGCAGATAGGCTAGCGAAAAGAGGTGCAGTAGTACACTTAGTTAGACCAGAACCTTTTTGCGGTCTAAGTAACAGATTCTTCCAAGAAGAGATAAGAAGGAAGGGAAGGAAAGAAAGAGAAGAACAGTGGAACAACCTTCCCAGACTTAGGCAATCCAAGGACCTTCTTAGTGGTTTTAACTCCAGAAGAACCAAAACATGTTTGAGCCTAAGTAAAATAGGTCTTAAAACTCTAACAGGCTTCTTAATGGGTCACACTGTAGACTTAGGGAACACCTGAGGAAGCTGGGACTCGAAGATGATGGAACTTGTAGATTCTGCGAAGAAGGGGTAGAAACACCTCACCACCTCCTTACAGACTTCGATGCAGTAGTTCATGCGAGAGGAAGAAGTTTTGGTAAAAACAGGATAGTACTTCATTCAACATTCCGCAAAATATGTTCGTTACACTCAAATTTATTTCAAATAAATGGAACACAAAGAGTACATAGGAAAAACAGCTCTAGTTATTGATTCAGAAAATCTTAACTTCATTTTTAGATATACCACAGTATTGCATTAGAGCAGCTCAAAATAATATTGATGTAACTGTTACCATTGTAAGGACTTTGGAGAGGTAGTAAGGCGCTGGAGTGTAGAGACCATTGGCCACCTCTCTCAGGAATATGGGCACTTCCGATGAGTAGGTGTTGAACACGCTGTATATGGAGGTGAATATTATTTCTGTCACAATTAAATACATGAGTCCCTGTATATTTTGAATGTCGGTCTGGTCAACTCTAAGAAGAACATTTTGATATGGAACGGACACGATCAATGCTAAAGCCTGGAACGTAAAAAATATTTTAAATTATACATAATATGTAAGTGTGTCAATGTCAATGACAATTGGTTCTGTCTTACCATTAATGCTAGAAATTCTATTAAAATTATTTTTTTATTGTTCTTCGATGATTTCATTGATCTCCATAAGAGCCAGTAAAATTGAACTATTCTTGATGGTTTTTCTCTGTAACAAAAGATTATTTGCTATGAAATGTTAAAAAAGAGGAATCATTTGGTATCAACAACGTAATAAGTGATATTAATGGTCTATTGATGTGAATTTTTCTTATGATTCTGCATGGGTATTCACGAAAAAGTTAAGCTCAAACTAAACTTATTCTTTTCCATACAATGCTTATAAACATGAAGATTCTAAAATAGCGATTATTTGTACTTACAATGTTAAATACTGATCAAAGTCTGCTTTATCCTGTGAATGAAATTAAAGTTATTTATTAAATAAAAAGCACAGTGTTACATTAAATTATAAATAAGTATTAATTGATCCAAAGAAATCGATAGTCATGAACTTACATCGTAAGATTTAGTAATTCTTTTAAATAAAGTCTTCCCGTTTGACATTTCAAGATATCCGTTCCTGTGGTCCTTAGGTGGGCTGGATAGTTGCTCCTTTAACGCCCACGCTCTGCAAATGGTCCTGTTACCACTGTCATTTGATATAACGTTAACTATATGTTCCGCTTCATTGTAGCCAATGGGACATGGATAACCTTGTCTGGAAAAAAAATTACAACATTTTTGTTATTTTAAATGTGTGCCCCAGTTCTGCTCCGATGGGACGGAATATGGTGTTTAAGGGTCTTCTTCGTCTTCTTGACCCTGATGGGAGAAAGAAGAGTGCTCGTCAAAACTGTCATTTGTCATGTCTCAGCAAAATCAATCTCCTCTCCATAATGGTAGAAGTGTTGGGCCTACGCTGGGTGCACCGGCGCACAGACAGGTATTTAAAGATTCTACGCGGCCAATATTCAGAAAATGAAAACTGAAAAATAAACTTTTTCATCGACTTCCTGAGGTAGAGGAAACCCCAACGAACAATATGCTGGCCTGCGGAACATCCAATGTTGCACCTAACCTAAAAAATATTAGTCGGAACTTGATCATTGAAATTTGCGTACGTGTTTATTCTTTGCTACTTTCAAATAGATTTTGTTTCGTGAGAGAAAAATTAATATTCTGCGGTTAACTGGTAAAAAATGGAGATGGATTCGGAGACTAAAGGTATGTAACAATAAAAATAAATTATATTACCTTAAATAATTGTTCATTTAGTGTTCATACAACGTTGGAGACATAGCGATTAAAATAGGATATTTTTTTTTTTGAAATGTATCTTAAATGGGAGATTTGTTTGGGTATTACAGTAGATCCCATAAGTTTGATTATTTTCATATAAACTTTAACACTCATGTAAACGAATGAAGAAAAAATTTACCGCGGAATACCGCAGATGCCTAAATGGGGGTACTTTAAATGTTATAGGGTAAAAAAATCGAAATTTCTAAAAGAAGTATTATTTGAAATTAAAACAATATTTATTTGTTTAAGCGTCAGAAGGGACCTCAGGAGTGAGGATTGTAACTCGTTAATCCTTACTGGACATTATAAATAAAGAAAATTTGCTTAGTTTGAATGAATAACTATGTTTTTTGAAAAACTATATATTCTCGCGTGAAGAGTTTGCAGAGGACAAATTAAATAAACTGAAGGCAAATTTTGTACATGTTAAGTGTACAATGAAGCAAAGATGGGCTAAAGCGCACAAAAAAGACGAAGTTTTTTTTTTAAAAAACAATCGTCTTTGGCTTGAAGGTACATTTGAAATACCAATCACATCACCAAATTGTCCAGGTCGCGACAGTCGTCCCATTGGACAACTGTCTGAAGAAGCAGCAGAGGCACGCAATAAGCATTTCAGGGTATACAGACAGGATTTTTCGAGAAAATTTTCTAGATAATCCTGTAATAGAGACATACTAAATAAACTTCTCTTAAGTTCAGATCCCTTGCTCAAGGATTATACAAAAAAGAAAAAATAATGCCTTTTTGGCTGAAACAATAGACATGCTTCAATCAGCGCAGCCAAATCTCTCGGACATTGAGAATGAATAATTAAAATGAATATTTTTTTATTATGAAATATAACTAGCGGGCTCCCGTGGAACTTCGACCCACCTGGATAGTGGGACATATAGATGCGTTCTCAATTCCCCCTATAGCCTAGGCTCCAGTTCCTACACCCATTTCACCCACTCTCAAGTCAACATTATATATTCGCTAGTTACCAAAAATAACAATTACTTACTCCTATCAACGTTTTTTTTTTACATTTTAACATTTTACCCTCCAACTACCCTCCAAGGAGTGGTATTGAACTCATACTCCGCTTAAACCTTCCCGGACATTAGTGGAATAGATCACCAAAGTTTCATTGAAATACATTCACTGGTTTTTGAATCTATAAGACATACACACACAAACATTCAGTTTTATAGACATAGATAAATGTGCATGTACTGAAATGTCTTATTTATTTTATTTTTATCATCAAAAACCTAATACATCATAAATATAATTTTGGCCGCGTAGATTCTTTAAATACCTGTCTGTGCGGCGTATAGCATCGTTCGTGGTGCATTGGTACTATCTTATACCCAAAATTCTCCTGAGGCTGAATTCTCCTCTCATTTCGAAGGCAGACACATTTTGTGCCTGGGCAGGAGAATGGGAAACACACATGCATCAAACAGTTTACATTTCGTCTCGACACTAAGCGCCGACGCTTTCCATATTTTGATCATGTTGTTAGAGGCGCCACTTGCCAAACCGATACGTATCGGATTTAGACATGTGGGGCTAAAAGGGGACTATATATATCAAGGCTTTCTTCATCTCGTCTATCAATCTGTCCGAAAAAATGGAGGAACCGCTTTAAACATTATTTGAACTCACTGTTTAAAAAATAACGTAGCTCCGCCAAGTAAGCCAGCGTAAGCAACCCTCCCATTGGTCATAAGAATAACTTTGTGGAAGAGTTGGAAGGTGTCTGAAGCAGGTTGATGAAGCACGCAAAGGACTGCTCTGCCAGATTCTGCTAAAGTCTTCAGTTTGGTGACGACGGTGGAAGCTGCAAAACTATCTAGACCTGTGGTTGGCTCGTCGCAGAAGAGTATAGGAGGGTCATTGATTAACTGCAAAAAAAAAGATTTTGAAATAATTAAATTTAAAAAATCACAGAAATCAACCTAAGGGACCAGAACAGATTTGCTACGATAAAGTGTTGCAAAATTTCCAAATTCACAATTCACAAAACGTATCCAACGCTGGCGTCTGAAAACATGTTAGCAGCAGTACCACTAGTATACGTTTTCGATGATTGAATATCGAAACGATTAACGAAAGAGTTTCGAAAAATTTCCATACAAAAATGATCGAATGACTCGATCGTTTGATTTTCGAACACTATTTGCACGCTAATAAGCGCTTATTAGCGTGCACTTAGCTTTCGATCAAACTCGTACTAGCCCCACAGGAAACCACCAAAAAGCCTATCTGGATGAAGAAAATAAATTCTTCTTCAGTTGATACTGGATGTGATAATTGAATCACGCTTTGGGCTTTGGTAGAAGACAAACGTCCTGGTTGCGTAAAGTGAGGGAGTGTAGTAGTACAGGATAGAGATAACATTGAAGTGAAGAAGAAATAAAGATGAAGAATGAAGAATTGATTTGAAAAGTGTTGTTGAAAGATGAAATAAGAATATACTCACTTGAACTGCTAAAGATAATCTTTTTCTTTCGCCACCAGAAAGTCCTGATATTCTGGTTCTACTAGATTTGATGAGGCCCATCTCTCGGATAAGTTCTTTGACTCTTTTTAACCGGACTACTTCGTTGGTGTGCTTATCCATCTTCATTTTAGCCTGCAAGTAGTTCAAAAATATTAATTCGTTAACCTAGTTTAGTTCTGAAAATGGTCACAAGAATCTAGACATAATTAGAAAGTTGTGCACCAATAAAGCCAATAGGTAGGCAAAGATGAGACATTAAAAAATTGATATATTCATATTCTGGCGCCAAATACATATATGACAGCAGTCGCAGTCTTTAAATTTGGTTGCTCTACTTGTTCTCAATAATTTCCAACGTTTATCTCTATATTCTATATCTCATTAATTATTAAATATCTACTTGTTGTATACATAAGATTTTTTGACTTGAACATGTCGAGAATTCTCGTGATAAGGAGTTTCGGAGATTTAAACATTACCGTCGTAAGCCCGTAGTCGTTTGTTCCATTTAAAAATCGAACATCAGTAGCCCTAGTATAAGTTTTCGATCGATCGAAGTGGAATATCGAAACAATCATCGAAAGAGTTTCGAAAAATGTTCATACTAAAATGATCGTACGATTCGATCGTTTGATTTAAGAACACTAATTGCACGCTAATAAGCGCTTATTTGCGTGCAATTAGCATTCGATAAAACTCGTACTAGCCCCACAGTAATAAATTGTTAGAGTCATTAGTTGTAACATATTCTTTAAATATAACAACTCAATGGCGAACGTTGATAACGTAAAGTGATCATAGACTCACCATGAAAAGCATATGTTCCAAAACTGTGAGGGAATCCATAGTCAAATCTTCCTGGGGAACAAACCCTGAAATTTTGGTCAGCACTTTTTTCGAAAACGGTTTGCCATTCAACAGCATCTGGCCAGTGATGTCCCCCTGTATCCTCATACTAACTGTAGCCAATAGGGTTGTTTTACCAGCACCACTGCATAAAAACACAAGATCATATAAATATTCAGCAATATGTCATATTATTATCGATTTTGATGAAATAGCAGAAACGCGAATAAGTGATGAAAGAATGCTTTAAATGGGTGTTACTTCAAAAAATTTGAAGGGCTAGGAAATAACACAAACAGATTAAAAGTCCAAAATTACCTGGGTCCCATAATGGCTGTAAGACATCCTGACTTTATGGATCCATTTACTGAAACAAAAGAATAAAAAACGAGATGAGTACTACTGTAGCCCTAGTATAAGTTTTCGATGATCGAATATCGAAACGATCAGCGAAAGAGTTTCGAAAAATTTTCATCCTAAAATGATCGAATGATTCGATCGTTTGATTTAATAACACTATTTGCACGCTAATAAGCGCTTATTTGCGTGCAATTAGCTTTCGATAAAACTCGTACTAGCCCCACTGCTCAAATTGTAGTGAAATAATATTTTAAACATTGTAATGGGGCTCATAAACGGGCCATAACATTTGAAGTGGTTAGTGGTCCAGTGGTATTAGTCGACGGGTTTCGTACGTACGTATTCACGATAAAAGAAATCCCGGAGACGATCATTTCCACTTTCACAATACAAACTTTAAGTAGTAGCTTACTGTGAAAGAGTGTATTTGTTTTCACTTTGAGCACAGTCATTTTAGTACGTGTGTAGGAACCTTTATCAATTTTAAAATTTGTACAACTATAAAAAAAGTATATAGAAAAAAACATAAATTGCATAAAAAGTAAAATACTGTCATAATTTTGAATACATATCAAAAGAAATACGTAGTTTATTTTAAGCATGATCGAAAAAAAACACTTCATTTAACATTAACACGATTGCGAGGTACTTTTTTGTAGATCAACAAATTGTATTGCTTGCGACGTATGTTGAAATAAAAAAAAAACAAACAAATTTGTTATCAGCTAATTCAAGTCAATTCGAGTTCAAATTAATATTAGTCTTCAGTAAACGATTTCAACTAGCTACTACGCAGCTACACATAATTTTATTGTTTAAGGAAAATGGGAAGAGGTAATATGAAATCTACATTTACGTTGCGTTGTATGTAGACACCCTATGATAAGTACCTAATATTTGGCCAACGACAGTTCGTATATACTGCGCCTAAACTTTTTAATAAAATGCCTGTAGAGATTAAACAAAAATCTTGTGCTTCTCTAAATATAAACGTGCCTGCTCTGGTTGGGTCTCATGTATTCAGTTGGAAGTTTTGCAGGATATCTTGGGTTTTGTCCCATAAAGTTTTTGTTTTTTTTTTTCTCTCTTCTTCTTCTTTATACTGTTGATTGATGTTTGTTGGGCCAAAGGGTGTTGTGACTGTTGGGTTATGCTTTGTTTGTGGACTGTACGTATTTGAGTTGGTGGTTGTGTTATTATTCGTGTTTGTATGTTCCTTTTAATATTCTTTTTTTATGAACTGTAAAGATGTTTGCCCTAGTACAGGCTTGGCCTATTTGGGAAGCAGTTACATTTGTTATCTATTATCACTGTATTATTATGTATGAATAAAATAAATAAATAAATAAATATGTCATTAGTTGAAAGTGCATCACTGATAAAACATGAAGTCGACACTCACCGAGATAATTGTGTCTGTTTAAACATAGTATGGAGATGTGTTCATTTTCTGAATGAATTCTTTGCGTTATTTGATTATTTTCAACTACACTACAACTGTTAGATAAAATACTGTTGCATGGTTGCGCAATGCCGTGTCGGGGATTTCGGATAATTCCATTCTCTTCACGAATTCTAATCCAAACTTTTCGGCTCTTACGTGTAGACGTAAGCACAGAGCGCATTTTTGGTTACAGCGGTGTCGGTCCGTGGTTGATACCGAGATGAGCCCAAGACCAATCTTATCTACTTATATTTTATATAAAAATGGAGAGCTATTTCCCGATGTCATCGCATCACGCCTAAACGTCTGGACCGATTTCGCTAATTCTTTTTTTGTCGTGTAGGCTTTTATCAGGAGAATGTCATTTTAGTAGAAAAAAAATAAGAATAATGCTCGGAAAATTAGAATCTTTTTAGTACTTTTCACCGTATAATTTTTATTCCAATTTTGAAATTTTGACAGAAATTGTCAATTGGTGCGATTGACATAATGCGGATGGAATATACATGGTTTGAAACAGACGCATCGTTCGGAATCACATTGGTCAAATGATAATTAATTCATCACCATACAAATTCGAATTCAATATTCATACTTTAGGAACACAGGACAACGTCTGTCGGGAAAGCTAGTTGTCAATATTTATTCTGAGCTGGTGGGGTATTCTCGTAGCGTTCTTAATTCGAACTTAACTGAAATTTGTTCTTAAAATGACGGATTGGACTAGACCGCGTTCTTAAATTAGTTTGTATTCATACAATTTTTTTGAAATTCGAACGCATTTAGGTCCGTGACTGCAGTTTTTAAACTTAAACTGATACTGGTTGATTACGAGAATAGCCACCCTGAACTCTACAACAAACTAAGCAAATCAGATTTTATAAATCCATTTGAAAATTGATGCCAATCCAAATTTTAGAAAACAAGTTGATAAACTAAAAAAGAAAGTGGTGGATTGGTTTTTGGTATCCGGGAAGGTAAAATCTACCTAACTTGGCTAAGACATGTGTTAAGGATATTATAGAATGATAGTTGCTTATTTTCCTCCCATCAGGGTCCTGAAGACGAGAAAGACCCTCTCACATCGTGTTCCGTTTCTTCGAAGCAGACCTGTGGGGCTAGTACGAGTTTTATCGAAAGCTAATTGCACGCAAACAAGCGCTTATTAGCGTGCAATTTGCGTTCTAAAATCAAACGATCGAATCATTAGATCATTTTAGTATACAGACTGCTATACAGACTAACCAATGACTGTTTCAACGACACTGATCTGACCCAGTTCATTCATTAACACGTCCCTGCGCGAAATTTGCGAAGTGCATATGTTTTCCACTGCGATAATAAATTTACCGCTAACTAGCTGAAAAATACAGCTGTGCCGCGTATCCATCGTCTGGGTAATAAATATTTGCAGTGCATAGATAAATTTGACTGCAGTCACGAGGCACTCATGTATTATCTGCATTCGCCCGGGTAGAATAGATCTACGTGTGTTGGATCCATCGTTTTGAGAGACCTCTCTCTCTTTTCGCCCCGTTGAAAGTTTAAAATAACATTTTTGTTTCTCTCAAAATAAATATACAATTAATTAATTATTATAATGCTATTTCTCGGTTTTTCAGGAAATGTATATGTACCTGAAAACAGAAAACTGTTGTTGTTATTTCTGTTGTGGTGTGCGTCATGAGGTGTATTGTTGTTGTTTCTGTTTCTTCTATTTTTGCTGCTGTTGTTGTTGTCATGTTGTGTAATTTTTATACCTGCTTATTATTGTCACTACTATAATTGTTATTTTTTGTAAAAGGCATTATCGCCGTATATTGTGAAATAAATAAATAAATAAGTATGAAAATTTTTTGAAACTCTTTCGATGATCGTTTCGATATTCTATCATCGAAAACTTATACTAGGGCTACTGAGGGATTTGGACACGGCGTGGGAGGAGGTCATTGAAGCCGCACGAGATTGAGCGCGGTGGAGGGCTCTTGTTGCCTACCTATTCCCCTACGTGGGGTCAGACAGGGAGTATTGATTGATTGATGCAATTTATAATAAAAATGGTTGTATAAGGATTTTTATTTTTATAATTTTCTTACTTTAGATGTCGTAAAGAACACTTTTTCTTTATTCTGGGGTGAGTCTAAGTATGACAGACATGTCAGCTAGTAGATAATATGAAAAAGAACTCATGGACAAACATTTTATATCTCCTCTGTTTCAATCTTTGTAGGTTAATTACCAGTATGTTGCGCATTCGTTTTTCTATAAGATCTTATCCTCTAGTTCTGTTTCAGACTGATGGTCGGCAATTTGTCGATTGCGAAAAGCCAAATTGAGAGATTTGTCAAACAACTGGGCAAAGAGGTGCACACATATACTTTAAGAGGTTTGTCAAACAACTGGGCAAAGAGGTGCACACATATACTTTAAAGAGGTTTGTCAAACAACTGGGCAAGAAGTGCACACATATACTTTAAGAAAGATGATCGTCACCGGGGATCAAACTCACGACCTTCAGATCCATAATTTTCGGTTGAATAATCAGAAAATCCTCAAAATTATGTGATCTCCAAATATTTCTGGAGCTATTTAACCGAGGAGCTACATAATGTCCACGGCATACTTACTGCTTTTATCGACTAAGCAACGAAATGCGTGATAATGGCGTACACATACGAGATACTTGGGTAAATAAACATGTATGTATATGGCTGTAGCCAAGGTTAGATAACAATGTGGATCAAAAGTTTAAAACCCCAAACGTGACTGCAGATTGAGTAGAGAGAACGTATCAGTTTATCGAATTGTAGAAAACTTAAAGCAACAGTAAAACAAAGTCTTAAGAAATTGACTTTTAAAACCATATTCACCAACGTTGAAAAAAATCGTATTCAGAAGTGTCGTTTCCAAGCTAATATTTCTTCAACATCAACTAAGATTATTTTTTTAATTATTTATTTATATACGCAACACAAACGTGTACCTATATAAATACATTGCATATTTTTATACTTTTATTGAGCTACAATCTTATCGGAGATTTTACGTGATACAAACAAAAATGTTAAAAGAAAAGTAAGAGAAATCATCAAAATAAGAATGTCTTGAGTCAAGGTTGATATCTTCGTTCGAGAAGAAAATAGAAAGCAGCGTATCAACACTGAACGTTTACCTTTATCTAAAATTTGTATTCGCTGTGTCTCGTTCCCTCTCCAGAATCCCCTGGAAATCTTCTTTGTGCACCAGACGCTGAGGTCCTCCCAAGAGAGATTCAAGTTAGGACTGTTCCTCGCAGTACTGTCCATGGATTCTGTAACATTGCTTCTTCTGCCGGTGAAGCCCATTGGAACATCCTCGCTGTTGTGACTGCTGAGAGTACTACTGGTCAAGGAATCCTGCAAATATTTCCATTTGTTTGATTTATAATTCCATAGTTTCATTTATTACAGAACCATCAAGATAGTACCAGTCATTAAATTTTAGCCTGAGCAAGAGAGGGGCCAATATTAATAATGCACTAGAGGTTCGAGGTTGTCGCAGAACCCTCCTAGTATAGAATAAGTGTTTGTATACAAGTTGATATAGTTCGGGCAAGTTCTAAAAGGATATTCTTAAAGGAAAACGACTATATTGAAAATGGCTTAAAAAAGATGCGTGAGAAGGCTTAATCCGTTAATGACAATCACGTTTCATATTGATTCAAATCTCGAGGAGAGCCAAGTCAGAAGTAAAAGAAATATGAGAAGGTGCACGATAAGTGAGATGGCGATAAACGAAGAAAATCCGAAGAATAATCGAGAACTGTTCTCTCTGCCTACTCCAATTCCATAATATGAAATCAGAACGAATAATGATGTTTATTTAGATCCACGACCATTATTTGCTGTAATGGTTTTACTTTCTGCAATTGTACTGTTAGTTCTCAACAACAAAATTCATGATGGATGATTTCTATAACGAGTCGATTGAAGGTATAAATAAAGGAACTCTTGCAGTAGCAATTTTCAAATTTTGACATGGTTAGGGGGTAAGTCATTGGGATGAGCACTGGCAGATATCCGTTTCCTTTCCTTTTGAGTACTTATTGGATCCCGATAAGGAGGCAAACTATAGACCGGTTTCTAATCTACCGTATCTCGCCAAGCTGGTTGAGAAGATTGTATGTAGAAGGTTGAACAGTCATATGGAAGAAAATAGTTTGTGGCCCAAAAAACAGTCGGCCTATAGGAAACATCATTCTACTGAGACAAGCATAGTGAAGTTGATGTCTGATATTACATATAACAACGAGCGGGGAAGAATCACGCTGCTCTGTCTGCTGGATATGAGTGCGGCCTTCGATACGGTGGATCATAATATACTGCTTGATAAGTTGGAGGGGCAGTTTGGCATTATTGGATCGGCTAAACAATGGTTCCGGTCTTATCTGACTGATCGCCGTCAGACCGTCGTCTTTGGAGGTACCAAGGCATCGCAGAGAGAGCTTACAGTGGGCGTCCCGCAGGGATCGATATTGGGCCCTCTTTTATTCATACTGTACATATCTGGGGTGGAGCGGATCATTGAAGACTTCGGGCTGAATGTGAGCGGATACGCTGATGATATCCAGATCTATGCTTCGGTGGAACCTGATAAACAGACGGAACTGGTGGGAGTGTTTCTTGAGTGCATTGTGAAAGTGTCACAGTGGATGTCTGCTAAAAAACTATGCTTAAACTCTGATAAGACTGAATTTATGTGGTTGTCTTCCATCAGAAGACAACACTTAATAAACAATGACAATATATCTGTTGGGGGAAAAATTGTAAAGCCTCTTTCTTCTGTTAGGGTATTGGGGGTTAAACTGGATACTTGCCTCTCGATGAATGACCAGATTAGTAGTGTGGTGAGGGATGGTTTCTTTTGTCTGAGACAGCTAAAGCATATTAGACGCGCCTTACCTATAGAAGCAGTTAAAACACTTGTGAATTCATTCGTCATTTCAAAGATAGACTACTGTAATGCAATATATTGTGGCCTTCCGGGTGTGCAGTTGGGTCGCTTGCAGTCACTTTTGAACGCCTCTGCTAGATTAATCATGTGTCAAGATAAGTACTGTCGAATAACACCATTGCTCAAGGATCTTCACTGGTTACCAATTGTTGCCAGAATACAATTCAAGGTCTGTGTAATGGTGTACAGGGCCATATGTGGGGATGCACCTAAGTACATAAATGAAATGTGCAATCCCAGAGCTATCACCTCAAGACGATTGACACTGAGGTCTGCTGGGAGTCTTCCTCATGAATTGGAGGAGCCCCGGAGGGGGGTCCTGACACGCTATGGTGATCGTGCCTTTTGTGTGGCTGGACCTAGCCTCTGGAATGCTCTACCCCTAGCTATCCGACAAGTGCAGAGTTTGGAGGCGTTCAGGGGGGGCCTAAAGACTCATCTGTTTGCTCAATATTACGGGTCTGGTCAGACATCGACATAGGAACGGGACAATTATCTATGAGCACAACTGTGATGCATGTTTTTATTAATTTTATTTTTTGTTGACGAACTGGTAAAGGGATTATTGACTATAATTTTAAAATTCTTGACGAGCCTACTGGGTGATATTAAATATTGTATGTACAGTGCCCTTGAAGTGCAATGCACTAAACGGCGCTATATAAATGATCATGTTATTATTATTATTATTATTATTGACCACTACGCCCATAAACATGCTCAATTCTTATACACCAATAGACAATATAAAAATAAAGTAGGTACGTATGATAATATAAAGATATAAGAAGTTATGCCAGAAATTTGCGGTATTATAAAAAAATACATCAGAAAAAAATTGCAAAAATCATTTTATACGGTTATAAAATCCTTTTTGAGCACAGCCTACAAAAATAGGTATGATTATAGCCTCCCTATGTCCTTGAGTGGAGTTTAAAGGGCGAATAGAATAGCTTATCCTTAGAGGTACGTAATTTTCGCAAATTAAAAATTGTAATATCGCATTTAAAAAATATATAAAAGCGGAATTTCGCATTTATTCGCATAAAACATAAAATGTCAATAATAAAACACCTTTGAGTATTTTAAATATTTAATAAATAGTTAAAAATTGTAGAAAACCTTTATAAAATATCTAGATGTAAAAAAATATACGCTTTCAATTAATATAATTTAGTTTCATCGGAGACTTCTACTAACTGATTTTTCAGTTTCAATTGTTTGCAGAAGGATAAAGCGTTCGTATTGACGAGTTACTTGATCGATTTTGAAATTTACTAAAAATAAAAACATCGCATTTATGGAATATATTGACAAATTTCGCATTTATCGCATCTATTTCGTAAATACGAAAATTACGTACCCCTACTTATCCTGTATTTAGTGCCCTAAGAGTGCGTTTACACCGAACGAACATAGAGCTTGAGCTGTAAATAGACTATATTGATAGCTGATAATTTGGCCAAGATGAAACAATAACGAGAAAAAACCGCGACTCATGAATAATTATAGACTTTGCTCTAATTTTATGCGGTGAGGTATAGGAGAACAAACAAATGGATACGAGAGAAGACCAGGGTTGTTGATGTGGTGGAGAGGGTTGCCACCCTGAAGTGGGGATGGGCGGGCCATGTGGCCAGATGGACCAAAAGAGTAGTGGAGTGGCAGCCTAAACAAGGCAGAAGGAATGTTCGCAGACCACAGGCCAGATGAGTGGATGACATCGCAAAGATTGCAGGCAGCACATGGATGAGAGAAGCTCAGGACAGCAATGATTGGAAGGAGAGTGGGGAGGCCTATGTTCAGCAATGGACGGAGACAGGCTGACGAAGAAGAAGAGGTATAGAGACAGTGTGATCATCTCTCCAACTCGCGATAATGCAGGTGACTGTATAGTAGTGCTACCACGAATTTACGAGCTTTTTAACAAGTACAAAACACAAAAAAAAACTTTGTAACTTCACGAATTGACCATCTTCGGTGCCTGCTACTTCCAAACATTAAACACAACTGCTACAAACAGTAAGTAAGATGGTCAATTGACCGAAAGACTTCTGCCACATTTTTACAAATAAAGTAATATTCGTTTAATAATAAGTTTTTTTTGTGTTTTTGTAATAATTGTAAAAATGGACCTTCACAATGTTACCGCCGACAAAATATCACAATTGAGCTTTTAAAATAATTATTAAAAAATAACCAAAATATTCCTATTTCAATTTTCGTACGAACTCTTTATTTGAATACAATATGTTGATTGTTCATAAAAAAAATAAAATAAAAATATGAATTTACTTTTTACAATTTTTGATACTTTTATAATATACAGAATAGGATAATATCATGCATAAACAAGTACAAAGAATACCTGCCAATATACCTTTATATATTATGTACAGTAAAATATAACACATTATATTATATTAATTATTTATAATATATTATATGAATACATTGTTAACAAATTATCAAAATATTTAAAGTATTCCTTCCCAGCATTAATATAATATATTACCTTACCTACCTATATTTTACACTTTTCTATAGAATTTTATACTAAATTTGGAAAGAAGTTATACGAAGTTACAATAATATTTTCGATATTACATTCACAATACCCTATTTATTTTATTTTATTTTAACATTTAAAATTAAATTAAAACTTATTCCCCCAAGAAGATCGCTGGAGTCGACAAATCCGTTTACAATCTTGAATAAATACAATAAATATTAATAAACAAGTAGTATACCATGCAAGATTCTAAATACAGTAGTTTTACTAAAACAACCATGCTTAAAACATAGGAATACTAACGAACAGTTCGACATTCCAGCCTAGCTGGTATGCGTTGGCAAATAAGTGGTTAAACTGCAAACAGAAAAATATGTGTATCTATGTGTAAGAAATAAATAAGTTCCAAGTTGTTTTCGTTTAATTAGCCTCGGACGTCTGGATCTCATCAGGAAAGGTTCAACAATTTGAATTTTGCGAAACGAATTTTCGCTAATGTAAATTAGGAAGAAAATTAACTGTCCACTTCTTACCTATAATTTTTTAAAAATCATTTTTTTGGCACTTGACGAATAATTAGTTCGTAAAATTCAAATTGTCTACAGGGACTGATGGTGTTCCCCCTGTCATGACCAAAAACTTGCGCAAGATCGAGCACAATGGAGAGCTCTTGTTGCCTCCCTATGCTCCTAAGTGGGGTTTAAAGAGACAATAGAATAGACATATATGTGTTTGTATGTAAAAAATAGTTTCTCACCATCTTCACACAAATACTAAACATAATATACTTATACCTAATCGAATTCTTCAAATGAATCTATTGAAATAAAATAAGTAGTTATTATCCATTTTATAATTTAAAAAGCACTGGCCAGACCCCGCCCCACTTCGACCTCCCTGAGAGTGACACTGAGAGCGTATATTGAATGAAGATGCTATTCGCCAATGGACTAACCAATGGAAACAAATATCTTTAAACAAAGGCTCGTATTATGAGCGTATTCAAGGCAAAATTCGTGCTGATCCATAGTACAAAAGAAAAAACGTGAGCAGATCACTAATCTCCAAAATATGCAGAATGAGGTTTGGACATCACAGGCTGGACGACCACTTGTATAAGCTGGGACTCGTCGATTCTCCAATTTGTGAGTGCGGCTTCGATGATGAAACACTGAACCACGTCTTTTTCGGTTGCCCCTTGAGAGATAGATTCCAGCTCTACCACAGAATCCCAGAATCCCAGACGTGGAGTATACCCACTTATTGAGTCTGGGATCTGTGGATATATGTATATCGATTATTGTATAGGTTTGTTGAGAAAAATATTGTAAACCAAATTGACTCCTGATTGTTTTGATTCCACTATTTTATTTATTTTTTACTATAATATGAAAGAATAAATAACCCACTTTATTTATAAATCAATGTTTTGTCAGTGGCATGATATCGTCCAAGCCTGGATGCAACGCCATAATGATAATAAAAAAAACTTAAAAAGCAAGTACCTACATAAGTTAAAAGTTATTATGCATATATTAACTGTATCTATAGTAGAAAAAATTACCTACCTATTAAAATAAACCTATGTAAAACCTGGATTTTTTGTAATAGATAATAGAAATTTTGGAAATATAGTAAGCCGCAATATGTTTTTGCAGTCAACTGGGGTATAATATATTATTTTTATTGTGTATTTTATTTTTTACGGTTATGTGCCTTTCAAAAATAAAAATCACGTATAAAAATAAGTGATATAACAACAACAAAATCTAGAAAAAAAACATGAAAAAAAAAACACAATATGTAGTAGAACAATTTCATACAATTAGACAAAATTTTGGGCTATCCATGTTTCTATGACAAGATTTTTAGCACCGGATAAAATTTTCAAATTAAAAAACCCGACGGGAAACTGGATCCCAAATTTTATCTAGCCTTTCTTAATAAGCTATTATAGCGACTTAAATCAACAACTTGTATGTAGGTACATCTAAATTGAAGTTTTTCATATTGTTTTATTACTGAGCTAATTTCTATGCTAATTTGCTTATAATAATTAACTTATTTAATTTATGTTATAAAAAAATAAACTTACCTCCATGTTTTTTCAGGTTATTTAACTAACACATTACTTTAATTAACCGTTTTTATAAAAAAAAATCACAATTCACTATAAATTCATAATAATTTATTTTGCTATTTTTATTTCCACTGTGTAGCTGAAGAGTTTTATGTCTGACGCCTAGAGAACATTTCAACATTAGGAATTTGTTTATGAAATGATAAGCAAGTAAGAAAATGGGATGCCCACGAATCTATTACTTACTGATATTTTTTTATCATTGTGTAACTCAAATGTTATCACAATAAACTATTCTCTATTACGCCTAGGATGTTCGCTACATGAGTTAAGACTGACCCTTGTTTACTCATTTTGCGCACACTTCTTGACACACATACATAATATCTGTGGTGGCATGGTAAAAGGCATTAAGTCAGTGGGATGACATTTCTCAGTATGGCGGATTTACTTGTCAGTATTTTAAGAGGTTTCATTTTTGTCAAATATTATTTAATACAAATAAAATAGATCAACTTTGATGCATTTACTTCGTTAAAAAGGGTTCACTATACGATAACTCATATTTATTTCTTCAATATTTCTTTTTTTATATGCTTTATTTATAATGCGTGTCTTTTTACCTTGACAATTTTGGCTCATAGGTTGAAAAATTTTGTACTTAGGTCAAAATTTACAAGGAAATATACCCAGTTACTCTCTATCACATGCTAATTTATTATTTTTCAACACTTACATTTTATTCTTCATAAATATTAGTTATTTTTTAGCTTACCTATTATTATTTTCTAGCATAGCATTCCCAGAACATCAGTAGGTATATTTTTTTGCTCAAAATGTAATATTGTTAAGTAATAAATGAAGAATATTCTTTGAATAATAAAATGAAATTAGTTAATTATATGTAGGTATTATTACCTTTGTTAAGATAACCCTCTCTCACAATGTACCGATCCTTCAAAGCAGAGCTGAGGAATTTATACACGGTTTGGGAAGAGGTCAAACAAGCTGCACAAAATCATGCGCAAGGGAGGTTCCAACATCAAGCCATTGCAAACCAGATGAATATTCGGAAATTTGAACATTAAGACCTAATGGCGAACGTTGTTAACGTAAAGTGATCACACTAATCCAACCTTCGAAATAACATTAGAAGATGGTCGTAAGCCCGTAGTGGTTTGTTCATACTATTTTGAAATCGAACTGTATAATCAGTCATCAGCTGTTGATATAATAGTTCGCACTAGCACGACTTTCTTTAAATTATATCAATAATAGTATTAAAATAGCAATGAAAAAATATTTAAAAATAATAATAATATGCAGATAGTATTACCGATCTATTGTCTATAGCTTAACAATAAAAACAACGAAAGTAAATAAGGTATCAAAATAAATAAAATGACATAACACCTCACCGCAAGTTTGAATAAATTTCTTTCCTCCTAAATTGTGTGTTTTGGTTTCAGAATCTATTTCCACTATTTGTTATTGTGTATTTTTTTCTCTTTAAAATGAATCTGTGCTCACTCGAAGTGAACACAAATACACTTTTGACATCTTTCACACTAAGCAAAGGCTTGTGTTGTGAAAGCGGAAATGGTCGGGCACGGCCGGGATTCGAACCTGCGACCTCCAATACGCTGTGCGCATGAAAGCCGCCGATTGATACCACTGGACTAACAACCACCTTAAAGTCTGTGTTTTGTTTTATAGTACCTACTTACCTAGCCACAACTCCTTGAATGGATTAGTGCTGTTATGAGGTACACGAAACAAAAGAACTGATTTATAATAGTTAAATAATGTATGAATATTTATGTATTACAGTAAAATTGTTTTATCAGAATTTTAAAGAAAGTTTTAAAGACCGACTGTTTTATCACAACAACTTGAATGACTCTGCGTTTTAATACTGAAAGACCGTTTTATTATATAACTATAGTTTTGCTTAAAATTGTTGATTCGGATAGTCAGACTTGAGCAGTAGGTTATTGAACAGGTTTTTTTCTAGATTTCCCCTGCTCAGTGCTCAGGAGTCACTGCTAAATACGTGAAAAAGGAAAAAGAAAAATGTTTCTTCAATATTTTTATTACAAAAGAAGATAAAATAGTCTGCCAGTCACATTGCATCAAAACTCAAAGACTAAATGCGATTTTGTTACAAAACTCGATTCCTAAAACTGTATGAATGTAAAATATAGGTACCTACCTTCCTACCTACTTATAGTTATGTTGTTTGACTTAATTATAGGTGTCACATTTAACTGATGCACATCCCGAGGTACATTCGGTGTGTTGAGAAGGGGCTCGCGGGGGTTGGTCTGACCAATACACGTCGTCCATTCGTATTTGCGTTTAGTTTGCCGCTCAAACTCGAGCGATGAACATCTGACGCGGGGACTTAGTAATTTTTAGAATATAAAGGCTCCATCACACTTTTAAAAATGGATTCTATCGTATTAAAAAATAATAAATTAAAAAGTCAAGGGAAGACAATTTTATATAATTTAATTCAGTACATTAAAAAATTAAGATTTCTCTGGCGTTAAAAACATACACACACATAAACAAGTCAAGTGTGTTCTTATTTTATTTATCATTTATCTTTTTGGTTTATCACCATAAAAAGTAACCAAGTAAAAAAATAAAATATAATTTGGAAATAACAAAGGAGAGACCGGGTTCAAATCCCGGTCATATACTTAACATGATTTCATAAAATGTCTTGAAATTATATAATGAAACAATTCATAGAAAAATATTATATTTCAATTCGTATTTAAATGGAAAATCTAATGTAAGTGAGTAGGTATATTTAATGAGGGTATATTCCTTTTAAAGATTATTTTTAACTGTCTTCATATAAAGTAAATTTGGATAAAGAAAGTGTAACAATGTAAGTATGCTAATATTTAAATTATATTTTACAATAACAAAAACATAGCTATCGATATTTTTTCAAAGAATGCCTAAATTGAATGAAGTATTTAAATAAGATATTATTAAACACGCCGCTCAGTTTAAAACTACACCGTGTGATGCGGGCTTTGCACCCCGCGCGCCTCTTCTCTACACACCGAATCTACCTGGGATGTGCATCAGTTAAATGTGACACCTATAGCTGTAGTTTGCGATAGGTAATATCTTGGAGGAATTATTATATATGGAGAGATTGACAGCTGAGTTTTGTACGAGAGCAAGTGATGCCACTAGAGGGGGTGTGAGGAAATACTGGCGGCCATCTTGGTTGCACCATATTTCAACAATTCGTATGGAATAATTGAAAATATATATCAGAACTTCGAGTAGTTTGAAATGTCTTGTGTATTTGACTTAAATTAATCATCTCTTCAGTTTAAGGAAAGATTTGAAATAAAGTTCACCAAATAAAACCAACATAACATTAAATCATCACAATTTAATATGAAAAAAAAACTGTAATTAAACTTTAAAAGAGTAATAATATGTCTACTCGTAAACGTAGTTATTAACAACAAAACACTAAAAAAGAGATCCAGCAACATATTCGTTAAAACAGAGAATATGTTCCCGTAAGTTCCATTAAGATGGCGTCGTAATTCATTTTTCCCCCCGACCCCGCGGCTTCAAAAGTTTTACCAATGAATCTATCCATAACCATAGATTCATCCAAGGGTAATATGCTACTTTCTCTCTGGTTCTCTCCAAGCGAGCCATAAACAACAATACTACTTAAAAAAGATTACTGTTTTACCCTTCTCTCATGGCGCATCTTATATTTTATATTGTTCTATGAAAATCTTTAGTGAATAAGAATTATAAGACTTGTACATACATTTTTGTATTTCAAATCAATCTTCACTCTATTTAATACGTTTTCATACCGCATTACTCCGATTCCGTGTAGTATTAATTACATGAGTAATTTTGTTTTCAAAAGATGGCCATCTGTGTTGTCTGACATTTTACTATGAAGATTTTATAATTTTAAAAATTTATTAATACCTTAAAATATATTTGATGAAATAGAAATATTTGTATCTCAGATTACCATAATTGTATTTGCGAAAAATGCGAAGAAAAAAATTCAACGCAGAACCTACGTGATGCTCCAATATACAATTGGAGTGAAACAAACAAACAAATAAATACATATACTCGTACATTACTGAATTATTATGTAGATGTATAAATGTTTATGTGTTGCATTACAGCAAGATTGTCTGATAACAGAACAAGATAACTTATTAACACGAATTTTTATGTGCAATTTATCAGAACGACTGTTTTGTTACAGTAAAACAATATATTATGAATGTTAACGTGTTGTATTACAGCATGACATTATCAGCATAAAAAAAAATACCACACATTTTTGTGCGCAGTTTTATAGAACGACTGTTTTATCATAATAACTCTAATGACTGTGTATTTATACTCAAAAACCGTTTTATTACAGTAAAACAATGTATAAATGTTTGAGTTACAGAATGAGTGTTTTAAATAAATATGAACGCTTAAGGATAACTACTTTACACTACTCAATTTGTACGATATAACATTTTATTATAGCTTTAATATTTTAGCGATAGTACAGGGGAATTTTATGTTTTAATCATAACATAATTAGTTAAATGAAGTTAAATTAATCATATAATTAAAAACCTATATGGGCTTTGATGTGTTATCTTGTGTTGGTTGTTGAAAGTAAAATGAATTATTATTGATAATTTATCTTCAGTCAAGTGACTGTTAAATAAAGGAACTAATTTTCGGTTGTGCGCATCCAAAAAAATAATCTATAAAAATATTAGTACTCAGTGGTGCATACCTATATATTTATATCAAGTTGGGTGGGGGTAAAATGTGCGGTAATTCTGTGCGCAAACACTTTATGGCTTTAATGTTACGCTGTGATCGTGTTTATTATTATTTATTTATTCAAAATCAAGTAAGTGAGTGTACAATGTACCGGAATGTATTCAATATCAACATGCAGTAGTAGGTTCATTGTTCCTTAGCAGATAGTTGGGTTTAAGTCTCTCAGCGAGAAGTATTGATATCACCTAGGTACTGACTGGCCTCACACAGGCCGGCAGAGGTGAGGTTAATGCTTGATATCGAATTACCAGCTTTCCTCGTGTTCGGTAAAACGAAATATCAGAAAATCAATAAGTTTTATCAACTATGCTACAATCATTAATTCTGCGTGCGTGAATGCTTAAAATATAACAATTTCCAAAGTTTTCTTCCAAAATCAACGTGTAGGTACCTATAAACATATCGACGTTCTTCAACGCATAGTAATTTAGCGACCTGAGATACTTCTGTAGATGTACAGGCTGTTAGCACACCTCCGTCCGCCGCGAATCGCGGCACACGGAACTGCAGAAAGCGAAATCGCAGGTAGTGTTAGTACACTAGCGAGTAAACGAGTAGCGAAAGAGAAAAATGCACATAAGTAAGTCAGTAGTCAAAAGGCAGAAGGGGTCATCTGTCATTTATAAAATTTTGCAGGAGAGCAATTTAAAGTTTTCATAAATATACCATTTCAAAACTGTTAAACTTTGGCAGCTATTTTTTATATGTTATAGATCTACAAAATGTGAATCATTTGCTTTATATATTTTTTTTTGTTACAGTGTTTAGAAAAAATAATTTTTATTTTCAACGTGCAGATGCCCCCTTATGGCATTCTAATAAGACAGCGTATCTTGTAATGGCACCTATTGCCACACACAATTTCCTCTTATTTTCACACTTTCAATTATTATTTTCCTCATATAACTTTAGCAAATAATGGATATGCAGTAAAGTTATCTTCTTCTTCTTCTTCTCAGTCATACCTCTACTGCTGGTTATAGGATCGTATCTAGAACTTTCCTGGACATAAATAATAAAAATGTCATTTTTTTTAGATTTTAATCACTGCAATCGTTTGGACATTGTTGTTGCAAGTAAATAGCTAGGTACTCTACATTATATTATTAATGAGCACAATTAGTGATAACTATAACTACCGAGTGTTCTGTTATTAGAATTAAACTTTTAATCGAAAACACACAACCACCAAAGTGCACGAAACGACATTAAAACAACAATAAGGGGCGCGAATTTTCGTGATATTTCACCTTGACCTTCAGATGTGCATGCACTCAAATAATGAATCTCTATTTTAATACATAACTGTACTATGATAATGTGTGTTTAGAATCTTACGTTAGGAGCCATCTGTATGGTTTGTAAGTTTAGTAAGCTGGCAAAAGGGTGCATCTGTCAGATATACCCTTTTGCCAGCTTACTAAGCCTCAACGTGTAACAAAAAAATTAATTAAATAAGCTGGCAAAAGGAGACATTTGCAAATGGTCTGTTTTGCCAAAGTCAATTTTTCGAGCATACATATGACCCCTTCTGCAGTTTTGTTTCTATTCACAGGACGGTTATATCCTTTTGCCAGCTTGTAGATATAATCATTTCTATCAACTTGTAGAAGAAAATGTGAAAACGTCAAAAATTGCAGATGACCCCTTTTGCCTTTTGACTATACCTACTAAAGTATTCCATGGTTATGTTTTGTTGGGAAATAAATATAAATTATTAAAACCACAATATTATTTCACATTTCATCTTCTTAACATAATAATTCAAAAACGTTGGTTTGAATGGGTTCAATTCTTTCGACGTATGTATACAATAGGTAAACATACATCACATGTGATGTACTTACTACTACACCGCCATCTTTTGAATTTTTTAAAAAGTAAAGCAATTATAGAGGAATTGTTTTGATTTCAACATTATGACCCTTCGAATTTCATCCTGCATCCGAATCAACGATAACTATTTCATAATGCAATGAATTATTAGCTAAAATTAATTAAGTTTTTACATCGTAAATTGCATTTTATTCATGTAATGAGCCAAAATTATTTTTTTAATTGGGTTAGGCGACGAGCGGGACAGCTAGTATATTATATTTTTAAATATTACAACATTAAGAGGGGTACAGTTCTTCTTTCAAAGTCAGTTTTGAGCGGCGCATAAAAATTAGGGCGGAGTCTTTCCCCTACCCCACTTTCACTATATTGGTACGTATGTAAGTGTAGAGTTAGGGGTCGGAAACCAGTGGAATGCGTCGCAATATTCAAAACCTCAATGTTCTTTTGACTGCAATGTGTTTGGAATTTTTGAACAACGGTGGGTAAAAGTGATGATAACGTTTATACTGACAATGATGATAAACATGTATTTGGTTTAGGCAACAGCATTAAATTTACATTTCATTCACGTAGGTATATATTGCTTTTACCAGTTCTGTTTTTTTTAAACATGAGTTCTCAACATTAATTATTAATCTAAATGTTCTCAATGTTTTCTCAATTCTCGAGCTTGCGCAATGTTTATGACCTCCTCCCACACCATGTCCATGTCCCTCAGCTCTGCTTCGAAGGAGCGGAACACAGTGTGAGAGGGTCTTCCTCGTCTTCGGGACCCTGATGGGAGGAAGAACAGCGCTCTCCTCGGCCAACTGTCATTTGGCATCCTTAACACATGTCCCAGCCAAGTCCATCTCCTCCCCACCATTGTGGGAGATGGACTTGGACCTAATCGTAATAGTCAACGATAAAAATTAATAATAAGAAGAAAAAAGGTAATATTATGTTGCTATTCCAAATGATTTTAATCATGTAGGTAGATACATGTTATATATAGTTTCTACAGTAAAACTTAATACAACCTACTGGTAGTGAAACTAAATGATGATAGTTCGGAAGAAAAAGAATTCATTAAAAAAGTTTGAATATACAATTATACAATGTAAATGATTGTAAACATATATATTTTTTATTGTTAAAAATGGCACTGTTTAGTATCAGTTAAACCCTTTGCGCCAAACATTGTTTGCAATAATCTATAATATAAAAGGAAGTCGGGTTATTGTGAACGCTTATAACTCGAGGTTGGCTGAACAGATCTTTATGATGCTTGGTTTATTAGATTCATTCTCCGCTCCGGATAACAGAATCTATATAATATTTTAGAAATGTTTGTTTTTTTATTTGCCTTTTGTCGTTGCTTTACTGTATATGTGATCATCACGCCTAAACGGCTGAACCGATTTCACTAATTCTTTTTTTGTCGTGTTGGCTTTTATCAGTAGAAGGTTCTTATGAAAGAAAAAATTAAGAAAGTTGCGTGGTAAATCTACATAATAATTCAGAAATGTTTTTTTATTAGCTTTTTACCTAATGTCATCGCATCACGCCTAAACGGCTGAACCGATTTCACTAATTCTTTTTTTGTCGTGTTGGCTTTTATCAGTAGAAGGTTCTTAGGAAAGAAAAAATTAAGAAAGTTGCGTGGTAAATCTACATAATAATTCAGAAATGTTTTTTTATTAGCTTTTTACCTAATGTCATCGCATCACGCCTAAACGGCTGAACCGATTTCACTAATTCTTTTTTTGTCGTGTTGGCTTTTATCAGTAGAAGGTTCTTAGGAAAGAAAAAATTAAGAAAGTTGCGTGGTAAATTGGGAAATTAAATAAAACTCGCATTAGCCCCTCCTTCTCTATCTACATAATAATTCAGAAATGTTTTTATATTTACTTTTTACCGTATGTCATAGCATCACGCTCAAAATACAAATGCTACGTCAGGAATGAATCTGCACAGAGCCGTGTAAAATGCCGGAGAAGGTTCTTTAATACAATTTGCTGCATTTACTTTAACATATTTAGAGCTATTTAATACACCCTATTTTTTAGGATCTTCATACAAAATTTTAATAAACATTCAAAGTGTCATTCTTCTTTTTCTGTGCTTATTTCAGTTATAGAGGTCTACAAAACAATGGGAAGCTAGACTAGAACCTGTTTAATTACCTACCGATCAAGCCTGACAATCGGAATCAAAAACGTAAAGCAAAACGGGTATAAGCTAGTCTATATAATAATTTAGAAATGTTTGTTTTTTTATTTGCCTTTTGTCGTTGCTTTACCGTATATGTGAGCATCACGCCTAAACGGCTGAACCGATTTCACTAATTCTTTTTTTGTCGTGTTGGCTTTTATCAGTAGAAGGTTCTTATGTAAGAAAAAATTAAGAAAGTTGCGTGGTAAATCTACATAATAATTCAGAAATGTTTTTTTATTAGCTTTTTACCTAATGTCATCGCATCACGCCTAAACGGCTGAACCGATTTCACTATTTTCTTTTTTGTCGTGTTGGCTTTTATCAGTAGAAGGTTCTTATGAAAGAAAAAATTAAAAAAGTTGCGTGGTAAATCTACATAATAATTCAGAAATGTTTTTTTATTTGCTTTTTACCGTATGTCATAGCATCACGCCTAAACGGCTGAACCGATTTCACTAATTCTTTTTTTGTCGTGTTGGCTTTTATCAGTAGAAGGTTCTTATGAAAGAAAAAAATAAGAAAGTTGCGTGGTAAATTGGGAAATTAAATAAAACTCGCATTAGCCCCTCCTTCTCTATCTACATAATAATTCAGAAATGTTTTTTTATTTGCTTTTTACCGTATGTCATAGCATCACGCTCAAAATACAAATGCTACGTCAGATATGAATCTGCACAGAGCCGTGCAAAATGCCGGAGAAGGTTCTTTAATACAATTTGCTGCATTAACTTTAATATATTTAGAGCTATTTAAAAACCCCTATTTTTTAGGATCTTCATACAAAATTTTAATAAACATTAAAAGTGTCATTCTTCTTTTTCTGTGCTTATGTCAGTTATAGAGGTCTACAAAGCAATGGGAAGCTAGACTAGAACCTGTTTAATTGCCTTTAACCGATCAAGCCTGACGTAAAGCAAGACGGGTATAAGCTAGTAACTAATAAAACATAAATGGGATAGAAAATAAAATATAAAAATTAGTATGGAACGGATTTACTGACAAACAACGCCATCTGTAAAAAAATCCAAAACAACACAATTTTTATTTACTTGACAACCATAGAGTGTCAAAACAGAGATTTATAATAGAATTATAAGATTTGAATAACATTTATATGTATTATTGAGAATAATAAGATTTGAATAACATTTATATGTATAACAAATCAATCTACAATTATTTTATTACATTTTCATACCGTAATACCAAGATTCCATTCAACGTTTACATGAGTAATTTTGTTTCCAAAAGTCTTTTTGAGAAATTTGTATGAAGATCCTACAAAATACAGTTTTTTAAATAGCTCTAAATATATTAAAGTTAATGCAGCAAATTGTATTTAAGAACCTTCTCCAGCATTTTATACTGCTCTGGGCATATTAATATCTATCTTAGCATTTGTATTTTGAGCGTGATGTTCACATATACGGTTAAAGTATTGTCAAAGGCAAATAAAAAAACATTTCTAAATTATTATATAGATACAAAACGTCAATTGAACTGGCGCAGATCATACGTCACCTCAGCCCAAAAGAATTTGGGCGACTGAACATTGACACAGCGAAAACCAGCGCGTTCTTTGTACTTCCCGTGCTTTTAAGTGTCATTATCGCATGCACCTTAAAGCCTATAGAATATTTCGATATAGAGCGTTTTTGTGAAATAGAGGTTTTTTGGGATTATACGCTAAGCAGGAAATAAATATTAGCATTTCGTTCTATAATCTTGTAGATTTTTTAATGCTCTTTAAGACAAAAAAAGAATCATTTGATTCCGACGTATATATCAGTTGGAATATAAAAAAAAACGATGAAAAACGATATGTACTATTTTTATTTTTTACAAGAAACTATACTATATATCAAAAAACGGCTCTGAGGCCGCCTTCATTAAAGTCTAACTTATGTTAAATTTTTTTTTCATCGAAATACGACAGTAGATAATGCCGGAAAATGGATTGAAAAATCACTAAAATCACAATTTGTACGACTCTAACAGCCTTAACAACGTTTTTACTTACAATTTAGAAAATATGCACATCCAACTACTGCAAACCATCCCACAACAAAACGCAATTAACGTTTTCCATCTGTGATTTCTATGGAAAACATGACGTTCGCTTCAATTTCGCTCCAAAATTCTGTCGATTTTGACAACTTCAAAAGCGGGCGGAATGCGAAACACACGGATCCGCGAAATATCAGGCGGAGGTGCGACTACAATTTGAAGTAATCTATGGCGAAACACCGCAAGAGAGAGATGAATGTATAGAAAACAGTACGGGTTTGAGCATGCTATCTCACTCTCAACATGGCGCGCAGAAACTGACAGATGTGACCGTCGTCGCTTCGGCTAATCCGCAGCGGAGGTGTGCTAACGGGGACATATCATGCCCTTATCACTTATAGTATTCCAAATACCTCTCCTCTTATGTGTCATTGTAAATTGAGATTTCTAATCATCTTTCTGGCAACCGTCGTCAGTCATCCATTATAGCCAATTAAATATATTCTCATATTATTGTATTCTTCTGTTATATTGAACAAATAATGTCAGACTGTACCTACTGCTTATGGAAAAAAAATGTGTGTATTGTATGTATTTATTTTTTTTGTATTTTTTGCTGTTCTCTGTAGTATCTTTTTTCTGTAAAAGGCAATTTGCCGTTGATTAATAAATAAATAAACATGAATCAGACAAGTGGGTATTTTCGAGACCATCTTGATTTTGTATGCACTTGTGATTCCCGACTCTCTTTCGCATATAGGTACCAAAGAGAGATTTGAAAGATACATAGATATTCTATAAATTATTGTTGTTCACTAAAACCTTGTCTTGAACCTTCGATTTCCAATACTTTTGTACCGAACGCCAGGAGGGTTAATGACAATATCGTGAAGATGTGATTTGTGTTGGACATTTGTAAATATAACTGATTGATAAAATTACCTGCGACATGGATTTATACCTATTAAGGGTGGGTGCACGGGCTCTTCTAACATATGACGACCGCGGAGTGTGTATGTCAGTCCGCTGAGACTGACGCATTTTCACTACCGCGGCCGCCGAGTTATTGGTTAACTCGTGAATGCGACCTCGTGCCCCCAACCCGATGATTGATTATTGTGTATTAGGATAAGTACCTGTAATCTAATGTATATATTTGTGATTTGATTGTGCATCCCGTCTCGGACAAGCTAACAAAGGACTGGTTTGTGCCTGTAGAGCCGAGGTGGGGGCCAATATCTTGTATAGAATCCCTTGTATGTTTATGTATGTTTGATATGTATATCCGGGGACATTAGGAGTGCATGCCAGAGACTTACTCTGGCATGGCACAGCATGCTGCGTCGGTGACTCGACTATGAGAGGCCGAGCAACACGGCACATGCAGATGAAAGGCGTGTGAGTAAGCTGATTGAAGGCACACCAGTGCTGAGATACTGGTGCGGCCAGTCATGTAGCGAGGCTCATGACAAAACCTTGTGGAGGTATGACGGCAGGCTCGCGAGATGCGCAGCCTGTCACTCGTAATCTTGGGGTCTCGCTAGGGAATCTAGCGAGACCCGTATGCTGACTAGCCGTCTGGCAGAGCGGCCTATGCATGGGGAATGATATGGGGCTTAACTGACGGGTGCTTGCTGGACACAGTGATGTTCAGCGAGACCCGGCATTGCGTGTAAGGCTAAGAACACGTAGAAAGCCGATTCCGACCCGCGCCGACCTGCGCAAAGAATGTTTCTATACATTTGAATGGAGACACGCACAGAAAAAGCAGGAACCCGCTTTCCGGCATGCCCATTTAAAATGCATTGAAACCATAGACAACAATCTATGAACCGGTCGGCGCGGGTCGGAATCCGCTTTCTACGTGTTCTTACCCTAAGCCTGGCAGCCGCGGATTTCTGCGCGGCTGGACAGAGCAGCACAATGTGCAATATATAATTAACTGGGTTGTTAATTTGATTAGCACACCTCGGTGTATCATGGTGAGACGAACTCATCGATACCAAATACACCGAGGTGGGCATTTGAATATGTATATTTATTCGCCTCTTCGCGGATATCTAATATTTAGTAGGTATACAAAAATACTAACTTCCGCTTTTTTGAAGATAGCGGATTCTGGTGAGCACATCTCGGTCGGAAATCGTGTGGCGATTCCGATGATACCCGATAAGCCGGGATGTGCCCCAGATTCGCGATGACAATCCGCGGAGAGGCGAAAATACCCCCTATTCTGGATTTTTTCGAACTAAAATAAGAACGTTCCAAAATTTAAGAATTAAGGTCAAATGAATTAAAATTCGTATTCTATAAAGCAATGTGTTCTAAAAACTAAAATGACTTAAATTAGTTCACCATAAACAAAAATATGAATTATAATTGTCTATGGTCTATATCGCGCATGCGCAATTGGTCATGTTTGTTTATTAAAAATAATACGACTGTCAAAGTAGTGACCAAATGGGTTAGAAGCATCTCAAATTTGCCTTTTTATCAGACCAACTCTTAGATTTCCTTTTGAAATAAATAAGTATAATTAGTTTTAGTGCAAATCTCGTGTTGTAATATACGCAAGAATATTTTATGAAAGTAGTGATTTTGATCTAACCTCCAATTTTCGATTTTGGCATAGCGAAACACGCGCAAATAATCAATTTTATGATTCTATTTACCTTAATAAAGATATTTAACGCTTTTTTTAAACTTATTAGGTTAAAATAATACTTTTATTATAAAAATATCATCAGATATATTTTAAGTCGCATATAATTAGGTGTGAACTAAAATTAAGAACGTTTTGACATAAGAACGCACTAAAATTGACTTAAATAGTGTTGTAGAATACCAAAATGAACTAATTTCAATATTAGTCACATTAAGAACGCTCTTAATTTTTATAGAATACCGATGTGCACTTAATAAAATTGGAACGTTCTTATTTTAGTTAGTGCGCACTTAAATTGAAACAGAATCGGGCGTATTATGATTAATTATTTCCCCTGCCACTCAGCACTGCGAAGCGTGAGGTGGTGGGGAGCGCTTGCGCGCGCATCATGTGTCCGCGCCGTTCGCTGCAGCCTGCTAGCTGGGCGCGAATTTGTATATAAGCCCATACATTGCCAAAAAAAAAAAAAAAATATTCATAAATATCATTCTATCTTCGTTTACACTTGGTCATAGAGTATAGTAATATTGTATTAACTATAATGTATGTCACATTTCATGTATGTTAATATTTTTTTTTCTCGAATAAGTGAGTACACATAAAAACAGCAATTAAAACATTTTACATTGTAAAGTGAATATAAGCAGGTACAATAAAATTAACTCACTGCCTCGCTGCATAAATATTTTAAAACGAGAGAATCGGGAAGAACAGGAAAAAACATTTGTTTACCGCCATCTATGGAATCTCATATAAAACATTTTCTCATAAAGCAATCTCAATGTTCGTAGTGCGTCTTGTACCTTGTAATAACAAGACTGCATTTTGATAAAATTGCATCCTAAAAACACAATCATTATGTTGATTAAGGACATATTTTATTATTTTAAAATAGTAAAAATATTGTAATTATTTCAAAATTTCTGTATAGTTCTTAAATCTTGTTTCGAATATTACGGTTTATATTTTGACTAAATTATCTACGTGACTGCAGTCTTTAAAAGACACGATTGTTGTTGTTCTAGAATTTTCTTCATAACATATAGATAGGAACTAAAATTTTATGTCTGGAATTCCATATTATACGATTGGTTGTTGTTGACAGATATTAGTTAGAAAAACAAACACGCTGCTAATTTGGTGGCGTTAGACTCGATAGTCGATACGCAGCCGGGTGACATTTCATTTTACGCAGGTTATTTTGTGGTTTCGTATATTGTACAATTTTAATCTTCTGTTTCGTTAACTTTTATTTCCAAAATGAATGGAATTTGTAGATTACCAACAAGGTTCTACCCCGCCATCAATAGCGTTAGGTAAGATATATTATTTCAGTTTACTTTCGATAAGAGTTTCACATTGTGACAAAAAAAATAATTACGTATTATATTTTATTGTTAATAATAACAAATGAAATCATAATATTATCCTAAATACTTTATCATTCAGTGTTTTGGTCCACAATATAATAGTTAATAATTGAAATAAATCTACCACATTGTTTAGTCCTATTATGTAACAATGTGTTCGGCTTTTCGACATTTATCACTATTTTTATATCAATCGTTCATCATACACAAAACAATATACTTACATTATTATTTTCTATTTTTAGAAAATTCTTTATGATAAAATTACGAAGCAAACATTTTAAAGATGACGGATATAATAGGATTATTATCCCAAACATTAAATTCTTTACTACATTGAAAATGATAAGCAAAACAACCCTTAAAACCAATGAGATTTATACTAGAGATGCAATCGAGTCTAAAAAATGGCATGTAAAAAAGTGTGCCACCACCGAAAATGTGCCACGCTCGTGTTTTAGTCGTTGACAACAGCTCGAGCTTGACAGTTGTGTCCGCGGTAATACGGTGTTCTTGAAAATGGTGGATTTTGTGGTGAAAAAAAGTCGTTCCTCAACAGAAATCAATATAGGAAAATCCTTTTATCAAAAAGGACGTATTTTATATATTTTAAGTGCATATTATTGTGATAAAATGTTTAAAATATAAAAATATATTTGACAATTATTTTTGTTTTATTAGTTAGGCCCACATCACACTACGGGTGCATACCGAGCGGGGTTAAAAAAACCGCGTAGATACATTTTTATTTGAATTTATAACCCAGCGGTTCAGTCGACGGCTTTCTTACTACAGCATACGTCATGGGCTCGAATCCCTGTGCCGACTATTTACACTTTCACAACACAACTCTTCCATAGTGTGTGCAAGTTTCCAAATGTATTTGTGTTCACTTTTAATTAGCCTAAATTCATTTAAAAAGATACACCCGTACGCGGCGTATGCAACAGTGCATAGGTATAGGTATATTTCTAGAATTTTGTTTTATTCTATCAAGGTTTTTTTTTATCAATTTATTTAGAAAAAAGAATACAACTTATATTTTTAAACAGAGTGCTCCCTAATTAAAATTATATATGGAATTTAAGGATGTTCTGCAAACAGAGGTTTTCCACTATCAATGAAATTTTTTACGAAATCCATCATACAACTGAGAAATCGCCAGCGGTTTTTCCCACAGTGCCGTATTTCTGACGGTTCTCGTTTAAGCTGTGTGTATGAGCCCTTACCTAGCCGGACGAAATTTAGAAGCAAGTACACTATAACTAGTGTTTTTATAAAAAGGGTCATTTTTGATTCGAATAAATAAATCATTTTTTCCATTTTCGAAAAATATTTTTATGAATGTGCTTTTAAACTGTTCGTTGTCTGCCTCACATTAATAAAGACGAGAGATCTTTTTCAAAAGGTTCTTAGACAATTCTGACAAATACATTCAAATCTCACGAACAAAAAAAAATTTCTATTAATGTGTACCGGTAGAAGGTGACAGCACTTAGCCGCGTGGCGTATTATGTGTGACAAAGACAAAAATATTCGTCAGTAATGCTTGATTGCATATTTTTATTTAAGTTCATCTTCAAATTTACTCGTGATGCTACTTTCAAACTAAAAATTGTATGGAATTGCATCTCCAGTATAATATCTCATTGCTTAAAACTCTATTTTTACTTTGCTTTTGCGCATTTGTCATAGATCCTACTTTATTTGAGTGTTGTGTTGTGCAGTAAGATGAGATTTTGCTACTTTCTATGAGCTCTTTTATACACCAACAAAAATAGTTTTTTTGGTAGGGTCTGTAAAACAGTCCCATTTATTTTAAAGAAAGCTCGACTTACTAAATAGTGGTAGAGTTAAAAAAATTGGTTATCCCTAATCAAATATCTCATGAACTTAAACCAGGACAACCTCATATGATTGCTTTTAGTTGGGTGGCAAACGTTGACTTGAGATTTTTCTACATGTTAACGTAAAGTGATTATCTCCCAGTTGGTTCAAAGTTTCTATTTGTTCTATTAATAATTTAAAAATTTTATGTAACAGTACCTATATTTAGGGTAAGCACTTACGACTATCCTAATTCTGTTGAAGGTATTCTGTAGGGAGTTGGGTAAATTTTTAACAGCAGATTGTCCTTTTGAATTTGTCTGACTTTTGGTCAACTTTATAAAGATACAGTTTTTACAAAAGTCAAATAAAAATATAGTTATGTCAAAAAGGAATCTACATTTTTGCTTCCTCAAGTTTGAGGGTGGTGCCTAATGCCAAACTGGCCTGTGTATGCCTGACATTGTCTCTTCAAGTTTCTGGGACTGAGCCAAATGCATCAACAACGACCACTGTTTATCTTTTTCAGTCATTGGAGCTCTCCCTATCCATTATTCACCTGACTTTCCCCATTAGTATTAACTTTTCAAGGCTACTTTTGTCACTCATAACAATGATCCCAAAGAACT
This sequence comes from Mystacides longicornis, assembly GCA_963576905.1. Classification (NCBI taxonomy): domain Eukaryota; kingdom Metazoa; phylum Arthropoda; class Insecta; order Trichoptera; family Leptoceridae; genus Mystacides; species Mystacides longicornis. The sequence continues at coordinate 29,425,132 of OY756426.1, read as the reverse complement.
TCCAACACAGATTACCGAGGGCTTTTAAACCACAGTAGAGTAATTGGTTCTTCATGTCACAAAAGATACTTGGTTACTCATTTTATTGCGTCTAAATAAACATGATAAACAATTATTTCAGAATGTATTCCGGTCAACTGGGGGATCTTGGATCTGGAGCTGGCCAAGGTGGCGGTGGTGGCGGCAGCATCCGTGAGGCCGGGGGCTCTTTTGGAAAGATGGAGGCTGCCAGAGAAGGAGAATATTTCTACAAATTGGTAAACACAAAAATGTCATTATTTCTAGATTTTTATTTTAGGTTTATTTAGCAATATATTCTGTTACAAGTATACAAACTCCAATTATTCTAATAATTCACTAATGATGTTCGATTTTAAATGGTATGAACAAACCAAGTATGTTTAGTAGGGATAAAAGTGTGGAAAAGAATTGATCATAGGAAAGTGGCTGGTACCAGGGTGGCCAGTGCACTGAGATCTATTATGAGAAGCAACAACGTCTCACTGCAATATAAGAAACTAGCGCATAACTCAATCCTGTTACCATTAATGATGGACGAGAAACCTGGACTGAAGAATGTAGTATAAATGCATTAGAGATGAGAGCTCTTGGGATATGGATAGGAATGAGAATATTAGAAGGAATGTGATATGTAAGTTAATGTTGTGACAAAGATGAATGTTAATAAGTTGAGATGGTTTGGGCACGTGACAAGAATGGATGCAAACATAATTATACAGAGAATTTATGAGACTGAAAGGAAAGGTGTAAGAAGGCGTAGCCGACCGAGAATTACGTCGATCGAACACATCGGTTCCGTCCTCAAGGAAGACCAGGTTAAAAGTAAGAGAAATAGGAGAGGTTGTATGAGAAATGGTATGTCGGTGGAAGAAGTGTGCTTAAATAGAAAAGAGTGGAGGTCCGTTTTATCTGCCTACCGCTTAAGGGATATGGCGTGACAGTTAAAAAAACGCTAAAGGCTTACGACAGTCTTCTACTGTTATTTCCAAGGCTGTTGTGGTTTGTCCTATACCATTTAAAGTCCAACATCATTAGCAAATTGTTAGAATCATTGGTTGGTGTGTATTCCTTACGATCTTGTCTTGAATAATAGGAACAAGAATCTAGATATATTTAGAACGTGGTTCATTTACGTTTGATGTATTTATTACTCAAAACTGCAAAAAAAGTTATATTTCCTAACCTATCATGCAATTTATTATAACGTGAAAGAGTTAAGTGGTATAAAAACCAACTAGGATATCTTGATACATTTGCTTGCAGGAACTCCCTCGAACCTGTGTTTGCCAAGTTTTCTAAAAAAAAAAAATCTACGAGTCTAAATCTTTAGATAATGTAATCAAGAAGGAATCCTCGACAATAACATCTGACTTTACATTAATTTAACTTGCCAATAACAATTTAGTAATTTTTTTTTTAAATAAAAAAAAAAAAATAATGAGAATCCCTTTATAGCGAGTGTACAAACTGCTTGGTTATTCTATGGATATATTTTATCGTACTCATCTTTGAAACTTTTTTATATCCGCAGCAAAAGAAGCAAATGGAGCAACTGAAGGCCGGCCTCACCGAAGAGATTCAGTTCCATGAACAACAAATCAAAGAGCACCAACAAGCCATGGAGCGTCACAAGAAGAGGTTGCACGACATTGATCAGTAGTGAATATTGGTATTGACTTTGCCTACAATTAAGCAGTCAGTGTTTTCCATTAATTTATTTTTGTAACAAGCTCTGATTTATTTTCTATTAAGCATTTTACAGGCATTCCTCTTTTTGTAATAATATTATTTTAATCCAAATCCCTCTTCCCTAACCGTGTACTTAACAATATATCAAACGCTATTTTAAACATTTTATTCATAGAAACACTGATTGTTAGTTTAGAATTTTCTTATGGAGTAAATAATGTAGACATATCTATTGGTCTTCACAGTTTGTTATTATAAAAAGCAAGTGCGTAGTTTAAAAGTTATGCCTATTCCTTAGCGCATTTTAGACTGACTGTCCACGACAGCGTAGTGTACGCGACGTGGCAAAGTACGCCTTGCAGCATTTGCAGCCTGGCGTACTGAAGTGTGTCCTAGACTCGTACTGCATCCATACATTTTCCATAAAAAAAAAACAATAATTTTAAGTAATTCGTATATTTTTCATTTATTTAAAATGATAAATCACAATAATTAGTAGCATTTTTGTACAAAGTTACTTTTCTACTATCTGACCAAAAATAAACACGTGAATTCACTCGCTTTACGCCCAGACGTATCACATGCAACACTTTTGATATAGTCTCGTTGAGTTGTATGTGCAGCTGCAGGCAATCGTATTCCATGCGGCAAAATACGAGTACACGCTGCATACGCTTCGCTGCCGTGGACAGTCAGCCTTAATTTTTAAAAACGTCGTGTATGTATTTTACACCATCTTCTTTTATTAATAAAGTTTTACATAATGTGACGAATATTTTTTATTACATCCTTTCTCTCCGTGATTCCAAATCATATTAAATTGTCCTTAAAATTTTCGATTGGTCTGTACGCTAATATTCCATCTGCTGCTAAAATGCCAATAAGGGTTCGTTTGGCATGCCTGATATTTCTAAAATATTTTTCAATTACTACATTGTTGTCCGAAATTTTAAAACTTTCTTGTGTTAGGGTTCGTTTAAACCAAACAAACATAGCCAGAGCTGGAAAATAGAGAACATTTTCTTGATAGTTGATATGGACGCCATGGAAATAACAACTAGTTAATAGGCGATGACAGTTCTTTCTCATTGTTATTTCCTTGTTGTCCATATCAACGATCAAGAAAATATACTCCATTTTCCAGCTGTGGCTATATGTTTGTTTGGTTTAAATGCACCTTTGGAAATAATCTTAACACACAATGAATCCTGATAGAGGGTTGAGACCTTCCAGTCTTGAAGAATATTTATTTATTTATTAATATTGTAACAACGTCCACTTGCTGTTTAATCCCTCAATCTTGAATTCATTTAAAGCTTACCCAAGGCTGGTAAATGTTTTAAAAACTTTTAAGGTAGGTATGGTGATATCTGAAGTTTCCATGAAAATTTTTTACTCCACAATATTGGCAAGCTAATATCCAGAATATCACCCTGGTCAAGCAAAAAAATTATATGAGTCATCAAAATGTAGTAAGTATGAAGTTTTTTTACTTTTTAAAATAGTAATGATTGTTTTCAATAATAATTAGCCTTTTTCTACTTGCTTATATGAATCTGTGCTAAGTCTTAAACACAAAAATACACTTAGTTTAATAAAAAAAGTTTGTTTTATACAACACAAATATAATTATAAAACACGCGTTTTTTGTTTTCTGAAATAAAAGTATTTGTATAAAACAAGTTTTTTTTATTATAATAATTTATCAATATCTACACGGTAAAAATCATGGATGAATGGAGTAAGTTCAATAGGTCCATGGTAAATATCAACAAAATGTATGCTGAACATATATTGTGTAATGAAAGAAGAAATCATTTACTTTGGGGTGCAGCTTGAACCCTTAGTACATCATTATGAAAGTCGACAAAGGAACCACCAGGTTTTTTTTAATTTTTTTCTTTTCATAAGTTTTTTTAGAATAATGACAAAATAATAATAGCGGGTTAATTGAGTTTTGGTTATTATTTATTTGGAACATATTCTTAAATCCCCAATCAAGTTCCTACGCTGACTTTCGTACTGCTTTGTACCCTAGATCGACCATCTTCCACTTTCACGACACGAGCTTTAAGTAGCTTACTGTGAAACAGTCAACGAGTGTATTTGAGTAACCACAAATTCATTACAAAAAAAACGTGAGAAAGTTATACTGACAAATGGCAAGGCGATACTGACCACCTGCGTAATAGTGCAGCAAAATTTAGAAAGGACACCAAATAATATTCGTTTTTCATATCTGCTTCAGAAAGATTGATGACTTAACAGATTTATTTTTATTAGGAAGGAATGTGGTATGGAAGTTAGTGTTGTGACAAAGATGAAACTCAATAAGTGGAGATGGTTTGGGCATGTGGAAAGAATGGATGTAAACAGAATGACTAAGAAAATTTACAAGGTTGAAAGGAACGGTATAAGAAAGCGTGGCCGACCAAGAACGACGTGGATGGAACACATTGATTCCGTCCTCAAGGAAGGCCAGGTAAGAATAACGAGGAATAGGAGAGGTTGTATGAGAAATGGTATGTCGGTGAAAGAAGTGTGCTTGGGTAGAAAAGAGTGGAGGTCCGTTCTCAAATATCCTCGGGTGAACTTTTAACTTTTCCTCAAAAGTAGCTGTTATTGAATTAATGACATTGAAATAAAACACTTCCACAATTTTTTTTCTATTGAGATGTTTTGTAGGTATACAAAGTAGACGTTAACACCCTATTCGGTCCCAGGATAATCAGATATTTCAGTAACCATTTAGGGCATGAAAATTGTTGAAGGGCTTAAAATGTTTTATTGAAATTATTTCCACCAAGAAAGATACAATGACATGTTCAACAACTAATTATTAATTTCATATTGGATTACCAAAAACTTGTAACATTTTGTGTCATTAATAATGGGGGGTTGTTTGGATGGCTATTTTAAGAAAATAGCTGACAGCAGACGGGTTGGTATGTGAGACTTCCTGGATCTCTTTCCTTGAGTGCTTTGGTGATTTAATTCCAAGCATATGTTACGTTTATCCCGCCGATTCTCGGTTGCCAAGCTTTTGAGAGGCATAAGAGAACTGGGCAGGCCTTAGGCGAGGTGATCTGACGACATCAGAAGGATTTGCGACTGGCGCAGGATAGAGAGCGGTGGAAGTCACAGGGGGAGGCCTATGTCCGACAATGGACACGAGAGGGCTGATGAAAGAAAGTAGGAACACTTTTGAGGTTGATCAAATTGCGAGCCACTTGGGGGCAGGATTGTCAATTATGGACAATGGATTAGGAAAGCGATGGATCGGAAAGAAAGCGAAGAAGTGTGGGTTAATAGTTGAGTAAGAGGAATTATATTGTTCAAGCCACTAGAGCAATGTGAAAGTGCAACTTTGTAAGTAAATTTTCACTACTTAAAATAAAGCAATCCAAAAAAAATATAATATGTCAGCTCTTGTATAAGGAAATAATCAGAAGTCAGTTGGAGATCTGATTTGAAAACATTGTAACAAATGTGATTGTCTCTTTTTTTTATTTTTTATTATTAATTAGGCATTCCACCCTCAAAGAGTGATTTGTGCCATATAAAGGTGCCTTATTTCCATCTAATCCATCCCAGGCCCTTTGCATCCATACTCCACTGCAACTGCAAACCCAACTAAACCATCTCTTCGGTTGAACTGGGGTCAACACAAGATGTGTTTATGTTTAGGCCTGAGGGGAATACGACCAACCAAGTGCCACCTAATAAGCTCTGAAATCATGAATTGGTGGTGTTAATAAAAATTCTAAGAGTATTGTCCAAACCAGGATGTCACGTGAGCCCAAAAGGGGGAGGGGGGGGGGTCTGGAAAAAGATCACGTAGGGGGAGGGGAGGTCTAGTGAGAAAATCACGTGCATTTATTTTTTTCTGATGAATGTAAAAAAAACACAGTTGTTGTCGTGTCTTTAAGAAATTTGAAAAATTGACGAAAATTAAAATCATATATGTTTCATAATTCTATGTACTAAAAAAAGTACACGTGATTTTCGGGGGGAGGGGGGGGGGGTATTCTGAAACATTACCAGGGGGAGGGGCGGTCTAAAAAGTTGCCAAAAAACATCACGTGATTAATGGACGTCCCCTAAGTTGGCATGGTCATGATGCAACACTGTGTATTAAGTATCTAAAGATATAAAAGAAAGTCGACGGGTTAGTGCAAACACTTATAACTCGAGATCGGCTGAACGGATTTTTAACATTTTTAGTTTATTGGATTCTTATAATTAACTAATAAAAAAATCATAAAATGGATAGCAATAATACAATATCAAAGTTAGTATGGAACGAATTTTGACACATTAACGCCATCTGTGAAAAATTCTAAAGAATACGATTTTTATTTACCTACATGAAAACCATTGACATTAAAAATATTGGCACGCAGATTTTTGATGGATTTTTTCAAGCTTTTATCTAATTTTTTAACATTGAAGCGCATTTTTTTATAAATTAAAACGCGAAAAGTGAATAAATATAATTTTTAATACAAATTGTCGTTTGACACAAACTGTCAGTTGTTTAGTTGGTGCGATTGACAGAATTTCGGATAGAAAATATGGGGTTTAAAATAGATGCATCGGTCGCAATGACTTGGTTAAAACCCATTTTTATCATTCTTTTAAATTATTATTGTTCAATATTCAATAAATGATTTCTCCAGAACTTTGTGATATTTCTCAATTTTAGAAAGTATTTTAATTAAAACGGACAGCCACTGAAGGTGACCGCTTTGCGATAGGAAAATATTTTGGCGTAATAAAAATAAAAGTGATATTAATGATATAAAATTAAGTGAAGAAAGTTTGTTTTAATTAAAATACGTTCTATGTAATATTGTTATTCAATATTCATAATTAGACCACGGGACAACGTCTGTCGGGAAAGCTAGTATATTATTATTATATTATTACGGCCCCTTATTAATTGATTCAGCTTGTATATTCTACAAACCTTAGAGACGTACAAGAGTCGAATTGGGCCGTAGAGTGTAGAGCCATCAGAAAAAGAATTCTACAAACTATGGTACTACAATTTAAGAGAGCAGCCATTACTAGCTAGCCAGAGCAGCCCTTGTGGAATGGATAAATCGGGATTTAGCGAAAATGTATTAGTAAGGTCGGAATCAATTTTAAAATATGAATTCATTAGTGTCCTTCTGATGGGTATCGGTATGGCAAGTGGCGCCTTTAACAACTTGGCTAAAATATGGAGAGCGTCGGTGTTTAGTGTCGAGACGAAATGTATGTATGTAACTGGTTTATTACTATGAGGTTTAGATAACTGAGTGTGTGTTGGGGATGATACCGCTTCCTGCATTCATGCATTGCATTATTTTATTTTTTATTTCCTGCATGCATTTGTTATAACCTGCATTCATCTTTTATTCATTTATTTTTATTTATTTATCTTATTATATTTTTATATATTTATTTATTTGTAATGAAATGAAAATGAAATGATTTTTATTCCAAAGATAAATATAAACACTATTATCATCAATACATGACACAATATGGGCATACATAAATATAATTTATTTATTTTGTTATTTTCTTTATTTATTTTCTTTATTTATTTTTTGATTTGTTTTTTGATGTATTTTATTTATTTATTTGTTTAAATTCTTACAGCACAACAAATAAAACAATACCCTATATGATTGAATGTAAATATACATATATATACAATGTTAAAGAAAGAAATAATGGAGTATATTAAGTAGTACATAGTGGATGATGAGGTGTTGTGCTTTGGCGGGATTATCGTTGAGGGTGATCTCTGGCATCCGACCAAAGATTTTGCTTTTGCCTTTTTACTTAAGCATTTTACTTTTTTTCTATTTAAATTTTGTCTATTATCCTTGTTTAGATCCTTTATTTCGCTAATACTTAAATAAATAAAAATAGTTGCTACAGGTCTACCTTGGTACGGGCTTTGCTCAGTTAGGTGGACTCAAATACTTGTAAAAATTATTGTAATGCTATTATCTATGAATAAAGAAAGTTATTATTATTATTATTATTATTAACTGTTTGATGCGTGTGTGTTGCCCATTCTCCTGTATGGGTTTGAGTCCTGTCACCTGACCAAAGCCCAGGCACAAAAAGTCTCTGCATTTCTTTGAAATGCCTCAGGAGAATTTTAGGTATAAGATGGTACCACCACATCACGAACGCTATACGCTAGCGCACCCAGCGTAGGCCTATCATCTCTATACCATTGTGGAGAGGAGATGGACTTGGCTGGGACATGTGTTATGGATGCCGAATGAAAGTTGGCCGAGGAGGGCGCTGTTATTCCTCCCATCAGGGTCCCGAAGACGAGGAAGACCCTGTCATACCGTGTTCCTTTCCTTCGAAGAGCTGAGGGATTTCGACATGGTATGAGAGGAGGCCATTGAAGCCGCGCAAGGCCGCGGTGCAGGGCTCATGTTGCCTCCCTATTCCCTGGATTGGGGTTGGACAGGGAGTATTGATTGATTGATTTACTAGGCAATTCAATATGGTGAAGTTTTTCCGGTTATAATTTATTTTGGCAGGTAGGGTTTCTTTTCTTACGGTCGTTAACAGTTTGCCTTTAGATATTGAAGCAATTCATCACTATCAGTGATATCTGTCAGATATCATATCTGAGCACTCGTTTATCAGATGACTGTTCACCTTCACATGCTGGTGACTGGAGAGTCCATTCCTCCGCATAAATTTTAATTTTATTTCTTAGGCGTATGTATCAGTTTGGCAAGTAGTGCCTTTAACAACCATACGAAGGTTTTGTGTAGAGACGAAATAATATTGTAAACTTGACGAAATGAACGTGCATTCTTGTTGGAATTACTTATTTAAATAAAGTAATTGCCGTGGGGTTGCCGGCTAAGAATAGCACCTCTGCTCTTTTTGCTGGTTTTTCGAGCATCCTGTAAGACAGGAAATCGAAAAATCAGATCGGGACCGTGAGGTTGATCACCTCACGTCCTTAAACCTCAATCGGTCAGAAAAGGCACCATAAGCCTCGGACGCTTCGAGCGCAATGGAGAGCTCTTGATGCCTCCCTATGCCCCTAAGTGGGGTTTAGGCCCCCGCCCGCATTGCGGGTTGGTTTAGGGGGGATCCGCGGCGGATTAGATTTGCGTGGGGCCGGCTTTTTGGTTTGATTGCTTCGATCGGTTTTGTCTCCCCTGACTGGCTTGCAGTGTGCGGGGGGCCTTAAATGGAGAATGTATGTATTATGTAATTTAAATGAAACAATTAATTTGTTGTTCCACAAATTATTTAATACCCTGACTAGTTTCGCAGGCTCAGGTGGCTAAGATACTGTTTCTTATGGACTGTTTTTGTACGAATACGGCGCTACTATAAACAGCGGTGAGTATGTCAGTTTAGAACATTGTCAATATTGTTACCGTAGTAACAAAAACATGTCATATATTTTGAAAGACTGCCGTCATGTCAGATGACGGACCGCTACCTAGGAGCCCAGTGCATTAGTCACCTTTTTTAGTCAGTTTCTTATAGTCACCTGTGACCATGCAGAACCTACTGTGCCTGCGAAATTAGTCAGGGTATTAAATAGTTTGTGGAATTGTTTTATTTAAATTACTTTATGAAATATAAACTGTTTGATGCGTGTGTGTTACCCAATCTTCTTTATGGATGTGAGTCCTGGCACCTGACCAAATATTGGGCACAAAACACCTTTGAAACAAAGTGCCTAGAAGAATATTGGGTATGAGGTGGTACCACCGCATCACGCACGACGTTTTCATCCAGCGCAGGCCAATCACTACCTCAATGTGGAGAGGAGATAGCTATGGCTGAGACACGTGTTAAGGTTGCCGAATGACAGTTGGCCGAGGAGAGCGCTGTTCTTCCTACCGTCAGGGTGTCGTAGACAATAAGGAAGACCCTATCATACCGCGTTTCGTTCCTTCGAAGCAGAGCTGAGGGATATGTATATGATACCTGCTTTCCCGACAGACGTCCTGTGGACCCTTTGGTCCTAACCAGAGGCGGCCCGTTCATTGTGCACTGCACCTCTAGAAACAAAACTAAACTAACTAAATAATAACATTAAAATATTAATTCTAAAACGTCCATATTTCATTCGTATTCAAAGCTCAGAGGGGATTAACGCTAGAATATAATTATATGCGCGCAATTTGGTTGACTTTGTATGAAAAAATTATAAAATGCCAGAAACGGTGGAATAAGTGAAATGGGCTACTGTAAGAATGGACAATTACGTATGCAAGAATGAGAGGGTGCAGGTTCAGAAGACAATAATTTTGTTGTTAGATTATTTCAAAGATGGCGTCGCATCATATTCGTTCCATATAAACTATAATATCATATTTTATATTATTTCTTATCCATTTTTCAACTTTTTATTAGTTATTCTGTTATCCGGAGTGGAGAAGAATCCAATAAATCAGTATTCCGCAAACTTTTTGTATTCAAGGTAGGTACACCTACCAAATCAATAAATTTCAGAGGTACACCAATGAAAAATAGGGGTCATTCAAATCTTACGTAAAGTGTGCCGCGGCACACACCATTTGCGGAACACTGCAATAAATCACACATCGGAAGAATCTGTTGAGCCAATCTCGAGTTGTTATATAAGTGTTCGCACTAACTCGACTTTAATTTATATTAGAGACTAGAGGTCCGCCCCAGCTTCGCACGGGTAGATAGATACTTAAAAATAATTTAGTTTTCATACAGATCCCTAACTTTTTCAAAATATTTTATAGCATATGTTAATCTGGAATAATTGCATTGCAATGTATCGTGTCACGTCACTTTACCACCGTGACTACTTTGCGCGGTATTTCTACTAAACTTGACATGCCTCCCCTCAGTCCCCTCCCGGGCTCCCGTACGCACTCTGCATCGGATAAGTTGAGATGATAAGAGACTGCTTTTTTTTCCAATACTCACATTTTTAAACTCGTGATAACTTTCGAATGGAATGTCCGAATTGAATAATTCAAAAAGTTATACAAACATATTGAAGCAGACTTGAATATGAACTAATTTATTTTAATAAGGAGTAATACCAAGATACCAATAAAGAGCCTTTTCTAGAGGTGACATTTTATTGATTTTTTTAAAATAAAAAAACACTTATTGTGGCATAACTATAATAGTTAGACATATGCTGTCGCGATATTTTTTGTAAATAATGATGTCTTCTACAAAATTGTATTACATTGTTTTATTCTATCATCGTTAGTTTTCACAGCGTTCGCGATAAAAAGAATATTTTAGGCAATTTTTTTACACCTTGGGTTACATTATTGAAGTTTTCGTAGGTTACCCACTTTTTTTGGAAATTAAATAGCCTATGTTCACCGCCGATATTGTAGCTTCCCAAAAGTGAAAGAATTTTTCAAATCGGTTCAGTAGTTTTGGAGCCTATTCGATGCAAACAAACAAACAAACAAACAAACAAACAAACAAACAAACAAAAAATCAAATCTTAATTTATATTAGAGATTAGAGGTCATCAAAACTGCGCGATATAGAGCGCAGTGAAGAGCTATTAATTGTTGCCTCCTTATGCATGCCCTTTAGAGTGGGATCAAGAAAAAGGGAGAATTAAATAAATAAATAAATTAACACTTTTTTATACAAAGGTGTCAGTATAGCCGGCGGAACTGTGTTTGTATTTTATTTAAAGGTTGCAGACGGCTCGCAGGATGTGTGTGATATATTTTCCATCTTTTTTCAATCAACTTTCATAGGTGATGTAAAACCAATTATGCCAGATGTAACCTGCTCTGGTGAACTAGACATCGGCAGGGTTTGTTTTGAGGACGGGAACGTGTTGGGGAAATTAAGGGGCATTGACTTGAATAAGGGACCGGGGCCCGATGGTATACCCCCACTTTTTATTAAAAAATGTGCAGACTCCCTAGTGACTCCTCTTTGCCACATTTATAATCAATCTATGAGAGAAGGAGTGTTTCCGGTGCTGTGGAAAAAGTCATATATTACCCCTGTTTATAAATCCGGAAACAAGCACGACGTACAAAATTATAGACCCATATCTAAGCTTTCACTGTTTAGTAAATTGATGGAAAAGATCATCGTTGAACAACTCACGCCTGTTATTAAGCCTTTCATACTCCCAAATCAACATGGATTTTTCCCGGGAAGGTCGGTAGAGTCCAATTTGGTTCAATACACCGAATTTATTTTAAATTCTATGGGTAACGGGGGACAAACGGACGCAATTTACACTGACTTTTCCAAGGCTTTTGACAAAATAAATCATGACATACTGACACACAAACTACAGACTTACGGTATACACGGCGACCTACTAAGATGGCTTGACTCTTACGTGAGGGACAGACTACAGTCAGTGGCGATAAATAATTGTGAATCAGAATACAGGCCTTGTGCATCCGGAGTACCACAGGGATCGCACCTCGGCCCTGTTCTTTTTATTCTTTATATAAACGACATAAATAGATGCTTCACATCTTCAAACTTTTTGATCTATGCTGATGACATTAAAATGTATAAAAAAATATCCAATGCCTCAGATTGCCTCGATCTTCAGCGCGATTTATCCCATCTACAGAACTATTGTATAAAAAATCAACTTTTCCTCAATATAAAAAAATGCAACGTCATTTCATTTACAAGAGGTAAAAACCCTATAGCATATAACTATATGATTAGTGATGAAAGTGTCGGTAGGTGTTCATATGTTAGAGATCTTGGTGTGGTGCTGGACAGCAAGATGACATTTAAGAATCACATAGATAACATTGTCGACAGGGCTTTTAGAAAATTAAATTTCATAATTAGAATATCTAAGCCTTTTAAATCAACAGAAACAATAAAAATTTTATATTTCTCATATATACGTAGTATTTTGGAATTTGCCACAGTTGTCTGGTGTCCCCAGTATATCACTTACATCGACAGAATCGAACGAGTACAAAATAAGTTACTTAAACATCTTAATTATAGATTGAAAATCAGTTTTGACTCTTCAGTACAATCAGCACGTTACCACAAATTAATGACACTTGAAAACAGACGTACTTTGGGAGACTTGACATATTTATTTAAAGTTATAAATGGATTTGTTGACTCTGGCGACCTTCTTGGTGAAATATATTTTAACTGTCCTGCTAGATCCACAAGATCACCTTCCACGTTCCGTATGCCTAGACGTACTACAAACTATGCTCAAAACTCATTTCTTCAAAGAGCATGCGCAAATTTTGATTCTTTTTTCAGAGACATTAACTTATATGACTCATCACTGCAGAAATTCAAGAGATCTATACTGCGGCATATGCAACAAGCTTAAACTGCAACAAATCTTACAAACATATTTGGTTCTTTGTAAAATATGTACCTACTATCCTTCTTCCTCTCCCTCTAAACCTTTACCCTCTCCTCTTGTTCCCTTTCCCTGTATCTGAGGCGAGTACTTGTATGTATTGTTGGTAATTTTCATAATACACATATACGTTTAAAAAAAAAAAAAAAAAAAAAAAAAAGTTTACCTCACAGTTTTATATGTTTGATTTAAATGTATATACTTCACTGGTGTATGTTTTGTAAATTTTATGTACTGTCTTATTTTTGTATCAATTTCACTGTTTGTATATAAATGTTAAAATAAAAATAAAAAAATTTATTAGGCACAAAATAAGGCACTGGGCCAAAGCAAAACATTTTGATATATCCATATCGATTTAAAGAACCAATCAACACCAAGCTTGCAGAAAAATGAGAAACAACTTCATAATCCGAAAATAAAATCACAAAATAGGGAAGAACATAGCTACTGAGATCAGATTTTTTACTTACGGAAAAAGTTCCAGTCGAAAAAAGCATGGGAAGATCACTACTCGCAAAGTGAAGTTATTTCAAGAATCAGTGTGATTATTATATGATAGGTACTAGATAAATGAATAGATGTATAACTTAAGAAAAAACTAACCCCTCCATTAATATTTAAAAGAAGTTATAGATCTATGTTTTTAAACAGTCACATTGTTATTTCTGATCATTATTAGGTAACCTCTAAACGTTTGTATACAAAGATTTGACGAGAATTTTTCAAACATGCCGCGTGTTTTACACGTTGAAGGGAGAATGTTCCTAATAGGGATGAGTTTCGTAAAGCGCGCGCATCCGCTATGCGTTTGTATGAAGTCCCACTACGATACAGCGGCATGAGAGGTATGAATATGGGTGCGTCGCTGATACTGGCAGTCTGAACTATCGCCGTCTAGGGGAGGTTGTGTCGCTCTCAGTTACGCGAGTGCTGTGTGTATGTGATTGATAAATCTAAATAATATTCATAAAAGTGCGGTGATATATTGTTGCTTGTGAGCTCTTGTTGGGAGGCCGAATTACTTCGACTCTCAGTGTGAATATTTAAGTGTAATGCATTTGAGGATTTCCTTTTGGCTTTCTTGTGTTATCCTGCTACTAGGATATGCACGAGCTACAGAGGTAGGCGACTGTGTTTGTTACAACTACTTGTCCTTACTATTACATGCTCCTGTCAATAAATACGGTGTGTCATAATCAATTTCAACGTTTTCTGAATGAAATATGGAGCATGGCCATACTTTTAAGACCATCTGTCCATGTTTATTGTTTATAATCTCGTCTACTATGATCAAAATGTAATATAAATATTATTTTAGACGAAACGTGTTCATCTGTCTTTGAGACACATGTAAACTCGACGTCAACAAACTTTTATTTAAACATTACATTATTTTATTTCGATGTTTACCTTGTTTTTTTTAATGAAACTAAATAATTATATCGACCCAATTGTGTTGTTTCCATATGAAATTTCTCCCCAATTCTGAGGAAGACGAATGCAAAACAAACACAGATAAATACAAAATTCAAATTTAATATCTTAATTTTGAATTAAGCAAATTATTATTTCATCACACACATTTTTTTATCACGGTGACAAATTGTTGTTTATTTAGTTATAGGTCGTTTAGATTTATTTTTGAGATATCTGAAACATTTGGGTAATAAAGAGATGTTGATTTAACCAGATATGTGTGCATGTTAAAGATTATAGCTGTCTTTACAAGCACCTATAAATATTCTCGAATACACAACATATTCGTAAATGTAATAAAGATCTACCTAGGCACTTGTGTTTATCAGCAGAATATTCTATACATAGTTTCTGTCCCACAATATTTATAAGTTTGATAATAGGTATTACACATTATTATCTCACCGAGAACCCCAGTATATATTATTAGAAGTACACTACTTGTGTTTTAATGAGTTTGTATACACCTGTAGTATTTTTTTATCTTTATTTGTATTAATTTTGATATCTAGCTGCGATTATTAGGTATTTCGAAAGTAATGAAATAAAACAAATCGTTTCTTCAAATTTTTTCCCGAGACGGACCGGGATTTCGACGAATTTGACCAACTCAAACTTGTTAATGTGAAGTGATCATGGTCGCAAGCCAGTAATGGTTAAAATTTGAAAAAAAAATACCTCTTAAAATCCAACACAATGCATTAACTCGTACATAGAAGAAATATATTTTAAGTTCAGCAAGATGATATTTTGTGTTATCTTCTAATGTTCCAAATCCAGGCACATAAGTATGTCTGTTTACCGATTATAGATGTAAACTGTATTTTTTTTTAAATTAAAATGAATCTGGACTCACCCATAGTGAACACGAATACAATTTCGACACCTTCCACTACTTGTATTTTGAATGTGGGAATGGTCGGCAGCGGGATTCTTACCCACAATATTTTCATAGGAGTTGCTAGACTATGTCAAGACAGCAATAACGCTATGGTCTCGACTTAATTTGTCAAAATTTAGAATTACCTAGGCATAAAAAGAACTTAGAGTCTGTAGAATACAGTAATAATGAGGGTATTTAGGTCACATCAATTATGTTTTCAAAGAATACAGGTTCAGAAAAAATGTAAAAAAAAGAGACAAGTTACATGAGAAAATATTTGTCGCATGTAGAAGCAATTTTCTGTCTGATAGAACATTTGTGAAATGAGATGATGCTTACAAATAAGCTAATTCAAGTTTTGCTTTAAAATTTCGTCGACATCAAAACAATCCTTTATCGACAGTGTTTTGAAAATGAAATCCTTTCGCCTTTAATATTTTATTATTTTAACAATAATATAACAAATAGTTACACCCCATTTTTGTATTTTATTTGTTATAATATTGTGTTTTGAGTTTCTACCTGTCTTGTCTGTCTATGTATCCTTCCAAAATACACCACCCCTTCGAGTAGATCCGAGGACAAAGGATTTTTATTTAAGTTTCAGGTAAACAACCCCGGGATCTCAGACGGGATTTTGTTATTGTTAAGCCGGGTGTAAAGACGCAAATTATTTTACTATCGCCACGAGATGACAATAATATTAAAATAAACCCTGCCCGTTTAACGGGCAATATAAAACAATAAACAAAACCTTTCAATAATGAAAAAAAAAACCATAAGAGAATGTCTTCTATTTCTATTAAATGTGGATCATTGGGATATTTTAAAAATGTTGTCTAGCCGTCGGCGTCGCCGGCGTCGCTTTAAATAGGTAGGTAGGTACAGCTAAACAATGAAGAAACTGAATAATAAACCTTTCTCGGTATTATTATAAGTTAAAGCCTGAATCCACGACTGGTTTCTGAACATTCAGACATAATCAAGTAGCCATACCATACCATAACAGCTCCATCGGGCCCTTGGGTCCCTATAAAAAATAGACAAATAAAATTCGCGAACGACTACAAACGAATAATTATTATTCGACAATGTAGAGTAAGAAGAAAATTAACTGTCCACTTTTTATATTTTTATACATGTGTCTTTGTTTGGTTTAAATAATTGTTTATATGTTCCAGTGGACATTTTTTTCGCACTATACATTGACGTAATCTTCGTTTTTAGTCGAACGCCAATTTGAATTTGTCTAGATCGGCTGATAATTAAACATAGCACCCGGATGTGAGAGATCTGGAACCCTATTCTCTAACGTCAATCGATGGGTTTTCTAATAGAATTTTTATAAATTTCGCATGTTTTCTTAAAGAACCTATACGAAAGTCATAAAAATTCTATTAGAAAACCCATCGATCGACATTCCAATGGTCCCTCGTGAGTTACTCTTGATTTCAATCATAATATCGATCCAATTTCAATCTTAATAACGATGTCATTATCATACGCAGATTTTGATTGCGATGCACAAAAATCGTTCCACGTAGGTCTATTTTGAATCCGGTCTCGTTTTTTGAAAGTAGGTACCTATTTATATAGACCATTAACGGCCACGTGGATTTTGACATTAGCCTGGAGGGATAAACATAAACAAAAAGTTTAAGAGTTGGTATGAGTGTGTCGCTATGCAAAATACTCTGTTACCCATCACTATGGTTTATGCATGTGTGGTGTGTGTCGCCATGGCAGCCGTTGTCCCTCCAGCCAATGTCAGATGACGTCATCCTTTAATGGTCTATTTAAAAGTATCGACGGTCGACATTGAGATCGGGATTGAAATTCAGTAGTAAGCACCTGACTCTTTTAAAATCAGCTTTGCGTATGCCTACATTTCCTACACTCATAATCACACTTATGGCAAAGTGAGTCAAGATTTTGTTAAGTTTAAATGAAGTTTTATTCATTAATCAGTAACGGCTTTTGTTATTTGTGTCTTTATATTTATACCACCTCCCTTGAACGACTCAATCTCCGATGGGGAGATGATCTGTTAATGTTTGCGGGTGGGGCGTGGAAGCAGAAGGTGCAAGATAGAGACAGAAGCAGTGATATATGTGATATATGATCACTGGACAGAAGTGTAAAAAACCGGAGGAGACCTCCCTTCAGGAATGGACGATTTCTGGCTGAGAAGAGTAACTCATAGAGAGAATTGAAGAAGCTACATACCGCTGTTCTACAACTTCATACATTATGATTTTTTTGCAAAAAGGGTAACACTGAAAAAATATAGGTACTAATTGGAACGCTATGTTAGTAAAACAAAAAAAAAACAAAGAAAAACACTAATTTAAGACTGTAAAATTTGAAAACGCTGGAATTTGTTTTTTTTTTACTGTAAGTAAGATACATTATTTGTACAAATAATATGATACGGACAAAACACATTTTTAATGGTTGTAACACTACCCGGAGATTCGCTAATTTTTTACTGCTGCAAATGTAGGATTTTACCCAAACATCCAATGACGAGGGCAAAGGGTACTAAAAAATCACATGAAATCTACACCGGCTATGTTATTGAATTCCTGTTTCATTAAAATGCTTTACCTATTTGTTTTTTTATCATATTGTTGAAGAGTCACGTTTTTACCAAATAATAATATCAGTGTTGGATTTATTTAGCTGTGTTTAAAAACAAACACGTTAAATCCTGTTCAATGCGCAATTATTAATTTTATTTAACTCGTAAAAAAAAAGATTAAAAACGCATAAGCGTTGTACATAATATTTGAATGGCATTTCAATGCCTCACTCTCTGTGCTCACAAATAATCTTGTTCCGTGAAAGAGGAAGATGGGCAGCACCTGGGATCGAACCCACGTCAATACGAAATTCGGTGACGGCACATGCTATATGCTATAGTCTACCAACCCCTTCACTAAATTTAATATAATAGTAATGTGTAACTAATCTAATTTCGCTTTCAACAAACTATCCGCTGACAATCGTGACTTAGTCGGCTGAAAGTACATCCCTGATCAAACATTATAATATATTGTGGAACATGTGGTAGTCACAAATTATCGCCTAGAGTTCATATCCTGGGCCAGTTCCAGTTGTTCATCATTCTATTTTTGGCAAGCATCCTGCAGATCTGCAGTAAATTCGCTATTGATGGTGAGTCTTGGTCTATTATCAATAATTATTGTTGTTGTTGTTTGCTAGAATAAAAAAATATTTTTTGATCTTGGCGGAAACTATTAACGGACTCATTATCTGTCAAGATAATATTATTACGAATAAAAATACTAAGGTAATTACGAAAATCCACTCTCTCATCGCTTTTATTATACTGTCGTACGGCGAGAGCTGGCTTACACCTACGTATCTCTGATAGCGTACACGCGCTCACCTTAACTCCCTTGGTGATGGTTTAAAGTTTCGGCCAATCAGTTTGAATGTTTTGAGATAAAACAACTAATTGAGTGTTGTATGCACGTTGATGGCATTGCTTCTATATCTGACTTTGTATTCAAATTGCTTCTATTCATACAGTACGTTCACGCACGTCATGACGAGATGAAATGATGAGAATAAAGATGAAATTGTTTAACGACTGCCTGTCTGTACCTATGCATTTCGTATTTATGGTCTTGTTTGTTCTCTCTAACGTTTGCATCCTCCTAGCACTCACACACAACATATGGCCGTACTAACAACTACAATCATACAACAAATACTTTCACGCACACTCTCAAACGTAGATTTATTATTATTATTGTCGTCCTACACAAACGAACCTATATGTTGTACTTTGCTATGTAAATCAGTTCTAGACAAACTTTTCAAATGAAGGGTCACATTTAAGATATTTTTTTAACGTTCAAAGTAAACCACAATATATTTGCAGCGTATCGTGGGTTCGAATCCCAGTGCCGACCATTTCTACTTTTCCAACACAGGATTTGCTTCATGTGAAAGATGTCGATAGTGTATTGTGTTCACTTTAGATGAGCCCAGATTCGTTTCCATAAAAAAGTCTTGAAAGATGAGCAAAAGTATGTTAGTTGCTGAATATGAAAAATATATTCGAACAGTTTGTTTTTCTGTAATGGAACGCTCTCAATTATAAATGGTACGAATGTATGCTTTAAAATGAGGAAAAGGCAAAATCCACTCACTACAAATAGTACTACGTAGCTCATGCATGCCTTATCGTTCGCTGGTTACTCTTTACAGAAATGTATGCCTAAAGATTAGGTACCCGTAAACCGGGGCTTACCCACGGATTTTTTGTACTCTTTTATTTCAAATAGTTTTCGAGGTTCTTTTGTTTGTTTGAAACTAAAATGATGTTATGAACAACGAAAACCAAAGTGCATTTTTTGCTCTTCGAACCCCTTTTTTATGATTCGAAAAAAAAAACCAACTTTGTTGTTTGATTTGCGTTGTTTGTAATATTACTATGAACAACTTATATGAAGATAGAGTGATGTTTTGTAGAATTCTGTTTATTTATGTTTTACCTCAAGCGTTTTGTAAAAAAAATCTAATAGTTATATTGTTTCGTGGTACCACTATATTATGAGATCGATCATGTACCATTCTTATTCCAAATAGAACTTAAAACTTCTAGACTCAATCTTATCTTATAGTCTCTCAACCCTGATTTTTTGCTTTCCGGTTTTCATAAAAACCACATATTTTACATCATTTGAAGCTTCTTAATAGTGGTTGACGTGCTTCAAATCTTTTGATCAATACTAACTTCTCACTCAAAGATTTCGATATCACCATTCAACCTTTTTTATCCAATATAAGCCAGGTTTCTAGGGATTGGCAGACCATCGATATCAGTATTTGTGTGTTGAAGGCTGTGGGTTTGTGCATCTGCTGCCAAATTTATCTTTTTTCACGACTCCAGTTTCGTTATTTCGATTGTTCACTTTGTTATAGCCAAGATTACTAAGTATAAAAAAGTTGTACCGATTTGGAATTGATCACAAAAACTTTAGAGCAAAGCAGGTATGACTATTTTCCATTAGGCGTTAACATTGTCGGTTTAAAAAACTCCGGGTTAAAATGCTAGTCGATACTCATTAAATATTTTTGTGTTAAGAAAGAAGTGATCAAGAATTCATTCCAGAACTGGAAAGTTGAATGCGATGCGTGTGTACACCCACGATATGTAGGATTAAAAGACCGATTCGATTTCGGATAATAAATTTACTTAGATAAGCCGACTGAACCTATGGACGTATGGGAAGGTATATTTTACTCGAAATAGAATAGAAATTATAGTTAATCTCAAGGTTTTTACAGTTATCATCTGTAAGGAATGAATAGCCTTTATAAAGGATGGGAAAAAAAAACGGACGCCACGTGTATCAGGGAATCATTTTATTATATTTATAC
The DNA here is from genome assembly GCA_963576905.1 of Mystacides longicornis. Lineage (NCBI taxonomy): Eukaryota > Metazoa > Arthropoda > Insecta > Trichoptera > Leptoceridae > Mystacides > Mystacides longicornis. The sequence continues at coordinate 29,404,265 of OY756426.1, read as the reverse complement.
GAAAATTATCCATTATTCCGTACTCCGTATTCCATATAAAAAGTAAATATAGGTGAAATGTCTATAATAAAGTTTCTCTTACTTCTTTTGTGAATGAACGATTCTATTAACCACGTCTTCTTACGCATATCTTTGCAGCTCTTTCGGTCAGCATCCCTAAATTATCTTAAATTGTTATCAAGTTTACCTATTCTGTATCAAATTCTCCAAATACTCGTCTCTCTGACTGAGGGCAGAGGACCTTCAGTATCATGAAGATCGCGTCAAAGGACAGGAATTATTGTAATATTATGGAAGAGTGGAGTAAAGATGCTGATAAGATGAAGAAACAAATTCTTTTTACTTTCTGTGCCCCATTAAGTCTTTTTTTACATTCGTTCTTTAATAGGTATAATAAAATGACCCAATTCTACGTGCATTTGCGGTGTGGAGTTATTTTTTTAATAACAAAATATAAAATGAGCGATCAGTTTTCAGTAAATGTGACCCTATAGGACACGTGACTACGAAAGAAGTCAGTCAAAGCGTTAGAAGAAAAAAATAAATGAAACTAAATGTTCAATATTAAACATCCTAGGTATATTATGCTATTCTTCCTCCCATCAGAGTCTCGAAGACGAGGAAGACCCCGTCATACCATGTTTCGTTCCTTTGAAGTAGAGCTGAGGGATCTGGTCATGGTGTGGGAGGAGGTCATAAACATTGCGCAAGATCGAGCGCAATGGAGATCTCTTGTTTAAGTGGGCGTAAAGGGAGTTCGGATTGAATTGGATTACTTATTTAGGTATATAATTGATAGTTCATCCGTAAATCTGTATTATGGTAACCCTCGCGAAACAACTGTTGCTACAGGAAGAAATGTGAAATTGTCCGCAGCCCCCAGCGTGGTAAAGTGAAATTGGGACCCCTAAAGGGACGATGTAAATGATTTCTAGGACAAATAATCAAACAATAATTATGTTACTTAATCATCAATATAAATAAAGGAGTCCGTTCGTATGTAACGTCCTTTATAGACGGCTAAACTAGGGATACCAGAAGTAAAGTAATACCCTCTATAGCGAGTCATAATACCAGTGGACGTTTAAGGCTATAAATATTTGGAAAATGTTAATTATCGATAAAAATATTAGATTTTTTCATAAATCTCCCATACAAATTAAGATTTTCATCCCGCCATTTTGTCAGAATCAGGTATCTTGAAACTGTATTTAAATCTCATTTAGTTGCACCGTCACTACTCATGTATGGTTTTGTTTTAATCTACAATGCTTAAACTTTCTATTTATTTCAAAAAAATTTCCTCAATAGAAGTAAAAACATTGAAACAAAGTAAAACAATTTAGCTTATTTTACTTATGAAATGTCATCATATACCTCCATATTGTGAAAATTTAGGGTTGCCGTTTTAAAAAAACCTGTGGAATGTAATAATAAGGTCTGCATGAATATGTAGGTAGGTATTAATATTGAAATGCATTGAAGTAGTGAACTACAAAGAGTATGATTGAGTAGTTTCAGCGTGATGTAGTAACGCATGAAAATAACAACAACATTTCATATTTATAATAATTAGAAGATATATAAGTAATAAATCAATTCTTCCTAAGCAGGAATAGCTTTATCATTCTGTTGATAAGTAGAATAATTCTCAGAAGATCAACGCTTTAATGGTAGAATGATCTCTGTGGGCTCCGTTGAAACCAGAATGAAAATGTCAAAGTTTGGACGATAATGGCTTGGAGAATATTCTTTTAGGTGGCATTTTGTGGTCTTCATAATTCAACCTAAAATAAATAAATAACATCAGAATACAATTTTTATAATGATTATGTATGCATGTTTAAGGGGGGAATATTATTTACTTTAATGGAAATTTATCATTTCATTAAAGACCACAGTTAATATACACATGTGTAAGTGAAATGAATGATTCATTTAAATTACTATAATAATTATTATTATAAGTATTTAACCTCATATTAAACATTTTTCCTGAAGGTATACTGTATAATGTTTGCAATAAGTATATTGTTATAAAATAAGTCTTTAATAAACACACACAACACAAAATACAAGTACATTTAAGCAAAAACAAAGTTTTGCAATTAGTTAAGTACCTACCTAATAAAAATAAAATGAAACACAAAACATTAATTAAATTTTGAATAAGGAACAATTTTGACGTTTATAAAAAGCTTCGTGTTGACAGCAATGTTGACAGTGACAAACAGCTGCTAAGGTGAAATCATTGCCATCTACTGTCCGATGCAAAAAAAAATCGAAATTGTAATGATGGTGTTTTTTAAATACTATTTTTACATTGTGTTTAATGAAATGCAAATTTACCAACACATATTTTTTATGATCTTTCGGATAATTTAAATAATTTAATAATTATTCGTAACATATTCGAAATATCAACATGGTTGCAAAACATTCTCATCTATTGAATATATCTTTGGTTGCACACCACCATAGACTTAATATTTATTTCTATCTGTCAAAATACTCAAAATAATAATACTATTAAAAATGTCAGTAGAATAATATACTGTTATATTATTATAACTAGCCTTTTTACCCGTCCATAAAATTGTTGATGAAGTTTGTTGAGAAAAATGTGAATTACAGAACCTGATTTATGGATTAATAAAATATGGTACCTATAAAGTATGTCCCTAAGTGGGGACAAAAAATGGAGAATTGATTGACTGATCGAGTTTGTATTACCTATAAGTCTGAGGATTTGAATTGGTAAATAGGTAGATATAATTAGATAGTATGAGAAATTTGTAGAATTGCTGTGGAGGCAGCAAAGGTGAGTCATAAACATAGCATTTTTATCTCTTCTATACCTTCCCCTTCTAGTACATTTAGATAGAACACTTGATTTCTGTAAATGCTTTAGTTGTTCTTCTGCAAAAATATAATTATGTACCTACAAAGCTTTATTTATTCTTAATATCAAATTTAACAGGTAGGTACATAATTATTTTAAGTGTTAAGACCTCTACCCGAGCCAGTGATTTTGTACCTGAAAATCTTTTGTATGAAAAATTGTCTGCATAAAATTGCATAAAAAACTCCTATAAATATTCTGACCCATCTGGGAATTGGAACCAGAAATTTCTTACCAGAAGTGGGTGTTAATTATTTTGAGCATAGTAAAGAATTTTGTGGCCAAGGATTCGAACCTGCACCTCACATCCAGCCTTCGTGTGAATAGAAAAATCAGTGTAGATTGCTTATTAAAAATATAAGGAATAGGGTAATAATAAAAATTTCAAGTTGCTATGGCAATAATACCACCAATTTATTAAATCCCTATGCCCCTAAGTGGGGCGTAAAGGGAGTTTCGATTTCAAAAATTAATTTTACTTACATTAATAAAACAATCAATACAATTGGTAAAGAAACATACTTTTATAATAAATAACTACGGTATTTTGCAGTTGATAAACTTCATTTAACAGGGTAAAACTTTTTAATAAATGATAATTTTGAGTATAAATATTTAGGTACTTCTAGAGAATTAGAACTCTCATCTCTCATAGGTGCTTAATATAAGTCATACCAAGAGTTGACAATTAATAAGAGATATACAAAACATGTAAATGTTATTGTTGTGAGAAAATATCTTGAAAATTTTGACACATTTTAAAATTCTGTAGACATTTTGGCATTGCATTCATTATAAGATATAATCCTAGGAATCTCAGCTCCATAGACGAATTATGGAAGGCATAAATGCAACGGGCCGCTAGCATCTTGGCAGATTGTTGAATTTGTCGAATACTCAAGGATTTCAATTTGACCACCTAAATAAGGAACGTTGTTAACGTGAAGTCATCACACAAAGCCATTCGAAATAGCAAGAGAAGAAAGTCATAATCCAGTTAGTACTGGTCAAATGTTAAAAAAAAATGGCATTTTAAAATTGACCATAAATAACGGTGTAATGTTGAATATATCAGTCTGTAATAATATGAATTTTTTCTATGTTACAGGAAAAGAGGTCTGATTATAGAAACTTCAACTAAATTTCAACAAAAAAAAAAACAGGTTTACAATAATAATAATTCTGAAATTAAAATAATAATATATCTAAATTTAAAAAAAATTAATAGTTTGGAATTTAGTTAACAATAATTGTCCTCCAATGCAATCACTTGTAAGTTAATGATGTTGCTAGGTTCTTTTAACAAATCTATGAATGCTCTTTTTAGTATTTACTTAATACACATAATCTGCAAATTAAATATACATAGGTAATCTTCATATTCATAAGAATAATATTAAAAATTGTGAAAAGTTCAAGTAAATGACGTTTTAATCGGCCTGGTGTTGGTTATTTTAACATAATATCTATAAATATTTCTTCTTCCGATGGCGCTACAGCCTAATTCAGCCTTGGCTTCCAATACTGGACGCAGAGTCAACCTTGCCTCTACATCTGTCCTGATTTCGTGGGTCAAAAAGTTGCTCGGCATCCTGACCTCATTCTCTCATTGCAGCCTAGGTCTTCCAATTCGGCCGGATGTCCACCCATAATTCTCTTTGGTGCTCGCAATGATGGCATTATCTGCTCATGTCTGGCCCAGCGTAGTCTTTATCTATAATAATAAAACCAATATTAGTATGGGACTTTCTAAGGTATCTCAAAATTATCTTATGCATAATTTTAAAACAAATAAGAGATTACACTTTTTAAAATAAATAAAGTAATGGATATAACATGAGTTTAATAAAAAGAACATAAACAAACATTGATATTGATAAGTTATTATTGAGAAGATTCAATACTTACTTAGAATTGATTTGTGTTCAAGCAAATTTATATTCATAATTCATCCCTTAGTCAAAATATTATCAGATATTGCTCTGCGGTCTCTGTGATTTGTTGCAATGAAATGACTGGCTCAGATACTTATCTGCAACAAAAAAATAATGTGTGTTGACAAATGTTTTAAATTTGCTGCATTTAATGTCTATTTCTTTTTATAATTTACAATAAAAAATTGGAAGGAATTTGGAATAATGTTCCACAGGTTGAAAATGTGAAACTTAAGAAGTAAGTGAAGGTGATGTTTGTATCTGTATAATAATTATTTTTAGGTTATAAATTATATGTTTTTTGAAACTATAGGTTACATACCTGAAATCCAATATTAATCAATTTATATCTCAGTCCATCCATCAAACTCTACTGACTTAAATATTTTTCCAAGGAATGAATCAGTTTTGATGTCTATTTTCGACAAACCACTCACATTTCACGCGTAAAAAATTTGACAGCTCGTGCGGAAGTACCATAGATGGAGATAGTGCATACAGTTCAGAAATCATTAATTATAAAATTGATTATATTGAAAATGTTTTTTATTCATATAAATAATTAAAACCTTTTTTATTTAATAATTAATTATGACGTAGCAAAATTACTAATTAATTATAGACGACATTTTATTCCGCTATACATATTTTCTTTTGATAGTGTCTTTAAAACAAACCTTCATAAAAATATAATATGAAGTAGATGTCATTTACACACAAAATATAATATATAAATTGGTTAAGCAATATTATTATTTTATTATTCTTAGCCAACCCATCCTGGAAGAATGATTTGTGAAAAATACGCTGCTTTATTTTAATTATAGTGCGCCACACCAACCATAGATTTACTAATACATAGATTAGTAGAATTCATTGTCAATGTCACTCAATATTGATAAATATTGATCTGTCAAAAAAAATAAGAGAGTGATGGAATGCTAAATGCTTCCAATTTCAAAATATTGGAAGCATTTATTTGCTGCTCAGTAGATATTTTCGGTAGGTACCTAATGTTGTTTATTAAGATTTATTATATAATCAGTTCTTTGTAATTTTTAAGTACTGACTCAGAAACATAAAAAATGACGACCTTTTCTGTGACTTTCCATCCCTTAGGATTTTATTTTTTTAGTTTAAGAATGCATGAAAATCACTTTGAAATGTTAACCGAATTGGAAACAAATGAGCTAAGACTTCCATACTCTTTTTCAAAATATATAAGCAATATGATTTATGCTAAACTATAAGATTTGATTTTAAATTCAACCATTAGTGCAAAGGGGTTAGTAAAGAAAAATAAACGCAAATATTTATTGACTGATGATAAATTTATTCATTTTCAGTGTCACAAACCTTGGTTGGTTTTATCTGTCATCAAATTGTGCTGTGACTGAGACACCTTTGGGTTTTTTTGCGTCAAAACCTGCTGCACAGACTACATCCAACGATTGCAGTTTTGGTCTTTCAAGGATTCTTTATTCTACAGGATCATGTTTGAGATGTGTAAAGAGAATATGTTGTTGACGGAAGAAACTACTACAAATATAATCCCATTCCATAGTTTTTTAATATAATGCTTCTTGTCGTATTATGAAACATACGTGAAGATTGTTATATTAACGTAATAAAATATTAATATATATTATTTAACACTGTTTTTAATTTATCTTCATACCTATTAATTAAGAATTTAGATAATTTTGTTAAAATATTTTTTTTCAAATAAAGTGATCTTCAAATAAAGTGATATTCGATGATTCTATACACAACGATCTGTTTTATGTGATTAGTTCAGATATGAATATTATACAGTATTTCTTATTTATTATGATGTGGATAAAACAAATATATTTTTTACTATAATAAACATGCACAAATACCTGACAAATTCATTATGATTTTGATAAACAGGAACGTCATTAGTTCATGTCAGGTTCGCTTTCTTTCAGAGTTCTGTTTTATCGACCAAATCTACTAAAGAATTTTTATACTCATTTCAATTTTCAAAAATCATTTTTACGATTAATATATTTAAATGTATTATGAATTTAATTTCATGTATCTTTATTATTTACCAACATTTAATATGATTTTATCAGGTACTTACTCATCTAATGGCCACGACAGATTTACACAAACTGCGGCCATAAATTTTTTTAAATGTGTCAAATTACAAAATGGAGGAATTATATTTCCAAAATTTTGCATTAAATCTTTATTTATTGAGAATAATAAGATTTGAATAACATTTATATGTATAACGAATCAATCTCCAATTATTTTATTACATTTTCATACCGTAATACCAAGATTCCATTCAACGTTTACATGAGTAATTTTGTTTCCAAACGATGGCTTACTGTCTTTTTTGAAAAATTTGTATGAAGATCCTAAAAAAATAAAGTTTTTTAAATAGCGCTTAATATATTAAAGTTAACGTTGCCAATTGTATCTTAGAACGTTCTCGAGCAAATTTCACCGCTCTGCGCAGATTCATATCTGACGTAGCATTTGTATTTTGAGCGTGATGCTCCGACATAACGGAAAGTATTGTCAAAGGCAAATAAAAAAACATTTCTGAATTATTATGTAGATAATATTTATAATGTGGTTTACAAACGAAGTGGTAAGTGACAGTACTTATTTCAATTTACGACGTTAGCCATTTACATGTTAATTGTGTTTTCTAATTTTTTACAGAATGTTAGTGTTTACCAATGATGTCAAATCAAGGATATTTATCACTGCAAAAGATTAATTATTTGTGAAATGGAAAAGGGGTGATACACCAATTTCATCACTCCTAAAGGTTATTTTATTTTATATGATGAATCATCTTCAGTGAACTGAATAAACAAACATAAATGAAAATAAACAAAAAAACTGTCAGTTCTACTTTGAGTATGTAGATTTGGTCAAAAAGTCAAAACGTTTTCGGACAACCGTCCATCTTCAGGAACCTTAACAAGACAGTATTCAAACGTTTTAACCAAATGTACATAGTCAAGTAGAACTGACAAAGTTTTAGTTATTTTTAATTTATGTTTGTTTATTAATAAGTTCTACAAATTTACTTATGACAAAAAATTTGAAGATTCACTGAATGTTGTCATTTGATTTTGACTTTTAATTGCAATTTATTGTTTTCATCTACAAAGTTAAACAAATATCAATTTAAAAAGTGAAAAATCTGTCACTGTCTTGCATTGATTCGTTAAATATTTACCAGTCTTCAAAATCCAACCAAAAAAGATGTGTTGCTTTGTGTAATTTTTATGAATTCTATGTTTATTTTAATTGAATAATATTTTGTTACAGTATTTATGTGTCATTGTGCATCGAGATAAATATGAACCTTTCAACTGTTGCCAATGTGAAAGTTGGATGGAAATAATCTTGAATGTGTGTGTAACGTGAGAGATTGGACTGGAATAAGAACAGTGGAGGAGTTGCCAACGTCAGGGAGACCTGATTCTCTTCTTTCAACAGGATAGCCAACATCATCGAACAATCAAAGTTTAACCAATTTCAATTATTGTTGATATAAATAAGTATCAACAGAATCTTTACCCATTTAAAGAAAATTTATCTATTTTACCTAATCATTATTACTGAATTCTTATATTAATTCATAATATAACTCTAAACAGCACACGTTGTACGCTTCTTCGTTAAATCGTTTCAATATGTGTAATTGCATATAATTAGCTATAGTAATTCACAATCCTGCATGTACCATTGTAAATATGTTCAAAGAACAAGGTTTTATTTTTATACATATACTATAATATAATCTATCAAACGTGACATCTATTCAACTTATAGACTTGATAGGACCTTACTCACCGACTTGATTTCATTACTTTTATGGATACAAACCTGACACTTCATTGTTCATTTTTACATGATAGTATTGCAATAATGAGGTTATGTATGACCTCAACGTAGTTTATGTAATCTTTAAATATTATACATAGCATTGAATTTTCTTTTCACCCCTGTTGTATTTTACTTGTGTTTTTTGATTACATTATTCATCTTTGATTACTACGGCCCTAATGCATCATCATACATCGTAGTAAGGACAATACTTAAGGACAAAATAAGTGCACTTTTTCTAAGAATTATTTGGAATATTATTATACTTCTTCCCAGACATGTTATAATATAGACTTGCAATCCCATACAAATTTTACCAAAAAACTGTCTTAAATACCTGATCCTGCTATCTCTCTCTAAAATGTCACCTGATAACAGAAAACAAAAGTTCACACAATTCATTTTTTTATCACAGTTTATAGCCATATTTTTCTGTTACTTTTTGAAAACCATCTCTTTGGGGTATTAAAAATTTAATTCGAGGCGCTGTTATCCTTGAAAGATTCTTCCACCTTTACCTGCAATGGTCATATATATTCATAATCATGATTTGTTCATAAGAACTTAGTCCACTTCTTTACTACATTTGGGAACCTTTTTGAATAATAATATTGAGGTGTTTTGAAGACCAGTGGTATCAGTCAATGACTTCCGTACGTACAGTGTAAGATCGTAGGTTCGAATTCCGGTGCAAACCATTTTCTTTTTTCACAATACAACTATATTTTATGTCAAAGATGTCGAAAGTGTATTTGTGTTCACTTTGAGTGAGTTCAGATTCATTTCTTTAAAGAAAAAATACTTTAAATAAATTTATTTACAGCCCTAATAACATCATAGTAAGGACAATACTATGTAAATAAATAAATTACATATGGGCATCTTTCATCTCACTTAACAATAAACTCCCCACCCATCCATTAGAAAAGCAATATTTAAATATAACATCCTTCGAATAGCTTCTAAGAAAATTGTTGCTATGAAGGTTGTGGATTTGTTAATTTCTTAAAAAATAATATTATTTTTGTAAATGGCTTACATCTTATCATATATTTTTTTTTATTTATATATCGTATAACTTTTTTAGTTGTTAATTTTTATGAATTCCTTTTTTAGCTTATATTAGGGTTACATTCTATATATGAACAGTGGAAATGAAATTAATTAATCTTTAAATATAAAAATTGTAAAATTTTACCAATTAAAAGAAATGTTTTTATTATTAGTGTTATCATTTTTTTCAACTCCACACATTAGCTTAAAGTTACATAAAACATTTTTTTACTAAATGTTCATATTGTTTTAAATTCTTCCTGTGGCCTCTCTTAACCTTTGCGTCCAGCTTGCTCTGTCCTTGGATTCTTTAAGGTACACCCATTAAGATGGCATTCTCAGAATGTGTCTTGCTAAGTGTATTTGTGTTATCGGTGGTAAATTTGTGAAATACCATCTCTTCGTTGGTAAATTTTATTTATTTTTATATAAAACTTTGTTAATTTCACTTATAAATTTAAATTGCTAAAGGCCTTTAAATAAAGTATTTAGTGCACTGAAGATGGTCGTATGACTGAAAGGCTTTTGCCAATTAAAATTTATAAGTGAAATTAACAGTTTTATTTAAAAACAAATAAAATTAACCAACAATATGTCTTACCCAATCTAGCATATTCAGAGATCCTGAGAGCTTTGTAAATATTGTAATGCTCTTGGTTAAACCGTATTCTCCAGGATTTTCTATTGTTTGTGGGCTTCAAAATCATACGAAGCGCTCTTCTCAATGGATTTCGCAGTCATTGCCCATGCTTTGTACCCGTATGTCATAACTGTTCTTATAATATGTAGTTCTATAGCGGGTGAACTTTGTTTACCTGTGGACACTTCTTGATTTGAGCACAGGCAGTACAGTAGACTCTTATGCAAGGGCGGATCCAGGAGAGTCATGACCCCCCCCCCCCTTGGGCTGGGACCAGGCTTTTAATTTGAGTACAGTACTTACATTTATTAATAAAATACCTACTTTTGTATTATAAGTTATTGTGGTTCATGCCCCCCCCCCCTTTTTTTAGGAAAAGTTTAGTTTTTAGTTGGAAATGAACTTTTTTATTATGTCGTGGTGACCTCCCCCTGGCGTCAATGCTGGATCCGCCATTGCTCTTATGGTTGTCAGGAATCTTCCTACTATGTTGAGTTCATAAGCATATCCGACAATTTGACTACTTTGGAAATAAATATTAGGATTTGTATTGTGGTTTGTTTTATGCATCACATATTCCAGGAATAAACTGAATAATGTGGGGGCCTTGCTTGATTCCTAGGTTATCCAGAGATCATCTGTTAGTTCCGCGCCGATTTTAAATTTTGTCCTACACATAGTTGCCCTCATCAAACTTAACTTCACATGTATAAATTGAAGTATCGTGCTCATAATCTACGATTCCTGGGCAAAGCACGGGTACTTAAGCTAGTGTACAAATATTTGTATGTAAGCTTATTGATAATTTTGTTCAAGTTTGTACATTCAAATTTCTTTTCGGCGACCTTTTTGAACGTAAAATATTTGTCAATCTTACCTTATTATTAAAACTCGGCAAAATGCATTTGGTTTGCAATTTGTAACCTCGAGCTATCTGATGTATCGAACCCTAATGGATTCTTAATGTTTGTTATGTTTGCCGACACCACCTCTGTAAGCGGTAGGTAAATGGTTTACATTAGGAGAGAGATACCACTTTACAGTTGCCGATTCGATTTGGGGTCCGGCCCTCGAACATTCTGTTCAACCAGTTTAATATTACGATAATAATAATATATCCAAATGTCTTTACAGTGAAAATTTATGTCATAGATATTAGATTTTTCTTGTACTTGTGGGCATTGCATTGTTATGATATGATTGCAGTAGAGACATTTTACGCATTTGAATATTAATTCATTCACGCTGGTTATCATTGAGGTAGGTAACAATTTCTGGGATTTAAATTTGAACTCTGCGAGCGTTGTATGTATTTTTGAAGTTGTCAGCCTTCACAATAGAAGGCAGTCGCAGTTAAATAAAAAAATATTGTTTTTATTTACTTACGTACTACTTAATATGTAAAAGCTGTCAGAATTAGTGTATGTTATATGACAAATCATCTTATTTTATTTCATTAATGATTATTTTTTTCCTTTTAGCCCTGTACAATCACCGACTAGATTTTAAAGTTAAAACCAAGTGGTTGGTGTTGGTAGCCCAGCTGTTGAGTCGCCGACTTTCCTTCTGAATGTCGCGGGTTCTATCGCTGGTGCTAAACAATTCCCTTTTCATAAAATACAGTTTTTTTTCCGACATCGGACAGCTTATTGTATTTTTGTAAGAATACATAGTTGAGCATTATCGAACCTGTAGAACGAAAAGTTTTGGTTTAATTATTGTAACCTTTTTAACTCGTAACAAAAAACCCAAATGAACTCGAAATCAAATTAGTTATTCTCTCTCCTCCTAACTCGCTCTAAGCCAGCTGCTCTCACTGAGAGCTTTTAACTATTAAATTAGCAACTATATACCACAACTGTATATCAGCAACTTATAAATTCCTAAATCTGTAATCGAAAACTGATTTTTTCTTCACTATTCTCTCTTCCTGCAGAGAATGACAAAAAATATACGAAGTTGAAACATTTTGGCGCAATCAATGGCAGGTCTACATATCCACATAGCAAACCAACCCAATGTTGTACCTACTTCAATATAAAGTAAGTATAAAAAGCGTATACTCTACAATCTACATTTTCTGGACAGAATCACCGACATACCGACCTCTGTAGCCTAGTGATATAGGCTTGAATCACGAGATCCCGGTCGAGTCAGAGTTTTTTCACTTGAAATTTCTACCCAGGGTTAGCCTGTCTCAGATTGGACAGGACCGGTTAACTGGAAAAAATTGCCTGAGGCAATAAGTTCCGCCGGCTACACAGACACCTTTGTATATAAAAGTTTTTTTTTTTTATTTAATCACCAAAAACATAATATTCGATTTCGAGACGAAATATTTTTGCACCATAATAGGCAGGTCGTTGCACTTTCGTCCGATAAAAACGTCAACTTATCTAGCCTGTCTCAGATTGGACAGGACCGGTTAACTGGAAAAAATTGCCTGAGGCAATAAGTTCCGCCGGCTACACAGACACCTTTGTATATAAAAGTTTTTTTTTTTTATTTAATCACCAAAAACATAATATTCGATTTCGAGACGAAATATTTTTGCACCATAATAGGCAGGTCGTTGCACTTTCGTCCGATAAAAACGTCAACTTATCAATGATGTGTGTGTGATAAGTGGGTAAGGGGTCTTTAATTGCGCAAAACAGTTTCGTCTCGTCATTCTGTCCAAAAAATCTAGATTGCAGAATGTAGAGTATAGGCTTTTTATAGTTATACCTTTTGAAGTAGGCACAATATTGGGTTGGTACGTGAATATTGTAGAAGAATATTGCTCTGTGGGCTTAGAGTATATTCTTATAGTTGGTATGATTTTCTGTTCTCATCTTTCTACCTGCCCCAGCTTCCTACCCGATACTTGAACGCAGCCCACGCCACAATAGCGCTGGGAATACTGCCGTATGAGCACACACGACCTCCTCCTATCTATATGTTACTCGTCTCGTCATCCTTTTGTCAGAGTTTAGATGATACCCGTTATTATTATTCGCAGTAACGATGTCCTAGTTATATGTGAACAGCGAACAATCCGCAATGTTCCTTCGAGTATTGTGGCTTATATTATAATAATACGGGGGCTAGAAATATTATGTACTTTTAGAAAATTGCTCTTATTCAAACTATACGAGAATAATCAATTTGTGTTTGAATAATGTGTGTGCTGTAAAACCATGTTTATACAATCTCGCAATGTACAAAAATACATTTCATCGTACCAACGATTTTCGACGACCAATAGTGGCGCTTAAAACCCCATTCTAGTTTATAGGCGTCTTCAAGTTATTTATTTATAATCGTTTACGGCCATAGGCCATTAAAATATAATAACAAAACATGTAAAATTCACATCTATGTAATGTCAAATGTCTAAGTACGTAAGAAACACAACGATGCACGCCGACATACCATCGCACCACTCACACATACCACTGTACGGTAAGAAGGCTGGAATGGGTGAACCATTGGCAGTAAATACACCATAGACAATATAAAAATACTTAAAATATTGAATTACCTTACTAAAGATACCTACCTACCTACACTGTTTGACTCTTTCACAGTAAGCTTGTCTCGTGAAGTTGAAGTGAAAGATGGTCGTCATCTGGGATCGAGCCTACGACCTCCAGTACCAATGTCAGCGAAGTAACAGCCAGGCTACCAAACACTGAAAATCATTAATTGGAATCACTATGTACCCTTGAGAATCCCTTAATGTGATCATCCCCCGTAGATAAGTAATGTGATTTTTCCGTCAATATCGTTGGAACATAGAAACATATTACAAATTTAAACCCGTAATACAAACACACCGCCCGTTTAGAATGACAGACATAAGTCGGGTTCTAATAAAACCATAAAAATATTCTTCCTTTCTTCAATAGTCTACCCAATCGTGGCGCTAAACGATTGGTCGAGGCTATAAACCTTTTAGACCTCCTAAGCTATATTGTCACCTTCTCATATTATAATTGCCTTGCGACGACATCCAACCGTTCCAGGTTGTTTTCAACACAATTGAGTCATATTATCCGCTACGGTCTATCAATTATTTTTCCTGATAACACGTAATGCCAGCCAACGTTATCAGCTCGCTGATAGTCTACTATTGCATCAAGATGTGAAGAATCACTTCTGCCTGGCGCCCTCCGCATTTATGTCTTCATCTCTCTGGTGGTCTGTCAATTCCTCGTATTTCCATTTCCAAATACCATTCCAAAATCATCTCTATGAAAACAGGTGACCTACCCACCACTTTTTAAAAAATTTGACGGAACCGCACTACCAAGGGACTTTTTAATGGGAGTATAATATCTTGTATCGCTCATTTCAGAAGAAGTAAGGATCATCTCTTAGAATTGTGTTCTAATTTTCACCTGTTATTTGATGAGCACAATATTAATAATTATTAACATACACTGTTTGTTGGCTGCAGAGATTTTTCTTCGCAGGCCCTCTTTTCCCCTCTCGATGTCACAGTATCAGCGCGTACCCTTTGGGCCGTACCCGCGATTTATCTTTCGACCGCATTTCCTTTCAAATGTCACGGTTTTCCCCGACCAAACCCCGGCATACACGATACATAAGAAACATTATCCACGCATATTTTGTGTTTTTTTTTTCGCATTGACCTTTATGTGAACACGAAACATACCTTTCCTAATTACGCAGATATATGTTATATTGTCATTGTTGTGTGTCGTAGGTATGTTGAAATTTACAACTTTTAACCCTATGATTTTGCCAAATGCGTAAATGACTTTTCAGGTAAGTACTAAAAAATCTACTTTAATCATACGATAATAATCTTATAATATAAAAAAAAGTCGGGTTAGTGCGAACACTGAATACTCGAGATCGAATCAATCGGCTGAACAGATTCTTTCAATGTTTGATTTATTGGATTCTTCTCCGCTCCGGATAACAGAATAACTAAAATGAATTTATTTATTATTTTATTTATTATGTTTTTATTATTAGGCACGAAAATATTTTTCAGTGCACTCACTCTTGCTGTAGTATTGTTACATGAAATAAAAGTTGAAAAAAAAATACATAAGAAATAATATAAAATATAATATTAATGTTAGTATGGAACGGATTTCTTGCGACGCTATGTCATCTATGAAAAAAAAAAACAAAATTATTGTTTACCTGACAACCATTGACATTAAAAATATTGGTACGCAGATTTTTGATGGAAATTTTTCCAGCTTTCAGAAATAATTTTTTTAACATTCACACAATATATTTTTGTATAAATTACAAATTTGAAATCAATATTCATAGTAAGGACTACAGGACGTCTGTCGGGAAAGCTAGTTTGTAACACTTCGAGCTTATGACAGTGTGGATCAATCAAAGGGCCTTGAAGGGGTTTATTTATTACGTGTTAGGTAGAGTCATACAATGTACAGGCCGTCGTGGATCTTTCCTTTATGTTTACCATCTATTTTTCAGTGCATAACCAAATCGCTTTTTTGCTTTTAGACTAGTCGTACCATTACGCCAGATTCAATAGAAATCAACTTAATGAAAACCAATTTTTTTTCGATTGCATCAGTATAAAAAATAAAAATGGAGCCCTATTTCCCTTGGTCATCGCATCACGCGTGAACCGCTTGACCAATTTCGCTAATCTATTTTTTTGTCGTGTTTGCTATTATGAGGAGAAGGTTCTTATGAAAGAAATAAGGAATTTGCGTTAAGCACTAGAACTTGTGAGAAATTTTTGGACAGTTTAAACTTTTTGAAATTTTAATTTTAATTGGCGTTTGACATATGTCAGTTGTGTGATTACCTAGTTGATGCGATTGTCAGAATGTGACCTGTATATGTACTTACACCTTTTTACAGTTAAAGCGATCGGCTTTATATTTCTTAAAAATAGTTAATTTATCATTATGACAGAACGACGTGTGTTGGGAAAGCTTGTTATCTAATAAAATACCTACTTATTAACTAGTCAATTAAAGGTCGAAAATTATTTTAGAAACAATTTTTCGTTTTTCCTTGTTGGATTTAATTCTTCCGAAACCCTTTTTCTGTCGGTAATTTAATCTGTAAGGTTTAAGAAGTGGAAGACCCTCTCATAACCGTTGCTTCGAGGCAGAGCTGAGGGAGTTGGACTTGGTGTGGGAGGAGGTCATAAGCATTGCGCAAGATGGAGCGCAGTGGAGAGCTCTTGTTGTCTCCCTATGCTCCTGTGTGGAGTTCAAAGGGAGTTTTGATTTGATTTGATTTTAATCTACCTAATATCTTATTCGAACATATTTAATTTCCGATAAACAATATGTAGATATATTTTTAAAGGTATATCCAATAAACTATCTTTGATTTGAGTTATATTATGACATGTCAATGGTCGTAGATACGTCATTGTATATAGGTAACTATAAAGTTTAAAATCAAAGTCCTTTTATCAATTATGAATTATTAATGCAAACGACGTAGACATTCTTAGTACTATGAGTAGGATAATGATCTAAGGTTTAAGTTCAATCCTTGAGATCAGAAAATACATGTCTGAATTCTAATGTTCTACTAGTTTTTCTCGGTAAATAATGTTTTAATAGTATTATTTCTTACATGAAGATGATATTGCTAGAGTTTTGTGGTATTAAAACGCCATTTAGGCATTGGCAAGATTATATTCCAACATCGCTTGATCAAGAAAAGTCAAGGAAACAAACAAGAAATCAATCCCTAGATTTATTTCATTTATCATATGAGCACAATAAATTAAACTTTATTGCTAAACGAACATACCTAACAATCATGAAATAAATCCCATTAGAAAGAGTCAATGGGGGCGAACTCATTAATTTGCAAACATCTTTATATGACTAACAATAGATAATTTGAATTTAAAGGCGGGCAAAGACTTAACGAACACAGAGCTAGAGCTAGAACAGAGGATTCGATCTTGATCTTTATTTTTGTTGCTCGTTTTCAGTGTTTTTTACACCATACAAAATATCAACGAACTAGAAGGAAAACCGAAAAATAGAATATTTATTTATTTTTTTATTATAGGAACGTATTCCATGTAGGTTTTTATTATGGGGACGTATTCCATGATATGGGGACTATTCCATGATATGGGGACGTATTCCATGTAGAAATGGTGATCACAAGTGCCCATTCTCCAGTTTTGTCCAGGAATTATCCAGTGCTCATTCGAGCGTCTCGCCATCAGTATTCTACGTCTGATTTTGAAACCAAAACTGTAAATGCAAGTTGTGCATTTAACAATTGTAATTTAGTCAACGAGCGAGCATTCAAAGAACAATTTTATAGAATCTGATAGAATAAACTTTCGATTATTTAATCTAAACTTAAACCGATCTTACGTCAATAAGGACATACTCCGGGTCTACGCCATACGCTCGCAAGCTGTATTCAGTCAAAATATAGCTCAACGTCTCTCTTTCAAACATGCATTTGCACTCGAAAGAGTCCAGTCAACATCTGCCTTATACATGGATTCTGTATCCCTGGCAGAAGGACAAACATAATCCCTCTTATTAATAGTTCCTTAGTAATAAACCCTCTTTTCTTCCAATAATTTAAAATCATCCTCACTACGGTAAATTCCAATGACAATGCGGCGTTCTCAAGTCTCATTATAAATGTATCGATTGGTCGGCCGTCTTCCTTTACGCTGAGACGTATATGTACACAAGAAGACTCTCAATGCTAAACCAGGTGAGTAGGCACCGTACATATACATACCCACCTACGCCTACGTACCTATTTACATTATTCCACGTATTATATCAGTGTAGTGAGTACTACTACTACTACATACTAGATTTACCCGATTCATTAAAACCTGTTTGTCTCTCTCCCACCCCGTGCCTCTCTCTCTAACTCGGCTTTTTTCTGGTTTATCGACACAATTCACATACGAAGCCATTCGATATTATATTATTATTATTACTATGGATCTGTATGCAGCCGCTGCGACCTCAGCATCACTTACTCAGTTTTACGTTTTTTTTTCTCGTCCATAGCATACAAAATATGAGGCATGTGGCACAAAAATGCGCCGTAAATTTGAACCAAGTTCAAGTGTGTACATGACTCATTTTGTAAGAGTCGGGTCAGTTGACCCGGTCGCTAGAATCCCATCCCTTTGTATCTTGTATGGGATTTGTTGATTGTATCAAGGATTCTAATTATGATAATTTCGGGTATTTGATTATCTAAAATATGTTGGAAGTTGTAACGAAAATGATGACTGCAAGCCAGTCTTTGAAACAGCATTAAAGGCTGTCGTAATCCCGTAAAATTCCATTAGTATAATGATTGCATTTAAGTAGGTATGTATTTATTAATTTTAAGAATATGACTCATATAAATCGTGAAATTTTATTTTTGTGTGTATCTGATACAAAAGATAATAATTATTTGCAATATTTTTGAGGTAGATTATCTTTAGATAGTGTAGGTACTATCTTCTGATACGAAGTACCTAAACCCATAGAGGTCGTGATGTTGAAACGTAAAGATTTAACAAGATATTATTGTCAATGCGATTTTCAATATGCTGCAAAAGATACAAAGGTATCAAATTTCATTTACGCTTCTTGAACGTATGTGCGCAATTTCCAATTAAGTATGTTTGTTTATAAAATATATAATTTAGTATCTATAAAATAATAAAATATGTTATTTATAAAACTTTGAGTGGATTAAGCGACAATCAGATAGATGTGTTGATGTCGCCAATGATAATGATAAAATCCAAATTAAGTTATTTTAATATCCAATAAACATTGCGCAAGATCGAGCGCAATGGAGAGCTCTTGTTTCGAGTACCTCCCTACGCCCCTAAATGGGGCCTAAAGGGAGTTTGGATTTGGATAAAATCCAATGCGTTGCCACTAGAGTATAATACTTAGTAATAATTTTTATTTTATGTTCATAAGTTTTGTATCGCACGGAACTCTTTTCAACAAAATCTAAATCGTGGTGAAATCGTTATTAAGATTGAAATTGGATTGCAATTGCGATGGAAATGCAGAGTTACCCCCCCCCCATCGAAGCATCGCACCAGCAGCGCTTTACCCATCTGATGTTCTTTTCTATAGAGTTGTGATTACGTCAACGATTCTTACAATGCTTATGGTCGAATATTCCGACATAACTCCACAACGTGAGGGATTTCTTCTGTGTAATAATAAAAATATGCAAGGCAAAGAACAAATTTTACGCTCGTACACATATTTCAAGTCCCTCAGATACTCTGGTGGTATGCGGGTAGGTACCTTTGTAGCTCATACTAGAACTGACGAAATATTTCATATTCTGCGAGGGAGGAATTTACCTTCCTCCCGCACATCGCGCATATAAAGTGCGTACCCCGAATTCCTGGTAGGTATATAGTTACTCAACTATGTCGTAAACCCATATTGCTGTCGTGGAGATATATCTAGGGCGCATTTCACAAAACTGGATACCATAATATCTCTCTATCTCTTTGTGTGAGATATGGAAAGGTTATCCCTACCACCTATACTTTGATACGGAACAAAAACATTATTTACAAGTAGGGAATTCAACCACAAAATGGCCAACCTTCAATTTGTTCAAATTGAAACGTTGTTCTGTCCTGTTGTTCTTTGTAAATTATACGGTTTGCCCCTTTAAATTAGGGTAAATGGTTGTACTATTCTTTCTCCCTTAAATGCCACACAACCTCTTAAAATGACGTTAATAATAATTAATGGATATCAATCATTCTATGGTGAATTCTATTGACTCTTCGTGTGGAACATAAGTTGCCATTATGTATTTGGTGGGCATGCTCTGCGCGGAGATTGATTTTTAATCTCAAGTATCTATCCACACCTCGACATTGGTCTCTCCTGGAAACCATGCAATATATTATACGCCGGGTATCAACCCCAGTGGATAGTGTAGAACCATGTGCCAACGTGGAAGGACGTCTTGTCAACCCGCTTTGCAAGCGTGGTGTTGTATTGCAAACTACCCCTCGCATATATCAAGTTCAACTCGGAAATGTCTGGATATAATATGCGAGGGAGGCCGTCATCCAGCAGTGGATGGTTAAGGCCTGAAAATAATCATTCTATGGGTTTTTACTCATTGTTAATTACGTCAGGTTTTTTATCTTCGAGTCGTTTGTCATGTTTCATTGCAATGGAAGTTCTTAATTGTGGGATTATTCAAATATTTTTCATAATCACGAGTTAATATATTACTGCAGAATCCATTTATTTGATGAAGAACGAATTGATTTTCATGTTTATGTGTTTTTTCTTTTTGGAGTAGAACAATTTGTTAAATTGAAATTTATAGTTAATGTAAGATTGTCCTAATATTTATATTATTTTTCTTTACAAATGTAGAAGGTTGTTGCCATTTATGTACCTATTAATAAATATAATACAAGATTTCAGCATAAATAGGTGAATACTGTAATTCCGGCTGATGAAAGAAAAATCGATAATAAATGATTTTGCCATTAAAATTTAAAAGTGCAAAATTTGCTAAATACTTAGGGTGAATTAGTTTGTCTTAATAAACACATCTATCAATTTTCCAGTTTATCCGGTTTGAGGAGATTTGTTTATAAAAGCAAACATCCAATTTCTTACTACAATTTTTCAGCTTATTACTTTATTTCTCCCCTTCTTTTAAGCCAACTTTCCATAAATTCGATTTGAACAAACATACGAACAAAGTAATGTAAGTTAAGCAGAGGTATATACATATTAGCTTAACTTCTAGGAAGCTACTTTCGCTCCGTATTCAGTTTTAGCAATTTCCTTATCCAATCTTTAACGAGCAAACAGAAATACATAACACGTACTCATCCTTTTCCTTCTTAGGCGTCTTGGCGATCATCAACTCGTCTCGATGTGTCTTTTCATTTTCTTTATATGCGCTGCCTATTGTGTGATATTGTGAACATCTAAATTTATACTCATGAGCTACTCAAAAGTATTTGTATTTTATTTGTTATCCGTTGATAAACTCACACACCTCATTACAGTGTGCATAATGTTTTTTTTTTATCATCTGTGTTTCCTCATATATTATTACAATTATACTTAGAGATCATTTTTTCTCAATATCTTACATACATTTTGTAAGTAAGCGATATGCGATATACACTTGGGTGTCTACATTTATCTATACCTCCTTTTTTAAAACGATATTAGAGGGTATTTCACGTCTTCGAGATTCTGATGGGAGGAAGAACAGCGCTCACCTCAGCCAACTGTCATTTTATAAATCGGATACTTTGTATCCCTTTTTTACATGATTATTTTTTTCTTAGTAACTACCTGAGTACGATTTCGAAAAAAAGAGTGCAAACTTTTCCATAATGTTATTTATTTTTATTTTCACCCAATATTTTTTTCGAACAAATTAATATATTAAGGCTTAGCGTACTAATAGAGCCTACACTTGTGCTTAATAAACAAATGTTATCATTGACAAAAAAAATATCCTAGTTTTGTTAAATGGGATGGTGTATATAAAGAAGGTGTTTGTGGAGGAATAACAACCACAGAATCAACATGGGTATTAAAAAAAAATATTACAAACAACATCCACAAGTATATCAAATAACAAAACTGCTTTACTCATTCATATTTCAGTTAAATACTGTCCATGATCTTCTTCGGAATATTTTAAAGAATTTTGGAGTTTAAGGTTCGTTCTCTATACAGTGTGTGATAATTTCTAATAATACGGATGCGGTACCCTAACTCTCTCTGCTTATCTCCAAAATAATACGTAACGGGAGGTTATGTTGGCCTCGCACTGTACCCCGGGGCTCATTTACCAAGTTAAATTTAATAAAGTGAACGCAGATATTGGACACCCAAGTATTCATTCCAAATTAACTGATATTTCTCCAGGGAGCGACCAACACACGGCCCGTAATCACCTTTTGATAATATTTGATTGCGTTCCGCTTAGTCACACTTTCTCATCAGCTCACCTAAACTTGCCTTCTAAGAATTAAGCTTAATAATAACAGTTTCCCCTCTTTTTTCTTAGCTGATTTATCCATCCACAGGAAAACAGGAGTCACCAATTTAGTTAAACAAAAGTGGAGTTAAGCTGGTCATGTGTGCTCAGAGTAATCGACACCAGATGGACCATAAAAAATTCTTGAGTGACGTTTGAGAACTGGGCGAAAGAAGTATGGGCATTCGGCAGGCCTCAGGCAAGGTGATATGACGATGTGAGAAGTGTTGCCGAGGGCGGATGTTTGGGAAGTATCATGTCCTACAATGGACACGAATGAAAATGATGCGTAAATTCAAAAATCTCCAATCTCCGTAATGTATTTTTATTCTTCAAAGAACATTTATCCTTTTAAAGCAGTATGATTGAATAGTTTCCGCTTTTAATTCACTGCCAATGCCAACTTTATACTGCGTATAAGATTACCAATCTTGATCGATTGAATAGCTAGAAACATTAAACGTAATATGCCATAGCAGTCTTCTATTGGTATCGCTATAATACAAGTAGTATTTCTGCCACTTCTTGATTCACCCAGCAATATCCAATTATTCTGCTCATATCCTCTCGACGCGTTTCAATTATTGTCGATCGTCCTTACGTAGGTACTGCTACTTGTCACTGTCGCTGTACACACGAGCATGATGACAAATTTTTAATGCTTCACTCGAATACAACAAAATCATTGTAAGAAAATGTGGAATTGAAATTTGATGAGAAAGGAGTGCGTCATCAACGACGGTGATGGTATATACCTACATAATAAGAAAACATTAAACCCACAATGATTTGATATATAAGCTGATTCATAAACTGTACCTATACAGAAAACGACTCATATTTTTTTTAATTATGGTTGCTGCTCGATTGCATTATTT
This sequence comes from Mystacides longicornis, assembly GCA_963576905.1. Taxonomy (NCBI): domain Eukaryota; kingdom Metazoa; phylum Arthropoda; class Insecta; order Trichoptera; family Leptoceridae; genus Mystacides; species Mystacides longicornis. Next base: position 29,380,958 of record OY756426.1, on the reverse strand, counting down.
TATACCGATGTTTTCTTTTCTTCTGTCTTATCCATGTCTGCTCACTTATAGTTGGAGCGGATGGACCATGCGGCTCTATCACAACAGTTGAAATAGATCAAAATAAAAGCAAAAACATTCGAAAGAAGATCAATATTACTATCGGCACTTTATTTTGTATTCAGAAAAAATAAATAAGTAACTATACTGTACTCCCATTGGACAAGAGCCATCTACTACCCTTGATGATGCACATTTCAGTATATGTAACAACTAATGACTCTAACAATTCATTACTGATATTTGATTTTTAAAATGGAACAAACCACTGCGGGCTTACGACCGTCTTCTACTGTTATTTCGAAGGCTGGCTTAGTGTGATCACTTTACGTTAACAACGTTCGCCATTAGGTGGCAATGTTTAAGTCTCCGAAACTCCTACTCATGAGAATTCTCAACGTGTTCAACATGTCGAAAAATCTCATGTATACAACAAGCAGAAATTTAATTATTAATGAAATATATAGTTAAAAGTTGCACTTACTATTGAGAACAAGAGAGTAACCAAATTTAAAGACTGCGACTGTTGTCATGCATTTGGCGTCAGGATATATCTATATCCATTTTTGTTAATGTCTCATCTTTATTGCCTATTGGCTTTGTTGGTGCATAACGTTCTAGCTATGTCTAGATTCTTGTGACCATTTTTCAGGACTAGATCTTAAAGTTGTATAAAACATCTTATCTCGGGCTTTTTATGTTTTTTTTTTTTTATTTAAATCACAATTTATTAAACTTAAATTATAATATACAAAAGTAGAAATAAATACAAATAAGGTTATTCCATTCCCCAAACAGCAATTGAAATTATGCTGGTATTAGGGGTAATGATATTTAAGACAAGACTAGGTACTTTTTTGACATAACGAACAATATATATAAAACTTCGATACAATTCAAACAATCAAATAACAAAAAAAAAGAAAATCAAAGACATCCCAATACTAATTTATATTCTACATGACTTGTTGTGTTATTGTATTGTGAGTAATTATGTTACGAGTCTTTATATGGGTTTTTAGTTTTGATTTGAATGTAGTTTTATTTTTTATTTTTCGTAAAACGTCAGGTAGGCTATTATAAATTTTTACTGACGAATGGAGGAAGCTATATCTTTTTCGATTAGTTCTTGGAGGTGCAGTTCTTAATTGAGAGGTTTGTCTCGTATTGTGAGTGTGGATGTCTGAACTAATCGTTAACCTAATGTTGGATTTAATTTGACCACTCTTTATTTTATGTATGTGTTTTACTTTTTCCATGAAAATAAGATCTTCTAATTTAAACTTTTCAGTCAATTTGTAAAGGTCTGAGGTTCTAGTTAGTCGGTGAAGCCCAAATATTAGTTTGAGTGATTTGTTCATCAGCCGTTGCATAGTGTTGCGTTGTTGGAGGCTACATTGAGACCAGACTGTAAGTCCATATGTAACATGAGGAAGAATGAATGCATTATATAAGGTGTGCTTAATTTTTGTGCTTAATATGTCAGTTCGTCTCATTATTCCTATAATAGGAGATAATTTTTCAATTTTTTTATTTATATGTGTTGCCCAATCTAGTTTGTCGTCTAAGTTTAGTCCAAGATATTTAACATTGTGAGTTCTACTTATTTCTGTTTTATTGATTACTAATTTGAGATTAATTGCAGGTTTATTTTTCTTTTGTTAAACGAAATTTTCTTCACAATTTTAATATATTTACGATAGATGGAATATGAATGGTTGCCGCTAATTTCTTCCAATATTAAGGAATGAGATTACTTCAACCCCCTAACGATCTTTTATTAGCGCCATCTTTTCATATTTTCTAAAAAAAAAAAAGTAAAACTTTCCGCCGTTTTTATTTTTTTTATTATCATTTTTCGCGAAATCTCTTTTCTTTTTATACCTACATTTCGTCGGTCCAAATTCAAAATGTTTTCCAACAATACCTCGGGTATTTTTTTTTTATCATTTTCGTTCACTTCTGTATGGTGGTTTTTTGGAATTATTGCGGGATAAAATGGAACAAGGTATGTATTTTCGTAGAATGTAGAGCAGACAATTCAGAATTAAATTCCGTGCCATTGTACCACTAGGCATTCCTTTATATTTCCCACCATCGGAATGTTCTCTTTTAGCGCTGCCGTATTGTTCGGCAATACGCGCCCGTAATATCCACCGCTATAGCTTCCTATCTCTGTGTTTTTCTAACATTACGCTTTTTAAAGGAGATACATACTTCTATTTTCTATAATATTGCTATGTGTAATTATCAGTTTGCAATGTAAATCTGTAGAAATAAGATACTGGTTACAAATGTTTGCATTTTGCCTAACGCAAAGAAAATCCACCATTCTTATTTTCTTCTTTATTGATGCTGCAGCCCTTGGCCTGCTGTAAAATATACCTCTTACCTCACTTAGTGACTAATGTGCTGTTTTATACGCGATTCAAGTTTTCTATGGACGTTTCTAATCTTGGCTGAATCCTGACCTCCGAGCTCCGCCAGAATTCCCAAATACTATAACTCAAGAAAGCTTTCGGAGTCCACCTTGATCTGCTCTTCCCGTCGCAGTTTTCGTGTATCAACTTCCTCCCCAGAGTGTGTCCCGTAACGACATCTGGCCCATTGATGCTTGTTCAATCCAGCATGCTCAAAGAATCTTGGAGCACGAAAAAGTGTTATGCTGATCTAAGTATGTTCTATCACACTCAATTCATTATCAATATTTGATATCGCTTTCTGCAAAATAGTCAATTAAAGAGGTGTATAATTAAAGAGGTTTTAGGAGATTTATTTTCTTGGAAACATTCTTTTTGATGATCCCCCTTGTGAATGAAATGCCAAAAAGGAGAAAAAAAAAATGTAACAACTAATGACTCACAATTCATTACTGATGTTCGATTTTTAAATGGAACCAACCACTACGGGCTTACGACAGTCTTCTACTGTTATTTCGAAGGCTGGCTTAGTGTGATCACTTTACGTTAACAACGTTCGTCATTGGGTGGTAATGTTTAAGTCTGCGTAACTTCTAATCATGAGATTTCTCGACATGTTGAGCATGTTCAACATCTCGACATGTTCAACATTCTTTTTGATGCTTTTATTTCTGCTACTGACTTTTCATTATTTTCTGCAAATATCTCTACTGTCCGACTCTTTCTATTTGATGTGGCTAACTCCTCAAATTTATTGAGATTAAAAACTACATTTTATACTATGAGAATATCATATTGGTTGCTACAAAATTGTCCCGGTAGCGTTGGGCACAAACAAATTGCTACACGAGTAGCATTTGATCTATTAAATTTTGTTTACAAAACAACGCGAATGGGAGAGTTGTTTGCATTGTATCTTTCTGTTGTGTGAAACTTTGTATTTTGTTTATAAACTTTTCGAATCAACCGTGAACACCGTAGGTACATCTTTTCATTGCATGATTTATCGTAAATCAGCAATATTTCAACACTACATTAAGAACGATATGTCAAGAGGCATTATTATCTTCCAATTGGTATCATACGTTCTGGACCCGTGTAGAGATATTAATTTGCAGCTTTTGTAGGAATTGAAACATTCGTTTCATCATATCATTTTACTGGTGTTTACCTCTCCTTTTTCTAACTATGATGTCTAAATCATTTTTGTCATGTAGGTATGTAGTTGCCATACGATAAATAACTTTAAGTATTTACATCTACAGTATGTGATATGCAGTGCGACTCGGTTTTAACTCTTAGTACATTTTTCACTTTCAAATTTGTGTTGGTCTCAATTATTACACCCTCATCGATCAGATATGAGAACGAAACGCTTGCTTAGAGTTGTCTCTTAAATAGCTTATTTATCAGCTGTATTAATCGCTTACGTATTATGATGTACAGTCATTCCTAAACCGTGTCATACACCAGGGGTAACCGGAATTAAGCCCCACGCTTGCAGGTGTTGGCGACGGCTTTCCCCGTTTGTACATGGGTCAATTTTTTCTACCAAGAAGATCTATTTGGTAAAGAAAAATGTTTTGATCTACATTTTGACTATAGCTCTTTCTGTAATAATACATACCTACTGTTTTCCTGTTACTTGATTCAATTGATCAATAAAATAAAAAAGGGTAGGTACTTGTGATCGAATCAATATCTTTCTCTTCCTAAAGATGCGTCGTTATTGCATAAACTCAGCCCACTTCATGTGCAGTAACAAGACGAAAATCGCTCAGTATTTGCTTCTTTATGTATTAACTTTACGATTCGCTCGAAAACAAACTAAACATATGGAGGGAGCTTAGTGGAATTTCGTAGGCCGGTTAGTCGTAGCGCCGTACTGAGGAGATGCTAATCAAAGTGATTATTAAATTAACCAATTAATACTTAGCTTGATTGATTAGCCTATTAATCAAACGTGTTAATCAACGCTCTGTTTGTCCCCCATGTCAATTTATAATAAGGGTACGCGCGCCACATACCCGACAAATACTTCACATTACGTTAACACATGACCCAATCCATCTATGTACATATGTATCTATAGATATCTTCATAATATGGCGGAGCTCCGTCAAATTATTGGCAATAGAAATTTAATTCTCAATTTACTGATCTCCGCTTCATTCCTAATGTTAATAGTTTTAATTTAAAATATGTATCTTAAACAAACTCACCAGTTTTAATGCGCATAAGTACCTATTTGTAATTTTGTAATAACATTTAAACCCGTATGCGGTATAATTTCTACACTCAAGTGTTGAGTGTTGTCACAACAAGATGACGTCACACGAAGGGTTGACTAGAATAATAATTTGTATGGATTGAATCAACACTTGAGTAAACGTGACGTCATCTTCACGTCAAAACAAGATATCCCATAGTTACCAAAGTGTAAGAAAGTCATCTGCATACGGGTGTTAGTGTGGTTGAATTCAAAACTAACTTATAGTTGCATTTACACTGCCATAATTGAACTTTTTCTGTTTTTCATTAGATTTATTTTGAATGTACATTATAAAAAAAATCGTGGTTGCAGTACATTGGATCTAGAAAGGAAAACAGTATGGTAGAACGGCAAAGCTTTTGCCAAGATAATCAGTGGATCTTATAGGATCATCATCATCAGCCCAGGTTTGCCCACTGCCGTACATAGGCCTCCCCTCTCCTTTTCCAATCCTCCCGCGCCTGTGCGATCGCCATCCACTGGGGTCCAGCGAACCTTTTTATGTTATCCATCCATCTGGTTGGTGGCCGCCCTTGTGGTCTTTTATCTTGTCTTTTCTTATAGGATACATACTCTCTTTAAGGCCCCCCGCACAACGCAAGCGAGGCCGGAGGAGACCAATCCGCAACAAACCCGATCCACACGAAACCGACCCTCCAGCTCAGCAGAGGTGCTATTCTTAGCCGGCAACCCCACGGCAATTACTTTATTTAAATACGGCAACAATATTCTTATAGGATACTTACAAAATAATACAAAAAAAAAATAGGAATCAATATAATATATTAGTATTGGGTAGTGATTATCTATCTAAGTCTTTGAAATTCTAGAGATGATATAATGAGATTTTTTTCTTGCGATTGCAGAAAAATACGCGCTATTTCTTAACGAGCGAACAGTACTCCAATCGAATAAATAATCGTAAAGGGTGTTATCTCTACTAGTAGTAGTTCGATTGAGAATGTATAGCCAGCCCGTCTCTGTGATCTCACCTCGCTTTGAGCCGGGGCCCTGATCTCTAATGACACACATTGTGCAGACAAATTGTTCAAACGGAACTGCTGTCCTCTCCCCCTCCGATGGCACGTTCGCGCTCCAGTTGTTAGCTTACAGTCCCTGCAGTAAACAGGGAGAGTGCCAAGCACTTCATTCTGGATACTAACAGCATTACACTCAGTTCAGAAGCTTCGATCCGCTAGTCCATTACCTTTTCTTTATCTATCATGTTCCCTTTTTCTTTCAATACACGCTATGTCTGTTTTATATTATTTTAGTCATTTTCCGTCCTGTTTGACATTATTTTTTGATTAAATCCGTTGTTTCTATGTCAATCTTGAAAACTTTTTAATTAAAATTATGGATCTGGATATTTTTAAACGGATCAAATCGCGTATATATTTTTGTTACTGGCCTGTTAGTTACGATACCGTCTTTCGTACTGGGGGTCGTGGGCTCGATCCCAGTTTCCGACCATCTTTCACTTTCAGCATAAAGCTTAAAGTAGCTTACTATGAAAGAGTCCAAAAGTATTTTTGTTCTTATTTTGTATGAGCACAGACATATTCATTTCATAAAAAAACAACATTGTCAAAATAACCAGTCATTTTAAAAATTAAAATCGATCCAGTAACTATGAATTTGCAGAATTTTGGACAATACTCTCTTTTTCGTGTTAGCTGCAGTCCTAGGAAATTTAGATTAGGGAATATGTAAAACTAAGACTCTAACAATTAATTACTGATGTTCGATTTTTAAATGGAACAAACCAATACGGGCTTACGACCGTCTTCTACTGTTATTTCGAAGGCTGGCTTAGTGTGATCACTTTACGTTAACATCGTTCGCCATTAGGTGGTAATGTTTGTCTCCGAAACTCCTAATCATGAGAATTCTCAACATGTTCAACATGTTGAAAAATCTTATGTATGCAACAAGTAGAAATTTGATAATAAATGAAATATAGAGATAAAAGTTGGAAATTATTGGGAACAAGAGAGCAACCAAATTTAAAGACTGCGACTGCTGTCATGGATTTGGTGCCAGGATATGACTATATCCATTTTTGTGACTGTCTCATCTATATTGCCTATTGGCTTTGTTGGTGCACAACGTTCTAATTATGTCTAGATTTTGCCTCTATTTTTTTATTTTATTTTGAAGAGCCTACCCGGTTTGCATTCAAACAACATGTACCTACGTATATAATGTTATAACATGATACTCGTAAGGCATTAATAAAATTAAGTTTACCTTAAGAACCAAACACTGATACTTTTGTTGGGTATTATGTTCGCTAATGTTTTTTTTCTTGTTCAGTAACCTCTACTTAGATCTGGGAGACACGCAATATTTTCGTTTTTTTTTTCGATTTGGGTATTATATTTCCAAGGTTATCACTTGCCTCCATGTTATCATTTTTGATCTAATAATGCTGGAAACATTACAATATACGCTCTTAGTTGTTTTTATGTCTTACCTTTTTCGATTGTACGAATATCCTATTTTTTTTATTGAATATTATGACTGGTATTCTGAAATTCACGTTCCAACTCAACGCAAGAAGCTCTTGCTTAGAACTTAATCGGTTGCCAGTAGTTACGTAACTAATGTATTGGATAAAACATTTTTAGAATACAGATATGTCAAAGGTCTCAATAAAAATTAGATACGACGCAACTCAATCGTCTGTTTTTCATTTCAGAACAGCCGTCATTGTCGTAATTTTAAGCCCTGTTTTTTTTTTCTGAGCAGTTCCACATTCACATTTGGTTGCAATTACATAGTGTGGATTTACACCAAATGAACATAGAGCCGAATCTAGAAACAGAGCATACTTTCTTTTATGGTTGATGTTGGACACCATGGAAATACTCTGCTTCCAGCTGTTGCTCTACGTTCGTTTGGTTTAAATGCACCCTTAGAAGATGCGGACGGTAGCCGGTAAATTCATCGCGAGTATCTACATAATAATTCAGAAATTTTTGTTTTTTTATTTGCCTTTGACAATAATTTTACCGTATATGTGAACATCACGCTCAAAATACAAATGCTACGTCAGATATTAATATGCCCAGAGCCGTACAAAATGCTGGAGAATGTTCTTAAATACAATTTGCTGCATTAACTTTAATATATTTAGAGCTTTTTAAAAAACTCTTATTTTTTAGGATCTTCATACAAATTTCTCAAAAAGACAGTAAATCATCTTTTGGAAACAAAATTACTCATGTAAACGTTGAATGGAATCTTGCTATTACGGTATGAAAATGTAATAAAATAATTGTAGATTGATTTGTTATACATATAAATGTTATTCAAATCTTATTATTCTCAATAAATCAAAATGGTTCCAACATTTTGAAGTTTGACAGGCACAAATCACCCTCTAAGGGTGGAATGCCTAATTAATTATCACACATTAGATTAGAGGGTGTAGGGAATGTAGCTAAGATTCAAACCACAGAGCTCTCTATGAAAACTTGCAAATTATGTCGGTCGGTTCGTATAATATTATGAGGTCGGTAAAGCAAAAATGTAAAAGTGTCATTCTTCTTTTTCTGTGCTTATGTCAGTTATAGAGGTCTGCTAAGCAATGGGAAGCTCGACTAGAACCTGTTTAATTACCTACCGATCAAGCCTGACAATCGGAATCAAAAACGTAAAGCAAGACGGGTATAAGCTAGTGTTGAAATATTTGGTCTTCAATTTATAAATGCAATTCGATTCCGGGTTCTGGATTTTTGTATATAACTCTGTAATTATTTTTGGTAAAACTTCAGTTTATTCAGTCACTCCTAATTATTTCGAGGTTATTTTATATACGATTCGAGTAGATTAGGTTTAGGTTGGAACGTAGTTAAAGAGGGGGTTTGAACTTTGAACCCCCCATACCTTTTTGGAAACCCCCCCCCCAAGTGATAAAACGGTAATACTCCAGCGTATGTCAAAATCACCTGCATCTTTAATTTATAGGAGTGAAGATTTACTATATTTTTAGTTCATAAACAATTTGACAATTTACAATATATATTGATGAATTGTACCTGCGATGAATCGTACTGGCGATGAATTGTTCGCGATGAATTTTCCTAGACCCGATGCTCACCTCTACTACGATTTACTGGTTACGCTGTTAAGTTGTTAATATAGTTGAGTATTATGTTAAAGTAGGCAGAAACATATTACATTTTATATAGGTACCCTATAATATTATATGGAGATATTTTTTTTGAAAATACATGTTGAAAACATAAAAGTTTCCCTTATTCATAATATATGTACCTATGTAGCTAGCCTATATACATATGTACTCAAATGTAAATACGTAATAATATCAAATATTTTGTGTAGGGCTTCACCAAATCTTTTGTGTACAATATAAATTCTATGATATTGAATTGGGACAAATATCTTTGATCTTAGTAAGTATATCGACATTAGATTTTCAATAAGAATTTCTTTGGTAATTTTATCTGGGATTCTGAATTTGGACAGATCCAGGTTAAAATGACTCAATATTATAGTTAAAAGAACGTTTTGAAGAAGGGCGGCGGAAAGATAAAAAGATGAAGATGAATTTTGGAAAAGGCTTTAATAAGGTTAGTGAGGGTCATTCCAATCCAAATTCCCTGTACACCCCACTTAGGGGCATAGAGAGGCAACCAGAACTTTCCATCGGCAATGTTTATGACATCCTCCCACTTTGTCCAAATTCCGCAGCTCTGCTCTGTTAGTTCTTCTAGTTCTTTTCAGGACTTCCAACGCTTTTCAGCCACTTTTCATCTTTCAAAATCGTCTAGCATTATACTCAGCTCTTGGTGTAATAAAAAACATTATAATATTATGTAAGTGCAGCCCCTGAAAGCGCCACATCACCCCAGATAGCATGCGCCCTAAGATGAAGTGTAACTTATCAGGATCTTTGATAATAGAGAAAGTTTTTTTTTTCTCGAACTTTTTATGCGCGTTACTCAGAAAGTGGCCGTTTGTCCGTTAGCTTTCGTTTGTTTGTTTTTTGTTTCTTTATTCTTGAACAAACAATAAAATTTTAATAATTACACGGGGGATGTTTCTCTCCTCCTCTACTCGCCAGCTTCCAGATAATCAGAGTTTTATTACTATTTTTTTTTTCATTGTTTGTTTTGCGAAATATTTTTCAGAGTTTCGCCGTGTTTTGCATTCGCCCCTGCTTTTAACTAAACAATTCCCTTATCAAAGAAAACGAATTCCTTCGGATAAACTTGATTCGTTCTCTTAATAATATCGTTTTTATCGTCCTTAGTATTTACTTGTTATATTTATATTGCGATTTTTTGAATCAATATAAATAAAGGAGTCCGTTCGTATATATGTATGTATGTATGTAACGTCCTTTATAGACGGCTAAACTAGGGATACCAGAAGTAAAGTAATACCCTCTATAGCGAGTCTAATTTCCAGTGGACGTTTAAGGCTAAAAATATTTGGAAAATGTTATTTATCGATAAAAATATTGGATTTTTTCATAAATCTCCCATACAAATTAAGATTTTCATCCTGCCATTTTGTCAGAATCAGGTATCTTGAAACTGTATTTAAATCTCATTTAGTTGCACCGTCGCTACTCATGTACGGTTTTGTTTTAATCTACAATGCATAAACTTTCTATTTATTTCAAAAAAATTTCCTCTGTAAAAGAAAAAAGATTGCAACAAAGTAAAACAATTCAGCTTATTTTACTTATGAAATGTCATCATATTCCTCCATATTGTGAAAATTTAGGGAGATTTAGAGTTGCCGTTGTAAAAAAAAACTTGTGGAATATAATAAAAGAGGTCTGCATTAATATGTAGGTAGGTATTAATATTGAAATGCATGAAGTAGGTAACTACAAAGTATATGAGTAGTTTCAGCGTGATGAGATAACGTTTGAATATAAATCAGAATGTTTCATATTAATAATAATTGTTCACCGCAAAGGATTACTCTGTAATGGTGAACAATGCTTAATTTTGACAGAAAATAAATAAATAATAAATAAATATATAAGTAATATATCAATTATTCCTAAGCAGGTATAGCTTTATCATCCTGTTAAGAAATACAATACCCAAAAGAACAACTCTTTAATGGTCAAATGATCTCTGTGGGCTCCGTTGAAACCAGAATGAAAACTTCAAGGCTTGGACGATAATAATATCCTGGCCTTAGAAAATAATCTTTAAGGTGGCATTTACGGTCCTCATAATTCAACCTAAAATAGATAAATAACATCAAAATACATTTTTTTATGATTGTGTATGAATGTTTAAGAGAGGAATGTCATTTATTTTAAAGGAGATTTATCATTTCATGAAACACCACAGTTGATATCCTTATGAAAGTGAAATGACTGAGTATAACCTCATATTGAACATTTTTTCCTAAAGGCATAATAGTTATACTTGTGAGGAAACAATGTTTGCAAAGTAGATAGTAATAAAATAAATCTTTAATAGAAATAAAAAAGAAAGTCATGCATTTGGTTAAGTACCTACCTAATAAAAATAACAGGAAACATAACACATTGATTAAATTTTGAAAAAGGAATAAGTATAATAATTGACATTGTTTTTGTGGTTTTACAATTTTGACGTCTATAAAAAGTTTGACATTTGGCGATGACAATCACAGACAATAATTGAGGCCATATCAAAAAAAAAACGCAAACGTAATGATTCCGTTTTTTTAAATCCTATTTTTATATTTCGTGTACAGAATGAAATACAAATAAATAAACACCTACTCTTTAATGATCTTTCGGATTATTTTAATATATTCGTTATACATCAACAAGTTTGGAAAATACATTTATTGATTGAATATTTGTGATTATGGCAGGAACATTAGGAGTGATATGTCAAAAAGAAGAAAAAGAAGATGCCATGAATAGCGAGCGCATCTCTTCTGTCAAAAAAAAATGCAATACCAGTTATTAAAATGTTTAAAATAAAAACCCACACGAACTGGTAAAGTAATAATAACACGGGATAGTTATTGTGGTTTATAAATTGTGTTTTTAAAACTAATGTTTTATTATCATTGTTTACAGAATCTTGAGTGTTTACCAATTATGACGAATCAAGGATATTTAGCACTACATACGATGATTTTTTTGTGAAATGGAAAAAGGCACCTCTCCTGAAGATTTAAGATAAAGGTAATTGTAATTTTATTTCATATGAATCACTGAATGTTGACATCAACCAATATTTAAAGCATCATTCAAAAGTTGCCTACATTCTCATACAATATTTTCTTGCAAGGAGTGATATTTTAATTCTTAAATTAGTGTTTTTGTTTAAAAAATGAAAAAATTGCTGGTCATTGTCGTTGGTTAGTCAATTCGGATGGATTGAAGGATTTGATAACATCCTCGAATGATAACACTACGATTTGAATAAGTTAGGTTAAGGTGTGAGCTAAATTTTTAAGGGGGTATCTCGATACCTCCCCGAGTGATACCTCTACACTCTGTTAGGTTAAAACATATTCATTTAGAAGGGTTTTGTCATATATCAAAGAAGCCCACTATAATACCATTTATTGTTTTCATCCACAAAAATGAACAAATATCAATTTACAAAGTGGAAAATCTGTCACTGTCTTATTTATTAAATTTTTACCAAGCTTCAAAACCCAATAAAAAAAGATGTGTTGCTCTGTGTTTATTTTAATCTAATCATATTTTGTTACAGTATTTATGTGTCATTGTGCATCGGGATAAATATGAGTCCTTCAACTGTTGGCGATGAAAAAGTTGGATGGTCGAATGCAAATATCTTGGATGTACAATGTAAAAGATCGTACTGGAACAAGAATAGCAGAGGAGTTGAAGAAGTGCTTGCCAAGGTCGTGGAGAACCGTTACGGCACAAGAAGAGAACTGGCGTGTTAATCCCAACAGCTCCTTTATCAATCACTGATTTGAATATCAACTGAATATTCATCCATTTAAAGAAATTTTATTTATTTTACCTAATCAATATTACTGAATTTATATATTTATACATAATCTATAAACAGCACACACTGTACGCTTCTTCGTTAAATCTTTTCAATATGTAATTACATAAAATTAGCTATAGTATTTCACAGTCCTGCATTTTACATTGTAAATTTAAAGGAAATTGCATTTGGCGATCGACTACAAACAAATTCTTCGACAATATGGAGTAGGAAGAAAATTAAGTGTCCACTTTTTATATTTTTATATAAATGTCTTTGTTTGGTTTAAATAATTGTTTATATGTTCCAGTGGATTGTTAATTTTTTCGCACTATACATTAACGAAATCTTCGTTTGTAGTGGAACGCCAATTTGAATTTGTCTGCGGGGGCTGTTGTCTTATTGTATTTTGTTTGTCTCTTTGATTTTTAGTTAAGAAGTGGACAAAATAAGTGCACTTTTTCTAAGAATGATTTGGAATATTATTATACTACGTATATTTTTTGCATTTCATGCATCGTCACTGTTGAAGTATGGTAAACTCAAATGTGTATCTGACATTTAAATATAACATAAGTACTTCTAATAGATTCTAAGAAAATTGTTGCTTTGAAGGATATGGATTTTGTTAATTTCTTTAATAATAATATCATTTTGTAAATAGATCACATGGTATCATATACCTACCTATGTTATAATATAAAAAAAAAATAAGATTTAATGTCATATTTTTATAAGATCATAATATTATAATGATAATATTATTCTTCAGTTTGTGGATTTATTATAGGGCGTTTATTATTTTTCAATATTTGATTTGTTATTATTACTTAATATTATTATTATTTCTTTTTAAATAAGTCTTTCTTTTTAATCAAGTGTTTTTTTTTTAAAGAAACTCTCTTAAACTCTTTTAAAAGAAAGAAGTACTCTTTTTAATTGATTTATTATCTATTGTTTATTTTTTACCTTAGTTCTTCCGGCCAATGAGCTGTAGATGTTGATTTTGTTAAAATGTTGTTTTCATTATGCTACACCCACAAACAGGCTATGCCTTGTGGGATTTTTCGAAATGTTTAATTATTAAGTTAATTTTAAGAATGTATTTTTATTTAATCGAAAAATAAACACTATTATTATTATTATTTTTATTATTAGTTGTTCATATTTATGAATTCCTTTTTTAGCTTATATTTTGTGTCACCATCTAAATATGAACAGTGCAAATGAAAATAATTAATCTTTATAAACATTGTAAATTTTCACCAATTAAAAGAAATATCTTTTTATAATTGTTATCATTTTTTTCAACTCCACACATTAGCTATTTTGGTTTAACTTATTCCTGTCTCATCCAGCTATGTCCTTGGATTCTTTTAGATACACATTAAGATGGCATTCTCTGAACATGCCTTGCCCAATTTACTTATGTTTTTTTTAATGAATCTGTGCTCACTCGAAGTGAACACAAATAAGCTTTTTGAAATCTTTCACACTAACCAAAGGGTTGTGTCGTGAAAGCGGAAATGGTTGGCACGGCTGGGATTCAAATCTATGACCTCCAATATGCTGTGCGCATGAATGCCGGCGATTGATACCACTGGACTACGGACCACTTTGTGGTAATATAAGTGAAATTAAGAGTTTTATTTAAAAACAAATGAAATTAACCAACAATATATGCCTTGCCCTTCTGAGCTTGCCCAATCTAGCATAATCAGAGATTGTAATGCTCATGGTTAAACCATATTCTCCAGGATTCTCTATCTTTTATGGGCTCCAAAATCATTGCCCGTTCTTCGTACCCATATGTCATAACTGCTAAGCTCGCCAAATGTTTTTATCCAATAAAGAATTTATTTATAATAGTTTTATAGAGGTTGATCTTTGTTTTCCTATGGACACTTCTTAACTTGAGCACAGGCAGTAGAGTAGAGAAGAATGCTTTGTTTCCTGTTCTATTCTTCGGTTGATTTCTATGTCCCAACTCCTTTGCTGCTATTTCCAAGGTGTCAAAGATCTCTTATGGCTATCAGGGATCTTCCTACTTTATTGAGGTTATAAGCATATCCGACGATTTGGCTACTTTGGAAATAAATATTAGTCTTTGTATTTTCGTGGTATGATTTATGCACCACATATTCCAAGAATAAGCTGAAGAGTGTGAGGGCCAGTCTGCCACCTTGCTTGAGTACCTGGCCATCCATGAGCTCATCTGTAAGTTCCGCGCCGATTTTATATTTTGTTCTACACATAGTTGCCCTAATCAAACTTAACTTCACATGTATAAATTGAAGTATCATGGTCATAAATCTACGATTCCTGTGCAAGCCACGGGTACTTAAGCTAGTTTATTTATAAAACGCAAGTTTTCGAAAAAAATATTTTCAAAAATACTGTTTTTTATCTATCCAACGTGTTTTTTTTTTAAATTAGTATTTGTTGGATTTGAAAAGAAATGAACAAATCATCATTCGAAATTTTTCATATTTAACCTAATCTTATCTAACTATTGTACCTATTGTATCGTGAAAGAGTCCGTTTCCAGTACGCGGTATTTCATTTCTTGCTTTTCGTTTAAAATATGTCAAACATATTTTTTAGATATATTTTTTAAATTTTTATATAAATAAAGAAATGTGGATATCTTGTGGCGAGCGTCTTTCTTTTATTTCTTCCTTCATAATTGAATTTGATTCGCACGATGATGGTTTTGTTGATTTTTACTAAACTCCTCACCGAGTTGACGACTATATGTATGCATATATTGGAGTTTCCCAATAGGTTAACGCAATTCGTCCAATTTTTTGACGCCACCTCAGTAAAGTCATTTTGTTTAAAATTCGCGTTATCGATTTAACGATGTGCACTTTATCTAGACTGACTCTGGGGTTAAAAAAATAAAAATGATAAGAAGCGTTACTTATTGGTACCAGCCGGTTCGTTATCGCCGCTAAGCAATAATTTATGATCAACTTATTCATTAGGGGAATTCATGGATAATTAGTTTTGCAAGATGTTATTGTTCTCTTTGAGTGTGTTATCGCCTTAAGTGAGCTCCGCTGTAGTCGTGTTTAATTGCGCGAAGTATTCTGATGGCGCGAGCTTGCCTTTACCTTTTACTTTTTACATGTCGCGAATATATTAATCGATGTTAATACCATCGATTTAATTACACGAGGGACTTTATTATTTATTTTCTCGAATTCATTAGAAATTAGTTCTTCACGCTACAATTCTTTATGTCATTATATTTTATAAACGTTTCTATGTGGTCGATTGTATATTTTTTACAGTATTGTGCGAACTAATGTGAATATAGGATAATTTATAATATTAAAAAAAATATCGTTTCTTCACACAAATTTAGTCAACGTGTGGTATTTAGAGATGTCCTCCTATGGTTCGAACTACGACTCACTTGTTTTGGTAGAAAGTTCTTGATTGTTAAACAGAAGGACAGGATGTACAGATGTACTGATTTGTAACAACTGTCAAAATCGATATAGCAGAGTTTTCACATTAATACCTACGCACAATACTGTTTTATACGAATTAAAGGATTGTTTCGCTTAACATTTTCCTTCTATTTCCGATATTCCATTTTTAAAATTCCAAAATGTACCTATCCCTAATGTCGAAATAAGAAGACGAACAACAGTATCTGGCGTCGGTGAAACAGTATCAACACTTAAGTGGTCATCGGCAGGCCATGTGTGTCATTTTATAGTAAATGGTCGCTGAATCTTAATGAAAATGAAATGGCGTTCCAGATAGTCAAAGAGGAGTAGGCAAAATACCAGGCAGATGGAGGTACAGTTACAGATTTAGGACGAAGTTGTTCCAAGAGCTAAAAGCGATATTTTTTAGCACCATATAATATAAACCTGTATGTGAACACCTAGCTGGAAAAAAGGTTTATTAAATTTTTTCTCATCTGATACCGCAGACTCCTATCTTAACTTTTTAATAAGCTTTTGACTAATTAAAAGTATTATCTGTGTTCCTTTTTTAATGCACTTTGCAAGTTTGGACCTCCCAATTCGATGCAGGTCCATATGAATTCCTTTCTCATTATACTCATACCTACACGTGTTTCCGTTCAAATGTGCCTCGTTATTTCCATTGAGACTTAATTAAAGTTTTAATCTCCAGGTAGAATTTCAATGTTAACTCTTTATTAAAATTATTTCTTGCGAATACGAATTTTTATCAATTTAATTCGTTTAGTTTATATCCTCTGATGTGTTTTTTATGTTGCTGAATTTAAACCTGATGTCCACGGATTTGGAACTGGTTGGTGTCCTTTCATCTTCTTCCATTTCTCCTCTGCTTATTAAAGGCATCTTAATTCCTTCCACTTCTCAACCTTGGGCTTTTCGAATCCATATTCTGCTCACCTGCGATTGGGATACTTAATGTTTTTGGCCCATTTTTTATGGGATCATACTACTCTTGTCTGTTTCGGCTGTTTTGATTACTGCCTCAGTGTAATCACTTGGCTTTAACACTGTTCCAATTGAAATAGCCAGTCCATATTGAGTATCTTTGACCATCGAACACGGTGGCTCTAATCGTAATACTTCCTTTGTACATAATATGCACATTTAAATGCTCGATTCGAAGAAATCTCACTCGGCATAAACTAGCAATCGTGTTGTTAGTCAATAATATGGCAGTCTAGTTATACAGACAACCATAATTTCTCTCGCATTCAATACTCTCTTAATTGAGCGAACGAATCCGAGTACAATACGCGGCGGAGTGGTGTACTCTCTCTCTGCGCCATCCATCTGGGTCATTGTCAAGCGCACCCGATACTACAAGTCTCCAGTAGTCATACACAGTACAAAAGACTTGTATAACGCTGTTATGTAATAAATAACTCTACAACAATACATTCACACGACTGTATGTAGGTACTCACGCGCACTTCTCTTAAATTATTACGAAGAAAACTGACCGCCTCCAATCTAGAAAATATTTTGTCTGAGAAATTATACCGATATTTTTTACATCGTAAAGGAACGAGCATATTATGAAGTAGGTGAATAAAATGGTATCGTGTTTAAAATGTCAACCAGTTTGTTAAAATATTCTTTTTTAAGTACCTAGGCTGATCAGTGATAATTTTCGTAAGCTTTGAAATAAAAAAAAGTTATCTGAATCGTTTTTTTTCTCTCGTTCAAGCTGTTATTATTTTTCTTTCTCTCTCTCTTTCTGGTTCCGATACTATAATTAGTTTGCAGGAATGTTAACCATTTTCTTCTCCTCCCTATCAAAACAGTACTACTTATTAAGTTTCTTGCATGAGAAACATACAGAGATATGTCAGTTTGTTACTTTTGACGTGGTATTCTGCTGGAGTTCCTTGTGTCATCCCGCAAGGCCTAATGATGATGTTTAGAAACTTTCATGGCATACCGTTTATTCAGTCCAACTTGCACGCCTTTTGGACAGGGTTTTGAACTAAGTCTTCCTCTTTCGATTCTTTGGAGAACCTTTTCAAATTGTTTCGTGGTCCCTCGAAATGATGGGAAATTGATATAATTGAAGATTTTAATACTTAATCTTCTTTTTGTTTTGTGCCATGTGACCTTTATTTTCCGATTTGGGGTTGAAATTTTGCGGGATAACTCCTAAATATCCATCCCTTAAGTGTGTCGTTTTTCACGATGTGAGTCGGAGTGCATTCTCTTCTCATGTGCATATCAGAGCATTCTTCTTTACACCCTTCTCAATATATCTCCATCCCCAAAATCTATGACTATCTTTATCCGTGTCTACTTGACACAACTACTAGGCTTTCCAAACTAAACTTCTTTTAAAGATTTCTTATGTTAATTCCTCTTTAAAGATGCTGCAATTAAATTGAGAAATATGATTTTCTGCCCCATTTTATTTTTTGTTCGTCGACATATTTTACAAAGTATCACTCTATCAATTCAATTGTAAAATTCAACTAATGTAAAACTCATTCCCACCTCTCTGCGAGCTCTTGAGATTATCTCTCTCTCTCTCTGAAAAGGAAAACACAAGTTCAAAAAAGGTATCAGGTGTTCCTGATAAATTTCTTAGTAATATTTCGGGGTTTAGGATGTGGTAGAGATACAGACAGACAGCCTCCGCCGGACTGAATACACAAACCCGGAGATTTATTTACAGAATGACAGATGTTAAAACTTCTATAAGAGTCTTAGAGTTTCTTTTCAGTAGTTGATGTACATTTCTCATAAATGAGTGAAGTGTTGATTTGTATGAATATTTCGATGATTAATAAATCACCTGCCCGCATTTTTTATATTTTATTGTTGTAATTTTTTTCGGGTACCTAATACAACATATTCTGGGCTATATTCTGACAATCAAATATACGCCGCGGCGTCTACAATAGGATTGTCGTTTGGTAGGATCGAGGTTGCAGCTCTCTTCAATCAGTGAGCAGATCAGAAGGTGACTGACTAAGAAAACAAACAGACAATATATTATATTTAGATTTCATGTGACATAATAATAAAAAATAAGATAAATTTAATGCCCAACTCAAACCTTTGCCCTTATAATATAATACATACCTATATGACAATGATAACTATATAAATATATAAATCAATAGGTAGTGAAAAATAATGAAATTTAAATCTAATCCAATTACTGTTGTAGCAATAAAGTTGTCACATGACTAATTTGTGTGAATTTGATTTATTATAGGGCTTAAAATCGTCTAAAACTGTGTAAGATGAGAAAGTTTGATTGCTTAGAATAACAATTTTTCGTCTTAAATCTGACTCGGTGTAATAATAACTAAGACAAGTTGGTAAAATTTTCTGTGCTCTAGCCTTGTCTATGAAAAAGTTCAAAGTATTATGTAATAAGTAAACATAACAACAACCCCGATTACAGATTAAAATTTGTATGTAGATTAGTTAAATAAACTACTTTTTTCCAATCCTCACTTACTTATGTAACACAAATTTAAGCCGTTCGTACCTGTGAGTTTGCGCTGCATCTGATTCTTCGTATTATTATGTTTGTCCATGTAAATAATTATCAGCTCTTCTTATGTTAGATAAATACGGCTTCGTCTTGATTTCGCAAACAGTTGTTTGTCGCTAGGTGGTCGTATAATATCTTCGTGCGCTCGCTGTGTAGGTACTCGCTAGATATTTACATCTTCAATTGGACATCCTCCGCGATGAGCTACAAATTGGATTCTGTTGTTTGACTCACTCTAATCTACGTAGTTGTAATAAAACTGTGGACTTATACCATCCAGCTCGTGCAAGGCGTCTTTAAATATTCCTTTGTCTTGGAAGAGAAACATTCTGTAGTTTCTTCAAACACCCATAAATATTATTTCGCCTATTAGCGTAGAACTAACCAATATTAATTAAGCAACAGAATGACGTGGGTGTAAAAGTCTATCGGAAATTTTCTACCTTTTCTTTCCTGCCTTATCATGTGCCATTAGGTATATACCATCACGCCATTCCCTTAAGGCCTAAAGTGATAGTTCATAGAGAAAACAGAAAGCACCCGATACAACCACTTAATTTATTTTTCTCTCGTTCGCAACTAGCTATTTCTAACCCTTTATTAATACTCGCCTTATATATTTTTTTTAAAAGTATAGCCTTTTGGAATGACTTTTCTCATATTTATAACCTTGCAGCATGACCGTAAGTATACATGACATTACCGCAACCTAATAGTGTATGTACCCTGGATTTATATAACATAGATGAACGTATTTCATTTTATACTTTTTTGTAATGTCAACAGTTTGCATGGTTCTTACAATGGTTTTTATTGTTTAAGAATAATGATTATTGATTATACATTTAAAAATAATAATCGTCAGCATACACATCAAACCAACCTGTAAATATGTGACATTGTCATCCTCTTTCTTTGCCCTTCACTTTTTATCGGTGACATATAAAACCACATTCAAGTTTCGTCCCCTTAAGATTTGTCAAATCAAGCATCATACTCCGCTTTTGGTTACTTTGCATATACTTGTAAAATGATCGTTGATTCTTTTAAAATGCTTTTTATCAATCACTGACCAAAAAAAATACGTACCTACTATAAAAAAATGTTATGATCTTACCCATTAGCATATAAATTTGGACAACATACATTCAAATGTAGCTTTTTTCAGCTTATTTAAGCAAAATCACAAAATAATCTTCCTTCAAAAGAGATTTTGATAAAAATGGTCTATCTATCGTTCGTTGACAGTGTTTTGGCTCAAATATTCTTTAATTTTATTATCTAGATGGCATATTGCTCTAATAAAAGACAATATTCTCGACTGTTGTGTATTTTGCGTGAGATGATAATGCCGATTTTATTGTAGTCTCAATGGTTATTTGAGTTTACTTTATGTGAGGATTTTTACCATGTGAAATCGTTCTTTTTTGTATCGTATTATCCTTCAGTCTAATGGTCACTGAAAACGGCAAACGGATCCTGTAAGCGGTTTTGGATTATTGGATATTTTGAAGATTTTCACAATGGATAGATTTATAAGACTTGAGGGTTTATTGAAAGTTTTCGAAGCATTAATTGTCATTTCTGCTGTGGACATACGCCTTGTCTTTGGGTTTTCACATATTTTCTATGCGAAATGATCTATTCACTGGCTCCCTTCATCATCAGGACCATCTTTTTTCAGTACCTCAACACAGATTTAGCCATTCTAGGTTCTTTCCATTCCAGACACCTAGAATCGGATCATCCACGAATTCTAGCTCTATTTTAGAGTAGTCCTTGAAAGTAGATTTTTTAATTAATGTAAGAGATTGCTGTTTTTATAAAAATGTATAAATATCATTCAAATTGAGCAGAAATTTTAATTAATCGTATCGCAGAACTAAAAAAATGAATGAGCAGAAATGAACCATATTTCATAAAAATAACCATTCAATACAAAACCATCTCGGTTTCATTATTTGAATAGGGAGAAAAATTTTGTTTACCAGTTCTTTTGAATCAGAAAGAAAACTATACCCTCGTTCGTGTTGGAAAAAAACCGCTTTGTGTAAAAAATACTCGAATGCGGTAGAACAAAGGAAAATGCTGATAGCTGACAAAAGAAATATCACGAGTCGTTTTGAATTCTTCGATATCGTCGAAGTTCTTACGAATCGTTTGACGATGCTCATTACCGTCTTTCTTGTGTGTTTGGTTTGAATTTGCCTGAGTGCTCGCTGGCCGGGTGGATGACTGTTCTCTGACGGATCCGATAAAGAATTCGCTTCCTAATACACAATTGTATTTTTCCTCTCCGAAGATTTCCTCAAATTCCGTTTATTATCTTTCAAACCCATTTGTTTAATTAAAACAATTTTTCCAGACAACTTTTTTATATTATGTAGGTAGTGTCGAATATTAGTATAGGCAGCGTCTGGTTTTCTGACTAGCAGATGTTGAAAAACAATCGCGTGTGGAATCGATTTGAAGGGGTGAAAATTAATGCGTTTTTTTTTCAGCCTCACGAAACCCTCATTTGCGGTTTTTGTCATTCCTTTTATTGATTAGGTCAATATAGAGACCGTTTTTCAACCAGCAATTTCACTAATGTTTCGGTAATCTATTTCTGATGTGATTTAAATCTATCATTTCGAAACGTCATTGATTCGTGAGCATTATTTATTGACATATAGTTTTTATCCAATCAAAAACCCCCTTGTTTCTTCCTATTTTCTTTCAATACCTATTAAACGTTTAAGTCTAATATACTGCCACTCGAATCTTAACAGTATGGGAGCTATAGCTGCAACCTCAAGAAAAAAGAACAGCGGTTTCTTTGGGTGACAGGAAATTTGTTCGATAAACTATTCTTGGAACACCCAATTTTTGAATGACAATAATTATTAGACTCCCTATCTTTTGAAAAACAATTGACAGAAATAACAATTGTTTCAATTTTTATGACGTCATATTGTTACTTCGTCGTTATTAAATCACATCTTATTCCCCTAATCTTACATTCTTATAAATTTAATCAATAAAAATATAGATTCTTCTTCTTCGTCAGCCTGTCTCCGTCCATTGCTGAACATAGGCCTCCCCTCTGTCCTTCCAATCATTCCTGTCCTGAGCCTCTCTCATCCATTTGCGACCTGCAATCTTTCCGCCCATCTGACCTGGGGTCTGCCGATATTTCTTCTGCCTTATCTAGACAGCCACTCCACTACTATTTTTATCCATCTGTCGTCCGGGCATCTGGCCACATGGCCCGCCCATCCCCACCTCAGGGTGGCAACTCTCTCCACTCTCTTTCTCTCTCTAGAGATTATTAATAAAAATTATTATATTATAATAATTTTATATATATTAATTTTATTCAATAGCATATTGACATAGGTATATTCTGTTGGTGTCTCTATTAAATAAATAAATATTAAAAAAGAACACAATATTATTTTTGCTTATTGAATGATTTCACCGAATGTTATGAATAATTTTCGCGTAATCGTTTCTTTGGCATATGCCCTAGCCGTTTCCATTTTTATTCGTTATGTGGGTTGTTTTCCTAAAAATGCGACGTTTCAGAGAACGGCGGCAGTAGAACGTTGTGTATTTTATTACCGTAGTTACAAAAAAAACATTGTGTCGTCATTTTCAAAAACGGCCGCCGTCTTGTCGATGATACGCGCACGCTTTCATTGATAGCACTGAATTATTTTATTCATTAAAATATCTACCCAACAAGCACAAAAGTCGTGTTAGCTAAAATTATATGATTTTTTTATTGTGTAAAGGTCTTATGATAGGATGCAAATTGACTAACAGTCACAAAAGTGTCGCAACCATGACCTCTTAGCTTATACGACCAATATGTCAGTAAAGTTGATCATATTAACATGTTTACTACTGCTTTATAAGACTCGTCCTATAGTTAAGTCTTTTACCGTTTTTTACTATTATATCACGATGGTAATACGATATACACAATAAATGTCATATAAATAGTCTGAAAATCGCTTATACGTCATATTTTAAAGACAGTTTTATAAAAGTCGTGTATTTGGTCGACAAAAAGTTTATACGACTTCTTTACAACATAGTCTTAAAATCATCGTATAATTATTCATATTGATGGTTACACAACTAGAACAAGAATGTGTTATAAACTTCGTATACAGAGTCGGCCAACAACTTATACGTACTTTTTATTACATAGACTTCAAAACGACGTATAATTTACCGTAATGATGCTAACACGACAATAAATGGACAGTTTTATAAACTTCATAAAGTATATCACAAAACCTCTTATGTGACTACTTTTTAAGACAGATCCCTCGAACCAATACAAAAAGGCGAGTTGACTCAGGGTCGCAGTCAGGTCAGGAATTATACTGTTTTATACATATAAGTTTTTGCAAGTATTACACACATATGGATTTACGTCATAATGAATAATTTTACGACGCGTTTGAATAATGAATACGTAATGAATAATGAGTACCAAATCAATAATAGGCGTGACATTAATTTACATTTTGTGTGAACTTTTTATGAACTTTCTTTTTTAGAAAAATGAATCTGTGCTTACTCAAAGTGAACACAAATACACTCCTTGACTCTTTTACAGTAAGCTACCTACTTAAAGTTTGTGTCGTGAAAGAGGAAGATGGTCGACACCTGGGATCGAACCACGACGTCGTCCGCACGAAACACACATATTATATTCATGTATTATTACACACATATGGCTTTTGATATGAATGCATAATAATTACGTAATCAATAGACGAGAAATTCATTCCATTTTGTTGAAATTTTTTTTTGCATATATTACACACACATGGCTTTTCATAATAATGGATAATAATTTGGTACCTAATCAATAGACGAGACATTCATTCCATTTTGTTGAAACTTTTTTTGCATATATTACACACACATGGCTTTTCATAATACTTAATTGATAATAATTAGGTACCTAATCAATAGATTTGACATTCATTCAATTTTGTTGAATTTTTTTATTGCATATAATTACACACACATGGCTTTTCATAATAATGGATAATAATGAATTTAAAGATATATGAGTATAAACTGATTTTCTGGGTGTATCTTGTATAAGTACCTATATATAATAATAATAACACTTTTCTACACAAAGGTGTCAGTATGGCCGGCGGAACTTATTGCATGAGGCAATTGTTTCCAGTCAACCGGTCTCGTCCAATCTGAGACAGGCCAACCCCGAGTAGAAATTTTCAAGTGAAAAAACATTTAGAAAAACTCTGACCCGACCGGGAATCGAACCCGGGACCTCTGATCTAATGTCAACGCTAGTACAACTAGACTACCGAGGTCGGTATATAGTTAGTATCTTATAATTATTTGTAAGCATAATTAGGTACCTAATCAATAGACGTGCCATTCATTCAAATTGGGTTAGAACTTTTTTTTGCATATACTACACACATATGGCTTTTCGTCATAATGAAAAATAAACACCTAATCAACGGACATGCCATTCATTCCAGATTCATTCACATTTTGTTTGAACTTTTTTTGCATATATTACACACGCATGGCTTTCCATCGAATTGGATTAAAAAACTAAACTAGGTACTTATCAACAGTCCAACGGACGTGAAATTCGTGCATATTTTGTTTGAATTTTTTTTGCATATATTACAAACGTATGGCTTTTCGTCATAATGAAAAATAAACACCTAATCAACGGACATGCCATTCATTCCAGATTCATTCACATTTTGTTTGAACTTTTTTTTGAATATATTACACACGCATGGCTTTCCATCGAAATGGATTAAAAAACTAAACTAGGTACTTATCAACAGTCCAACGGACGTGAAATTCGTGCACATTTTGTTTGAACTTTTTTTTGAATATATTACACACGCATGGCTTTCCATCGAAATGGATTAAAAAACTAAACTAGGTACTTATCAACAGTCCAACGGACGTGAAATTCGTGCACATTTTGTTTGAATTTTTTTTGCATATATTACAAACGTATGGCTTTTCGTCATAATGAAAAATAAACACCTAATCAACGGACATGCCATTCATTCCAGATTCATTCACATTTTGTTTGAACTTTTTTTTGCATATATTACACACACATGGCTTTCCTACGAAATGGATAATAAAACTAAACTAGCTACTTATCAACAGTCCAACGGACGTGAAATTCGTGCACATTTTGTTTGAACTTTTTTTTGCATATATTACCTACAAACGTATGGCTTTTCGTCATAATGAAAAATAAACACCTAATCAACGGACATGCCATTCATTCCAGATTCATTCACATTTTGTTTGAACTTTTTTTGCATACCTATATTACACACGTATGGCTCGCCTCTGTTGTGGACTAGATGTTTATTTTTATTTGACAAAAGCCATGCGAGTGTGTTGTGTGCGTTAAAAAATTCAATGTATCATAATATTATTAATATTCTTCATATATATTCATTTGATATTCCTCCGCAATGTCATTAAGGTTTGTATCTCAAATGAATGGTTTTATTGGGCAACTTTGGACTTTTCTTGTTATCTCTTCCATGGTAGGTATCTGTTTTACAGCACAACAAAAATTAGAGTTGATGATTTTGAATGGGACATTTTATTAAAAACAGTTGAGATAATCATTTTTGCATAATTAAGATAAATTAACTGCATCTGAAAACGACCCTGAGCTCTCAAGAAAAATCAAAATGGTAACTGTGGTATTAGAGTCGTTAATCCGACCAAGATATTGTATAAACCTCACAAATAGTAATTTGTACGACCAAACATCGTACAGCCATCAGAACATCATCGATTTTCCGACTTATGTTCATACAGGCGTCAAAAACCGTCATATTCACGTTACTAACATAAAATGGCGTTCTATATAGTTCACTTTAACTAAATTTGTAACAATTATTTTTCAAAACATCTTTTTAAATACAATAATTCCGAGAAGCGCATTAAAAATTAAAAATAATGGATGTATAATTGAACAATAAATTTAAATTTGCAATTAAATTTTACACGCGTAGATAAAGCAAAACTTCAATTCGATAATTTAGCAAAACTTGAAATATTATTGCCTTTTATAATATTTTGTTGTTAACTTTATATTAAACAATCTCAACCGCGGCGCAATGATGACGCATACATACGAGATTGCCTGTGAATTTGACAGCTGTCGCGAAAATATCGCATAGTTATGGAATAGCCTATTATTCGACGAACTTGCCTGTCTATTTTGACAGCTGTTGCGTAGATGTCGCATACTCGTAGAATAGATTATTATTCGACAAAATATTACAATCTATCGTACTAATGTGCCATAGACGTCACGTCACTTGTGATATAGACAATAATTCGACAAAATATGATAAAATATCGTACTGACGGGACATAGGCGTCGCATACGTGTGTTATAGTCAATTATACCACGACAACTTGCAAAATATCGTTTAAATGTTATTTATTAAACTTTTTTTATCATATAAATGTTAAAACAATGTCCTTTTCCGATTTTTGGTCAATTTATGTCTTCCTTACCACTGTTAAAACTACTCATTTGTCGTATAAAATGGGCCCATTCCGGGTATGTAACGTTCGTGTAGACCATATATCCGATTCTTCAATGGCAGGTTTGTAATGTCTTTACGACTATTTTGTGCTAGTTGGGTATTGTCGCTTTTAGTTTCTTTGTTGGGTTATGCCCAAAATGAGTTCCAACTGCATCTGGAGAAGTGAAGATGACGAAATTGTAACAGATTTAAAAAAAAAAAACGTAGAGAATAATACGGGCACGGAACTTTCCAAATTTCACCGTAAAGACCGCCGTCGCGTCGTAAGCTGCCGTAATATACGGCCGCTTCCTAGGAACTCAGTGCATTATGGTGGCTAGGCAAGGGACCCGCATTCGTTATGCGATTGTATCGAATCTTACTCCCATAATTCTATTGTTTATTATGTTATCCTTCTGAGGCACTCATCATAATGGCATATTTTTCTCTTACTAGGCGTTAGTAAAATCCCTATTTCATAATTCATTCTTTAGTCAAATCTTCAATATCATAGAAAAGCCTGAAAGAAATCATTGAAGAGCTTAATAGAGTCGTACCATTCCCCAGACTCTCCCTAGCTGACTAATTAGAAATGAATTCCATTTTTATTTCCTTCAGAGGATCACCTTTTGTATTTAGCTCGAAGTACTCTTTGTGTTAATTAAATTTTCCAGATACCGGCGGTTATCCATCTGGGACAGGTTTTAAACTCTTACACAGACCCCACCAACCTATTTGAGATCTTTCTTCTTGCGATCTCCGAAGAATTATACTAATTATAGAAATTGCCTACATGAAATATTTATCCAATTGATTTTTTTTTTTTAAATAAAAATTGTACGTTTTTTAATACGATTTTCATTTTATAAGGTTTTAAATAGCCTCCGAAAATTAATTGTAACAAAAAATGCCTTATCAACACGAATAGAAATTGGTAAAGAAGTGGTTGGTAGCCTTGTTGCCGACTGCTGTAGTGGAGCTCGCTGTTTCGATTCCCGGTGCTGCTTCCACAACACAGGCTTTCCTATAATAATGCTTCCACAACACAAGCTTTGCTATAATAATATGTGAAATATGTCACGAGTGTATGTGTTTTCACTTTGGGGATCCCAGATTGATTTCAGAAAAAAAAGAGTTAACATTAAATAATTAATGTCAGTGCAGTGCACCCGTGAAGAAAACGCTTCATAATTTCCATCCTAGACCATCCTTCAGTACTGAGGTTCTTGAACAATCCTCAACAAGGAAAACAAGGCCTGTCTACCTTTTAATTTACGTAAAGTCGGGACATAATCTTTTGTTTTTTTTTTCTTTTCTAACTTTTCAAGTTTGCGTGTGTGTATTATTAATACCAGCGCTTTACCAAAGTTTTACCGCGAGTAATTTTCATTATAAGTTCACCGCCAGTAATAGAATATCCAAACAAAACAACCACAAAGTGTCTCATTGTGTGCGGGCTTTATTGTCCCCGCGTTGGTCGGCCATCACCCGGCCCGCTCGTCATGTTCCTCTGTCAATATCCCAGCGCTTTTAAAAGCAATAAATTTCTATTTTTACGATCGACATTAGCGCCATTCTTTCCGAACCCTCCATTCCACTCCGCGACTCCGCTTATTGCTTTTTTCCATAACAATTTGTGTTTTCCATTTTGGACTGTCACAACGACGAGGGTATCCACTTATATTTTCAATGCAAACACCCCGGGGCCGATAACAAACACAAATGTTAGCACATCACATCACCAACATTTTTTAAAAATATATATTTCGTATAAACCACTAGCTTTCTCGACAGACGTTGTCTTGTGGTCCTAACAAGCAGCGAATATTGAATTCGATTTTTTATTATGAAAAACTAGCTTTCCCGACAGACGTTGACCTATGTCCTAACTATGAATATTGAATTCGAATTTGTAATTTATACAAAAATACGATTAAAATATGTTTGAATGTTAAAAAATTATTTCTGATAGCTCGAAAAAAATTACATAAAAAATCTGCGTACACCAAATTGTTAATGTCAATGGTTGTCAGGTAAACAATAATTTTATTAATCAAATTTAAATAAAAAAACTTTTTAACTATTCCACAATTTTATTGTACCTGACATGTTTCGAAGGAGTTTCAAATAACCTGTGACCATGAAGGGCGTGCCCCTTCGAAACATGTCAGGTACAATAAAATTGTGGAATAGTTAAAAAGTTTTTTATTTAAATTTGATTATTTAAATTACTTCCACCAAGAAAAATGCATGTTCAACAACTTATAAATAATTTTGTTGCTATGTAGTACCTATATGCTTTTTCATAGAAGGCGTTGGCTTAGCTGGAAATCCGTTCCAAACGAACTTTATTTCTTATGTTCTTTCAACTTTTTAATAGTTTTTTTCGAATTTTAATATAATTATTATATTATCCGGAGCGGAGAAGAATCCAATAAATCAAACATCGAAAGAATCTGTCCAGCCGATCTCGAGTTATGAGTGTTCGCACAAACCCGACTTTCTTTTATAGATTAGTCACCAATTGATTGATTTAACTAATGTATTTCCGACCGATGCATCTGTTTTAAACCATATATTTCAAACCCGCATTCTATCAATCGCACCAACTATCTAACAACTGACAGTTTCTGTCAAACGCAAATTTCATAATTTCAAGCATAGATAGGTTTCTCTGGTATAATTTGCAGATATAATTTTTACACACGCAGTAATAAAAAAATCTAGGTAGGAACTTGACTATCATGTTACAAACAACCACTTCAGACATACTATTTCAAATGAAATTTATCATTGTCTTGGCATCAGCTGTGGGACCGATTAATTGCGATAAATTGTCTCAGTAAAATGCAATATTCTCCCCTAGTTTACTAATTTACAAAACTGTTGAAGAATATACAAATTATATGATTTATTGAAAAATGTATTCCGAAATAATTCCTTTTAATTACCTATAACATTTGATTAAAAGCAAAATTAAACGGATTAAATTACGCACATTATTATTATAATAGAGGCATACATTCATATACATAATTATCTTTGTTAAATACACTATGAATGCTTGTCCAGAACTGTTATTTATTCCATTAATTCGTGACGTTCATACCTCTATTGTTTATGTCCAATTAGTATGCTTATACGTATCTAGATCTACTCTCTTTAATGCTTAATGTTTAGCAAATAAATGTAGTTAGTGTTCGATTTTCATTATAAAAATACAAGTTTTCCAGACAGAGGTTGACCTGTGGTTCAACTCCAAATCCAATCCAAACTCCCTTAAGACCCCACTTAGGGGCATAGGGAGGCAACAAGAGCTCTCCATTGCGCTCGATCTTGCGCAATGTTTATGACCTCCTCCCACACCATGTCCATGTCCCTCAGCTCTGCTTCGAAGGAGCGGAATACAGTGTGAGAGGGTCTTCCTCGTCTTCGTCTCGTGGTTCTAACTAGGTATGAATTTTGAACTCGAATTTGTAAAATTATAAATGTGATTCCGACCGATGCATCCGTTTTAAACCATCACTTTTCTGTCAATCACATCCAACTATAAAAAAACCGACACTGTCAAACGCCAATGTAATTTCAAAATTTGAATTAAATTAGGTATTGTAAAAAGCAGTAAGAATGCTTTATGGTTTACTTTTAGTTTTCTTAAATTTCGTCATATTCTAATAAAAAAATAAACAGAAAGAATAAGCGAAATTGTGATAATGGAAAATAAAGCTCCATTTTTATACGTACTCCTGATAATAGCAAAGATAATAATAAAAGAATATGCGAAATTGTGATAACGGAAAATAAGACTCCATTTTTATACGTAGAGCTTATTTTGTTTGTTTTTGCCTAAATCAATCATTTTTTAGTTACTCAATAAAGTACATAGATTTGTTTATTTATCAAGTATGAAATTTTCTTGATTCTTTCTTTTTCAAGCGACTTTTTAAAACAACTCAATATTTCACAAATTATATTTGTTATGTTTAAGTTGTTATCAATATTGCGTCGATTACGTAAACTGCATAAGGTGAGAATTTGTATGGTATGTTAGGCGTTGCGTATCTCTCTATTCATCGCCTCTGTTTGTGTTTGAATACTGACTGTGCAAATAGAAAACACTAATTATTTTCATATAGCCATACTATGGAATCATATATTCACATACATTCACATTAACGTAATGTGTCTATTTACCTGGCCCGCATGTCATGCACGCAAATCGTTATTGCTAATCACTCTCATTATGTACAACTCTGAATAATTAAGTCCTTAATTGTTAGGTATTTGCCAAATCCGATCTGATATTAATTTTTTGGAATAATAAAAATCTTTTTCACTAACTATGCAGATAAGGTTCTTGTAATGGCATATAACCACACATACGGTTTTTAGACAATATTGTGTAATTCCGTAAGAATTTATTGTTCATTGTTATTGTTTATTTACTTTTCTTCCGTTATCATCATTATCAGTCGCGCTACAGCCCGTTAAGAGCCTTGACCTCCTCAAGAAATCTTTTGTATTCCTCTATGTCCTCTGATGTCGTCTTCCGTGCCGTCCAGCCATCTCAGTTTGGGTCTGCCTCTGTCTACAACCACCGACAGGAGCTTAGGACCTTTTTTAGGATACAATCATATTGGTTTCGTCATGAAGTGCATGCAGTTCATGATTATAGCGTATCCTCCAGTGTATATTGTCCTTTACTGTTCCGAACATCTTTCTCAGTTTTTTTCTTTCAAATATTAGCAGGGTATTTTCAATTAAGGTCCGTACAAAACGAGAGGTATCAAGAGGATGTACCTAATTATTACTTTTTTTCTAGAATCTAGATTGTGTAAAACACACAGAACTCCAATTGCGTCAAAAATATCCTTAACATCAGTGCATGTAACATGGGGTTCCATTCTTATCCCTTTTTCGTTTAGTATTAATCTGTTCTCATCTTTCAAATAGACGTATTTGTACTGATCAAGTTATAATGGTCATCATTCATACGAAAAAGGTTAAGGATTGCTGTAATCGAATTGCTGATTTATTATCAAAGAAATTTATTACTGACTGTCATCGAATTGTCGCGTAACGATCCAACAATTTTTTTTGAGAGTCTGTCGTCTAATTTAATGCATTGAATATTATTGACCAAGTACTTAGGTGTAAAAATATGAAATATGTCAGCGATGAAATAAATAATATGCGCGTTACAGAAATGTTGTCATTGTTGTTGCAGCATCCAATGTTGTATCTCCAAATAAATATAATATTTAACTCCGATATTATATACTCGAGTATTAATGTTGTATGATTACGGTTCTAGATAGGTTTATTGTTATCACAAAGTATTGGCCACAAAAAAAAAATGAAATAAAACAGATTTTCATTAGCTTTAGACTATTCAAGTTCGGATTGATTGATTCGTATGAAAAACGACAGATGACCGGGATAGTATTGTCGAATTAACATAAGGGATTTCGATGGCTTGTAACGTGCATATTTTATCTCAATTAACATTCCCAAAGCGGGTCATCATTTGATCTGGCAATTTGAGTTATTTTCGGCAGATGATTCAATATTATCGATTTTTTATTATTCGGCTACATGCGGATATAACTATGTGCCGTATTAAATATGTCTCATGTACATAATTGAACATTTTGGTCTCGGTAGTGAGACTGTGTTTAATATTTGTTTCTCCAAATGCGTGTTGAATCTATTTTACAGTGCGTTAAATTTTTATTGTAAAAACCAGGCTTGAAATCATAATCTTAATTTTCTTCAGTGGTATATTGCAACCTTCTTGATGGGTTTTGAATCAAGACCTTCAATCTCTTATCGCTGCTCCATCTCTTCACCTCTGCATGGGACTACCTCCCTCATATTTCCGCCGAAAGGCCAGGTAGGGGGTGTTTTTCGACAGAATTCTTCCTGACACTTTTTGATATTTAGTAACAAAAGTTAAACAAAGTCATTTTTTTATTATCGCGTTGAACTATATTTGGGTTATCTTTTAATGTACGAATATTAGCAGATCCGAGGTCCCGGGTTCGATTCCCGGTCGGGTCAGAGTTTTTCTAAGTGTTTTTTCACTTGAAATTTCTACCCGGGGTTGGCCTGTCTCAGATTGGACGGGACCGGTTGACCGGAATAAATTGCCTCAGGCAATAAGTTCCGCCGGCTATACTGACACCTTTGTATAGAAAAGTGTTATATTATTATTATTAGCATACTGTTTTTTTTTTTTACATTTAATTTTTGTTTGACCTTTTTTAAAGACGCTTTGAATGAGCCACTATATTACTTACTTTACGAGCCCGGACTTTAGATTTTGCCATTCCTGTATGCAGCGACGGATATCCCCGTGTCACTCAAGGGCGGATCCAGCCTTGGCACCAGGGGGGGTCACAAAGTAAAAAAAAGGTCATTTTCAAAATTTGGTATCTGGAAACTGCACTTTTCCTAAAAAAAAAGGTCATTTCCTAAATTTGTTATATGGTACTTTTGCTCCAGGGGGGGGGGGGGTCATGGCCCACATGAAATTATAATTATGCTAGCAAAATAAAGATTTTATTAATAAATATCACTGCCCTACTTGAGATTACATAGCCTAGGGGGGGGTCATGACCCCCCTAACCCCCCCCCCCTGGATCCGCCCTTGGTGTCACTCGCCACTATATTACTTACTTTACGAGCCCGGACTTTAGATTTTGCCACTCCTGTATGCAGCGACGGATATCCCCTTGTCACTCGCCACTATATTACTTACTTTACGAGCGCGGACTTTAGATTTTGCCACTCATGTATGCAGCGACGGATATCCCCTTGTCACTCGCCACTATATTACTTACTTTACGAGCGCGGACTTTAGATTTTGCCACTCCTGTATGCAGCGACGGATATCCCCTTGTCACTCGCCACTATATTACTTACTTTACGAGCCCGGACTTTAGATTTTGCCACTCCTGTATGCAGCGACGGATATCCCCTTGTCACTCGCCACTATATTACTTACTTTACGAGCCCGGACTTTAGATTTTGCCACTCATGTATGCAGCGACGGATATCCCCTTGTCACTCGCCACTATATTACTTACTTTACGAGCCCGGACTTTAGATTTTGCCACTCCTGTATGCAGCGACGGATATCCCCGTGTCACTCGCCACTATATTACTTACTTTACGAGCCCGGACTTTAGATTTTGCCACTCCTGTATGCAGCGACGGATATCCCCTTGTCACTCGCCACTATATTACTTACTTTACGAGCCCGGACTTTAGATTTTGCCACTCCTGTATGCAGCGACGGATATCCCCGTGTCACTCGCCACTATATTACTTACTTTACGAGCCCGGACTTTAGATTTGCCACTCCTGTATGCATCGACGGATATCGCCTTGTCACTCGCCACTATATTGAAATATTGAGATTAGACGGTGCAATTTTTTCTTCTTTAAAATGAAATTGTCACCAATTTTTTGTTTATGCGTGTACTCATTGCCAGTTTTGGACCGAGTATCGTAGAAAAATATACTCCCTGTACTTTTGTATCAACAAATTATTTTCAATTTCAATATTAATTAAGACATCCATGTTTGTGTTTTTGTTATTGAAATTAATATTGATTGATTGAAACCGGTTGTAAATATATCCCTATGTTCATATTTTGATTGAGACACTAGACTTCGATTGATTGGCGCATGTCACATGTGTGTGATGTTTGATTTTCTAAATAAAACAGCATCTCTTCAAATTGATTTGGGGTCATATACAAATTGATATACTCAATTCACCCATGGTAAAATAATATATTTGAAATTGATGTCATGCACTAGTTATTTAAACAATCCACTCCACATTGTATGATTTGAACAATGATGGGCCCTGTATAATATGTCTACGCGATATTATCTATGTCTAACTCTAACAGAACTTCTCTTATCCATTAAAGTAACTATTCAATTCAAATGCATTGGCACACCCTGGTTAAACGATCACTGAAAATAAATATTATGGTTGCAACTACTGGACCAATTTTGCTTACATTTTTTGTTGTACTTAGTATTTGAAATTGCCAACAGAACCTTCGTGTGAAAGAAAAAAGCCAGAATAAGTTTTACAGAACTTGGGAAAATTCACGAAAATTTAACTACCATATAAACTTTACACCACACGGCGTTTGGCATAACAGTCGGTTGTTTGATAGTTGATGCGATTGAGGGAATGCGTGCTGCAAAAATATCGCTTAAAACAGATGTATCAGTCGAAATAATCTCGATAAAATATTATCATTTTTAGAGCATATTTCAAAGTCGATGTAAACTAATTTTACCAATTAGAATTCAATATCCATAGTTAAGACGGAACGATGGCTCTCAGGATGCTAGTTGATAAAAAAAATCGAATAAAGTTTTATCGAATCTATTTACTTAATTTTTCAACTGTTTTTTTGTCTCTTACGAGGTTGACTCCCAGTTTAATATTCTTAAATGTTTTTAAAATAAAATAATAATATATCTATATTCTTTGTTTTTCCTAGCCATGTTGGTGTGATTTTTGAATCACCACATGTTCCGTAAACTTACAGTGTCTTCTATTATACCCAGTTTTTCCTCGTACCTGTATGCGCTTATCTTCAGACATTCAGCTAAACGCTTCTTTTGTCTTGCGTTGATGGTGGGCGGAATTTAAATGGACTTGCTTATAAAACTGCTCGCATGAATTGGTCCCATGGGCCAACTCCTGTTATCTCGCTTAGACTGCACACCACAAAATCCAATGTCTTTTTGAGCTTGTCTATAAAATCCTCTGAACTATGTTTCTTCTATCCAAGCTCTTTTTTCTACTTGGTAATAAGAATTTATTTTCTAGCTGAGGTAAGATTCATTCTGTGAATTCTTCGACAGAAGTTATTCTATATTATGAACCTGTTTCACACAAGCGACTAAGCGATTTAGAAACGGGGTCTTTCTTTCATCAGCCCTCTCGTGTCCATTGTTGGATATAGTCCTCCCCCTCCGACTTCCACCGATCTCTGTCCTGCGCCAGAGAGAATTAATTAAAGTTAGACCGTATCAGCATTCAGAGCAGTGTCTTGGTCTACTCAATCAGTTTTGAATATACCCCATAACATGCCATTATGGGTCTGTTACATACACGTTTTATATATTGGGGCTCCATATATCATACTTTTCATGGAGTTTGCACTTTCGTTATGTAGATACATATATCATTCTATCCGTTAAAAGTCATATTATGTGACCTTTTTTCCACCCATTTCCAATGTACAATCGATTCGATTTTTTTTAAACGTTTTGTCTTTTAAGTGGATCTCTTTGTATCGTTTGATGGCACCGACATCAATCGAACATAAATAATTCGTCTCTTCATCCTGATGGATGGTCCCAAGTAGTAGCAGTTCGTCACCCCGTACCGTTCTCCAGTATTGCTGGCCCCTGTGCCAATACTCGATCCGGAAAGTAATTCTGGTTCATTGGATCGCCTGGGTCGTCCTTTTCGACTTTGTAATAAATTGCGACGCATTGTAAATAAATGTTTTGTCGTTTTTAGTGTTTGACCTTTTGATCCTGCAGATTAATGTTGTTTATCTTCGTAAACATAATACGCGTAAAGTGTGTTATTACTAAGAAATATATCACTATCTTTGTTATTTATTTCTTATAACAAAACAGGTAACACCGACGATATGTGTATAACTTAAATGATATCCATCGAGATGTATCACGTGTAAGATTGAGTTTAAGGAAAAAATAACAACTAATGACTCTAACAATTCATTACTAATGTTCGATTTTTAAATGGAACAAACCACTACGGGCTTACGACCGTCTTCTACTGTAATTTCGAAGGCTGGCTTAGTGTGATCACTTTACGTTAACAACGTTCGCCATTAGGTGGTAATGTTTGTCTCCGAAACTCCTAATCATGAGAATTCTCAACATGTTCAACATGTCGAAAAATCTCATGTATGCAACAAGTAGAAATTTAATAATAAAATGAAAAATAGAGATAAAAGTTGGAAATTGTTGAGAAGAAGAGAGCAACCAAATTTAAAGACTGCGACCGCTGTCATGTATTTGGCGCCAGGATCGGACTATATCCATTTTTGTTAATGTCTCATATTTATTGCCTACTAGCTGACCCGTCGAACTTCGTATCGAAATAAATAATATGGGTACTCTAGGTTTTATGCAACAGAGCTCAAATTCGTTTTTTAGTTATTTAACACGAATGACTATTTACTGGCAATAGCAAAACCTGCATACCACGCAGCATTCATTGGGTTTGAGTTTATTTTTACATCAAAAACTTATAACCGATGTTAATATGATGTGGGAAGAGGTCATCATTGCGCATGATCGAGTGCAATGGAGAGCTCTTAAGCCTCACTTTGCTCCTGAGTGGAGTTCAAAGGGAGTTTTAATTTTGATTGATTTGATGTTAATATGTAAAAAAAAGAATTTAGGTATGTCATTATATTCGATATTTTAATAGTTTTTTTGCTCAGTTAAAATAATATTGATTGATTAATCAAAGTACGATAAGGAACATCTCCGTACCGATTCAAAATACGCATTGAGGTGTCAATACTTTTTTTGCCCATCACGCTGATTCGCGAAGGGGGTAGGCAGAGAGTATGGACTTCCATTCTTTCCAATACAAACTTATTCGCTTCCTCCAAACGCATAACATTCCGCATACATGCTCTTATATTCCTCTTGCTCCTGACTTGGCCCTCATGTAAGACGGCACCGATATGGTCGGTCTATATCATTGCAGGTCGGCCTCGTCTGCGTGCACCAATTCTTTCAGATTTATATATCCTTTTAGTCACTCTCACATGCCCAAACCTTCTTTCTTTATTCACTTTCATTCTAGTCACTACACTAACATCCACTCCACATTCCTTTATAATATTATCATTCCTCACCTTATCAATAATTCTCTTTCCGCATATCCTACCCTACGCAGTGATCTCATTTCCACAGAATTTATTCCAACTTCCAAATTTAACTTCCATGTCCAAGTTTCACTCCCATAAATCACGGATAGTATCAGGATTGCATTGTGCATCAACTGTCGATTTCAGAGATATCTTCTTAGAGGTCTTAATGCACCGCCAACCCTTCTCCCAGCCAATTTCCTTCTTTCAATCTCTTTTTCACACCTTGCATCTCTTCTAAATAAATGACCTAAATAGACATACGTCCAAGTTCTCGACATTCACTTTCACACAAAATTGCGTTCTTAAATCTTCTCTTTCAAAACAGTGGAAATAAATAAAAAGCACAATTTTAATGCAGTATCTGTGATTTTTGTTCTATCTTCTATTACAACATGGTGGAAGTTGGAAGTGTAGCAATTTTTATTTTCAATAAAGAAACAAATGCTAGGTCATTAGCAAATAATATCCAGCTTTTTTTTTTACATATTAACGATGCAGATTATATTTACGTTATATGTAGGTATGTACTCATCCTCTGTAAAAATCAGCCCATAAACGAATAATTGATTTTCAAACAAACAAAAAAAATATTCTACTTGTTCTTCAATATAATCATGTATTCCTTGTGTTAAAACTTATCAAACTTCTTATAAAATGAACTTCAATTAAGTATAACTCCTTAATAGCAATGCTATATTATACGACTCTGTTTGCTAGCGGTTTTAAAATGTCTGTAAATAAAGAAAGTTTTCAAAACTCCTTACACTACACAGAAAAACCTGGTTGAGCCAACCACAGGGTCAGCCCAGGCCTCGGAGGCGCAGGATTAATCATCCTGTCCTCTTAAACTACATTGATTACTACACCGCCACCAAGCCTCGGACACCAGGTATTTAAACTTACCAAAACTCCTTATAAAAATAACTGCAATGAATATTATATGACTTATCCAATCAATCTATTTCATACGATATATTTTAGATTCGCATTCTATCAGTTGCAACAACAATCAATCCACTGACAGTTCTTTCAAATGTCAATTAATAAAAATTCAAAAGTAGAACAAAATTATATTGTAAAAAGTACTAAAAAGATTACCTACTTTCTGTGTTTTCTTAAATTTCCTAATTTTCCATGAATTTTTCTTAATTTTTTTCTTCTAATACAACCTTCTTATGATAAGAGCCTACACGCAAAAAAAAAAGAATTAGCGAAATCGGTCCAGCCATTTAGGCGCGATGCGATAACACCGGGAAATAGCTCTCCATTTTTATAGTGTTCTTAATTTTTCTAATTTTCCATGAATTTTTCTTCTAAATCAACCTTCTCACGATAAAAGCCTACACGACAAAAAAGAATTAGCGAAATCGGCCCAACCGTTTAGGCGTGATGCGATGATATCGGGAAATAAATCTCCATTTTTATAGTTTTCTTAAATTTTCTAATTTAACATGCATTTTTCTTAATTTTTTTGTTTTATAAGTACACTCTCCTGATAAAAGCCTACACGACAAAAAAAAATTAGCGAAATCAGTCCAGCCGTTTAGGCGTGATGCGATGATATCGGGAAATAAATCTCCATTTTTATAGTTTTCTTAAATTTTCCAATTTCCTATGCATTTTTCTTAATTTTTTTGTTCTAAAAGGACACTCTCCTGATAAAAGCCTACACGACAAAAAAAGAATTAGCGAAATCGGTCCAGCCGTTTAGGCGCCATCCGATGACAACGCAAAATAGCTCTCCATTTTTATATATAAGATTGGCTTTGTTGGTGCACAACGTTCTATGTTTTATAAGATTGAGTTGATTTGATCGAAGATGATTATAACTAAAAAAAATCACTGAAAAGATCTAAATATAATTTAGTATCGATCTATTAAAAATTTTAGCCTATTCCTAACAAGTAAACCATTTAATTTTAGCAAAATATATTTTTAAGAATCAATTCTGGCTAATCGCTTAACCTGACATAGAATTAAAACGGACATGTTTTATCATTTAAATTTGTTGGCTGAATGATTATTCTTTAAGTATAGTGTTGTGCAAGTAGTTTTTGAAGAATGTGGTACTTTTCAAAGCAGTCTGGGATCTGCAGCAAGAATATACCGCCAAGTGATTATCTAAAAAATATTTTGTTAAAATTTATAATGGTGTCAGAATGGGCTGATTTTTTTATTAGATCGTAGTTAGCCCTTTTCATGAATACCTACTCCTTCATACCTTGCATTTTATCTCCTCATGCACAAATTCTGTATAGGCATACGCAAGTAATGAATGATACGATAAACATTGCTAT
Source organism: Mystacides longicornis (assembly GCA_963576905.1). Lineage (NCBI taxonomy): Eukaryota > Metazoa > Arthropoda > Insecta > Trichoptera > Leptoceridae > Mystacides > Mystacides longicornis. The sequence goes on along the minus strand of OY756426.1, from coordinate 29,340,444 downwards.
ACCATAAAGAAGCCATTGTTTAAAATTTACCATCAGACAATTAAGGTTATCTAGATGTCACTGATTCTTGTGCAATATTATATTTTTTTACATCTTAGTAATTATTATAGATTTTGAATGCTTCTTATAATAGAAAAAATAATGTCTCCACACAACGACGTTTATTCATTTAATGAATCATATCACAGAAGCAGAGGTATAAACTTTTTCGCTGATCCTGTTGTACTTAAAATTGGAAAAATATGCACATTCATAAAAAAAATCAGATACCATTTTAATATTTAAATATGGCGTCTTCCCTTTAACAAATTTAAAATGTTGGTGGAAAGGCAGAATGTATGTATTATGAGGACAAAAATATTTTGTAAACATAATAATTGTGAGTAATTATTGTTTGTTCGTTGTTGTCTCTGAGGCCTGAATTAATATTAAGCAAACACAGCCCAGTTATAAAATGAGAAATTGAGTTAACTTCCACCTTAATTTCTCAAGTCACCACTCTAACCAAATAACGGTGGGCTTTTCTTCTACTCTCTGCGGCCCTGTCTTCCCGGCTGTTTGCCTCAGTTCCCTGAGGATGCAGCCTGAAATTTTATTACTCAAGTGTGAATGTGTTATTCATCAAAATGTCACCCTCATCATAGAGGGTGTGAGACCCGAACCGCTGCTAATAAAACAACCTTGTCTCATCGATGTATTATTTGTGGGACGTATGTGACATGAGATTGTCTACTCTTTGTCATTTTCTAGAGTAAGAGATATTACTTACACCAATATCTATCAAAAGTAAAAAAAAAAATATTTGTCTTAAAAGCGGCAATAAAAACTCAATAATGTATTTTACTCCATATGATGCCAAAATTACTCTAGTCAAAAAAAGTATTTCTCTTAAAAGCAGCAATAATGTATTTTACTCCATATGATACCAAAATTACTCTAGTCAAAAAATGTATTTTTATCCTGCAAGCAGCAATAAGATGACAATGATTTATTTTATTCGGTAAGATTTGTATTACTGTTGTTTATTTTCTTTAATTTTGAATCTTTAAAACTATACGTTAATATATTGTAGTCATGTTATTTCTTAAATTTGTTAGAGAAAAAAAAAACAGTTGGCGGCCATTACGAGAATTTTGACGTTTGGAAAATACTTGCAGCTATATTCACACCGATCATTTTGTTTTAAAATATCGCTCGGATTATGTTAAGTTTCGTTGATATCAGCCGCGAAATTCAAACTCATGCTAAATTTCAGCGGATTTTGTACAAAATCGACTCAAATAGATATGACTTTTTATATATAGGATAGGAATGTAGGGGTTTGACAAAATCTTCGTAACCTTAAGTGTTCATCAATAATTTAAATTTGTGATATTGATATTGCAGTGCATCAATTACGTTTTGTTTCGGTTGCCCTGTTCATATGGCAAACTCGTAAACTGTGGAGGAGAGATGCAAGTCTAAAGACGTTCTTTCACAATCTGTGCCTTTACAATTAACACAAACTGCTGTCGTCCACCCACGTTGTAAGGCAACAACGTAACTTTCTGTAGATCATCGGGGTTTTGTGTTAAGATTTGGTGTGGGTTGAAGTACCACACGCTGGCTTTATTTTATGAATGCAGCCTACATGTCTTAAACGTGTGCCAGAAATCTAACATACCTACTGTTATCTAACATTTCTTTATATTTTTGTATTATCGTCTTATTTCTTCCAGTTGCCAGTGGTTGAAGGCTGACACGGCCTGTTTGTAGCCTTCTTTGTGTTGGACTCGCAGCTACCTGTCTTTCATCTTCAAAGGTTTAGGAGACATTTTAAGTATTTCTGGCCTTCCATGACAAGCAAAGTGTGACAGTGTTACGGTTTCCATTGTATGGAAGTGGTCTCTCCAAAATATCTTGACTTTATCAGTTTTTGTTAACGAAAATAAAACTATGATTTTTAAAAGTAAATCTTCTAGGTTGCACTAAACTAACCTCTTGCATTAACAACCAAAACAAAAATGACTTCTTCAACTTTTTTGTGTTAATTTTGATTTTAATTGACACAGCGTCTCTTTAACTATGCAACCAATTCAACAGTTTATTTCATAACAAAACACACTATTAGAAGTTTTCTCCATTCATATTCACATCTTGACGAAATTTGGTTTTCTCGGGTATTAGGCATATCATAAAAAATCTCAATTTTAAAATATGTTCCGTTGTTAAATTCATTCTTATTTCTGCAAGGAACTGACACTAGGAGCATTTTGTAGTAAAATCATACCAAATTTTAACTCAAATAAAATAAGGTATTTTGAAGAACGAATGAAATAATTTATTACAAATATACACCTACCTCGGAAGCGTTTAAATTTGCGCTAAAAATGTCGTTTTCCTATGTTTAATCCGCTGAAGTGGGTTGTGGGATGTTTTTAATGAAGAATCGATTAAAATTATAGAATGACTCTAAGAATTCATGACTAATGTTCGATTTTTAAATGGAATAAACCACTACGGGCTTACGACCGTCTTCTACTGTTATTTCGAAGGCTGGCTTAGTGTGATCACTCTGCATTAACCACGTTCGCCATTAGGTGGTTTTGTTTGTCTCCGAAACTCCATAATCATGATAATTCTCAACATGTCGAAAAATCTCATGTATGGAACAAGTAGATATTTAATAATCAATGAAATATAGAGATAAAAGTTGGAAATTATTGAGAACAAGAAAGCAACCAAATATAAAGACTGCGACTGCTGTCATGTATTTGGCGCTAAGATATGACTATATCCATTTTTGACTAGATCTTAAAGAATATGTAACAACTAATGACTCTAAGAATTGTTTGTGTGAATATATAGCTAAGTTATTTTCTTTCTTTGTTTCGCAGGTAAGCATCTTCTTCATTCAACACCGCAAGGATCCAGTTGCTTCTCTTGTAGTCATACAATTATAGCAACGTACATAGTACGTCTCGACGCCATACGAGTGAGTAAATACAAATCATTCATAATACAGCGGAAAACGTCCTTATACTCGTACTTACATGAATGAGACGAAATAGGTTTCTGTCGATTATATCACTAAAACGAACGCTCACTCATTTATTATATTGCTTGTAGAATTTGGCAATCACGATCAATTTCGATGTTGTTGCTATTGGTGTGTGGGTGTTGTTCTTACAAACGTTACTGTTTGAATACTCATCTACATAATATTTTAGAAATGTTTGTTTTTTTATTTGCCTTTGACAATACTTTAACCGTATATGTGAACATCACGCTCAAAATACAAATGCTAAGATAGATATTAATATGCCCAGAGCAGTATAAAATGCTGGAGAAGGTTCTTAAATACAATTTGCTGCATTAACTTTAATATATTTAGAGCTATTTAAAAAAACTGTATTTTTTAGGATCTTCATACAAATTTCTCAAAAAGACTTTTGGAAACAAAATTACTCATGTAAATGTTGAATGGGATCTTGGTATTACGGTATGAAAATGTAATAAAATAATTGTAGATTGATTTGTTATACATATAAATGTTATTAAAAGCTTATTATTCTCAATAAATAAAGATTTAATGAAAAATTTGTAGTTTGAATTGAAGTTTGACAGATACAAATCACCCTCTATGGGTGGGTTGGCCAATTAATATCAAAGCAGGCAATGTATGTAGCTAAGATTCAAACCACAGAGCTCTCTCTATGAAAACTTGCAAAAAACTTGCAAATTATGTCGGTAGGTTCGTATAATATTTTTTTTATTATTATAGACCTCCAAAAAAAATAAAATATTATACGAACCTACCGACATAATCAGTATATTTATATTATCTGTGGACATAATTTGCAAGTTTTCATAGAGAGAGCTCTGTGGTTTGAATAGGTTCGTATAATATTATGAGGTCGGTAAAACAAAAATTGTAAAAGTGTCATTCTTCTTTTTCTGTGCTTATGTCAGTTAAAGAGGTATGTTAAGCAATGGGATGCTAGACTGGAATCTGTTTAATTACCTACCGATCAAGCCTGACAATCGGAATCAAAAACGTGAAGCAATACGGGTATAAGCTAGTTAGTCTATAATTTTGATCTCTTAGCGTCATTATTTTAATGCTTCATACAAAACGAACGTTGGAATTTTTTTCGCCAATCCATTTTCTTTAAACACCCGAAACCTGCAACCCGACCGTGGAGAACATAATCGTATAACAGATCGATAACTTCACAGATACATTGGTATAGATTTAGTTGGGGAAGCAGATCTCGTTGAGGAAACACAGAATCAAGTCAGCAAGGCTGCTGCTGCTTTAAAGACCATTATATTCAAAAGTAAACATATTACCAATGATTATAGAAAACAAAATGAGAACCTATAAAACGTGCGTATGTCATAACCTATGGTGTCGAAAGTAGAAGAGTCAGGTCAGATGGAGCAGACAGCGAAGGACGGGCTGCAATAGTTTTCAGAGAATTGACACTACGAGACCCCTATATTGCTATGCACAACCAGCCCCACGGCTTGCGCCCGCGAGGAAGACTACCTTGTAAGAGCAGCTTCGATTTAAAGGCCTCATAAAAGAAGAATTTTTAAATATGATTGACATACAGTCTTCTAGCCTAGTAAACATTAAAAAAATGTTCATTCGATCCATACAAGGGAAGTAAAATATGATAAATTTACTCAATTCAGTTTTCAAACTAGTAAAGATGTAAACATGTTCACATCACATTCACGTAAAATTCGCGTTTTAAAGATATATTATGTAGTAAGAAGAAAGCGGTCTCGTCTCTTTTCAATCATCCAATCTTCGTCTATATCTTTAATATCTTCAATCTTCATATACCTCAATCAATTTCCTTGCACTGAGTCGACTTATCTATTGGAAATTATCTACTGCAGATGGATTCTTCGGGAAGATCGTATACATACATACCGTGTAAAGAGTATAATACTCACTCCCCCAGTCATAAAGCGGAACCGCCCCCATGGTTAGATTATTGCGATAGCCATAGATAATGTGCCCGAACTGTAGTACTGCTTTTGACGTTTTGTCAATGTCTGTGTTTGAATCATGACATTACCTACGCATTCCTTCCATCATCAGTTATTTGTAGGATATTGTAACAGATTCAACAGTCACTATTTGTAACCCAACACGTCTGTATTTAACAGATTCGTAATATCTGTTACTTATTTTCTAATGATGTATTCTAATTGGTATCCTAATAGTGGATTTGGATGTAAATATCATTGAATTATGCGTACGATTTACTAGAAAAGGTATCCCCTCGTAAAATGTGTTGAAAAAGTTATCAATTTCTTAGTATAAACAGGTTAATTTTCTATAAAAGGTCGTTACATTTTCAAGTATATATAGTTTTTTTATCTGCGATATATTCATTTAGATTCAGTCACATTTCTGAAGCCTTTGTAGAATATAAAATTAGTAAAAGTCTTTGCTATCCTGCTTTTTATAATGATTTATGACAAGATTTTAAGAGACAGGAAACCATTCGAATAAACATAGCTCTGATGCTTTATAATTTTCGCGAAAAAACCTAATTTGCCGTGTATGGTACCTAATTAATTATTATTACCATCTCTTGATTTTTTCTTACGCAGTCACTACTTCCCTTCAACGTACCTTCTTAAAAAAATATGGCGTTAATTGTTGACCTTTTTTCCGATTGCCTATTCTAGTTCGTAGCACAGAGATATGATTCAAAAATACTTGCAACATATTTCCTAAAAAAAAAAAATATTACTGAAATATTCGATAGCTGGTTCCAGCGCGTAGTTTCGTTTCAGAAAAGCATTTCGCAAATGACAATTGGACTCCAAAGATGAGACTCCAAGTTCTTTTATATTCATTAAATGCATTTATTTTTTAATGGGATAATTATTCAATACAGCCAGTTTTTATTTGTCTATTTAGACCCTTTTCTGAATTTAAATTCGCTATCAATAATTTTCTAGTGTCATCCCCTTCTGTTCCTTGCTTAAGAATGTCAATCATACGAACGAAAAATTAATTTTCCTTTTTCGCTTAAGATTAAATGTGGGTCGGTAAGTACTGCTCTCCAAAAAAAAAACGGAAAACAGAACCGAAAGCACTTGTTACAAACATTTTTTTATGTCCCAACTTCAGCAGTTATATTTAAACAATAAATCCCGTCGGTCCGTCTATCCGTTTTCCCCTTTATCCTCCCACTTTCTTATATTTTCCTGTTCCATTAATTTTATTGAAGTTCCTTATCGTGGCGCACAGTTGAATTTATGTCCCGGGTCTATTCCACACCCGTTGACTGAGCAGTTTTTCAATGGCCCTTAAATTTGCATCTAGATTGACTCCAAAGGTTAAACTGTATAAAAAATACTCTTGACTGCGGCTTTTTATTCTTTTTTTTTACATTTTGTCTCGTTGGGAGTCAAATTGATTTATCGCGTATAATTTTAATGATCAGGATTTTATGTCTGTTTTATCACGTCATTTTTATTCTTCTTCCTTTGATGTTTTGAAAAGTCTCCCTAACATTGAGTATTTCGTTTGGAAAGGTTTCTCTGTCTCAGACAGTAGTTCTAAAATGATTCTTCACCGCTTCTTATTCCTGTCCAAAGTTGTCTCCTGTGTCCATCCCCACTAATCTCTATCTTGCCCTTAATGATTAGATGGAGTAGATTGTACCTTTTCCATACTTTTCCCAAATAGGACACCCTCCAAATCTGTAACTGGCTTTTTGTTGAAGTCTAGTATTGCTGTCTGTTTTGTTCAACGGTATACAAAGCATTCAACGATGCAACCACGTTTCAAAGTTTTCAAGCTATTCTATTGAAGAATTTTCTAGCGTTGGAGGTTAAAGGGAACTTTCGTATGGGGTATTAAGTTAATTAATGAACAATGTATTCTTGGACTCCTGGATTCTTGTGGACCTTTTCCCTGCATTTCCGATGCTGAGTTGCACTTATGAGTTTTTATATTTTTTTTCTGAATGAAAGGTGATCGGAGTGAATGGCACTGTTATCCTGCATATATGCAACTAGTCTCAAAGATATAGTTTATTTATGTTTTTTTGTTATTTTCATTTTTGTAATATTCCAGTATTTCTAAAAAAAAAAAAAAAAAAGTATTATCTCGGCACAGGCGTCTGCCTAGTGAGATAATAAATCCCAAAATAAATAAATATATATATATAGATTGTAAGTACTTGTACTTATTATTGTACTTATGTTATTGGTATGGGAAATAAAATAAATAAAAAAAAAAAAAAAAAATGTATGCGGTTACTTAGGTGTATGAGTTTCTTATTTATACAAGCCTAATAATCTGTTTTATTGTTAGCTAATTTATAAATGATAGATATAGTAATAATTATTGTAGCTGTCAAAATAGAATGTACCTATTCAAGAAATAAATGGAATATTATTTTTCGTTCGACAAACATCAAGCATGTTGTGATTTATAACAGTTTGCTAAAAGCGAGATTAGAAAATGTTCCCTTTCGCCATGACACATAATATTAGGTATATTGTATCTGTAGTTTACGATATAGGCAGTAGGCACCTACCCACATCGTATTTCCGTCATCCTATCGATCAATCCTGTAAACTTGTATACCGTATTATAAAAATATGTTGCGGAGCATATTTCAACTCAAGTATCCATTATTTTTTTGACGTTCGAGAAGTAAACACGGCACGCCACGGCAAAACGTTTGCATGTTTTCATCGAATCGATGTAATCAATCTTGATTCCTAAATCACACTCTTAGGGCTGTAGCTCGATGATCCGATCCGTATTTATCCTTAATAACCCACCGACAAAAGCAAGCAAGCTACATACTTTTGTATGAAGAGGGCATGCTTTGATTGCTTTCCAATGTCATGTCCTGGAATGCATCGGTTATATTCCCGAGGCATCGTCCAGTTTAGATGGTGCAGTTAGAGTTGTCGGGATCGAAATAAATTCTCAAAAATAAACATGTTCAGTAGCGATTGCAAATTTCTATAGATATACCCTCCAACAGGTTGTCAATTAGTTCATAAATGAACGAGATATGCTTTATATGGCGATGGAAGGGCGGATATTACATACAAAATATAAGACACGATTTTCGTATCTTTCTTCTTGCCTTCTTCTGCATTCAACTCATGAAAAATGAGGTCTCTAGTTGTCTCCCTATTCTCCGTAATGGGGTGATGATAGGGGTTTTGATTGATTGATTGATGTAATACTAACTAAAAAAAATCGGATGCTTTCCCTGTCCTTGTCGTCCGATCTCGCCCAGGCCTTAATATGAATATATGGATCCTAAACTACTCGACTCTTAATTTACGTTTTTTTTTTTATTTTCTTAAACAGATCGATTTATTTCTAAAATAAAATCACACTATTAGGTTCTCGTAGAATTAACGTTCTCACACCCCTATCGTTAATCCAATCGGTTTAATTTTTTTCCAGGTTAATTTTTCTTAAACATCACATTTTTCAAAGTTTATCGACAGATCAAAAATATTGTTAATAAGGTTCTAATAACCATTCTGCCTATTTCTAGAATATTACACCGGTGATTTTTTTTTCTCGTTTGAGAATTGGCTTTTCTGATGAACAAATATTTTCTTAGAAATGTGTTTCCAGAATAGGTATAAGGGAGTTGAATGTGATAGAAGAATCCGCCTGCAATTCGAGTGTTAGTGATTTTTTTCCTATTTGATCTTAATAAATATACGAACAATAAGTATTTTATAAAAAAAATCACAATTTATGAAATGTTTAATCTTTAAATTCAAGAAAATTGCTCTCCTTGTTTTGGTTTGCAAACTTCTCTCGAATGGGCGTGATATTATCTGAAATGCTTTCACATTTTAAATCTAAAGCTATTCACTTTCAGGAAAGCTCCTCGTATATGTATATAATATTATTATAAACCCATCTCTCCTTTCTGAGAGTTTCTCATTCATAGAATTATTATGGCGAGACAGAAGGACTGAACTGATTTTATTACCATTTTATACGACCACATGTGTAGGATTATCTTCAGGGATATATTTTATAACCCACGCTTCTTTGTACTTACTTATTTTATTCGATATTTTGATAAAATAAGATTCCGCAATATAAGTGATTTTCAATTTCTATCATCCCTGTATATATTACCTACAATATTATTCAGCCAATCTTTTTGATCTCAAAATGAGTAATATTAAACAAACCCTGGTTGTACATTTGCGTGATTTAAAACCGAAACTTTTATTGAAACTTCAATAGGTATTTCATGGTATTATTTTATTTTAAAAGTTTATTATATTTCATTTCCCTTTGAATGGTGAAATTTAGAGAATTCAAATACCACATTTCCTACTGTACTATAAATATCTCAATAATTATAATATGGTTTTCACCATCTATATCGGTCCCTCAATTCTGAGGATCTTAAACATCATCACACACAGCCTCCAGTCCACCGAATATGCAATATGTAGGGCATCTCACAATTCTACCTCCGTTTCCTCCCTCACCGATCGTTCCATCTCAACATTTTTATTTACGCGATACTAAACATGTGTCATTTCATTATTGCAAATTAGGGAGTTCCACAAGAGTCAGATCTCAGACCATTGTATTCACTTTGTTTACACCTAAATGATACGAGTATACGAAGTTATCCGCATTGACACGATTATGTACTACAATTTTCTGCTATGCTTTGATTAATAAAGCGTGTTTATAAATTCATTCAAGTTTAAAAAAAAATGATTTGCCAAGATAGCGGAAGTTGGCAGTGATCATGAAAAATGAAGCTGTTGTGAATGAGCGTGTTACTCTTAGTGCAAGTCAGATGAAGTGTATGCTCTCTTTGATTGAACGGGACAAGCTGTTTGCCTAAAAATTCGACTAACAATATATTTCGTTGCCAAATTTAATACCTCTGTATTCTGTATGTTGTATTGTTGTTCTGTCTTTTTGTAATAATATAGTTGTTTGATTTTTTTTATAAATATTCTCTCTCTGTCTACTGTATTTTATTTTTCTAGTGGTTTTATTCACAGCTCATCCTCTTTTTTTCGATCCTCGAAGTGGGACAGCTCTTAAACTCCCCCATTTTGATAACATGGGATTTGAGGTGCGTGGGCGAAAGATATTTTGAGTGACACTCTTTAAAAGTTATAGCAGTATTTTTCCGCGTTTCCTTTTAGGCTCGGATTATAAAAATTTGGCGGAACTGGGAGTAGCTAAAACTCTGTAATAAATTTAGCCACAGACTATTAGATAGTCGTTTCAACTGTCACAGAAAATACGATTATTTTACACTTAGCCCAGTATTTCTCCTGTTAATTTAGAATTTCTTTAGGTGAAATTTTATTAAGTAAAGCAAATGTCCAATAAAGTAACAGTATTAATATGTGGCTTTTGCCTACCGTTATCATATATTTCATCATCTTGATTATCTGTATTTTAAATGCAAAAACATAATAATATACGTTTCTTAAGATACACCAAATGTTACATACGTGTCTTTTTGATGAGATTATTTCCACGCACACCTCGCGAAGCGCATTAACGCGAAGATACGACTGAAGGATTTCGTTAAATTTTTAAAAGACGAGAGGGTTATGGCATGAACAAGGCTTAAGCCCTGTAGAAACACTGCGACTCTTTATTACATCGCCATTTAGATAACGGAGTTAGTTATTCACGTGTTCAAGAACAGGCGTCGCCGTAGTGTTAAATTAGCTGCTTGTATCGCATCTACCCCTGTTTTCATATTTGATTATTTACCAACGCTCTAAATTAAGCTTAAGAACTCAACATCACTAGAGGGTACCCGAATCAAGGATTCTTCTGATCGTATCAATTTTTTTAATGTTTTTATATTAATTTCATGCATTTCTATGTTATTTTATCTGTCATTTTGGTATCCTTAAAAGATTCATGGTCGTTTACGTTTTGGTTCGTTAAAAGTCTCAATCTTTTCCGCTTCTCTCCAACTTTGGCAGCTTTACATCACTTTTTTAATCCGAATGTCTTCACTTGCGCCATCTTACCATTTCTACCTCTTCGCCTTCAAACTTCTGAAAAGATGCATTACACTTTACTAATTTAAGGTCCTCACTCATTTTAATAATATACTGTTTTTTCTATCCATAAATCTTTAATGGGCACGATTTGTGTTAGTTATTGCATTTTCAGCTTTCAACTTCCAAAGAATTTGCTGGTCTACCTGTGAATATTGCATTAGCTTTGTAATGTTTAGTAAAAATACTCGTGAAGAGGGCTGTTTGACTTCATTTATGTCTTATATTTTTGTGTCAAACCTGTTTCCCGGCCTTTGCGGGATACTCTGAATTCGTTATGGACGACGGACAATTCGTAGCCGCTTTTGCATGGTTCAGTTTTTAGTATTCTTTTTAAGGACTGTTTTTCTGGACATTTTGTCTGAAGAATAAATTGAAGATTATTGTATTTTGCATCAGAATGTGTATTTATAGTTTGTTATATAAACATTTTTATCAGCCGTAATCACGTCGTTTGAGGTAACACCAATAAAAGGTCAGTGATTAGTGTCTGATAAAGTTTAATGGATTTTTAGAATCGCCTCATTGGGGAAAATTCCAACGTTATTTTATAATCGGCGAAACAACAAATTTGTCGACAAAGTCGTTGACATTTGCCATCGATACGAGGTTGTGGTAGTTCGCAGAGTAGGTAATTAATAATTATCACGTATGAGAGTTATCAACTCGAGTGCCCCCCATTTCGGCCTTTGCATTAAGTATTTTCTTACTGTTCCCCAGTGTTTGTTGCCGAAGATTGTACGCGTTTCGTTCTTATTAGATCTATTTTACAATTGCGCGATGACGTTCGGTTCGTTTTCGGTATTTTAAGTCGCTCCCGAAATCGAGAAAAGGTTCTTGTGTTCAATTATGCTCCTATGTGTGAAAAATTCATCAGACACTATCGAAACACTATTTTCTATCTGAATTGTACGGAATTTGGCAAAGACTACCAAAGCAAAAACAAATTGTTCGCATTGCAGAGACTTTATCCTGAGATATCAGTGTATTGTAGTAAACTCACCTTTAACTCTGGTCCGCAGAAAGCTCATAGACGAAACGCCCACAAATAAGTTAAACAGAAAAAAATAATTATGCCTATTATAGTTGTTGCATTCCTAACATAAGACGTACTTTTTCAAAGTAAACTAAAAAAGGTTATTATTTTTTAAATTTGAACTACTTATTTGGAGGTCGCCAGTAATGACTAGTACCTATCTATCTATGGGTATGGATGATAAAGAAGCGCGCTTTGAGTAAACTGTCTGTAAGTTAGAAAACGGGGAACATAAACTGTCACATGGTGGCAGGTGATCCCTTATTGTTTAAACAGATTATGATAACGTGGTTGCACAATTATTACGATAACAATAAATGAGCTCGATACATTTTGGAAATCTGTTGACGTTATAAATGTTTAAGCCCTCTCCGCTAGCACCGGCTGCGCCAGGCTCCCTCCGGCTCTTTGTCATAATATCGTTACGTAATGTTGTAAAATATAATGATATTTCCACGCCAAATAATAATAATTTTCGTAATTACTTTCCCGAAATTATTCTCCGTTTTTGAATTTCAGATTCATATTTCGAGGACGCTGATTTCACGCTCGCGTTCACTCGGTTAGCGTTTCTTCCCTCGGATTTTTTACACGAAGCGATTGGGTAAACATATCATGACTCTTGAAACAACGGCTTTGCCTTTTTGCTATTGGATGATATAGAAATTTATCGTCTCTAGATAAATCTTTTCTGCTGTGGCTGTCTTTGGAATATCTTCAACAATTCTTCTCTTATTTGCTGGTTTTTCGTTGCCTTAGCTTAAGAATCTTTTAAATTAAGAGAGATCAATTCCATCACAATCTCGCTCATTGCAATGACATATTTTTTCATGTTTTCGTAGATTTTGATCAATTACCTGTTTATAGCTGTTTTTCGGGTGTCTTCCTATGTTCCTTCCTTCATTTATTGATACGACTCAAGTCGAATTATATGTAAATGTTGAAATAAATATATCAACCTCAGAAATGATAATATCGGTGAATTTTCCACAATCTCCGTGATGTGTAAAATGTCGAGTACAATCCCTCACATTCCAAAGTTCTTTTTTATTCTATTAATTATGAAATTTCATCAGAAACTTTTCATCCGACAAGGCGTATATCCGATTGTTGGATAAATTTATGATGAAGAATTCAATAGGCGAGTAAAAAAATGTTATAAGATAAATCGTTATAAGTATCACATTTTCTTTTTCACACGGAGCGCTTATTTTGTTCTTTCTTCTTATTTCTTTTTTTTTCTGAATCGAATTTTAACGACGACTATCCAACCTGCATGGCCATTAGAAAAAGAGAGACTCTTAGAAGTTTCCACCGACGAATTCTGAACTCTAATGAGGTAGCAGTTATGCTTTGGGTCTTTATCTCATCTCCTTTCTGTCAATTTACCTTTTCCTCTTCGTATCATTCTCCAAACCCCTCTATCTATTCTATTTGATCATCAGATGATTTTAAAAAGAACATAGGTATCTGCCAAATTAGTTTTTTCATTAATGGAATATTACCACATTTTATATTTTTCTCTCGCCTTGCAAACAGTACAAACAATTAATGTCATTTTAAGGGTAAAAAAACGAACCGTCTTTTACAAAGACTTCTAAGACCGAATATATCGAACTATGGAGTAAGTACCTACAGGTAAAAGTATCAATTGAAGAGACCATTGCATGGATGAATGCAAAATCCTATGCTTAGCGACAAATGAAATGCTGTTAAGCTTCCGCCGTCGTAAAGATCATCAATGAGGTGGAAAGATATTTGTATCTCATTATCCTTAGAACTTATCTGAAATTAGTGCAGATAAGAAATTCAAATCCATGGATGCTCCGTCGGCTTCTATATTGTTCTCCTAGTTAGAATCAATACCAAGTCATTGGTCAACCTAGTGCATTTAACTTCAAGTATATGGTTTCATTATACATATGATAAAGTAAAAGGACACTAGTCATATTCCTTGCTAAATTGAGTTTATCTTTATATTATATTTATTAGAAACCGCATCAAGTAAAAAGGCTCAAGTCGCAACGTTCTATTGTGCCATACCCGACTTCCTCGAAGTTGGCAACCACTTATGCGAAGGCTTCTCGGTCACGCGCCAGCCGAAACAATTCCTTCACCGTTCCTATGCCGCCGGTGCATTCTCTCAAGTTGCGTATCGAAGATATTTGCCTTCGGCCAGGACCTCTTCGATCATGCACCTCTCCCATCAACAAGAGTTGAAGAATTTCTTGTCCCCGCGACAAATGTGTCCCAGATAGGATATTTTACAAAGCTCAATGGTTTGCAGTAACTCTCTTCTGCTGTTAACTCTTCTCAGGACTTCAGTGCTGTTAACTAAATCTATCCACGGTATTCGAAGCGTCCGTCTGTGTAACAACATATGTACAACGTATGGGAACCCTTAGTAATCATTCAGTTTATCGTACAATTTCAATAACCGTTTTCACTATAGAAAATATGAGAAATTTATTTCTATTTTAGCAGCACCGCTTCGGGTTAATTCCGCTAGTTAAAAAAATAAATTTAATTTCAGAATACTGAATCGATACTGAGTGTGTACGTGTAACTTGTGGCATCGTCTGACGAATCGCAAAGAGACGAAGCAAGAAGAGAAGATTGCCTCTTTTAACGATGGCGTCAGGTGCTTTCGATCTGGCGTGTGTACACATTTACCCGAAGCCACCCTTCATATGCGTAATTACCATTTGTGGCTAGAGACCTCCCCACCCCCCTAGCACGACTGTATCACGCCTTTATACCACGGGGAAACCTTTTAAAATTCTCTGAATATCGATCTCAAGCGTATGAATTTACTTATCTTCTCGAAATGAAAGCCAAGTTATGAAAGGAATATAAAAGGAACGAGACGGTTGTTAATAATAATATCCGCTTGCAAATTCCTGACTTAATCTATTGATTGTGTATATTCGGGTATGACTATGGAATTTTACATTGAATTCGATGATTCCCGAAACTATAACATCATTTTTTTTCTTAACCTTCACCTTAATGGTAAAGCAATGCCCAATCCAAATCCAAACTCCCTTAAGACCCCACTTAGGGACATAGGGAGGCAACAAGAGCTCTCCATTGCGCTCGATCTTGCGCAACGATAATGACCTCCTCCCACACCATGTCCAGATTCCTCAGCTCTGCTTCGAAGGAGCGGAAGACAGTATGAGAGGGTCTTCCTCGTCCCCGGGACCCTGATGGGAGGAAGAACAGCGCTCTCCTCGGCCAACTGTCATTCGGCATCCTTAACACATGTCTCAGCCAAGTCCATCTCCTCCACATAATAGTAGAGGTGATGGGTTCACGCTGGGTGCGCCGGCGTATAGCGTCGTTCGTGATGCGGTGGTACCATCTTATACCCAAAATTCTCCTGAGGCACTTCGTTTCGAATGCAGATACTTTTTGTGCCTGGGCCAAAGTCAGGTGCTAGGAATCACACCCATACAGGAGAATGGGCAACACACACGCATCAAACAGTTTACATTTCGTCTCGACACTAAACGCCGACGCCTTCCATATCTTGGTCATGTTGTCGAAGACGCCACTTGCCATACCGATACGTATCGGGAGCTCAGCCCCGAGGTCACCAGTGGTGGTAATGGTTGCTCCCAGGTACTTAAATTTATCCACCCGGGAGACCTGGTGACCATCGATGGTTATCGGTAGCTGTTTATCGGGGCAGGCTTTATTCACCATGAGCTCTGTCTTACTGGCATTGACTCGAAGGCCGAGGCGCGCTGTTTCGTCGCAGAGTCTTGAAACACTGCGCTGTAATTCTTCCACTGTCGTACTGAACAACGCTAGGTCGTCCGCGTACTCCAGATCGCACAGTTCGCCCATTTGACCATCTCTCTGTGTTATCGGTATACCTCTTGCTCCTTGCATGGATTTTCTCAAGAGGAAGTCCATGATTATTATGAATTAGCAATGCCACGAGAGGTAATAAAAA
The DNA here is from genome assembly GCA_963576905.1 of Mystacides longicornis. Lineage (NCBI taxonomy): Eukaryota > Metazoa > Arthropoda > Insecta > Trichoptera > Leptoceridae > Mystacides > Mystacides longicornis. The sequence continues at coordinate 29,324,383 of OY756426.1, read as the reverse complement.
ATGGTTTGACTTTTTAAAAAAAAAAAAACTACCTCATATGCCATTTCACGGCATACCCCGAAGGGCGTAGAAGATGGCTCCCAGGCAAACCAGACTGCTTACCCCACATCTTGAGTAACAGGCCACAAGGCCTAAATTAAGAAGAAGATATTTATTCCGAAAATAAATTTATCCCTTAAAAATTTACACCCAAATCAAAATATTGCCACTGAACATTTGGAAGAAAAATTTGTGAACAAATAATTTCACTACTTTGTAGCAACAAAACTGTATATTGTGGGCGTTTTTTATGCATTTTCGCATCCATATTGTAGCTACTTTGTTGCACATAATCCGGTTTCTAGCTTAACATTTAAAAAAAAAAATCTAACTCAGCGCCCGCACCCACTTCCTCTGCCTCCGTCACCCCATCTTGAGGTTTCGGAGTGAAGGAAGACTGGTACCGTACACTCAGAACTGGGATTGTCATTTATCTTATGCCAGAACTTTGTTTGTTGTAACACTCTCTCCTAACTCTAATGCACTGAACGGGGATGTAATCCTTTACCTGTTTGTCAGCTGTTTATGTTTATACACACCTGCCCGCACAGTTACTTATTGAACACCAAGATATATTGCTTTGTATGGGAGCTACGAATATTCTGGCTAGTATTTAAGTTGTGAGACCGCTGTATAGATACATAGAAGAATAGCCTATTGCTCATGTTCGATGATACCTAAATAAATAAATATAACTTTATTGTGAAATAAAAAACAATTATTCATAGAAACATTGATTGAGTCAAAGGGCGGACTTATCCCGAAGGTACTCTTCCAGCCAACCCAGTAATACCTAATATGTACATTTTGTACATACACTTTTAGAACAAACAAAATATGTCTGTGCATTGGAGGTCATTGATTTTGCCACTATCGAACGTTGTGAAATTTTATAGTTACAAAATATGTATAACAATAAACTATTTATTTTTTTCCACTTATAATAAACTGATTTGGGAAGCGAGCTTCCTTTTTTTTATTTGTAACTAGCCTTCCCGGCAGACGTTGTCCTGTAGTCCATTCTATGAATATTGATTTAGAATTTGTATTTATACAAAAATACGTTCAAAATTCAGACGTGCCATATCGTGCAAGAAACAAGTAGAAAATTAAATATCACTTTTCATTTTCAACAATTGAGAGATCCCGATCTAGCGCAAGGTCGATTACAGTGGAGGTCTCTTTTTGCCCTTTTGAGCTCGAAGAATTCAGGTTCATAAATTGAATAATTAAGTAATCTCTAAAAGATTTTAAGTGTGGAACTACATGTGTACCTCTCAGTCAAATAAAGTCAGAACAGAAAGGTCAGCTTATATAAATACTGTAGGGCATTAATATTGGAAACGTGGTTTGAAGGAACAGAATAATAATACCTATTATAATGAAACCATAAGCAAACAGCTGTGCCACTAACCAACTATTTATTTCATAGTATTGTGTTTTAATTTTAATCTTTTTACGCTGGCAATATTCGCATTAATTTTTGGCTATGAATATCGCCGCCACAGCCTCCCTTAATCTCTTCATTTATATTTTAAATTCCCTCATTATTTATACACTTTATGGCCACTCGACTCGTACACGGGTGATTTGTGTTTTAACTTGGGGAATTTATGAGTGAACTGGTGTGGGTGCCGAGTGTTATTAATAAGAATAAAATTACAATATAAAACAAAATACTCGTTCGTCGGCTCGGAAACTTTCCAACTCGCAGTTTCGTCTTTTAATGGGTGAATATCTTATTTTTCAATTTCGCGTAATTACCTACCCTTAATAAACAAACAACCAGGAAGATGATACCCTGAATAGGATAATAAATTTATTGTGCTCCGGTTCTTCTTTCTTGTCTGATTGATCGTTGCGTCTCACCATCTATCTTTCTGTCCGTCTTCACTCAAATAACGGCTAGTCCATTTATTTTGTCATTGTGGTTTGTAGTTCCTTAGATGCTCGCTCGCTTAATATTTCTCATTTCAATATTACTTGAATTATTGTACCTTTTTTCAACTGGGCTAAATGATTTGGAAATGTAACCAACCACGACTATCGAATCTAGAACAATTTTTGTTTAGAACTCCTACGCTTTTATAAAGACACCCGTTGCACACGGTATCATACGCATTGCATACAGGTATCATACATGTTGCATCCAATCCAATCCAAACTCCCTTTAGACCCCACTTAGGGAGGCAACAAGAGCTCTCCATTGCGCTCGATCTTGCGCAACGTTAATGACCTCCTCCCACACCATGTCCAGATTCCTCAGCTCTGCTTCGAAGGAGCGGAACACAGTATGAGAGGGTCTTCCTCGTCCCCGGGACCCTGATGGGAGGAAGAACAGCGCTCTCCTCGGCCAACTGTCATTCGGCATCCTTAACACATGTCCCAGCCAAGTCCATCTCCTCCACATAATAGTAGAGGTGATGGGCTCACGCTGGGTGCGCCGGCGTATAGCGTCGTTCGTGATGCGGTGGTACCACCTTATACTCAAAATTCTCCTGAGGCACTTCGTTTCGAATGCAGATACTTTTTGTGCCTGGGCCAAAGTCAGGTGCCAGGACTCACACCCATACAGGAGAATGGGCAACACACACGCATCAAACAGTTAACATTTCGTCTCGACACTAAACGCCGACGCCTTCCATATCTTGGTCATGTTGTTGAAGACGCCATTTGCCATACCGATACGTATCGGGAGCTCAGCCCTGAGGTCACCAATGGTGGTAATGATGTTGCATACGGGTATGATATGTTTTGCATAAGGGTATCATTCGCGTTGTATACGGGTATAGAACGCCGTCAATTCGTTTGAATATTGAATTCGAATTTAAAAGAATGATAAAAATGACTTTTTAACAATGTCATTCCGCCCGGTGCATCTGTTTTAAGCCACATATTTTCCATCCGAATACTTTCAATAGCGACAACTACCAAAAAACTTTGTGTCAAACCACAATTTGTTTTCAAAATATTATGATTTATTGATTATTTATTAATAATTTTAGTAAATTAAAATTGTGTGTTCTATAGAAGTTTTCGCAGATGGCGTTGTTTCGTCCAAATTCGTTCCATACTAACTTTAATATTATATTGTATATTATTTTATATATTTTTTTTCGATATTTTATTAGGTATTCTGTTATCCGGAGCGGAGAAGAATCCAATAAACGAAAAATGTTAAAAATCTGTTTAGCCAATCTCGAGTTATAAGTGTTCGAACTAACCCGACTTTCTTTTATATCTTTAGATTCTTTGGTTAGAAAATCCTAACATGCGTTCAAAAAGTTTTAGGTTGAGTTGTAATTTGTGGGCATTCATACGAAATTGTTAATACAGTATCACTATTTCTTGTATTTTTTGTGGTCTTTATGCGAAATTTTTTAGACAAAGAAAGAAATATCTAGTTTACATTGTTTTTTTTTTAATTACATTAATTGTTGGCCACTGGTTTTCGACAAGTTTTAATTATGGGCTGCTTAAAAATGAATACAGTGAAAACTATATATAGTTGTGTCTTTCTTTATAACATATTCGCAGTCTGAGTTGAACCTTTATTTAATTTAAATTACTTTCAGTAAAGTATTTGAATACAGTAGGAACTCGCGTTATTAATTCTCCTCCATTCGTTATCTTATGAGACTGTTCCAGTAATAAACGAGTTTACCGTTCGAATGGAAATTAATCGAACTTCCTCCCGATCGAGTCGACTTTATTTCGAATTAATCATTTTCCTCCAATATGCTCTTCGCACCTTGTTTTAATTGCTTCGTATTGCAAGTTTTTTTTGTATAGATATATCTAGCTTCTTTTTGTACGTTGGAAACTTTACCTTACCGGTGCGGTCATTGTCCTTGTAACAGATTCGGAGTGATTTTTGAAATTTTCGACAGGATGTCATCGACCAGTTAACTGGTCATTCGCTAAAAGGTGGAAGTACAAATGGACTTCCCATATATTTTTTTACCCGCATGCTTTTTCCTGATGGGGTAGGCAGATATATTTCGACATCATTTATCGATGTTTATTTATTTAATATAATATACGGCGAAAAACGCCTATTACATGTTATAAAAAAAAACAAATCAAACATACTATACAAGCTAGAAATCTCCCAAAAATTTACACAACACAAACATATTCCTCAAAACTTAAATTAAAGTTCAAATCACAAAAACTATAAATAACACTAATCGAATTCTAAATTTTTGGTGTGATGGTAAATGGATGGGGCACATAAAATGAAACAATTAAAAACAAAATGTTCGTAGAAACGTCATATAAATAAAATAAAAGTGAAATGTAGAATATAGAAATTGGAAATTGAATGAAAGTAGGTATACATTATGCATTGTCAAAATCAAATTTAAAATAGAAAAACACAAATAAAAACAAACATATAAAAACGTTGAAAACGATATAAAATGTATGTACAAAATGGCATATAAATAACGAAATCAAAAGTAAAATGTAGGTAATGGAAATTGGAAACTGAATGAGAGTATACAATATGCATTGACAGAATTACAATTTACAACAGCAAAATATAAATAAAACTCATTGAAAACGATGTAAAATGTATGTACAAAATGGCATATAAATAACGAAACCAAAAGTAAAATGTAGATAATGGAAATTGGAAACTGAATGAGAGTATACAATATGCATTAACAGAATTACAATTTACAACAGCAAAATATAAATAAAACACATTGAAAACTATATAAAATGTATGTACAAAATGGCATATAAATAACGAAATCAAAAGTAAAATGTATATAATGGAAATTGGAAACTGAATGAGAGTATACAATATGCATTGACAGAATTACAATTTACAACAGCAAAATATAAATAAAACACATTGAAAACGATGTAAAATGTATGTACAAAATGGTATATAAATAAAATATAGGTAAAATGTGGAATATAGAAATTGCAAATTGAATGAAAGTAGGTATACATTATGCATTGTCAATATCAAATTAAAAATAGATGTGTTTTATCCACGTCATTCTTATTCGACCATTCCTACTTTCGCCTTTCCTTCAGTCCTGTATATTGTTTTTGTAACCCTAGACCAGACCATCTCAACTTATCGACTTCATTCTTTTCCATGTCCCACTTCCCCCAGAGTCTTTCCACATATTCTTCATAAATAACTCCCACATTCCTATAATAGCAGAAAATAAGCAGAAAAAACGGTCAAGTTTGAATCTGTAAGTTTGTTATGAAATGTTGAAGGCAAAAGTATTTTCAGGTTCGTAGTAACGTGCCCCCAGTGCTAGGTAGACGCCCGTTGCACTCTGCCATTACGAGTTTCCCCCAATGTGGAAAGGTTCCCGCATTATCTCTCCCCACCTCGACTATTTACCGAAGCCTCCGCTTCCCAAACTTTCGCAAGTTTTCGTTTGTCAGTATTTTGTTCCGTTCAATTTGTAGGGAGTGATCAACTATTTATTAACTTTAACGCGTGTGCCTCGAATGGGAGTGTATCCTTTATTTAGCTTTTATAAAAGTTAACGTCTCAAGTTTCCTCCCAGTCCTCGATATTTTCCCTTCGGAAAATAACAGATATTTCTCCAACTTCGCCGAGCGTGCGTTTACACTACTAAGAACCTTTTTTCCTTTAATACCGACTATACCACTTCCAGAGAGTTCGACTCATAAATTATCGAATTATTTCAGGCACTTGTACAACTTTATAAAGAGTCGAATAATAGTCGTAACGTAACACGGATCTTACTGAAGTCGTGAAAAGATATCGGTAAAATATTAAATTTTTCTGAAAGAAATAATGTAAATTTTGAAGTCAAAGTATGAGTGAAATAGCCAATGGCTACGTATAATAAGAACAACGGACCAAGATAACTGGTCAAAGGCCACAACAGACGTGATCTGATGATATAAGCAGGTATGTCAGAAATCAGTGGCACAAAATGACGAGGGTCAGAGAATTTCTGGAATTTGGGAAAAGAGGTATTTGTTAAATATTTGGCTGTTGACGATGTTTACGGAAGTTTTATGATATTATGTAATTTCGATTCTTCCATAATAGGTATAAATAAAAAATATACATTTGTATTTAATCATTAATTTAAAATTTGAACATAATTTAGGTTCGTATCTTTCGAAGATAACTTATTAAAAAGCTATCGGTTAATATTTCTGTTACCGCCTTAAGAAGAAATTGATCGCATTTTTTTTTCATTGTGCTTTTTAAATTTAATAAAATATAACAGAACTCAACAACCAAGCATCCTTCGCTTTTTTTTAAATTTAACAAAATATAGCAGAACCACAACCAAGCATCCTTCTTCAAAATAATCGGCTGTTGTTTTGTTTAATGCGTTTGGTGACCGTTGAGAATGTGCGTTAAAGTACTCCCTGCAGAAGATATTATAATCTTTGTAGGTCCGTGTATGCTGTATATGCGTGTACAGTTATAGTGCGTCCTGGAGAACCTGCTATGAGTAGCGGTAGGTAGGCCTTCGTAGGCAACTACAAGAGATTTCACCTTACTTAAGCAAGGTGTGTGGGGTGAAACAAGAGGGTGTCTACAGGGTACCTACTTGGAGCCCCTACGAATAGACAACGAACCCCAGGATCGATACTGATTGTATCATTACCATTACCTATGATTTTAGAACGGAGTCAAAATACAAATATGACAGGATATTTTTGTGTTATTTAATAGTGGCTTTAATATGTACATAATTGATGGGAATCTTATCCTATTTTTTGTCCTAATTTGCCTGTTTTTACGTCTCCTTCTTGTAATGTTATATCTTCTTCTTTGGTATCAATCCTGCGGATCGGCTTGCAACAAAGATCTGAATCTACTTCTCATTCTGTCCAGTCCAACGCACCTTTCTTCAGCTCTATGCAGGATGCGTAGCCCATGTCCTCATACAATTATTCGAAGTTCTCCCGGCGAGGACAATCTCTAACGTTCATCCCCTCAGTCATGCCTTCTATTATTGTGTGTAAGTGTTCGTGGCGTAATATGTGGCTTATCCATTTGGCCTACCTCTCTGATATGGTCTTTTCAAGGTTCCTCCCTTCTTCTATTCTTGTCAGAGCCTGGGTATGGACTTTGGCTATCCACAGCCGTATAGAGGCGCCACTATAATTACCAAGATATCCTGGGTTCATCAAACCCACGACCTCCGATACGAAGCAGTACGAAAATCGTCTAATCCGGCAGGCTACCGACCACTTCAAAATTTCCGCAAAAATCTCAACCGATTAAAATCATAGTTTCTTTCTTTATTCCGTTTCATTCATTCCGTAACTAATCCAAAATTTTTCCTCACTCTACGGACCCGAAATACGAGTACAAACCCTACGTTTTGTTTTTTTATTGCCGCTTTCTATTTTTAATAAGGACGGGATCCTTTTTGCTCAACCCCACTATTGGCCTGCATAATAAAAATATATGTTTAGTTCGATACGAGATTTCATCGAAGCTAAACTCAGCTACTCAACAGTTGGGTCCTTTTGCCTTACGATAAATACGGTAGTGTATGGCGCCCCATATACCGATACGAATTATGTCTTTTGCAAAATCACACGAAGGCAAACATATTTGATTTTATTTCACTTTTTTTTAAATCTACTTACCTACTAAATTTGTAAAAAAAAACTTCGCTTTTACAATGTTTTTTTTCCGTTGCATTAAAATGATGTATGGTAGGTACTTGATTTTGTCCATAATATTATAATATGTTCCTTGTTCTTTCGTTTACATAAGTATAGTACCTCTTGTTGTGGGATTGGTAGAAACTTCTGAACTGGGTATTGGGATGGTATTTATTTGCTATTCCCAGAAAGCAAATTCCCAACAACGTTCATCCAATTCAGGTTCTACACATCCTTCTTCTTCTTCTTGTCGAGTCATACTGTGTGCTCTTGAACATTACATCATTATTACTACCATCACATCATAAATTCATCCAACAAATAAGTAAATATAAGGTCAGATTATAAAATGTTAAAAAAAATAAAAACAAATGGTCAAATTAATAAAAACAAAAGGTTAAAAGAGTAAAAGATAAAAAACAAAAAGTAAAGGTATGTAGGGTAGCCTAGGCCCTAGGCAAGCCTACAGATGCAAATTTTCATTAGCCCACTGGACCGCCCGGTCATTCGCTAAGACCAGAATTCATTCTCCATTCCACATCCTTCTTGTTTTCTACATCCGTTATTCCTGCCCTTCGGAAATAACAAGCTACAAAATAGGAAGTGCGATTCAGATTCTCGATCTCCCAGGCCCTGCAACAAAAACAAAATCAATGAAAGAAACCTAAAAATTATTGTTCCGAACATTTTAACATAACGTACCTTTGTCATAACCAAATAGACCCACCAGCAACCAGCATGCGCATGAAGAATGACATAAACGATCATCAGGTGTGAAGCATTTTCGAAAAAAAAAATGTTTTGATGGTCATGGTATCAAATGTGGTCAACTGCCTTGGTTGATATGTATCAAGTGTTTTAACAAAGAAGAGGTCATATAGTTTTTTACATATTGATGCTACTTTTTTCAACAGAGCAACAATAAATATACAAATGTCTTAAATCAAAAGGTGGAAGAAGACTTGACGGACGTAAAGAATGTGGATCAAATTAAGACTTTTGACCTCTTTCTGCAGACCTGTCTAGTCGAATAAGAGAAATCGATGTCCTTCCTCCCTGTCAACTTCTTTAAAATGGACAGAGTGTGAAAATAACATTGTATGGAAAGAAGTCGGTACTTGTTGAGAAAAAAATCTCCCTGAAAAATCTCAGCCATGATATAAAAAATGAAATTATGTTCTTAGGCATGCACATAGATTCCGTAAAAAAGACACGGTATAATTTCAAATATAAAGTGACGTGGGGAGTGGGGGGCCGGCCTAGGAGAAATCCATGCCCAACTAAGCTTCACGACACATTAATTTTTTCGAAAGCAATAACATTATTGTGTACGAGGGTATAACGAAGTAAGCGTCGGCTCTTCTCCTCGCGTGTGAGCGGTACAAAAATCGGAACTTTTCCGAATCATCTTTGCCTTGAAAACACACATCAAGAAACATGTCAGCGATTAGTTGCCTCATTAAAAAAATTATGTTACTAACATAAAAAAACAGCTACCCGTCTCAACGATGAATTTTGAATTTTAATTCGTATAATACCGAATCACTCGCAAACGAGTGCAGTCCTAAAAAAAAAATAAAATTCGTATATTAATAAATCGAATATCTCCGTATAACCAGTATATAACTCCGAAAGAAACATCTGTTTTAAACTATATTTGGGCACATGCTGACAATCGCACCTACCAATCAAACTATTGTCAAACGTCAAATCAAATTCAATCCAATCCAAACTCCCTTAAGGCCCCACTCAGGGGCATAGGGAGGCAACAAGAGCTCTCCATTGCGCTCGTTCTTGCGCAATGTTTATGACCTCCTCCCACACCATGTCCAGATTCCTCAGTTCTGTTTCGAAGGAGCGGAACACAGTATGAGAGGGTCTTCCTCGTCTTCGGGACCCTGATGGGAGGAAGAAAAGCGCTCTCCTCGGCCAACTGTCAATCGGCATCCTTAACAGTCTTAACACATGTCCCAGCCAAGTCCACCTCCTCCACATAATGCTAGAAGTGATGGGCTCACGCTGGGTGCGCCGACGTATAGCGTCTTTTTATTGTAAAAGTTTATATTGTCAAAATAAGTACATTTATTTGTATTTAATTTTCTAATGTTACGCGCAACTTTACTTTTTCATTAATTATAACTTTCTCCTGACAATAGCAAACACAACAAAATAACAATTAATGAAATTGGTCTAGCTGTTCACGCGTGATGCGATGACAAAGGGAAAAAGATTGCGATGACAAAGGGAAGTCATTTTTCTATGTAGAGATGTCAGTTAGTTTGAATGACCACTCCGAATTTCATAAGCCTTTAATATCTACTTCTGTAGGTATGACGGCATTTTTATTTTAAATCTCGTTGTTTTCTCGAAAAGTGTATCAGATAGTCGTCAGACCTGCATAGATATCCAGAACAGCAACATTTGCGTGCTGAGATTATGCAATGGTACTTCAAGGGACAAGATAACAAGTTTTCACATTCGTGAAAGTATAGCGTTGACGGATATCAAAAATAAGCTTGAGGAAAAGCAATTAAGGCGGTATGGACACATAATGAGTGTTCAACATGAATGTTCCAGGTTCTATAAATGGTAACGGGAGATTGGGGGGGGGGGGGGGGTGCAAAAGCGTGACCAGATGTAAAGACCGAAAGGGCTAACTCTAACAATCTACACAGACAGACGTTTGGATTATGTCAGAGGAGAGAAAGAAAAAGACAATAATATGCTGACTGAGTAACATTTCCACCAGGGGATTAAAAATATGTACAAAGTCGTTCAGAGATTTTTAAAGACTAGACGAAACGATAAAGAACTACTTCGCTCACGCAGCAGTCACCCGTCTAATACATTTCTATGTAACATAACACGAGAAATAAACGGCCATGAAAAGTCACCCTCTGTTCCGACATAACAATAATTAGAAGTCAGGCGGTTCGTGCAACCGAATCCAGTAGGACGAAGAAGAATAGTTGGTGAACGCAACTAACTATATTTCACGGAAGATGGTTTTTGTAGAGAAACACGAAATATATTAATGGTTTTCTGAAAGAACAATGTAAGTAAAACAGATGGAAAATCACACAAGACTAGTTTTTTTTTATAGAAAATATAGTTGACACTGATATTGAAAAAATAACGCAAATGATGTTAGACGAATAATCACGTTTATATTATTATCCCAAACAAAGAGGTCAAATACCGACACAGAATCTCAAAATAGATTTTGAGGTTCTGTTATTTTTATAAATTCTTGTGCCTTTAATCAGGAAAGTACGATTTTTTACTTATTCCGAGCTACCTACGTACCGTCTTTTTATTAATTCATTATTTTGTGGTTTGATTTTCTACAGCTAACGAATATGCTCTAAAGCTACTTATATGGCTGAACTAGGGCTCAATCTTAGAGATCAATCGAAAACTTCTATCTTCTATCTAATAAATATTTTTTTTTTCATATTTTTTTTTCACGAATATTTGGTGAAACACGTATTCGAATCGTTTTATTTTCATTTCGGTCTCCTAAACTCAAAAGAATATTATTATTCTCTGGAGAATAGAGATAGTGTGACCATTTCAGCTTAAAATATGACTCGGAATGGGTAAGCTTTCAGTTCGTTAAAACGTGATATTATATCACTTAATTTTTGTAGATTCCTACCTATGTATTTTAATGTTTTGTTCAACGTTAAAATTTACAGTTTTTGTTTTATGATTGTACAATCGATGATTCAAGCAGAGTTTTATATTTATATTTAGTTGAAAATGGCAAGGATCTAAAAAAACATTTCGACACACACGTCTGCAGTTAAATATTCTACTCTGACTTCATGTGGATGCACGTTTGTTCAATTTAAACGTTCGGACTTAAAGAGGTTCCGCATTACGGTTTTTTTTGTTAGCAATCAGTTAACATTTCTAATCCTTAACCCGGAATCCAGCGAAGCGGGTTCTAGCGGTGAATGTGAAAAATAAACACGGCATTCGAATTAGGCTGATGTTTTCTTCAATTTCGTTAATTTCAGCCACGTTATCTCGAAGGAGAGAGAGAGAGAGAAGAGGCTATAAAATTTATTGTTCTGAAGTGTAATTTTGGCTGCGAGCCAGCCTTACTTTCATCTCCTTCCGTCTCGTATATACCCCTCACGCCCTGACTCGCGCGCTCTGGATAAATATTAAGGTTATTTCAACAAAATTAATATTTGTTTTGGTTTTTCGCGAAACATTAAGCTCGTTTGGTAGAGACGAGTTCAAATCAGTAGGAGCAGGCGTTTAATATTCTGTACCAACATAAACCTTCTCAATAAACCCACAGCAAACGAAAGAAATTGTTCAACTTAAGTAATCCGCATTCGTTCCAAATTTTGAGCATCGCAACACATCTACAAGCCTCTCTATCTTTTGCCAATCGCACAGCTTCAGCTTAAGCTTAAAGTCTGCAAGGAATGCCCGCTCGATTATAAATTAAGGCTCTCGCTTTCTTGTCAATTTCTTTCTTGTCAAACAATCAATAGAGTTTAGGTGACATACGAAGAACATAGCCTAGTCAATGCAACTGCTATTCTGGCTGCCGCTCTATTCTAGTGGCTCTACTTAATCACATATCATTTTTGTGGAAAGAATATAAACCCTACATTTTATAGTTTCTTTTTTTTTGAGACTTTGTGAAGTGTCAAGAATCTCATGGATGCGTACAAAACATTCAGACAATATTTACTTTTTGGTGGCGAAGATTGGCGTTATATTAAAAATGTTTTTTTTTTAAACGAGTCTCAATATTGAAATACCACGTTTGTCTTATATACCACTAACCGGTTATCAAAAGCTACAGCTTTCTTCCTCAGATGGAGTAAGACTAAATACAAATTTGATTTAATAAAAAAAAAAGTTGTATAAAAATTGTACGAATACACAAATATGAGTTGCTATGAGAATAGTTATAATTAAGGTAAATAGTAAAAACCAATAGCCCATAATGCAGATAAAGGATTATAAATACAACATTAGTGAACAGTCATGTTAATAGGTTGTAATCGCGAAGAATGCTGTAGCTTTTGAAAACCGGTTAGTGGTTAAAATAAACGTGGTATTTCAAAATTGAGACTCTTTTTTTCATTTCTAATAGGTACTTACCTATAATGAATAAATACCACCATGCACATTCGGCCCAAATAATCGAAGATAGGCGAAATTCATATTTCCTGAAAAATATCCTTACCTACTTCATACAAATTGAGCTCTATAAAAGTAAACGGTTTCTTATTCGTACTTACTGTTATAAACTGTACTGTCATTCGTAATGGCAGCTAGCACGCAATTTATATTTGAGTACTACATAGCTTTCCCGACAGACCTTGTCCTGTAGTCCTTACTATGAATATTGATTTCGAATTTGTATAATGGTAGGCTTATTACCTTTTAAACTAATATAATTTATATCGATGCATCTGTTTCAAACCATATATTATTTTCCATCGACATTCTGTCAAAAGCACCAACTATCAAACAACTGACAGTCACTGCCAAACTTTAATTTAATTTCAATTTTTCAAATTTGGTTAGAGCTTACCTGCTTAAGAGTTTTCTTTGATTTTCTAATTTTCCACGCAACTTTGTTATTTTTTTCTTTCATAAGAATCTTTTTCTGATAAAAGCCTACACGACAAAAAAAGAATTCGGAAATCGGTTCAGACGTTAAGGCGTGATGCGATGACATCGAAAAATAGCTCTCCATTTTTATAATATAGAAGATGATATTATTTCGACCCTGTAATTTCGTACCCATCTCCCTATAAATTATTCAAATGAATTACCATCATCTAATGTTATATTTTTTGTTTTGTTCCAGGTATGTAGGCAGCACTTTGCTTCTCACTCTCTGGAGGACGACAGCGCTGTCCGTCCCGTCTGTATGCCCATCACGTCCCAGACTTGAACCTTTCGTATGTACTTACACGAGTGACTCATTTTCTTTCTTTCTTTCTTCGAAGCGACACCAAAGCGACCGTGTTGGGTAGAATGTAAAAGGACATCGGCTTTTATCTTTCTTCTAGTTTAATTATAGTCTTAATTTACAGTAAATTGGCTTTTAAGAAGAGGAAGATTTGTCTCTTCAAACAAATCTTGAATGAAGCTTCTTAATAATATTTTGACTTACAATTTTTGTTACTAGTGTAAGGTGACTCTTTGTATTATATCGGCCATGTTTCGCATGACGACATCATCCACCAATAGCGTTTCTCCATGATGTCGACTCCCTGTAGCAACCTGCCACATCGTACAGTATTAGTCACCATCAAGTCTTCATAGAGCCAACACGGAATGCGCACTCGGCGTACTCCTCCATCATTCGCTATATGTGTTCTTTCATCAATAAAACAAATCATTCATCCGATTCGACCTACAAATCCTTCTATCTCTGCAAACCACCACTAACACCTAAAGTATCATTGACTCATATTTTAACATTGTTCCATTTCATTTGACTCATATTTTAACATTGTTTCAAGACTTTACCTCAAGCAATGATGATTAATTAAACCTCAACGAACATTCGCTACTTGATTGTCAACCTTATTGCCAAATTGAACCCATGTCTATTGTCTAGTACTAAAACTTCGAAGTCAAACAAAAGAATGTCCTTAAATCTTGAAAACCCATGTTTTGATTTGGTAGAAAAAAATGGTTTCAAATCTTAAGTGTAGCCTACACTGTGTAGGTCTTCATGAGGTCGAGGTCGGCATCTCCAGGACCGTTTTATCAATAATTTATTTAGTTAAAATTAAAAGTTAACCGTTTCATAAACAATCTAGCAGCAAAGTCCGTCAGGCACAAAAATGGAAAAAAAATACAGCACAGTAGTTATACATATTATGTTGATACTTTTGATCAAGTATTCGTATCACATATTTATCGTATCTTCTTGGCAACGAATATCGTATCGATAAATATTTCCCGTAGTTAGATTGTTTTTGTCATGTTTATGAAAAATATTTCTCGTGGTGCTAGAGTGTTTCAACGCAAAATACATACATGCAATTACCTTGATTTACTTCATGACTTTTCTCGCATCTTGGTTGTTATCAGCAAGTAAAATACGACGATGTGCTGATTAATTATTGTCTGCAGACGTAGTAACCGGTGTGGACGATTGCCATTGTAAATGTAAAGCATATTCATGAATACATTTACCAACGACGACGCTTCGAGTCAGCATGCGGTGAACTACACTACAAGATGCTGGTCAAGCCATTTTGCCAACTTCAGGAGTTAAAATCAATTAATTTACTGACGAAAACTTACACAACAATGCAATTTCAATGTAAGAGTTTTGACCTAAAACTTACATTTGAACGTTCGAATTCAAAATTAGCAAACCTGCAATTTAATTTAAGTCAAAAAGCATGATTTTGGGCATTTTAGACCCTTCTTCTTCCTGTGCCGTGTCAGATGCCCCGACGTCAGCTACCACTATGGTAAAGGCTTCTCCTAGGCTATCTGAGAAATTTCTTCTTCCTGCTGTATTTCAGTCCATTGCTTGATGTTTCTTAGCCTGGACATCTGCCGCCTTCCCTCACTTTTCAGCCCTGTCCCGAATTCCATTTCAGCCCTGATGACGTGTTATTAAAGAAATATCTGTCTCTCCATCTCTTTGGTTATCTGCCTGGAAGTTGTCTTCTATAGGGTCGGCCAAGCGATGCACTGTTAGGAAGTCTGGATACATTCATTTAAACTCACAGATGTATACCAGAATCTTCTTATTGGCGTGCCCCTCCTACTATATTTTAACCTAACTCTGATAGCTATGCAGGAGATGACTGTTATTGAAGATTATACGTGTATATGTTATGATTTCACAAATTACTCGACATCGGGTGGATTGCCTATACAAAAAAAAATGTTATGATTTGTTTTGTTCAGTGTTCTGTGGGTGTCTCCGATTAATAGAATATCTTACACCTCGCATATTTCCCGTAATGCTTCTTAGTCTTCATGCCTGATAGTCTCAGTACGTTGAAGAAACGGAAGTTTTCTGCAAATCAAATTGCACCCATTTCAGACATACTTGATTTTTCAGCATGAAAGATTTTTCCTACGAGAATAGACAAAGAAGGATCTTAAATATAGCATAAGAATGTGCTTAAAACAAGTATAATTTATGTCAGAAATCACTCGTGAACTTGCTGGGCAAGCGTAGAGTGGTGGATGAGACTGACGATGAGTAACAATTTTCTAAGTGATTGAATCAAAAGGAAAAAATGATAACTTATATTCTCTTTTAGCCGCACTCTTGGATGAAAACTGTTTTGATATTTCTAAAATTTTGCACCGTAATAAGACAGACTTTTTTTTTTGTATTTTTGAACCATTAATTTCTTGTCATGCCTTCGCGCGTCGAATTACCTACTTTTTTATAACGAGATTTTTTTTTACACCTCCACTAAAGGAAACGTATGGCCCTATGAATATTTTCGTATTTAAAGGGGAAATTATGACGGCGAAATATCCTCGTGTACCCACATTGTTGTCGCCCTTACCAGCCTTGCTACATTTATTAAGATGTATTGTTCAGAAGCATCTCGTGGTTTTTCTTGCACGACGTTTTTAATATTTCACATGTGCAATGCTTTATCATTTTTCATCAGTGTCTACAAACAAGAGAGTTCATACGTTCACTGGATAGCTTAATTGAGGAATTATACACGGAATGGCATCGGTAGTGGATAACCCAAAGCAGGGAGGCAGAGAACCTGAACACCTATCGATTGTATACGTTCAGCGATGTTGGGTGGTTCAAAAGTTATCTACGTTTTTGTGAATTTTGAATAAAATGAGGATTTCAGACTTAAACACAACTGTGGCCAATCTGTTTGGTTTAGAAAATTGTTCGAGAGTGGTCCTAATGTTATATCTTTGTAAGTCATCATCAGCACCTGACAGCTTTTGTTTAAAAAAATCTCTTAAATTTTTCTTCCAAGCTTTTTTTTTCCACAACTTTCAAGAGTTGTTCTATGAACAAATTTTCACACGGCTTTTATTCTTCGATTAACCTTGAAAACTACTTATATAATTATGGAGTCAATATCCCCTCAAATTTCGTTTGTCTGATTTTAGGAGATCGTGCAAAAAGCTCACTGAACTTGTGCAATTATCAATATTCAATATTTTTCATTAAGACACAGTTTGTTATATGGGTTGTAAAACACATTTTTTAAAATCATTGTAGTACTTAACTTTATCGTTTGGTTATTTAATATTTAAATTAAATAATTTTTCATTTCAAACAAGTACTAAAATACTGGTATGTCCCCATACCCGGGAACAAACATCAGTTGGTTCCTTTTTTACACTTATCGTAGAAAACAATATAGGTATCATCATTCATAAACAAGTTAAATATCTATACATATCGAGATATCTTGTGTGAGATAGTAGCGATCATGATTTCAATCGACCATTTAAAAGAGATAATTATACGCGGAACAATAATAAAATTATAATTAGATTAAATTAGTATCGCGGTTCGCTGTGTTGGTAACGTAGGTAATATAATAATTTTCGTAAATGATGTATCGTCCCGCCGCGCTATCTAAATGTATTTCAATAAAACATACACACATTGTATTATTTATTATCCCTACCTAATTGAAATGGCGATATTTCATTAATACATACACAACACTATTATGCTTATTAATATTGGTGGTTCGCGGTTTGAACAACTGCTGAGCGAGTTGCGGGCAAATCTTTATTCGGTCGTTTTATCATTCGTTCTAATCTATAATTTTACTGACTCATGCGATGGGTTCCTAGAAAGCGGTCCGTCGTTTGACAAGAAGGCCGTCTTTGAAAATTTTGATAATGCTTTTTTTCACCATGGTAACAATCTGATGTTCGATTTTTAAATGGAACAAACCCCTACGGACTTACGAGCGTCTTCTACTGTTATTTCGAAGGCTGGCTCAGTGTGATCACTTTACGTTAACAACGTTCGCCAGTAGGTGGTAATGTTTAAGTCTCCGAAACTCCTAATCGTGAGAATTCTCGACATGTTCAACATGAACAATGTTCTGTACTGCTCATTCAGCGCTGTTTATGGCAGTACCCTTTTCCTTGAAAAGCATACCAATACTAAATTCACGCTCGCTCCCTAAATGGAGCATGTGGTCGCCACAATGCCTCGCTTAGCATCTCTTCAGCGGCATTTAAATCTAAGCCAGCATCACATCTTCTTGTACCACTTGTTTTGTACAACTTTGTACCGTTGTGTTTAAAGAAAAAGGTACACTGTAATAACTCGGGTTTTTTTATTATTTTATTTTATTCAATCAAATTCTTACAATAATTATAATTTACATTATATTCATTATTACATATTAATATATTATTAACAATTTCTTCCTCTCTCATAAAACTCTAGAGAGTTTGTGTAGAGAGAGGTTGCGCCTTGGTATTAATGAAGATAAAATGAAAATAATAAAGAACACAACAAAAAAATAGACGAGGACAATTCAAAACAATAATTACATTCCCTATACATGTGTCTTCAACATACATTTTATATGTATAATAATTCTGTGTAAATCGTTAAGAAATAAAAAAATTCGCATAATGAGAAGTTTTCTGATTGCTGGGACGTGTAAATAAACCGATGCTCCCACGATTTCAAGTTATAAAAAAAACACCCTACCTGAAAACGGGTTTGATAGGTGGGTTTACCCGACTGTTGTGAAGTACCAGAAGCCAAATAAAAAGCATCCAATAAACAAGATCCCTCCGGAGCCATATAGGCTGGAGGGATGATTGACCCCCGTGATGTTGAAGGGTCTGCTGTTTGTTCTGGCCATACAGCCGTTCCGTATTAATTGGTATCGAGTACCTACATACCTATTCACTTATTAAATCTAACGTATCGATTTTACTCTCCTGATAATATATCAATACTGAGAAAGAGATAATAATCCTTAAAACGGGAGAAATTTTACGCTTCATCATATCTTTCTAAGATAAAAGATACACGGTATCCTCATTCTGAATCTCGTAGACAAAAAAAAAATAGTGACTACGTCAAAAATTCATCGCTGAAAGTCTTAATTAGAAAAAATATACTGCTACACATGAACTCGTTTTGAATACCTACGAGTGTTTATTTTAAATCGGGGAAGAGCTAAATTAGTTTGAACGGTTTCTTAATCTTTCTTCTGTCTCTTTCCATCTTGTTTTTGTCTCTGAATGATTGTACTATGAAATAAAACATTAAATGACTCTAGTATCTTGAAAAAGATATCGAAAAAGAACAGTTGCATTTGAAAGTACTTCCATGGCTGTCCACCCTTGAATCCCAGTCAACTTTGTTTCATTGACCCATTTTACGAAGAGATCCCGCTTCTAGTATCTACGTAGGTACTACTTAATACCTGTAAGCCCCCTCCATTAACGATCACTCCATGCGTTCAAAAAGAGCGATGTCACTCCAAAGAATGACCACGAGTGGAGAAAACCAAATGAGGTGGAATGATAAGGATATCCATCAGTCCAAAAATTAAATCGCGTCAAGCCATTCGTGCATCACTCCAAACGGGTCATCAATGAGGAAACTCGAGTGGACGTGGTCCAAGTCGTCACATCACGTGGTAAAATTTCGTTATGATTGAAAAAAAAAATTAAGTTTGACATCTGTCACAATGGATGACATACATTTGGAGTGATCGTGAATGAAGAGCTAATGGCCGTTACACACCTGGACCCGTATTCTCCGTTTTATCTGAAGGTAGTCACGGAAGTAAAGTGAGTATTACACGATACATTTTGTATGGGAAACGTGTATAGCGCCGCCACAGAGATATGTTAGGAACAAAAGCGATTCTCGCATTCGATACGTATAGACGTTTTTCATACAAAATGTATCGTGTAATACTCACTTTACACCGTGACTACCTTCCGATAAAACATAGAATAGGGGTACTATACACACCTGAACACGCGCGGTAACGTAGGCAATGTCACGTTGCATGTAACGTATCAAAATTCCATAGTACGCGGTTTTCAATGGTTCGTCACGAACCACCGCGTACTATGGAATTTGATGTTCAGATGTGTACAGTCCCTTACATGTTATAAGCTGTTAATTTTTCTCCAGAGCAAATACAACGCTAATTTCTTTCCATATCAACGATTCGAGTGTGAATAAGTAAGTAGGTACTTGCTTACGTTAATGCTTTTACGTACTCGGCGGAGTTAACTCTGTAGCGGGTATACTAGAAGTTATTCACAGGACGTCTTTCGTTCCGCGGTCCATCCATCATTCGTTTTGAAAAAATGTCCGAGACTACTCCGCGTCTCGATATAATTATTCGAAGGGGTGATCAATCATGGCCCGCGGGCGAGTGGGGTGCCCATCATCCAGCGGCACCTCTTGGATGGAATATTTCATTATCGAGTCCCTCCGCCGGGAGACAGATACTATCGTCACGGTGACAAATTATTGTTTTTGTTTGTTTCGTTCGTGGGAAAAATTGAGCCATATAATATTTAACATACGTTATTTTGTATATAGCGTACATTAAACATAAGCCACATCTCACAAAGAGATAAACAGTAAATTTTTAATAAGACCAAAACCCTTTTTCCCAGTTCAAGCAGTAGAGGATGTTCAAGAAAAGTTGTAAAAAGTTTGTAAAATACTACAGAACCTTTTGACAAAGTATTGTAGTACAGTATGCTACTTGTACTGTTAATTAATTTGTTTTTTAATGGAAGATAATCACATCAGCTTCTTCCATTCTTGTAGACCCATAACTGTTTAATTAGTTTCTGGTCCGTCACCTATTTTGATGAAGCCCTTCAGTTTTCTTCGTCTTTTTAAAAAATTGAAAATGATTAGCTACAGTATTCCAACGTACGACAAACTGGAAGTTGTCACTTTTTTCTCTGACCGCTTAGTTTTTTGTCAAATATTGGTTCACTATACTATTAAAATGTTTTTATTAAGCGAACATAGATTGAACATAGATTAAGAGATCTTTTTTGAGGCGAACATTGATGTTTCAATCTTGTTTCAATCGTGAAAACATTCTACTCATTGCGGCAATTGCATGATTTTGAAATGTTACAACCAATACGAATCTAGATAAGGGAAAATAATTATTATTATTTGGTTGGAATCTTTTGTTTAAAATATCAACATACTTAAAAAAATATTATCATTCATTGGGATCAACACTAATTTAGGACTTTTATAATTGCGTTATCATTGCATCTTCATTAATGAAATCCAATAGGCAGTTATTGCCTAACGATACGCACTAAATATTGCCTCAAATGCTCTACAATTATCAACTTCATTCTCTCTCTCAGCCCTGACTCCATACAATACACATATATTATTATCAATCGATTGGCAAAATAATACGCAGTATGGTTTTTCTAACATAATAATTAATTCGGATATCAGTGCATGGAGCTCATCGTTCCCATAATCAGCGTATCACGCTACACACTCGCCGTCACAAAGATATTCATTTTACTTTCTTATTCGGACTCTGCTTACACGAAGCAAGCATAAATCAAGATTCGCTTCCCGATGCGTGATGCGATTTTGTTTTTATTTTCTTTCTTTATAACTTGAAAATATTGATGTAACGCAGAATGTAAATATTTTCTCAAACACTTTCTTTTATAATTATTCGTACATTTCTTCGGACCATTACGAGACACATGAAACACAACGAGAAAGCCAGTAAGATTACACGACTTCGTTGCTTCATTCAACTGCGCAATAATTAATGATTTGACTACTAACATACTCCATTCACTAAAATACTATTATAGCCCTATTTTCTAACTTAGAAAAACTATTGCGTTTTATACTTTAGGGTTGTGACAATCCCCTGAGCGCTGTTTTCGGTCAGTTTCCTTCATCTTTTTCTCCCCGCTCCTGTCAATCTCCCAAGATAATCCAGATCTCTTTGAGAAACGTGATGAAAGAAGGAGAAAAATTCGCACTCGTAGGCTAAGAATTTTATCCAGAACTTTCCAATAAATATTCAGCAACCGTATTCATTCATTGTCTTATTCTCGTATGGATTGAAAATTTTTCACTGGTTTCAGCTAATGCAGATATTCCAAAATTATCTGTACCGGTTAGATGTTGCGCCCGAAGGCTTCGCGAGTATCATCCGTAAAGTTAGCGTAGTGTGAGGGCAAGCCTTTCAGCTTCCTGGTAGGAGGCCACGAGGGAAACCCAATGGCCGCGTAAACCGCAGAAGGAATATCCCACCATCATGTGAGAACAATACTTGCCAAGGAGAAGAAGAAGAAGGGTAAAATACCAAGATCTAGTCAGAAAGAAGTTTGAAAGAGAGGATATGATGTTGATTAATCGTACATTGATTGATTATAAAATTTGATTAAGAGTTGCCGTATCGTTGAAAACGAAATCTAATTTTCCATATTGGTCCTTTCAGAATATCATCTTTGAATAATACGTACATACATTGTACACTCCAACCGCTCTGATAATAATATTATGAACGGGTATCAAAACATTTGGAAATCACACGCGGGCAAACAGCGGAGAGATAATCCTACGGGTAAAATCAAACAAGAGCCCGGTAATTAAACCTAACCGTCGCTCGATTAGGCCTTTACCTAAGTGAAATTGAAAATACAGGCTACGGGGTATTTACCCATATAGTCCTCCCTCTAGTACACCGTTTTTAATAACCATTATTATTAACTCCCACCTCCCTTATGTACATTTTTTCCAGTGAAAACTACACTTCAACACGCGATCCATTGGTTTTTTTCGTGTGATTCTTTTCTCGATATAAAGTAGTGATTGCCCCGTGTTCATCATGCTACTCGTACATACTTGCGAATAACTATTATTACGTGGTGTTTTTGGGGGTTGTTTTTAATTAATTATATTAATTATTATTCACAACATCACAACTATTGTATAAGGCCCGCCATACACGATCACTCCATCCATCCAAATATGAGCGACGTCATTCCAAAAGATGACCGTGAGTGGAGAAAACAAAATTCATGATGTGGAGGAATTGGTTTAGTAGGATATCCATCAGTTCAAAATACAAACGCGTCTAGCCATTCGTCTATTCCTCCGAACAGATCGTCAATGGGGAAACTCGAGTGGACTCGAATCACTTGATTATTAGTGTCAAAAAGTTGGTCCAAATTTGTTTCCTTTTGTCATCATCCTACTATCAGGAAGGAAGCGACTGTTTTCATATTTAATAATAGCGTGTTTTAACGTATTGAAATTTCGTTATAATCGAATATGTATCAACCAATGACTCTAACTATTCATTACTGATGTTCGATTTTTAAATGGAACAAACCACTACGGGCTTACGACCGTCTTCAACTGTTATTTCGAAGGCTGGCTTTGTGTGATCACTTAACGTTAACAACGTTCGCCATTAGGTGGTAATGTTTAAGTCTCCGAAACTCCTAATCATGAGAATTCTCGACATCTTCAACATGTCGAAAAATCCCATGTATACCACAAGTAGATATTTAATAATAAATTAATGAGATATAGAGGGAAAAGTCGGAAATTATTCAGAGCAAGTAGAACAGCAACCAAATTGAAAGACTGCGACTGCTGTCACGTATTTGGCGCCAGAATATGAATCCATTTTTGTTAATGTTTCGTTATAATTATTGCAAAAAAAAAACTCAAGTTTCACATCTGTCGCAATGGATGTTATCCATTTGGAGTGATCGTGAATGGGGGTCTTAAGAAAAAGTAATTACACCAGACATCATCGAGTTTTTTAGTATTATTAAAAAATTACATACGGTTTTAATAACTCAAATAGCCTTATTTTGATTGCCAACAGTCATTGTTTATTATAATTACACGATAAGCAGGTTATATTAAATTCTTATATCTTTTATTAAATTATTTGAATGTTTTTTACTTTTTACCGTCTCTCATTGTTTTGTAATTGTTATTCTCATTGCAATTGTTATTTTTGTTTGAATGTGTCCTTTGTAATTCTTGTTTATTGTATGTTTGTATTTTCTCTTGCTTGAAGTAACTTACTTATCAAATAAATAAATACAACCCTATAATCCCCCAAAGCACGAGCCCTGCTCAATTTTGGGGGTAAAATATATATTAAAAAAAATGTATAAATTTATTATTGTGAATATGTATTTTTTTAATGTTTTTTATTTCTCAATAAAAATATTTGAATTTGAATTGTCTATGAATATTCAACACTTCAAATGAATGAATTTGTAAATCAAGAGTGCTGTTAATTTCTTTAAAATAAATACACCTGTACAAAGTTTACATGATATATTTGATTAACATAGTAAAGAAATTACAGTATGTATGTACAGCATAGTTTTCCCCATAAACGCCCTCTATCTCAATTTGCAGAATCACTCAAGCACGGAGAACATAAGATAGAAATAATGCTAAGCATATCATTATTTACATATTTTCTCATAAAGTAATTAGAATTCAGACTAGAGGAAAATGTTTTTTTATTATTTTGTAAACACGTGTTATTTTTTGTGGATTATGTTATTTTGTACTTGATTGTATGACAGTGGTCACGATCCTCAGCATTGAGGGACGATGATGACTTGGTTTAGCACCAGCTTTTGAATATCGAGTTAAGTATAATATTTTTTTTTGTCTAATAAACATTAGCGTTTGCGTAGTGCTAATTCCAATAAATAGGTGTTGTCTTGTTTTGAAGCATTTGTTTTTGGGTGTCTCTTCAAAGCGGCGCACTTTCTCCGAGTGCTACTCGCCTCCCCTCCGTTTCGTCGCATTCCCACTCTCAGAAGGAGATTTATAATCTGTAATCAGGAAGCGAATCCCTTTGATGTCCCTCTTTAGGTTTTCATAACAGAAAATCTTATCAAGAAGTTTTCTCTCGGAACAATGGCGTAATGAATTGCGTTCTCCACTCGTAATTATCGGAATCTTTGCGGGGAATATTATTCTTAATCTCGCAACGCATTGCCTTCGTGGCAGCAGATGGGGCCTTCGCTAAGATATTACATTCTGTTTTTTCTTTGTCTACTGCTGAAATAATATTATTATAAATAAAACTCGGTCATCGTACCGAAACGTGTAATTCTATCTTCTATTATGCCGCCATGTTATTCGTCCCCAAGACCGTGTCATATCTTCTGTATATTTTAGGTCTTGTAGACATGTATTTTACTCTTAGAACGGGTTCAGTGTCAAGTAGCGTATTGTGCAATGTAAAGAAGTATAATATGTGATTCATTCTTTCGCTTTACTATTCCCGCCCATACTTTCTTCTTCATCACTAAATCTGTCGTTTCACACATTTATGGAAGAAATTATGACAGTTTCTTAAGGTTTTGCTAGAATGATTTTGTCTTCGAATTCTGATTAATATGATTCTTCTTCCAGAGTTCAGTCTAGCTTTCACACAATTCATCTGTCAGACACACAAACTTATGTCCCTATCCAAATTTTCATTTTTGTGTCCATACTTCAATGAGATTACAGCTACTTTGTTAATTTGATCTAGGTTGAAGTTCTGTCTTTAACCTAATTACTTCTTAAATGAGAATTTGTCATTTTCAACATAATCACCTATATTCGCCAACTTGCGTCTAAAAACTATGCCGTACACATATCATCTTAAGGCTGAGCAGAAATTTCGTTCTACGAACTGAAAATTAGTTTCCACCAACATTTAACAAGAACTATTTTCGCCTTCGCATTGCATTATCTTAATGGGCAGCTCTAGAATTAATTGTATTGATTTATTTGTCTGCATCTCGCGATTCCTGACCTTGTCATTCCACGATTATCCTACATTAAACCTAATGTGCAAACTATTAAACAATTGTACAAATTTATTATGTTAATGATGAATTGTTTGTTCTCATCTCTATCCGTTCTTAATACTCCCACATCTGATACTTCTCTCGTACAAATGTGTACTGTAAAGCTCGGTACTCACTTGCGCCGCGAACGTGTATCCTTACATCAATTTTATCAAAAGGATGCATGTGTTCCGCTCGCGTTCGCTTTTTCGAATCATGTATACACTTAACCTTTTGATTAAGTTTATGCAATTTCACGTTCGCGGCGCAAGTGAGTACGATGCTTAAGGCGCTTGAATTGCCCTATTTTATTTTATCAACCGCTATTTTTCAATGAATGTATCAAAATTATTAGGCATTGAGGTGATAGGCTGGATTAAATTTCATTTTGTTTCAATTAAAAAAAAAATACACACTTATCGATAAACACTTTTCTGTATCTTCTGTCGTCCATAAGAATGTATTCTACAAAATTTAAAGAACGGTGTCACATTATAAAAAACGAAATATAGAAAAACTCGATTTTCCATAACGTAAATTTTCCTTATTATTTTAAGTAGATAAATTATTATTTATTTCTTTCTTAACTAGCTTTATAGACACATATTTCGATTCTCTCTCTCTCCAAGCCTTTATAGACTATTACTAGAAAGTTCACAAACAAAAAAAAATCTTTATCCATGGCGACCATCTGTATCTGACTAATCTGACACAGCAAACCACTTTCTTAGCGTTTTAGCCATTAATCTCTTTAATGTTCAACATACTGGACGACTTTGCATCTTTCTGTTAATTGTCGGGCGATTTAGCTAGTTTTTGTGTTCACGTAGGTAATTGTGAAATTGAATACCATAAAAATGTAAGTAAATCCTTCTTCCGTTAACTCTGATAGACCAAACCGACTTTGAAAGGTTACATTATGCTACTTATATGTTATGTGACTATTAGTCATTGTTATGCATATAATTTTCCCATTATGCAGTTGCGGTGGTAGGATATTTTGGCACGCATCTGGCAGATCTGCAGTCTGGAAGTGCCGCAGGAAGGGGTACGTTGATAGATTAACTTAATGCCATGCTAGCAGACGGCACGGAAACTGTATTGACTTCGAACATGTTTCACCAGCTGTCATTGGAAATCCACAGTAATTAATATGTGTGCTCGAATTTGCGAAGAGAGAATATGGATTTGGGTCTAGGAAAATTCATCGCGAACAATTCATCGTGAACAATTCATCGCGAACAATTCATCGTCAGTACAATTCATCGCAGGTACAATTCATCGTAGGTACAATTCATCGTGGGTACAATTCATCGTGGGTACAATTCATCGCAGGTACAATTCATCGTGGGTACAATTCATCGCAGGTACAATTCATCGTGGGTACAATTCATCGCGAGTACTTTTAGAATGCAGTTCGATTCCGGGTTCTGGGTTTTTGTGTATAACTCTGTAATTATTTTTGGTAAAATTGGCGACAGCGATTTTGACATACGCTGGAGTATTACCGAGTTATCAATAATTGGGGAAGTATCCGAAAAGGTATGGGGGGTTCCACCCCCCAAATATTAGTACTAACCTAACCTTTTCAAATCGTATATAAAATAACGCCGAAATCATAAGGAGTGACTAAACTGAAGTTTTATGTACGAATTTTACTTGCCATGTATTGTACCCACGATGAATTGTACCTGCGATGAATTGTTCACGATGAATTGTTCGCGATGAATTTACCGGCTACCTATGGATTTATAACAAAGCAATGCCTATGGCTACTACTTCTCATTACCAGCAATTAAAGCCATAACTATATTTTATATTTTGAATAAGTTATGTTTTTGAGATTCAGTAACCTGTTTCATTGTGTAATGTGTACAGAGGTCCCCCATAAAGTTTCTCAGATGGAATTCTCCACATTTTCTACCTACATTATTTATTTGTTCAATACTTTTCGCACAGATTACATACAACTTTTTCAAGCAAATAGATTACACCAAACGGGATAGTATACACTATACACCATTATTGTCAATAAACTAATTTCATTTCAAAATACATAAATTGATTAATCTTAATGTTCTTTTCTTCTGTCGATTTTCACTAATTTCGTTCTAACAACTTTCTCTAAATTTGAAGAGAGAGCCATGCGGCTGTATAGAAATTTCCTTCACCTGTGTACAATGAAAACGTTTAATTATTCAGGTATTATATTCCTTTCTGATTCGTTTATTGCTCCCACAAGGATCTCAGGGAGTCTATTATAGTTTCCAAGATGTCTTTATTCGCACCACCTTCCAATGAATAATCATTTTGAATTCACAGTGTAAACATCTCAAACCGAAATTATTATTTAGAGATTGTGATGATGTGTTCTCTTACGTTTCGCTAGGTAATGTTTGTTTAAGAGATAATTAAGTCGAGGTTATTTCATAATAAATAAATCTTAATACAATATTATCTTCACGTGCGATTCTCACAAGCTGTTCAAATTTTCATTCGAATTTGTTTTTCATTCAATTAAACTCCCAGGAGAAAAGGAGGTAATCAACCTCATTCCTGTCATCCCTCATCAAGGGCTGTTTAAGAGGACATACTGGAGCTTTCACCGCGTATGTGACAGTCTTTTGCGTCTGTGTTTCCTAGGTAGTAGAAAATTTCGAAATCGTCATTTAAAACGGCAAAAGTATGATCAAATATAAGAAAAATGACATTTTCAAAATATTAGACAGTAAACAGTTGATACAAGATTTAATATTCAAGAGTTGATTCAATTCAAGAATATGTTCATAAAATGTGCAGGTTTTTGACATTGTATTCCTTTGACAAAATCCTCTCACTAAAATGGCACATGGCTCCACTAGGAGAGATGATACAAAGGTTAGGGTTGTACTTTTATCGAAACGAAGACCAAAAGGCATTTTTCGGAAGACATGATTGACATTCATGATTTGAAATCTCAAGAACAATAACAAATGGCTGGTAATGCTGTCTCGTTTGATAAGGTTCTTATATATTACATAGACTGCAGGGGTCTCCAAACTTTCCAGCCTTAGGGCCATACTGATTACTCCAGTAAGTTCCGAGGGCCAAAACCATATTATCATTGTTGCCGGTGGTAAAAAGACACAATTTGATAATTTGCATAAATTTGCTCGTGGGCTGTTTTCTGTTTTTGGTACTACTTATTTGTGTGAGAAGACCTTCTCCAAAATGAAGTACCTACACAAAAAATGTTTACAGATCTAAATTAACTGATGAGCATCTTAAAACTGATGAGCATCTTAAATTGGAACAAGTAAAATTAGTCCACAACTACAAACTATTGTCAGTGGAAAATCTCAATTACATAAATCTCATTAGTATTTCATATGTCATTATGCTTGTTATAAGTTATGTTTTTATTTAAAATGTATAAAATGTTAGTTGGATTCATTTCAATAATTTGTTAGTTATTATATGCTGAAGTTAAATTTTCTGCATATTATACATGTCTTTACTCATTACAATTCTGTGTTTCTTTATCCAACTTATCACAAAAACAATAACAATAAGCCTACAACAATGTTATGAGTAGTTAGCCCATGACCATATCAATGTAGATGTCATATTAATAATTATTCAACATAAAATTAGAATACTTCAGTAAACTAAATTTAATTTGCTATAAAAAATATGTTCTCTAAAAGCAGTTTTCAAGTAGGTATGCTAGCTCTCCGCGGGACGGACAAAATCTGTCCGCGGGCCGGATGTGGCCCTCGGGCCGTAGTTTGGAGACCCCTGACATAGAGGAACGTGTTACAACCGAAACTCAAGATGCTTTATTCTGCTTCATAAACAATGAATAGGAGTGGTATCAAGTGGGAGAGAATTCATTATTACGCTTGTTGTTCGCCGACTTTCCCCTTTCTCCTCGGCTTAAAATACTGTGGAGCGAAGCACATAAGTTGCTAAACTTCTTACGTATCATATTTTACTTGTTATTATTACTATTATCATGGCTGCCTCCTCCGCAGTCCTGTTTGTTGGCCGCTCCTCCCAACATATGTATCCTCTAAGAAAAGCAGCATTATTAGCTCCTTCGTGTTATTGAGTTGTGTTATCTTGCCAGTGTTGAAGAGCTTTTTTTATTATTTTTATGAAAGGAAACTTTTATATAACTTATAGTTGTATCAAAATCCAGCAATATTGGGTCAAAAAGCTTTTTTATATACTTATACCTAGTTATAATGATGAATTGAAACGAAAAATAAGAAAGCAAATTACTAGTGATTTTTTGCTAAAAATACTTAACAAACCTACACATTTAGAACTGAAATTCCAACAATTTTACCTCAATGCTACGTAAACACGAAAAATATGACCACCTTTTACACAGAATAGTTAAGGGATAATTTATTATCTTCCGTTGATTTCCACAGACTCAAAAGATGCATAAAAAGTTATATATATATGATTAAAAGATGTGATCATGTAATTTCATTGAATATTTAAAAAATAAACTCGATCAAACCAAAAAAGGAACTATGTACTAACTCACGAGTTATGTACGATTTTCGGGCGGATAGACTTCCGAATCGAGCCTAAAAATTGTGAATTTTATCTCTTATGTTATAATATGTGCTAGGAGACTTTCCTTGAAGACGTTTCTCGCAAATTTGAAATTGTATCGACCAACAAATAATTTACGACTATTTTGAACGAAACCTGTATTCCAAATATTTAGGTATTTCACAATGCTATGCAAAGAGCTAATAATCTCGCTTCAAACAATTCTAAATCGCTCTCGTCACTTGAAAAAGTCAGTTTTAATAAGCAAATATTAGGATCTACTATCTCGAACAAAAACATCAAAATTTCATATTGGTTATCTGAAAACCATGAAAAAACGAAAAAAATCTGATTCAAAGGGTTTTCCCACCAGTGGTTCTGTACCTGAAACAGTTATAATAAATTGAATAAGCCGTAGAGAGCCACCTGTATCGTTTAAACCGGCGCTATTAATAATTATATCGGCATTCGTTCCGCTACATTCGGCCACTAATCGCGCTGCCGGGTCAGAGCGAAGGGGACAGCGATAGCGGATTGCGGGTGGGCCTTCCCTCTACATTAAAAGTCCCTGAAATAAATCCATTCGGACGACGATATTATGACGGTGATAGCTGGGGGATGATGACGCCTGGGTCTCGTACCATTATCGATTCACTCCCGCCATAAAAACCATAACGGTCAGGTACGGTAGCGTGGACATAAAAAGATATAGCCTCCCGTCATACGTGGAGTTAACTTCTCATATATGTACTCGCACTATGTAGCTTTATCGATGAAATGTTAACACTAATTGTTATCACTACTGTTTACGGTATTATGGTTTTCCTCCTACTGTACTGACCAAGCATATTCAATGCAAAACACGGACAGTTTTACAAGTTATACTTGGTTTCAGTACTATAAGAAATGTGATTGTTGAAAATGTTGCATTTTGTTTATGAAGTACAGTGGTAAAGAGACGTCTAGGTGAAGGAAAAGCAAAACGACTTTAGTTACAAAGGCGAGTAGATATTTTATTCGGGGCGGAACCAAATTAAATTGAACGGTTTCTAAATATATTTCGTGTCTCTTCCATCTTGTTGATTGGAATGATCGTCCTGAACGAGATAGCAATAAAGTAATTAAATTAGTGTTGATATCGCGAGAATATTGAAAAAGGCATCTTAATTTAGTGTACATACGAGAAGAGTAGGTATATTTGAAAAACTACCTACAATTTTTTATCGAATGAAGACTATTGCAACGGTGAGTACAAGCTACCGCTTTCCATTCCCCCATTTTATATGCACGGTAGGTATGTAGCTTTATCTAATCCTGGTCGACTAAATTACAATCAAAACTTTGAAGAATATATCTTAAAACTTGAACAATTGCATTTCAAATAAAAACATTTTTTCTCAGATTTCCAAGATCACGACATATTTACGAAAAGATTTTTTTCTTTTTTGTTGGCTTAGTTACGCTTCCCTCCTCACATAGAATCTCTCCCGGACAGTGGTGACCTGTCGTCTATTCAGCACTACCTTACGGAGCTCCCCCATATACTCAAACACCCACCCTCTTGGAGATGCTCGTAACCTTTGTAGACCGGCCAGCGTCTACCTGCGCTGTCATCCCTCACCTCACTGCTGCGATTACTGTCTGTTTTCGATTTCTCGATAAGTGTTTGATTTTCCTATTGACACCTTTGCCTGTCTTATAACAGTTATAAGAGGATATTTTTATTGTTATGTACCTATGTCAAGTTAAGAGGGAGGCCTTTGTTCCATACTGAACACCCGAAGGAAACTAAAGTAAGTTTAATGTCGGTGATTTTCGCATGCATAACTTTATATAATATCTGGATTATTTATACTGCTCAAGACCTAGCGGAATCGAGAGCTATTTTCTCTTATTTAAGTACATTCTGACTTTTCTACACACATACGTATCACAAGCAATGAAAATTATCAGAGCCTTTTTCATATAATATTCCTTTTTGAAGCAGACCTGAGGGAATTGGACATGGTGTGGGAGGAGGTCATAAACATAGCGCAAGATCGAATGCAATGAAACCTTTTTTGCCTCCCTATGCCCCTAAGTTTAGGTTTAAAGGGGGTATTCCTTAGATATGCTATACAACTAGTGGGTAAACCAAGTACCTCCAGGTGTTTCTCTCGATTTTATTTTAATCGATATTCAATACATTGACTTTTTTATTGTTGATGCTTCGTTTTATGTTTGATGTTGGTGCGATAAAATATACCCTCCCTCCTACATCTATGTAGGTACTTACTGTTTTTAATCAAATCATCTTTGAATTTATCATTTTTACTTTGCTCTATACTTATCACAGTATGTTTTATTTTCATTATTTTTTTCTGTATTGTCTTTTTTTGCTATTATTATTTGATTTTGATTTTTATTTGTTGTGAATGAGTGTCACTGAACCAACGTCAACGTGAGTTAGAAGAAAACGTTCGTGATTCTGATAAATTTTGTAAAAGTGCATCGGTGTTTTCTTATGAACTCACCGTAACGTACATTCGCAGTGAATACAGAAACTGAGATACAATGAGTTGTTCTTGTGATCTGTTTATTCTTTTAAAGATTTTATTTTTTTGTATATCAAATATTATGAGTTGAGTGACACCCACGAAAAGAAGCCAGCGTTGGTATGCTGGATGGGCCACACATAATATCTTCCCCACGGCTCGCCCATTGTCACGCCGCGTAATCTCCCTCCGTCTAATTCTTTGCTCGCCTCAAATATTTACTTTGAATTTTACTCATTTCTTTCTTCAACGCTTTATCTCTTTTAAAATATCATATTATTACCGTCTCGAATAACATTTACATTAGCGTTGTTCTTCGCGTATTATTGTTTCATTTCGTCTAATGGAAAATGTTTTTCATCATATTTTTTCTTCTAGGCTTGTTTTTGCCCTAATTTGATTCTCATTCGCTCTACCTACTCTCTTTTTGAAATTTTGGCGGAGTAATAGCAAAGACGACAAAAAAATGTTTTCAAAAATGTCCATGAAATCTCTTGAAATATGTTTTTTTTTTTTAATTTCACATTTAAATTGTGGAATCACTGCTTGATAAGGGAAAATTTTATAATCTTGTATCTGGAGAAATCCATATTTTCTGGTTAAACTTTCATTCTTCATCTCATTTATTTTAAGGTTTTAAAGGATCAAATATTTCCGTATAGATTTTCCCTAAATTTTTGCATAAATATGGCTGAATTTTATTGATTAACCGTTGAATTTTCTCCTCAAACACATATATTTGCGTGCTTGATGGAGTCTTTAAATTACGCAATAAAAAAAAATCTATTGGTACATCACACCATCTTATTCGTTTCATCGAAACGAGAAAATGTACGGTCAAAACATGTTCGGAGGACGAAGTTAAATCACTATTCACTGTACTATATTTTGAATAAAAATTTTGAACTATGATCATTTTGAAAATACCAATTTTTTTTAACACGTCCACAATTTTTAAACGGTAATTTTTTTTTTGTAAATAACTTCCACCACGGAAAAATGCATGTTCAACAATTTATAAATGTTATTATGTCCATTTTCACAAACCCTGAGCTGTCAACTATCAATTAATGAGACATAAAACAATGTTGCCCACTAACTGCTTACTTCAAATCTTGCGTTAATTATGGGACATCCATTATTTCACAATTGAATCCTTAACGAATTTTCAACCACAATGGAAATTCAACTACGCCTTGAACAATGCGTTGACTCCCAGAACAAATACATTCTGAAATTTAGCATTAACTAGAATGGAATCACACCACTATTTGCTGTTCCACAAACACACTGACTTGCTTTTGCAACTCTACAAACAAAGAAGCTGTGTGAGAAAATCTAACCGACAGAATTCGACGTTGGTTTGGTTTGGAATATTTATTCATGAGGTCCATTGGGAGTCCATGTTGTGTACATGGTACGCTGCCTGAGGAACAGCGCCTTGTTTCAAATAATGCACTCTTGAGATGATATATTTCAACGAAATTTACTAACAATCTTGTTAGTTTATTTGATGTGTTGCTTTTCATTATTACGTCCATAAATTTCTTGTTCCCTGCTTTCTGAATTTCATTCTGTATATTAGTGTGCTGTTTGTTTTCATCTTTGTATTAAGGCTGCAGGCTTTGTCTAATAAAATTGTTTTTCTAGAAAAGCAGATTTTCATACATTTTACTTCAGCGGGCATCTTATTTACTGCGGTATCAAGCTACGTTAAGTGACACTAAATATCAAGATTGCACTGTGTCTTTCCCGCTTTCATTACTTTTGCAGACAATGAAAGAGATAAACAAATAATGATTTGTACTTGTCTCAAAGAATACCGCGTTCGTAGTAGTTTTTTTTTTTAATTTTGAGCCTAGATGCCGGCCTTCTTCCTCTGTCACGAAACAAGCTTGTAGTAGCTTACTGTGAAAAAGTGTATTCATAAGGACATATATATATTTTTTTAATAAATAAATGCTATACTGAATGGTCAACGTTGTCGAGGAAGAACCCCAAAAATATAGAAAAAAGCTAGGGTAGCGATCAATGATCTGATAAATATCTGTTCAAATCCGGCTTCTGTGATGATGAAGTCCAGCTTTCCCTCCATCTTCTTGTGGAGTATCACGACCTTGACAATTATGTTGTTCATCTATTTTTTTCTCTCTTTACTCCACTAAACGATGTTGTCTTTATTGCAGCTTTGTGACGTTTTCATTTCGGACGTCCTATAAAGCTGTTTAGTCCTTGAAATCAAAGACTTCCAAGCGTATGATAATCGAAGAAGAAAATAAGTTCTATTTTTGTACTGGTTTCGAACTATACTTATTCGAAATACACTACTCCGACAAGTTTTCGTTTCGTTCCCCCTGGAAACGACTCAAAGTTAATTAATTATTTTATTTATTCAAAGCCTAATAAACCCCTATAATAACATCAGTATTTCCAGAGTGTTATCTTTCACGGCAAACGAACAATTAGCCGACAATAGGTACGCTGGATTCGTATTTCTATACATTTTGATTAAGCTTTTGAATTCGCCTGGACCGCTTAATGAGATTATTCCGATATTTTACTTACTTTTACGCGATGGCTTATTAATTAATTTGATTCGTTTATTTCCCTCACTGTATTATCTTGCGACTATCAGAATATTATCTGGTTGGTATATTAATGTAGTTCTAGTTGGATTCCAGCTAGCTAGTTACAAATTAACAAACAACTTGCAAGTATCGAATATTAGTATTTTGTTAATATATTTACACTTGATGGCTTTTTTTATAATTTCATCTCTAACAACAAAATAAATATGCCATAGTGTTGAGCAATATTTTGGCTAATACTTAACACATTTTATAAGCATTAGTTCATAGATTCCTTTGCGGTCATTTAGATAACTTTATACGCATACAAAAAAATCATTTATGTAAATTTCAGTGTACTAATGTTTAAGAGTAATGTTAAGACTAATGTTTACGAGACTGAGTTACGCACAAGGTTTGCCCCCTTGCAGGATTCACCCAGAGCTGCCCCAATTGAGTCAGCCTGGACTAGCTTTCGTGACGCGGTTATGGAATCCGCACGTTCTTCTGTCGGCTATAAGAATAAAAAGAGGCCAATATGGATGTCCGATGGGTCCTGGAGTCTCATCGAAGATCGCCAGAAGGCTAAGACCCTCAGAGACAGCGAAAAAGACCCTCAAAAACTGGCCGCTTTTGTGTCTGAGTACAGGGAGCTGAGCCGCAAGGTGAAGCACTCTGTACGAACAGATAAAAGAAGACACCTGGACTCTCAGATACGGCGAGCACAGTCTGCTGCACTCGGTAATGACTCGAGGACACTCTTCGAAATCACCCGGGAGGTCGGGGGCAGGGGTCAAAAAAGACCCGTGACGGCAATACGAGACTCTCGTGGAGCCACTGTCACTGCCCCCGAACTGATTAAAGGGAGATGGAGGGAGTACTTTGAGTCAATATTGAACCGCCCCGAACCCTCCTCACCTTACAACTTTGAGGAGGAGTTGGCGGGTCTGAATATACCTCAGGCGACTGGGATATGTGAAGATCCGCCGACCCACAGCGAGATGGTGCTGGCCGTGATGAGATTGAAAAACAACAAAGCGCCAGGAGACGATGGAATCCACGCAGAGCTCCTCAAACAAGGCATAGACACCCTTGGCCAACCACTTCTTGATATATTTAAAATGGCGTGGGAAGAGGAGAGGTGCCCAAAAGATTGGCGGAATGGATCCATCGTCGCAATATTTAAAAAGGGGGATCCCCTTGAATGCGGAAACTACCGTGGAATTACTCTACTGAGTGTTCCCGGTAAGGTATTATCTCAGATATTACTACACCGCATTCGGGGGCCTATCATGGCTGTCCTGAGAGAGCAACAATGCGGCTTTGTACCTGGCAAGTCCTGCACGGACCCAATTTTCTGTGCCAGGTGCATCTTTCAGCAGTGCAAAGAGTTTAACTCTCCAGTCGCTTGTTGCTTCATAGATTTTGAAAAGGCCTTCGACAGCCCACATAGACCATCGATATGGAAAATTTTAGCTCTGTACGGTATACCTCCGAAGATAGTAAAAATGGTGCAGTCCCTGTATGAAGACTCCGAGTGTAGCGTCAAAACGCCAGGTGGTCCTACTGAAGCTTTCAGGATCACCACGGGAGTCAGACAGGGCTGCGTACTGGCTCCA
The DNA here is from genome assembly GCA_963576905.1 of Mystacides longicornis. NCBI lineage: Eukaryota > Metazoa > Arthropoda > Insecta > Trichoptera > Leptoceridae > Mystacides > Mystacides longicornis. Next base: position 29,287,591 of record OY756426.1, on the reverse strand, counting down.
TTTATATTTATTATTGTCATGGACTTCCTCTTGAGAAAGTCCATGCAAGGAGCAAGAGGTATACCGATAACACAGAGAGATGGTCTAATGGGCGAACTGTGCGATCTGGAGTACGCGGACGACCTAGCGTTGTTCAGTACGACAGTGGAGGAATTACAGCGCAGTGTTTCAAGACTCTGCGACGAAACAGTACGCCTTGGCCTTCGAGTCAATGCCAGTAAGACGGAGCTCATGGCGAGTAATGCCTGCCCCGATAAACAGCTACCGATAATCATAGACGGTCACCAGGTCTCCCGGGTGGATAAATTTAAATACCTGGGAGCAACCATTACCACCTCTGGTGACCTCGGGGCTGAGCTCCCGATACGTATCGGTATGGCAAGTGGCGCCTTTAACAACATGACCAAGATTTGGAAAGCGTCGGCGTTTAGTGTCGAGACGAAATGTAAACTGTTTGATGCGTGTGTGTTGCCCATTCTCCTCTATGGGTGTGAGTCCTGGCACCTGACCAAAGCCCAGGCACAAAAAGTCTCAGCTTTTGAAATGAAGTGCCTAAGGAGAATTCTGGGTGTAAGATGGTACCACCGCATCACGAACGACGCTATACGCCGGCGCACCCAGCGTGAGCCCATCACCTCTACCATTGTGGGGAGGAGATGGACTTGGCTGGGACATGTGTTAAGGATGCCGAATGACAGTTGGCCGAGGAGAGCGCTGTTCTTCCTCCCATCAGGGTCCCGAAGACGAGGAAGACCCTCTCACACTGTGTTCCGCTCCTTCGAAGCAGAGCTGAGGGACATGGACATGGTGTGGGAGGAGGTCATAAACATTGCGCAAGATCGAGCGCAATGGAGAGCTCTTGTTGCCTCCCTATGCCCCTGAGTGGGGTGTAAAAGGGAGAATTGATTGATTGATTGAATGTTTAAGAGAACTTATGTTATTATTTTGTTTAAGAAAAATTGCGATGGTTTCTACTTACTTTCTCATTATTGCATTTCGACCTCTTTATTATCCAGACATTTCTTTTGTCTTTTTCATTCACCTTTTTGTAAGGACAACAATATAAAATTTCTTGCAACCTTCCAATTTTTAATGATCCATTATTCTAATACAACTTGTAGTCTTAGTTGCTATTAAATCAAAATTTGGCTGAATGGTAAAAAATACAAAAAAAAAATGTTAAATAATTAATCATTTACTAGAAATCTTTTCTTTGAAGTGGCATTAATTTATTTCGATGTTAGTCAAGACAAAAAACTTGTCTCTTACTTTTTTAAAAGTATTCTTGTCTTAAAATTAGTGTAAATTATGACATTTTTTTACGGGTGTAATTTAATCCTGGTGTAATTTTAAATTTCTTGCCATAGTTGTTGTAGGTGACCCAGTAGGTATGCCTTTAATAATACGGTTATTCCTTTACTCGCCAGCTTGTAGCTTACTTAGTCGTAACACTTGTGAAGCATTGTAACATCATCCAAAGCGGAGAGCGGGTGGAATAAGTGGGGACGCTTGGTAATCTTGAAGCTGGATATAGTTTATGGATCCCCATATCTCGCCACGTCTCCCGTCCTCACTTTATCAGCGAGCAGTCTTCCGCTATTAAGATACGTTTAATCTTGTTGAATGTTCCAGAAGTCATTTCAGCTTTAAGCTCGAACCTCACGCCGTCACCCACTTCTTAGTTTCAATTGAAATAAAACTTTCAATAAAGACACGGTTCAGCTGAAGCTAATGAGCCGCATCGCGCTTATTCGTACACTTCTCTACAAAAGACTCGAAAATCCTTTTAATTTACGCGTATTTTGAGGGTGAATTGGACCAGACTTGCGTCAAATAGAAAGGGAATAAATACATTGTCATAGTGCCAACTTTTCTCTTTCAAAATTCACTCGAGAATTTAGTAAAGTGATCACAATAAAGTAGTCTTCAAAATAGCAGTAGAAGATGGTCGTAAGTCCGTAGTGGTATGTTCATACTTCATACCAGTTAAAAATCTAACAGTATTAGGGCCGAAATTATAAAGACTGGATCATATTTTCGTCAGTAAATGTCAAAGTTACCAACGAACGGCGACTCGTTAGTAAAGTTTACCAACAACCATATTATAAACCAAAATTAAATATCCGTATATTTGTTTATGGTTTTCGAAAGCTTCTATGGAATTTTACCGACTCTTATGTCAAAACCATGTCAAAACAAACGAAATCAGTAAAAAAACCGCGCAAAAGCGTTGTAATTTGGTGTGCGTAATTTGTGTTATTTATCTTTTATAATATTTTGTAAGTGAAATCAACTGTGTGAGACAGGACTCTTTATTAAAATCATTAGTGAAATTAACTTTGCGAGACAGGATTGATTATTTTGTTTTAGCGAAATAGGGACATAGTATTATTTTCATTTTTTTATAACTATTCGTCTGGAAATAGTTGATCCAAACTTTAATAACACCCCTTCAGAAGAAGAGAAAGAAATTCTGTTAATAAAGGCATCACTATCACTGCTGGAAAACATTTTAAAATAGCAAAACAACGCGCAACAAAAACACCACAAAATACGCACAACGAATTTAAAAGGATGAAATGACAGCCTGACAGCCACGGCCTATTGCTATTTCTTTCTCTCTTAGGTGAAAGAGTAAGACGGTAATGAAGTTACTGTCGCTTAATCGGTGGTCTGGCCGTCAGTTAAAGCCGATGGTAACATTTTACCGAAATATTACTAACGGATGTTTATAATTCTGAAAAACGAGTAGTTATATCAAATTTTGGACCAATTTTTTGTAACATAAACTAACGGACTTTTATAATTTCGGCCCTTAGGGCCGATCTTATAAACGAAAGACCAAATATCCGTAAGTTAATCGATGGTGTACTAACAAATTGCCGTACTGAAATTTGAATAACGAATTTTTTTAAGACGGAAAAACGGGCAAATGAATCATATTTCGGTTTATTTGGTTTGTTTTTTAACTAACGGATGTTTATAAGACCGGCCCTTAGTCAGTCATCAGTTGATGATATATTCGTTATTCGTTATTCGAAAATATTCATTTTCTTTGATATTAATTCTTCCATACTTTTGTATTACATCTCAGTTTATTATCGTGATATTAAACGACACATTGAGGAAAATTTTTACATTTGTATGAATGGGAAACAAATTATTATCTAATATTTTCAATTTGATAATATGTTCCAAAATGAGAAGTGTAAATTCCGCCTTGAAAAAATAAGCAGTAAGGTCAGAAAGATAAATTTCTTACATCTTTCCTCATCTCATCTTACAGTTTACAAAAAAAACTAAATCTTAGCAATATTTCTACAAAAGAATTTAAACAATAGTTAATTAAGAAATAATAAAAAACATGCAGCTAAATTTTATATATTTTTTTTTTGTTACAACGTAAACATATTAAATGTTCGAGTAGATACATGGTGAATATTCATTTTAATAGTTAATTTAAATTAAATTATTTAGTTGCTGAACATCCATTTTCGTAGTGGAAGTAATTTAAATAAAAAGTTTTTTAGCCTATGGCCACGTAGGGCGTGTCCCCGAAACATGTCATGGAAAATACATTTGTGAAAGTGCAAAAGAGTTTTTTTTTATATTAATAATTTAAGTTGACGGAAACATTTAAATAAAATGCCACTCAAGTGTAAAGCATATTATTTTTATTCTTATTCTTCTAAATAATGGACAACTTATAACTTGACTTTCTGAGACAGATCCGACCACAGTTTTATATGGTAGGGAACAGTTCTTCTCGGAATGCATCCATGTGTTATATATTAATTATTATAAATATATTGATATTATGTGTCATTATGGTTCATACTAAATTGATGTAACCCATCTCATCTAATTATTTGTATAGATACATACAAATTTGATGAAGCGTGCCCACAAACACATTATACATTTTCAACAAAAATCCACGTACTTTTTTAAAATTGTTGTTAGAAATTACATTAAGTGAAATATAATTATAAAATAAATGCTAATTTACCCATATAATAATGTGTAATCTAATAATAATTATTGTGATCAAAAGAATAATATGTAGATGTTTGTAAATCGGTCGCGAGGCTTTTGAACTCTTCGTAGTATTCGGTTGTTTTTCAATGCCAATGTGAGGCCCATTTCAAATCCAAATCCAAACTCCCACTTGGGGGCATAGGGAGGCCATTTCAAATACTGCACCTATATTAGGGTGCTTCTTAAAATTTGAATTTTAAAATGTCAACTGGTCACCCTGTCGTTCAGTTCTACTATGTAAAAAATCGAACCCCAATTTTTTTCAGAATTTTAAAACATAGTTTAGGGGTTGCTACCGGCTGTTCAAAGTTTGCATAGAAAATACATGGAGACGGAATCTAAATTGGAAAATTTCCTTACAGTTATTCTTATAATAGCTTTGTATCTATTATATCAATATTTTTTTTTATTTTAAATTTCTGTAGGATTTAATTCTTAAATAAAGAAAAATTAAAAATATATATTTTTTTATTTTATTCCGACTTATGACATTTTCTTCGAAAGGTAGCGACCCCTAAAAGTTGTTTAAAAATTCTAAATAAACTGTAGCAAAAAATTATACGATATGATGACCCCTAAAAATTTTGAAATAAATTTTTTTTCGATCAAAGAAGCACTCTAACCTATATGTATATTATAAAGGTCCATTTGGTCATGTTTTGATCTCTGTCACCAAAGAAGAAGCACATTTTGTTTTTTTTCGGTTCGAATAGAGACAATGGAGGCTATTCTGAACATCCGACCCGATCGAGTTGCATCGGATACGATACAATAGCGTGACGGACAAGAATAATAATTTTGTAAAACTAATTTAAAATATTCCACTATATTTTTTACCTAAAAAACGCGCCTATTTTAATTAACAATACTAATAATTTGTTATTTCTATCAATGATTATTTTTTCTTATCGGTACTTAAGTAATTATTTTTTTACCGCAAAATGTAAGCAATCTTTTACATGATAATACTCTTAGATAGATCTTTTCTAAACAATTTTCATTAAAATTCTTCCAAATTTTCACCAAATAATTAATTTTTGTGCCATTTTTACACTTAAATTAAAAAAAAAGATGATTAAACACTATTAAAGAGTTGGTTGGATCGCAAGCGACAGCGAAATGGGCGTTGATTAGACATCCGATTGTGTTGCGACGAATGCAACCGGTTATCCGATGTTTCATTCGAATGTGACTTGTAAATAGTAAGAGCCTGTACAAAAAGTTTGATCCTACCCGACACTATCGGGACGCACACAACTCGATAGAGTCGGATGTTCAGAATAACCCCCAATATTATGTGATTGTTGCTCATATAAATTATTGTTTACGGAAAATTTCACGATGTGCATTCGCGGAGCTGTATTATTGGAAAAGTTACCGGAAGGCTTTCCAGTAAGCCTCTTATTGGAGGTCTTTTCACCCTCCCCTTTATACAGAATAAGGGTAGGTACAGTTGCCGCTAGACATAACGGAAGATGATTAAATTTAAAGGACAACTTAGTTGAGACGTTATGCTGGAGTTTAATGCGACATGACAACACTTTTAACTTATATATAAGATACAATTTTATGAATAAGAGCGCGCTGCACATCTTACAAGAAGTACTCGACTGCAGTATTAAGGTTGAACGTGTTGACAAGTCTTGTGAAGGTTTACTGACATGTCTCTATTAAAAAGTAAAGATTGATTTGACATTTATTATGGATGTTTCCGTCGTCGTAAATTACTAAAAACAATACCTATAGACCAACTTATGGAGATGCCCTTAGAAGCAAACACTTGAAATAAACGGAAAGTATATAACATTTTCTTCAGAAGCCATGGAACCGTTTTTCAATTTTTCAAAGTTAAGTGAATTAAAAACAAAATTTTCAAAAGCTTAGATATATCATGTTGACATTAGAACTTCTTATCAAAAACTGGTTTCGTCTCGTTTCCAATGAAACAATCCTTGTTTAACCTTTCTTAAAAATGCATTCCATATGAGAAACTACGTAATTAGTGCTCTGTAATTGTGCATCGTTTATTTTGCGTTGAAATTTGAATTGAAAGTGATATATCGAAATAATCGCCACAAAAAAATTAAAACGACACGATAAAAGATTTCTCGTTACTTTGCACTTGCGGTATTCATTAATAAAGCGCACATCTTTCAGTATTCTTGTGTTTTTCTTTTCGTATTCGAGTTGGTCGCTTTTAGCCGAGGTTTGTTTTCGCTGACGGACGAATTTGTTTTTTTTGCACTCTCTCGGATGTCTTGAATGTGCCCGTCACTTTTTGAACCACCCACTTCTATTTGGATTTGCGATTCCTGCAAATTTAAAGCAAAAAGGTTGAAAAAAAGTTGTCGCCGATGAATTGTTTTTCTCTATTTCTACGTGACAATCAGGTCGTTGATGTACCCTCAGTACCTTCTCCACTTTTGAGAGGAATTCATTCACATGTTCGTTAAGTATCTTACGATTTTATGTGTTTTATATAGGTACAATGTTGGTTTGGTGGTTCGCTTAACATTCTTTGATTCTTAACCTGGAATATACCAGATTTATTTTGACTTACCTATTTTACTCTTCGTTTGGTATCCGGAATGTCTTCACCCGCAGAGATCCTCATCTGAGTCTTTGGTACAGCGCCATCAGTCAATCCAACGCCTTCAAGGTTGCGTCATGGATGTTTTGAAGGCTTCCTGCAAACTTCTTGAGTTGACAGTCTTGTAAAATGTATTTCATCGTCTGCACAGCCCCGCGGTTATGATTTTTATAGGGTCACTCTTTCTCCTTGTGTTGCGAAACCCGTGCTCTGTTATTACTCTGTTTTGTTGCCTCCTGCCCTCTGCGAGAATCAAACTCAGATGGTTTATAAAAATGTGGAGCACAATTTACTTCTTTGTAATTTTATTCACGGGCACTTAGCCTTGCATTAAGCAAACTCTTTCATTTCAAATATAAGTCCACTTCTTACGATGCATTTCAAAAGCAGACTCGGTTTAGGAGTGTGCAATTGTAAAGTTTCTTGATTGCTTTACTCCAATAGCACGTTGTGTGAATAGATAGTGAGTGATTAATGAATTACTGAAAATACAAACGGCTCATTCAGCTATAGAAATTCGTACTTTCGTGTCTGTTGTGAAAAATGTACGAGACTTGGCCAAGATTCACAATATCACTTATTTTGTCTTGTCATTGTTGTGTGCTGGAATGTTCCAAGTTTATGGCTAGTCGAATGACAAAATCACGTCCGCATTGTTCTCTCTACACAATAAACCTTTGACTCGAAATATTTTCTGTTTCTCACTACTAACAAGTTACAAACCTCCCCCTCCGTTAGGTAACTCATCGTCCAATGATTCCGCTAAAAACTTTTCAAACGTCGCTTTCATTGGAAAAATGTTTCTGAACTAGACTTTAAATGCCAGAACGGCGTGACAGTCTAATTTTTGTTTATTTATAGTATTCTTTTTTTATAAAGCCAAAAGATTATTCAATCGTTTTGATAGCAAATTTTAAAGGTGAACGGGAGTGGTAGATGAACCACATTTAATTTTACGAGTATTAACAAACTAGTATACTTATTTGTGTGTATGGAAAGGAAAAGTCTTGTATTAATTTTTAACTACCGTCCCAAACAGATTTAAATAGTTGTTACTTCTGTTACAAAGCAAAATTAATTTATGTGCGAAAATTTAGTTTGCGTTTTGATTGAATTTAAAGTTCAATTCAATTTTGCGTAAAACGTTTGTCGTTAAATTTAGATAAAAGTTCAAAAGAAAATTTAAAATTTTCGAGGTTGAATCTATCAAAAGCATTTTTTTGATTACATACAGGGTGACTGGTAATTCAATACATTCCTTGTAAGGGGTTATACTAGAGAAAATTTGCAACAATTTTGTTCCCATTAACCAGGGGTAAAATTCCAGTGGTTTTCGAATTATTTAACTTTTTAGAGTTGATTTCAATTTTCCACCTTTTGACCTAAAATTTAAAATTGTGAACAAAGTACTCCATTTAGGAAAGTAAAAATATGCTTTTCCAATAGCTGAAGAATAAAGGAAAGGCTGATGTAAAAAATCAAGAAGAAAATCTTAAAAACCTCAGAAATACAACGTTTTAAAATCACAATTTGGTGTTTTTTATTTTTTACTTCGATTTGTCTAACGGACTTACTCCAAAAAAGTATAATATACTTGGCGTAAAAACCACAGGAAAAACTTCCCCAATTAATAAGCTTTGCGAAAAGGTAAAAAGGTATTTTACCCCTGGTTAATGGGAACAAAATTGTTGCAAATTTTCTCTAGTATAACCCCTTACAAGGAATGTATTGAATTACCAGTCACCCTGTATACAAGCGAGAATAACTAACAGAATCTTTCAGTAAAGTAATTATATATAGTGATTTATTTACTCATACATTATTTTTCAAATCGAATCTTTTGCATTGTAGATTACCTACTCACATTCCCAACATTTCGAACCGACTACTGCTAGTATTTTCGATAGTTGTTTGTGTAATTAAAGCTATGGGCCTTCTGAATCAGATGATTGGCGAATTCCGAGACATAAGAGTTAAACATACAAAATTCATGATAAAATACATAAAACGTACTTAATTGAAACCCGAGACTACTATCAGAAACCTAGCGACTGTGGGAAAAAAATTCACGTGCTACTACTCGCAAACATCAATTGCACTACTAAAATTTTCAAACAAATTTAACTTCTTTCATACAATGGCACATAGGTATAAATAAATTCGAAATAAAACATCGTAGTGCAGTTTTTATGAGCAAATTGGAACAATACGTTCGATCGTTTCGTCGAAATTTAATTTTAAAAAAGTAATAACAAACAATTAACCAATCGAGGTTCCACGAAAACAACAGGGTTCATTACTTCCTGCAGTTTTATTTTTAAACGATATAATATACAGTTATGAGTTCATCTTTCGTTTGCTGTAAAAACTTTATATCAATACTAGCTTTCCCGACAGACGTTGTTCTGTTTGCTATGAATATTGAAACGAAATTTCTATAATGATAAATTAATTACCTATTTAACCAATAGAGTTCCGACCGATGCATCTGTTTTAAAGGATGTTTACAAATCACATTTCGAAAATCGAACCAACTATCAAACAAATGACTGAATAAAAAAATAGAAAAATTGTATATTGTTAAAAGCACTAATAAGATTACCTACTTCATGTTTTGTTAAATTTACTAATGTATCACGCAACTTTAATGGTTGTTTCTTTCATAAGGATCCTGACAATAGCTTATACAACAAAAAAAGAATTATCGAAATCAGGCCTTACGTTCACGCGTGATGGACCTAGGAAATAGAGATAAACAGAATTTTATATTCAAACCGCATTTTAAATTTTGTATTTCAATTCTTAAAAGGGACGTCAATGCTGTTAAGCAAATGCGCCACCTTGTGGATTTTTTTCAGAACACCTATAAAATCTTTTTTTTTTTTTTTCAGAAAAACAGGGATATGATTCAGTATTGCTTAAAAATTGCTAAAATAATCAATTGTGAGCGTGTTTTATAAGAAAATATATAAAATTTTCATTTATCAAACTAGTCTGAAAGTTAGTTGAATATAGATAAAGAAAAAATAACAACTAGTGACTCTAACAATTCACTACTAATGTTCGATTTTTAAATGGAACAAACCACTACGAGCTTACGACCGTCTTCTACTGTTATTTCGAAGGCTGGCTTAGTGTGATCACTTTACTGATATGAGTAATCTTATCTATATAAGATTGTTCTTCTCACTTAACCAAAAATACACGAGATACTTAAAACGTAGGAATTTCACTGAAATTCGCAATATTCCGTTGATGACTATCTCTCCTGAAGGCATACACAGGCATTTTCTGTCTCGGTCAAAATTACAAAATTTCCACAATATTTGGCACAGCATTTCAGTTTTACTATGTTCATATTTACTGACTGTGACGTAAAAAGAGGAAACGACATCTTCTTCGCCAAACAGTCAGCCACTAGTATGTTCCTATAATATTTATGTACTAGGGTACCCACCATTTGTATATTCATGTACTGAACGGTGTCGCATTTTTATAGTGACTGTGCTTTCAGTTGAATAGAGGGTTTTGACTGAAAAAAAAACCAGAGTGCTTTTAATGACGGAGATGCGGTGTTTTTCTATATACGTTCATCGATCTTGTTCTTTTAAAAGTACTATCAGGTACTTAAAATGTCCTGTCCCAAGCATTTGTTTGTGTTTCTCTCTCTCTTTCTAATCTAAGACGTTTAGATATCATTTGATTGGTCGATCCTCCTTTTGTATTTCTTTTCAGCCAAAAATCGTTAGAAAGCGTTGGATCATTTTAGTTTTCGATTTAAGTGTTTCAGAGCTTTTTGTTTTATTAATACACCCACCTATTTTTTTTTGTTAAATTTTGCAAATCTAATGAAGACTATTTTTGATTAACTCTACAGGACATCATCCTATATCCGTATCCCCAGGATTTTCAACGAGATGCTCTTGATCTCCTCGTATTTGCTCAAATTAGGCTTTAAGGACAAATTAAAAAGGTCATAATGTCTGTTTCATTATTATTTAATAATTAATTAATTAGTAATTTGTCAAAAAAACTCCTTGACTGTTTCTTAATGAAATCTACTTGATTCAAACAATTGTTCAAATTGATTAGTTTAATTATCATATATAATAGAATGCAATAATAATTACTTACTTATTAATTAATTAACAATAATATTAATCTTTAATACATTTATTAATTTGATATTATATTTGTGCTGGGTGTATTTATCACGGTAAGGATCTCAAGGCTCGTGTCGTGAAAGAGGAAGATGGTCGGCACCCACTATCACCTAACCCACACTTCAGTGCATGAAACAGTATGAAAGCCGGCGTCATAGCCGCTAAACAACCATTTCGTTATTAACCTGATCATAATATGCTAGTTAATCATCTGTATTTTTATTTGTGAAAAGAGACAATTTGAATAATTTATCTGTCTCTTCGTTTCAAAAATTATAACAAAATTGTAGAATATTTCTTTAAAGCTTAGTTATAGTCACTGTCCAAAAGCAATATTTCATTTTCAAATAATTTGATGGCTCTTTGCCCTCTCTTAAGCGACATCTATTTGCGCTTCACTAAAAATAACCTCATCTCCATATAACGTTGGCAGTGGCGCCGTGTATAATGTAGTAATAAAATTTTTATAATGATATCTTCCATCTGTCGAAATAATGGCGTAACAGTTCTCTTAATATCCATAATGGTCTATACCGGATTTTCGTGTGTCGCCAAATTATTATCTATGGGCATCGTAACAATTTGTTAATACAAATGCCGTATTAAAAGGACAATAGTTATTATGGATACTTTTCCAATCGTGACACAGGGCATTGAGTCCAGAATCGACACTGTCACCAACCAGAAATCTCCTTCGCACCAGCGAAATAAAAGTACTCAGAAATATCGCTGGCAAAAACCTTCGAGACAGAGTACGGAATACAAAAATCCGTTGGGGAAGTTAAGTTTAAGATATTGACAGTTGGAGACTACAGAGAAGGAAGATTCCAGGATGGAGGACAAAAGATCTGTAAAAACAGATAGGGATGGTATTCCACAATCTTGCAGGCTTCCAGGACGACCGCTCAAAAGATGAAAGGATGGTTGGGAGTCCACGTCACTAGAGACAAACAACACATCAGGAATATGCCGCCCCATCAGGCCTAGTAAAAGAGGAAGAAGAAGATTATTGTATCCTACACGAAAATTACGCAATTTTTTGTGTTTTGATTGTAATTATTGTTTCGTAATTTCACGAGACTTGGCGTATATTTCGGTGCGTCGCGACGTATGATTCATTGGAGTACCTGTCACCGGTGCGTATTGTCAATAAATTATTACCTCCCTTCATACATGTATAACGGGAGGTTGTCTGTACATATCGTACACAGTACACACACCTGCCTCCGTGACATTCATCATGACGTTCAGAATTTTATGAATAAAAGATGAAGAGCAAATAAAAATGTTTTTGTTTGGAAATTTCAATGAACCTTCAAACCATATTATATTATTATTGATTTCCACGTATTCTAGGGACTTCTCAAAATCCATTTTCTTTCCTGTGTCGGCAAGAATAAGAAATCAAAAACATTCAAACGTTTGATTGATTGATCCATTCTTTCCTAGAAAAAAGCGAGCTCCCAGCAGCTCTCTTCACAGAACGTGCCGTTTCCTAAGCGCACATCCTCGCCGTAGCGACTTGGTTTTTGAATTATCCTATGAACATTATTTAGGAAATGTACCTACGGAATTATTCTGTAAATTAAAAATATATAGGTACAATAGCATTTTGAATTTGAAGTAGAGATGAAACGGATAGCACTTTAGCCGGATACCGAATGCCGGATATTCGGCCAACTAAGCAGCCGAATACCGGATAACCGGCCACCGTATATCCGGCGTATGTTTTTGGTTGGTTGGTGCATCCATATGGGATCATTGGGAACATTGTCGAAAAAACCATCAACCGCATTAGTTAGTCTGGATTAGTGCGGTGTGATCATATTTTATTTCCTATCTCTTCCTATGATTAGAGCGTTTAGATTTTTAACTTTTACATTATTTATTTTGCGGTATTTTTATGGTTCAAAAAATCGCCGCATATTACGTATGAAGATTATTTTACATTTAACCTTGAACTATTACATATTTCAAAGTTTGTGTTATTTTTCTTTGCCTAGTATACGTCCGGACCAGACCTCACCTTCGTCCATTTTTAATGGTGTATTTATTGAAAATTGCTTGCAACATTCCTTTTTTTATTTCCTATGCTTCTCGTTTGATGTCGTTCTGAAAGTGTTGTACGTGTTAAATATTGTTGAAATTTCCCTTGAAGTTTTCTAGTGATTTTATACAAAAACGAATGTTGTTTAAAAACGTTCGAAATTTGTCAAGGGGTTTCTGAGAATATTTTGCACCAACTTAATGCAATACCCTCTATTCAAACAATACATATTAATTCATATCAATTCTATACATGTCATATCAATTCTATACATGTCATATCAATTCTATACATGTCATATCAATTCTTTTCTTGCCCAATATCACTGTGTTGTTTCATTAATGGCCTGTCGTAATCCATAGATCATTTCAAAGTTGCACACTAGCCCTGTCAAATTTCCAACCTTAAAATTTTGCATTTGAGTAAGTAATATAACTACTGCAACAAGATTCGATTCAACTTAAACCAAAATGACAACACGTAAAGTTTTTTGTAGCCTAGCGATTAAATCGCCTACTTTCGGACACCCGGGGCCCACCACCTTTCTCTTGCACGATACAAACTTTGCTTACTGAGTATTTGTGTTCACTTTGAGTGAGTGATTCAATTAAAAAGTAATTTTAATCTTATGTCTCAGGCCAGCTTTCGGGCATTGTTTTGACTTTTTTATCGCTGAAACTTAACCCAATTTTATAACCCAGATAATGTATTTTCCACTTCCTCACACACAACCCGACGATGTGACAAGATTAAATATGCGTAAATATTCAAGGCTAACCAGTTGACCGTGCGCTGATCCAGGGGGTAGAGGGACGGAATTAGATCTATCCCACCCCTTTAGCTGGGTCTACTATACTGATAATGATGTTCATAATATACCTACATAAGTAATACCCGCATATTATTATTTACTGGCTCGCACCCCATACGCGAAAAACGTTATCTCGTTTTAGTTATTTTTTTGTTGGCTGGTTGTTGAATTTTTTATGAATCATCAACGATCGCGTGTGCAAATGAGATTCCTGAATATATAACACTAACATTTCCTTTGATGATTTTATGCTCAATCTTGAAAAGATTTAGTTATCTAAACTTATATAAAAATCTGAAATCGTTTTATGGTTGAACGCCATGATCTCAGAAATTATCCCTCACATCAAAAATAATATTATTTGCATTTGATATCCTACATATTTCTTGCAGAGAGCTTTCGTATATTTAAAACCACGTTACATTCTTACATTTTTGAACATTCATTACGAAAAAAAATCACACGACGCGGTACGCCGTTTTTTGTCACTCACGTTTATTATTGCGGCTATAGTGTCGAGAAAAACGTGTAATAATTTTTGCCATGTATTTCTGTATTATTCAGGCCCATGAGCATAAAAAAAAATAAACCTAAATTATTTAAATGGCGGGAAAACGTTTGGTTGATCAGCTAGTAATTTGTAAAATTAGCTGAGCCTTTAATTTATATATTCACTAGCTATCCCGACAGACTTGGTTGTCTAGTCCATACTATGAATATTGATTTCGAGTTTTATTTACCTGTACAAAAATACGTTTAAAATATGTTTGAATGGGAAAAAAATATTTCCGAAAGCTTGAAAGAAATTCTATCAAAAATCTACGTACCGATGTTTTAAAACTCAATGGTTGTCAAGTAAATAAAAATTGAGTTGTCATGGAATTTTCCACCGATGGCGTTGTTGTTAGTAAATCCGCTCCAAACTAACTATTATATTTTATATTATTTGCTATCCATTTTTTCGAATTTTCAATAATATTATTCTGTTATCCGGACCAGAGAAGAATCCAATAAACCAAGTATCATAACAATCTGTTCAGCAGATCTCGAGTTATAAGTGTAAGCACTAACCCCACTTTCTTTTATATTACAGATGAAGCTATTTTGTCTTTAATAACTTTTGTTTTTCTTCTGTTTCAGGTACGGAAATTTGCGGTCTCTTTATTATTATTACAAGATTACAAGCGTAAATACATAACTGAATTATTATGTAGATTGAACATCCGTTGTAAGTACCACTAAATCTTAATTATTTATTAATTAAATAGATAAAGTTCAATGTCATATTATCATGTGAATCTTTTACTATAACATAAAATCACAATGGGAGGTGGATGCTTAGGGATCTGGTGCCAATTGCTTTTTGGCAAGGATTTTGCTAGCTGTCTTTGCAGGTTCTTTATATTATTATGAAAATATTTTAAAGATTGGGAATTTGTTATCACATACAATAGGAAAAAAACCCTTCGCCTTCATATTCATTTTTTATTTGACGTCGCTTGCTTTTAGTTGCTGCTGTGGTGTCCTTTTATTAAACTGACTGGCAGACTATTTTACAATTGAGGTGTTCTCTGCGAAGGTCTGTTGTTGTTACCTTGTGATATTTGGTCTCAGACAGTCTTTGCAACTCTTGTGTCTTCCCACAAATTTCCAACGGAAAGAACGATAGTATAAGATTATATCTGATAAGGTTTTAAACGTAATATTCCATCCGACCCAATACATATTAAAGAAGATTAATAGACTATAGACTAAATTCATCTAGCCCGACTTCCTGCATCAAACGTTGGAAGACAAAATTTCGAAAGTGTATTTCAACATTCTGTATATTAACGTTGTGACTGTCAGATTAAAGAAGGGTTTTCAACTACCAAGGAGGCTTTATTTAAATTCAAATTTACCCGTATTATGTTGAATATTATGTGATATATTTTCAAAATAAAACAGCTTTGTACACGTTCATATTGTAGATCTGAATAACATGCTTACCTACAATACCAATATAATTAGACTACTCGTTTTTATGTAAAGCTTGGTTCGCTTTTATTATGAATCCCTACGGTTTCTATTTAGTTTAGTCTTGAAATCTTTTTATCTTTCAACTGTCTTTAAAAAAAAATGGCATAATATCCGACTTATTTTTTTGAAAACCTTTTAAAATTACCACCGGGTACCTATATGAACAGTTTCAACAGCTAGGTATGTTCTTTCACATACTTTTCTTCTTTTTTTTTTTTTTACAAAATGAATCTGTGCTCACTCGAAGTGAACACAAATACACTTTTGACATCTTTCGGGCTTACGACCGTCTTCTACTGTTATTTCGAACCTTTTAATTTAAATTGTCTTCGAACCTTTAAAAACGAATAAGTAGAATCCAGACCGATTCGTAGAACTTAATCTTTATTCCAGTTGTGAATCAACTGTCAAACAATCGTGTGAGTATGATATCATATTGGTCAGCAGTAGCATTTTGTGAAAAAAAAAAAATGAAAATTATTTCCCATACGGTACAATCACCCCGTTCGAACAAATAATATCGATATTTCGTTATTTTATTTTCGACCGGAAATATTATATGCAAGCTGGTGCCTGAATGATTTTCATACATCGTTTGATCTGATGTAACGAGCTTATTTCATATCCCTTTTTTATTTCATAACTAGCTTTCCCGACAGACGTCCTGTCCTGTAGTCCTAACCAGAGGCGGCCCGTTCATATTATGTGCACTGCGCCCCCACAAACAAAAATACATGATTTGTGCGATCGAGTTAAACTAATAAAATAAAACCACATAAAAATATTTCTAAAACATCCATATTTCTTTCGTATTCAAAGCTCAGGCGGTAACAACGTGAGAATATATATGCGCGCACATTCTACCTCGCCTATGAAGTACCGACACGAAAGTGGCTGATAGTTTTGTTGACTTTGTATGAAAATTTTCTAAAACGCTCGAAACGGTGCGGTGGAGTAAGTGAGATGAGCTACTGTAAGAGTGGCAATCACGTATGCGAGAATGAGAGGGAACTACCTGCGATGGCGGTGGCGCGTCGCAGGTAATCCGTTCCATACTAACTTTAATATTATATTTTATATGATTTCTTATTCATTTTTTTCAACTTTTTTAGTTATTCTGTTGTCCGGAGCAGAGAAGAATCCAATAAACCAAACATCGAAAGAATCTGTTCGGCCGATCTCGAGTTATATGTTCGCACTAACCCGACTTTAGATTATATTAGAGATGTACTCACGGTATTCAGTTTCATTGATATTCCGTCGTTTTATATTAAAATCTTTTCAAATACAAGATACTTCTATGCATATTGGTGTCTTTAGTAACGCCTCTCTTTAAACAGTTGCTTGTGCATAATTGACAACTGAACTGACACGGAATCTGTGTGGGGTATGTGCCCGTTTAAAGTAACATAACCCACGTACCACTACATAGATAGCATCAGATGTGTCTGTGTGTGCATGTATGTGTGGCCCGCGGATATCGCCTCGGAAAGACGGCGTTGGTCAATGTTCTGGGCTATTCTAATGTAATGATGAGAATGTGCAAACGAATATGTGTTATAGCCACATTCTTGAGGGAATTATAAACATTAAAGATAATAAAACACATAATAATTGGAAATACCTGTGTAAGACGTAGGCAAACATGCGTTTTACGAAATTCGATCTTTTCACCTGGTGCGTAACTTCCATTTATTTTCTTCTCAATCGGCGATTCAAAAAAAAAATTATGACCTTTCTTCCAGTTTGTTTTTCTCACAATAAATGCCCTATTTTGTTCATATTTTTTTAAGTAAAGGGTGAATGCGAATATCCACTGGCAGGAGTACTCATAAAAAATCTACCGAATATAAATCTCCGTATCCCAATACTTTCTTATCTGATGGGACTGGGAAACTGAATTGAGTTTGCTACAACTTGTCGCTATCCTATGCTCACTAATTACTCTTTAAGGAAGTGTTACTAGGATTATTATCCTGATAATCTAGGATTATGCCAACTCTTTTTCCGTTAATTTCATTTTCTTTCCCTTACACGCTATTTTCAATTTGATGGCGTATATTTTCTAACTGCCTTAAGTATCTAACACCTTAGCTGTTAATATTGTTTCTTAATGTCCCGCTTAAGGCTAGTTTACCATTAAACTTTACAGGTTTTAAGGAAGCATCGTAGTTTTGTCCTAGTTTAGTTTGTTAATTTTATTGTGATATCTTGCATAGGGATTGAAGAATGAGTCGTATTGTGGAATCGGACTGCAAACCGCTTTTAAAGATCGAGAATAATCATCTCCCGCTCGTTGTGTATTCAAATGATAGCGAATATTGTATGTTTACATTCAATGTCATCAACGATGTTTGTAATTTGTTCGATGCAGTGAAGTCGGCGCGAAAGCGAATAACAGATTTTCGATCGCTGCACGCGCATAATGCAGACATTCTTCCAAGAACCCGCAATCACTCTACGCTGTATTGCTTATTCACTCGTTAATTATTGGCTCGTCACATACCAGTAGAGATTTAATGAAAAAAAAAAACTCGATTTCGCGTACACGGCGACAGAAAAAGTCGAACAATTTCCATTTCACTCTTACGTTGGGTGAACATCGATTTCATTACTGTTGCGTGAAGATTCCATGTAAACGCTTTTTCTAATCGTGAAACTCATTTGAACGGAACGCGTATTCTTGAGAGGATCTGTTTGTAATGCAATACTTATTACTCGAACGTAATCTTCTGATCTTTTCATCAATTTTTTTATTTATTTATTTATTTATTTCTCCATCCATAGGCCCTTGCAGGCACTTGGTGGCGTCATTATTACATATAACAAATATTAATTTTCAATAGTCAAGGAATTCAGTATAGACAATAATAATATAATAGAAGACAAAAATAAAATGTGAAATACCTATGATTTGCAGTGCCGGTTGATGTAAAGAGTCAACCGGCACATTGTCCTTGACATGTTGTATTTTTATTATCAATTTAAAAATGTTTGAAATATAAAAATAAGTAGATACCTAGTAACAAGTTGATAGTCTATGCTAAACGCTGCTGTTAGCCTCATTTAGCATATCGTCAGTGGAGTAAAATGATTTTTCGACAAGGTACGACTTCACTCCTCTCTCAAACTCGGAATCAGCCAGATTTCGGATGTCGGCCGGGAGCACATTGAACAGTCGGACGCTCTGACAGATATAGCTTTTAGATGTTTTTGTCAGTCTATGTTTGACGGGTCTGATGTCGTGTTTGCGTCTTGTCTCGTATCTGTGTGCATCGCCATTTTCGGGTGTTCTCGGCAGATTCCTTCGTGCGTACAATATGCACTCCCTTATGTATGCACCCGCGAGAGTAAGTATGCCTAGGGTTTTAAATTTATCTCGGCATGAATCCCTCGGGCGCATACCCAGGATCGCTCTGACTGCCCTTTTTTGTAAGATGAAGACTCGAGAGAAATCTGCCGCTTGCCCCCAGAATAACACGCCATATGTCATGACGCTATGGAAGTACGCAAAATATACATTTTTTGCTGTTTCCTGTCCACATATTTGTTTAGTTTTTTTAATGACATAGATTGCTTTGCTGAGTTTATCACACAACTGTTCAATATGCAAGCCCCATTGCAATTTTCCATCCAGGGTAACACCCAGAAACCTGCATGAAGCGTTGCTTTTAATTGCTTTTTCAGCAAGAAAGTTCCCCGTATGGCTCCCGTCCGGCTCCTGTCCAAGAGAAAAGCGAATCGCACTCGTCTTCGTCGTGTTAAGGATAAGGTTATTGTCACCAAACCAACGCATTACGTTCTCCAACACATCCGCAGTAGACCGCGATCCGTCATCCCTCAGCAGGAGAGATGTATCATCGGCAAACATTACAACTTTGCTATTATTTTGTGATAAATTTGGCAAGTCATTTACATATATCAAAAATAGAACTGGACCCAGTATTGAACCCTGAGGAACACCATTCTTAATAATCTTCATACTGGATCTTATGTTATTTAGCTCTGTACATTGTTGTCTGTTTAATAGATATGATTTGAAGAATTTTTTCTCAGTGCCGTGTACACCGTAATGCTCGAGCTTATCAATCAGAATATCGTGATTTACGCAGTCAAACGCTTTTGACAAATCGCAGAATACCCCATATGTATCGCACCCCGCCTCGAGAGACATCAATATGGCTTCAACAAGGCATGCTATTCCGTCTCTTGTGCCTTTCCCTTTCTGGAATCCAAACTGTTGGGGGTGTAGGATGTTGTTGGATACTAAAAAGGTCGTGAGCTGTTTAGTGACAATTTTTTCAAAGATCTTACTAATTACAGGTAGGACTGATATAGGTCTGTAATTATTTAAATCTAACCTTTCACCTTTCTTAAAAATGGGAATAACTCTCGCCATTTTTAGAAGGTCGGGAAAGTCCCCGCTCTCGAGACACTTGTTGAATACGACCGCCAAATGTTCAGCAATGTCTATAATGACAGTTTTTAATAATTTGGTGGATACATACCAAAGATCTTGGGATGTTTTAGTTTTGAGATTCTTCGTGACTTCTATGACTTCATATTTAGTAACCTTCCTGAAGGTAAACATTTTATTAACATTTCTATTTGAAGTCGGCAAATATTTCATAGGATTGTTATTTAATACATTATTTGTGCTAGTAAGCATTCCAGCAACTTGCACAAAAAAGTTGTTAAACTGGTTAACGATTTCAAACTGAGTCACACTCGTATCATCTGATGTAATACCTAATTCTCCAGTTCGGCTCTCAGATCTCCCTGATTGAGATTTAATTATGTCCCATGTTGTACGGAGAGGGTTGTCAGATCGAGCAATTTTAGTTGCGAAGAATTTTTTTTTCGCTTCAACACACACTTTCTTGAAAGTTTTACTGTACCTTGTCACATATTTCTTAAGTTCTATATTATTACTATTATTTTTTAAGCTATATAGGTGAAACAATTTGTTTCGGGATACTCTTATGCCGTTTGTTGCCCAGTCATTGAAGGAATTTGTACAGACTTTGGAATTTACGACAGGCATGTATTGATTAAAACGAAGAATCAAGCAGCTGAAGAGCTCGCTGAAGGATTGGACTGCATTCATTGTTTTATTCTGTTCATCTAAATGATGCAGATCAGATTTAACACTATTAAGAAACAATTTTGTATTTTCGTGGTTAGGCATTCTTTTTTTAGATATTTTGAATGATTTAATACTTTCAATATCTTCCCCAGCGAGAACCTCAACTACCTGACCCACATGATCAGATTTCACAAAATTTGTTTGATATGTATCCCCCAGTGTAAGGTTCGTAAAAATGTTATCAATACAGGTAGCAGTGGTGTTTGTAGTTCTTGTAGCATCATAGATGCTACGTGTCAAAGAATAACTAGACATAAGATCCAACAGGGAACCTCGCTGACTTGAATGCGAATTTAGATCGATGTTGAAATCTCCACATAAAATGATTTGTTTTTTAACTTTGAATAGAATGTTTTCCAATATCCCCAAGAAAGTCTCGAGGCTCCCTGATGGGGGTCTGTACACACAAATGATGACAACGTTACTAATTTCTACGCAACTCACTTCACAATGTCTTTCACAAGATAGTCTTACTATGTCTTCCCTATTTTTGATTTTCAACACTTCTCTGGTCAATATCATGCAGCCGCCTCTAATTGCACTCGTTCTACAGAAAGAACTCCCTATTTTATAGTTCGGCACTGTCACACATTGAATTTCATGTTGTTTCATCCAAGTCTCGCTGGCACATATAATGTCTAATTTTTCTGCTTGAAGAGATAAATAGAGTTCGTCGATTTTATTCCTGAGACCTTGAACATTTTGGTGTCCTATCTTGATATGCTTATTATTTTTACTGGATATATTTTTTAAATGAAGTGAGTTACTGGATTCATTAATACAATATATCTATGTTATTCTCAACCTGGACTTTCTCCACTTCTATCTCTTGTGCCTTCCACGTTCCATCCGCATCCATTCTCTGTGTCATTTCTCCAGCAGTTCGTGAAGAGGTTTTCTCCGGCACATTTAATGGCACAATCACAGCCCTTTTGACAATTAAACCAGCTCAGCACTATTTTACCTTGCCGACTCCTTCATCTCTGTCACACATGTTCTTGTGTTCCTGATACGTAACTTTGTTCTGTATTCTAACCTCTGAAACTTATCCCAGCACGGCACGTTTTCTGCCCCTTTGCAAGACCTCCACTTTTGAATCCGAAGCTTGTCAATCTACATACTATATTTTTTTACATTTTTTTTAAAAGAATCAAAATACGAAAATTAACCATCTAGCTAAATCGGTGTAAATATGAATTACAAATATAATTGCCTGTAAAACTGCTTATATATGTGAGTGCGTTATATCTATGGTTAAATTATAAATACATATGTAACAACTAATGACTCTAACAATTCATTAAAATTATGTATCAGTTAAATTATGATATATGAAATTCATTTTTTAAGGTCGTCATGTCTCTATGATTCTTGTACGAGGCGTTCGAATTTGAATTTCAAACTCTCGAATATTCTTGAGAATATTCAAAAATAGGTAGGTACTATCTCTTTGATCAATTGATAACCTAATGTAGGTATTTAAACAAATTCGGAAACTAGTTATTGACAATCCGTATTGCATTAAACGTTTTCTTAGTGTGCGTTTAAACCAAACGAACATAGGGCCGGAACTACATATATGTACCGGACGGCGTCATTAAATCGGATCAGCGAAGTAAAAACCAAATAATATTGAAATAAGATTGATTTGTATAAATTCGATTGTAAAGGACATTGATTGAATTGTATAGATAATATTGCATAAAATGATTGATTTATTGATAATATGGATATGATTATGACTCGATCATGGAAGCTAAGCGCCTCGGCCACAGAAATAAAGGGTTCTTAGTTCCCACCGAACGGACCGAGGCGCGAGGCCCGCGAAATAATTATGTAATAGATAATAAAAATGCATTGGCATATTGAGGCAGCCCTGGCTGCGGGAGCTCCTGACAACCCTATCTCCCCGTGTCCAACAATAGAATGACGGCGGCTGCGCGCGACGCGCGCTTAAAAACCCCTTAAACGTGGTATCCCCTCCCCTACTGTTTGAGGGAGGGCCAAGAGGCCTGCGAGCCAGGACACGCGGAGGTAGGGTGCAGCCTCCCAATAATGGTCTACTCCGATGTAAAATCATGTGGCGATCACAATGATACCAAATACATCGGGGTAGGCCAATTAATTAAGATTTTAATCGACCTTTCGCGGATTGATCGGAAAATACCGAAAACCGATATATCAAGGTTAGCGCGATCTGGTGAGCATGTCCCGATTGGAAATCGCGCGGCGATTCCAACGAGACCAAACACATCGGGATATGCCCCAGATCCGCGGAGATAATCCGCGAAAGGTCGATAATTAGAATAATTGAATTTCGGCCGCGACGGCCGCTGGTCCGTCGCACGTCCAGGCCGATTCGGGGCGAGGCTCTGAGCCCGTTCCCGGCGTCCGCTCCGTTCGCCACGGACGGGGGACACTGGGTTTTCCCCAGATACCGTTATGTCGTGAATATAAGCAGACATTTTTGTATGAAATATATCATTCTTCGTTTACTCTTGGCTTTGACTACACCTACCTACCTGCTCTCTCTCTGGACTACTCAACTGGCTGACTTCTACCTTGGACTTCTCTCTGGACTGTTTGGACCCTTCTCTGGCTGGCACATTGGACCGTGGACTCGACCCTTGCAATAGGACCTGGACTCTGGCTGATACCACTGGACCGAGACTTCTCTCGAACGCGCGCTAAGACCCGAATTGAGTACGGTCTTACGTGTCTATTAGGAGATTTCTCGTCGAGGGCGCAGGGCGCAGAAGAAGACGTCGGATCTCACGAACGCATCGCAGGCCCGAACTAAGTACGGCTTGCGTTGTTACTAGGAGTTCCTCCATCCAAGGACGCGGCCGGGCGAACAGAGAGAGCTCTCGAACGCATTGCGGACCCGAAGCTAGTAGGGTCTTGCGTGTTATTAGGAGATCGATCTGAGGCGGGAAGCATTTCTCGAACATACGGGGCCTGAACTGAGTAGGGCCCGCAGTATTATTAGAGAGTTCCCGTCTTCTGCGCAAGCGACGAGCGACATAGTGCATTCCCCTGGTAGCTGGCTAATTCTTTAGAGCCTGCACCTGCAGTCCCTTGTACCGCGCGCGAGTCGTGTGGTACAAATTGGTCCTTCGAGCCGGGATCAGCTGCTACCAGGATGCCTATGTCGTTGCGTTCCGATGCCGGCGCCGGGAGAAGTGCGGAGCAGGACGCCGAGAGCCACCACGACTCTGACGCTTCTTCGACGGCATCAACCACGAGAACGAGAACGGATGACACTGTCCAGCAGATGCTGCGGCAGATGAACGAGCTGCGGAAGGCGCTGGCTGCCAGTCAAGCCGAGCTAGCAGCCTTCCGCTCCACCGATCGCGGCCAGGCACCGGCGAGTGCCCCCGCAAGCACCGAACCAGCGCCCGCGAGCGCTGCAGAAGTGAATCGCGTAACAGCACCCGCGAGTGCTGCCGTGAACAGTGATGGCGTAAGGGTGCCCGCGAGCGCCCCCGCCAATAGTGCAGTGCATCATGAACTTGGTCGGGCCCCCCTGCCGGGGAGCTCGGCTGTACTGAACAATGACGCGTACCGCGTCACGGCGCCCGCGAGTGATCCATCGTGGCCGTCTGACCACCGAACCGCGCACCCCGCGAGGGTGAGTGCCATCCAAGATTGGATGGAGGCTGGGGGACGTCGCCCCCAGTACGAGGATGTCCCGCGCCTCACATACGGCGACAGGGACCGCGAGTGGCGAGATAACGTCCTGGCCCGCCAGACGGGAGTCAAGGACTTGCCTCCCTTTGACGGGAATGCCGCTGACTGGCAAGGCTTCAAATTAATATTTGAAGAAACGACGAAAACGTTCGGGTGGACGGACGCGGAGAACCGCGCCCGTCTCAACCACGCGCTGCGTGGAGAAGCCCGACGCGTCGTGGGCCCGACCTTGTACTGGTCGGGCTCTGGGGCCGCCGCCCGTGTAATGGCGGCCCTTGACGAGCACTACGGCGGTACGAACAACGCCGAGGCCGTCGTGAAGGACTTGTTGTCCAAATTCAAGCCGCGGTCCACGGACACAGTGTGTCTGGACGAGGTCCACGAGTTTTGTTTGCTCGTGGACAACGCAGTGTCTACATTAGCGCCAGTAAAGAACGGTGCCTTGCTGACGGACCAGAGGCTGCTGGGGCAGTTCCTCGCCAAGATGCCGTCGTGGGAATGTGTGGACTGGGCGAAGACCCATCGAAACAGCCGCGGTGATCGCTCCTTGTTGGAGCTTAGTGAATTTTACCACGGCTGGAGAGAGATGTTGAAAAACGCGGGCTTTGTGCGGGAGCTGAAGCTCCCGAAAACACGAGCCCGCCCAGTGCTGGCCGCCTATGCCGAGTCCGGTGAGGGCGTCGATGAGGGGGGGCAACAGCCTCTCCGCCCTGCAATACCGACGACCCGCGCCGAGACTAAGCGACCAGTGACAGTGAAGTGTAATTTGTGCGGGTTACCGAATCACAGAACCCCGAAGTGCCGCGAGTACTTAGCTAAGAACACAAGTGATCGGTGGAACATGGTGAGACTGAAGAAATTGTGCTTCGCCTGTTTAGGCACAGATCATAACAGTACAAAGTGTAAATCGAAGTGCGCAGTGGAAGGGTGCATTAAGTCACACCACCCGACCCTGCACGTGAGTGCCGAAGCGGTTGTTACAAATACCTGGAGGGCCGAACTACCGGTCCTCCTGAAAGTGCTGCCTGTAAAGGTGATGGGGCCCCGCGGGGAGCGCGATATCTACGCGCTCCTGGACGAGGGGTCCACAGTGACGCTGCTGGAAGAAGCTGTGGCCCGAGAAATCGGAGCCAAGGGCCGCAGCTCCCCGCTCAGACTCAGCGGGGTGCAGTCGATGACAACACCAGAGGCGGGCTCCATGCGCATCAAGGCAAGGGTGCGCGGCGACGGCGCTACATACACCGTGCACGCTAACACAGTGCACGGGCTGGGCCTCCCAGCACAGATCGTCGCCGCGACCCGAGAAGAATTGAGGAGCCCGGGGAACCCGGTGGTTCCCCTGATGCTGATAGGGCAGGACAATGCCCACCTGATCGTCTCCCGCGAGCTACGGGAGACCGCTGGCGACCCCACCATCCTGTCCAGGACGGCGCTGGGATGGACAGCACACGGCGGGGCCTGTGAAGCGCCCGGCCTAGCCGTGGCCTTGTGTGTGCGTCGGGACGCCGATCTCGACGCACTAGTGAGGGGCCACTTCGCGGTGGACTCGCTGGGGGTAACAGCGGCCCACCGCACCACGGCCGCCGAAGAGCGGGCCGTCAGATTGATGAGGACGACGTCCCGGCGCACCGAAGATGGGCGCTGGGAGACAGGACTCCTCTGGGAGAGGGACGACAGCTGGCTTCCCGAGAACCGGGAGGCCGCCATAAAGAGGCTGACGTCCCTCGAAAAGAAGTTGAGGGGCGACCCGCAGCTGGCCGCCGCCTACAAGGCGAAGATGCAAGACTACTTCGCCAAGGGCTACGCTAGGCCCATCAGAGAAGGCGAGTACGAGAGGGCGGCGGGACGCAGATGGTTCCTGCCACACTTCGCCGTGACCAGCAAGCCCGGCAAGATCCGAGTCGTATTCGACGCCGCAGCAGAGTGCCGAGGAGCCTCGCTGAACAAGAGGCTCCTGACAGGTCCCGATCTACTCTCCTCCCTGGTCGGCAATATTCTGAGATTCAGGGAGGGGAAAATCGGGATCGCAGCAGACATCGAGGAGATGTTCCTGCGCATCAGAATGAAAGAAGAGGACCAGATGGCGCAGCTATTCCTGTGGAGGGACAATCCAGAAGAGCCTCCACGGACGTGTGTGTTCACAAGTGTCTTGTTTGGAGCGAGGTGCTCCCCTGCCAGCGCGCAGTACATTCGGAACGAGGTGGCGGAGAGTCAACGGGGGGAGCACCCCGCAGCAGCCGACGTCATCCAAAGCCGCTTCTACATGGACGACTACTTAGACGCGGCGCACTCGAGTCAAGAGGCGTCGCGTCGGGTAATAGAGGTACGGCAAGCATTAGCCGCCGGGGGGTTCCGCCTTGTAAATTGGGCCTCGAACCACCCGGCCGTGCTTCAGGCCGTACCTAGAGAGGAGAGGGCGAAGTCCCTCATAGATATAGGCGGTCCCGACCAAGCCCAGGAACGGATCCTGGGCGTGAAATGGGACCCCACCGACGATATGCTAGTATGTGAGTGGAGCCAGCCAAGAAACACGGCCTGGCCCACCAAGAGAAGCCTGCTGGCGTCAGTAATGCGGGTCTTCGACCCGCTGGGCTTCATAGCCTGTCTAACAATCAGAGCAAAGATCCTCCTCCAGGATGTATGGAGGAGCAAGGTGGACTGGGACGAGCAGGTCACCGAAGAACACGCGGCGCGTTGGCAAGACTGGCTGACCGCCGTAGAGGCAGCCCGGACCAGAATTCCCCGGTGCTGCCGACTCCACCCAAAAGCCGAGGTCACTCTCCACCTGTTTGCCGACGCGTCAGAAAAGGCGTGTTGCACGGTGGCCTACCTCGCCGAGAAGCCCACAGAAGGTGGGCCGGTGCGGGTCTCCTTCTTGGGAGCGAAGACAAAAGTCGCTCCCTTGAGGCCCGTGTCGGTACCGAGGATGGAGCTGCAAGCCGCCTTGATGGCGGCTAGGTTCGCGGTGTCCATCCGCCAAGAGCTGAGTCTGGCCGTGCAGAAGACATGGTACTGGTCAGACTCCACAACCGTCCTGCAGTGGATCAGGACGGACCCCCGGACCCACACGGCCTTTGTGGCCAACCGTCTGGGGGAGATTGACGAGCTGACCTGCCTCCGGGACTGGAGGTGGGTGCCCACAAAGGAGAATCCTGCAGACGTGGGCACCCGAGATGGAGAGCTGCCGGACACCAGCCAAGAGAGCCTGTGGTTCCGGGGGCCAGAGTTCATCAGAGGGGAGCAGAGTTCCTGGCCGGCAGACAAGGCGGCGGCACCTGAAGAGGATGCGGCCAAGCAGTTCGTCGGGAGGACCCGGAGATCCCCCCCAGCCATCCTGGACGCGGCCAAGTTCTCCAGCTGGACGCGACTCATCCGAACTACTGCGTGGGTGCTGAGGTTCTGCAACAGGTGCCGCGGCCAAGCCGGCCAGGGGCCATTGACGACCCAGGAGCTGAGGGAGGCGGAGTTCCGGTGGATGAGGGGCGAGCAAGGGCGAGCGTTCGCCAAAGAAATTGCGGCGCTTGCCCGTTCGAAGGAGATAGACCCGGCCAGCAGACTAGCCGGGTTGACTCCCTTCCTCGACGAGAACGGCCTCCTCAGAATGGGGAGCCGCGTGCAGGCCCTCGATCTAGATGAGGGCCTGAAGACGCCCGTCATCCTGGATGGTGACGGGCCCTTCACCAGACTGCTGATCCGCCACCGTCACGAGAGCGCCGGACATGTGAGCAGCGAGAAGACGGTGGCGGAAGTGAGGAGAGACCTGGCCGTCCTCAGACTACGACCGGCGGCCAGGAAGATAGTGGCAGAATGCCTACAGTGCCGCCAGAAAAAGGCGGCACCCAACCAACCACTAATGGGGCCACTGCCAGAAGGGCGGCTGGCCTACCGTCAGCGGCCGTTCACCCACTGTGGGGTGGACTTCTTCGGGCCGATGACGGTAGTGATAGGGCGTCGACATGAAAAAAGATACGGCGCCCTATTCACATGCATGACAACGAGGGCTGTGCACCTAGAACTGGTGCACAGCCTAGAAGCGGACGCCATGATCATGGCGCTCCGCCGGATGTCGGCCAGGCGAGGGAGTCCAAGCATAATGTACTCCGACAACGGTACCAATTTCCACGGTGCCTACAAAGAAATAAAGGGCGCCGTGGAAGAAGTCCTGGCCGACGAAAGATGGAAGAACAAACTGGCGGGGGATCGCATTGAATGGCGATTCATTCCCCCGTCATCCCCCCACATGGGGGGAGCATGGGAGCGCCTTGTGCGCTCCGTGAAAGAGGCTCTCCGGCTGACATTGGGGAGCCAAGCACTGAAGCAAGAAACCTTGCTGACTGCCCTAGCTGAGGCAGAACACACCCTGAACAGCCGACCGCTCACTCACGTGTCGGCTGACCCAGAAGAAGAAGAGCCGCTGACGCCGAACCACTTCCTCATCGGTTCGCCCAGCGGCAGGCCATGCTTGGCCTTCTACGGTCCCGAAGAGGACGAGGTCTGTCTCCGCAAACAATGGAGACTGGCCCAACAGCTAGCGGACAAATTCTGGCGCCGCTGGCTGAGGGAGTACGTGCCGACGATGCAGGAGCGCAGCCGCTGGCGTACCACAGCCACCCCCCTCCAGACCGGTGACATGGTTTGGATAATGGACCCCACGCAACCCAGAAACGTGTGGCCAAAGGGGGTGATCACAAAAGTCAACACCGCTGCTGATGGACAGGTGCGGTCGGCCGAGATCCGGACCACCACAGGGACCTACACCAGACCGGCCTGCAAGCTGATCAGCATCCCCCTGGGAGATACGCCGCCGGAAGCTGAAGGTGGTGAAGCGAAGCTCTCACGGGGGGAGTGTACCGGACGGCGTCATTAAATCGGATCAGCGAAGTAAAAACCAAATAATATTGAAATAAGATTGATTTGTATAAATTCGATTGTAAAGGACATTGATTGAATTGTATAGATAATATTGCATAAAATGATTGATTTATTGATAATATGGATATGATTATGACTCGATCATGGAAGCTAAGCGCCTCGGCCACAGAAATAAAGGGTTCTTAGTTCCCACCGAACGGACCGAGGCGCGAGGCCCGCGAAATAATTATGTAATAGATAATAAAAATGCATTGGCATATTGAGGCAGCCCTGGCTGCGGGAGCTCCTGACAACCCTATCTCCCCGTGTCCAACAATAGAATGACGGCGGCTGCGCGCGACGCGCGCTTAAAAACCCCTTAAACGTGGTATCCCCTCCCCTACTGTTTGAGGGAGGGCCAAGAGGCCTGCGAGCCAGGACACGCGGAGGTAGGGTGCAGCCTCCCAATAATGGTCTACTCCGATGTAAAATCATGTGGCGATCACAATGATACCAAATACATCGGGGTAGGCCAATTAATTAAGATTTTAATCGACCTTTCGCGGATTGATCGGAAAATACCGAAAACCGATATATCAAGGTTAGCGCGATCTGGTGAGCATGTCCCGATTGGAAATCGCGCGGCGATTCCAACGAGACCAAACACATCGGGATATGCCCCAGATCCGCGGAGATAATCCGCGAAAGGTCGATAATTAGAATAATTGAATTTCGGCCGCGACGGCCGCTGGTCCGTCGCACGTCCAGGCCGATTCGGGGCGAGGCTCTGAGCCCGTTCCCGGCGTCCGCTCCGTTCGCCACGGACGGGGGACACTGGGTTTTCCCCAGATACCGTTATGTCGTGAATATAAGCAGACATTTTTGTATGAAATATATCATTCTTCGTTTACTCTTGGCTTTGACTACACCTACCTACCTGCTCTCTCTCTGGACTACTCAACTGGCTGACTTCTACCTTGGACTTCTCTCTGGACTGTTTGGACCCTTCTCTGGCTGGCACATTGGACCGTGGACTCGACCCTTGCAATAGGACCTGGACTCTGGCTGATACCACTGGACCGAGACTTCTCTCGAACGCGCGCTAAGACCCGAATTGAGTACGGTCTTACGTGTCTATTAGGAGATTTCTCGTCGAGGGCGCAGGGCGCAGAAGAAGACGTCGGATCTCACGAACGCATCGCAGGCCCGAACTAAGTACGGCTTGCGTTGTTACTAGGAGTTCCTCCATCCAAGGACGCGGCCGGGCGAACAGAGAGAGCTCTCGAACGCATTGCGGACCCGAAGCTAGTAGGGTCTTGCGTGTTATTAGGAGATCGATCTGAGGCGGGAAGCATTTCTCGAACATACGGGGCCTGAACTGAGTAGGGCCCGCAGTATTATTAGAGAGTTCCCGTCTTCTGCGCAAGCGACGAGCGACATAGTGCATTCCCCTGGTAGCTGGCTAATTCTTTAGAGCCTGCACCTGCAGTCCCTTGTACCGCGCGCGAGTCGTGTGGTACAATATAAATAGAGCATACTTCCTTTTATCGTTGATATTGGACACTATGAAAACAACAACGAGCAAGAACTCGCGCCACATTTCTGGTTCTTTCTCGTTGTTAATCCCTTGGTGTCTATCATACCAACGATCAAGAAAATATACCTACGCTATTTCGATCTCTGGTTGTATTTTTGTTTGGTGTAAACTTACCTCT
Organism: Mystacides longicornis; assembly: GCA_963576905.1. Taxonomy (NCBI): domain Eukaryota; kingdom Metazoa; phylum Arthropoda; class Insecta; order Trichoptera; family Leptoceridae; genus Mystacides; species Mystacides longicornis. The sequence continues at coordinate 29,256,521 of OY756426.1, read as the reverse complement.
AGAATAAGAAATATTCTTAGATGATCAAAAAAAGCAAGTGACTGTAGATAAATCGTTTCTTCCAAAACTTTAAAATCGAAACATATCTTTATATTTTGTTATTTTTCGAAACGGGAGTAGGTGCTTTATTTTGGAGCAATAAGTTTTATTGCTGTTTAAATCTGTCTCGCCCGCCATATTTTCTGTAAATAATTTTCTCCATAAAACTTCAGCAGGTGTTTTCTGTAATCGTTGGTAGACATTTTCTTTTTAAACTGTTGTTAAAACTTAGCAGATAAGTTTCGAGATATCGTCTTTAGTTAGCCATTATTCTAATATTCTTTAAAAAAAAATAACCTTTTTGCTAAGGATTATTTATTTAATATGATAAAACTTTATCTTTAAAAAGTTTTGTAGGAATAAGGGATTAAATGGTTTTAAATTTAGGTGATGTGTAATAAAATAATATGTTTATTTTAGTGCGTCTATTACTTAAATTTTTTTTCTAAATTTAACCTATTTATATCACGCGTCAATTTTAACTGTATATCTTCCTCAACTTGTTATTTGAAAAAATAAAACGCCAATTTTGGCCTTCGTATGCACGTAGAAGTGTTGTCAGAGTCTGTAGGTACTTTCGTATTTAATTTAGCACTCTTTTGTTTTGTTGAAATTAATTTCGTTCAAACGCATCGCAGGTTTGATTAAAAATTCATTATTGGCATCATTTTTAACGGCGAACAATTTTATCTGTGTACATAATAAATTGATTTGTCACGGTTTTTTTTTTGTTTTAAATAATCATTAACGTGACATTCCTCGCAAAGTGTACAACATTGAATAGTTTTTATTGACATTATGTACTACGCACCGTCACTGACAGAATTTAATTAAAACATGCCAACACACTCGTAATAATTAAAATAATGGTAATACAGTATAATTTTTGTGAAATACTCGTATGTTTTTACACCTAATGGAGGTATTTTCTGTTTGTAAAACAATATTTCACAACTAAAGAAAATATATATAGCTATAAAACTTTATTTAACAATTTCTGAAAATATAATTTATTCCATAAATAGCAAGAAACCATGTCCGACGTCTGGCATAGAAAAGGGTAGTTAATTTTAGTTTCTCTGTTATATCTACTATATAAATTAAAGTCGGGTTAGTGCGAACACTTATAACTCGAGATTGGCTCAACAGATTCTTCTGATGTTTGATTTAGTGGATTCTTCTCCGCTCCGGATAACAGAATAACTAATAAAAAGTTAAAAAAATGGATAACAAATTATGTAAAATACAATATTTAAGTTTGTATGGAAAGGTTACCTGGGACGCGCCCACGACATCGAGGGTAGTTCCCTCTCATTCTCGCATACGCTCTTACAGTAAGCCCATCCCACTTACTCCACCGCACCGTTTCGATAGTTTTAGAAATTTTTCATACAAAGTCAACAATATTATTGGGCATATTCGTGTCGGTAATAGGCGAGGTAGGGTGTGTGCGCGAGCGCATTTTTCTCAAGTTGTTCCCGCCAGAGCTTTGAATACGAATGAAATAAGGATGTTTCAGAAATAGTTTAATGTTATTATTTTATTAGCTTATCTAATCGAAGTAATTTTGTATTGTTTGACGGGGGCGCAGTGCACATCATGTACCTACATATTAACGGGCCTCCTCGGGTTAGAACCACAGGTCAACGTCTGTCGAGAAAGCTAGTTATCCCATAAAGGGACCTGTTTGGAACTGCGAACAATTAGGCCCTGTCCTAGATGGTCGCATGATCGCACGACCGTGCGATTGCAATGATCGCATGAACGCATAAACAGATTTGTGATCGCACGATGAAAAATTGTGTTGAACGCATAAACAAATTTGTGATCGCACGATGAAAAATTGTGTGTCCTAACTGCCATCGTATGATCGCGCGTCCACTTTCCTTGACAACGCAAACAAATAAAAATATGAATGTTAGTAAGAAAGAACTTTTGGCAAGTAGGTGTCGTATTAATTATCGAACAGAGCAATACAAGCGACGCGCGATCTTTTCAAACAAGGCACCGATCGGACGATCGAATTTACGTCTGTCCAGTTAGGACACGTTCATACAATGTTATATTATGTTTGAACAGGGCGTCCGCTTTCATGCGATCATCGCAATCGCACAATCATGTGACCAGCTAGAACAGGGCCTAAGACATTTCTTCACTGAATAAAAGTTGTATGGATCAAGGTATAACAAATTTATTCGATACCTTTTATATTTTCCACGGAAACATATTATAATAAATTGTCATAGTAACTATCGACTTACGGTATGAAGGATATTTCCAGTAGCTGGAGTGGTTTTGTTTGTCATTTTTATATAAAAAAATGCACGAATAATATTTCGCGCGAGGAAAGAGTGTTTCAGTCTCAGGAGGAGGCCTATGTTAAGCAATGAATGCGAGAGGGCTGACAAACGAAAATACCGATTAAGGGGCCTTTCCCCGAAAACACCCGTTTTTGGCAGTTTTACCAAATAGATTACTCTGCAAGTTCGTAATATACAAAGCTGAAAGTTACGATTTATTGTAGAATGAACTTTAATTTAAAAAGTTAGGCTGGCAGATTTTTTAATAAAAGCATGCTTTTCGAGTAATTTTCATTTTACTGGGACATCTCGCAAATTTTTCTCGATAGATAACTCAAAAAATACAATACTTATAGATACGCAAATTTCTGGATATTTTTACGATAAAACGAACTCAATAAATTAGCGTGAAACTTTTTTAAATTTCGTCTTTGTTTTCCTGGAAAATCAAAAAAACTTAAATTCTAATTCAAATCTAACCAAAATCTTGCTAAGCTATGTTCTAGTAAGATTTTAATATAGGCGGAACCATTTCATGGACTCTTACTGGACCAACCCACAAAAATAATGCTATTGTATATACTTTGATTTATGGCTTGAACTAATTTATGATCTTTGAAAATATTAGTATTGCCTACAGATTTCATACAAACATGTTTTGAGTTTTCGTGTATTATAACCAAATAATAGGTATGTCGCATACAAAATATAAAACACTGCTCAGTGCGCTTTCATAGTAATTAGATATGTCGTTTGTTTATGTTGCAGGTTTCAAGTCTATAATTTTGCCTTCGTTTTATACATGTACCTAATCCTTTCTACGAATTAATATTTTTCAATATTTTTGTGTTTGAATTTTTATGGTCGAATGTAAGCGATTGCAATTGATTATCGGCACACATCCCCACGATTTTATTGTTCACTATCGATAGCATAGTGCTGTAAGTGCTATCTTCTCCCGATCAAGAGGTCCCGGGTTATTATTTTTCTTGAACTTGGTGTTATCCAAATTGCGTGGTTTTATTGAGAACATTGTAATCCAAATTGCGTGCTTTTATAGAGAATGTTAATTGCCTGACGTTATTGTTTATTGTTTACTTTGAATCCCAAAAATTAGGCCGATATCATACGGCATTATGTAGGTACAATTAATTTATTTTATTTTTTATATTTAATGAATTTATTTGTTCTCACTCAAAGTGAACACAAATATATACAGTCTCTGGTCCTCCTAACACAATGATAATAATTACATCGTGATGTTTGATGAGAGACAAGGCCGATATTTTTTATACAACGTGATCCGACCGACATCGGTGGCCTAGTATATAGATAGCATGGACTTCAGATCCAGGGTCCCGTGTTCGATTCCCGGTCGGGTCAGAGTTTTTTGTGTTTTTTTTTTCACTTTAAATTTCTGCCCAGGGTTGGCCTGTCTCAGATTGGACGGGACCGCAATATTGTCCTATTGGGAAGGGATTGCAATATTATCAATCATCCCCACAATTTTATTGTTCACTATCGGTAGCCTAGTGGTAAAGGTACTTTTTAATTTCTGACCAAGAGGTCCCGGGTTCAATTCCCGGTCGGGTCCGAAATTTGTACGTTTTTATTTTTTTTATATACCTACTTATTTGCAAATTTATTTAATATAGGTGGTCGGAAACTGGAACCAAACCCACGACCTTCAGTTACAAAGTCGGCGACGAAACTTCGTATGTAGAGCGTATTGGAGCCTATTGGAGGTCGTGGGTTCTAATCCCGCTGCCGACCATTTCCACTTTAAAAACTTTGCAAGCTTTGCTTTGAGTGAAAGATGTCAAAAGTATATTTGTGTTCACTTTGAGTGAGCCCAGAGTCATTTAAAAAATTATCGATCGATATTGTACCTTAATACTTATATAGGTATATTGTAACAATATTCAATTGATTAGGTATACCTACGTAGGTATAATATGGCTGTATTATAAATAAATTTATGTTTTATTCGGAGCTAGGTAGGCTGTCAATGAAAAATTTTATCGAATCCAACTAGCAGCAAAACCTGTCGAATGACAGACATAGGAAAGTTTGATAAATAGCTATGCGGGAGATACCTGTTATTGGAGCGCTGGATATTCCATGTGTTTGTTTCATGTTTTTATTTTGTTTGTGTTGTTCAGTGTTCTGTTGGTGTCTCTATGAAATAAATAAATAAATAAATAGATTGTTCTATTTGACGACTTCTCATTGTAAGAGTTGCATGTAGGAACAATATTTCCCGCCGCGGACATCTTTTATTGTTTTCATAGAAACTATCGACTTTCAGACGAATAATATACATAGGTACCTAAGTACGAAAAATATTTCCGTAGTTGGATTGTATAGGTATGAAATTATATATGGTAAATAGTTCGCGTGGAACTGTTTCAAAGAAAATACCGAGCTACGAACGAACCTAACGAATTATTATATTTGATTATATACAGAAGAAACAATATTGTAAAATGCCATATTTTTGTCTAAAAACTAACAAAAATCGATATTGCGAGTAAAGTCAGAGACACTGCGTAAACAATAAGAAGGGTTTGCTATTGTTCTAAAAATCACCACTACTTCTACCTACCTGCTATTATGTAGGTAGAATACCTACCCAACTAATGGTTTACATCGCTGCGAAAGTTCTCGAAGAAAAGAGTCTTATACACTGTATTACATTCCTTCGAAGCAGAGGTGAGCTATTTCGAAAAGGTGTGGGAAGTCGCGTTAGATCGATCGGGGAGGAAGAGTTGTACGTAGGAACAACACTGTGGTGATGCGAGTTCCTATGTTTCAACATATTATATTTCCTTCCGCGGACATCTGTTATTATTGTCATAGAAACTTCTTTTAGACGAACGATATAAATATTTTATTTTACATTTTAAATAAATGATTTAAAGTATCTACACACATATTATTAGATTGTTTTTGTCATATTATCTACGAAAAAAAATTTGCGTGAAAGTGATTCAACGAAAATACCGGGTTACAAACGAACCTAACCAATTATTATATTTGATTTTTTAGAGAACAGAGGACTAAATTTGCTCCCAAATATGATTTCTGCCAAAAATTTAAAGAAACCGTTACCTGCCCATGCTAACAAAGGACGTAGGTACCCATGAAACGGACTTACACCTTTGTAGATAAGTTCGAAGGAGACAGGTATACAGGCCTTTCCTCATTGTTTTGCTAATATTCGTCAAGTTTGTTATCTATCAGGTTCTTTTGTAAACCTTAATATTATTTATGACATGGGTGGACCTACAAAAATTAGGCGTTATTGGAATTTTGCCCAAATACCTAAATATGAAATTCTGCGAGCGTTACATGGGGCCTTAACAGACAAACTTAACGAATTATTATATTTGATAATCACAATGTAGTAAGGTGACCAAACCCTTTACCGAGATGATACGAATACATACATATAACAATATTATAATGTAACGTTGTAACGTTTTCCTCCCCATATCACGTAGCAACCCATCAGAAATATCCCTACATACATTTTATTATAATATACTTTTACAGTATAGCTATTATACATATATGGTGTTGGTGTGTACCTTTACAGTATAGCTATTATAGGTATATGGTGTTGTTGTGTACCTTTACAGGGATCCTCTTTACAGTTCACTAATCAGCTTACCATCGCTGCTAATAAATCTCGATACTAAATTTGCAATCCAAATTCGAGTACCCGACCGCCTTAGTTTGGGTGTGTTCGTAGGACCTATATTGCTTATATGCATAAACGACTTAATTATTCATCCTCTTTTTCCTAACTATCTTCATTTTGATTTTTGTATCAAACTCCCAGCAACAAGAGCTCTCCATTGCGCTCGATCTTGCGCAATGTTTATGACCTCCTCCCACACCATGTCCAGATCCCTCAGCTCTGCTTCAAAAGAGCGGGTCAAAGGGTCTTCCTCGTCTTCGGGACCCTGATGGGAGGAAGCTCTCCCAGCGCTGGCCAAGGCCAGCTGTCATTCGGCATCTTTCACACATGTCCCCGTCCCAACCAAGTCAATCTCCTCTCCATAATGGTTGAAGTGATGGGCTGACGCTGGGTGGGCCAGCGTACCGCGTCATTCGTGGTACGGTGGTTTCATCTTGCACCCAAAATTCTCCTGAGGCACTTCATTTTTAATACCTACCTGTTTTTTAAATGAATCTGGGATCACTCAAAGTGAACACAAGCACTCTTTTAACATCTTTCAAATAAAGGAAACCTTGTGTTGTTAAAGTGGTTTTGCTTCTCCGTTGTAAACTTCGAAAGATAATTCTCCGCGTCATATTTTGTACACGCCCAGGTAGGTGGGTACATTATAATAAAATTTCTGAGTCAGTTCTAACTTTGCGCCGATATAAATTTTCCATTTCGAACGGCGTTCACTCAATAAATAAGTAATTTCCTCTTTCGTGTTTTGTTTTGCTCTTTTCCCTGTCGGCGGCCCTGGGGGATGAGGAATGAAGAAATAAAGTGAATAATTTGTTTATGGAGATACAATCCGCGGTGATGGTACCTACCCCAAGTGCCGAACCAACACGGCTTTGCTCAATTTTGTTTTCTTTTTCTTTTACGTTAATTTTTTTTTATTAAACTCAGTACTCTTGTTGTTGAAGATCTCTTTTACTTTCACCTTCTTTCAGATCTCTATGTCTATCAAATGGTTTGTTTCAAACATTAGTATTTAAGCTCACTGTCCAATTTTCTTGTATACGGTATTATTTATTTATTTATTTCATAGAGACGCCAACAGAACACTGAACAACACAAACAAAATAAAAACATGAAACAAACATATAGAATATCCAGCGCTATGTTTATGTATTCTGTTTCTGAACCCATCGCGATTCCTGCAGTTTCAATAATTTCTCTCAACGATGTAAAAAGCAGACCTTGTTGCCAGATGATATATTTAAAAAGCAAACTTATCCAAGTCGGTGTGCAATTATTTAAAAGATTTAAAATGTCCTTACAACATTGTTTAGCATTTCATAGTTTTTGATATGTTATATTTCTTCTTTTACTTATCTTTGGACTGATATGTCGAGAGAAAGGTCTTAAGAAGATTCCCATCTCCCAGTTGCAACAATTTCATGTGGCGAAACGTTCTCTTTGACTACATTCTCCATAGCCAGAGCTAGATAAATAAGAGTCCTTAGTAGTCTTACAGATTCCCGCATGTACGGCTAAGGATTTAAGTGACTCTTAAGTTGCCTGGTATGATACAAGGGAGCCTGTTTAAGTTACTAACCTCCACGGAAATTACGCAGCCTTCGGCAAGATCAAATAACAACATGGATTGGGGATTTTTGTCATAGGCTTAATGCAGGTTATGTACATTCCTACTTTGCTCTCTTTTGTTTGAGTCTGTTTCCATTTCCATTTTTATTCTCCATACAGTAGGCATGCTCATCAAATCTCTAAGGCAGACGCACCGCTTCCGTTTGTCTTATCATTGATGTTTTCCAGCCATATGGTAGCACACTCGTATAATTTCATGCAATTCTTTGCGCGTCTGTAGCTGGTGCTATCTCAGTCACGCCTGGTATGTTTGAATAAACAAAATGTCTTATCTATTGGGAGAGGTATGTTGATTATATTTATATTATTTTGTCGTCTAACCAACGCTATTGAATGAAATACGCTTCAAGGTTGAACTTGCCATAAAATAATTATTCATAGATATTCATTGATAATTATCACATCCTGCTAATTTCTACTATATAGAGATACCTTTGCTTGTTCGTTATATTGTCCCACTGCATTCCTCGTCTTAATCAATTGATTGGCAGTTGGCACAAAGGCAGGCTTGATGTTAGGAGTATTATAATAGGAATGTTATAATAATTAATATCCAATGGTACGATAACTAATTCCTTAGTTATTGGTATCCTTTTGGTAATCATTTGCTATTTTCCTGGATTAAAATTGTTTAATATTTAAAGAGTAAGACAGGTAAACAAGAAAGGCTATTTTTTAAAAGATGCAGACTCTGATGAGTGAGATCAGAAGGTTTCTTTGGTGATCCTCCTATGACTATTGATGCTGATGTCAAAGAACAGTTAATTTAAAATTGTAATACTAAATCTAATATCGCAATAGCCGTTGCAAGCCATTAATATTACTTTTTTGGCGATTAAAAATTCATGGAAATGTAATAATAATATTATTTACGTTTTTCTATTCTTTCATTTAGTTTCTTGTATCATCAGCGGGGCTTTGTGGAATGGCCCCGTCACATCTGGCTGAGCTGAAGCAATGGGCAGTCGCGTGCTACGTGACCTGCATACACAACTCACCCCCAGCCACCCTGTTATTACAATACAGCCTCCGTGTACCGCTGTCGTTGTTAGACACTGTAAGCTAAAAATCCCGCCTCAGACGAGCACCGCATACTCATTCTATCGATTCTTGAGGCTCACCTTAGCTGCTTGTCTTTTCTTCGTGTTATACAAAAAATTCTCTAGAGGCCATTCAATAATATTTCAACATAAAATACAGTATATTATAAATATAAACCGTCTGTGTAATCTATTCATGGTGGCGGCTTAGCTATGCCATTTTTTACACAAAACTAATATGCAAATTGGGTACGTTATCCATATTGTTAATGTGGATTAGATGCGAACCGTGTTTTACCCCTCACGACGTGTGCCAGGTCCCTTAAGGGATAGACTCGTATTAGAGAAAATATAACTCTATTTTCTTTCCAGATATTTTTTTTTTCTCTTTTTCAACCGAGCCAACATTTCTCACATATCCTCGACTAGTTATTTTTCCATCTGACCTGGCCTTCCTTGACGACGGAATCAACGTGTTCGATCCACGTCTTCCTTCACAATAATTCTATTCTATCAATATTCCTAAACCATCCCAACATAATAACTTTCATACCACATAACTTGCTAAATGCATACTATTTTCATTTCCTTTCATATTTCTCAAAGTTTTTCCGCATACTTATCTTTTACTTTTCTTCTTATCCAATTTTCAAATCCGTAAATCATTGATGGGAACATCAGGATTGCGTTTCACATCATTAGATTAGACGGTATAATCAGCTTGAGCCGTACCACTAGTGGATTAAAGACCAAAATCACTCTAAATGCCGTAATAAAAGACCGTATGTGCCTATTTATTGCAAGCCTTATCACCTCATTATAGATTATCGCTCTGACACACCCAATCGCTGTGCTGCTTTAGTCAACACACCCATAATTTCGTTTCGATAATGTTATGAAATGATATTTCGATTTTGATAGCTGAACCCTATACTATACAATTTTTCCGCGATAAAACGTTTTCTGGAAAATGAACATTTGAAATTGATACTTTACTATTGGGTGTGGTGCTCAATAGTTTTATTTAGTACTAGCTGACCCGACCGACTTCGTCTCGTCTTAATATCAAATTCGAATAATTGGTGTAAATCATAAAATTCCGACCGATGCATCTGTTTTAAACGATATTTGCCGCCCGAACTCTGTCATTTGCGCCAATAATCAAACAAGTGTCAATTTTGCGACCAGGTTACTCCATAAGGTTACGTTAGAAAAGAAAAATTTGTTAAAATCACTAAGAATGTTAAATTAGAAATGGTAGTTTTCGTCATTTTTCTAATATGCCATGAACCTTTTTTTATTTTTTTCTGTCATAAGGACCTTCACCCTACAATAAAAAACACAAGAAAAAGAATTAGAGATCTTAGTCGAGCTGTTTACGCCGGAAAATTGGCATTCTTTTTTATATACCTACATAGATTTTTTATCCAAGATATTTTAACGAATATGTAACAACTAAAAACTCTAAGAATTCATTACTGATGTTTGATTTTTAAATGGAACACACCACTAAGGGCTTATGACCGTCTTCTAATGTTATTTCGAAGGCTGTCTTAGTGTGATCACGTTACGTTACAACGTTCGCCGTTAGGTGGTAATGTTAAGTCTCCGAAACTCCTAATCATGAGAATTCTCAACATGTTGAAAAATCTCATGTATGCAACAAGTAGATATTTAATAATTATTAATGAAATATAGAGATAAAAGTTGGAAATTATTGAGAACAAGAGAGCAACCAAATTTAAAGATTGCGACTGCTGTCAAGATATTTTAATTTTGTATCAATTTACGAAGGAAATAATATAGCAGCGTTACATCCTGGCCTAGATATCTCTACCTCCCTGGCTTGCTTCCAACTTTTCGTCTGTGCAGGTAGACTGTCGGGCCCAGCTCAGCTCTCTTCTACTTCAAATTGTGCATTCTTCTCAGCTGAATTGCCCCCACAGTGAGCCTTCACATATGGTAGTGTGTCTCTGCTTCTGCCACCCAGAAATTAGGACTTCTCCAACCGCTTTCCAAACTTGGAACGTTAATGTTGATCACTTGTATCACCATGTGCTCCGGCGATCTCCGTTCAAATCGTACATACCATTTCATCTGCCTTTTCTCAAGCTTGCTTTGGATATCCGTCTCCTTTACCTAGGCTTTCACGAATTTGAGGACTATTCCGAAATGTATGAATTTCATACTTTTGGCGCAATTTTAGGCAGGTAGTTGCACTTCGTCCAATAACAACGCTTGTTATTCGTGTGTCAGTGTTGCATGGGTGTGTGATAAGCGGGTGTAATCCGCCTTAAATTGCGCATAAAAGAAGCGGATGTAATCCGCCTTAAATTGCGCATATTATATTATGTTTTTGATCAATCTCTCCAGACACAAAGTTGTAGTAGTACTGGTGTGAATCTAGTATCTAAGTATGTGATAATTTGAGTGCATGCAAGCGACAATATTAGCAATTATTAATGTTGTTTATTGGTATATTTTCAATCGAAGGCGATCTGCTAATTGATTGAAACTTATTAGTTATTAGTATTCTTAGAATCCATTCAATGTCTGATATCAGATGTTTTCTTATCCATTATGTGTTGAAATGTGTTCTCTCTCAGAGAAAGAGAGAGAAAGTGATATTTTCTTTTATACGAAACTTGGAAACAAAAGACTCGAGTCGACGCGTTACCTTCCATTTACTTAATGCTCTCCTATAAACTTGGTAAACAAATTGACCCGAAATTACTAAATAGGTACGCGGTAGGTACTTACTTTCCATCCCTAAGCACTCGCTTTATTTCGTTTCGGTAATTGCCCATATCTTCGGATCGGTCCCGATCTAATCGTTATAAAGTCTCCGCTGGAAGTGGCACACGGAGGATATTACCTCGCCCCTTTTGGGGTTACCAGACGCAACGATAATTTAATTCCAAACGTATTTCAATGATAATATTGTTACTTAACGACTCCTTCAGAAATATTTAAAACTAGCTAATACCCGTCTTGCTTTACGTTTTTAATTCCGAATGTCAAGCTTGATTGGTAGGTAATTAAACAGGTTCTATTGTTCTAGTCTAGCTTCCCATTGCTTAACTGACCTCTATAACTGACATAAGCACAGAAAAAGAAGAATTACACTTTCACAATTCATAAAAAGAGAGAAGAATGACAGTTTTAATGTTTATAAAAAAGAAAGAAGAAAAATTATAGTCTGCCACATACCTAGGTACATGGAAAAAACTGCATGTATCATAATATGTTACATCTTACACTTGATTCAATTCCACTGCTCAATAGAAGGGTAAAAAATTCCTTTAATAGTAATATAATACAAACCTACCTAAATAATATGAAAGTTTTACTCTCAATATGGTTTGAGTCTTGACTACATTCCCTACAACCTCTATGTGTGGAATGGTACAAATTTTATGCGATTGGCTAATGATAAAGGCAGCTCTGTTTTACCGACCTCAAACGTTAGTCGAAAAGTAATCTGAAAATGTACTTTCATTTTAATGTTGATAAAATGTGTTTTATATGGTTTGAATTACATTTATTTTTACTTCAAAACAACCTTGAATCTTTTAAATACATTTTTATTCTGTCAAACTTTGGTTCCATGCAACATTTACATGAGTAATTTTGTTTTCAAAAGATGGCCATCTGTGTTTACGCAGATTTTACTATGAAAATTTTGTAATTTTAGAAATTTATTAATCACATTAAATATATATGAGAAATTGTAAAAATTTGTATCTATGATTACCATAAATTTCTTTTCCATGTCTGGATACATCAAACTCAAAATAATCGCCACAAATTGTTGAAGAGTTTTGCATCTAACTTGACATCAATGGTTGATGTGTTATAACTTCAAGATGCAAGTAACAACATCTGGTAGATTATTACTGAGCGAATAAAAATCAACTTGATTATGCAAATAAACTCACCTACATAGATTAACAATACTCTCTATTTTGGTGGTTCAACTTATAAATCTGCAATCCCCAGACTCGTCACAGGAAATTGAAGAATTAATTGCCCATAGTAGGATTCGAAACCTACCGAGATGCTCACTTGACGTCAATAGATGTTGTATTATTATTATGTGAAAAATTAGGTGAAAAATTCTATGGCAATTAGGCAAAACTATTTAATGTCATTTTGAGAAAGGCATTGGAATCAAAACAAAACTACACCACTACAATATAATTTAAAAAAATATGTGAAGTTACCTATAAGGAAATTTTCAATGAATCAATGCAGGTATATCAATATCCAATTTAGGTATTTCTTCTTCTCCTTATTGATAAATGCCATTATCTATTAAAATTAAACAAAATTTGAACCAAAATGTACATAGGAAACAAATTCAAATTTAAGTTATTGGCTTCTGAAAAATGTCAAGTTTTTCAAGGTAGAACCATTTTAGTAGTAGTATTATTTATGAGTATGAATGAATGAATGAAAGAATTTTTATTTATTTTTTGTCCAATCATTATTTAATTCATAAAACATAAAATCAACAATTGAAAAGCTATATAAAAAAAATAAAATATGTATAATCTCAAAGTTTTATTGTTAAATCAGCAGAGTAAAAAAAAATATTCTCCCAAACAAATGGAAACCAGAAAAGATATTCCGACCCACCGTTATAAAAAAAACTATTAGTTATTCACTTCTTAACCCAAAAGTATTAGGTATATCATTTTTATTCCATAACCGAAATAAAAAAATTAAAGTTTAATTAAATCTGATGCTAGAACACAGAAATCCATACAATAACCTAGAATCCCGACTCGCGTTCAAAAGTGAAGCCTAAATATTGCAACTTTTGACAGTTTGGTTCCCAAAAGAATGTGGTACAGCGTATATTTATTCAGTAGTTTTCTCGTGTTTTTTACAATAAAACATATTTTTACATTGAAATAAGTGAAATTAGATCATTTTTAAGTTTCTTTATAAATGTACTGTCAAAATTGCTGGCCAAATCGGCTTCACTTTTTTACTACGAAGAATATATGAAAATCTATGTGCTAGAAACACACTATTGTGTCAGCTTGTGTTGTGTCGAGCCAGAAGCATTATCATTTTTATATTTATTTATTTTCTGTCAAAATTAAGCATTGCTCACCATTACAGAGTAATCCTTTGCGGTAATAGTGGTTAATAATATGGTTTAAGATACATTTAGGCTCTATATGAAGCTGATATGCTTCTAACGGGTTGAGAACTTATTTATAGTGATATGTGGTAAAATTGATAAAATCGCTGGCATCCGCAAGACACTGTTATTGATTATGGTCAATCTTCTTTACATCCCATAAGCAGCCATTGAATATTTTTTCAATATAATTGTTTCCCTTCTCAAATGGGAAATTTAAATGAGCTCTCTAACATGGATCTGCAATATAAAGTTTCTGATTTTAAAATACACATAAAGAAATCCAAGAAACATAATTAATGAAATTCTTACATAGGTAGCTTACCATTTTGGTATATTTACAATATTATTATATTGTCTTGCAAAAATTAAACCTTTGAATTTCTTTGTTAGAAATGCACTTTTATCAATCAATTTGATCCTTAGAAGTATGTACTTAATTGCTATGTCAAAAAGGTGGGATGAAAGCAATTAGTCTCGTTGAAAACACGTTTGCCTCAGGAACCTGAAAAAAATATCAACAAAATAAATTAATTTTGTGATTTCGGTAACACACTAATTCCCGCCTTATAACATTATAACCTTATAATTGTTTTAGCAACGCATAAATGTTTTAAGTTACGGCATAGGCTTACAGATATTTTAATCAATTTGACTTACCAGTTTTATTTTCATTAAACTCAATTGAAAATAAGGTAATTATATTTTTCATAATCGACGATATCAATCTGAACCTTTTGTTTGACAACAAAATATGACGTATAGTGAAGTATTAACCATCCATGGATAACCAAAGATAATAATATAATTCAACACAGTTAGGTACTATTAAATTATTTTATGATGTATATTTTTGATTTACTTATATAATGGTCTCTTAAAATATGTAGACTTATTAAAAAAAAAATTTTTCACACAAAAAACCACTTTAAATGTGAAGAAGAATTATTAAAAAAATCATTCTTATTTTGTTTTCATATTATGAAGCTAAGACAAAAAATTACATATTAAAAAGTTCGTCTATGGTAACCTACTGTCAATTATTGTTATTCTGACAGCCAAACAAAAACAACAGGAATTCTATTTTCAAAAATTTTGTAAGTTTTTTAATATATTGAAATATTTTTGTAAGTAGGTACCTAAGCTATATTTAATTATTAAGATTTTTACCTATCATGAAGTTTTTAGTTGTGAATTGTAAAAATATGGGTATATAAAATATGATACTTTGAAATTGTTGTCCCTCCTGTAACTAAACTTTAGACAGATTTTGATGTTTGTTTTGTAATATTGTTTTCTAGGCATGGAGTTGCAGTCTATCTGAAATAATAATACCTGATACATTATGCAGTCTAAATGGATTTAATGAAGATCTTAAAAAGGTATAAAAGCTACACTTTTAAACAAATAATACTATGAAAGATTCCAAATGAAGGTTTTATGCAGAGCATATCATATCAATATGTATCTAGCAGTTGATTGTTTTATTCTAATTTGAAGTTCATAAGTAGTTTGATATACTTTCTAAATCCTTAATATTGATTCTAATCAAATTCTCATAACATGTATTTTTAAAACAAATCCCTGAAAAAGCAAAATTTTCTAATGTCGTCTTATATATTTGCAACCATGGCCATGTAATCACTGTATTTTGCTTTCATATATTAATAGAATTGGTTTTTTTTAGGTCAGAACACTCAGAACCTTGCAGGGATTTTGGATATATCAAGAAATATTTACCGAATGCTTCAACATACAACATGCTGTGTTTTTTAAAATATTACCCACCTTGTTTTGTGATGAATATAACATTAAATAAAATAAATTAAAGGTAAGAGAACATAAGTTTGCATTTATCTACATAAGAAATTTGAGTTCGATACAGTTTTGTGAATACATATTGTGGATAAATCAAGTGAATTTTACTTTACCAAAATACCTACATATCTGATTCTTTTCCAAAATAAACAGGAAGTATTACTTAATTATTATGATGTGTGTAAAACCAAATATATTTTTTGACTATAAACATACACACATACCTGACAAATCCATTATAATCTTGTAAAATAGGAACGTCATCACTTCCTGTCAGATTGGCTTTCTTTCAACGTTCTGTTTTACCGACCAAATCTACTAAAGAATATTCATACTCATTTCAATTTTCAAATATCATTTTTTCTCTAAAATCTTTATGAAAGAACAATTTTTAGATTGAAATGTATTATGAATTTAATTTAATGTATCTTTATTATTTTTTACCAACATTTAATATGATTTTATCAGGTATGTAGCTACATAATTACTCATCTATCTGGCTACGACAGTTTGACACAAAATGTGGCCATAAATTTTTTAAAATGTGTCAAATAACAAAATGGAGGAAATATTTTTCCAAAATCTTTCTTTAAATCTTTATTTATTGAGAATAATAAGATTTGAATAACATTTATATGTATAACATATCAATCTCCAATTATTTTATTACATTTTCATACCGTAATACCAAGATTCCATTCAACGTTTACATGAGTAATTTTGTTTCCAAAAGATGGCATCTGTCTTTTTTGAAAACGTTGTATGAAGATCCTAAAAAAATAAGAGTTTTTTAAATAGCTTTAAATATATCAAAGCTCATGTGGTTAAATATATTTAAGAACGCTCTCTGGAATTTTGCGCGGCTTTTCGCATATTAATATCTGACCTTTACGTTTGTTTTCTATGATTGATGCTGTTACAAAAATATATATAAATAAACGGACTAAAATATTATGTAGATAATTGCAAGATAAAAATAACATTTTACATTTTTTTTTTTTTTTATTAATTAAAAAATATATACATGTACAAAACATATAGGTACATTAACAAATATATCAAATGAAAAAGTCAATTTTATATGCCCCATTTGAAGTTAGAAACTTGTGTATGGGGCAATTAAAAAATAAACTTAAATGGTTAGAGCAATTATTTACAAACAAATCTACAGCAAATTAGAATAAAATAGGTGAAATCAAATATAAGCAATTCACAATTATTCCTTACACACATACCGACAATAAGTAAAAGATTTTTTTTTATTTTTTTTATTTTTTATTTTTTTTTTTTTTTTAATATATTTTTTATTTTTTTTTTATTTATTTTTTTTTTGTTTATATAGTTAGTTATTCAATAAGTTATTTGACATATAATGCACGCTGCGCTCTAAATCTATGCAACATTTAACATCAATATTAAAGTTTTTGATTTTTATTCAAATGTGGTGGTGTTCTTCCCTAATTTTTAATATGTGTCATAGATTTGTCATTTTTGCAATGTCAAAATAATTATGCATCATTTATCTCTGTTGTTTACCTAGGAAATAGTGAACATCATAAGTTTATTTATTTATTTATTCATACATAATATTAACAGTGATAACAGACAACAAATGGAAATGCTGTCCAAATAGGCCAAGCCTGTACTAGGGCAAACATCTTAACAGTTCATTAAAAAAAATATTCAAAGGAACATACAAACAGCACAACCACCAACTCAACTACGTACAGTCCACAAACAAAGCATAACCCCACAGTCGCAACACCCTTCGACCCAACAAACATCAGCAGACACGTTTATATTTAGAGAAGCACAAGATTTAATGTAAATAATTTCTATTTGTTTTGCTTTATTAATCGACGAATTATTCACGTTTTAAAAATGTGATAACTGGTAGGTTCTTAATGTAAAAACAGTTACTTTACTCGGTGTCTATAATGTTATCATTTTGTTTATCGCATTCACACACAAGAAGTGTATTCAAATTACCTATGTTGCTAAGATGAATCTTCCATTTTGTCTCTAATGTATGTAGGTGAACCCGCTTTTCGAGGTACTTACTCCTTATCTTCGAATTTGTATGTGGGTGTCACCTGGTTTCTAAGTAGGTACTCGGAGTACCTTCCCATTATATATTATGATGTGACCTGACAGGTAGGTACTCCAATCATTGCCCAACTAACAGTGTTGTATCAAGTATGAACCTTTTCCGTATTATCTATCGGCCATACAAGGAAATTAACCGAACAGTAGGTACTTGTTTGCGTAGGATTCGCTTCTCGTGTTGAAACAGACACGTGTTCTACAAATTTATTTTTATGTATGGCCTTAAATTCCGCTTCGAGACGGCTACATTGATGCGTCCATTGGGAATTTTTCAACCCGAGATTTCATTATAATCTTTACCATCTTAAAGTACGATTCGTTATTCCTGGATCGAAAGAGGTCGTCGGGTTATTAAGTTAAGTAAGTCTTTGATAATATTATATAGGACTGATGTGTGCAACAAAAATTTTATACACTTTTTTACGAAAATTGCGCGGACGGAGGAGTATGAATTTTCGCACACTTATAGTTTATTGTATAGAAATGGAGTGGCGAATCCTAATATTTATTTTTAATTATGCATAAAAATAAATTAAATTAATAAAAAAACATTACAAACACTACTGAAATGTTATGTAATTGACACTCTCACACACTTCGATGAATTTGATATTGACACTGACGCATACTTATATTCTTTTGTTTATCTGTAGTCAAAAGTTGTTTGTCTTTAATTATAATAGAAAAAACTTTGTACATACCTATCAACATTTCATATTAGACGTGTCCATGTCATTGTTTTTGAAAGAAATTTGTGAAATAGCGCTCGCTCAATATATGTATCTAATATAAAACCCCAATATCACTTAGTTATGGTCGAATTTCGACCTCTGTTTGTAGTTTGTAATTTTATTTCCTTGAATTATTTATTTTTCTCCTCTCGAGTCCTCAATTTACAGTTTGATTTCGATAGCGATTCATCATTGAAACAATGATCAAATAAAAATAAGACACAAGAAGATATTTAGAATGCATTCCCGGTTGATGTACATAAATGGTCATCCGACACATTGTATATTCGCTATTAATTTAAAATAGAAGTAGGTAGATAATAGTGTACTGTAGATAAATGCTGATCGCTGCTGTTAGCAATTGTATTCAATTGAATGAAGTGGTTCATCAACAAGGTACGACTTCTCTCTCAAAATCAGAACCATCCAGATTCATGGTAGCCTCCAGCTCATTAAACATTCTGGCAGATATCGGCCTTAAATGTTTTTGACAATATGTGCTTGATGGGCCATGTGTCGTAAAACAGTCTATAAGTCTGAATTGGGGATCGCCTATGTACTGGCAAAAAATCGGCTCCTTCGACTTCCATGACGCATATTTTCGGATGAATGTTGCATTCTAATCCAGATTCACGAAGGAAAAAGTCTTCATTCATAGCATTAACTAGCTTGATGGGAAAAGCAAGTAGGAAATACAACAGAATATTATGGAAAGATATTCGCATGTGGGATAGAGAGGATTCAACGTCCCAACACACGTTTCTCATATTGTTTTCATTCACTTGCTCCTTTTCACCGTGAGAACTCACAACTCGCAATTGAGACACTAATGCAGTTTCGAAATCCCATTATCACTCCTCGAACTCTCTCACCCAAAGGCTCATCTCCTCGAACTTTTAACGATTGTATTTTAACAAGGAGCGCGGTTCATCCTCACAGCTTAGAAGCCATTGCAACTCTCAGTTTAGCGCTAACTTTAAACCAGCGGGGCCAAATGAATTAGCGATATTTGCAGCGAGACGGGACGTGTCTCCTAACTGGCTGCTGTTGAACTAAACTTCCATTGTTGTTGTGAGTTCCACGATAAACTATTGTTAGCCCAGCGGTTGCAGATTGGAGTTCAGTGTTCTGAAACTTCCGCTAATGTTCTTCCGGAGGTGTATGTTTTGTACGACGAAACTAAATATTAATTTCCTCTGTATACTCAACTAAAAATTTTACCCGTATTACTTGACCTGCGTACTAACTCGGGCTGGTGGGCGAGTTAACGACACTGTTCGTGATAAAATTGAATACAATTTATTTTCTACTAGCGTCTAACCGTTATCTGAATTTAATTTTCTAAACTACAACAAAGTTTCGAATACATTAAAAAGTTAATAAATTCAGTATTATACAGTAAGTGATATGTATCAAACTCAACTATAGAAACAATGGAATTGGACAGGACACAGATATCTATTAAAATAGCCCACAGATTCCCTACGGGTCACACATTCACACTTCCATATATGCGTGAGATCTCTTGTTTGAAAACCACACATGCAGGTAGTGCGTCAGCTAGTTTCCAATTGTGTGTAGACAAGAATTTTAGGAAGGTACCTAGATCCATTTGTGTCTTTCAACCACCCTGGCAACGAAAGAATGCTGAATAAAACTAGCCTCGCGGTGGTAGTAATTTTTAATCATAGGGTGAAAACACAAAGAACGCTGATTCCGACCGGCCCCGATCGGCGCATAGAATGTTTCTATGGCAATGCATTTAAATAGGCATGCCGGATTGCCGGAAAACGGGTTCCTGTTTTTGCTGTGCATTCAAATGCATATAAATATTCTTTGCCCCGATCGGTGGCGGTCGGAATCGGCGTTTTTTGTGTTTTCACCCATATGCTCCATTCACGTTAGGTGAACATATAGTTGGCCAATTTTCAGCCTTTATTTTCAAGGTCAAACTGTAATATCATCGTCATATTATTTGATTATTTTACTAACTGAATATTTTATAACTTAATACATATTTACGTCACGTCGTGAAAGATTTAATGGGTACGTTAATTGGATAGTTGTTTATAAAATTACAACTCGCAATCCGAAAAGGATAGCCCTAAGGGTAAATAATATTATGTACATGCAAGGTACCACATACGCAACAACAAAACTCAGTGGGTAATAAAATATTGAAATATTCCCATGTGATGATGATGGGGATTAGTAGAAGTTCCTACAGTTTCAGAATACCCGAGTAGTTTCCAACTATTTACCGACTAATGTCAAAATTAATTATGATTAGTTTTAATGATGTTCATGGTTGAAAAACGACGATTACCGTCCGTGGGCGTCCATGACCCTCTCTCTCTCTCTCTTGCTCTATATCAGGGGTGGGCAAACCTTTTGGATGGCGGGCCGAATTCAAGTATTCACAATGAGCGGCGGGCCGCAAATAAAATTTCTTCATTTTAGAAATACATGATTTTTTAACCCAAAAATACGAGATACGTTGATACTAAAATTCAATGAAAAGAATTGATGTGCATTTCGTACTTACCTTAATTTTTTTATTGTTATTCAAAAATCAGATCTACTTAAGTAGGTACCTAGTTAATATTCGCAAAACTGCTTGTTAAGTATGACTTTGGCCACCATTGGGTGGCAACGTCAGAAGATAGAGCTATCTGCTACATATCTATAGTAGACACTCATCCTTAGGGATTGCAATCCGGAAAACCGAATCCGGCGGATCCGTCACCAAACTGCACATATCGGATCCGGCACAAATTGACGGATCCGGAGATCGGATCCGGTTAATCATATCAAGGGATTTTTCGACGTACTCAACATGGATGTCGGATCCGATCGGATCCAGCTGGATTGACGAAAATCTGGTTGGATCCGGCCGGATTCAAAATGAGACGGGATTGCAATCCCTACTCACCCAAGAGGGCAACATCGAGGCTTTCAAGCCATTCAAGAGCGTTAGCTGGGGCATTGTGGATGCAGAAAATGCCCGTAAATGGTTGTCGAAAAAATTTATCGTGCACAATTTAAATTGAGGTTCAATATCTACCTACCTATGGTTTATTTAAAAACAATTTTCTCATACCTATAATTTTTCAATTAGATTTTTTTAAAATTAATAGTACCTATTGTTAAATTTGGAGATTTCTTCGTGACAATGGACCATGACTGGCCGGCGGCCGAAAGGTTGTCCAGACCTGCTCCATGTCTATCTCTGTCGCTCCTCCCTTTTGGGGCTCGTTTTCATCTGCGGTTTCGGATTTTAATTGGGCCCTGAAATAATGATAATAATAACAATAAGCCCATTACATCCGCACGCACATTTGCCAATTTGCATTTTATATAGAATACATTTAGGAAATTATCTCGCTTATTTTTTATTTTGCTCATAGACAGGTACCTACAACAGATCGATTTCGTTTTTCATTTAAAAAACGTTGTTACTGCATGCGTTAGTTTATTCAATGATGCATGTTTCGCTTTATGTTCGTTTTCATTTATTTTACATTTCGATTATTTATTTAAATTTATTTACATCACGAAATTACAACAGTTTCAGCTACAATAGATTTATCGGTATTTGTGATATAAAATATGATTTAATAGTGGAATTGAACAATTATTTCATTTTTTCCTTGTAGTAGAATTTTGATCCGCAATAGGAAGAATAATTATTATTGATAACGCATAAAAATTCGTGGTTGTTCATACTTTTCGTAACGAGAAGTGTTAGTTTGACTTTCAAATATATCCTGAACGTGTGTTTGTAGACACTTTTTCAATTATGGTCTTCGAACTAAATTTATTTATACAAACAACGTTTCAATTTCAACCAACTTAAATAAAGGGTGACTCTGATGCAATTTCTTTGTTTTTTGTGCCTCTTCTTGGCACTACTTGGCACGATTTGACAATAAGGCTGCTGTGTATGTGCAAAAAGTATATTTCGGACGTAATTCTATTGCTCAACTATTAGATACTACAACCAATAATTTTCTGCTTGCTCAATTTATCTACCTTGATTTTTAAATGTTGTATCTAAATTTTGGTAAAAAGTTGGTAAGTTCAACAAACTGCATGCAATAACCATAAAATAATAACCATATTGCAATGAGACACTCTCTCATATTCATATTGATTGAATTGCATTATTTAAAGATGGTGATATTATGTCAAAGTTTCCAAATCGACTCATAATATTGGTGTAATAAATCGACTCATAATAATGGGTCCACGCAGACGAGGCCGACCTCGAATGACTTGGTGCGACCATATCGGTGCCGTCTTACAGGAGGGCCAAGTCAGGAGCAACAAGAATAGAAGAGCATATAAGCGGAATGTTATGCGTTTCGAGGAACCGCAAGAGGTTTGTTTGGATAGGAAATAATGGAAATCCGTACTCTCTGCCTACCCCCTTCGGGATAGAGCAATAACCTCATAAGTACTAGACACAAAGTGACCACCAACGAGTAAAAAGATAAAATAACTGTTTCACTAAACTAGAAAATGATTCGTAAATAAGATGGTTGAAAGGTTTAAAACATTGCTTTGCTGTTACACTGTCCACATACATTGCATCGCTTGCGGACTCGACTCGATGTTGAATCAATAACACTACTTAACCGTTTTGATTCAATCCCTATTGATTATTGTCGTGAGTGGAATCTAATTGGACAGAGAGCACGAGCGAACTATTGTCAGACCGCCGAGAGCATTAACGAGGCGGTGATTCCGACCCCCTTTGATTGAATTGAACCCCGCATACGGAATGCAACAATCCTCCATCGGACGAACAACAAAAGGTTAAAATAAACGAGTTAAAAGCGGACTTGCGACCGGCATACGTAATGTCCCGATGAATGGACGGGAAGATCGACGTGTGTTTTGCGACCATAAAGAACGTGGCCCCTTTGCTAGGCAGTTGCGTACCTACTTACTTCCATATATCATGGCGGTTTTAGTGAAAATAATCAAGTTGCTTGTCGTTTGGTTAGAAATAATTATTTTCAATGATTTTTCTTCAAGACTTTCAGCAATGAAAAGCTTGAAAAGTGATACAACTTCTTTTGTCTTTATTGAAAAAATAAACATTTTGGATTTTCTTGAAAACAATATCACACTATTTTTATTTTGTTTATAATTTTTTTACTAAAAGTATTCCAATAAACCAGTTAAACTTACAATCAGGCCCCCTGCGCATTGGCTTTTGGTTAAATTTTATTTAGTTTTAAAATTTGCCCGTGCGCGAGGTGCATTCAATACAATATGTTTCATTGAAAGCAATCAAATAATTGCACCAAACAAGTTGTGTGGAGGCCCTTATTAGAATAAAACATTGTCAATTGGCAACAATTCACAAAGAGTTTTAATCTGTATTTTTGTGAGGTTTTTGTGTATTTACGTAGTGAAAGTTCATTATTATGAATTTAATAAAACACAGATGCACATTTGCGATTTAAAAAGAAGGGAATATGATCTTTTTTATCGTTTTTCCACAGGTTTGATAAATAATAAGGGATGAACATTAAAACAATCATAAACTCCTGAAGCGAGGTTGGATCCAATCTTATCTTACACGTATTATGTGTTGGTCACCGCTGATACCTCCATAGTTTCCACGGATTACCCATAACTATGTTCAGAATTACCCATTAGGATCCCGAATCCAAAATTGAAAGAATTTCCGATTGTTGTTTGTTTACATCGATTGAATTAAAACCCGCTCAAGCAGATAAGGTTCCCAAACTATATTCACAGCGGTTGGACAAAAGTTAAATTATTTATAGACAAAGGTAACAATCAGGACGCCGCTAGGGTCCAACAAAACAATAAATTCCTATAGTCGAGAGGGGGAGTTGTGGATTATTTCTCTGGAGTTTAAACGTTGCTCAATAATTCTGGCGAGTCTATGGTCTAACAGCTAACTTATTGGGACTGCTATTAATAATACTTCAACAGATCAAGAGGTAGAGTTGTTATATTATCATCAAATAATATAATAGTTGGTTATGTCTGGCCGTAACTCAGTATTTTTCGTTGATATACTTACCTGACGTGAATTATTTTTCGTACGAATACTTGATCAGAAGTTCCTACATACAGTTCTTATAACGGGAAGAAATTTCAAATTGTCCGCATATCTCAACGTGGTTAAATAAAGATGGGACCCTTTATGCCTTTCCCGACAGACGTTGTCCTGTAGTCCTTAGGTACTATGAATATCGATTTCAAATTTTCTAATTTATATAAAAATACGTTTGAAACATGTTTGAACAATGTTAAGAAATTATTTCTGAATGCCCGACATTAAAAATCTGCGTACCATAATTTTTATTGTCAATGGTTGTCAAGTAAACAATATTTTTTTTGCTATAGAATTTTTCATAGGTGGCGTTGGCATCGCAGTTAATCCTTCCATTACTTACTTTAATATTATATTTTATATTATTACTTATGCATTTTCCAACTTTTTGATAGTTATAGATATCCGGAGGGGAGAAGATTCCAATAAATCAAACATTGGAAGAATCTTTTTTTGATTGTTCTTAAGTTCTAAGTGTTCGCACAAACCCGACATTCTTTTATATTATAGATAGGATGGTACACGTTATCCGATAGGTTTCTCTGCATTAAAGGGACAATAAACTATATATGTACTATATTCTCCCAAGAATAACATTTTTGGCTATAAGTGCGTTATAGTATTACAACAGGCGCGAGGTTTTGACAATGAAGGTGGTTGAAATTCCGTTAAACCGTTTTAAGTAAACGGTGGGGTTCAAGAAATGGAAGAAGAATTGCGTTGCGGTATAGGGCAGAAGCGATGTAGAGTTTTTACATGTGCTAGATTTGAAGTCTAGGGCGGTTAGAGGCAATATGATTGTAGAAAAACTCATGCCCGATTTGGATCAAAGGGGCATCGAACAAAAAATGCGTTCAACCGGGCTAACGAGTTTAAAGACCTTTAAAGAAGATAGTCAGATATTGAATCTGGCATATTATATCATTTGTCTTTAAATTTGTGTCTGTGATTGTTTTCTCTGACGTATTCCCAATAATAAAACGGATTTTACTATCTATGCCTTGACATTTTGTCCATAACGAATGTTGGAAAAAACGTATAAATAGCTGAAAGTAAAATGTTTATTTATATTTACACAATGCTTTGAACTGTCCAAAGTCGAGCCGTCAGAATACAAATTGGGCGTATTGTTGTGCCCTACGGTTGAAACCCTTGCTGTGTGCTCGTTATCCTTTGGTAACGACCGCACAATCCTAGTGCAAATACACGCGTCGCAATCTCCTATCTGACAAAAATTCGGTGCGACACGAGCGCGTCTTAAAACATTCCAACCGACAGATAATGTTTTTATGGGAAGGTGCCGGATATACATCCAAACGGAGCAGCGGTAGGCCGACGTATTTTTAGCGGCGCGTTGATGTTTGTTCAGGATGTGACGTCGTAACTGTACTGTAAAAAAAACGTCTCCTAACACATGGTGTTATAATAAGAACACACACACATATACTCTATTGTACTGATTATAAGGTACCTATGTGATGTTTACTTGCAGGTGAAATAAACAGCATAGTAATTCATATGTGAAAATTTGTCTGCATCTACCGATGTAAAAAATTTAACTTCTTCTTTCGAGAAAACCAAACACATAATTACTCTGACTATGGGCTAAGACTAATCAAATAAAGATCGAGATCTAGAACAAAGCATTTATTCTCGATCTGTTAGTGTGAGAATCCTCGTTTTTTATCGGAATTTTCTTTCATAAATACAAGTAAGGCACATATAACAAGTAGTGTCAGTTTGTGAAAGTTATTCCAGTATTTAATTTTATTGGCGTTTATGTAAAATCACGAGCGCTGCGGGACGTCAACGTTTCGCGGATTCATTTGAATTTTCTGTTACCGCAAACTTGCGGACGGATTGCGATGCCGTCGTACGACTTATAGCATAATATACGATTTAGTTCTGCATGAAAAGCAGTGTCGTAAATTCCTTCCCGCCGTTAGATTTTACGGGTTTGGCTCTCAAACAATTACCATTGTTCGTCCATATAATTCGATTATGCGCTACGTTTTGGAACCCGGGATACATTCTTGCTGCACTTACTTTTAAACTTGCAGCACCAATTACGCTGTTGATAATTGAATCACACGGGTTATCCGCTCAATTAATTTTGAAATTTAGTCTCAAAACAATTTCATTTTCACCAATTTTTTTTAATGGTTTTGTTTATTTTCCGATTCTTTTGTTTTTTGTTTCCGACAAAAATAACCGCATAGATCTCTAAAAATATCTCTTTCTCTATCGATAAAATCTCGCCACTATCAACATACTGATTGTATTAAAAAGGACAAATCATTTTTTTATGGAGCGTAAAACTGTCCTGTCAGAATTACTTTAGAGAGGTAGAATCAAATGTACCGCAATATTTGGAGGTCTTACTTGAGAAGGTGCGATATAACGGAGTGATTTTCAGTCAATTCTCCGATCATACAAAAATATCTCCTTCACTCCCTGCCCTCTGTACGGAACTGTATCGTTGACCCCAACTAGGTATTCCCTCGTATTCCTTACTAGACCTGGAAGTTTCGACAGCAATTATTATTGACTTTGATATGCGATATAGAATCATGATCGCACAAAACACTTGTATAAAGAAAGCTTTCTTCCCTTGCAATAAACTGAATCTTAAACTAAGGCTAATAGTGGGAAAATGTTGCGTTTGATAGTGTTTATCCTTTAGTACTAACGAGCGTATTTAAGTTAAACACGATTGAGCAAACACATACGTTTGAGTTCAGAATTTATCGCCACATTTTGCGAATATTTTAAAGAACATCCCTGTTTCGCAAAAGCGACTATTCGCTTTAGAAACGGGGTTTGTATTGTTTTAATACCTAATTAAAAAAATAAATAAAAAGATTGGACATGATACACCCAGTGATTTGAGCTGCTGGATAGGGCGATTCTTGACTGGGACTAGTCAAAACTAATCAAAATCCAGAAGGAGTATTTTCCGCTCAAGGGCGAGTACTCTTCGCTTCTTAACTATAAAAATAGACTGTATACAATTTTTTTTCAACATAAAATTCTAGGAATTTATTCATAAAAAAGTCATTAAAAAAGTAAACACAGGCTTTCATAAAAAATACCTTATTTCTCAATTCGTTTATTGTTTTTATCAAAAAAAATTCCAAGAATATCAATCGCCATTCATAATTTTGTTCTCAATTTTCCACCGCTTGTCGAAAATTTCCCATTCATTTTAATTTTATTGTGAATACTGCGTAGGTTCTCTTTTCTTCTCGAGTTGTAGAAGTGAGTCCGAGGATCGATCCTCCAATTAGGGGCGTACGAAGAGCGCCCTTCAATCATAAGTCAACGGCACCTCGACTTTTGAGCCGGCGACGAAAGAGCCCGACATTTAAAAAGGCCCCGTCATAAAATTCAAAACAAAAGTTACCAACAAAAAAAATCTATGAATTAATTTTGTCTACTTAAGATCAAGCACGGTGGAGGGCTCTTGTTGCTTCTCTATGCCCCTAAGTTGGGTCACAAAGGGAATGCTTTCGTTATATTGTTTTTTTTTTCTCAAATAATAATAAGAAATTTACTCATACTTTTACCAAAATTTCATTTACATATATTTATTTTATTTATTTATCGTATGGTTATCTATTACATCACATCATAATTAATTACAAACAAAAAATTGAGATATATTGTATATCAGTGTCACTAAAAAATGACAGTTTTTAAATTTCAAGTCATTTGTTTTCAAAAATTCAGTCGCTGTCTCGCTTAGTGTATAGAAGTTTTCAATACTTCCCTCGCATGATCTGAGGCTGCACTCAAATACTGAATAGGATACGCACGGGTCATGGAAGATGTGCAGACTACTTTTATAAAATCTGGTTGGCAGAATTCTCCTGAATGCGACTGCGGAGCAGATAGACAGACGGTGAGCCATGTTGCGTTGAGTGCAGCAGACCATTTACATATAACGAAGCTATAATAATATTAATGTATTCGACATTCAATCGATATTGCATATTAATATAATCTTAGTATTTTTTGTTAAATTTTGTTAAAGGCAAAATGTTCCCGTGTACTCACTAATGAATGAATAAATTCCGCACTTATCTGTTAATATGACGTGTTTTTAAGTTAGGTACTGGATAATTTCAGTGGTATCATTTGGAGGATTCAATAGAGTATCAAGCTTTTTGTGTGGAAGCTCAAATGTCTTGGCTCTTTTGAGGACGGCCCGAATTTAGCTACATCAATTTAACATCTCTGCCTATGAATGGGCCTAACGTTCTCCTAACTGACTTCACGTCTAATTAATATTAGTGACCACGAATGGGGCCCTCCATCCTACATCGCCTATGTATAATCATAATCACAACGCAACTTCCCTATTAATTAATCTCCAAATTTCATCCCTTAAATTAATCCAATTTTATCCGTACTGAACTTGAATATTCTTCCTCTACATTCTCCTTTCAGAATATTTCTCTCCATCGCCACTCGAGTACTAAAACTTTCATCAAAAAGTTTTTTCGACCATGAAATGAATAATACGTAAACCTATGTACTTAAATTTCGTTAGGCAATATTCTGGAAATGCCTCATAGTTTGAAGAGGTAACCGTATCTTATGTTGCCTAAAATGGGGAACTTCTATGGGGATCCTCAAAGCATGGCCCACCCGGATTAAGCCACGGCTAGACTATGGGCCATGCTGGCCAAATAGAGGCTCTGGCCCATCATGGGCAAATAGTATGGCCGCTTCACCAATGACAAATATCGCCAAATATTTGACATTGGCCGTTACTTGTTTACTTGTCGATCGAGTTCGCAAGTATTCACCAATATTGGAACAATGTGACAGCTGTCATGTCTCCCATGTTGTTATTTTCATAGTGTTTTGTACATTTTTCTTTAAATTCAGATAAAATAATGAATGTTGACAATGATATGGCATTAATTTCAGCATCCTATTCAGTGATACATTCGGCATCTGCTTTTCTGTTATTAAATAATGAAAAACGCAAATAGCAAAGACGGTGGTGGATGCTTTCTTTAAACCACTCGAGAACTAAGTATGTACACATGATTCTTGTTTTTTTTTATCAATATCTTTTATTTTCATTTATGTTATAGTCCAAATCAACCTGTAAGAGCTAGGTAAATTTATACCTATTATATACCTAGGTAAATATATGCACATCAATTAGAATTGAAGGTTAGGTTTAATAAAATTATGAATGTTTTTATTGTGTATATTTATTTTGTGAATTGGAAATTATATTAAAATTTTCCTTATTGCCCATGGGGGATAAACTCTATTGAAATTCCCCACTCAGATAGGAGTATACAGTGAATAATTGGAGAGTGGAATGTAAAATGATGAATAAAAGCAAGAATTAATTAACGGATCGGTGATAGAAACATTGTATGGCAGTTTAGTCTCGTGCCACGTACTAGCTGTCAATGTTGGGCCAATAATGTAGCCAGGTGTACAAGTATATTTGCCAAATGTTGCTACTTACCAATGCTTGGCCAGAGCCCCTATTTTGCCAGCCTGGACCACCATGGGCCATAGTGTAGCCGTAGCTTTAGTCAATGAAATTTAATGGTGGTGGTGACGTGCGTTTGACCTGTCCAATCTCTCATAGTCGTGCTCGACAAAAAGTCAAACCATCCGATACAAAACATTTGAGGCAATAATTGCTCCCAAAACCTGCTAAACTTGTGATTCACAGCCATAGAGAACGTAGTGCAGGTAGGACGAATATACTTGATTTGAATCGCTGAAGGCCGGTCCAGCAAACATGGAGGTGGACGGAAACATGTTTGTAATATTCAGTAGTTATTTGAAAAAAATTATTGTCTGAAGACGTTGAGACAAAGATGTTTCATAAACTTTTTCTGCGTGGGTACACTCGTTTACCTATTGTTAAAAGAAAACAAAACTTTATCTTTAGCTCACTATGCTGCTATATTTGAACTATGTAACTCTGTTACGTACCTATGTATAGTATACAAGCCTAGCAAGAGACACGCTTTCCAATACGCCTTACAATAAGTGCTTCTCCCTTGTCTATTTTCTCGTTCAATATTCAAGATTTTCACAATATCTCATAATATATTCTCTAGCTGTCTCCGTCTTTCACCCTGTGTACATAAACGTCTGACATTATCCCAGTAGAAATATACTAAAAAGAACGTGTAATTTTTATTCTGATTTGTTGAATTTTTGCTGTTTGTCTTACCACCAAATATGATGTCAAATATGTTTTAATACATTTTCAAAAGCGATTTAGATATATTTTTTATAAGCTCCAGCACATACGAGTAAATCTAGTGTTGAAAGTATTCATTTAAGTTTTATTTATTAAGAAAAATGTTTCGTAAGTGTTTGGACGCTTGTATTAAGAAGAGACAACTGATTGTCATTTTTGCTGACGAAGGACGAAGAAAAACGTGTTTGATATTAAGGAAGGTTTAGTTTATTTCGCAGAATCCTTTGTTTTGCTCCTCAATCTATTGCTGTTTACATAATCTTATATACTCTCGTTAATTTCGTTATACAAAGAAAGTATTGTCATGATGGTTTCTTGAAACTCACGTTTAATTTGTGGGTACGCGAGATTCAGTCTTTCATCTTCCATTGGGGAAGCGTCTGGTATTGGAGAACATCTTTTGATCTGAAAATTACCCATATTTACCCAGTTAACAAACTCCAAGTAGCTAGGCACGTTCATATAATATTACTGTATTCACAGGATCAGTACATTAATGGAAGTCGGTCTGTTTGTAATAACCATCCAATTAAAAGTTAATAATGAGCGAAACGGTTTAATTAAAGTTTTTGTATTCATTTCACTCTGATATTGTTTTCATTATTACTAACTTATCGTTGTGTCTTTCGGTTTTATTCGTTTGGTGGTGTTCAAAAGCCACGTACGAAAGTCGCGTATAAATGTTATAATATTACGTTGGAATAATATCTTGTTCTCTCCCTTTCTCTCTTCTTGGCACAATGGCAGCGCGGGCCAGGTATGCAACCATGGAGCGGGGGTGGGTCGGTGGCAGCGTGGCGGCTGTATCTGGGTTCATAAATCATCCCTCGACCATAATTTGGCTTGTCTTCATTAAACCCTTTCAGCTGATTTATTTTCTTTTGAGCCACTCTCAACGGTGAGTTGTTATTTCATTTCGCCCTTCTCGACATTCTCTCAACTAGCCGTTAATTTCGGAGCCGACCGGTGCACACTTCTACTAGCTAAACGTACATCTCTCATTTCACACGCAATTTCATTTGATAGTTTTTAGCATTCGGTCACACTCTGCTTAAGGTACATTATTTTTAATATCTCGATACATATTTGACATATCTACCCCATAATAATATATCATGACATCCTTCAAAACACATTAAAGAAAAAAAAATGAGTATACTTATTTTGGGAAAATTTGTCAGTTTTTATGACAATTTTCTTATCTCAATCAAGACATTTGGCAACTGAACGTTTAAAGTGATACCCAAACATTATTCAATTTTATTTTCACACATACGCGGCCAAAGCCCTTAACAAATAGAATAAGTATTAGACCTAACAGTAAGTAATAAACACAGCATACAGAATGAAATACACTAACATTTTGATTAAGAATATAAACTAACAACGAGCAATGATTTACACCAAGAACAACTAACTAATCCGTGATAACAGATTACGGGCGCCAGAGTTCTAGTTCTTGTTCGCTGTTGGTTTGCCCTGTGTCAATACAAACTATAAAAAAATGAATGCTCCAGCTCTAACATTCTATACTCGTTTGGTGTAAACGCATCCCTAATAAATTATAATTTGAATTATCATCCGATCTTTGATAGAATGAAAATAATTCGACAAGGCTGTTAGAAAAATCATTTTACTTTATTTCTTATTTAATTATTCTTGTACACCAAATGTACCGGACGGCATGATGTTACGGACAATATGTGATTTGTGTAAATACTTTGTAAATATGACTGAAATAAGAACATTGCCTGCGACGTTGATTTATACCTATTAAGGGTGGGTGCACGGGGTCTTCTAACTTATGACGACCGCGGAGTGTGTATGTCAGTCCGCTGAGACTGACGTATTTTCACTACCGCCGCCGCCGAGTATTATGGTTTACTCATGAAGGCGACCTCGTGCCCCCAACCCGATGATTGATTATTGTATATTAGGATAAGTAGCATTATTTAATATATAATATTTTGTGATTTGGTTGTGCATCCCGTCTCGGACAAGCTAATAAAGGACTGGTTTGTCCCTGTAGAGCCGAGACGGGGGCCAACATACTTGTATAGAATCCCTTTGTGTAATATTATATGAATGTGTATACTTTGGGGATATTATAAGTGCATGCCAGATGCTTACTCTGGCATGGCACAGCATGCTGCGTCGGTGGCTCGGCTAGAAGAGGCCGAGTAACACGGCAGATGCGATAGAAAGGGTGTGTGATCACGCCGCTAGAAGGCACGCCAGTGAGGAGACACTGGCGCGGCCAATACTTGTATGACGGCAGGCTCGCTAGAGGCGCAGCCTGTCGCTTGTAAACTGGGGTCCTGCTAGATGAATCTAGCGGACCCAGCATAGTGTCCGCGTGCTGACCCGAGGTCTGGCAGAGCGGCCTATGCATATGGGGACATCGTAAGTGCATGCCAGATGCTCACTCTGGCAGGGCACAGCATGTTGCGTCGGTGGCTCGGCTATGAGAGGCCGGGCAACACGGCACATGCAGATGAAAGGCGTATGTGTACGCTGATTGAAGGCACCCCAGTGCTGAGACACTGGTGCGGCCAGTCATGTAGCGAGGCTCATGACAGTACCTTGTGGAGGTATGACGACAGGCTCGCGAGATGCGCAGTCTGTCGATTGTAATCTTGGGGTCCCGCTAGGGAATCTAGCGGACCCAGCATAGTGTCAGCATGCTGACTAGCTGTCTGGCAGAGCGGCCTATGCACGGGAAATGTTATGGGGCTTTGATTGACGGGTGCTTGCTGGACACGGAGAGGTGAGCAAGGCCCGGCATTGCGTGTAGGCCTGCCAGCCGTGGGTTTTGCGCGGCTGGACAGTGCAGCACAACGTGCAATACATTGTAATTAACTGGTTGTTAATTTGAAAAGCACACCTCGGTGTATCATGGTGAGACGAACTCATCGATACCAAATACACCGAGGTGGGCATTTGAATATGTGTGTATATTCGCCTCTTCGCGGAAATCTTATTATTTAGTATGCAAAATACTAACTTCCGCTATTTTGAAGATAGCGGATTCTGGTGAGCACGTCCCGGTCGGAAATCGCGAGGCGATTCCGATGATACCAGATAAGCCGGGATGTGCCCCAGATTCGCGATGATAATCCGCGGAGAGGCGAAATTATGATTAATTATTTCCCCCGCCACTCAGCACTGCGAGGCGTGAGATGGTGGGGAGCGCTGTCGCGCGCATCCTGTGTCCGCACCGTTCGCCACGGCCTGCGAGCTACCGGCGGCGGTGCGAATTTGTATATAAGCCCATACATTCCAATAAATTATCATTCTATCTTCGTTTACACTTGGTGTTTGACTTGACTACCCTGCCTGCTCTCTACTGGACTTCTCTACCTGGATCTCGCTGACTACCTTGGACTTCTCTCTGGACTGTTTGGACCCTTTCTGGCTGGCACATTGGACCGTGGACTCGACCCATGCAATTGGACCCTGACTACGGCTGATACCACTGGAGCGAGACTTCCCTCGAACGCGCGTTGAGACCCGAACTGAGTACGGTCTTACGTGATTATTAGGGGATTTACTCGTCGAGGGCGCAGGGCGCAGAAGAAGACGTCGGAGCTGCAACTCTCTCGAAAGCACGTTGGCCCGAAATCAAGTACGGCCCGCGTAGTTATTAGGAGAGCTCCGCCATCCAAGGAAGCGGCCGGGCGTGTCCTCACTGCGGTGCCTCACGAAAGCGACGCTCAGACCCGAAGCTAGTACGGTCTGCGTCGTTATTAGGAGGTTCCTTCGAAGACGCCAGCGGACGACGACTGACGTGTGCACGTACCCCTCGGCGGCTGACTGACCCTTAGAGCCTGCGCCTGCAGTCCCTTGTGCCGCGCGCGAGTCGTGTGGTACACCAAATTCGTTCAAACATGTCATTTCAACACGGGAAATGTGTCTAGTTTGTGGTTAGCCAAAAATTTTAAAATTTAGATAAGCAATATCGTGTTTCGTATAAACCTAATCAGTATTTCGTTCAATTTATTATCTTCTGTTTGTTTTTTTTTTTATTTGCGGTATTATTTTTTGCGGTATTATTTTTTGTACCTCACATGAACATTGTCTGTGTGTGTTTTTTTAATCGTTTTTAGTCTGCCTAACTACCCAACAAATAGAGAAGAGATAACCTTTAACATTTTTCTTTGAATTGTCCACGCGAAAACAAACCACCTACGTCTTTAAGAGAAAGGTCACTGAGAAAATTGTCAATTTTTGAGAAAGTGTATCTATCTATCATAGGAATTAGTTCACCTATCTATCATAGGAATTAGTTCACCTATCTTTCATAGGAATTCACATTCCTCAGTAGACCAATATTACTTTACTGGAAGGTGTGATCCCCTTTCGAAAGGGGGTTATCGGAAATTCCACCGAATTCAAGAAGATTATTTAATCTTATCCAATCCAAACTCCCTTTACGCCCACTTAGAGGCATAGGGAGGCAACAAGAACTCTCCGTTGCGCAATATTTATGACCTAAGATATGTATTTATGATTTAATCTTATAACAGAGTGCACAACGTTCTAATTATGTCTAGATTCTTGTGACCTTTTTTCAGGACTAGATCTTACAGAAAAAATAACAACTAATGACTCTAACAATTCATTACTAATGTTCGATTTTTAAATGGAACAAACCACTACGGGCTTACGACCGTCTTCTACTGTTATTTCGAAGGCTGGCTTAGTGTGATCACTTTACGTTAACAACGTTCGCTATTAGGTGGTAATGTTTGTCTCCGAAACTCCTAATCATGAGAATTCTCAACATGTCTGTAAAAAGGTTTTTTTTTCTAACTGGGCTAGAATTTATCCCTATGTTTTTCCCTTGATTTCACAATTTGCATCCTCTGTCAGATTTAAAAGTACCGGTTACTAGAAAAAAAGCTCAAGTTCCACCTAGAAACTGACTTCTGTATGCAGAAAAGTTTATTTTTATGTATTACTTTTGAGAAAGTTGTTGTTAGTCCGACGGTTCTGTGGCCAATGCTGGTTCGATCCCAGGTGGCACCCATCATCTTTCACGTAACTATCTTTTAGTAGTTTAAGAGTTTGTCTCTGTTCCCTTTTGAGTGAAGTCAAATTAATGGAACCTATATATAAAAAAATTGTGGTAGATTTTTAGTAAAAATGAATTACACCAACTCTATCGTTACTTCGCTTTTTATTGGGCAAACCTATTTGCTTACTGTATGTGTCGGACAATGCGAGCATCAAGAAAATATTTTGTGATACTTTATTAAAACGTGAAGTAACAAAGTTTTTGTGTTTTGTATTTGTACAATGGACCTTCACAACGTTACCGCTAAAAAAAATTACACAATTGTATACTTTATTGACTTTGCATATAGGTCATTTTTATTGTATAGATTGCAGCTGTGTTCTATCATACATATAAACGTCCTATTTATCCGTAAATTGGCCCTATATTTTCCAAAAATGATAAAAGGCAGTAAGTAGTACGTCTGGGATATCTAAAGTAGAATGATTTTTTAACATTTCAGTGATATTGAATAAGATTTATTAATAAAAACAAATACAATAATTAATCATTTAACCTCAGATTATTAAAATATGGTCATTGTATGTTTGTCGTAAATACCACAATAAATAATTTGTTATCTTGGTTTTATTGTTGTTTTCGCAGTTGAAAATAACCAACCGCTATCGAAATTAACCCAGATAATGAGGATCAAATCGCAATTATTATTTTAAATAACTTTAATACAAGTGTGCAGCAATTTTCGAAAATATAAACTGGAAAAAATATCCGGATTCCTTGTGACGTTTTCTAGAGAAGGATTTGCAACCAACTTTAATGCAATCAAAATTGAGTAAAATAATTTAAATGAAACAATTGATTTGTTATTCCACAATATTTATTTACCTGACTAGTTTCGCAGGAACAGGTCCTGCATGGTCACAGGTGACTTAGAAGTAAGTCACCTTACCTTAGAAGTAAGTCAAAATAATTTAAATGAAACAATTGATTTGTTACTTACTTCTAAGTCACCTGTGACCATGCAGGACCTGTTCCTGCGAAACTAGTCAGGTAAATAAATATTGTGGAATAACAAATCAATTGTTTCATTTAAATTATTTTATTTAAATAATTCCACCAAGAATGCACGTTCAATTCGTTAATTTTATTCAAAATTGAGTAGTTTTCGATTATGAATAAATTTTAAAAATATTTTATTAAAAACGGGACCTTATTAATGCAAGTGAATCTGTGTTTTTTTTTATTTGCACATTAATTCGTTTTAAACATTCTGATTTTCAAAACTTCAGACGAGGTTCAATCTTCAGGTTCATTATCTTTACTACCATGTCGGTCTCCCGTTTTGGCCTTTCCTAACAGTTTATTTATTCCTGACATAATCGGGTTGTATGAAGAGTCTTAGGGCCGAAATTACAATCTGTGGCTTATCCTCCTGGTGAGCAAAAAATAACTGAGTTAAGCGGGCTTTACGCTCTTGAAGACACCCCAGGGTATCCCTTAACTTAAGGTGTAGGATAAGCCGCGAATTTGTGCTAAGGAGACTGTAATTTGCGTAATTTTGGTAAGCGAAGCTTAATGTGCTCCTTACCGTTACGGTGGGCCATAAGCCTGTATTGTAATTTCGGGCCTTAATCATCAATGTTGTTAAAAAAAACTCAATCGTTCTTCAGCGTGGGAAGTTTGAGAAATTTTATTTTGTCGTATATTTTCGATAACAACATCTTATCGTTTTTTTTTCTGTAAAAATGTTGTTACGTGTTATTTTATTCGTCTTATTTGATTTAATTGATATAAACATCTCGCGCTTCTGCAGAACTTTTGCTTACATATTAATTAGCCTTGTGAGTACACCAACGCTATTCGCTAAACACTCGAATGAACCCGGGATTCGGGTACAAAGGAGGAAAGTTCAGGGTTTTGGGGGGGTTCGGGGGCAGGCAGTACCCCTCCCTCACGGAACGCAAATTCATTTACTTTCGCCGAGTTAGGAGCATCCCCTGGGGCACGGTTACCCCGCCCGGGCGAGATATTAAATTGTCTTCTTTTTATCTTTACACTGCTGTTATTCTTATCATTTTTAAAACGTTTCGTATTTATTTTTGTAGCGTGCTTTACTTACCCCAAAGTGAGTACATTCGCCATAATCAGGCTAACCCTATTGGTAGCTACCAACTGACTCTGTAGACTTTCATCAACAATAACACTATTTATTTATTCGTTTTTTGTGCGTTTTCATTTTCTGACAATTGTAGTACAAATTTCAAGCATGTGTATATAGAAAAAGAAATATAATGGCGAAGCTGAAAATGTTTAAAGGACTCTTTCAGCCTCTTGTCAGTTAATTTATTGCAATAAAAATAAGAAAGGGATTGATGATTAAATTAATCAGTCGGATGCATCCGAAATACATTTACAATAAACAAACAAACAAGTGTTATCGGTGGTCTGATATAACACTTATAACAGGTATTGCATTGCCAGGCGAAGCGATGCCCAATATTGCACAGTATCATGTCCAATTCTACTGTAATGATATTATTTTATTTTACGTAAGAGAGACCGTTGAGATTTTTTGCCACGAAAAAACAATCAAATTCATAATAAAATATAATTGATCTTGTGTTTTGTTATGGATGTTTTTTTTTATATATACAAAAAATGAATCTGCCCACTCAAAGTGAACACAAATTACACTCTTTGACTTTTTCACATTATCCTACTAAAAGCTTGTGTCGTGAAAGAGGAAGATGTTCTGCACCTGGAATCGAACCCACGACCTCCAGTGTAAACCAGTACGAAAGCCGGTATCGTAGCCACTAGACTGTCAGACACATTCTTAATTAAAATCATTTGGAAAACTCCGTTGCTTCAGTCTTATTTAATTTGACTCCACCTCGAAATTCGTATGAATCATCGTTCTTTTTCCTACAAAATTGTACTCTATGTGCGTTTTGATAAACTATCTCATATGTGAACTTTATTTTTATACCTCACTGGGACTACCAAATTGATTTGGAGAAGATAAGGGTGTCTGGGCCTAATCGCGGAGGCATTATCGAATTAAGGACTCCAGTTTGTGCGACTAATGGTATTTTAATCACCTCGGAGTCCTTCCTATCACCGCAAGGATATCACCACGCAGCCAGCCGGTTTGTTGCCCGCCCTCGCGAGATATCCACGAGACGAGGAAGCCGCACACTCCTGGAGTATTTGTTAATATCCTAATGAAGAATCAATAAATTTCCCCGCCATCTTTACGAGTTTCGCGGTTTATTTCATCGCTTTCTATTTTTTTATTATTTACTGCTATTTAGTCGAACATTTGGCTGTGGAGAAGTCATTTTTTCATAGGGCGGTCACACTCTTTCATTACCTCAGCCTTCTTCTTGTATCCAGTATTGGATTTCCCTCCCTCCCGCTTTCGACGCAATTGTCTTCCAATGCAGGTCCGCTTCTTTTAAAATGTCATCGGATCATCTTGTCTGGGGCCTACCAACGGTTCTGCGTGCTGTTTTAGGCCTTCAGTCCAGCGCGCTCTTCGTCCTCCTACCATCAGACATACGGTCCACATGACCTGTTCAGTTCCACTTCGGTTCCGTTCCGTATTTTTTTTCACATTAAACGTGTCACTCGACGTTCTTGCACGTCATATCCTTCTACAATAAAATCCGTTGGCAACACTTTTCCGCACAAATCTCTTGCTCACCACGTTTTTTGAGAATCTAATTTTAAAATTAGCAACTCATTCTATGATTCTTTCAACTTTTTAACTAATTCCTCAATGATACAACCATCGATGATGATACTGAAACCTCTTCCTAAAAACAATGCGAATTAATCTCTTCTGTTTGAATGATGTTTATAAAAAAAAAATTGGACCAAGAGATATTCCAAGAAACCGCAACCCATGTCTTTACATACATTTCAAGAAAAGGTCCACTGTTTGTTTCTGTGGTTTCATACATCACATCGTTGAAACCTATGTTTCTTGCCTCTTCTGCAATCCATTCATTCACATTAACGTTTTTGCCATACCGTCTTGTTTACCGCTCTAAAAACTACATACATACAGCGGTTTATTAACTTAATAATAACGTTCCAAATCACTTCTCAAATATTTAACAATATTGCACCGCACCGCATTGCATTGTTCTTACGCTGCGCTTTCTGTGTAATCTACCCACATCCGTTTATTACCATCTTTAGTTCTTTCACGTAATTGAATAATTCCCACTAACGAGAGAAATGTAGCGAAATTTCCAACTCCATTCAGAATTATTATACTCCGCTTGGTTGTTGGTCTCACAACGAGAGAAGCTCCCAGTGTTCAGCTTCGAGTGAAATATTCCTCACAAACGGCGTGACACACACATTGCCGCCGACACAGCGAGTAAGAAATGGTATTTTGATACGAGGGTATCCGACGCTGTGTCTAATCTGCATGATTTGTGTGCCAGTGTGTTAGTTTATGTGAAAAGTTTCTCCCGGAATCGCGTTGTTCTATTATCCATCATGATGCTATCAGCTATTGTTATTAGGACGTGTGAACAAGATAAGTGCTGGGGGTGCGCTCTCGTTTGTTTCCATACCTTTAACGACACTAGAGAGGATTGGGGTTAAACTTAGAATAATTAATGACGCGTAGGATCCAGATAGTTTTAAACTACAATTTTAAAATTAAATTTGTATGACGCTGTATGAGGTTTGATATTTTTCTAACGATACATATTGATTGTGTGAATATATTCATGCTAATAAATGGTTAAATCAACCATTATCCATAATTTTGAGTTTATCACATTTATCTGCAAGATTCAGTTTATGTTTTTGTATTCTAAATGTTTTGCTAAAACCTGGATCTTTTATAAGAGTTATGGCAACATCATCATAATCAGCCCACGTTCATCCAATACAAGAAATAGGCCCGCCATTCTTCCTATCCAACATGCTAGTTTTGTGTATCCGTCTGGTAGGGGGCCTCCTTTGTGGTCTTTTATCGCCCCCTTTTCTCAACTCCAGCAGTCTCCTCGTTCATTTGTTGTCATCCATTCTTGCAATATGCCCCGCTATTTCACTTTTGTACCGTTATATTCTCATCCATACTCGTCATTTTAGTCTAGTTAAAAGTATCTTATCATTTCTCTTCTTCTCGTGTAGTTTAATGCCCAACATTATTCTCTCTGTTTTCTTTTAGCTATTTGCAGTTTATTGACAGGCAGTTTGGTCAAGAACGTGGTTTTCCAGCCATATTTAAATGATAGTTGGATAACTCGTATTTTAGTCGACTAGTGTTGAGAAACAAGCCTACCTGGGGACTAAAGATTAGCTTGTGAAACGTGAAAAGCAGGCAAGGCGCAACTACAAATTTGTGTTAGCAAAATGGATTGCGAAGTGTTGGAGTCATAACTTTCACATTATAAATTTTAGTTCAAGAAGCATTTTCTTCAACCATTTTATCATAATCTGGATAGGATCTACAAACGTCAGAAAGTTTAACGCTATTTTTTTTTTATTATTTGGCATTTTGCAAACGTACCATTATGTTTTATTCTTTAAACTTTCTGGACCCACTTCATTGCTTCAATCATTACCAGTCATGTCAGGTGTTGTATAGGTTAATTTTAAAACTCCTGTCATTATTTTGAGTTGGTACTGTTCACCACAGGATACAACACGTCCTTTATTCATCAACTTTCAATGTTGTCCTGAAATAATATGAACCTGCTTTTTTATTTTCCTGGGAAATAAATAATTTAAAATGTTAATAATTAAATTTAATGTTATTGTTACGCAAAATATCATGCATAAATTGTTCTTTTTTGTGACAACTTTTCAGTAACATAAGTTGTGAAAATTTGAAAATCCATTGTCAGGGTTTTTTTTTTTTTTTTCATACAATACATATAAGATATTTTGTTAATAA
The DNA here is from genome assembly GCA_963576905.1 of Mystacides longicornis. Classification (NCBI taxonomy): domain Eukaryota; kingdom Metazoa; phylum Arthropoda; class Insecta; order Trichoptera; family Leptoceridae; genus Mystacides; species Mystacides longicornis. Next base: position 29,214,716 of record OY756426.1, on the reverse strand, counting down.
ATTCAATACAGTTTATTGTTTCTTTCTCTGAAAAGAAAATAAATATTTATTGATATAATTAATTGTTCTACTAATATAATGTTTACAGATAATAAAATAACAAAACAAACCTGAAAAGAAACGACATTAAAAGTAATGAATTCAATAAATTGAAATAAAATAACTATTGATTGATTAATAAACAACAATTGTACGAATATGACAGCCAATGTCATATTTGTCATTTGTTTGTAAAATTTTGAATATGTTCCAAATCAATGAAAATTATAATTTTCTTTACATCTCCCCCCCTCGGAAAGAATATAGTACAATTATCACACAGATACAGTTTCAATTTCAGGGGATGGAGTTAATTTGGATTTATGGAAATAATTTGATTCTGATTTCCTATGTCCGGTGTTTATTTTGTAAATAGAGTTTGATATTTTTTCCACGATTTTGAAAGGTCCTATTCTCAATTCATCCAGCTTTTTCCTATTTAGTTTATTTCCATTCTCCACAAAAACAGTATCACCAACTTCAAAGTCCACATCTTTCCGATTTTTATCGTAAATTGTCTTGTTGTAATTATGTGATTTGATTGTGTTTTCAAATGCTTTTTGCCTGTTTTTAACTATATTGGGCTTAGTATTCTTAAGTTTCAGCTCATTCGGCAAAATCGTAACATCTGTTCCATCTAGTAAATACTTTGGTGCAAATCCAGTGACAGTGTGCTCAGTTTCATTATAACTTTTTACACAGTTTTGTGCTATAGTTGTCCATGCAATTTTTTTATTATTTTCGTTTATTTTATATCTGATCTTATTCACCAATGTTTGGTTTAGTCTTTCGTTTAACCCATTTGAGAAGGGCGAGTTCACTGCTGTAAAAACTATTGGTATATTTCTTTCATCCAAAAATCGTTTAAATTCTATAGAATTGATTCCTGGGTATTGATCTGAGAGAATCATGCCAATGTCCTCATGTTCATCGCATTTTTTTATCAATTTTTTAAAATCGTTTGCATTTTGAGTACTTGATGTTAAAATATATGCATATCTAGTAAAATGATCTGATAACAGATGCAGGTATCTTTTTGTTGACCTCGAGCCTCCAAATCCTCCAATGGTATCAATAGAACATATCTCAAAAGGCTTTGTTGCGGGACCCAAGTGGGACATCAATCCATATTTATTTTGACCTCTTGATTTGTTCTTTATACATACTATGCAATTCTCACAGATTCTTTTAATATTTTTCGTCAAATTTTCTGCAGCATATATTGAGCTGATCATTTTTTGCATTTGTGTGACTCCTATATGACATAGTTCTGTATGCACATTTTTGATTAGTCCTACACTGCATTTCTCTGATAGTATAATTTTATCTTTTTTATTTACTTTCTTGTAGTAAATATTGTCTTTTTTTATAAACTTTTCTTTTCTGCATTGTATTACTTTATTTCCATCTTGATCTCTCACAATGTCTTCTAACTTTATTATGTTTACTATTTTCAACTGTTCTTCATGATTTTCATTTTGTTCTAAGACTGGATTCCTGCTAAGGCAATCAGCTTCGATATTGTATTTTCCCGGAGAGTATTTAATTTGGAAATCATATTGTGACAAATAATATGTTAAATCTCCCAATTCCTCATCCGTTCTCGACTTGATATTCATATTCTCCAACGGTTTATGATCTGAGAAGACTGTAAATTTTCTACCAATCAAAAGATGCTGCCAATATTTTACACACTCTTTAATTGCGAGGCATTCCAGGTAAATAGCTTTCTTCCTTTTTTGGACTTCATTCAATTTTTTTGAAAAGTATGCAACCGGTTTTTCTTCATTATTTTCTTGCGGTTGTTTTAATACTGCTCCTATTCCTAGTATGCTGGCATCTGTATATATGTGAATGGGCAATTTGTGATCAAAAATTGTCAATATTTGTTGAGAGCATAATATCTCTTTCATTTCATCAAAAGATTTTTGACATCCTTCAGTCCAGTTGAAGATTTGCCCTTTTCTTAAAAGCTTATGCAATGGTTCCAATTTTACTGCTATATTTGGTACATATTTGTGATAAAAGTTTATTTTTCCTAAAAATTGTCTCACGTTTTTTTGTGTTTTTGGAGTAGGGAAGTTTCTGATTGATATCAAGTTGTCTTTCAATGGTCTAACTGAATTGTGCTGTATTATATGGCCTAGATATTTAACAGAATCTGCTGCGAATATGCATTTTGAAAATTTCAGTCTTAGGCCTTCACTTTTGATTGCTTTGAAAAGCTGCTTGAGATGTGTGACATGTTCTGAGAACGTTCTTGAAAATAATAAGATATCGTCAATGTAACATACTGTGAATTCTGAAAGATTGTGTTTTCGTATTATGTTACACATTATTCGTTGAAATATTGCTGGTGAGGTTTTTAAGCCGAATGGTAAACAAGTCCATTGGTAGTGACCCTCCTGTGTGACAAACGCTGTTTTATATCTGTCTGTGACACGCATCGGAATTGACCAAAATGCAGAATTTAAGTCTAGAGTTGAATAAAACTTGCAATCTCTTGTTTTGACTATAAGGTCCTCTATGAGAGGGAATGGCTGTGATTGGGGAATAACAATTTTGTTAAGGTCTCGAAAATCTATGCATAATCTTGATTTTTTATTTTCATCTCTTTTATAAGCTAATGTAACCGGAGCTGCAAATGGACTATATGATTCTTCTATTAATTTTTTTTCCAATAATTTTGCAATCTGATTTTCAATTTCTTTTTTATCATCAATTGTGCAACGATATGGCCTTTTACTGCAATATTTATCTACTAATAGATCAATGTGTGCTTCATAATCACTTACCATTCCAATGTCATATTTGTCCTTTGCAAATACAGATTTATTCTGAAATATCAACTCATCAATTACTTGTTGATTCTGATGTTCCAAATGGTTTATTTTGATTTCAAAATATTCACTTGTAACGTTTTCGTTGAAATTTACAAAATTGACAGGATTTATTTCCTTAGAAATATCGTTATCTGATTCAATTCTTTGAGTATAAACTTTTTTTTGTTCGATTTCTAATTTTTCATTTTGGCTTAGGTAATAGTTTTTAATACAATCCAGCCCAATTAAGAAATCGTAATTGAAGTTTTCATTGTCTACTACAAAGACATTCATTTCTTTTTCAACATTAAAAATGGTAATATTTAATGTTATAATACCTTGTGCCTGTTTAACGCCATTAATTGTTTTTAAATTGGTATTTTTAGAATAGCTCAATTCTTTATTGTTTATTTTTAACAATTTTGAATTTATCAATGAAACATTAGACCCTGAGTCATAAATTCCATCAACTTCTACCTTTCTATTCAATACTAGTTTTATTTTAATCAATGGCGGCACTATCAGTTTTTTTGAACCTCGGATTGCAATTCACATTCCAACTCTGCACTGTTGATGATCTTTACTTGTTTCATATCTTTTTCATTAAATTTTTTCTTAAACCAACATGAATCTTCTGAATGATATCGTATACCTTTATTTAATTTTTCACAAATATTAAATAAAGGTAATGGTAAGGTATTCAATTTATTGAATTCATTACTTTTAATGTCGTTTTATAAGATATTTTGTTAATAAATTCAATACAGTTTATTGTTTCTTTCTCTGAAAAGAAAATAAATATTTATTGATATAATTAATTGTTCTACTAATATAATGTTTACAGATAATAAAATAACAAAACAAACCTGAAAAGAAACGACATTAAAAGTAATGAATTCAATAAATTGAAATAAAATAACTATTGATTGATTAATAAACAACAATTGTACGAATATGACAGCCAATGTCATATTTGTCATTTGTTTGTAAAATTTTGAATATGTTCCAAATCAATGAAAATTATAATTTTCTTTACATACATATGAGTGAAAGTTATTTCTAAAATAAAAAAAATCAAATCTAGTATGGAGCGGTAACCTGCGACGCGCCCACGCCATCGCGGGTAGTTCTCTCGCATACGTGATTGTAGTGCAGTAGCCCATATCACTTACTCCACCGCAAAATTTTCATACAATGTCAACAATATTTTCGGGCACATTCGTGTTAGCACTACTTCATATGCGATGTAGGGTGTGTGCGCGAGCGCATTATTGTCACGTTGTTTCCGCCAGAGCTTTGAATACGAATGAAATATGGATGTTTCAGAAATATTTTAATGTTGTTATTTTATTAGCTTAACTCAATCGAATTAATTAATTATTTTATGGAGGCGCAGTGCACATTATGTACATATTAACGGACCACTTCGGGCTAGAACCACAGGACAACGTCTGTCGGGAAAGCTAGTTTCTAATAAGACAGCGAATTATGCTGTTAGTTTCTTCCAGATTTTTTATACAGTCCACTTTATTTGATTGTATAGTTGAAGTTTCTTATGTCTGATGCAGATAATTTTGACTAGTTTTTAGATAAATTGGATAAATTGATCTAGTTTTTTTAATCTTCTTTATATTTGACTTCATCCACTTCGTGTCTTATTAATTTTCTTTTTTTTATTGTTTCAGGTTTGTTTCACAACTACATACCCATTTAGAAAAGAAAAATACGAGTACTATCTGCATGGTCCAGAGCTAGCACAGTAACAATTTTGCATTGATACATCAAATTTTTCTCCGAGCCAATCGAGGTTCTTAGCTGTCGTTTAATACCTAAATTGCACTCATTATTGTTTAAATCTAATCGTTTGGTTTTCTAACATTTCGGTAGTTGGTTCTTTATTTTTGTTCACTTTCAAATATGTAAAACCTTCTTTGAATGAAATGTACAGCGCAAGAAGTGTCTAAGAAAAAGAGGCCGTTTTAGGCACCCCTACTTTTAGTAGGTATACTACGGTCTCTAGTAAAAGTTTCTAGAAAATGTAAATAGTAAATGTTTGTTATTGGCTATCCCGATTGTAATCCTCGGATATAGTTAGTTACACAATTTAAACAGCATCAGGGCCAAGTGTTAAATTGCGACTACGAATGAGATTGCGATAGTTTTTTTTAATATGGAGTTTTTGGCGTACGAGTGAAATCACGCAAAAAAAACTCCATATAAAAATATAACGTTTTGTAATCGCAATCGTAGTCGCAATGCTACACTTATCAACGAGCCCAATAGTTAGTTCTTCTTAAGAAAATTTCTTCAATGCAGTTCATTTTGCTTCATTTTCATTGTTGCGATTTGAACCTAGACAGTGTGTTACTGTATAGCTATGATGTATTGTCTCACGTTTCCGTAACGGCGAACAAGGGATGCTCGTCAGCTACGTTGTTAGCATCTAACAAAGCGCAACCACGTCGTATTAACTTTCTGGCAATGAAGCAAAAACGTACGTCCAATCTACGTACGGCTTCGTATATAGAAACAATACACAGCTGTATTCTTTCAGTCTTACACAATAAACATTTTTTCCTGTCTGTTTTCTTTCTTTCTAGACGTTTTCACATCTCATTATCGATTCCCGTTAACACGTACTAAGTGCTTTCTCGCGTACTTTTATTATGGATTGATTCAAATCGACGTTTTATCAATCATCCGAAGGGAGATAATATGCTTTGACATATCCAATCTTTGTTGGAAATACATACAAATATTTCCATAGTTTGTACGTTAACCAAGGATGCCGTTGTTTATTTATTATTGTTTTATTTCTAATAGAGATTATGTGTATTATAAACAAAAACATAGGTTTAATATACAACCAACTTTTTTGGATTTTTAAATGATATTTCGCACCGTTAGGTTTAGAACATCTTCTATTGCAATTTTGAGGGCTAGCTTAAATTGATCACTTGACCTACATTCTCCATTAAGGTGGTCAAATTATTCGAATCCCCGAAATCCCAAATCATGAGATCCTCGAGTAGAGATATACTAGTCATAAAAATATAATTAATCTACTACTGATGAAAAATCTTTCAATTAGAAATTGATAATATGTATTTATAAATTTCTTCTGTCCATATAATATGTGTAAATAAATTACTGAATCTGTAAATAGCGTCATTTACACCTGTGATTTTACTGCTCAAGGACAATAACAATTAAGAAAAAAAACACGTTTATTAATAAGATTCAAAGGGCAAGCTTATGTGGAAGGACCTCTTCCAGCCAACTCGTAACGTGTTAGTGCAGTGTTTCTTATAGAGCCAATGACCTGGGCTAATATAATATACAATTTGGGAAGATTTCTGTATTGTGTTTTCTTTATTAATCCGGCTATGCTGCGTGTATGTGAAAGGGTGTCGTAAACACATCCCTTAAACCCGGGGCTGTATCGTATGACCTATTTTTTCTTCCTCATTATTTCCCTCATAAGGGATTTTGTTTTCATATTGAGGGTAAACTCATAATAATAAGTATATTTAAATAGATATATTATGATCACCCGGATCTCTTCAGAAATATAATAAAGAACCAGTAATACGCGACTACGTATATACATATGTTTCACCATACAATTAGTTACCGATTAACGAACGGTTCTCGCTACGAACAACTTACCAAAAATGTTATGTTCGGGTAAAGGCGGAGGTTGGCGCGGCGACCGAGATCCGCGACACCACTTCCCAGTGCCGAGATTATTTTGTGTCTCGGTCTCGCTCGCGAACTGACGCTCATTCAAACCCTTATTGACAAGAAACCGTTTTGATCGCCTCTGTCGGTCGTGGCGCGAACTTCCACTTTAACCAACGAATTCTTCAAACGTCTCATACCTTTAAAGACTTCAAATAACACCATAAACGAGATGTTTTGCCTAATTTTGGTGCTTCTTGAACAAATTAATCGATCTCATAAAAAACATGTTTAAGCGGTTATCGATTAACGGACATACTTTTGGAACGTTTTGTGTTCAATAATCGATCACCTACTGTATTATTCTTTTTCTTACAGTAAACACACCGTATGTTGACCGGATTTCACGAGAAATCTCGAATCTCTCTCGCTTTTGTGCCGTCGTCCAATTTTGTCTCTTCAACAATCACAGACGCCCCACTGTTTAGGAAATCGTTCGTCCTGAAAAACATTCACGATTTACTCCGGTCTGGCTGATATGTTTCGATGAGTTATATTTTCTCGATTCTTGAATGAATCCCAAAGCGAATCTCGACTTCCTCAACAGTTCATATTATTTTTTATCATTGTTATACTTCTTCTAATGTTTATATTGTCATTGGTATCACTCTTACCAACTAAACTATTTTTTTTCAGGATAGATTCTAATCTTAGACTTTGTTCCTTATTTCTTAATCCGTAAATTGCTTAAAATGGCACGATTTCACTTTGATTATTCCCAAATCCAAACAAATAATACCTCCTACTTCAGCATTGAAAATAGGCCTCTCTCTTGGACTTCCATACATCTCTTTCGGATGCAATTGTCTTCCAGTGCAGGGCCGCTACTCTTTAAATGTCATCGGATCATCTCGTCTGGGGCCTAATATTTTTTCCCAAATCCGAACAAATATCCCTCCTATAACTTTCATTCCTACAAATTCGAGGAAAAATAGAGGAAATAAGTGGCATGGGGCGGAAGAGTCTCTTGGCTCAAAAATCTAGGAGAATAAGATTCCCGAACCCAATTTCACGAAAACTCAAAAGATCCAAATTATCCAATCATAGTGGTTTCATAACATGTAGTTATTATTGACGACTATTCTATTTTTTTTTTCGCTCTTTTAAATATTTTTTTTTTCTTTTATGAAATTAATTTGAAAAATAATACATTGTGCTTTACCTACATACGTTGTCCTGTAGTCACTAGGAATATAGATTTCAAATTTGTAATTTTTACAAAAATACGTTTAAAATGTGTTTGAATGTTGAAACATTATTTCTGAAAGCTCGAAAAAATCCATCAAACATCTGCGTACCAATATTTTTAATATATGTTGATGGTTGTCAGGTAAAAAATAATTTTGTTGTTATATAATTTTTCATAGATGGCGTTGGCTTCGCAGGGAACCCGTTCCATACGTGTTCGCACTAACCCGACTTTATTTTATATTATAGATATGAGGACGTTGTTTTCAGGCAATAATCCTTTGAAATGCACCAATTTCCAGTGAAGAAATCTCAAAGCATAAGCGTGTCTTTTTGTGAATAATTGAATTTTTTTAATTGGTGAATTGTACATAATCAGGCCAACAAATAGGATGTTCGGAAACCTTTAAGCTTCGATATTAAAATCTCTTTGTGGGACGTGAGAATTTCGATAAGAGATGTTGTACAGTGAAATAGTTATTCGGCAATCTTAACCGACATCAGAGCCAGGCGTAAAAGCTTGGACCGGCGTAAGGTTTCGTTCTAGATACAGCGGAACCATTTCATGCCCAAAACCCTTCCGAGACATGAATGCTGATATAAAATGAAATCAATTCTTGTAACATTAATGTATTGGCACAATAATTTGGATAGAGATAAAATACTCGGCGACTCTGCATGAATAATATCTCAATGTAATTTCTCCCCCATGTACGGTAAACCATAACGATACAGCCGAACAGTGCGCGATGGATCTGTGATTTATTAATCCCCGTTTATTGTTATTGTCTTCTAGTTTTTCGGTTCGTTGATGTCGTTTTATTGATGCTTTTCCGAATTGTTTCGCAAATGAAATAGCGCCGCTCAATCTAAAGGCCGATTTCCCGAATATGCGGCTACATTCGGTTCTATTTTCGGTCGCTACCGACAAGTGTGAAACATGTTTCCCACATTAGTCGTCAGCGACCGAAACATAATCAAACCGAATGGAACCGTGTGTGTGTGAATAGAATAGATCTTGGTGCTAGATATTCCCGTCGCATGTACGGTTGTACGTGTTAGGCGGAGTTCACACTACATTTTTGTACTGCACGATTTTTTATTTTTTGTTCAAGTGTTCAACCTCGTATTAAGGAGAGAAAAAACGTAGGGACACAGTTTATCACTATAATATACAATACGTATTTTGTTAAGACGTAGGTAAACTCCAAAACACGTGCAGTACAATTATTGCAGTGTGAACTTCGCGTTCGTTTTAATTCACACATGTGCGTTCGGTTATTTTTTGTTCGATGTGGGAAAATGATTCACATTATTTGTTGGCTGCAACCCAGAAAAGACCGAACCGAATTTAACCGCGTATGTGTGAAATAGGCCTTATACGCAACCCATCCTTACGCTCCCGCATAACATGAATGTACCTACGTATTTTTCCTCATCTCATATAGTAAAGCTTCACTCCCATCGGCCCGTTACCGGTTAACGTTTAAGACTCGAAGACATCCGAATAAATTGACATTATTTGCGGTAAACGTTCGATTTTATTTCATTTTTTTAAACGCTTCATTATGCTCAATAAATACAAGCTACCGATTTTATTGTTAGAATTTACTAGAAATGGATGGGTCCCGTCAAATTTGTTATTTGGTAATAATAATATATTCCTCGATTATTGTCCTTTATCCATACTGAAATGTTCGCGAAAAGGATTCGATTAATGTATTCGATTCTTAACGATTAAAGGGTTTGTTTTGACATCATAATAGACGAATTAATTGTCATATTTTTGTAAAATTGCATTATAAGTGTAAATAGAAAGAGATTGAAAACTTAAAATTCTAAGGCATATGAATCTGCTATGAAGTATTGAGATTCAAACAATGCCATGAACATTGTTTGTATTAGTATTTTTTTAAATGTCGATGTGGCTGGTTGTGTAGTGGTTTTGACGCAAACTTTTGTACAGTTTCGTACTGGAGGTCGACCATCATCTACTTTCATGACACAAGCTTTTAGTAGCTTATTTTGACAGATTCAAATATTTAATTTGAGTTCATTTCGAATGAGCAGATTTTAAGTAATACCAAAATTTACGCTTTTGTAAGAGGAGTTTAAGTGGAAGGCTAATAAAAAAAGGGGAGTTAAAGTCTCTTGTGAACATTTGATAATGTGTCTGAAGGATACTAAAAATAAATCAAAGGTCAGTAAAATTTTTGAAAAAAAAATCTTTCTTTTTTCAAAAATTTTACTGACTTCGATATGACTGACAAAAAACATCTACTCTTAAAACGGGTAATTATTTACTTTATTACTTAAGTATAAATGAGTTACATATACCGCGAATTTACACCAACATCAACATGACGAGCACAGTGAATAAAATCTTATATATAAAAATGGAGAGCTATTTCCCGATGTCATCGCATCACGCCTAAACGGCTGGACCGATTTCGCTAATTCTTTTTTTGTCCTGCATTTTATCAGTAGAATGTCCTTTTAGAAGAAAAATGCATGGAAAATTAGAAAATTAAAGAAAACTCTACGTAGACAACCTTATTAGTACGTTTTACCTTATAATTTTTATTCCAATTATGAAATTTTGACAGAAGTTGTCAATTTGTGCGATTGACAGAATATGGATGGAATATACATGGTTTAAAACAGACGCATCGTTCGGAATCACAATGATCAAATGATAATTAATTCATCACCATATAAATTCGAAATCAATATTCATAGTTAGGAACACAGGACTACAGGACGTCTATCGGGAAAGCTAGTTAACAATAAAAACGCTTGAATAAGCTCACGAAGTTACACGTGATTTTTATTAGTTTTGAAGTGGAATGGAAATTCCACCCTTAATTATCTGATATATTTTTATTGAAATTACGCCGTCCGAATCCTTCGATTTGATTCGATCGAATCCTTCATTCCCGTACGGGCTTTCTTCGTTTATAAAAGTTTCCACTCCGGTAAATAGTCAAAATGGCGTAAAATCTCACCCGTTTCCGATCCGATATGACCGGATGTGAATTTGCGAATTTACAGACCGAAATAAATGTTAAAGCTTGAAACCTCGAGTAGGTATAAAAGATACACACAGAAATTATTGAACCCCGTCAACCTAGGTATATGTAATGGCGACCATTATAAATAAAATAATAAATTATTTATGAAAAATATTTATTTTCGCTACCTCCAAGAAACAGAGTTTCGCTGTTTTTAATATATTATTATTATTATTTTGGACTGCTCAAAGTAGGTAATTGTTACAGGGTTTTGGAGTCAGTTCATTCATATTTTTCCAACCTCTTTGAGACCCTTTATCTTGGTTAATTATCATTATTAATTCCACAATACATAATTATTAAGATTATATCAATTAAAAATATTTCGAATTTGCCGAAAGTTCGTTGATGTAAGATTTAGATGAACAATCAAAATTACAAAAAATGAAACATATATACTTATGTATTTAAAATCTCACTGAAAAAGTTAAAATTCAATATATTTGGTGTTGTATAAAATTCTCAAAGCATTATTATTTTTACAATCATAGCTCAGATTCTGAATAAAAAACTATCTACTCGGAAATTTTTACCAATAATTACAATCACCGTATAGAATATTAGTTCAACCGTAAAATTTCTTAACGTTATACATAAATTTGAATTTTATTTATCATCCTGTTTCGTTTGAATAAATATTGGAACGGTTAGGCCTCCTCCGACAATGGACCCTTCCGCGTGGTCCCCATCCCGGACAATTGGATGCAACAAACCGGTGAAATAAATCAAATGGTAAATTCGGTGGATATTTCTGCGTGCTGCGGATATCCGTTTGTGGGGTATTTTTGTTTTATGGACTCACTATTAAATCCCCTCGAACGCACTATTTTCTTTTCGTAAGTACTACTGTTATATCGTTCGGATGCAATATTATAGTTTTTTTTTTTTCTATATTTGACTGAATACAAAAAATGCAGAGGACATGTCCACAGCCTAGCTTAGTATAACTCTCTCCAAAAGTGTTAATTGTTTATTGCTTCGACTGTCATATGCCGCTGTTACGAGAGTGAGTTAGCGCTAAAACTATTTTCTAAAAATTCAGTAGGTTGTTGAATGGATTTTTAATGTTATTGCAAGTTTAAATTCTTACTGCTTTATTTAAAAACTGTGATCAGTGGAAAATAAGAGTTCAGCGATAGAAAATTTGCGATCAAGCCGTCGTCGAGGTAGTTTAACCCATATCGATTGATTGCGAGCTGATCTCTGTAGATTTTAGCCCGCCATGTTGGATTTTATGTCAACTGACAATGGTTTCGAGTGTACAACAACGCTTTCTGTAATAAATGTACTGTTTTTAAGTTTTTTTCCCGTCCAATTATGTGCTCCCTTCATATTTTGGTCCATTTTGTTTTGGTTTATAATTTTGATAATAGAAATTTTAAACAAATAAAGCAAATATTGCATTCCCGTAATCATCGAGGTCTTATAGCCATGATGCACCGACTAAATTTATAAGAAATATAATGACGTTTTGAAGAAAGTACTCAAAGAATACTTTTTAAGTAGGTACAAATATTAAAATTGAAGTGATCAAACATGAATTGGTTTATTTTGGCTGAAATATAAAGGTTTCGTATGATTTAATAAGGACTTAACTAAATTTTGATATAAAATAAAAATTAAAAAATAAGGTACCTATTCTGCATCAATAACTCGTTCAAATCTGACATAGCGAATATTGGTAGTTACCACTCGCGTTGCCCGGAGTTACGATTTATTTGTTTACAAAATTTTGTATGATATGTCACCTTCATAGGTACATAACAAACGGGGTTAGTAAAAACTGATCAGTGATTTATATGTAATCTTACGATTAACGATTTTTATAAGTAAGACGGTTAATGATTTTGTTAAAAATATGTAGGTACGTATTGATCGTCAACGTATACTTGTTTTACTGCTCTTACAAGGTTGCATCTAAGGGTGATCACAAGAAATTCCAATGCTCTAAATAAGTCTGATGAAATCAAAGAGTGGATCGTTTTTACTATTATTAATGATGAAATGAAAGTTGAACAAGCTACTGTTATAATAATAAAAAAACTCAAGTTGTGTTTGTAAAAATATCCCACCAAGAATTCTCTTCTAGTTCATTAATAATTTTATAATAATTGACATTTTGGAACCGAATTTCGTATTAAATGTATCATTTGTCTCGCAACACGTGTCACTTTATAAAAACCAATCCACCTGTAGACTTATAGGTACACCAACCTTGTGAAAATCCACCTGGCATGGCCACTTTTCCACCGTCCACCCCACGTGCTTTGAACTTTTGTTTTTGCCCTAGTATCCAGGTTTTGTTTCGGGGCTAACCACAATCATCCGGTTTTCTAAAATCGACCTTGGAATCTGATACGGACCTCCGACGCAACCTTGTGTGGCGATAGAGAAAGTTTCTCCAGAACAGGGAAATGATGGAACCGCATTTCTCGTATCGGACGCTTTTCCAACGGGGGTCGTATTTTAATTAAATTGTCCCGCACAGACACATGTTTTCTCGTCTGCGATTCGTTACAAAGTTTTCCGTATTCAACTTGTATCGTTTCGTGATTGTCTGTACTAGTTAGTAGTAAGTTTGAGTTTATATTACCATAAACTTGCCTGCATTAACCTGCCGGTATAGATCAGACTGGTCTCGGTGGCAAAAATATTATTTTGTTACTCGTATTAGAAATGAAATAAAAGGAGTCGAAATTTGTAATATCATATAGATAACAACTGATGTTCGAAAGCTACTTCTTACATTCTCAGATTGAGTAAGACTTAAAATATAAATATTGGTAAAAAATTGACAGAGAACAGCAACAAGTACGCTTACATCCTCAAATTTAGTAAGACTTTATATAAATTTTAACAAAAAATATAGTTACAAGTACGCTTACATCCTCACATTGAGTAAGACTTAATACAAATATTAAAAATAATTCATGAGATACACCTGTTACAACTCACAACTACACTTTCTCAAATACTAATGAAAGAAACAGTAAAAAATAAAACTATGTTATAGAAAACACCAATAGAGAGAAAGCTTTAAAGCAATATTTTACAATAATTTATATTGGCTTTGGCGGCAATTGCAGTTTTTTTTAACATACCTAACTAAATGAGTCATCTGGTAGGTACCTACTAGTTTTGGTACTGACACATCCTAGCATAAGTAGTATAATAGATTACCATAGAGTTATGTTTATTAAGTGGCTTGACACTTTAAAACTCTAACGGCCTGTTTCATAAAAAATAAAGGAGACTTTAAACTCCCTTTAAAAAATAACGGGTTTCATAACAACAAAACGACATTTAAACCGACTTTTAGCTAAAGTACCGTTGTTGATTATAATTTTTAGTTAAAATCGACTTTAGGTAGTTAAATTTTTTACCACCGGAGTTCATAGAAAATTTCGTGGCGTTTTTTCTGTCAGAAAGATGAATATTTGTATGCAGTGATACTGTGCATGGACAAAAATGACTAAAATAGGGCGGAAAACATAGTAAAACGGGAAGAATATTATTGTTTACAGATTTCGTTTACTGATTCATAAACCATAATCATAAATTAACACAAAAAGGCACGTTGATGCTCCATTGAGAAATGAAATTGACAGATCAACAAAAAATATTCCGCGAAAATATTAGTAAACAACCTATGTTTTCCATAGATGTCCATGGTAACACTACCAACTGCTACCAACTTTAAAATATTTTTAAGACATTTCAAATTTTAGCTGGAATATTTTTTATGAATCGCGTCAGCTTAAAGGAGTCTTTAAATTTTAAAAGGAACTTTCACTAAAGTGTTCTTTTGAAGCTTTTTATGAAATCGGCTGTAAAAGATTTCATCTGCAAAAAAAAAACTCTGAAAAGGCAATGTTGTTTAACATTCGTTAAAAACGGGTCGCCGTGTGTATTGTCGCGCGCGATGTCTGCCCGCTCGACATAATTATAAATTAAATTATTGTGTATTAGGAATAATTCCCCGGAATTAAATTTAACCCATATCTTCCCAGTGTTCCATTATTGGAACGGTTTAGTTAACAATTTTTATTATTTTTTTTGAAATGCGCAACTCGTTTATTTTTATGTACTTAAAATCTTCGATTAATAGGCTATAGTTAGAGATATTGTTGCACGATATTCGCATCTGCTTTTTTCTGTTATGAAGCATTCTTTATAGCAGATTTTGTGGAAACACATTGCTCGTTGTAAAATGTCCGTATATTTTTTGTTTGTTATAATTCACATTCAAATAATACGTTACCAGTTCTATTGTTGTCTCTTTTATCATTATAAAAAATAATAAAAATAAAGATGACTATAAGTAGGTATTTTCATGTCCATTTTCCTAACCGTTCCATTTTTGGAACACTGGGATAATATGCCAATCTAAATTTTTTGTACTATTTTCATGCAAAAAAAAAAATTATTGTTGGAAATTTATTTTTTTGGTCGTAGTTTAATAGTGTACTGAATATTTTAACATCTAGAAACGAAAAAAGTATTTTATGTAAAGAAAATATGCGGACACAGCTGGTACAACTGAACCTTACACAGTAAGAAAACGTTGTTTGTATGGTTACTTTGAAGGTGAATGACGTCGATTTTCAAAAAGGATCTGCAAAATCATCTTAACCATCGGATTCCACCTAAGGTCTGCTACGCTCAAAAACAGAAAAAAATTAATTCATTGGACTTGATGAGTGACAATACAACCAGGATGCGGTGATATTTTTTTTTGGTCAAGAACGCTATGAATAACATTGAAGCAGATGTTATATCTCTAAAACAGGAGAAAATCCTGCATCAGCAAGCTATTGAAGTGCTTTGCTTTACAGTCAATAGCGAAGTAACCTTCTAGCCTGATTAGTAAGGTCACAGGTTGATAAAGCTGCCGCAGAAGCAGTCTGCTTGAAAGATGTCATAATATGGAGAAACAATGCTATGAGGACAGACAGAAGGTTCGTATCTATAAAACACATGGAATTTTATCCAGGGCAGACACTGTCAAAACAAAAAGCATGCTTAGAACATCTAAAATGAAAACACTCCATGGTTAATCTCTGCGTGATCGAATTAGAAACATAGTAATTTGAAAGATCTAATAAGTCGAACAACGTGGTCAGGTGGGTACGTTATAATTTGTTATTATATGTTTTGTTGGCACTAACATGTATTGAGAAGTTAAATAAAAGTAAGAATACTATATATTGCCCTGCATGAGGGTACTAAAAGGGCTGCGCCGATCAAAAATACTCTTCAAGCGATGGTAAGAAACCTGGAACAAGGCAAGTCAAGATGATAACCCTGATAAAACAGACTCCCGTGTCTATAAAAGAGAAGAAGAAGAAGATTTTTTATTGTATTATTTTATACAAGGCTTATAATTTATAAATTGTGGATTAAAATTTTAAAATCTCTTCATAAAGTACTTTACTGCGCTCTATATCGTTTTTGATTTCCCATACAAAAGCCCAAATGTTACATGTATGTATCTTCCCAGTGTTCCATTATTGGAACGGTTCTATAACTAAAAATCCAAAAATCCAAAATTTTTTTTGACACTTATTTATCAATACATAGACCGTAAATAGTCCCTGGTATGATTTTCATGAAAATCTAACGACTATTTCTATGTCTGGGAAGATATGGGTTAAATCGTGATTTATTTCGCAATATTTCTACAATTTTAATTTACCATCCCCTCGCTGGCTGTATTAAAATGTTTTATTATTTTTATTCGGTATCCATGTTATGAAGAGCCGGCGGAGTGGGAGAGAGAAGTTTCCTCGCAAATGTATCAAGCCTTTGTTGTTGTATTAATATTATTTATCCACATTTCATTCGCTGCTATATATTTCACGGCGAGTTCTGGCTTAGCCGTTGAGTTGTGTATGCGGGTGCCTCTATATTACAAGTGTGCTTAAGTTACTTTCTTGTTCCATGGAGATTCGCGTATTTCGAACACTTCGTACTGTTTCGTTAATAATTGTAAAACTGTTGAATAATTTTAATACGTAGGTTTAATATTATGTTTATTTATGAAGAGTTGTACGTTTATTTAGATTCGTTGTTCAAAGGAAAACAAATATGTAACATACGAAGCTGTTGTATTTGTTGTTTTTTTTTTTTAGTCTTATACGCAGGTGCCAGTATTAGGGATTGCAATCCGGTCTCATTTTGAATCCGGCCGGATCCAACCGGATTTTCGTCAATCCGGCCGGATCCGATCGGATCCGACCGGATTGAGCTAACCTTCATGTAATTACATTTTTAACAATAATAAAGGCTTAAAATAAAACGGTACGTATACGAAATTAATTTAATTAGGGTATGACTTCTTTTAAATAATAAAAACTATAAAAAATATAGTTTTTTTGAAATAAAATTACAAATTAGATAAAGTTTTATAAAATTCAAATTGAAATTCATCGAAAATAAGTAACATATTTATATAACCTGCTTGATTGATCATGATTTACGATGTACAAACTAAAACCGACACCACGAAAAAGAAAGATTCTCAAAAAATCACCAACCCATAGTGAAATAAACCATTCGAGGCAGAGTAAGAAACTCCAGATTCGGAGCTTCTGCGATATCGAGAACGTCAGGCAATGGAGGTAGAAATAGAAGGCCTTATTGGAAAGACCACGTCAACAGAGTAGCCCTAGTATAAGTTTTCGATGATCGAATATCGAAACGATCATCGAAAGTGTTTCGAAAATTTCGAATGATTCGATCGTTTGATTTTAGAACACTAATTGCACACTAATAAGCACATATTTGCGTGCAATTAGCTTTCGATAAAACTCGTACTAGCCCCACTGATCCGGTGATTCTGGTAATTATAAGAGGATGAAATCACATCAACCAGCAGACCACTGTACGAGCACCAAAGAGATGGATGAGCAGTTGGACATGCGCGTCCCAGGAGTAATACCTACAACCGGGAATAATCAGAGACACTCCTATAGTTCATTTTTTTTAAAGATACAGTACTAGAAAATTCGGCATACTTCCATTTCATTCTTTACATACATAAGAAAGAGACAAAATACTTCTATAAGATTTATGACTTCGCCGAGAGGCGGTACAGAACCTATTGTTACGCAGGTAGTTGTTTTTATGGGTTGCTATACACACTGCACGAGTTTTATGAAATGCAGCCAGTTTATCGTATTTTACTTCTCATTTTTATCGAAACTGGGTGGCTATTCTCGTAATCAATCAGTATCAGTTTAAGTTTAAAAACTGCAGTCACGGACCTAAATGCGTTCGAATTTCAAAAAAATTGTATGAATACAAACTAATTTAAGAACGCGGTCTAGTCCAATCCGTCATTTTAAGAAGTTCGAATTAAGAACGCTACGAGAATACTCCAGCTGATTTATGTTGCATTTTTTATCCTGGTGTAGGTATATTTTATATCATTTTTGTTTCTTCGACAGGTTATATTATTAAAAATACATATGTTTATATATTATTTCATAAAGTATAAATTGTTATATAATATTGTACACAGATTAAAAAATGCGTTTTGAAGATATAAAAAGTGCAATAGGCTCAAAATAAAAAAAACATACAGATACAAAGCATTAGGTAAAATAATTATACACTTTAATTAATACTTTAATATGCAAATATGAAAAAATGCAATAGCAGAATTTAATAAACTTTTCTCTGATTTATCGAGATGTTAGCGAAGACAACCGCACTTCTCGACTTCAAAATATTTATGAGTGTGCTACCTGGTTAAGGGTGGCTACTGTTACCGCCTCTCAATAAAACAATAAATCTTATAGAAGTGTTGTGTCTCTTTCTAATGTATGAAAAGAATGAAATGGGAATATGCCGAAATTTTTCTGGCACTGTATATTTAAAAAAAATGAACTATATATATTATCAAGAATAAGTCTTTGAGAAATCATTTCAGTTTTATCCTTGAATATAACTGCACACACATTGTGACAGACTACCGAACTAATCTAATAAAAAGGAGACAATTATCACAATTATTTTGCTTTTAAAAAGGTTAATATATATTTTATTGCCTAAATAATTGTTTAATATTCTCATAATTTTTCTAACAGGTGTCATTTCATTCGATAGTCAATACTTTCAATACGATCAGTAAACACTAGCTTTAAAATCCTACATTGGGCACAAGGAGCAATAGCAGCATTCCACTGCGCTTACTGTTACGCATTTGCCTCCTTTTCTCTTTTTATCTTTATGGGTACCCACAATTTTACCTACAATGACCCTGTGAAATTGCTAGGTGTACGGGTTCGAGTTCTGTCCATGTTGAGTTTGTTGAAAAATCGTTTGATATGATAAACCGGATCCGATCTCCGGATCCGTCTATTTGTGCCGGATTCGATATGATCATTTTGATGCCGGATCCGCCGGAATACCGGATCCGGTTTTCCGGATTGCAATCCCTAGCCAGTATAGCCTCATTTTATACCCCATCTTATGTGTCCCAATGATATAGTCTTAACATAACCTACTTATAACAACACGTGATTGGGTTGTAATGTAATAAAAGCGATGGCTTTTATTACACCTGATGAGGTGTTTTGAAAAAAGTGTAATGCTTTCCATAAATACTGTTCTTACAGTTTTTTAAATTTAAATCTATGGTCATTTTTGTACAAATAAGATAAAAAAATTGATCAATTAGAGGCATTTTTGTACATCCAACAGCCTTTTTTGTAGTATATTGATTTATCGTCAGGTGTATGATTTTGAATGCCTCGTGTATTAAGCATATCCCAAAAGATCTGCTGTACTCATCTCAAAAATGCAGTACATTTTCAATAACCAGATAACTCTTTGAAGTGGTCGGTTACGGCTCCGGCTTTAGTAGGTACTGTTTCGTGCGGAGGAAGTCGTGGGCTTGATCCCAGGTGCCGACCATCTTCTTCTTTCAAGACACAAACATACTGTGAAATAGTCAAAGAGTGAAGGTATATTAATTGTGATTTCTCTTTGGTTAAATGTGGTCTCGATTTTCGCGTTGTTTTGAAGTGACGCTAAGAGAAACTTGTTCCCTTTCAGAAATTCCGGTTTCAGAAGTAGAACCTTAAATATTAAAGTTAAGCGGTGTGCCAGCGAGTGTTGTTGAAATTAAATGCATCCGAGTGCCGAAGAACTAATAGACTTTACGAGCGCCATAACGCTTGGTTGCCGCCAATTAGGATGTTTTATTCGAGAACCGTGGCCGGATGTTTTGCGCAGCCACATAAATTATTTTATTTATTTCGTCTGGTAAACCATATTTATTTCTCATAACTGCATAGAACTTCGTATAAAATACCCGTTTGACGTGGCTCTGAAATTGTCCTGAAAAACCGCCAATCCAATAAAGGTTTGCTGGTTAAAAGTGTGACGTTTGCCTACAGCTTAGCTTTGCTGTCTTCCATCAAAAGTGCCGTAACTGCATCTTTATATTTTCAGCTTCTTATTTGTTCTATCTTTCGATATGTTAGTCTTAGTTGTTATGTTATTTTGAAGCAAAATGAAGCGACTTCTGTCGAATATCTACAGCTACCCTACTCATAAGTATTTCGTTCTCCATAAAAACAGAAATGTATTTGCCCATTAATTTTTCAAGACATTTTCTACTTCTTTAACTCCTGGTTTTGCTTTTTTTTAAGTCGATGTGTTATTATTTAGTGATAGACTTGCTGCCCCTCGGAGGGCTGCTGTCACTGCGAACTATCGTGACTATGAAGTCGATAAATGTTGGATCCACCTGATTATGGCCCACCACGGTTTTTTGCCTCATTCCTATTAGCGTAAGATATTCTAGAACCATCCAATCGTTCAACCTGTCTTAAGAATCTCAAGTCGTTAATATTTTGTAACAAGCAAACTTCCATATCACGACACCATTATTCGTTTTGATGTGAAATAAATATGTATTCCAAAAAAATGTCCTTTAATTTTGCCAGATAAACCTTGTTCGTAGCGACGGAGAAGAATCAGAGTAAACAAAGAAGCGACGATAAGAAGGTGAGTAAAAACCGGTCCCGCATATTGCCGCCGCACCGTATAATATGATTAATAAAAATAATACCCGGTGCCGTGCTTTTTTTTTCTGCGCAACAATTAATTAACCCCGATGTAATTTATTTTCGTGATTTGTACTTTTCCTCTCTCCCTTATAAATAACCTTGTAAGGCTTTTTGTTCGGGCACACACGCCGCCGCTACTCACGGACTTTTTGTTGCTAACGCTAATGTTTGTTTCTATAACTTTGATTGATTTTTCTTCTTCTAATCTTGTTATTATAAGCGCTTTTGGTGTTTTCCTCTAACCCATTTTTCTTTTTTCTCTTCGTTTCACCTTAGAAATGTAATATACAAAAATGACGACGTATTATTCTAGCCTAAAAAATGACAAAGTTATAGTTAGTTACAAAGGGGTTCTTAGATCGTTTCTTTGACAATAATACTTGTATCGACACGGCTTATACATACATATCATATTCTATATTTATTTTGTGTTGACATTTTATTTCTCATCGTTAACATCTCTTATTTACTCACTTTGTCTTCTTGACAACATTAAAACATTTTTTGTAGTTATGTTTCAGTTTCACAAATTTATTCATTTCTAAAAGTAAGCGCTTGGAACGCATTCAGTTGCTTCTCAAACTTTAAACGTTGCCTAATTTTAATTTATTAATGTTATAGAATACATGTTATATTTGCTTTAGTAGGTACCTAACGTTTCTTCAGTTTTATTTGTGGATTTAGACATGATCAAACGCGGCGAAGGGGTCTTTTTGCCTCCTATGCCCCTAAATGGGTGTCAAAAAGGAAGTATTCTATTTTTGTTATCATATATTATTATCGATAAATTTATTATCAGCCTTGGCACACAGTACAACTTTGATTTCAAGAAATAAATATTTAAGTCTTAATACCTGTTAGTTCGTCAAAATCATGCGATCGCATTTTTATACCTACTTAGTTTACGAGTACAACAATTCACCATTTTAAGCAACCTTACTTCCATTTTTTTTGGGATTTTCTCATTAGACCGCAGTCCTGTTTCCGCCTATTATTGTCATAGCTCCACCCAAAATCATGAATTCATCTTCTTCTTCTTCAATGGCGCTACAGCCCAAATCGAGCCTTGGCCTCCTGCAACTTTCGCCTCCACAGCTCCCTTTCCCCAGCCGCCCCTCTCCGATTGTTCACCTGCAAGAGTTGCGCTGCGTCTCTCTTCACGTCGTCCTCCCACCTCAGTCTCGGTCTGTCCACTCTTCTTCTCCCCCCTGGATGTCCTGTCAGGATTCTTTTTAGAACCCGCGATTCTGGCATTCTTTGCACGTGTCCAGCCCATCTCAATCTAAGTAGTTTTATATGCGTTGAGATGTTAGGAGCCTGAAATATAGTGTGCAATTCGTCATTGCGTCGTATGCGCCAAACTTCTCCGTCTTTTACGGGTCCACAAATCCGTCTGAGCACCTTCCTTTCAAACATGTCCAACATTTCAGCTGTCCTTACTGTCATTGTCAGAGTCTCACATCCATATGCCAATACAGTCCTAATAATGGTTTTGTAAAGGGTAATCTTGGTCTTCCTGTGGACGTTTCGAGACTTGAACACAGGCAGCAAGGAGAAATATGTTTTATTGGCTGCCGTGATTCTTTTCCTTACTTCGGCTTGGTCTTCATTGGTCTCTGTTAAGCTAGAGCCCAGATATGTAAACTGATCGACTGCCTCAAAGGAGTATGTATCCTTAAACTGAATGTTGCTTCATATTCTGTTTGTCGAAAGGTTTCTGCTCTGTATCATTATTTTAGTTTTATCTTGGTTAATTTTAAGTCCAACATTTAGAGCTGCTGTTTCCAGGGGATCGAAGACTTCTCTTACAGCTGTTAGGGATCTACCGACTATCTTGAGGTCATAGACTACTATAATTCACAAATGTTAAGTACACTTAGATATAGTCGTTAAATTGTTCTTTGGAGGCTATCTGTGTACACTTATAAACCGTATAATATTTTCGTCCAGTCAAGTTAGACAATAGGGCGATATTCTCCAGATGTTTTTATCGACGCAATAAAACTGAGAATTTATGGCTGGAATATATGCGACATATAATCTTATATTATATTATTATCTCCGCGAATTGTCAGCCGGCGGTCCTTTTTAATAGAGATATCAATTCCTTTTGTCCTCAGCAAAGGGGAAATGATACAATAGCTGCATCTCGAAAACTATCACAACATCCATGCAAATACTTTTATCAGCAGAATTCTGCAAATTCAGCGGGCTGACATGGTCACTTACCCGATCTGTGAAGAGCCGGATTAAGAGGCCAGCATCTTTGGATAACATCTTTTGTAGCACCAACTTCTGTTATTTGCCTTACTGAACCACTAAGAATTTAGTTGCTGGAAGTCGCAGTATAAGTAGTGATATTATGATGACCAAATGAAATAGGGCTCCATTTTATATTATATAGAGATAAGCAAAGTGGTTGGTCGAGGTTGTTGGTAGACCAGTGGTATCAGTCGACGGCTTTCGTACGTACAGCGTACTGAAGGTCGTGGTATCGAATCCCGGTGCCGACCATTTCGACTTTAACAACACAAGGTTTGATTTTTATGAAAAATGTACAAGGTGTATTTGTGTTCACTTTGGGTGAGCCCAGTTACATTTCGAATAAAATAAATAAATGACAAACTACTGAGAATCGTCTGAATGGGCGAAAATATAGCGAAGATTACTTGAAGGAGCTTCCAACAAACCCCTCAAAGTATAAATTCTATAACGCTATTTTCCACCTAATGATTTTGAATTCAAATAATAAAATAGCGCTCCTCTAAATATTAAAATAATATATCTCATATCTTACGTTTGCCTGCGTCCCCGTGATTTACGAGGGGACTCCGTAGCGTGTGTGTATGGCGCTTGTGACTGCTAGTCGTAGACAATCCTCTACCATTTGTCTTGCGTTAAACGTTTCTGCATATTATTTCAAATACACATTTAATACATAAAAGTCCAGGTCACTGTCTCTGTAACGCCGACGTTATTCATTAATTGGAGCTGGAATATAAAAATAATGATTCTTTGAGCCATCAGCTTCAGCTTCCCGAAAACGAGGAAGACCCCCTTTCCATGGTGTTGGAGGAGGTCATAAACATTGTGCCAGTACTCTTGTTGCCTCCCTATGTCCCTAAATAGGGTGTAAAGGGAGTTTTGATTGATTGGTTCTGAACATTTCAAACACCATCAAGAGAGCGTACGATGAAGACCTTCGGGATACTGTCTTAGATTAGAATGACTCCCTGGATCTATCTAACTCAGGATAAAGCTGCTAGGCGAGGCTTTCTGGCGACCACATGATCAACCTAGGAAGCGAAAGTGGATTATGTGAGTATGAACTTTTCAAGTATCGATGTGAATTTCCGAAGTATGCTGAAGTTACATAAAATGTATAACGAGATACGTTTCGTACCTTAAAATTAAATTTAAAATTCATTTTCATTTAAAAATCGAAAAGCGAAAACTTATATCAAAATTCGTAAAAAAACGAACACCGTGACTGTATTAAATGATTTTTGATTTGTTGGATTTGTCTCCGCATCGATTTATTTCACAGTAAGAAACTATTTATAAAGGTATTCATAGATTCACCAGTGTACCAAATTAAAAATCTGGATTGTTCAAAAGGAGTCTAGGTATTGTGAAACTCAGATAGCAGTAGGTACACTGAAGTCCATCATATGTGGACGGGCATCACTTCCTTCACTAGTTTTAAAGTATAAGAAGTTCCTTCTTTATATTTATTTACCCTTTCAAAGTCTTATTTCAAAAGCTAATGTTCAAACGTTTGTATTAAAATAGATGTTTCTACAATATACCAGTTTAAAAGTAAATAACTTATTATTCATATGACGTTTTCAATAGAACATTATTTTCAGTGGCTGAATTTGAACGACTACGGGCTTACGATCATCTTCTATAAAGGCTAAGCACATTATTGTTTTTTTTTTATCCATTTTTAACTTTCAATGCAAAATTGTCCCTAATACAATTACCCACCATTCTGCACTAAAAGTTTTCCATATAACATCTCCTTTGTAAAAAAAGTAGATATGGCCATCTGCTAGTATAGACAATCAGGAAAATGAAGTAAATGTTTTTTAATTGATACTGAAATTTCTAACTCTACTCATATTAATATGCTGCTTTTATACGTCACGTTGCGACCTTTTTTTTAAGGGACCTTCTTCTTCTTCGTCAGTCCGTCCATTGCTGAACCCCCTCTCCCTCCAATCATTTCTATCCTGGGCCTATAAATAAAAAATATTTCCCTACTAAATACAAATATTTTTTACAGTTTATTTTACATTAACATAAAGATATAAATTTAAATAAAGTATTTCAATTACAAATAACTCATCATTAAAATGCTTCCATGGCAGGATTCTTAAATGTAGGTACTAATTTTGTAAAGCGGTGAAAAAAAACAACTTTTAATTACCTTGTTCTTTTATGAATTATCTATTGAATTTCAGCTGTGAAAAGACGTTCACAAGATAAACTTGAAAAAGTTGACAATGCCTTTGTATTTCGCTTGCAAATTGCGATTTTTTATCTTTGAAAATTAAAAGTAGATATAATATTCTAAATGTCCTTAAAAGACGAGCCGAAATAAAACTTGATGATTGTCCAAAAATATTTTTTTATAAGGAATAGATTATATCCAATAAACTTTGTTTTAATCATTTTCTTCCTGAACCGAATTCAATATGAGACTTTACAACCTCTACTATCGTCTAATAAAATCGGAAGTACCATGCATGCCAGATACTTCTGATTCCAGCTTTCAACTTTTATATCAATTTAACGAAAGATACGGTTAAAATGGAATTGAAATACCTTACCTGTGTATTTTCATAATATTTTGATTAAACACTTGCGGGGAGTCGGGTTGATTTGGTTCACGGGTAGGAACGATCAAAGCACGAAACCGCATTTCCATTGTGTTGCGCATCGCTTCACATCCCTCCCCGTGCAACGAAAGAACAAACATTTCCATTATTCGAAATGAGTAAATAAAGATATTTCTTTTTCATGCTCGGCGAGCCTTTGTTGTACGTGGGGGTAGCACATATCGTATCAAGGGTTCTGGATTTCCACGCGATCCTCTCTACTACGATACTATTCAACTAATATTTAAAAGCCGCTTTCCCCTCGTGAATTATTTCTTGAATATTCCAACCGAGCAGGTTCAGCGGCCAATTCGGCTTATCAGACGCGCGCCGAGTCGTGGGCCGCCCGCCCGAGCGAAATGCGGGAGAGCGAGCGCTTTTTCCAGTAGTTTGTGATCTCGAGCGTAAAATGCTTCTTGATGTTATTATGTATTCAAATAACCGCAAACCGCGTTTGTGAAAATACATTTATTTTTCACGAGTCACAGTTTCATAAGTAATGTTTATTGTGAGACAAATTTATAAACGTTTTATCGGGAGGTCTTTATTTTGTGACGCGGAATTTGAGAGCACCTAACCGAATTTATTATGTAAAAAATAGAGGCTTTCGTGTTTTATTGAGACGCGATATTTATGACTCGCGGCTCAAAGCGAACCTTTTTTCCGCCTTTCATACATACGGAAAAATTTTGATCAATGAGTTTTTTGATGCGTTAAAAGTTCTTCTAAGAGTATAATAATTGAGGTCCCTACCTAAAAACTGCGCCCTGCACCTGCCTGTAGTCCACATTGTGTTTGAAACCATTCCCTCTCTGTGGATTGTGTACTCGAATTTACTTTTAACTTATTTAAGAAGCCTTTAAATAAACACATTAACTTCATAATAAAAATCAAGCGCCTAGTAGAATAATTATTGTTCTATCACAGAATTTATTGTTCAAACATGAACCGCTTTTCGGAGTCTAGCGTCTCCATTATCAAATGTTTAAAACTTATGTTAACTTTATATAATGCAAAACAAGAGTTTGCTTAAAATAAAAACAGGCTAAAATTATAGAAAATGAAATAAAGAGGGTGGGATTTTTCACTTTTACTCAAACATGTTTGAACAATATATTGTGTGATCTAACTATACTTGGACTCTTATTTTTATTTTAAATGGACCATAAACAAGCACCCAAAACATGAAAGACAATGACTTCTTTACAGTGTTTATTTGAGGCGACCAATATAATTCCTTACCTGTTTTAGCTGTTCGGAGGTTTTTTGATGGTCAGAAGATAGAGATATTGAAGAAACTACACATGAAGGTGGGCAGACAACATTCTCCCTGTCGCGGGTAGAAGGTGACGAAGAAAAGCCCAAGATAGAGTGGAGTAGAAGAATATGTCCTGTATCCATCAGCAGTGGAGATATGGCTGAGGAAGAAGACACGTGAAACGGTTTATAACTGGAAAAAGTAACGCAATATAATGGAGGCCTGTTTCTCTTCTCCCACATCGTTCCAGCACTTGGAGAATATAGATCTCATCAGTCACAAGCATTTATTTCAGTACCATCAGCTTCCCAATTCAAACCATCAATAATATAGGAAGGCAAACATCACCATCTTATTGCAGGCGATGAATAATGTTTCATATCGCGCATGAAGGCCCGAGATATGACGCGAATGGTAATATGTGTTTACGTATTATTAGGGGGCTGTATTGCGGCTGAGGGTGTCGTCTTTACGGCCCGCGCCGCGCGTAACACCGCGCCAGCGCCGCCTTCCGTCATAATAAAAATAACACGTGCGACCTAACACGGCCAATAAACGAGATCTACGGCCCCAAGACACTGCCTTTTGACTCTTATCACATCCTCTCTTAACCTATTAAGCTTCTTTATTTCTTGATTATTGTGTTTTTTCAACGTTGCTTCCTTTCATCTTCCCCCCAAAAAAAAACTTTATCGGTGTTTTTTTTACAATTTTGAAAAGAAACACTGCTTAATTCGAAACATCTGTCGCTTGCTTTTTACGGTATGTGAATTCAAAGATATGAACCTTTCATCATTCATATCTGTTCGCTTCACACGTTGCCGAAGCCCTTTCAGCTAACGTGATCAGCAGGAAAGTGAATAGTGGACTGTGAAATGGATGGCAATGCACTTACCCCAAATCCAATGTTCTTCGTATATGTATGATGGAATCCCTTGTTTACTGGCAGCACTGCACTCTTGATTAAACTAATATTAAATATAATGTAAGTTGATAACGATTTGATATGTCCCGATGTGTACGACTTCCGAATTTAGAGCGGTTTATTCCGTGTGCGGTGTTCCCGAGATGCGGTGAGTACGACGACCTGAAGTGCACTGCTATAGGAAGGGCCCAAAAAGGAACAGGTGACAATACATGCCCTGCAGTGCGAATCACGGATTGTGACATTTGACCTATGTACCTATACATAATTATGTAGGTACCTATATAATACAACATGTTCAATTAATAATATTGAACAATATCTTTGAATTAAATCTTTCAATTGTTTTTTTTTTTTTTAATTTACTTTAGCATCAATTACAATGTTTTTGGATGAACTTGATAAAAATAGCAAAATGTTCATCTTTGTACTGAAAGCGAAGAGGAAATAAACCATATTTTTACCAAAAGTGTACTTATGTACATCTCCATGTGTCCGTCCCATTCGCAGTCAAATTTCTTTCCTTCAATTCAATCAAAACCGACCTGCATTATTCCAAATAAATAAACTATAAAGTATTGGAAACAGCATTTCACCCAAAATCTATTTGAAAGGAATAATTTCAGTTGATTTTGGTGTCTGTTACATACAGAAAAGTTAAAAAAAGACTGCGGATGGGACGAAAGCTTTGATTGTTATGTGACATCAAATTCAGGCCTTACTTTGCCACACGACAGTCATCGTCTTGTCGTTTGCCAGGATAAGGTCCTTCAGGTTACATGTTTGCCAATCACCGGGCATGTCAAAAGGTCAGCTTGGAGCTCACCACACTCACATTCAGTTTCGTCAGCAGAGAGGTAGCCCTATCTAACTAAATGTTTGCACATAAGTGTGAAGAAGAGTGTGCATGTGTTTGAATGAATGTATTTGACAGAATGGAAAGATGAGGGATTGATGGTGGAAATGTTTTTGATTGATTATGTGTCTATTCGTTATGTAGACGGACGGTGGGGTGAATGGGTCCTATTGACAAGCCGTTTAAATGGCTTAATGGGCCCATTTCACTTGCTGCAATTGTTGATCTCTATGTATAGTTGAATATTTCTTTATTTTGTGTGTATTATGTATCTTATTGTTTATTATGTATTATTATTTAAAAAAAAAAGTTTTCTAAAATAAAAACGTCCCGACCATAAACTTTTCAATCTTGCAGAATTGCGATGTAATTTTTTTTATGGAGCAATAAATAATAATTGTTTTAGGTAAACGCCTGCCAAGTTATAACTACGTTCTGTTTTATTGTGTTTATAACCGCGGACTGTGTGTCTTTTCTTCTCAATCTTAAATTTAATTTCCACCCTTCTCCCCCATCCCCTCCCCTGACGACACACACGTACGAGCCATTCTTTTTTTGTCTCCCTTGTGTGTTCTCCCCCTCCTTGTCTCACCCGTTGTTTACTCTGTCGCCTCGGACATAATGAGTTTTCCATCCTTAGTGAGACGTCGTACGTGAATTTTATTTTCATTTTAAAGCCACGTTTGATCGTTATTAAGGGGTTGTCTTAAGGCAGCACGGTGCGCGGGCTTGTTAAATAACACAAACATAACATACTCCCTTTTTGACCCCACTTAGGGGCATAGGGAGGCAATAAGAGCTCGTGATAAATAAGTGAGATCATAATTATGTATCGATTTTTTATTCTATCATTAGGTGAAGATTTTTTTTTCAAAAAGTAAATTAAGTGAAACGACTATTTTTCATTTGAAAAATTATTTAACAAGGTCTGGTGTTTCGCAAACACAGGTTCTTCATGGTCACAGGTGAAAAAGAAACTGATGTTTAAAACTAATACAACGCAATTATTGATAGACACACACATCGGCAGAGGTTGAAAATTTTATAAAAAAGTTTTCACAAAATTGAAGTGGTTAGAGGTCTGGCGGTTACGACGCCAGCTTTCGTACTGTTTCGTACGGAGGTCGTGGGTTCGATCCCAGGTGCCGAATAATTCAAATATTTTTTTTGCTCTGC
This sequence comes from Mystacides longicornis, assembly GCA_963576905.1. Classification (NCBI taxonomy): domain Eukaryota; kingdom Metazoa; phylum Arthropoda; class Insecta; order Trichoptera; family Leptoceridae; genus Mystacides; species Mystacides longicornis. Next base: position 29,184,678 of record OY756426.1, on the reverse strand, counting down.
ACTCGTGGATCAAATTTTAATATTACTCGTGTTAATTCTCCACTCTATACACAATATTGTAGTATCTTTAGATTTGATTGTGGACAGAGCTGCTTCTGCAAAATGTTATTTTTATTATGAATATTAATACTATGTCTTTAACTGTTCGAAAGGAGTGTACGGTGAAGTACTAAAATTCTATTATCCACATTACAGGCCTACTGTCGTATTAAGCGTACGAACGCTTTGAACGTCGAATGAAGTTAGTTCGGAGACCGTTTGGTTGTTTCTAGCTTCCAAAACACCAATAAAACTCTTCCTTGCTATTGGAGCAATCAAATTCGTACGTGTTTTATATTGTTTACTGATAGGAGAAACGTTTTTGTAGTTCTTAGCCAATAGTGTCTGACGGAATATAAGTCAATTTATATGTAATGCGATCCATGTAGATATCTAATGGTCTTGATTTGATTGTGTTGTTTACTATATACATATTTTTTTCATGTTTCTGATATCCATTTTTTTTTTGATTGAACAACAAAATTATACCGAAACAAAGGTATTATATGCATTTTCATGCATTTTATATATAAGTAAATTATTGGTTGGTTGGAAGAAATTGCCTAAGGCAATAAGCCCGCCAATTGGGTAATATTTATTTATCCAATAAAGAGTTTATTTATTTATTTATTATTTATTTAAATTACCTTTTACAAACAATACTGTAATAAAAATCAAATTCTAGGGGCAAAAACCTCGATGATCACATTTTTCCGATGCCAGTTATATTCTCGGGTTGAAAATTCAATCTATGTTGAACTGTTTCCAGCATCTTTCTAATTTCTTATGTAATAGTGAGTAGACGGATAGTTGGGCTCCCAGCAGGGTTCAGGAGGCGTAATAGATCCTTTCATTTCTTCATGTTTTGTCTAAACATAACTGATTGAATTCAATCGTTTCCTCCCCTGCCCAAAACTGATTGGATCAAGTTATGTTGCAGAAATGTTTTGAATTTTATCGTGTAATTCTATTACTATTAAGTATTCAAAATATCCTTACGATTACATACACAATACCTATAAGTATTGTTACGCCTATAGGGCTCGGGAGACAAAAACATGAAAATATTATGCAATATGTACCTATAAGCGAAACAAACAGAAAAATTTCAAACTACTTCGGTTAGTATACTAAAACCCGTGGGAGGTATTGTGTGAGGACTGCCCTCCCTGACCCCTCTGAGTAATCCTTTCAGAGGCTCTTCTAATGAATTTAATTTAATGGTTACACGACTGTGTAACTTGCAACACAAAACAAGTAAAATTTAAATCCTCATATAATACGAACTTGGGTATGAACAAATATTATGATTAGTAAACTAGATACTCAAACCTCTACTGCAACCAGCCAATTAATCCAATTTGGTATCACTACACAACAATTATTATTTATTTAAACACTAAGAGCAAACACACTCAAGCACTAATAACTATTGATCTCTACTTGTTTACTTTAATACGTCACTACGCGATTACAGTATACCCGACACCATTCTACGCTTATTTCCCAATATAAACCCAAAATCACGTTCTAATCTCGCCTCATCTCTACCCGTGATTTTGATCCTTTCCTGGCACGCTGGTTTTATTTTTGACAAATACTCGTGCAAAATTTAGACTTCTGAACATTTCTCAGATGCTTTCCTGCTCAGAGCAGAATTAAAAAAAAGAGTCAATTTGATAGATTTCGCTTCAACCGCTATCAACTGTCAAAGATCAAGTTCTTACAAGTTGTCGCGCTGATTGATATCATATTGAAATAAAACTTGTCAACCAATTATTACTCTGGCAACAATTTCAATGTAAGGATAATGCTCCTAAATCAGTCGCAGATTTTGCAAATCGGTTTGACAAAGAAATTAATTTGTTTTCTTCTAACGATAACCATCCGGGTTGAACATTCAGGTGTATAAAACAAATTTAATCCAAACGTTTGACTATATTGTACTATTATGTTGGTTTATTTAAAAGCTCTTTAAGTTAGTTCTTAAGCAAACCGCCCGTGATAATACAAGGCGGTGTTGGAGTACGCGCACAGAGAAACTATCCGAGTTTTAATAGCGGAATCCAGCGGTGCCGGGTAGAGTTAGATCTGGATAAACCGTGTGGCCCTGTTACTATTCCATTGTTACGGCCAGTTGTACTGTGATTATAAAGAAAAACTTAATGCGAATTAGTCGGTCGCATCTGGCAATCGCTGTTGCGCCACGCTACCACTAATGCTATTATTGTTTTTCGATGCTTTTTCCCCGTTGTTTTAATCCAACCGTCTCTCGCTCTCTCTCTCTCTGAAGCTGTGTTTAAAATCATATTTTTCAAACTGTGCAGTATATCATTATGAAACAACAGTATACTTTATTTAATGTTGTTTCACAAACCTTGTGCAATTTTAATTTAAAAGTGATGCAATATAGTCTCTATCGATTCTACTGCCGTATATGAAGGCTTGCAATACATTTTTTTACATAGCACAATTTTTTCCATATTTTCACTTCTTTTGCATTACATCGGTACATATGTGTATACCTAATATTATTTGACAATACCTTAGTTTATTCATCAGTGCAATTGTATATTATATGATTTTTTCTTCAATAAAAAAAAAAAAAATTATAGGATTTAATGTTGGCCACTTTATAGGTAAATCTTGTAACCGTAGGTACTCTACTATGGTACCTACCCGGTCAAAAAAAAAACAGTGTAATATGTGAGTGGATATTCCTACATTGTAAGCTTTTAGGCAGCTTAAATTTGAACTGTGAAATAAAAACAATCACCAAACTATTCTTAAATACTAGTGGTCGACCAGTGATCGAAATTCGACCATAACTAATTTAAATTATAAGTTTGAACATTATTGAGGTTCCATTGTCAAAGACTGATCGAGCGCTATTTAACAATTTTCTTTCCAAAACAGTGACATGGGTAGGTACGTCAAATTTGAAATGTTGAAAAGTTCAAAGTATGCATGGTTATTTAAGACAAAAAAATATTAATCAATTCTCAATTAGACCACAGATAAACAAAAGATCTGTGTCAAATATATCGAAGTGTGTGTGATTATGAAATACATAGCATACAGCAGTGTGCGTATTGTTATTACTATTGATTTAATCTTTTTTTATGGGTAATTTTGAAAAAATATTAGCAATCGCCACTCCTTATCTATTTAAACTATAAGTGTACGAAATTTCATACTTTTATCCGTCCGCGAAATTTTCGTAAAAATAGTCACAAAGTTTTTCCTTCACGTATAGATTACATGCAAGTTAAGTCATACCCGTTTTTATTCATATAAAATTAAACCTTATAGTTCTATATAATTCGGTTTTGTTCAAACATTCGAGCGCTCTTTATAGCTTTCATTTCAGTCGGGGGCAATCCGTATCACTAGAATGCACCCTGCATATAATAATAATTATTTGAAACGATACACCCGCTACAGGGTGGCCTAAACGCTACTATAATAATATTATGTACGTGCGAGTATAATCTGGTTATGTGAGTGCAAAACATGGTACCTTCTATTATTATTAAATTTCCACAAAACCCATTTCCTGAAACGGGTTATGTGTCTGTACACGAGATGTAATATATTTTTGATATCAAAACGTTCCGTGTCGCGATCCTTTAGTCCTTTTTTTTGTTACGGTATATCATTATTTTAATACAAAAGAACTTGTCAGATACATTCACCACTCGTTGTACAGTTGCTTATATGTAGAACTTATCTCTCGCAGAATCAACGTTTGGTTTGAATATTTTTACCCTTTACATATAATATCAGCTACAAATCAAGACAGACCACATTTTTCATTTCCTACGTTTGAGTTCAAAGGCGTTTTTACAAGTATTTCATGTCTTTTTTGTATATAATTTGGTTTTTGAAGAACATAGCTTTCCAAATTTGGAATATTTTTGTGGTTTTTCAACCGAGAGCCTAAAATGTTTTTTCTCCAACGTGTTATCGTCAACATTTTTTTTTTCTAAAGTTTGATATTTTATTGGCTAAAAAACGAACGATTTTATTCTGTTAAAAATTAGTCAGGGGTTTAAAAAGTATAGTTCAAATCAATCAGAGGATTGGACTTTTTCTAAGCCTGCATCAGCTTTTGCACACTAAGGATTGTGGTTTTGTATCCCAAGTGATTATGCTCCCAAGTGAGACCATGAAAGGAGTTTCGATTTTTTTTTGCCCAATTGTTTTTTCTTCTATCCTGTTCTCTCGCTTCTTTCTGTGTTTGGGATGTAGCTGTCCTCCTGTATCTCTATATCCCTTGGGTATAATATCACTTGCTTTTTATAAGCTATTCGGGGTCTGATCTCAGTAAATGGACTCTCATTACAAACATCTGCTGGATAAAACTCCATCGCTCAACATCTTGGACATTATTGGTTCTCCATCTATATCGAAGTTCCCCATACCCTGTCCTGACGAGTGTTGTTCCTGCAATTAAGCGACGACTTGCAAATTCATCTCTCTTGTGCCAAGGAGGCTTTTTTTCTTGCTGTATCAGCCCTTGATTCAGGTTTTTCGCTCTCTTTAAAATTGTGTTTATTTCTTTATCCATCAGTAGGTTCCAAGCATCCAGATTCAGAGGAAACATTATTTGCTCTAGTTGTGTTATGCTGTTTTGGAATTTCAACAAAAATCACTCGAAATGAATGCACAAGAGAGTTGAGTAAATTTTTTTGCCCTATAATTGTGTAATTATAGTTGTGTACTTGCCCTATAATTATAGTTGTGTACTTGTATTATCATATCACGTTTTCCTTCGTTTTTATCGCTATCCAAATCACTCGACATAAAAGTGTATTGGTAACAACGGTTATCGGATAGATACAGGTATCAAGGCACACCCTTCTTTTTAAGTAGATACTTATCACCTCCAATGCGTAATGCTGTGCCTATGTAGTATTGTGTATAGGACTTCCATGTATCGGGATCGTTCCGCGTCGTTTATATTTTGGAGGCGAAATCATTTTCGAGTGTCGTCATCTCTTATCTCCGCGAGAGGAGTCCGTCTTCGCCCTCACACACTCAGGGCACACCTTGAATCGGTTCACGACTTAGACATCTCGACCGTTCGTTTCTAGGGTTGCCTATTTATGGGACAATTATTCCGGGAAAATAACCCAAAATAGAGTACCATCACAACATGTCTTTCTTTAGACTTTCGCAATCTGATAATGTTTAATTGATTTGGATGGAAGCACTCGAAAGCTTTGGAAATCGTGCTGTTTTTTTCTGAAAAGTTGATTATGACTTTCTCACACCACCTCCTGAAAGCAGAGTTCTTTTAGCAAATGCTCACGTAATGACATCATTTCAATTGAGAACTAATGTTTCTTTAAAAAAAACATTTTCATTCCAGAGTTATTAAAAACCTTGCACCACTCTTTTTCCTTAAACCATAATCTAACTGACTCACTTTTAGGATACACACTGTCGGCAGTTGTGCAAACCACCTTCGTTGAAAAAGGATTTATTTTGAGGACATAAAATAGCACATAAACTAAAAAAAAAAACATTTCTGAATGCTCCAAGCACTCTTCAGATTGATTTTCTTATTGTTATCAAGAGTTATTCTGATCCCGGCCAATCCGGGACGGTTGGCATCCCTAGTCAGATTTACCACTGAGTGTTGTGCCTTTTTCCCAGCCGTATCGACTAACCCTCTCATCGTGTATCTCGGATTCCCGTCACATTCCTCTACCCCCACCCCTATCGGGGGGACTTATTGACGGATCAATCTCAATACACGTCGAAGAGACGTCGCGGAGGAAATGAGACGAAGGTTTCGCGCCCCATCTAACAATACCACCTCATGAAGCTCTATGCTTAATAAGATATTACATGTATCTTCCTTCATGCTTACATTATTCATCATGATCAAATGATGCTACACTTATTATTTACATGATAAATTCGTACTTACATAAAATGTTGTTGTCAAACCATTCATACACCCAGCAATAAATATGATTTCGTTTAATAGTTTCAATTTGAAATGTTAACTCTCGGGAGCATGGCCGGGAAGACCCTCAAAGCTAGAATTAGATTTACGAGGGTAGGGAAATATGCGAGGTCGAAGTCACTAAGTTGTGGTATTCACGTGTGAGGGGAATGGTCTTGTCCGGAAAACCCATACTTTTGGCAGGACCCGAATCCGTACCACTAGCCATCCTGAGTCCTGAGTAAAGACTAATAGACTATGAGCCGACACTCGACGCTTATTCCTAAGAAAAAAAACGTGTAGATAAGAAATTACCTACATGTATTTTAAATGTAGTAATGCGGCATTTGTTACATCAAATAATGTGACCTAGCTTGTATGTTGTGTTGAGATTTAGTCCCTGATAACTGATAAGGTTTCTTTTTGTTAATAAACCTCTATTGTATAACGTTTTCTAAACATTAATAAGTTTTCTCTCGTTGTTTCAGGTATGGGCCGTTCTTTTCAACATTGCAAACTACATCTGCAGAATATCAGTTGCTGTATCACATTCATGTCGATTTTCTTGCTCATATTCTCCATATTACATAACATACGTAAGGAGAATTCAAGAAAAACGTTGAACATACCGAGCCGTTTGGTATGAACATCCACGGTATGGTTTCCTACTGTGGTACGAAGCATATCTGATATGTATATCAGCTTTTAATACTCCTAACATTAGAATGTATATCGAATATTATTTCCCTATTAGGTTGGTAAGTTCAAAACTTTTCCTGCTTCCTTTTTACCCTGCGTATACAGTTCCATATTTATAAATCTGAATTTTTCTTACATATTATACATCAAAAAATAAAAAGTGATTTTGAACAAAAATAGCATGGGTGATTTCTTCATTAAAGTAAAGTTCTCGAAACGGCAATAGAATACGGAAACACAAACGTAACAATTAATCATAATAAACACACAGCATCCTTGACAGCCTTACAAGAAGTCTTCGAGCCACTAGAAACAGCGGCCAAAGCAATAGGATTATCAATTAATGAAAACAAGACGAAAGTTATGAAGCAATCCAGAAGCCAAAGAAGTGACCTTCGACAGAACATTAGTTTTAAAGATTCATATAACTTTGAGGTAGTGAATGAATTTGCCTACCTTGGATCCACCATTACAATAGATAACGAAGACCATGTGGAAATAAAACGGAGGATCGCAACTGGAAACAGAACATTCTTTTCCCTCCTACCAATGCTCAAATCCAGAAACGTCCACAGGAAGACCAAAATAACCCTGTACAATACAATCATAAGAACAGTGGTAACATATGGATGTGAAGCATGGACGATGACGGCAAAATCTGCCGAGATGCTGGATACATTTGAGAGGAGGGTGTTGCGTAAAATCTTGGGGCCCGTGAATGATGGAGAAACCTGGAGAATTAGATTCAATGAAGAGCTATATAACATCTACAAGGCTCCCAGGCTCTCTGTACATGCCAGACTGAGTAGGCTGAGATGGGCCGGGCATCTGCAGAGAATGCCATCCTCACGGGTCACTAGAAGGATCCTCGAGGGTCACCCAGGCGGAAGACGACGTGTCGGAAGACCTAGGCTCAGATGGGAAGACGAAGTTAGGAAGGATGCGGCACAACTCCTGCAGGTGACGGATTGGCGGACCGCAGCGGAGGACAGGAGGAGTTGGAGGCGTTGTCTACAGGAGGCCAAGGCTCGATTTGAGCTGTAGCGCCATCGAAGAAAGAAAGAAAAAAACACACAGCATATTCAGTGCTCCAATAAGAAGTAATTTTCATACGGCAAGCGGCCAGTTGTGTAGAACAATATTAAGATTTCGGCTATTGTCCATTCATAGAACATGGCTAAATAAGTAAATACGTATACCACTTTTTTTCAATAACTCAATAGATAATAATCTAACTCTGAGGGTATATATATAAACGATACCTTAATTGAGACTGTCAAATTTAAAGCGCTTCAAAAATTGTAACTTTTTATCAATGAGTTTGATATGATTCTTTTTTCTAATCTAAGCACTCTTATTTTAATACCACTAATTATTTCCTACTTTAACATTGGGTACACACACACAGCAAACCTACACCAGCCCTCCTCCGCCTATACTATACAAGCACACACTTAATTTGGTAGGCGGTGAGTAAAACACTTAACCTAATGACCGGAGATTAAAACGGGGAGTTAATTCTAAGAAAATGTGCTTTTTGCAAGATTATATTTTACATTAGTGTACGTGTATTTTATCATACCACAAAGCACGCGGTTTACTTGTAGGATTTACAATTCTTACTTCGAGATACCCTTATAACTTCATGCTTATCATGGAACTGAACATTTTTGAAAACACCTATGATCCTTGAAGTACCGAAAGTAAATTTTGAAGCATCCTTTTACGAGAAGTACGTTATAGACAGACAGTAAAATGTAACGGAAACACCAATCGACAAGTAGAATCAGACGAAGATCTTACGGCATTCATTACATACAATGGCGAAGATGAATAAATAGTTTCCTGAATTTTCCCTGTCATATCCAAGGAGTTTGACGATCTGTGAAATTGTCAAAGAAGAAGCCTCACCAACTTTATGCAGAAATTTATCAATAGAAGATTATGTAAAAGCTTAGAAAGCAACGAGTAAAACAGATATATTGTGAAACCCAATTTATCAAAAACAATCACTGCAAAAGAACATAATTTCATATATGTACTTAGTTTACATAAAAAATGTAACGGTATTATTTTTGTGTAATTAAATAAATAGAAGTATGTACTTGAATTATCTGAAGTATAATAAAAAAAAATGAAAAAAAATAAAAAACAAGGCCGTAATCATTTTACAGTGCGTAAGTTGACATTCATCGCTACCGCTATAGCAGTACCTACCTAAGTCCTAGGAAAACAGACCATTACAATAGTGTGATCACTCAAAGTAACAACCAACACCACCTATATAAGAAGGCCTTAGCGCTACGTCACAGCGTGAGGCCCAGCATTCACTCTTCTATATCTGTATGTACTTACCTGTACGCTATAATATCTGTCTACACGCCGGCGGCCGTGACGCGAGAGGCCAATAATGGCCGCCAGCACTAAGGCCTTCTTATATAGGTGGTGTTGGTAACAATAACGTTCTATGTTAGATGGTCAAGCACCTGAATTGTCGATACGCCGACCTCTGAACAATATGCCTGTCGCGTCGGTATGCTGTTAGATTTGCCGCCACTTCCTCTATGTAAATAACGTCGACAATATATGGCAAGTTTGTAAAGAATATTTTTAATTTATTTTTACTTATTTTGTAGAGGAAAAAATATTTTTTTTGTAAGAAACACAATACGTAAGCGATGTTTCAAGACAATAAGACTTAGTAGCGCCAGCGCCCACATATCTGTACACGTCGTAAATAACGCACGAAACTTTTTACCCTAAAATAAAGCAAATAAGAAATTTCCCGTCTTATTTTACAAATATCCTCAGAGTGGAGACGTAAATTTCGCAATCTTTTTGTTGCTCTGTCCAAATGTTTTGCGTGCCAATTGCTCGAAAACATGGAAGCATTCCAAGCCCGCGCGTGTGAGTGTGTGTGGAGGTTAGGGGTGCCGTTCGCATGGATGATGCTAGTTTAAAATTGCCCCTATTTTTCTCCCCATCATTGTTGTCTGAATGAACAACCTATAAATTAACATTATTGCCCCCAAGCAGAATCTAACTACAGACAATACACGAGATGGGTTTCGGTCGCACAGATTTAACCCGTTTATGCTCGCTACCACTATTTGTCTTTCCGCGTAAATATTTTATACAGCGGAGGATGCGTGGAAGCCGTATATATTAGGTATGTTAAAAAGGTATATAATATATAACCATAAGGTAGTTTTCTGGAGTGAGATGTCCATTAATACCTTAGATTGAGGAAAATAGCTTTCGAAAACTCTTCCTATATCTACGTATGTAGTTCCCAACAGCTTCTGATTTAAAACTACCACGTATTCCATATTATTTTCTATACAATTACGTAATTTATTTGTTCTTGTCTCAAACAGTTTTCAGGACACGTAGAAGACGCATGCTTCAAACTTAGGTCACTGCTGGTGATGTTGATTAATTCAGTTTAATTTATCCTCATATGACCACCTGTGGTTGACGGCTATATTATATGTATAGTTTAGACTTCTTTCTCAATAAGCTCTACATCTTGCCATTGGTTAGAAGGCTTAGAACACTTGAACTATCTCATTATAGACTACCGTGGACAAATGTATATCTACTGGACAAATGTATATCTACTCCATTTAGAAAAAACCTTTGTTTATTATAATTAATATTTCTTAAGATATCTAATATTAAAATCAATGATAATACCTGGTATTAAAAAAAAGAAACGGTAACATATATTACTCATAGTATATGGAATGTACTTCTTGTGATCGGATTTCAAAAAAAAAATAATAGATTTCGCTGATATTAATTTTCTCGACGTTTTCGAGGGTGTAGATTCCAAAAATGCAAAAAAAAATTTTTCTTTAATTTCCGCGTACCCGTACGCGTACGCCAAAAATGTGTGCGCACCCATAACTCATAGTAATTCTTATCCGATTTGATTGAATCTTGGTAGAACGGTTAGCCCCTCGATGTAGATGAGTCAGTAAAATGTTGAGATCTGTACCTTCAGGGGAACCCTCTTAAAGTATCCAAAGAAAATTGCACTTGTTCTAGAAAAAGGGCCAAAAAAAGAAAAAAAAATTCTTCGATTTTCATAAAATTTGGTATACGGGTTGGTCTTATTCTCCTTCATAAGCACGTAAAATTTGAGGTCCGTAACTTCAGTACCGATTAATATTGAATATGTAGTTCTAAAGCAGATAGTAAAAAGCTCCAATAGTCGATATCATTTTAAAGTTTCTATAATAATTCCAAGGATAAATTCATTTTAATCGTAAAATTATAAATTTTTATGCAAAGATATGTTTTACACGAAAAGGCTGTTATAATATAGGTACTATGAGTTCTGGGCTACCCTAGGTTAGCAGCTTTTTATTTTTATTGTGCACGCAACAATGGGTTTGAACACGGCGCTGTGATCACACGAATTAGACTGACTATCATCTCTAGGACTCTATTTTGCTGCTAAATCTTTTGTGGGTTGGATATTACCTCAAGTATAGATATTCATAAAATAGGGCATAAATAGTATGGTTCCTTTATTGGAATACGTTTTCTAAGCAGCCAGAACTACACGCTCCGTTTTGTACGTATCGTTTTTTTAACACAAAAAATAGCATCCCCATGTTTGAAGTTGCCACCAGTGTGCTTCGTATTAACTAAAGGCTCTGTATAAAACGTCTTTGGGGACTGTCTCCTCATTTCCCCTATCACGAAAACACCAATCCCGAAATATCAAATTGTTGTATCAAGTAACAGATGCTTATTGTGATACATATTTTATTTATCGCATATTTACCCTTTTTCCTTATTCCTGTATCCTTTATTTTTCTTATCTCGGTGAGGATACGTCGTGTAGTTTTTTTAAACCAAAGAGGTTGTTTGTTTATATTTCTATTTAAAAAAAAAATGCAAAAAATTGGTATATCCTTTGCGTCATTATTCATAATCAGCAAAATGTTCATATCAGTTATGTTCTTAATTTCACATCACGCATAAGCCGCAGACTTTACGGTTGATTTTGATAATCGCTGATCTGCAATTATTCTAATTATTTTACAGTAATGATTAAAATTAAAATTAATAAAAATAAGTTTTTAATAAATATATTAAATGAGTTTTTAGAGCAATGCTTGCATTTAAAAGAAAAAGTTAACAATATGTTATTTATTTCATTTTTCGTATTTTTTCCTCTTTTTTTATCATTAGGGTATGTACACATCTGATCACGCGCGATAACGTAACCCATGGGTCGGCAACCTACGGAACGCGGGCCGCATGCGGCCCTGCCGACCCATGAGTCGTAACCAATGAAACATTGCATGCAACTTATCAAATTGCCGTCACGAATACTACGCTGTGGTTCGTCACGAACCGCATACTATGGAAATTTGTGAATGTGTACTTGTTAAACAAAAATAAGATTAAACATCGATTTGAATAGTACCTACATAGAATGACAGAATTTGATGCTGGCTTTTTTAGAATAACATAGGAAGTTTATTCCTGTTGCTGATATCACCAAAACGGCTTCTATTTGATTTGATAAACGAAACACACATCCATGAGGGACAAAAATATTATGTAATCTCTTTGTGCGTTCGATATACCAACAAAGTCAAGATGAAACGTCTTTCATTTTTATTTTTCTTCGTAGAAAATGTAGCTTTATACAAAAATTTGTTTTCATAGGATATGATTTTACAAAAAAATAAAACTTTTTTTTTCATTCCCCTTTTATCGGTGAATCAAAAACATTTTACTATTTTTGCTCGACCGTAGAAGCGTAAGGGACAAAATAAATAGCGTTACTTCTACACAGATCTTTCAGTTTTACCCTATCTTTTGATTCAGCTACATACTATGTAGGTATCTTGCATTAATTTCAATATTTTCTTTATCATATTGAATCAATATTACTTTTGCGAGTAATATTTAAAAAAAAAACCCCTGTCCCCTTTGACGTCATGTCAGTAAAAATTGTACAAATTATCAAAATATTTTTAATTTTAGCCATTAAGGATGTAGTCTATTACGGTCGTCAGCCCTAAGTCAGCCATCGAAAAAGTCATATTGTAGCTCAGAGCTAGCATTCCTTCAGCAAAAATTTGGTTGCTAAAAATATCACCCAATTTAAAATAGATGTCTCGAAATTTCAATGAAAACGAGCTTTCAAACCACATCGATGATATAGATTCCGGTAAATTATTTGGCACAAAAGTAGTACATATACAAACTGTACAATTATCTAAGACCAGCTTTCCCGAAAGACGTTGTCCTGTGTTCCTAACTAAGAATATTGAATACGAATTTGTATGGTGATGAATTACTTATCATTTGACCAATGTTAGTCCGACCGATGCGTCTGTTTTTTAAACCATGTATATTCCATCCGCATTCTGTCAATCGCATCAACTATCTAACAACTGAAAGTTGCTGTCAAAATTTCAAAATTAGAATAAAAATGATATGCTAAAAAGTACTAATAAGGTTGCCTACGTAACTATCCACGCAACTTTCCTTCGATTTGAATTGAAAAACTAGCAAGCAGTTGGAAATTCGAAATTGATCACAATTCACCAGTGTTCGACACAGCAGTAAAAAACGGTCATAAACCTATAACGAGTCAAAATCAAAGTAGAACTTTTAAACGTTTGCTTTAAAAAACATATGTCTGATTGTTCATTTTTTAATAAATATATTCATGAATATCTCCTGCTTCAAGTATCTCCTCTCGTTTCCTACGAACCTCCATAGGTGTTAAAATCTTTAAGTTTTGTTACGTCAAGAATACTTCCATCTTTCATATTATACACTTCAGAAAGCTGTCAAAGCGAATTATACATAATACCTCCATATCGGAGCGTTGCATGAGTGATCAGGTTTTTTTGTAGCGTACAAACATTGTCAAGCCTTTAACTTTTTATCACACCCCGGATGTTCAGAAGCTTGGGGTATTATTTCATTTTCGCCTAATTCTCTACATGGTACGGAGGTTTTTTTTAAGCAGCTCGCGACGCCATAATCCCTTCCACACTTCACGGCGCTCTCCCACGGGGAGGGATTGTATGGGGAAACATTAATCATTTAAAAGGTTCTATGCGCTAAGCTCTATTACTTTTGTTATGAGCACTTTTTGTATTTCATAAATTTCATTCCGAACATAATTTCAAACTAGCACGCTCGCCGTGTCGTATTCTCCAAAATATGGTTTTTATTTTCGCATTTTTTTTAAATAGCATAGCTTTCTTATTTTTGATGGATTTTATTTCTGAAAACGTGGAAGATCCTCTCACACCGTATACTACTCCTTCGAAGCAGAGCTGAGTGTTTTGGACACGGTGTGAGAGGAGGACATTGAAGCCACGCATGATCGACCGCGGTGGAAAGCTAGTATTGCCTCCATACATGGGGACACAAACGGGGTATACATTTTGAGGTTCTTAGATTTTTCCTTGTTACATAAGATATTTGTTATTTGTATGATTTCGTCAACCGATCGGAACGTTTATTTCCATTCGATTATCTAAATATCAATTTTAATATTAACATGAATTTCCAATTCAACATTACAAGCATAGTAAATAAACTGCCATTATGTATGTAAGTGATGTTTAAAATTGCTTATAAAAAGAGAACAAAATCCCCTTATCCTATTCAAACATTCATCCTACGCGTCTTACTTATTTCGTCTTTTTAAATTTACTAGGTGGGGTCACCCCTAATAAGTCTGTTTGCCCTGCGTCACTCTAAACAATTCCTACACTATTTATAATCCAAATCAATCCTGTACCCATATTCTCTGTTTTATCGGAAGGTAGTCACGGTGTAAAGTGAGTATTACACGATACATTTTGTATGAAAAACATCTATACTTATCGAATGCTAGAATTGTTTCTAGAAATATTTCTGTGGCGGTGCTATACACGTTTCCCATACAAAATGTATCGTGTAATACTCACTTTACTACCGTGACTACCTTTCGATAAAACAGAGAATTGGGGCTCTGCTGTCATGTTACCATTATGAACACAAGGTCAAAACGGACCAAATGGTCACTAGAATCTAGATATAATTAGAACGTTGTGCTCCAACAAAGCCAATAGGCAATAAAGATGAGACATTAACAAAAATGGATATATTCATATCCTGGCGCCAAATATATGACAGCAGTCACAGTCTTTAAATTTGGTTGCTCTCTTGTGCTCAATAATTTCCAACTTTTATCTCTATTTTTCATTAATTATTGAATATCTACTTGTTGTATACATGATTGAACATGTCGAAGATTCTCATGATTAGGAGTTTCGGAGACTTAACATTACCACCTAATGGCGAACGAAATAACAGTAGAAGCCGGTCGTAAGCCCGTAGTGGTTTGTTCCATTGAAAAATCGAACATCAGTAATGACTTGTTATAGTCATTACTCATTAGTTGTTACATATTCGTTCTGATTTGTTTATTTGCGTGACTCATGTAGGGAGCTATTCAGAGCTGCTCAAGAGCGAGAGGCTTACTTTTGAATGAAAATTGAGATCCTGGAGAACCTGACACGACAAGCCATAAAAAATTCATTTTGTTAAAATGAGAGTTTATAAATTCTTCCTGTTCTAGCATCGTTGGTTGAAGTGTTCTGAAATAAAAGTGGGAGAACGCCTGATAATCAGATGATTGATCGTTTCCAGTTTCGGTGGAATCCGTTTTACTTTCTGCCGCCGCCGTCCCCATCGCCACGCCTCGAGCAAGACTTCCGTTTTCGCTTATTTATTTACGATTGTCTAGAAGTGTTTGAATTATGAGCAGATGTGATTGTGACGGCTCGTCAGCTCGCCCCTCTAGCCCGCTGCGAACTTCATTTGACAGTTGGCTGCCATTTGTCAAGTTTTTGGTACGTTTCATTGCTAGATTTTTATAAAAATTAACCTGAAGTATCGGAACCTTATAAAATAACCATTATTTAATCGCTTTTTTAACAGAATATGTATTTAAATTTACCTACTTTATCTGTCATTGCATTAATTATATTCCTGTGAAGTAAATTTTTAGTTCATTTTGTTTTTTTTGTTACTGAAACCTATCAATTTGCACTGCAGGTCGGCAAACAATTAACAACAACAATCTCCTGGCATACATCACATCACAGAGACAAGAAACTGCAAGCCATTACAACTGATGCTTGTAATGTATTTTAATATAATGATCTGTAGGTATTGTTTCTACGTGTAAACATGTGATGTACATATTATGACCATACGATAAATAAATAAATCAATTATAAATGATATCAACAATAAGCTGCCAATTAATATTAGGAAAATCAGGAGTGGGACCCTGTTGAGGAATAAAATAAAAAAAATTTCCTCCCCGCGTCCTGGCGTTGGTTGATGCATTGTTTGGAGAAATAAATCTTTAAATGTAACTAGATATAAGTTTGATGTCAAAATGCATTGCACCTTAATGTAGTATGATTGTTATATCCCCTTTTCACACAAGCGTCTTTTCGCTTTAGAAACGGGGTCTATATTGATTTAATAAAATAATAAATAACAGCTAAGGATTAGGGTAGATTTAAATGTTAAAACAAAAACCCGAGTTTTCAATTTATAGTTCCGTCAGCTATACTGACGCCTTTGTATAGAGAAGGGTAAATTTATTTATTTATTTTCTCTAAAATAATCGATAATTATTAGGAATCGCGCCAATCAGGTTTTTCCATAAAAAAATCTTATTGCTCACTATCTTTTTTCATTTTCATTTTTGTACCACTTAAATCCGTGTCGTTTATATTTAAATGTCATTTGGCAGTAGTACATAATACCTATTGACTAAACGATCTTTCATTTTGCTAAACCGACTAGATGCCTTGCACTTGAGTTTGCCTAAACCACAGGCGTAAATTTTTTTTCTCTCACTCCTGAACATTTAGCTTTTTTCGTATTATGATAAGTTACCAAGTATTTAGTGCGCTGTAAACACTTCTGCAAGATACTGAATGTTTATTTTGAAAAGACCCGAATTCGACCGAGTAGACCTACCCTTGCCAACGTTCTGCCGGATAATCGTCGACTGTAAATCCGGTATCCGGCGGCTGCTTTGGTCGAATATCCGGTATCCGGCTAAACCTCTGATAATTATTCGATTAGTGAAATATTAGACATAGGTTGGTAATTATTATTATTAGAAGCTTGGAGCAACTAAATTAAAAGTATTAAATTAATTAGCTATTTCTTAAACTAGATGGCTCTGAAAGAAGTACAAAGTATTTTGATATGAAACAATACAGAATAAATGTAAAACTGACGTTTTGTAGAGGGTCTTTTTATACATAATATAAAATATCCTTTAACAATGTATCTTTAAGTTATAGTAATTCCCAATTGTAAAATGTAACGAGCAAAAAGACGCGTGTAATGATAACTACTCTTCACTGAGAGTACAGATTGTAAGTTCATACTCCTGTTTTAAGCGTTAATTTGCAGCCATTTTATATAATTAATATTTTACGTATAAGGACGACACCGTATAACAACATTTCCCTAGTTAAAATAGCATAAGGTTTTATGAATCGTGATAGTATAAAAAACTCGAACAAAGAAAGAAACTTACTTTTCACCTGGTCTAATGTAGTAACAGCGCTGCTTTATAGACCGTCCTGGGCAGATTGTCTCCATAAGGCCTCGCCATTCAACTCTGCCATCTGCAATCTTCACCTGAATGAATTTTTATACATTAGATTTCGTTGAAATTCATCCTAAACTCCACCATATCAGAAACTATAAATTTACAAAGCTTAGAAAACAAATAACGTCAAATGAACTTAGAAATAGAATTTCAGTGGATTGTCGTGAATGAGTTTTTGTATTATTTTCTCTCACTGGTTTTTTACATCGGTAGAATTTCATAAAACCCTCGTTGGCGGTTCTTAATGAGGACGTATTTTCATAATAAATTTCAATTAGACGGTAGTTTAACATTGCACTATCCACACACATATTTTTAAATTACTCCGCTGAATACAAAGACTCTTTGTGGTTCTTGCTTTATAACTTGACCCTTTTTTTAAATAGAATGTATGATTTGTCATTGGTAAAACTGTCAAAAAAAAGCTGCTGCATCTACATATATATATCCGAAATATTTTTGGTTTTAGAAATAACTTTGTAGTACGTAACCACTCCACATCCCTTCCCGGTTCGCTGTTTGTGAGAGCAGGAAGGACATCGCCGGTGATATATTTCGCATTGCAGATGTGAACATCCTAGATAGATAAACGGGTGTGTGTGTGTGTGTGTATAAATTGTACTTTATTTTGGGCGGAAGATAAATTTACATTGTACGGTAATAAATAGAACAAAACTGAACCCACACACATTATAATATACGGACAGGCCTACGTTCGGTTACTCTGATTACTTAAAAAGCGTTTTTCTAGCGCTGGCACATGTGTAGATCGCGATACATCGCTTTTGACTGAATCTGAGTTCACCCAAAGTGTTCACAAAAGCACTCTTTGACATCTTTCACTCTAAGCAAAGGCTTGTGTTGCGAAATGGAAGATACGTCATCGGGGATCAAACCCACGACCTTCGGAATGATAGTCGACGACTCAGCCGCTAGGCACCTACCACTTTATTAACTTGAATGTGATTCGGGTGATTTTAACCCGTTTTGTATCGCCAAACTCGGTAGGTATCCTAATTGTCTATTAAGGCACCAGATCTGGTTGCATTTTTTATATGCTTTTCATAGTTTCATATTCGGGGTAGTTTAAAAAAAACCATCCGCTGAAGATTGTCGCATTGTTTGTCGAAAATAATATTGTATATCGGTTCGAAGATTATCTTAATTTGCAAGGTTTTGTTTAACCAATTTATTTTTTAACTGGTATTCGGGGTTTTCCTTTTATAGATTGAACAAGATTATTGTGTTAAAAAGAGTTGATGTTTAAATATATGTAAATACAACACTATTTGAGACACTTTTTTGTATTTGCAGACTGTACACGTCGTACAATTACCCAGTGTACTCCAATATCAGATAGGAGAATCTCGAGAAAAAAGACTTTGCTACTATAGGGACGCTAAGGAATATAGAAGAGTGTTGTCTTATTTCTCATGTCTATCAACAATGATCAAAACCGTATGCCCCGTCATAGCTTCAATTGCGCCTACGATACACTGACATGTTTTGCTAGACCGACTTTGTTTTCTATATTCTCTTCATATCCAAAGACTGTTCCTGTCCATTGTTCATAATGGCGCAGTAAGTATAACGAACCAAACCAACCTCATTGACATGCATCTTTATTTAGGTAAATTTTATTTTTGCTCATCCTCTACAACCATATTTGATTAACTCCGTTAAATAACATATTGTGGTATTTTTGTATCCTCTTTTCGGCTGCACATAATTATATACTCAAACTTGTTATCTACATGTTTCTTATTAACAGCCGGATGATGTATGCCTCCTTCAGTGTATGCGAGACCTGATAAGATAGGCATTGTGTTGTTATATTCTGTATCAACGCGATCTTATTACATCGCATAGGGAGTTGGGTGGGGTGGGCGGACATTTCCCTCTGCATAGACTATTAAATAACGTATTGTTTAGTCGTTTTTCATGGGTTTATCCAAGGAGGAGACTCCCCTCGCCACGGTACCTACTCCAACGGAATGTTTAACAGGAATCGAAGTGGAAGGTTTCCCTAGTAGGAAAAATATTCCAATAAATTATTTGCGTATTTTTTTGATCATTTGAAGTTTTCACCGGAGTAATTGTTTTATGAGTTTTGTATACTGTGTACTTTCTCGTTTTTTCTTTTATCGTTTTTGTTTATTTTGTTACTCGAAAATTTATTCCAATTTAACTGTTTAGTCAAAACAAAATCAACTCCTACTTATTTCACTCGTAACATCGCCTTGAATTCGTGTTTTTTATTTATACCGTTTTGTTTTTACTTTTATTCGTTGGGTCGTTTCTAACTCCATCGAGATTTATCGGTACATAAATCCCCGACATAATTTCTATAATGTGCCGGTTTTTATATTCGAGATATCGAAATTAACATCTGTTTATTGGGTCAATAAAATAAAAATGTCCAATCGCTCGTATTTATTTGTTTTACAAAAGTTTTTACTCGCAGTTGTTTGATATATCAACTTTATTTTGGCAACTTCAATATCAAGATTAATATATGTTTGTTTTTATTTATTTCAATAATTACTGTGCTCTGCATATTATTATTATTTCGTATGGCTTCTGCCACCAACGGGCAGCAACGTCAGAAGATGGAGAAGTACGCTATCTGCTACATACAGGCGACACGCACCCTACAGAGCAATACCCAAGCATTCAAGCCATTCGAGAGCATCGGGGGTGGCATTGTGGATATCTGAGTATGGTCCAGGGAATGCTCTCAGAGGGCAGTCCTCGACAATGTGCTTAATGGATTGCATCGGTTCTCCGCAGTCACAGGCTGGGGAGTCCCGCATGTGCCATCTGTGGAGCATTTGGGCACATCGTCCGTGTTCTGTGCGAATTCGGTTCAAGGTAACCCATTGACGTCTCGGGAGGTCAAAGCCAGGCATCGGCATCCCCACCCCCTGTACCAGGCCCCGGGAGTCTCGACTGGAAGCTTCCCAATCCTCACTCCATCGAAGCCGCTCCCCATCAAATGAGCAGCAGCCTCGTGTACCGGCCTTCTGGATGATAGTCGGGGGATGAAAGGTACATCCTGATCCAGGGGTAAAGACCGGTTTTGCCTGTATTTATTCCATTCCTTATGTGTCGCTTCAAGGCGGCGGATGGGTGGCGGTGATATGTTTCTAAGTAACTGTTTTAATTCCTCTTCCTTCCATTGAATGTTGATCTACGATCTGGTTTGTCAGGTATAATGTCTCATTTCTTTGATGTATTAATCGCATGACAACTATACAAAGCATCACATCGTACAATATAACGTATAATTTGGACACTACACTAAGAACAAAGTTGCTCTGATTTGTCTGATTCTTTTATGATGAAGTCGTAACCCTCGATTGATTTTCCTCCCCTCTGGGCATCCATTGAGTCACGAACTTGTTTAGTCTGGTTTATCCATCCTGCCAAAATCTTCTTCTTTATCTGCTGCATGTCACGATATCACATTTCTGTGTCTTTCATCTGTCTCAGAAATAATCATTCCAAATTCATTGAATAAGGTCTTACATTATTTCAATACTTTGACCACAAATGAGAGTTTAAAAATTTCTCTTTCTTAAAACATATTCTTGACATTGTAATTTTTTTAGTCGAGCTGGATAGAATATTTAGCCAATACCCAAAGGCGTTCCTTTTCAAATAGACAATAATATTATTTTAAGTCTTGGGTGTTTTTTACGCATTCCTCCCTTAGATATTATATTATTTTTTGGTTGAAACTGTTTCCTGCGAAGTGTACCGAGATTATTCCATTCACATCCGATTTTCCGATGAAATTTCTTCCAGCCCGAGATGTTCCTCTCCCTCGGATCGCCGCTGTTATTTTTCTATTTTCGTGTAATATTTTTTTTCTCTCGCCGCAATATAATATTTTCCTTCCATAAAATTATCATTTTTCTTCATCGGACATCAAAGGCACGTTTTTAATCGCAATATTTCATCTCTGCGATGATTCTTCCTTTTGCGCGACATTTCCGATGGGTAACGAATGTCTATAGCAAAAGTATTACATTTTTGTCAAAGCGATAGACATATTCAAACGTATACAGATCCTACTGGTTTCTGTTTTTTAATAGTTTGCCCTCTTTATGCACCCCGCTAACTTTAAAGGTGGATGGGTTTTCTATTATGTCAGTAAAAATAATTTATTTACTTCTTCTTTGAAAATAAACTAAAATTGCTCTTTTAAGGCTTTTTTCATGTTGTATTTTACCAACACAATTTTATTTTACTTTTCTTATAAATATTTATGCTCTAGGGATAGGAACGACCATCATCAGATTTTTTTTTTGGTATTGAGCTTCCGGTTTACACTAGTATTCTTGATTCTGATGTGTCCAACATCTCAGAATTTTCATTCATCCTTCTATGTCTATGACCTTTTCAAGGCTAATGTTCAATTTTCCAAACTCAGTAAGTTTCAGAATTTATTAACCACATTTCACTTTAATATTTCAGATATACTCATACCTAATAAACATTTGAAAGTTTTATATTCATGTATAAGTGGATGACTTCTTCTAAAGGTCGATGTGGTGATACGAAAAGATGGCGTTATTGAAAGAACACGGAACTTTATTTAGACAAGAAAAATATGCGTGTGCACAGCTCGGGCAACACGTAGAGAATGAAAACATAGACAACAACATTATCTATCAATGCCTCTATAGAAGCTTTATATTAGGCTACTGCAGGTGGCGGCCACCGCCAAATGCCACGTGACCTTGCACGGACCGTCTGCGGGAGGCTTCTGTCTCCTCATCCTTCAAAGTTTATAATTATTATTGGGGAGCTCGAATCCACCAAATAAATCTATCCATACTCCCCCCTTGGGAAATGAATTTTTCCAATGGAAAACAGAGCCACCCGCATCAGGTTGGCAAGAAGGAAAATTAAACTCATATACTGGCTAGACCAGTTCTAAACTACTAACTTAAATATTTTCAAATGTCATTGGTTAGGCCAATGTTACTTATGTATTTCATGCAGTGCAACTTAAGATAAACTAATTACAATTCAGCATTATATTTGAAACTTAACTAAAATGTTGCATCTTTTTTGTCAAGCAACATTCTTACAAAATAAATGTCAAGTCCCTTCCGAAGTTGGTTGTCTTCCATCAAGTCAGTTCGCCAGTAATGTAGTGAAGTTCTGAACCTATTCTTGAATGTTTCCTTTGTTTTATTTCAATCCAACTGCAGCATTCTGATTGTCCAAAGATGATTAATTTTCCCTTTATTATTATTTAAAGCATTTTATATTAAATAACAAGTCCTTAAATTGCATGCAAATGTTCACTTTTTTCTCTTTAAAAATCTTATTATTATTGATATTTATATTGATAGTTCAATTTTCTTTCTTGATTTCATTTAAATTCAATTTTATTTTAATTTATGTTCTTGATGATAAACAATTTTAAACTTTATACCAATTGATTTAAGCTCTTGATGTCAAATTATTATTAAAATTCTGTATTTAATTATTAAATCATATTAAACCTTTTTTTTATTCATAAACGTTATATGTTTCAAATTTAGTCTTGATTTGGTAATGGTGCCAGGTTGGTAATATGTCTTGTGTAGATCCCCCTTGAAGTCCGGATTCTTACACTCCTCACAGCTCCGTCTGATGATGGAAGCAGTTGTATCACTCGTGCCAAAGTCCAGTATAATGGAGGTGTGCCGTCTTCCTTCACAAGTACCAGTTGACCCTCTTTTATGTTCTGCTCCATTGTCAGCCATTTGCCTCTCGCCTGGAGTCCCGTGATGTAGTTCACTCGCTATCGATCCCAGAAAGAAGAAAATACAGATCTTAGTTTATTGTAATGAGATAATTGAGACGCTGGTAGTTTGCTTACACCAGGGTCCGGCAAGGTCTGAAGGTTCTGGGAGACCAAAAAATGGCCAGGAGTCAATGCTTCTAGGTCTGATGGATCACTGGACGTGGGAGAGAGAGGACGGGAATTCAATATTGCTTCTATTTGCACCAAGACCGTACAGGTGTCTTCATAAGTAAGAACCTGTGACATTAAAGCTTTTTTAAGCAGGGTTTTAACTTGCTTAATCTGTGATTCGTAAATGCCCCCCACGTGTGGTGAGACAGGAGTTATAAACTTCCATTCTATTCTACTTTTAGCTAATTTACTAGTTATGTAATCCCCATTTTTACTCAAAAAATCAAACAAAAAATTGAGCTCAGCAGACGCTCCCTTAAAAGTTGCAGCATTATCACAAAATATCTTTGTCGGCATAGACCGTCTAGAAATAAAGCGCCTTAGTGCTCCCAGAAAAGTTTCAGTAGTGAGATTACTAACTAATTCTAAATGAATGGCCTTTGTAGCCAAGCATACAAAAAGACAAATGTAAGATTTTACCTGTTTGGCATTTCGCAAATTACTACATTTTACATATATTGGGCCAGCAAAATCACATCCCACACTAGTAAATGGGCGTACCCCTTGTAAACGTTCCTTAGGTAAGTCAGCCATTAACTGTGTACCCATTGTAGGTTTGTATCTGAAACAGACTATACATTTCCTGAAAACTTTCTTAATCAAAACCAATCCTGATGTTATCCAATATCGTGTGCGTACGATTCCAAGTAATGTGCGTGGTCCACAATGTAAATTTATAAGATGATAATGTCTCACAATAAGTTCTGATAACTTGTGGCTCGCTGATAACAAAATTGGATGTTTAGTGGAGAAATCCAGATCTGATTTCTTTATTCTGCCTCCTACACGTAGAACATCGTCCTTTCAAAGATTCCAAAGTCACCTGTGGGGTCCGATGATATGAGTACTACCTTACTTCTGGTTTCTGGTTTCCTCTTATCACTTTTACCTGTTTCATCATTCAGTTCTGTAACATTTGACTTCCATTTCCTCAGCTTTAGTTCAGCTGTGTCCAAAATAAAAATTAATTGCTCTTTGAGCTCCTTCAATATTTGCATATCATCATGTCCAGTAAGTAAGTCATCTACATAGAAATCCTTTTCAATTGCCTTTGCTGCAAGAGGAAAATCATTTTGAAAAATTCTACCTAGTTCAAGAAGACATCTTGTCGCCAGAAACGCGCTGGATCGAAGTCCATAGGTCACCGTTGTCAGCTTGTAGTGTGTAACCTCAACGTCCTGAGATGGTCTCCATACTATGCGCTGGTAGTCCTGATCGTCTTCATGTACTGCTATTCCTCTATACATTTTTTCTATGTCACTCACTAACACATGTTGATGCAACCTGAAATTTATTAAAATATTAAATATATCCCTTTGTACTGTAGGACCTTTTAACTGCCTATCGTTTATAGACAGTCCTGTACTTGCCTTTGACGACCCGTCAAAGACAACTCTTATTTTAGATTCCTTGAAGACAGCGTGGTGCGGCAGATAGAACACCTCGTTGCCATCGTTTGGGTCACACCTTTTCATGTGGCCCAATCTTTCATACTCTCGCATGAAGTCTATATATTGATTTTTCAAATCAATATTCCTGTTGAATACCTTTTCCATATGATTCAATCTTCTTAGAGCAGTTGACAAAGAAGGTCCAATATTCGGGTCATCCCCCCATGGAATACTAACAATAAATTTACCTGACTGTGATCTTGATACATTCTTCAGAAAGTGGGACTCGCACACCTCATCATATTGATCGATAGGTGGCACATCCTCAATCTTCCAAAACTTTTCTATCTGTAAATTTAAATCGTTAGTTGCCAACATACTACTCAGTTTTACTTTGCTCTCATTTTGAGAGCAATCTAATTCTCCGCCGAGAATCCAACCCAACAACGTTTTTTGCAAGGTTAGTCTCTGCGGTCCTAATGAAATCTGTTCTAACTGGAGTATCTGCCAGAACACTCCAGCTCCTATAAGCATATCCACCGGTGCACTCTTATCGAAGTGTGGGTCTGCCAGCTGCAAGCCCTCTGGTATGCGTAAAGATGATCTGTTGATTGTGCACTGCGGTAAGTCCTGCGTTATGAATAGAAAGATGGATAATACGACCTGACGGTTCCCTGGATTCGGCTCCAAAAAATGGATGACTTCTTCTAAAGGTCGATGTGGTGATACGAAAAGATGGCGTTATTGAAAGAACACGGAACTTTATTTAGACAAGAAAAATATGCGTGTGCACAGCTCGGGCAACACGTAGAGAATGAAAACATAGACAACAACATTATCTATCAATGCCTCTATAGAAGCTTTATATTAGGCTACTGCAGGTGGCGGCCACCGCCAAATGCCACGTGACCTTGCACGGACCGTCTGCGGGAGGCTTCTGTCTCCTCATCCTTCAAAGTTTATAATTATTATTGGGGAGCTCGAATCCACCAAATAAATCTATCCACGTATGATTTTGTATTTTATTTAAATTCTTGGGCTTATAAAATTTGGTAGTTAAATCTCAATTTAATATATTTTCCATTGAAAATCAAAATGTAGGTAACTTTGTTTTTAGTTCAAACATTGTGAAGCCTTATCAGAAGAGTAATTTAAATTTAATGGTGCGGTACTCCGGCAACCTTAATTTCACTTTTGATATTTCAAAGTTTCTTTCTCCCCCCATTGTTCGATAAATTCGCACTTTTTTACGTCGTGATTTCATTTTTCCCCTTTTGTAACGGCTTCAAAGCAATAAAAAAAAAGTCTTTTATTAATTGCTACCCGAAGAAAAGACCTAATAATAATAATAGAATCCTTTTTACAAGGAGGCGATATATAATTCGATGCCATCAAATATTTTTTTCCATTGTTCAACAAATTAAATTTATTATTGGGAGAATCCTTAAGATTCGGAGACAATCCATTTATAAGTACCTTCACCCTTCTTACATTATTCTTTAACGCTGATTTTCGAATCCATCGAGGATTATAAGAGCCCTCCTGAGTTTTTTTATGGCATGTCTCTGCCATCTGGATTGACCTTTAAACAATTTTATTATTATATATTTTTTTTTCAATCATTTCGTATCTGCAAAATGTTTTATGTCATATAGGTATATAACAATTGTACATCATTCAGAAAAGCCAAATGTTTCTATCATTGGATGTGAACATGTCGCTTTTACTCTTTTATTGAATCTTTGACCTTTCTCAGTTTTATCATTTAAAAAAACCCCTTATGGCATTTTGAGAGGCTGTAAATTGCTGGTAAAATTTGACTGACATTTTTCAATTAAAGCTCTAAACAACTAAATTTGGTGATACTGATTTATTTATAGACCTTTTAATTTTTCTTGTAATTTGAGTCCAGTTAGCATAGGAATTTCCAACTGCGCTTTTTTCCAAAAATTTTATGGCATTTTGTTAGTTTGACATGTTTAAACATGAAATTCTCTTTTTAATGATTGATCAAAAACCGAAAAGTCTAGGTACCTAATTTAGTATTTCGATCAATCATCTCAAATCTTTAAAAGTGCCTTTTTCAGAATTTTTTCAAATAAAATCTGAAGGATTTTCGGTTATAATACGAAATTTGAGATGAAATTGTTAGGTTCAAAGTAACTTTGTGTTACAAATATATTCCTGAAACATTTGAAAATGGAAAATTTTGCATTAATAAAATGTTGACCAAGATTTACGACAGATATATATAAGATCTACATCAGCCAAAGAAGCGAAATGCTTGTTTAGAAAAGAATGCCCGACTTTCAGAGTAAAGAGGTTCTTCAAAGCGTCTCTCTGATAGAAGATTCAGCCAAACGTGGGATTCATAGAATTCAACGAGCGCCTCTACCCGTAAATTGATGAATGAAATATGAAGTGGCTCACTTTGGAACTTTCTTAATGATCATATTTTTATTATGAAAACGGCGCCTCTTCTTCCCGTGTTTACCGAGCATTCTTTAATTAATGGCCATCGTCAAGTTTTCAGTTTCCGCTTTGAAGGCTTCAAACTTTTCCGTTGACTTACCGCGAATACAGGTAGCGAGTGTTGTTACCTCTGATACATCGTAGCATCTTTTATCAAAACCTTCCGCTGCTATTTTTATATCCGAATATTAATTATCATTCCTACCGACCTCAGTAGCTGACTCGGTACCCACTTAGATTCAAAACTAGGTCAGGCCAGAAATTTTCCATGATTTTCTCGATGTTGGAATCCTGTCACAGATTAATGTTACCGGTTGACTGGCAGAAAATGTTCATTCACTATGTGTAGGGGAGTGTTGTGTATTTATCAACATAAATAAGACAAAAAAAATCTTAAAAATAAATTCTGAGAATGTGAAAAAATATTTGTTTGAAAAATCGTTTATTTATTCAAACAATAAACACCAATGCCAACTTATCATCAATTGACAAAATAACTATTAATAAAATTCACTAACTGATGAACATGCATTTATTTTAAAATAAAGATCAAATAAAAAAATTGTATAAAAAAATCAATTTGTGGAAAAGTTATACAATTTTTTTATTTGATCTTTATTTTTAAAATAACTATTACTCATCACAACACAATTCAACAAATAGTCATGTTTGGTACAATTCTAACCTTTCTTGGTTTTTTTTTTATTAAAAAAAAAAACAATATTCAGCAGCTAGAAAGCAGGTGTCGAGTTATTTATGACCTTTTTGAACAATGTTAATGACTTGTATCTTCTATTCATAAAAAAGGCGCGTAGCAATTCATACCATGATTGCCTGACATAATTCTACAGCTGGCAGTATAATATCAATATCGGATTTACAACTAACCGTTTTGAGTAGTTTTAAAGAACAATTTGTGAAATACAACCAATTTTGCAAATTAAAATTTGAACCGCAGAAGAATGTTAGCTGTTCTCTTCGGCCGGGCAACGCGATAATGTTTGCTGTGAGAGGGTTGTTCCTGTGCAAACAGGGCGACCACTTCCTCACCGCCAACGCCGTGAGAGCGGCATCACGTGCGTCGGGCCACCCCTACCACCACCCTCCGTGATTTAGTGGTCTTGCCTCTCCGTACATTAGTCACCTTGCTAACTCCTTATCCTCGCGTCACCTTTTCACCGGATGTTCTCTCCAGCGCGCCCGCCATAATTTAGTCACTCATATTATATTCCCTCCGACTATTTATCTACGATGGTTGTTCACCTTTCAACCTACGCTCTCGGAAGATCTAGGAGGAGAACCCAGCTTCCCAATAGATTAAACCCTTTCATCCATAGATAACATTTAGTGATGTATTTCAGCATTGCATATTTGATAGGTATTTTTATCTTCAAATCGCGTTATATTATTTTTTTTCTCAAGTCTTTTACTCTTTTTTCGTGTGATTCGGCTGCTTTGCTTTTTACGGAAAAAATAGTGCTAAAAAAGTTCTTTCAAAGTAGAGTGAGTAATTTATACAAGATGTGGACGACTTTACTGAAATCGCGAAATATTGCACTTGAAGATATTAAGTAAATTCTTAACTTTTAACTTACTTCGGCTGCTCGAATGCTCTTTCAACGAGTCTTTTCGAAATGTGTTCACGTTATGAACAATTATCATAATACCTACTTCACATTTAACTAATTAATATATTTCAACATATTATTTTGTTTGTAGATAGTTCATATTTTGACATTTGTTCATTTACTATCCACTTCACTCAACAACACCTCGACTCGAAAAATTTGTAAATAACCTGTAGTAATATAAAATTAAAAATAGACCGCATTTTTTGACACAAATGAAGTAAAATTTGCATTGAAGTGAAGATTGTAAAATTATAGTGTGTCTTGAAAATCTAACATAACTTGCATTTGACCTGGTTCGATTCCTATATAAACGAGTTGTAAAAACATTGTTTTTAAAATAAAATTTAATATTTCTTTCGGAGTTTAACCCTTAATTAGGCGCATGGGGTCAACGCACTTTTGTGTTTAAAAAAAAGTACTTCCGTGTTCCGAATTTCCCCATGCCCCCGCTAGCTTCCTAACTCGTATCAAAGTTTGCATTTTAGTAGCAATCAAGTCACGGGAGTGAAAGGAGGCCTCTCTGCTCTCTTTAGCAGTGACCCCATGCGACTAGTTACGTAACTTCGGAAAAGCTATGGCAAAGTGGCACCAAGGTGTAAAAAAATGCGCAAATTTTGTGTGCAATGACCACTCACACATATATTGGAAGCATTGTGATATATTTTATTTTTAGAGTTCCTAAATTTATTAAAATTTTTAATATTTATGTCTCCATGAGTACAAAATGTTATTTTTTGCTAGTTAGTTTACTTCAGTTTGTTTTATCTCTAAATATATATAATGCACGTTGTTTCTTGAAAATATTATTATACAAATAAATCATTTTAATAATAACATCGTTTTATTTACATATTAATTTAGTATATAATAAAAATAATTCCTACAATTTGGGGTCAGTAGTGACCCCATGCGACCATTTGTGTGATTTTCTTTATCCGCCTAATTAAGGGTTAAAAATTTTTTATCGAAACTCTCAGGAGTAAAAATAAAACAAAGTTTGCGATTCTCTTCAATATGAAATTGATCGGAATGAAATGAAATTGAATAAACAATGGAACTTCGTTGGCCGAGTTCCTGTAGCAACTATATACAGCAGTAGTAGAGCTTTCTATGGAGGATGTTTCTCCGGAGGAATGTCAACAGAAACTAATTGATCCGACGGAACTGTTTGCTGCCTGCAGAGCGCCTCCCGACCTGAAGGTAAACTTCTATTAGATTTTTCCTTTCGCAAACATCAGCTGAACTTTATAGTTTGTTTAATATTCATTCCGATCACCAAACTTTGTGTTTTTTTGCGATGCTTTTTACGCAAAGTCGTGTAGATTCGTTCAAATATATTTCTTAAGTCTAACAAATCTTCGCTGTACACCAAGTATACTGTGGATCAAATGTTTACCAACGTTCTAAGTATCTGAGCTCTCTATTAAAAATTTGTTGCTCTAGTTGTTCTCAAAATTTCAAACATATGGCTCTATATCACATTAATTATTAAAATGCATCTACATGTACACGTTTTAAGAAGGAATTAGCGTCGGGCCAGTTGGCCTATTGGCTACCGTCTCTGCACGGGACGCCTAGGGACGCTAGTACGAATCCAGCCGGGTGCATGGGATTTTCCCACATGTTAAACATGTTGAAAATTTTCATGTTTGTTAGGACCAATTTATAAAGAAAACGAACTTTGCAGTATTACAGAAAAGTTTGTCTTCTTTATAAATTGGTATAATGACCAAGTATTGCAAAGTTACAAATTATGTGTTTGAAGGATTATTAGGAGTTTCGTGGAATTGAACATTACCACATAATGGCGAACATTGTTAACGTAAAAATGATCCCTCTAAGCCAGCCTTCTAAATAACAGAAGAAGACGGTCGTAAGCACGTAGTGGTATATTCATAGCATTAGTGTAGAATTGTCACAGTTTTTAGTTTATGAATTCGTCAAACATTTAAATCGCTACGTTACTATGTAAGCTTTTTTTATCTTCTAAATTTAGGCCTGGGAGCCTGTCATTCTTGAATTAAAAAGGCGTGAAGAATATGTAACAACTAATGACTAACAATTCATTACTAATATTCGATTTTTAAATTGAACAAACCACTACGGGCTTACGACCGTCTTCTACTGTTATTTCGAAGGCTGGCTTAGTGTGATCACTTTACGTTAACAACGTTCGCCATTAGGTGGTAATGTTTAAGTCTCCGAAAATATTAATCATGAGAATTCTCAACATGTTCAACATGTCGAAAAATCTCATGTATGCAAAAAGTAGATATTTAATAATCAATGAAATATAGAGATAAAAGCTGGAAATTATTGAGAACAAGAGAGCAACCAAATTTAAAGACTGCGACTGCTGTCGTGTATTAAAATGGCGTGGTTGACTTTCTGCGACATCGGCTCTCAGTTGCTGACCTTTCAATCATTTGATGGTTTGCTTTGACTATCCGTCTTGTTTTTTCTTTTAATTTCTTTTTATTTAATTTTAAGCACCGTGCTTCTCATTTACCTGCGTATTTAACATAAGAGTCTCTAATCGCTTAAATGTAATATAACCTCCTTATCCCCTTACATACTTACTTATTAACGAAGGTAGGTACCATCCGATACGGGCCGTGTTTTGTTTAGCGATGTACGTAGGAAACACGTCAGGTGAGTGACTACCTACTTGTAAGAAAGAGAGAAGGAGTGAAAGGCCCTCGATCAATTCTCAACAGCCCGTCCTTTGCATGATATTCCGACCTCTCGTCATTCGAGTCGCGCTCTTAAACAACATTCTCCCTACTTTCAGCATCTTCAGATTGGAGAATCTTCAAAATACGCCATGCTTTCTTTATAATTACTCCAAATTATTATCCCTTAGAAACGAAATCGTTGTTTTGGATGAACAAACTCTCTTTTACACCCCATATGTGCCGCGTTCCACCAGAATACTTTTCGACTTTGCCCTTTTCCCTTGCGCAAAGCAATCCTGTTCCACGAAGAATGGACAGTATGCGGTATCTCGATCATTTGAAAACTCTTTGCAGTTGATTTGTATCTAATGACGATCTTATTGTAGTATCTATGTGGTACTACAATATGATTGCGGAAAAAAGCATTTTACGTTTCGTTGCATTTTGTATTTTCTCTCATCCTCGTTTTTTACATCTATTTCTAGTAAAAATCTCCGCAACATTTTATAATGATGCTACCTGCTTTGCAGTGATTTCTGCAAAATCTTCAAATTACTCCTGCTCTTATTCTTCTGATTCAATCATTATATCTTTCTCATGCCTCATTTCTTCTAGTTTGCACTTGAGATTCCGTTGGCGAATTTTATATCTCGCCTTTATTTCTTTTTTTATTAGAGACATCAACAGAACACCGAACAACACAAACAAAAAAATCCACGAAACAAAAGCATAGAATCTCCAGTGCTCCAATAGCAGGTTTTAATAAAAAAAAAGACATAGACCAGATATACATATTTACCTACTCCAAATGAAACATCAACAAAATTTTCGACAAACTTAATAATAATGACTACCGAATGGAATTCCAATTATTTGACATACCTTATTTCCTTTGGATTGTTACTTTAAAATATTTCAGCTTGATTCTCAGAAAATGCTTTGGAATTTCACTGTATTTACACAGAGTGGAAGAAAAAATGGAAATATAATGGTTATAGCCTTTTCTATCTTCATAAAATCAACAACTTATAAATTTACATGTAATTAATTTTCAAAAGGGAATAAGTTTGATTACAACGGAACTCACTTTAAACGTTTTAATACATATTTGACATTCCTGAAAAAAGTGTGAATGAATTCCTGGTAGGATAATGTAATAATATGATATATTTTATTAGTCATTCATTCATTGCTCACATTCTCGTGGCATTTTTACAATATTAGGTATTTTTATGGTGTCTCACTATTTGTCGTAATATGAAAGCGTACATACGGACTCTATGCGCACAAAGATAAAGAATTATGGTGGTCGTTTTCTGTGACACTTACTTAAGCTGAAGAGAGTAGAGCCCAATTTAAGAGAAGATTCCGGACAAGGATACTCCGATCCCACCGTCGAACCGCGCCTCCTCAACATGGCACTCCCCTGACAATCAGCAACGACACCTCTCCAACGCGATCTATCCTTTACTAAACTCTCCCAATCCGACTGCCTGCTGACACTCTTACCACGGTATGCAGATTGTCTTTAGATCACTTCCGCTGTCCTCCATGCTTTGGTCTTGCTTCCGTTATTTAGCCGACTGGTAATTTTTTAGGAAGTCTATTGTCGTTCACGCGAGCCACATGGCCGGACCAGCCCAAGAGAGCGCGACTCAGTATGGTGTCAATGCTAAAACAGCCGGATCTTCTTAGTGCCTTCGCTTTGATACACAGCGGTACCTTCGCATCTTTAGAATCTGCCGTCACTGCTGGAGCTTTTCCAGGGACTTGGTCGTCGGTAGTAAACCAATGTATCACAACGATACACGAGAGTCTGAATTATCACCGCCATATAAACTGCGACTTTTGCGCTTATCGTAGTTATCAAATATTCTGTTTAGCAACTTCGGGAATCGCAGGAAGATTACCATTGGACCTCTCGACTTAGAGATAGAATAGAAAGACAGATACTGTTTTTCTTTAACCGTCAATGTGTACTCTTGAAATGCGTACGTTTATCAGTTCGTGATATCCTTATTTTTATAGATTTGAAGCGGTTGGTACCTATCTCATACAATAAAACCACATCTCTTTGGGTTATTTTTACTGTTACAGGACTCTCACTGATAATACTGTCCGTTTGTCTTCAGTCGAGTAGTCTACACTCTAAATAAACGGTCAAGGTTGATTTTTAGACAATCAAAATATGGGGCTATCATAAATAAATTTCTTATTATTTTAATTTGTGCAATGTTGTATGCTTTATTGCCTGAACCGCTTCACTCTTATAGGAAACAATGTCAATCAATCTAAACTGAATAACATATATATGGATGAATATTTTTGATGTTCACTAATTTTCTCTTTCTAAACAATTTGTTTGATATGGATTTAAGGAATACCCCGAATAATTCATTAATTTGATTTTCTAAGAACCCCTTTTAAATTTTGATTTTATCAAAAATGATTTGAATATTTTTACATATTTCATAATTTAAAAGAATGTACAAGATCGACCCAGCAGGTAGCTACCAATTTTGAGTGGGTTTGTAAAGGTACATTTAGATAAAAAATGACTTATTTTTTTTTTTAATTTGATTCTTGAACAGGTATTATTATTACAGAACATTTTTTTTTTTTTAATTTCGCCTCAAGTTAATTTCAGATTTAAATATTTATGGGCGTTTTCTTACGCGATGACGGTCTTCGTCCAACATTAACTGACCGGATAAGGCTGACCGAGTCAAAGGTTACTATAGTTGCATAGCGTACCAATTCCTCATATTATTACCATAATATTATGTATTATCAGATAATATATGTTTTTACTGAAACTTAATTATAGCCGGAGTGAAGCTTTAAAATGTTGTATAATATTATCAACGATTTCTGCTCCTTCATCACTAAAATTATTATTTATGGAATAAAAAAAAATTCATAAAAAACACTCACCCATATTTAGACGGCAATATTCTCGGGAGTTTGTTCATATAGAAAGCGTCACCATACCTCGTTCTCAAGAAACTTAATAATATTTTCTCGCAAATTTTCAATCAGAAAGTTACTCCATAATATTGGCGTCCCGCTTGAAACTTACGGCTTTGTTATTTATTATTCAGCGTTATACGGAACACGCTGCCGCCATTTTTAAATCTTAAAACTATCACACGTTTAGCTTTTTTTTAGATCCATCCTTGGCGGGGATATACGGCGCATTTTTCTTTGTTCATCGCAACTGAAGCGCAGTTTGTTATTATCAAGTAGATTTATCGCATCCACTAGCGGCGCTGCTTATATTACGAGGGGCTCTGGGAGATAAAGCAGTTTCTCCTGTACACACGGGGAGAATGTATTAATTTTAGCTCACACGTTAGAAAGTTGTGTAGTTATATTAAACCGGAGACCTCAACCAACTATATTGCGCTGTAAGCACCCTTAGTAAACCTCGTTGTATGAGCTAGCAAGTGCGGTAAATAATGTGACATTTATACTGCATAGACTAAACTAGGAGATTGTTTCTGTCTGTTTGTGTTAGTACTGAGTTATCTATACTGATTTGCATTCTCAATAGTTTTGAAAATCTATTAATATAATGGAAAGTGCCTGACTGACTGACATACTCACTCATCAACGCACAGCCCAAACGGCTAATCGTAGATAAGTGAAATTTGGAAATCAGGTAGGTTTTAATACAAAACCTTCCATTAAAAAAGGTTTTTTGGAAATTCCATCCCTAAGGGGATGAAAAATAGGGTTGAATGTTTTTAAATGTATACGCATATCTCGGAAACTAGACATGGTACAAACTTGAGATTTGGTATATGAATTCTCTTATAGAAATGAGTAGTAGGTTTCTTGGACATTTTTTCCAAATTTTCACTAAAAGGGATGAAAAAGAGCACATATAAAAAGGGATGATTTTTAAGTGGCTCCTAATAAGGTTAAAACTAGTGTTACCGATAAAAGTAAAATTTTCTGAAGCTGAAATTTAACCCTTAGCACCCACCTATGAATTGTTCAAGGGCAAACCAACATTTTTGCCCTTTCCTGTTGATTGTTTGCGTCTTATTAAATAAAAAACTACAATGATATAAAATGATTTTAATAAACATAACATGTTCTTGTGTACTTTTACCTTTTTAATTTTTTTTAATTCTTAGGTATATACTACTATTTTATTTTTTTATATTTCTTTTGTTTTCACGAAGGTTCGTTGGTTATGGTTATTTATTGATACAATATATAAAAAATCTCTGTCGTTTTTACCATTTTAAAATGTTTTATACAGTATCTTTCTTGTTTTATTCTATAAATCACAATGAACTCTAAACATGTTGACTTCTTTTGGTGCCATGTCAGGTATTCCCAACGTCGGCGATCACTGCGGCGAATCCTTCTCTGTGCTGGGCTGCTCGGAACAATTGTTCCTCAGTACGGAAACCCGTCCATTCTCGTATATTGCGCAGCCAGGACAACTTCCAGCCCCTCTGCGATCCTTGATACTTTTCCCCACTCATGATGTGTCCCAGATATGAAATTTTACAAACTTTTACTTGTGACAGAAGTTCACGCACGGCCCCGGCTTGACTAAGGACTTCTGAATTTGTCACCAGGTCGGTCCAAGGAATCTTGAGCATTCTGCGATGTAACCACATCTCGAAAGCCTCGAACCTTTTCATTGTGTTGGCCATCAGAGTCCAAGTCTCACAGCCGTATTCATCACAGCCTTGACTGATTCTGCACTATACAATATGCACGATATGGTTGGTTCATGTACTGAAACTCTCAATTACAATATACATATTGTATCACAATCGTTAGTCTAAATTACACAATTATCTAAGTGCATCCTACATATTAGGTTTCGGGCGTTAATTCAAGTCGAACAATACGCTATAACTCTTCTCACGTCAGCATCGCCAAACCATAGTTAATTAGAAAAGGGAAGATTTAGTTGATGTTAAAATTATGATTTTAATTAAATATTAAAGACATTTTCAATAACATTAAAGAGTAAATATATTGAATTGAATTTATTTAAAAGAAATGTTATAATGATTCTAGATATCCCACATTTATAAAAAGGAACTCTTTCGTTTCTCCATTGTCCTGTTTCAAAATTTATCAAATTGATGTTTTCTAATAAATCAAAGAAGAATTTTTTCATATAGAAAAGGTTCTATATTATTATAGAACATTTTTGTCCCGACAAATCCACAAATACTGTTAGATATTATTAGTTTCTTCCCCCTAGTAAATCTGGTATCTTCGCCGGCAAATCGATTTTTTAACCCGACCTTTTTTTTATTATCATTTAGTAAAAATTCATTTTTTCCCTGTACCTACCTGATACAGTATTTCATCACGCCCCTCCCCGTCCCTCCAGGCACCGCTAGATCCGAAGAAGACAAATCTCCCCCAGGATCAGGTTTAATAAATAGTGTTTACATATCGTAAGCCCACTTTCATTTTGGCTTCGGTGAGAAGAGCGCGTAAATATTTGCTTTCTTACGTTTTTTTTTCTTCCTGAATATTCACGCGGTGTTTTGAGCTTAGAATAATTCCTCTTTCAATCACTTTCTCCTTTTTTGCGACATTCTCTCTGTGTTTTGGCTGCAAATTGCTTACAAAATTATCAATCACCTGCCGTTGTTGCCGAGTTGATATTGGTCAATCAATGATTAGGCTTGTTTGTTGAAAATTTTCTATTGAGTGGAGAATAAATTCCACCATTTGAAATTGTCCGCTAATTTTATTTGCTTAATTGGACGTGCCCACTGCCCAGTAGGGGTATTCACAAAATATTAGATCGACTAAATTTAATCATTTTCTTAAGGGGTCATCATAAGCCTAAAAAAATCAAGTTCAGGTAAATGAGACAAATTTCAATTATCATTATTATTATTATCGTATGGCATCAGCCACCCAGAGGTGGCTTCGTCAGAAGACAAGAGATAAAAGAAAATGAAAAAAAATATTAATCATTAAGATTAATCTTCACATTTTTCAGCAACTTATTTATCTATAAGTATTGTGTTTTATCAGTTATGAATCGGGAAAAATTTGAGAGACGTTCCGTTAAAGTTCATTCTGCAATGAAGCGTAAATGTCAGGGTCGTGTGTGTAAAAGATTCTCGGAATCGTTTAAGTAAACGTACCAAAAACGGGTGTTTCGTCTTAAAATCTTTATGTCTGAAATAAGTTTGAGTAGTAAAATATTGTTATTTTGAAGATACAAAATATGTATTTTCTAACTTCATAAATGAAAATTAATATTTCCCTGGTTCTCAACATAATCCTTAGTTATGTGCGTGCGTTCATTACATTTTCAAATTGAAACTAGCGAATGCCTTATTCATCTCTCACTCATTACACAATACGTAAAAGCATTAGGAAATGACTCGTTAGCTTCATTGAGAATAACACGATGTTATGGGTTTCACTATTTATAATATCTTTTTGTTTCAGTCGAAAACAATTTCAAGAACAAATTACAAACTCTGGTATTTGACCGTGCTTCTACATTTAAATACACGAAATCGGCTTTGAGTTTTAACACAAAGAACATCTGAAAGAGGGCACTTTATAAATGAATGTCAGATGCGCCTGCAATCTTATTATAATATTATGATAGTACTCATCTACAAAGTAGAGTAAGTTTAAACAAAGAGCGATGATGTAAATTTCCTGTAACTATTTACTTCGTTAGACACTCGGGAAATATATTCGGCAAATTAATTCTCATTGTAAGTATCTCACATAGACTATCTCTTAGTAGCGCTTAGTATAGACTAGTTAGATGATTCTTCACATAGTTAGTGTCGAGTTGGGGGTAGTTTCGATTAATTATTTGTGTACCTACCAGCGATACACAGGCGTCTCAACCACCCTCTCTGTGGAGGGGGGGGGGGGGGGAATGAGCCCCTTCTCTCTACGGAAACTTTGCTTTTAAGAAGAACTACTGTCGATAATCAAGAACATTATAATTATATTATTTCGCAGTTTGTAGAGTGGATTATGCGCCAATTATGTAAACTTTGAAACCAAACTGAATCTGTTCAGTGTCAGACTATGATCCAAATCCAATCCAAACTCCCTTGACGCCCCACTTGGGGCATAGGGAGGCAACTAGAGCTCTCCATTGCGCTCAATTTTGCGCAATATTTATGACCTCCTCACACACCATGTCAAGATTCCTCAGCTCTGCTCAGAAGGAGCGGAACACAGTATGAGAGGGTCTTCCTCGTCTTTGGGACCCTGATGGGGGGAAGAACAGCGCTCTCCTCGGCCAACTGTATACAACAAATTACAATATTATTCCATAACCTAAATCACTATTATCATTTCAATTAACATTTTATCCACTTTTCAATCACATTCTGTCCGTTACAATCGCAATGCTGGCCGTATTATTTCACGGTCATGACACATAAGTAAACATATTGATTAAAAACACTGTGATTTTTCAGAAATCGCATATTATGTAATATAATGTCATCCATTTAAATATTGTGTTAGTCACTTTTATGAGATGCATTTATCTGCGCACTGATCAAGGAATGTGTCGCATGGACACTTAATACAATATGTGCATATAGTAGCTAGTAGTTGTTACAATGGAGCTGTGTGTAGGGTCGGAGTATAATTATTGAATGAATACTTAGGAAGCGTATTGTTTGTTTGTCGTGTCTACATACTCGTGCTGGTAACACTGCTACATCTTCCACTGATTAGAGTTCGCTTTGTTCTCGGCGTCGTTAAACCAAGAATGCCAAGGATAAATCACGCCAGCACCGAAGATACTGAATCACGCGGCGAGCGTCCCCGACTTGGTGGAACTCTCCGCATTCTTGCAATGCAACACTCAACTTTCCCAATTATCATAGCGGAGGTGAATGGGTTTTAAGAAGGTGTTAGATTCAAACAAAATGCTTCAATTAAGTGTGTTTATTAAGACCCTACGAGTATGGTTATAAAAAAGTCAGTTTGCTATTTTAATGTGGTAATTTGAATGCTATTTTTATAAACTGTTACTGGTTACATCAAACGTTGCACAACTAGGTTATCAACCAATTCCCCCTTTTCGAAGCCACACAGAGTCAAAGAGAGGCAAAAACTGCATCCTTCACAGAGCTCTTACAGTGACATTTTAGTGTTTTTTTTTCATGATTCTGTAATTCAACAATAATGACCTGATCGTCATACATTAGTAGGTAAGTTTATTTCATCTTGTTTCTTCGGTAACTATAATGATTTAATTCACATAGATATTCAAAAACTTTAAGTCAGATACTTTTTAGTTTTCCAAATTTTGAACCACCATTTGTATCACACCTCAAATCATTGTGACTGTTGTTTCAATGTTTTTATAGCGCTTTCTTCAACTACTCTTGTGTGGTCTTTTGGGTATAGCCTGTTGTTATGTTGGTATCTCCCAGATAGGTACGTAGTTGTTAGGTGCGAACAAGTTTTATTGACCCGCATAAACAGGCGTTTCCCGACAATGAAAATCACTTGAAACAAGAATAAATCGGCGGGAAACAGGTGTACTCACATGCACCAACGATATTTTATTATTATTTATTAGCATTATGAATAAATTCGATTTAGTTCCTGAAACATCCCATTTTTGTGCTTTCATAACTTTGCTGTCAAAAAAAAAATATTTAAAGTGTCATAAGTGTACGTTTTCTCATCCACTCCTCATAAAATCTTTTCCTCTTCTTCTTTCTTTCTCTTAGGTGTATAAAATTCCTGCTAGATAGTCTCTTTTGACGTGAACTCCCCATTTCCTATCCTTTTCGTGGACTTCCTAGAGGTCGATTAGATTGGGGAATGCTTTCTCTTGCCGCCTTTTCAGCTCATTTGTCCGCAAATTTTGGAAAAACGTTCAAAAATTATAAAAATAAATAGTTAAGTAGGTACTTCAAAAAATAAAAAGTTCCTAATTAAATTATTATGATTCCAAAAGACATGGTGCCTATCTGAAAGAGATAAACGGAGACTAGAGGCTTTTGAGATGTGGTCCTACAGAAGACTATTGGGAATTTCCTGGAGAGACCACATTACAAACGAGGAGGTTCTCCAAAGAATCGAAGGAGGAAGACACCTGCTCAGGACCTTGTCCGAAAGGCGTGCAAGTTGGATCGGCCACATAATAAGACAAGAAGGCCTCTTGCATGCCATAATGGAGGGTATAACCGAGGGGACAAACTCTAGGGGACGCCCACGCCGAGAGTACCTGGAGGACGTGTTGGTGGACGTGCGATGCCAATCATATGAAGAACTTAAAAGAGCCGCACAAGACAGGGAAGAATGGAGGAGAAGAATTGAGGGAATTGCTGCAAGCCAATCCTAGGATTGAAACCAGAGAGAGAGAGAGATTCCAAAAAGTGGATGTTTCACCAGGACTTATTTTTGTACAATCTGAAAACTAAAAAACATAGTATTTACTTACTTAAGGTGTCCGAACACTGGTCTAGTAGACCACTCTGCTCCAATATTCAGCAGCTGCAATAGCATTGTCTTTACCCATATAATATACACCTTATAGGTCTTCTATTAATTTCATCTCTCAGAATATATAAGATTGACAATGTCTCTTAAATCTCATCAAAGATTTTTTTTTTCAGAATTTATACAATTCGATCACACTTAGTTAAGCATTACTAAACTTGAGCTTCCCTTGCCGCCAATGCTAGTTTCATTGATCTCAATGCGAGTTCATTCAACGGTTTATTGCTTTACGCCATTCCGACTTATCGAATTGATTTATTTCAAGAGCTATCTTCGTCTTCGTGTTTTATTACACCTAAAGTGCAAATTCAATTTTTCAAAATATATTGCACAATCGCACTTGCGCAGCGCTTATCACTCACATAATAATATATTGTTAAATTTACATCACAATAGAATACATTCGTTGATTTTCTATACTTTTTCTATGTACTTGTTTACTGTTTTCTTTTCTCAGCAATACTCAGAATATTGAAGATGATCCGGTTTGCTTAACAAACGATTACACGATATTTAAAGTTTAAAACTAAAAAGTAATTTTTTTTGTAAATACGTTTATCCTTGCAGGAAACATAATATAATGATAGGTCGTAAGCCCGTGGTGGTTTGTTCCATTTAAAAATCGAATATCGTTAAGATTTCACAAGAATCTGGACATAATTAGAACGTTGTGCTCCAACAAAGCCAATAGGCAATTATGATGAGACATTAACAAAAATGGATATAGTCGTATTCTGGTGCCAAATACATGACAGCAGTCGCGGTCTTTCAATTTGGTTGCTCTCTTGTTCTCAATAATTTCCAACTTTTATCTCTATTATATTTCATTAATTATTAAATATCTACTTGTTGTACACATGAGATTTTTCGACATGTTATACATGTCGAGAATTCTCATGATTAGGAGTTTCGGAGACATAAATATTACCTCCTAATGGCGAACGTTGTTAACGTAAAGTGATCACACTAAGCCAGCTTTCGAAATAACAGTAGAAGACGGTCGTAAGCTCGTGTTGCATTTTAAAATCGAACATCAGTAATGAATGGTTAGAGTCATTAGTTGTTACATATTCGATAATATAATGAAATGAGTTGTTGTCCGTCAGGTTGGCATCTTGGAAAAGTTTTTTTATTTACTTTTGTATGGGCAGCTTTCATCCTTCAAAGTTTCCTTCGTTCGGGCGTAATGTATCTTCGTTATATTGCGGGGCCTCGCGACTAATTTACTCCGCAGTATAAATCAAATTGCCGTTTTTGTTTTTGACAGTGAGGAATTTCACTTGTCACAGATGAAAGAAACGAATAGGCCTTCGCCAAATATTCGCTAAACACTAATTTAGAAGGCGCTATGTTAATACCGACACCGCCCCCAGCTGCTCCCCCTACCCCTTCCCACCCTCCCCTCGTCACGTGGTTTCCATTGTCGCCATTTCGCGAGCACTTCGCTAAAATAATTTTGCATTTCAAATTTCTCACAATAAACCATCGCGAAAGAATCACAATGGGCGATTTGTACCTCATTCAAAGAGAATCGTCTCCCTTTTTCCCAGATATTTTTTTTTTGTATTCTTCGTTCTTCTCTCCGCTCCTCACCTCTCCGCCGGAATAATGAGTTATTAACACTGCGGATTGTTCGTTTTTCGTCTCGGCCAGAAACCGAATAAATTTGTTTTAACTTGGCAGCGCTTTTACCTACCTACATAGCTACTCGCAGGTGCAATTTTCAGAATGATATGTTTATATGTTGGTATATTATAATGTTTTATAATGTATTACCACATCAATTCGACAATAATACAAAAGTTACGTCAGATTTCATTCTGCGTAGAGTCGTGCAAAACATTCGAAGCGTTCTTAAAAGCAGTTCACTGCATTTTCGGTTTTAAAAAAGAATTCTTCTTGAAATAGAAAAACAAGATACCATGACATTGAGTCCCAGAATTTTTAGATTTAATATAACATGACGTGGATCGAACACATCGATTCCGTACTAAACGACGACCAGGTCAGAAGCAAAAGAAATAAGAGAGGTGGTAGGAGAAATGATAATATATCGGTGGAAGAAGCGAAAGAAGTGTGCTTGGATAGAAAAAAATGGAGGTCCGTTCTTTCTACCTACTCCTTACACCTCATGATGGGAAGAAAAAAATTGTGCACCTTAATT
Source organism: Mystacides longicornis (assembly GCA_963576905.1). NCBI lineage: Eukaryota > Metazoa > Arthropoda > Insecta > Trichoptera > Leptoceridae > Mystacides > Mystacides longicornis. Next base: position 29,141,501 of record OY756426.1, on the reverse strand, counting down.
CTCAAATTTCAAAATTATCCTGCAGCTACCCATGACACAACCGTCTGAGCCTTGTGACAAATACGAGAGCACAAATTAATTTTTCCCCTTTTCATATTGTTTGAGATTATAAAATTCTTCCGAATGGCTCCAACAGCATTCCTGTAGCCTCGCGTTTGAGCGGAAAGAATTTTTCCTCCCAGAGATCAATATTATTATGTTCTCGAATTTCTTTTGCGAGTACGACTGGCTTCTACATTCACCGCGTCAGGCCATTTCAAGTTTCCTCCCAAACTTAAGAAATTGTTGGAAAGTTTGATGCTTATTTTCCCTTTTTGTAGAAATATTCCTTCATATTTCGGTTGGACGATATTCAATATTCATTTTTTTTCTAGAAAAAAAAAATATTAATCTAATCACAAATCGAAAAAAAGAAATAATAAAATAGACGTCCTTGAATATTTTTTGTACTTTGTACTAGGTGACCCGCCCCGAAAAATTTCGACCCACCCCAGAATAAAACCTACCGTTCCGTTTTCCGACTTCGAAAGTAAGAAAATTAAAAAAAAACAATGAATACTTACAGGTACACCACTATTTCTAATAAAAGACATAAAGCCAATCTCTGATAGTGCGGTAGGCTTTATTTGCCGGCTCCGGTTATAAAAAACGGAATTTAATTCACCTGATAAGTTTACCAAACATTTTTCTTTGTCAGGTCAGAGCATCATTATATAACTTTAAGAAAATTCAAGAGATAGCGGTGTTAAAGAAAATAATCACGTATGAAGTATGTTATATTTTATACAGCATTCTAAGACAATGTTCGATCATTCCAATTTATTATGGAGATTTAAATATAAGAAGGTTTATTATTATCATCCAAACCGTCCCTATCCCCAAGTCTGAAACTTTTTTGAACATTTAAGGATCAGAACTTTTTAATTTTTTTGGGACCATATAAAAGTTTTACCTGTTCAGAATATCGGTTGTATATTATGTTTTATTAAATTTTACTATAAATTATATAAAAGTCATTTTGTATCCCCTTGACTCTCCATCATATGTTGGTTGGAATTACTTTTTCCAGGAATGGTCATTCACTAATCAATAATTTTTCTTTCACACAATGCTGCAAATTACATCCATCTGAATATCAATTTTATATAGTTTATAAAAGGAAGGCAAAAAAACAGCATTTTTAAAGCCACTGACGAATAACTTGAAAATGTTACTTTAATGAAAGGTCCGAGGACAGACACAGAGCTAAAAAACAGCGCCTTTTTCAAAATCACAAATTTTGAAGCCGGTTATTATAGTGAAGGTGTCTCTTGTCTAATTTCTTTTTTTCTTTGTTCCAGGTATGTTTCCAAAAACTTCTAAACAACTTGGAGCTTATGTGAATACATCAAAAAAAAAATACATAGAATCAATCACAAAAAGTTGTAACCCTGGGTCAACGATCTTCTCCTGCAGTTAAGTTTAAAAGCAGCATTATTGTTACTGAAATTATTTTCAATTCAAGAGAGATTTATTTTAAGCATTTAATCTTTATCATTGTACAATACAAATTTCATTACGTTACGTCATTATGTCCAGCTTCCACTTAAAAAACAGAAGGTATGTTTCATGTATTAATCCCATTTACATTTATTAAACATTTAAATTAGACAGCTGCCTGTGTACAGCTGCCAAGTTTCCTGTACAGAGCAAGAATATCCGGGAATCGTTCCTGTTTTTTTTGTATACTAATCGGGTTTTTTTTTTAATAATTTGCTCTGTTTATATTATTCATGTTTTTATGTGCTTTTTTCAAATTTTATGGCGCAATATTAATATATAATTGTATACTTCAACATTTTTTTTTAAATCATAAATTGCAATGTTGTCATGCAAATGTTATATTATTTTTTAAATTTTAAATCGATTCATTGCGGGTATATGGCCTTTTTCTCTTGCTGTGTCGAAGGCTGACTGATGGTGACCGTTATTGTCGTTATAGAAAGTTCACCATCAGGTAAATTCTCAGTCTCCGATTAAGACACAGAGTTCCTGATGCGAAACTTCTGTAAAAAACAAACAATTAATTGAACTAATTACTGTTTTATAAAAATTTTGTCCACCTAGAACGAGACCAGTCGAAAAGAAAGATATCCTCAAGCAATACTTTAGTTATACTGACACCTTTGCTTCGAAACGAGTAGATTTTTTTATTTGTAGAATGCACGTTCAATTCGTACATTTTTATTTGTTGATAGGTATTTCATTCAAATCATAAACATTGCGCAAGATCGAACGCAATGGAGAGCTCTTGTTGCATCCCTTTACTCCTGAGTGGAGTTCCAAGGGAGTTTTGATTGATTTCATATTTTATTATTTCTTTTCTAAACTGGAAATTTCAATTGAAAAGTTTTTATATTTGATTGCTAAGTTTGAAGCTCAAAACGCATTTAAGTTGCGGTCTGTTCCGTTAAATATACTCCGGCTGAATTGGGTGTCCGTGATATATTGTAGTGCGACTAGACGTAAATTCACGAAGCCTCCAATAGCTGACACTACCAATTGATGCGAACATAATCCAATTTCCTTTTCTATTGGATTACACCGTGTGTTCTTTATGCCGACCTCACTTATATTTAGCTCCCAACCCCCCACCACAACTGCCCCATTGTGTTTTTTATTCACACTACCCGCTCCGTAAGCGCCCGCCTATGGTCAATCATCGACTTTTAGAAGCGCCAAATGAACTAAATTAGTTCTTTTTCGTGTTTTGTTTTTAGTGTTGTTCGATCAATTGAGGCCGTTTAAAACTTTTTCACATTTATCGCTTATTTGTTTGTTTCAAATTTGTGGTCGATTTCATCAAACCATAGAGTTTTATTACTCAAATTTTGACCATTGAAATATAATAAAAGTTCGAAATATTGTGTTATTTTTATTCATATTTTCACACTATCGTAACCCTACTTTGAAAAGGTTTTAACATACATGTTTCATCCACAATCAAGTTTTTTTTATAAAAATGTTTATCGGAAATTGGATAAAAAATTAAAAATGCATTTTTATGAAAATGTTAGTGATAACCTTTTCAATGATAGGTTACGATATACCTGACCGAATAGCGTCTAATATTATATTTTGAATTGTTACCTTTTTAATTTAAGTATGAAAAATGTTCAGTTCTAATACTCGATTTTATCGTTTAATCTATACTTAAACCACTTTTAAAATACGATTTTCATACATCTAGGACTATTTCAAAGGCTCTCAACATCCTTAACATGCCGCCCTGTCGCCTGCAATCTTCATCGCTTCTTCCCAGTCGGGTTCCCCGTTGATCCACCTCGTATAATCTTCTTATAATTTGAAGGGGTCTACTGCGTCTTCTGTTACCTTCAGAATGGTAGTTGGGGCTTAGGCAGTTTAAGTCTTCCTCAAATATCTACGAAAGTGAATTGATTTCAATTTAGATATTGGTTTAGATATATACATCTTAACTGTGATTCGCTCGACTAGGCTTTGAATGATTTCTGTTGACTATGGTTTGATTTTGAAAGAAATATTTCACTTTATTTAAAAATTGGCCAGTCATTCTGAAAACTTATTTGAAAATGCAACGTTACAGAGATGGATGGTAACGGGTATTTTTACCGTTTTACCTGAGATGAATACTATTGCTGGTTATCCCATTTTATGAGATTTTGAAATGTGTTTTTAAATTAATTGATTTAACATTTCTTCCACACAATTGCTCATTTTAATTGTCTGTTTTGTAAATAGTTTGCGTTAAAGTCGACTTTTATTGGTTAAACAAACTTCTTGTTATTTCGCTTTTCGAGGACACGTGTCCCGCCAACATAATACAATCGACCTTCACTTTTAAACAAGCAATATAAATTCAAAATAACTCTTTTCTATTCCACCATTCTCTCCTTTATCGTTTTCAAATAAGTAACGACAAGTCACAAAAAACCTTATGGCTTTTCTTTTACAAGTATGTCTATGAGTGTATTCCTCTAGCGAATCTAAAATATTTTGACATGATGCTCTTTACTAAGATAATCCAGAATTAAGGCTATCTAAACCAAGGAAAATAGTACTTTAATGTTAAATAAAAATATATTTATTTATTTACATGTATACGGCACCACAGTGCCTTTAAGGTTCTGCAGTGGAGCTTGTAGTCGCCATAATTGCTTGCCAAGTATTTCCTATCCTAAGTAGTTTCAGAGCGCCACTCGAATCAAGATTAGGTGTTTGACATAAGTAGAAAAAATGAATCTCTATTACATTTCGCAAATGGCATAACTTCATTACAGTTCGCAATATAGACTTTCCTCTCACTATGTCTTCGCAGCTTTCACTTATTCTTACAATGGGATCCTGAACATCAGAATCGTGAGCAGACCCCAGAAAAGATGCTCCGACGATATGTAAAGGTCCTGCACTGGATGAGAGTCGCGTCCGACAGAGAATTACGCAGGGTTTTGACCAATAATGGACACAACGAGCAGGCTGAAGTAAGTCTCTCTGTTTCCTCAGTGCTGAAGGTATCGATATAATAAGTAGAAAAATGAACATCTTTTAAAAATTTTGTGAATACACTTCGACTCTAATGATCAAAAATATTAACGTACATAATTCAAACTAAGAGTATTTGTATAAAAGCTCCACAGCTGCGATCAAAATCTACGTACAAAAAGTTCCCTTGAAGTTCAATCAGTACAGCTTCCGTAACGTTACGTTATCAACAGAGGACCATTTCCCCCCTATAGTGATTAACCAAATAAAATTTAACGCCTCCGAATATATTGATAAAACGAAGTTTGCCTACTCATTGTTTTCAGTTTGTTTGTCCCACTAGCGGAGGCTCGACTGGGCCCCACACCATGCCCCTCCTCCCTCCCATAAGCGATCGTTTTTATAATTGTCACGTTTTCTATTTGAAATGAAAATAAAATAATAAAATGAAATTCGTTTTTATTATTCAAAAGTGAGGCTTTTCAATTTAAGTGGGCCGTAAACGTCGGGAAGAGCTGTTTAATATCTGTCTACGTATGCCCGCCTGCCTATATTTTATTATATATCATTCTAAAGGATATCAATCGCCGACGCATTTTCTTTTATTTTTTAGGGGGTTTTCAAAATAAATTAATTTCATTTTCGATTTGTGTCCTGTTTTATTTATTCAAAAAACGTGTTCGTATTCTTATTCACAATGTACCTAACTTAAGTTTCCCTCTTTTGTTTGACTTTTGGAAGTTCTTCTTTGTGGGAGTATTCCATGATAAGATATGAAAGACTTAGAGCATGTCTTACAGGTTTCACTTTTCTGCCAGCATCATCCAGATTTATCTCTCGATCGCATCAGGTAAATTTGAATTTTTAATTTAATCTCATTTTCATCCGTTGCTGCGAACTCTTCCGATTTTCTGGCTATTCCCGTGCACTCAACGACGAAGGTCTTCTTCGTCTCCATATGACCTGCTAATCGCCATTATTGAGAGATGCGATACGGTTGAGCAATATCTGTGCCGTATGCCAAATTGTTTTGTTTTTCTCTCTATTTCTCAGGGTTGTATCAAACTTGAATCTCTCCATGAAGCTTTGGCTAACACTGGTAATACAGAGTTTGGTATTTGATGCTTTTCGTTATAATATATCCAATTAGTCTAACTAAAGAGTCTGCAATGTGAATCATTCGATTTCAACAGCTATCTCTGTTTTTTCTTGCATTCTCTATAACATAAAATAAACTTAAAAAATAGATTCTGATGTATAAAAAATAGAATTTGATTATTAAAAAAAGATTGTTTTAAGTGGTTTTTATGTACATAATTTGAAAAGTTTACACTTTATGTACCCTTCAGGTTTGAGAAAGTCGTACGACTGTCTATCTATAGGTATTACCTGAGAGTGAATAATTTCTTGAATACCTAGATACATAATAGGGGGTAGTTGACATAAACTACACCTGGCCTGAGTTAATACACATAACTAATTTAATTAATTTAAAGTTATTTCGAAGGCGGGCTTAGTGTGATCACTTTACGTTAACAACGTTCGCCATTAGGTGGTAATGTTTAACTCAATCGATAGATGGAAACCTCAAAGAAGATATTCGCTTGTAGGGGGTATGTATATTGAAAATGTAGTATTATTGTTGGATGCAATATACGGTTTAAAAAAACAATATCGGGCAAGTAGGTATGACCTTAGGGGCTGTGAGAGTACACAAGTGTATACACACAACAAATTAGATAATCATTTAAAAGCTCTCCCCCTTTGATTAACGCTTGTGTAAGCGATTCCAGGATGTTAACAAAAATCCAGGTTAATCCGACCTTCTTCTGTGGAGCGGGCGGCTCTGGATGTTTCAGCGTCTCTATTCCCCGAGTACAACAAGTGTATGTATTTGAACACTCGGAGGGGCGTGGGCGGACCAGCTCCTGTCCGACCTTTGTTCCAGGATGTGGGCCGCGATTAAAGGATATAGCCGCTAGATATAATACTCCTATTTCATCTCAATATTAACTTGTACCTATCAAGGTCATCCTAGCCTTTGTATTGTAAGCTTCGTTTAATTTGGTACTTACCTCAAACTGTTATTTTTAACTAACAGCGGGATTCAATCTACCTATCTAACTACTATCTTTTTTGAAAACCTCTATCTACCTTACCGTTTTTTTGGTCTCTATTTTTCTGTGGTTTTGCTATCCCAGATTTTGTGTCACTTTTGTGTTATAGCGACAAAAACTATTTTTTCTTTTAAAAAAAGTGGCTATTTTAAGTGACTAGAATTGTTTAAGGCTGGATTCTTTGACTCGGACTCCGAAGACGAAACTCTCAGATTGAATATTCACGATAATCAAATCAGTATAATATACAGATAATCAAAAAGTCAAATAAATATGCCAATCACAGGTTTCAGCTAATAAAAATACTTAGTCGTTTTTATACTCGTATTATTGATAGAAAAATTGCGAAGTTTGCCTTTAATGTTTTCAAGTTATGCGCAATTTTACGCGTATGAAATGATAGACAATAGATCTCTGACGTATATTCGTACGAAATACAGTTTCATTGGGAACTACTATAGAATATAAATCCTATCTATCTTTAGAGTGGCACTCTTTGTTTCTAAAAACGCTGGTAGCGGTAGAGTAGTAACGGTGCTTAACCGCATTTAACAAATTACTACGGATAACAAGCCCCCTCACAAGGACTAGTCATTCATTTAATTTAACAAGCTGCTAATGAGCAATTTCATTTCATTACAATCTTTCATTTGATTATTGGAATTTGATTGATTAGTTTTTAAAACAAAGTTATGATTGAGTTTGTTTGATTTTTAGTCGAAACAAATCTTCAAGGTTCGTTCAATCTAAATCATTATTCAACGATTTTTCCTCGTTATCAATCACGATAGATATGGAAAGCGTCGGCGTAAGATATGGAAAGCGTCGGCGTTTAGCGTCGAGACGAAATGTAAACTGTTTGATGCGTGTGTGTTGCCCATTCTCCTTTATGGGTGTGAGTCCTGGCACCTGACCAAGGCCCAGGCACAAAAAGTCTCAGCCTTTGAGATGAAGTGCCTAAGGAGAATTCTGGGCGTAAGATGGTACCACCGCATCACGAACGACGCTATACGCCGGCGCACCCAGCGTGAGCCCATCACCTCCACCATTGTGGGGAGGAGATGGACTTGGCTGGGACATGTGTTAAGGATGCCGAATGACAGTTGGCCGAGGAGAGCGCTGTTCTTCCTCCCATCAGGGTCCCGAAGACGAGGAAGACCCTCTCACACTGTGTTCCGCTCCTTCGAAGCAGAGCTGAGGGACATGGACATGGTGTGGGAGGAGGTCATCACCGTTGCGCAAGATCGAGCGCAATGGAGAGCTCTTGTTGCCTCCCTATGCCCCTAAGTGGGGTCTAAAGGGAGTTTGGATTGGATTGGATCAATCACGAGTTATTTTGTTTGACTCTGTAGCTTTTGAATTCGCTAATAATTAACTTCAGTGTTTACCCGGACGCATGTAAACAGTCCACTACAAGGCGATGTTATTACGACACGACAATATCCAACCATAACCATTACACCATTTCCTTGGTAATGTGCAACTTTTTTTCAAATAATTTGAGTTTCAAATTATCTTTTTTAACAGTAAACAGGGCAATTTGTTGTCATTTATTATTTCATTTCAAGGATCTCTAACGTTTGAGACATTACGCTTTCAATATAATCGTTCGATCGAAACGTTTTATTTCCGTTCTCAAACTGTGTCGTGCCAATCGTTCACCAATAAATCATATATTTCCTTCATTCCGGATCACAATCACCGCCCAATATAAAGTGGACTCACACTACATAATATTATGTAACATTGAATATGTCGCAAACTTTCGTAATGAAATTTTTTTTTATCCATCTCTTTTGTTTCGTTTATTCTTATTTTAAATATATGCGTTTGAATTTTGTTCGCTACTCTACAATTCTTTTTTCAAACAATCGAGATTTCATTAATTTTATCCAAATATTCAGTTTTTGTGTCAATGTCACACACTGCACAAAATCTGATTTTAAAGCAAGCCTTTCATCTATATGAGATATGAAAATTTTGTAAAAAGCCTTGAAATTTAAGGTCAATAGATTTTTGTTGAGTATTGACGTTAATATAGATATATGTATGACCAACTGAAACATTTTGCTCTTACTATAACGCACTTTATAATTATTAATCTAGATGTCTTGATTTTAATAGTTAGAAATTAGCTCATATCCTCCGCAGAATTCTTCAATAATAGCCATCGCGTGCACTTCGACCCACGACTATTCCTTGAACTAATTTCTAAACTCCGTCGAGAAAAGATATTCTTAACAGGAATCATATATTATCTTTATATATAAACTTCTTCCGTCTTAGTGAATTTCCGTCTAAACGGAACGGTTGAATTGATTTTCTTTTTAATTTTTATCGCTATCTAGTTGAAGGAATGGAGAATGCTTAAGATTCACAATGTTAATTTAAATTTATTAATTTTAATGAAACATGAATATTTTACATGTATCTATAATTTAACTTATAAATACTAATTCCTATGTTATTTTATTCCATATATTTTTTTTCGTTTAAGTATAGGTTTATTTTTTTTTTGAATGATTATTGCTTTGAAAACTGCTGCCGTGAATGAAATATGCTATTTTTATTCAATTAAGATTGAATAACTACATGCTGATACGTGTGGGCTGATGTAATGATTTTAGTTATTGTATAAATGTATAAGCCAAACGTTCCAAAACCTTTTGATAGAACGACGTTATCGATCAGCTATCCAATGTAAGTGAATAAATTTACTCTTTACTCTACAAAGACGTCAGTATAGCTGGCGAAACTTATTGTCTGAGGCAGTTCTTTCCAGTCCGATCTCGTCCAAACTGAGACAGGCCGTATACTGTAATATTATTATGTAATAGTAAGTTCACTATTTCTTATCGCCAACAATAAGTTATAATTAAAATATATTCCGTTTCTAGAACCATTTTTACACAATCCGTATCCATCGACATACATAAGAAAATTAGCTACGAACCCTTATGTACTTGTTTGAGAATATAGGTCATATCTACTAGATACACGTAGTTTTTCCCGTACATTCTCTAAATTGTTGGCAAATTTGGTACAAAAATCATTAAAAAAGTCGAATATATCTCTCGTCTCTTTGCTGTTTTATTAAAGCTTTTGAATGATGACATTTTTTCTTCTACATTTCCATAGTAGAAAGGCTTTAGACCTGCAGAAAAACTCGAAAAATCGTTACTTATTAAGCATCATAGTAGGATAACTGTTAGACTTAAACATCAACATAGAAGCGTAGACCTGGCTGGGAGAGAGGGGGACAAAACCAACTTATATTCTTTTCTAAACTCGATTCTCCCTCCCCCTATCTTCTTCTCCAATATCAATAATAACTTGGGACGTTGGTTCTGCCAGGCACTCACAAAATTATCATTGAAAAAACTGGACAAATGTATTGAACGAATGTATTGCACGCTTAAATTTTAACAGTATTATTTATGATTGAAAATAGGTACATAAAATAATGCCGGCCAAATGTCTAGTTTGATGATCCCATTATGTTTGTCTTTGGCCAAGTCCTTGGCATCCCTCAATTTTGCTCATGCATATAAGATGCATGACCCACCTCAGAAATCTGGAGCCTTGATAGTTTGTGCTTTAACACTCTGCCTCTTATATCTACCTAAAATTTTCAAGCGGACTCGGACTATGAAATGATGTGAAAATTTCAAACGTTGTGGAGTGTATTAAAAACATTATATATTTTCTATTCCTTTCGCAAAAATAAATGGTGTGAATACGAGCTCTAGAGTATCGAATAATATGAATTATTGCAATGAACAAAATCTGGGTCTTTCGTACAATTTGTAGAGTGTTGTTTTAACGTTAGATTTCTCTAAAAGCCGCGTTGCATCTTTCCCGTTTCTCGTAGCACAATGAATTCCCCGTAGTTCGATTCTCTCTAAGACGTGTCACTTCTCAGATTCTCGGGAAATCTTTCAGACAATTCATTGCGAATTTCTTCATTTCCCCGGCGACCTGGCCGACTGGATATCCGTTTTATTAACTTCCGACATTCCGGAAGAAAATTGCAGCTCCTCCTCGCTCTAATGAAATTCTTTCATATTAGTATATTGACAGCTGTCCCGTCAGTTAATAAATTGAATTAAACCCTGTAAAATTTTACCTCTATCTTTTCTCAGAGTTTCTATATTTTTATTGAAAAAAAAATATGATGCGTTCAGTTGAATCACGTTATCTTTTCGCTGAAATGAAATGTTTATTATTTTAAGATCAATATTAATTAACAATGCAATCTTATTTCAATTTTGTTCGACAACAATTCAACTGATTTGATTTTCATCATGTTTTAGTAAATTATGGATCAATGGTAAAAATCACTAGATTACGGGTGGAATGCCTCATTGAATATTAAAAAAAAATCATGCTTTCGTGTTCATCTTTTTCCTATACTGATGCTAATTAATAAAATTATCATTTGAACGTCCAATTTCCACCAATCAATAAGATTGAGCTTTTAAAAATGTGGATTTATTTGAAGATTTCGGATAACTCTAGAGATGCAAAATGGTTTCAATAACAGCCGGTTTCATAAAAAAACAAAGGAGACTTCATGTTTCCTTTAAAAAAAACGCGTTTCATAACAACAAAATGTTATATAAAGTCGACTTTAAATTAAAGTCCCGTTATTGGCACATAAAGGCGACTTTAGTGTAGTTCATGCCTACCCCTTACGGGACACGGCGTGATGGGTATGTAAAATAGAATGAGATGTCACACATGAAATGGATTTGGTTAAAGATTTCTATACTTTTAGGTCCGAATAATTCATTTATGCTTCTTCCTGACCGAGTGGGCTTCGAGGTTATGTAATCGGCCGCAACTGTGTAACCCCGATACAGGAATAGAGCTCTTTCGGGTAGCCGCTGGCGTGTTCCAGATGACCTCGCTTGTAACAACTCTCCGACTTCGTCTTCTCGTGTGTTGCCCGCTTTATTGTTCCACCGACGCGCGTTCATTTGCATATAACTCCCTGTAAGCAATGCAATTGCACACAACTCTTCTACATGCAATCTCACACAGCTCCTATAAGCCCCATATACAAATTGCCGCAACGTTCGAGCTTGCGATATGAATTATGGCAACTTTCTGAGATACTACTATTCCGGAACAAGCTGCTAGCATTCCCTTACCGCTTGCATAAATATTTATTGTGACTTCTTTATGATAATAAGTTTTGTTCGCGTGTTTAGAAATACGTATTTCAATGTAAATTATTTATCACGATAGACTTTTGAGATTATTGTGTCGCTTGGATATTAGTAAATCCTTTTTTACCAATCAAGCCATTTCCCGACTAGGGTAGAACTTCCATTTTGTTCTATCTTCACATACCTTTCGTTTTTTCCAACACCATATTGTTTATATTGCACTCAACGAAAAGGCATGATGTTATGCTTAGTGCGATCATTTTTATTAAAGTAAAATAAAATATGTAAAAACAAAAAATAAAATATATTTATTTTGTAGCTTTATTAATTTTTTTTTTTATTATTTAAAGAATAATAATAGTACAATTTTATAAAGATATATTACCATACAATAATTACTTAATGCTATTTGTATAATATTATATTTACTGCTCCATTGTAAGCATATAACTTGTGTATGGAGCAGAGGTACATTTTTTTGTTATAATATTATATTACCAGTTTTTATTTATTTTTTATTTTATATATATTATTTTTTTCTACTTGACCTTATGGATATTTTATATGAAGTTATGGATATTGCAATGACATATTTATATAAATTAATTTACAAAACTATTGAGATAAATACAAATTTTGTTATCCTTAAGATTATTTTAATGATGTAATACATTTGTGTGAAATGTGAAAGGTATAGATAGTTTATTTTCTATAATAGTCGAATAGGTGTATTATGTTAAAGTGATTAGGTATATGAGCATTGATGAAATGAAATATAACGTGATTTATTTTAAATAATGAAAGTAAAAAACATTAAGATATTGGAATATTTAATTTGTTTTAATTTTGTTTTTAAATGTCTTATATATTTGAATAGTTTTAATGTAGTTAGGTAGCTCATTGAAATATTTAATGCCTAGGTATTTGTAGTGATGTTGTGAAATTGTTTTTTTACATAATGGTATAGTTAAATTCCCGAATATGTGAGATCTTTGGCTGTGTACAGTATTCACTCTTTCTCGGCCATATGTCTCCTTATGTGTTTGGAGTATTGCAGTGTTTTTATAGATTTTTTCTATTGTCGGTACTTTAAATATATCAAAAAGCTCCTCAGTGGGAAAAGTTCTCTTTTTTCTAAGGATTATTTTTATTATTAGCTTTTGTGCCACATTAATCGGTTGTAAGTTAGTTGGGTAGGTTCCACCCCATACAATAATACCGTATAATAGAATCGATTGTACAAATGCATAGTATATTGTTTTCATTGATTCTTTTGACATAATGTTTCTCAGTCTCAAGAATATATACACTAATTTTCGTACTCTATTAACAGTTGTTTCCAGTTGTTTCTTCCATTTCATGTCCTGGTCTATGTGTATTCCTAGATATTTTGTTGTTGTTTTTTGAATAAGCGATCTGCAATTTATACTGTCACATAAGTTGTTGCTGCAATTAGGACTATGAATTTTTATAATAATGTTTGGAGGAATCTGAGGGGTACTTGCTGCAAAAGGTATGAAAACTGTTTTTTGGGTGTTTAAAGATAGTAAATTTATGTCAAACCATTTCTTTATTATGTTAATGTCATTGTTTGCTTTTTCTATTGTTTCCGTCCATGTATTTCCTGTCGATAGTAAGACCGTATCATCTGCGTATGTGAACAATTTTCCTTCCAGATTTAGTTTAAAAATACTGTTGATGTATAATATGAATAACATGGGTCCTAATACTGTTCCTTGTGGCACCCCATAGTCTGGAGTTCCTGGCTCACTATATATATATCGTGTAGTTTAACGAGTTGTCTCCTATCGTATATATATGTTTGAAACCATGACAACGCTTTATTTTGTATGCCATTTTGTGATAAGTTGCTCAAAAGGATTTTGTGTGACACACTATCAAATGCCTTACATAAGTCCACAAATATCCCGATACTTTTTTTGTTGTTGTCTATATTGGCTATTATTTCAGATGTTACATTTTCTATGGCATCGTGTGTCCCAGTTTCTGTTCTAAATCCGAATTGATTGGAATCTAATATGTTATTTTGATTAAATTAAACGGTATTTGCCTTTGACGAATGATGATACACCTCTAAATTGCACTTGAGTCTAATTTTTCGTCCTATAAATTTCAACATGACCCATTTTTCGTGAACTCCGGCTATATATGCCAGTTTTCAATTAATGTATAACAAGCGTTGTACATCATACTACGTAATGTCTATTAGAGTGCCGGCTTTCGCATACTCATAACTCATGGTTTGAATCTAATTTTGTTTTTTTTTTCCACTTGAACTCTCACATATAACTCATATTTTTTTGTATACCACTCAGCACTCCACGTAATCCAGTCATTCATTCTTCCACATAAGCCGGTTAATTTTCATTACAATATTTCATCAAGTTCGTGTATACGGGACGACTTTTATAGTCGCAAATCCGTTCGGCTGAGACGGACGGTGCGTCCTAACCCAGTTGGGGGTTTATTAATTGGTAATGTTCAACGAACTTTCCCTTTTTTCGTCGCCCCCCTGCTCAGGTGAAATATTCGCTACAAGACACGTCGTTGATTATCCGGGAATCCTCTTGATTCATTAGACGTTCCCTGGCTAAATGAGACGCTATATATTTTAAGGACTCTCCTGCCTAAGTCCTTCTAATTTGGACGTATTATGCAGTATTTTCCTGAATAAGAATTGCGGTAGGATATCATGAGATTTAAAAAAAAAACTAAAGGTGCACTTTCATTTGTCGTATTCTATATTTTCGTATGCTTTGATTGTACTATCGAGAAAGAGATAAAGCACTTAAATTTGCTAGTGAAATTTGGTTGCAAATTTATGCAACATTCAACAAATGCTTGGATCCCAAGAAAAACTAGGAATACGTTGTAGAATGATTGCAAATAGGTTGACAAAGACTACGGGATGTTCCAAAAGAAATTCCTTCCTTGATTCAGGCCATGATTAACTGTTAGAATGTTATTCCTCTAGTGATGTGGATCCCCAAACGTCTTTCCATTTTAAACACTTTCCTCGAAGTCGAGTGTTGTGTGGCTGGTCATGTAATGATCTTTTAACATTAACATTACAATAACATTAACAACCCTTCGTTTTCTACAAGACCATCTGAGGATATCTTCAACTTCACACATCTCTGGCACCCTGGTATTTCTTACACTGCCCGTAATAGTTTCATCGCCATAATTGTTTATTCTTAATCTAGTTTCTTTCAATTAATAACTACATAAAATTTTATATCACGTAAATCTACATGTATAACTAGATAACTCACAACAACTCAAAAATGAAGCAGAACAAGTAGTCTCATGACAGCAAAAATATAACCAATGTATGCAATTGTCTTTTTTCAAAGCTTCGTCGAAAAATATTACCGTGCAAGGATAATAAATCACAGACGGCGATCTCTTTTGAAAATGATTATTAAAAGTTTTTCGTTACTATCAAAAGCTGTGCAAATTCGTACAATAATTGAGGTACTTCGCTGGAGAAAACTTCTGTTGCGCTTGGCTTGTCGCGAGAGGTGAATAGGTTGGCCGTTATTGTCGTAAAGCTTCCCGGACTGGGTCGCGTGTGTCGTATGTGCTAGCTCTATCCTCTTTCCGGCTGTAATTTGAATATATTCCTCCACGGTTCACAAACTTTATAATATTTACATCGTCGTTAAAAAGTTTCTCAAACCTTTTTTTCCAATTTTTTTACATATTACGTTACACAACAACAGCGTGTTCTTCTTCCAAAGTTTCATCGCTGTACAACTCCAG
This sequence comes from Mystacides longicornis, assembly GCA_963576905.1. NCBI lineage: Eukaryota > Metazoa > Arthropoda > Insecta > Trichoptera > Leptoceridae > Mystacides > Mystacides longicornis. The sequence goes on along the minus strand of OY756426.1, from coordinate 29,125,927 downwards.
ATACACTTTGTTAAAGAGCGCGTTTGTTTCCTGTGTTTTTTTACTGATGTTATTCATAAAAATTTAAATCTTCCTAACAAAACTTTCACTGTTGAAGATATATTTTACTTGTAGAATAAGCGTTCCTTCTTTAAAAGAAGCTCATCACGTGTAGGTTGTTTTGGTATAAAAGTTTTTTTAAGTATGCCCTTTGTAGAGTTGCTAATGTCTGTTCTACAACGATTGTTTGGCATGATCGACGGGATAATGGGCAACAAATAATGTTAAGACTTTCAGCTCATTGTTTTTATGCGCCAACCTGACACCTATGCTGGCATAATTAAAGAAACGAGATGCGCGCCAAATGCAAAAATCGTGTTTTTAATTTATATAAGACTGGCCTAAATTTATAGAGCCTTTGATGAAATTGTATATTATACTAAAACTAAAAAAAAAATATTTCTTTTTTTGTCTTGTGAATCTATCATCGCATTATTTCTTTTTTAATGAAACCGGTTTAGAGCACAACACATAACCGAGTTTAAAACGGATAATATTTAAAAAAAATGTCTTTTATGGGTATGGATTTTTTTGTCTGTCATAGATGACGTTTATTAAATTGGCATTAAAGTTTTTGACATAATTATGTGTCTAAAATAGTAAAGTTCTAAATATTTCTTCATGTCTCAATTTTAAAATAAGTGATATTTCAAAGGTGTTTTTTATTCAAACTCATTCAAATTTCACAACGTTGACGAAGATGCATTTAGTGATAATCTCAATTCCATATTACCGCGCATAGATTTTTGCTTTGTTGAACGAGACTGCAACTTTTATAAGTTAGTCGAAAGACTGTACCTACACTCCAATCGAGAAAATATACTTTCTACAGTTAAACTTTCAAACTACGACCTTTTTTCTTTGTGCTTTTAGTACCGAATGTTAAGCACTCTACAACAGTGTACACTTTGCTCGTCCGAAGCGTTTTATAATTTATTTGAAATCTAAAAAATGTTTGTTATACAAAATTAATTATTTCGCTCTTTTTAAATATACAAAATAAAGGTCAGGCAATCTCTCAAGTTTGTGTTGAAAAAAAAAACGCAACGACTCTAGCTGGTAGAGAGTGTGTAAATATTTGTCAAATCAAGAAATTAATTTTAATTAAATATTTTATTTTTACGACAAAATTAAAACTTTTTGTATTGCGTTATTGCTTTTTATTGGACCTTCAATATTTCTTATTCAAATATGAAATACGATTCTATTTTATTCGATACTGAGTAGTTCACGTCAATCACAAAAATAGCTAATGGACTAGGTAAAGCGCTGACTTCAAGAGGTTCCTGGATCGATTCCCGGTCGGGTACGAATTAATTTTAATTTTTTTTTCACTTGCAATTTCTTCCCGGGGTTGAACTGTCTCAAATTAAACGGTTCCGGTTGACTAGAAAAAAGCCTCAAGGCTATAATGACACCTTCTTATAGAAATGTTTTATTATATTTTTTTATTACAGTTCACAGTTTTGGAATTTAAAAAAAATAAATTTAACATAGGGATTTTTTCAATTTGTTTTGATCAATAGTATTTGTGATTATAATAATATTGTCAACCAGTATTAACGGTTGGTCAGCACTTCTTTAAAAAAAAACAATATAAATTAGTTTAAAAAAAAATGAAAACAATAAAAATCTTCATAATACATAGATTTAATATATTCAATCTGTTTTCAATGAATTTCAGTACATATAAAATAATGTACCTACTAATTGCCAAAATCAAAACACAAATCTAGCTTAACACCAACCACGGAATAAAAATGAAAGAAATCCGTTTCTTTTTTCCATTTTGGACCTTTCCAAAAAATCGTTTTCATATTAGGTATAAACTCTCGCATGTATTCATCTACCCACGAATTATAATATTTATAAGTACGTAGTTTATTTTATTCAAAATAAGAACGAACCTCTGCTTTAGTACATTTCAATTTGATTAATTTCAAATCCCACGTAATAATTTTCCAAAAAATCTCTCTTTTGTGTTCGTACCTATTTTACCCATTCACGTATGAAAAGAATCGTCGACGCAATTTTAAGATTTTCTTTAAAAGGAATAATATTAAGATATTTCTTATAAATCCGTTAGTACGTTTATTCTATTGATGTCAATTTCAAATAATGTCAAAATGTCTACACTGTAAATATTTTCATACGTAACACCTCTCGATGCGGTGAATAGACTGTTGGTTCTAGTGATGTCAGAACCGGATACAATTTCATACCGAGTACCGGAGGGTAATTCCAGCAAACTACCCGGTATTAAGTAACGGGTATTTTTACCGGTTCATACCCCCCCCCCCCCCAAATCAAATATTACATTTAACGAATTCCTCGGTTTTGTAATAAATTACTTTTGTTGGTTTGTTTAGTATTATTGAATATTTTTTACGCATGTTTTTAGATAGCTATATAATACAATATATATTATATATAATCTATAATGTTGTATATTTTTATGCCAAATTATTTTAGTTACATTTATTATTTTTGAATAATTATTTATTGGTCTCTTGAATTATAAATATAAAAAAGTATATTTATAATTCAAGAGACCTTGCGCGCTCTAGGGTGTCCTAGCTAGTACACGATACTACAGGTTATTATGCAAAAAATATTAGTTATTTTATTATTTTTTAATTATTAGTTTGTAAAATATATTAGGTAGGTATATCTGTAATATACGCCTCGAAATAATAAAATAAATTATGCAGGTATGAATTAAGTACCTATGTAGTTAAAAAGTCATATTTAAAAGTAATACGCAGAACATCCATAAACCACGATACCTACGTTTGCATCATGATTGTATATTATTATTCGTATCTAGGTAGTGGTACTTTTACTGCTACACCGTACGTGTAAAACAAGTACCTCGCCTCCATAGAACCAAAACACAACTCTGTAAGGATACTGCTCGGAGCTCGGTAGTCGGTAGATATCTACCTGCAATACCGGCATACAGTACAATTCTACCAACAGAGTATCTGTCGATACTTTTCTACCGAGAACCTTGTCGATACTTCTACCGACAGAGTACCCGTCATTACTTTTCTACCGAGTCGATACTCTACCGACGGAGTATCCGTCGTTACTTTTTTACCGAGTCGATACTTCTACCGACGGATATTGAACACTACCGGTTCGATATTCCGATAACAAAAAGTAACGGGTATTCAATATCGGGTAACTACCAAACTGACATCATTAGTTGGTTCTGACTGTGAATACAGCCTTACCCGTTGTGAATTGAAATAGGTATCACGCCGCTGTTCTGAGTTTAGATACAGGGTGCGGCATAATGGACTCCCTAGTTTCAAACACGCGCAGGTGGGTCGGTAGAGTTAGAAACGTTCGTAAAAAACAATGATAGTGTGGTGGGGACGCAGAGGACCTTTCGTACGCTATCATTGTTTTTAACGAACGTTTATACGACAAAGCCTTGATACTCACCGGACCACTGAATAATGACTGCATGAAATGAAAATGGCGTCGATTCCCCCACCTAACGCCACCACTCCCACTCCGCTAACCCACCTCCGCGCTTTACAGTGAGTGTTTGAAACTAGGGAGTCCATTATGCCCCACCCTGTATAAGTTAACATTGAGACGAGGTTGTTAAGTTCACAATGTTCTTCAATCCTTCAGCTTACAATATAATCTAGAGTAGAAATTACATTTTTCCTATTGTTTTTCGGTTTACTTTGTAATATTTTTTTCCTTCCCCCCTCCTCCTCCATCTTTCTCCTATGATTTCAGTCCTGCTGATTGGTTGGCAGCAAGTGAGTTAGTTCTGCGTATGAACTACATTTCGGGTCTTCTACCAATCAATCCCTCGTTCCTCCAACATCAACATCATCAGCCTTCACTCCTCCAGTATTGGACAAAGGCCTCCCTTTCCGACTTCCACGATTCTCTGTCTCTTTCTTTTCTATCCCGGACACACTCTTAATATCGTCAGACCACCTCAGCTGTGGCATTCCTGCGTTTTTATGATTAATCCTCCCAACATAGTTTCCAATAGATTTTCTCTGCCTTATTACGTCCCAGCCATCTCGGGCAAGAATCAAACAAATTCAATCAAAAACGTTATTTCGGATAACTTTTAATATTCAGAGTTCAGTTGTGAGAAAGAGTCAAAATATTTCAAAGCTAGGTTGGAAATGTTTTGATTGATAAGTATATTTGGGAAAATCAGCTAATAGTTGCATATTATGTTTCACAAAAATTTTCCTACATAATGTATTTTATAGATTTTTTTTTATGTTTGCATGTTTTGCCGTTTTACAACACCATTAAAGATATTCCTCTATTGCGAATATTAACAGTTTGATATTGGTGACTCTGTTAAAATAATGAACCGTCGCGTCACAGTGGACTGGGGGTGCTTCAGGGCCCGGGTTGTATCCCGCAGATAATTATCATTCTGTCTGAACGCGTAGAAACTTCAATAGCAGTAGCACACGCAGATATAATAATGAGTATCCCTCCACTGTGTTGTTATCCTCTGCACATGTTTCGTGATTATGAGTTTGGAATCAGGGCTGGTAGAGAGATCAAGAACAGCTGCTTCTCTATATCTGACTGATTGAAGATTGACATTCTTGCAAAGTTTATTGTAATGTCAGACATTCGAATTATTACTACGTCCATAGCTCTCCTCTGGCACTTGACGCAATCCATTATCTACGACATTGGCGGTATTTGTATCCCGTACATTTTTGTCAAAAGCATAAGAATTTACTTTTTCTTAAGTACTGCTGGACAAAGTCCCTTTGAATCTTTTCCGTTTCTCTCTGTTCGTCGCCAATTGCAGCCCTTTCTTTCCAGCCACAGCAGCCATGTTCGATCCATCTCTTTTTAGGCTTGCCGCTGTGGAAGTCGATTGCAAAGAGTTTTCGTGGTGAGCTGGATTTAAGTTCTGAGTTTATCGCTGTCAATATTCATCCACCCTATTCTTTTCTCATCCCTGGCAAATTCTCCATAATCACCATTATCTAGTGTGCTAGAAATAGCGACAAGTCATGTTTAACACCTGCTCTGCCGGGATGATGGTGTGATCAACTCAACCACATTGTTATTTGCTACCATATTCTTACCTGTGTTATTATAATGGGCGTATCAATTTCTCCAAATTGAGGCCTTCATTACCAGAAATTTGTTTTAACCGTTTTGAAAATTGAGGTACCTACCTACTAATAACCATTCCCGATATTAGCCTTCTTACAGTACCTACAGTATTTTGAACAGAACAAGTTTTGGAAACTCTAGGTTTCCCATTAGTGTTCTATTTAGCAAAATGTCTTAACCTCAATAAATATGACTGCGCTGACTTCCCCTTCTTCTTCTTTGCCAATTTTAACCGTCCGTAATAATTATTAGTCCAATTATTATTCGGCGAAAGGTTTTTCTTGGAAATTTTCCAGGGTCTAGCACTGTTCTAATTACTTCTTTTTTTACTTTAAACTTGACTGGAGGGAGGGTCTTAGTCAATGTATGTATTAGTTTTAATTTTTGGCGTTTTGAAATATTTGACCGTATAACTGCAATTTGTAATGAAGTACTCAGTAAACTTTTATTTCTCTCGTTATTTTCAACATCTCTTCTCACTTCTTTCCTTCCTAAAATTCATAAACAGCAGCAACTCACAAGGTGGTGTTTGTCAAGAAATATGATGTCACGCGAATATTAGCAATATTTCAGACCGCCGCGCCGCTCCGTGCTAAGATTTATGGTGTAACCGTGACACTCCAAGGCCTACTTCCCGTCCTCGATAATTCCACTCTGTGTGTGTTTCGTTTATTATGCACATTTATTTTTTTATACTGGATCACTTTACGCAAAACTTGGATTCAAGGGTTTATCATGCTTAAGCCAGAAATTGACAAGAGTGTAGAATGTAGATGTTATCATTTTAATTTATTTTTATCTTAATGGCTTAGAGCCTTTAGAGTTTAGACAACTTCTTCTTATAGAGCTTGTTTTATCCGTTGGTTCGTGCAAGTACTGTAGTCTGTCTTTGCGTAAATGGTGCACTCGTTTATCAGATGGTCGCTTAGTTATGGTGCTACTATAAACAGCGGCTAATCTGTCAGCTTAGAACATTACCAATATTGTTACCGTAGTAACAAAAAAACATTGCCATATATTTTGAAATATTGCCGTCTTGTCAGACGACGGACCGCCAAACCTAGGAATCCAGTGCATTGGTAAAATTACGTCATTTTTACAAAGTACAAAGTCATTTTTTGCATATTGTTATAAGATGTTGGTTTCAGTTGAATTATTCCGATCATTCAAAATTTACCATTTAGTTTCGTTTTGAAAGTTAGAAAATAGAAACTAAAACAATCTGAAGGGTTTTCTATGAAAAAATACTTACTTCGAAATGAAGAATTTCGTCGAAACAGCTGGGTAATTCACAAATAAAAACTCTAGTTTATAATTAGTCAAATATTTGAAAATTATGGGCCTATTCTCTCAAAAAAGTCAGTTTTTGCACTTTTTCGTAATCGATTAATTGGAAAATGTTTCACCTGAAAAGCTTTAAAAAAAAAGATGGGAAACGCCATCTTGGTTCGAACTAATTTCAGGATAGTGAATTAGGAGGCAAATCGTCTACTTAAAAGAGAGAAAAATTTGATCGAGCAAATTGTCTGTTTCAGGTTTCTGAAAAAACTGTTGTAGCGATTTGTAAATTAAGGAAAAAAAAACAATAGTACAATAAAGTCACTGTGAATAACCCTATACTCTCCCTGTACTCATAAACAAAGATATGACTGCATATATTTATGTTACAACTAATATTAGAAACACTCGTTACTCTACCTACAAGTAATAGAATTTGGTCCCAAATTAAACTGTGTACCTAACAGAGAGTCAAGATTGCTTATGACGTCCCAAATATCAGGGTGATACTACGCCATTGTAGACTTTGCCCATCGTAAAAGAATAATATTGTTCTCGGCAGAACAATTTGATTCGAAATAAATATCGGTGATCACAATAACGTTCCGTCTTAAGTTTTTTTTTTTTTTATTATACTTTCCTTAAGAAACACGTTTCTGGCTTCCCTCGTCCTGTGGGATATTACTCTCCCCCTATATACTAACGTCTGAACTGAACACTAGCTGGAGACAAATTTTAGATCACTTTTCTTAAATATGTATTTTATACAAAACCATGGACGCCCGTTATAAAAAAAGTGTCATGCCAAGTATCCCAGATGCCGGCTATAAAGAAGGCGTAGTATTTTGCTATCAAATCATTATTATGTTGATAACTAACTGACCCGCCCGTCGAACATCGACCTAACCTAGAATAAAATAAATAATTTTGACATACCGCATGAATTAAATACAGTTTGTGACATAAAAACTGAATTCAATTTAGCTAATAATAATTTATTGCGTTACGGTAAAATTATTGTTGATTCGGATGCGGGATGAAGTGCGACGGGTCATACGTTTGTAATAAAAACAATTATTCCTCCGTAGTGGCGTAATTTTGAAAAAAAAATCCAAGAGATGGCGGTGTAGTAGGATATAAGTGACATAATATGAAGCGTGTTAGGTTATTGTATACCTTGTTGGATGAATAGAGTCCATTATAGCCAAATTTTACCGAATTACTACGGTAAGATTTTATTTAGTTCATGAATGTCTTGAGCAAGTAAATGAGTTAGGAAGTAGGCTTAGTACAGATGGAAAGTTTTAAAAAGAAGTCGAACGTAGGAATGTGTCTGGTAGACTAGACTCATTGTGAGAAACAACATCCTCTCTATGTGGGACATGGAAAGGAATAAGATTATTAGGAATGCAAATTCTTTATTGCTTATTCTCACTTATCAACCCGTAGGTCCCTTGCGGGACTCTTGGGATCATCACATGTTACAAAATATCACACATAAGAATTTAAATTTCAAGGAAAAGAAAAAATGTACATAGATCAGCACAATTTGGAGAATACAATTTCAAAAGTCAAAAGGAAAGCACAGTGAAAAATAAAAATTGTAAATAATTATTGTTTAATGCTAAAAGGGTGTAAATAAGTGTTGTTACAAAGATAATTTAATCAGTAGAGTTGAATAACAAAGATACATGTGCAAGGAGGCGTGGTCGACCGAGAATGACGTGGATCGAACACATGTATTGCGTCCTCAAGGATGGCCAGGTCAGAAGCAAGATAAATAGGAGAGGCTGTGTGAAAAATTATATGTCTGTAAAGAAGTTTGATTGGATAAAAAAGAGTAGGTCCGTTTTATCTGCCTATCCCTTACGGTACACAAGTTTAATACACCTTTTTTCAGTTGTCAAGTCCACCTCCGCGGGACTAGACGAATACCTGCATTGAAGGCAAACATAATAAAAACAATAACACTTGCGATACCATATCCACAAAATGGAGGAGTGGGACCCACACTCCTTCATCAAAGAGGCGAAGAGAAGTCTAAACGAGATTATTAGCACTCTCTCTGAACAGAATAAATTCACCAAGGACCAACAAACCAAAATTTCCAAAGAGACAAATATATTGGGCGAGATGATAGCCCACATGGCGTTAATAATCGCAACAAAAAGTAGAGAGCCTGAGAGATCATACGCTAGTGTAACAAGGGAAACCATGGAAAAATCAAAGCCGCCGTCTCACACTGGTCATAGTATTGTAGTGAATGCGGAAGAAAAAAACATGAAACACGAAGACCTCACTCGAGAAATAAAAGAAAATATCAACTTAACGAAACTACGCATCGGAATTACTAGAATGAAGAAAACACAAGATAATAAAATTGTAATAACCTGTGAAAAGAAAGAACATGCTGAAACCCTGGCCAAAGAAATAAATACCAAAATGAAAAAAATAGTGGCAGAACCAATACAGAAAAAAAAACCTTGCATAATACTAAAGGGTGTCCAATCTGATTATACATCTAAAAATTTATTGGAAGATCTACTGGCGCAGAATACCGACATAGAAACGATATACAATATGAATAAAACAATGAATAATTTGGAACTTAAAAGAATAATAAAAAATAGGAATAATCCTAACATTGTGAATTATATAGTAGAAACAAGTGGACAAATGAGAGCTTATCTATTAAAAAAAGAGCATTTAAACCTAGGGTTCTACAGAATAAAAGTAACTGATTCCAGTCCGCTTATTCAATGCTACCACTGCTTGGGATATGGACACACCAGCATGCGCTGCTTTTACGGAGCCGAAAAACCAAAATGCCAACACTGCTCCGGAGAACACAAATACGCTAATTGCCCAAACACTAATAATAAACCAAAGTGCATTAACTGCGTGAAAAACAACCATAAATATAATGAAACTACGGATGAAACACACCAAGCAAACGATAAATCTTGTAAGTACAGAATTAAAATGAATACTCTAGCTGAACAAAGAATTGATTACAGTTACTAGAATGGATTTTATACACCACCATTGTAATAATATAATATATAAATATATTTTTTCTCAAATTTAATAAAATCTAATTATGATAGACAACGAATTCATAACACACAACCTTGACAATATATATTCAGTTAATGAAAATGTTTGTAACAAAGTGCAAAACTGTAACGTTTTATTAAAAAATAAAGAATCTGATTTTATAATACTGCATACGAACATAAGAAGTGTGAAAAAAAACTTAGATGAATTTCTAATCAACTTAAATGAACTAGAGTGTGTACCGGCCTGCATAGTGTTAACTGAAACACACTCAAACGATTTATTGTTCAATATACCACAATATAATTGTTATTGTACTACCCACAGAATAAACAAAAACAGTGGAATTATTGTATATGTTCATGAGAACTATAAAAATGTAACTGTTGAGGAATCCAGAATTATTGATTTCTCCAATTGTTTGATTATACAAATAAAACTCAACAATTCTATTACTTGTCAAATATTGGCCATTTATAGAACACACGACTCCAATGCTGAGGTTTTTATTCATCAACTACGGAACATAATATTAAAAAATACCAGAAACCTTTTAACTATTGTTTTGGGGGATTTAAATATTAATATAATGGATAACTCTACTAATAAATGTAAAGACGAATTAATAAATACAATGACGGAATTAAATTTCAAATCGTGTGTAAATAATTATACGAGAGAAGTGACGGGGCAACAACCATCCTGTATCGATCACGTCTGGTGCAACACAAATGATACGCAAAAAATTACAAGTATTGTTTGGAAAACAAACATTACAGATCATTATACCTGCATTTTTAGCTTCAAAAATCAAAATGCTGAAAAAAATGGCTTTAAAACTGTAAAAAAACAAAAAATTAATCATGAATTATTAATAGAGAGTTTAAAAAGTGAGAGATGGGCGGAGCTATTCGGCGATACTGAACATACTGACGTTAATCAAATGTCCCACTACTTCGAAAACACATTGGCGCAGCATATAAAAAATGCATCGCAGGAAACCATCATCAAAATACAAAACAAAAATAAACGACTTAAACCTTGGGTTACGAGAGGATTATTAGTGTCAATAAGGCATAAAAACAAAATTTATCGCAATACAAAAAAAAATCCTGAAGACAATAAAATGCTAAAATATTTTAAAAGATACAGAAACATACTGTGCGCACTCATAAAAAGAACCAAAAACGCATACTATGGAAATAAAATCGCAGAACTCCCAAATGATTTAAAAAAAATGTGGAACACGATTGGAGAGGCCACAGGAAGAAAGAAGAAATCAAATACGATAGTATCAATTAAACTAAATGAATCGAAAATAGAAACTGAAAGTGAACCATTACAAGTTGCCAATGCCTTTAACAATTATTTCGCTGGTGTGGGGGAGAAATTGGCTGAGAAGATTTTATCAGACAAAGCCCATGTCCCAATAACAGAAGCCCAATCCTGTTCATATCTTCCATTTAAAAATTTCAAAAAGATAACACATAAAGACATAGAAAAAATTATATCTGAATTTCGAGGAGGTTCATCACCGGGATTTGATGGAATAACTGTCGAAACCTTGAAAAAGATAAAAGAACTTATATCTAAGCCACTGTCACACCTAGTAAATACAAGTTTGACCAAAGGGACGTTTCCAGATAATTATAAAAAAGCAATTGTGACACCAATACATAAATCAGGAAATACTGAAGAATTGACAAACTATCGACCTATATCCTTAGTATCAAATATTGCAAAAATTTTCGAAAAAATCATTAAAAGTCAATTGATGAACTACATTTGCCAAAATAAGATTATAAATAAAAAACAGTTTGGATTTATGCCGAAGCTGGGAACACAAGATGCAATATCAGCATTGACATCCGAAATATACAGAAGCTTGGATTCTGGAAGAAAGTGCGCGGGAATATTTATAGACCTGCGCAAAGCTTTCGACAGCATCTCTCTCAAAATTCTCATAGCCAAGTTACACAAAATTGGTATTACTGACAGTGCACTCTCCTTACTGAAGAGCTACCTTAATGACCGAAAACAATTCACCAAAATAAATAATCATGTCAGTGACTCTCGATGCAGTCAGTACGGGATTCCTCAAGGTACTGTCTTGGGTCCGATTCTTTTTGTCATTTACATTAATGAGATATTTTCATTGTCATTGAGTGGTATGCTCATCTCATATGCAGATGATACTGTATTGATGGTAAAAGGCAATACATGGAGCGAAGTAGTCCAGCATACTAACAGTGATTTAAAAATCTTAAAGAAATGGTTTGATGATAACCTTTTGTCTTTAAACGCAGAAAAAACAGCCTGTATGCCTTTCTCAATCAACCAAATTGGCGTTCCGGACATATTCAACGTTCAAATTCATTCTGCAAAGTGCAATGACAAAGGATGTGATGGAGAGTGCACTACTCTAAATGTTGTAAAAAAAGTAAAATATTTGGGCATTATAATAGACAACAATGTTAAATGGAAAGAACATATTGATTCTATGATTAAAAGACTTAGAAAACTGATTTACGTATTTCATGAACTAAGAAACTTCATGACTATGGATAAATTAAGAATTGTGTATTATGCTTTAGGACAATCAATCATACAATATGGCATCGTGGGATGGGGAGGAGCTTACCCCACTAATATCGCACCACTTGGAATTGTTCAAAGATTACTCTTAAAAATCATCCTTCATAGACCCAGGGACTACCCTACGGAAGAGCTATATAAAGAAATCAAAGTATTAACAGTGGAACAAATATACAGAAAATTTTCGATACTCCAAACTATCAGGGAGCAAATAGCGTTGCCAAGAATACAACACCAGATGAACAGAACTCTCAGAGCGACCAGTTTCATGCCGATTCCCCAGTGCAAAAAGGATGTCGGCCAACGCCATTATACATACTTGGGAATAAAATACTTTAATGAGTTGGATACAGAGATACGCTCAGAGAACAATGTTAAGATATTTAAAAGAAAAATGATCCAAGAAATAATTAACAACTGAAATAAATAATTTTTTTTTTTTTTTAAACTAATATTGATAAAACTGCGCCACTGGCGACATTAATACTGCAGCAGTGTTAATAACTATATTATTTAGTGAATACCAGAGTCGGGTAACATGTTGTATCAAAAAAAATGTAACATATTGTATGCCAACTTGGGTGGGTAAGACTCTGGATTGTATAGATGTTTTATTTTAATTTTTGAATATTATAACTTTTCTTTTGTAAAATCATGTGCATAAGTACTTAGCTTGAAACTCCCTCTCTCAACACAAGGCTAGACCTTTCGAGAGAGGAAACGACTGTATGAACCTCATTTAGGATAGGAATTATGTCCATATTTCTGTAATTAATATTATATAGAATATTATATTTATTAAACAATAAAAACAAAAAAAAAAAAAAAAAACCTTCTTAAATGCGGACAGTCACCCTTCTTACGGTGTCTTTGGGTGCGAACAATTTCCTTAATTCTTCGGAGATTAAAATGTAATCCCAGGTTTTCCATCCGTCTTGTATCAAGTACATCAACCCCGTATTATCTCCCGGGTACCTACTGTCTACACTACCAACCCACATATATACCTACATACGCATCATCATATAACACACCCATTGTTATTTCTATAGTTTCTCTCTTGTTGGAAGCCTGAGGCCTCTTGGTCTTACTGTTAGATACATACCTACATTTTTTACCCCCCCCGATTTTTTTTAACTCGTTTCGATTTTACCTCCTACATTTTGATGTTCCTGTGAACCCGACTTCATAACGTTAGTGTTTGTTTTCTGTAATAATATTTTTATGTGTTTTCACCGACGCGAGTGTATTAAAACACGAAGAAAAATAAAATAACCCGTATATAAACTCGTGGCAACGTTTTGTCGTTCTTAAATGGTTTCTCGAAGGTTTTACTTTATAACAGCTCTAATATCAGTAGCTTTGTAAACCTTTTATTAAATATTTGATTCAAATTTCGTCATAATCTTGATAAATAATTTACTCGATAAATATTTCTCACTATTTCCAGCAGATGTTCTTTAAGTTTTATTTAATTAATCTGGGTTCTTACAAATTGAATGCAAAAACACTTCAAACATCTGTCACAGAGAGCAAATCTTGTGAAAGATGTCGAAATCTCCTCTACGAATGTCGGTAACTTAACCGCTAGGCTAACGATAAGTTAACGAAAGGTGAACTAGGTTAACGAAAGTGACGGATGCATTCCGAAAAATCACACAGTTTCCTCGCAAAACAAGAAACAAACAAACCGAAGACTGAGACACGTAGGTCCGAACCAAAAAAAAAACATAAATAATAATGTGAGTTGATAAAAGGTGGCTAAAAAATTGCACCATGAGAACTTGCAATTGTGCACTTTCTCAAAGGATTAGCTCAAATGAGACTTCCAATATTCTAAGTTTACTCTGCTTTAAAACGAAGACTCTCCGTTGCGGTTGTAGAGGCGTCTTAGAATGTCGACGCTCAGACCAAAACCGCTAAACCCTTCCTCTCACCCCGGCCGTCAGCGTAACCGTTGTCGATCGTTATTACCGTATTATCGGATAACTACCTCCTAGGATAAAATAATAAATCCCCTTAATTAACTAACCTTTTTACATCGTGTTTTATATTATCATCCCTTAATAGTTTATGGCCGTTTATTGCTTTTTATTACTTTGCCAGCCCCTTTAGAATAATAATAATCGATGCGTGGGTGGGGGTAGTCCGACATACGGGATGCGCTCGAATTCTACGTGAAAATAGCTAAGCACGTTGTCTGTCTGCCCGCTGATAACCTTCAATCGTACCTGCTGTTTCGAGTGGGCAAATCTGTTCATCTACTCGATTCTGAATTCTCGGGAAACAGTATGTTTTTCACTACATACAAACATGCTTAGTAAAAAGATTTATTTTTTTTTCATCGAAATTGTTTTTAAGTGCCTCCATATAAGAGGAGTTGTTGAAATGTGAAGAAGAGAAAAAATCTATGATTATTTTTAAATATATCTTGAGGGTTGTTAGTGCTTATTTAAATTCGAAGCTTGGTTTCATAAAGTGATCAATTCGAAATAATGGTAAAAATGGTTAAAAAATACCATTATTCGAACATAAGATGTGTATTAAGTTTTACAATCATAACATAGCGTCATTTTTTTAAATTTATATTCTGTGTGAAATAACTCTTAAAAGCTGAAAAAAATCAGGGTGATTCAAGGATGGGCTTAGATTCATAATTAAAAATAACACAACATATTAATTTCTTTCAAAAATCGCTCTTGAGGTGGTGTTCACCACAAAACGGCGCTGTACAAATCATCGTTTTATTATTTATTTATTTATTTCATAAAGACACCAACAGAACACTGGACAACAAAAACAAAATAAAAACATGAAACAAACACATAGAATATCCAGCGCTCCAATAACAGGTATCTCCCGCCTAGCTATTGTACATAGTTAGGTGGGTACAATCAACGTCTGAACATTTAAAAAACTCATAAAAAAAACCTTTCACTGCGTAGGCATATTAAGTTAAAAAAAATTAAAGAAAGGAAATATATATTATTATTAATGAATAAAAAAAAAGAAAAATAAGTTTCAGTATTTCTAAAAGAAAAACAAAAGTATTATCTCGGCACATGCGTCTGCCTAGTGAGATAAAAAATGTATGTGTACATATATGTGTGTATATAAATGAATATCTTCCTAGATTGTAAGTATTATTGTAAAATATTTAATTTGGGAAATAAAATAAATAAATTCACGTACATTGTTGGTGTAAATCCATTGAATCATAAAATATGTTATTCCATAAATTATTTAATACCCTTACTTATTTCGAGGGCACAAGTACTGCATCTGTGACCAATGACCGACCATGCAGAAATATTTTGTATTTTTTTCAATTCTGTTGTTCGTATAAATAAAAATAAAAGTTTTTTGTATAGTTCGATCGTGATATTCAATGACCCGGCAACGATATACGGTTTATATATCACAGATAATATGGTACATCAAAGATCTGAAGCATGAATAATGTATTTAGATGCGAGGATTGATAAATAGACAGATAGGGCTCGGCTGAGGGTTCATAAAGGGGAGGAGGGAGGGGGGCTAATGACATATCTGTCATCAACACTTCGCCTTCTGACATGATACCAGAGTACACACACAGTCAGTCTGACGTTTTCGAAGAGACCTTTCGAAGTTTTACGAGGATCTGTCTGAACCTCTATTGAAACTATGTAAAATTACGTGATATTTTGTATTTCCTATCTGAATATGATTTACAACTCTCAAATCAATCCTCCAAATTTATTCATACAAAAAGATAATGTACATATAAGAAAACAATAAAATTTTGTATGGAGAATAAAACTGCTGAAGATCGTCCTGTCTACACCAAAATTATATTATATATACCAATTAAATAATAGAGACGGACATTTAAAATATACGAAAAATGTAAATATTTCATGTACCTTTTAAAATCTGATATTTATTTATTTATTAACATGCATACCTCACCACTGTGCCTTTAACAGGTTATAAAAGTTAATTAGAATTAAAATAAATGTCAAGTAAAGCAATTTACAAAATACAATAAATAATAAAGTGCTCAATAAATATAGGTACATAGGATATCAATTAAGGAGGACCTATAGCACATTACTGAGCAACAAAATAAAAATCGAGAAATAATATATTTTAATTCAAGAGTAACATAATTAATTAAAATAAGATTGAAGACAATAACACAAATGAAATTACAACAACAATGAAGTATATTAGAGTTGAAATAGATTAAAGATTGATCATAAAAGAAAAAAATATATACCTACTTATAATATAAAAAAAATACAAATTTAAATTAGAAAAATCGAATCTATCACTAAAAGTTAATTAAATTCAAGCAAAATAATCGTAAGAAAAAAAAAAGATATGACTTTAATCAATGATAGGTATGTACATATATCGTGTATCGAGAAAATTATCGGTAAATATGAGATTCAATGCTGATACTGCAAATACTAACGAAAAGTCACAAAATGTATACCTACATATGTATAGAAACCATATTTCTCACTGATGGAGATATGCGGGAAATACCTGTTATTGGAGCGCTGGATATTATATGTGTTTATTTTGTTTGTGTTGTTCAGTGTTCTGTTGGTGTCTCTGTGAAATAAATAAATAAATATATAATAAATAACACTCTTCTATACATAGGTGTCAGTATAGCCGACGGAACTTAATGCTCGAAGCATTCTCTACCAGTCAACCGGTCCAATCTGAGGCAGGATTCCAACTCCGAGTAGAAATTTCTAGTGAAAAAATGGATGTATGTAGGTGAAGACGAAAGCACTAGCCTAATATAGATAAGGGACTAAATTGTTACTTTATATGCTTTGAGTTATATACACGATCAACAGTTTCCTTGCCACATGATCGCTGGTCGCATGGGATACAAAAACAAGTTTGCGAAGGTTTGGTCACTTAACTTTTTTTTCTTCTCCTGGGACCTTTGTAAAATGCTAGGGAAACTGGTCATTATAAAGGTAAATAAATGTGAATAAGTCAATCAATATCAAATAAGGGTAGTTTCTTTCATCTTTTCCAAGAATTTCGTCTGAACCATCCTTTGATTGATAAACGGGTCCAGACGAAAAAAAATCAAAATATTTTCAAAATTGAACTTTGAAATTTAACACCCACCTGAATGCTTCATTTTGTTACAAAATAAGTATATTTCATGACGTCTGTTTCGGAGTACCTTTTGATTAGGTCAAGCGTTGTCCTTTGCTATTATTTTTAAAATGCTACGAGTGTTTGTAATAAAATAAATGGAAAATATGACAAGTTCTGCTTCTTCTTTGTCAGCCGTCCCTCCATTCTTCTAAAGTTTTCCATCTTCTCTTCACCAGTTTCTCCCATCGTCCATCCATCTTTTTGATTTTAAAATTCTGGGTACCCATCTTGCATTGCATATCCCTGTCTCGCCGCACGTCCAACTCATTGCCATTTTTTTTTTACCCATCACGCCGTGTCCCGTAAGGGGTATGCAGAGAGAACGGATCTCCACTCTTTTCTATGCAAGCATACATTTTTCGCTTCTTCCACCGACATACCATTTCTCATACAACTTATCCTATTTCTCTTACTTCTTACCTGGCCTTCCTTCAGGACGGAATCGATGTGTTCAATCCACGTCATTCTCATTTATATTTTGCAACACGTTCTATTATATCTGCGACTCGTGTTGGTCGTCTGATCTCTTAATTTCTTAATTTGGCTCTAAGTCGCACCATAGCCTTTTGTGCGCATTTTAATGCGTGTATTGTGTTGGCTGAGCAAGTTAATTGATGAAATATTCCAATAGCAAAAAAAGATACACGTTATCCATTCTTACGCAGGCTTTACTCCAAATTCGCGCAGTATTTTCAGTTACGACTAATTTGGTTAAATGAGTTTTTTATGGTGGTTTTACAAGACCGTCTGGATCAAGAATCATCTATGACATTCATGATCGAATAAACCTATGAGGATTGTATACCTATCTTCGACGAGCACCATAACTAGTAGAACAATAGAATCCATTTACATATTTCTTATGGACGTGATTTTTCAGGTTTCCGTTAGACTTGTTTAAGATTACGTATCCAGCTTAGTTCAATTCTTTTTAACTACGATTATTATTTTTAATTGTGGTGTACGCTAAATTGTAAGCAGATAGGTACATAGTGATTTCTGGATTTGACTGAAAACGGGTCGATCAAACGAAATGTGCGAATAATGAATGAAAATTCATCGATGTAAAAGCGATTTTTTTTATATATTTTATCCACTTATAGGAGCAATTTAATATTTTGCATACTTGGTTTTTTATTCATTTTCTCTTCGGAAAATCGGACCTTTTTCTTCAAATTGATTTCATTTGAAAGCAAGGATGTTTACCTTTTTTCAAACGGAATTTAATGTCTATTGCATTAGAAATTTGTGAAAAAGTTTTTTAAATTTAATATGATTTAAAGTTTTGGTCTGTTACTTAAAAATTACGTACTAGGTTTTAGATTTCATAATTACCTAATTACGCAAATTCTTGAAAATAATTTTGAATTTATCTCTTCGTTTATGAGAGTGTTCACTTCATTTGATTAATTTTTACTTTAGTTATTCAAAACAACATCTTTTAGTATTAATTTCAAAAAACTACTTGTAAACATATAAATCTAGATAGTGCGTTGGATTGTTAGCAAGCAGACTTACAAATAAAATTATAAATGAACTCCACTTGATTGTGAACAGTTCCGTTTCAAGCCACAGGAAACATTAAACCGTAAAGGAGAATGATCCGTTTCGAGTAAGTGCTAGTCCTTCATCCTTGTGTATTGTCTTGTTCACGAATTGAACCTTCTGTTGCCAACATAATAATCCTCTTTGAGCCCCCGTACTTCATTTCCCAAGGCGGTGCTTTGTTGGAGCTCTCACATCAATCGAACCTCCATGCAGACACGAGTACCCACACCTTCCACTCCAACATAACACAGAATGATTCGAGTGCCTTGTTATGTATGACAAAAGTTACAACACCTGAATTTTGTAGCGGGGTCGGGTCAAAAGTCTAGACGTTTGCTACTAATGTTAATAAAACTAGTTGCATGTATACATGAGATCCAACTGTCGATGGCCTGAGTCGGTATGTTCATTGTATGAAACGATGTCGTCAATAAATTAAATTTTTACAAAAATTGTTAAGAAAAGTTTGAGATGTACTGATATAATGTATATATTTTTTATAGAAAATTAAATTATCTAGTTGACATGTTTCGGCGTTTTTCAATATTTTTTTAAAATTCTGAAATATAGGCATTGAAACTCGTAAATTTGTCATAAAAAAATATTTTTATATATAAAAAAAGTTTGAGAAACCCTGGAACTTTTTCATTAAATTCAATTTGAGATATTGTATTTTTCTATATACATACACATTTTTAGGGTTCTAGCTTTTATAGTTTTCGAGATATATGCAAAAATTAAGTAAAAATTCAAAGGTTGATTACCCCTGACTGAAGGAAAATTTAAAAATTCTGAGTATACAAGTTTTGTAGACTTAAAGTATTAAATATTTTCTGAAATTTTAGGATCTGTGCATCAAGCGAATCAAAAGTTATAAGGGGGGGACGGACACACACACACAGACACACACACAGACACACCCTCAGACACACACACACAGACACACTAAATGTTCTCCTCCGAATTCTGAGTAAATCCATATATGGAACATACATGCTGCGAAGCCTCTAAGTTGGTGTTTTTTGTCGTCAAAATTTGAAAAACCGTTTAAAATGTAGACCTGGCCATACAAATCTCACGTATCTTGGCTTGATACTGCCGATCTGTCTCGAGAAATAATTTCTCTTCAACAAATCGACAGTTGGATTAAACACAATGTTTGAAAATAACTTCTGAAATTTCATTGTATTCTTTCTCTATTTCTAATTAGGGCATGTCTCTAGGTCAGTCCGATATTCTGCAAGTCGGCGCTGTAGGCTCGCGCAATGGTGAGGCACGGTCTTCCTCTTCTTCTTGTGCCGCCCGGATTGTAAAATAGGCTGGCTTGGCCAAGGCTTTCGGGAGACATACGGAGGACGTGCCCGAGCCAACTCAGTCTGCGATTAGACTGACTCAAGTAACATATTTTTACGTACCCTTTTTAACTATGAACTATTTTTTAAAGTTAATCATATTGAAATAAATAAACAAAAAATAGTATCTACACTTCTATCTCTGTGTCTTTTCACTTGAAAACGACTGCAAGTCTTAAAAGAACTACTATTTTTGTATTGAAACAGAAAATTAAATATGATTTGTAAGCACAAACATTTTTGTTGCATTATTTCGTATTTCCAATCTGACGTTGGTAGTTATTCAATTTATCCAAATATAAATAACAAATTGTGTTTTGAGTGTCTTTTTTCCAATCTTGGGTAATCCCTGAACCTTCCTACGCCTCTCTCCAGTGTCACCTCTACAAATAATCGTACACGACGTTAATTCTATTATGTATCGATCAGAAACGGTTTGTAATCACAGATTTGTCTTGTACATATATTTGATCCCTGTTTCATCCAAGAAACATTTCACATCCCTCATCCCTTCACCTTCTAATAACACGTTGAGATAAATTTTTTCTAGCTTTTCTTCGAACTCGAATACGAATAGGTACCTACCCTAAAACTGATTCAACATTGAATTTGTTAGCCACATCTCTTTCGCTACACGTGTAAGGCATTGCTCGACCCTTAGTTTTAAATAAAAATATATGGGGCTAGCATCTTCTTAAATAAATTAAGTTGCCTTTTAAAACGTACACGAGAGTTGTCCAGCTTTTTACCCAAGATGTGGCGTCATTATTTTTAAAATCTGGAGAAGGGTTCTACTCATCCACCAACCAAATAATGAATGAAACCTTTCCCAGTACATTCTACCGTAATTTTTTTTGTATGTGGCCTAGCGTATAAGGGTTTTCAACATTTGAAAATCTAGTCGATAATTTTCTATATTGATTCACATTGCTTTTATTAACTTCATTCGACAAGAATTTACATAAGAATAGATTGATCGATACGATAATCGTGTCTCTCATGATACTTGCGGCACTGATTTTCTATATGTTTTTTCTTGTGGAATACATTATTAAGAACAATCGATTTCATCTTCAGGCAATCACAGAGAGGAGTCAGGAGCAATTCATAATTAAAACAAAACAAAAACGTTAATTAACTCTGTCTAGAATTACAATTGATCCTTTAGCTTTATCCATATTAGCGATGAGCAGACGTTTTGTTCTACGTGATTCAATTCGAACAATCAAATTCACCGTTGCAACGTGCGATAATTGCGTAATAATGTTACATACAATCGGACTAATATTAAATTAGCCATATTGTGATTCTAGCATTGACCATTGTGGACTGTAATTTCATCTAGTCCATTTGACATGCGCTACGTGGCCTGTGCTGCGATTACCGCTGCTAGGATATTAGAACTAGCGGATATCCGGGACTATATCTATATAGTATGTTAATGGACGTTACATATATTATAATATCAAATGTCATGAGCGATTAGACAGTGCGTTTGCTTGGCTATCACGTTTCGACGCTTGCTTATTCATGAACTTTGGGCTTGGCGACTGACGATTTGCTTCTCCAAAATGCATGAAATGTCATTATCTCTAGTAAGACATAAATCACAAGGTTAATAATCCCAGCAGGAATACCGTTAAAAAAATCTCTAAATTTCACATCTGTCAATGGATGACATGAAGTGATTGTGAATGGGGCTTAATTTGAAAGACATCCTTTTGGACTGATCGTAAATGGCGGGCTTAATGCATTCTGTATACTTCGTTGATTATAGATTGCCGTTGTTAGTCATGAAGAATCTTATTTCCGTTCAATCATAGAATTATCTAGCACTTTATCCAGATTTCTATTCGCATATTTTTTCCATCCGTCGTTCTTTTAAAAGTTTCCTCCATAAAAAGACATTTATACGGTCCGCTCAGTCGAGTAATGGCTCTGTAATTCGAATAGAACTTCTTCTCCCCACGTGCTGGTACATACATTATAATATTATTACTATCTGTGCTGGGCTGGGAGCCATTCGGCACTACGGGAGTGTGAAATTAGATTTTTCACAAGAACCTCCACAGGTGCGAGAGGCATTCCTACCCCAGCTACGGTGCACAACGAAATCACTTTACGACGTCTGTGAATATGTTAAGAAAGCGGGGAGACGGCTGAGCATTATTCTTGCCGGATCTAATATTCTAGCGTGTATAAAATTTTGAAACTTCAAGCCATGCTTTCTTCAGGAGTTTCATGGCGAAGAAATACGTTCCATAAAACACCCATGCATGATATAAATTATATTCATAATATTACATTTATCTGCTATATATTTGTTATGTAGACTGGAGTTTATCCTTCATGTCCAGCGAGTCACAGTGGGTATTTTGTTAAGAGTAAATATAAAATTAACTTAAAAAGCCTTTTATTTAGAAAAAAGTGATTTAAAGAAAGATTAAAAATGTGAAAATGTGGAGGTCCGTTCTCTCTGCCTACCCCTTACGGGACACGGCGTGATGAGTAAAAAAAGTGTGAATCTATGGAAATTTATTGACATTTGACTTTTTTAAGTGAAACCAAAGATAAGAAAGCACAAATAAATGTTTCGTTGCGCCACAAATGAGCAAATCTCAATGGGATGTAAGTATATGGAATTAATGTAAAAATATTAGATTTCTTATTGATAAGAGTTGTTCCTACATACGATACATAAGAAATATATACGTGTGGAGCATAAACGTTGTCCTATGTAAAGAGTCTTACTCTACTATGGTGGCTTAATGGCATGGGAGCAGTGGCGTAACGTGGGTTTTCGCCGCCCGGGGCGGGATTAACATTTGGCGCCCCCCCCCCCCCCACCTACCTAATAAAGTTTGGCGCCCCACCCCTATATAAATGGAAAAAAAATAAAAAAGTTCGCATATTTTTTATAACTAGTGGTTCAGTTCATTGGTCGAAATTCGACCATAATTAATTTAAACTAGGTATAATATACCTATTACAATAGTGTGCGTAGAGTTTTTTTTATTGATTTAATCTATTTTTATGTACGATTTTAAAAAAAATATTAGCATTTGCCACCCCTTCTCTATAAAAACTGTAAGTGTGCGAAATTTCATACTCCTCCGTCCGCTCAATTTTCGTAAAAAGGGGTACAAAGTTTTCCCTTCACCTATTAATATATAGATACTTACAACACTACAATATAGTACAAAAATTCAATTTTTGGATAATGGGATAGAGCTTACCTCTGACACAGATTTTTGTACCTGCGGAATCACCGCAAAAGTTTTTTTTAAGACCTTAACCCGAAATTACTTAAAGAAGAAAAAAAGGAACTTGAATTAACTCACTCCGGTGTACACTTTTTGTACTAGCTTACGCTGAGACAGGGTAAAAGGAAAAAAAATATTTTATCAATTTTAAGAATTTTAGTGATTTTTTTTTCTCATTTATTTTCCCTTCATAAACTCGGGGCCCCGATTTTTTTTCTCATTTATTTTCCCTTCACAAGCTCGGGGCCCCGATTTTTTTTCTCATTTATTTTCCCTTCACAAGCTCGGGGCCCCGATTTTTTTCTCATTTATTTTCCCTTCACAAACTCGGGGACCCGATTTTTTTCTCATTTATTTTTCCTTCACAAATTCTCGTACCTATACTATTTCAGTTTTGTGTTTTTTACAAAGTTTTCTTTTATTTGTCGGCTCATTTTGCCGCCCCCTGAAAAGTGCCGCCCGGGGCGGACCGCCCCCCCCGCCCCCCCCTAGTTACGCCACTGCATGGGAGTATATAAAAACAAAAACTGAGAATATAAATACTTATAGGTTTTAGACTACGTCCTCAACTGAACTGACCAGATTAAGACGATCATCGGTTTTCTTATGAGCAAGGCGATGAGGTGAGCTGAGGACATGGAGGAGGAGGCGCATGGAGAGAGTTTTTCCGAGAGACAGCAGCGGCGTATTGGGGTGGACATGACCTTCAAGAATGAAGAGAGTCAAGAAGAGCTCTACATTTCCTCCAATCAATTTTGAGCAATTTTAAACTAGCATTTAGTTTGCTTTGAAGGGACAAAATAACGTATGAGACTATCTTGCTTGTATACGGAAATTTTTAGCGCTCTTCTCACCCAACTGTTATTCACATTCTAACTGGATAGTATTAAAATAATCACGAAAAATATTAAAACGTGTTTCTGTCTACACAATAATTAATGTGTTAACGAGACTAATTAGGAAACACTTTAGCATTATTTATTGTAGTTGCTTCAAAATAATAATGCAACAACAATTGTGCTGTATTTTTTTGAAGCGAACAAAACAGCGAGAATGTGCAAACAACTTGATTTCAACTAGTTCCGAGTGGCGACTAATGCTAATGAACTTTCCACTAACGTTGTTTAATTCTGAAAGAACCGTGTCATTAGTTGCACTCCTTGTATTTTTTTTTTATTATTCGCTTTCTCTGTTTTCTGCCCGTCGAGAACTTGAATTTCGCTTGTTAGTTTAGTCTTCCTGAGTTTCACATCAAGCCACCGCCTACCTTCTATTTTGCATTCCTTTTTACCAGTGAATAGATCTAACTTCTTAACTTTTCAGGATCCCCTCTCTGCTCACTGCAGATAAACGGCTCCATAAAGGGAGAATCTATGTAAAAAAATCTTCAGAATGAATTCAAGACAGATAACGTGATATAAATAATCTTATATAAATAAATGGAGAGCTATTTTCCGTGTTCATCGCATTTCGCCTAAACGGCTGGACCGATTTCGCTAATTCTTTGTTTGTCGTGTCGACTTTTATCAGGAGAAGATTCTTATGAAAGAAAAAATTAAGAAAGTTGCGTGGAAAATTAGAAAATTAAAGAAAACTCTAAGTAGGAGACCTTATTAGTACTTTTACCATATAATTTTTAATTCAATTTTTAATTTTGACAGGAACATGGTTTAAAACAGACGCATCGGTCGGAATCACCATGCAAATTCGAATTCAATATTCATAGTTAGGACAACGTCTGTCAGGAAAGCTAGTTCGTTTATAAAAAACAACGATGCAAATATACATATTATGACTATAAAAACCTGAATGCTCCGACGAGTCAAGTGTTTCGCTAAGATAATGAAGTGCTAAATATGGATACTTGTCGCAATCTCTTGGGATTACAAGTATCCATATTTAGCTGAAAAATGAAATGACGTCTCTTTGCTTTGTTTTATTCGCTGTTTTACTTGGCATCTTTTTCTTTTGCGGCTACATCCGAGACAGAATTGTACCTTTTCAGGAGATTACGTGCACTGCGCTTAACTAAGTTACTTCGCTTCGAACAGTAGTGTAGCTGGAACAATCAGCTTCATTTGATTTAGTCGACTCCGCCCTCTTAGATAACATAAAACCCTTTGTTTCTGATCGCTCGATCGCCCCAGCTCCTATTGAGTTCTGAAAACGTCTAAAGTATATAGATAACTTTTATTGTTACAAGCTACAGTTATGCTTTTTGCCCCAAATTTACTACGGAAAGTCTATGTTGGATACAATTCTATTCTAGCTCCCTTCTTATTTTTTTAATTAACAATCGAATAAAAATGTTAAATTTCGTATTTCCCATCGCAAGTTGGCTTTCAGAGATCGAAGATATTGGCTCGCATTATCAGTCAGTGCTCCCTGCATATACATCTAGGAATACGTAAATATATTATCGGTTATTTGTTTATGAGATGATCGAATTGCTTCTTATATCTTCGAGTCCATCCATTCGCATCACTGTAAGTTTGAGGATGGTTTGAGGTTTGATTTTTTCTAAGAATGATCTTTCCATAAGCATAAATATTACCCAAATAACGGATTGAATAGGTGTGTACAGTAAAAAACCGCGAAGACATAACAGCATCTAAAATTTCAAAATTTTAATGCCATATTCTCATTCTTCTTCTGATATTTTTAAATTTTCTCTCAGGGCAGAAGTATACAATAATTTCATGGGAAGTGTTAGAGCAAGTGAACTGTATGGATAGGGAAAAAACTAGGAGATTATGGGTACAATATACTTGAAGGGATGCACAAATAAATGTATAATAATTGCGTACTCACCGCCTTTTGTCCTTGAAGTCACTTAGAACTTAGAAGTACACAACACTTGAAGTAAACACGAAGTATAGCACGAAGTAACACGCAATATGGCCGGCCACTGTAGTTGAAATCTTTCGTACGTCTGTATTTCTTCACTAGTGCGGTGGTGACAATAATTCGGCCGTAGTAACATTATCTGTGCGGGAAACGGGTAGGTATGGAATAGAAATGCCCTAACATAACCGCCCACCAATTTTACGAAGTAAAATTCCCACACAAAAAAAAGAAAATAAACTGAAAAACCCCAAAGAAGAAACAATCAAAATCCACAACAAGAGCGCCGTACAAAACGCTGATCGAAACACAAACAAAAAAAAATGTATAAGAAAACGAAAGAAATAAAATCTGTTCTCAATGCTTCACAAGCGAAAGACAACCAAGCATTCACTGGTTCTCACTAAAAAGTAGCATATAACATCTAGCAAATAATATTTTCAAATTAACAAAAACGTAATGAAAATAAAAAAAACAAAATAATAAAATAAGACTTGAAATATCATTTCAAACAAAGAAAACAAGTAACAGACACTTCGATAAGTGTATACTTAAAAACTAGAACATGAACCTTTTACATGTGAAACATTAATTGACAATTTTGGATTTAGTAGTTTTAGCTCCTCGAAGCTTATGTACGTTGAGCAGAAAGGGTCCCCCGAAGTCAATGCCGAAACGTGAAAAGGAACGGCTGGGGTAAACTGTATTCGAAGGAAGGTTTCCCATTAAAGGTGTTATAGAAGATGCCCTCAGTCTGGCACAGACCGGACACTTAGACAGACGAGACTTTGTCCTACATCGAGCTGAAATGATCCAAAACTTTTGCTGGATAAGGAATTGCCGAGCTCTTGGTCCAGCATGAAGGTAGCTCTTATTGTAATAATCCATCAAAATATCGCTTAGATGGCTTTGTTTGGATAAAACCACAGGATGCTGCTGGCCTTCCTTAAGATTAGATTGCTTCGACCGCCCACCCACACGCAATATACCCGATTCATCAATAAATGGACATAACTTTTGAAGTTGACGAGAACAGTTCGCACCCAACTGGATGGTCTTTAAATCATGATAAAAGTGCTTACTTTGATCTATCTTTAGTATAACATCACTTGCAGGTTCACGCTTAGATACGATGTTAACGTGAACTGAAGTTTTGATATCAGGAAGCTGTTCCATTTGAATCACTTTGGGTGAGTTAGAAGGCCAGATTGACATAGGAAGTTTTAACCACATTGGTCCAAAAAAGCAAGGGTGGTGAACAGTAACTTGCTCAGCAAGCAAACCTCTAGAAGCAGGATTATCATGTGACACCACATGACGCCAAGATGCGTTGTTGGTGTTTTCATTTATTTGTTTTATACGATTGGCTACAAATATTTTTAGCAGATAAGGAGGAGTCCTTAGCCATGACAAAACTATAATAGAATCTGTGAATAAACAGACATTGTTTATATTCACAGAACCATTGACTGAAGAATGAACGTAGGGTATCAATTTTGACAAAAGAAGAGCTCCTTGCAATTCCAGACGTGGAATTGTCAAGGTTTTCAAAGGAGCAACCTTAGATTTAGCTATTAGAAGATGAAGTTTAGGAATAGAACTATGTACAACAATGTAGACTACGGCGGCGTAGCCGCGCTCAGACGCATCCGAAAACCCTACTAATGAACACGGAGTGTTTTCTGTGGTGCCCAAATATCGGGGAATATGAAGACCTGACAGAAGTCCAAGGTTACCAGCAATTTTAGCCCACTCTTCTGCAACTGTTGCAGGAATGGGACTATCCCAATCAATCTTTTGCCGCCATAAGGTATGGATTAGACATTTTGCTAGAAATAGAACCGCAGGACCCTTCGATAATTTACGTTCTAAGTTTTGTAATCGATGAAAGGCTATGTTATAAGAATCACGGAGATTTAAGTTCTCAGTGATTAACGTAAGGGGTACTACATTCTGACCATCACTCTGCCGGTAATGTTTATTTACAAAAATCTCTTCACACTTAACGTCATCAGGATTTGGCATGTATTTGGATGGTGGTTCCTCAATGGCCCAAAATCGCTTAATCGAGTCGTCAAGGGAAAGCTGAAGTGAAGTATTTGATGTATTTGGTATGTCACCTATTAGCACCAGACCAAATATTGTCGACAAAATCGAAATATTACTATTGACATTTTTGAAGTTTGTGGCCCGCCCACCGTCAAGAATTGAAGGAAGTAAAGTGGCTCCGAGTAGGAAGTCGATTTCACCGGGAACATCGAAACCTTCATCAGCCAACTCCTCTCTCGAAATACCCATTAAAGACAAGTCCACATGTGGCCTTGACGCAGGCATCTCACCAGAAATATTTGAAATAACAAGAGCCCTCGATTTTATCTGAGGACCGCTCTTGCGTGCTGGCTTGAGGCAACATTTTACCTCACCTATTATGTTTACGGGGTTCTGACCAACCCCCTTTAAGCCACCACTGTAAACATTGATACGCAGGCCCAGACGTTTTGCGCAGCGTTCAGTCATTATGGAAACCTGTGATCCGGTATCTATTAACATTCTAATAGATCTATAAGCACCGGCGCTATCCTTGCACTCCGCCGAAGCTGTACCCAACAGAGCAATGTTGAAAGAAGCAGGTACAGCCATTAAGGTCTCATCTACCGATATTGAATTGGCAGAATGAGATGATTTCACATCTCTATGTAGCAAGGTATGGTGACGGCCACCACACTTATTGCATGTGAATTTAGAAGCACAATTTCTCGCCTGGTGAGACTTAAGACAATTGAAACACAGTTTCAATGATTTGACGATTTCCATCCGTTTGACATCTGTATTTTGAAGAAATTCAGAACATTTCATTATAGGATGTTTATCGCTTTTGCACAATTTACAAGTTTTCGTAGTATAACCATTTGTAGTATAGCCATTTGTAGTATAACCATTTGTAGTATAACCATTTGTAGTATAACCATTTGTAGCAACAAATGCGCGTTTATAATGCGCACTTGTATTCGAAGAAGAAGAAGAAGCACTCTTATTAGAAGTAAAACGAGGTAATGTACTCGACATTTGTAGAACGCGTAGATGATTATGTAAGAAATCTAGTACTTTCGTAGCGGTAGGTATTTCATCAATTTTCAATTGCAATTCAAATTGACGTTTCGTAGGTGGATCTAAATTTCTAATGATAAGATGAGCAATAAATAGCTCGAAGATATCTTGCTTTTTAAAAGATTGAAGTGCGCTAAAATTGTCTTGAAAGTAAGCTATAAATTTCGACAATCCTTGTACAGACTCAAAAGTAATTGGTTTAATGTTAAGCAATTGCTCAGAATAGTGACAGAAGAGAACTCTCGAGTTTTCATAATGCTTGACCAGCGTATTCCAAACAATAACATAATTTTCCTCCACTATCGGAAATGATTTTATTAAACTGAGCGCTGCTCCGCTGACACAAGATAGTAAGTAATGATATTTCTCAATGTTAACATACGCATCGTTTTCGTGAATCATGCTTTTGTATACCGAATGGAATTGACACCAATCCTCAATTTTTCCATCAAATTTTGGAAGCGAAATTGGAGGTGGCCTAACATTAAGTATTGGTTTATGCGGTAGTATTGGCTTGGTGTCGGTTTCTTTTTGATCTGATTGTTGACACAAACGTTTGCCCACAGCCTTGATGTTAAAGTAAATTTCATCGAAACACGACTCTGCACTGGTCAAATCGTCATGATTTTCATCCCCACGATACTCGCATAAAGACTCCTGTATTTTATCCTGAATGTCTTGAAAATTACTATAAATATCCTCGAGTTTATCTAATCTCGCAATAAATAGTTGACGTTTAGGTTCATCCCCTAAATGCGGAATCAGTTCTGAAGTAACTGTAATTTTGGAAATAATTCTTGACCGTTTTGCCTTTAACATATTGATTTTACGAATTACCGTCTCCATTTTATATATGTATAATATGCAGGTTTAACACAATGAGAACGATACAACAGAAAGCAAAGCAGGTAAGAAAAGAGAAAGAAGTAGAAGAATTTCACGTAACTGTAAGAACTGTAACGTATCCGTAATGTTATATTGTTTTTGCTTTTAAATTTTGACAAACAAGAATATAAATGTGCAATCGAAGTTTATTATATGAAATACGAATTAACTGAATGACCATAAGACAAATTAGTACAAATAATACTGTTTTTACACCAAATTATTGTACGAATGTTTTGTGAAAATAAACAAGATTCACTCATACAAAATAATATTTAACTCGTAGGTATACGATAAATTAAATATCAAATTAAACAATAATTTACTTCTGTCCCGCGCAAGTAATAATCTTATGTATAAGATTGAAAAGGACAGAAATAATTTTACTATTAAGAAAAACGAAATATAATGTCTTATGAAATATGAAATTTGAAACAAAGAAATCGTGTAAGCAACTTTTTTACTAAAATGTATGGAACCTCGCGAACGTTCAGTCGAAATTCGCTTGTACTTGTACGAACATTTGTACACAATGAACAGATTGAGAACTTAGAAATATTCGTAGTTAAAGGCCGGTGAAAAAACACAATTAAATTATACAATCGAAGTTTAAACTATTGAAATATTGTACCCGAATGAATTCTCTACTTTATTAACTAGTTTTTAACCCCAAGCTAAGAAGTAATCCTGGATCGAATGGACCAAAAACGAAGGGATGTTAGAGCAAGTGAACTGTATGGATAGGGAAAAAACTAGGAGATTATGGGTACAATATACTTGAAGGGATGCACAAATAAATGTATAATAATTGCGTACTCACCGCCTTTTGTCCTTGAAGTCACTTAGAACTTAGAAGTACACAACACTTGAAGTAAACACGAAGTATAGCACGAAGTAACACGCAATATGGCCGGCCACTGTAGTTGAAATCTTTCGTACGTCTGTATTTCTTCACTAGTGCGGTGGTGACAATAATTCGGCCGTAGTAACATTATCTGTGCGGGAAACGGGTAGGTATGGAATAGAAATGCCCTAACAGGAAGCATACTTATCTGCTGAAGTGATTTTCCGTTTTCTGGCTCTATAAGATCAAGGTTTTTAATCCGCTGCGTTTTGTATTTAGCTTGCGTGTAGAATAGAAGAGTTAAATGAATGTCGGAGTATGTAGTTTAATCCCACTTACAACACCATTTCCCACAGCTGAAGAATCTCCCGATGAGAAGTTCACTTTTCTGGTCGATTGCACCGCGACGCTCGCTGGGTGGAGGATTCAATTGGAAACTCGGAAAACATAGTTTGTCTCTTTATCTTCGCCGGTACGTTAGCCCTCATTCTGCGGATTATTTTTATTCTTCCAGTCCTCTCCCTCTCCTTCATCTACTATCTTCTTTATTATTACTTCTTTCCTCTAGTCTTAACACTCGCCGTACTCTGATTCCTTTCACAACACGAAGCATTGTTTGCTTTATCTTGAAATTCAGTCTTATTAAAACTCAACAACGATTGTTTCTTTCATAAAACACTATTATAACTTGCGAGATTTTTTTTCCCGGCTGATGTTGACACGCCGCTGGACTATTTGTAAATTGTTCCGCAGTGGTAACTGGATTCTCTTTGAGAGTGGTGTGTTCATCTTTTTGACTTTATGTAAGTTAACCGACGACGTTGCAACGAGTTCTCCTCATTTAAGATCTTTTAACTACCATTTGTGGGGATCTTGACTTTCCATGTTTATTTGTTTGACTGAAAACGTTTGTTTTTTGTAAACATAATCCTTTGTCTTTATAATATGTTATTTCAAAATCCTTTTGCTATAAAGACTTCTGCGGAAAATATATAGACCATTTTTCACTCAACATAATGTTTCTTTTGATACCCTTACATTCTCACCGTCATTTTAAATCAGAAAAATGTTGAAAATAGTCTATGATTTTAGTATAAGCAAAGACAAGTGACTTCTAGAGAAGAATTGTAACTGACTTATCTGGTTTTCCAAAAAATATGACATTTTATTGTTAACAACTTCAATCCATCAAAAGCAAAAAAAACATATTCTAAAACAAAGAAACCGTCAAACAAGCAATTATGAAAAGTTGTTAAAAATAAGGTGGGCATATTTTTTTTAATTAAGATTAAAAACCTTCCTAATCTCAGAATAAAAACGTATTCAGCATTTGATTAAATTAAATTTGGAATGAATTATACTTTCTTGAATGTTCACAAAATTTAGAACGCAGACAAAAGTCAAACAACGCTAGAAATGGTCAAAATTAACATCAAAGTAATTTCAGTTTATGTGCATCCGGGTCAAAATAATAAATCTCACACCGGCACCTTCGTATTCAAACAACACTTAACTGAATTCAAATGCCTTAAGTTTATTGTGAAGAATTTTCGCCCTTTAATGGGTCATCTCTTTCATCTTCTTATACGAAATAATAGCACCAAACAATTTATGATTATTATAAATCGTCTTTTAATGCTTTTGTTTTGCTCATTTTGTTTTCTGGCGACATTCTTAGTACGCCTTTCGTTCGCTCTCAAAGTGGCAATTAGCCGTACTCGTCCACAGGGAGTACATTTGCAGGCGTCGTTCATTCCTCATCTTATTCCCTTCGCCATTTTCATATTTTTCTTCCTTACCGTCCTTTTAAAACGGACAAGTAGTTTTCATATCAAGACATTTCGAACCCGAATATGTAAATATGTATAATAATATATACTCTTACTAGTACCTAGGTACAACAAAAGCAATAAATCTTTTCAAATGACTATATATCATTTCGTACAGATTGGGAAATGCGATAGCGGAGAGAGTTCGAACTCAGACGCTCCGGCCAAATTACCAACCCCCGTTTTGATTTCACTCGGGGAAGGGTTTCATTTCCGTCTCGCTAAATTGAAAACCCCCGTCTCATCCCTACACAGGACCTGACCTAGCATTGTCAAATCGTCTTGTAGCTCTCTATGGAGTTGGCTAAGTTCATTCAATGTTGATGTCTTGTAGCTCTCTATGGAGTTGGCTAAGTTCATTCAATGTTGATGTCTTGTAGCTCTCTATGGAGTTGGCTAAGTTCATTCAATGTTGATGTCTTGTAGCTCTCTATGGAGTTGGCTAAGTTCATTCAATGTTGATGTC
This sequence comes from Mystacides longicornis, assembly GCA_963576905.1. NCBI lineage: Eukaryota > Metazoa > Arthropoda > Insecta > Trichoptera > Leptoceridae > Mystacides > Mystacides longicornis. The sequence goes on along the minus strand of OY756426.1, from coordinate 29,092,520 downwards.
TTGTAGCTCTCTATGGAGTTGGCTAAGTTCATTCAATGTTGATGTCTTGTAGCTCTCTATGGAGTTGGCTAAGTTCATTCAATGTTGATGTCTTGTAGCTCTCTATGGAGTTGGCTAAGTTCATTCAATGTTGATGTCTTGTAGCTCTCTATGGAGTTGGCTAAGTTCATTCAATGTTGATGTCTTGTAGCTCTCTATGGAGTTGGCTAAGTTCATTCAATGTTGATGTCTTGTAGCTCTCTATGGAGTTGGCTAAGTTCATTCAATGTTGATCGGAGACCACGGAAAATTGTTTTGTATGACCCTCGGTTTGTTTAGTTAAATAATAATCTGCATATTACATTAGCGTGATTTTCAAGTTTTTCAATACAATTCCTTATTTGCGGGCTTACGATAAAACTGTTTCTTAACATTTTTATGTTGGTAAAAATACACTTTTATTTATTTATTTACTCGAAATCACATTACAATCATCTGTGCTTACATAAATTATACTAATTAACATTACAAATTACAAATAACAAGAAAAATGCTATCTCACTAGGTGTAAACCTGTATCGAGGATAGCTAATGCAATACACTATACAATAAAAAAAAACAATCAAAATAATCAATAACAATTTTAATACTGTTTTTTTTTTTTAATTTTATTAAACTTAAAACTTTGTTAACTATTTTAAGTTTGGTCTGACGATCACCAATAATAAAATTAAAAAAAAAAACCTAACATAAAAATTGTATTTTTCCTGACATAAAAATACTAGTCTTTTTCGAATATAGGTTGAAATGATATTTATTGTCCTATTACTTATTTGTGTTAATGCGCGTGTTAGTATGTTGTGTTACCACATCTATTATCTATCATTTGTTTTAAAATATGCTGGATGTTCTTTTAAGGTTTTTCATAAAACTTTCATTTTTGTACAAGGTGCCGTGGTTGTTGGCCAGGTTATGAGGAGTTGTGGAGCTACCCGCGAGGACGTACGAAAGAATAATTATTTAGTTTCGAAAGCAACTTCTTTTTTACTCAGATGGTTATTAGTAGGTAGACTTTAACGGCATAACATTGGTGAAGAATCATCAACGAATCCGGATTTCTCAATCCAGTCAGAGCTATTATAATCTATTATAAATATCCTTGTTTCTGCCCCACTGACTGATATCATTAACGCTTTTTAGTTCCTGAGTTTACCACAGAGTGCAGTCATTACATCAGAGCTCTCCGTGTGTTAAAATGATAAATTGACTAGGATTAGCCCTAGGACCACTACTAGAAACCTCGTCATGCTGGCAAAAATGTAGCTATCAGCAACATTTGATAACTATAATACATATACAGTATTACGAGTATGTAGGTAGACAATCGAACAATGTCTACGGCAACGATTTAAAGAACTTGGTAAGTAAAAAAAAAATTGGAAATGTAAAGTTTGAACGGTAGCCCTACCGGTATCTGTAAAGTCGATTAAATGTTTAAAGATAAATATTAACATAAATGGCAATCAATTCACAATATAATTAATTTTCTCTCAAGATTTGTTATTTGATTTTATCCTCACTCCGTTGGTTCAGTAGCAAGTGTTCGAAACAAGGGTTATACTTCGGATCCAACAAAGCGTCCACTAAATTAAAGCCTTAAGGCTGTACGTACCTTTGAACACAGACAAAGATACCACCATCTGGATGTACAAATATTAATCCCTATTCTATTTACAAAGTACACCTTGGCTTTTAACGGACTTTGTGTTGGCTAGGCCTTAGATAGTCGAGCTCAAATCTGTTGTGACCCACTGGAGCAAAGCACACACAGGAACACCTAACCTTCCTCTTAATCGACATATTATGGTGTACACGGAATATTATATTCTCGCAACTAGCTCCACTTGTACCTACTTAATAATTAAAATTCGCTTTACCTACCAGTATTTCATACATAGTGGGCTTATTCCAAACGAAATAAAATCTATTAATGATACAACTTGTGAATTTATTAATATGTTTCACCAGCAATATAGTCCAAATAAGTTTTTTTTTAATATAACATTTTCTTACCCCTTAATTTCGTAATGCTTTTATGAAAAACCGTGGTCGCTTAAGTCTTACTTAATTGAATTGTTTATATCAATTAGTATTTTTGAATCCTTTTACTTTCCTACACCACGTGATGATTAAAGATTTGATTAATTCATACATAAGTTCGTCTGCAAGTCTGTAGGTATTGATATTAGCTAAATTATTATTTTTCCTCATTGAGTTTTGTTAAACACATATTTTGCCTTTAAGTTATTACTTCAAACTTTGTAGAGCTTGCACATTCCATTAAAATCAAAGAGGCTCAAGTTATGAAACTCGTTGCGGTCAATCTATAACTTCTGAATTATTTCCAATGAAACGTCGGCTCTGAATCGTCCGATTCAATTACTTTATAGTGCGGTGGTGAAACTTGGTGTATGAAGTTCCGTGGAGGCGCTCGGTTTTACGAAACTCTCTGCGGAGGCATTCTCTCGGAGAAGGAGATTGCGGTCAAGCGTCCCGGCTCACCGTCATTCATTCTCTTTAATAAACTTTCAGATAATATGTCACCAGTGGACTATGATACTTCCATGCGGCTTCCTCTAATGGTCCGTCCTGTTGTTCTCAAAGGGGCCTTACTGCCGCTCTCCCGCCATGCAAACATAAGCCTTTAGAACAGGCAAACGGAGACCACTCAGGATAATAATATATTCCGGCAGATTTTCAGTTTTGAAACTATTCATGTGTGTTGGTTACTATAGAACGGTAGTAATCACCCTTTTATATCAACGACGAAGCGACCTTTTTCCGACAAATTCACATATCTTTGTATCTTTATCGACCCGACCCTAAATGGTTGTAGAAGATAGTTTTTTAGAAGACCTTCTCTTGTTTTGAGTGATTTTAAATATCGTCTTACGTGCATATTTAAAATCACTCAAAACAAGATATACCTATAGTTTTGCTCCCGGTCAGGTGTTTTAAACTCAATATGACATTCAGTAGACCTGTCGAACACTGAATTGGGATTCTTTTTGATGTTGATTCCAATATTACTGTTTCATTATTTTTACTTCTATGTGGTGTCTATGCATGCATTCCCACATCATCAAATCATATACTTTAATCTGTCATATATGCTTTCTGACAGTCTATTATCTCCCTTTTGAGCTCAGTGCTGAACGACATCCCAAACACAAGACTCAAATCAAGAAGACCCTTTTGGTCCAGAGCCCAGGACCTGGAAGCCGGTGAATTTTCTATAGAACGAGCGTGGCTAAACGAATGGGAGGACGGTGATATTAAGAATAAAAATCTGATCACAGACCCAACAAAAAGAGTCGCTGGTTTCGGGCTGGAGCGCAGGGAATGGGTGACATTGAACCGCATCAGGACGGGATGCAGCAGGAGCGCATCGGAAAGACATAAATGGGGATATATTGCAGACCCCCGATGTGACTGCGGTGCTGCTGCCCAGACCCTGCACCACATAGTACAGGAATGCCCGACACATAGATTCAATGGAGTGATGGGGGACCTCAATAATTTGACGACCGAAGCCATCGAATGGCTGAGGGATACACATCCAATTTTATAGCGCCTGACATGCCATACGCGTATATATATATATGCGAGAAAAGACATATTTTAAAATACGTCTAATATGTATTTTCTGGTGTTAAAACCGCATATTCGTTGCCAGGATTGCTTTATACATGTCTCATGCGAAGCGGTTGCACTTTTATTTTCAAATTAGGTACTAATTATTTATTCTTATTGTTTCAGGTAAGTCAACTTCGATGGGCGCAACAATTTGTCCACAAATTTGACATTTGCGATGAACATCAAAGCGGGTAAGTATATATTATCTGGTACAATAAAGGCAATCTGATATGATCACAAAGTACCTAACTGTCAAAGAGGTTTTCTCCTCGATAATGATTCTAATTCCCGGTGGTACAGGAGTAGTAAATTTCATATAATTTTATCGCTTCATTATTCAGAGAGAGTCCTCCCGTCGTGAGCGGTGTCATCTGTCTTGTCACGTGACAGGTGGTCCAGACCCCCCCCCTTACCCCCTCTCCCGTAGGCCCTTGTTGGAAGAAAGGGGGTAATTAGTCATTAGGTGAATCAACCGACCGAGGTACGGGATTCTAATGTTATTTTGTACCTTAAGTGTCTTACCACACTGGAACATCTGACAATAGCCTTTATCCGTACTCCTATTTGGCAATTAACAAGGTTTCATTAACAAATATGGTTTAATTTCTGAGATAAGGCAAAAGCTTTAAAAGAATGGATCTACTCGTATCACCCATTCTAACTTTGAATGTGTTTAACAGAGATGTAAAGAGTTTATTAGTTGTGTCATACCTTTTCGTAAGAAAGATTTCATCTTAGCTTTCTCGTTTGCAGTGTTCTTTTTTTTCTTCTAAATAATATTTTTTTTTTATATTCAATCGAATATTATAAGAAACAAGAATGTATAAAAATATCATAATGTAGATTCCGTCCAATTTAGGACAATTTGTTTTAATTTCTTTTTAATCCTGGCTTGCGCATCATTTTTAAGCAACTGCGATGTTTCTTAATAACTCATACTATTGTTAAAGTAGTGACAAGTTTTATGATATTTTTGACATAAACTAGGATGCATTTAAGAAAGACTCTTATGAGTATTGTAATTGTAAGAAAAGTAAAAACTCTTTCCATTACTTCTAAACGACTACCAATATAATCAAAACCCGATAGAAGAACCAATATTGATTCAAAATAGTTAACGGAGGTTTTTTTCAAACTACATATTTATAGAAAGTTGTCAATTTGATTGACTACTATTGAATACGTTCGCCGCTCAATCGGTAACGACCACTCTATTTGAGCCGACAATTATCTTTCATTATGAAAGTAAACGTTATGAACAAACAAATCTTGGCCTCCCTCGATCGCGCCCGTTTATTGAACCATATAGACTATAGAAGACCGTACGGTTGTGATATAGCAGTCGACGCCACGAGATTGGAATGTTTGCTTCGAATAATTTAATCTGCACGATATACCTACCAGGACCTACCTATTCATATTCCACGGGAAACACCTGACGTGAGTAGGCACTCATTCACATTCTATTTATATATTGTATACAAGTATAAACCAATCCACTTCCAATCAAACAAACAATAATAATACACACTGAGGCGTAAGGAGCGCTCGGTCCCACCAGGAATTTCGCGATACAAAAATATCACGAGATTTCTTCATTTGCGATTTCAAACACTGAGGAATGATAATATTAGAAAGGAATGTGGAGTGGATGTTAGCGTAGTGACTAGAATGAAAGTGAATAAATTAAGGTGGTTTGGGCATGTAGAGAGAATGAACGAGGAGAGAATGATTAAAATGATATATAAACCTGAAAGAATGGGTGCACGCAGACGAGGCCGAGCTCGAATGACATGCTCCGACCATATCGGTTCAGTCTTAGAGGAGGGCCAAGTCTACTACTTAACATCTACTAGCCTGAAGAAGAAGACGTTCGGTCTTCGAAAACCGGTTAGCTGAATAAAATTGTGGAAAAAACTAAATATTTTGTTTCTTTAAAATAAGTTCGAAGTATGTTCCACCAAGTAGCCACGGTCGAAAGGATAAATTAACTTCTTTTTTCCCGAAGCACTGTCTTACGTTTCGCGATATTTTCATCCGATACACGTCTCTCTTCATATTGCTCTCGTCCATATTTATGTCCAGGTGTGTGTACAATGTGATTATTTATATTGTGGTCAATGGAAAATTGAAATAATTGATTATTACCGTCCCTACTTTTATGACCGTAACATGATTGTTCGCATTGTTCGGTTTCGGTCATACAATATCGTTGTTATTTCAACTGGTCTCTTACATTCAAACAAACAAATGACATGCTTGATTGGTTCAAATAATAAAACAAAAAAAGTGGATATGCTGATGATTTATACGGAAGAATAGAAGTCATTTCCTCACATTGCTGGTGATGATAATTCTGACCTTTACCCTTTTTTATCAGTGGTTATCTGAAAAATGAATACAGATTCAACAAATGCATAGTTGTGAGGAGAACTGATAGAATGCACCGTCTTAAAGTGTTTGTTTTGCGTAAATTTAAATTATGTTTAAACTATCTGATCTCATTATAAGGCTAACATTAACTAACATGATACTGTAGTTCGATTTAAATAGTATTTTTTTATTGAACTAAGTACTCCAGGCTTACGACCGTCTTTAAATCCCATTAGAGTTTAAATTAAAGTTTTTTTGTATACACCTATATATTTCCATACAATCTTTCGGTTAAAATTCCTGAAAGTTTTCGGCTACGGAGCGAAATTGTGTCATCCAAATAGTTTCCCGACACTCGAACGAACGCTGTCAGGTGCGATCGAGCAAATTCTCCCCGCTCTATTTTATTTGTGTTGTCTATCAAGGTGACTGTTCACAACTTAATAGAAACATTCACAAACGAAATCGCAATTGGGCACATTTTTAGTCTAATCTGTTTCCAGTTTGATTGGTCAGCCCGCTTCGCCGTTTTCTCCAAAATTTTTGTCTTCTTTTCCCTATGGGTTATTATGCTTCCGTTATCTGATGTCTGCGCATTTCAAGTTTTTGCATACTTCCTTATTCCAAATAACATGAACCCATAACTTCCTCGGAAGATATCCTGACAAAGCCTAGTCCAGTATGGTATTTAGTGGTCAATATTTCCGTTCATTCTCACCTGTTTTATAATATAAAATATTCGTAGGTTCTCTTTTTTTTCGTCGGGCATAACCTAGCTGGTGGTGTATTGTCTATTCTCGTTATAAATATTTATTAATATTTAGAAGCACATCTGTATATTTTGACGTTGCGAGATTTATGTTTCAGATTCGTGTATTAAAATATTTTTATTTCAGGTTCGTTCCAAATATTTTGGTTGTGTGACATAAAACACACCCGTTTCAAAAATATATTTTTATCGTCTTCGGTGCAGTTTGAAATTTACATATTACGTTTCGAAATAAAATCTAAAACCGAAGATACTAAAACTTTTGTGTCTTTTGTTTTCTTTCATTTTTATATCAGTTCAGGTTTGTCATCACCGACCTATCCCAGTGACAATCCACTTTCCTCCACGGCAACTGATGTAAAAATTATTGACACTTACACAATACTGAAAACAAAATATTGCATTAGAAACATGGTTTGTCAAGTGTCAACTAAGTAAATCTTTAATAAGAATTCAAGTACCTAGTCTCCACGGAAATTCTGTTATTCAGTTAAGGATGCCGAATTACAGTTGGCCGAAAAGATTCTTCTCATCAGCGTCTCAAAGTCGATGAAGCGACACTCTTAAGAAGCAGAGATTAGGGGTCTGGATACGGAAAAGGTCAGTGTTGGCAGAATGTATGTATGTACATTTGTCATTGTATGTAGTTAGTTGGTTGTTAGTTCTCTCTTCCCACGAACCTCGTTCACTGTCGCGTGGCCGTGTAATTAGTTTCCCTATTACAAATTGTAGTCATTCGTTTAAATTTCATAGAGTTGATCTCGGGTCTGTTTGAAATTCCCCCCTCGTCCCTTCGCTAATGTATGTGATACAACACACATTAACCCAATTTCACCGTCGTCACTACTAAGCCCCGCCTGTGTCGAGAATGCTATTACTTCGCGCATATCTCATTATGAGCACCTTCCTTTTTTCCGTCCCCGACTTTATCCTCGTGACAATCCACTTTCCTCCACGGCAAATCCTTTTTCGCTCTACCCCAAAGGCGTAACGGGAGAAACTAGATTGTGTATTCTTTATTCACTTCGTTGTAAGAAGCATCTATCTTCCTAGTTGAAGGTAACAGACGGCTTGAAGGACCATTTTATTTATATTTTTATATTCTCTTCTTTCTTGTTTTATTATTTAATGTTTTTCCTTTTGTTTGTTTGTCAATCGCACCAACTATCAAACAACTGACAGTTCCTGTCAAACTTTAATTTAATTTCAATTTTTCAAACTGGAATAAAATCTATATTGTTAAAAGTACTAAGAAGGTTACCTACTTAGAGATTTCTTTGATTTTCTAATTATCCGATCCACTTTCTTATTTTTTTCTTCCATAGGAACCTTCTTCTGACGGTCCAGATGACCACGCAAAATAGGTCTCCATTTTTATAATATAGAAAATTGTCGAATTCGCTGCCAGGAAAATAAAACTATTTCATCTCTCGCTGATTGCTTCGGTTTGTAGTAACTCGCTTGAGTATTTTCAGCTTCCTTTACTTACGAATAACTATGTATTGTTGACTTCTCTTTTATCTAAAGATTGCTACTGTCAAACCATTCAATGGGTACAAAGGTTAAACCAGATTATATAATATTATTTTATCCAAAGCCACCAGTCGCCCTTTCGGCGTCTCGCGTTCAACCCCAAATTAAATTCATCCCATAAATGTCACATTTATGTCGTTAGTAATTATTTCAGCGGTTCCTTCTTGGGAGATTTGCCATTATCATCCCTTTTCGTCTTGAGCAAAGGGAATTAACCCAAACAGAAATACAAAAAAGAAATAGAGAAACTCGCTTTTGTTTTACTTCTCCCAAATTGTTTTTCATCCGCAATCTTTGTTTACTTATACTACTACATAATACGGGAATTCAACCCACCTTACTTTCCCAAAAACTGGGTTATATGCTGTCACGCGACAACTTTGTTTCGCTTCTTTGGGTCGATTCTCTCTCCTGTATTAACTAACTCCCGTACCTTTCGCGAAATACGAGAGGAAGAAAAAAAAACACACAAAAGTCAAAAAGGCTCCGAGTAAAACAATTAGGATTGTCCCCCAAACGCACTCGGGCAGTACGTGTTATTAAATTACACTTTGTGACTTGCTAACTCGGTTTATTCCCTAATTTGATAATAAATGAAGATTGTCTATGGTCATAAATGGCGCGCACGTAATTTTCTTGTGTCAAATTTCAAAAAAGTAATTCACACCGTAATCGTTAAAAGAAATGGCGGAAAATGATATCACGGAACTCCGAAAGAGTTTTGAAAGCGAAATGGAGACTTTTAACCGGAAACTCCACTCACTAAAGAAGAGCGAGCAGTCTGGTGAGCTCTTGAACGAGTTCAACACCTTCAGGCGCACGATGGAGAAAAGCTTAGCAGCTATCGAGGCGCGCTTGTCGGTACTAGAAGACAGAGTGGAGCAGCTGGAGACCAGGGAGAGGGGTTCGGCACTAATGCTGCATGGTTTGAAGGAGCAGGATGGAGACCTGACGGCAGCTGTCACCGAGTTGTTTGAACATGGGCTCCAAGTAAGTGCTCTGAATCTTTCAAGAGTTTATCGCCTGGGACGCAAAACTGGGGAGAGGCCTCGCCCAGTAGTCATCTGGTTCTCCTCACCACAGTCAAGGATGGATGCTCTTAGAGCGAGAAAGAGACTTAAGGGATCTCCCCAATTCCTATCAGAGTTTTTGACTAAGTCTAAACTTAGCTTATATAGGGAGACAAGAGGAGTGGTGGGTGACAGTGCGTGGATTTGGAACGGAAGGATAAGTGTGAGGTTGAAAGACAATAGTGTACTTACTGTGAGCAGTATGAAGAGCTTGGAGGAGGTTAAGAAACGTATGTCGATTACCAACACTACACTGTCACAGGTTGGAGAATCTGGTGCTACTAAGAATAGGGGCGTGAAAACTAGGAGTCTCTCAAAGAAGTGAGGGATGTCAGAGGATAATTTGCATGTTTGTCGCAGTGCACTTTGTTTGTTTACACTTCACACTTGTAGTTTTTGTCATTATAGAAAGGCGTATTTCACCATGTCGACTCATATTTAAGTCAATGTAACACGTCTATCGCCTTTCACCGTTGTTTCAGACATGCACTTTTTGCCTTTTTTACCCTTTTTTATCTTTTTATCATAAAATTATCATGTAAACATTGTTTAATTTCTGACAGCTCTCTACGGTGCAACACTTAGTTATTATTTTTTTTATAACTACCTACCGTAACTCCGTATTGTTTCGTCCTATTATTGTTCTTTTTTTTTCTGTCCATAGACATTAGACATTAGATCCATAGACATAGTGTTTACAACCTATCGATTTGATTTTGTTTTTTTTTTTAATTTTAATTTTTGTTTTTTTTTTCTCTTTATATTTTTTCGTTCGTTTGTTGGGGGCGAATGTTCGCCTATGGACATATTTTTGTGTATGGGCGAACATTAGTGAGCAATATCATTCTGATTCTGCCCGGTGGATTTATGTTGAGTTTTAATTTGCATGTTTCGACGTCTATTTGTTTTGATACGTTGCCTCATCTCATACATGTTTCCGTGATCACTTACTGCTTTATTACTCTTTTATTGAAATATTTTTCGCATTTCATACTTTCGTTTTTGTTTTTATGTATTTATTTTTTTGTCATTGAGTAAAATCATAGAATTTTCATAAACTTAATTCGTGAATTATTAGCATAAGTTTTTGTATATTTTTTCTTTTTTTCTTTTTTGTTTTGTATATTTTAAAGATGTTTAATTTTACAATGAATACATGTACACCAAATTCCTTCTCCTTATCTCCTACCCTACCTACTTTTCCAGCAACCCCTAACCCGCTCCCTTCGCCATCCAACGATGCAAGCTTTACTCAAAATTGTATGGACGTAGACCTAAATTCTTCATTAAAAAATAAATTCTGCGCGGGATCGAAAAATTTTAGAGTCTGCCACATAAATGCTCAGAGCATACCGAGCCACCATTCTGAGTTAGTTACCAGTTTCAGTGATGTTGATTTTCATGCACTTCTGGTATCTGAATCGTGGCTTAAACCCACCCTTCCTTCCTCGCTTTTTTCACTGCCTGGATTTAATATGATACGTTGCGACAGAGAAGGAAGAAGGGGCGGTGGTGTGTGCATTTATCTTCGTGACAACTTAAAGTATGAGGTCGTGTACCAATCTTCTCCTCAACAGGCTATTGGCGATCCCGAATATTTGATTATAAAAGTCAATGCTCTTCACTCTTCCATCATACTCGGAGTCATTTACTGCCCTCCATTGTCCAACTATTTTACTAAACTCGAGAATATATTCGAGAACATTGCTATCAGTTTTGACAAGGTCATAATAATGGGCGATTTCAATACCTGCCTTATGAGGGCTGATCCACGAGCGGAGACCTTGTTCCGAATTACTAATTCTATTAATTTTCATATTCTTCCTCTTGGGCCCACCCATGTACTTCAAAATTCCAAATCACAAATAGATCATATCATAGTCTCTTGTACTAATTTGGTGAAGGCCCATGGACAGGTCTCTGGGGGTGGATTTTCTCATCATGACCTTCTTTTCCTAGAATACAAAATAAGAGTTGAAAAGCCAAAGCCAAAGTTCGTAATTTCGCGTAGTCTTTATCGTGTTGATCGTGAGGCTCTCGTTTCTGAGGCAGAAAATCTACAGTGGCAAAATATATATAGCGCCGACTCCGTGGACCGTAAAGTTGAAATTCTAAACAATCACCTACAATATCTTTATGACAAATATGCACCACCGAGAAGGATCAAGGTGAAGAATCCGAAGGCTTATTGGTTCACGGACGACCTAAAAAAATTGCAAGCCCAAAGGGACAGAGCCCGCGTTAAACACAAACACAATCCCACCGCCGAAAACTGGGACCGTTACAAGTCTTTACGCAAAAATTGCACCAAGCAGTGCAGACTTGCTAAAATCTCCTATACTAAAGACCTTTTTAAGAATTGCACTCAATCCCAAGCATGGAGGTGCTTGAATTCGCTGGGAATACCATCCGTTGGAGAAACGTATAAAGCCACTACTATTAATCCAGATTCTCTCAATACACATTTTGTGACTCCGCCAGTTTTATTGAACACAGAAGCTAAATCTGACACACTTCTGAGACTGAATTCACTACCTCGCAGTTCATCAGAGCCATTCTCATTCACTTCTGTTTCGGAGGAGGAGGTCAGACGCTGTCTAAATGTGATCAAATCCAAGGCAGTGGGCGATGATGGGGTTTGCATCGCATTTGTAACATTATTTATGAGCACTCTTATTCCAATTCTCACGCACATTATAAACTATTCATTTTCGTGTAAAACTTATCCCAGTCAATGGAAGAGAGCACACGTTATTGCTTTGCCTAAAAATAAGTCACCGACGGTCTCCTCGGATTTTCGACCCATATCGATACTCCCGTATTTCTCCAAAATTCTCGAGAAGCTTGCCCATTCACAACTGAAAGTGTTCTTAAATAACAATAACTCCCTCAATAACTACCAATCTGGTTTTCGTGAAGGGCATAGCACTACAACAGCGTTAGTTAAAATTACCGATGATATAAGAGAGGCCATGGAAGGACGAATGCTGACTCATCTAACACTTCTTGATTTTAGCAATGCTTTTAACTCAGTAGACTTCGATCTACTTCTGGCATCTCTCAAAAACCTCAATCTTTCAGGCGACGCTGTTTTGTGGTTCCACTCTTTTCTCCATGGACGAATGCAAGCTGTGAGGTCTGAAGGTGGTTCTGTCTCTGGCTGGGCGGAGTTAACAGCGGGTGTCTCTCAAGGAAGTATTCTCTCTCCTCTACTATTTTCAATCTTCATCAACCCCATATGCAGACTGATTCCATTTAAATATCACCTATATGCAGATGATATACAAATTTACACACATTTCAAAGTAGAGGACTTATCAAATACAATCAATAAGATTTCCGAATGCCTCCAGAATATCGCCTCGTGGGCTAAAGACCATGGTCTTATTCTCAACCCTAAAAAATCTCAAAGCATGCTTTTGGGTAGTCCTTATAACATAAATAGAATCAACCAAGACCCTATACCCCAAACTTTTCTTGGCACTGACGCAATCCCATATTCTAAGACTGCTAGAAATCTCGGGTTGATTTTTGATCAGACTCTCTCATGGAGATCGCATATTAATCACGTTCGACGAAAATTTTTTGCAGCAATGCATCTCCTAAAGAGGCAACAGAGATTTCTCCCTGTAAGCATTAAAACTTTACTGGTACAGTCTCTTCTTTTACCCACAATTGATTATGCGGATGTTGCCTACATTGATCTCAACGAAGACCTGGTCAACGTCCTAGAGAGGCTTCAAAATTTCGCAATTCGCTTTATCTTCGACCTTAGAAAGTTTGATCACATTTCTAATTACCGAAATAGTCTTGGGTGGCTTACAATACGTAAAAGACGTGAGCTCCACACAATATCTCTTGTTCACAAAGCTCTATATTCACAGTCTTCTCCATATTACTTAAAAGACAAATTCCAATACCTAGCAATTCATGGTCTTCCATTACGATCTAACAACGAGCGTCTTCTTGCCATACCTCCACACAGAACTTCATTCTATGACTATTCTTTCTCTGTCCACGGTGCTCGTTGTTGGAATAATCTCCCGTCCTCGGCTAGATTGGCCAATAATATAAATTGTTTTAAAAAAATGGTCAAGATACATTTGTTGTCTTCTGGTGCATCGTAGACTCTATTTCCCCTATCCTACCCCTTTTTCCCACTCCACCCTAAACTATCCCATTTGGTGTACTATATCTAAATAAAATTTTGTATGAATTTTTTTTTTTTTTTTTTTTGTTTTTTGTTGGTGTTTGTTGATTATATGTATTGTGTGTATGTATTTGTGTATATATTATGTATGTATCTATATTTTTATTTTTATCATATGTGGTTGGATGTTAGAGATTGCTACGGCTATAATCCCGCCATTGCCACTTGTCTATACACTATTTTTTGTACACTATTTTTAATATGCATAAAGTATAAAATAAATAAATAAATAAATAAATAAATACGTTTAAATTGAAACGAAAATGTCTCTCTTTCTTTGCCTACAGACGCACAAGCACAAGCCTCGTAGATTTTAGGATTTTTTTATTTTTTACAGGTCAAACCCGTAATTGAAGGATCCATTAAAAACATTTAATCGCATTTGTAAATTTGTTAAACTTCTGATTTGTTTCTTTGACTTTTTCTCAATAAGCTACTCAAAGCTTAAGTCGTGAAAGGGGAAGATGGTCGGCACATGCGATCGAACCCACTACCTCCGGACGATACAGTACGAAAGCCGGTGGCGTAAGCACCAGACTACTAACCACTTCGTATCTTGAGAATGTAATTTTTATCCATCTGATTTTGGCAGATGTGGTCAGACAGAGACGTCAAAAGCGACGCTAATGGCACCAATATTGATACCAAATTTTTGTTTAACCCTATATCAAACCAAATGGGCAAAGCCGACCAAGCAGACATCCCAAAGTGTTAAGTTAAATACAAATGTTGTCGGTAGAAAATCCGTGTAACTGTATAAAATACATTATCATATGAGAAAAATATTTCAGCCGGATATTTCGGCGATATTTATCAGCTTCTTGGATCTCTACTAGATCTACACTTTCCTAGACAAATTGAAGACTTATCATAGTGAAAAAAAAATATAAATAAATATAGGCTCACCCAAAGTAAACACGAATACACTCTGATATTATCTTTCACAAAAAGCAAAGTTTCTGTTGTTGCGATATTCGATATACTGCGATATTCGTTTTAACGAGATGACCTGTATTCGCTCGTTTAGGTTCCGTGGAGTTCACCTGCGGAGGCTTTGGCTGCACATCGCCTTCCCCGTGTTGTAATAATTAATTGATAAAGTTTTTCAATTGAACTTTCCCGGGTGTGTTTGGGTGTTCTACTTGTAACGACTTTTTACCTTTGATCCAATCACGTGGACGGCTCTATATTCACGTTTTGTGTTTTTTTTTCTCTCTTTATTTTTCTAGGTGCTTAAGTTTGACTTCTTGTCCACTCTTTTCTATCCGTACATATTTCCTACCCGTTGGTAATCCTGCCATTGATCAGCACTTTTCTAATGTAACCAATAATGTTTGACTTATTTTGTATGTCATATTTATGTACAAATTTAGAATGAAATAACATTTTCCATATAACCTCTCTTATGAATACACGTTCAATATCTGTTGCAATTATCACATTTGTATGAGTGCTATTTCAATGTTAGTATGTGTACCATTAGGGCTTACGACCTTCATCAATCATGATGGCTGGTTTAGTTGTGATCACCTTTACATATACAACGTTCACCATTTAAGTACACTGATTCGAATATTTTCTCCCAGTGCCACGCTGAGGATTCGAACCACGGCCACTCCGATGATGTTCGGGTGCATGCCGTCGCTAGCACTGAGCTACGAGCGGCCCGTCAGTGATCGAGAGAAACCAGGTAGTAATGTCTCCATTGTGACCATCTGCGACATCTACTGATTTTAGAGAGAAATTCTTATTTCCTTTACTTCTCTCTTATTTCTTTTACTTCTGACCTAGCTTTCTTAAAAGACAGAATCCACGATATTCTTGGTCAACCACTCATCCTCACCTTTCCCACTATCCATTCGTTATCACGTTTCAATTTGCCAAAACCATCTGAACTCGTTAATATTCAACTTCAATTCGTGCCGAACTTCCATACCACATTCCTTCCTTCGACAAAAAATAGTCCATTTCCATGTACCATAGTGAACGAAAAGAATCATGTTTATAAGTTAGAACAGTTGCAAGTAGTCACAATATAGCAGCACTACACAATAAGAATGATTAAGTATTTTGAAATCAAGTGAGGTTTAAAAATATAATCCTATGCATTTTCATTTCTGATTAGACTCAGTAAGGTTTTCGAGTATACCCTATCTTGCTTGCAGGCTTATTCAATCTATGTATGTATTTATTCCCTTTCCTCATATAGGTATTAATAGGTATGTACTTCATTTTTATTATTTTTTCAAGAAACAACTTTCAGCAGGATACATTCACGCCAAACTATATAACAAAATTATTATTGCGTGCCACAAGTTTTATAATTTTATTTAAGCTTTTGTATAAGCTCAAACCATCATAATACATAAATTAAAAATATATAAGTGCGATAATAATAAGTTTAAACTTTATTTTGTTTCAAAAACCACGTCGCTTATGCCATCTAGCGAAGGAAATATTTAACTCTACAGTTTCGAGCTTTCACGTTAAAGCTCACCATCACGTAACGCCGTACCCGCATGGTGAATTTCCTGAAAAGCCTCGCTAACAGTTAAGCAAAGCCGTCCGTTAGATGTCGCTAGTGAGGAGGAGATTATTGATCAAACCTTCCTCCCCCTGGCTCCACGTAATGCAGCATCTCTGTCGAAGTGACGTCTGGCGGTCGCCTCCTCATTCGAGGACTCGCTCATAACGTAAAAACATCGCAGCGCTCTTTTCCATTCTGACAGTTGTGTCTATTATTTGGTTACAATCATTGTGGACTCTTTATACCTTCATAAATTCTACTACAAAACTGGAACGAGTCGTCTCCCGCTTGGAATAACAGAAACCAAACGGCTATCCTGCAAATTGTTTTTATCGTGATTTCTTGGGGTGAGTGCGTTGAACCATATTTTATTATTTTCATTGACATTGTTTTACTTAAATCACTCCATATTTTATTTGACAGTTTTTTCCGTGTGTCAATATTAACTGTACACTGTGTTTTTTTTTTGTTATTGTTTTATTGTATTTTTATTATATAAATGTAAGTTTGTTAATAGTTATTGTCCACGTCCTGTGCGAAATGCGGACAAAGTTGCCGTTTTCAAGTTCTCCCGCAATGTAGTTAGAGATTTGAAACAAAGAGCCCTCGGGTCCTTAGCTTTGCCGCTGGTAATATGTTACAAGCCGTCAAGTAGTGCGACCTCCTATTATACTCTCTGCCCGACCGAACTAGGTCGAATGGTTCAACCGCTTTTTTATTCGCCCCGTCGTATTACGGAATCGATTATCACATTTCAGCCTAATCCCTATCAATCTTCTACTACTTTTCTTTACTTATTTTTTTACCATATTATTTCTCCTGTAACCTTTAACCATTGTATTTGTTGTTTTACCTTTGTCCGTAGTTGATTCGTGCGTGAATCTGTTTATTTTTTTCTTATGTCATTGTAATATTTGTTTTTTTTTTTATGCCTAACAAACAATATGTTAATGTTTGAAGATATTTTTCCTTTCATTCATTTCGCAACCTCAATAGGTATTGTCATTTAGCTTTTGGATGTGTATCATAGTGTTAAAATATAAAGTAATCGAATAAAAGGTCAATCTTAATAGATAAATTTAAATAGAGTATTCTTTAGCGTAAATATGCTTTTTCTGTTGCAAATTTTGTGACCACGGGTCAAGGGAGACTTGGAAACTAGTATCCGTATTTTGATTAACCTGTATATTATATTCCAATCTTGATATCATTAATTTACAGACAAAAAACAAATTTTGCAAGCATTGCACAAATATTGCATACGAAAATAAATATGACATTCAAAAACAATAGTTATTGCAGACAAAATCAACATATTGCTCACAAAACACAAAAATTGTCCACTAAACGCAAATATTGCAAAACACAACATTTGCAGACATTTATAGATAACTCGGTAACACGTTCAACCTTTTTTTTTGTTTTTCACTTACAAAAGTCCAGTTACATTTTCAGACCTACCTAGCTTACAGACATTCAGTAGCCTAAGTATGTAACTCGCATAGATAACTTGACATTGCGTCATGTTAAGGTAAACGTTACGTTACGTTTCAAGTAGACGCGAGAAATCAGCGCGTAATCAAAAACGCATAGGTTTTCACTAAATTACGGTGACGTAGGCTTACATACTACCGATGTAATTAAAAACTGACAGTTGGCTCCGTTTTGGTACAAAACGAAGACTATAAGTACGTTTTGTGTCTTACATACTTAGGCTACTGTATTATCACGAACCCTTGTCTTTAAACCGAAGTAAAACGCGCATAAAACACAGTTTCATAAACCATTCATTGGTTTTCAAAAGCATCGATTTTATTTCTGAAAGAATATGTCTTTGTTTATACCTACTACCACAAACCTTCGGGCTGAACCAATAAAAAGTTTCTTCTTTCTTAACATGATTAAGAAGACCTGTTCGAGTATGAGAAGTTCAATTAGAAGGTAGGGAGCGGATCACGTAGTTATCCCAATCTTAAACGTCAACAAATAGCGCGCTTTGGGATTACAAAGACTAGGAGATGATCGCCCATTTGTTCTTTGTTTTTATGGCTTTTGTTATTTACTAGCTTTCTCGACAGACGTTGTTTTTCCTGTCCTCATTGTGCATATTGAATTCCAATTTTTGTATAATGATAAATTAACTAGGTAATTATGTAATTAACAATATAATATCGACGAATGCATCTGTTGATAATGAGGGTAAATTCTGACAATTACACAAGATATCAATCCACTGACTGGTTGTCAAACGCTCATTAAAGTTTAAAATATTGGAAAGCTTATTTTGTCAAAAGTGCCAAGTTTTCTTAAATGTTTCGTGCGACATTCTTTATTGTCTCTTTCATAGGAACCTTCTGCTGAAAATATCAAACGCAACAAAAAAATATGAGTCTCTTGAGAATGTCTACATGAGATAGACGAAAGCGCCCCGAGCCTTAATAAAATATCGTGAAAGTGCAACACTGTGTGTGTTAAATTGTTCATAAAAAAATAATAAGCAAAATTGGTCCGGCCGTTCACGAGTGATACGACGACAAATCTATAATATAAATGAAAGAAAGGGGAAATAGGAAGATGTCTGGTAGATTGATATTTTCTTTAGCCTTTAACTACTGAGGTAGTAGTTTTGTTACACTAATACCGATGTGCCGTCTGACAGACGTCATTTAAAAAAAATATTAAAAATATATTTGTGAAGAGATATTTCATTTTATCGCTATGTACTATGAAACATTGTTTTAAAAGCATGGTAAGCAGTGAAACATTATTTCCAAAAAATAAATTTATAAATGCTTATAAAGTGCTAAATAAAAACGTTACAAAAAAAATTAGTAACAAAAAATGGCCCCTTTCCTGTCTAAACTATAATCATATAACCGTCTAAAATAACATTAACATAATCTTAACAGTGCCCAGTCGTCGTCCTCACTGCTGAGGGTCGTGGCCATCATGCACTCTGTTGTGGACCATTGCTCGCCAGGATGTTCTGTCGGCTGCCAGATGGACGGCTCTATGGAGTGTCGTGGTGGGAATATTTTGCTTTATTTGGTCGGTCCATCGCATCGGAGATCTGCCTCTTGGTCTTGTACCAGGCGCTCTTCCGACCATGATTAATTTCTCAAGGCTGTCTTCCCCTCTACGAGCTATGTGTCCAAAAAACTTAAGTATGCGTTCGAGACAGAGAGACGACAATCTCACCGTGATGTGGAGTTCTTGAAGAATTGAGATGTTAGTTCTTCTTGCTGTCCATGGGATTAACAGCTTAATATTATATAAGAAATAAAAAAAATCGAAATAAAGTAAAAAATAAAAAAAATCACAATCCTTTAAAATCGTGTTTTAAAAATTATATTTTGCACGTACCGCATATTTTTTTACTACATGTGAGGCATATACGCTATGAACAAAAAGTACAGAAAAACCTTGTTCATCTTTTAAGTGATCGTGGACATATTGCTCAAGTTTTACCTACACCTGATGGTGCTGTGTTACTTTGGCTTATCTCCTAAGGCTTTCAAGAAAAATCAAGGTCATTATCAGAAGCATTCATTGCCTTTAGTATTTCATCGTCCTCCAAAGGCTTCAACCTCTTGATGTGACGTCTTTGAGACACTATATAAATAATAACATAAATACTGACCTGGTCTGAGACGCAATGAAAAATACTGCGTTAACACCGACGTGACGTCTATTGGACAACGGGGTGCGCACACACGACACACAACCACTCTCACGCGAGCGCAACTGATACTGACGGTTAGGGTGTGATATTTGAGGAAGGTAGACGAAAGCACGGGGGGATTCCTTCAATGCAGTCGAAAATACAACGAAAATTCAAAACGTGGGGTCTATTAGACGGGCACCTCAGTACTTAAAGGTTAGATCAATATTTCTCTATGTTTCCACCGATGGCGGTAATGTGACCACCATTGAAATTAAGACGAACATTTTTGATGGTACTTTTTTCAAGCTTCTTTACAATTTGCTAACATCTAGCTATAATATAAAAGAAAATAGGGTTTGTGCGAACACTTATGGCTCGAGATCGGTTGAACAGATTTTTATCGTGTTTGTAGTAGTCCTGTATGTTAGCTATCTTATGTTACCCAGCAATATTTTATTGACAAAGCGGGACGAAGTTTGATGGGTCAGCTAGTATAATATAAGTGAAAGAAAGCCCCATTTTTATATAATGTATAGAGATATTGATCAGGATGTTTAATTTATGACAAACAGAATGGCTCTCGTAAGTATCGGACCAAAAGGCCTCGTTATGGGAGCAAGATAAGAAACTTAGCTGTAAGATCTTTATGTTAACACATATCATTTTTTTATCTCGGATATGATTTCACTTTGCCATCTCCACATTTCCCTTTGATGTCTTTAAAGAAATCTCTTAAGATATCTTCAATTTTTTTTTCTAGATGACCTACTTTTCGTTTCAATACTTTTGAAAAATTAGAATAAAGTGAAATGACTCTCTCTTGAGAATTAAGAGTTGGAGCCCTTAGGAAATTACTTATACCGCGAAAGTTTTATCTCCGTCAGAGTATGTTTTTAATATGTAGAAACATGAACCTTTCCTACTCTTAACGGACCGCCTCTGCAGAAGTTTGAGAATTTATTGTAATTGTTCGACATTACATACCCACGCTCTTTTCATACTATAAATACTATTACTTGAAACATAAAAAGTTAATCCTGCCTTCGAACTGATGCTACATTCGTTTTAATAAAATATAATATATTTTAAGTCCCCTCAACTTCGGCGATTACTCGAGCAAATACCTCCGTGTTTCTTACGAATTCAAAAAAAAAATCCCACTTCTTTAATTGCTATCCAATCTCGGATATTTCTCATTCAAAAGGCTTGTCTTCTGCAAACACTCCTTCTTCTCTCAATTTTCCCCTTAAGGATGAGTTGAAGAATTTTATAATTCTTATCTCTATAGGTAGCCTTCGCTGTTTAATAATAGACAGCATTTTCCGCTCTGTTCTGGCTCTAGCAAGAGCCTTGGTGTTGCTTACCATTTTTTTTCCAGAGGATACGCAGCGTTCTTCTATGAACCTACTGTTCAAAACCCTCAAAATGTTTCATGTTATTGACATTCTGTGTCCAAGCTTCGACGTCGTATAACAAGAACCACACGGATAAATAAGCCTTTGTCTGAGTTTCAGGTTGAGGTTGTCGTCACAGAATAAGGGTTTCATTTTATTAAAAGCTGCTCTGGTGGCCTCTATACGGCACCATTTCTTTATCCAGATAAGGTTATAAAACTTCTAAGATATTTAAAAAAGCTCATCTGTTGAACAATCTCACCTCTAATGATTTTGCATAAAAGAAAGACGATTAAATGTTTGCAACACTAAAAAAAACCTTTTATCCATAGTTTGGTTAATATTTTCCATTATTTTGAGAAATAAATTATAGAAAGACTTCTAAAGAAACAAAATTTGCAAAGTAAATGGAAATGTATTTGAAAATAATAATATGAAAAGGACCAGAACTAAAGCTTGCGGTTGGAGTAAAGAAAAACACAATAGAACATCGTTAGATTATAATTCGATACAAGTCAGGTAATTAGAACTTATTCTAACAGACTTTTTCTCCATATTATTACAAAATTATATTTCTTCTGATAAGCATGATCGAGGTCTACGGGAGGAATTAGCCACCGAAAGAGGGCCTTCCATGTCAAACGAACCTTCTTGCCAAAATTCAGGCAAAAAAAAAACTCCGAAGGTCCGAGACTGGCCCAATTCGATGCGACCTCACGCCTCGAACAGGTACCAAAAAGGGGGCCGAAATTCGGCTATCAGATATAGTGTATATAGACAAACGGAAAAGGTTCCTGATGGTGTACAGACTACAGGGGCTGAAAGCTATATTTTAACTATCTAACTCTTGACTCTAAATACCTAAATGTACTTTCGGCAGAGACTCAAAATAGGACAGGATTTTACTACGCGAAAATTATGCCACGACTAGCTGCAGTCAAAACGATCCTGCCTATTAACAATTTTTTTTAATGTCTATCTCGCGTGCATTTAATTATTATCGATCTCAATATCAAAATAAACGTTCAATTACTTTATAAACGAACCAATCAACCTTCTAGTCAAATTTCGTACAGGCTGTCATTAAACCGCAAGTCCTTCCTCATTGGAATTCCAAATCGCTCAACTGCTTCGGTCTTAGCGCGCGACCTTTTCGCCAGTGAACCTCATGAACTGAGCTGAAAAGCGTCCAAATCAGCAACAGCCCATTCTCATAGACAGTCATGTGGGGAAGGTCTTCAGCTTGCGCCAACAGCCCTCCTATACACATACCGGTTTTATAACTTTACGTTTATCACGGCGGCGAAAACTAAAATACAAACTCTATCTGTGCGCGGACAGACGCGAACTTTTAGTAAACTCATTCATAGCTCGACTGAATAAAATTACTCTCACGGGGAACAAACACGCCAATGTACCTACTTTTACAAATGAAAATTCTACACTAAGCTTACTAGAAGGTTCTAAATATGAAATTCTTAACCGGATTCAAAAGTAAACATTAAAGATAGGTCACACCACTGGTATCGGAAAATGGGGTAACCCGCGAATGACAGATAACAATTCGCGACGTGTGCTTGACATGTGACGTGTGAAAACAATACAGGGAGGTACATGCTGCAATACAATAAGCCCAATGGCACACAGAGATCACAAATATTCAAAACAATGCCGTAACGCATCGGCCATATATCTCTCAGCTAAAACCAATCGAGCAACTTGCTCATAAGCATGCTTGGCGGGGCAACCAAGCAACAAACAAAATACCACACAAAAAAACATCTCTCTGTGTCCATACAAATTCTAATATCAAAACATCTGGTCACTCACCCAAAATTCAGCATACCTTCAAAAAAATAAAAGCACAAAGCACCAATGAAAATAAAGCACGTCACATTCATAGTTGGAAGTTGAATTATCACGGGGGCTGTCCAATCTAACGAACCGCCACACGTCCTCCCCTATATGGTTAGCCCAGTCAGACAATAAATAATATATTATAATAATTAAACAGAAGGCTTAATCCAAAACCGAAGATTCTAAGTGAAACGCGAATTTATCAAATGTGATATTTCAACATCCAAAGATACACATCAAACAAGTCGCAAGCAAATCCCGTATTAATAACAACACACACGGACACACCCCGGTAGGTACATAATATGTACAATTGAAATATGCGAAGGATATTAAAAATTACTCAAACACTCCAACACAAAATTTAAGAACGTCTCCCATCGGAGCGTGGATCTAGACTAAACTTCAAAAAAACTATTTGTCCTATCGAGGGCCAAATATACTATCTCAAAACAAAGAAGCCTTGCCTTCTCTACTAATCCCTTTAAACAATTTTTTTCTAAAAATGGTTTCCCCGTACATCCATTCAATATGTTAAAATACCAAACCTTCTAATCTGTCATAAACAAAGAAGCAACTGGTTTTCAAACTCTACCATCGCGTTCCCAAATTTTCAAACAATGACTTAACAATATTTTGATTAACAAGATATGAATAAATCCCTCACATCAATTCGCCAATCCTTTTTTATTCAAAATATTGTTTCTTTAATTTCAACATAAAAAAAAATACATTGTACCAATCGATCATTACAAAAAAATAAAACAATTCCACCCTCTCTTTAACGATTGTACAATATTTTTTTTCTATCCACCCATAATCCGTGCTGTTAGTATTTATTATTATAATTATTTAAATTGCTACGCCGATAAGCATATCAAAAATCTATGCGCAAATTGGCTGATTGACACTTAAAACACTATTATTATGCTAAAATCCTCAGATATTTACAGTTCTTATCTAACCTTCACCATAATATTCCTAGGCTCTAATCAAAACACTCAAAATCAAATAATTTATAAAAAATCAACTTTCACACAACAGATATTAAATATAAAAAAGGTTGCCAAATATTTCAATATTTATAATCCAAAACTACTGTAAATTCTAATCCATTCATTTCCTTGACATTTTTATAAGTAAATCCCAAAAAATTATCTGCTACTAAAATAAACTACTTTTGCTAAAACATTTTAAGAAACATCGTTAATGTACACAATATGATATTATTATTGTAACTAGGTATGTCCAAAATTCTCGGATTTGTCAATTATTATGAGGGTAAACCACCATTCGTTATTATCAACTTTAAAATCATAAAAATACTATTATTATTATTTACAACCAGATATTATGCGCTACAACAAATCCTGTAATTTATGTCTATTATAAAACAATGCCTTTTTTTAAACTACATACCTACTTGTAGTGATTCCTCAAAAAAATTTCAGACGGTTCATAAACTTTGAAGCCACCTAATTGATTATAGACATTGTCACAAATTTAATAACATTAATAATTCTAATTATCTATTGAAATGCCAACTGCGTAAATAATCTACTTATAAATTATAATATCTCTACAAGGCTTATCTTTCCTGGTCACATTTAACTTAATTAATTATTTAAAATCCATTAATATCCTACGTCTATTTCTTAATACATCGCTATTCATACCTTAAAACTTAATTTCTTTATAATAATTACTCATATTAGCTTATCATGTATATTAAAAATTATACCTATAACTTAAAACTCTCTATCATTGGCCTTATAATAATTATTTATCTACCATATTTATAGTATCGGCTTAACATAAGCTATCGCAAACTCTAACATTACAAAATATTCAAATATTTACATACAATTTCTCTTCTCAACCACGTTTAACATCGAGAGCTCGATAACTAATAATTATTCCTCATATCTACAAAAATTGCTTGAATTCTATAACACTACTCAAAACATATTATTCTTAATAAAAAAAAATACACTTTCACATCAGACTAACTGGCTCAGGAATTTTCAACAAAAGAAAATTTCGAAAAAAAATTTTTCAAACACAAACATTTAAAAAAATTAAAATTTATCAGGGTCTTAAGGTTCTTTAAATATGCTCTGTGATATAACAGAACTATCGTTGGGCGCCATTTGATAAGCATGATCGAGGTCTACGGGAGGAATTAGCCACCGAAAGAGGGCCTTCCATGTCAAACGAACCTTCTTGCCAAAATTCAGGCAAAAAAAAAACTCCGAAGGTCCGAGACTGGCCCAATTCGATGCGACCTCACGCCTCGAACAGGTACCAAAAAGGGGGCCGAAATTCGGCTATCAGATATAGTGTATATAGACAAACGGAAAAGGTTCCTGATGGTGTACAGACTACAGGGGCTGAAAGCTATATTTTAACTATCTAACTCTTGACTCTAAATACCTAAATGTACTTTCGGCAGAGACTCAAAATAGGACAGGATTTTACTACGCGAAAATTATGCCACGACTAGCTGCAGTCAAAACGATCCTGCCTATTAACAATTTTTTTTAATGTCTATCTCGCGTGCATTTAATTATTATCGATCTCAATATCAAAATAAACGTTCAATTACTTTATAAACGAACCAATCAACCTTCTAGTCAAATTTCGTACAGGCTGTCATTAAACCGCAAGTCCTTCCTCATTGGAATTCCAAATCGCTCAACTGCTTCGGTCTTAGCGCGCGACCTTTTCGCCAGTGAACCTCATGAACTGAGCTGAAAAGCGTCCAAATCAGCAACAGCCCATTCTCATAGACAGTCATGTGGGGAAGGTCTTCAGCTTGCGCCAACAGCCCTCCTATACACATACCGGTTTTATAACTTTACGTTTATCACGGCGGCGAAAACTAAAATACAAACTCTATCTGTGCGCGGACAGACGCGAACTTTTAGTAAACTCATTCATAGCTCGACTGAATAAAATTACTCTCACGGGGAACAAACACGCCAATGTACCTACTTTTACAAATGAAAATTCTACACTAAGCTTACTAGAAGGTTCTAAATATGAAATTCTTAACCGGATTCAAAAGTAAACATTAAAGATAGGTCACACCACTGGTATCGGAAAATGGGGTAACCCGCGAATGACAGATAACAATTCGCGACGTGTGCTTGACATGTGACGTGTGAAAACAATACAGGGAGGTACATGCTGCAATACAATAAGCCCAATGGCACACAGAGATCACAAATATTCAAAACAATGCCGTAACGCATCGGCCATATATCTCTCAGCTAAAACCAATCGAGCAACTTGCTCATAAGCATGCTTGGCGGGGCAACCAAGCAACAAACAAAATACCACACAAAAAAACATCTCTCTGTGTCCATACAAATTCTAATATCAAAACATCTGGTCACTCACCCAAAATTCAGCATACCTTCAAAAAAATAAAAGCACAAAGCACCAATGAAAATAAAGCACGTCACATTCATAGTTGGAAGTTGAATTATCACGGGGGCTGTCCAATCTAACGAACCGCCACACGTCCTCCCCTATATGGTTAGCCCAGTCAGACAATAAATAATATATTATAATAATTAAACAGAAGGCTTAATCCAAAACCGAAGATTCTAAGTGAAACGCGAATTTATCAAATGTGATATTTCAACATCCAAAGATACACATCAAACAAGTCGCAAGCAAATCCCGTATTAATAACAACACACACGGACACACCCCGGTAGGTACATAATATGTACAATTGAAATATGCGAAGGATATTAAAAATTACTCAAACACTCCAACACAAAATTTAAGAACGTCTCCCATCGGAGCGTGGATCTAGACTAAACTTCAAAAAAACTATTTGTCCTATCGAGGGCCAAATATACTATCTCAAAACAAAGAAGCCTTGCCTTCTCTACTAATCCCTTTAAACAATTTTTTTCTAAAAATGGTTTCCCCGTACATCCATTCAATATGTTAAAATACCAAACCTTCTAATCTGTCATAAACAAAGAAGCAACTGGTTTTCAAACTCTACCATCGCGTTCCCAAATTTTCAAACAATGACTTAACAATATTTTGATTAACAAGATATGAATAAATCCCTCACATCACTTCTTTGTTGAAAAAAAAAACTCTTCGCAATACCAGATGAACATATTGTGCTGTTCTCGATAAATAGTTGAAGACTTTCAAAATTGTGTAGGTCATAAACATTGCGCAAGGCATTGGAGAGCTCTTGTTGCATCTCTGGTAGGGTGTAAAGGGAGATTTACATAATGTGATTGATTTGTTCATCATTCCTACCCATGTTTTTTTCTTCTAGTTCTTATATTATCGACTTTTTGTCTGCCTGAAGTTATGATTATTTTATAAAGATTGTGCAATTGGGCCAAAAAAATACCGTTTATACATATAGGAAATCGCAACATTGCGATAGTTTGCAGACTTTCATTTAAAAATACTTTTTCAGAATTCTACAAAATCTTACCATAATAATTTGGGTTTAATGGAGTCTATTCATCCAACAACATAAATAATAATGTAACACGCTTCACATGTGACTTATTTCCTACAACACCGCCATCTCTTGGACTTTTTAAAATTACTATGCAATTACTAGCTATCCCGACAGACGTTGTCCTGTGGACCCTTTGGTCCTAACCAGAGGCGGCCCGTTTATTGAGCACTGCGCCTCCAGAAACAAAAATAAACTAATTAAATAATAACATCAAAAAATTAATTCTAACGTCCATATTTCATTCTTATTCAAAGCTCAGACGGGATCAATGTGATATAATATTATGCGCGCAATTTGGTTGACTTTGTATGAAAAATTTCTAAAACGTCCGAAACGGTTGAGTAAGTGAAATAGGCTACTGTAAGAGTGGCAATTACATATGCGAGAATGAGAGGGTGCAGGTGCAGAAGACAATAATTTTGTTGTTAGATTTTCTCAACGATGGCGTCGCATGAAATTCATTCATTCTAACTTTAATGTTATATTTTATATTATTCCTTATCCATTTTTACACTTTTTATTATTATGTTATCCGGAGCGGAGAAGAATCCAATAAATCACAGATAGGAAGAATCTGTTGAACCAATTTCGAGTTATAAGTTTTCGCACCAACCCGATTTAAATGTATACTAGCTTTCCCGACAGACGTTGTCCTGTGGTTCAAGCCCGAAAAGGTCCGTTAATATGTACATAATGTGCACTGCGCTGTAAAACAATACAAAATTAATTCGATTGAGTTAAGCTATTAAAATAATAACATTAAACTATTTCTGAAACATATTCAAAGCTCTGGCGGGAACATGGAACAACTTGACAATAATGCGCTCGCGCACACACCCTACCTCTCTCGCCTATTACCAATACGAATGTGCCCGATAATACTTGTTGAACGGTGCGGTGGAGTAAGTGAGATGGACTACTGTAAGAGCGTACGCGAGAATGAGAGGGAACTACCCGCGATGGCGTGGGCGCGTCCCAGGTAACCGTTCCATACAAACTTAAATATTGTATTTTACATTATTTTTATCAATTTTTTTTAACTTTTTATTAGCTATTCTGTTATCCGGAGCGGAGAAGAATCCAATAAATCAAACATTAGAAGAATCTGTTGAGCCAATCTCGAGTTATAAGTGTTCGCACTAACCCGACTTTAATTTATATTAGAGATTAAAAATTTTAGAGGAATTGTTTTTATTACAAACTTATGGCCCGTCGAACTTCATCTCTTATCCGAATCAACAATAATTATTACATAATGGAATATATTATAAGTTAAATTTAATTCAGTTTTAATGTCAATAACTGTATTTAATTCATGTAATAAGCCAAAATTATTGTTTTTTTATTCTGGGTTAAGTCGAAGTTCGACTGGTGGGTCAGCTAGTTTTTCATAAAAAAAACCCAAACTGCTTATATCTTTCCCTTTAATAATATGCTAGAAATATCAAATCATGGAACTTCGCTCCTACATTAAAATATTTTGCTTGAATTTCAAAAGACTTATTTGAATCTGAATATTCGTTTAGTTAGGTGTCGTACAAGTGCGTATCCCGTCAAAAGTTTTGACGGACAAAATGAGAGTTTTCGCGCGTGGAGTTTGATTTAAAAAAAAAAAGGTGAAACTTTTAATGATATTATTAAAAAGCTCTAAGTTGGAAGACGAGCCGCTGATTATTAAAAGGAATAGAAAGTTGTTTTGTTTTACGAGGGTTGGCGGTTGGACGGGGATGAAAAAGTAATTTCCAAGTGGCGGCCCCTTGCCGTAATGTCGTCGTTGGGAGCCATACTACCAAACCCAAAGGATGTTTTTTGTTTTCCTATTAATTTACGTGTTTCAACGTGAAAATATCGCCTTTTTTTCTTTTAAATTTGAATACACCGAAGGCTTTTTCACCGACCCTTTTTAATTTGTTTATAAGTTTCGGACAATTTTCCTCATCGAACGCTCGTTTTTTGTCATCACTGTAAGTGTCCCAAGCAAGAAAAGCAAAGATGAGAACTCGATTAGATCATTTTAAATTACGTATGCAAACTTTAACGCTACTGCAGAAGGCAAATATTTAAGAATTTACATGATGTATCAAACACGTTGGTATACTAATAACTTAACAATTAGAGATTCGCATAAAGAGGTTGCGAAATTCTAGACAGGGCGAATGCAGGGTAGTGTTGATAATCTGGTGGAAACATTATGATATAACCATTGTCACAGGTTTGCTATTGACAAAGGATGGTAAAATATATATAGACAGCGTTGTTGCATGACAAATTGATCCATATGAATATAGCTGCAAGTGAATGATATTCAAAATGGCTGCCAAATATGCTTTTCGCGGACACATTTGCCATGATCAAAGAATATATCAATTTTAGCTTAGGTATATTTTATGATAAAAATGATGAAAGTTGCACGACCATAGTGATATTCTTGCTGAAGATAATAGATATTAGGCATTTTTTTTTTAAATATCTTCTAAAACTAGGTGGGACCTTATTGGGTGCCGTTTAAATTTATCAAATGGAGGGTCATTCTATAGAAAATGATAAAATTAGCGGAGCCATGTGTTAAAACGCACACTTTTCATACAATCATTCGAAATCAGCCTGAGAGAATGCTAAAAAAATATGTTATTTACAATCGAATGAGAGAAAACTCATTGTTTAAAAAGTTGTGGCTGTATAAGGACTGAAAATCATTCCGAACGAAACAATATAAGGAAGGATGTGTGTTAAGTTCGCTTGTAACATCCAGAACTCTTCCTCTTCCTGTCAGAATTAGAAACAAACGCCAGTAATGTTACGAGTAGTTCCTTGTTCATTAGCTCCTATCAATGTGAGAGTTTGCCGATGTGTGTGAGCTGGTAATCAAGACTGAAGTTGCTCAAAGTTACTCAAGACGGAGCTTGACGTAAACCAATTACCTCGTAAATAGCTCTGTGAAACTTGTTCTTGGAAAGTTATCCTTTTATTCGGATTCAAAACATCATTTTACTGAACACGCTAACAACTTTAACATTCACTGAAATCTTTGCATGTACTGAAAACAGAATTATTGTAAAAGTTTCGGTAGCAAAATTAATTTTATTTCAGAAGCCAATTTCTATGTATTTAAAAAAAAATGTGCCCTCCCATTTATAGGGGGTCGTCGGGGTAATCTACTTCCATCCTTTACACAAAAGGTCAGTTAGACAAGAGATGGGTACCCTCAAAAACCTGAACCCTGCTAGAAGAAGATGGTCAGGCGTTTAGGAGTTTTGTATGCATATACCTCTTAAAAATTTCTGAATGTTTGATCATTTGGAAAATTTTGTACAATTTTAGAACAACTGTGTAAGACTTGGATTGGATAAAAGTACCCAAAATATACTTAAAAGTTACAAACATAAATTACTCTTTATATTTGTGTAAACTTTACTTTTTTTTGTTCTTAATTTCTTAAATATTTAATGATTAAAAATGTTGCCAAAGGTACGGGCATTTGCCCAGGGAGGTAGACGGTTAAGGATCTTTTAAAATTTATTGTAGTGTTTTTTTTATAAGTAAGCAGTATTATTATTATTACTGTTTGATGCGTGTGTGTTGCCCATTCTCTTGTATGGGTGTGAGTCCTGGCACCTGACCAAGGCCCAGGCACAAAAAGTCTCAGCCTTTGAGATGAAGTGCCTAAGGAGAATTCTGGGCGTAAGATGGTACCACCGCATCACGAACGACGCTATACGCCGGCGCACCCTGCGACTTGGCTGGGGCATGTGTTAAGGATGCCGAATGACAGTTGGCCGAGGAGAGCGCTGTTCTTCCTCCCATCAGGGTCCCGAAGACGAGGAAGACCCTCTCACACTGTGTTCCGCTCCTTCGAAGCAGAGCTGAGGGACATGGACATGGTGTGGGAGGAGGTCATAAACATTGCGCAAGATCTAGCGCAATGGAGAGCTCTTGTTGCCTCCCTATGCCCCTGAGTGGGATGTAAAGGGGAGAATTGATTGATTGATTGAAGCAGTATTATAAATGATTAGCATTTAATAATAATAATAAGACTTTTCTATACAAAGGTGACAGTATAGCCGGCGGAACTTATTGCCTGAGGCAATTTTTTCCGTCCAACCTGAGACAGGCCAACCCCGGGTAGAAATTTCAAGTGAAAATACACTTAGAAAAACTCTGACCCGACCGGGAATCGAACCCGGGACCTCGGATCTGAAGTCCACGCTAGTACAACTAGGCTACCGAGGTCGGTCGTTTCGGGCATTTCTCTCATTGTAACAACGCAGATTTTACCTACATAATGTGTTGTTATAATTTGGGTATATTTACACTCCTCTCTTTTTGTCTTATCGAATGAAGCTTTACTCATGTTATTTAACCAGGCCTAAATCTGCAATTCTTCAATATAAACGCAAGATGAGAAGCTTCCCCACCTTCTTCTCTATTCCTCTCAACAACTAGTCCATACGGTCCCTATGCGTATATCTTCATATTATATTTATATGTTTATATATGCATATTGCATAATATGTATGTATTTTTAGATATATTTATGCATGTCTGCTATTTATTGATATAATTGTATATTTGCGTTATGTGTTATCTATTGTTTTGTCAATATTTACTTTTTTGTAATGTTTTCTTTACTTTTACTGGGTCCGCCCTTTCTACTGTCCAAATGTTTTTACCGCCACATTGTACTAATCTATACTAATATATAAAGAGGAAAGATTTGATTCTTTGTTTGTATGTTTGTTTGCATTGAATAGGCTCCGATACTACTGAACCGATTTGAAAAAGTCTTTCACTTTTAGAAAGCTACACTATCTCCGGTGAACATAGGCTATATTGAATTTTCAAAAATATTTGGGATCCTTACTAAAACTCCAATAATGTAAACCATGGTGTAAAAAAATTATCTAAAATATTCTTTATATCGCGTGCGCTGTGAAAACTATTGATGATAGAATAAAATAATGTACCTACTACGACGTTATAGAAGACATCACTATTTACAAAAAATGTCGCAACAGCATATGTCTAACTATTATAGTTATGTCACAATAAGTGTTTCTTTATTAAAAAAAAAATAATTGAAATGTGGCAGAGATATAGGAATCACTGGGGTACGCGTACGTACCGGACGGGATCATAAGAAAACTGAATTATTATTTATATAATATTTGGAGGGTTTGTGTATTTACGTAGTGAAAGTTCATTATTATGAATTAAATAACACACAGTTGCACTTTCACAAAATTTATATTGAATCTCGAGCGCTTTCGTCCAACTCACGCAGACATTGTCAAGAGACTAAATTACAATAACAAAAAATCAAAGAGAAGACAATCATGGTACCACGGTTGTGGGAGAGGATATTTACAGATGACAAACATTATTATTATTATATATATATAGGTACATATTATTGTTGGGTGTTGAATTATTATTTTTAAATACCTGTCTACCCGTGCGAAGCTGGGACAGACTTCTAGTCAGTAATAAAGCTTTATTTATTTATTTACTCAGCATTTGTTTTGCTTGCGATTCACGAGTCGCATATGTATGTAGATTATTTTT
Organism: Mystacides longicornis; assembly: GCA_963576905.1. NCBI lineage: Eukaryota > Metazoa > Arthropoda > Insecta > Trichoptera > Leptoceridae > Mystacides > Mystacides longicornis. The sequence continues at coordinate 29,059,379 of OY756426.1, read as the reverse complement.
ATTTAAAATAATGTTACCTACATTTTAATTTAAACTTTTTTATGGTTTTTAGTTGAACATGGAAAATATTTCAACGATACAGCGCAGACAGACGTTTGTTATGATTTACGAAACTGCATATCCGTCTGCATTACGATTGGAGTGCTCTCTGCGAGACGCTGAACCGAATTGAACATAATTATGCTAAAATATTTTACCCGCAGTAGCTCTATTCAAATCGTATAAAAATATTACTTCCCATTCTGCGACTACGAATATATGTACTTTATGCAGTGTAATCTTTTTCAAATACGGCCACGTTGCTAACTGCATGTCAGCTGTTGAATGCGTTTATTTGCAACGACGTTTTTAGTTTCCTTCGTCATAGGTATATTTCTTGTCCTTTTTGACTGAAAAATTTACCAAACTATTTTTATATCCCCATTGATCTGATATTATGTTCAATGTTAGATTTAGAATTTATACTACCAACTTCTTTGTGTCTATAGAGTTCCACTCGTGTTCTCTCTTCCGATCCTCAACCTGCATCCATTTGATGCAGATGATTCTAGTAGCTTTTAAGCTCCAATAAAGGAAGCGTGTTGTCCATTTATCATGCAAACGAGCCGGACATTGCCGGATTATCTGCAATTGACCTGGGAGCTAAGTCGAAATAAATAACGTTAAACGTGAAAACTGTTAACGTTAACCAAATTGAAAATGGTTTCCAAACCAACAAAAAAATGTGTTTCGTCTTCGATATAACAGCCGCGTCGTAATGTTTCCATAGATTTCGAGGTAACGTTAAACGTTAATTTTGAATAACTGTCAGAATTATTTTTTTGACTCGGTATTTTGAACAACATTGTTTAACGCACGTTGATCAACAGTTTTTACGTTATCTCTATAGAAATAACAACAAATTGTTAACGTTGGAGCTGTCGTTAATATTTCGACTTGGCCTCCTGACAGGTTAATATGTGTATAACTGGTACATTATCGCGAACTGTTTTGGAGGAGTACATCCTTAAGCATATTATGGACATACTCTCTCGAATTTCTTCTTTTTCTCATATAAGAAGACCTTATGACCTGTTGTTTAAGAGGTGGGGTAAGGCATTTGCGTGGTCGACTCCCAGCTGTCTATCCATCTCTTTGGTGGTCTATTTGGGAGTCGTCTTCCAATAGTGTTTGACGTGCAAGGTTATGCGAGGGAGTCTGGGTGAGTTCCTTCTCTTCACATGTGCATATCGGAATCTTCTTCTTTGCCCTCCCCATCTCACTAGATCTACGAATTTCACTGTACTTTATTAAAATGTTTTAATTCATAATAACATATTGTTGTATTAGCAGATAATGTTTTTTCCTTCCCCGTGTTTATACACGTGTGGTCGATAAAGGTGGATTATTATTTTGTTTTCTCTTTTTATTTTGATGGCAATCAATCTTTCAAGTGAAAAGGAAAAAATAAGCTTATCCTCCATAATGTATTCTAAACCCAGCGACAGCTACCCTTACCCGAATAGGTACACACCCTACATCGTGTACGTGCCTCGATCCACCCCTCCGATAGCTACGTACGTAGGTACTTTTTTTAAGTACCGTAATCGTATATAAAAGCTACTCCTTAATACTCGGTTGATCTTAAGACCCTTGATGCTCGAGTGTGTCTACTATCTGTGTACACACTACCTCTGGTTAGGCTATTTTTTGTACACTTCAAACGAATACTTGTACACACACAACACGCGTGTAACTACCTCCCGTTTTTGGGGAAATTATTTTCTTTTAACGTTTTAATAGAAATCCGCTTTCGTCTTATTTATTAAGAGTTCTCGAAAAAACTTTTGCGGATATTAACGAACGGATATGGCAGACCCTTAAAAATAAATACCTGATCTAGATAAGTGTATTACATTTGATATAAAAATAAATAGTTTCTTACCGTATTAAATGCTATCGAAAGACATTACACATAGTAGTGAAATATCCATAAAGTATAACAGTTACATTAATCTTTATTTTATTACCAGTTTCAAAACTATGTGAGTAGGTAACTCTTTGCAGTTAAAATAAAATTTACGTGGAAGTGTAATCGTTACACTGCGCTAAAATAGTTCAGAAATATATCCAAATATTCGAAATTCAAATAGGTATCTATATAGAATCCAGAGTATATAGGTGTACACACTACATTCTAGAACGGTTGGCATTATAAGCAAACTTGATATTCGTATAAAGGACTAAACAGGTAATGTAGTGTGTAGTGTGTTACTAACATTTATTTAAGTATCTGGGAGCAACCATTACCACCACTGGAGACCTCGGGGCTGCCCCCGTAGACAAATTCAAACTGGCGTTCGACTACAAACGAAGATTTCGCCAATGTATAGTGCGAAAAAATTATCTGTCCACTGGAACAAGTAAACAATTATTTGAACTAAGCAATGACACTGATATAAAATTATAAAAAGTGGACAGCTAATTTTCTTCCTACTCTACATTGTCGAAGAATTCGTTTGTAGTCGATCGCCAACTGCATTTTGTCTAGGCCCCCTGAGCTCCCGATAAGTATCGGTATGGCAAGTGGCGCCTTTAACAACATTACCAAAATATGGAAAGCGTCGGCGTTTAGTGTCGAGACGAAATGTAAACTTTTTGATGCGTGTGTGTTGCCCATTCTCCTGTATGGGTGTGAGTCCTGGCACCTGACCAAAGTCCAGGCAAAAAAGGCTCCGCTTTCGAAACAAAGTGCCTCTGGAGAATTTTGGGTGTAAGATGGTACCACCGCATCACGAACGACGCTATGGGACTGCGCACTCAGCGTGAGCCCATCACTTCTACCATTATGGGGGAGAAGATGAACTTGGCTGGGACTTGTTATAAGTATGCCGAATGACAGTTGGCCGAGGAGAACGCTGTTCTTCCTCCCATCAGGGTCCCGAAGACGAGGAAGACCCTCTACCGTGTTTCGCTCCTTCGAATCAGAGCTGAGGGGTTTGTACATGGTGTGGGAGGTTATGTACATTGTTTTGCGCAATAGAGAGCTCTTGTTGCCTCCCTATGCCCCTAAGTGAGTCGTAAAGGTAGTTTAGATTTTTATTCTTAAGATAAGGGGATCTCTATGGAGCGCGGTACAAAGGTGGTCTGCTAGTGTCGTTGATCTCTTCATAATGAATTAATTTATTGTTGACTCATCCGATTCTAAAATGTTTTGTTCCGCGATCCAAAAATAAACACTTTGAAGCGAACCGTTTAATAGCGTCGACCGAATTTTATTATTTATTCAAATGAAACCACTCGCAAAATGATAAAGATAATTAATATTCTGAGCGCTTTTAAAAGGACCGGCACCGAAAAAAATGAGATTAAATGTAAATTAAGTAAGAGATATATATGTATCGTAAAGGGATAATGAAAAGCATTGTATTTCAGAAGAATTTGTAGGGTTTGACCTTTGAATTTATTTTCTCCTCGAAAGCCTCCGTTGAAACTTAACCTTTTTCGAGTTCTGTCTGTACTGGTTGACCAACTTAACGAGACTGGATCCTTCATTAGGCTTTTATTTTTATTTAAGTTAAAAATTCTTAAATGAGATTTTTCACCCTATAAAATCCTTTCCCTAATAAGCTTTGAGATTTTAAACTTTTTTAACGTTTATTATTTTTTTTTAATTTAAGTTTCGGATAGTTTATTGAATTAGGACCGATTCGGAAAATAATATTTCTTATTTAATTAAATTTGAATATCGTCCAAAATTGCTTTTTTTTCAAATATAACATAAAATTTTAAGTAACATAAAGCTTACAACAATATACCTACGCTTAAAGTAAGCTTACAAAAACTGTAAAAAAATAACGAATAATAATATGAATGAAATTTAGAAAAAAAAACTTATAGAATACCAGTACTCTTTCTGTGTTAGTTGTACAATTGTCGTGAATATCGTCAACCCTGGATTGAGAAATTTCATTTGCAAAAAATCGTTTCTAATCGATAATTGATTGTGTGAAGGTAAAAATTAAATTTAAATTTAAATTCTGCATTAAAATGAGCAAAAGTCAAAGCCACTTGTATAGAAATGTGGACCGTATAATTTTTTTAAAGAAATTGTAAGAAAAATCAAAGACTATCAATGTTTTTGACTACACTAAATATGTTAGAGTATTTTTTATATGTTTTTACCAAAAGCTGAGAAAGGTTCGTTCGTAATTTCTGTAATATCTTAATGTATTTCTCTTGTACATACTATTTTGATACTCTCTGTTCCCGACACAACGTCGTTCGTCTCAGAATGTTACTTTTGTAAATAAATAATAAACATATTTTGCGAATTCTTCGAAAATAATATGTATATCGTTATTATTATTATTATTGTATCGGGTCGAAAGATCGAATTTCCTTCTCTCTTTATTGGTCGGAACACAATCCTTTAATGGCCCGTTCCTCTTCCGTTACACCAAATAAAATTATTTCCACTAATTGGTAAATTCGAAACCTTTTGATAATGTTTTGTTTGCTTTTATTTCTCTACGTTTGTTGTCGGCGTAATGAATAAATCATTGATTTTGTCTCTCAGACGGATATTCAGAGCAAAATGGACATTGTAGCTTGTGGTCGGTTTACAAAATCTGTTTATCTTGTATACCTAAATATCCATTCAGCCGCAAAATTCGAAATGCTTTTTTGAAGCAGTCTGTCTGGTCTAGTTGCAATCCCTGGATTTTTAACCTTTTTTATTGTACGTCAGGTTTGTTTTGTTATATGCTAAATCACTGTTTCATTTTTTTATAAAAGAATGCATCTAGTAGTAGCACATTCAAAAATGTCTCATATGGGTACCTACACGATCAATGCAGATCAAGTCTAAAAGTGTCTTCTACAGCAGCGGTTGCCAAAGTGGTGGTCCGCGGACCACTAGTGGTCCGCGAGATAATTTCAGAAAAATGTGGAATATACTTACTCATCATGTTAAGTATTTTATTATGGTTTATTAATAAAGCTTTCATAACTTGGTTACTATTAATAGTTTCATTTTATTAACTAGGTACATTTTATGTGTTCAAATTTTTTTTTTATAAATATATTTAAGTGGTCCGCGGGATGAATTAACTGGTCCGTGAGGTCAAAAAGTTTGGCGACCGCTGTTCTATAGAACAATTAATGTATATGGGTTGTTACAAGCTTACACTTTATTTGAATCTCTACTGCAGAGTATTTTTTTCTGTATTATCTATATTAATAACTAAGGAGGTAAAGAATTTTACTTAGAACGCGGCTCTGCGCATGCTTTATTCAGCAGTGAGCGTAAGGATGTCGACATCAGCCACCAATCGCTGCAGTCGGTGATGCCGTCATGTTGATAACACTCACGTTCGGGAATTTGCAAATCTACTTCACACACCACAGTGGTTCTTATAGGTACATACCTACGTTCCTTCTTGCCAGGAACTCATAGTTTCCTTCGACTGCTATCTAAAACTTGTTATTTTTTAGGCCTAGTCTTTGACTATTAGAAATAGAAAAGTCATTGTGCATGAAATGATTTCATGGGTTTATAGACCATCAGCAGTGATCCAGCTACATTTTTACAGCTGAACAGTGATTCGAAGTGATAATCCTTTCAGCTAACCAAATCGTCGGCCAATCACTTTCGAGTAAACCTTTGCCGACTGCTGGCTTCGAAACACAATCTTTTAAACAGAACATCCTCACCCCCGCATGTTTGATGTTCTCTTAAGAAAACATCCCGTGTTTATTTTCAAACTCTCCCGAATTTAGTATCCGGGAACAAAAGGAATTAAACAATAAAATATAATGCCTTGATGTCTACTTTGAAACACGTTAACAAATTTGAATGATCGAAGGAAGAACAAAGTGGAACAATATTAAGATGAAAACTTCTTCGAACAAAAACAATAAAACCAATTTCCCTAATACGCAATTTTGTAATAAATTCTAAACACCTTTTTTGTTCTTCTCTTGTTTCCGAATATCTTTTCATTAAAATATAAAAAAAATCGAACGAGTCTATTGTTGAAAAAAAGGATAACTTTTATTATTTTAAATGCAATTATTTTAAAAACAACCTATCTTTTTATCCCGAATCACATTAACTTAACATACGTGTACGTTAACGTGATCTAGTGTTTACCATTCGCTATGTAATATGCAAATTGGATACGCATATTTGAAAATAAAATCTGTGTTTGATTCAGTTGTTGAACAAGGTTGATATATCGGACTCCCAAATAATAATAATTGTGTTCGCTGGAATGGATTTTTTCCTACATTATCTGCGTATTCCGCCCGACCATATGATCCACGAATAATGGACGGATTTTTTGTTTCAGTGACGTATCATCAGACATGATATTTTTCTTCAAAAAATTACTATTTTGAGAACATGGTGGAACGTATTTTAAAAGACTTTGAGAATGTTACTAAGTACTTGATTAATGTAAGTGTGCATTTAAACCAAACAAACTATCTAACTATAACTATCTCTTATCGTTATATTGGACACCATGCAAACAACTAATTCATGGGCGATGAGATTTCTTTCTCGTCGTTATTTCCTTCCATAGGAGACCATGTCAACGATCAAAAAATGTACTCTATTTTCCTGCTCTTGCTCAATGTACATACGTTTGGTATAGACGCACCTCAAGAGACGTTTTTCATTCTTAAAAAAAAAAACAAAAATACGTAATAAAAAATTTTGAAATGATATAAAACAAATTTTTAAATGGTCTAAAAATACCAATCACTTAATAAGCTGTAAAAACTAAAACATTTAATTACATAATACTTGACAAATTGAACGTTCTTGGAAGATTTGAATTACTTACTTACCTCAACCTTCTTCTTGTATCCAGTATTAACCAAAGGCCTCCCTCTTAGAATTCCGTAAATCTCTGTTCGATGCGACTCTCTTCCAGTGAAGGTCCGCTACTCTTTTGACATCGTCGGACCATCTTGTCTGGGGACTATTTTTTGCGAGAATTTGAATTATAAACATTCAATTAAATATTAATTTGTTGGCTGTCAACAGGTTTCCTACAGGTACACATAAGATTGAAAAGAGACGCTCAAGAAATGATGGACAGCGTTGCGGTTCACTCGCAGACTTTCGTATAGTGGAGATAGTAGTTCAATTCGGTTCCGATTCCGTCTTAGACCTCTTGCATTTGCTTAGTGTGAAAGATGTATTTGTGTTCACTTGGGGTGTGGAAAAAAAGTTTCTCAATGTTTTGTTACCATGTAAGATTTGTGGTATGATAGTGTGAATTCCATGGACAGCTCACAGAACATATATCGATCGATCCTGACAGAGCTGAATGTTACATATCGACTCTCCACTGTCTGCATGCGTCGAGTCCTACAATTTTTTAGACACGTTGCACGACGAGGAGCGGACAACTTGGAGAGAATAATTATGAGGGGGAGTGTGCAGGGCAGCAGAGGTAGAGGGCGCTCACCTATGAGATGGAGTGACCAAGTGAGAGAGGCCACTGGGGAGACCTTTTGTGGAGCACTGCGGTTGGCGGAGAACCGGAGTGAGTGGAGGGAACTGGCTTATGGTGTTAATGTTGACAATCACGATCCTCAGCACTGAGGGAACGACGAAGAAGAAGAAGTAAAACATTAAAAAAAAAACAAATGCTGATGTTTTCTTTTTTATTTGTTTATTCTTTCTTTTGTTCCTAATTTTGAAGGTGTGTATCAGAGCTTTAAGTTACGTTTTAAAATAAATTTAATGTAACATTGACCGAATTTTAAACGAAAACCATAACATTGCCGTGGGTAATGAAAGTTTAGTTTTTATACTACCCACTCTTCTACGCATTCAGATTAAATACTTCTTTTATGAATTCATATTCCCTAGAGTCTGTAATAAATGTTTGTTATCACGCGCGAACAAGATAATATTTAGGTGTGCATACCCAAATAATATAATTTACGGAAATAGGCGGGGTTTTTTTTTCATTACAGATTACACGAAGCGTTTTAGGTTTAAAACACATGAGAATGGTAATGGGCTTTCCAGATTCGGCTACTCCACTGAGCATATCGGCTCTAATGTCGCTTGAAGTGTAGGCGCGTGTGTTTATTTAGCTTGAAATGGAAGGGAGTGCGGGACAGCTTGGAAAACTCGTCAAAATGGGATGAATAATTAAGCCATTAGCCCGAAACTGCTTAATTATTATTATGATAAGGGGTGATAATAATTTAATTGTTTTTGTCGCTTTTCAACTGTTTCCTTTTATTTTATCACGTTCAATTCACTTTTCAATGATACGGCAGCGGTGTGTGCGAATATTTTAATTGAGGCCTACTGGTACTATGCCGACAGCACTAAGTGGTAGCAAGCAAAAGACTTCCTATTTGCACCTTAACTACAGATATACCTACAGAGTTACTAGTTGATCCGGCAGAAACCGTTCTGTCAAAAGTAAGTATGGCAAACTAACGTCAAATTATTCACAAAGAAAACTTTGAATACTTTAAAAAACTAATTTATTAAAGTAAAGAATAAAACCTACATTATCTATGAAAGTGAGTAAGACCACAGTATGAATATTCTCAAGATCTTCTGTTCTATCGACGACAATTTATCTAATGTATTGCCTCTCCGCATTTAGTTGTACTGATGTTCTGCTAAATCTATAAACAAGTGTGCGCTTACACTACAACGGAAACAACATCGACCAAGAACTAATAAATGAACGATGACATATTACGCGCGTCAGATTTCTGGTTCTCTCTCGTTGTTGTTTTCTTGGTGTCCATATCAACGATCAAGATAATATTATTATATTCTTTTTCCAGCTCTTTCTCTATGTTCGTTTGGTGTAAATACACCTTTATACGAATCGCGTTTCGGTGATCTTAAACAACAGGACCTATTTATTTATTTATTTATTTATTTATTTAGATTATGAAGTTACAAAAATTACATATTTTATAACTTAAAAATAACAATATTATTCCACTTATATTATACAGATTTAGACGTCACATTTCTACAACATTCACATTACTAATCTATGCTTATCACTACTCTTTAGATATTCACGACATTTCACACGAAAATTAGACCGAAACCTTCAATTTTTGACGTTAAATCAATAAAGCCCAACTATTGAGAATAAATAAAGCCTTTTATTTTAGATATTTTTATTAGGTTTCGGAAAATATTGACGTTTCTTCGCGTCAACAATTCCTTTTCTACGAAATTTGTTAATTTATCATAAAACACCCCAGCTCTTTACTGAACAAAATCAATATATTATTTTCAATTAATAACATCGAAGGTAGCGCCTTACACTTGATGGAGGCTGAGAATGATTGATGTCCTTAAACACATAAAGGAAAACCCGACTATGCAGTGACGAAGGAACTTTCCACCGGTCCACTTCGCAGCTTAATCACTTTGTCCCCGTTTCAAGTAGTCGGCAAACAATTCGGACGGAGGTCGCCTCCGCTGTCTATCAAACAGAGAGTTTTATTTACTATCTGCTCGATGACAGCGCCAGTTGGAGAGTTTCTGGAATTATAATGGGGGTGGTTGCCCTGGATACGTTTGAAGCTTTACTTCGTGGAAATAAACCGATAAATATCATCGATGTCTAAACGATCTATCTACACCCAATTCATTACTGTTTGCCTTACTAAATAGTTCAAGGAATACAAAGTGTTGGGTATTTTATACCACTTTGTGTCAATTCTCTTCAAACGTTTTCTCGGATTTCAATCGTAGTAAGTATGACATCATGTGCTTTTTCGATAGTACAGGCCTTTCGCATACGCGTGTAGAACGATACGTTTGCGTTGTGTTGTGATGACGCATGCAAAGATCCTTAAATAGAGTCTACATTCGATTTCAAAAGGCGTCTTATTTCTGCCACACGATAATACCTTATTTTATAACTCCCCATGTTTCGACTTGGAATTAATTAAGTTTACAAATTCATATTCTCATTTGTTTGTTAGTTTGCAATTGATTATTCACAGTTTTTAATTAGCTATATAAAATGATTTTTTTTTATAATGGCTAAGGTCCCTATCACTCGAAAACGAGTGCAGCTAAAAAAGAGGTCCTTAATTTTACATATAGGTTAGCTTTTGATTTTGATTAAATTAGGATTTACAACCAAGTACCATCTTCAGAGAGAAGTCTTCTTGCCACAACTAATATCTAATTACTAGAAGGAAACTCTCCATGTGGCATGCCAATCTACCATGCAAATAATTTGTATGTAACATTACTACAACTATAATTGCAAGGATCAACGGTGATTAAAATTGAACAAAAATGCTGTTTATGATGTTCCAACAAAAAATGCTGAATTAATGCGTAGAATTACCAAAAATGGTTACATCCAACCGTTAATTTCCTCGTATTGCCACTTATTACAGTTTGTAACTACAGCGTGGCCAACCGAATAGGTGAAGGTGTGGTCAACATAAATTCCTCGTCTTCAAACATTATACGCGTAATGCCGCAACCGAAGTCGTGTTGTTTCCCACTGTTCTTTCCCGTTCCACATATTTCCTCCCACTTGGATGTTGTACGCTCTCCAGGGGGGGGGGCTGGTTTCTTGCGAGAATATGTAACTATTACCCACATCTGGAACGCGGGAGTTATTCTTCCTACAAGGGCTCCACGTTCCGGAACTGTCGGTCCATAAAAAAATATGCGTTGTCGCTTTGTACCTGATTAAGTATCTCAAAACTTATGTCTCAACCCTGGAAAATTTTGTCTTAAGTTTTCAGACTGTTAAAATGGGTCGGAAAATTTTGACATTCGCAAACTTCTCAAAAAACATACGATTTTTATTCCTATCGGCTGAAATTTGATTATTATGTGTTCCATAATACCCATACTAAAACATTGAAATCTTGAATAGATACCTTCATGCAATCTCTTGAAAGCTTTTGTCAGGTCTTCCAGGGAGGCTTAGAAAAGGATTTAGCGAATGTCCCCTGATTTTGTTGCATTACGTTTCATTTTTCTTTACCACAAACCAAGCTTTTTTCAATTTTGCCTAATTTTGTACAGAAAATCTTCCTCGTTCGCTTTTTTTTGTTATAAGATAAAATAAAATAGCTTGTTTGACTATCCATACAAGCAAATCTCTACGTTTATTATTATTTTTTTCATATATTCATATTTAATAGGGAATTTTTTTAATCATCAAGTAGTTCATTTATTTAAATTATAATATTTGTCGACCTTTCGACCAACTCCCGAAATTTTTCACTCGCATCTTCTACCCGGGGTTGCCCTGTGTTAGATAGGACGGGACCGCTTGACTCGAAAAAATTGCCCTTTGTATTGAAAAGTGTTAATTAATTTTCTTATTTATTTTCATAAATAAACAATGAAAGAAACGAACAACCGAAATCGGTAATAACAGCTTTCTTATACTCCTATCAAACGAAATTTTCGTAATCAATTACAAATAATAATGTATCTTCTTGCTAACTATTAACAACCCTCCATAATCTCTACTCGAAGTCTATTATAAAAATTACTATTGATTTGAAGGCAGTTCTAATATTATCTATAATTGCACATAAAATGTGTATCCAATTATATACGCGACAGATTAGGGGTGTGCTTATCATGTCGTGAAATTGAATTCCTAATCGCGCGTTTGAACTTATCCACATAACCGTGATTAGAACTCGGAATTAGAATTATCGTACTTGTCCTAATTCTAGTACCTACCAGCTGTCTTTCTATTATTTTAGGTCTATTCAACGAGCATCGAACGACGCGACGGGTGAAAATTGTTTTCTAATAATAATGGAGTTCATCAAAATACACGTAAATTGACCAATTTTAAATATGAAAGGGGTCATGTACCGCAAACATAATTTCGTTTCGTTGTAGGTGCCTTTAGTTCTCGTCTACAAAAATATGCTGAGAATAAATTTGTATAGAACTCTGAATCCAAATTTCCTGTTTTTTTTTTGCACTTTCCTACAACCGGGGCATTGGTTTTATACGGCTTGCTTTATTACATTCTCTCGTTTCCAGGGTGGTTTTCAGCCATTAATGGCTGTAGGTACAAATTCTTTTCTAGGGGTCGTTCAAGTATTACGTAACGCAGTTTTTAGACATTATTGATCCCTGAAACGCACCCTAACGTTTTTTGGTCCCCATATTCCTCCTACACAAAATTAACAACTCGATGTCTCGTTACTTGTATGGGGTTTGTGTGTGAGGGTGTGTATGTGTTTTTAACAACAAAACTTATAAAACTGTGTGTGAGGGTGTGTATGTGTTTTTAACAACAAAACTTATAAAACTAACTTACTTAACTATTTAAAAAAAACTCACGCAGCACTATAAAAATATAGATAGATGTGTGTATATGTCACCCACGGACTTCGTTCGCTTCGGCTAGGCGCCGCTAGTCAACCAGTTAGTGTCTTGTGCTGTTCGAATTTAGCTAATAGTTACTCTCCATTATACCTTTAAAGACCATTTTCTGGGTGTTACTGAGATAACAACAAAAAAGTTGCAGCCGAAATGGAGCAGTTAAAAATTTAAAGATTCCTCCGATATTAATTCTTCTAGTTATTTTTATTGGTTGTGTGTTAAGTAATTTATAAGTATTGTTTGGACTGGCGTCGAATGGAAGTCAATTAGCAGAAAATCGTCCCGTCCCTTGTACAAAGGCCGGCCTCGCCTTGGTGTTGAGGAAGTACCTAAATTAATTTCCAAACGGAAAAACAGCCAACTTCCTTTTGTTGTGTGGGCGGGGAGGTTTTTTTTATTTCATTATTTTTATTCATCTTTTTATCAGTTCAATTAGCTCAAATCGAGCGGCGTAAAGAGAAGGCCAAGTGCCCCCAAGCACGAACACAATAGGTGGTTTTAATTCGGAAATTCGAGCCAACAATGCGGTAGTAAAATTGAATAATGCCGTACGAATGTTTGAATACCGACGATTTATGAGATTATTGTAGTTTTTAGAATGAAAGCCGAATGCGAGATAACGCTTTCTATCTCTCACTATTCACCCGTTAATCCCGTATATCCGTCTTATTCTCACTGTTCATCCCCTTAAGCCGGGGGATAAAACAATTATTCATAAAGCGTAAATTATTTTGAATAATAAATACCTTCGGATGTTGCCAGTGTTGCCGCACTGTGACTTCTTCGTGTTGTTTGTAGGATGGTAACACCGGCTTCTACAGACAGCCGACTCGTTTTGTTCCCAGTTTATTAATGATTTGATTATTATATAGACTTACTATCCCACATTATATAATATATTCATATTTACAGATAACGCTCGCTTGATATAGTGTATTTATTATTCGAATTTAGGGAAATTCAGTGGGCTTCTGAATTTCTTTGTTTGAATTTGAATCTAGGTCATGTGCTTTTGTTTTGAAATTCAAACTGCGTCCGATTCGCTTGGTACTCAATTAAATGGAATATGTTGGTAAAACAATACTTGACTGTGCTTTCTGTTATCAAAGCCAGTCATAGCTTCTGCCAGTAGGCTGGAGTGGGAAGCCAAACTACAAAAACGTTGATTAATTTGAATGTTCATAGTTTTTGTTTCGCGAAACCGGTCATTGTTTAAATTGAATGGCAAAAATAGAAAATAATGATCTGTTAATAGAAAATACTCGTATACTCGTATTATAAAAGAATAGAAATTGAAGTTGGTTAGGAACTGGCTGGTGGAACAAATAAATTCTTCAAACACATTATTCTGTTAGGAATTTGTTTATATTTTCGGTACTAGCTATAAAGAGTAACTTTAACCGCATAAAACGTCATATGGAACTAAGAATTTGTTTTCAGAGTCAGGCATTCGTAATAATTAATCTTTATTTGGTTAACAGTTATTTTTTTTTCTACCAACAAAAAGTATGTTTGGCTCAATGGCACGGTGTAAATAACACCCATTTGTTCGCTCAATGTTATTTTATCGCGCGCCTTGCGATAAATCGGCAAACGAAACGATTCTCTAGTGGTGGCTTTCAAAGCACGTGGGATTCGTATCAATCCCGATTTCATTCCACGAGTAAATCATTCTCCGAAATAAAAAGGGCCCCATTTTTCCTCATTAGATATCGCAGGGCAGCCGCTGTAATATAGGTCCCGGCCCTGACATCCATTTTCTTTTCCTAGAGCCGTGATGAGGGTCCGCAATTTCTCCGGCTGTACCTAATTCTCACATTTCCTCCACACACACACACACACACACCCTCCCTTTCATTTATAACTACCACCCGCGTTACTTTGTTAATCCAGAAACATAAAATGTGTGTTCTGATTTCACCTGGGTAATTTTCAAACACCGGACAAGGAATTCGCCTCAAGTTCCCCATTATCCTGGCATTAATTAAATTAACTATCCCAACTACTTCCAGGTTTGATTAAGCCATTGGAGGAACTAAGCCGACCCTAACACTATCTTAATATTCTTCAATCGCCTAATTCGCAATACACTTTCATAATTAATTTTCATTATGTCGTAATCCTAACCGAATTATTTACTTACGCCTGACTAGTCAAATTATGCTATATGCGAAACTTTACAGTTTTATTTTAAATTTTCCAACTCCCAATGTAACGAAGGTATGGCTTCCTTTCCATAGAATGATTGCAAAAAGAATATGAAAAAAAAATGTTCAAATCGATCAATTTCATAGAAATACAAGTTTAAAAACTCTCTACGCTATTAAGACGAACGTTTTAAGTTTTGATTTCCCCCTTTCCGATTTTTGGAGGGGCAATATCCACTATCAAACATAGATTCTGCAAAGTGTTAGGTACGTGTAATTCGTTTAGTTATAAGACGTCGAAACTGGACACCGAAAGTCAATAATATGAATCGCCTAGAATCATTCAAACTATGGATTCATAGAAGATCGCTGCGCAACCCCTAGACAGACAGAGTCCGCAATTACGAGGTTCTTGCTAAAGCAAGAACAGAACGGGAATTAATACCTTTTATTAAACAGCTATTATATCAGGGCGATTTTAATAGAGGTGGGAAATACAAAATTCTTCAAATCATTTTCATGGGAAATATTGAGGAAGAAGGGGTGCTGGCAGAAGACAGGCCTCATGGCTGAGGAATATCCGAGAATTACGAGTATCAAAGAAGTGGTAGGGTCCTAGTATGGCACGGAAAGAAGATGATAGTTTGTTTTAGACATAGGTCTGATCATTACCAGAGTGTTATTTTATTCCCAATAGAAAACCCGTAATCAGGGCGACAGTGACCTTTCGAACTACGGAAGGAAATCAACCGGAAATCCGCACATTATTATCATTATATTATTGGATATTAAATTTCTATTTGAACAGGTATGATGGGGGAAAACAGCGTGTCTTTATTAAGGCGTCTTTATGTGAAAATTTTCTCGTAGTGTATCGGGTATTTTAATATTAATTAAACATGCCTTACTGTCTATGTACTTCGCATTACACACCGGGTGACGCACAATGGTGGAAAAGCTCAAATGCATGGTCGAATATTTATAAACGTAATGTCTTTTTAAACATAATTATTTTTACCCGTATTTTTTTAAATTAAATGTTTATACATTCAGTAGAAAAAAGTGAAATGCTGTTGAATGAATCTTTGTAATTTTGAAAAATCTAACCAAAAAGAACCGTTATAATTAAAAGTTTTTTGTTATGAATACTATAATTTTGTTTATATTTAACTTGATTTAAAAAAAAAACTGTATTTTCTAGAAGATTATGCCATAAACAATGGTAAACAATATCAGCCGAATGGCCGTCATGGCTACGTTTGCAACACCATATACTTTCATGTATTTTCCATGACCAATTTGCACATTTGCGGTTGTACGTCTTCGATAACTTTCAGAAGTCCATATTAAGGGCTAGAATGGATTGTAAATCATTGGGGTAGAACTAACCTTTGACGTGATCCCGAAGAAAAAAAGTCTAAAGGTGTATAATCACAAGATCTTGGTGACCAATTGTGATCACCCTTCGAGAAATAACACGGTAAGGAAACATTTAGTACAAAATGGCGGTTGTTTCGTTACATTTATTGAACATTTAGTGTCGTCTTGGTGAAAATAAACGTCGTTCATATCAATGTCTTTCAATTAAGCTATGTAGCTCAATCTATTCACCGTAAATGTCGCACTTGCCTCATTTACGAATTAGTAAGGTCCAATTGCACCGCCATCCCAAAAGTAGCACGAAACAGCGACACGCTGAGGATGGAGAGGCCAATCAACAATCAATTTTGCATTTTTTTCTTGCATGTTGCCTTCGAGGAAAAAATGGGCCTCATCTTTGAAGGTGATTTTCCGATGAAAATCGGGATCGTATTGATGCATTTCAAGAACTAAACTAGGTAAAATTTTGCGGAGAATTCAAACTTTTTTTGAATCATCTATCATTCCATTTTGAGTAATGGTGTAGTTTTGCTCGTCAAATGTCAAAAATGACAGCTTCCCAAATAGTGGGGTTTTCAAAATCAAATCTCTTATTGGATAATCCTATTCTGAAACCTGATCGATTGGCAAAAGTTTTTGACCTCGTTCTCTTGATGCACTCACGTGTGTGCGCCGTTAATATTAGGTCTACTTATTTAGACGTCGGGATAATGTTGTAGTAGTGCGAGGCCGCTTTTACTTTTGTGCCTGTTGATAATTAGTATAATTATTTCGGTAGTGGAACATTAGCTAGGTAACACGCTTTATCACTCCATTACGAGGTGTATCCGTTGCGAAACAAAGGGAAGAATCCGATGTTTAGCCAACAGCCTTTCCGTTTCCTGCTCGGTTTTGTTTTTATTTATTTACTTAGTTTCTGTTTGCCTTTCTTTTTAATTATACCGTTCTCTCCCTTCTGTAAATTACCTTACCCTCGGTATTTGCGTGAGGCTACAATGGATTTAATTTAAAAAAAGTTTATAGATTCATTCTCGGTTAGTTCTCTCCGAGAATCACAGCACCCAACAATTAAAAGTAAGCACTGGCTACAAATTAGCACGAGCTTTTTGTTTGATTATTCAATCTTCCCCACATAATGAGCGCTTATGTGAAGGCGAAGGGTTTAAAATGTTTAGAAATACGATTGTAATTATTTTTTTTATATTCTTTTCTAGAAATAATCGTATATTTGCCTAATCGTCTACATAATCAGTAAAAAAAAACAGTTTTTCATTTTCTAACAATGACATAATAATGTTACGAAACTGTTATAGTGAACCCTTAAATTATAAATGAAATTGCGAATACTTATCATAATATGTGGGTAGGTACTAAAAATCTTAAACTTCATTGCATTATTATAGCAAACAAACTGAGGAACAAGAATTTACATATTTATCAAACCTTCAGAACTCCTTTCTACCCGCGCACAATTATTATTGTTCATACAGATTTTTCTCTTTCTAATTGGTAAGATCTCTTGTTGCCTCCCTATCTATGTCCGTGAGTGGGGTCAAAAAGGGGACTAAAGTTAGTAAATAGACACTTCAGGCCTGATCTTTTTTTTAGGAGGAAATCGATCCGTGTTGATCGGTTGAACTTCTATAGTCGCAAACTCTATCGTCTCGAAACCATTCATCGTCTATTTTAAAAACAAGCATATAGAAATACATTTCAACCAGCCAGATTAAAACAGCTCACTATAAGCCTTTGTTGAAATCGCTGATTTTATAAAACTTTTTAGTTAAAATAAGCCTCCATCTATGAGGTGGGGTTTAAGTTTAAGCGCATGCAGAACAGCCTACTCCTCTTGAGGGAATTACGAGGCTGCCTGGTATAATTTTATCATTTCCCCGTCAAGTAGTCGTAATGAAATCGGAGGATGAGGATGCTAATATGATGGCTAGCATCTCTCTTTCCTTCCCCCGGCTTTGTTGTTCGCAAACGACTTGAATACATACCTATTATTTATGCCAGCTTTTATTCTTTTAGAATAGAAAATAGATTTAGTAAAGCCTCTTTGTACACTATCCGCACTGTATTGCCTACGATTATCATTGTACTGCTATCTTTTTCGTGTTTTTTATTTCTCATTTAATCTCTATACAAACAAAAGTTTCACATAGTATGCTATTTTCAATTATTCTCACAAAACATCTAATTTATAATTATTTTCAGCCGTACCTGTTGTGTCACCACTAACACCATATTTTTACTCTTTTTCCAGTGCCGTATAAAGTTTCACTAAAGTCGATAATCACTTCCTGTTAAAGATATCTCTAACTGGAATAGAGGCCTTACTCATCAGTTACATTACGACTCCGATCCCATTCCAATCTTTATAAAGATGTCATTATGACATTTAGATTTTGGTCGAATGCCTAACATCTTCGTAATTTTTTTCTTACTTCTATAATTTTTAAAAACAACCATAACTGAGCGATTTTTGAAAGAGTATATTTTATTCCAATAAAAAAGCACACTCGATGCCCTTTCGCCGAGTGCATAGGAATGTTATGTGAACGTATGTGCTGCATTTTCATAATTCCGATCACAACTCGCATGCCATTTATTTTACATCGTAAGATATGCTCGGATGTATGAAATAAATCCGTACGATATTTTAATGCCTGATGGAAGCGGAATGAAAGAGACTGCCTAACGGATTCAGGTTTTTTTTTTTTTTTTTACAAAGTGTACAGGTAAAAAAGTCTGAAAATATCGATGCGTTACTCGAGGGAATGGTGTACTTTAGTACTTGAAATAAATGTTTAACCGTAACCCTTGATTTCTCCGTGTGCCATTTCGAAATTATTTGGAAATGAAAGGAATCCCGGTTGAATATAACCAATATGCCCTTAACAAAAATACCCTCATATATCGCAATAATTATCGAAGATGGACTTTATACCCCGATAATTATAAGCGACTGCCGGTAGTGCCGGTCCGAGATCAATAAAACGTACCCTTTACTGGGGTAGTTGGACCCTTTCTCGCCCGGATCTACGGTACCCGGAGATTATTGTGTCTTGTATTGTGGGAACACGCTTACCGCTGATAATCCAACTGCTCTACCTCACTGCCTTCCTCTATCCACAATCCTGTTTCACCCCCTCCACCTGGTAAAACACGGCACAGCCAATGCAAACAGTGTAACCGAAGTTACCAACCCTTACAAGAACACGATTCATACGCTAGTCTTTCAGTATAAGGATATCTAATAGATCATAGCTACGAATATTACAACAGTACTCGACTAGAAAGAAAGTAATTTTCCAATTGTCAGATTTCGACGATTCGAATCTCATTCAACCAGTAGTGTATTTTGTACTAGGCACTCTAAAAATCCCTTAGTTTATTTTAAAAAATAATAGAATCACTTCGACGTAAAAAAAAAGATTTTTTGCTAGAACGGTCATGGAAAAAAAACGAATCAATAAAAACAAAAAATCCCAATAGGTTTCCGTTAGATATTTTTTTGTAATATTCCGTTATTCAGAGAGCTGTGCTATTTCCCCAAGGGTAAATATTATCGAAATATTATTAAATATTTCTTAGGAAATTTAAATATACATTACATTTCGGCAATATAAAATAATAATAATAAACAATAGTTTGGATATTGGTTTTCGAAGCGCCAAAAAAAAACTATGTAATACGTTCTGGAAGGAATACCCAAAGTCCTTTGTTTCGTGATATTGCTTATATGTCGCCCATAAAACTACCGGATTTATGTCTAGATTTCTAGGCCGTAAGCGTTTCTTCAATACAGGATGATCTGTAACTTTTTCATACATATTAATTGTTGCCAAATTAGGTTAAATCTTCAATACCCTAGCCTAGACTAATAAACCGATACTAAGATGATCTCAAAACCCTGCCCTTGATCGCTAAACTATTCTCGGGTTCGTGGTCAAGCTGTGATCCGGGATCAGTTGAATGAAAATAAAATTTGTTATTTGATAAGATCTAGTCCTGAAAAATGGTCACAAGAATCTAGACATAATTAGAACGTTGTGCACCAACAAAGCCAATAGAGAATAAAGATGAGACATTAACAAAAATGGATATAGTCATATCCTGGCGCCAAATACATGACAGCAGTCGCAGTCCTTAAATTTGGTTGCTCTCTTGTTCTCAATAATTTCCAACTTTTATCTCTATATCTCATTAATGATTAAATATCAACTTGTTGTATAAATGAGATTTTTCGAGATGTCGATAATTCTCATGATTAGGAGTTTCGGAGACTTAAACATGGCGAACGTTGTTAACGTAAAGTGATCACACTAAGCCAGCCTTCGAAATAACAGTAGAAGACGGTCGTAAGCCTGTATTGGTTTGTTCCATTTAAAAATCGGACATTAGTAATGAATTGTTAGGGTCATTAGTTGTTACATATTTGAAAATAAAATGCTTTTGAAAAAAAACGGAGGAATATTCTACCCATTCATAAATAAAAGGCGCTAACGCCCAGGTGTCTTTTGGATAAAATAATGGTTGACCTCCAAATGATGTGGAAGCCCACACTAAACGGAACAGCAACCAATCATCCTATACAAACAAATAGCCAACATCGTAATAATAATTCGCATTACACAAGCGAGTGAGTGCTACAAAGAGAGGATGTGAACAGAAATGCTCTTCCTATTATCGGCTATGATTTTTTAATCTTCTCTGGTATCCGCCCTCAACATATTATATCTCTCTTTGCACGTACTCGAGTCTTCTTGTTATTCGTTACATAGTTTCAATTTTATCCATAACTAGCTTATACCCGTCATGCTTTACGTTTTTTATTCCGATTGTCAGGCTTGATCGGTAGGTAATTAAACAGGTTCTAGTCTAGCTTCCCATTGCTTAACTGACATAAGCACAGAAAAAGAAGAATGACACTTTTACAATTTTTGTTTTACCGACCTCATAATATTATACGAACCTACCGACATAATTTGCAAGTTTTCATAGAGAGAGCTATATGGTTTGAATCTAGCTACATTCCCTACACCCATGTGTGATAATTAATTAGGCATTCCACCCATAGAGGGTGATATGTGCTATGAGTATAAAAGCCGCTGTCAAACTTCAAAATGGAGGAATCATTTTGCAATTTTTTTCATTAAATCTTTATTTATTGAGAATAATAAGATTTGAATAACATTAATATGTATAACAAATCAATCTACAATTATTTTATTACATTTTCATACTGTAATACCAAGATTCCATTCAACTTTTACATGAATAATTTTGTTTCCAAAAGATGGCTTACTGTCTTTTGAGAAATTTGTATGAAGATCCAAAAAAATAGAGTTTTATATATTAAAGTTAATGCAGCAAATTTTATTTAAGAACCTTCTCCAGCATTTTGTACGGCTCTGGGCATATTAATATCTGACCTTAATGTATGTTTTCTATGATTGATGCTCTTACAAAAATATAAATAAACGGACTAAAATATTATGTAGAAGATGTTGTTGTTTTTTTCTTTTTCTTTTTTTTAACAATCACCCCTTGTCCTTTGGATAGGCAGAGAGAACGGCCCTTCGCTCCTTTCTATCCAAGCACCCTTCTTCCGCTTCTTCCACCGGCATGATTACGATTCTCAAATAACCTGTAATATTTCTTAGACCAGCCTCCTAATTCACGAAAGAGTTTAGTTCGAACAAAACTTAATCGAATGATCTTAAAGAATATGTAACAACTAATGACTCTAACAATTCATCACTAATGTTCGATTTTTGAATGGAACAAACCACTACGGGCTTACGACCGTCTTCTACTGTTATTTCGAAGGCTGGCTTAGTGTGATCACTTTACGTTAACAACGTTCGCCATTAGGTGGCAATGTTTGTCTCCGAAACTCCTAATCATGAGATTTCTCAACATGTCGAAAAATCCCATGTATGCAACAAGTAGAAATTTAATAGTAAATTAAATATAGAGAAAAAAGTTGGAAATTATTGAGAACAAGTAGAACAGCAACTAAATTTAAAGATCGCGACTGCTGTCATGTTTCGTATGTTAAGTATGTATACCTACCTTAATCGGAAACATTAAGTTTAATCGATTAAGAAAAACGGCTATTTTGAGAGAATGGGCCTTTAATTTTCAAATATTTGACTAAGGGTGGATCTTTTGAACAAGCATTATACAGTCAAATAAGTTTTAATGGAGGATTAACTCACTAATGTCCCATAAGAGAAAAAAACGGATCTTTCAACTGTCAAATAGCGGCGATTGGGGCATTAAACACCTTAATGAAAGATTAAA
Organism: Mystacides longicornis; assembly: GCA_963576905.1. Lineage (NCBI taxonomy): Eukaryota > Metazoa > Arthropoda > Insecta > Trichoptera > Leptoceridae > Mystacides > Mystacides longicornis. Next base: position 29,037,167 of record OY756426.1, on the reverse strand, counting down.
TTTAGTGGGCTGCTCCAACAGCCAATAGCACACTAATGGACAATTTAGAACTGTCAAAATTGTTGCCAATTTTGTCTGTTTTCATACCGTTTTTCGAAATTGTTGATGATTCTTATTATGAGAGAGCCCATTTTTTTCGACCAATTTATAAATCGGATTACAATGCTTTCTATAAAGCATCAAAATAGGAACTATGCGGTACTAAAATATCGTCTATTTTATAAAAAATATCTAACTTTTTTAGTAATGCTAAGTGAAATGTCAAAATCACAAGATGACGCACGTAGTGCATAATATTATTATAAACCATTGGGAATAATCTCGAAATACTTATTTTTAATACAGAAAATAATATATATGAATTATTTTATATATTTGTTTGGGTTCCCTTTTAAAAATATTTAAATAACAGAAATAAAATAAAACTTGACTTGACAGTTGCAGTAAAACAAACACATAAGACCTTGTCTGTCATCTCTTTCTAACGAATGGTGTTTACCGCGCGTCTCGCTCTCACACATGTATAGAGTGAAGATAGCAACAAGTTCAATATTGCCAGTCGCAAAAAAAAACAAGATAATTGTCAATTAACCAAGGGTCCATTAAATTTCTCATGAAAGACCCGTTTTGAGTTAGTGGATCCTTTAAAGTTATATGTCCATTTACTATTAGGCTGTATAATGCTCATTCGAAATACCGGCCCTAAATACCTTGAACTTTTTTTGTGAATTACCCTGCTGGCCTTCTTTGAGGACGAAATCGACTAACTTCATGTCATTCTTGGTCGATCACGCCTTCTTACGTCTATTTTTCAGCCATTTTAATACTTTTTGTACTTCTATTTGCACCCAACACGCTCAAACTATCTCAACTTATTGACTTTCATTATTTTTTTTTCAAATACTTACATCCATTTCATATTGTGGAAATAATAAAAATAATTTAATTCCCTCTCTATTTCGGGACATGAAAGAAAGTAAGTATATTTTTTATATTATACAATTCTTATAGTACTTAATTAAATTTCTGTATAAACATAATAATATATAATACAGAATATTCCGCCTCGTATGAAGGTACTATAACGGAGAATTAATCTTATTAAATTTACATTTCATAATTTTAGCATTTTCTTATTACAGATTTTCCAATTTTCTTTCGATGTTATTATAACCGCACTCTGAGGGATTCTTTTTTTTATTATTTCTCGACGAAGCTGTGATTGATTCGTTCAACTATGCGGATATTTTTATGTATAGCACTTATTAGCTCAAAAGTCAATAACTATGCTCAACGAATCCTTAAAAAATATGATCACCTAGCACTTTTCTTCATAAATTTCGCATATTTTTTCAGCCTTTTGTCATGTTGTACCGTGGTATATTTGTCCAGTATAAAATGCCAATTTTCCACCTTTAGGCTTGATTTGACGACATAAGTACACTTCATTTAGCTTTGACGTAGGTACTAATATTAAATTGATAAATACCTTTTTTTATATATAAAACGTTCGTTTTTTTTTTTAATTCAGATGATTTATTTAATAATGTCAAAGTCATCAATCCAATATCTTCTTCGTTTTTCCAATGAAACCATTTCCAAAACGAAACATTTAAATTCTCTTCATAAAATATGATCTTCTTTATTGAGAAAAAAAAATTACGTATTTTTTTTTTACTTTTTGTTTTAGTTGTTTAACGAGGAAAATATAAAATATTCTGTCAGACGTCTGGCTGTCATCTTTCTAAAATGTTCCTGACACCTCTCGTGTTCTCCGTTGTAATATTGTAATCTAAACCCTAGTGCTAACAAGCCCTACATGCAAAAAAATGCAAATTGGCGAAAACCACAGCTCAAGAATCTCTGCTTTCTTTCTCTTGGTAACTCATATGATTCGCATAATACGACCATATTTCCCGTTTTACGCAACAGGAGGGGAAGGAATCTAGTAAGACATCTACACAATGCATTTTTTCTTAATTTCACCATAAATCACCATCGTCTTTTTTAAAATTAAGCGATTTTCAGGTCTGTCCGATCTGACTCTGATACGAGAAAAAAAACTGCTATCTTGGAAACTGTTATTTATTCATTTCATGTTGTCATCATATATCGTGTGTCTTCCTTTGATGAAGCCATAGCTTTTTAGTGCAGCAGTTGCATTATAGTCATATATTCTTCGGCTTTCTTTTTTATTAATATTTTACAGATATTGTATAAAATTAAATGGTAAGCTTTTAAATTTTAAACACTACGTGCTCATTTCCGTCTGAAACTACTTGGCTACGTTATAATGATTTTTTAAAAGTATATAGGTCATTTAACAAAAAAATAAATAAAAATGTTCACACTTAACTAGGTTCTTGCAACTTTTATAAAAATAACTTGTTCTTATTTACACTTACTGAATTGTTAGACGAAATATTCCATTCCACTCTTTGCGTCTGGTTAAATATTTAAAAAATACGACACCTAATTATTTTTGTGTTTATTTATTCTAATTTTATAGACAGGTATTTAATAAGAAAAATCTTACACTATTGTTTGAATAAAAACGGAAAGAATTTAAATACGGTTTCCACCCTGAGAAATACGTACATGCTTATTACAATTTTTTTTCCTAGAACGTGTTTACACTTTCTAAAACAAATATCATCCTGATTCAGAGTTGGCGCGTGTTTACTCTCCGACAGCGACATATGTGTGAATAATTCCATACAATCTGTCCTCCGTACTGAGAGTTAATCCCACACTATTTTCATCCATAGCTTTTTCTGTTCTTTCTAATTTAATCTCGACGTTGTGCTGGTTTGTCGGAGAGATCGCAACACTTACCCCCACCCCTAGGGCTTCAACGTTTTAAAAAAAAAATCCCCCAGATTTAATACCCCCCTGTCCGCACTATCGATTTTTGTTTTTAAAAAATGTCGCAATTCACAAGAGTGAAAATTCCTTCTTTAAATTGTACTTTTTTACAGTCAAATGAGTTTGTACAACTTCAAAAAATGAATATTTTCTACCTAGATCTTAAAATATCAAGATTTTCATCTTTGAAGATAAACTTATCGCGATGGTTTAATCATGCAAAAAAAACGTTTGCCATTAGATTTTTTTCCAGCTTTTCCCACTATAATATTTTTTATATTTAAAGCCGGGAGATGCGTTAAATTAGGTAAGAGATATATGCAGAAATTACTTTTTTATCGATTTAAAAAAGGCAATTTTTTGTGTAAGATTTTTTTTAAATATGTTTCTTTACAACGAGCGACGATCAAATGTAAAAAGACATCAAAAATGAATCTGAAATGGTCTATTATTCATATTCAATGAACTTTGTAATATTTTATTTAATGACTGTAAGTTTGTTTGAATAAAAATAAAATAAAATAAAAAAGATAGTTCTAGAAATCGAATCTTAACTAACATAGTGTGTCCACTGTTGACAATAAAAATACAAACAAGACAACCTCTTTAACAGGATTTTGAAGTTGGCTAGCTTAATTGAAAATGAAACCTAATGCAGTTTCACCTAAACTAGCGCCTTTTCTAGCAAGAACATACTTTTTACCAATAGATAAAGAATCAATGATCAATTTTTATGTGCAAGATTTATGAAATAGCCCAAAACTAAATTCTTGCGTTCAAGTAATGTTTTTATGATAGTCGAATTGAATACAAATCAATAGAAAACATAATAAAAAAAAGAAAAGTAGGTACTTAATATATTGTTATGACACAAGTGGTGTGCTTCAGATAAGAAAAGAAAAGACAATAAAAGAATTAAGTATGTTTGTAGTAGAATAGCTCTAGAAAAACCGATATTACCCGAGTAGAGAAACAATTAATTATAACACACAACAATGGGGGATGTGGAAAACAATAAAGTAAAAGCTCTTTAATATCTGCCGTCCGGAGGTGGGAGTCCAGCCGGGCCGTCCGGACCTCCTGAGGACCTCCCAGATGAGTGGAACGTGCCCGATATAATAAACTGTTGCCATGGACACCGACCAGTCTACAGATAAAAATATAATATATTTGATTTATTTTCTGGAAATACGTCGATGGAAGCCGTAACATACGTACGCCCCTGCTAACGATCAACCCACTTGATTGTGTTTAATCTTTATACCGTAAACGAAATTGGGTAGCACTCCCACTTTGTTTTCTTCAAAGTTTACGCAAAAAAAAAACACTCCCTGTTTTGATTGTGTAATCTGTGTAATAAATTTCCAACCGTGGTTTTAATCCGTGTAAACAGTGTTTTTATGGATGAAAAAACTTTTTTCGAGCATTGATTGGCTGCTTGTTTGATTTCAATACTATTATATGAGAAGTTTAATTAATTATACAAAAGCATCCTAGTTCAGTTCAATTATATGGAGTTCGTAACATAATATCTCTGACTTCTGCTTTCGGATTTATTTGTACATAAGCTTTGCAATTCGGTTTCAACGACCGCATTAGGATTTGACGAAATAGATTTTGACGATTGTTTCTTGCAGATTCGAGATTAAATGTACCGTCGCATTGTTTTAATATATAAAATCATATTATAATAATTCAATTGTTTTCAAAGTTCAAAATCTGTTTAAGATATATATTGTGGCTAATTTCCATTGCATTTAGAATTTATCTGAGTAAGAAGTTTTCTACTGCGTTGGCAATCTTTGTAAAACAACGTAAGGCGTCAAATTACGTTTTCATTTCACGGAAATTTCCTTTTTGAATCATCGGCCGCTTTTTCAGAGGAAATTAACGTTCCTTTAGGGATAATTTTATAATGAAAAATATAAAACTTTTTTCTTTATTATTGTTATTATTAAATCGTAGCGACTACTGAGTAAGAAGTAGAAAAAAACTTTTTGTAACGTTTTTCCGCCCCGTGCCATTTCCCGGACTCCCGCCTCTGCCTCATACCATTTTATTTTCCCTTTTTTCTTAACTTTGTTTTCTCAAAGTTTTTCCCGGCAACTGAAACACTTGAACCGTAGCCTTATTCAAAAGATGTCCTGCAGTTTGATCTTCTCATCCTTAATCCGGATAATCCTGTCATTTTTTTTTGTTACCAGTTTGAGAAGACTTACTCTTTTTCTATTATCGTTGGAACTATCGGTAGAAAATCAGAATTAGCAAATCAATGAGAAACCATTGAATAATTTATTTTGCTGACTAAAAGTTATCGGAAGTCTAGGTTTATCCAAGCACGTCTTACGAAAAGAGTTGGTATGCATTCTCGTAAGTGTGGGATGATATATAGTCATGTATCTTATCGATCCAGGTAACTCTGCGTCGATCACATTCCTTTCGGCTTTTATATTCATTAAATTAATCTCTTAGCTTTCATTCTATCAACATTCCCAAACTATCACAAATTTTAAATTTCAACTTGTCCTACGAATCTTTCTTCGATACCCCACTCTTTTTTTCCAAAAACTCTTTCCTATTTATATCCCAGAGAGTTTTTTCATGTTAACTGAACGTTATATACATAATAAGAACTTCTAACTTACGACTTCAAATGAAGATTGATGGGTATTTCTTTAAAAAAAACTGTAATGTTTTACGTTTTCTCGCGTTTTCTATGTATCAAATGTAAAGAAACATTTTTACGTATGTAACTAACTGATAATAATATAGTCGGATGTTCTGTCAAAAATGTCACGTAGAAAAACAGCCTATCTCTTTTTTTATCGAACAAACAAAATAATATTATGCTCAGTGGTAGATATACAATATCGCGTCGGGGCATACGTTACAGATTACACCTCCCTCCCGTACACGGTGAAGGTGCGCGATTATCGAGCACATCCCATCTTTTGTGAATACCGCGGGGAGAAGTTCCCGGACGAATTTTAATGATGGTCGGGTTCTTTCATTACATGAATGATGTTCCGTGTATTTGAGAATCGTCAATGTGTCCAGGATGGGTGTCCGTACCACTTATCCGAGATTTATTCCCAAACGTTTGGCGATTTAACCACACAAAACGTGCTGATATTTGGGTAACTTTCCATCATTAGCTACATAATTTAGCTAACCTTCAGTCATTCAAACTTCGACAAAGGTCTTTTCATATAGTTTCATTTGTCTATTGATCTTGGGTTGAGCTCGGGAACAAATTTACCATTCATCTTCCTGTACTTTTTTAATCTCTATACAGTTTCAAAAGTCAAAAGAAGGTAACGTGGACCCAGTGGAGCTTATCTTCATAAAACGAACTAGCATAAGTATTTTGTACTTAGAAACACAACATAGAAAAAAGGTTACCGCAACTTCAAATGTATTTCCGGTCGAAGCATAAGATCCATTTATCAAAATATCTTCTCCTTCCTTCTTTTTGATCTGTATGTATTTATTATCGCCCCTTATATAGAAATACTATATGGTTATCCATTTATTATCTTTCTACAATAAAAACAGGTCATCAGACCTATTCACAACACTTCTTAGAAAATACTTGCTAGTTTTCCAGAGGATCAGTTCAGCTTATATATTTTACCCGAAAAAGCTATTGCGGTCCCTTAATAAATCTCAATTTGTTCCAAAAACAAACAGTTCTGCTTATTATTACAACTAACTAATCACAACACTCCTAAGTGATTGAGTGAACCAATCAGAGGCGAGGCGGAAACACCTAAAGCCAGGTTTCTTGCAATGCTTCAATGTTCATATTCCATTTGACGGGCATTTGAAGTTTTCAGATTTTTGTAACATTTTTGTATAGTTTAACTTTATAACATACTTTACTCAAAGAAAAAGAATGATTGAACTTTAATTTAGTGATGGATTTTTTTAGTCCCCAGGCTCATCCAATGTCAACTTAAAAATTCACATTCGACATATTATCTTGTAATAGGCTAAGCCTGTGTTGTGATTTGTGATGGAAGAGGATGATGATGCCCACTTGCATTGGTTGGTAGCAATTTTCCCCAATTTTCTCCCCGATCTTTTCAGTTCCTCATAGAAGGAACAGCACATGTCCGAATACACGTTTTGCAAGTTTTTCTGACGTGGTCGTCCTTACGAGTATGATTATAAAAAACATGCATGCTGCTCAATATAGTTTAAATAACACTAACATCATTTTGGACGGGCATAATTATTTAATCGTATTAAGTATAGTTCTCTTCGCTAACGTTGAAATTGTGCGAATCTGTCAATGTACGTACATACATACTTACATAGGTTGAATAGGTTCGTTAGTAGGCGTTTATTGAATCGCTTCAGTGTGAGCGGACCTTCCTGTGCCTTCGGTAGTAAAACACAGAAGTAGGACGGGTCGGCGTCTTGGGATATTCGCTCCTTATTACGTCCGACTCCTTCAGAAAACAGAGCGCACCTCTCAGCTATACTGGGTACTTCGCCCTCGTAAATTTCTCTCCAACATCAATTATTTAGGTCCGAACTGCTGTATTTCACCATCATTAACTTTTGATCGTATTCCGTTCGCGTATTTTTTACGATCTTTTTACACAAGACCCATCGTGAACAAATTCCATAGGACGGGACTCACCTTGAGAACTGTTTACACCTTCAATTTCGTTGCGTTCCTATGTATGTATGTAGAACAAAAGGCATTATTATTATTTATGAATGCGGATATGTTTGTACTTTAGTTTTTGTTTTGAATCGTCAATAAACTGTAGTAGTCTCTAATACAATTAAAGTAACTAGAAATCTGAAAGGGATTGCCGTTTTTTTGGGCTAACTAATGTATTTATTAGCTATCTTTCTACTTTATTTTCAACTACTGGATATAGTCCTGTATTTTGCTCTCTTGGTCCATTTTCTTCTAGTGAAAGGCATAAGGTCGTCAGCCCTTTCCTTTTTCCTTTCCCAAGACCTTATTTTCCTGTCCAAAGTCTTATTGTAGTCATCTCGTCTCAGCTGGTGAATTTTTCCATTATCTTACCAATCTTCTTGCAATACAAAATTTAAAAAAAATACGATCTTTATAACTATGCCCATATTTTATGTTAGGTATTCGATATCATCGTTTTTTTTTTATTCCTGAGATCCGTCCTTTTTGTAATTTTACTTTTGAGAAAAAAAAATCGCAGATCGATCTACAAGGATAAATATTTGCATCTAGATTTCTTAACCTGAAAATTGTTGTTGTTTTTACATCTCGTCATAGAACTTCAATGAATATTTAGAACGAAAATTTCATATCGCAACAACTTATCCTAGAGATCTGGGGGGCCTACTCTTGAAATTTTATTCCGATTTTAATATACACCATCTTTTCTTTTAATACTTAAAGTTCTTTTTCTCATTTATACCATTTTTTCGTAAAGCGATACCGGATTCAAAGGAGACTTACGTGAAACTATTTTTTTAGCTAGACCAAAATTATAATATCATTATGACATCGTTATCAAGATCGCAATTGGATCGGATGGAATCACGATGTAAATACAGGCCCTTGGTTAAAAAATGATACTGTTATATTCGTCCGGTACCTATTAGTTGGGTTGTTAGAAACATTACTAAAAAGTTTGTAGACTTCCACCAGGTGTTCATTAGGCATATTTTTTTCTGGAAACATCAGCGCCATTCGAAATGTTTGTTGTTAGCTTTTGTAACGAGTGAAATTTCCAGAAACGACTCCACTTTGGAACATTCCTTTGTCGCTTTGGTAGTCGTTTTTGTCTCGGCCTGAAGTGCTGGACCGAACGTTTAATTAAAAGATAACTGTTGTTTGTGTCCCAAGCGTTTTAAATAAACATTTATACAGCAACAAATTCAGCCCTCATCCACCCCTACCAGCACAACCCCATCCCAAACCCCTTCTGCGAAGCGACAGATAAACATTAGGATTATTAAATTATGGTTTACTTTTTCCCCTTTAAAAAAACGTTCGATGTTACAGTATTAGTTATCTTTTTCCGAAATCAAATATTTAAAAATTCTTTAATAGAGATTTGGCGTGCTTCAGGGATGCATAATTGTTCCTCTTCTATTTATAATATTATTTAAATGGTCTATGCTATGTGCAAGAAATTAAGGTCAATAGAGTGAACATTCACAATATAGCAACAGGACGTTAGGATTATCTTCGACCACATCCATGCGGTTGAAGGAAAGTTTGGGTTGGGCTAACTATAAATGCAAATAGGACCAAGTTCATGGTTTTCATCTGACAGGGGCTTAACGAAGGGAGCTTTGAAGTGTGAGAAATGGGGCGTATGGACATTTAAACACAATGAAGTAATTCTACTTTTTACACTAATTCAGAGTGGTAAAATATAACGTTTAGTAAAATAGCTTAAATGCTTCTTTGAAGGTTGGAAGGTCAAGAAGGCGCTTGAAATATAATTTTATCGATGGATGTTCTTTATACGTGGAGAAGCGTTCCTTTCTCCTAAAGATAGGTACGGACAACCATCAAAATTGCTAGTTTGCCAAATCTGGACCACATGCGCATGATTTGTTATGTAATTTCTCATTAAAAAGAACGGTTGAAGAAAGCAAGTAGCATACATAAGTAATAGACAAGCCTTCACCTGACATCCAGGCTGAGATTAAACTTCAAAGTCAACCCGTTGACCCTGATTTGGCACACAAAAATATATTTGAATTTACTCTGTCATGAAACTTTGAACATGTCATATTGGTCCTTCTTTCATTTTTGTAAACAATTCAGAGTTGACAGGGATAATTTATATCGGTCGAACAGAAAACACCCTGTTTTTTTTTCTCTCTCTGAGAGACGACGAGCTAATCAATTTATCTTTGTTTTTCTAGAAAAAAAGGATGTTAAAATTCAAACAGTTGTTTTGTTTAAAGACCGGTAACGCCATTACCTTTTTTTTGGTAGGAATAAAAAACAGTCCACAGCCTCGCAGTTCCCCGCCCGAACCATAATAAATCATGTCGTTGCGTCATAAAAAAAGTTGTAATTTAAATAATAATTATGAAAAATTAATAAAGCCCGTAATTCGCGTTTCGTGCTCAGCTTACCACCGACGTGCCATAATTTACAGATGTTTCAGTTTTAAATCATCGATAGAAACTTTCACGGGCCAGGTGAAGCCTGCTAGATCTCAAGGATTACCAGGAATCCAAAGTTAGTAACACCGCGTGTAAAATGTTTCTGTATGAATAATGTGGCGAATGTGTTCTTTATACTCTAGAACTTTACTTATATCTTTATAAAAAACCTATACCGACTTATAAAGTTACTGAAATGTCTCATTGTTTAACGGAATCATTGCCGTTTACATTTTTTTTTTTTTTAAATGATTCTGTGCTCACTCAAAGTGAACACAAATACACTCCTTGACTCTTTCACAGTAAGCTACTGAAAGCTTGTGTCGTGAAAGAGGAAGATGGTCGGCACCTGGGATCGAACCACGACGTCCGCTGTACGAAAGCCGGCGTTGAAACCGCTGGGTCACCAACCACTTCAATGCCGTTTACATTTCTTTCATACGTTATTATTATTATCATTATAGTCGCCGATTTTTGTAGGGTTTCAGATTTAAGATAGGCGAATGTTCCCTATGAGTAAAAAGCTCTCATAATCTGACTGAAATAATGTTGTCAAATCTGCTGTCCGAGATTATAATAAACTCATTGTCTGTACAAATTGTTTCCCTATATTAATACGTGAAGCAAAAACTTTGTGACCATTTTTACGGAGTATGCGCTGACGGAGGAGTATGAAATTTCGCCCACTTATTGGTTTGGAATGAAAATGGTGAAATAACGCTCGCTCAGTCTTTGCCAATGGAACCTCAATAATGTTCAAACTTATAATATAAATTAGTAATGTTCGAATTTCCAGGACTGGTCGACCACTAGTATTTATAACAGTTCCTTATTATACGAACCTACTCCCGTGAATTTTGTTACATCGATTAGATATACAAATATTGATGACACGTTGTGATGTGATCTGTTTTTCATTGTTTCAGAGTGGGGGCAAGTCGGAAGGCGGCGGGGGTGGGGGCGGGTCCTCTAACAAGGACATCTTCATCGACGATGAGGCCATCGAGGGCTCCGGCGCGAGAGGGGAGGTAACAACCGACCTGGAGAGTTCCGGCTCCGGGTGGGGGCCGGACGACGAAGACGCAAGAAACAGTTACGCATCCTCAGGTAACCAACCACCGTGTCATACCAACTTTTTTATGTTGTCCCATTAACTCCGGAGTTGCATGCCTTCGAATGTCACTCCCCCATAGAATGTATTTTTTCATACGTAATACTCACATACTCATTCTTTACACGATATCTTGTCAGTACCTACCTGACATTAAGAGTGTATTATAATACGCTACTCACGAGTCTCCTTATCAAACGCCTTTCCAAAGTTCCTTTGTGCTTTCACACCCCTCATACGAATTTGCGTCCCATTTTTTCCCCACTTCGGGTTATATAATAATACGATTACATGCGTATTTCTCAAACAGTCGACTGTTAGTTGTTAACACGTCCCAGACGCGCGAGCGAGTATGTGATTATTCGTATGATAATAATATTCTCAGCATGTGAACTTGCTACCCGTTTCCATAGATATCTACTACTTGTTTCAATAGATACTCTTCTTACTTCTCCAGTAGCATTTTATATTATTATCATTCGTGTTTATTTTGTTACATGTTGCCGATATGTTAAACATTAAAAATATTTTGTGTTTTAAGAAAATCATTTCATCATTAGATTTCCCACTCATCTAGTTCTCTTCGCCTTGAAATCACTCTCAGACTTTAGTATTTTTTTAAAGAATGTAAACACAACTGCTGAAAGGCGGTTTAGGCTGTTGAGTTTGGTTATTTTGCTAAGTTTTAAATCGGTTTTTAGGTGTTTTATGTAGCCTGAAATATTCTTTGATTTCTTATTGTTTTGGACAGAAGGTGCTTGTTGGAAGACATTTATTACAATGTTGGTAGGTAGTTTAATTAAAAATGAGTCTAAAATTTGGACTGTCACGATATAATAATACATACATTCATACATTCTCCCGTGAGGCACCCCGCACGCCGCAAGCCAGCCCGGTGGAGACCAATCCGCAGCAAACCCGACCCGCACGAAACCAACCCCCTAGTCTGGTCGAAGCAACCAAACCAAAAAGTCTGCCCCCCCCCCCAAACCAACCCACAATACGGGGACCTAAGCCCCACTAAGGAGCATAGGAAGGCACAAGAGCTCTCCATTGCGCTGAATCACATGTCGCTGATCACCTGTCCTATGTAGCTCTTCCTAGGGCGTCCTCTGTGGTTGGCGCCTTCTATCATGCCCTCGACGATGGTAATGAGCAGGCCCGGGTGCCTGATGTTGTGGCCTGTCCAATTGGCTCTTTGTTGGGCAATCCTAGATAGGAACTGTCTTGTTTCATTATATTAGACGAAATAAAATCGAAAATCCCACAATCCCATATATTCAACCGGTTTTTAAAGCGATTACTTTCTTCCTCACAATCTTCTTCCTTATTAGCCGTCTTTTAGCCACACTTGGACATTGGTCTCTTCAGAGATTTCCATTTCCTTTCACGCAATCGTTAAAAGTTGTCGATCCATCGCTTCGATGGGCGTTCTTAATTTCAGATAATTTATCTTTTCGACCGTGGCTACTTGGTGGAACATACTTCGAACTTATTTTAAAGAAACAAAATATTTAGTTTTTTCCACAATTTTATTCAGCTAACCGGTTTTCGAAGACCGTACGTCTTCTTCGTCAGGCTAGTAGATGTTAACTTAAGCTAGTAGATGCAAGCTAGTAGATGCTAAATGTTAACAGTTAACATCTACTAGCCTGACGAAGAAGACGTACGGTCTTCGAAAACCGGTTAGCTGAATAAAATTGTGGAAAAAACTAAATATTTTGTTTCTTTAAAATAAGTTCTTAATTTCTTTTGTATGCCCAGGGCTTAATTTCTTTTGTATGTCCAGGGCTTTCGTTTCAAAAGTCACGGTTCTCATCTGGATAAGACTCCATAAATGCCTTCATCATCTAATACTATACCGTGGCAGTCCTAATTTTGGACTCTTTTCTGTATCCAAATCGGTCATCGGAGCACAACACAATGTTCTAATTCCGTTACGAATATTCCGGGCTAAAATTCGCTTGGGAATATTTCCCAAGAAGATCTAATAATTCCCCGCCAGCAAGCAGATGCTGCCTATGGCCCCGGCATATTCGCGAGATTTATGGACAGATTTATTTCGAGCGTGGCCCGCTTCACCTCTTTTCTTTCTTTTTTATTAATAAAAGCCTAAATGATTGAATATCTCTGACGAGGTTTTAATCTTAACTGGTTACCTTCCTCCCCGTTAAATTTCCCTCGAGATTAGGTTTTATTATTTTACCGTTGTTTTGTTAATATTAGCCCGGTGTAATTAGATTTTTTACATTATTTCATACATTCTGAAACAATGCTACTAATACAGAAATATGTACTTATTTCAGTTTTTATTAGCAGAGCAAATCTTAAACAACTCTTTTTTTTAAGACTAGCGGTAAATATATTGGTTTAATTGCAATAAACTATATCTGCGAATGGTGTGAGAAGTTTTGCACGGCTATGCGAAGAGAAAAAAATCAAGGTTATGTTTGTAATTTTAGACCTGATGGTATGACATAGAAAAATACATGAGAGAATTATTACGTAGATAAGCTGTTAGATTTATATCGCGTGGATATATTTCTTGAAAACCGATTTAACAATAATACTAAAAAATATTTTGAACAAAACATTCTCAACCGAAACAGCCCTCACCTGCCAATATTTTATAGTTAATTTATTAATCGAATTTGTTCGGAGTTCGTCGCTAAGGGTAGTTAGTCGGGGTGGGTAGATTGGAGAATGAATTTGTAATACGATTTTGTTCAACTGAGAGTGATTTCGCGACGAAGCGTTTGTGTTCCCATACTTCATTATTCCAAAATGTTCTGTGTCGCTTAGAGGTATGCATTAATAATAAAATTTTGACATTTCCATCTCATCATTTTTCCAAATTTCATTTTTTTTTAAACATTGTGATTAAATAATAATTTGGCTTTTTTTATTTGTTTTATTTTTTTTTATTACATGTTTTTTGTTTTGTTTATTTTTTTTAATTATCCGTCATTGTGTCGACGGCATAATATCAGGCGCCGGGCCATTACCACCTGTCCGAAAGCATCCGCTGCCTCCTATCGACGACGATGACGAGGACCACACCAAGAGACCCATCCCGCCCACCAGAGGTCCCACCGCATCCTCGACCACTCCATCCACCACGACGGAGAGCGATTGGGAAGAAGAGGACGAAGATGATTTAACGAATAAAGAAATCATTGTTGTAGATAGTGAGTAGTGTTTGCATGGCGCACCTTCATTTTTATTATTTTTTTTTTCTCTCAACTACAAACAATACATTCTTTTTCTTTTTCCTCTTAGAATTTCAAATGATCTCCATTACTCCTCAAGTCTATGTGTATTTTATGTCTCATTCCATTTGGAACAGAAAAAGATTAGATTGAATAATTTATATAGTTGGGGCATATTTCCGATATCTCTAAGGAAGATTTATCGCTGCTTTAAATTTTAAATTATGTATAAATTCTAATTCTGCTATCGCTTTAACTTACTTAATCTGCTTTTAAACTCGACTTACGCCGTCGTAAAAGGAATGTATTGTTTTTTTTTTCTTCATCAATAGTTTTATCGTCATTGGTTGAATTTCTTACATTCGGTAGTTGGTTGAATCATTATCTCTTATTTTCGAGAATTCGGATTTTTTGTAAATATTTCTTTCGATCAAGAGTAACAGACCAATTCTTGATTTTTTTTAATTGAAAGCCAGCAAAAATTATATGATTTTTTAAGACATTAAATTCTATATGAGTCATTTTATTCTACCGAAATTTCTTCTAAAACTTTTTTTTTTCATTAGTATCCAATGTTAAGAAATTGAACCATTGATTTGAATATCATTTTTCATCATCAAATCTTCACCAACGCCTTTTTTTCTAATGTTGCTACAAATTTTAACGATAAAACCATCGAAATTTATAACTTTAAAAAAACACAGGTAATTTTTTTACATACATTTTACGTTATAAACAATCCTATGGGTTCTTAATTTTTTTTTTAATTAAGTGATTCAGCTATCCTAAAAACAAAATGAAAAATTTGTCTTAAAACGTCTCGGATTTTAAAATATTCAACAATATTAATTTCTTTTCTGTCTGATGAGCGCTTTGTTTGTTTGTTTTCTTTTTTTTTCGATGTATTTTTCACTTTTCATTATCCGCATCTTTCTCCATTTTAGATTTCGTGTAATGTTTTTAATGTTCCTCCTTCGGCAAACACTAGTTCTCTCTCTTCTCTTGATAAACTCATTTCAATTATAATTTCCTTACTCACCCATCCTTGAAAGAGCCCCTCCTTGTAAATAGAAACATCTCCTCTTTCACATATAACAAGGTTATATTAAAATTTTCGGTAAATTCGCGAAACGGAAAACGACGTATCACGTTCGAGTACTTTTGAAGGCGAAGTATTTCGTCGTTTTATTACTGACGTACCTACTTAAGTACGTGTGTTTGATGTCTCTAAATTACTTACTTTTATTACTTACTTTTAATACTTGTTTTCGGCGTATGTACATATTCACATGTCGTTGAGAATTTTACGTACCTAATAACAAGACGAATATTCGATTTTTCCCCCATTTCTCTTGTGAACAAAGGTATCATTTTTATTGTTAAAAAGAAGTTTTTTTCTCGTATTTTTTGAAACGATTAGATTCGTATCTTTTGAAATGAATTAGCGGATTGAATTTCGTCTTGTCAATTATCTCCGAAATTCCAATTATAATTTTTTTTTATTTTTCTACGCGGCTCGACGTTTATAACGAGCTTTTTTTTCTTTGCGAAGCTTTTTAGATTTTCTGAGTAAAGTCGTTTTCCTTGCACG
The DNA here is from genome assembly GCA_963576905.1 of Mystacides longicornis. Classification (NCBI taxonomy): domain Eukaryota; kingdom Metazoa; phylum Arthropoda; class Insecta; order Trichoptera; family Leptoceridae; genus Mystacides; species Mystacides longicornis. The sequence goes on along the minus strand of OY756426.1, from coordinate 29,021,263 downwards.
GTTTTAAATTACTGGGTCAGATAACCCGTTTTCACACTTTTGTATGAAATGGGTGAATTGAAATAGCTTGTGTGGATATAAAATATTGGATCAAAAGACTTAATCGATCTGTTTTATATGAAACATAGTATGTTCAATTATTTGTGCGTGAGCGGTTTACAAGAAATAGAAGCAAGTAAAATCAAAACAATACAACGACAATGAGATAAAGATACATTATATTTTGTAAGGTTTGTGTATTTACGTAGTGAAAGTTCATTATAATGAATTAAAACAAACACAGTTGCACTTTCACGATATTTTATTGAGGCTCGAGCGCTTTCGTCTATCTCATGTAGACATTATCAAGAGACTAAAGATACACAAAATTTTAAAAAATAAATGAAAGACATGGTACAATATTGGTAGGAGAAGATAATACTACTACCAGATGACAAAATTATTATTATTGCGTTAACATGCAGTTGGGCAAGATATTATGATAAAAATGTGTTCGGGGGTGACAAAAGGATGGGTGTGCGTGGGTTGGGATGTTGGGAATTTATATAGAAACATATTATGTAGGTATTATTTTTAAGTAAAATGACTAACTAATTGATTTGAAAAAGTGGAGGTGGTGCTGGGATTTGTATGTTCACAATATGTTCGCGGTTTTTATGAATTTCTAATGTTTCTAATGCTATTCTTCATGGAAATTCGTCATGGAAAATGTTAAGGTCTTACACTCAGAAAGACAGAGAAACCGAAGAATGTTTTGTGTATCTTTAGTCTCTTGATAATGTCTACATGAGATAGACGAAAGCGCTCGAGCCTCAATAAAATATCGTGAAAGTGCAACTGTGTTTGTTTTAATTAAAGATACATTATAATAATATTTTTTTTTACAATATAAATCAAAGTCAGATCCCACTGGTAACCCTCGCAGACTCTTACATTTAACATTGCTAGTTATCTGATATAGTCATACGAGATTCTCCAATTGTCAGTATATCTTTGAGTGATCGAGTGGGGAATCCGTGAGATAGATGGGGCAGGCAGCCAGTGATTGGAAATCTCTCTAACACGTCCTCAACAATGCACCTTCGAAAAGATAGTGAGAAACTATAAGAAAACTCACAACAGAAACTCTAGTAAACCTACAAACCAATGTGCTTCATAAAAGAAATGAAATAGCTTCTCGGTTTCTCGGGACTCTTTTTTACCCGTCACGCCGCCCCCTCCTTAAGAGGTAAGCAGAGAGAACGGACCTCCACTTTTCTTTCGCTTCTTCCACCAACATACCTTTCTCGTATTACTTACTTATACAGTTTTTTTTCCTCGAGGGAAGAATCGATGTGTTCGATCCACGTCATTTTCGGTCAATCACTCCTTCTTTCATCTTTTCTTTTAGCATTATTGTATTTATACTTTCTTATTTCCGTTGCCTGCACAACGGGCTCCCATTGATCTCCCACATTCAGCACGTCCAGGTCCCGGGAAACGTTGTCCATCACTCACTGTCTTGGTCTTCTCTCAGTGATTTCATTGTTCAGAAAATTCATTGTGGACTTCACATTCATGATCCGTGCCGATGTTCTCGATCTGATGTCACTGTAAGCGCGCGTATCTCCGCATTGCTTCTCAGCCTCCAGGCACCAGCCGCTAATTTCGGCTTTGATTCCAAAATCCGTTTCAGAATCCTGTTCTCAAATGTCAGCAGACGTTGCTGGTCCGTCAGTATCATGGACCAGGATTCTGTATATATAATTTTGAGATTAAATATTGTGATATTCTCATTCGATTGCAATTTCCCAGAACTATATCAACTATCATCATGTATTTTGGCATCCATAAAGTTCCCAACCACAACAGCAAACCCGACAATTAGTCTTAATTAATCGATTCCTGTAAGACGGATCTAGGGGACTCGTATAATGGAAGATGTGTTTGCTCGACGGTACCCAGTGATAGCGTACCTATTTACATAATTAATTTCTCCCTGAGAAGACAACGTCGTCTATGGAGGCTGGGTGTGTAGTGTTTATTACCTACACGAGCACTATCTCTCTCTCCGCTTCGCACCGCACAGCAAGGAAACACATCTCGGGGTATTGGGGGCTTGTTTATTATCGTTTGCAGCGAAATATTCAGGCACCAAACGTAAAGAACATGTAAATTATTATAAGCTTCTCTCGTTAAATTAAACGTGGTAAAAAGCGGTATCACTCTACTTTATTTAACTCCGTTCTCACAACATCGTGACGCTGTAGATCTTAATACTTTACGTGCATATTACATTCCCAACTTTGCATTGAAAAAAATATTACAGTTGGGACAAATTCAATTGTTTCGATCTGGATTTAAACGTTTAAAAATCACTGCCGTTTCGTGTCGTATGATTGATTTTCTGTCGTGCCGAGTCATGATTTTTTTTCTATATAAAAAGCCTAAACAAGATCAGAAGGTATATTCTTCTTATCTTCGGATCTTTTCCCAATACGTTCCTGTTTCTGTCTTATCCAATGGAGGCTGTGATGGAATCGAAAGCGCGTCACGACAAAACACGATATTATTGAGTTTCCAGCGTCATTCATCATTCTAGTTAAGTCGTATTGAAGCGCTCGACATTTTTAAAAAGATTTCGTCTCAATAGGCTCTTCCTTATTATCCCATAATGTGCCCTTCAAACGAACTTTCCTTTCTGACAACCTCCGGGCTATGTATGTATAAACTCTCTGCGTGGATATGAAAAGAAATGAGTCACGAGTAGAACGAAACCGACGACGCTTTGTGTATTTTGTCTGGATGCTTGGGAACGAAGAATTAATCATTGTTAAAGAGTAAATAACGGATCTGGCCCGAAGCTCTCTTATCTCGTTTCTCCATATTGCTAATAGTTTTGTTTCAATTTCTCGATGTTATACTACTACAGTTCAGCTTGTTTTGAAAAACAAAAACGTTGAACGGTGTAATATACTTATCCGTTTGCTCTGAAACTATATTTAAGAGCGCTCTTCAGATGATCAAAAGTCGTTATAAAAATCACTGGACGGCCTTGAAACGGCGACTGACGAGACATATTATTTAAGTTAGTGTTTGTTAATAGGTATAAAAATGAGCCATTCATTATAATTTTATTCATCGCATCGATAATTATTTAAACACTATTGATTTTAGCAGTCTTTTTATGAGCAAAAAATACAGTTCATATAGTGTATTTTGGTCTCAAAAAAAGAAATAAAAAAAATGTCCTTTTCAAAGGTCATCATAAAAAAAATCTAAAATATTAATTACCCCTAATTTAGATTTTATGAAATATGATTTTTTTTAATAACGAATGTTTTGAACATGTACCTAATGAGTTTTTTTTTAATATAAAGCTAGTATTGGTTATTGATATTTGTTTTCATATTTTTCAAATCAAAATGTTCATAGCCTCAACGAATTTTGGGATTAAGAGCCCCAAACATGCTGAACAACGAACATTTTACCTTTTTCACTAAATAGGGGCATTAAGTAAAAGAATTAAAGTTATTAGGTAGTAGTCATAATAAATATTGATATTAAATTCTCTATAATTTGAACATTGTACAAACAAAAAAACGAATCTTAAATTTGGACTACCGCAACTTTATTCAGCTGACGAAATTTCAGATTCCCTTTTCACTGACGTAAAGAACAAGAGTCGGCAGGAGCGGCTCCTTTATGACACAATATATGCGGCTCTCTGGTTCCTTTTTATCCCGTCTCTATGACAACTTGACTCTTCTGCTCTAGAATAACCGAATGACCATAATATGTACAGAAGTGTCTTTACTTTTGCATCTTTTGATGATTATTTACTCTTAATGCGTTAAATTTGACCAAATAAGCCTAAGAAGTTAGTTTGACTTCCAGATATTTTTTTTTTTTTTTTTTTTTTTTAAGACCTATATATATATATATATATATATATATATATATAGGTCATATTTTTGATAGTAATTTTTTTTAAAGCATCCATACCGTGCAAGGGTTGAGAATCAGTATTCTTCTTCCTGGCACCCTCCCAACTAGTTGGCTGTTGGGGTTGGCTCTGTTGGCTGGTGGATATCAAAATCATCTTTTTGGTTCATATATATATTTATGTAATCATATTTTCAATTCCTTTTTGAAAAGTTTCAATACTGACGACCTAAGTACGTTATTCAGGGCTGTAGAATATGTATACCCTTCCTCTCCGCTGTCTGATGCTGTTTGTTGTTAGGGCTAAGTTGTAAAGAAAATAAACCATTCAATACAGCCTCCTAGTTGTCGGTGCCGATTTACCACATAATGGGATGAAAAAGCGCGATTATTTTATATTTTTTTACTGTCGACCTGTGCGAGTGGTGCCTCTATCTATATATCTCTCACCCACTCTCCGCCACAGCCTGAAGGCTCCAATGTGAGACTATTCGCACAACACAAGACTGGGGTAGTTTGGGAAATTTATTCACGGGTCGATCATGAATAATTAAACAGTGGAAGAAGCGTTTCCCAATTTCGCCCGCGGGAATTTCCAAAGATATTATTACAGCCCGCCATAAAGAATATTCCATACGGTGCTTGTGAGTTCCTTTTTACATGAGTGTTTTATTGTCTCCCTCCAGGTATGCTCTATCTTCAAACACGAAACTCTTTTTATTTAAAAAAAAAAAAAAATAGTGTACATTACACTTTCTAAAGGAGTCCTACACATTTACTTAATTTACATGTGATGTGGCGCTGCAACCCCTTGCGGCTCTTGGTCTCCGCTTTTTGCCACTTTGTTTTCATCCAATCATCCAGCTCCGCTCAGCTAATAACTTTTTTTATTTTATTTATTTATTTTTATTTTATAATTTTATTAAGTTATATTATATATTCACAATATAGCTTATAACAATATAATATATTTTAACCTTTAGATCGTTTAGAGAAAAAAATAATCTGGGCTTATTCAATGTTAGTTAACACAAATACACTATTTATTTAATTCTTTATGCACTTATTACAAATTAAAGTATAAAAATAGTGGTATATGGAGATCTTTCGCGAAAATAAAGCAGAGCATAAAAATATAAGGATTTTGATTTAGATATTCGAACTCACGACCTCGAGTACACGATACGAAATTCGGCATCTTATCCACTAGTCACTAGTCAATAGACTATCAACCATATAAACTAGTTTTCCCGACAGACTTTGTCCGGTGGACCCTTTGGTCCTAACCAGAGGCGGCCCGTTCGTATGTGCATAATGTGCACTGCGCCTCCAGAAACAAAAATAAACTTACTAAATAATAACATTTAAATATTAATTCTAAAACGTCCATATTTCATTCGTATTCAAAGCTCAGGCGGGACTTTGTATGAAAAATTTCTAAAACGCCCGAAACTTTGGAGTAAGTGAAATGCAATTACCTATGCGAGAATGCGAGGGTGCAGATGCAGAAGACAATAATTGTGTTGTTAGATTATTTCAAAGATGGCGTCACATGAAATTCGTTCCGTACTAACTTTAATATCATATTATTTCTTATCCATTTTTCAACATTTTATTAGTTATTCTGTTATCCGGAGTGGAGAAGAATCCAATAAATCACACATCAGAAGAATCTGTTGAGCCAATCTCGAGTTAGAAGTGTTCGCACTAACCCGACTTTAATTTATATTAGAGATTCAATTTTTTTCCTCGCTAGGTACCGTTAGTTTACCGTGTGATAAAAACAGTCTATGAAGCGCCATTTTGGTCACCTAAAAGGCGCTTCAAAACGCTGTCATAATATTCTACGAATATCCAATTTCGTTCTCTAGTATCGCTTGTGGAATTTATAGTAGGTAGACAAAAAGACCCTTGCTACAATACACGCAAAGTGAAAAAGTTAAAATAACGTGGGGTGAGCAAAACACGACCAGCACAAAATTTTACCGGTTATACTGCGGCGTTCTATTTCGATCGTTTGATGATCTGTTTGAAACATTCATTTTATTAAAATAACGAAATTCAATATTCACAAGCCGAAAAAAGAAATGTGCATACCAGTAAAAGTTGAACTTCTGCTGTTAAATAGTATATGACCCTGCATTTATTTAAATACCACCATAGTAATAGAAGATAAAATGTATCTTCTATTATTTCTGACTGAAGAAATATCTGTTCTCCATTATTTGTTGTTGTGTTGAATTTGATTCGCCCTCTCCGAGTCTTCAGTTAGGAATCATCGAATGAAGGATTTCACAATCAAATTGTCAGAAACAAACTCGCCTCGAGCCGAAAGTGATTTTAATTATTTGAATGAAAAACGCCGAGCTTCGTTGTTCCACCTCGGAGAGAGAGTTGTTTTTGTTAAGTTTTGAAAGAAAATTTTTCGATTCTGATCGACAACATGACAAATTACCGTTTTAATAATAATATTACGATGTTTAGGAATAATTTACTCCCGTCCAACAGATACAAGTTTGATTTTCCATCTAAGTAGGTTTTATTATATCTTCAGACTAAAGCTCGTTTAATAATAAAAAATATACTCGTAATTTTGCATTCATCTATAAAATCACTTAATTTTTTCTCTCTGATGCTTCTCTTTTTCGAGACTGTACGAGTACCTATGACTTAATGACAATTACCTCTCTTGTACCAAGACTTTACGTATGACTTTATGACAATTACCTCCCTGTACCAAGATTTACCTATGACTTAATGACAATTAAAATGCCTCTTGTCCTGACGTTGCGTTTCTCAACCAATTTGGCGAATGCGTTTTTCTACTCGAATCACCATTGGCCACTGAGAATGGTTACTGGATGTCTCGATGAGCCATTGTTTTCTGGGTATATTGTCGAGAAGATGTGGATAGGCACTTGAATCCATCAAAACCTACGTATCAAATAGTATCATCGACACCGATAATAAATCTTTCCTATCCATTCTATGAGAATTCGAGATTCGAGGCTTTGATCATCCATGAATGATGTGGTTCGCTCTGAACAGGATCAGTACGGGTCATGGTAGAAGTGCTAGTGTCAGAATTTGATTATGGGACATAAATAGACAGGCATTGAGTGCAGCCTCAGATCGTGCGAGGGAAGTATTGAAGTAGGTACTCTACATATACTCTAAAAGAGAGATTGATTAACTTCTTAAAAACTCCGTATTATAATCCAACCAGTTCTCGTTGTGTTGTTTCAGAGACACGATTACTAATGGTTCATATTTTGTATCCATGCTAATGTTATGCAAATAAAAAAACATGATTATTCAAACGTAAACAAATCTAATTACGTCCATCCCTTACATCCACCACAGGCTGTGTTAATGAGGTTCCCTAAGGAATCATACGCGTTATTTTTTTTTATGGAAATCACGCTGAAAATCTCTAGGGCCACGTTTTATTGTGAACTCGACACGTTTCGAATATTTAAAAGAAAATTCAAATACCTTCATGAAGCGGGAATAATTAGTAAATCGCATTTTACGAGTATTATAAAAAGGAAATTGTTAAGTAGATTACAAATATATTTACAGTTCTCCTAGAGAACTATTGTAATTTTATTCTAGACTGAAACAAAATAAAAGCTTTTTGCTGAATTATTCGAATGTTTTTTCAAGACAAATGAGTTAGAAATGTTTTTTTTTCTTATTTCGAGTAAGAGCTTGGACGCAGTGGACCGTGGTCGATTCATAGAAGGTAAAACTACCTTGGAAGAGAAGTCTTGGAAAATCTTGGTTACCCATCGGGGTTTATTCAACATCTATTTCAGCGTCTTGTTTTGAAATTAATTCGAAACTATTTTTTCTATCTCCTCTATAACAAACCAATTTTCCCTCCATCTTTTAGTTTGATGTTTTGAAAATCGGCTCTTTTATGTAAGCTAGACATTTTTTCATCTCTGCAGTCTGTAACCAAGCTGACGTTATCGATTCAGAACCGTCATCTTCACCGTTCACATCTTGTAACACTGATGTGTTACGGATTTCAACAACTGCGGGCTTATGCAACGGTTTTCTAGAAAAGTCGACCCCCAATTGAACAGATTATACAAAAAAGATTCTAATTTTCATTATTTCTAACTAATATACCAAAATTTTTGAATTTAACAATTTTCTTCTTCTTCTCAGCCTATTCCCGTCCTCTCCTGGACAAAGGCCTCCTCCATCTCCTTTTTGACCCAGATGACCCCAACTTTACCAAGTTTCTTTTTATTTCAGAAGACGTCTTGTTTACTACGGTACCAAAGCTACGCTTTAAGACACTAAACGTTAAGCTTACACCGTCTCATTCGCGCTTTCATTACTTTTCTGCAAGAGATAAACATAATAAATGCTTTGTATTTATCTCAAAGAATACTGCGGTCGTAGTGTTACGGCGTTTTTTTTTCTAGGAAAACAATGCAACTAGAAAGGTTGATCACTTTTCCTGATACTGTCAATACATCCATTCTATCCTAATTATTTGGACAATCGCGCAGAACCTTCATTCCAGTGCCAGTGTTGGAATTTCAGTCCACTTCAACATCATACCCGATTTCGATGGTAACCCGTATAAAAACGGTACTTCGATGAAACCTCTCTTTTATTTCCAAAGAAATGTATACAATCGAAGAAACAATCGGAGAGGAAAGGAAAGGGAAGGAAAATAAAGGAATTAGGGAGGAGGGTATAATGTGAATTTTAATGAAGTGTGTTTTATTTATTCCGAATTTCACTTGAATAATTTTATTTCTCTGTTTATTTGCGTAAAGAAAAATCGCTTGGATTCGGGTAGCGTTGGTCTTTGATGTAAGTTCCTCTTGGCAGGATATCATTTATTTTATTTATTTATTTATTTATTCGATCAACGGCAATAGCCTTTTACATGTTAAAAAAAAATAACAATCATAATATTCTTCACTCCAACAACACAGCAATATATACAAGTAATATATAATATCAACAAATAATAAATATGTGACAATCACAAACGCAAATAAAAATGTCAACATTGAATAGTATTAAAAAATATAATCGGCCATAACGGAGTAGGCAGTCAAATAATACAAATTTAATGTCAATAATAGCAGGATGTCAGGTTATACTAATGTCAAAAAAGGAAATTATCATATATAAAAATATCAATGTCATGCAGATATGATTAAATTCTGGTCAGAAAGGTGAATAAATGTCGATGAAATTTAGAAAGAAATTAAATATTGTGGTCAAAATAATGAAAAAAAATGCACATAGTCAAACAAAAATACATAGGTACATGTACACATAAATAAATACATTCTCATGCATATACAAACACAAACAACTTCGAAATGCCCAATGTCAATTTTAAACATTTAGAAATTTAATTACGTCAATTTTGAACTTAGGTAAACTGTCAACAAAAATATCGGTGATATTGCCTACCAGATTTCCCAGTCTGTGTATTCTGACCATGGGAGAATAGAACGTGTAATTATTTCTGGTAAAAGGCTCCCGAAATAACACTGCCTGTCTAGTACTTCTCGTGGGGATACTGAATTTGATTAATTCTAGCAATTCAGGAGAATCAATTACACCATTAACGAGTTTGTAAAGGAAGCAAAGGTCAAACAGTGTTCTTCGGTTTTCCAGGCTGGGGAGTCTAAGATCATTCATCAGAGCCGAGTAATCAATGTTTTCAATGGGTATACCGAGTTTAAAATTGATCACTCTCAAAAACTTTCTCTGAACTCTCTCTATGCTTTTGATATGGACAGCATAATTTGGGGACCATACTACAGTATTGTACTCCAATAATGGTCTCACGAGAGAGACAAAAAGCAATCTATAAGACCGAATCAATCGGAGATCGGAGACGAGTCTAAAAATGAATCCCAGAGTCCTCATAGCCCTGTTGACAATTTCCTCAATGTGTAAATTATAAGTCAGATCCTCGGAGAAGGTAATGCCTAGATCTCTCAAGTTCGAGACACACTCGAGTGAGATACCATCAATTGTGTAGTTGAAAGAAATTAGAGATCTAGTTTTGTGAAACCTAATGACTTGACATTTGGCTATATTAAGGTGAAGTTTATTTTTCTTGCACCAATCATTCAAAGAGTCAAGATTTCGTTGCAGGACTTTACAGTCTTCCGTACTCTTTATGGATTTATATAGTTTTAAGTCATCAGCAAATAATAATACCTCTATATCTCCGAAGATCTCGACTATGTCATTTATAAAGATATTAAATAATATTGGTCCCAAGTGCGATCCCTGCGGTACACCACTATATGCATATATAGTATCTGACACGCAATTACCTATCTTAACCTTCAGAGTCCTATCACTGAGGTAACTTTCTAGCCAGTGGTAGAATACGCCGTCGACCCCGTACCCACGTAACTTGCAGAGTAGCATGTCATGAGACATTTTGTCAAAAGCTTTAGAAAAGTCCGTGTATACGGAGTCGACTTGCCCTCTCAGTGCAAGAGTTTTCATTATTTTCTCCTGGTAAATGGTTAAGTTACTTAGTGTTGACTTGTTCGGTATGAAACCATGTTGCAAGTCAGTAATTATGTTATTAATTGGTTTTTTTATCTTCTCGACTATAATGGACTCTAAAAGTTTAGGAATTGCTGACAAAATACATATAGGTCTATAATTAGTAACGAGACTATTATCACCCTTCTTTAGTATTGGATTTATAAATCCTACTTTCCAAATATCAGGAAATATGCCTGATTTTAGGGATGAAGAAAACAAGGCATGCAGACACATGGTAAAAGTTTCGACACAATTCTTAATAAATACATTGGGGATGCCATCAGGACCCGGCGTTTTTGAAGCATCTAAGGCAAGGATCGCACTTTTTACCTCGTCCACTGTAATGTAAATGCTGGGCAGATCGATAATCCTATTGGAGAGAAAATCAGGATGATTACATGCATGTGAAGATGGTAAATCATATACACTTTGAAAAAAAGAAGCAAACAAATTAGTCGCATCTTGGGCGGAATCAGAATGCTGATTATTGTAAAATACCTTAGATGGTATTTCAACCCGATCTTCTCTCATTCCATTAACAAACTTCCATAAGTTTTGAGATTCACCCGGCATATTATTTTCAATTTTCTCAATGTGCTCTGCATAACACTGTTTAGCTAACATAGAACACTGCTTACGTAAACTAGAAAAATAAACATAATCATTCTCATCTCCAGTCTCCTTATATTTCTTATGCGCAAGCTTCTTATTTATTACCAGATGTTTCAGCTCTTCACTAAACCACTTGGGATAAAGTGAAGGCTTCACACATCGTTCTGGAATATTAGCGTCAATACAAGATTGTATATTTTTATAAAAAAGACCAACAGCAGTGTTCAAATCAGCCTCACTGTGTAAAAAGTCAAAGTTAATTTTTTCTAAACAAGTATTTATATGTGGGTAATCAGCTCCATGGAAATTTCTTTTAAGGATGTTTCTGTTGCCTGTATTTTGCAAACATGAAGTTATAGCAATATCGAGAGGAGGATGGTAAGCATCGGCAGGTAGGAGAGTTGAGGTAGACTTACTGACAGATGTTAATTTGGGATCCGATGTAAATACAAGATCCAAGGTCCTACCAAGGCTATTAGCAACATCATTTACTTGAAAGAGACCAAGAAAGTTAACTAGGTCAACAATCTCAGAAGCCCTTTCACTACCATTACTATTGGAGATCTGTAGCTCGGCAGGACCATGATCATTGTCGGCAACGTCTACAGTTCTCCAGTCACATTCAGGAAGATTAAAATCGCCCGTTAAAATAAGTTTATGTTTTTTAAATTTGGATCTCAAGATTTCAACCTCCTCGTGATAGTTTTTGTATAGTGTTGCATCCGCGCCTGGCGGAATATATACACAGCCAAATATAATTGACTCCAGGGGGAGCTTAACTAAAACAAACACCTGTTCAAGGTTCTTATGCTTTGTCGATAACTTTCTACTTGATATATTTTTTGATACTGCTATCAGCACACCCCCACCCCTCGACTTGCCACTAGTATACGAATTTCTATCGCATCTAAATACATTGAAATTACTGGAGAAACCAATTTCAGAGTTACCAATGCTAGGACTTAGCCAAGTCTCTGTGAGTAAAATAATTTCGTAAGAAAAGTGAGGAAGAGACTGGCGAAGTTCCTGTAGTTTCGTATTTATACCGCGAACGTTTTGTAAGTAGCATAGGAGTTTTTTGAGTTACTGCTACTCACAATCTTGGGACAACCTTTTATGAACTTAATAAATAAATTCTTTTCCCCATTTCTGGCTCTGGTATTTAATTCTTCCTTCAATTGTATATATTGATTTCTTTGGATTACGGTTTGGTCTCTGTAGATCCTATAATGGCTTGACAAATTCATCTTATTCTTCATCACTTCCGCAACTTGAATTGGACTCTTTAGTACAACTTTGATAGGTCTTGGTTTGTTGTTACTTTTTCCCAATCTAAAACACCTTAAATCGGAAAGGGATATCGAGCTATCAGCATCTTTAAGATAGTTGTACACCTTCATCCTATCTTCATTTATGATCTCAGTCCGCTCCGCTAATGAACTTTCCTCCATATTGCAAACTATTACATTGCTCTTTCTTAGGCTTCTCTCTTCAATTTCATTAGCTATTGAGTTCATTTCTGTGACGTCAGATTTTTTACTACTCTCCAATTTATCGATCTTCTTTTCTAAATTATTTATTCTCTCTTTTAAAAGTAGATTTTCGGCGACTAGTTCATCGATGATTAATAATTTGGATGTTAACTCGTTCATTTTAGTGATGACATTTCTATTTTGAGACATCATTTCTTCTTTCACATCATTAACGCTATGGTGTAAGCTGCTCAAATTATGTTTCAATTTCTCATCTATGGTGATGACGTCGTTCATACAGACGTCTCTGTCTACACTTTGTCTCTTTCTTCTGTCGCTAGATGGCACTGATGGTTTATTTTTACCAACAGAAACGTCGCCCTTGTTCTTATTGATCTTTGCGCTAGATGTCGCTGGTGAATTATTTTTTGTTATAATCGTTTTTGCTCTGGTTTGGATCTTGGATGAATTATTTAAATCCATTGTGGTGATTTTTTTTTTTTTCTTTCTAATTGAAATGAATACACTCGGGTACTCTGAGTTTACCTTTTGTGATATACGGCCGCTCGTTTGGGGATATTCCGACCCGCATAAATACGCCTTTTTATTAGGCTTTATCACGTTTTATGTCTTTCTTTCGGAGGGAAAGTCCCGCCGAATCAAAAAGTTAAAAAATATGTTTCACCGGTAATCTAATAATTTATTTGCGGGAACTGCCCCGGGTGAGGATGAAGAGATAAGTTGGTAGGAAATGGAGGAAAGAAAAGAAGGGTGGTCCGTTTGTTTGTTGGGTGAATATCGATATTTTAATGTCCGACAGGTCTTCTGCACCGAGATCTGATAACATAATTTCTTTTGTGCCGGAAAACTTGGCAAAAATTGCTGTTTCGGCGATTATTATTGTCGGCTGCCCTGGGCGGACGCGCGCTCGAATGATTTATTCCCTCGGATATCTATTCCAGAGGAAAAAAAATAGAATAACGTTTGATTTTACTCCAAAAAAAAATTGGAGTATATAGCTCCGTTACCAGTTTCCTGACCGGCCCCCGCTCCACATTGTCTGTCTGTAACTTATTCAAGCTTCAAATTTGAATTGTTTTTTCTTCTCTCTTCTGGATTCGTTTCTTTTGTTTTTATCCCCCTCCATTGTAACCGATAAACAAAAGGTGATTGAAAAACTAAAAAAAACTTTTTAAACCTTCTTTTTTCTTCCACTTTTTAGGATAATAATTGTTTTCACTTACTCGCGTTGTTTTATTGATTCTTGAGAGAGATTTACGTATTTCTCGGTGGTTTTTATTTTTAGATTCTCAAAATATTCTATCTTTTTTTCTCAGCCCTTATGCCTCCTCCTTTGACGACAATTCATCTTCCATATCTTTCTACTGTTCCTGTGTTGTATAATTTACACTGGTTATCATAGCACCCTTTATTAAGACTTCTACTAAGTCATTTAGCTTCTATTCGTTTGTGTTTTTAGGCATTATGATTTCACCCCAATTTTTATTTAGTTTAGCATCCGATCTTCTTATTTCGTTTATGTTTTTGTTAAGACTGACGCCAAGTAGCTGCTTTTCATAAACCAGTTTGTGTTTTCCCGTTTCTTTTTCTTCTTTAATTGCGAGAACCAGACCTGAGTGCCTGATGTTAAGACCCATCCATTGTGCTTGATGATGTGGGTTCATTTTATTTTTCAGATTTTGCTTCGTTTCCCCGGCTCTACTCAAAATCTTGTCGTTCGTGATGTTATCTGACTAATAAATCTCGATCAGCACTACATCTTTAAAGTGTGATCTACCTCCTTGCTACCATTAATCAAAATCTCACATTTATGGATAGGTACTTAAACACTTCTAGATTTTTGCCAGTGTATACGAGCTGCATTAGTAGAGAAATAATCCGAGTTATATCAGAAATGTCACGCATCCGGTGAGGTCAAGCTTCTATCAACGCAAAAACCACAATCTTTATGGACTGTCGGTCTAAGTGTGTATTTGACTTGCACTTCGACGATCAGTGTATTGGCAGTTTCTTGAGAACACATACATAGAGTGTATCCGTTTGTAATATTATAGTTGGCAAATTGCGTGTCATTTTAGGGGGCAAATTTTCTTATATAGGTAAAATCCACAATATTCCGTTACTTGCCGAACGCAACTCAATCTGCCAAACCCTTCAAGACTTACCTCAAACTTTCAACTCTCATATTCGGTTAAACAAATGTTCAACAAAATGTTTCAATCCACTTAGAGAGTGACCATCGAAAAGCTTGATGGTGAACACTATCTTACTAAAATAGTACAAAACATCATAATGTCATCTTAAATAAATACGGTCAGTCCCGTTTCCGATCGTTGGAAAACTTATTAGCCACTCTTACAATTTTTTGGCCTTATAGCCGGCTATTTGAGGGATGAGTTTGGGTCATTTTTTTTATAAAATGAATCTGTGCTCACTCGCAGTGAACACAAATACACTTTTGACATCTTTCACACTAAGCAAATGCTTGTGTCGTGAAAGCGGAAATGATCGACACGGCCGAGATTCGAACCCACGATCTCCGCACGAAACAGTGCGAAAGCCGGCATCGTAACCGCTGTTCTATCAACCACCACCAATTGCGAGTTTAGTTCCAGAATTCTGCCTTTGACATTCTTTTTAGTAGACTTTACATTATTTTGCGCTGCCTTGAAACTTTTTAATTATATCGTTTACAGTGAAGATCGCAGCTGTGAAATATTTTAGTATAGAAAAATGCTTTAACATCTGAGACAGTGACTCATACTCACGCAGATTTGTGTACTATGTACCTACTTGTAAACAGTCTTTCGATGTTAGTCATAGGGAATCAGTAACGCGTGGGGCAATCTGACGCGCACATGCGGCTATGTACCAGCTTATCTCATCGGGATTTGTTTATATCAAACACTCCTCATTGCCATTCGCCATTCCTGACCATAGACTCTCATTTATGGTCCGGACTCCTGGAAATCATTTCACGCATAAATAGGTGCTGAAAAAAATCATAAAATTTGACTAATTTGTAAAATGTTGTGCAGTTGATTTATTCATTCTTAATGTCTTACAGGTAAACCAGTGCCGGGTCTTGGAGGAGCTCCAATTGATAAACTTCCAGGTCACAACGAAGACGTATCGAGAGGCGGATCCAGAGAGGAGGACGGCGAAGACGATAAATCAAGAATACAGCGACCGGGAGAAGGTGGTGTAGACCAAAGTGGTGTTGACACAAACGACGTGTTCATCATGAATACAAAGACGGAAGATAGAGCGACCAGTTTCTTCGCCCAGCCTGGCATCCTTGCCGGTGAGATTCTCATTTATTTTGTTAAGGGCTGTCTCCTTCAATAGGAGGTTTTGCAGCTGAGAGTATGTTACATGGAACAGTCTGTGTAGTATGTATAAACAGCTGAGGGGGAAAAAACAAACATAACTGAACATTAAAACTGACCGACCTCCTGGGATCAAGAGGTTCCAAGCGATTCTCGATCGGGTCAGTTTTTCAAAGTGTTTTTTCACTTGAAATTTCTACCTGAGGATTTTGGCCTGTCTCAGATTGTACAGAACCGGTTGACTGGAAAAAATTGCTTCAGGCAATAACTTCCGCTGGTCATACCTACTGGCACCTTCATATAGATAAGTTACTTATTAAAAATGTTTGTTATTGAATTTATACCTATAAGTACTAACAATTTCTAAAGGTTGACTGGGAGAAAATGATTCAAGCAATGAGTTCCGACATTCATACTCAAACCTTGTAGAAATAACATAATAAAAAATTATAGTTTTTTATTTCCTGCTTGTAATTTTTCTATTGTACAAAATATTTTCCTTTTTCAGTAGGCATTTTTTAATATTCTCTTGGAGATTATGAGTTTAAAATAAAAGTGCGTCATTCCTACTTGGAGCATGTGATAACCACAATGTCCCTCTAAGCATCTCTAGCTTGCTCTACTTCAAGTGTGTCATTCCAATTCAGACCAAGATCCTGCAAGTCCGTATCAAATGCCTTTGGATAGTCCGTCATGGCTTTCCACATGTTCTTGTGCCTTCTGTGTTCTAGAAAACATACAATGGATTCAGGAGACATATGCAGAATGTTACTCAGCCATCCCTAGTCTGCGATTGAGAATATCTTTGCCTATAACAGGCTGCACATTTGCCACGAAATGGTCTATTCCCATATCATTAGAATCAATTGTCAATGCATAAAATTTTAATATGTGCTTTTTACGTTTCAGCTGTGATTGGCGGAGCAGTGGTTGGATTACTATGTGCCATATTAGTGGTCATGTTCATTGTATACAGAATGCGCAAGAAGGACGAGGGCTCATACGCGTTAGACGAACCCAAGAGATCGCCAACAGCGAATTCATATGCTAAAGGACACAACAACAGAGAGTTTTACGCCTGAGACGATTTCGGTTTACCTTCGGGACACTTTTAATCTCACACAATATGTTACATGAGGCTGTACATTTTACAATAAATACTAAAGAGAAAAAAAATATTAAAAAAACGATCCGCAACTTTTAATTACATAAAATAAACTCGGACAGTTATTAAAAAAAAAGTTTTGCTCTAAGAACCAAAGAAGATGAAATAAAAAGAATCAGGACGGTGAAGATCAACTTGAAAATTTTGTGTGTCCATGTGCCATCGCTGTGGTGTCTTCTGTAAAGTATGAAAGACACGAATATGTTTTAAAGACTTGATTAAGATAATTTGTAAAGTGGCATGAAGTAATAAATGTTCCATGAGGCGAGGTTTATTGTAATCAATTTATTTTTACGCTAATCGATAATTTCTGTTCTTTCCCCTTCTAGGTGTTGTTTGACCACCGGTCGCCCTCTTGGCGGGACGGTGGTCGTAACTCGTTTTAAAATTTACACTATTTGACCAATCGGAAGAACTGACTTACGTAATTAAGTCCAATGACATCCACATCATATCTTTTTAAAGATAAGTAATTCTTACACCAGTTCAATTTTATCGTTTGTTTTTATTAAAACACAATGATAATATTATTATATCTATAATAATTATACGAATATATTGGTTTTGTAATATTCTTTTCTTTTCTTTCATGATTATTTGGATATATTTATTTTCTATTTTATTGTAACGATAGGTTTTAATAATATTTAAATAATATTGTATTTAAAAAATTAAGGAGTTATTAAAATTAAATTTAAAATTTGAATTGGGTATATAATGTTTAGGTGTATATTGATCGATCATTTCTTAGTTGATATGTTAAAACATCTTCTGTTAAAAAAGATTCCATCGAGCTACTTCAAATGCGTCCATCGGTATATGATTGACGTCTTTCATTTTGTTTCCGAATAGATTTATTTAAACCTGACTACAATCGATTTGTACTGATCGATTTAAGGCTTGTGTTTCTCTCTTTCAATTCTATTAAAAATAATCTAAACAATATAATAAAATCTTAGAAATGTAATATACACTTGAAAAATTTTACAAACGACGAAAACTGCCTCTTTACTGTTCCGTAATTTTACAATAATTAAATTATACACTTTATACATTTATCAAGAAATCAATAATGTAATCACTTTCTGATTTGAGAAACTGACAATATTTTAGGTGGTATGAAACATTTCTTTTAAGCCATTGTAAAACCCCAACTTATAAATATTTGGCGAATTGAATTAAATTAATAACTATTATTTCGAGAGCACCTATTGCTTCATAATAAAAACAATATGTAAAAAATATCAAAATATAACCTTCTTAATGAAAATTTTCAAATAAACAAAATCATACAATATCATTTTTTAAATAATAATTATATTGAATATATTATTAAACCGAAAAAAAAAACATTTTAAAATACAATGTCTATTAAAAATAAGATTGTGAATTTTTTTATTAAGATATTATATATTGTGAGCATATACAAATATATATATTACATTATATAAATAAATTATATTAGATTAATATTTCTGTGTGATTGGAGGATGCGTTTTGACGGAGTGGTCATGTTTTTTTTTAACAGATCTATGCAGATTGTTAATGTAAAAAAAATTGGCGATTTATGTGTATAATGAACTATAGGTAGCTCTGTATGTTTTTTCTTTTTTAGTAAATTTTCTTTTTTTTTTTAATTAATGTATATTTCACCCAAGGGGATTGACATCAAATATAATTTATTTTGATATACGGGATTGATAAAAAATCTTTAAATTAAAAATTCTATGACCAGTTTATTTTTAACTTCATTCAACTACTTTGTATATTTTGAAATATAAATAAATTATTTTTTTATAGGACTATTTTTATTGGAGTTTTTTTCCGCTTTCGTTTTGATGAAATTTTAGCATTTGATTGCGTGATGAAATAATTGCATCACAAAAAATGTAGTGACAAAAAAATCAATATTGCAGCTATGAAAATATAAACCTAGTCTTTATAAGACTGAAATATATTTGATGTTGAAAACTTGGGAAGTGGTTATTTTTAAATTATTATCGTTGATTGATATTTGGTCATCGTCATCCAATAATTTGTCAATGATTCGACAGCATGAACATTTTATCATGTTTTCAATTATTATAATGAATTTCTTTTTTTTTTAATTAATTAATTAAATAATGAAGATAGGATGAAGCCGTTTAAATTACTGTAGCATAGCATAGAATTTACTGTAATTGCCGATTCTGTATATAAATACTCCTTTACACCCTATACACACTGTTTTATTTTTTCCTTTACCATCTTAATTTTTAAACTTATTATCTTGTGTTAAGCTGCGGCCACACTATGGACAAAGCTGGACCTTGTTAGTCAAATAGGTGCTCTGGTCGATTGACTATTGCCCACTATTGTGGGCAAGTAGCAACATTTGACAAGTAGTAGGTATATTTGTATACCTGGCTATGATACTCGTCCAATGTTGACAGCTGGCGCGCTTTAATTATAGGTTATGTTGAATGTGTTTTGTGTTTTAAAATAGAACAAGTAAGTATATAGGTATTTAAAATAATCTTATATATTTTCATATAACGTTATTTTTTCTCAACTTAAAAAAACAATGAGGTACAAAACACTATGAAAAAAATATAATCTAGAAGACGTGACAGCTGTCAACGTTGGACCAATATTGGCGATATTTGCCGACTTGATGGACAAATACACAAGTTATGGCCAATTTCATTCAATATTGGTGAAGGCCACACTCTTTGCCCTGGACCAGAGCTTATATTTAGCCATCATTGTCCACAGTGTTTACAGAGAAATTCATTCTAAAAGTTTGCTCATCACCAATACCTTACCATGGAGAAGATTTACATGGATAATCCAATTCCAAAATGCTTCCTTGATGCGCCCGGTTTGATCACCTTCTTATTTACCAAAATAAGGACCTTAGGAGTGCAACCTTCTTTCAAAAATGAGCATTTTAATAGATGACTGTTGTCCTCATATATGAGTATCCAATCCCACCTTTGAAGAATTATTTCATCAGTCAAGTCCGCCAATCACAATCACTCGAAATGGATATCATACATTGTGACAGATGTGGAATTTTTTTTTCAATCATTATAACGAAATTTACTACATTAATACACGCATTTTACTATTATTAAAATGAAAACAGTAAAACGTGTATCACGGTGGAAGGGATGATGGCAAAGTGAGACGAATTTGAGGCAAGTTTTCAAAACCGATATTTGAGTGACGTGACAACTTGGACCACGACCTCTCTGAATTTAGAGTACTGGATATCTGACTCGCCCATCACTCCTCATCATCCATTTGGTAATATTTTGGAGTGACACGCTCCATTTGGACAGATGGAGTGATCGTGAATGGCGGGTCTAAGACACATAAAATAATGACACAACTTAAACTTTAATATTCTCAAATCTGTCTGCTATAATAATCAGAATAAGTAGGTATGTAATAAATAGAGATGAGGTGAACATTGGGAGATATGGTAAGGATTTCAAAGCAATGCTCTTCTTACTATCAAGGTTCTGAGGCTGAGGTAAAGGAAGACCGTGCATTGTCCCATTCCTTTCATCCGTGCATGCCATTCCTTTAAAATGGACAAATAATAACCGCTTTCTAACTAAAACATCTTCAAAACACTTGTGACGATTTCAATGGTATTTTCATTACATAAAGAAATAAAAAATTCATAATCAAATTTATAACATTTTAATATAAATTGTAAAAAAATACAATTAATTACCTAGTAGACAATGCTGTAAAATCATGTCTTCCAATTTTTCTTACATTACTTATTATTGCATGTATAGGTACTTAGTTTATCATCAAATTAAAATAAAACATATAAGTAACAATATTAAATTCACTTGGTCAAAAAAAGTAAAATAGTTCTCTACAAAATAATATCATAGACTTTAAGACAATTAAAACAATAATAATATCCAAATTATATAAAAAGTAATTGCAGTAAAATGTACCTACGGTGGTAACTGACCACTTGATCTGATCTTATAATCTAATTTTAATAAATGTACATACTTTAAAAGGCAAGACTGACAGGGCACACATTGACCAGCGTGAATAAATTAATATCTGAAAATAATCTAGAAAAATATAGAATGTCTAAAAATCAACAGATAATATTAATAACAAATCATTATGCATTTTATGAATCGAATCAGTACAATAATAATACAGCCATTCCCAATCACTAACAAAAAAAAAACAATAATAAATATAAAAAAAAAAATACAACAAACACAAGCCTTGACAACAAAAATGCTCAAATTCTGAATATTTCATATTTTTCATCGCAAACCTGTCATGCTGGATGGTAAATAATTTTTGTATGTAAAATAAATAAAATATCAGGTTTATTTGGAGTTTTATATAATAAATTTGTTCTCATTCTAAAGGTAGAAACACACTTTTGTGTTAGGGAAGCATATATTTTTTATATTATAGCCACAACACAACCTCTCTCTAATCATACTAAATAATATATGCAACCGATAATATGTGTTTCTAGCGTAATATATAAATCCTGGGTTGCCTAAGAATAATAAATAAAATATATAAATCCATACTATAATCTTAGAGACAAAAAAAATTATATACTATTTTTTGATAATTTGACCTGTATGTATAGGATTTAAAATTGAACTATTGCTTAGGGTGGATTGTTCGACTCCGCGAGTAATATCAGGTGTTCCTCGATCGTAATGTCAAATTAAATGGTAACCGATTAGTAACACACAATGAAAAAAGTTGCTTTTACTTTGCTATTGCTAACGATCGAACAACCCACCTTTAGTCATCACTGGGTTCAATACATTCACTTTTGATGAGTGAACAAAACAAAAAAACCTCTTTTCTGAATTCTAAATCAATTGAAAAATAATTATCAAATGAATCTCGAAAAATTACCTAAATAATATAATTAACTAGAACTACGAATTTCTTTCAAAAATTTTGGGTTCATCCATTTTACAAATTTGATTTCATCAAAGGTTTAAGGTACTTGTGGAATGATTCGTTGACGGGCTCGGCATTTAGCGGACTCTTTTTGGCATCTTCCATAAGTTTCTCGTAAACGTTGCCATCGTAGACACCGAGAGCTGATGATATAATCTGTAAAATAATCATTGGGAATGTAACGGACGTATGAGAAATAAAAGAGTTTCAATTACAGATATTGGGATAAGAGATAGATAATATTCACCTCATCTCTGAAGTCAAAGGCATCGACGAGGGCCACAGCGTTTGGTCTTATCTTAGCCAACACCTCCTCTAACCACTGCTGCAACTCCTCAATGTCTTTCTCACAAATAGATGTGAACTGAAACAAAATCAAAGATAAAATAATAATAGCTGTTTGAGCGTCATTCATACTAAAGTGCTTGGAAAAAAATCAATTCAATCTTTTTAAATATACAGCGGTTGACGGAATTGACTATTCCAATCCATATTGACTGTTTACAAGTATCTATGATAATTTCACATATTTTACAAGATGACGAACCTTGTGGGATTATTGCCATTTTTGTTATTTTATTATGTTTTGACAAACCTAATTGGTGATTACTACTCTTTTCTTTTATGTGAGGCGCCCTTGAGGTGAAGATATTTCACTAAACGGCGCCATAAAAGTTGTCCAAGTATTATTATTATAAGATCATAAAAACACTAGGTTATATAAATGAAACTATTTAATTTTTAAGCAAAAAGAATATAAAAGAATAACTAATTCTCTTACCTACTCTTGATGCCATCTAAATATTGTCTAAAATTAATTCAATTTTCAATTATTTATGACAGAAAGTCTCCAGAAATACAATTTACAAAAATATTTTGTATGCCTAAACCTCGCATATAACATTTTTTTTTATTTAAGTAATACGCCGCCGTGACAGGTGGCTTGGTGTATACCTTTAGCCAATATGTATAACATTTTTTTTTTTTAGTCACGGCGTTGCTACATATAACATAGAGTAACAGTGTTGCCACTAACAAAAAACGATTATAGTGATACCAGCAGCAATAATAATAATAAAAAAAACCTCATGAAAGTTGATATATTTTTTTAAAATTCTGTCAAACTGGAAAGTACTGTCCTTAATGGAAGCTGTTTCTCAACTTGATTTTTGTCAAAAAAAAAATTGTACTTATCACGTCGTTAAGTCAACTACTTACTCTAAGCAAATCTCCGCAGTATTTAAGAGCCCAATAGACACAGTAGAGTTCCAAAAGATTTATCAACACAGTTTTTAGTTGGGGAGACACATCCTGAACAATCCTGCGTACTTCTTGGGAGAATTTTCCGATAACAACGCTCCTGCAATGTGCCTGTAAGAGAGAAGAAACGAGTTTTATTATTAAAATCAAGCGAGAAGATTTGAGCAAGAAACTCTGCAAGAAGATAATCACCTCCGCAGCCGCTACCAACTGGATGGAAACCATGTTCCAGGCGTCTTCTTCACAGATTCCATTCTTGACATGTTTCGCAATATTGTCAGCACATAACCCCACTTTTCTGTAATACAGGTAAGCGAAATGTTTGGTGAAATTCGGTTTGAGTAATTTTGAGAAAAACATACAAAATTAAAAAATAAGTAGTTTTACCCGGCAGCTAAGACTTGGAATCCTTCAGCAATTCCATCAATGCTAGTTTGCCACTTTCTATGCTTTTTATGAATAAATTTAGAGAAGTAACTGACTGTCGGTGTCATCTTGGCTCCATTTTTTGCCTGACCCCATGATTTCACAAGATACCTAAAGAAATATATTGAAATTGTAAATAAGAGTATTTGGAAACAAAAAAGTTCTAAAAGTAGTCTGGATTTCATAGATTAGTGAATGTTATATAGATTTAAAACCATCAACATTTATAATACTTTTTGATATTTTCTTTTTCTTTCTATGGCAACATTTTTTAAGGTGGGTTTAGACCAAAAGAACAAAGAAGCAGAGCTAGAACAGATCATTCATTCCCGATCTTCAGAGTAATTGGCCCCTTATATTGAAATCTATAGAAAAATAATGTTAAGGGAGTGAATAGAGGTATTTCAGATAAAAGAATAGACTAAATACCTAGTAATGGTGAAGTAGATAATTAATTTGGAATAACTAGGCAATATTTTCTCTGCTAAAAGCGAACATTGAAATGTAAATATACCTCAAAGCGGATTCTTTTGCATTTCTCATCAACAAGTATTTTCTTAATGATATAATTGCATGCAATCGGTGGACGATAATTGAGGATAAAAAACAATGACTATTCAGTAATTAATTTGATGTAATATTTCATTCTATCACTCACAAATTAACTCAATTATGATAAAAAAAGGAAACCGGTAATATATCATCATAATAACGTAACATCATTTGTGTTTCTTTTTCCGAAATATTTCAAAACTAGTAACAAACGTCATGTTCTCATAAACTTCAAGGTATAAACATAAATCAACATTCAATAAATATTTTTCAAGAACCAGGTATCTGCTTATTATTCACAATAACATCATTGTTAATACTATTTGTACCGGACGCCAGGAGGTTACAGACAATTTGTGAATGTGTTGGACTTTTGTGATTTTGACTAGATATAAGCATTGCCTGCGACATAGATTTATACCTATTAAGGGTGGGTGCACGGGGTCTTCTAACTTATGACGACTGCGGAGTGTGTATGTCAGTCCGCTGAGACTGACGCATTCTACTACCGCGGCCGCCGGGTTCGTGATTTACCCATGAATATGACCTCGTGCCCCCAACCCGATGATTGATTATGCATAGGTTAAGTGACCTTAATTATGTGTATATGTTATTTTGTGATTTGGTTGTGCATCCCGTCTCGGACAGCTAATAAAGGATTGGTTTGTCCCTGAAGAGCCGAGGTTAATATATTGTATATATGATCCCTTGTTTTATGTTCCCTAAATTTATGTATATCTGGGGACATCTGGAATGCCTACCAGAGACTTATTCTGGTATAGTAATGCATGCTGCGTCGGTGGCTCAGCTAGAAGAGGCCGAGTAACACGGCACATGCTGATGAAAGGTGCATGAGTGCGCCGAATGAAGGCACACCAGTGCTGAGACACTGGTGCGGCCATGCATGTAGTGACGGTGGCTTGGTCGTGGAAGGTAACCGCGTCCAGGCAACACGGCTCATGCTAGTACCTTGTGGTACAATGATGAACGCAGGTTGCTGATTGCGCAACCTAGCGTAGGGCGACTGCGGCCGGTCTGCAGTATTGAAACTGCGACCGTGCATCCCGGCTCATGATGGGGAATATTTGGGGGGCTTGCCAGATGCAATGACATCGGCAGCCCCAGCATAGAGCTCAGCGCGCTGACAGACGTCTGGTGGCGCGGCCTATGTACAGGGGATGGTATGGGGCATAATTGGTTATTGGACGGGTGCTTTCCAGACACGGAGATGTCTGGTGAGGCCCGGCATGAGGTGTAGGCCTGCCGGCCGCGGAATCTTGTTCTAGGCGGCACAAATGCACATTCCTCAAATTACCTTGTACCTATGTTAATTTCATTAGCACACCTCGGTGTAAAATCGCGAGGCGATCTCGACGATACCAAATACACCGAGGTGGGCACTTGATTTCATATAGTTATTCGCTTATAGGCGAAATTATGAAAAATTATTCTCCCCCGCCACACAGCACTGCGATGCATGACGTGGTGGGAGCGCCTGCGTGCGCATACTGTGTCCCCGCCGTTCGCTACAGCCTGCGCGCTGGGAGTGACGGCGCGAAATTGTATATAACCCCATCAATCAATCAATCAATCAATTCTCCCTTTTACACCCCACTCAGGGGCATAGGGAGGCAACAAGAGCTCTCCATTGCGCTCGATCTTGCGCAATGTTTATGACCTCCTCCCACACCATGTCCATGTCCCTCAGCTCTGCTTCGAAGGAGCGGAACACAGTGTGAGAGGGTCTTCCTCGTCTTCGGGACCCTGATGGGAGGAAGAACAGCGCTCTCCTCGGCCAACTGTCATTCGGCATCCTTAACACATGTCCCAGCCAAGTCCATCTCCTCCCCACAATGGTAGAGGTGATGGGCTCACGCTGGGTGCGCCGGCGTATAGCGTCGTTCGTGATGCGGTGGTACCATCTTACACCCAGAATTCTCCTTAGGCACTTCATTTCAAAAGCTGAGACTTTTTGTGCCTGGGCTTTGGTCAGGTGCCAGGACTCACACCCATAGAGGAGAATGGGCAACACACACGCATCAAACAGTTTACATTTCGTCTCGACACTAAACGCCGACGCTTTCCAAATCTTGGTCATGTTGTTAAAGGCGCCACTTGCCATACCGATACGTATCGGGAGCTCAGCCCCGAGGTCACCAGAGGTGGTAATGGTTGCTCCCAGGTATTTAAATTTATCCATCCGGGAGACCTGGTGACCGTCGATGGTTATCGGTAGCTGTTTATCGGGGCAGGCATTACTCGCCATGAGCTCCGTCTTACTGGCATTGACTCGAAGGCCAAGGCGTGCCGTTTCGTCGCAGAGTCTTGAAACACTGCGCTGTAATTCCTCCACTGTCGTACTGAACAACGCTAGGTCGTCCGCGTACTCCAGATCGCACAGTTCGCCCATTAGACCATCTCTCTGTGTTATCGGTATACCTCTTGCTCCTTGCATGGACTTTCTCAAGAGGAAGTCCATGACAATAATAAATATAAATGGAGCCAGTACGCAGCCCTGTCTGACTCCCGTAGTGATCCTGAAAGCTTCAGTAGGACCACCTGGCGTTTTGACGCTACACTCGGAGTCTTCATACAGGGACTGCACCATTTTTACTATCTTCGGAGGTATACCGTACAGAGCTAAAATTTTCCATATCGATGGTCTATGTGGGCTGTCGAAGGCCTTTTCAAAATCTATATAACCCCATACATTTCAATAAATTGTCAGAATATCTTCGTTTACACTTAGTGTTTTATTCTCTCTCTGCTCTCCCGCTCTACTCGGACCTTGGCTTGAACTCTGCACTGGACTGGACTCGGACTTCTCTTTGGACACGGATTGGACCCTCATCTCTGGCTGGCTCTTTGGACCGTGGCACGACCCATGCAATTGGACCCTGACTACGGCTTCTGAACACACCGCTGGACCGAGGCATCTCTCGAACGCGCGTCAGGCCCGAACTTAGTATGGCCTGCGTGACTAATAGGAGATCGCTTCGTCGAGGGCGCCGGGCGAAGAAGAAGACGATCGCGGAGCGGCCGGGCGAGGAAGAGAGGCGTGAGATCCCGTTGCCAAGCATCCACCCTACACTTGACCGTTCCACCTCCGGTCCTTGTGCCGTACGCTGTGCGCTATTCACAAACTAAACAGACATCACAATTTTATATAAAAAAACTGCCAACTCACTAGGTGTAAACCCTTATAGAGGCTATATTTTTGACATAACATAATTTTGTTATTTGACACTAGGTTAAACCTACATTTTGTTATTTTAATAGAATCTGCTCAGAATCCTGACCAAAAGATGTGAAAGATGGAAGGTGATACGAAATTAAGGTCTCCTATATATGATCACTGAGGAGATGACCCAGGGGACGACTATGAGAGACATATCTGGACATGCACTATTCTATCTATGAAGAACTTAAAAGTACAGCTATGGATAGGGCAGAATGGAAATAAAAAGTGATCAACATCGTTGCCAACCAATCATAGGATTTTGACCAAAGAAGAAGTGTTGCGATAGATACTTGTCATTGGATTGGGTCATCGGAGATCATATTCAAATAATCCTTTGTTCTCTTAAATATAAATATGTTGCATTACCTAGCTGTCTGAAGAAGCAGTACAGTGTTTTCTCCCTCGTAAGTACAGGCAGCAGTAACTAGACCATAAATATTGGGCAAATTACTGCAAGCCATGTAGCCATGACCCCCGCAGGCCATCCGACAGATTTCTATGCACTGAGCAGCATCCGCCGTGCATAGAGCCTTCAAACAACACGACAAAGCGTGCAACTGAAACCAAAGAGAACACATATTAAATTGATTAGCTGTTAAACTCCATAAGGGATTATTAGGAATTTAGAAATAAATCTTTACTCCATTGAAAAAACCACAATGTACAACTACAAAGAATTCATGACTCCCTCCAGTAGGCATAGCCTGTCCAAGAGAGGAGTTGGAAGTAAAATAGAAACATACTTCAGGCAGACGATCCAATTCTCCAGATTCCAATTCCCCAGTCACTTCATTGTAGTGCTCCCACAACCACTTGGAGGTTAGTCTGTAGGCATAGTACGTCGCTATTGTCGGGAACAGTTTGTATTGCTGAGTTACGTAGTCTATTATCTGTGGTTCTGGCTCACTGCAAATATATTTAAAAAAAAATGTAATTGGCTACATTGAGTGGTGTGTGCTGTGACCCATAAAGCCTCTTCAAGCGATGTAAAATCCAATCTCCGATACATTCGGTCTTATTGCTCTCTGAATCTTTGTTTTGTAACAAGATTCACATTTACACAATATGACAGGTGGTGATTTCAAAGAAAATAGACACACATACATGGGCCGGTTTCTAAGATAGCTTATTCTACACCTAATCCTAAATTATAATTGGTTAGATCATCTGTAATCCTGTATTTTTGTGGAATCAACACGAAATATTTTCAACTAATGACGCTGAGGATTCACTAATACTGTTGGATTTTTAAATGGCATGAACAAACCACTATAGGCTTACGACCGTCTTCTACTGTTATTTTGAAGGCTGGCTTAGTGTGATCACTTCACGTTAACAATGTTCGCCATTAGGTGGAAATATTCAAAACCCCAAAAATGGAACGACAATGGAAAGACAATTAACGACCCTTTTTATGCCTGTCGTCCAACTAATTTTGTAGGTCGTAGTAAATGATTACTGAATCACTTGTGAAATGCAAGCAACACTTACTCGGGTTTTGGTTGTGATTGTCTTCTAACAGCTGAATATCTGGTGGCTATAGTGACCGCCTTGGCTAAGTACTCTGTCATATCCTCGATTAGTACAACTCTCACGAACATCATAGTGCCATACGTCAATTTAGTATTTGGAGACTTTACAAATGTCCCATCCTGAAAACATACATTTATTTTAAAAACACTTACTTTATGCAAGTAAATATTGATTTAGGCGTAGATACCTAACATAATTCATGCTGTTTGGGAAATTCAAAGAGATATTTGTTGAACATTTTGTGAAATCATTTAAGCAACATCTTACCCTAATAATTTGGTAAAATTTGGTTTGAATGGAGCCTATTCTTTCAACAGTAACATAACATGTATCACATTGACTTATTTCGTACTACACCGCCATTTCTTGGATTTTTCAAAAGTTACGCAGTTATACATCCTCCCTTTAAGGCCCCCCGCACACCGCAAGCCAGCCCTGAGGAGACAAACCCGACCCGCACGAAGCCAACCAAAAAGCCGGCTCCACACAAATCAAGCCCGCCGCCGATACCCCCAAACCAACCCGCAATGCGGGGGGCCTAAACCCCACATAGGGGCATAGGGAGGCACCAAGACCTCTCCATTGCGCTCGAAGGCGTCCAAGGATGATGGTGCCTTTTCTGACCGGTTGAGGTTTAAGGACAAAAATAAAGACGAAAAATCAGATCCAGGTGATCAGAATCAGGTGAGTCGAATGACGTGAGGTGGTCATCAGGTTGACCACCTCACGGTCCCGATCTGATTTTTCGATTTCCTGCCTCTTACAGGATGCTCGTGAAACCAGCAAAATGAGCAAAGCTATTCTTAGCCGGCAGCACCACGGCAATTATAGAGGATTGGATTTTATTACAAACTTATGGTCCGTCGAACTTCATCCCGCATCCGAATCAATAATAATTATTACATAAAATAATATTAGCTTAATTTAATTTCGTTTTTATGTCGTATTATGTATTTAATTCATGTAATTAGTCAAAATTATTTTTTTTATTCTGGGTTAGGTGGAAGTTCAACGGGCGGGTCAGCTAGTGAGTAAATAATGAAATATAATGACCTTGAGTACTCGCGCATTCTTCATCAACATATTCTTGCGTGGTATCCTGACATTTTCCAGTCCAAGAAAACCGTTATTGGTACCATTCATACCCAGCTTTGTGCCGATTTCGCCCACTTTAATACCCGGTAAGGGCATGTGTGTTTCTTCATCCCTCAACTGAACAATGAACGGATGAATACCGTGACATTCTCCTTTTGTGTAGAGCTGCGCTACCACTATAGCGTAATTCGCTGTGTGGCCCACTGTAATTTGTTAAAAAGGTGATTACCGTAACGAGGCTCGCTAAAAATTTGTTAAAAAGTCAATCTTCTTAACTAGGCAATATTATAACAGTTGTAGATTTATTATGACATATACTCACACCCTCCAGGCCACCATTTGTAGGATGTCAAGGTGGGAGTGTTCAAAACAAACTCCTGAGTTTTTTCGTCATACACAGATGTTGTCTCCAAACCTCTTATGAATGTTCCATGTCCCAGTTCAGTCTGTAAACGAGTAAGAAATTAATAGACTTTTCCACACAAAGTGTAAGTACAGTTGGCTTGATTTGACAGTTGGCAAAGCTTATTGACAGGGATAATTTCGCACAGTTAATTAGATTAGGTTTCTCTTCAATTTGAAAAAGGAACATCATGTAGAAGTTTAAATTCAATTTGAAAAAGGAACATCATGTAGAAGTTTAAATTCAATTTGAAAAAGGAACATCATGTAGAAGTTTAACCCTTTCCAGCAATAAGCTTACATTTGGTTCTATTCCAATTACTTATTTATTATTTGTTAAAAATTACACACTTTTAACCAGCTTTTGGATGCTTCACTGATCATCCTAAAGCATTTGATCAAGCTTCTCACAAATATTGTACATACACTAGAAACAGTTTCTGTATGTATATGTGAAGAGAGTGGATTAATCCAGACTCCCTCACATTGCATTGCACTACATGCACAAACACTTCCAAGCGGACTCCAAAGAGGTGGATCACCTCACAAGAGTTTGACTAACTCTGGATTTATATTCCAATTCCAATCTTAAAGACGATATCATTATGACATTTAGATTTTGGTTTCTAAGCATTAAAATAGTTCCACGTTTATTTTGAATCCGATATTGCTGTATAAAAAAATGGTATAAATCAGGATTTATATGAGTGCTTTTAGTATTAAGAATAGAGACAGTCGAATCGGGATTAAATTGCAAGGGTAAACCCCCAGCTATGCTTTAACTGCTTTAGGGTCTGAGAACTCTTCACTAATGCTCGAATTTTGAAAGAAGAGTTAGGAAAAGAAAATATAGTGAGGAAACAGATTCCAGAATCTGTAGAAGGAAAAGAATATCAAGCTGTAGTAAAAAATAAAGAACAGTTAGTTTCCTGAATTAAGAGATAACTATTTAAAACCAGCATTTTTTATTCCCATCTTAATTGTATAGAATATAAAAGCTTGTGGTTTGTACCCGCATAAAGACAATAACCCAGTCAGCAATTTGAATGATATTAGCTGACAATGTAGAATGCAAATAAAGCAACATAAATAAAACCACAGACACGGCAAATACCACCATAGGAAGAACACTCAACACCAGTTAGCAACTGGAGATTAATATACGGTATGATGAGGCCAAAGTTCAATCCAATAGAATAAGATGTTTTGTGAACAACACTCAATACAAAAACCTGTTTTTGCTAGCAAATAATCTCATATATCACAACTATGTTTTTTTTTTCAAATTCATTTGAGACAGAATTGGTTTCAAATCTTAAATAGGTAGGTATCTTTGAAACATTTTGATGATGCAACAAAACTTTTTAATGATTTATTATGGTATTTTTTGGTTCATTTTGAATACTTAATTAATTACAAAAGTGTTAGAACTGAGATGAAATTTTCTAATCAAAATGTTCCGTCTTGAAGTGAATGAATTATTCGAAACTGAAAGTCAACCCTGGTTAGAAAATTTAAGCAAAAAATACATTGGGATATTTTGATCGGAAATTGGCACCTAAATATCTGGGCAATTGAAATCGGTAAGTCGGCAACACAAAAATACTCATTTGGCGTTCCCATTGAAAGATTATACTATTTGAGGTATTTTTAATATCAAAAAAGATAAACAAAACAACCATCGGTAGCAATCATAAATACTGGAGATTACA
The DNA here is from genome assembly GCA_963576905.1 of Mystacides longicornis. Classification (NCBI taxonomy): domain Eukaryota; kingdom Metazoa; phylum Arthropoda; class Insecta; order Trichoptera; family Leptoceridae; genus Mystacides; species Mystacides longicornis. The sequence goes on along the minus strand of OY756426.1, from coordinate 28,989,011 downwards.
CATTAATGAATATTATTATTGATAAGAATAATACTTTTGGTAGTTGCTAAATGAAAATATGAGTTATCTATAGATTAAGATTATAGAGGAAGAAAAAAAATCAAAGGTTAAAGAAGGATTACGCAGTAGGTAAAAGAGTAGCTATAAATTTAATCAGCCGATTATAATAAATGCACTATGAACTGCATAGAAAAAAACATTAAATGACTATTCATTGAAGTATTTCTATAAGTCAAATTATAGATGACCCGGATTATAAATTTATAAATAAAAGCAGTTTGCTCTAAATGTATATTTATACATAATTCCACATAAATTAAATTAGCACTTTCAGTTATTTATATCTAAGAGTGAAAAGAATACTAGTGAAGAGAAAAGAAATAATTAAGATCCTTGTTCCATTATTTATACATTATTCCTGCCATTTTACAAGTGAATGAGGATTTACCTGGGCATAGGTTCCAATGATTTCACATGCTCCGGCCTTTCCTATCCATTCACTTTGCTGCTCTAATGTTCCTTGACCAAGTAGAGTCGGAATGAACATGACAAAACTAAGAGTGAAAGGACAGCCATCTTCCAAGATGGCAGATCCAAATCTCCCTCCAAGAATTTCTCTACACATATAAACAATGCATATTATAATTACTATCTACTTAGATAGATTAACAAATTTTTATTTAGAAATATACTTTTGGCATCTTTCAGTTTTGTCTAACAAATAAGCTAAACAAATTGATAGAACCGATTTTTTAAGAGAAATTGAATATGTATTCGAAAATTACAGTGTTTTATTCAGTCTAATACAGGGTGCGACAAAAAGATCTGATGGGCTTTGCCGCAGTACTGTTGAGCGACTAGGTGGTGGGGGTAGGCACGATCCAGTAGGGTTATTCTCGTAGCGGTCTTAATACGCTCCTATCTTGATTGACAATATTAAAATGGCGAATTGGTATTCACAAAACAAGATATCTAGCAGATATCTTAAAAATTCGTTATTTTTGAAATATTAGTATGAAATTCTATGTAATCGGCATTCCCGTAACTATCTTACAAACGTCAAATTCAAGGGCGACCTGATTGCGATCATGTCTTAATCTTATCGTTAAGTGATTTTTAAATGCGATTGATTACGGGAATAAGCCTCCTGAGCCCACATGAGGACATTTTTAGTAGCCATGGAGCAATGTTCAGCTGATCACCGTGCTTTTGTTGTAGAGGTATTTTTTAAAAGTGGCGAATCCTGTGTATCTGTTCAGCGGCAGTTCCGTAGACGTTTCAATGAGGGGCCAAGAGGAAGAATTCCAACTCGGAACACAATTTCGCTGTGAGTCAGCAATTTTAGAGCTACCGGTTGAGCATTAAAACGGAAGCAATGTTTGAGAAGACGTACGAGAGCTTCAGTGCAAGACTGGAGGAATGCTTTGTCAAAGAAGGACATCAATTAAAGGACGCCATCTTCAGATCTTAAACGGATGAAATCGGTTGTTCTGATAGTATTTTCATTAATTTACGTTTTTTTTTTTTTTTGAGAGAGGGTTAAGGGACCAGGGTACCCTTTGTGTCACTGCGACCAGGATAGGAATAATTTACATGTACTCACTTCTGTAATAATCAATAATACCATTTGTATCACTTCAAATTTGATGTTGTTTTTATTTTAAAACCATCAGATCTTTTTGCCGCATGCTGTACAATACATTGTAATGATTCTACTTGACTTGCTTAATGTTTATATTTCTGAACATATATTTTCTATTCTGGCTTGAATACCATATAAAAACCGCCCGCAATATAAAAAAAAATAATTTCAACTTCAGCTAACTAATAATGAAAACAGATGATACATTTAGAAATTACCTGTATTGGGTGATACCGGCTGCACTGCCTTCTTGGGAAGTTAACAATTTGAAAACAGCGGCAGATATTTTTACAGATCTTTCGTATTTCTCTTTGTGACTTAAATAAACTGCTGGAACGTCATCCTTTAGGTTAAGGTTATCTAAGAAATATTTTTCTACGAAAAAAACAAAGAAAATCGAAAAGTTAAGCTAGATTTCTGTTTGATGTTCGTAATGAATTTTTAACTATCTCATAATTACACATGTACAATAAAAGACAGATATAAAAAAATAGTATTATACATGCAATTTGGCATGTGAATAAAAATGGATCTGAATATTGAGGACAAAATCTTAGACTAGACCAATGGTTTGAAAAGTGGTGTATATCAAGTGGTACATGGAATTGAAATGGGATAAAATTGTATAAAACTTAATACCTATTTTTTTTTTCTTTTTTATTCATGTTATAAATTTTCAAATGTTAAAAATTTAAATTTTTACAAAATAAGCAGGAGGGATGAAAAAGGTTTGGGAATCTCTGGACTATACTACCAATGTCATTTGTGTTATTTGTTTCATACAGTAGGTATAATTTATATTTTATTATTATTTTTTTTATATATTCATCACAAGATATTTTTTTTTTCTATTAGCATTCATCTCAAATCAAGTTTCTATACTTTTTGGGAACAAATTTCAAAGAATGAAAATTTTCCAAAAATACCTAATTGAATATTTTATTCTCGTCTGGATAGATTTTAGTCAATACCAAAACAACTTATCATTTTTTAATAATACATCCAGTATTAACACATAAAACTCCTTTGACAACAATGATACAAAGGTTATTTGTAAAACAATATTGTGTGGGTTATCAGGAAAGAGATAAAATATATCCATGTACTCCGATGGTTGATAAACAGAATTACAATTGAGACCAAAAAGTTTAATACCAAAGAAAAAAAAAGTAAAAATACCACGTTGAATTATTTAAAAACAAAAATAAGTTAATTAATGAATACTTTCCTAAACATTGGTAAAAGAGTAATTACAATTTATTAACAAAACAAAAAAATAGAAGTAAGTATCTTAAACAAAGAGTAAAACTATTTGTAAATAAATTCCATAATGTTTAGTGTATAGGGCCATAAAAGAAGATCATTATTACCAACAAATCTATAAAGAGTTCTCTAAATAAATTTCTATAATAAGTTTCAAAGTTAGAAAATAAACATTTATATTTTTATGATATAAAATAAGAGAACTGACCTCTCTCTCTCCTTTCTAAGGTTTTACTTTCTCCTCCATCAAGAAGATAAGTTAACTCCTGCACATTAAACGAACACTGGCTTCTCTCTCTTTTTAAATCACTATTCATATAAGTAGACGACATATTTATCCGAATTCAAAAACAAAACATAAACAGTAAACTTTTAAAATTCCAGAATGAATCTAGTATGTGTGTATTATTACTGTGCAAGTATGCCTATTCAAGTTAGAAATTAACATGACATCAAACACAACAAGACAACGAAGATGCTACCGACAACTACCTTATCATTTTCTATCACATAATAGTCCGATCATTTCTCAATAATACGACCTCCGTCCCCACCACAAGGAATCATCAACTTCGTACTAGCAATTTATCATTCAAACGTCACTACGAAATCGTAAACCTGTTTGACAGCAAGTGAATCGCAATTCGTAGTGAATAAAAACACAAACTGACAAACTCACGACATGCTCACGACGAGGAAAACCGATATACATATACATACTTTATAAAATAATAATAATAAATGAACTGTCAAAATGACATTGACATTTATGACCATAGAACACAAGAAATAGATATCGAAAACATATTGTTATAATGCTGGGGCTACACGAATGAGTTAGTTTGGGCTACACCAACACCTTTGTATTTACATAAGGGAAGAACACGTAGAAAGCCGATTCCGACCCGCGCCGGGCACGAAGAATGTTACTAATCATTCGAATGGGGATACCCACAGAAAAAGCAGGAACCCGTTTTCCAGCATGCCCATTTAAATGCATTGAAACCATAGACAACAATCTATGAGCCGGTCGGCGCGGGTCGGAATCGGCTTTCTACGTGTTCTTACCCATACCCACGCGTTTAGATAGATATTGGCTACACGGATATCACTACGATAAAAAATGCGATGAAAGTTTCAGTAATGAAAACTCTCAGAGCATGGCAGAAAAGACCATCTGAGATAGTCATAAATACGAGAGTACGATAAAAAGGCTAATTATTCGAGGACATAATAATATGGGAAAGGCAACGAAGAAGGTTCTAGTATGCATATGTGAGGAGAATGTGAGGGGGTCATGACCCCCCCCTGGATCATGGAAATGACCTTTTTTTTAAGGAAAAGTGTAGTTTCCGGATACCAAATTTTGGAAATGACCTTTTTTCCATGTCGTGACCCCCCCCCCCCTGGCGCCAATGCTGGATCCGCCCTTGCCTTCACATGGCATTGTATGGCCAACTTCATGTAAGACAAATAGGTGGAAGGATAGCTGGGAATCCACCTAGCAAGAGGCCAATCCTGCCTCTTGAATTACATGTAGCCTGCAGGCTACAAGGACTAAATTAAGATGAGGAAGAACTTTGTCCGTTTTTATTCAATCGAGCAACTTGCTTCTCAACAACAGTTGAGTAGAATGTGAATTTCAAACAACTGCTTATATTATTCTGCTTTTGGTTCAAACTAAAATAAGAACGTTTCAAAATTCTTTACGTCAGAGATAAGGTGTATAGTCCAAAATTGGGGGTAATGGACCATTAACGGCCACGTGGATTTTGACATTTGCGGGGCGGCATTAAAAAAATTAGAGTTGGTATGAGTGTGTTTATCGGGTCACGGATGAAGTGAATCTACAGATGTTACGAGTCAATTAGAGTATGAGATCTGTATGAGCCGTAATGATCTATTTGTACACGAATTTTATAGAATAACCGTTTGTGCTTACACATTGTCATCACTCATCGCAAAGGCGAAAGCTGTTATGATGAGTGATGTTTATTTTTACTATAATAAATAAATAAATATGATGTAGCGGACGGAATTATGCGATTCATATAATGATTGTCTATAATATTGTATAAACCCGTTGTGCTTCCGTCTCGGACAAATAATAAAGGATTTATTATTCCCTGTAGTACCGAGACGGCGGCCAGCGACTTCTGTTATTTGGGACATCGCAGTGCGTACTGCGACGGCTGGATGTCCACCCTTATTGGTATTTGTCATAATATGTGTAGTATTGTTTAGTTCCCGGCAGTTGTGTGCTCAGCGTGGGGGTACGTCCATATGGCTCCCACGCGGCCGAACCTGGGTCTTTTATGACAACCGGGCGGCGCGGCGAGGCTGGGTGCCCCCACCACTGATATCCACGAGCGCCCGCTGTGTTAAGCGGCGCGAGCGCACAACTGTGTGTATATAATAACGCATATTTTGAAATACATTGCATTCTGTTCCTGAACACCGTGGCTTTAACTTGACTTCACCTACCTTCCTGCTCTCTACTCGGACCTCTGGCATAGACATTTGGATCTCTGGACTGGACTTGGCATCGGCACATCACGGACTTTCTCGAGCACGGCTCTTCACTAATGACCATTCTTCTCTCTACCGGTACCACCGACTACCTACTTCGCCTATACGACCGAGTGCTTCGGTGTATATGAACGTTTCAAAGAGCGCTTGACGCCCCTCTGAGCGCAAAAAATGAGGAGTAGGTACGGGCGATATGGACGATGTTGCAAAAATGAATTTAATAAAAAACTAATTTTTGTATAAATTAAAAACGTTTCTAGGAGGTAAGTATTTATTATGTACTATATACACATTATAAAATTCTCGCCGTCTACATTTCTGTCTTGCGAAACTATCAATGATATCATCATAGTCCAAAGAATCCACTAACTTTGATTCGATGTTGCATTGCTAGCGAATTGAATCGGTTATCTGACATCGTTGAACGAAGGTAGTTTTTCACTCTCTTTACGCAAGAAAAGCTCCGCTCACCGTTGCATTTGGTTACAGCTGTAAAACTAGCATTCTTAACGCGATGTCAATGTTTGGATAAATTATTTCCATCCTTTTCTTACTATCTTCAAAATTGCGTTGGTTGTACGCGGTAGTTCTTTTTCTTGACTTACTCGTATAGTAATCAAATATGAACGAAGAACGTTGCTCTGTTTTGTACTTCTTCGATGGACAAATTCATTAAATCACTCAAAAACGAAAATTCGTCGTAATATTTTTAGTTCGCATCACGTCTTTTTTGAAGTTCCGCTAATAGATTGTCTATTATGATCAAAAACACCGACGCTTTCAACATTTCACGACCAGACAGGGAAGAAGAAATATTTTCTGTTGAATCATCTCGTGTGAATTTTCTCTTTCTTTTTGTGTCCTTTTCGTATTCCTTTACTAACGAGAGTTCCAAAGCCCTGCGCCAGCAACTGACGGGATGACGGAATCATCAACTGTTGACTTGTTTCTTTACTTGCGCAACCTGTGTTTACTTTCTTAAAAACACGGGTTGCGCAGCGCGGCGCCCCTAGGCTGCCGCCTAGTCCGCCTAAAGGATAATCCGCCACTGACCACCACCATCGTCCGTTACATATTTACAGAGATCCGTATTTTTTTTTTTCGAGATTATCGATGACGCGTTCAATTAGGAACGTCTTCTGCTGGTGTTTAGAGATCCATATTCTAATATTAGGATATTATATATTGCTGGAAAATATCCCAAAATTTTGCATTGAATAATACTAGGTACATACATACAATTAACACCAATTATGTCAAAATTTTAGAATAAAAGCAATGATATTTTTCTTATGTATATTCATAGGAGGAGGTCATAAACATTGCGCAAGATCGAGCGCAATGGAGAGCTCTTGTTGCCTCCCTATGCCCCTAAGTGGGGTCTTAAGGGAGTTTGGATTGGATTTGGATATTCATATCTGTTTTATGTAGGTGTATCATAAATAAATAGATATATACTGGACTATTAACCATATTTACTTTTTATTTTGTCTAAAACTTCATAAAATATCATTGCGTAACCAGCGTAACTTAATTAGAAACCAAAAAAAACCACATAAATTTTAATAAATAATAATTCTGATAACTAATAATTCATACGAACAACACAAAATATCTGTATTTTACAAGAAAAAGAATATATTATTTAGTTTTATTGCTGGAAAGTATGACCAAAGTGAGCCGGATAACTAATTCGGATCACTAGTGATTCACGCAGTTCGGGTCGCTATGCAAAGTGGTTTGTTACCCATCACTATGGTTTATGCATGTGGGATGTGTGTGTGCTGCCCGGTAAACTTCAGATGACGTCATCCTTTAATGGTTTACCTACATAAATTATTCAAACGCATAATAATATATCCAGATATTTGGCTAGACCATCTTGTGGATGAAATGCCAAAAGGAGAAAAAATATTTATATATTTTAATTATCTATGATAATCAAGAAAACTTCTTAAACTTTCAAAAACTTTGAATACTTTTTTATTTAGTATAAAAATTGACTTTTATTATATTTTTATTTTTTTTATTTTATCATTAAGTTAGTATTGTATCTCAAAAACTCATTATAAAAGTTTTGAGATTGACATTAAGTCAAAGCAAAGTTTCAGAGTTTCCTGTCCGGCCATTTTTATTTCTTTTCAGACACGTTGGGCAGGACTGCGGCATCATGAGGTGAGACATGAATGTTTAAAATTAATAAAACCAACAAGTTTTGCCCTAAATGTTATCTTTTGAACCACGAAATCTTTCTCTAAGCGTTCGCAATGGTGGACAATAATATTTGAGTTAAAATGTGGCATTCTTTTCTATAGGTTATGTTTTATTATGTATCCCAGTTGTCATATGCCTCACATGTTTTTGTTGGTTAACGTTTATTCATTTGTGCCTAAATACATTATTTCATAATCAAGATGGGAGCTATAAGTGTATTCGACTCTCCAAATGTTAAACACCATGCACCCAATTGAAGTATTCATCTGCGTTTGCGTTTGAATATTTTTCTTTTCCAAGGGAAAGTGTTGGAATGTAACCCTTTATCTTTTTATTTTCAGTTCTCTCAAGGTGCAGAAGAGGCTGGCCGCCTCTGTTATGAGATGTGGAAAAAAGAAAGTATGGTTAGATCCCAATGAAATCAATGAGATTTCAAATACAAATTCAAGTGAGTTATATGCTGTTTCAATTTAATTTCTTGACCTTGTGCAATGTTTAAGTATAGAAAACAGTGCTGTTTCTCCTGTCATTTTCAAAGTCTTTGTTTATTTTTGTTTCTTTAATCATTTCATGGTTCGTATTTAATTGTAATTCTCAATATTTCACCTTCAGGACATTGCCATCTTCCGGCCCCTTAGCAATCTTTGAATTTTCCTTTCAGTACCAGTTGGATCTTTACCAGCGAGAGAATTTCGCACACTTGCCATGGCTTGACCAAAGACTTCTTAATTTGAAAACAAATTACTGCGAGGAATTTTCAGATTCTGCAATGTTAATTCTCGAACTTGTTAATTGTATTGAATACATAGTAGATTAAAGTAATGATTGTCTGTCAATAATACAAGATTCCGCTCGCCAACAGTTAAATTTTTTTTTTCTTTCAGGGCAAAACATCCGAAAGTTGATCAAGGATGGTATTGTTATCAAAAAGCCAGTAGCAATCCATTCCAGAGCTCGTGTCCGTAAGAACAAGGAAGCACGCAGCAAAGGAAGACATTGCGGCTTTGGTAAGAGGAAAGGTACTGCCAACTCCCGCATGCCTCAAAAGGTACCCATATTATAATTATTTTTATTTATGGTATCACTTTTCAAAATAATTATATATAACCTGCGGAACTTACCGTTTATTTCAAATATGAATGTTTTTTAAATCAATCCGATTCCTTTTAAATGGTAGTCGGTGCTCGGAATATTTACCCAGATTTCCTAGGTCATAGTAATTTGTATTTTGTATAGTATACGCTATTGAAAAATGAGTTTAGAATTCATCATACACCACCAACTCCACTAGCTTGCCCCAGGGCCCTCGGTCCACTGCCATGTGCAGGGTCTCCCACAACGTTCTCCTCATCGGAGCCTACCCTGACCCCTGGTGCCCTCCATCTTCCCTGTTATAAGGAGCCTTTCCAAGTTGTCGTCTCTGTGTTGGGCTATGAGTCTAAAGAATTTTAGGACACATCACGTCCACCGTAGACAGCTAGCTAGCTACTCCTTTATGCCATTATGCTCTTATTATTATTATTTTTTAAATTAATCTGGGCTCTTCCAGAGTGAATACAAATGCATTGTTGACACCTCTTTTACAGAAAGCGCACTTTACAACAAATGCTTTGCTTTCTGTGAAAGAGAAAAGTCTGCGACTAACCGCTGGGCTATTTATTTTGTCAGTTTCCCTATTATTGAAGTTTGACCCATAGTACAAAGGGTTTTATTTAATTCAATTTTTAAACCATACTTATATTAACATTTTCATTACGGCACGTTCAAATGCAAAAAGTACTGTCAATTTTACCAATATATTATGTATGATAAACCAAGGCTTTTTTCTCATTATGCATTTGTTCAGCTATCCGTTATCTATCAGATCAACAGAAAAAAAAAATTTAAACATTCTCTTCTATTATTTATTTTATACTATAAAAATTGGTAATTGAGGAAAAGATTTTTTTTGATATCTCTAGGTTGTAAAATGTTTGTTTTTGAAATTTCCAGGTATTATGGATTCAAAGAATGAAAGTGCTCCGTAGATTGCTGAAAAAGTATAGGGAAGGCAAGAAGATTGATAGACATTTATACCACACCCTGTACATGAAGTCAAAGGGTAACGTGTTCAAGAACAAGCGTGTGCTTATGGAGTACATTCACAAGAAGAAGGCTGAGAAAGCCCGTACTAAGATGTTGGGGTAAGTGTTGGCTCATGCACACAATTCTCCTCCATCATCAGCCCCTCAAATTCTCTGCCCTCAATAACAATTTTTAAGTCTTCTTTACATAGTTGAACTTATTTATTGAAGAATTCTCTACTAGACTAAATTGTCCCGTCCAATCTGAAACAGGAATCCCAACCCTAAGAAAAATTGCATGTTAAAAATAAACAAAAAAAGAAATTTCTGGCTCTACCGGGAATCAAACCCTCTTGATCAGAAGTGAGCACTTATGCCATAGGGCTACCAAGGTCAATCTATTGCCTACTGCCTCTCCAAATGATCAAATCAACCGTCTTTGTGTCCCCTTACGTATCATGCACTCACCTTAATTTGGATCTTTCATTCACATGTTTCTAAGATTTTCTTTGAAATTCAGTCAACTCCGGTGAGAAGAAAATGTTCATTTTAAACTTCCAGTGAGTAAGTGCATGTGAGCCCGATCTATACCCCTTCTTCCATCCATTTTATGAACTATATTTTTGTGTTTATTTTACAGTGACCAAGCTGAAGCCCGCAGAAACAGAGTGCGTGAGGCTCGTAAGCGTCGTGATGACAGGATCGCCACAAAGAAAGACGAGCTCTTACAGTCTTATGCGAGGGAGGACGAGGCGGCAGTGACAGCCAAGAAATGAATAGAATATTATGATGCTTTTATTATAAGGTTGAAAAAAAATGATTCACTTACCTAAATAAATGAATCAAAAAAAATTAATAGTTTCACTATTTTATCTTTAACCAATCTTAACGATAATATTCCCATTTTATTTTAAATAATTGAGGACATGAAATTATCCTGTGTATTAGCAAGAGATATACTGATGACACAGACAGATGGTCTAAGACAGTGTTCAGCAAACATTTTGTGTTCGAGGTACACCTACCAAATCAAGAAACTTCAGAGGTACGCCAATGAAAAATAGTGACGTGCAAGTATCACTTAACGCATTTTGTGAAAATGTTGACCCCCCCCCAAGACAGGCATTGTAACGTTTTTACCCCTCCCCCTCTATTTAATGGTCGACGAGTGTCCAAGAGAAATGGTAGTCACACTTAGGAAAATAACAGTTTTTTCTGCTAATAGCTCCAAGTGTTTCAATATCAATGCCAGCACTTTAATCGGTGGTATCAATTAGTAGGCATAACTATTGTACCATTGACAGCGTGCCTAATATACAACAACGCGAAAGCTTTTTTTAATTGTTAAAATATTAGAATACCTGCCTTAAATTTTTCTGTTGAGCTCATTTAAGTGAGCGAATATGTCCGCCAGATAACCAAGTTTTACTACCCATTTTTTTTTAATCAGTCCCTTAAAACTTGGGTTTCATTTTTTTGCGGCACATGCTTGGTCTTGTCTCAGTGTTCCGCTTTGTTTTTTGTGTTCAAGGTACACCTACCAAATCAAGAACTTTCATAGGTACATCAATGAATCCCCCCCAACTAAATGCACTGTTACATTCCCCCTCCCTAAACAACCATGTGGCTATATTGTATCTACCTACCGCATTTCGCATAAGTAGATTGTTGCAAATGGTAAAATAATTGCAACAGCACGCTTTGAATGCAGGGATGCTTAGGCTCTCCGATCATTGTCCAAGAGAAATGGTATCTGAGAATGCATCTCATACCCAGTCCATAAATTGCAGGTCACACTCAGGAAATTAACAGTTTTCTGCCGATAACTCCAAGGGTTTTATTATCAACTAGCATATACCCGTCATGCTTTACGTTTTTGATTCCGATTGTCAGGCTTGATCGGTAGGTAATTAAACAGGTTCTAGTCTAGCTTCCCATTGCTTAACAGACCTCTATAACTGACATAAGCACAGAAAAAGAAGAATGACTTTTTTACCGACCTCATAATTATTATACGAACCTACCGACAAAATTTGCAAGTTTTCATAGAGAGAGCTCTATGGTTTGAATTTTAGCTAAATTCCGTACACCCTCTAATGTGTGATAATTAATTAGGCATTCCACCCATAGAGGGTGATTTGTGCTATGTTTTTGAAAAATTTGTATGAAGATCCTAAAAAATAGAGTTTTTTAAATAGCTGTAAATATATTAAAGTTAATTAATGCAGCAAATTGTATTTAAGAACCTTCTCCACCATTTTGTACGGCTCTGGGCATATTAATATCTGACCTTAACGTCTGTTTTATACGATTGATGCGCCTTCAAAAATATAAACGGACTAAAATATTATGTAGATACCAGCACCTTTTTTCTGAATCCCTAGGCATGATGTGTGGAAACATCTCTTAACGAACCTACCATTGACAGCGTACCTGATCTACATCAACTTAGCGTGAAAGCTTTCAATTTTGTCTAGAGACATTAAAATATTGGAATTCCTATCTTGTATTTTCTGTTGAGCTGAAACAAAAGCCAAATCTGAACAATGAGCCCCTAAAAACGCTTGGGTCTCAGTTTTTCACGGTACACCAACCGATGACCACGGTACACGCTTTGCGGAACACTGTAATAGACGAGTTGTTCGATCTGGAGTACGCAGATGACCTAGCGTTGTTTAGTACGACAGTGGAGGAATTATAGCGCATTGATTCAAGGCTCTGCGACGAAACAGCACTTTCATTATATGGGAAATCTTCATTTTTTTACAGACAATCCGTCGACAGTGGTGTAATTAAAAGCTTACAGCCTACCTATATAAGATGTGTGGTTTGAAATAATTCTTGCTATTCATCTTTAATAAAAAAAAAATGAGACGTTCGTTAGTAGTTTGGACTCAAAGAGTCAACATGGTGAATAGAGTAGCCTTTGAAATGTGGATGCTCCATATGTTGTGGACTGAGAGAGTTACAAACTCGGAGGTCAGATGTGCTGAAGGGTGATAAATACACCTCATTACGAAGGGAAAAATAGAGGGGCTGGGAGATGGTGGAGACTGAACTGAAATGATAAAATTGGGAGGAGTGGATGGCGTGATTACGAAGTAGGTAGCAATCACCGAGGCTGGGGTAACCTGATACGGCATAAGGAGAAGATTTCTGAAGTTAAGTATTGAAGAACATGTAGAGTTTTGAATATAACTGAAACATTTTGGAGTACTGTGAGAGGCAAAATTGGTTCAATCAGTCCTATTAACTTTCTATTATCATTCAGGATTCCAAAGTTGGGTAGAAATTTCAAGTGAATATTATTTAAAAATTACAACCCAACATACCAGTCTTATAGGCAAATTCTATGCATAATTGGGAAATTCGTCTGTAACTTAGTATTCTCGTTGAAACACCTTAACGCAGTGATTCCCAAACTGTAAAGCACGACAAAGGTAGGTTTTCCAAAATAATCAAAGGCTATCAATTCTGAAGGATCAACGGAGTTGCGGAAAAAAATGTTCTGAATAGATGGGAATTTCATCATTATAACCCCACGAAAAACATTTTATACAAATGACTAAATCTGACTACAGGAAATATTTTACATACATGTAGTTTTTGTTGATAAGATGGTTATTTCTATGACAATCAACAGTCTGCGGGTTGAAATACTGCTATCCCCATGGGAAGAAATGTCCACAGATAAAGTGAAATTAGGACTCTTAAGGGATGGTTTAACTGATATAATATAGAAAAATCAAAGAATAATTTCTGGCACTTTTCTATGCCTGTTGTCCAACAGGTTTTTGCTGCTAGTATAAAAATTCATTCTTTCTCCCTTTAAACCCCACTTAGGAGCATAGGGAGGCAACAAGAATCCATCGAGTATGAATATAAATGAAACAAATTTTATATAAAATCTTATAAGAATTTAATAAATTAATGTTGATGCTTGAACCAAATATTGTAAAATGAGATCAATTAGAAGTTCCGGGAACAGGCACAATCAGATTATGCAACATGCAAGCCATGTACTGGGGCTGCTGGGAAATATCATTGTGTAAAACAGGCTGTTCCTGGATGGTGTTCGTCTCTTGTGCCTTTTTGTGTGTTTTCATATGGCGATTGAGCGCACACTTCTGTATGAATGCCCGGTGACACAAGGCGCATTTGTGAGGTTTCTCTCCAGTGTGGGTCATGCGATGATTTTTCAAATCTTTTGCTGCCATGAATTTCATTGTGCAAAATTCACACGCAAAGGGCCTTTCACCTAGAACAGATATACAAAAAGAGTACAGAAATGAGCATGAGATGTAGTAAGAATTTTGACCATTGACATCACACAAGGGAATCCACCAGGGCTGTACACCTGATCTTATCCCAACGTGCCGTAGTTTCCAGGGAGGAAGAGAACGAAGAGGTGAGGTTCGGAAAAATGAGCCAGGTCCTCTTAGCTCTCTCCATATAAAAGAAATACAATTGGTGATCGCTTTCAGACAAAGAACACTTGGATAACCAGGGCCGGATCTCCCATAGGTGCAAATGGAGCAAAAATCCAGGGCGCAAACAGCCAAAGGGCGCTATCAAATGTATAGAACAAATAAAAAAATAAACAATCAATATTTATAGAACGTTAAATATGCACAAATTACGCGCCAAATTCAAATCATTAATACGTCAGTACTAGGTACCTACCTACTACTACTCCCGTTACCAGCTATAGGTACCCACTCACAATACCTACATAATATTATTCATTCATAATTCATTAATGTATACGTAAAAATTCAAGTTAGCGCGCCAAACAATGCCTATATATTGTGTTATAGTTATATAGGTAGCTACCTACGGACGGTACTATACTGTAATAGCGTAGTCTTCAATCCTCGCACACAAATGTGCGAGTATGTATGTGTGTGAATGTTTTATCTACCAACTTATAGAAAATGGAGCAATTTCTGTTTTTAGTGGTCCTGATTTTACGTACTTATGCATTTTTATGTATATGTGTGAAGTCAAAAAAAGGCTTTATGTTCACTAGTAATAAGTATCAGATTCATATAAATGTAATCACAAAACTGTTGGATCTTCAGCGCCTTTCGAAAGGGCTTATTATTATTATTGGTCTAAGTTTATCTAAGAAAATAATGATCAGAACTTTTGCATAAGTGTTACCACTTCACTAACACCGGTAAGACAAAAGAACTACTTATCGGTAAGGAAGTGAATCTATACTAATCTATACCTACTATATTATATTATAAAGAGGAAAGATTCGATTGTTTGTTTGCATTGCATATGTATAGGTTCCAAAACTACTTAACCGATTTGAAAAATTCTTTCACTTTTGGGAAGCTACACTATCCCCGGTTAACATAGGCTATATTGAATTTTCAAAAAAATTTAAGATCCTTACTAAAACTCCAATAATGTAACCCAAGTTCTAAAAAAAATACCTAAAATATTCTTTACATTGCGTACGCTGTGAAAACTATTGATGATATAATAAAATGATGTACTACGACTTTGTAGAAGACATCAATCTTTACAAAAAGTGTCGCGACAGCATATGTCTAACTTTTATAATTATGCCACAATAAGTGTTCATTTATTTTTAAAATTTAATTGAAATATCTCCTCTAAAAAATGCTCTTCATTTGTATCTTGGTAATGTTTCTTATCAAAATAAATAAGATCACATTCAAAACTGCTTCAATACGTTTATAAAACTTTTTGAATTATTCAATTCGGATTTTCCATTCCAAAGATACCACGAGTTAAAAATGTAAGTAATTAGAAAAAAAGAGTGGTCGCTGCTCTCCGTGTAGGTACCTACTGAGTATACATACATTGAAACCACTGTGTGAAGCGCGCTGGTCAAGTAGGATAGATGCAATTAGACCATATAAATTTTACTTTCAACAAATTTTAAGGATTTTGATGCAAAATCGAAAAATTCCTCAAAAAATATTGGAAACGGTTTGCTTAATTTTAAATTCATCGTTACTCTAGTGGTGTGGTATGATGTTCTCTCTTCAGTAAACAGTTCCAGCAAAGTTCTTCAGTCACCTAAATTGAATATAGGTGCAGCTGACATTTTAGAATCTTGTAGTTTATTTTGGATGAATATCGGTCGGACCGCGTATTCTCTAGGCTAGGGTATTGCGAGACGCCGAAATAATAGCTTTAGAAGTAGAACGTCGGTTTCCAGAGCTGTCCTCCATTCGCATGAAAATGAAGAAGAGATTATTATACAAGAGTTGTTTGAGGACTTGAAAAGGATTTTCGTCTTTAATTTCCAAAAACACTAGTTCAATCGATTGCCTAAATTTCATTGTGAATATTTGGAGCATGTCTCTCCTAACCTATGTGTTGTGTTTGTCTTCGTATTTTATTGACTATTCAGGTTTCAGTGGCTGCAGGAGAACGTAGTTTTTCCAAGTTAAAATTGATTAAAAATCAATCATCATTGATGGGGGGGGGGGGGGGGGGGGGCGCAATTTTGGTTTTGCACCAGGGCGCCAACAATGGTAGATCCGGCCCTGTGGATAACAAAACTAATTCTAATGAATACTGAATATTTTCTGAAGCTCATGGCACACAAAATTTTACTGTGAATTATACCCATATATAATATTTATCGGTAATTGTCCTTCTGAAAAAGATAAACAAATGACATATTATCCTATACAAGATTTAGAGGGATATGACAGAAGAACAGTCTAAGAATGGTGTCCAAACTAAATTTTCAGGATCCCCACTATAATCCAAATCTATAGAAAATAGTTAAACTGTACGAACCTGTATGAGTTCTGTTATGCACTATAAGAAAACTTTGAGTTTTGAAAGTTTTTCCGCAAAATTTGCATCCAAATGGTTTCTTATCAGAATGTGTTCTCATGTGCTTGTCCAAGTCCCCCTTTACATAGAAATGCATATCACAGAGGGGACATGGGATGTTCTTGACTCCGCTGTGTCTGATGAGATGTATCTTGAGGTTTCCAGGCTGGATGAATTTCTTGCCACACTGATTACACTGGTACAGTTTATCACTGCTGTGCTGGGAGAGATGAGTCTGGACACAAAATGAATAGGTATTAAATATAGCTTTTCTGCCCATCCACTCTTTTCAAAAAAAAAAAAAAAAAACAATTGGGCAAATGAAAGGAACACTGAACCAGGGAGACAATTTCTTCAAAGCAACCAATTGAGTTAGACAGATAAACTCATAGATATAAGCAAATGAATGAGTATATTACTTATTTAGGAAGTGTGTTTAAAAGGGATGAAAAGTGTGAAAAAGAAATAAAGTGGCTGGTAGCAGAGGGGCTGCACTAAGATTTATATGAGAAAAACAAATTTTTACAACATTAAAAACTAGTTCATATCCCAAGCTTGTTACCGACAATGATATATGGTTGTGAAACGTGCAACAACAAAAATGAAAAATGTAGTGTACGCAGTAGAGACGAGATGGAAAGACTTTGTGGGACATGTAAAAGAATGAGGAATATTAGGAAGAAATGTGGTATAGAAGTTAGTGTTGTATAAATATGAAAATTAATAAGTAGAGATGGTTTGGGTAAGTTGAAAGAATGGATGCAAATAAAATAATTTATAAGACTGAAAAAAAGGTATATGGCGTGGTCGAGATTTACGTTTGTCGAACAAATAGTGTCTGTCCTCAAAAAAGACTAGGTCAGAAGCAAATGGAGTAGGACAGATGGTATGTTGATGGAAGAAACGAAAAAAGTGTGCTTGGATAGAACCAAGTGGAGGTCCGTTCCCTCTGCCTATCTTTATCTTTATTTATCCCCCATAGGCCCCTTGCGAGGCACTCGGGTTCATTAAAATATTTTACAAATCACAATAGGTATATAAAACAGAAGTACATAATTATTCAAGATTATATGCAAAATTTGACAAAATATAAATATATTTCAATGCCAAAGGGGTGTAAAGGGTCCCATTGGCATCTCGTCAATGTACAGAACTATAGACATTTCGTAAATCATATGACAGTGCAATATCATAGTTGCAGTAGTGACAAGAAAAAAGTCGAGAAGAGTATTAGTTATGTTAATATGTTAGTCAAATAACACGACACCACATACATAAGAAATTAGGTTGCTAACATGTATCAATGGAGTAGAATGCATTTTCGACAAGATACCTTTTAATCTCTCTCTGGAAATGTATAAAGTTAGATAATTTAAGATCAGATGGGAGGCGGTTGTATAGCCTCACACTCATGCAAACAAAGCTCTTTGACAGCTTCGCCAGCCTATGCTCAACAGGCCTTAGTAGAGTTTTATTGCGTGTATCATGATTATGAAATTTAAAATTTTGAGGAGTATTTTCCAGATTTTTTGAGCGTACATAAGACATTAAAAAATAAATAGACTAGGTAGAGTTAAAATCAGCTGTTCTTTAAATACCTCTCTACATGAGTCTCTAGGACTCATACCTAATAGGGTTCTGACAGCTCGCTTTTGTAGAATAAAAACTCTTTTTACACAAGATCCCATGCCCCAGAACATCACTCCATAAGACATTATAGAATGGAAATATGCGTAATAGACTGATTTAGCTGTGGTTATTCCACATATGTCTTTGATTTTTTTGATAGCGTAAATTGCTAAGTTTAATCTAGAGCACTGCTGATCTATATGGGGGTTCCACTGTAGACCTTTGTCCACAGTAACACCCAAGAATTTACCTTTAAGGGACAAGAAAAATGTAAGAATGAAAATATTAATAGATATTTTAAAAGCATAGGTTAATTACCTTGAGGTTTCCAGGTTGAACAAATTTGGCGCCGCATTCATGACAAACATATTTTTTTATTCCAGCATGAGCCCTCTCGTGGTTTTTAAGAACATTCAAATAAGCAAAATCTTTAGAGCATATCTTGCACTTGTATTTTCTTACTCCAGAGTGAACACGCATGTGACTCCAAAGATTGTTGTATTTTGAAAATTTCTTTCCACAATCTTCGCATTGTATATCGGGCTGAAATTTAAATGAGTTAGCTTTTATTAATCATCTTCAGATCCCTTTTTTACTTTTTATTGTAACGAGTACTTATTTATTTTGATAGTTCATCAACAAATTAAAAAATAAAGAAAATATTTTTAAAGAATATGTAACAACTAATGACTCTAACAATTCATTACTAATGTTCGATTTTTAAATGGAACAAACCACTACTGTTATTTCGAACGCTGGCTTAGTGTGATCACTTTACGTTAACAATGTTCGCCATTAGGTGGTAATGTTTAAGTCTCCGAAACTCCTAATCATGAGAATTCTCAAAATGTTCAACATGTCGAAAAATCTCATGTATGCAACAAGTAGATATTTAATGATTAATGAAATATAGAGATAAAAGTTGGAAATTATTGAAAATATTTTTAATTCGAGACCATTAATTGAAGTGATCAAATAATATTTTTGAAATGTCATAAAATATATACAAACTTTCAATCCAAAATGACTTCTTAGGTGAGCTTCTAACTTTACATATTTCAGGAAACTTTTATCACACTTTGGACATTTTAATGGTTTTTCTTTCTTCAATTTTTTCTCCTTTTTCCTTTTCTTTGTTTTATGAAAACTAGAATATATGATAAAAACGTGAAACTTTTAATATCTTAAATGCAAACTTTCATGTATAATTAATTTATCATGCACTCACTTTTTTCCCTTGTGTTTAAATTCTTCCTGATTGAAAGCATCTTCAATATCAGAGTGTAAATCAGGTAAAGGAGAAGGGGATCTTACATTGTCAGGAGAATTTATTTTATTGTTGAACACTGTAATATCCTCTGACTTATTGCTTTGTAAATTATTGGTCTCATTTGTATTCAACTGGTACTGTCTCAAAGTGTTATCAGAACTAATCACCAATTGTTTGAAATCATTGAATCTTTTTACCAAGTCTAAACAAATTGAACACAAAGTGTTGGGCAGACCATCAGTGTCGGAGACCTGCAGTGAAAGTACAATAAAGGTCGTTTTAATATTATGAATTGTGTAATATTTGACACATATCTAAATGCATTTGAAAATACACAAACCATTATAGAAGTACAAAAGAAAAAAACATCTGATGTACATGCCAAATTAATGTTATGCATATCATAATCTTTTCTTAAACAAGCTCTACAAAGGCTATACTGGTTCAATTGTGTGTTGTTATCTTCCCCCGAAATATCCGCAATTTTAAAAAAATCCATTTGCGATGAATAATTATAAACATAAACAAATATTTTCCTGTTTAGTACAAACACCCGCCGCACAAATGTCAATCACACGTCAGTATAATCCATAGATTACGTGATTTCTTTTATATACGCCAAAGATAACATAAAAAAAATTTCGATTCTTATAAAAAAAATTCTTCATTTGATGATTTTGAAACACTGCCTTCTAGTAATATAGAAGGCAGTGTTTTGAAATCAATTTAGAGCTAGTACCTAAAGTATTGAGGATTAAAGAGATTTTGTATTCATTCATAGAGTATAATAATACCACTTAAAATATTCATTCCTTTGGTGGATGGCTTGATCGAATATGAAAATTGTTTAAAAAAACCTTTATTAAAATTATTTTTTTCTTTCTCATGGGAGTATTGTGCGTTCCGACAAAAAGTGGTCTACTCTATTTCTCCTTCTTGCTTTTGGTGTTCAAATAGAGGAGCCCCACTAATCCTAGATGATTTTAGCCAAATATTTCAGTACTCCTTACTCAACATTATCCCCAATGTAAATTATTTCAGCCTACAGCTGTTTTTTCTCCCATCAGGGTCTCAAAGACGTGGAAGACCCTCTCATACCGGTTTCGTTCCTTCGAGGCAGAGCAGAGCTAAGGGAGTTGGACATGGTGTGGGAGGTCATAAGCATTGCGCAAAATCGAGAGCTCTTGTTGCCTCCCTATGCTCCTGAGTGGAGTTCAAAGGGCATCAGTTTTGATTTGATAGCAGTGGTGGTTAAAAATTATCCCTACAATCCTGTCCATGTGTTATATTTAAATAAGTAAATAAATTAACACATTCCTATACAAAGGTGCTAGTAGCCGGCGGAACTTATTGCCTGAGGCAATTTTTTCCAGTCAACCGGTCCTGTCCAATCTGAAGTCCACACCTATAGGTACTACTAGGCTACCGAGGTCGAAAGAGAGGAATATTATTATCACGTATGTACAATTTAAGTACATACATGATAATATTTCTCTCTTTCGGTATTCAATCTGTCCCAACTCCCACGCAAGTTTTCCTCTCTACACTTCCCTGTCATCCAGCTCATTTCCTTGTACAAGCTACTACGTGTTGTGAATTACCTATTTTACTTATATGTAGTTATTCTGTAAGGTATTATATTCTCTTTGTAGTTATCTCTTACCTATTATCAATAGATAGAAACAACTTAAAATCGATAGTTTATATCCTAGAACCATCTACCAGTAGCAGTTGCTAACAAAATTGGGAACGTTCTCACCGCTTTCAAACAGATGTTTCTGCATAAGGATTAAAAGTAATAAAGAATATTACCTACTACATACATAATGCTTTTGTACAGGTATTATGAAGTATTGTCGCGGGGTCTGTCGGCCCAGTAACTATCCTCTCTACTTGAGGCGGCTGTGGGTTTGAAAAAGCAGTAATGGTTCAGTATGCCCATATTCATTAAAACATTTTAATTGGCAAAGTGTTTCTTCATTGGAGATGTGCTGCTGACCGGTGAGCTTCATCCATGTGTCTAGCATTGCATCTAAAACAGACACCCCGCTTCCTCTTGGCTCGACGGTCCATGTTTCACAGCCATGCACTAGAAATCTTGATAAATATTTCCTAATTTTTATATTGAAAATGTTGCAATAATTTTAAGCATTTCTTCATCAAACATTGTAATTTTTTAACATGAACCAAAATGTACTTTTGCAATGTCTCATAATAAAAGCTTAGCAGGAACTGCAGCCCGATTCACGGAAAAGTTTAAGTCTAAGTTTAGTTCGAAGTTCGAACGAAGTTCGATTCAAACTTTTGTGAATAGGGCTGCTGGTAATAATAATTATTGTAGGCGGCGACTATCTACAGTCTATGTACCTATTCACGGAGGGTTTGAATCGAACTTCGTTCGAACTTCGAAATAAACTTAGACTTAAACTTTTCCGTGAATCGGGCTGCTGCAGCCCTATTCACGAAAAAGTTTGAATCGAACTTCGAACTAAACTTAGACTTTTCTAAATATCTAGTCATATAAGTAAGTAGTCTGTGATCTAGTGTTTACTACCTGTCAGATTTACTCCGACTTTTCCAACTTATTGAGCTGTCAAAAATTCTGTCTGTTAGATATGTACATTTCGCCCATCTAAATTTCTTTTTCAGCCTTTATAATTGATTTATTCCGTATTTACAAGCCACATATGCGTTTTTATTTGTAATAATATTATTTTAATATGAATAAAGTTGGAAAAGTCGGAGTAAATCTGACAGATCACAGACTACTTATATGACTAGATATTTAGAAAAGTTTAAATCTAAGTTTAGTTCGAAGATCGATTAAAACTTTTTCGTGAATAGGGCTGCTGGTCAACTCTAGAGATTTGAGCCCACAACTTCGATAGGTATCTATGTCAAAAAGTCAAGAAATGAACTACTTCTTAAATCTCAGCACATCTTTTTGCACTTTGAAACTCTATGACTAAATAAATGGATAAAAAAGTTCATTCAATACTTTAATGTACAAGAAAAAGATATGGAAGAATTAAATACAAACTTATTTCAAATTATTTAATGAATAGAATTACAAAATATGCATTCAATTTTGTTGGAAAGGTCTTGATAACATCTGTTAGATGACTTTGTATGAAACGGAATATTATTTGATAAGCCATTGGAGATATTATAGCCTACTTCAACTTCTTCTTTGGGCGCAGATTGTTTGTGTGACCACACTTCTTCTTGCGGCAGTTTGTCGCTCTTGGGTGGAGACGAGCATAGCACTTACGGCAAATCATTTTGTCGCAGTTGTACTTTTGTGCCAAGATACGGAGAGAAGGTTCAATGATACCTAAAACAATAATTCTCTTATTACATGCTTAGCAAGTCATTTGTACAAATTAAAAAAATGCGTTGATTTATAAAAAGAGCCGCACAAGACAGGGAAGAATTGAGGGAGACTGCTGCAAACCAATAGGATTGAAACCAGAGAGATATATAAATATGACAGACAAAAGGTCAAAGTTATACTGTTGACAAAATTTGTATTTATTTTTAAAATAAAAGAAACAATTGAACTATCGATCTGCAATTACAAAACTAGTATTCTATTAGAAATAACTGAATTTGACATGTCATGGACTGCGTCCTCCAAATGGGTAGACACCGGAGGATAGAAAAGCTCCAATGCGCGTGGAGCTTTTCCATCCTTCGCACCCTAACAAGTAGACAAGGATGCCAGCAATAAGGAACTCCCGATAATAGAACATATAAGGGACCCAGCTTCAATAAGACTGCTATCCGGTAAGGCCCCTTGGAGACAGGGACACAGTACTAGATACTGGGATACGGTCTCCAGGATGAACGGAGCAACCATTATAGTCCTGAGAACTCTGTCATGCCCGTCACAAACCATACATCTTATCAGCATGGTTTCCATCTGCCTTGTAGTCAGCAGACCACATTCAACAGGCTTAGGAAGGGCCATGGCTGCTGTGGCAACATGCAGAAATGGGGAATAAGACATGACCCAGGATGTGACTGTGGACACCCGAGGGCCGAGACAGACAGTGCATCACATCTTGCACAATTGCCCCGGTATTATTAGTGCCACCAGCCTATCCCTGGAATTTCTTGAGTAGATGGTGGGGATGGATGTCGGTAAAACTTAATTACAAACAGGTAAGTATGGTAAAATTTTAGCGAAAACCAACTGAAGGTGTATTATAGGTACCAATTAAGTATATGACAACTTCATAACAAAAGGTAACAATACATATTTTATAATCGTTATTTAGTTATGAGCAAATTTAACCTGCATTAGTGTGAGAAAATAATCATTTACCTCCTCTAAGCCTGAGTACCAGGTGAAGGGTTGATTCCTTTTGAATATTGTAATCGGAGAGTGTGCGCCCATCTTCCAACTGCTTGCCGGCGAAAATCAATCTTTGCTGATCAGGTGGGATGCCTTCCTTGTCTTGGATTTTGGCCTTAACATTCTCGATAGTATCAGAAGGCTCAACTTCTAGGGTAATTGTTTTACCCGTGAGGGTTTTGACGAAAATTTGCATTTTGGTTCCTAAAAATAAAGTCACTCGTAAATTTCAAACGATCCAAAACGACGAATGAATAAATTCAAATAAAAACAACTGACAGTCGACATTCTGAGAACAAATTCACCGACGTGTTCCATGTTTTGCAAAGTGTCGGTGCTTTAAGTAAGGAACTTAGAAGAATAATTTATCAAAATAAAATGTTCTTTTTGATAAAAATAACCATTAACCGTGCGTAATATTAAATTTTGTTAATTATTTCAACATACCTTGTGCAAAACGTGGTCTTTTTAATCCGTAACCACAAATGAAAGGACGATCATAGACAAAGATGGGATGTGACCACAAGCAACATCAAGCATACAATAAATTATTTAAAAAAAAATTTGGTGCAAACTAGAGATGAAACGGATAGCAGTTTAGCCGGATAGCCGGATACCGGATATTCGGCCAACTAGCTGCCGAATGCCGGATATATATCCGGCCGCCGGATATCTGGCGTATGTTTCTGGTTAGTTTGTGCATCAGTATGGGATTATTGGGAACATTGTCGAAAAAACCATCAACCGCATTAGTTAGTCTGGATTAGTGTGGTGTAATAATATTTTTTCCTATGATTAGAGCGCTTAGATTTTTAACATTTACCCTCGGAACCAAGGTTGTAGCCAGGATAGCATTAGTGCAGAGGTTCCCAATCTGTTTAGGTTTACGGCTCCCTTAATATTCAATCCAACCCAAACTCCCTTTATGCTCTACTTAGGAGCACAGAGAGGCAAAAAGACCTCTCCATTGCGCTAAATCTCGCGCATTGTTTATGACCTCCTCACACACCATGTCCAGATTCATCAGCTCCGCTTCGAAGGAGCGGAACACGAGGAAGACCCTCTCGGTATGAGAGGGTCTTTCTCGTCTTCGGGACCCTGATGGGAGGGAGAATAGCGCTCCCCTTAAAATATGAGTGTTTTTTTTTTCAAAATTAATTAAATTCGCTGAATACTGAAGAAGTCTTTAGTAGAGCCCGGGCATTACAGTGGGTACAACGCATGAATTACGCTTATGTAGGCGGCATACCTATACCAAATAATTGGACTGACTCCGTTGCCGGAACGTTATTGTTCCAAAAATCGCGGATCTGCATATTTCAGCAGAATGATATATGACGAAACGTTATTTCATTTAACTTTCCTTATTTACGGAGAAAAGCAAAGCCGCTTGCTACCTCTATATATTCGTTCTCCATAATTTACCCTTATTGCAGTATGTTTGCTAATCAATTTTCTAAGTTGGAGACATTTTTCTTATGATTTCAAGGTGTATTTGTTATCCAAAAATATCTTTTTTTTTTACTATCCGGTATCCGGCCGGATAGGTGCTAGTTATCCGGTATTCGGCCGGATAGTATTTAGGCGCCGGATAGGCCGGATACCGGATAGTTTCCGGATATCCGTTGAATCTCTAGTGCAAACCATTAACGCACACATAGAAGTTTGAGCCGTTTAATCCTTATAAATTGTTATTTAACTTATTCGTGTGAAAATGCGATATTATTGAGATGATGTATATTTAATATTTTAGTGCATATTAAAAATTGATGGGAGTCTAAGTGTATTAAGTTCAAAAGTCTTATCAGAAACATTACCCAAGAATGTACTGTTTTCATTTGCATCGAAAACATACGTAAAATTAAAAAATAAACGGTTTTTAACCTTTTCAGAGGTACTGAACCCTATCAGTTTCTTATGCAATTTTACTGAACCCTTCTTGATATTTTGAAGAGCGGTTCAGTGAGACGTTTTTAATATTCAAGGAGTCTTGACCTTTGCCAAAACCCACGGACTGACTCAACTCACCGAACCCGATCTTGGATGGTGTTCGACCGAATCCAGGTTAAGAACCACTGTTTTAATGTATTAATCACGTATTGATGGTCTATTTCTAGTTCTTACAACAGTAGATGTTAAAAATACTTAATTCAATGAAAATCGACATGTCGCAGTTCTTCTTCTTTCTGAGGTTGCCTTTTCACCCATCAAGAGTGTTTCCGCCAGGCTACAAAAAATAAAATATTTTAGACTTGTCGCAGTTTTGGTCGCAGTTGCATTTCGATGGATTCATCAAAAATATTTTTTTAGCCTCAAAATAAATTTTGTCTATGGCTTACAAATCTTTATGCATAGAAAATATATTTTTTTTCTATCAGAGTAAAGAAATCTTCCCCAAACGCTAAAATTCGTTTAATATTTTACAAGGTTATTATACATAATATTTATTATTCGAAATTTAGTAAAAATTTCATTATCAACATGGAAGAGGATTTACGAAATTACAAACTTCAATTGCAACAGGTATGGTAAATTATTATTTTGGGTTTTTTCCTCTTGTCAAGTTTTAACGTTTACAAATAATTCTGACAAAAGCCAATAATATCGTTTTTTTAAAGGATTTCACTAATATTGAATTTATTTACGTCTATATTATCTGCATAATTTCAATACATTCATTCTCTCAGTTTTAAGGAAATTTGTTTTTTCATAAATTTTTTTGTCAACTTATTTAGGAACTAAATATTTTTCTTGATCATTTACATACAACTTATTTTTTTAAGGTTGAAGCGGCTTTGGTATCCGATCCTAATAATGATGAATTATTGAAATTAAAAGGAGATTTAGAAGAGGTTATTTCACTCACAAGGGATTTAATTAAAACACAACAAGATGAATCTTCAAAACAAATAGATGACAAACCTAGTGGCTATGTTTATAGAAGTATTAATGAAAATGATGATGATGATGTTACAGCATCATTGTTGGCCGCTGAACGTGGAATAAATACGGGTATTAGAAAAAGAAAATGGAAAGTTGGTGATAAATGTGTGGCTAAATGGCAGCAGGATGGACAGTTAGTATTTTTTAAATTCCTTTACTCTGAAAATCTTCTTGTCTTAAAATTTTGATGATGTCTGTGAGGATCAGTGTTTGTTGTGTGAACTGTCACTAAATGCGTTGCAGGCATACCTATCTAAAAACACATTTTAATTTTTTATTTGGCATTCAAGAATACAGCATAAACTAGGAATTTTCTTCTTTTCTTCTTTAGAGTTCTGATTTATTTTTATTTATTTATTTTCATGGTGCCCTCATTATACAACTATGAATAATGTCACCAGGAACTTTGTCTATTTAAACCAAATGGTGTTGTATTTTGGAGGGCTGTTATTTACACCGTTATTTACGTTACTTTTCATCGGTAATATGATGGCACCGGTATCCTAAAAATAAGAGCTTTAGTGTCCTGTCAAGGAAGTCTGCAAATTATGTTTATTTCCTAATGTTTCACAGCCAGGATGTGCACTTTTTTCTGTTCCTCTCCAATGCCTGATTGTCCCTTCTAACAGGTACTCATGATGAGAAATCTTAATCTGCATTTTTCTCTTATTGCCCTAGCTGTGCCAAGAACTTCGGGTATTGAAGCAATACAATTTAGTAGACTTTGTTCTAACACAATAATATGTTCAATCTATGTTAAATGTTTTTTTTTGTTAGTAAATATCACTTGTTTGATTTATTCCCTTTGTATGTTTATATAAGAATTGTTTTACTGTTATTGGAAGTTTCTTAAATTTCCAGATATTATGAAGCCGTGGTAGATGATGTAATTGAAACAAGAGCAAACATAACATTCTCAGAATATAACCAGAAGATGACAGTAAATGTGGATGATCTCAGAGAAGTAACCGGAGTTAAGAGATCAGCGGACGAAATGGGAGATGACAAGTATGTACTCTTTTATACCAACTTTTTATCGCAGAATTTACATCATTTTTATTTTGTTGCTTGTTTGTTATAACTGTTAAGGTCCATCTTGAGATGGTATTTTAAAGGTTAATTTGTAATACTTATGTACTCAAAACGTCCCAATAATGTTACGGCCTTGCAACCATTACCAGCTGCTGTTTCAACAAGCATCATGGGTCAGACTGAAGGTATTCATTACGACACAAATAGTAGATTCTTCTTTAGCAATGGCTCTACCCCAAATTGCTCCTTGGCCTCGCTAACATAATCTGTTCTTTGACGATGTCCTCTGGCCAACTAAGGGGCCGTTCAAATTATGTAATGCATTATTTTATAAACATTATTGACCCCCCCCGGATGTATCTTAACATTTTTTCTTACCCCTCTTCCCATTCTCTAAATGTTGCCTAATGCACATATTTTTTTATTTTTTTGTATTAAATATAATACATACAAAAATAATATCAGTTTTTTTTTCTTATAAATTACGTAATTATCAATATACTTAATTCACTTATATTTAATTCTTTTTTACCCTCCCTAGAAAGTAAAACTTGTGTTAAGGAGGGGAGTAAACTATAAAGAAGTATATACTATGGGTACATATCCAGTTAATTAATACCTTAAACATTACAACAATATAACGGTACATCAAAAGTCCTTAATTTTGTCAAGTCTCACATGAAAAAAAACAAAGCGTGTCCGGCTCACCGGATTTATATTGTCACAAAAATTCACATTTACAACTCGAGCACAAACGACCCGCGATGTTACGAGTCTATTCACATGACTCGGTTGTGCAGATGGTTCGGGTTTTCATTATTATATATTTTTTTCAATACTAATTATTTTAATTTAATTTTTTTAATATTCTCTAAAAATATTTTGTATTTTTTTTCGGTGCGAAGAGTCACCGGCATACTACGACTCTCAGGCATATTACGACTATGTATGCCTCAAATAACAATTATTACTGGAAAGTCACTAAATACCTTTGTTGTGGCGCTGGTAATACAATAGTAACGTTTTACAAGAATACCCCCCCCCCCTCCCCCTTATTCCATTATGTAATACTTGAACGCCCCTTATCGGCAAGCAGTTTAAACTGGGGAGATGCGCAAAATATGTGAGGAGGAGACCTTGGATATGTCTAGTGCATTGCAAAAGTTATCCTACTTCTTCTTAATTTAGGTCTTGTGGCCTGTAATTCAGGTGGGGTTGGCCGCCTGCGAGGTCGACTCCCAGCTGTCCTTCCACCTCTTTGGTGGTCTGCCTGGGAGCCGTCTTCCATGGGGTTGGCCGTGCAATTCCATGTGAGGGAGTCTGGAAGAGTCCATTCTCATCACATGGGCATGCCAGAACCTTCTTCGTTACCTTCCCCATCTTACCATGTCCTAACTGCAAATATAAAATTGATGAACATCTATCACACAAGAACAATCCAATACTTATT
The DNA here is from genome assembly GCA_963576905.1 of Mystacides longicornis. NCBI lineage: Eukaryota > Metazoa > Arthropoda > Insecta > Trichoptera > Leptoceridae > Mystacides > Mystacides longicornis. The sequence continues at coordinate 28,959,791 of OY756426.1, read as the reverse complement.
TTTGTTTCAGACATGGAAAACCTCCTACTAGAGATTATTTAAAGAAAAAGAAGCAGAAAAAACAGCAAAGGTTCAAACAAATAGAAGAAGACAGAGAATCGGAAAAAAACAAGTGGTTGTCGTTCAAAGCGAAGACTTCAAAGAATCCAGGAATCAAAACAAAAAGTATATTTGCTTCACCCGAGAATTTGAATGGCAGAGTTGGTATCGGAACCTGCGGTATTTCCGGAAAGCCAATGACGGAATTCACTCACGGAGAAAAATGGAAGAAGGGAGCCTAACGAGAAGAAGTTTCATGTGTTTTGTTGTACAGATAGGCTTAATAAATGCATGACTTAGTAACTACTGTGTGTTATCTCATTTGTTTATTGCTGGGAGGTCACTGTGTTCAATTTTGAAATGCAGTTTATTTTTGAGTCTTGGCTTTCAATTCTTTTTGCATAAAGTAACTCCAGTTTTTTTCCAAATAGATAGTTCTATCCCATGATTGTGTAGGATTTGTGTATAGGGAATTAACAATAGACTGAACAACATTTTTTTGTCATGAACTATTTCATCATTTTACATCTTAAGTAAAAAAACATTCTTGCTAGCCTGTTATACTTCGGTGTCACTTTACCAAAGGTTGAATTTATTTTTGTATAAAGTTTTGTGTCTTTATGTAATTGTCTGGGCTAAAAATATATTATTATGTACTCAATTTTGGAAAAGATATCACATTCTTGTTATTATTTTAATCAATTTGTGATTAAAGTAATTCAAAATTCTTTTACAAAATAAATTGGACTTAATTTTATTAAAACTGTATTTTTTTCGAAATTGAATAATTTCCGACAAATCAGAGATGTCTGGATTGCAAGTGTATAGAAATGTGGAATACGATTTTTTTTTAGTTTGACATTTATGCCAGGAGTCGACTCATTGTCCAGATTTTTCTGCTACTATTGGTCTGTTTTCCTACGAATACGGCGTTGCTATAAACAGCGGCAAATGTTTCAGTTTAGAACATGTTCAATATTGTTACTGTGGTAACTAAAAACATCGTCATATATTTTGAAAGACTGCCATCTTATCAGATGACGGCCGCTCCCTAGGAACCCAGTGCATAAAAGGCTCATTCAATCATTGTATGTATGGGCCATGTACAGTGCTGTTTATCACAATAGTGCAATTAATTTGCCACAGTCCTTTTCTATATATTGTCTTCTCTTACTTTCAAACTGATTATGCAGATGTCTGAGGGGTTTGGAAGGGAACTGACAAGGTCTCCTATTTCCTGCTTATACTTCTAATAGCCTCTGAATCGAGATTGTCGTTTTTGTTGGCCTTGACAAAGGCCTTGTCTTGTTAAACTTTATCTTGGTCTCTCCGGTGGTGGAAGAATTGGCCGACATGGTGTCGTTTTCAGGGACGCCTGATCGCTTGATAAACATGAGGGCCTTTCATCTGACAAAGAAGAACGTACTCTCCGAAATGTCTACGGACTCTGAAAGTAAGTAAGTAGCCTCTGAATAAAAGGAATGTTAAACTTAGAGTAAAGAAATCGTGAGAAAAAGTTGATAGTTTTTAAAATAAAATTGCGCATAATAATTTTGAATGTTAGTTTTATTTTCTCAATGGTACAAAAGTACATTTCACAATATGGTACAAAACAAAGTTTCATAATTAATAAAGTACAAAATCTTTGAAATGAATGACTACTTGATACATTTTTTTAAGTTTTAGTTAATATTAAGTACCTAATAACAATATAAAAAAAAATATTTACACAATTCCCACATAATATTCATCTTTTGTGCTCGTAACATCAAATTGAAAATCAGTACATGAGACAAACACACAAACATATACTTTGATTTATGCTTAATAGGAATGAACTATTCAAAATGGTGTGGTAGAAAGAATTAATCCACTAAAGCAAAAGACTTGTATTATTCCAATATAGCAGCCATACTAATGAAGAAAATTAAACATTTAGGGACCTCAGAACGACAGGGTAAAATTTGAAAAAAAAAAAAAACACCTTGTCGCTTATATTGCGATATGTTTTATGTCAACGTTTGTCAATTTTACAGGGGGAATAAAAAACAATATATTTAATTTAATTTTTTTTTTTTTTGTAATTGTTGCTGTTGTATATTCCTTTGAAGCACTAATGCTTACATTTTAAAACCAATAGAGCTTTATTACAGTGAAAAACCTTGACATGTAACAAATTGCATCTTAGAATTTAGAGAATTTTGGTTTTGCACAACATGGAACATATTGTTTTCTTAATAAATAACAGAAGGCGTCGTTTTCTATCCCATATATTTGTGCAAAAATTGTTATTACAATGTATAGATAAAATATTAATGATATTGTAATGTGCATTGTGTAGGTATTAAAAAAAATCATTTAAAATTCTCAATGAAGTTCACATAGTACGAATTGCATGATAAAAATAGTCCCTCTATACTCGTATGATGTATTGCGCCTGCACATTCGAATTGCGCAAACGGAGCATTTTCATTGGTTGTAGACATCGGATGTTTTGCTGACACATGCAGCAGCGTATTTAAATCAGTTCGAACAATAAATTTTTTTTTTATTTTTTGACATGGAACGTATTGCAATATAAGCGACGTTATGTCTTGGCTGACAATGATTTCGGCTGCCAACTATTTTTGTTGCAAAATGTTATGTAAATTTGGTTAACTCTTTGGAATTCCCATTTCATAGTAGTGTTTCCATTTAAGTCATCTCACCACTAGATAGGTCGAGAAATTCTGAATAACATAGTTAATTATCATTTAAATAATTGTGGTTGAAATATATTCTATATATAGGAAAAAAATCAAGTTACATATCATTATTAAAATTAGTTTGTCTCTAAAAGTCTTTGTAATAAAACTTCTCAGGCACTTGATTTATTGTTATTGTTGATGATGTATTATTTTTTTTCAATTCTATTAATGCTGAAAAATTGAAATACAATACAACAGAAAATGAATTAATTGTTAATTAGGTATATATTTTTTTCAAATATAAAAGTAAAAGATTTGTAGGTCAGTGTTGAATGTACAAATACGTATTTTCAAAAAAAATGAGCACCTCAATTGCTAGAACGTCGCAAATAAAAGTTGAGCATCTGGTTGCTTGGGCAGCCAAAGGAACCGCTAAGGCGGTTCATGTATTATGAATTATCAGAATTTTGAAAGCAAGCATTGTATGATGGAACTGGAAGCAAATAAAAGAAAAATGCGCTGAAATTTGTCATTGACCAAAGCACAGATAACTTTGAACATTCTGACTAGGTCATATCGAAATAAGACGAATGCTCACAGGAAAGAAATATAAAATACGTAGACAATCAGGTATTTGCCATCTATGATAAACATCAAACGATGGCGGAAAAAATATTAGGCCACCATAGAAGAAGGCAAGCGTGCCACAATCTGTAGGACCCGTAACAGGATTGGTACAAAAGTCTGTGCATTCTAGAAACAATGGATTCAACATGCAGGACCTGTGCCTGCGAAACTAGTCAGGTTATTTTTTAATTTAATTTGTGGAATAACAAATAAATAGTTTTCTTTTATTTTGACAAAAGATGAAGTAAAAAGGATAAATCGATTCAATATTGACTGATTTAGCCTTTAATAGAGATTTTTCACAACTATTTGAATAGGGCAGAATATTTGGGATTTAATTATATCCCAACAAATATTGTGTCACGATGTAAAAATGATTCTGTCGTCTTACTGACAAAACTGGGTTCCATCATTTACGATTTTGTGACAAAGCACACAAGAAAATGTGACCCAAAGAAAAGTTTTGAACATCTTCACAGAATTGGCATGGAAGATTTATGTGTCTTCATTAATAAATGAATTGATTCAACAGAGTCTTAATTCAAGAAATTCTGGATAAGATTGACTGAAGAAACAATGATACATATAAAAAAAGATGAAAATCTGTTGGAAATTTGGCGCAACATAAAAATTAAACTTAATGTTTTTGACATTAAGTTTAATTTTTTACATTTATTACAGAATTATGCAAAGAATGCTTTAGGGAAATTTAAGCCCTCCCAGCATGTGCAATGGGATGAGGCTGGTTGTTAAAGAATTGAAGGATAATTTGATTGTAGCCACCATTATCATCAGTCCAGCAGCTGGTCGACTGGCTCATATACTGAGGATATCGATGATCCCAACTGATTTGCCAATCCCATTTATACGGCTTCAATTTCCGGTAAAACATCTTTCCCCTTAACTATTAACAGTAAATGCATTTACTGCAACACAGACATAGAAGGCCCAGAGCATAGCTTCTTCAGGTGTGACAAATGGAGACAGGAGAAAAATATCCTGGAGAGCGCTGTGGGAGTTAGACTAACTCCTGAGATCGATCCTGGTAGGCCCGGATAATTGGAAACGGATAAGGGAGCATATAGAAAACGTAATGGTGAATAAGGAAAAGGACGAAAGGAGAACCCAAATGTTAAGAAGATAGAAGAGACAGCATCGCATCTCGGGGTAGGCCATATGGCAGGACCCAGATGCAAGGGGTGGGGGGGTTTTAGCCGGTGAGTGTCCGGCACTATCCGACCAGAAAGACTGGATGTTCATAATGGATTCCCCCCTCCAAAAAAAGGCCATCTGCCCCAACAACATCAAAAGGGCAAAGATATTGGCGACCAGAACGGGAGATGTAACTTGTTTGGTTGTAAGAGGTACCATAAATGAACTCAATTTTCATGTAAAACGATCAGTTGTACTACGTGGCAAACATTGCGTAAGGTGCTCATTTAATTTGAGAATAAGGCCTTTAGGGAATAGTTATGTGTCTGGATAAGAGTGTTAACAATGTTCCCTATGAGGTGGTCCAATTAATTAACATACAGAGAATCTTCGTCGCTTATGAATTGAAAAATCCCTTGGGGAAATCTTTTAGGAATCAAATTGCAGAATTTATTTATTTTTATTTAAGCATAATGAAGAATTTCATAACTTTGAGATTTGACATGATTACATTATGTATAATTGAATGATTTATATAATTATGACTTGACTTGAGTATTAATTAAACAACTAAAATTCAATTTAAAAAAGGAGTGTATTGCAAATAAAGTTCTTTTAATTAAACACATCAACTAACCTTTAAAATAACAAAAGAGATCAAAGGGTAAAAAACGGTGGATATGTATGTAACATCTAAATTTATTATACAAAAAGATATCTATGAAAAAAAATGAATATAAGAATGTATAAAGAATGGAATGTGTACGGAATAAGAAAACAATAAGAGCCTCCGCGCACTGGGAACATCTTTAAAACAACTTTTTAGTTGCAATAGTTTTTGAATAAACTTTTTCAAAGCAAATAACTAGTTGCCTTAAACAAGTAGCCAGTGTGCGGAGGTTAAAAAGGAAAATGGTCCACTAGATTGCAGGAGATATGTATAAAATGAATATACAGGTCTAGCCCTTTTCATGAAACATTCTCAAAGGATTATAAAATCTATCACTTACTATACATTTTTTATGAATTTCGTTATAAGATTTGACCTGCATCAGAATATAAAGTTAGTCAAATATTAGTCTACAACTAAAGCAATATGTTATTGTATTAATCTCTTTGATTTTTTATCTATCTCTTAAAATTATTCACAAATGATTATCTTAAACGTACATAAATAAAATTTGAAAGCTACATCGATTCCTCTCATTTTCATTTCATTGGAGTAACATTAATAATAAATAAATAGAAAAATAAATTAGTAAAATGTTTAACCCTACGAATCAATTATTCAATGCTGATATAAAAACTGCTCAAAGTTGTTACTTAGTCAATGGCTGTCTAATCGTCAACATTGACGTAATGTCCATGAACGGTGGCAGACTGATGGTACCTCCTGCGTGAGGCAAAGTCTTCGTTATCTTCATTAAGTTGTGATGATCGTACTTCAACTCCAGGGTACACGGGAGTAACGACGAAATGTTCATTATCAATCACTCTTTTCCTGTAAATGTTTTCGATAATTCATTAATAACAATGACAAATAATAGTTTATACAAGAAATTGTATGTCAGTCATAGAAGTGTATGGGTACAAAAATAACACTCGTCTTTACTTGGGTGTCAGTATAGCCGGCAAAATTTAATGCTTCAAGCATTCTCTACTAGTAAACCAGCCCCGTCTAATCTGAGGCAGGATTCCAACCCCGAGTAGTAATTTCAATATGTGTGGAAAGAAATGTATAAAAAGAAGTGGTGGGATTTCCAAGTGGGAGCTAAAAATATTCAAACAATTTTAGTTTGTTTTTTGGCCACCGGCGCTACTATTAGCTTTTATAGAGCCATCTAACATAGATTATTAAGTTTCTTTATATTTATATTGTATCATTGTCCTGATACTTATAATGTTAATATGTACCTAACTGTATATTTCTGTACCTCAGAGGTAAACTATCGTATCTTCAAATTTTTAGATTTTTTGGTAAACTATTGTAAAGTCATTGGCAAGATTACCAACTGCTTGGCTACCCACCACTAATTATTATTATTATTTTATTTATTCACACAATAATATGTAATTAGGTAGGTAGGTACTTGTACATTTTGTAGTGTGCTGCAATGGCTTGCTGGTTATGATTATAGGGTGTGATGTCCCTCTTAGAAGAACCCCTTATTAGTGGAATGTATGTAGATAGGTATGTAGACTGAGGTTGAGCACTGAAACACTTCTGCTGGTGGCTTGGTAAGGAGCTGTGTCCTCTACCAGAGTTTAATGTAAAAGAAGAGATCAAAACCTACAAGCAGCCGTATTTATAGGCTCCAAAATAATACAGTAACTATGCGGACCTGCATTACATCATATATCGCAAATATTTCACAAATTTCTGAAACGCTGTACACTCGTCATCACAGGGGTTGCTAGGCACACGTAGTGCCTGTGTATAATAACAAAACTAGGTAGGTAGCTAGGCGTGAGTTTGTATATTGTATACATCACCCTGAACAAAGAATATTACCAATTCTTTTACTTTTACTATTTTTCTTTGACTTTAGCTTAGCCAGGTAACCAAACTTTACATCTTACTAAAAATATTAATTAATTAGTAATTAATTAATATTAGTCTACCTCTATGATGCTTTGTTCTTTACAAAAGTATCACATTGCCTATTTTGTATATTATACTGATAGCCAGAGATACAATACTTGGCCACAAGAAAATATGAACATTTTGTCAAAAATCACTAATAACCCAAAATCTAAAAATTTAGAGATACGATAGTTTACCTCTGAGATACCTACAGATTTTATTTTGGAATAAAAATCATTTCATTTCATATGGGGCTCATTTCATTTTATCTGTTACATTTTTTAAAATATATTAAAAAGTGTTAAATAGGAGTGATCTCCATTTATCTGTCTTGTCAACTGCTTCTCTTCGACCTGTACACAATATAGAGCAATAAACCACTTGTATATTGAACAGCTGATTTCATTCTGGACCTCAGCAGTAAGATCAATTAAAATTCCAACTTCTACAGGCACAAAATTGTTGTCTACTGTTTTAAATGCTAAACAAAGTGGCCAAATTTTTTATGAATATCTATGTTGAAAAATCCCATGCTCTGGCCAGCTTCAAACCTCAACCTTGGCTGTGAAATGCCGATATGCTAATCTTTGGCTGGGTCAATGACATACACCCATATGCAGATTCCTTTCATACACTTTGGTAACGATGGGACATCCTGTTATTAGGTCAAGATGACGCCACATTTACTCAAGCATTGATTCAATCCATACGAATTATTGTAGTCAACCCTTCGTGTAAAGTCAACACTCAACACTTGAGTGTAGAAATATACTGCATATGGGTGTAAGTGTACAAACTAGCATGAAGTTAGACAAAAATTTCAACTTACCCCATGGCCTGTAGGCAAACTTGTTTCAACCATGTGAGAAATCTGAACTCCGCTGTTCTTCCTGGTTTTACAGCTGGATTGGCTGTGCCGACATACAACCAAACCAACCAAACAGCCACTAGGCATCCGAGGGCGTAGCCCCAATGAACTAGCATCATGATGATCAGCTTAATCACAACCTGAACAAAATATGGATTAAGATCATTGATTTATCTGTATGTATGCAACATTTGAAGCCATTTTTATTACGAGGTACATAGGTACAGTCTGGCTAAAGAGTAGAAAATAATTGAGGGCGCTGCAGTCGTTTGTATGGCAACATTTAATAAGTACTCTACATTTAAAGTAAAGTATTGTAACCGCCAAAATATTAAAAAAAAAATACTATTCAATGTGGTATCATATGAAATGCTTTGTAGAGGTTATTTAAAAGAATGTAATAACGAACTGTACCAGCCATGGCATTAAAAACGATATAGAAAGAAAATCTATGCAAAACGAGTCAAAAAACAAGAGATAATAAGATATATAATGGGTGCTGTAATCCACGAAATGGTGCTTACAACTGCTTACTATTCTATGGCCGAATTTCAATCATATAAATGTCAAAATGTTTAAACATAATCTATAATTTATTTGTTAGTGAATATTATAGGAATATACAAAAAAATATGTCGGAAAAATATCCAAATTAGTAAAAGGTACTTAATAATTTTTAAAATGAATGGGGTGTTTTCTAGGGATATTCCTACAATTCCCACCAGATGGCAGCACACCTAATAAGGGCCTAACATCAAATGTCATTCCATATGTCATTCATTATTTTCGAAAGCGTATAGTTGGTGTCTTCCTGAATTTTCTGTTTTGTTGTATAGTATATCCTATATAAATATATTCAAAATGAACAGGGACTATTGCATGTTAAGTTATTACAACAATTATTACTAAACGCTTTTGTATACAATTGTCTTAGTGTGGTTATAGCCAAACCTAAATTTGACATTTCTATCAGTGTTGCCAACGGCTATTGGCCTAATATCGCCGATTTTCATACAAAAAGTAGCCCAACTGAAAATTTGGTATCTGGAAAGATAAAAAGTGAGGTGAAAGTACACTAAAAAAAGGTCATTCCGAAAATTTTGGTATCCGGTGAGTCGCCTTTTACATTTTTTCGTCGCAGATTGTCATTTCGAGTAGCCCAAATGGCGATAAATCGCCCACGGAGGCAACAATGGTTTCTATTTGACCCTGTTTGTCAGTGCTGATCCCGGAGACGAAAAGAGTAAAGAAAACAACCCATTGGATGTTGTATTTACCAGTCAGACAATAATCTATGTTCAATGTTGCCAGAGTGATAACATTTTAGTTCATCAATAATTAATGTCTACTCTTTTTAGCCAGACTGTAGATACATTTTTTTAAAATGAATCTGTGCTCACTCAAAGTGAATACAGATGCAATCTTAGACTCTTGCACAGTAAGCTTCTTAAAATTTGTGTCGTGAAAGAGCAAGACAGAAGAATTACTAATATGCTAGGCGAGTTTGCTTTCTTTTCCATTATATTTAATTGAACAGTTACCTGTCCCTTTCCATCTTTTTGTTAGGATTATTATAAGTGAGAAAGAATACATCAATTTCTTTTAAAACTGTTTGTAATGATTTTTGAAAAAATTACAAAAACAAAAATATTACTTATTGAACACAATTCAAGCCCTTTTTTTGCACGACGACTAGCTGACAGAAGAGACATTTATCTTATATATAAAAATGGAGAGCTATTTCGCGTTGTCATCGGATGGCGCCTAAACGGCTGGACCGATTTCACTAATTCTTTTTTTGTCGTGTAGGCTTTTATCAGGAGAGTGTCCTTTTAGAACAAAAAAATTAAGAAAAATGCATGGGAAATAAGAAAATTTAAGAAAACTATAAAAATGGAGATTTATTTCCCGATATCATCGCATCACGCCTAAACGGTTTAACCGATTTCGCTAATTCTTTTTTTGTCGTGTAGGCTTTTATCGGGAGAAGGTTGATTTAGAAGAAAAAAATTAAGAAAAATGCATGGAAAATTAGAAAATTTAAGAACACTATAAAAATGGAGAGCTATTTCCGGATGTCATCGCATCGCGCCTAAACGGCTGGACCGATTTCGCTAATTATTTTTTTGGCGTGTAGGCTCTTATCGGGAGAAGGTTGATTTAGAAGAAAAAAAATATGAAAAATTCATGGAATATTAGGAAATTTAAGAAAACTATAACAATGGAGAGCTATTTCCCGATGTCATCGCATCAGGCCTAAATATCAGTGCCATCTTAGAGGAGGGCCAAGTCCGGAGCAAAAGGAACAGAAGAGCATGTATGCGGAATATTATGTGTTTGGAGGAAGCGAAAGAGTTTGGATTGGAGAGAATGGAAGTCCATACTCTCTGCCTACCCTTGCACTCGATCTTGCGCAATGATGACCTCTTCCCACATCATATTAACATAGGTTATAAGTTTTTGATGTAAAAATAAACTCAGACCCGATGAATGCAGCCTGGTATGCAGGTTTTGCTAATGCCAGTAAATAGTCATTCATGTTAAATAACTAAAAAACGAATTTGAGCTCTGTTGCATAAAACCTAGAGTACCCATATTATTTATTTCGATACGAAGTTCGACGGGTCAGCTAGTACAAGAATAAAAACACAGATGACTTCTTTGTGTACTAAACAAAAAGGTGACTGTAGCTCTTCAAGTTTAAAAAACATACTTTGATTTTAGGGAATGCCGCATTTAGTACACAGTGCATATAATTCAGATGACAAGAAACTTTTTGAATGATTTTAAACCATAGTGAAGTAGCTTACCCCTATCAGAGAGAGCCATCGGTTACAAAAACTGGAATACCAATTCTTTCTCTTGGAGTGAACGTGAGAGTTTCTTGCTTGTTGGGTTATTGGATCAGTTTCTACAGTGGTGACATCTCCGTTTGCTGTGCTGTTTTGTGCTGCGATTGGAGTAGTCGGAGAGGATGTCTGTGGAATAAAGTTCATCATATTATAAAAAATAAATTTACACTTTTATCTTTGTATAGACAAAGGTCGATAAAGCGTAGAAATGTAAACTGTTTGATGCATGTGTGTTACCCATTCTCCTGTATGGGTGTGAGTCCTGGCACCTGACCAAGGCCCAGGCACAAAAAGTATCTGTGTTTGAAACCATGTGCCTCGGGAAAATCTTGGGTATAAGTTGGAACGATGCTATATGCCACCGCACCCAGCGTAGAGCCATCACTTTTACCAGTATTGAGCAGAGGTGGACTTGGTTGTGATATGTGTTAAGGATGCCGAATGACAGTTGGACGAGGAGAGCACTGTTCTTCCTCCCATCAGGGTCTCGAATACGAGGCAGACCCTCTCATACCGTGTTCCGCTCTTCGAAGCAGAGCTGAGGGATTTGAACATGGGAGGATTTGGACACAAAGGTGTCATTATGGCTAACAAAACTTATTGCCTGATGCAATTATTTTGGTCAACCAGTCTCGTACAATTTGAGACAGGCCAACCCCGGGTAGAAATTTCAAGTGAAAAATCTAAAAAAACTGACCCGATTGGGAAAGCTGAGCTATCTTGATAATGAGCCTGGCGCCTCAGACAAATACACAGTAACAATAATAATTAATTGATTAATAAATTAATGACAAAATGTATACTGTAGATTGTGTAGTTTCATATAGAGTTACAACACGACAATGCGTCTCTAACAAAATAAAAATGCTTCTGGAATGCCACAACACAATACAATAGTAAGTTTGTTCATTCTTATTTTGTTTAAACATTAAAACAAGCTTACACTTAGATTTTTGTGCCTTGTTCTTTCGGGGAAGAGTACGTCAAGATCATTGGATGTAGATCCATAGCTGGCAGTGTGAGGTGATTCATCCTGTGACGAGGTACGCCGTGCTTGTGATTGGAACCTTGAAATATAAATAAAAGAATTCTATATCACACTGTTTTAATTTTATGTTGGTTTTAGTTGAAGTGATTTTATAAAAGAATCTTGTTTAAATTGAAAATAGTGTTGGAATGGTTTAAAAAAAATAAGGTTAAATATCAGTGAGAATGATAATCAGTACATTTAACTCACCTCAGTTCCCTTTTATGTTGCAAATCAAATGTTTGTGCAAGAGCAAAGTAAGAATAGTCAATACAGGCGTATGTGATCAGGAAGGGCATGGTGACGATGGGGGCCAGCTTGTTGATGTCTCCTATGATGATGAATGTTATTGTGACCACGGCCACCACGGACATTGCGTACAGTGGCACACGATTAGGACCACGCTGAAAATGAAAGCGACAAATAAAAATGGTGGAAATCATTACTTATACAAATATTCTTAATAATTTCCTTGTTCTTGCTGAGACATTGAGACATGCCAAGTTAAAAGCACAAAAAAGGTCATATTAAATGATTGGGTCTTTTTTGAATAGCTTATAATTTTATTAGGATAGACAACAATAGTTGCTCTTCCCAAGTAAGTGGTCCTTTAAGAAGTTGTTCCCACGATGTAGTGTGTTGAATCTGACATTTAATCAAATGCCGTCCTCCTGTTCCCTATGATGGGCAATTCTTTCTTTCGAAACCCTGAAACTAAATACAGATATGGTGCTGTGTTCCTTACCCCTCTGCCCAGTATCCCCAATCCTGGTATGGCATTTTCGTTAGCAATACTTTGCAGTACCCTGGGTGTTCCGTACATAGCACCCAAGCAAGAACTCATCGAACTGACATAGAGACCAGCAAGCAGCAGAACCCGGACTGCCGAAACTTTGGCCGTCATAAATGAATCTGCAAAGAGTGCGTCGCGCCGACAAGTTCCTCCAAGTGTTATGATAAACACGAGATAGAGAAATGTTCTGAAAAGAAAAATTCATTTAAAGCATTGGTTTAAATGTAATACATACTAAATGCGGCATGGAACATAATTTTCTAAATATTATGTCACATTTTTGTTTATGAGGTGCAGAGAAAAAGAAACGTAAAGTAGAAAGAAAACACAAAAAATCATCGCAGATAGTCTATACTCGAAATAATGATTCTAAGTCAAGTGCGCTTCATTTTATTTTATTTGTGGTGGAGCAAAATTACGTATGTCTTTTTCTATCTTGTTGTTTTGAATGATTGTTCGAAGCAGGAAAAAAATTTAATTACTATTAGGTAGTATCTAGAGACTTTTGAAAAAGGTATCTAAATTTAACATACAAGAAAGAGTGTGTACACTAGGATACTATGACTTTTTATAGAACAAAGAGCGTGGTGAGGGGTGATGGTAAATCAAGTTTTTTCATTGCCCCATTTTATGAGGAGATGCGCTTCTATAGTATTACATATTATTTAAACCAGGCAGTTCCAATAATAAAACAATTCTAACTTCCTTTCTCTTTTGCAATCATTATCCTTATGGCAGGTAAAAAGCAGTAGAGGGTGTATCATTAGAAGGCTAATTCCATTTTATTTTCAAATATTATTGTTTACTAGCTGACCCGTCGAACTTCGTATGGAAATAAATAATATGGGTACTCTAGGTTTTATGCAACAGAGCTCAAATTCGTTTTTTTTTTTAGTTATTTAACACGAATGACTATTTACTGGCATTAGCAAAACCTACATTCCACGCTGCATTCATTGGGTCTGAGTCCTGAGTTTATTTTTACATCAAAAACTTATAACCTATGTTAATATGACGTGGGAAGAGGTCATCATTGCGCAAGATCGAGTGCTCTTATTGCCTCACATTGCTCCTGAGTGGAATTCAAAGGGAGTTTTAATTTTGATTGATTTGATGTTAATACCTATGTAAAAAAAAGATTTTAGGTATGTCATTATATTCGATATTTTAATAGTTATTTTGCTCAGTTAAAATAATATTGATTGATTAATCAAAGTACGATAAGGAACATCTCCGTACCGATTCAAAATACACATTGAGGTGTCAATACTTTTTTTGCCCATCATCGCTAGGCAGAGAGTATGGACTTCCATTCTTTCCAATCCAAACTCATTCGCTTCCTCCAAACGCATAACATTCCGCATACATGCTCTTCCTTTTGCTCCTGACTTGGCCCTCCTGTAAGACGGCACCGATATGGTCGGTCTATGTCATTCCAGGTCGGCCTTGTCTGCGTGCACCTATTCTTTCAGATTTATATATCCTTTTAGTCATTCTCTCTTCGTTTATTTTCTTTACATGCCCAAACCTTCTTTCTTTATTCACTTTCATTCTAGTCACTACACTAACATCCACTCCACATGCCTTTCTTATATTATCATTCCTCACCTTATCAATAGGTAAGTCTCTTTCCGCATATCTTACGCAGTGATCTCATTTCCACAGCATTTATTCCAACTTCCAAATTTTTCGTCTATGTCCAAGTTTCACTCCCATAAATCATGGATGGTATCAGGATTGCTTTGTGCATCAACTATCGATTTCAGAGATATCTTCTTAGAGGTCTAATTGCACCGCCAATCCTTCTCCCAGCCTATTTCCTTCTTTCAATCTCTTTTCACACCTTGCATCTCTTCTAAATAAATTACCTAAATAGACATACTTCCAAGTTCTCGACATTCACTTTCACACAACATTGCGTTCTTAAATCTTCTCTTTCAAAACAATGGAAAAAATGCTAGGTCATTAGCAAGTAATATCCAGCTTTTTTTACATATTAACGATGCATATTATATTTACGTTATATGTAGGTATGTACTCATCCTCTGTAAAAATCAGCCCATAAACGAAGAATTGATTTTCAAACAAACAAAAAAATATTCTACTTGTTCTTCAATATAATCATGTATTCCTTGAGTTAAAACTTATCAAATCTCCTTATAAAATGAACTTCAATTAAGTATAAGTCCTTAATAGCAATGTTATATATACGATTCTGTTTGCTGGCGGTTTTAAAAATCTCTGTAAATAAAGAAAGTTTTCAAAACTCCTTACACTTCATTACAATAATGAATTCCTTGTATTAAAACTTAACCAAACTCCTTAAAAAATAACTGCATTGAATATTATATTACTTATCCATCCAATCACTCTATTTCATACGATATATTTTACATTCGCATTCTATCAATTGCAACAACAATCAATCCACTGAGATTTCTTTCAAATGTCAATTAATAAAAATTCAAAAGTAGAAGAAAATTATATTGTAAAAAGTACTAAAAAGATTACCTACTTTCTGTGTTTTCTTTAATTTACTAATTTCCCATTCATTTTTCTTAATTTTTTTCTTCTAAAAGGACATTGTCCTGATAAAATCCTACACGACAAAAAAAAGAATTAGCGAAATCGGTTCAGCCGTTTAGGCGTGATGCGATGACATCGGGAAAGAGCTCACCATTGTTATAGTTTTCTTAAATTTCCTAATATTCCATGAATTTTTCTTTATTTTTTTCCTCTAAATCAACCTTCTCCCGATAAGAGCCTACACGCCAAAAAAATTATTAGCGAAATCGGTCCAGCCGTTTAGGCGCGATGCGATGACATCGGGAAATAGCTCTCCATTTTTATAGTGTTCTTAAATTTTCTAATTTTCCATGCGTTTTTCTTTATTTTTTTCTTCTAAATCAACCTTCTTCCGATAAAAGCCTACACGACAAAAAAGAATTAGCCAAATCGGTCCAACCGTTTAGGCGTGATGCGATGATATCGGGAAATAAATCTCCATTTTTATAGTTTTATTAAATTTTCTAATTTCCCGTGCATTTTTCTTAATTTTTTTGTTCTAAAAGGACACTCTCCTGATAAAAGCTTACACGACAAAAAAAGAATTAGCGAAATCGGTCCAGCCGTTTAGGCGCCATCCGATGACAACGCGAAATAGCTCTCCATTTTTATATAATTATAAGAATGTACATTTTACCTTCAAATTTAAAGGTACACATTTTATGAATTTTTAAAGCTTTTTATTAGTTATTCTGTTAACCGGAGTGGAGAAGAATCCAATAAATCAAACATCGGAAGACCCCGTTCAGACGATCTCGAGTTATATAAGTGTTCGCACTAACCTTTCTATCTTTTATTATAAGGTATTATTATTTTCCCATACAATTAAAATTTGTAGTTAAATTGTTATAAGTTTGTACCCGGTAAAAACGGCAGCCAGAGATCCATTGGGAATGTTAGTGGTGGGATGTTTGAGGTCACCACTCATGTTGATGCCAGCCAGTACTCCTGTGACCGTGGGGAAGAACACTCCGAATACTGTGAACCAAGTGTAGCCCTCTCGGTAGTTGGACCATGTGTTGTTGGCCATGTTGTTACTCAGCCAACCCTCAAAGCCACTTTCTGTAAATTGTAAAATAAAATACTTTACAATCAAACTTAATTTTAGTTATTGCTTGGTTTTACCAACTAAGTTTCATGCTAAATAGTTACCTTAAAATTACAACATAAAGTGAATAACGTGCAGAATCACCTGTTGCCTTTATGAATGAGAGTAATCTACAAGAATATGTGGAAAGACTCTATGCAACATGGAAAGGAATGAGAATATTAGGAAGGAATGTGTATGGAAGATAGTGTTATTACAAAGATAAATGTTAATAAGTTGAGGTTTGGGTATATTTAAAGAATGGATGCAAATAAGTACAAAAAGAATTTATAAGACTGAAAGATAAGGTGTAAAAAACTATTGCTGACAGAGAATGATGTGGATTGAACACGGTGATTTTGTTCTCAACGATGGTTAGGTCAAAAGCAAGAGAAATAGGAGAGGTTGTATGAGAACTGCAATGTCAGTGGAAGAAGCTTGGAGGTCCGTTCTCTCTGTCTTCCCCTTAAGAGACACAGCAAGCATGAAGGTTAAAAAAAATCATTATATTAAGGTAGTCTTTGAAGCCAATAGTAGAAATAATCAGTTATCTGTAAATAATAATTGACAAGTAAAGAATAAGGGAATTTCATTCTTACCAATATCAACATGAACAAAAGATCCAACACTGAAATCAAGAGCTGCCAACAGAAGGACCAACAAGAGGACAAATTGAAGTTTGACAACCCATTTCACGCCAGCCACATTGATAGATCCCAATAGTATGACGGCACTACAAGCAAAGCCACGAGCCGCCCAAACATTGTCACCAAGTCCAAACAGACCCGCGATTGACTCTCCGAAACCCAATACATTCAGTGCACATCCTACTGCCTGAAACAGATAATATAAACATAACATCCTAAATATAATAAACGGTTAACTTGTCCATAACTCAGTATTATCATTGAAACAGTCAACAAGACTTAAATTAACATGATTATTTCAATAAGTGACACAGGTATTTCTTTATCCTCTTTACTAGGTCAGGTATGTCCCACAGAAGAGATTAAGGCTGGCACACTGAGGAGTTCTAATTACAAACTAAATCTCTTTTCTATCATATTGCAGTAGTAATGCATGATAAATACAAATAAATTATCATATAAAATTTATAGACAAACCTGTCCAAAACAGTAAAGAAGTCCAAGAGATCCTCCGAAACGAGAACCCAGAGTATGTGAGAGTAAAAAGTAAACACCGCCACTTTCTATCCTGCATCTTTCACAAATGCCTACAGCCGACAATACTGACACTAATGCCACAAAAACTGAAAAAAAATATTGCCACGTGAAAAAAAGTAAACTTAATAATAGTGGTAATATCGCAATATTTTTTTAATGACTTAATGCAACACCACCTATATAAGGCCTTAGCGCTGGCAGCCATTTTTCCTCTAACGTCACACCCGACCTGTGCTATATGATAGATATCATAGAGTACAGGTAAGTACATACAGATAAGGCATGTGCATAGTGGGCCTTACAATGTGATGTCACACTCTCAGCGCTAAGGCTTTCTTATATAGGTGTTGTTGGGCTTAATGCTGGTAATATTGTTTATGGTTTTTGAGTTATGACAACATTGTCACCATATTGTGTGAAGTTGGCTGCAGATCAATGCTAATTTTAAATTTTGGACATACGAACTTAAATCTTGAAACAATACTCCAAACTTAGAAGAAATAACCAAAAAAATACATTTTAAGCATGCCAAGAATTCTGGAATCAGTGATTTATGGACAAAATTTATTCTTCAAGCACATTACTTGCACCTAACTTTGTAATACTTATAAATTGTCATAAAATAAAGATTTTATATTAAAATGTGGCTCGTTTTATATTTTTTTAATGCTCCACTTGATAAATCTTAAAAATAAAAAGCCTCATCTTAATAATATATTATAATGTTATCTCTAAGTATATGCAAATAGGTTACCAGTGAATAAGACAATGAGAGTTGCATTGACTACGCCGGCTTGTGCAACTATCCATCCAGACCTCAAGAATACAATGACACCAAATATATTAATCATACATGATGTGAACACTCCGTCCCACGTGCCAAATAAAACGGGCTGCGATAAAAAGAAATTTGATCTCCACCATGGTACATCTCCCTAAAAATATACAACAAAAAAATTTAATAATCGATTACGTTACAAGGATATTAAAGTTATGTATTATATATTACCAGCTTTAAACTAATAATAATCGCTTTCCATGTCTTTTCGATGAACTTCTTAGTACAAATCTTACAATTTTATAGCTTTGTTCACTCATGAATGTCTCTTTAAATTTAATAAAAGGCAAATGCAAAAAAGTTTTTCGAATCAGATTGTAGCTCTAGTAAACTTTTTATTGTAAATTTAATTAGGTATGTACTTTTTTGTTATAAATGAATCGATTTAAGATATTAAGAGTCGGGGGTGATGTGAAATAGCTTGAAGCTTTCCTCAAGAATTGGATATCAAATACAAACAGAATTGTTCAAACCCAACAGGCATTTCTAGTAAATTTTGCATAATAATAATATATAGTAGGTATATTGCACTGTTATCAACAAAACATAATTTACTGAAAAAAATCATGTTTATTTCATGTTTACTATTCTGAAAATTTGGAGTGTCTAGCTACTCAGGAAGTTGGTTAAAAAAGATTCCACCAGGACAAACAAGAATATGATCTATTATAAACATGGTCAGGTTATCAAAAAGAACCATAATTGGCAGTAGGTGTCCACGGTAATATTATTTACAGAGAACAGGCCAAAATCTATTCCCACTTTTTCTATGGAGTCACTTTTACTTTTATGAATTTGTGGCTCAAACATACCTGTTCTTCTGCAAACAGTTCATTGGCACCAGAAGCCTGATGCCCACCAGCCCCGTATTGGTATTCATTTCCTAAATCAACAAAGCCACCTGAATTCCTGCGGCCTCTACCCCTGGTAAACACTGCAGGACTTTCATCGCTCAAACCAAAACTGTCCAAATCTCTTCTTCTGGCATTATTTCCTGATGATCTATTATATTGGTCCATTATATTCAGATGATGATCACTCTATTTTGGCTGCAATTTAAAACCAATATTTAAGTATAAAAAACTATATTTTTTAATATACCTACAATTTTAATAACAAAAGATCCAATCATTTTGCGACACTTCGGCATCACAATAGTTGTATGAAGCGCTAATAATAACTTAAGAATATTTAAATGGTAAAGATAAATTAATCTTAACAGTTTATAATCCACGAATTGATAACAAAAATGAGCATCAAAAATATTGAAGACTGACAACCGAATAATAACCTAAGCAAAAATGTAAATATTGATAGTATCACTTACTACACATGTGATAATGAAATAAATCCAAGTGGCTAATTGAGTAAAACATTTATACACTCTTCTCAAGCATTTCATATAAATTTTAAGACCATAAATACAGAAGTGGAGCAAATATTTACAAATGCATCACATAAGTTAAGCTGTCTGTCAATTTCAAGCAAGTACAAAGATGGGAAGTTAGTCATCGATGACATTTCTGCCAACACGGACAACGACGGCTCCAAACAAAATACACGCGAATTTATTATTGTCTGAAGAAAGCATCTTCACTTTTCTCATGTGATAAAAACTTTTACAATTTTTCTAAAGATGGCTAAATTTTGTAAAGCTTGTTGTGTCGGTATTGTTTTCGGACGCGATTGAAAGAGGTCTCTATTTTATTAATATTACGTATCAGTATTATCACTAAAAATAAAATTAGATAGGTTATGTTAATAATTATTACTTTTTTTTAAAATCGAAGTGGTTGGTAGTCCAGTGGTATCAATCGGCAGCTTTCATGCGTGCAGCGTATTGGAGGTCGTAGGTTCGAATCAAGGGCGGATCCAGGGGGGATCCTTGGGGTTGGTCCAGGCCATTACTTTGAAGTACAGTACTTACATTTATTAATACTAGTTGCATGTATACATGAGATCCAACTGTCGATGGACTAAGTCGGTATGTTTATTGTATGATACGATGTCGTCAAGAAATTAAATTTTTACAAAAATTGTTAAGAAAAGTTTGAGATGTACTGATATAATGTATATATTTTTTATAGAAAAATTAATTATCTAGTTGGGGTATTTCGGTGTTTTTAGATATTTTTATAAAATTCTGAAATATAGGCGCTGAAACTCGTAAATTTGTCATAAAAAAAATATTTTTCTTTATAAAAAAAAAGTTTGAAAACCCAACAATGTGACACATTGTTGAGCTTGGACCCCTGACGTTTTTCAGGAACCCTAAATGGATTTTCA
The DNA here is from genome assembly GCA_963576905.1 of Mystacides longicornis. Lineage (NCBI taxonomy): Eukaryota > Metazoa > Arthropoda > Insecta > Trichoptera > Leptoceridae > Mystacides > Mystacides longicornis. The sequence goes on along the minus strand of OY756426.1, from coordinate 28,939,202 downwards.
TTTTCTATGGACCCCCTGAATGATTTTAGAGTCCCCTAGTGATTCAAAGAGACCACATTGGGCACCATAGTGAAAAGATTTTTCGACATAATTATTTACCCATGCCAATGGAGTGGCCATGGGGGTCCAAAAACTAGCCCCTGACGTCCCCAGTTTAAACCCGATCCTTTCGCCTTTAGAAGTTTTTATTAAGAGCTATTTTATAAAAATAAATATGTACCTAATATTATTGAACAATAACGCGAAATATTGGTTTCAGGCTAAACAAAAGAACCATCTGTTTATTCTAAAGTAGGTACCTACTACAATTTTAATTACCTATAGTTTTAAGAGTGTAGGTACCTATAACAATATTTTTTATCTCTATTTCAATAAATAGTTTATTTTATTTAAATATCACATCAAATTATGCATTTAGGTACCTCAAATAATTTAAAAACTGGCTTTAACCACTCATAACAAGGCTGTGTGTTAATGAAAAAATGTTGAATATTGATACTTGAACAAGTTATGAGAGCGTTTTAGCATGGTCCCAATATACCAGCCAAATAAAAATTTGCAGGGATGATTGATTCTCCATGAATAGTAGAATTTTTTAAGACAAGAGAAAGAAAGATTTTAGTAAATTTTTTTTTGAACATAAGCTATTGGGTGCTGACTCATAGCAATAATACCTTGCGTAAAGGTCATTATCGGACTATTTCCAGAAAAAAAATCATGATCGTAATCTAAATGGAAGTGGTTGGTAGACTGGCGGTTACAACGCCGGCTTTCGTACTGTTTGGTGCGGACGTCGTAGCTCGATCCCACGCGCCGACCATCTTCCTTTTTCACGACACAAGCTTTATGTAGCTTACTGTGAAAGAGTCAAGGAGTGTACCTATTTGTGTTCACTTTGAGTGAGCACAGATTCATTTAAAAAAAATAGTTTAGCCACAGTTACGTAGTTTAGTCAGAAATCCGGTTTTTGTCCAAATTTCACAAAAAAGTAAATAAATTTTGAACCACCCAATATCGCTGAACATAATATGGGGATCAAATCGATAGGTCTTCTACCTCGCTGCTTCGGTTTATCCACTACCAACTCAACACCTTGTACAGGTAATATTTTATTTTAAAGCAAATTTTAGCATTAACTCATTTTTGGCATTTTTTTGAGTTAACACATTTAATTGGATCGGAGACATGCGCTGCAGCACCTTCCAAGAAATGAAAAGATTGGCCAGTGACAGGGAGGAGTGGAGAAGAAGAGTCAGCATGCTTGGTGCAGACCAATCCTAGGATTGTGACTCAAAAGAAGAAGAAGACATTTAATTGCATAACGCCATCCAAAAAGGTATTGTTTTACTGATGTTCTAAAAATGAAATTTTTATAGGTAGGTACCTACATAGTGTCAAAACCACTGTGAAAACACAAAGAACGCCGATCGCCGCAAACCATTTTGTCTATGCCAGTGTTCCGCAAACGGTGTGCCGCGGCACACTGGTGTGCCTTGGTCTTCAGTTGGTGTGCCGCGAAAAAACGAGACCCAAATATCTACCTACCTTATGAAATGTTTCATCATGTCAAACAGTGCCGGCGTTGATAGGGAAATACTTGGGAGTTATTAGCAGAAAAAATGACCTGTTACTTTCATATGTATGACCTTCAACCTATAGACTGGGTACGAAATGATCGGATTTTAAAATTAAAAAATTACGAAGAGCTGGCAATAATCCTGAATCTCTGCATTCAAATCGTGCTGTTGCAATGCTATCACTATTTTGCCGCAACTTACTGATGCGAATAGCGACTTTCAACTCTGGACTATTATTAAATCTTTTAATAAGAAAAATTAAAAAATAATAAATCGAAAAAAATAATGGCTTAGGACGATCAATGACTGGCTAGCCACATGGGTGTTTAGGGAAAGGAAAGGGGGAGCACAAAAAACAAAACGTTACGACTTTCTTCTGATGTTATATCCCAAATTGCTTTACGACTTTCAATTTCCCGAATAAATTTCTCTCTATCGAAAGTCATTTTTTAAAAAGTTCGGAGCCCGAAATACACCTGGCTGCTTCAACTAGTGCGCGGAGACCGACGGCAGCCACATACATTCGCCTACACACGCTCCGGCTGCCCGCAGCCAGCTGGCTGCCGTGCAAGCAGACGCGTTGTTTTGGCTGCCGCAGCCGGGAGATCGTGGCTGCCTAGTGCGCGGGCTCCCATACAACGTCATATGTTTTACTGGCTGCCGCAGCCATGGCTGCGGCAGCCAGTAAAGCATATCACGTTGTATGGGAGCCCGCGCACTATGCAGCCACGATTTCCTACGAATATTCTGGCTGCCGCAGCCATGGCTGGGCCTTAATCCCATTTTCACAAAGCGTCTAGGCGCTTTAGAAACGGGGTCTAATAAAAAAATAAATAAGGTAGATACCTATGCACAAAATAATGTCGCACGTGTCTACTTAGGTGCCTATATAGTTTGAGGTTTAAACATATTAGGTACATTTGGTTGACGTTTAGTTTTGCTGCCTCCCTTTGCCCCTAACTGATGGGGTGTAAAGGAAGTTTGGATTGGATTGGATTGGATGTGTAGTAGATATGTAGATACCTACAGTTCAGAGGCTGAGGTCTTACAGGGCTGTAAGTAGACCAATCACTTTTACAAGTCATCATTTTTCATCCAGCCAACCTTCTAATAATAAGAAATCTAGGTACCTTAGTACACACAATATTATATACACAAAGGATCATTAATTGTTTGATTTTCTTATACATACGTATCAATGACACTTTATCTTCTCTAAAGTCTCAATTTTACTATACCATGTTGAAGACGGCGGATAATTTGTTATTTTCTTCCCACAGCAACAGTTGTATGTAGGAACAATATTCCCTCGGACATAGTTTTTTGTCATACCTCAATCAATCAATCAATCAATTGATACATGAGATTTTTCGACATGTTGAACATGTCGAGAATTCTCATGATTAGGAGTTTCGGAGACTCAAATATTAACACCTAATGGCGAACGTTGTTAACGTAAAGTAATCACACTAAGCCAGCATTCGAAACAACAGTAGAAGACGGTCGTAAGCCCGTGGTGGTTTGTTCCATTCATAAATCGAACATCAGTACCTAATGATTTTTTAGAGTCATTAGTTGTTAGATAATTCTTAATTATTAAGGTATGATGTAAAAACGATGGAGGGGGGTCCGAACCTCCCCCCTCCCGTAATATGCCCATGATAGAAACAGAACTATTGACATAAAGACAAATAGGTAATACAAGTAAGAAAAATTTCTCCCGTTGTTGGACTAGTCTTATCAACTGCATTATTTATAGCAATAATGTTCTTCCAAAAAACTGCGTAGCTAAACTATTTTGGTCTGAATATACTTATTTTTTACGAAGAATGCTGCATATTAAATTATTGTCCCCGGTAGAACAAAATGCCAATAATAATTAAAGAAATGTACGAAAAAAGTTGCGTGTTTCAACGAAAATACCGAGTTACAGACGAACTTATTACCTTCTAGATACAATTGTTATAATACTAGCTGATACCTGTCTTGCTTAAAATTGTTTATTCGGATAGTCAGACTTGAGCAGTATAGGTTATTGAACAGGTTTTTATCTAGATTTCCCCTGCTCAGGAGTTTACATTTATTATCTTTGCTTCATACAGAAAAATAGTCAATAAAAAAAGAGAAGAAAAGGAAAAATTGAGTCACTGCTAAATACGCGAAAAAGTAAAAGAAGAATGTTGTTCTTAATATTTATGAAAAAAGAGAAGAAGAGGAAAAATTAAGAGTCACTGCTAAATACGTGAAAAAAGGAAAAAGAAAAATGACGCTTTCAATATTATTATTAAAAAAGAAAAAAAATAGTCTGCCAGCCACATAGCATCAAAACTCAATAATTGTTACCTCGATTCCTTAACTGTAGGTATGAATGTGAAATATAGGTAACTATCTACTTACTTATAGTTATGTTGTTTGACCTACATACTTAGCTGGAGTTCGCAATAATATGCAACATTCTCTCTGGTTCTCTCCATGCGAGCCATAGACAACAATACTACTTCCTGTTTTACCCCCTGTCATGGCGCATCTTATATTTTACCCATATTGTTCTATAAAAATCTTTAGTAAATAAGACTTATAAGACTTGTTTATACATTTTTTGTATTTCAAATCAATCTTCACTCTTTTTAATACATTTTCATACCGCATTACTCCGATTCCGTGTAATATTTACATGAGTAATTTTGTTTTCAAAAGATGGCCATATGTGTTGTCTGACATTTTACTATGAAGATTTTATAATTTTAGAAATTTATTAATAACTTAAAATATATTTGATGAAATAGAAATATTTGTATCTCAGATTACCACAATTGTATTTGCGAAAAACTGCGAAGAAAAAAATTCAACGCAGAACCTACGGTTTTAGCGTGATGCTCCAACATAAATAAATATACATTACTGAATTATTATGTAGATACATAGTTTAATATGTGCCTATGTTCAGTGGCGTAGCGAGATAGAATTGCCCCGTGTAAAAGACTCTTTTAATTTTTGTAGGTAACAATTATTTATTTTAGCTAAGCTCAAGGGCGGACCCAGGGGGGGGGGTCAGGGGGGTCATGACCCTCCCATGGGCTGGGTCCAGGTCTTATATTTTTAAGTACAGTACTTACATTTATTACTAAAATACCTACTTTTCTATTATAATTATAATTTCTTGTGGGCCAAGACCGCGCCCCCTCCTGGATCAAAAGTTCCATATATTAAATTTAGGAAAGACCTTTTTTTTTAGGGAAAAGTGTAGTTTCCAGATACCAAATTTTGGAAATTACCTTTTTTATTATGTGACCCCCCCTGGCGCCAAAGCTGGATCCGTCCTTGGCTAAGCTTTAGGTAGGTACTTATGTTCATGAATCTCCTCATTTTTATTTTTAAATGTATTAAAGCTATGTTTGTTAATGAGACTAAACACTTCGGCAGCTTTGTGCAATAGGTATCTACCTACGCTTTTTGTTAACGCTGCAAATTTATGACGAACCTAATTTAGCCCACAATTTTACCAGATAGGTATAAATAGGAAATCAAATGTTGTAGTAAATATTTCAATCTCTATTATCTATAGAAAAGAATGTCGGCTTAGTGCGAACAATAATTATAACTCGAGGTCGGCTGAACAGATTCATCCGATGTTTGGTTTATTGGATCCTTCTCCGCTCCGGATAACAGAATAACAACTATTAAATAGTTGAAAATGCGTAAAAATTAATAAAAAATATAATATCAAGTAAGTATGAAACGGATTTCCTGCGAAGCCAACGCCATTTATGAAAAACTCAATAGCAACAAAGTTATTTTTTACCTGGCAACCATTGACATTTAACATATTTGTACGTAGATTTTTGATGGATTTTTTTTCGAGCTTTTTAGAAATATTTTTTTAATATTCAAAGATATTTTAAACGTTTTTTTTGTATTAATTACAAATTTGAAATCAATATTCATAGTAAGGACTACAGGACAACGTCTCTCGGGAAAGCTAGTATTTCAATAAAACTTTATTAATATCAAGAAATTTTATTTATATTTATATTTTTATTTATATTCACAATAATAATATATGGCACCAGTGTAGCTTAGATGAAAGAAAAAACAAATATGAAGTAAGATATTGTTTGGTATTTATTGAAAACAAGTTAGTTATAGGTAATAAGTAAATCAACATGGATTTAAACTAGTAATATACCTACTATGTACTAAAAATTTTCCAGACTTCACAGTGATTCTGAAGTAGGTTTTCAAAGAAGGTCCCAACATTTAGTTCATAGGTATTTTTCAATAAAATATATTAAAATACCTACATATTTTGTCCGAATCTTACTCAAATGAGATACCCTTCATCAGTTACTATTCATATTCATTTTTTTTCTTACCTACAATACCTGCATTCACACTATTACCTACTTGTAACTACGTCTTTGTATTTCGAAACTCGTACATTCGATAAGAGGCCAAATGCGTTGCAGGCCCTCTAGGCCAAGTGATACGCCACTGCGTGTATGTAGATATAAGGTAGATAGATGGGATATAGAGATATACTTTGTACAAACCGAGTTAAAGGTAAGAAATATTCGAGTTAAAAGTTTCACCTTTAGATTTTACCCCACAAAGAAGATAGCGTCAAGAGTTTCGCTTATCTTTCCACCCGCTCCCGTTTCTTTACGCTTTATATGTGGAGAATTCTCAGTTATCTTAACTTTAACTTTACCCGAAATTACCAATCTAATTTAGCTACATAACTTACCTACTTCACCCCTAAAATAAGTAACTGCTAGTTTTTACATACCCCCAAACTTGCGCGTGTCTATTACTGTCTATGTTTTTGCGGAGTTTCTGCGAATAAACTATTCAAACACACGTTTCTCTCTGCATATTATTATGATAGCTGCGCTTCTTACTACGTAAGTGGTTGTATTTTATGCTTCTTATCTATAACTAGCTTATACCCGTCTTGCTTTACGTTTTTGATTCCGATTGTCAGGCTTGATCGGTAGGTAATTAAACAGATTCTAGTCTAGCATCCCATTGCTTAACATACCACTTTAACTGGCATAAGCACAGAAAAAGAAGAATGACACTTTTACAATTTTTGTTTTACCGACCTCATAATATTATACGAACCTATTCAAACCACAGAGCTCTCTCTATGAAAACTTGCAAATTATGTCCACAGATAATATAAATATACTGATTATGTCGGTAGGTTCGTATAATATTTTATTTTTTTTGGAGGTCTATTATAATAATAAAAAAAATATTATACGAACCTACCGACATAATTTGCAAGTTTTTTGCAAGTTTTCATAGAGAGAGCTCTGTGGTTTGAATCTTAGCTACATACATTGCCTGCTTTGATATTAATTGGCCAACCCACCCATAGAGGGTGATTTGTACCTGTCAAACTTCAAAATCATTTTGCAAATTTTTTCATTAAATCTTTATTTATTGAGAATAATAAGCTTTTAATAACATTTATATGTATAACAAATCAATCTACAATTATTTTATTACATTTTCATACCGTAATACCAAGATCCCATTCAACATTTACATGAGTAATTTTGTTTCCAAAAGTCTTTTTGAGAAATTTGTATGAAGATCCTAAAAAATACAGTTTTTTTAAATAGCTCTAAATATATTAAAGTTAATGCAGCAAATTGTATTTAAGAACCTTCTCCAGCATTTTATACTGCTCTGGGCATATTAATATCTATCTTAGCATTTGTATTTTGAGCGTGATGTTCACATATACGGTTAAAGTATTGTCAAAGGCAAATAAAAAACAAACATTTCTAAAATATTATGTAGATAATAAAGGAAAGTGCCTGACTGACTGATTGACTGACTGACTCATCAACGCACAGCCCAAACGGCTAATCGTAGAGAAGTGAAATTTGGAAATCAGGTAGGTCTCAATACAAAACCTTCCACTAAGAAAGGATTTTTGGAAATTCCACCCCTAAGGGGGTGAAAAATAGGGTTGAATGTTTTTCAAAGTATGCGAATATCTCGGAAACTAGACATGGTACGAACTTGAGATTTGGCATATGAATTCTTCTATAGAAATGAGTATTAGCATATTCGGCAATTTTTCCAAAATTTAACTAAAAGGGACGAAAAAGGGCACATATAAAAAGGGATGATTTTTAAGTGCCTCCTAAAAAGTTTAAAACTGGTTTTATCGAAATTTAAAAAAAATGATTTCTTCAGAAAGAGTCAAATTATACTATTTCGTTTTCAAAAGATATCAGCAATTAGAGAGGAGGGGGTGAGGGGCACTTTTCCAACGTGTATGTGTGTGTATCCGTCCCCTCTTTATAACTTTTGATTCGCTTGATACACAGATCCTAAAATTTCAGAAAATATTGAATGCTTTAAGCATACAAAATTTGTATACTCAGAATGTTGAATTTTTTTTTCAGTCAGGGGTAATCAACCTTTGAATTTTTATTTAATTTTTTCATATATCTCAAAAACCATAAAATCTAGAACCCTAAAAATGTGTATGTATATAGAAAAATACAATATCTACAATATAGTTTAATGAAAAAGTTCCAGCATTTCTCAAACTTTTTTTATAAAGAAAAATATTTTTTTTATGACAAATTTACGAGTTTCAGTGCATATATTTCAGAATTTTATAAAAATATCGATAAACGACGAAACCCTCCAACTAGATAATTGATTTTTCTATAAAAAAATATATACATCATAGCAGTACATCTCGCACTTTTCTTAACAACTTTTGTAAAAATTTAATTTATTGACGACATCGTTTCATACAATAAACATACATACACCGCGAGCTGGTCCGGTGCAGCGTGTATGAATATATACGTAGGTAGGTACCTACCCAACCCAACCTACTTTCTCCAATACACGTGTCGAAACTATTGCGTAATCTATAATAATAATATAGTTTTGAACTAGCCGACCCGTCAAACTTCGTCCCGCCTTGGAATATAAATAATATGTTCGAGATTTTATGTATAACTTTAAGTTGATTTCAGTTTAAAGTTATTTAACACAGACGACGACGTGGTCCTTATATTATTGAATTTGAATTAGTATAATGATACATTCATTATTACCTTTTTAACTACTGTAACCGCTGCATCTGTTATAAAACATATCATTATATTATTTACTATCAGCATTCCGTGAATCGTATCATTCATCAAACAACTGATTCCTGTCAAACGCCTGATTTAATTTCAAAATTAGAAAAAATGTAATAATAATATGGAAGTTTTATTTTTATTCCGTGCAACTTTTTTCTTTCATAAGACCCTTCAGACAAAAGCAAACATGACAAAAAAATGGGCGATATAAGTTCAGCTGTTCTCATAGGGTAAGAAACACGTAGAATGCCGATTCTGACTAGCGCCAACCGGCGCAAAGAATGTTACTATGCATTTGAATGGGGAAACCCACAGAAAAAGCAGGAACCCGCTTTCCGACATGCCCATTTAAATGCATGGAAACCATAGACAACAATCTTTGAGCTGGTCGGCGCGGATCGTAATCGGCTTTCAACGTGTTCTTACCCATACGATGACCGCGCAAATTAGCGTTCCATTTTTATATAAGAGATAATACACTTTCCGTGAATTCAGAGAAACACTTTACGTACCTACCTACTTCAATATATTTTTCGTACCATGCATCCTGTACAGCGATTCTGAATTGTTTTTTTTACGATCGACATTAAAATCATTATGTAGGTACCTACCTATTTTAGTAATTTATTATCTCTACTAAAATAATTTACGGTAAGTTCACGAAAAGAATCTGGATTGTATTGCAATTCTTTATGTCTTGATCTGTCAAAATATTTGAAGCCATTTCATAAAAACACTAGCAAAAAAAAAAACTATGTGAGTAATCTTGCTTTGAATTTATTGCGTAAACCATGAATAGCAAGTTGATAATATAATATTATGTTGAAAAAAGGTAAATAGTATTATGAAGTCAATAGGTAAATTATTTTATATCAAATGTAGTAAAAGTGCAAAATATTAAATTTTAAAATTATCTACAAAATCCTCAAATCATTTTAGGATAGATCGTAAATAATTGTTTTGAAAACACTGGCAAGTCAATGACCATATCATTTCGTCACTGTATAGTGCGAAAAAATTAACTGTCCACTGGAACGTATAAAAAATAGAGACGAAAGGGATAGCAGTTAGCCGGATATTATGACCTCCTCACACACCATTTCCAGATCCCTCAGCTCTGCTTCGAAGGAACAGAACACGAGGAAGACCCTCTCGGTATGAGAAGATCTTTTTTGTCTTCGGAACCCTTGCGGGAGGAAGAAAAGCGCTCCCCTTAAAATATCGGTGTTTTTATTTTCAAAAATTTATAAAATTCGTAGAATGCTAAAGAAGTCCTTACTAGAGCCCGGCCAGTGCGTAAATTACCATGGGTACAACGCATGAATTACGCTTACGTAGGCGGTATATACCAATTGGACTGACTCCGTTGCCGGAACGTTATTGTTCCAAAAATCGCGGAAACTATCTGCATCTTCAGCCAGGATGATATATGACGAAACGTTGTTTTATTAAACTTTCCTTACTTACGAAGACCAGCAAAGCTGCTGTTTTCCTCTATATAGTCTAATAGTCTATATAACGAAATATTATATAGAACTACTCTCCATAATTTACCTTATGCTTGATAATCAATTTTCTAAGTTGTAGAATTTATTTTGTGATTATAAGGTGTATTTCTTAAGTGATACTTTAATAAACAAATCAATGAGTTATCCAAACATGTCTCTTTTTACTATCCGGTATCCGGCAGGATATTATTTACGCCGCCGGATAGACCGGATATCGGATAGTTGCCGATATCCGTTTCATCTAATAAAAAATATAAACAGTGGACAGTTAATTTTCTTCCTACTCTACATTGTCGAAAATTCGTTTATAGTCGAACGCCAATTACTTATACCATTAGAATACTGAAGTTGACCACCTCACTTCCTTAAACCTCAACCGGTTAGAAAAGGCACAATGAGCCTCGGACGACTTCGAGCGCAATGGAGAGTTCTTTATGCCTAACCTATTCTCCTGAGTGGGTCCAAGGCCTCCCGTATTATGGGGTGATTTGGGGGGAACCGCCACGGGCTTGATTTGTGTGCGGCTGGCTTTTTGGCAATCGGGCTAGGGTTTGGCTTTGTGCGGATCGGGTTTGCTGCGGTTTAGTTTCCTCCGGGCTGGCTTGCGGTGAGCGGGGGGGCTTAAAAGGGAGAATATTACGTTATTATAAAAAATGGAGACCTACTTTACGTGGTCATCGCATCACGCCTGGAGGTCAAGTCGAAATATTAACGACAGCTCCAACGTTAACAATTTGTTGTTATTTCCATAGAGATAACGTAAAAACTGTTGTTCAACGTGCGTTAAACAATGCTGTTCCAAATTCCGAGTCAAAAAAATAATTCTGTCAGTTATTCAAAATTAACGTTAAACGTTACCTCAAAATCTTTGGAAGTATTACGACGCTGCTATTATATTGAAGACGAAATGCATTTTTTTTGTTTGGAAACCATTTTCAATTTGGTAAACGTTAACGTTCGGAACGTTAACAGTTTTCACGTTTAACGTTATTTATTTCGACCTGAACGGCTGGACCGATATCGTTTATTCTTTTTATGTCGTGTTTGCTCAGGATAAGATATTTATGAACTAAATTTCGAACCTACGACCAGACAAACAACAACAAATCAACGTGAAAGATATAAATTGAAATGTTAAAAAAACGTCTGTAGCTTGAAAAATGCCCAAAGCAGATAGAAATAAGTGTTTTAAAGATCACTAATTTCATTGCTTTTCGAGACCTGAATATTTTTTATTCATATCCAGCAATATAAAAATTGATTTCAAATAACGTCATTTGATGGAATAAAAGTTATTCGAGTTAAATTTTGGGATTCTCATAGAACAATGTCAGTCAAGTTAGCGAAATTTTTAAGTTCGCGGGCTGATTCTATTTGTATAAGAAACACATATTTTTTAAATACAGATTAATAACAACAAATATAAATAAAAATATAGTAATTTAATGGAAATTTTAGAATATATATTTAAAAAAAGAAATGTTGATGATGTTTCTTATTATTATTAATTTTGATGCGAATATAATTAATTCTGCATTGTTTAGGAAGAGAAAGCAAATACAGTAACACGTGAGCGAAGCCACGGGTAACTAGCTAGTCATATTATATTTATTATTTCTTCTTGCTACAACCATAGACAAAAGGTAAAACTATAGGTACTAGAACCTACCTAGATGTCAGTTTACCTATATTCCTATAAAAAGTAGGTACTCCGATATCGTAGTTGATTTTATAGACTAACTAGGTAGCTTTCCCGATAGACGTTGTGATAACTCGAGATCGGCAGAACGGATTCTTTCGATGTTTGATTTATCGGATTCTTCTCCACTCCGGATAACAGAATAACCAATAAAAAGTAGACAAATTGATAAGAAATGATATAAAATATAATATTAAAGTTAGTATGGAACGGATTTACTGCGACGCCACCGCCATCTATGGAAAATCATATAACAACAAAATAGTTATTGTTTACCTACCTGACAACCATCAAAAATATTTGAATCACCTTGCATCAACATCCAAGTAAGGAAAAATTTGGTGAAGACACTTGTCTGGAGTGTGCTACTGATTTATGGCTGCGATACTTGGACAATCAGCCAGAGCGATTTGGGACATCTAATGGCGTTTGAGATGTGGTGCTATAGACGCATGGCGCGGATCCACTGGACAGATCACATCAGCAATGACGAGGTATTGGACAGGGTCGGAGAAACAAGACAGCTCCTTACTAGGATTGCCCAACAAAGAGCCAATTGGATAGGCCACAGCATCAGGCACCCGGGCCTGCTCATTACCATCGTCGAGGGCATGATTGAAGGCGCCAACCACAGAGGTCGCCCTAGGAAGAGCTACACAGAACAGGTGATGCGATGTAGCGGCTATCAGGATATGAAGAGGATGGCGTGTGACAGAAATGAGTGGAGAGAGGGAATTAAAATGCTTGGGACAGACCAATCTTTGGATTGAAACCCAGAAGAAGAAGAAGACAACCATTGAAATTAAAAGTATTAATACGTATGAAGATTTTTGATGGTAGGTAGGTACTATTTTCAAGTTTTCAGAAATATTTTTTTTTAACATTCAAACATATTTTAAACGTATTTTTGTATAAATTACAAAATTTGGAATCAATATTCATATAGTAAGGACTACAGGACAACAACCGTCGGGAAAGCTAGTTTGTAAAAAAATATTTTTAAATTTAGAAGTGACGCCTAGGTATGACATTTGAAAAAAACTAGGTAAGTACTTTTTTTGTAACTGAACGTATGCAACATTTATTACACGGTCGCTTACCTGAGCCTGTGACCCTCGTTATACTACCTATATACTAGTAGGTAGTGCTTTTGGGTAGGTATTTGAAGTAGGCAGCCACTTGTATAAATACTTCTACTAAAATAAAATACCTAAACACAGAACTGGTGGAGAGTGGGGTAAAATCAACTAATCTAACCTAACCTTATTATGTTTTTCAAAACTCGATTTTGTATGAGCGTTATACATCTGTGTCATTTGGATACGCTTCTATTTATAAATATAACGTCAACACATTCCGAATTTCGTTAAAGAGGACCAGCTGAAGGACAATATCCGGGTATGTGTATAGGTACCTACCTATTGGGTTAAGTTCACGCAGATCCGCGCATCATTTCACTGAAGATCATTCTCGCGAGAGGTCGCGCCTGTCGGATGGAACGAAAAACAACCATTTTGAAAAAAAAACACAAACATACTTTACTCTCTGTTTTAATTCGTTAATATTCCGTTAAAAGTTGATCAACAGCTTAAAATTTAGTTAGTGATTTATATTAAACTTTCAGTTTCAGTAGCGAATCATATTTAACGAGTAAAATATTTTAAAATTAACGTCAATGTAGGTAGATGAATGTAAATGTCTCGTTTATAAATGGAGAGAGAACAGAATGTTTTTTAAAAAGGAAAACCATAGACGAAAATAATTTTGCAATAGGTAGATAATAATAAAAAATGAATTTATCTGTTACTAACTAGAATACCATAGACAAAAATAATGTTACAATAGGTAGATAATAATAAAAAAATGAATTTATCTGTACCTAACTAGAATAATAATTATTATGGATGGTACCTATGTTGGTGTGACTGTTTTTTAATTTTGGAAGATGCCGATGTCTTAAGAGTACGTTCTAAGAAGTGAGACGCTAGGTAGAAGATGTTATACTAGGTGCGTGCGTAGGTCGTGACTTTATGTTCCAAGACGTTGGAGCGACTCGACGCCCCGCCTCCCTCGCACCATTGGACGAGGGTGAGATTGCGCCTTGCGTCGCAGCGGGTGCGGGCGGGCACATACGACAGATCACCCCGCGCGACAGTGTTCTCGTGACCTCAGGCCGCGAAAGTTGACTTCAGTGTTGGGGTGTTTTCAAAACGCGCGGTTGAAATTTCAAAAAGTTCGCAACCAACGTAAATAATTTAAAAGTTTTCTTATTTGGTCATAGCGTTGTTTTAATCTTAAAAATCACTTATTAATAAATCAATAACAACAAATCAACTGCCATTTTATAAAATAAAATTTCATTTGGTTAATTTTTTTTTTGTACAATAGAACCAATATTTCAAATAAGCGTTAACGGCATACTTAAAAAAAAGTAACTCTGTTAATTAGATTCCAATTTAAACTGTAATGATCGCATTGGTATTTTATCGAACTTTTAAGACACTTATTTTAAACCTAGTCTTAGTAACAAACAAAATCTTTACATTATTATGAATTTATTTACGGTTAAGACAGGTTTTATTCAGATGTACAGAAAATGATAAGAAATAAAGAATAACTAAAATTAATACGATAAAAAAATAAGCAACTGTATAGTTAAAAATATAAACAGGTTCTTCGAGCATGTTTAATAAGTAAATTGGCATTAAGACTTAAGCTAGTAAAATATACTTTTTAACAATATTAGATAGGTACTATTTAGAAATAAATAAAATCTGTTACTTGTTTAGGTATAGGTATTTTCAAATCTTTATTACTAATATTTCAATAGAAGACATCTGTCTATTTCTTACTTTTTGAAAAACTATATTTTACTAAATTTACTTTTGTGCATATAAATTTCAATTTTTATTATTAAAATTTATTTAGTTAAATTAAAAATAACCAATTAAAATATATTATTAAGTACTTAAATATCCGAAGATCAGTGCTCGAAATTCCACCATAGATAAAATGAAGCGAGTCTCGAGATTAGAACAGATGTTAAAGGAAATAAAATCCAATATAAGGGAAAATGTCTTGGGTTGGGTTTAACAAATATCCGAGGCGTGGCCACTGACTAATATTCATTTCAGCACGGCGAGAAGTACTCTCTACAAACACGGAAAATTCTTGAACAACATGAGAAGATTTCTCTGAATAAAACGAAATGTCTATTCAGAGTTTTAATTTTAGTGTCAAAAAGCATTTGACAGCATGAGCGATTTGAAAATAAAAAAACATTCTAAAATTGAAAATTTCAAATGAGGTTTCAAAATAATAAAAAAAATCGTCTGTGAGCGGATGGAATGTTTGAAAAAAAAAATCAATAGGCCATAGACAACAATGACTTTTAATGAATTTCGCCAGTTTATCGTTTTACGTACAATTGAGTAGGTACTCGAATTAAAACAATTCGCGCAATGCGATAAATTAAAATCTAATGGGGAAAAATATTTGAAATTGAATTTATTATAGTTTTTGGTATTCACGTTGGAATTCCAAAACGATTCATTAGTACAAAGCACAATAATTAATATTTGCTTCAATGGGTGTGGAGTGAATTATATTTTAATTAGATTTTTGCCTAAAATATAATCAGTTTAATTGAAAACGGTCAATACTAAAATGTATAGTCAAATAATTTTAAGACTAGGTTTTTCAATCCATAGATACCAATTTTATTACAGAATCGATGCTTATATTTGAAAAATTGTTTTTAAAAATAAAAAATAATGTAGTTTTTAAAAAGTGAAAAAAAACCCCATAAGAACATTAAAAAATTCAAATAAATGACAACTGACACTTGACGTAAAAAAGATTGAAAAAAGAAAATGGCGAAATATAATGTTGTGAAAATGAATGTGATTTGTTCGACAGTTGTTTGGACTGTCTTGTGTATGGCAATGATGATAAATGGCGCGATTAGATCAGGGTCCAGTGGTACCACAACTGAAATTCCTGAAGGGTTCGCTGAAAATGGAACAAATAACGGTGAGTGACAACTTTTCATTGTACCTATCTTTACATAAATCTAGATAATTATCGATATTTTCTACGAAAAAAAAAAATTTAAAAATCGAACAGAATCTTTTTTGTTGTTGATTGGTCTATCTATAGTATCTATCCGGGTGGTCGAACTCGTTAAGCGAGTGAGTATCAGAAGAATTTCATAAAACTTAAAATTTGCGGCCACTGAGAAATATTATGTACATAAAATTATATTATGTACCTACATAAAACACTCCGAAATATTATGTAGGTACATAAAATTAAGGCTTAGATTTAAGTTAATAATCCGTAATTCTACATTATATCTTCGTCCTTTAATATACTATAAATTACCTACCCTTAAATTGCAACTTCATGATCATCGTTTAATGTTGGTATGGATGATAATTTGTCAGTGCCGTACGTCTAAGGAAACACGCTCGAATCCTGCCGATGGCTCAAGAAATTTTAGAAAAATCTTATCTGAAATTTGGCTTCAATATCGTTTTATTCAATACCGAAAAAGATCTCATGTGTAATATTTCAAATTTTTAAAAAATAAAATTAATTTTTTTGACCGCATCTTCTTCACAGAAAATACTTACAAATTATTGCTAAACAGTTGAGATACCCGTCAGGTTTTAGGTATATATTAAAAAGATAATTAATGTTCAAAAAATGTATTTTTACTGCAAATTTACTATGATGATCGTATTATTTTAAAAATGTATTAAAAACTTAAAAAATACATTAATTTGTATCTAACATTTAGAGGTGGGACTAAAGGCTTAAATTCAAAAACGTTATAGCAATTTCGTTAGTTGAAAATAACGTTAATATTAAAAGCTTAAAGCTATTTTATTTTAAAAGTCTAAATGAACATTTGGTATCTGGAAACTTGACAAAAAAAGGTCATTTCTAAAATTTGGTATCTGGAAACTTGACTTTTTCCTTAAAAAAAGGTCATTCCCAAAATTTGGTATATGGAAACTTGACTTTTTCCTAAAAAAAGGTCATTTCTAAAATTTGGTATCTGGAAACTTGACTTTTTCCTAAAAAAAGGTCATTTCTAAAATTTGGTATCTGGAAACTTGACTTTTTCCTAAAAAAAGGTCGTTTTCTCAATTTCATTCAGATTAATATTTTCATTCGGCGAACATTATCTACTACAATTATAATTGCAAGGTGCAGCGATGATTGAAATCGAATATTAAGTAGGCGATTTATGCGTGATACGATGACATAAGGAAATACGTACTTACCGCACATAACTGAATTATTATGTAGATAAAACAATTATTGTCTATTTTTTTCTATCAGACGGAATTCATGGCGAGTAATGCCTGCCCCGATAAACAGCTACCGATAACCATCGATGGTCACCAGGTCTCCCGGGTGGATAAATTTAAGTACCTGGGAGCAACCATTACCACCACTGGTGACCTCGGGGCTGAGCTCCCGATACGTATCGGTATGGCAAGTGGCGCCTTATTGATTCTTCTTTGTATGCTTTATTTTGTTTGTTTGTAGGTACATTGCTATAAATGAATAAACTATTAGGTATATACCATACTACATTTGCTCTGATGTGAAGTACCTACGTCAGGAGATTGATGTAGTTAATTGTCTGAGGACCTAAAGGGATGCATTGAAGACTTTTATACACTATACGAGACAGCGACTGACTTTTTGAAAACAACTGACTTTAAATTTTAAATACCGTCATTTTTTTAGTGACACTGATATACAATATGTCTCAATTTTGTTTGTAATTTATTATGATGTGATGTAATGGATAACCATACGATAAATAAAATAAATAAATACCTAGGTACATTATTAAGTTTGCGATCAGATTTTCAGGAAATCTCTTTAAATGTCATTCGACAATGTATCTTCATGAATAATAATTCTTATCATCATGTTTTCTTACCAAGCCCTCGAGATGACATTCTATGGCTTATAGGTATCAATTGAGGACTTGTGGAGTCCATATGCTCCAACTAGGAAGCGGACATGGATAAAGAAAGAAGAAAGACAGGTATCAATAATTATAGTGGACGGTAGTTCAACTGTTCGATCTACGATTTTCGTACCTGTTCAAGATTGTGGATTCGATCTCCGGATCCAACGATTTCCTCTTTTACGAAATAAACTTTTTTTTCGTTAAAATGTCATTAAGTGTAGAGGTAATAATATATAATAATAATAATATAACACTTTTCTATACAAAGGTGTCAGTAGGACCGGCGGAACTTATTGCCTGAGGAAATTTTTTCCAGTCAACCGGTCCCTTCCAATCTGAGACAGGCCAACCCCGGGTAGAAATTTCAAGTGAAAAAACACTTAGAAAAACTCTGACCCGACCGGGAATCGAACCCGGGACCTCGGATCTGAAGTCCACGCGAGTAGGTACAACTAGGCTACCGAGGTCGGTATATAAAGAGGTATATAATTTACTATAGGTATGTTTTAGTTCTTCGCTGGTTACCCACATCTAATAAATTGATCAGTATAAGAAACAAGAGAAGTAAAAAAATAAATATAACATGTCAATCGTTTTCAAGTGTTCAGAGCTGATTTGCATATCAATGTGACCACTCGTTATAAAAATACTTCAACAGAAGTAGGTACTTTTTTCGTTTAATAAAAAAAACTATAATAGGCCATTTTATAACTACAAAACATTAAAATAATAATAAGAAGAACATGCATTAAAATATAGGTTATGTGTCATTTAAAATACTACGAGCACCGTTATAGAGTTGGGATAGGTTAGTGCCTACTTCATATTATCATTGTCTATTATTATTTTAATTGATTCTATTTTTTTAACGGGCATACGACAACCTACCCTTCTCTCTTAAGGTTGGAGTTTGTAGGTATAGGGTGATCTTTATTATACTAAAAAATAATAAATAAATAACACTCTTCTATGCATGCTTGAAGCATTCTCTACCAGTCAACCGGTCCCGTCCAATCTGAGTTAGGATTCCAACTCCGAGTAGAAATTTAAGTGAAAAAATACATAGAAAATTTCTGACCCGACCGGGAATCGGAAAGTCGGAGCCTTTGCAACTAGGCTACCGCGGTCGGTATTCTAATAAAATATTCTATATTATGTCACGCACACGGGGGGTTTCTCTGCATTTTCATCGCAATACCGATCTCAATAACGCTGTCAATTTCGAAAGGTAGGCACTCTTTAACTCAATAGTACGCCATCGTTGACATTGAGGTTGTCGTTGGTATCTAAGCTTGTAAAAAGTTCTACGATTAGTCTATTTTGAATCCGGTATTGCTGAGCGAAAAAAAAGGTTTAAACAAGGATTTATAGAAGTACTTTTCCTATAGTTAGTCTATTTCATTATTATTTGTTCATAAATAGTATAAAAATACACTCTAAAATGAAAAACTTACTTTTTGAATTAAAAATACTTGATGATAAGTTTAGACGTTACAAACAGTATAATTTGAATTTTTTTTTGGAATATTTTTTCACCCAATGGCAATACAACGGCAACACGAATAGTGACAAACTCAAAGAGTTGCATTAAAAACTTATACCTTATTACTGTTTTTATATATTATTTTTTTAATAAAATAAATTATGATTAACTGAAAATTCAATCACAAAAAAGATCTCTTGCACGTGATTGAGTATTGTTAAGGTGCATTTATACCAAACGAACAAAGACCCAGAGTTTGAAAATAGAGTACCTACTTATATTATTTTCCTAATCGTTGATATGGTCACCAACAGTGGTATTAATAGAAACTGCGTTATAACACCGTTATGACGGGAATAGTTATTCCGGCATAAATAACTTATACCACGCGCTACTAATAATCAACCCTATACCGTGTCATAACTATATCGCAGAATTACTTTGGCAACCTCGCATTTATCAATGAAGTTTGTAGTTCCTCCATACTATGGGGTTAGTTTTTAAGCATTCCATACGAACCCGATTGAACCCTCGGGAATGTTCGTGCACGGAATATCGCGAGTATGTACGAATATTTCCGAAGGTCTATTCGATTCATTGACAGCTCGGACCTGTTGCAACTTCGAGTTTGTTTTCGTGTGTCAATATATATATGAAGAATGCGGTGGTAGTCTGTCTCATTAATGTTGCTATTCCTTCTTTATACCTGGGGGTATCCAGGAATAAACTTGGAATAAATGGAAATTATTATTGTTATAGCTTATTCCTTGTTTTTATTAGTAGCACTTTTGCTTGTTCTGCGTTTATTCGAAGAATAACGTTCTATTAGTATGGCTGCAAGGAAATAATAACCAGAAAGAACTGTCATCGTCCAGATCAACAATAATTAGGAAAATGTACTCTATTTTCAAGCTCTGGGTCTTTGTTTGTTTGGTATAAATGCACCTTTACAGCACGTCAATTTCAAACACGATCGATTGACATTGGCTTGTTTAAAGAGTGTCGGAGTACCATTTTGCGATTTGACGTTATTTATTAATCGACGTTGAAATCGGGATTGAATTTCAACAGTAGTTTTTTGTCACATTAATTTGATGCTATCAGTCAATTTCATCAATCTCCATCGCGTAGGTATGTACCCAATGTTTAATATTGATTTAGGGATTTTATTTCTAACTTGCATCGCTCAAAACAGCTATTCCTTGCGTTCAAGACGCTGTCTTGTTGCATAAACATGCGCGCGCATGACTAAACTGCTAAAATGTTGCAAAAACGGAATGACTTAAACATGTTAGTTGGCCGGTGATGCTTTAAGTACGGAAATCATAAGTATCTAATTAACGGGTGGAAGTAGTAGGTATTTTTATACCTACTCTATATGAATGGTGGAAACCAAAAAAACCAAAAAGCAATTATGAAAATATTGATATATCAATATGGTATCGTTTTAAGCTTTAGTTTCTAAGTCACCTGTGACCATGCAGGACCTGTTCCTGCGAAACTAGTCAGGTAAATAAATATAGTGGAATAACAAATCAATTGTTTCATTTAAATTATTTTATTGATATATCAGTGTAGCCCAGACCATTGACTGACTGACTAACGGCGCCTACCCGAACCGAGTGGAAGACAAGAATGTTAGGTGCCTACTTACAGCAACCATCCTGTCAAAGATCGGGAATGTTATAACAAAGTAAGCTATATCAAACTTACTCAGCAGTGGTAGAAAAGGGAACTTCAATTCAGGAATCAAGAGTTCTCGACGGTAAATTTTCACCACGTATGTGTAGACAAGAATTTAAAGTACCTCTTCAGCCATAATTTATGCGTCAAATCTCAATTATGGTTACGTCACAATATGGTGCCTGCGGTGACCGCTAGTTATTAGGAATGCATGTTCTATTCGTAAAGGCTTATGTCTAATTTAAATAAACGTTCCAAAGCAGTGAACTTTCGATGGTGATTAATTTTTCTTGATGGCAACACACAGAAGAACAAAATTCAAATTTTGAAACACTCTGTACATTAGGTAGTTTATCTACTTGTACACACCAGAGACAATAGGGTGACGAAAAAGGGGCATTTTCATTTTCAATTCTGCTTTCTTTTCAAATACATACTTGAAGTATACACAAACATGGGTAGGTTTACAGAACCTTCAATTCAAAAGGCCAAAAAATTCGGTACTAAGTCAGATAGAATAATAAATTCTTTTTTTCCTCTCTCCTTTGTTTAAATTCGGCTGAATGTTCGCTTGAAGAGTTTTTATTGTTTTGTTTTGTTAATATTTTATAAAAAATCATGTTTTGTTTTTGTAAGTACTATTTTTGTTATAAAATAAACATCGATACGGTTATCAAAATCATTATTTACCTGATTAAAACTTTATGTAGGTTTTCTCCCAAAACCTTTTGGGGGTAATTAACATATTTTCCAAAATACTAGCATCGTCTAGCAACGTGCACGTCTAAAAGTTTTGAAATAGGCTTAAGGGTGTTTTTTTAATTTTCAATATTTTTAGTGAGCAAGTATTCTTTTAGTTTAAAAAAGCTGATATCTTGTTGATTCTATACGATTTTCCTAATGGAATCCAGCTTTTAAAATGCGCTTCTCTAGTTTCAGATAAATGACTTATTCCGTATACTTTGTTGAGTTTAATAAAGTATTTACCAGAAATCCTGTATGCACTTCGGTGGTAAATTAATTTATACCTTTTCTACAAATATCTCAGTTCAACTGAAGGATATAAAGAGTTGATACGAACGGAAATCTAACCTTAAATCTTTGGATATTTTGGTGCTTGAAATGGCTTTCGACTCAGATAACTGGGTTACAAGGTTGATTAAATCTAAATAAAGTGTCTGTCAAATAAGCAGAGCAAAGCTTATATAGTCAGCCAATCAATGGCCGCATATTTTCTAACACATTTTATACTCTACACAAGGTATTTGTTTATTTTTAAGTGGCATTTCTAAACGAATCACAGCCTAGTCATTCAATTATGGAACAATAATTATTTATTCCTCAATATATTTCGTACCATGGATAAATATATGATTTTCAATAGTAGAACTTCAATAAGATCGACAAAGAGTTTACGATTGTCTTCGAAATTACAGCTGAAGTTGCGACACAGGGGCCCTAGATAATTTGAAATTTCGAACAAATTTTTCGTCAATGTAGAGTTGGAAGAAAATTAACTTCCCACTGTATATATTTTTATATAAGTGTCTTAGTTTGGTTTAAATAATTATTGTTTATATGTTCAAGTGGACAGTTCATTTTTTTCGCAATCTACATTGACGAAAAATTCAAATACCTAGTTTAAACATGAACTTTGTAAAATATAATTTACCACCAGACTTGTCAAGTAATTATTTATAATCAGTGGTCGACCAGTGCTCGAAATTCGACCATAACTTATTTAAATTATAAGCTTGAACATTATTGAGGTCAAAGACTGATGGAGCGCTATTTCACAATTTTATTACCAAAACAATAATGACATAGATAACGTCAAATTTGTAATTTTGATATAATGTTTTAAGTTTTTTGTATCATTATTGAAGAAAACAACATTAATCTATTCTCAATTTGACGCAATGAGTGTGAATATCCCGCTATTTCCAGCTCCACCTTCCATTTGAATATACCGCCTTCAAAAAGCTTTCTGCGCCCATTATGAGACGCTTTTCATTTAACACTTGTTTCTATGAAGTTGATGATCTTTATAAGTAGTCTGTGGAAGTGTGCGTGAGTATCAAATACAAAACATTACAGTGGTGTTTGTAATGGTTTTTTTATTGATTCAATCTATTTTTATGGATAATTTCAAACAATAATTAGTGTGCTAAATTTCATACTCCCCCGGCCGCGAAATTTTCGTAATGGTTACAAATTTTTTCCTTCACGTATTAATCTACATAATAATTCAGTAATGTATGTATATTTATTTATTTATTTATTTATTTATTTGTTTCACTCCAACTGTATGTAAGAGCATCACGCTAAAACCGTAGGTTCTGCGTTGAATATTTTTCTTCGCAGTTTTTCGCAAATACAATTGTGGTAATCTGAGATACAAATATTTACATTTCATTAAATATATTTTAAATTATTTACAAATTTCTAAAAATTTAAAATCTTCATACAAAAATGAGAAAGTCATGTTTTAAAAGTAAAATTATACGTCTAAATTTTGTGTAGAACTGTAGCATTACGGTATGAAAATGTACAAAATCGATCGAAGTTTGATTTGAAATACAAAAAATATAAGTAGAAGTCTTTTAATTCTTATTTTATAAAGATTTTCACCGAAACTTCTTATAAAATATGTACGCCATGACAGATGACTAAAGCCGGTAAAGCAGCGTTCGCTTGCACCCTCTCTCTCCTAAGGTACCTCATTAAATTTATCACTACAGTCATAAGTAGGTCAACTATACATAATATAATACTAGGTAGGTAGGTACCTATATCTACACACAGTATGAAGGTTTTCATTACGAACAACTACACGTATGTATTATAATACTAGGTAGGTAGGTACCTATGTATAACTACATTCTTCTTTTAATTTTTTCGCGTATTCAACAGTGAGTATTAATTTTTCCTCATCTTCTATTTTTTTATAAATATTGAAAGTGACATTAGTTTTTCAAATTTTTCGCATTTTTAGCAGTGACTCTTATTTTTTCCTTTTTTGAAACATTAGCTGGGTACACATTCTAAATCTTGAAAAATTTTGAAAATGATAGATTATCAGCTATAACATTTGACCGATAATCGCTCATTTTTAAAATCTTAGCGAAATTTTTTTTTGAAAATGAGCGATTATCGGTCAAATCTTAAAGATAAATCGTTACGTGTGTACTCAGTTATTAAGATAAAATATATACTCCTGCCGTCGTAGACAAATTCAAATTGGCGTTCGACTACAAATAAAGATATCGCTAATGTATAGTGCGAAAAAATTAACTGTCCACTGTAACATATAAACATTTATTCAAACCAAACAATGATCCTTATAATATAAAATATAAAAAGTGGACAGTTAATTTTCTTCCTCTACATTGTCGAAGTCGTTTGTAGTCTATTGCCAAATGCATTTTGTCTAGGCCTACTGGTCCTGAGAAGGGGAAAGCTGCATACAAAACCTGTTCAATAACCTACGGCTCAAGTCTGACTAGCCAAATCAACAACGTAAAGCAAGACGGGTATCAGCTAGTATATAGATAAAGGGTGAAAATATTTCTTATTTTTTATGTTAATGACTACATAAACGCAGTGTGCTTCACTCCTTCGAAGCAGAATTTAGAGATTCGGACATGGTTCACAAGGAGTTCATTGAAATTCCGACAGATCGAGCGCAGTGTAGAGCTTTTGTTGTCCCTAATGGGGTCACACAGGGAGAATGAATGTATATGAGACACAGTTATAGAACTTTTTTTTATTAGGTATATTTCATATTTCCAATTTAATCTCAGGTGGGTCTGTAGGGAAAATAAAACTTTAACATTTCCTTTTTTTAAATAAAAATGTAAATTTAAACAGTTCATGTTATTCTACGTGGAGAAACAATGAAACGTACTTTCCTACGCGGGGGCTTATAAAGTAAATACAATGTACTTACTTTACGATAACATAATAGCATCCATCCGACAGTATTTAATGTGAAATCGAGCAAACAAAATTATTATATTCGAGTTTGAAATGTTTCAAAAGTTTTTTTTTTTTTTAATGTAAACGAATATTAAAACAATTTACATAATTTTTTTTTATTAATATAGAAACAATTATATTATAAAAGATAACGTTCAGCTTCCGGGAAATCAAAACACCTGTTTTTATACTAATATCGCTTCAATCATAACAAAAGAAAGTTTAATTTTCTGAACTTTTGTTTTTATTAGTCGTTGTATGTTTTTTCTGATAAACTCTATTGTTTTTTTTTCGCGGACCAATTGTTTCACAAACATAAAGGCAAAGTTTTATGTTATTTTTGTCTTTAACAACGATTCCATTAACATATTTTATAAACAAGTTGCTTACAAAATATTGTTAGTTTTGCCAAGTTAGGCCCTGTACTAGCTGGGCCCCGTTCCACCATTATACTACGCAACTTTGCAGTTTTTCAAATAATAGCATCGTTTTGTTCTAGAGGACAAACAGTTTTGTTTCACCATAGACACTATTCATTAAAAAAATATTACGACTTTGCGAATCAATTGAAAACACTAGTTTGACGTCTCAAATTCGCGTTATGTTTTAACACTAACCACCCTAGATACCACTGTACTATTGAAAAGAGTTTTCAAATGACCTAGACGCCGCCAAGCGAATATTTTGTTTTCATGGAACAAGATTGTTTCGCGCTAAGTGATTTTCGCACAATGAAATGTTGCAATGTGAAAAGTATGATGGTGGAACGGGCCCGTCGCATGATCGCACGGTCGTGCGATTGCGATGATCAAAAAGGTATTACAGTTGCTATTAAATAGGCAAAACATTGACCAAATAAGAGTTAATGCAGTAGAGGGTATATTTTTAGTTTTGAGGAAATAGTAGCCACGAAACGAAAATCTACCTTACTTAGTATGAAACGTATCAAAACGTAGGTAAATTTGTGTATACTCTCAGGAAGCACATATCTACATATCTATCTATATTATTAAAATGGAGAGCTATTTTCTTATGTCATCGCATCACGCCTAAATGTCTGGACCGATTTCGCTAATTCTTTTTTAGTCGTGTTCGCTTTTATCAGGAGGAGGTTCTTATGAAAGAAAATAGTAAGAAAGTTCCATGGAAAATTAAAGAAAACTCTATGTACGTAACCTTTTTACTACTTTTAAAAATACTTACTTTTAAAAACGAAAATCAAGTTTCTCAGTTGTTGTTTGATTGTTGGTGGGATTGACAGAATGTCGATGGAAAATATATAGTTTGAAACAGATGCATCGATCTAAATTACATTGTTTAAAAGGGAATAAGTTTATAATTATACAAATTAGAATTCAATCTGTGGGGAAAGCTAGTTTTTAATAAAATAATGAAATCAATTATAAAAAATGAGAATTATAGTTCTTACTACTTATAAAATTGTAAAGAAATTTATGTAATGTTCGTTATACTTTTCTGTACTAAGCGTATAAAATGATCTGCAAAACAAAATAATAACTTATTAATAATTGGGTGCTAAGAAACATTTTTAATACCAGTTTAATTAACCAGAACATAATAAGATCGAATTTGATAAAACTATATAAAAAAAAGTAAAAACGAATTAGGTCAAATTTTAGCCCCATAGCTAACACAGTAAATTCTTTTATAAGAATGTTAGAATATAAAAATAATACTATAGGTATATGGGTAGTGAGAAGTTAAAACAACTATAAATTTTTGTACCTGATAATCCTAAGTGAACGTAAATCATAGAAAATTTCAATGTGTTCGAGAACAATAAGATTAAAAAGGAAAAAAAAAAGCACAAAAACTTAATAAAAAAATAAAAAAAATATATTTATATAAAGGTCGAAGTATTTTATAGTAGATAAATTGCGGCCCTGCTCCTTTTCCCGTGTAACTGTATTAGTAATTTGTTTATACTTGCAACTATAATGATGGTGATGGAATGTATTTAGTGGTGACTGCAATATTATTTTGTGATTTCAATATTATAATAATTATGTTTGTAGGTGGGTAGCTTGAATGGCATTTTTAGGCTAGGTATTTTTTTTTTTTTTTTTTCTCTGTCTCCCGCCTGTTTTCGGTTGATTTTTGTTTGTGTTCTTTTGGTTTGCTTTCCCTTTTTTGTTGAGTTGTACTTGTACGCGGCTTAACAGACACATGTATAAATATGGGCATGATTCACTCGATACCGGGTGCTTTGCCGTCTAAATAAAGAAAAGAAGAAGAAGAAGAGAACAATAAGAGCCAAGTAACGGATAAGTTTTCCAGATTCCATACATATTAGTAAGATGAAATGATTACATTTGAACAAAATATTCCATTTGGAGATAACGAAATCATCGCTGGATTTCAGGGATGCAATCTTCAGTTGCAATAACCATCGATTTCATAACGAGAAATAATTCAACAGATACTTCGACTATAGAAAAAATATTTTTTACGGTTTATGAAATTCTATCCTTTTATTGTAATTTTGTTATGATTTTTAATTTGTTAGCTTTACGTAGATAATGTAGTGATCTTTTATTATGTTGAAATACTCAGTGCAAGTTTCACCAAATTTTGGTGAATGTGTTTCAAGTTTTCTTCAAATTCATGATTTATTGTTGTGGGTACTGTATTTTGAAGATGTTTTGTGCGCGTATTCCGTTGCAAATGATATCTTAAAAATATAATAAAATTTTGAAGTGGAAGATATTAACATACATATTTGTACTAATATTTTCTTAATGTTTAGATAAAATAGTTAAAGCATAATCCCGTAAATTCATTTTTATAGTGGAAATACTTTAAATATATTTTTTTTTTCGAAAAAAAAATATATTAAATATTGTTGATTGTTTTGGAGGCTACCAGACGGTTTCATAAAAAAATAAAGGAAACTTAAAGCTTCCTTTAAAAAGTAACGCGTTTCATAACAACAAAATGACATAAAGTCGACAATAAATAAATAATAAATAAATAAATAAATATGTTAAAGTCTTATTATTGGCACTTAAAGTCGACTTTAGTGCAGATCAATATTTTGTCACTGGAATTCATAGAAAATTTCGTGGCGCTCTTTCTGTCACAAATGATGAACATTTGTATAGGGTGACATTGTGGACAAAATTGACTAAAATAGGCTGGAAAACATGAAAAAACGGGAAGAATATTATTGTTTACAGATTTCGTTTACTTATTTATAAACGATAATAATAAATTAACAACAATAACGGCAAATTGATGCTCTATTGAGAAACGAAATTGACAGATTAACAGAAATTCCGCGAAAATATTAGGTTAACAACCTATGTTTTCCACAGATTTCCATGGTAGCCTACCAACTGCTACCAACTTTCAAATATTTTTTTGACATTTCAAACATTATGTCAAAAATATATTTGAAAGAAAATTTTAGTGAGTGAAACTCCAATTGTGTTTTCTTTTTAACTCGCGGTAAGGAATTTTTATTTAAAATTTAAAAAATTTAAAATACCATATATTGAAATATTTTCAACTCTACGTGCATTTTACTTTCATGATTACTTATGGTCCAACATTCCAACATCGATAGTTGTTGAAATCCCTATAATTCTCACCATACATAAAAGGTAGGTAGTTCAGAGGTGTCTTGGATGGAGTTTCTCTTATTTGAATTATCATTTCTTCGATAATGGAGGAAATTATTTATGGCTTATGGAGATAATAGAAGTATGAATCTCTTGTCTGATTTAAATAACTTGTTATCAAAGTAACCGTGGGTACATAATATCTATCGACTCAATTCTCCGGAATTTTCTCTTTCGGGAAATCTTGAAAATCTTTAGTATTCATCATACAATAGTAAGGTACAATGGTGTGAGTTTGTTATCACGTGTGTACGAATGCTTTATTACTAGTAGACACCCAGCGTGTGCTTCTACGATTATTTGACGTGATCGATGCGATACCACAAATAATTAAAAACTCTTATGAAGAGATGGTAGATCAATATTTTTATGACATTCTATATTTTGCGCAACGTGATTTAAAAATTGCACAACTAATGTTTTAGGCAAGGATTAACACCACCCTTTAAGACGTTTTGAACAAATAATACCCGGCTTTATGTCATTATGATCAAAATATAAACAAACTTTCTTTTCATTGGCCAGGATCGACCATTGTTTAGTAAAGGTTGAAGGACGCGACCAAAACTATAGGTTCTCAAACTCATTTAACAAGTCAGCCAGTGGACAGTGACGCGTGGAGAAAGGTGCCCAAAAAATAGAACAAAACAGATCAACTCGACTCGCTACTCGATCAAAACATTTAACTACTAATGTGGACAAGGCTTTAGTGAAAATCCTTACAAACTATTTGAAATTTACCGTATGAGTTTTTATGTTTAATTTAAAAGTAAAGAATACATTGCACTTTTGATTATTTTGACACACGTATAATCAATCAAGATGAGACAAAAATTGAGGGTAAAATTTAAATTCTATTACAGCGTGTTAACAATAGTCGTAAATCTTACCCCAGACAATAATCGCATAGCTGCCTTAATAGGCCATTTCCTTTCAGAGGATGTAGCGGCATTTGTAGCAGGGCGTGAAGGGAAACATTACCACCCCAGCGGTGGTCCTTGTCTATCCTCTCAAAGAGGGAGAGAGAGGACCCTACTTTCAGTGTACACATCCTTAGAGGGTAATGAAATCCATGACCGTAAGTACGTCAGTATGTACGTGTCAAATCAAGGTGTGTGTATGTGTGTAAAAACACAGAGTAGAATTATGATTCGTTTTTTAAATTATCGTAACTTTTATAACTTTTTTTTTAAATAAATTCAACGGCCGGAATATATTTCAAAAGTTTTTTTTTTATTTTATAACCTTTTTGCTAAGTTCATTTCAGTGGGCCTGTTAATGTTTACTTCGGTATCTAATCAACGCTTAGTGACACTACAAATAGCTTATACTGACTCTTTCGCGCTTTCATTATTTCATTGCTGGTAGTGAAAGAAAATAAGCATAGGATGCAAAGAGTTCCATAAATAGAGTGGCTTATAGGAAGAAAATTCACTTTAAATTTGTGTCCAGTTTGGTGGGAGGGACGGGAGGTGTGCGGGTGATGTTCCAATTGTGTTTAAATAATGCGCCAAAAACATTCATAACGATGACTGCGAACGTAATGGAATTCAACCTTTTTACTTATGCGTTGGGTTCCTAGGGAGCGGCCGTCATCTGACAAGACGGCGTCTTTCAAAATTATATGACAATGTTTTTTGTTACTACGGAAACAATATTGACAATGTTCTCAACTGACATATTCACCGCTATTAAAAAGTAGCGGCGTATCCGTAGGAAAACAACCCATTAGTGCATTGTTTATATTTCAGTAGATGTTTGTTTACTATAGTAACAAACTGTTTACTAAGCAACAATGTTATTATTATGTTGCTATAGTGTCGATACATTGATATGCAACATGGATAACTGCATTTTTGACAAAACGATTTACTTAATGATGGTATAAAAATTCGGTATTCTTTGGTGAGAGGTGTGCGGGTGATGTACCAATTATATTATCTTTCTTAAAATGTACTGAACGAATTGTTGAAAATTTAGATGGTAGCCAAGTTTTTTCACTGCGATCTTTTTGAACCAGTTTGATCCACTCTTCTCTTTTTTCATTCCCTATTCTCGGGAACCTATGAAAGAAAACCAAATGATAATATCACGTTGTACACTTACATTTCAGTACATCTTTTAACATTACTGAATCAAATCAATCAAAACTCCCTTTGAACTCCACTTAGGAGCATAGGGAGGCAACAAGAGCTCTCCATTGCGCTCGATCTTGCACAATGCTTATGACTTCCTTCCACACCAAGTCCATTTCCCTCAGCTCTGCCTCGAAGGAACGGAACACGGTATTAGAGGGTCTTCCACGTCTTTCAGAATATATAAAATGAAAAAATGCCTTAATAAATTATAAAGAAAGATGGGTTTGTCCATGATAGTATTAGCAACGTTCAAAATACTATTCTCTATGCAGAATTGAGTAAGAATGAGAATTGTATACTCATGATAATGATTAAGACAAATCGAATCAACGTATATTGGTATTACTACTGGGAGAGAGTAATGATTTTTTTGATATTATAATATGATAAGAGATAGCGGGAGCATTTTGGTAGAATAAACTTCACAGGCTACTTATTTAAACCATAAAATGGAGAGAAGAAATACTTAAGTTTGGTAAAAAAAAAAGAAAACTGTGGAGCACTGAGTACAAAAAACCTAAAATGATAAAAAAAATATGGAGGAAAAATATGGAAAAAGGAGTGAGTGAACAAAAATATCAGTAAATATTCTTTGAAAAGTTGTTCCATGTTGGTTAATATTCTTCATTTAATTAATAAGTCTCAATTCTCTTGAAATAAATAGACAATTATTATTATCTTTTGTTGAAAATAATTTGATCCTTATTTGACTTTATTCTTTCTTCTTCATTATTATTATTTGATCAGTACTATTGTTTTATGATTTTCTCTGGATTTTAAACTCAGACAAAAAACATTTCTTGTGGGATACGATTGCCGGTAATTTCGAAAAAAAAAAGAATTTATTCCATATCTTAAAACTTAAGCTTACTGTGAAAGAGTCAAAGAGTATATTTGTGTTCTCTTTGAGTGTGCACATATTCAGTTTAATTAAAAATATAGGTATTTAATTCATTCCATCCCGAAAAGTGACTATTTCGGAGTTACCCAATTTACATATTAAGATATCGATGTGTCAAATAATATTGACATATGTAGACAAATTTAAAATAATATATTATTCATAATGAAATGAAAAAAAAACATGTAATAAATTGTACTTACCGATGAAAAGATATAATATTGTCACCTTTATTAACTTTTATTGCATAATTGGTGCAGTATCTCATTACACATGAGGGCATTTTGAGCAATTATTATGTAAGCAACACGATGCGGCACCTAGCAACGTCTGTTACAGACTGAATTCATAAAAAATCGCAGCGGTTAACTGCCTCAATTTGAGGACAGATAAAATACAAGGCAAGTAAGCCGCTCTATTTATGGAACTCTTTGATAGGATGCTATAAAATTGTTTCAAGGAATACTGCGCTCGTAACCTTACGGCCAATTTTCTTTTGAAATAAATCACAACCACTACTCTTACATATTGTCATATGAATGTTTTTCAAAAATGTTGGAAACATCATTATGAAGGAGCAGGAGCCTTATTCCCGTAATCAATCGCATTTAAAAATCACTTAACGATAAGATTAAGACATGATCGCAATCAGGTCGCCCTTGAATTTGACGTTTGTAAGATAGTTACGGGAATGCCGATTACATAGATTTTCATACCAATATTTCAAACATAACGAAATTTTAAGATAATATCTGTTTGATATCTTGTTTTGTAAATACCAATCCGCCATTTTAATATTGTCAATCAAGATTAAGACCGCTACGAGAATAACCCTACAGGTGGTACATAGTAACTGATTCTGGGTAAGGTGAGGGTTTTAAATAGAATCCAATCCTAACTTCTAAGGTGGTGAAAATATTGTAAAATCAACTGATATTGAGAAATTATGATAAAATGGTCCAAATCTAGGTGTCTTTGTCCAATCACGGCACAAAAATATTTTGTTCGGCAAACACAATGAAAACAGGGTTTCGTTCATTAAAATATAAATGTTGTGAACCTATTCATAGTAAATCCTAAAAATATACTTACATGATATTGTGAACATGGTATAAAATCATTCAATCAATTCACTTTCATTTTTACTCCAAGTGATTTCGTTTCAAAGTTTTATGCTCGTATTGTAGCTAATTGTAAATTTTGATATACGTACATTTATCAATTAATTAACTATTACTGACAGTTAAAAGTAGTTCAGTTGTCCAAGAGGTCCCAGGATCCATTCTCGGTCAGTGTTTTTTCGTACCAGGTTTTCTATTGTCTGAGTTTACTAGAAAAAAAATATTTCGGGCAACAAGTTTCAACGGCTACAATTATGAGTTCATTTGTTTATTTATCCAAAAATCTCGGAACAAATTTTAACTTTCGATATTTTGGTTGATTATATTTGGTTGATGCGTGTGTGTTGCCCATTCTCCTGTATGGGTGTGAGTCCTGGCACCTGACTTTGGCCCAGGCACAAAAAGTATCTGCATTCGAAACGAAGTGCCTCAGGAGAATTTTGGTACTACCGCATCACGAACGACGCTATACGCCGGCGCACCCATCGTGAGCCCATCACCTCTACTATTTTGTGGAGGAGATGGACTTGGCTGGGACATGTGTTAAAGATGCCGAATGACAGTTGGCCGAGGAGAGCGCTGTTCTTCCTCCCATCAGGGTCCCGGGGACGAGGAAGACCCTCTCATACTGTGTTCCGCTCTTTCGAAGCAGAGCTGAGGAATCTGCACATGGTGTGGGAGGAGGTCATTAACGTTGCGCAAGATCGAGCGCAATGGAGAGCTCTTGTTGCCTCCCTATGCCCCTAGGTGGGGTCTTAAGGGAGTTTGGATTTGGATTGGATATTTGGAAACGGTCCAATTTTTTCCGAGGCATAATTTTAAGAAAACAAAAAAAAAACAACAAACAAAAAAAACATTTTTTTTTTAGAATTTTGACCTTTGATTAAAAAAGTGAGTTAAGTCCGGCCCTGCTTGATAGAGGCTTAAATGCGGCTCGTGAAAATGAACCCCTGGCTCTTTCAAGTCACTTGAATGTTTGCCCCAGTGGTTCAGTGGCTCAGGAATCAGTGCGGTCATACGGTACAGGGAGCTTCCTGCGTGTGGTCTTTAGCACACTCAACACATCAACGTCCAGCCCTGACTGAGTAGTAGGTACCCACCTACCTGACTGTAGTATAAACATCCCAAATGATTTTCAAGGAATAGTTATTATTTTAATGAATGCGTATTCTCGACACTTGATCAAACGAAATGTGCGAATAACAGAAGAAAATGTATCGATGAAAATAAGTTTTTTTTAAATGTTGTTTTTATTTGTAGGGACCCTTTAGTTTTATATGATAGCCAATAGGTAATAAAGATGAGACATTGCTCTACTTGTTCTCAATAATTTCTAAAAATTTATCGTTTGTGAGGTAAATGGTAAATTGACAATATTTTATCTCAATACTAGCTTTCCCGATATCCGTTGTCCTGTAGTCCTTACTATGAATATTAAATTCGACCGACCTCGCTAGCCTAGTTTTACTGGCGTGAACTTCAAATCCGAGGTCCCGGGTTCGATTCCCGGTCGGGTCAAAGTTTTTTTTAAGTATTTTTTCACTTGAAATTTCTACCCGGGGTTGGCCTGTCTCAGATTGGACGGGACCGGTTGACTGGAACAAATTGCCTCAGGCAATAAGTTCCGCCGGCTATACTTACTGACACCTTTGTATATAAAGTGTTATATTATTTTGAAACTCAATGATAAATAAAAACTGTGTTGTTATTGATTTTTCCACAGATGCCGTTGTTGTCAGTAAATCCGTTCCATACTAATATTAGGTACCCACATTTTATATTATTTGCTGTACCTACATTTTTCGAATTTTTAATAATTTTTCAATTATCCGGAGCGGAGAAGAATCTAACAAACCACAAATGATAATATTCTGTTCAGCCGATCTCGAGTTATAATAAGTGTTCGCACTAAACCGAAGTTCTTTTATAATATTACTAGCTTTCTCAACAGACGTCGCCGTCGCCCTGTGATCTAACTGAAAAAAAAGAAAGAAGAAAAGAAAAAGAAAAGAATGATAAAAAGTTAAATAATAGTAATAACTTATTAAAAGTTTAATAAGTTTAATAATATAATTTTTAAAGTCGTTTTTAAAAGAATGATAAAAATCACTTTTAACCAATGTTATTCCGATCGATGCATCTGTATATTTTCCATCTGAATTCAATCAATCGCACCGACTATCAAACGACTGACAGTTTGTGTCAAATGACAATTTGATTTCAAAATTAGATTTATTCATATTTCGTGTTTTGATTTAAAAAAAAATGCGCTTCAATGTTTACAAATTGGAAAACAGCTTGAAAAAAAACCCATCAAAAATCCCCTTCCCAATGTTTTTAATGTCAATGGTGAGAAAAATTAAATTTTGTTTCTATAAAGTTTATCATAGATGACGTTGGCGTCCCAAGAAATCTGTTCCATACTTACTTTATTAGCATTATTATTGTAATAGCATAAGTGTTGTTAATGGAGTATGTATAAGTAAAATTGTATTATGTAAAAGGCTTTATAGCCGTAGAAAACTTGAATAAATAAATAAATAAATAAATTAGTACATTTTATATTATTTCCTATCCATTTTTGAACTTTTTAAAAGTTATTCTGTTATTCGGCTGTTTTTTTTTTTTTTTTTCTTTTTAGCTCTGCACTCGTTTTCGAGTGATTCGGCAAAATTATTCGGCTGTTAAGCATCATCAAAATTATTCGGCTGTTAAGCATCATAAAAATCTGTTCAGTGTGTTCGCACTAGCCCGACTTTCTTTTATATTATAGATATAGACGATGAACAATTTTGTTATGGACCATAAAATACGAAAAAAAAACAACAAAGATTGATTCTCATAATATATGAAATAGGCTGTAAGCTGTCTCTGAGCTTCACAAAGAACAATATCAAAGCTGCAGTCGTCAAAACGAGGATTGACTGAATTTGATCTGTCCTGAGGGAGTGTTATGACGAGAAAAATGCCCGTCACAATATAGGGAGAGCAATTTACCCCTGGGCACTATTTTACAAAGAAATTTTACTAGATAAAATGTTATTTTGTACTAGAATCTTCAATCGTTATCATTGAAGTAAGTAGGTATACAAATTACCTCTTGTAATGTGACCATGTCGTAGGGAGGTAAATAATCCTAATTACAAATCACTACGTAGAAAATAACAGTAGTGAAAAAAAAATGTAGTCACCCTAAAAAATAAGCGAGGGTGGGAATGTACGCGATGGGATGGGCAACCTGAGTTGGGCTGGCGCATGCGTCTGAAATTTGTGAATCATTAGGCGTTTCACTAAATTTCCTAAACTTTCCCAACTAATAATGTCTGTTAAATCACGTGATTAAGTAAAACGACGTGTTCTGTCCTGTCAGTCATCTTAACTGGAGATTAATTTTATATTATTTGAATATTTATCCCGTTTTTTTGACAACAATAACTTTATAAACATTTCAAATATTAAAAAAAATGCCGATAAAATACGTTTTGCCGAATGGCGTTATAAAAATAATTATTGATAGTAAATTTTCGAGGCCAATCTTCAATGGTTGGTGAGAACATTGTGGAATTATTCTTGGAATTTTTGACCTTTTTTTGTTCTATAAGTCTGTGAGAGTTCCCACTTTATTCATAGCGGAGTCTCTCATAGGCTCTCGAAATTTCCGATCAGTAAATGAAGTAAATAAATAAAATGTAGGTTGTTGATAAATAATCTAATTATTAACAAAAAGAAAAACGGTAATAATAGCTGATTATAACAATATTTATGAAATATGTAAAAACGCGTTTTATTTTGAATAATGTGTACTTGAATCGAATGACAATTATTATTTTAGACATTTCTCTTGACATGGCGCTGCGACGCTGTACGCCTACAGCAATAGTCGTATGCAAGCAACAAAAGATTTTCACAGGAATATCCAAAATATACAAATGTAGAGTTTAATTAATAACTTATTTCCCTCTGATTAGTTTCGCAAGCCAAATGTTCTTGTCCCCTGCTGTCAGGGATGAACTAAACAGAATGCATCAATGCACATTAGGGGATGGAGCGATGCGTCTAGGGGAGCTGCAGACGCGCTGTAATAATCAAATGTGCATAATATTAGATAAATTGGGTGTATTGTTACAAAGGGGGCCAACTTGTTACGTCTCAAAGATAACGACGTCAATACGTTCAACTTTTAACTTTCTATTAATTCTCGCACCAATTTTTATTTTATATATTAATCACACGCTGCACTTGTTGCGAAGTCAGTTTTGATTTATTTCAGTTACTCGTATCCCATGACAGCGGGTGAATCTTTGCAAAATCTATGGATTTATTTCTTATATTTGATCCACGTATTTCAATTCGTATTTCGAATATGTCAAGGTAAGGAAAATAAATAAATATTTGTTTCTATGGGCTCAGATTATTTTCCACAGACAAATCGGATGATTTTTTTTTTCTTTAATATCAATCACAGAGTAGGTACTTATGGATAATTATTTATGAATTCTTATAAAAATATTATGTGAGTGCAACTGTATTTTTATTTGAGATTCATAATCTGCTTTCTGCATAATGTGAAAGCTTTCACTACGTTAATATACAAACACTTGAAATATGTTGAAAATAATTTGACATGAATAATATAATTTGTCAGTAGAAGAGCTCTTTAAAGAAATTTAATTTAACACAAAATAAAAAAAAAGAAATGTTAAAATCTGTGGGTTAAAAATTATGTAAAAATAAATGTGTAAAAAAATCTCAATTATCATTTTGATGAATATTAATTATAAAGAATCATCCCGAGTGGAGGTTAGGGTTCATCCCTCCGTCGCGCCACTGGATCCCGGAACACCCCTGCTCTCATCCTAATATCTCATTACCCCATTCAACCCGAAGAAACACCCATGGGCCTTTTTCATCATATTGTTTGTTAAACATTTCATATTTTGTAGCATTTCTGGGATTTTAATCATAGAGAATAATAATAATATGACCTATTGCTTTTGTGCTATTGAAAGATAGGTGATTTGTTTAGTTTTAACAATACACTTTCAAACAAGAGTTTTCGAGTTTATCAGGTCAAGGATTCTGGACATTTCAGATTGTCCCGTGGATCTACAGAGTTTACGGGTCAATTTAGGTACGAGATCTGTATGAGTTACAATGATCTTCGGTTGGTATGGGTTTGCTACAGTATTGGAGTTATAGCTGAAGGTTAGTGTAGTTGTGGTATTGAATAATATTATACTGCTTATAGAATGAACATTATGCGAAAGAACATGATACAAAGAATGAAGAAGATGTTGAGAGATTAACGGTGCATGTTCTGTGGTGATCCGGACTGATAGTTGTATAGCATTGGACGATGTGGCACTTGCAACCAGGTGATGGCATCGCGGAGAAAAGCTATTGGTGGATGATGTCGTCATACGAAACATGGCGATTCACATGTTTTCCTTTATGTTGCAATCTGATAAGAGGAATAATACTGCATATATCAACGGAAACGAATTGAATGAAAAAAAAATACGCAATAGGTGTATAATTTTGAGTTATAAAAATCAAGATGTTGCAGTGCGAGAAAAATTTTCATTATAAGTTAGCAAGAGGTATTTTAAAACTGAATAATATTCCGATTAATTATGTAACAATTTACCTCCCCTTGCTTCAAGTTGCTGGAGGGTTCTTGCGCCAAGGGACCAGGCAGCTCTCAGCCTGAAGGCCTGGATTAACTCTTAGAGCCCCGAGGCTATCAGCTGCCGTGGTTCAACCCTTGTAGCAATTCATTTGAATGATTGCACCGTTTTTTTTAAAAGAAGACCATTAATGTACAAAATATGTAATGCGTATAAATCTTTAAAAATCTTTAGATACTTTATGTTCAATCTCTATATATAATAATGGTGCCCTTTTTCCCTTGGTCATCACATGACGCTTTAGCGGCTGGAACAATTTTGATAGTTATTTTTTGTTATGTTTGCTATTGTCAGGAGAAGGTTCTTAAGAAAGTTGGTAACTTTTTAACAATACGGGATGTTTGGTAGAACATTAGACAAAGTAGTATGGCAGATAGAGGAGATATTTTTTTTATTAATCTGGCTCACCCAAAGTGAACACAAATACACTTTCGACATCTTTCACAAAGCTTGTGTTGTGAAAGTGGAAATGGTCGGCACCGGTACTCGAACCCACGACCTTTAGTACGCTGTACGTACGAAAGTCGCCGACTGATACCACTTGTCTACCAACCACTTCAATATTGTTGCTACACAAAATTTATACAGGGTAGTTTCTTATTTTTTGTAAAACACAAAATTTCACATGTTGACCTCTTAAGTATATTGCATAAAGTTGTATAAATAAATTACCGTCTATCAAAGTTTAACAACGGTTCACGAAAAAGTTAATTTCAATTTTAAGTCAGTTTTATAAAAACTCAGATGAAAGATTGAGTTCTTCAAATCACGTCTTTCCTTTCATAAAAAAACTTCCATCAAAATTCCTCTTTCAAACAGTTTACAACATGTGTGTATATCATACCTGTAAAATTATAAACGTAAAAAAAAATAAGAAACGAAGAACTCAGACGCCGAACAAAATTAACTGACGTCATGGATCGGGTTGCTAGTCTTAAGTGGGAATCGGAGGGTCATGTGGCAAGACAGGACGATGACAGATGGAATCAAAGAGTGCTTAAATGGAGACCATGGGAGAATCCAAGAAGCGTTGGCAGGCCTCAGAAGAGATGGGCCGATGACATTGCAGCTGTGGGTGAAAAAAAAAGTGGATGAAATTGGCCAACGACAAAGAGGAATGGAAGAAAATCGAAGAGGCCTATTTTCAGCAATGGACCAGAGAGGGCTGAAGAAGAAAATTATAAAAACCTTAAGATAGTCGCTATCTCAAGTGAACTATTTTCATACTTCAATCATTGAAGTTGTAATTCACTTTCAAAAACTAAACATAAAACATATTTAACTTAATTATTAACATGATTTTCGGATCAAATAATATGTTTGATTGTGTTCATATTCTATTGCTGAATTTTTACAGTTGAACAAACATTTTACTCCCATTTGGGTGCCGAAAACGAAGGCTGTTTAAACAATATTAACGAGATTCCAAAATCAATTAATAGAATTCACACAGACACCCGAAAAGTTTCCTACGTTTTATTATAAGTTGGACTTCACCGATTGTTTGTACAGAAATGATCGATTAGCACTCGAAAACAAATAACTCACCTGGTTCCTTGGTGGAAATTGTGTTTCGGGGTTGCCTACGTGTAACAGAAGACCTACCCTCTCACCTATATAAACATATTATGTCGGGAGAACGTGCTTTTTAATAAATTAAGGTAAGAGGACCAGGGTAAAAGCCCCAACTTTTTTCGGGGAGCACTGCATACAATATAATGTGAGAAGTTCGTCCGTTACTGTTTAATTTACATGAAACACTAACAAAAAAATATACAACGTGTTATCTCGATATTTATTTTTATGGGTACATGATTAAATAGACTAAATTGTTTTGAATAGATCCTCTTTTAAATTGACAAAAAATAAATAGATTTTTAAATTAGGTTGCTTTGGTAAACTTTTTATATACCTACTTACTTATTAATCAATCAATCAATCAATACTCCCTTTTACACTCCACTCAGGGGCATAGGGAGGCAACAAGAGCTCTCCATTGCGCTCGATCTTGCGCAATGTTAATGATCTCCTACCACACCGTGTACAAATCCCTCAGCTCTGCTTCGAAGGAGCGGAACACAGTGTGAGAGGGTCTTCCTCGTCTTCGGGACCCTGATGCGAGGAAGAACAGCGCTCTCCTCGGCCAACTGTCATTCGGCATCCTTAACATATGTCCCAGCCAAGTACATCTCCTTCCCACAATGGATGATGGGCTCACGCTGGGTGCGCTGGATGCTCACTTACTTATATATCCTTCTTAATTTAGGTCTAGTTGCCTGTAATTCAAGAGGTGGGGTTTGCCTTCTGAGGTCGACTCTCAGCTGTTCCTCCACCTCTTAAGTGGTCTTCCATGGGGTTGGCCGTGCATTGTGCAATTCCATGTGAGGGAGTCTGGAAGAGTCCATGCATTCTCCTCACGTGTGAACCTTCTTCGTAGCCTTGCCCATCTCACTATATCCTCAACGTCGCATGTTTCCCGTACCCTCGCATTATTATACTATTGAATTTCATAATTATTTATTCTACAAATCATCATTAGTATAATTTGGGTCTCTTTTGGTTGAAGTGAAATTCACCGTCAAGTTGACGAGAAATACACTTTTGCATTGATACATTTTCGTCTATAATTCACCCATTTCGTTTGATCAAATGTTGATATAACAAATTGTATAACGCTGAACGCAAAGATGAGGCGTGGTCGACCGGTGCTAATGTGAATTAAACACATCAATCGAAAAAATCTTCAAAAACTTTGTCCAATACCATAGATAATGTAAATACCCTAAACAATACCATAGAAAGGAAATAGAGGAGTTTGTAAAGAAATGTTGTGTCTGTGGAAGAATGAAAGAATTGTGTTTGGAGAGAAAAGACTGGAGATTCATTCTCTTGACCTACCCTTTATCATACCCAAACCATATTATCTACTTTCATCCTTTGATACAAAAAAATCTAGATACAGTCTAGCTAAGAAGAACGTAAATATTCCATGTTTATAATCGTTTACATGCAACGCTTTGTCTGCGAGAGTACTGCATGGAACAGGATACAAATATTGGATCATATTTCAACCTACACATTGACTTGAAGGGAAGTGCCATTTAGCTATCGCCTGAATCAGCTGCTTTCGCGAGTGTTTGATTGTAGCAACAAGTCTGACGAATCATCCGTCGACAACCAAAGAGTTTCGAATAAAAATATGCATTATTTTTTGTCGAGTGGATATACTAGGACAATGAAATAAATCGTATTATATTTTCTAACGAATATTCAAATTTGTTTCAAGCATGTCCAGTTAAAAATGTAGGTAATTAAAATGCATGTCTCGAATTCCTAATTCATAAATATTTTTTTTACTTACTTACCTTGTGAATGCACTCATAGCGACGGTTGGCAACCTGTGAGTAGGTTCTCTCTTAATCCTCGATTTCTATAAGAAAGAACAACCCTTCACCTTTCCGTCGTCGATCGAAAAAGGCTTGAACAAGAGAAATAAAT
Organism: Mystacides longicornis; assembly: GCA_963576905.1. Classification (NCBI taxonomy): domain Eukaryota; kingdom Metazoa; phylum Arthropoda; class Insecta; order Trichoptera; family Leptoceridae; genus Mystacides; species Mystacides longicornis. The sequence goes on along the minus strand of OY756426.1, from coordinate 28,897,172 downwards.
GTCGTTACTTTACCTTACCAGTCGTCGTCCTCATTACTGAGGGTCGTTGCCATCATGAACTCTCTCTCGCACCATTGCTCTCCATCATGTTCTGTCCGCCGCCAGATGCACGGATCTATGAAGCGTCGTCGCGTGGATATTTTGGTTTATTTGGTCAGTCCAGCGCATCGGCAATCTGCCCCGTGGTCTTGTACCCGGCGCTCTTGTCTTGTCGTTACTTACTTTAGCATTTTTCCTATCTCCAGTATTAAAAAAGGATCCCTCTCTAGGACTTGCATTATCCTCTGTATGATGTTTACCTCTTCCAGTGCAGGCTCGCTTCTTTCTTAATGTCATCGGATCATTCTGTATGTGGCCTATCCTTGCTTTTGTTCTCCGTTATAGATCTCCAGTGCAGCATTTCCTTCGTTCATCAACCATGTCGAATTAACCAAAACTGCGAATAATTATTGTTATTGTGCGAGAACCATGCCGTACTTTCTCAATACCGAAAATGGAATGCTTATATAAAGCCTGTATGGGTATTCATAAAAAAAGTTTTTTTCGAACTATCCTCACATCATCAGCCGTGCTCAGTCCAGTATTGGCCATACGCCTCCATTTCCGACATCCATTGCTCCCTGTCTGTCATCCGTTGTTCTGACCACGTGTCCAGCGCAGGTCCATTTTAGTGATGCTATTTTTTGCACAACATCTGCCACGTTTGTCCTGTCTTTAATCCATTCTTTGCGTTTTCTGTCTCTCTAACTGATACTTCATCAGCATCCTTCTCTCTATTGTTTGTTTTCGAACTATACACAATTATTTTCTTACGGGGTATTACTACGCTTAAAAACCATCGTGTTTAAGTAAATCAGAAAAATTCAAATTGCTATAAAGATTAATCACACATTTTACCACAACTTACGTACCTATAAGTATTGTTTTTTAAGAAATGGATCGAGAAAAGTTAAAGAGAGTTTCCAAAAAAAAAATTAGGTATATTCAATGGGATTGCTAAATTAGCTTAACCCTTTAAATAAAGTTCATTCCACAATAAAGGTAAACTTCTTATTTTGGTATGCTAAGAAATCGCGGAGTTGATTAAGTAAAAGTGACAAACATGTGTATTTTGGTAGAAAGCCCCCTTAAGTTAAGTTGGAACGTAACCGTAAAAATAATTTTGAGATATTTGATATTTTAAATGTGGTTCAAAGGCATTGTATTATAAATTCGGAATTCCGCCGGCATATTAAACTTGTTTATATCTTTTCGATTTTACAAAAGCGAGTATATTCTGTGACTCCATAACCGACGTCGCGCTAAGCCCTGATAATTATGCCGCAACACGTTCGACCTGTGAAAATTGAAATTTGGGTGTTTTTGGTGACATTGGGATATTTTAGACGGCGCTTAATACCTACCCTGTGTCAACAAGGCGGAGTCATAAAGTAGCGGGGGAACCTTGTTTGTTCATCGGATGATTTTGAAGACTGGGGTTTTGAGGTTAATTATTGTTAACGATCGATTGGACTAGATATTGCGAGATGCTTCTCCAAAAATAAAGGCGCGAATCTTATGACTTATTCTTTCTATTTCGTGTCAGGTCACCCCAACGTTGACGTTCATTCTAGAGAATGCATCCCGGTTCTGCGCGGCATGAAACAGTTCCTCAACACTTGTGATCCCTGTCCATTCGGAGCCAGGATATTTCCCGTCGACCTTTTATTTTTCCCTTATATAATTATCAAGTGCAGCAAACAGTAATTTTCCCTTCCAAGTACATGAACAAAGTAGTAACACCTTTCGGACGTGGATACTTTTTGTCAGCAACTCTTTATCAACTCTAGACATTTGCAGAAATCTTGTGTTGCTAACCATGTTTGTTCATTCTTCTGTGTGCCTACCCACATCTCAAAACCCTGCAATTAGTTCATGGTACTTACTTTGAGAGTTCAAGATTCAACTTCACAAGATTAAAATATATCTTTTGAATTCATATTAAGTAGGACATTCTTTTAATCCTGAGAAATGTTTTGCAACAATGTCCCACATTTTATCTATTGGAGATTTTTTCGTCTCTACTGGATCATCTATGACTATGTTCTCTCATTTTTTACATTGTATGAATGACTAGTTTTTTTTTACGTTTTGCCACAAGTTTTATATCCTGAATAGTCTGTGGGTAAATTTTCTTGAGATTACTTTTTTTTAACATGAGTGTGACTAACAAATTCTTTCCTTCAAGTCAATTAAGTAAAATTAAAGGCAATGCAATGGACAGCAGTGGAATCTTCTTCCTCTTTGATTAGGCCTGCTGGCCTGTTGTTCCTGCTGCGTTGTCCTCTAGGGAAACTGAGTGCCAACTATACCTCCAGCGTTTAGTTGGTCGTCTTGGAGGTCTGCTTCCTTGTGGTATGTTGTCTCCTTGTGGTGATTTTTGCGGATCTTGTGTCTTCCATTCTTGAAACGTGGTCGTTATAAAACTCTCTTGTCTCCCCCACCTTACAAAGTTCTTGACTTCGCAGATCCTTCGGATCTCCATGTTACTGGCTCTATCGCGAAGGGTTTTTCCGGCGATGTTTCTCAGAATCTTCAATTCACTCGTACGAGGAAGGTTCTTGGTTCGGACAGTGTCGGCTCTGGATTCTATACCGTAGGTCATAATTGGACGGAGTAGTATCTCTTATGAGGAAATAAAGGGCCACAAATTCATAGTTTGACCTCTATTAACAACAACAGAAAAATCACAGGATTGCCAATCATTCAGAGTTAAAGGTGGAAAAATGAAAGCAGACAGTATACTCATGAAAAGAAAATGTTTATTACTCACGCACTTACCTAATTCAAAACTATAGAGTTTAATTGGATTTTTAGCAGAACATTTGAATCGATTCAACGAACCATAAATAAATGACACTATTTCAATAACACAGATGTATTCACTTTCATAAACATCACCATTTCATCAATAAGAAACCCTAAATATTTATATGATATATTTTAAAATTATGTGGGTGCCTGTCATATAGCGCAGTATGGGCCTGAATTATAAGGAGCACTGAGATGAATAGAAATGAAACAGTTCTCTATTTTATTGTACTATGACAAATATATTAAACTCAATCATTGAGTTGTTTGTGATTCAGGATTACTTTATTATAATAAATATAAATATATAGTGCCTGTCATATAGTGCAGTTCACATTTTTCTTGATCAATTGCTCAGTAAATTGAGGATCTCTGGTAGGTAGATGAGCTGTCATAGATCACGACACGTTTGGTGAAATATTTAAATGATTAAGTCTTTTGTTCACTCAACCATAGCAAGCAGTAAAAAAACATTATGGTTCAGAAAAGGGAGTTAAAAAATGTTTAACCCGTAAACGGAAACAAATAATAATAATAAATCAGTAAAGTCAGCAATTTCATTCTCGTGGCAATTTTGAAATTTCACGGGGAAAATACAAATAAAAGTATTCTGACCTTACCAAGAATCGGACCCTACACCTTTGAATAGTTCAACTACTAGGCTCTATCGTGGTCGGTAATTTCATTAGATAATACTAATACAAAACATTTTTGCAGATGTAGAAGATAATCATTAGACCGATTTTCAACTTCATGTATGTTTGTTTCATAAAAATGGGTTAAATAATTGATATTTTAATGATTTCTATGATTAAATCTTTGGAGTGGTCCTCATTGTGTGACAAGCCACTGTAGTTAGAAGTGTGACTTTACTAGTAGTTTGGGACGTAGGTCCTTCCTTTTAATTTGCAATCATTATCGATGTTAAAGCGACGGCTCTAAACGTGCGACACCCCTGGAGGACTGAGCATTCATTAGGGGTGTCCAAAATACAAAATAAAAAAACTAAAAAAATTGTAAAACTGACCTTAGTAAAGTCTAATTTTCTAGACCCAAACTTCTCATTTGTTTGATTCTCGGTTGAGAAAAAAAACTTTTAAACGCAGCTTACTATTTTTCTTGCATTTTAATGACCCAACCTTACTTTGGCCTTTATCAATGCGGGAGATGCCTTTTGCTGGAGGTCTAAATATTTGATGGGTTTATATCATGATTTATTTTGTTTATAACTCAGTGTTGTTTTAGTATCTTTGATTTCCTCGTAAATCTAAGCATCTGAGATTCTGTAAGTTGTTCCTTTTAAACAGGGCACAATACTTTGATTATCTCCCTTTGCGTATGTTTGTAACAATTCATGGAGGAGGGGGTATGTATAAAAATGTATAGATTACAGCCTTGAAATGCTGCACTATTCCTTGTAAGGTCTCTCAAAGAAATATCTGTATTTTCATTAGATTGATGTTTTGGCTTAAAGTTCAGATTCAAGGACATGATACAATTAGCTTAAAAGGACAATGAATATATACGGTTGGGGGTCGTTGGTAGAAATTCGTCTCCTAACGGATATAAACATCATTTGAAGAAGGGAACAGACGCTCACTAAAATCAGTTTATGGCAATACTTAGATGAATTGCAATTATGTTCATAAGTAGCACAAAATCGAAAACTTCGTTTTTTTAATGTTTAAAGTAAAGCGCGTTCACTTTATATCTAGAAACATCAATTTATTTTTATTCCACCATTATAAAAAACTTTTTGTAGGTATCTAGCAGATTTAATAAAATCAATATGTCAACCCTACATTGATGTTTGGTGCTAGTATTATTATTATTATTTGGTGGTACAAAAACTTTGGCGTAGTAGCGAGGGGGGAAAGGATCGGGTACATCGGACCTGGGGGATGCTAATATTTTTATCCCTTGTAACATTTTTTAGGGGAGTATAATTTACGATTCACGTTACTTTTGTCAGTCCTCTGATTCGCGAGAGATAAACGCCATAGCGAATTGTTAATCATATTTTTCTTTTGTCTCTTCCCCCGGAATTGTCATCTCGGAGACGACTCCTTGTCCCTTTGTTTCGTGTGTCTTTTTTTGTTGTTTGCCTCATTAGTATTGTGTCGGCGGATGCTATTAAATGTTATTAATATTCCGCGGAAGGGTTGAGTGTGATTTATAAAGGGTAATTACATTAAATGAATGATAAATTGATCGAAAGATCACAAATGCCCTTAATTTTATTTCTTCCACGCAGTTAAATTCAATCATCACTTATTCAAAATTATGTTCTGCAAAAAGATGAGTTGCTATTTTTCTCACTTTCTCACATTCAAATCATGTTGGAGGTACTATTACATCTTAAATGAACAGCGCAGCAGCCAATTGTAACCACAGGTTCAACTGGCTTGATGCATTGCAGTGTTTACCCCAAAAAGTCATGAAATGCAATTTTTTTCGTCAAAACGGATGGACATGAAAATTAAACAGACCGCTAAAAATGTCTAGAGATCATTTTTGTAAATTTACAGGATGCTGAATTAAGTTGTCGAACATACTTGGAGAATATTTGTGACGTGCACATGTTCTACTCTGGCAGCTGGGATTCTACTTTGCACAAATATCCATCCATCTATCCGTGGCTCAAAAATATAGATCGCGTTGGGTCTACTTCATTGTTTATCCCATGGCCTAAGATTAAACCCGGCAGTCCACTTATATGCGATCCCCGATTTTTCGGGCATATAGCACCATCATGCAATCGAGGCTTCGGCACTTAATTTTTTTGCCTTCTTGCCAGCATTCGAGCAACATCTTTCTTGTTGTGTTGTCATATTTTATTATTTATACAGATCAGGCTGATGAATGCATTCCTTAATTTCTTGATTATATAGGGTCTTTAAAAAGATTCGTTTTTTTTTCAAAATATACATTCATTATTTATTAGGCCATCAAATAACTTTACCAAAAATGACATGGACAAATTTTGATGCACAAAATTGCAATTTAATAATATATAAGGTCCTTGTTTTGGCTACAAAAGGCATGAAACATTTAAACGCAATTACCCATATTATAATGATTGGTCAAAAAGGTAAGGCTTAATTCTCCAACTGCCTTCCCCAAAAATGGGATAAGGGAGACTTATGTTCAACAATGGACGTAGACGATCTGATTAAGAAGAAGAAATTGTAAGAGATAATATTATAGGCTAAGATTGCGCAAAATATTAATAGCAAATGAATGAAATTAAATTGAATTAAATGGATAAAATTATTATTAATTCGCGGTAGAAAAATAATTAATCTGCTTGTGGACACTTTGTCGCGTGTTCATTCATTTTGTCGGTTAATTCCATAATTCCACAGATTTGTCGTCAACAAGGGGAAAACAATACATCGTATAAATCATACGGGGATTAGTGATAATCCTCCCTTTTTTTGTTCGCCACCCGCAGTAGGTACCATTATTGGTGGACGTGATGATTTTCATTTAATAGTAAAATCAATGACTTACTCACTACAGTCAACGGATTATATTATTGTTATGAAGGCCAAAAACGGGAGACTGCAGTATTGAAATTATTATATTTTATATCTACCATATAATCGTTAACGCTATTACAGTGAAATTTATAAGGCATCAAGAGATAAAATTAACCCATTAGTGGTTGGAAATTTTCTTCTTCATCGTTAATTTGCCAAAACACGAATGTTGTGGACCATAAAGACATCCCTGAGGTAGCCCTTAGGTCAAATCGTTTTGGCTTATGAATGCGGTTATTGAAACGTGGTTTGAGTTCGGAAGATGTCTAGTTAAATTGTATGTGTTTCTTTCTTTTTTTTTTCCAGAAATCGTGATCTTGATTGTTGGGTTCCATCAAACTATAAAAACGTAGTATTTGAGAACCAAATGTCAAAATTTATTATCTAATCTGAATATCCCTGATTTTGTCTTTCCAAAAACAATATTATCTACGGGTAAACAACGAGGTTGATCAAGCATAAGACGTACAAGATACCTCATTATATTTTTGCCTACTGCTATTATTACTGCATTCAATTTATAAGAATGATGGACCAAAACCTGGGACAGCTAATTTGGTTTGCCACGAATGTTTCAACATTGAATTGCCTAAAAACACATCTCGTATAATATGTAAATGTGAACCATTGGAAAGATGCAGTAAAACCAAGTACCTGGGCGTGCATGTGGATGAGAATTTATCATGGCGTGAACATATGGTGCATCTCACTAGCAGAGTTAGAAAGTTTACATATATTTTCGGACAGCTGAGAGACGTTACCACTGCGGAACATCTTAAAGTTGTTTATTACGCTCTTTGTCACTCCCTTATCAACTATGGTCAGTTAGCTTGGGGCGGCGTAGCCAAGTCAATTTTGGACCCTGTGTACAGGGCCCAAAAAATCGTCATAAAGACCATGTACAATCTGAAATATACGTATCCGACCATCGAACTGTTTAAGAATAACCGTTACCTGAGTGTAAGACAGATGTATGTTTTAAGGGTTGTGATAAGAGTTATGAAGGAGGGGACTGCTGAGAGATGTCGGGGTAATGGGATGACTAGAGGAGGTAGGATGAATGTACCACGCTGCAACACTTGCTTCCAACAACGGTTTTTGGCCTACCTCGGCCCTAAATTATGCAATATTATTATGCCGCAGATAAATAATGGCGAGGAAGCACATAAAGGTAAGATTGTTGAATTGCTGGTTGATAGAGGTGTGGTTGAGATTGAGAAGTATGTGAGTGAACGGTTGGTGTGATTGTGTAGAGCCTGTGCGCAAGTTTGCATGCAAGATGTTGTATCCTGTGCCTGATCAAATTTGTAATATTCTGGATCTTTTTCTTCTGATGAGCTTCTTGTGGTTTATGTTGTTGGCTTATTTACATATTTATTTATTTTATGATTGCTTACATCTTATCACCATGACTTGAGCTTATGAAGCGGCGAACATATATTAAACTTGTAATTGAGGACTTCATCAAATTCCAATTTATTTTAATTTTAATTAATATTTGTGTCTCGTTTGCATAGTACATATTCTTTTTTATTCTTTTTTCGTTGTTCATGGGTGAATGCTGCTGCTGTATAATGTTATTTTTATTACCGAAACTGTCGTTTATCTGTGTGACTTTCTTGTTTGTTTGCTTTGGTGTGTGTATAGCGTCTGTTGGCAAATTCTTTTTCTGTATATTGACTTCTGGCTTCTTATTGATTTATGTACCTATAATTAATGTTTGTTTATCTGACTCTAGATTATAGGTATCTTATGTTTTTGTTACCACTTGATTGAATGTTTTTCATTAGTTTATTTAATTGCCAACCTCGATACAGGCTATGCCTAGTGAGGTGGCAAAACAAAACAACTTTTGTATATTCTTTGTATGCTTTTATTTTGTTTCATTGTAAATGTTATAAAAATGAATAAACTTATTATTATTATTATTATTGCCGCAAACGGTTGGAAATAGGTGGAGAAATTTGCATTGATTCTTGTCTTGGATAAATTTCATTCAGATTTTACGAAGAACTCTATGGGTCTTTTTTAAATATATTTTTGGCATATTTGTCGCAAACTTTTATACAACGTTATTGAATAATTTATTATTTAATAATTATAATTGGTTTTTAAATGTCAAGAGACAAAAGCGCAATTTCTAATTTCCCTAAAATCTGAACTGTTTTAAAAATGAAGGTAGCTTATTGTAAAACAGGCATCCCCTAACCAGAGTTCAATTAAAAATATATAAACAACCTCCCTTCGAGAAGGGAAAAATGTCAAAAGTTTTGATTAGGCCCTATCCTTTTTTAAAAGTTCATCTGTTTGAAAAATATAAAGGACATTATACAGATGACTTTTCGACTTTTTTGCAAACTTCTGAGTTTGATTTTTAATTATTGATCTATGTTTTGAAACACTTTTAGGTCGGTACGAATGGCTTAACGCGGATCTTGAAGCATACCAAGAATAAACGTTAAAATGTATCAAAAAATTGTTGTTTTATTTTTATAGATTGTTATCTGTTTTGAGATTTTCATTCTTACGTATTCAACTTCTAAATAATAATCAAAGGTGAAATTATCATATAAGAAAAAAATACATGATAGCAGTTGCATTCTTTAAATTTGGTTGCTCTCTTGTTCTCAACAATTTATTTATTTAGATTATGAAGTTACAAAAATTACATATTTTATAACTTAAAAATAACAATATTATTCCACTTATACTTTTATCCAATTTCAACTTTTATCTCTATTTTTCATTTTATTATTAAATTTCTACTTGTTGCATACATGAGATTTTTTGACATGTTGAACATGTTGAGAATTCTCATGATTAGGAGTTTCGAAGACAAACATTACCACCTAATGGCGAACGTTGTTAACGTAAAGTGATCACACTAAGCCAGCCTTCGAAATAACAGTAGAAGACGGTCGTAAGCCCGTAGTGGTTTGTTCCATTTAAAAATCGAACATTACTAATGAATTTTTAGAGTCATTAGTTGTTATTTTTTCTTTAAGAAAACTTTTCATGTCTACCATAGGGATGATATTTTTTCATTCAAATCTGTTTAATTATTAATTATTAAAACAAATGATGTAGCCTAGTGATTCGGCCGGCGACATTGATACTGAAGGTCGTAGATTCGATCCCCGGTGACGACCATTTATACCTTCACGGAACACGAAAGCTTTGCTTTGTATGAAATAAGTCAAAAGTGTATTTTGGTGTTATGATATGAGCGATAGTTATGTTGCTATGAATAAAATAGACATGTGTATAACATGTCACGCATATCTTGATTATGTTTCATTCATAGAAACCCAAAATATCTAAAATAACAATTTTCGTTTCTTGCTATTATAAGTGTTTTTAGGTCCAGCATTGAGAAGATTTTCGTTGTATAAAAGTATTTTTTATCGATTAAATATATATTATTTCTATTTATACATTTCTTAATTCTTTCAATACTTTCTCAATAGCTGAAGTAATAATTATTAATTTATCACGCCAGGATAAGTTGTTAGGCTTTTCTCTGAATTATGGACGTCATAAAATTATGTCTTCTTTTTCGAGCGTAGCGTGAAAATCTTCACAGAAAATAGATGAAACTTTCTAGGTTGCTTAAGTACAACCGTTATTCTGAACATTATGTAAACTCGAATTTTACCGATAACATCTTAATATCAAAAATGGTTATTATATTCTTTCCACGATGCGACATTATTGGTTTCTGTCGGATGATGTTGTTGAAGTTGGATAAAAGTGACGAAGTGTGTATGGATATATTATCAACAAAGAGAGCGGCGGCAAATCTAGAAAGTATCTCTACTATTTTCTTATTTCATTCGATTCATTTTAATATAGAATTGAGTATTCATTCTAAATTTCAACGAATGCAAAAAAAGCGACAAAACTTATATTTATTTTTTTATGTATAGGTAACTTTGATTCTGTTATATCTACCCTATCTTAGGGTCTGCCCCCATAGACAATTGAAAACGAATTTTTCGTCAATGTAGAGTGCGAAAAAATGTCAATTGAAACATATATAAACAATTTTTTAAACCAAATAAAGACACTTAGTCACACATGGGTTTTAGAGAGTGATGGAAGTGATTTATAATTATTGATGTTACCACCACAAACAAGGCTATAAGCCGGCGCACCCGGGGCGGGCCCATTACTTCTATCATAAATTGTGGAGAGAAGATGGACATGTGCTAAGGATGTTGAATCACAGTTGGAAGTCGAATCTTGGTTTCTTTGAATTAAAATTAAGGTATTTGCATGTGGTCTGGGAGAAGGTCATCGACAAGATCGGGCGCAGATGAAAGTTCTTGTTGCCTCCCTACACCACAAAGTGGAGTCAAAAAGGGGAAATAAAATGATATATTTATGTACTAGATTTCTTATCCGCGATTAAATTTTTTATACTCTTAACGAAGAAAAAGTGTAACTATGCCTCAACCGAATATCAACATGACACCTTCGAGATTTTCAATTCTTAATTTTCATCGTGTGGTGTACGAGGTAATGTATTAATAATATTTTGATAACACACTCATTCCTCTTTTTACAACTTTTCTTATTGTGAATTTTATTACTGTGATATCCTAACATACTGTGATTTCAAAAGATCGTACACAGGTTTTCTTCGCTAATATGTGCTAATGAATCACTCAATAGGTGCTGTTATTGTTTTCACGTTCGGTGCATTTCATCAGCTAGAGTTGACAAGTAGATCGACTATCTAATGTCAATATGACTTCAAAGTGTATTTTTGTCGGTACCTGTACCGGCAAAAAATCTACCTACCTGAAATATCACATAATATCAATAAAATCAATGAATTCCGCACACTCAGAGCAATAGAGGCCTTGAGGAAAGCCAATAACTCCGTAGATACCTTATCAGAATCAGGGAAGGGAACACAATACTAGAAAGCCTCTAGGGATCTTGATGACAAAGAGAATAGTTTTAATCTTGGTTAACTATCGTTCAGCGTCCTCAATACAGCCCCAACCATACATGCCTCCTCCATGATGGCCATGAAAACCTTGTTCGTGAAAACTTACTGTAATAAACGATAGGCTACCAACTTTGTGATTTTTACCTTGAGCCCCCCGAGCATTGGCTACTTGTTTAAATCAACTGTTTAGTTCCTGCCAATGAAACAAACGGTGAAACAAAAATGAAACAAACAAATGCGGCCTCGCACAAGGGCAATTTTTTTTGTTTCGGCGTTTTGTTTTCAAAATAAATATAAATAGTTGCTTTAAATAATTGCCAGTGCGCAGAGGCCTTCACAATAATCGCGTTTAAATTTTAAATGCTAAATTACGGCACTACGGCTTTATGACCATCTTCTACTGCTGTTTTCAAAGCTGGATTGGTCATCACTTCACGTAAACGCGACTTATTGTAATTAGAGATGGGAATAACAGCTTAAATTAAAAACGTTACTGCAGTTTCATTAATAACGTTATTTTTTAAAGGTTATTTACTTCATAAACCTAAAGAAAGATCGTTTCGAATATTTGGCATCCGGAAAAAAAGGTAATTGAGAAAAGGTCACAGTCACATATTCGACCAATATTTTAACAACTACGTCAGACGAATATCTTAAAGGTGTAAACAACTACATATATTATTTTTTGATAGAAACTAATATTTACGACGATTGTTTAATATGAATAGCGTTGTAGAGGTTATTTATTGAATATTTTTATCAGTTTTCGTTATAGTGTTCACCTCTAATTGTAATGTTATCACATTGAAACGTCACAGTTAAATTTAAAATGGCTTATTTCGAGGATCTCCTGTACGTGATGAAGCATGGTACGTTCGAGGATATAGAGGCAAGGAGGTGAGAGAAAGATGGTGACACGACACGGGTATTTTATATAAATGCTAATGTCTCTCCTCCTATCCCAAGAGAGGCGCTATCCCTACCCATCGTGCATGCGGTATTATACACGGAATCATGAGCGTTGATATTATAACCGACATGACAGAATTTATATTAATATCAATACATACCGATGTACTTTTGTGATTATTTTTGATATTATCCTGATGCGGATTTAAAGAGAATCCCGTTAATATGATTGTGGCGTAGATGGGGGAGGGATGTACATAGATAAACAACCCGAAATAATCCAAAGACAATAATCGAAATGTCTATGGAAAAAATATTAGGTATAATAACACGATTTTGACATTCTGATTTATGACAGTCGTGTGTACATCTTTTTATTAACAGTTTCAAAATAGTGAAAAACTGATCTAAAATGCTGTCTGTGTTTTTTTACACCAATTTTTAACAAAGATTTTTTTTATCCATCACGCCGTTTCCCGGAGGGGGTAGGCAGAGAGTACGGATTTCCATTCTGTCCTATCCAAACACACCTCTTTCGCCTCTTCCAAACGCATAATATTCCGCATACATGCTCTTCTATTCCTTTTGCTCCTGACTTGGCCCTCCTCTAAGACTGAACCGATATGATCGGACCATGTCATTAGAGGTCGGCCTCGTCTGCGTGCACCCATTCTTTCAGATTTATATATCCTTTTTGTCATTCTATTCTCGTTCATTCTCTCTACATGCCCAAACCACCATAATTTATTAATTTTCATTCTAGTCACTACGCTAACATCCACTCCACATTCCTTTCTAATATTCTCATTCATCACCTTATCAATCAGTCTCTTTCCGCATATCCTACGCAGTGATCTCATTTCCACAGCATTTATTCCAACTTCCAGATTTTTCGTCCATGTCCATGTTTTACTCCCATACATCATGGATGGTATCAGGATTGCATTGTGCCTCAGCTGTTTGGATTTAAGAGATACGTTCTTATTTCTCATTAGAGGTCTTAGTGCACCGCCAACCCTTCTACCAGCCAGTTTCCTTCTTTCAATCTCCTTTTCACACAACAAAGTACTGTCCCGACCGAAAATTGGACTCGGACTTTTTGATCAGAATTCGGCGCCTGGACTCTTGGCTACTGGGGTCGACGCATAGGTATACAATAGTACAATTTCACACATACTCTTACAATGCTTCTTATAAATTAAAAGTAAACATTGAACATTTACATTCAATTCGTCGCACAGTGGTATGAAAAAGAAACGTTTCAATGGTATCTTGAACAATTGGATCGATAACCCAATTGAAATGTTTCTTTGGAATTGGTTAAATCTGTAAAGTCATTAAAAGAAAACGTAATGGAATTATTAATCATGATTATAATAATTAAAATAAATTGCTTTTACATTAATAGCTCAACGGGCGGATGAATGGAAGCTTCGGTGAACCATATTGCAGGCCATTTCATTAGGAACAGGGGTGGCTAAATAAACTCTATTAATTTCATTTCGATACTGGCAACACTGAAACCTAATAAGTGCCTACTTACAATATTTTAAGAAAATTGAAATTAAGAAGAAACCATTCCTCAATCGTTCTTTTTTTTCAATTTAAATAATAAGCACACTTCTGTCAATTGATGTGTTTTCAGTAATTTTTCTTCCTCTTTTTTTATTGGTCTCTCATTTAGATGGAGTGTTACTGCCATTAGCACCATTAGTTTCTATCGACGGATGAAAATATTATTATATAAAGGCCAATATTCTGGAGATTTTTTAAAAAGGAGAGCGCTGTTATTTTACCATCAGGGCACCGAAGAAGAGGAAGAACCTGTCACACCCTGTTACGCTCCTTCAAAACAGAGCTGAGGGATTTGGTCATCGTGTGGTAGGAAATCATTGAAGCTGCGCAAGATTGAGTGCATTGTAGGGCTCTTGTTGCCTCCCTATGCCCCTAAATGGGATCACAAAGAGTTTTTATATAAAAAATAACAATAATGTCGGTTTCAATTTGAACCACTACGGGCTTACAACCTACCGTTGCTTTTATGATAGTCGTATTATACTAATGGCCTACTCTTTCAGCTCAGCTTAGCACAACTCTTATAGCTTAGATCGCCTAAGACAGTTAAATGTTCGAAATTCGGCAATGACATTGGATACAAGCTGCACCGACTGTTTTTTAAAAAAAGAACATTAAATTTTGAAACATTCAAATGTCAGGTTTGGATGGCGAATAGATAAGTTGGTTGGTGTATGTGAGTGTAACTAAAGGAAGTTATATTGAGTTTAACCAATTACCATTTCACTCACGACAGATGTGACTCACCGCTCACCACGCTGCCAGTAATTTGTAAATTCGTTACGCACTCGTTCTGCGGTACGCTCGGGACCGCTCAGCTTCCGAATGCTGCCGAATCGAACATTCATAACATGGGACCACCATGAACAAAACATTAATTCAACCGGTTCGAGATAGGCCAGTAGCAGGTTGAGGATTTCGAAAACTTATCCATCTGAGGAAGGGAGCAGCCGCTCTCGAAACCTAGTTTTTGATATGTAACAAAACATTTATTTCGTGAAGAAATAACGTGTTGTTGCTTTATCATGAACCTTCGGCCGTAAGAACTCACAGCCTGAAAATAAAATGCTTAGTTTAAAAGTAGAATGTTCAAAACAATTTTTTTAATTTAGAATGTTCCTCACAGGCTGCAATATCGAAAAGGACAGATGCGAAATATGTCATTGAAATAGATGAAGCAAGAACGACTTTATTGTAAAATAACCGTGGAAAATAATGTCTTGATCAAGTGAATGTTTAGTAGGGATGGAAAGTATGTGAAAGAGAAATTTAACGTAGGAAGTGGCTGGTATAGCAGGGTGGGCGGTGCAGTTTGACCTATTATGAGAAACAACAACGTCTCAGTTCAAGCAAAAACATTTTAACTAGTGCATAACGCACTTCTGTTACCATCAATATTGTATGGATGTGAAACGTAGACATGGACAAAAAGCAAAGAATGTAGTATAAAATAAATGTATTAAATATGAGAGCTCTACGAAGAATATGTGGAAAGACTCTGTGGAATATGGAAAGGAATGAGAATATTCGGAAGGAATATGGTATGAAAGTTGTAGTGTTGTGACAAAGATAATAGTTAAGAAGTGTGCTTGGAAAGAAAAGAGTGGAGGTCCGTTCTCTCTACCTACCACTTACGAGACACGGTATGATGGGTTAGAACAAATAAGCGACAATTTGAATATAAACATAAGTAATCATTTGTTTTATTAAGTGATTCATTTTCTGATTAACAACCAGCAAGTGTAAATGTTTTCAAATGTTAATCCAACAAATCAGTTACAATCCCCATTAACAAATTAGTAAAGTCAATTATTCAAAAAGGAAAACAAAGCCTTTAATTTATTTAGGAGCGGTTCGATGTCCTACCCCCGTCGGAGTTAGCCCTCTCAAGTAAAAATAGGACCATTTAGCAATAACTAAATGCCATTTATTTAATCCATCATGCATCAGAGTTGCTTTGTCTCTCCGGGGTGAGTCAGACGGAGGAAGAATATACAATGTTATGTTAGTAGGTGGAGGGTGTCGTGTTAGGGGATGAAGGGTCGCGGCGGAGTGTTTAGGGTTTGTAATTTGGTACAAGTTGAATTGTACATTACGACATTCTTTTGTCGTTTATTGTGTTTTACTATTTTGTCATTGTGCATGTGAAGCAAAATCAACCCACTGTGCAAACAGCGGAGCGACAAGTGTTAAATTTGTTGTTTGATCTTCAGTGAAGATACCTGTTAGAGATTTTAACTCTATCTTTTCACAATATAATGAGTCCTGGCACCTGACCAATACCCGGGCACAAAAAGTAAATGGCCTTAGGAGTATTGTGGGTATAAGGTGGTACCATCTCATCACGTACAACGCAATACGCTGGCGAACCCAGCACAGGCCCTTCCCTTCCACCACTATGTAGAGGAGATGGGCATGGCTGGGACACAAGGGTGCCAGAATGACAGTTGATCGAGGAGAGTGCTGTTCTCCATCTCATCAGGGTCCTGAAGATGAGGAAGACCTTCTCATACCGTGTTCCGTTCCTTCGAGGCAAAGTTGAGGGAGTTGGACATGGTTTGGGCGGATCGCAAGATCGAGCGCAATGTAGAGCTCTTGTTGCTAAGTGGGGTTTAAAGGGAGATTGATTGATGTATCGTTTAAACTCAATAACGGCTGGACCGATTTAGTTTCGAACTATTTGTGAAAGTTCGAGGAAATTTCAGACGGTGAGAATATTTGGAATAATTGTGAGGAAAATTATAAAAACACATCAATTTCGTTTTCCTTTAAGTGTCCCTATCCGTGTCACAACGAATGATCATTGTTCTTTTGGTTTTGAGTGCATGGAAATGAGGTAGATAGGCTTAGTGTGAAAACACAATGTTACGCCTATAGGGCTCGGGAGACAAAAACATGAAAATATTATGCAATACCTATAAGCGAAACAAACAGAAAAATTTCAAACTACTTCGGTTAGTATACTAAAACCCGTGGGAGGTATTGTGTGAGGAATGCCCTCCCTGACCCCTCTGAGTAATCCTTTCAGAGGCTCTTCTAGTGAATTTAATTTAATTGTCACACGACTGTGTAACTAGCAAAACAAAACAAGCAAAATTTAAATCCTCATATAATACGAACTTGGGTATGAACAAATTGTATGGTTAGTAAACTAAGATACTCAAACCTCTACTGCAACCAGCCAATTAATCCCAGTAGGTATCACTACACAACAATTATCATTTATTTAAACACTAAGAGCAAACACACTCAAGCACTAATAACTATTGATCTCTACTTGTTTACTTTAATACGTCACTACGCGATTACAGTATACCCGACACCACTCTACGCTTATTTCCCAATATAAACCCAAAATCACTTCCACCGAATAACTAATTATTTTACAATAACTCTACGTATACTGTCGTCAATACTACGTCAAACTCTAAAACAACACAGGCAAGCGTTAGCAGTGTAAGTCTAAATGCGTGCAGCTACGTATAAGCGTGTTATCGTTTTCTTATCGCTCGGAACCCACAATGGGATCTACACACATCCCCTACTTTCATGATTTCTCTGAACAGATTTTGAACGCTTAAACTGACCATAACAACAAAAACGCCGATTCTGACCGGCGCCGATCGGCGCAAAGAATGTTTATGTGCATTCAAATGGGCGGCTTTCATGCGCACATGTATTGGAGGTCGTATAGGTTTCAAATCCCGGCCGTGTCAACCATTTCCACTTTTACGACACAAGCCTTTGCTTAGTATGAAATATGTCTAAAGTGTATTTGTGTTCACTCCGAGTGAGCAGAGATTCAATTTAAAAAAAAAAACTGTGTTTTACTTAAAAATCAAATAACCAATTATATGTATAAGATGGGATTTTACAAGGCTACTACCGAAAAGATTTTGTACATTATTAAAGTGACAATAATAATAATTTTATTTAATGTAGAATATCACATGGACCATACGTATTATGTAACGCAGTAACGATAAGTTTAAAATAACAAGACCATAGTTCTGGACAATCTCCTGTAACAAAAGTACCTACACATCTTGGACAAAAGAAATTTCATTTATTTTCCAGATTATTTTCCCAAGTATTATTATTCCCCGAAACGGAGATACCTCGCAGCATCCAAGAGCCACCACAAAACTTTCTGGCCAACTTTTGTCATTGGCCAAACTTGTGCACCCAACTTTGCTGACAGGGGCGTTTCGTTGTGATGGATGTCATCTTGTTTCTTATATTAAATATTTTTATTGAATCATAATCCGGGGACAGTAGTGGCAACACTTATGAAAAAAAAAATTTTTTTGAGAATGGTCTATCTATCTGGTATATTATTTGGTCTATCGCGTAAGATTTTTGGACTGTAGCAGTACAAATCATTAAGTCTCCATTGTAGCTCACATATTTATAGATGATACCTATTACCATCATTGAACTCGGACTCTTCTAGAATTCTCGGCCATTCACCCAGGTTCATTGCATACCTTCACCAGTTCATCTCCAATCAATCCACCTCAGTTTTAGCTTTCCTAAACTATAATATTTCGCGTCTGGTCATTAGTCAAGGACCATCATTCGAATCAGGCAAAAGTTCAAGCCCATGGATCATAAGCCTTTTTTTAATACAAATTTCTAACATCAAAGCAAACACGACCATCTATTAAAGTTCATGAATGTTGAATGAGCAGTAAGTAAACAATATGACAAAAGCCCTCCCAATACTTCAACCTTCTTTAAATTTGTTATCTTTTTTTTTAGGGTATCGTGAGAAATTTTGACGTATTAAACTGAATAAGACCAGGGCTGTAGATGTGGTGGAGAGGATGGGCTGGCCATGTGGCCAGATGTCTGGATGACAGATGGACCAAAAGAGTAATGGAGTGGCAGCCTACACAAGGCAGAAGACATTTCGGCAGGCCCAAGGCCAGATGGGCGTACGACATCGCAAAGATTGCAGGCCACACATGGATGAGAGAGGCTCAGGGCAGGAATGATTGGAAGGAGAGGGGGGGAGGCCTATGTTCAGCAATGGACGGAGACAGGCTGACGAAGATGAAGAAACTGAATAAGTTTATAAATCCTGCTGTATAAAAATCTCTGGATACCGAATACGCAAAAATGGTCGAAAAAAGCATCCCAAGGCTCAAAATAGGCAAAAAATACTTTTACTTTATCCTCTCTATGAACTTTATAAAAACTTCTCGTGAAAAAATAAACAGAAAATATGCTCTGAAACTCACGATTCTGCTCAAAGGATTGTGATTTCATGATCTTTCCCTTTTGATTCAAGCACAATGAATGATTTACGGTTCCTACTCAATACTTAAAGGTGCATTTATACCAAACGAACAAAGACCCAGAGCTTGAAAATAGAGTGCTTATATTTTCCTAATCGTTGATCTGGACACCATGGAAAAGACAACTCATTAGTAGGCGATGACAGTTCTTTCTGGTTATTACCTATTTCCTTGGTGACCATATGTACTTATTCTTACACACCTGCATAAGTACCATTATTAAAAATGTACACACCTCATCAATCGGATGGTTACTTACTTTTCAATCGATTGATTGGTCGCATCCTTTTTCATCGATTGGTGGGTCGCTGACTATTTTTAACGAAAACGATTTTATTTAAAAATGCTAGAAATCAGTTAAAGGCCAGTTTTTGAAAACCACATTCCACAAAAGATAAATTTATTTTGAAAATTTCGACAGGATTATCGGAATAAAAAAAACGTTTGGGTGTGATTGTGTTACAGCCATGCAGTTGTAAAGGCTGTGGGTCGGCGACCCAAACAAGTAATAAGTCCTTGTTATTCCATTAGCCTGGCAAGGAATCAAAAACACCCCTCAGCTGCCTTCCTTCCCCTCGTTCACTCTCCTTATTTTTCTCACCGATATTTCTTTTGCATTAGGAAATATCTTCAGACTGCGAGTAGATAGTGACGATCAAAGGGATGTTCATCACAATTCAAAACATCGCACTAATAAATCGCACTTTACATAAAGTTAAATTATTTTTTGGTCTCATTATCATTTTAAATTTCTTCAGCCCTAATTACTGCAAAATGATTCCTGCTTACTACACGGATTCATTACTTTAAACCATACCATAAAATACACCCTCTTTCATCCCCACTTATTATATATAGGGAGTCAACGAGAGCTCTCCACTGAACTCGCGCAGCTTCGATGACCTGCTTCGAAGGAATGTAACTCGGTACCTATAAGAAGGTATACCTACATTAAATTTGTCATTTTAACCATGACACTTTTATTTAGCACTATGCATGTGCGTGGACCTCATACTGCGGAATTAATTTGATTAGAATATACCCTAAAAAACAATTAAACTGCTTAAAACTGCTTCGGTAAAATCTTCTTCAGCATAAGTCATTATCTGATAGATTCTGCTTACAAAACATGTTTTTTTTTTCTTTAAATCGTATTTAAATTTAAAAAAATAATAATCTGGCATTCATTCACTGCATGACATTGATGTGGGAAATAGTTCGAATGCATTCTGTATTAATGATCTAGGAATGCTATTAAAAACGCATGAAGACACACTAAAATATAAAAGAAAATTCGACTTCAGTATATAGTTATACCTATGATATATTTATGGATTTTCCTATTGAATAATATTTAAAAAAGTTAAACAAAAATCCATCGTGAAAATGTTAAAAGAATCGATGACTTTTTGGTTGCAAAGTTCATTCGCATCCCTATTTCGTTCCGATACTGGGTAATAAAGTATAAGGTCCGGTACTTTGTAGGATGAATATTTACGACGTACAGTCGACACTAAGAAGACAGCAGACGGTACTTAAAGACGCTGCCTAGAGGAAGACTATCTCTAATGTAAAGTGGTCTCGGATCAAGGATGGATCGCGGATTACCCCACTTACCCTAATGTTAAAGTTACACTAATATTTCCAACGTTCGTATTATTCCTTGTTTCCGGAATACAGCTAATACTCTGGCGAGAAAATAATATAAGATAATAAATGTCCTTCAGACAGCTTCTTCGCTTTGCTGAAGAAAATATAAAAGTGATAAAGTTTCACGTGACTGTTACGTACATTTCTGTACACGGGTACGTACTGAAATATTTTTCACATATTAGTTTTTTACTATAGGTACACGTTAATGTATAAATTAGATCAAAAATTATTCATCGTACAGAGTCATAGAAGTTAAATAATAAGGGGCTAAGAATTGATCCCTGTGGTAGACCTTTATACATACTAGTACTTCATGATTCCCGGAAGTTGTCTCTTCTTCAAATCATATTAAAGCTAAGACGACTCCGTTGGTCGGGGCAGGTACCTATCATGAGCAAAACGTCTTTTGTACCATACTGCCAGATGGAGGAGCGCGGACAGACCGAAACATCGACGCAGATATCTCTGTGAGGTATTTTGGGCTAAGGTGACATGCAATTAAGGCGGACAGGGAGAAATGGAGAAAGTTTGTTATTGCCACGGATGTATAATAACTGGCACCTAATGACTAGTCTTGGAGTTATATTTTGTCACATCAATATGCAGTGATGGAGATCGGTTGTCTTTTGATAGTACTGTGAGGTCATCAGGATTAAAGCTCTCAGATCAGGAAATGACAATTGCGCTGGATTGCTCTGCATTTGCATCCAATGTCATCAGATGTAGAATGTCATTTATCTCCACATTAATCCTGCATCTGTTGACAACGACTCTCAGTCTATTGACAAACTTTCACAAAAATTCGTATTGGCACAATGGCAGATTTTCGGCTTTTTAAATTCCCACTATGCGGATCCATCCATTGGACCATTCCTGATTACGATTTTGGAAATAGCCCATTAGGCATGAAGTTTAAAGTGATGTCAGTATGAATGAAGGTCATCAGCCCTTTATGCAAATATTATTACAGTAAAATAATTAATGGAATATAAGTTTTTCTGAATTGCAAAAAATATCTTTTTACATACTTTGTAAACAATCAACTCGTTAGAATGGTAATTGCAAGTTGTGGCTACAATTTGTAAAGCGCCTCCAACAAAAAGTTCAAACATTCAAGTATATAAAGTTATTAAATGCAATACAGGAAGATTATCTAAGTACACGAGAGGCGCTTTAATTCGGTATGATTTTTGAAGTAACACGAATGCAAGGAATAATTTAAAAAATCATGTTTTTCAACAATGCGTTCTATTATAGACAATGACAAAATTATCGTGAACATGGACTACCACAGCATAACGTAGTTTTAGAGATCAAAATGAGATGTATGAAATAATTTTTGATATTCTTTTTTTTGGTTATACGTATGTAACAAAATTATTAATCTCAATGTGTGCAAACGCATTTTTGACTCGGAAAATTCCTCTGCACGAAGATTCATATTAAATTTTTTATATGTTTTTTCAAGATAAAATCAAATATCTGGACTTAGATGCACGTAATAACCTTATTTTTTATCTATCGTTGATTGTGTCGTATACATTTTAAAGCCTAAATTCTATCATAAAAATTGTATTATTGATTGATTTATTTAAATTTTTATCCTACAGTGATCACACCAAATAATCCTTTGAAAAATACCACATAATATAACACAAAAGAGTTAAAAGTTGTAGTAAAATCTATTTTATGCTAGAATAATCAATTAAAAGTCACGTTAAAAAGGAATCCATTGTACTCCTCTAGTTTTACAAAACGAAATTGCCCAAGTTTTGAAGAGGAGCAAAAAAGAAATTGGAAGTACCCGTTTCAAAAAAGCGGCAAGATTCACAATTATCATGTAAATCTGGGAAGGGGAGAATTGTACATGAAACAAACTTGGTCTCACCACGTACAAGGAATTTGCTTTACAAATTAAGGAATGCTGTATGGAAATGATGGCCCTGTTCCGACACCCTAGCAACAAATGAGATTAGGGTGGCTTAATATTTTAAGGGCTCAGGATATTCTACTGAGGAATGTTGAACACTTAAAAATATCATCACATTTCTTATTTTGATACCTTTCTATGTAATTAATTGTCAGACGGTTATTCTAAGATTATGTTCTTTTTATGGAAATAAACCTTTTTCTGCAGTTGGTGCAGAGAATCAAAGTCATCAATGATGAACACAAATTATATCAAAAAATTAGAAATTTTATTACAATAGTCGTGCATGTTAGATTTCAAAGAATGAAACCCAGAAATATACATATTATATTGTCGACTGTAGAGTCAACCTTATAAGATGTGATGTAAGCGGCAACACTTCAAATCTACATAAATGAGGATGGATGGATTCACTAGCATGCGCATGTGGGAGACAACGGATCATCTGATAAACGAGTGTCTTATACAAGAGTTTCAAAACGACCGCAGGACTGCATGCACTGATGAATGATGCGATTCGTACGTACAGCGTATTGGAGGTCGTGGGTTCGAATCTCGGTGCCGACCATTTCCACTTTCACAACACAAGCTTTGCTTTATGTAAAAGATGTCGGAAGTGTATTTGTGTTCACTTTGGGTGAGCACAGATTCATTTTATATAAAAAAAAATATATGGTTTCGGTCTCTGGAGGTCAAATTGTGAGCGACTATAAAAAGAGTATTTGAAGTCCGTATCTACGGACAATGGACTTATTGTAATGGTGTAAGGGAAAAAGTGCCGTAACTTAAGTACCTGTTCTGGTTTCTTATGACATTTGAGTAAGTTTACTAATAGAAAAGAGAGACTTAATTCAACTCATACGTATGGCTCATCATAGACTTACCTCTGGTAGGTTTCTTTCCATTGAAGCATGAATGTATGATGTATGAAAGTTGTGGGTATATGAAGCGAATCATCATCACCAGTCTGTCTTGTAACAAAACAAATAATAAAAACAACACCACAATACATTACATTGTCACGGGTGGTGTTTTGGGGATGAAATATTGTGTCTTGTAGGCGGGGGAGGGGGAGCAGTGCCTTCCACATCCGGACCAACGTCTCTCTACTCCAGAAAACTTCTGGAAACTTTATGAAAAACACATGATTTTATTTTATTTATTTATTATATTACCAAAACACATAACAGAAGACAACTATACATAATAGAAACAAAAATATTTTATGTCCTTAAAACTAAATTGTCTCGATAGATTTGTGTCACTTGTAACTGTGATATTAATTTAAACAGTAAGTATTAGTGTACCAGTTCAAAACAAACTCTTACAGGAGTACTCCTAGGGCAATATGAAAAGAAAGAGATACGAACACAAAATGAACAAATATAAAAGGAGAAACAAACACAAAATGAACAAATATGAAAGGAGAAACAAACACAAACTGAACAAATATGAAAGGAGAAACAAACACAAAATTAACAAATATGAAAGGAGAATCAAACACAAAATTAACAAATATGAAAGGAGAATGCAAACCGACCAAAGAATGGAAGGGAAGAAGGGATTTGGGGAAGGAAAGAAAATGCTTATAAGAACTCCTGTTGTTCATTGAAGAAATGATGAGGACTGCTAAAAATATTATATTTACATAGGTACTTAAATGTTTTTTTTTGTCATTCAATTATCAATATATTGTTACACAATTTGTGCTAATATAAAAATATTCGAAAGAGATAAATTAAAAAATATACATTTTACAAAACAAATTTATTTATACCCGAATTTGAATGCAATTTCTACCGATCAATACGATACAGTGCTTCATCAGAAGTTTGAAAAAGTCCATTAGTTATATATTATAAAACCCCCAATTACATTGAATTTCAGGTAATAAAATTCAAGCCTGAAATGTTTTCAATAATTTTGTAATACTTAAATTTTAACAAAATTGTGTGGATTTTGTAAGGTTCCTGTATTCACGCTGTGAAAGTTTCAAAGTTTGTTTTAAATCTCCTTATCTGTGAGAACACTGAGAACACAACCGGTTAATATGTAACCAGTCATGCCTGGTTACATATTAAATTTTATTGAGTTTGCATTATGTAAGTACTGATCTTGATAGCCTTGTGCTGTGCTTTAGGCGGAAACTTCTGATCAAGAGGACGCGGGTTCGATTCTTTGCTGTTTCAAAAGTCGTTTTCTGACTATACCCGCGCCACAGTTAAAAACGATTCGTATGGGAAGTCACAATAATAATTATTGTTAAATTTTCTAGTCGCATTTTTCGTATTGTCTTGGCGTTTTAAATACCCTGATCTTATACGAATACTGCTTCAGCAAAATATTAGCCAAATCGGTCCAGCGGTTCTCAAATTTTAGGGAGGTACACGCACAGCTTATAATTTTTATGTATCTATAACTTTATAAAGTTGTTTGTACACAAACGCAACGATCACCATTAATAATTATTACTGAAGATCAAGAAAATGTACTCTTCTTCCAGAAGGCTCTATGTTCGTTAGGTTTAAATGCACCCTCACACAAAATATTTTTAATCTTGATCTGTCAAGTTCTACCTACCAGTAAATTTAGCTTTTCAAAAATAAGTCGCATTTTTCCGATTATAAGAATTTTTGTTTGGGGAAACATTCCAACAACAGCAACAACAAAAAAATATTTATGTCCCACAAAATAGCACGGGGTCCAAAATAGGGGAACCCCTCCATTGTTCAGTGAAGACGGTTAGTGGTCCCAGGGAAGGGAGGGGGAACACGAAACTTTTCTCTTTTGAAAATATGTTTAAGTGAATTCGTTTGCTGACAGAATTTTCTTTTGTACAAGTTAAATAAGTAGTGAGCAAGTCAGTCGGCGTATCGAGGTGGCGAACTTCAGTTAGTTTCCCCTTTTAAAAATAACTTCCCTTTCTTATTTTTGTGGGAAACGTCAACATAACTCTCTTTTGTGTAGAGGGCTTCTTCATATATCATACCGTACGTAAACCTTCTAACAATACCCAAGTACGACCTTCTCATTATTATGTACGCTCAAAATAAGCACAGCAGGATTTTTGAAGTTCAAATACTGCCTCCGTAGATAATTTTAAATTGGCGTTCGATGACAAACGAAGATTTCGTTAATGTATAGTGCGAATAAAATGAACTGTCCATTAACAATTATTTAAACCAAACAATGACACTTATATAAAAATATAAAAAGTCGACAGTTAAGTTTCTTCACATTGTCGAAAAATTTGTTTGTAGTCGATCACCAAAAGCTATTTGTCTAGGGCTGCTGATGTGCTTAGCACCCAAACACCCGTTTTCGCACTTTTGCTTAATCGATTTTCCTTAATTATTCCACGAGTCCTTAAGATAAGAAACTCATTAAATAGTCTCTTTGAAAAGTCTCTCGAATTTTCAATATTTATAGACACACAAAATAGTTACTATCTATCTCTATCTCGGTGCAGCTACACAGTAATGGCGCTTAACTCAAAGATATATATAAATAGTAAGTAAACGAAAGTTATAACACAGTATAGATGAAATATATTGCTATAGGTTACAATCAACAACCATATTTTTATCTTTTTTTTAACCTATCACTGACTCCTAGATAGGCTTGTCGATAGATATTTATTATCAAATAAAAATCCATTCAAATTTCTTACCTCTTATGTACCTAGAATACGTCTTTCAATTGCCTAACACCTTTTTACAATACACTACCTGCGTTTCATATTCCTTGCAGAAGCACTTCTGTAGAAACTCTGTGATTGTTTTTCGGAAAATATAGGAAACCCAAAGGTTTGGTTGTAATTATTGGTAAAAGTTACCCTCAGAAATACATCAGAGCAGGCACGTTCCCCGACTTCGGAATCACAATGCCGCCATAATAATAACATTATCAAGATTGAATCTAAAACAATTAATACGGGAACCCTTCTAGGGGAGGGAGGGAACCTCCCTTGCTAATAGTTTCCTGAAGGAGATGCCCAATTATGTTTATTTTAAGGTCAGTCTCAGTTACAAGGTCCGTTCTGGTTTAATTATCACTGAGCCCGCAATAGGGGCAGACGTAATTACAAGCTAAACACTAGGAACGTGGAAGTTTAATGAGTTGTGCACTGTTGTCATTTGTATCTTTACAAACTACATGCATTTAAAATGTGGATACACTGAACAGTATAATTGTATAAATGTTCTTCAAAGAGCTTGAGTTTATAGGCCATCTTCTTCTTCAAGATATTGCGATCTGTTCTGGTCAAAACCCCCCTCCTGTCACACCGACTGTCAGCTGTCCTTCCACCTCTTGGCGGTCTGCCGCAAGGGCGGATCCAGGGGGGGGGTCACGGGGGTCATGACCCCTCCTGGGCTGGGTCCAGGTCCTATATTTTTGTCTATTTTTAAGTACAGTACTTTCATTTATTAATAAAATACCTTCTTCTCTATTATGATCATAATAAAATTATAATTTCTCGTGGGTCAAAAGTTTAGTTTCCAGATTCCAAATTGTGGAAATAACCTTTTTTTTAGGGAAAGTTTAGTTTCCATCAGATAACAAATTTTGGAAATGACCTCTTTTTTCTATGTGACCCCCCCTGGCGCCAAAGCTGGATCCGCCCTTGGTCTGCCGGCTGTCTTCTTCCTTGAAGAATAAAATAAGCTCCCACCTTGACAATTATGTGACACGATCACATGGTCAAGGTTGCTCTCAACATCCCTACACAACCCAGGGGAGAGGTACTCCATAGGCCAAACGGTGGACAAATATCGAGAGAGAGAGAGTTGAGGGAGGATCAGCTGACCAGTGAGATGACGCAAGAGGAAACGAAGAAGTCGCTCATGGATACGGCTATAGCAGCTATTTTGTTTGCCTGATGCCTTAATTCATTTACAGGCAATTGTTGACCTATATTATTTATATAAAGGTGGGCATAAAAAGACCTCTCATAATCTGTTAAGGAAAACATTGAGGTTCGATGATGTATTGGAAGAGGCAGGCTTTATCGAAGGCTCCAAAATCTTTGACAAAACTACAAAAAATATAGATAGATATTTCAGATATTAGACCCTGGCTAACATCAAGACTAGATAGAAAAAGATAGGAAAAATGTTCTTCGCTATAAACAAGTATAATATTAAACTTATTAGTAAAAAAAAACAATTAATTGTAAGTGTCCACTTAATGCGAGTATACATATACGAGTAGAGATAGAAAGTGGCTATTAAGTCAGACGGTTATTTCTGCGTTCAAAGATTGTCTGATCTAATAAGTTCCACAATAAATACCAGCAGTGCTATTCAATGGATAAAGAGTCGATTAAAATGCATTCCTGGTAATTTTGTTTAACGTAAACTGCAGACGTCTATAGCCGCAGTACCAGCTGGCTAGGTTCCTACGTAGTTTGGTTCCGTATGTCGTTGGGTACTTAAAGTACGGTGCCTGATAAAACTGATATCGACGTCTGAAAATTCTCCAACTGATCAGGATGAAAACAAAATAGCCTCCAGAGGGAATTCTGAATCAATAGGGGATAATTTATATGAGCAAGTGTTAGATTCTCACGATAAGTATTACCTGGCCACAAACTCTCGGTTCGTAAACATATTTAAACCGAATATAAATATTTTTCTGGATCGGTTACTAGTAAGACTACTTCGCAATTTAACCTATGATTAAACATTTAAATTTTACTCGGAAGGTCCCGCTATTTTCATTCAATGCCCTAGAGAAAGGCTATTCTAAATCTGTGAAACAGACTCACCGTCATCTTTCAATTAACATATTATTATGTCTTCGCCCAGAAAATGAAACCATTCTGTAGCATAGTTTTTTAATAAAATAACACACACACATTCTCCCTTATAAACCCCGGCAACTAACGGCAATAAAATAACAAGGTATCAATAAAGGCATCAGATTTTATGTTAGTCGATTTTTTAAATTCAACTGGCCCGATCCAATCAGGCCAACCCCATCCCACATAGTTCAAGTAAAAAACATTACAATAAATTCTGACACAACCGGGAATCGTCCTGAAACCTCTTTACAAGAAGTTAACGCCTCTTCCACTAGACTACCGAAGTCGGTCTCATCAAGATGGATTGTAAGAGTATAGTTGTAATGAATTTTACAAAAAAAAAAGAATCTTTGAAGAATTTCAATGAAGAAAATAAACGTCACTTCATTTATTGAAAATTTGTCATTGGAATAATTCCACCATCTATGTATAAACGTTCTTAAAATTTACCATGTCTTATGTAAAAAAAAAAACAGAAGAAATAAAGTAATCGTAAAGTAAAAAATAATAGGAACGTTTTGTCTGAAATTTGTAATAAAAGGGGATGATGGAATAATTTTGGCGTTGACAGTAATTCTCTTTTGGAAACTGTTGTTAATGTCTGTGTAGTACTAATGTACATAGGTTGGGGAGACACACGTTCACATTGTCTTTACAAATTGAAGCCACAGATGGCACCAAACGTAATATCCTCCACTAGACCTTTTTGTCACTTCATCTAACTTTCTGTTTTACCAAATATTTTCATTGGACTCTTTCTATTCTATTCTTACATCTCCTTTTCTTTTGACATACGAATAATAAATCCCTGATGATAAATATTTCAGAATGTGAATGTTTTTTCAGCTCTTTTTTCCTTGGATTAAAAAAATGCGTGTACTTAAAATAAATATAAAAGAAAGTCGGGTTAGTGGGAACATTTATAACTCGAGATCAGCTGAACAGATTTTTATGATGCTGGGTTCATTAGACTCTTCTCCTTTCGGGATAACAGAATATTTATTAAAAATTCGTAAAATGGATTGCAAAGAATATTAAAGATAGTATGGAACGGATTTAATGACAATAACGCCATCTGTGAAGAATTCCATAAAAACACAATTTTTATTTACTTGACAACCATTGAGTTTCAAAACATTGGTGCGCAGATTTTTGATAGAGTTTCTTTCAAGCTTTCAGAAATGTTTTTTTAACATTCAAACATATTTTTGTAAAAATCACAAATTCGAAATTAATTTCAAAGTAAGGGCTACAGAACAACGTCTGTCGGGAAAGCTACTAAGTTATAAAATTGCACATTTTCTTGGTAGTTAAACGTTTTTTGGTAGTTAGAACGAAAATGTTGAAATATGAATACGAAAGTGCTTGGTAGTTTAGTGGAATGAGTCGTGCTTTCAAATCCTGGTGCAAGAATCTTATTTTTCAAGACAACTAAGCTTATTTAGGAAGATGAAGAAAGTGTTTTTATTATTACTTGAAAATTGTAGTATTATTATTTTATTACACTTATCGTTGCCGAATAGATGTGAACAGCTGTGTAAAATGTTCAGCCTTCAAAGCGCACGACATTTTTGTCGGATCCGACACATGACACAGCAGGAACGGGCATTGTTTAGTAGAATATACAAATGTATTTAATATAAGTACCTAAGTATTATTCTTTAACGAATATATTATCAACAACTGATGATTTACTTATATTGTTCGATTTTTGAATGGTATGAACAAACCACTACGGGCTTACGACCGTCTTCTACTTTTATTTCGAAGACTGGCTTAAGTGTGATCACAGTGATCACTTAACGTTATTTTTTGTATGATTAGATTATACAATACGATATTATGTACCTAATATGTGTTTTTTTTTTCAAATAAAAAAATGAAAGCTTTTCCATTATACCATCATTTTTTGCTGTCGGGGAATGCCAGAAGATTTGTCAACAAACCCATAGCAACTATTTTCAAATTTATCAAATAGACATACGTAAGCCAAATTGTACTTTAAAACTGTATATTTATTATTGTGTAGGCAATAATTTTACACAAGTCTTCCTAGTAATTTGGAAATAATTTTCTGAATAAACTTTTTCAATTACGCTAGCATAGGTCTCGATTTTACAGGGGCATAACTCACATTTAACCTGGGATAAAGGTGTTTTATTGTATTCTTTGAGACAATTTTTACTTTCAATATTTTTTAATATTTTTTTTTAATAAGAATATTTCGTTAATATTCTGTTCTCATGGATTTCTTACTTACCGGATTTCTTATTTCTACCGACCTCGGTAGCCTAGATGTATAGGCGTGGACTTCAAATCACGAGGTCTCGGGTTCGATTCCCGGTAGGGTCAGAGTTTTCTTTGTGTTTTTTTTTCATTTTTTTTCTACCCGGGGTTGACCTGTCTCAGATTGGACGGGACCGGTTGACTGGAAAAAATTGCCTCAGGCAACAAGTTCCGCCGGCTATACTGACACTTTTGTGTAGAAAAGTGTTTATTTATTTTATTTTATTTATTTCTTAAAATCACTTCATCTAGAAATTGAGGATGATGATTTTATGCCGATATCTTTCAGCTTATTTAAAATTTATTTATTCACAAATTTTTAATAAATTATTTACTAGGTACTCAGAACTACACAATCACAAGATGCATCAAATAATTTCATTAGGATAATATAAATGGAAACATAATCTTCTAGCTAGAACATATTCAGTTTTAAGGGGTAATCGAAGTTGTCAAAGCTCGCAGCCAATTTCTATTACCTCAGTTGCTGTTATTTTCAAAATAGCGGTCTAGATTGCGAAACAGTCCCTACTTGTTTTAAAATTCCGCCAAATTCAAATAATTCTTAAAAATTGTAGGTATTCGTAAAATGCGGTTCTTTAAAAATTTTCTTTAACGGATACGTCATTGCCTTGCAAAAATGTTGTCACGTGTACTTGAAGTACCTAATATAACACGAAACTTTCAAGGACTACTAGTAGTTCCTTTAATATTATGTTGTTAATAGTTCAGCGTAGAAATACAGTTTGTTGAAAACCAACGCGGTTTGATCGTCAATTCTATTGAAGACGTTAGGCTAAGAACATGTAGAAAGCCGATTCCGACAAGCGCCGACCGGCGCAAAGAATGTTACTATGCATTTGAATGGGGATACCCACAGAAAAAGCAGGAACCCGCTTTCCGGCATGTCCATTTAAATGCATTGAAACCATAGACAACAATCTATGAGCCGGTCGGCGCGGGTCGGAATCCGCTTTCTACGTGTTCTTAGCCTTATAATTTACATTTGAGGCACCCGGATTCCAAAGTATTACGCTAAAAAAATATATGAAAAAAAATATTTATTTATCAAATAAGTTCCCCAGACAGCTTGATGCTGGTATTAGAAGAAATAAATATAGCATATTTATCTCACAAATCCACTAAAATTATCATAATTATTTTAAAATGTTCCGCTATTCGGTCAATTTAAGCAGCACGAGAAAGACCCGCGGCTAGAGTCGCTACAGTCGCTTAGGAATTCCACCTTTAGACACTTGTCAGCTCTTTGATAGTTAGTCGATGTCAGAATTCCCTGTAAATATCGTTTAAAATAGATCCATCGGTCGAAACTATATTGGTTAAATAGGTAATTAATATATCGTTATATAAATTTGAATTCAATATTCATAGTTTAGACAGGACAATGTCTGTCAAGAAAGCTAGTATCAAACAAATATGAAAGAACCGTATAGAGTTCTACCACAAAATTTACTATTCAAACGTAAAACCGTTTTCGGAGACCGTCTCCATTATCAAATGTTTAAGACATACATTTGATTCTGAAGACGGTAGTCTCCAAAAACCGGTTCATGTTGATACCGCCCCTACCTACCTCAGAAGCTATAACCTGAGCTCGCTACATTTACATTTAAGCTAAGCCTAAGTGGTCAGCTCTGTGGCTGTCTGCTGGTGACAGATCCTTACTACTCCAGAAGTAGAAAAAAACTGCCCCGTTAGGTATTTTTGAGCCCTATTTATAGAACTATGTTTCGCAATGATTATCTCAAAAAAGAATGAAATCAACCCGATTACGAATAACACAGGGGCGTCCCAAGTTATCAGAGTTTAAGAATAAAATTCAAACAGTTTAATGAAATAAGGCTCCCGTCTAAACGTGTGAATAATAAATTTTTAGGTAGAACGGTCTTAAATCATTCATTTATTAACATTGGAGTTACTTTCAAGACATGACTCATTATTGTCAAAGTTTAGGCATTTGAGAAACTTTTTAAGGTATTTTTATATAGAAGCAACGGAATGCGGTGAGTAAGGCCTTTTGGTCATCAAAAACCTCGTGAGTTAGAAAATTGAGATTGAAAAATACCGATTTAAAACAATCTAAAGAATAAAACACTGTTAGTGCCGATAAATGTCATACTAACTCATTAAAAAGAAAACGATCTATTACCCTTGTGTGTTTAATTCCTTGGTTTAGAAACACGCAGTTACAAGATAAACAAGGAGCTGGCTTCACACGGAGGACACGAGAGAGAGAGAGACACACACAGAAGGATCTGTCGGTAGATGCTCAAAGAGGATTATGGTATTTGTCACTTGACCAGCTTGTTAGTTCCGTTAACTAAAAGCGGAAAAAGCTTGGATTTGCACGTTTCAAATAAGCTGACATATTTTTTCTATTTTCGTCTCGCATGGCTTAAAGTTGTCCTCTCGTTAAGAACTTTAATCTGTAAAATCAACAGATTATTCCCGCCTGGATTTTTTTTGTGTTGCTATTGAAGATATTTTACATAGAATTTTTTTTTAATTGGTTTGTTTTTCGATGCAACTGTTCAAACAAACTCGTTTAGAAAATATTATAATCGTTTTTTTTTAATCTCTCCAGTTATGTTTTTTTTAACTCTCGAAAGCTGAACATGAAGAAGGTTAATCGAAGATTTGAGTTGACCAGCGGATGGGAAGGATGAGATATTGACTTACAACCAGTTGAAAAAAAATCAGATATCTCGGATTTTTGTATTTTCTATGTTTCTTGATCATTCAGAATTCTTTGGTCAACCTCACAAAGAGCAGAGCAGAGTTGACCTGACGGCCAGTAGGGACTTAGGCATATTTGAAATTATTGTTTACGTAATAATACGTAGCCATTATTTTTTTTTCTAAGTAAGATCTACATAGATTTTACTGTGCAATTATTGAGAGATACCATCTGCACATACTACATCATTAATTTCATAAAGTTAACAGTTTTGGTATTTATCAACATTTGGCTACTTGCCACAGCATTGTGTTTCCTGTTTTATTAGAAGTTTCTTTAAATTAAATTGAGTGACTGTATACTAGAAACATATTGCAGCTCTATACAGGGTTACAGGAAAAGTCGTACGGAATATTAAAGGACGTTATTATTTAGGTCATTTCTGATGGATTTGATTCTATAATATGGTGTCCGAAACTTAACCGTTATGGAGATATTTTGAGTTTAAAGATTTTGAAAAAAAAACTTTCATTTTTTCCTTTTTAACGATTTCTTGGGATTAGAGGTCCTTGGGTCCAGTTTTTTTATGTATCTAGTGAGAGGACATGTCAATTAATAAAAATGTTTAACAAAAACTGAACCTTCTACTAACAGCTTAAAAATATAGCTCGACAAAGGTTAGGATAAAATAATTTTGACTAACTGCTTTATTAAAAAACTGTGATCAGTGGAAAATAAGAGTTCAGCGGTAGAAAATTTGCGATCAAGCCGTCGCGTCGTCGAGGTAGTTTAACCCATATCGATTGATTGCGAGCTGATCTCTGTAGATTTTAGCCCGCCATGTTGGATTTTACGTCAACTGACAATGGTTTCGTTTCGAGTGTACAACAACGCTTTTTGTAATAAAATAAATATACCTACTGTTTTTAATTTTTTTTCCCGTCCATTTAGGTGCTCCCTTCATATTTTGGTTTATCATTTTGATAATAGAAATTTTAAACAAATAAAGCAAATATTGCATTCCCGTAATCATCGAAGTCTTACAACCACGATACACCAACTAAATTTATGATAAATATAATGATGTTTTGAAGAAAATATTCAAAGAGTACTTTTAAAGTAGGTACAAATATTAAAATTGAAGTGATCAAACATAAATTAGTTCATTTTGGCCAAAACATAAAGGTTTCGTGTGATTTTATAAGGACTTAACAATATTTTGATAATATAAAATAAAAATAAAAAATACATTCTTCATTCATTCAATTTTGACATAGCGCATTTCGGTTCTAAGCACTCTCGTTGCCGGGCTACTATTTTGTTTGTTTACAAAATTTTGTATGAAATGTCATCTGCATACATAACAAACTCGGATCAAATATTTTTTTTTTACAATAAAGTAAAAACTGATCAGTGAATTGTATGTTATCTAACGATTAACGATTTTTTTATAAATGAGACGGTAAGTGTTTTTAAATTTGAAGCGCTTTTTTTTTAACAATATGGAACTTGTTCTGCAGATAATTTTAAAAACTTACGTCTCTTTATTTGTAAAAAGGTATAACACTTGCTAAGGCAAAACATTGACCAAATAACAGTTAAGGTAGTAGAGGGTTGAGGGTTGTGTAAGAAATAGCGGCGGCCATGTAGAACATGAATTATAAAAATATTGCTCTGTTTTTGTTTTGTTTTATTTACGTATTTTAGCTACTTTCACCTCAAACTAAAAATGAACCCTATCCAACAACAGGTTTAGTTGAAATTCGCATCAGACAATTTCAATAAACATAATTTAAACTGAGGTCATAGATTAATAAAATAAATAAATGATAAGAATGGTTGATTAAAAAATGGTTTTGTTACACAATCTTTATGCTTGTCGAATTTTCCTAAATCATTATGTCTTCATAAAGTCTCTTAACTTGGAAAGTCCTACTTTGGATATGTGATGTCCCCGATGAAGTATGTAAGAACTGGTCAAAACCTTTACGCCAAAGTACGTACATAATTAAAACAAAAATCTTCAAATATATTTTAAATAATTATAAACTCGAGAGTACATAATATTATGTAATGTTCATCAATGCAAATCGCATAAAAATATACCTAGACCAATTATGAAAATCTAAATGTCATTCGGATTCTCGTTCATTTTATTGTGTGTTGATTGCTATAATTTTAATGATGATTTTTTATGTCTATTGAATTTTATTTTATTTTGTATGTTAATATTTAATTAATTGACCGCTAGAAAACGAATGATTACTTATCACCAGAAACGGATTGAATTTGCTCATGAATATTCCGTCAAAACTTTACTGATTTTGCATTTTTTGGGTGCATTTAATCCAACTTTTCCTGCAATAGTTTGAGTATCTATGTACTTGGAAGTTTGGGAAAATTCCGAAACAAGTAAAGAAATGAAAATTACCCATTTTCCTGGCATTCATGAATGTTTTAGAACTATCAAAAATATCATACAGCACAGGTTGATTGAATCAAAAGCAGGCGGGAATGGCTCATAATAAATTCGCTATATTAATAGCAATTTCTCTGTCTCCCGACTCATAACTCGAGCAAGTTTTGCCACTCAAAGTGATTCCCGCACGTGACCGGACTCCCTAATCACATTGCTTCTTGCCGCAACCAACTTTTTCATACGTTTGCAACCGATATTTCAAATTTGTCTCCCTCTGATGGCGGTTGGATTTCTCATATTTCTCCTTTGTTTTATTTTATTACACCTTTTATTGTTTTGTCTACTACTCGTTTCTTTTACCACCTCGATTGTTTTTTTGTTTTTCAAAGACTTACTTTCTTATTAACAAACACTGAGTAACTTTTCCCCTCCAGGATAACAAGACCGAACACTGCAGCTAATCATTGAATTTTGAGTATGATTTGTGATTGAAAAACTTTGTTTATTTAGCGCACCCCTCAATGAAATATCCATAAACTCAAAAAACCTTATTTTTTTTTGAGAAATTATGAAAAACTGATTATAGTACATCTAGAAGAACTTGGTTAGATGCATTATACACTACAGGTTAACTGGTAATTCGACCAATTTTTTTTTACACTCTTTGACTCTTTCACAGTAAGCAAGTTAAAGCTTGTGTCGTGAAGGAGGAAGATGGTCGGCACCTGGGATCGAACCACCTGGGTCTAATGCCAGTGGTTTTCGAGTTATTTAAGTATTAAGACTTTTTAATCAATTTTCCAGCTTTTGACCTAAAACTGAAAATTGTGCAAAAGTAGGTACTTCACTTTGGAAACTAAAATACATTTTTCTAATAGATTTAATATTCTAATAGAATTAATATTTAAACTTCTTCTTCTTCTTCTCAGCCATGAACCTTCCAATCCTGATGAATGCAGCCTCAGCCAGTTCTTCCAATCCTGTCTATCCTGCACCTTCTGCATCCATGTCCCACCCGCAGAAACCAGCAATATTTAAACTAAAAAATCAAAATTGAAACGGAATCATTTTAATATGCAAAGATGCTTTGTTCAGATCATTAATTAATGTCAAGTTTAGCGATTAGCCAGAACTGGGAATATTAGAAAAAGGTTTTTTATTAAATGTTGTTGTAATTGGTTATTATTTGAATAAAATCGCAACTCAATCGTATTTATACCGTTTTACGAAACCCTTCCAGGATCGAAGAAATTGATCGAGCTTTGGGATCTTTGTTGCCTTCCTATTCTCAGAAATGGGATCGTAAAGGGTGTTTTAATTTATTGATTGATATAATAAATATAAAATAATATGTTTAACAATTTAGTTGCGTCAAATAAAATAATTGACAAAAAAATGAAAGCGAACATTTTCCTCCGTGTTGTATCTAATTATTATTAGTGTATGTACCTACCTACTGGGTTCCGTGTAGTGCCTGGAGCAAGCACAGGTGGGGACGGGACGGGCGACCGGACAGTTTTATCTGGCGGGCATCTCTCTTGCTTGCTCTGTGTAAATAAGACTAACGAATGTACGGGAGGCTGCCACACACAAGATAATGCAATATTTTCTACGTTAATGTGCTTCCTACCCTATTACATTCGCTACCTTTCCAGCCAGATATAAATGTATTATTTCATACTACGTTTTTAATTCGAACTTACCTACCTACTGCAATGATATAAAATCTTTCATGCTTTGAGTAATTTTGAACTTGTGTGCCGTTTGATTCAAGTTCGGATCTTCTTGTACGAAAACGTCAAGATATTTTGTCCTGCTTAAGGACAATGACATAATCAAGTATTTATCTCTCCTTCTTGGTTTTTGGGTAGGTAATCAGCTCAATTTTCACTGAGTAGTCATCATTTTCGTCTAATAACTTTACTTCATCATCCAAATACAGTCGTTAGCCTAGCAGTTTTGTTTGCCAACTTTCATACTTAAGATCGTGAGTTCTATGTCTGTTGAGGATAGTCTTGTTTTACAGCACAACTCCCACTTAGAGTGAAATGTCAAAACAGTTTTCGTGTTCGAATTGAGGGAGCCAATAATGATTCCAAATCCATCAATAGATGCATGTCACTTGCATCAATCGATCATTGCCCGTAAAGATGCATTTATACCAAACGAGCAAAGACCCAGAGCTTAAAAATAGAGCATATTTTCCTAATCGTTGTTATTGGACACCATGGAAACAACAACTTATAAGTAGGCGATGACAGTTCTTTCTGGTTGGTTATTATTTCCTTGGTGACCGTATCAACGATTAGGAAAATATACTCCATTTTCAAGAGTGGGTCTTTGTGGTTATGGTTCCTAGAAATTGTGATATCCATCAGTACGACACCCGACACGGGCAGAACCTTCGGGCCATAAAACCAAGACTATCAAAGGTCTCGAAGGGGTTTCTCTGCCTTAGTGTCCGTCTATACAACAAACTACCAGCTGACGTGAGACTGTTGGAGGCGGAGGCGTTTGAGAGGAGGGTGAGGACGTATCTCGTGGATAAGTCATTTTACTCAGTTGACGATATGCTAAATGAGACAAATTGTACCATTTAGCATTGATAATGATAATAATATATGTAGGTATACTAACTTCCACATGACTAAGAATGTACTTTTAACACCAAATAATATCATGTATCTGTTTGTGACTGACAAGAGCATGGTTGGGCCCTTTACACCCACCATGACTCAAATCATTAAACTTATTATGATTTGTTTTTTTATGATTCCTGTATTTGTAATTTATACTTACTTGTTGTTATAATTTTTATTTCTTATTAATTTTTTATGTGATCTATAAAATCTAGATATATGTTAAAAATATATTGTAAAACCTTTCTGACGTCCCTAAGTGCCCAAATTGGGCCTATGGTGGCAACAAATAAATAAATAAAATAAAATAAATGTCCGTTTGGTATAAATGCACATTGAGACAACAAAAGTGAGTAATGTGATCAATTTATAGCCTAAACTCAACACAAAAATTAAAAATAAACTAGCCATTAAAAAGAAATTATCCGACTTATTTTATATACGAATAAAAAATCAATGTGTATAATTATTTTGTATAAAAAGTCCTCCTTTAACCACAAGTCTTGGTGCATGGAGTTAGACTCTTATAAGATACATCCAGATTGGCTGGGTTTGACCTGTTCCAGTCAGTCTGCCACCCCATCGTTAGTCTGCCGAGGTTATTACATCCCCTGCCATCCTTCAGGGGTACTCCATCCACCTCAAGTCTCCAGCTAAGGTCTTTCAGGGATGCGATAAATCCATCAATTATTATTTCCGACAAGTTTCAGTGATAATTTCATTAGTTTGATACTATTTTGAAGTTATTGTTGTCTGATAGTTTAAATCGAATAATTCATTTCCTAAGTTAGTTGTTTTTCAATTTTGACCACTTATTTGGTACGGATAAATTTTGGTTTAAAAGTCATAAGATACTCCCTTTTTGACCCGATCTCTCACAGCTTCGAAGAGCTCTTCCCCCAACATATCCATAATGTTAACACCTTGACAACGGTGATTTTGACAAGTATTTACTCTTTTGTTTTTTTTTATTCTTTTCCCGTTTACGCTTAGCCACGTGTTATGCAACTAATAATGTCACTAATTTTTATTTATAAAAGTTTATAGACGATAATATTTACTATTGTCTTAGGCTGGCCTTCTTGTAGGGTAAGGTTGCGTTAGTCGTACCACGGCCTAAATCGTACCCCGGCAATAATTTACTATAGTCTTAGGCTGGCCTTCTTGTACCTATCTAGTTTTATAAAAAAACTTCAATATATTGCGAGTTCTAGTAAACATTGAATTTTAATTATATTTGTTACTAAATAACACAAAAACTTACAAGATCTCATTACCTGAATAATATTTTTTTCCAGTCGACCGGTCTAGTCAATATTAAGATAGTATAGCAGTCCCAGAAAGAAAATTCACGGTTAAAAACACCTAGAAAATATTTGACTCGTTCTGGAATTTAACCCATCAATAAATAAACCTATTTATTCACGGATCCCTATACCTATCCTGAAGTCTCCAAATTACTCCAAACTACATAAAGAAAAAAAATCTTTGATGTACCTACACATGTCATTGTAATTTCCCTGTATTTACTTATGGCTACTGTGAAACCTTTTGTGTTGTCCCAAAGAACATTAATTTGACACAACGAGCCATGGAGAGGAGGATGTCAGTCATCTCATTAAGGTATGGGAAGACTACATATATCGTGAATGCGACAGAAAACAGAAGTCACAGATGGGGTTTAAACAATTCCTGACTTGTTTTGAAGGCAACACAGATGACTCAAAGACAATATTGTTTTTTAGGCTACTTTGGTCATAAGATAATAATTCTTCTTTTTATCTAGGACCTGTTATTATTAGCTTGAGTTTGCCTCTTACGAGGTCGACTCCCAGCTGTTCATCCATCTCTTTGGTGGTCTGCCTGGGAGTCGTCTTCCATGGAGTTTGCCGTGCCATGCAATATGAAGGAGTCTGGATGAGTCCATTCTCCCCACATATGCATATCGGTATCTTCTTCTTTGCCTCCCCATCTTACTATATCTTCAACCTTGCATATTTTCCATACCGTCGTATTCCTCATTCTATCTCTGTGGGTCATCCCATCAAACTTGTTTTCATTTTATTAAAAATAGTGTATCATCTATAGGTATCACCATTTCGGCGTTAAAACTAAAAAGTTAAAATTTAACTGAATAACTCGCCATATAAAATAAAAAAAAAATTAAAAAGTAAAAGCGGTTGCAACCCTTACCATTTAGCCACCGTACCCACCTCTCGGCATCTTTCTAATTCAGTGAAAATATCTGCCGGCATCTTAATGTATTTATAGGTTTGATGGAATGCCCGATAAGGTGAACTATCCCTTTCTGTTACCTACTGTTTTTCTAAGAATCTGACAAATTAACCGCACAAAGCCTTCATACCGCTATTATTCTTTGCCTTCTCCATTGTCTCCATCAACCCAACATTCTCAGTTGCTTCCGTTATTGTTATTACAACAAATATGTGTAATATACTCTGAATATATTCATGTAAACTAACCTTAGAAACAAAACCAGGGTTAATATTATGTACGTAGACTTGGTACGAATATTCCAACATTATATTTAAACATAGGTAATTTTAAGTGTAAAGAATACAAACCCTTTCTGAGATTTTTAAAGTTTTATCGTGATTAAACATCTGGGATTATTCAAAGCCAACTGTAAGACAATTTAAAAATATTTTCTACCATAAGTAAGATTTTGCTCGAACCAACCTATTTAGATATCAACGAAATACTTTCAAGATAACAACCTACATATTTTAACAGTTAATTTAATTTAATATAATTATAATTTTACATTTTTAAAGAATCTGGACATTCTCAAAATGTAATTAAACACACTTTGACATATTTTGACATAAGCAATACCTTTGCCTTTAAGAAGGACGATATAGGCATGGGGGTTTGGATCTGAGACCTTGAGTACGTCGATCATCACCTCCAATAAAGTTCTCAGTAAATTTTCATGCCTCATTACAATAAATGCCATGCCATGTCGTTCTTCTCTGTCCAACGTTTGCAGTTCCCCTCGAAATTTTATCTGCGCAGAGCCGTGCAAAACTTATCAAGCATTTTAGCAAAATATCTTTATTTCAAGATTTCAATGAAATAAATATAAAATGAAATAACCATAATATAATTCTGTTTTGATTTCGGTTTAACAACCTCAAACAGCAACCATTAAACGCCAA
The DNA here is from genome assembly GCA_963576905.1 of Mystacides longicornis. Classification (NCBI taxonomy): domain Eukaryota; kingdom Metazoa; phylum Arthropoda; class Insecta; order Trichoptera; family Leptoceridae; genus Mystacides; species Mystacides longicornis. The sequence continues at coordinate 28,855,432 of OY756426.1, read as the reverse complement.
CATAATATTATTTAAGTCGCGCTAAAGGAGTGTTTAGTAGATTCAAAGCAAATAATTCCCACATGACCCGTCTTTGTTGAAAGCACTAAGTATGTAGTTTCCACCCCATGAAAATGACCGGTGATTCACTTTTGTCTCAAATCCCTTGACGTGTCGAACTGCGGAACAATAATACCCCAGATAAAACTACCCCATTACAGAAAACTTAACACCCCCAACACTACATTTCCACCCCAAAGAATCTTCAAGTGTCTACTTACTCTTTAACAAAAATAAAAATCACGCTTGTGATAAAAAAAGGAGCGTTAGTCCTTTCTCGCCCTGCATTCTGTTTATCATCCCCAAATGTAATTTATTTTATCAACACTGCACGGGGATTACCGGAAACATGTTACTTTCTTTTTTTTTCACCACTGTCATTGCGTCGTTATTCTATGGGCAACTCTGACACTTGAGATCAAAGAAAACTAATTTCCTGTACGAAGACTTGGGTTTAGTTTAATTTTTTTATATCAGACTAATTTAGGAGTATAAAGGTCCCAACGAAATTTCAACATTTTGCTATTACAATAATTAATGTTTCTAAGTAGGTGTGTCGATTTGTAAGTAAAATTTTATGTCGAAAAGATAAACGAAATCTGTTGAAACCATATTAAGAATATATCGGAAATAAACTAATTGTTAAAATCTATTTCAATGAACTTTCGCTACATACGTGAATACACAAACACTCAAATAGTGAAATTACAAAATAAAAAAATAATCATATGCATACACTACCTATTTTGATAGTTTCGAAATACACATTCAATGTAGGTATGGGAAAATTTTTAACTGTTATTATGAACACTTTTATTATTTTACTAAATGACTATTATTTTGAATAACTTATGATATCATGTACTGTATACCATACGATAAATAAATAAATTGACAATCATGATTATTATTAAAATATAGATTGAAATTTTCGCTAATGAAACTAGATTTTCCTTTTCAACTTGTCTCACCGGTATTCACTAGAAAACTCAATGCATGTTATACTAAAATTAAATATCAAGAATATTTTTTTGCAGTAATCAGAAGCCACTATAAATTCCTTTTACCGGAATACCATTCACGAAAAATATTATCAATTCAATTAAAAGACATTTCTGTTGATTCTATAAATACTGAGATTTCATGTTTTGAGTAACAGGTAAGAAATTAAATGAATTTTCATTAAGTTTGTACCTACGTTATTATTATTATTATTTTACCCTGTTTTAATAATAATAATGATATATATTATTTTTTATGTTTTCTTCTTAGGGCTTCGCGGAATTTTTTCATTACGTTTTTTTTTCACGTGAACACAAATTACTCGGAGACCCCATTTAAATTATTTTTTTATTAAGTGAGGGTCGTTTCACTAACTTCGGGGGTGAGACAGACACCGCTTTTTGGGGGTGAGACAGACGTCAAGCAGCGGGGAAGAAAAATTTAAATTATAATGAAGATTTTCTCAACGGCTTTTCGGTGTGAGAAATTAAGTGACACTTCTTTCAAAAAGAGGAGAAAAAGAATATTTCCGGCTGCCTTTGCGATAAGTCGACTAAGTGATGTAACTTCTCTGAAGCAATGAAAACCTGATTTACTCGTTACATTTATTTTCTAGATAGAGTCACGATGGTCCTTTAATGATTATATTTTCTTCACTATTTGTATTGCTTCGTTTGGTCTGTAATTGAAATCCCAAGTATGCATTCTACGTAGATTAAGGGATTTTTAACAGAACAGACAGAGAGAAGAAAAAGGCATACTGAAATGAACCTTATAGAATTTTCTACTATTCCTCTATGTTATTGTCGTCAAGTTTAATTAATATTAGATTAATTGACAGTTTCTAAACAAATGATAGTGAATAGATCACGTTCAATTTCAAATTTTCGGAAGAAATTTTAAGCAATAAACAACTTTTATATTCCGGTGTCTCAATTGAAAGTACCATTTATATGACTTTCTTCATCGCTTGCAACTTGTGTAATATGGAGTTTTATGTCATTTTTTTTTTAAGTTTCAAATAATGTTGTTATTGAAATATTGAAGGCTTCTCGCAAACTTACGAGTTTGCGTAACATATCAACAATAGTTGCTGTATGATGTATGTTAATTACAACTTATTAATTTACGAGACGACTAATACATTGTAAAAGTGCAACTGTTTTCCATTTTCAATGAAAAAGTCTGAACTATAATATTTTTGTGAATGCTTAAACGATACAAGAACCTTGATATTCACTTAAAAAAAACAAACGTGTGCCATATATAACCAAATTTAAAATAAGTCCATAAAATATGAAACGTCAACATTAGATAATTTTTAAAATTGAATTTGAATAGATTCTGGTTTAATAAAAGTGATCAGGCTCATTTCAATAAATTTGGGAAGTGCAACTGAGTTATTCAAACTTCTTTCGGTATTGTAAATGTTTATAATATGTAGTTGAAAAATCTTCCCGTAGTTAGTTCATACGTGTATTAACGGAAAAAGAGAGATTTATAGATACCCAAGTTGGCCGCATAGGTAAGGAATAAAAGTAAATAAATATATATTCTCTCCCATTGCATTTCCCCTAGTTAATGTCCAAGCCGTCGTACCTAAAGAATGTCCTCTTCACGGAAAACCTTCACCACCCGGAGCTGATTAGATAAGTAATCTAAATGCCAACGGTGTTTCCTTCATCCCCAGTTGCTGCAGAACGTGGGATAAGACGGGAGGGATCTACACTGCCCACATCCAATATTGTCACCACTTACAAATAATTAACTTGTATGTATTTTTAATACACTGTACCAAAAGTGATCCCCATTTCGCGATATGTTCATTAAAGTCTCCTGCGATGATGAAGTCCAACTCTCTCTTTATATATCTTGCTGAGGCGGCCAGGTGGTTGACGTCTTATTTCCTCTGTTGTTCAATGGTTTTGACATGGTCCCACCAAAATCTCTGTGTGCTTCATGTGACAGAGTTCCCAACAAATCGAAATCTGCAAATCGTAAATAGAAGGCTCAGGCACTAGAAAACCCTCCTAATATGGTAGCAATTTGAAACTTTTTAAGAAGCACTTCCAGAATATTTTTTAAAGCGTAGCTTGGGTTAGTAAATTAATACAATAGCTATACGCATAAATGCAGCAAGTAATTGGCACTACCTTGCAACGCACTGCAGAGAAGGTATTCAGCTGGAATAGGCATTTTAAATAAATAAGTGTTTAGTTTGTACCTTAGATATTTTCCCTGTTTATATGAATGGAATGCAATAAATAAGTGGATAAAATTAGTTTTTTTTTGTGAGTTTAATGTTGCAGTTACAGTGACAAACAAATAGGGCGCACAGTGTAACGTGTGGACTTCTATCGAACTAATAATCTCGGAGATCGCGACGTTGGGGCGCCCCCGAAATATATTACAACTTATGGTAAGGGAGGTATTCTCCTTTCCTCGTACTTACCTTTAAAGTAAACAGACGCCGGTAATAAAGGTTATTTTCTACGCTTAATAAAATTTCTTGAATCAGACTGAAGAATCGCAACAAATTCGTTCATTCAAAGTTTTGTCTATTTCGGAACATTGTTTGTCTCCTATTGATATCCTTGCTGTACCTTATTTGTTCATTGTAGGAAGCAGTCAGAAGCATTTTTCTGACAACAGTGTTAGTGTTAACTCGTTTCTCATGTGCCTATACAGTCAAATCTAGGTAAGGATCAACATATCTTGGATGACCACATGGCAAGTTTAATAGTTATTTTACAAAAATGTTGAACATCTTAAAAAAAATCTTTCTGACCTATGTACGTACACATAGATCAAATATGTTGTTTTGATAAATCCCTGACAATACTGGTCTAAAATCGCTAGGAACTTAATTACATGGTCGCCAAACTAGGATAACTGTTGAAGACATAATTATGTTTTGTAATGAAAAAACCAGACACACAGCAACCTTTCTTTTTATTTTACTTTACCAGAGAGAGAGTTTTACAAGTGACAAAACTATTAACTGAGAGTTGTCACACTAAAAAATAAACAAATATCTCATAATAATTTCTTCTTTTTTTGCACTTTAACAATAATAATGCCATGACAATAAATTAGAAAAGATTTTATTCGAACATCATTGAGAACTCTTCTCGATCACCAATGTTCCATTTGGCACACCCGAACCACCGTCTAACATATTGAGAATAGTAGATCCTTTATAACCGGCAATGTTTTCATTATTCCTTCCAATACATACTGTAAGTAAACAGGCATATTTTGAGTTTTTCCTTCCCTAAGAGTGCCTTCTAGGGATTGCTATTTTCCGTTTCATTTTGTTAATTTTCAATGTAAGAGTTGCCTTCCCTGTGACAACTTCTCTGTTGTGGCAACACGAACTTGTCTTTCTCTCACTGTCTGCTGTGATTCACATGACGGGATCAGATTGTCCGGGGAGGCTTATGAATCCGTCTAGCTGGTCTTGCTTGATATCGCTGTGTTTTTTACATTTTATATATCTTAAGAATGACGCTCACAATGTTCTGATTTCTCATCAATCCCTGCTTTTAAAAAGAGAAGCAGTGAACTTTGTGTGGGTTATCAGTGTTGGTTTCGATTGAAAGAGTATTATTTAATCTGCTCATTAAATTTATAAAAAATGCATCATTACAAAGTAATATCAAAAACTGAAATAATATAACAAAAATCTTTGTTGAATATTTCCGATAGTGTATCTATATTTTGAAAAGGGGTGTTCACAGTGGTAGGTTTAGATCGTATGAGAGATAGTCTGTAATAACGTTATTTTCTGAGGTGCCGCTATGAAGGGTCTTCATAGATATATCAAACATGTACCCGTCCTGGGAGGCAGGCGCATAACCTGTCTATAGGCTGTGTTATACGATCGGAACATGGGTTTTGAACCCAGTGTTTGGCTACAGGAAGTAAAGGGGGGTTATTGTGGGAGGCAGGAGCTTACGGTAACGAAATTTCAACAAGTAGTATCATCATCAATATTGACACATTAATTATAATGGTAGCTAGTTATGTACCTCCCTGTGTTATCGGAGGGTGGGTGCTGGGGGAATGTTAACAAGACGAAGCCCCCTTGCTGAATTTGTGCTGATGGAAACAAAATATTAGAATGTTTTCTTTGGATAAAATTATTGGTATTGTTTAAGATAAGACTTCGTGATCTTCCTGTTTCGTTATTTTATCCCACGGTGCGTTCAGGTTCGTTGCAATATAAGTAGGTATAAATGTTTTTTTTCGTTTAAATTATTCAAATCTGCATGAATAAGTACCTTTTTTTTGTTCCCTTCAACCTTCAAATGGCCCTCAAGAACTTTAGTGTAATGGTCTACGATGAGCCATTTTAACACCTGAATGAACCATAATCCTCTTTTTCATTATAGAAACATTTGGATTTGAGAGCCTCATTACGAAATTCCAAAAAGTTTCTTAGTTCTCTGCTACTTACCGTTTCGACTGAGGTCGACTTACATAAATGCCTACGCACTAAAATAGAAATAGTAATGTCTACATACCTTCAAGTAAATACCATAGGTATACATTTTTGACACTAGTTTACAATTTAGTTTTCATTTTGAAAAAGTATGTTATTGAAGCACACGACATGTAATTTGTTGCCTTTTTTGGATTAGGTACTTTCTTTTGTAACGGGTATAGATAGTAAGACATAGGTTCAGATGAAAAATATACACCAATATCTATATTCGGGTTACAAAATTTGATCAAACCTCGGTAAACTGCCTGCGAGGTATTGGACAAAAAAAAGATGCCCGACATAAGAGAATAATGGCTTTACTGAGAAATCAGCCAAAAAGCCATAATCTTCACGTCTAATGCTGTGTACTCACATACGCCGCGCGCAGTAACGTTACCTTGGTTCAGCAGCCCGATTCACGGAAAAGTTTAAGTCTAAGTTTAGTTCGAAGTTCGAACGAAGTTCGATTCAAACTTTTGTGAATAGGGCTGCTGGTAATAATAATTATTGTAGGCGGCGACTATCTACAGTCTATGTACCTATTCACGGAGGGTTTGAATCGAACTTCGTTCGAACTTCGAACTAAACTTAGACTTAAACTTTTCCGTGAATCGGGCTGCTGATGTGTACGCGTGTTCGCAACGAACTTTGTAACGTTGCATGTCACGTATCATGCAACGTTACAAATTTCCATAGTACGCGGTGGTTCGTGGCGAACAACCACAAACCACCGCGTACTATGAATTTGGTAACGTTGCATGACACTTGACAAATCGGTGTCTACCTAGTTTTCTGTCGGATCGCTGCGTTCCGAGGCGAACCACTGCGAACAACCGCGTACTATGGAAATTTGACACTCAGGTGAGTACACAGCTTAAAGGTAGTGAATAATATGAAAAAAAACAAAATTAAAAATAGAAGTTTTAAAAAATAAGTAGGTAGGTAGTAAATTGTATCCTCTTGTTTGATGCAATTCACGATTACACTCGAACGAAAGAAGATCCTTCAAGATATTCAAAACGAACTGCTCGGGGAATTAGAATTATTCGCTCAAGTATGAATTGAATTCAACAAGTTTAATACTTGATAGTACCTATTTATATTGAAGTTATTAATTAATTGTGCTTTTGTGTTATAATAAAGGATCTATTCACAACTCTGGGCAGTCTGAAGTGGAGAAGAATAATAGAATCTCCAGGCTGCAACATCATTACCTTCTGAGCTTTATCTTTATATTTTGTAAGAACACTGTTGAACGCAAAGGGAGGCAACAAGAGCTCTCCATTGCGCTCGATCTTGCGCAATGTTTATGACTTCCTCCCGCACTATGTCCATGTCCCTCAGCTCTGCTTCGAAGGAGCGGAACACACTGTGAGAGGGTCTTCCTCGTCTTCGGGACCCTGATGGGAGGAACAGCGTTCTCCTCGGCCAACTGTCATTCGTCAACTAATAAAATGTATTTAATTCATATTAAATACATACTATCACCGACCTCGGCAGCCTATTGGCAACGGCGCCGATTTCAGATCAAGAGGTCCCGGGTTCGATTCGCGGTCGGATCAGATCTTTCTCAATGTATATGAACATTGTCATTCTTGAAGTGGGTGGTAGACTAGCGGTTGCAACGCCGGCTTTCGTACTATTTGGTGCGGACGTCGTGGTTCGATCCCAGGTGCCGACCATCTTCCTCTTTCACGACACAAGCTTTAGGTAAGTAGCTTATTGTGAAAGGGTCTAGGAGTATATTTGTGTTCACTTTAAAAAAAAATATTTCTACTACAAATTTTCTCTCATTCGTTTTTCTTCCTTATATAAAGAAGAAGGTGTATGCTGTTTCATGTACTCATAGTAGATGGCTATATACTATATTATACAATGTAACTAGTTTTCCTGACAGACGTTGTCCTGTGGTAACTTTAATTATATTATTTGTATGATGAACTTTTTAACTCTAATTATATTATTTGTATGATGAACTTTTTAACTCTAATTATATTATTTGTATGATGAACTTTTGATCAATGTGATTACGACTGTTTTAAACCATAATTTCCATCAGCATTATGTCAATCGCACCAACTATTGACAGTCTCTTTCAAAATTTCATAATGGAAATATAAATAAAATGTGCTTAAAAAGTTACCTACTTAGAGTTTTCTTTAATTTTTCTAATTTTCCACGCAACTTTCTTTGTTTTTTCTTTCATGAGAATCATCTCATGAAGTAAAAGCCGACACGACAATAAAAGAATATGTGAAATCAGTCCAGCCATTTAGGCGCGATGCGGCTACTACGGAAAATAGCTCTCCATTTTTATATATAAGAAGATTTTTCTAATCTCGAAATTATTGGTTCTGAGGTGAGAAGAATATCTATGGTTCAGCTGGTGAAGTATAGGTAAAGAAAAATAATATGTTTTTATATAATTTTATTCCAAAGGGACGTACGTCTATGAATGGTTGGATTGTATTTTGGAATTAGATTAAATCTGCAACTTCACCAACATTCTAATGTGAAATGTTCGAAAAAGTTCGAGTCTGGCATTTGAATATCGATTTTCCATGACGGGAGGCTACGCTGACGTTTGATTATGAGAATAACGATAACTTGCTTTGGGTTATTCCGGAAAAAGGACTCACTGCTTGGATACGGCTTAACAATGCTTACCGTTTTTGTAGTGTGGTTTGCGTACGTTTCATCTTAGTATAACATGAGTTGTGGAATAATATTATCAATATTGTAAAGTCTAATAATCGAGCAAAAGTGTAGGCAAAGAACAGAGCAAATAATAAAAATAATATGTCTTCGCTTGCTTTATTCACTATTAAAAGGCTTTTGACTGGATAAACCATGAAGATTCGACACTTCAAATAATCGAGCAAAAGTATAGGCAAATAACAGAGCAAATAATAAAAATAACATGTCTTCACTTGCTTTATTAACTTTGAAAAGGCGTTTGACTGGGTTAGCTGGGTTCCTGCGAAACTAGTCAGGTTATTAAATTTTAAAACAGAAGTGCCGTTTAGAAAGGCAGTTGGCATGATTTTTGTTAAGCCCTCTCCCAATGAATAATACTCCATCTATGATGATGGAGAAATCTAATGTGCATACGATCTTGCCGTTTTCCTTCTATCTGCATTAAGTACACGCGTTCTAGAATATGTAGATTAGTGTCCTTTGAGAGTAGACCCTAGTCAAGATCAAAGATTGCTTCTGCATCGTATGCAGCGCGACTGTTGCAACGCTCCCAACTCTACTCTTATTTCTGCATAATAATATTCCTCCGATGTTTGCATCCCGGAGAATATACCGATTCTAGAGAATAAGAAAAAACGGCATAGATGCCGTCTTTCATCACTTCCTCCATTCCGTGAAAATATTATGTTAAATTGCAAATTTAATTTAAAACGAAGATAAATATTTTCTATTTTTCTTTTCTACAAAATAAAATCTCAATGTTTTTTTATGTATTTCATAAAAATCCTTGGTTGACTGAGAATTACATGGATCGACCACATCGTTCCCAAGATAAGAAGAAACAGATAGAAAGTCGCTGATTAAAGAAAGGTAGTGTGTTTGCATATAAAATTGTGAGGAAGTTCTTTTTATCCACTTCAATGACACATGTCTCCAAAAACCAGTTCATGGTGTAGCAGTTCTCCCTCCCATCAGGGTGCCGAAGACATGGAAGACCCTCTCACACAGTGTTCCGCTCATTTGAAGCAGAGCTGAGAGATTTGGTCGCGGAGTGTGAGAATGTCATAAACATTGCGCAAGATCGAGTGCAATGTAGTTCTCTTGCTACCTTCCTATGCCCCTATGTGGAAAATAACGGGAGATTTGATGCTAATGATTGCTACAGGTGTCTGATAATGATATATGTAATATTATTATTTAGTTTAATCAAACTCTTTATACCTTTTTTTATAAATATGAATCTGTGCTCACTCAAAGTGATCACAAATACACTCTTTGACTCTTTCACAGTAGGTAAGCTACTTTAAACAATAGAAGACGGTCGTAAGCCCGTAATGTTTTATTCATACCATTTAAAAATCATTCACGAAATCATAACGAATATACTTATAGTAATCAACAACTAAGAGTCGTTAAGATCTAGTCCTTAAAAATGGACACATGAATCTAGACAAACTTAGAATGAAGAAATAACAACTAATGACTAACAATTCATTAAGTACTAATGTTCGATATTTAAATGGAACAAACCTCTACGGGCTTACGACCGTCTTCTACTGTTATTTCGAAGACTGTCTTAGTGTGATCACTTTACGTTAACAACGTTCGCCATTAGGTGGTAATGTTTGTCTCCGAAACTCCTAATCATGAGAATTCTCAACATGTTCAACATGTCGAAAAATCTCATGTATGCAACAAGTAGAAATTTAATAATAAATGAAATATAGAGATAAAAATTGGAAATTATTGAGAACAAGAGAGCAACCAAATTTAAAGACTGCGACTGCTGTCACTTAGAATGTTCAATCTTTCACAGTAAGCTACGTAAAGTTTGTGTAGTGAAAGAGGAAGATGGTCGGCACCTGGGATCGAACCCACGACCTCCGAACGAAGGCGTCGTAGCCGCTAGTCTACCAACCACTTCATACCTAGTTAAAGTAATAATAATGTGATGTGTATTCTGTGTTGGTGTATGTAGATTTCTAACTTTTATGTTCTTTTTTTTACAGGTATGTCGCTTTAATTCTCACATATAGACAATAAGGTAGGTACCTATACACATTTTTCAAGTTCTGTCGCTTTTTTAAATACTATCAACAATACATCTTTCATGTTATTTTCATGAGGATTATGTAAACACCGCACGTGTTATTCTAGTTTACCGGATTAGGTGATACATTGAAACTTCTGTCGTGTTTCATTTTCATCACAATTTTATTTGACTCAGAACCATATTATTTGCCAATTCCTTCAACACCTCAAAAGCAGTAAAAAATATAACTTTTTATTTAAGCTATCACATTTTTATATCGAAACATTCAATTCTTCAATCATTTCTCAAACAGTCCATCTAAAAATCACACGCATTATCTCATCACCGCTACATATGTAAATGACAACATTTTTCTTACTCATGTTCCATTTCAAAATTATACTGTGACACTCTCCGTCTGCGTCTATGAATGTATTCAACTGGTATATTTTCAATTCTACTAAATATTCCTCAAAGTCATATTTTAAACGCGTCTTAAAATTTTCCTTTAATATTCTGGCAACAAGTATTATTTCATACATGACTTTGTATTCAAATAGTAAAATATTTCTATACTATCATGGATAAACGAGTTTTTAAAAATTCATCTTCGTGTATGATTTCGTATGCCCTTTGCCCAAGTATCTGGCAAAGAGAACAATATCAAAATATTGAACAAAATATAAAAATAACAATGCATGAAAAAGTTAAAGGTAAATAGAACGAAGGTTGTAACGCGCGAATGGAAATATGAAAACCTTTTCTGAATTATTCAAATAATAAATCTGAGAAGAGGATTGTTCGTTTCATCACCGGTTATTGCAGGTTTGTTTGTTTCGTCACATATTATTGCAGGTTTGTTTTTTTTCATCACATATTATTGCAGGTTTGTTAGTTTTCTTACAAATAATATGATTCAGTTTTTCAAACAATCTTAAATTTTCTAAATTATAGGATAATTCAGACTTTATGACCATATAACAACTTTTACTTCATTTTTTAAACATATTTCCGTATTGTATTTTTTACGTATCAATTTTCATGTTTTACGATACTCAGTAGATATAATACGTTATCCATGTTCCGCTGAGCTTGCTAACTAAACAGAAAGTAAAATATGAACATTAAAAAAAAACATTGGCGTAAAATATTTTGCTATGTGTTTTTTGAGTGATACAATACGATTTTGTTATCATGACTTTTTGCTTCAACACAGCGTATTATGAACATTACATTATTTGCTTAATTCGGATGTGTGTAGCCCGAAAGATTATAATTATGCGAGTTTTTTTATTTTCGATTGATTCGAGATGATTGAGAAAAACATATTTAGTTTGAGTTATTCAACAACTACATACAGATTTTTTTTTATTAATTTTCGCAGAAGATTGATTTCGAAGAACTACCTCAATTAAAACTATTATATTATAGTTTAAAGATTAGGGGTCACCCATCACCATCTACCGGACTTCATCGCAAGTTTTATGTTAATGATAGTGATAGTAAACAATAACCACGTTGAAAGTAAACAAAAACCAAAAGTCCTTATCTACGCATAATTGACAAAGAAATGACGCGGTACCTGTATAGAGAATGAAATATATGAGTATCCGTCCGTTTCAAACAACAGACCTCATGCACTACTGCATTGATTGTACCTGTCTTACATTGTGAATTAGCAATGCGAGAGATACCTGTTATTGGAGCACTGGATATTCAATATTTTTGTTTCATTATTTAATTTGCATTTCAGTGTTCTGTTTGTGCCTCTAATAAATAAAAAGATAGCGCCAGTACCCTTATTCTAAGTTTCCTTGACATTTACGTTGCCGTGAATTAACAAATTTTGTACGAAATCGTGTATAGTGCCCCTATAGAATACTTCGGAAAGCTTCGCAGCCCATACAAAATTCCCGTGAGTTTTTCACTTTTCACTTACCTTAGTGAGTGAAATTCGGAAAAGGAGTACAGATGTTTGTGAGGATGTGTGCGTTTATCTTTCAGTCAGCAGTCTGTGCTATTCTAAAATCGATATTCACTGAATTTTTACTCACGATTTCAACAAGTTGGTAGTAAATAAATTGTCTGACCTACGATATAGTTCACATTTCTCATTTATCTACTTACGTTGGGTGATCGACATACCGGAATCTTTCGGGTTAAGCCTGCCTGGCTCAAAGTGTGTTATCATTTCAGCAGAAACATTATTTTAAAAGTAAACATGTATTATGTATTTCGAAGCGGGCTTTTGTGTTAAAATAAAATATTAATAATTCGTATGTGCATTTCATTATTTCATTACATTTTAGCTTCCTACCAGCAATGTGCGTTTGTTCACTAGATACACTCCCTGAAAATATTAAAGGAGCAACGGGGCTAGTACGAGTTTTATCCAAAGCTTATTGCCCACTAATGAGCGAACTAATGATGGAAATTCTTTCGAAACTCTTTCGATGATCGTTTTGATATATGACTATCGAAAACTTATACAAGGGGTACAAGTTTTAATTGACATATAATTATTTGGGATCGATTCTCTAAAAGTACCGTAAAATTTTGCGAGTAATAGTCGATAAGAATATAGCTGCAAATGCAATCAATTTGATATAACCGTAGTTACTGAAATTATATTGTTAAACTTGTTGCAAAATAATATGTTAAATTTGCTTTTTTTAACACTTTCTTAATCAAGAAATAAAACAACGACTTCAATTTATTCATTTAAATTAGTTAATTAAGTAACAATTTTATGTTTTTAGATATTAGAAAAAGTCAATGAGTATCATTTTAACGTGAAAATAGCGTCCTATTATTTTTTCGGGACTTTCTCAAGTGATCGGCCGGCGGGCAAGTTTAGAGTAACCGAGAAAATTCAATTAAAATGAACTATTTTCCAAAGTTGCTGTATATTTAGCGAATCATAAATGTTGGGTTTGATGATGCTGGTGCTTGGATACTTTGTAAATAGTGAAATGCTTATTGAATGGTATAAACTGTTTTATTGAATGGAGAGTTGTACAAATGAAAATTAAGTAATAAGTAAGATGATTGTTGCAGGAACGGACGAAGGTAGAGATGTTACCCGGGACTCGGCGCGGAAGAGACTGTGTTGAAGATGCTCGGCGAGCCCTGTCCTGTACTTAATGCTGTATGGACCGGGATGGCAAGACAGGGCACGCCGAGCGTGATTTCATAGTGTCAACACACAACACGCAAGATCCGTCTCTAGACGCGCATCGCGGTGCGCCACTTGGCGACCGCGCATTAATATCTCCATCATTTAATACTTTGTAATACGTTATATCATCAATAAAACTGATCAGACCTACAAAACCTTCTATCTCTACAAACAAGTACTAAATCCCAAAGTGGTGACCCCGACGTGATGGTGACTGATAGCTGTGCGGCTTTGTACGATGTGGCAGGCTGCTATACTGGGTGTCGACATCATGGAGAAACGCTATTGGTGGATGATGTCGTCATACGAAACATGGCTACATAAGTTTAAAACGAATCTATCGGAAATAGCTTTCATTATCAACTTATGTAGTATCTTAGGATGCATTTTTTACACATTTACAGTTTGCACTCGTCGTCGAGTGATTTAGGATGCATTTAAACTAAACGAAAAAAGAGCCAGAGCTGGAAAATAGAGTATATTTTCTTGATCGTTGATATGATCACCAAAGAAATAACAACAAGAAAGAACTATCATCGCCCACATAAGATCTTCTTTAATATTTTTTTCCAATGTTTCCATGGTGTCATTCAATATCCATACATAATTAAAAAAGAGTTTGCTCGTGTTGCTAGACTCGGCTCTGTGTTCATTTGGTATAAATGCACCTTTACGGTTCATATATTTTTAATCCTTACTTTATAGCCCTAGGTTACTAAAATATTTTACTAAAGCTTTATTGATACTTAAATTTCACTGGCTGATTTCACATTATAACTTTTTTTACTATTTGGTTTGTCGAATGGCTGCAAGTGTAGATACTGTAAAAAGTTTAAAAACTAAACAGGGTGTAGTAACTTGATCACGTCTTGTATAATGAACGGTGTGAACGCATTGTTCAGTTTCCGTCGACGTGAATATTTGAATGGCCGCTCTTACGTTTCTTCCCACATCCGTTATGTAATTAACTCTACTGGATGTATCCTTCATTATTCCAAAGAACAGTTTACTCTTTCAATCTACATTTTATAGGAATGAAAAAAATAATGTGCGGATTGTGGTGGATCTCATATACAGTTCTAACTATCACAAATTATCAACAGATGTCTGCAGCCCGATTCACGGAAAAGTTTAAGTCTAAGTTTAGTTTGAAGTTCGAACGAAGTTCGATTCAAACTTTTGTGAATAGGGCTGCTGGTAATAATAATTATTGTAGGCGGCGACTATCTACAGTCTATGTACCTATTCACGGAGGGTTTGAATCGAACTTCGTTCGAACTTCGAACTAAACTTAGACTTAAACTTTTCCGTGAATCGGGCTGCTGATCCGATCAAAGCATAATATTGGTAACAAAATTCGCTGAAATGATTATTTATTCATATCTATAGGACAACAACTGGAGATGAGAATTAGCGAGTTTAGAACAGAAAAATGAATAGCGAGTAGAAAGGGCGTGATTTGGGATGAAAGGCCAAAACCCTATACCCATTTATTTAAGGTCGAGGCGATCTTTCTAATTTTTAAGGCCACCTCACATAGAGTTACACAGTTAAACAGTCTAGCGAGGAATATTTTATACACAACTTTATAATAAAATAATGATTTCTGTATAAACCAATTGTTTTCTTTCTCCGTGACTGGTTTCTGATTATTTTCAAAAGCGTTTAGTCACTGAGACATAAGGGGAATATTTTGTTAAAAAATCTTAAATGACTCACCACATAAAGTATTTTCCATCTTCAATCTTCTTGTACTTTCGTCTCAATCCTGTCGTTGGCTTGCAGCAAAGATCTGCATCTAATTCACCACATCTGAGACTTTGCAGGTCCTTGAATACTCAAAAACAAAATATCTGTTTTTCCCTTTTCGACAAATGAACACTTTATTTAATAAGTCTGCCATGAAAATGATATAAATAGGGTTTCTTACTCATATTCATTAATTAAAATATGAGGATGGTTTACATTTTCCTAGATTCATTACGTATATTTCGTGTTGATTTTTCTCCAAGTGTTGTAATAATAATATATTCAAAACAGGCGAGGAAATTTCGAGTTCATCTTGTTAGATTACGGCATGCAAAATGTCTCTCCTAAATTGGCCACATTACAAGTTATTAAACATCATAATATTTTTATAAAAAAGTATTTAATTTAAAACCGTTTGAAGTTAAATTTGTATTTGGGAGACATCTATTGGATATGATTTAATAACATGCCAATATATTAACATATTTCACTTGCATTTTAATTACACCTATAAGGAATAAAGGAAGCAATTATGTTATACACAGTGAACAATGTGAACATAGTTGAAATATATATAATACCTTTAAACCGTTTCAATGAGGGCTGTCAGCCCTTGCTTCTACTATCCGAAATCTGCTAAAACTCAATGTCTACCGAGATTATCCAAATGCTTTGTTTTTTTTTTTTATTTTTATTTATTTATCGTCCTTGGGCCCTTATTTTGCAGGTGCTTGGACTCACTCATCAAATAAAATACACATATTCATATCAATTAATAAGTTATAAATAATTGCAAAAGAAAAGATTTAAAACAAAGGTAAAAAAATGAACATTGGCTACATTTTATGCAGTCGCGGATGTAGAGTCCGGATCTGCAACGTCAAATATAAAACTATGTAAGTAGATACAAATTATTCTAGTAAAAAAGCAAGAAAATATTCATTTAGCATTTCGTCAATATTATAAAATGATTTACCGACCAGATAAGATTTCACTGTTCTCCGGAAGACCAATACATCGTCACATTTTATTGTGTCTGGAAGCTTGTTATATAAGCTTACACTTAGACACAGAAAACTACGATCCAGCTTAGAGAGCCTGTGTTCTATAGGTCTAATTTTTTGTGTTATTCTAGTATTAAAGGTATGAATTTTTTTATTAAATGGTGTGCTATCTTAGCTTATAAACCTTACTAGCTGATTCGGTGAATTTCGTGTCATGTGCATGACACGAGCTCTTCATTTTCATTGGCTGTTAGATTTAGTCAGTATTTATTCAATATGTTTAGTCACACAATAAACCGAACGTAGCCATAAAAATATTTAACCAACAGAAAAAAAAGATCAAGATCATCTTTAAACCTTAGTGACAAATTTGGCGGTGCGCGTCGTGCTGTTGTAATGAATTAACAAATAATGTCTTTTAGGGTTGAAGAAGTTCTTTACAACAATCAACGCAGATCTGCTCTCTATGCTTACCCTTAAACGAGTTGTATAAAAATATATTTGGAACGATCGATTATGTTCAAGTGAGCTTTCGAAATATTTTCACCCACCGCATTATCTTGTCGTATTATTATTATTTGCAAACTTTTAGTACAGATCTGTTCTACAAATCGAGAGAGGAATGTTCTAAGCCGGGTTTGTGAACTCTCGACAAGCCCAAAGGCAAAAGCTCTCATTTTTGTGGAAATACTTTATTTCAAACTAAGTTTCTTTCAATTCAAAAAATGATCAAATATTAAAATATTTCTCTTCACCATTTTTATTTCATGTTTTCAAAACTGTTCAAAAATGTTTGCTTGTGACATTTACGTACGTAGTTGATAAGCTACCTGCAACCCACAGAATATAGCTTATCGATTATACCCTATACGTCCTGAAATATTGCAATTATGTGTTACGTTTCTTTAAACAAACGTACATTTTTCAAATAAATAGTTTTTTAATCAAATTTAAATAAAAAACTTTTTAACCCTTCCACAATTTTATTATACTTGACATGTTTCGAAGGGGCACGCCCTTCATGGCCACAGGTCATTTGAAACTTAAGCTAAGATTTGGTACAGTGATGAGTTAGCGTTGTACGATAGATGCTTACATATTATGTTAGTACTAGCTTATACCCGTCATGCTTTACGTTTTTGATTCCGATTGTCAGGCTTGATCGGTAGGTAATTAAACAGGTTCTAGTCTAGCTTCCCATTGCTTAACAGACCTCTATAACTGACATAAGCACAGGAAAAGAAGAATGACACTTTTAATGTTTATTAAATTTTTTTATGAAGATCCTAAAAAATAGGGTTTATTAATTAGCTCTAAATATATTAAAGTTAATGCAGCAAATTGTATTAAAGAACCTTCTCCGGCATTTTGCACGGCTCTGTGCGGATTCATATCTGACGTAGCATTTATATTTTGAGCGTGATGCTATGACATACGGTAAAAAGCAAAATAAAAAACATTTCTGAATTATTATGTAGATAGAGAAGGAGGGGCTAATGCGAGTTTTATTTAATTTCCCAATTTACCACGCAATTTTATTAATTTTTTCTTTCATAAGAACCTTCTACTGATAAAAGCCAACACGACAAAAAAAGAATTAGTGAAATCGGTTCAGCCGTTTAGGCGTGATGCTCCGACATAACGGTAAAGCAACGACAAAAGGCAAATAAAAAAACAAACATTTCTGAATTATTATAATATAGATATGAATAGTCTCATTGAGGACTATAACGTGATACAAATACAATGCATACATGACATACAATGCAATATCTCCTTTAAACAACCACTTGGGGTCATAAGGAGGCAACAAGAGCTTGCCATTGCCTTCAATCCTGCGCAATGTGTATGACCTCCTCCCACACCATATCCAAATTCATCTGCTATGCTTCGAAGGAACGAAACACGGTATGATAGGGTCTTCCTCGTCTTTGAGACACTGACGGGAAAAAGGACAGTGCTCTCCTTGGTCACCAGCATCCTTAACACATGTCCCAGACGTTTCCACCTCCTCTCCACAATGGGAAAAGTGATGGGTCTGTGCTGGGTGCGCCGGCGTACAGAGTCGTTCGTGATGCGGTGGTACCATCTCATACCCCCAATATTCTTCAGAGGCACTCCGTTGCAAATGTAAAAACGTTTTGTGCCTAGGCTTTTTAGTCATGTGGCAGGACTCACACCCATACAGGAGAATGGCTAACACTCGCGTACCAAACAGTATACAGATCCTTTACCTCCTTGCTTCGGGTTTTTCACTACCGATGTTACACCGTGTATACTTTGTGCGCAAAATTATATAATTCCTATTTTTTTGAATGCATATTTTGAGAAACACTTGTACGAGAAAATGGCCGGGTTGAAATATCTTAATTTACTTTGTAAAGTTATTCACCTCAAATTCTCCAGGGGTCACGTAGTGCTTTGTGCCAAACAGACTCCTTACACAGCGGCGAGGGCTTTCTTCCGCATTGAAAGGGTTCACACCGGCTCGGAGCTCTGCGTGATGAAAGGAATCCGATATTCCAATCCGTGGAATATTATTACACAAACAGTTAACAGAATCGATCTCTTCACACGTATTTTATACATCATTTTGTTTAAGCAATTCTAAATCCTTTCTTTGGAAAATTATTAATATCAAATTATTGTTGGAATTAATTAAATAATCCGTAAGTAAGACAGCGAACGGGAATTGTTACATATACATATAAACAGCCTATCTGAAAGACGTGTACTGACTGACCTAATTTTGCTTTTCAAAATTTTGAATAATAATTGTTTTAACGACCCTGCATTGATTGGTCTCATTAAGCTCCATATACCTGCCCGCGAAAATAGAGGAAGATTCTTGTTTCATAGTGATACTTCTCTCACTACTAACTATTTAAAAAGTACATTAGTCCCACGTTTTCACCGATTGGGTATCGAGTATGCTGGTCGTATTGACTTCTTTGACACCAGCATCGGCCGCCTTAGGAGGATCACCAGAGAAGCCTTCTGATAGTCCATCCTTTGCATGCATGCACTCACCGGAGTCTACATCTTTCAATAGCCCTTCCTACTTGCCTGTCTTACTCTTTAGGCTTGGAAATTCTCTGTGTTTCTTAATTAAATTTTTCTTATTTGAATTTGATTCTTGAATAAATTATTGTTTTGTATAATTGTTGCAGATCAGGGTCTTCATCTCTTCACTGAAACCACTTTGATTGTTTTTTTTTGTATTTGTTGACGGATTCAGTGTTAAATTAAATTTGTATAGAATGAGTATTGCCAACTATTTTGTTTTTGACTATATTATAATTGTAAAATGCCTCGGCCGTATATTTATTGAAATAAAATAAAAAAAATCCAATAAAATTATCGACTGTAAAATAAATCCATTGTTTTTTTACTCATTCGATTTCCTACCTAGGTTTGAAGGCAAATGTCTTTACAGAAGATAAAGCATTTTTTTTACATCAGTAAGCTACTAAAAGCTTGTGTCGTGAAAGAGGAAGGTGGTCGGCTCCTGAGATCGAACCCGCGAACTCCGATACGAAAGCCGGCGTCGTAACCACCGGGATGTCAACCAGTTGAACAAAAGTTTAGTACATTCTTTCCATTTTCTTACATTCAACTGTTTCAAGGGTAGAAATATCAAGTAGATCTGGGTTCACTCAAAGTGAACACAAGTACACTTTTGACATATTTCACACTAAGCAAATCTGTGTCATTTATTTATTTTTATTTATTTATTTATTTTCTGTCAAAAATTAAGCATTGTTCACCATTACAGAGTAATCCTTTGCGGTGAACAATGCACATACAATACATGTGAATCATGAAGTCATGAAAGTGGAAATCGTCGGCTCTGGGATTCGAACCTACCAACTGTGTGTGCGATACGCTGTGCGTACGAAAGCCGTCGACTGCAACCACTGGAATACCAGCAACTTCTTACTTACTTGACAATAGTGTGGAATATCGGAATTTTACTCATCTCTAATATAAATTAAAGTCGGGTTAGTGCGAAGAGATTGGTTCAACAGATTCTTCCGATGTGTGATTTATTGGATTCTTCTCCACTCCGGATAACAGTATAACTAATAAAAAGTTTAAAAATGGATAAGAAATAATATAAAATATGATATTAAAGTTTGTATGGAACGAATATGATCTTACAACAAAATTATTGTCTTCTGCACCTGCACCCTCTCATTCTCGCATACGTAATTGTCCATTCTTACAGTAGCCCATTTCACTTACTCCCCCGTATCTGGCATTTTAGAAAATATTCATACAAAGTCAACCAAATTGCGCGCATATACTTAGTTATATTCTAGCGTTAATCCCGCCTGAGCTTTGAATACGAATGAAATTTGGACGTTTTAGAATTAATATTTTAAAGTTATTATTTAGTCAGTTTATTTTTATTTCTGGAGGCGCAGTGCAAAATGAACGGGCCGCCTCTGGTTAGGACCAAAGGGTCCACAGGACAACGTCTGTCGGGAAAGCTAGTTTATGAATAAAGTTTTTTCCAATACAAACTCCTTTTACGCCCCACATAGGGGCATAATGAGGCAACAAAATCTTTCCACTGCGCTCGATCTTTCGAAAGGTTTGAATGACCTCTTCCAACACCATATCCAAATCCCTCAGATTTGCTTCGAAGGAGCGGAACACGGAAGTTTCTTAATCGTCGTGAAAACGTCTGAAAGTTTCATATGCCTATTTTAATGATACATTATTCATTGAATTAAGATAATTTTTAGCCTCAATTGAAATTGTGTTGCAACATTTTGTTTTGACTATTATATTTGTTAATCATATTATTATTTTAACTGAAAAACATAACAAATATTCAACATTTACAATTAGACCATTATATTAATTTATTTGGAGAGTTATTGAATTTTAAAATGATTTGCAGCACATAATTATATCAGCGGATAATTCGTGAAACAGTGACGATTTCATTAAATAAATCATTTAATTCAATAATCTAACGCAAAATGAATAGTTTTCAACGAGCCGACTCATAAACTGCATTGCAATACTTTTTATTTTGTATTGATTAATAATATAATTTACATGTGCAACAATTTTGTTAACAATAATTAATAAATTATCAAGCTAGTAGTCGACATTGAGAGGTTGACCATGAGCCTCGGACGCCTTCGAGCGCAATGGAGAGCTCTTGATGCCTCCCTATGCTCCCGAGTGGGGCCTAGGCCTCTCGCGTTGTGGGTTGGTTTGGGGAGGATCCGCGGCGGGCTTGATTTGTATGTGGTTGGCTTTTTGGCAATCGGGCTAGGGGTCGGCTTTGTGCGGATCGAGTTTGCTACGGATTGGTCTCATCCGAGCTGGCTTGTGGTGTGCGGGGGGGCCTTAAAAGGGAGAATGTTATGTTATTTTAGTCGACATTAAATAGTAGAATATTTTTTAATGTTCGTAAATGCGTAAGTACTTTTTTATGGACATACACGAATTTGATACTTTTTTGCGCAATCAAAAGTGGGTCACATCCTCTTATCACACACCTGTCTTGACATCTGATTTTTATTGGACGAAAGTGAAATGAACTTCCCTTATCTGTGCAAAAAAAAAATCTAATTTGTATATATTTCTTTTGTTCATTCTCTCCAGAAATGGAGTAAAGTTATTATTTAACTAGTTGACCCGCCCATCTAAGTTCGACCTAGCCCAGAATAAAAACAAAGACTCATTACATGAATTAAATACGGCTTACGACATAAAAACTGAATTCAATTTACTAAGTTCGATGGGTTTGTAATAAAAACAATTATCTATAGTTGCGTAACTTTTTTGGGATTTAATTGTTTGTTTGGGTAGATAGAAGGTTTTGTAGGTCTGCGCTATTGGTGGATGATGTCGTCGTGCGAAACATGGCCGCTGCACTTCCAAGAGATGGCGGTGTAGTAGGTAATGAGCCTAATATGAAATAATTATTTTACTTTATTGTAAATGTTGTTGCAAGAATAGCCTCCATTAATATCAAATTTTACCGAATTTTATTATGGAAAGATAAGTGGGAGTCACTCGTCACCTGAGACTTCGTCGCCCCTTTTCACAGTTGCACGGTAATAGTTAACAATAAATATCTAATGGATAATTCAAAAGCCCATATTGATAAGTAAATTTGGATAAATACATGCTATGCATCTTTATATTTTAAATTCGAAGCGTAATTGTTAGGTGTAGGAACCTAAATACACAAATATGGTGATATTTTTTATTCCACACTAGCACTCCTTTTACGTCATCCTGTCTGTATTATGAATAATTAATATGAATTAGTATAATGATAAATTATTCACCTATTTAATTAATATAATTCCCACCAATGAGTCAGTTTAACTAGGCACAATTAGACCGGCTACCAAAATTTGTCAGATGTCAAACTTGTCTTCTTCAAACATCACACGTTCTGTTCATCTTCTCTCCAATAATGTAGAAGTGATAGAATAACACCAAATGCGTAGCGAATACTACCATGTTCGTTCGTATTAAGCATTAAACATGTTATTATGATTTGTGTTGATCCAACCCATTTTTGGAACTTTGTATCAAGCAAAAAAGACATGAATAGAGATTTCAGTGAGATGGTCCTTGATGGAGATGTATTCTCAAATTCACATGACATCTCAAATGCATTTTCTAAATATTTCTCGTCGGTTTATAGTTCTACGGCTCCTTTATTAAAGTTAGATTTTGCGGCATCAGCACCATCTATGGTCGTTCAAAGTTGTGACATTGCGGAAATTGCTCACGATGATATAGACTATGCCTTGAAAAAACTCAAGCCAAAACGCTCCTCTGGACCAGACCATATACCAGCTTACATATTGAAGGAAACCGGATCAGAACTGATTAATGTTTTGTGTTTCATATTTAATCTGTCGATTGATTCGGGATCGTTTCCTGAGGTTTGGAAGACAAGTAAAGTTACACCAATATTTAAAAAGGGCGATCGGTCAGATATAAAAAATTACCGACCAGTAGCGGTGTTGTCTGCGCCGGCAAAACTGCTCGAGGTGATAATTCATAGGCAGATATGGAATAGTGTTAGTTGTTTACTAATTAACGAACAACACGGCTTTAGACCAGCCAGATCTACTGTAACTAACCTTCTTTGTTTTAATTCGTACATTGAACGTAGATTGGATTACCGATCTCAAGTAGATGTGATCTATACGGATTTTGAAAAGGCGTTCGATAGGGTTGATCATGATATATTGTTGCTAAAGCTGAATAACTGTGGCTTATCCTGTAGATTTGTTGAGTTCATGGCTAGCTATCTTAGAAATAGGCAGCAATATGTTAGTTTTAAATCATGTACATCTGACATGTACCAGACTTTTTCTGGAGTACCACAGGGATCCAATCTCGGTCCCCTTCTATTTACATTGTTTATTAACGATATTGGTAACTTGATTGAGAACTCAAATTTTCTGTTGTATGCAGATGATTTGAAAATATTCAAAGAGATTAGGAATACGGATGACGTTAGAGCTCTACAAGAAGACGTGAATTCTTTGTCAAAGTGGTCGATGGAGAACAAATTATATTTCAGTTCGCCCAAATGCCAAGTTATCACATTTGGTAAAACTCGGAACAAAATTTTGGCTGATTATAGCATGAATGGAGTAAAGCTTTTAAGAGTGGAGGAGATGAGGGACTTGGGCGTCACGTATGTGAGCGATCTATCATTCGGAACACATATTAGTAACATTGTGGATAAAGCATATATGACGCTGGGTTTTGTTTTGAGAAATTCGATATTTTTCAGACACGCCAATACTCTTGTCACTTTGTACGATTCTTTGGTGAGATCCGTCTTAGAGTCAGCATCGATTGCGTGGCTGCCTAGTGAACAGTCTCATATATTGACCATAGAAAAAGTTCAAAAAAGGTTCGCAAGGCACCTCTATAGGATGAGGTATGGATACTATCCATATTTGTATCCAACACTTTTTGTGTATGGATGCCTCGGAATGGCGACATTGGAGAAGCGCAGGGATGAATACCTTTATGATTCACCACTCTGCCATTAATAGAGTGATAGAAATTTTCAACAAGTTACCGCAATCTGTAGATATATTCAATATAACATATAATGAATTTGTTAATGTATTAGAAATCATAATTTAAGAGCTTGTGTACTATCGCTGCTTTGTTTTTTTTTTATTGTTTTGGTGATGTGTTGTTACCTAATCATTGTGTAATTTGTACAAAACTGTTTCATGGCGCTCAGCGAAAAGGTATTTACTGTTATGCTGAGTGACACATCATTGTATCATAAATAAATAAATAAAATAAATAATAAATAATTATAATATTATCGAATTCAGTAATAATTGGTAATAATTATTGTAACGCATTTTCGATAATAATTCGGTTTGTTTTCACAGGGAAACTCAACCACCCAGCCGTAAACAAACCCCCTACAAAACTACCCTTTATATTAAATTTATTATTGAAAATATTTTTTAATTATTATTGCAAATTCAATACGCTGCCAAATACTCAACACACTCGTTTGTTTTACAAAACGTGCGTTTATTTATGGGAAATTGAATCTCAATCCGTAGGAATGGAATATCAATAAATTTTAATTGCATTTTTTCCGAAATGTAATTCGCCAAATTTGTTTCATTCGCGATATTGAGTTGAATCGTAATGTTATTTGATTTTATTTATTATTATTGTCACATTGTCACAAGAGACACTTTCTTGAGACTAGAAAGAGCGGCCAGAGAAGTTGGCCTGATTGTCAATCAGGGAAAAACAAAATATCTTGTATCTGAACCCACCTCTCCTGTGCCTATCACACACTGGTCACCTATCCATTGAAGATTACTCCTTTGAAACTGTTAATAGTTTCACGTACCTTGGATCTCTCATAACGAATAAAAATAGTGTCAGCGATGAATTTTTTTTTTATTGATTTTTTTTTACCCATCACGCCGTGTCCCGTAAGGGGTAGACAGAGAGAACGGACGTCCACTCTTTTCTATCCAAGCACAATTCTTTCGCTTCATCCACCGACATAACATTTCTCATACACCCTCTCCTATTTCTCTTACTTCTTACATGACCTTCCTTGAGGACGGAATCGATGTGTTCGATCCACGTCATTCTCGGTCGGCCACGCTTTCTTACACCTTTCCTTTCAGCCTTATGAATTCTCTTTGTCATTCTGTCTGCATCCATTCTTTCCACATGCCCATTATGACATTAAAGTATCCACATTCGTAAAGTTAGGCCGGCTCCGTTAGCTGGGACATGTATCGCGAGCAGATCAAGACTCGGTGCTAAACAGGATCTTCCGCACGAGACCAGAGGGAAGGAGGAACATAGGAAGACCGAAGCTACGATGGCTGGATGGCGTTGAGAGGGATCTGGGGCTTTACGGGGTTGGTTACTGGTACGCACTGGCGGCGGACAGGGTGGCTTGGAGAAGTTTGCTGAGGGAGTCCGAGACCCACTCAGGGTTGTAGCGCGAGCGCCCAGATTCGTGGCAAGACTGGAAGGTGAGAAAAAGATGGATCATATTAGAACAAATTCTTCTTTCATGATAATTATTTTTTATAGCTATATGCCATCACTTGGCAAACACTCATTTGCAACATATAGACGTATTCAACTGCTCTCTCTCTGAATTCACCAGACAGCTAAAGTCCCTTTTCAAACCTGCCGATTGATCTCAAGCTATTTCCTACTTATTATTTCATTTACTGTTTCTGTCATCTTCTCTGCATTTTCAAATATAACGACTATATCTTATAAGTTATCTAATCATCATATTGAGCTACATAATATATTCTGTTTATGTGTTTCTAGTTTTGGTGTACCTAATATTGTATAGGTAGGTACTATATCACGTTAAAAAAAAACATATTATGTACTTATTCATAATTTAACATATTTTGTCGTCTTACATCAATGCAATCTTGCAAAATCAACAGAATTAAGTACTCATTTTTCTGTATTTTTTTTTCTTAATTTATTATTGTTGATTTTTTTCTGTTTGCCTCCATACAAATCATTTTTTTATATAATAGTACTAGCTTTCCCGACAGACGTTGTCCTGTTGTTCTAGCCCGAAGTGGCCCGTTAATAGGTATGTACATAATGTGCACTGCGCCCCGTAAAACAATACAAAATTAATTCGATTGAGTTAAGCTAATAAAATAATAACATTAAACTATTTCTGAAACATCCATATTTCAGTCGTATTCAAAGCTCTGGCGGGAAGAACTTGAGAATAATATGTTCGCGCACACATCCTACATCGCCTATTACCAACACGAATGTGCCCGATAATATTGTTGACTTTGTATGAAAATTTTCTAACGCTCGAATCGGTGCGGTGGAGTAAGTGGGATGGGCTACTGTAGGAGCGTATGCGAGAATGAGAGGGAACTACCCGCGATGGCGTGGGCGCGTCATAGGTAACCGTTCCATACAAACTTAAATATTGTATTTTACATCATTTCCTATCCAGTTTTTAAACATTTTATTAGTTATTCTGTTATCCGGAGCGGAGAAGAATCCAATAAATCAATCATCAGAAGATGCTGTTGAGCCGATCTCGAGTTATACTTAAGTGTTCGCACTAACCCGACTTTAATTTATATTAATGATGGCATGATTTGTGTAGTATGCGCTGTCACCACTGAAGGCGCCATAGCGCTAGCGTAGCCCTTTGAGTGAAATATTTGGTTGGATCACATACAGTAGTATAGTATTGTGTTACCTACCTACTTATAATGATATTGAATTTGCTGTGCACACAGTGTTTTTATTGTGTGTGTGTGTGTGTGTGTGTGTGTGTGAGGGTGGGTGAGGGTGTGTGTGAGGGTGTGTGTGTGTGTGTGTGTCATGCAATGGAAGTTATAAACCACATAGATTTTAGGTTAAGTTTAAAAATTATCCAATGCAAAAGGCTCTAAAGCCGTAAATCATTGAATAAATAAATAGCTCACTCAAAGTGAACACACTACACTCTTTTGACTCTTTCACAGTGTCTAACGAATATGTACCTATCCCATTAACATCTATCTACTTGTTATATAAAAAAGAATTAGCGTAGGGCCAGTTGGCCTAGTGGCTCCGTCTCCGTTATGGGACCTAGGGACGTAGGTTCAAATGCTGCCCGGGGCATGAGTATTCCACATGTTGAAAATGTTGAAAATTCTCATAATTATTAAGATTGCGTCATAAACATTGAGCAAGATTGAGCGCAATGGAGAGCCCTATGCTCCTGAGTGGGGTGTAAAAGAGAGAATTGATTGATTGATTAAGATTTTCTGGGATTTGAAAATTACCACCTAATGGCGAACGTTGTTAACGTTAACGATCACACTCAGCCAGCCTTCGATAACAATAGAAGGCGGTCGCAAGCCCGTAATGGTTAGTTCATACCATTCAAAAATCGAACAGCGGATTGTCAGTCATTAGTAGTAGTTGATTACGTACTATAAGTATATTCGTTAAGATCTGGTCCTTAAAAATTGGACACAAGAATCTAGGCATACTTATGTTCAATCTTTCACAGTAAGCTACTTAAAGGTTCTGTCGTGAAAGAGGAAGATGAACGGCACTTGAGATCGAACATACGTTCTCCGCGCGAAGCGGTACGAAAGCCGGTATCGCAACCGCTGGGCTACTAACCACTTTCTCTTTGTATTATTTGAATAGATATCTGCTAATCAAAATTACTGCTTATGATCATACAACATCCTCTGATATCATAATAACAACAACAAAAACCTCCCTTTGAACCCCACTCAGGGGCATAGGAAGGCAAAAAGAGCTCTCCCACACCATGTCCAACTCTCAACATAATAACATTGAAAAAAAATATAGATCTGCATTGTTTTTTTTTATTATTGTTGCAATATTCAATTATTGTTCATGTATCTTTTGTTCTTGATATTTTGAGCTCGACCTCAGCACTTAAAATCTCAATTACTGTAGCATCATAAGTCCATCTCTTTTGTGGTAGAACAACTCTTCGCCGAATCTCCCCATAACATACTACTTCCACTTGAGACATGCTCTCTAAGAAACATTTTGAATAACGCATTGACCGTCTCCGTTGAAGTCCTGTTGCCTTATTAAGTAAAATCACATTCCTGGCGTCTGATCTTGTTTAGAGTAAAATAAAAACAGAAATTACAAAGTTTTGTAAAGTTTTTCTCTTTTGTGTATGTGTCTTAATTTATTAGGGGCGAATCTCATGGTGAACTAACATTACAAAAATTTCAGTTTGATATCACGTGAAAACGCAATCAAACGTAGGAAAATTGCTGGTAGCAGGGTGGGCGGTGCACTAAGACCCATTATGAGAAACAATATCGTCTCACTACAAGCAAAAAAACTAGTGCATAACGCAATGCTGTTATTATCAATGATGTATGGGTGTGAAAAATCTGAAACATACTTCAATTTTTTCCACACCAAAAAATCTGTGAAAGTCAATGCATTGTCATTTACTGTGTTGTGGATTTGCAACTTTCCCCAATCAATGGGCGTGTAAGGAGCTGGTTGTCATTTTGGACTCACCACGTAATAATATGGAATTCAGTCTTTTTTATGCAGAGGAGTAGCAACATCTATATAGGTTTTCTTCCCTTAGTGACAACAACCTTGAGTCAATTTGGGCAGTCGACGGTTTCGCTCCTATAAAACTATGAAACGCATAATCTTGATCTTCGATTGTGAAAAAACAATGTTCAACATCCCCTAGATTGTGAAGAAGAAAAAGTTTTTAACACTCCAGTTTCTTCAACGACTGCCACTTTTTTAATTGGCCATCTTTAAAACAACTTTACAAATACATACCTCAGTGCTAACATTTTTATAAAAATCTCAATAAATTTTCTTTTCCATATCAGAACCTAAATACACCTGATACTTATAATAATATATAATATCGGAGTTTCTGAAGCAGTTACCAAGATTTTTTCTAAAGTTTCTGAATATATTTCAAAGTTATAAGTTGTTTGCGTTTCAATAACAATCAGACTAATATCGTTTAAGTTTGCGATTTTACGTTCATTTTTCTAACGTAACTTATTTGCTAACTAAGTCGCAATCCATGTTGATATTCCTTTTTTTGTTGTTAAATCATTAAATTTAAATACATTTATCTAGGAAGTCAATTCACTAAAATACTTAGAGTTGTTTTGAAAATCTATTTTTACAAGAAGCACATACGAGAATAATTAAACTTTTATAAATGGATAGATAGGTATCTAAATAAATAAAAAATTAAACAGCAACACTAATAAGATCTTTCTACGGTTCTAATATTTTTTTTACAAAACAAACAATTGCTACTTTTGAACTGGATCAGATAGGTACTTATATCAGGAGGTCAAGTAGAAGGTCAGAACAAAAAAAAATAAAATGTAAAACCAATTTTGAAGAATGAAAAAATAGAGGTCCGTTTTCATTGCTTACCCTTTTTGTAACACGGCGTCATGGGTAAAAATAACGAGAAAAAAAATTTAACTGTCAAATTTGAGGCATCAGTAAGGGTTTTTGTCCTTAAGTTGTCTACTGTTATTTTGAAAATGGTACATTTAACATTCAGTCTGCCCTTGTCGTAGGGGAAACCCTCTCAAACCGTGTTCCGTTCCTTCGAGGCAGAACTGAGTGATTTGAACATCACGCGGGGGACGCTCATTGTAACTGGATTTTAAAGGAAGTATTGCATTGCGTATTTACTTAACACCAATAAGGTATTTATTTATTACATTTATGAAAATTTTCATTACCTTTTTCAAAAAATTCAAAAGAGATATACATATTATGTTAGTTTATCACGAAAAATCATCTTTATTCATTTCGGTCCAAGAAGGCTCTTTGTATTGAAGTAATATCCTGAACATCTATAAACACCTTCGAAAAGATTGTTTCAGTCTGATAAAACCCTACATCCCCTTTCTAATCATTAACCCCCCGTCTCACCGAAGATCCCCAACCCCCAAAAGCTGCAACAAAGTCCCGGAACACTTGAAAAGCTTTCGGGATTATCAAGTTTACAAATTGAGCTTTTATTCTTTGAGAATACAAGTAGCGAAATCACTTGAAAATGTTCCGGGAAAACATTGTCGAAAATGCTCAAATAAAAAAATACACGCGCGAAATAAGTGTACGAAAGGAATAGCACACACGTATTTTGAACACTGCTAAGTTTTCTATGCTGAAAAAAAAACATTGGGATTTGCATATTGCTTTGATATCTAAGGGCACGTTCAGAAAAGATAATCTAAAAAGTTAGGGGATTGGAATAAACTGAAATATTAAGGTGGGTAAGGGGGGGGGGGCTTGAGGATATCACGTGTATTTATTACTTTTTTACTGTTTACGCGATTTATTTGTCGACAAGCTGCATGTTAACAAGGACAAATTACAATTTTATTCATATTAAGGTATTTACACATGATTTTTGCACATGATAAGCTCTTTTGAATGTTCAAGATATTTATACAAACTATAAATACATGTGATTTTTCTCGGTAGGGGGATAATACAAAGACTGTTCTGAAAATGTCCTATATTAATTGTGTATCACGCATAGTTTCATTAGCACAAGCAGGGATCGGTTTTAAAATCTGTTTTGACCATTTTCTTTTGTTTTGAAAGTATGTACCTATACTCTCGACTCAATGCCACATCTAAAGAATGGTTGTGCTAGATTTTTTTTGGCATATCATCCACAAGGGGGATGTTTTGGCCATATTGGCGCTAGATCTTCAAATGCTTCTACTTTTAATTTTTTTTTACTAGCCTACATTAAATCATTTTTGTTACAAAATCATATCAATAAATAAATTGACGGATCTTTCCTTTATTACGAAATATGTCAAAAATAATTCTACTTACTTCCTCATTGATTTTGACACACGTATTTTACCTTACTAGGAAATACTTATCTTTTTCACACATCATCAAAAACTTTCTTAAAATGCAATGATGTATTCATTCATTATAACAGTATAATGATTGATTAAAATTTATTATTACACAACCAAAATTTGCGAAATCTGTTTTGCATTTGAATATTTTATTTCGTTTCAATAATTCCACAAACAAATTGATTTTAGTTTGATAATAACAACGTTATGTATTATATTAATTATTATGTATTTAGAGTTGCTTCTCACTTCTGCTAACATTGGGGCAGACTAAGCGAATAGACAGAAACTCAGTAATAACAGAATCAAATTTATGATTTATTGATTTCTTATCGACAATATTGAAATTGTAATAAAATTATCATTGTGAATTTTATGCCTTTTGCTTCAAAGGAAACATTCGATATAGGTATTAGAATAGGTAAGATTTTTTTTAACTTCAAATTTGAAATTATTCAAATCTACTAGAACGTTTTTAATTCGAACGGAGAATTGAATCAAAATGTTCGATTTGATTTGTAAAAAGTTCAGTTGAAGTGAAATCGTGTATTTCAGACTTTTCAATGTTTTCCTGAAATTTATGGATATGAATCTACCGGAATTAAATATCCTAGTTAATTTCTACCAATCAACCGTTCCTGCCCGATCTGAGACAGGATTTATTCACAGGTAACTATAGGGCTTCTGATTTTGGTGGCTCGTGGAGTTCCTCTTGATATTTATAAAGGAGGTTTGAATATTTTGAAAGAGGACATAGGTAAGTTGTCGTGTCTCTTTTTGGACCCGACGATTTTAGTATCAAATATGTAGCTATATTCAGCATGGTCCTTTCATAGTATATGCGCCCGAGTTTTTGTTACATTTCAAATGTATTCATATAGCCCTCTCTCCACTGTAGTCCTCGATCTATCGGCAACATTCAGTAAACGAACCCGCTCCTCGAAAAGAAAGCCCCCGGTGTTATCATGTCCATTTGCCGGTCATTTTAATACTCGGTCCCTTTTTATGAATATGCCTATTTCCCACTACTCCCGTGTATAGTTGCTCCCGCCCATAGACTTAGATTCTATTTCATTCTTTCTATGAAATCACTTTTCGCTCGGACTTGGTCGATAATAGCCGGGCGCACGCTCTAAGCGTCCCGGCTATTTTATTCTTAACTGTTATATTAGAATTTTATAATTAAAATCAATTAATTGAAATAATCAAAAGAGAACTGAATTAGTGAACTGTGAAATGGTGTTTTAAAATTAAACAAACAATCTTTGTTCTCACTTTTATGTGGTGGCGTGATATCCTGAAATCGTTATGACGCGCTGATTCCCGCTTTTTCGAGTTGACCGTTAAAATTCCAATTCAAACTTCAAGCTTTACAACGACTTGAACCTTTTTCTTCCGCGCTTGTGAAGTTCCGTAAACATTGTTCAGACGATTCTAAGGATAATATCTAGCAATATACTTAGACATTATAGTGTGCTAGTGACCAGTTCCATTTCGAATCCAGCTAAAAATCTTCAATAGAGATACAAGCAGCTTCGACGCCCGTTTACTTCCTTGGACAGCGAAGTGGTAGTTTTCCTATTCCCCTGACCGAGATATCAAACCCTGTTAGAACCCGATGACCGTCTCATCTCCGCTCGTACCTGATGCCTATTGCACCAGAGTCCATCTGGCTCCACCTCATGATGACCGTGCGTAAGGACCTTCATATATCTAGAGGAACCCTTTTCGTCCGGATCCAGTCTGTGCGTACATACTTATTATCATCCGTTAAGAAGGCTGACACATCACCTGAAGTCTTCTCATCGTATCGCCCAATTCTTGTCATGTAAGCAATTATTTTCATATAAATTTTATTGACACTTTTCATTCTGTACAGTAATAATGTTCCATTTGAATGTAATGCCTGTCTCGTAAAATCCAGAATAAATTGATTGATTGTGTGTAATATAACTTTAGCTTTTGATTTGATATCACCCATATTTTTCCATTCCACCACTAAGTACCTACAGAATGCTCATATAAGTAGAGATTGCATCATCTTAACCACTACACCTATATAAAGGAGCGATCCGACTTGGATCCCCCAATCTATATATATAAAACTTAGAAGAGTCCTGGTGAATGTACATACCTTGCTATCTACTGCAATATTTTATCTATTGGACATAAGGACATATCACGACAACCCGTCTCGGTTGTTTAGTACTTCCTCCTCCTTCTGGACACCCTGAAGATCATAAAGGAAGATACTAATATCTCCTTTATTGAGAAGTCTCTGCTCATAAGAACTTTATTCCTTCACATGGATTTATGCTAGCCGGCAGTTGTAGAACCTCGACAGAGATAAGTATTTTGTATAATTTTTCCTTCCTAGGACTATTCAGATTTTCCACACTTTTCTTTCTTATTATAACCCCAAATGCTGTTGTCCCCAAAAGGACACGGCATTTATGGCGCCCAAAGCTGTGGGGCTCGATATTGTTTCACGGATGCCATAGCATTCATGGCACCCTTTCAATTAAAAGTTTCCGTTTGAAATTCCTTGCCCACTTTTGTCCAGTATTGTCCACATCCATTGCAATAGATAGGTAAATAAATTCTATTATTCTTCAAATGGTGACTTGGTATATGATGAGATCTGTGGTATAAGGTGGTTGGAGATTTGGTGATTTAAAGTTGTAAATCATTGTAAGTAATATGGTGGAACATAGTAAATAAAATTGTATAATTATTTAGAACCAATATTGAAAAAATAATTGTAACAAAAAATTTTCTCTTTTGCATATAGCGTGAACGTTCACAGCGTTCCGCTAGTATTCTGTTGCACGTGTCGCCAAATTTCTAGAAGCTGCATGTTTGAACTTGACTGGGAGAGCGGATGTTTTGTATGTGTGTAAGTGTGTATTGTGAAATAACCGGCAACGGTCATTGTTC
This sequence comes from Mystacides longicornis, assembly GCA_963576905.1. Lineage (NCBI taxonomy): Eukaryota > Metazoa > Arthropoda > Insecta > Trichoptera > Leptoceridae > Mystacides > Mystacides longicornis. The sequence continues at coordinate 28,821,378 of OY756426.1, read as the reverse complement.
ACCTTGAGACTTGCACAGGAAACCGAGATATGTACCTACCTATATTCGCGTCAGAATATTTCTCCGATACAAGTATATATTTGTGAGTGTGTGTGTGTGACGCGTCGGTTAGCTATATTTTACCCCTTGTACAGGAATAAACCTGCACAGAGAACGTTGGCCGAGATCTACCCACATAGATTTGCATGTACTGGGCGCGCGCGATGTTGAAATGTTGTGTATGCCTACCTAGTATCCGGTCTACTATAGAGTATGGATATGTTTGTATTGTTCGCGAGGCGAGGTCACTACATACCTACATACTTAGAAGCTATGCAGCTGCAAGTAGTTTCGTGTGCCGATTTCCGTTTATTCAATTCTCCTTTCTCTTGGATTGATTTCATTTTCATTTCTCGGTTATACGTTTGATAATTTTGCTAATGTTTCATTTCCTTGTATGACTGGTTTTGTTCTCGCTTACCAGCCGTTCTTGAGTAGTATGTTTGAAACCCATCACAGTTCACGATTCACAGTTCGATTCCGTAAAAAGTCAAACTTAGATTAACGTATGTAGATAAGTTTTGTGTTAGAATGTGTGATTGTTATTATATAGTATGTAGACTGTACGAATCTTTATGGCAAGTGATGATGCTTATGTACAATGAGATCGTATATTATTGTGTGAGATACTGTCTTATGAGAGTGTCTATGTGATAGCATCACTGCCAACCTTATATTATAGTTAGATATAATAGTTTTTTTATAAATTACGAATTAAATTGATGTGTAAGGGACGAGAGAATCAGTGTTTCACCATCCGTCTTTATAGATTAGTTCGAGTATATATTGTTTTGTCTATCGTCGACTTATTATGATGTTAGGAACTTTATGTTTGTAAAATCTTGTGATAAAAGTTGATGTATGTAAGTTGAGCGCTCTATGTATGTTAAAATAAAGAATATGTATGTATGTAAGAATGTAGGTCGTACGATTTTCAATTTCGATTTAAATTGTTTGTTTTGATTTGTCAATCTTGTTGTTTTGACAAACTGAGTGATGGTTACCCACGTTCTCTTATCCATTATATAAGCCTTGACTATAATTGTAAAATAATTTACTTTACTTAAGATTATAGTTGTAAAATTGTACCAATAATGTTTTCTTGGTCGATGTTTTCTTCCCAAATTCTAGACATGACCAACGAGTATAGAAATAAGAACCTTTTAAGTATAATTAATGTAGAATTTGGGTGGCACCTAATTTTGTTCCCTGTGAGATGTAACTAATTTTGAAAACTAACCAGACCGTTTTGCTTAAAGAACTGTATAGTCCAAAAAAGAAGATAATACATTTGATAAAATAACTCACGTAAGTTTTTAAAAGTATGCGTATTGCATTTTCAGAAAATGTTGAGAATTTCTGTTTATGACTTACTGTTGTCTGCATGTACTGGTGGTATATTTATATACACTTGCTCCATTGTTATGTATTGTCATATTTGTAGGAATTTTAGACATTCCATGTTATGTACTTGCGTGAGAATGACCCACATTTAAATTATTGGTCTGAGATAAAAATGAGCTAGTCTTTTATATTTTAAATTGTAACTAAGTACTGGATATTGTTTGACTGCCAGTAATTCTATGAAAAAACAAAAAAAATATATAGTAAAAAACAAAAGTACTTATAAGTATATGTATAAATAATGGTAACTAAGAAACCTATGATTATGTAAATATGTTTGGTAATTATTGTAAAGACATAAGTAAGATATTATTGAGATAAGAATAATAATATAAATTGGCCATTTAGTTTTATATGTGTTCTGTTATATGTTCAATATAACTATATAAGTATATAGGGACCGTAAGGAGTCCATGTGATACTTTGCCTTCTATGTATGTTGTATTCTGACATGGGACCACCTAAAGTCCATGTTATGTATTTTAATTTATGTTCTATGTATAATTGTAAAAGGGTACCGTTGTATATTTATTTATGTTTGTACAAGGCTTGGCTGATCACCAAGGTTGTACGGTGGAAAGCTTTTCCACGGACCAGCGTTGTGCTTGGTCGATGACAAGTTGTCATGTAGGCTAGTGAAGCCTGGGTACTGTTTGAATATTAACCTATTCAAACTGAACCATACACGTTATGCGTGATTACGATTCTGCTGGGACAGAATCGGGACGTAGATCTCTCATGTCTGCTGAAGCAACTCCGTTTAATGCTAGGATTGCTCCACTGGCAAATCTTGGAGATGTCCCCATACTTAAAAATTTTGTGTAGAATTGTTCAGGAATTTTCGATTACATTATGTTATCTTTCGCTGAACTATTGTACTTTAGAGTCAATTTGTTATATGTATTAATTTTGGTACCCTTATACATTAAATAGTGCGCACTAAATTGTTGCGCTTTGCGCTCTGCTGAGATTATACCTATGTATATAATCTGGATGTACCTCTATACGTCTCAACATGTATCATACTGGATGTTCATGTTAAATGTATCTATATGAGGCTTCCAAACCCGAATTTTCTCTATTGCTTATTTGTCTTGGCTGTAATATCGGAAATCACGTGAACCGTGCTTCCTTTGAGCCGAGCATATAAATTAATGTTATGTACTTTATAGTTTAATGATAATTTTATATTGTAAAAATGTTCTAATATTTTTGTTATGTTTTCTCTGTGAACTGACCCGAAATTGTCGTCTTCTGCTATAGCAGTCTGCACTGAACTCGAGTCAGGTCCCAGCGATCAATGTACTTAATTTTCTATACTCAATAATTAATTTTCTTTGGCATTCCCTAAATTCATATGATTCTCAAAGTATGTACTACTAAATGACTGTATTGAATTGCGTCATTACTTCTTTTCTATTATTTTCAAAATTCGATTCAGCTTGTATCCCCTTGTGTTTTAAATATGAAAAATTGTAATATTAACGCAGTGTATCTAATTGCGCCTTGCGCGAACAGTTGGTTGTAAATTAGGAATACAACCGGAGATAAACCCTCTGTACATTTCTTTGTCTACTGACTGTATGTATTTATTGAAGTAAATCTAAATAAGAGGACTCCAAACCAACTTTTATTGTATTAATTGTCTTGACCATATTTTCGGAAGCAAGGCGTGAGCCAAACCTTCCACGCGTCAAGCCCCTTAAATTAATATATTATGCTATTTGTGTATGATATGTTATTAACTATATTTTCTATACTATATTCATGTTTGTATGGCCTCTGTGGTGTGATTTGACCAGTGTCGTATTCCGCGATGAGCGAATACTTATCATTCAGATCGGGTCGCAGTGGCGTATGTACGTATATGTATGTCTTCAAACAAATTCCTTTCATGCCTATATATTATGTATTTCAAATATTTATCTTTTACATAAAAATCTGTGCCGAATAATATCGTTGTCTCCCTAAAGAGATCAACTAATTTCGAATCAGACCTTCTTCTCATTTCTTTTTGTTTAAATTGCAAAGTCTTTACTGTTTTCGTAATATTAAAATCATTGTTTCCCTTGTATTGTTAACTCTAATACTGTTCAATTCACGTTTAACGTAAAACAATTTTTGGTTATACTTTCATAACATGCAAATTTGAGTGTCCATTAATTATTATGTATCCCTTGACACTCGTGAGATAATAATGTTGGTATTTCATATGTGGCCTTAACATCTGTAATCTGGTATATAACCTTTGGTTTGTCTATATATCGCAGCAGGGGAAATGTACTAGTAATTGGTCCGTCAATATGACGACTTGAAAAAAAAAATTTTTTTTGTAACTCTTTATATGAATTCCATACGTATGTTGTTATGCATTTATGTTTGTATTCTTTCAGATGCGATGGTTGATTTCTGGGATGTGTCTCTTCATGCCTTCGTGATTGCCTTTTCTTTCTTACTGAGATGTTTTTGTGTTAAACTTGCTCACGCTAAGTTTAATTTTAGGAGGGGGGAAATGTCGTGTCTCTTTTTGGACCCGACGATTTTAGTATCAAATATGTAGCTATATTCAGCATGGTCCTTTCATAGTATATGCGCCCGAGTTTTTGTTACATTTCAAATGTATTCATATAGCCCTCTCTCCACTGTAGTCCTCGATCTATCGGCAACATTCAGTAAACGAACCCGCTCCTCGAAAAGAAAGCCCCCGGTGTTATCATGTCCATTTGCCGGTCATTTTAATACTCGGTCCCTTTTTATGAATATGCCTATTTCCCACTACTCCCGTGTATAGTTGCTCCCGCCCATAGACTTAGATTCTATTTCATTCTTTCTATGAAATCACTTTTCGCTCGGACTTGGTCGATAATAGCCGGGCGCACGCTCTAAGCGTCCCGGCTATATTATTCTTAACTGTTATATTAGAATTTTATAATTAAAATCAATTAATTGAAATAATCAAAAGAGAACTGAATTAGTGAACTGTGAAATGGTGTTTTAAAATTAAACAAACAATCTTTGTTCTCACTTTTATGTGGTGGCGTGATATCCTGAAATCGTTATGACGCGCTGATTCCCGCTTTTTCGAGTTGACCGTTAAAATTCCAATTCAAACTTCAAGCTTTACAACGACTTGAACCTTTTTCTTCCGCGCTTGTGAAGTTCCGTAAACATTGTTCAGACGATTCTAAGGATAATATCTAGCAATATACTTAGACATTATAGTGTGCTAGTGACCAGTTCCATTTCGAATCCAGCTAAAAATCTTCAATAGAGATACAAGCAGCTTCGACGCCCGTTTACTTCCTTGGACAGCGAAGTGGTAGTTTTCCTATTCCCCTGACCGAGATATCAAACCCTGTTAGAACCCGATGACCGTCTCATCTCCGCTCGTACCTGATGCCTATTGCACCAGAGTCCATCTGGCTCCACCTCATGATGACCGTGCGTAAGGACCTTCATATATCTAGAGGAACCCTTTTCGTCCGGATCCAGTCTGTGCGTACATACTTATTATCATCCGTTAAGAAGGCTGACACATCACCTGAAGTCTTCTCATCGTATCGCCCAATTCTTGTCATGTAAGCAATTATTTTCATATAAATTTTATTGACACTTTTCATTCTGTACAGTAATAATGTTCCATTTGAATGTAATGCCTGTCTCGTAAAATCCAGAATAAATTGATTGATTGTGTGTAATATAACTTTAGCTTTTGATTTGATATCACCCATATTTTTCCATTCCACCACTAAGTACCTACAGAATGCTCATATAAGTAGAGATTGCATCATCTTAACCACTACACCTATATAAAGGAGCGATCCGACTTGGATCCCCCAATCTATATATATAAAACTTAGAAGAGTCCTGGTGAATGTACATACCTTGCTATCTACTGCAATATTTTATCTATTGGACATAAGGACATATCACGACAACCCGTCTCGGTTGTTTAGTACTTCCTCCTCCTTCTGGACACCCTGAAGATCATAAAGGAAGATACTAATATCTCCTTTATTGAGAAGTCTCTGCTCATAAGAACTTTATTCCTTCACATGGATTTATGCTAGCCGGCAGTTGTAGAACCTCGACAGAGATAAGTATTTTGTATAATTTTTCCTTCCTAGGACTATTCAGATTTTCCACACTTTTCTTTCTTATTATAACCCCAAATGCTGTTGTCCCCAAAAGGACACGGCAAAGTAGGTACGTACAAAAATATCAAATTGGTAAGGAAACTTCTTGCAAAGGGCAGGAGCCTGGAAGAGGCAATGTCATTCTACAAGATGCCTCTGAAGACGAGGCTGCGCGCTATGAATAAATTGAAGGGTGTCACAATAGATGTATATGTAAGGACATATTATGGTCCCTTGATTTTCTTTATAAAAAAAAACTTTGGGTAGAAAATCTAGATATGTTTTCTTTTACTGCGCACAATGATGAGATACGAAGAACCTGCAATGTCGACAATATCGTGAGATAGAGTAGACAGAGAAGAAGGTTCTGCAGGGACCATGTCGAAAGGATGGAAGTTGACAGATTTGCCAAGGTCGTGATGCAGGGGATTCCAGATGGAGCTCCGACCACCAGGACGTCTTCCAAAAAGATGAAGAGTATGAGATGGACTTCATCATCTTCAGTCCGATTTGAGCGCGTTTTAAACAGATCATTGATCTATAAAAAGAGAAAGAACAAAAGAAAGGCTTGGCTTTGAGCTCTAGGGCAGAAAGATGATTTCACAAATTTAACACTCATATTATTAAACCATGTATACAGAAATCGAGTGTCAAATTATAATAATACTAGCTGACCCGTCGAACTTCGTATCGAAATAAATAATATGGGTACTCTAGGTTTTATGCAACAGAGCTCAAATTCGTTTTTTAGTTATTTAACACGAATGACTATTTAGTGGCATTAGCAAAACCTGCATACCACGCAGCATTCATTGGGTCTGAGTTTATTTTTACATCAAAAACTTATAACCTATGTTAATATGATGTGGGAAGAGGTCATCATTGCGCAAGATCGAGAGCAATGGAGAGCTCTTAAGCCTCACTTTGCTCCTGAGTGGAGTTCAAAGGGAGTTTTAATTTTGATTGATTTGATGATAATATGTAAAAAAAGAATTTAGGTATGTCATTATATTCGATATTTTAAAAGTTTTTTTGCTCAGTTAAAATAATATTGATTGATTAATCAAAGCACGATAAGGAACATCTCCGTACCGATTCAAAATACGTATTGAGGTGTCAATACTTTTTTTGCCCATCACGCTGATTCGCGAAGGGGGTAGGCAGAGAGTATGGACTTCCATTCTTTCCAATCCAAACTTATTCGCTTCCTCCAAACGCATAACATTCCGCATACATGCTCTTATATTCCTCTTGCTCCTGACTTGGCCCTCACGTAAGAGGGCACCGATATGGTCGGTCTATGTCATTGCAGGTCGGCCTCGTTTTTGTGCACCAATTCTTTCAGATTTATATATCCTTTTAGTCATTCTCACATGCCCAAACCTTCTTTCTTTATTCACTTTCATTCTAGTCACTACACACACATCCACTCCACATTCCTTTCTAATATTATCATTCCTCACCTTATCAATAATTCTCTTTCCGCATATCCTACGCCGTGATCTCATTTCCACAGAATTTATTCCAACTTCCAAATTTATCTTCCATGTCCAAGTTTCACTCCCATAAATCACGGATAGTATCAGGATTGCATTGTGCATCAACTGTCGATTTCAGAGATATCTTCTTAGAGGTCTTAATGCACCGCCAACCCTTCTCCCAGCCTATTTCCTTCTTTCAATCTCTTTTTCACACCTTGCATCTCTTCTAAATAAATTACCTAAATAGACAAACGTCCAAGTTCTCGACATTCACTTTCACACAAAATTGCGTTCTTAAATCTTCTCTTTCAAAACAGTGGAAATAAATAAAAAGCACATTTAATGCAGTATCTGTGATTTTTGTTCTATCTTCTATTACAACATGGTGGAAGTTGGAAGTGTAGCAATTTTTATTTTCAATAAAGAAACAAATGCTAGGTCATTAGCAAATAATATCCAGCTTTTTTTACATACTAACGATGCAGATTATATTTACGTTATATGTAGGTATGTACTCATCCTCTGTAAAAATCAGCCCATAAACGAATGATTTTCAAACAAACAAAAAAAAATTCTACTACTTGTTCTTCAATATAATCATGTATTCCTTGTGTTAAAACTTATCAAAACTCCTTATAAAATGAACTTCAATTAAGTATAACTCCTTAATAGCAATGTTATATTATACGATTCTGTTTGCTGGCGGTTTTAAAATGTTTGTAAATAAAGAAAGTTTTCAAAACTCCTTACACTTCATTACAATAATGTATTCCTTGTATTTAAACTTACCAAAATAAAAAATAATTGCAATGAATATTATATGACTTATCCAATCAATCTATTTCATACGATATATTTTACATTCGCATTCTATCAGTTGCAACAACAATCAATCCACTGACAGTTCTTTCAAATGTCAATTAATAAAAATTCAAAAGTAGAACAAAATTATATTGTAAAAAGTACTAAAAATATTACCTACTTTCTGTGTTTTCTTAAATTTCCTAATTTTCCATGAATTTTACTTAATTTTTTTCTTCTAATACAACCTTCTTCTGATAAGAGCCTACACGCCAAAAAAAAAGAATTAGCGAAATCGGTCCAGCCATTTAGGCGCGATGCGATAACACCGGGAAATAGCTCTCCATTTTTATAGTGTTCTTAAATTTTCTAATTTTCCATGCATTTTTCTTAATTTTTTTCTTCTAAATCAACCTTCTCCCGATAAAAGCCTACACGACAAAAAAGAATTAGCGAATTCGGTCCAGCCGTTTAGGCGTGATGCGATGATATCGGGAAATAAATCTCCATTTTTATAGTTTTCTTAAATTTTCTTATTTCCTATGCATTTTTCTTATTTTTTTTGTTCTAAAAAGACACTCTCCTGATAAAAGCCTACATGACAAAAAAAGAATTAGCGAAATCGGTCCAACCGTTTAGGCGTGATGCGATGATATCGGGAAATAAATCTCCATTTTTATAGTTTTCTTAAATTTTCTTATTTCCTATGCATTTTTCTCAATTTTTTTGTTCTAAAAGGACACTCTCCTGATAAAAGCCTACACGACAAAAAAAGAATTAGCGAAATCGGTCCAGCCGTTTAGGCGCCATCCGATGACAACGCGAAATAGCTCTCCATTTTTATATATAAGATTATGATGTATTCCAGCAGTGTCCGGTCGGACTTCTGACATTCATCAGTGTGTCCCTCATCGTCCTTCATTACCCCACTATTGTGTTATTAGTTAACGTAAAATCATCGCCAAATACTATTACACGCCCCACGAATACACCGAATAGTCATGACACCGCGCCAAATTATACGTTGTATGTCCGTATAGTTCTTGAACAATAATGTCATTTCAAATCATCAGTCACTAATAAGGTTTTGTTCTAAACTACTCCATGAAAACTTCATTGAGAACCTCAATACCATGCACTTAATAAAACTTCGTGGCAAAGAGACCTACGTATATTTTTATTCCTGGTACGTGATTTAGTCCTGACTGAGATTTAGGTCTCTAACTCTTCTGAGCCTTTACTTCATTTTGCTTACACTCTAGGGTTGGTCAGCAACATGCTCCAGGCTCTTCTCAACATGTCGGAAAATTCCATGCCACTAGCACGACTCAAATCCACATTCTTAACAGTCCTATGTAAGGACGATAGCCACTGGGTCAACGCCAACGGCCCGATGCTTACACCTTCGATGATTCATAATCTATGAGATTTATGTATAAGACATCTATTGGAACGTTATGATAATGTTTTTAAACAACCTAATTTGATTAGGAACTGCTAAAAGTACATAGATGGCGCTAGGGTATGAAATAACTACATACATTTACCATTTTAAAATATCTCGTTTTTCTGCCTGGTTCATGGGTACGTTAGCTAATAACGGGTTTTAAACATTTTTGATCTTTGCTAACAAGCAACTTTTGGCTGATGGACTGTATTTTTTAAATTCTTTTACCTGCCCGATAGAGATTTAACCATGCTTTAAAGCTCAAATCGAGTTGGCCTCAAATAGATAACGCTCCCAACTCCTCCTATCCGCCACGGTTCTTCAACCTTAGAAGCTGTGCATCCTAACTATACTCGTCCTCCTATTTGTCCGTTAGTTTTCTGACTCGTTGTCCGAGAGATTCTCGTAGTGACCCGTGACGATGGCATTTTCTGCACACAATAATCTCACAAATAATATATCCAGCAACTAGACAGATTTTGCCAACACCGTTCACGTTGCCATCCAGAAACACATTTGCCAAAACCTCGTCTCTTCCAGTAACCATGCATTCAGCTTTATTAATGATCAAAATGAATATGTACATTTTAAAGGTGTAGTTTAGCACAATGTTCACCAATAGTACCTAGTCAAGAAAAAATAAATTCGTCTTCAAATAATGTAGGGTGTATTTCGCATAGAATACGTGAACGTTTGTAACTCACCCCATAGGTAGTTCACCAACTATCAATATTCATAATGCAGACCCCTACCTGCCTGCACATTACAATCAGGGAAATTTAATTAACACGTCGTCCACACGTCAGCCAGGCTCCAGAGACATTTCAAACGTGCAGCGTTTGCTGTTCAAATCACACCTGCACTTGTATACAAATTGTGCCTAATTTCAACAATGCATTTGTGAGATGCAACTCGGCATTTGATGCAACTAGATCCTTATTTTTAACTATATCTCACTAATTATATTATGGAGTAGTTTTCAAGCAATAATTTGAATATTTTGATGAATAAACTAATTATACACATACGATCTCCCTTTAAAACCCATTCAGAGGCATAGGGAGGCAACAAGAGCCCTCCAACGCGCACGATCTGGCTCGGCTTCCTTCAATGACCTCCTCTCACACCATGTCCATATCTCTCAGCTCTGTTTCGAAGGACCGGAGCACGGTGTTAGAGGGTATTTTTCTCCTCCGGGAAGGAGAAAAATAGAGAAATAGAGAAAAATAGCTCGTTTAGGCCAACTCTCATTCAGCATCCTTAACACATGTCTTGGCCAAGTCCATCTCCTCTCCACAATGGTAGTGTAAGGCCTTCGCTGGGTGCGTCAGCGTATAGCGTCGTTCGTGATGCGTTGGTACTATCTAATACCCAACATTCTCCGGAGACACTTCATTTCAAATCACACCTATACAGGAGAATGGGCAACACACACGCATCAAACAGTTACATTGTCCCTTAAAGGGTCCTTATTTCGCTTGACATTTCTTTCTGTAGCAACAGGGTGAATTTATTTATAAAGGTGTCAGCGTCCAAATCAATCCAACAATCCCTCAGTGACTCTACTGTCAAAATACACTAATGATCAAAAAATAAATTAAAATAAAACTTTTTGTTTTACTATTTAATAATAAATTTAGAAACATCTTTATTACCCTGAAAATATCCATCTGACGCCCCGACATTTGAAAGATGTAATATTTTTATATAATTTCTAATCCTCCCTACTTCGTCATCTTTCACCATCTCCCCTTTTGTCACTCGTCCCTTACTTGTCCTCCCACCTTCCTTCTGTTTTTCCTTTAATCAAGATTAGATTGGGGCGCCCTTCTTACCTTTTTCAATAGCGAGAAACCGCCAATGGGATTAATTAGAAAAGTATTTTTTTTCTAGATTCATTACAGCACCCACAGATGTCCGTGGAGAGGATTTTTAATTGAATGTTACCACAGGTTTTTGTAGTTAATAATGTTTTATAATGTTGTTTGCAAAACTTGTGTAGAAAATAGTTTTATCGTCACGTGTTGATCGAAAACCGACCTCGATAGTTTAAATACCTATTTGCATACTAATTTCTTCCCGAATATGTAACTACTATTGACTCTAACAATTCATAACTGATGTTCGATTTTTAAATGGAACGAACCACTACGGGCTTACTACCGTCTTCCGTTGTTATTTCGAAGGCTGGCTTAGTGTGATCACTTTACGTACATTACAAATTTCTTGCCAGATTCCGGGTTCGATTGCCGGTGGATCGGGTGTTTTTAATCTTTTGTGTATTAGTGCATTTGCGTTTATTTGAACAAAATCGAATATTAATAACTCTCAAAATAAATGTACTTTAAAACGAAATGGATCAAAAAGTGGCTGGTTAATCTAACAATACTTTTACTTTTAAGAATAAAATAGGCTGTTCTCAATACAAAAAAATTGTATAAAAATATATAAATAACAACAACATGTAGGTATGTACAATTAAATATGAAACTTGTATAAATGCGTTTTATTCTTGGGTGAAATTATACTCTACTCTAAATAAAACACTTTAAAGGACTTCCCCAAATTTTAATTACGAAATATGTCACGTATAAAAATTTGTAGAAATGCTTCTTCTTCTGCAGTCTCAATCCGGATTGGTTTGCAGCAAAGATCTGCATCTAGTTTTCCATCTCGTCCGGTCCTTTGCAGCCCTCTTCAGCTCCATGTAAGATGCGCAGCCCATATCCTCAAATAATTGTTCAAGGTACTCTCGACGCGGACGCCCCCTAGCATTCGTACCCTCAGAAATGCTAAAACAAGACAAGTGTTATGGTTCCGAGAGGAAAAAACCTGTCAATTCTGATGCTCCATATTGTAAAAGTGCTTACATTAGAAGAAATTTCATACAACCGTATTGATCAATTATCCCTATATTGTAAGATCCTATCTTCTTAATTAATGTTGAAAAAAAACAATAGAAAAATATAAAAACTTACTCGGAACAATTTAGTAGTTGGTGTGCCCCAGGGATGTATAAAATACCTTATAAATAATAACAGCATTAAGTAATGCCGTGTACATTTAAAGAATACCTTCTTTACCAAGTCCTGTTACTTCCTGTCTCCCTCTCGGATTACCTAATCCCATCAATTGATAAGGCGAAATGCCATCCACGAGATGTTTTATGTCCTTACTCCGTGTAATGACGTTGTTTTTTTCCCTTATCCTTCCTCTTCCTCCCTTTCCATTTAAGGTTCGGGCTTATGTTTATACACAAAAAGGGAATGTGTACCCAGAGCCCGAGGGTGTCTGCGAAATTTTTCGGGCAATAAATATCGTCTCCGACTTCTGGAAACTATTAACTATGTTTTGTATGAAGACAAAAATAAAAAAAAGACAAAAAAAAAACTTAACGATTCTTCGCCTCATTGTGTTTTATTTCTTGAAATCGAAGGATACAAAAATATCGGGGACTTTGTTTTCGTCAATATAACTAATTATGAAGGTGCGGAATTGAATTTTGGTGGAAATAAGATGAAAGAGATTTTTATTAAAAACACTGCAACCATAATATCTTATATATAAAAATGGAGAGCTATTTTAGCTAGACAACTTTATTAGTACTTTTTACGTTATAATTTTTATTGCAATTTTGAAATTTTGACATAAATTGTCAATTGGTGCGATTGACAGAATGCGGATGGAATATGGTTTCAAACAGACGCATCGGTTGGAATTACATTGGTCAAATGATAATTAATTCATCACCATACAAATTTTTTTCCCGAGAACGTGGCTTTACCACAATCTGATGAATACACCTTAACTTCCGCTGTTTCTCTTGAAGAGTTAAAGTCTGTTTTAAAAACCACCAAAGACTCAGCTCCTGGTATTGATGGTATACCATATGGTTTATTAGCCAGATGTGATGATACTATACTTTCCTTTTTCTTAGAAATAATTAATGTAGTTTTTGTACACTGTAAGGTACCAGTCTCATGGAAGCAACAATTGATCATACCTATCCCAAAAGCACAAACAAATGATATTTATGAGTTATCCTTCAGGCCGATTGCTCTCTCAAGTGTTCTTTTAAAGATTGTTGAACACATTTTAAAAAGACGTCTGGATTGGTGCGTGGAGAGAAGTAAAAACTTTTCTCAACTTATGTTTGGTTTTAGAAGAGGCAAATCCACAACTGAGAGCATTGCCCATTTAACAACCGATGTATTAAATGCTTTTTCGGAGTCAAAACATGTTGTCGGTGTGGCCCTTGATATCACAGGTGCCTACGACAACGTTTTGTTGACAATACTTAGAACTAAGCTCCATAGGCTCAAAATACCTGACAAAATTGTAGATTTAATAATGTCTATTTTAAGTGAACGAACAATTTTGGTAGAAGAACCTTCTGGCAGTGTACATAGTAGAAGGGTTTTTCGGGGTCTCCCACAGGGATCAGTTATCAGTCCTTTTTTATTCAACGCGTACATTCATGATATCTTCGAGGATATACCTCCAGAAATTACTCTGCTTAACTATGCCGATGATTTTTTCATGTACAGCACAAACAAAAATTTAAATAAAACAGAAGAAATAATTAATAATAGTTTGAAAACCATCTCAGATAAATTAAATAATTTGGGCCTCTCTCTCAACCCTTCTAAATGTAAGACAATAATCTTTTCTAAATCACGAATTCCTCAATCCTGTTCGATCATGATTAATGACACTTTATTGCAACAAAATCAAGAATTAAAATTCTTGGGGCTAGTCTTAGACAGTAAACTTACGTGGAACGCCGCTGTTTCTCATGTTGTGAGTGGTTGCCAGAGTGGGCTTAACGCTATGCGAGCTGTTTCAAGAGTATGGTGGGGATCTCATCCAAGAATTTTAAAACTTATGTACAGTTCCCTTGTTCGTTCCAGACTAGATTATTGCTGTTATCTCATGTCTCCCCTTTCCAAAGGAAACATAAAAAAATTGGAGAAGGTGCAGAATGAGGGCCTTAGAATCTCTCTGGGAGTTATGAGGTCCTCGCCGGCAGAAGCCATGCGAGTAGAGGCTTCCGAACCTCCATTAAACCTGAGGAGACAATATCTGTCTGATAAATTCATCATCAGATGTATCGCTTACAGAGATAATGTATTACTTACTAAGATACATAAACTATCTGAAATGATACAAATCAAAAAACGATTTTGGGCGAAAAAAACTGCCCCTTCTGTGGTTTTGAGTTACATCGCATTAAAAGAACTTAAACAACATATCATGGAGCTAGAAATGCCTCCCTTATACTCTGTTTCTTTCCCTTCTTTGATTCATAGTCCTCAAACAGTGAAATTCTTTGATTCTAAGTACATTTCAAACGCAAGTGATAAATTTGACAAAAATATTAAAAAATACTGGAAAAATTTTTCGCTTTTATTTACTGACGGCTCTAAGGAAGGGGAAAATGGCCTAACAGGCGCAGCTTTCTATAGTCAATCTGATAGGTACGGAAAGCATATTCCACTACCTAGAGAATGCACAATATTTTCAGCGGAATGCGTTGCGATTTATGAAGCGCTCGAATTTATATCCCAAGAAGATTGTAAAGATATTTTGATTCTGAGTGACTCCTTGAGTGCTATTCAGAGGATCGCCAGCTCTTCTTTTCAATACCCGTTTGACATCATAGTGCTAAAAATGAAAGAACTATTCTATAAGCTACACGCTCAAGGTAAACGTATTGTACTTGGTTGGATTCCGGGTCACTCTGGGATAGAAGGTAATGAAATAGTGGACCAGTTGGCTAAGGAAGCTGCGAGAATGAATACTGCCTCTCGCTGGCGGGTTCCCTTCGCGGACCTTTTTTCTATATGCAGGTTTAAAATGTACGAAGACTGGCAGAAAACATGGGAGAGTGACCGTTCAAAATATAGGACCCTCAATGATACCATTACTCGCGTGCCTTGGTTTAACAAATTGACGTTACCTAGACAGAGTTCGTCTGTCATTTGCCGAATCAAGTTTGGACATGTTTGTACAAAAAGTTTTTTGTTTAAAATTAATATAGCAGACTCAAACATGTGTGATTGTGGACTAGAGGAGGAAACCATAAACCACATATTTTTTAATTGTATCTTGAGAAATTCATACCCAGGTTTTTGCACTGATTTAGCCAAATGCGGCGTAAAATTTCCAACTACGGTTGAACTTTTGCTCTCTAAATTTGACCCTTCCGTTTTTAAGATAATATCAAGTTTTATTATTAAAAACAATGTTCAGATTTAAATAAGTTTTTAGATCTTCTTTGCTTGTGTTTCTTGTCTGTGTGTAATGTTTAAAACATGACAATGGCAGATAACACTCTCAATTAAAGAGTGAATGCCAAAAAAAAAAAAAAAAAAAAAAAAAAAAAAAAAAAAAAAAAAAACCATACAAATTCGAATTCAATATTCTTAGTAAAAGACAGGACAACGTTTGTCGAGAAAGCTAGTTTTTGATAAATATGGATTACAAAAATTATATATTTTATAACTTAAAAATAACAACTTAATGAACCAATATAATTGTGACCGTGTTTATATGGTACATTATAACAATACCACCAACTATCCAATAACTGACAGATGTCAAACGCCAATTATATTCAAAAATAGAAAAGTCAAAAGCACTAAGGGCGCATGTAACATTTTGACTATATATACTTATTCGCTTAATCCGCTAATAGTTAACTACGGTTGGCAGAATAAATAAATATGTCTTGTACTTGTCATTTTTGTACCTACTTAGGTTATGTAGGTTCGTTTGGTTTTCTTAAATTTCCGTGCAATTTCCTAATTTTTTTCTTTCATAAAACGATTCTCTTGAAGAAATCGGTCTAGCAGTTCACGCGTGATGCGATGAGCGAGAAACAAAAATAGGTTTCATTTATAAATAGAGTTGAAGTTGATCTATATCGATTGCATCTCCTTTTACCTCACTATGTTCCTAAACAGTGGGGCTAGTACGAGTTTAATCGAAGGCTATTTGCAAGCTAATAAGCGCTTATTAGCGTGCAAACAGTGTTCGAAAATCAAACGATCGAATCATTCGATCATTTTTGCATGGAAAATTTTCGAAACTCTTTCGATATTCGATCATCGAAAACTTATACTAGTGGTACTGGTTCCGAATGTGAGATTTGCTTGATTGATTTGTCTTTCTGAAACAAATTCTCTTTGCTTGATTGCACGTTAATCGTGATAATACTTACTATTCAGATGGAAACCAATACTTATGTACCTACATCAAAACTAAATATTTACATTACATCTCATTTGTTTGTTTACAACTTGTAACCATATCTACATTATGATGTGAATAATCAATGGATTTTTTTTTGTTTCAGGTAAGAATCGGTTACTTTCGATTAAAAACTATAAAAAAACTTATGCCAGTATCTTCGAAATAAATAAAAGGTAAGTGCTTTAAAATAAGCAATTAATTGTTGAAAACAATTTGTTAAAAATCTAAAAATCAGAGATTTGTGTGGAAAGTTTATCAATTCATAATTAAAATACACAAAATATTCCTACAGCTATGAAGCTGTTTTTAATAATGCCTTGTTCAGTACGGAAGCCTTAATGTTTTTATAAATTTTTGTAAGAGATTCTACAAAGGTTCGGAGGGTGGATGGCGGAGTTTTAGGGGTAAGTCCCTAATATCGGGGCCTAATGCGTCAAGTCATCTTGTTTGCGGGCAAAAAAATGTCTCACACAAGTGGTTCGGAAAATTAAATTTATTAAATTGCGTAAGGAAGATCATTTTGTCTCTCAATCATACCAGCACACCGAGTAAATAAAATGAAAAAAAAAACATTTTTTTTTTATTAATGTATGACAAATATTTGTGATGTATGTAGGTACTACATACATATATATATATATATATATATATATATATATGACATTTTACCTTTTTTTTTTCTTTTTTTTCTTTTTTTTTTCGGTTCTCCGCGTAGTTTTGAGTCGGCGACTCAAAACTACGCGGAGAACCGAAAAAAAAAAGGTAAAATGTCATATAATACTACCCGCGAAAACCTAAAACAAAACATATATATATATATATATATATATATATATATATATATATATATATATATATATATATATATATATATATATATATACTATATTTGATTTTTTTTTCGAGAACAAATAAGAATTTTGTTGATTTTTTATTTATTATTTTCAGAATTTGAAAAGCTTGATATAGAAATAGATAGGTTTCATAGATGTTTGAAAACTTGTTAACATAAAACGCGTACAAAAAAACGTAAAAAAATCTACATAAACCGTAAATTTTAGTATAATTATTATACACACAATTAATAATGTAAATAATTGAAATAATCTATTAGTAAAATCAAGATTAAAAATAAGAGAGTGCTGTTCGTTCTCTTCGAAGCAGAGCTGAGGGATTAGGGACATGGTGTGGGACATGAGGTCATAAATATTGCGCAAGATGGAGCACTTTTTTGGGTTCTTGTTGGCTCTTTATGCCCTAAGCGGGGTCAAAAAGGGCATATTGATTGGTTAGTAAATAATAAACAATTTTCCTCTTTACCATCAAACCAGCTTGAACAATTTCCAAGCCTCAAACAGTCGTGTCCAACAGTTTGCAGTGACCTTTATCTTCCTTTGGTTAAAGCAACCTTAAAAAATATTCATGCTGCAGGATGATTCTCTAGGAAATGTTGATGATCAAATAAATTCATTTTAGGTATTACTATTGTAGTCGAGGAATGAATCATTTCATTCGTTTTCCTGAAATTTTGATATTTTTAAGGATTTATAGAAAAGGTCACCTTACAGACAGTTTTAAAAGAAGAAGAAGAATCTATCCAAAGTACTTCCATTAAAAAATCTTCGGCGGACATTATCTTTAATCAAATAATGTTGATTGTTTGGTTCTTTCAACAAAATTTTTTTGGATGAAATTTTTAAACTAAAATATTTGGGATACCACCAACAAATAATCGCATCAAGTTTAAGGAGAGTTTCCTGAATAATCCTCCCGCCGCCCCCCTCAACCCCTCCCCTCGCTTATTTAAAAACAATTTCTTCAAGGTAAAGAAATTCCGTTATTAACGTCCAGATGTTTCTAATGAATGTTCCGTGTATATTTTATACAAACAGCTCTCGCGGATCGGATTCCAAAGTATCATAATATTTTCATTATATCTTCAATCCAGTAACATGCTACAGAGATGATTTTAAAAATAATACTTATTAGAAAATGCTTTCGATTTTAAAAACGGGCGTACAATAAAGTTGAAATCTATGTTTGTTTTATATTCAGAAATTAAAACTCAAAACAAAATACATTTTTGTTTTTAAATTATACGTTTATGAAATTATTTGATCAGGAATACAAAAGTATTAAATATCCGATGGAAATTCATGCCTGACTTACGCTGTTATCGTAAAATGTTATCACTAAGCCAGCCTTCGAAATGGCAGTAGAAAACGGTCGTAAGCCCGTAGTGGTTTGTTCATACCATTTAAAAATCAAATACTATTAATCAGTCATGTAGCATAGGTGACTATACTTAGGTACTTCTGTTAGTAATCATCTGAAATTTTTGTTAGTTATTATGTTACTCTTAATAGAGTTGCTCTCTACTTAATTACGTGTATTTTGAGGGCTTGTCTAGTCGTATACACCTTAACATTTTTTGTAAAACTTTGCTACAATAAAACCAAGGCATCGTGATGTATTCTATTGCTGTTATTTGTTGAAAAAAAAAACCTCAATGGTCCATGATTTGTAGAACTTATTTCGACAAGGGAGAATTCCAATTATTAATCAAGTAAAGCCTAACCTGCGCATTAGCTTACTTTGCTTCTGCAAAGTAAATTTTCATTATGTGTAGTTGAAATTTTATTGGCAATTCAAAAGTTTTTTTTATTTGCGGATAGAGTTTTATTATATGTTGCAAATTAACATAATCTCGATTTTAACGTGGATTTACGACGACCATTAAGTTGTTACTTAAAGAGTTTTAGAAATTTTAATACTCCAACACACCTAGGTAATGTTTTGTACGGTGTGCTTCTGAAAGTTGTTAACTACTACGATATCTATCGGTTCTTCAATATTTAAGTATTTTACTACTTTGATCTTTTTATGATACATGTAATAATTTTTGTCAAATTCACCTGTGCTAACTATTAAATCTCACATTAAAATATTTGAAAAAAAAACTTTTTATAAAAATAACTCAATTTTTTAGCAAGATTCTTTGAAATGTACTAGATGAATCCAATTGTCAGATTGTAAAATACTTTAAATAGTTCCGCACTAAGAACAACAAAAAGAATCAGATCATCAGTAAAAAACGAACGGTATAAAAGTGTCTGTACAGCCAGTGAAACTAGGTTTTTTCTAATTAACAGGTTCTGTCCATTTCGCTACAGGTTGATAAAACCGATGGTTATGCAACCACAGAAAATTCTAATCCGCTATTAAATCTTTTTTTTTTCTAAAAATTTGACGTCTTTGAAGTTTGTAAGGTAACTTTTATCAATGTGATATCAAAGAAACCCATTATAAGGGAAATTAATAATCAATTTATTCGTCACTAAATTAATTTTAATTAAAATGTATAACGAGTCAACAAAAATGAAGCTCATTGCAAAATAGGCAGCATAACACACGCATCTTTGTTCTAACTAAATAATAGTACACAAATCAAACACACAATAATTATTAAAGTAATCAACTATAAAAAAAATCAGAAATAGAATTATTCACGCCAAAAACTACTAAACAAAATCATTAAAATATAAAAAAAACAAACAAAATATCAAATGAAATAGGTATGACAATCTGGAATATATATAAAATGATACAATCAATCAATATACATATAAAACATCAAAACCATGAATGTACAACCATATAATAACCAGGAAAATTTGAAAGAAAAAATATTATTGTTTGATAGCAAACCGTATCAAAAATAATGTTATGGTACCTACCATTACATTGCAGTCATATTAAATCGAGAAAATTTTGGGAATCTTTGTGTTAATAAATTGTGTAAGTACAGAATCGTTTGGCGTTGTTATAGGACTCAACCATATGGCGCTTTCAATAAAAATTACCATACTTAATCAAACTATATGAAGAAGAAACACCACCATACCGTGTTATGGGGTTCTGCTGTTCTTATTATTACAATTACCATAGATTCTCCCATAGAATGGACCTATGTTACACGCTTGACGACTTTCAAGCGGGGCAGAGAGACTCGTTTAGATACTTCTTATATGTCTTAATCAATTTTGTATTTTTTCCGCTGCATCTGGCAGCCCAAAAATGCCAATTTATTTTGAACTTAGCTTAGCTAGCTTTCCCGACAGACTTTGTCCTGTGCCTGTGATCTAACTATGAATATTGAATTCGAATTTAAAAGAATGATATAAATGACAACAAATGACATTCCGACCGATGCATCTGTTTTAAACCACATATTTTCCATCCGAATTCTGTCACTCGCACCAACTATCAATGAACTTACCTTTTGTGTCAAACGACAATTTGATTTCACAATTAGAGTTATTCACTTTTCGTGGTTAAATTTATAAAAAAATGCGCTTCATAGGTAACAAATTAGAAAAACTAGAAAAAAATTCCATAAAAAAATATGCCAATATTTTTAATGTTAATTGTTGTCAGGTAAATAAAAATCTAGAAGAATATACAGTTTGTCAATCATGTTACCTTTTTCTTTTTCAAATAAATTCAAACTAAATTTTAAAAAATCTGTAGAGTTACGTATATTAACTTTACTTATGAACTACAATAACAAAATTTCAAAGCGTTCGAAGCGCCGATGAGCGGTATTTTCTAGAACTAGCTTTCTATACAAAACTCACTGAATAGGGGCGAATTCAATACTTTTTAGACGAATATATGCGTATTTAAATATAATGAATTGTTTTTGAGGTAGTTACCTATTCAGAATGTTTCAAATATCTAGCTAGCTAACATCGATTTAGACATCGAAAGGAAAATCAATAATTAAACTTTGCATTATAAACCTACCTAACTATGCACACTAGCCATGCGGGAGATACTTGTTATTGGAGCACTGGAGATGCTATGTTATTGTTTCATGATTCGATTTGTTTATGTTGTTAAATGTTCTGTTGGTGTCTCCAATAAATAAATAAATAAATATACAATATGAGTTAATAAACCGTGGTTAATTTGGTTTGATAAAAAAATCGTTTAATTTATAAAAAAATCTATTAAAAATGTTACGTAAGTCATAAATGATTTAAAATATCCGTAGCACAGTGGCGTAACCACTCAAACTAGGGCCCCTCTACTAACTGGGGCCTCTGGCGGCGACATAAATAATGTATAGAAAATTCGTGCGGGGAGAAATTACATCATACAGGGTGTTCTACTGCGCAATTAGGCACGGTCTACTGTAACTAATTACTAACGGTTTCCTTTTCAATTTAATTTCTAATTTCTAGTAATTTGCTTATTCACAGTGCATACTTGATTATTTTCTTTCTCTTATTATAACAATCATTATGGAACTTGGCTTGCTTGCTGTGTTCATTTATACCTACGATATAAAATTTGGCATTTGGTTGGTATTTATTTGCACTGGGACAACAATATTTTTGCTCTGGTTTTCTGCTTGTAAATTTAAATTGGCATTGCGATTTTTTTATTGTATTTAATAAGTAAAATGTACATTTTTTTACGCGAGTTCCTCCCTCTAGAAAAGCCCGAATTTATGATTTTTGAAAACACACCATATCCTATTATATGCGTTTATTATTTTCCAAGTTTGCTTGTTTTAAACAAATGTACCACATTTTTTCATAAAAAATAACGTTTACTATTTAAGACAAAAATATTACGTGAATTATGTAGCTTGATTTTTAGGAATTTATTTTGAATTTTAGCCACTATTGATATGAATTTTAACCGTCATTCACCTCTGTTAAAGCAATTTATTTATTTTATTTATTTATCTACATTGATGTGATTACTCTTACGTTAACATTGTTTGATATAAAAGTAATGAAATTTAATGTTTTATCCATAACGAGATTATTAGAGTAAGATACCGGGTAAGATTCAAGTATTTACACCCCATACACAAGTTTTTAACTACAAACGAGGCATATAAAATTGACGTTTTTTATTTGTTATAATTTTTTATGTACCTATATGTTTGTATTTGTATATTTTTTTCATTAATAATAAAAAAAATGTAGGTGAAAACCGTAAATAAAACAAAAAAGAAGAAAACAGGTATAGAGGCAATTTAAAAATAGAGGCATGAAAAAGCTGTATACATTTATAGGCGCTTTCAAATAAAACATCCTGTGTGTTTCAGTGGAGTTGGCCCGATTAAAATTTGCAATCAATTTGTGGCGTTGGAACGAATGCATTCTGTGAATTTTAAGTAAATTTTGGAACTGGTGATAAATGAATTAGCGATTTAATAATAATATTACAAGCAGCTCGCGGCAGTATGGGCTCACAAACACCACGACTAACTACCACTGCCGATGCTGTAATGTTTCATCATAATAATAATGACGTGTGCATATTAAAAGCTGTCGCGGTAATAGGCGGCAACTTTACCATCACTGCTGGGCGTTATTTTGCTAAAAGGGTTACGCCACTGATTGGAATCACAAGAGATTTAATTATAACCATTATTACAGCATACCTCTAATGAATTTCGTTTAAATAAAATCAATCAAGTAACTGACTTGCTAGCTTTTTACAATACCTTTATTTTCGCCATGATTTGTGTCACTGAAAGACAGAATATTATCAGCTCCTTACAGCATTTTGCTGATCATAATTAGTTGCTCTAAATACAAAGCGTCAGCTCAGTTGGCTCAGTGACTCTGCTTGTGACGACTATGGATGCACGTTCGAGGCTCTCTAGAAGAAATGCAAAATTTTTCGATATGTTAGTCATGTCAAAGATACTTACGATGGTACTTCGGGAATCGAATAAATTTCACCATCTTTTGAATAGTGAGCAAACTATGCCAGCCCTAAAAACATCTGTAGAAGACGGATGGATTGCATCAAATAGTTTATTCAATAAGACACAACAAAAGAACACTGAAAACACACAGACAAACATGACATAAAAACATAGAATCATCAGTGCTCCAATAGCAGGTATCTCCCACATTGCTACTGTACAGAGTTAAGTAGGTACAATTAACGTCTCATCAGCATTCAAATTAACCCCAAAAACATTTAATTGAAAAAAAAATCAAATCATACTTATATACGTATATTTATATTTGCAAGGTCGAGCGCGGTGGAGGGCTCTTGTTGCCTCTCTATGTTCCTAAATAGGGTCTCATAGGGAGTATATATGTATATACCTACCTATGTATTATATTTAATAGTATAAAATACCTAGTTGTATAGAAGAACTCGTAATAACATTTAGACTAGTCTATTGAAATATCATTGTTATAGTTTTGTAGCATAGTCATTTATTACTTGCATAACTGATGAATCAAAATGATCACTTTTATTTATGGTATAGCTACTTTAAAATTTGGACCACTACTCTTCTTGGACCACTACTGCTGTTTCGAAGGTCCCAAACTGTGAAGCGTTATTCACTTAACCTGCCTTTGAAATACTAATAATATTACATAATATAAGACATAGTTAGCCCATAGTATTCCAATTTTAAAAACAATAAATTACTATTTGAAAATCGAACATTTGATTGGTGTAATATATACCTACCTATTTAGGTATCTATTTGAAAAAAAAAATTAACGATGATATGGACCTGGGAATCACTGCTATTTTTATTGCTATTTTATTACTTGATTTTGTTGGGTTATTAACAGTCTGATGGAGGTGATTTGGAAGTGCGGAGATAATACAATAACGGGCCAGAGTGTGGAAAATAATAGGTTTAAGCCGTGGGCAGCGGGATTATCCTGGTAAATGTTTGTTGAAGCTGTCCCGCCAGACAGCGCGCCGTACGGCCAGTGGAAAAATAATGGGTGAACGCTTTACGGGGAGACGACATGTGATGAAGAAATCTTTTTTTTTTTTTCGATTCCCCGCTACTGTGCCAGACGGACGTGTACGCCGCTTCGCGCTGGGTCCGAGGAATTATTACGAGTTATTAATTATTATTATTATTCTCGTATTTTGTTTACGTGGTTAATAAGTGTTGTTGCAAGGCTGATCTATTATTTAAGTATAAATTTTATTTTTGTTATTTATTAAGTTCTATGCACCAAGACTCAGGTCCGTATTAAGTTTTATTCTTACTTTCTATTTTTTTTTTCTATTATTTTTTTCAATTTACTTTTCTTTTGTTGTTGGTATAAAAACTGCGGTTCGTACTTCTATCTTAAAAAAGATGGAGGTTCCTCCGGTACCTCCCATCCCTCCGGATCCTCCGGACATGAATAAGAGGAAAAGAAGAAATAACGAAACAATAATGAAAGAGTCAGAGTGTCATCTTATTCAATCAGTTAACTCTGCCTCTCCATTGAATCAGTCATCTTCTTCCTCACCCCCTGTCATAACTTCGAACCCAAAAGAGACTCCCTTACGGGAACATTTTTATTCCTCCAAATCGTTAGGACCGTTTGTAGTCTTTGTACAAAGTACCGAGTCTGGCAAGAGGATTCATCCGATGGACTTCGGAAGATTCCTTTTTTCAAAAAGGTTAGGCAACGTTATTAATGGATCTATCAAGTCGGAGGGAAAATTTCGACTATCCATTGAGTTTTTCACTGCGAACTCTGCTAACTCGTTTATTAAAAACATTTATATTCAATCCAATGCTGCGTACAAAGCGTACATTCCCACCCACAATGTGACTCGTATGGGTCTCATAAGGGGGATTTCTACAAATATCACCGACGAAGAAATCAAAGCCGCAATCTCTGAATGTAATCCTGATGTTGGGGAGGTATTAAAAATTCGCCGTCTTAACTACAAAGACAGAACATCCGGTAGTGTTGTTTGGAAGCCTTCTGGCTCAATTGTAGTGACCTTTGAAGGTCAAAGCCTGCCAAGCAACATATATATTTTTTACAACAGTTTCACAGTGGAAACGTACTTTTACCCCACTGTTCAGTGTTTCCGGTGCCTTCGCTTCGGCCACACCAAATCAGTGTGCAGATCGGTGGAGAAGTGTTTCAAATGTGGAGATAACCATCCTGCACAAGATTGCACATTAGAATCAAAATGTTTTCATTGTGGGGGACCCCACAATGCTACTAGTTTAACATGTCCAGAGTTTGAGAGACAAAGAGAAATAAAACAGTCTATGGCCTTTCATAACATTTCATACTTGCAAGCCTCCAAACTCCATCCTCAACGCAAACTATCTTATGCAAATATAGTTAGGAATGAAAAAACGAAATCCCCTCCCATCCCCCAGCGCAATATAACCTTTGATAATTCTCAACAAAATAACCCTCGCAGTACAGATAGAACGATTCCTGCAAGAGGCAAATTTGTATATAAGACACCAAGAAAGTCTACTCCCTTGTCGTATGACCGAGCAGAGCTTAACGCCCTCTTGATTTCCCCAAATGGGGACATTTTATCATCCGCACCAAATGGATGTGCCCTTCAAAACAAAGATCCATCTTTACAAAATATCGAAAGACTAACCAATGATTTTAACTATGACAACAAAAACTTCCTGAAAACATTAATCTCTATAGTTTTGGAAGTACTTTCATCAAAAAATTCAGACATTTCATACGCTGCTCTAATTCAAACTCTTAATAAATTTGTTTCCGAAAATGACTCCAAAGATCCAGAAAATAAACAGCCTGTCTATCCTTCAGTGGAATAGTCGCAGTGCAGTAAGCAACAGAGATGACATAATTTACCTTTTGAAAAAGCATCAAGTAGACGTAGCTGCTATTTCTGAATCGTGGTTTTCCACTGATTCCGTTGTATCTTTTCCTGGCTATGTATGCCTAAGGGACGATCGCTCCGATGGTAGAGGCGGGGCCGCCCTTCTTATCAAAAACAATCTCCAATTTTCACCTTTACAAATTCCCCCCTGCCTGGGATCTCAAATAGTAGCTGCAGAGATCCTTGGTATTGCTATTTTTTCAGCCTACTCTTCCCCAAGAACCCACTTTGATTCTGATTTTTGGAGGAGAGTTGTTTCTAACCTCTCATCCTCATATATCTTACTAGCCGATTTCAACGCACATTCCCCTGCTTGGGGTAGTCACAACACGGATCCCGCAGGAAGGGCACTATTGGAATTTGCTGATGATCAGAACTTGGTAATCCTTAATGATGGTCAACCTACCAGACTCTCCCTACCTAACCAAAATCCGAGTGCGGTAGATGTATCTCTTTGCTCTGCCGATCTAGCCCCTTCGCTGTCTTGGGAAATTTCAAGTGATCCCTACTCAAGTGATCACTTTCCGATTCATTTGGCTATCCAAAATAACAGAACTCAGTGTCAAAAAACCCAACTAAGACAGGGTTATAAAACAAAAAAAGCAGATTGGTCACAGTTTTCTGAGCTTCTCACTAATTGTAACTTCTCCAAACGATGTATAGACGGTGATGAATTTTTGGTGGATACCTACGCGAATGAATTATCTAAGAGTGTAATTGAAGCAGCAGATGCCTCAATTCCAAAACAAAAAACCCATAAAAGGAAAAAGTCATCTCCTCCCTGGTGGGACGAGGAGTGCACAGTCATGGTGAAGTTGAGATCTGATTCCATTAAGAGGTACAAAAGATGTGCCTCGCAGCAAAACTTCTTATCTTTCCGAAACATTCAGGCCCAAACCAAAAAACTCCTAAGGAAAAAGAAACGACGGGGATGGCAGGATTATTGTTCATCTCTCTCTCCTGACACACCGATTTCGGAAGTCTGGTCTTCTATTCAGAAGTTCAGAGGTTCATTGTCTCCCAAGCCCAACCCATACAAATGTTCGGATTGGATCGATAGCTTCGTGGAGAGACTGGCGCCGCCTTATGTGCCAAATGAGTCTGAAACAGTTCAAGTAGACTCGGCTCCCCAACAAGAAAACTGCTTACTCTCGTCTCACTTTTCTCTAGAGGAACTGACACACGCAATCGAATCGTCGGGTGACTCATCTCCTGGCCCAGATATGATAGCATACTCTTTCTTCAGACACTTCCCAACTCCCTTCCTTCAGAAACTTTTGAATTTATTCAATCACATTTTAGAATCTGGCGCTGTTCCCACATCATGGAAGCGACAAATTATTATACCCATAATTAAACCTGGTAAGGATCCATCCTTAGGAAAGTCTTACAGACCAATTGCTTTGTCTTGTTGCTTTCTAAAAATATTGGAAAAAATGATAAAGTCAAGACTTGAATGGTATTTGGAGACTAAAAACTTACTTCCCCAGTGGCAGCTCGGTTTCCGAAAGGGTAAATCATGTTTGGATAACCTGAGTATTTTAATTACAGACGCTCATGTAGCCAAATCCAAAAAGGAAGTTATGGTGGCTTGTTTCATGGACGTTTCTAGTGCCTATGACAATGTGCTGTTACCAATTCTTAATAAAAAAATGACTACCCTGGGGATGCCAGACTCCATCTGCCTATTGATCTCTAACATACTGTGCGAACGTCGGCTTATAATCGAGACTCCCGGAGAGACTATTGAAAGAACGGTGTGTAAAGGCTTGCCTCAAGGTTCTTCTCTCAGTCCCATTTTATTTAACATATACACTCAGGATCTTCAACACCGCATTCCAACCTACTGCAGCGTACTGCAATATGCGGACGATTTTGTAGTTTACTGTAGGGATAAACTTATGACACGAGCTGTGAATAGAATGGAGGACGCGCTAGACCTTATACAGCCTTGGTTTTCGGAGGCCGGGCTGTCCCTGTCCCCTTCTAAAAGTCAAATGGTAATTTTCTCCAACAAACACAAGATTCCAGATATTTCCATCAAATGTAACAGCGTGCCAATCCCCATCAGGGATTCTATTAAATTCCTCGGCATGACCATTCACCGAAAGTTAAATTGGAATATGCATATAGAACAAACAATAGTTAAGTGTGAAAAAAATATTAACGTCATGAGAGCGGTATCTAGGGTCTGGTGGGGAGCACATCCCGCTTCTATGAGAACAATGTACTGCGCTCTTGTTCGTAGTCACTTGGACTACGGTAGTTTTCTCATGGATCCCCTTCCGAAATATCTATCAACCAAATTGGAAAGAGTTCAGTCCAAGTGCCTCCGACTCATTTTAGGAGCCATGAAGTCATCTCCTTTGATCGCTCTCCAGGCAGAATGCGTGGAAAGACCTCTTTACCTACGCAGAAAATTCCTTGGTTTTGGGTTCCTTCTCAAGAGAGTTCTATCTGATCATCCTATCATACCAAAATTAAGTGGCCTCTTAGATAGTTGTCAGAATGATTCCTTCTGGCACTCAAGAGTTCCACCTTTGCTTTGTTCAATTTTTGAAGAAATCTCAAAAGAATTCCCAGACTTGTTGGCTCCCTCACTTCCTATATTCTGCATTCCATTTGAAGCAACCGTATACCATCCTGACATTGTTGAATCTATTGATATAAATAAGTCATTTTCATCTTTGCCTCCTCACGTAGTCAACTCTTTATTCAGCCAAAAGGTAGAGGAGAAATGGAGCTCCTTTGTCAGAATATTCACTGATGGATCGAAGGCTTCTGATGGAGAGTGTGGTGCAGCCTTCTGCATCCCTTCTCTTGACATAAACTGTATGTTTCAACTCCCTCGAATTGCGTCCGTCTTCACAGCTGAATGTGTGGCTTTGAGAGAGGCCCTGTTAAATATTTTGCAGCTTGCTTTGCCTCGTACTGTAATATTCACTGACTCTCTGAGTCTTGTAAAGTGTTTGAACTCCAATTCAAGGTCTGCTTTGAGTTGCCATGTTCTGGGTGACATAAAAAATTCTTTGTACTTGGCGTCCGTGAGAGGTCTTATCGTAACAATCGTTTGGATTCCCTCCCACATCGGAATAAGTGGCAATGAAAGAGTGGACTCGCTTGCCAAAGAAGCTTGCACTTGCGGAGTGTTGCCCCACTCCTTCGTTTTGCCTATTACGGATTGCATGAGCGCTGTGGATCGTTTTATTAGGAAGGAATGGAATGAAGTTTATAGGAATGCCTCGGCTGGTGGCCATTACAGGACAGTGCAGGGTGATATTCCGCATAGTCCATGGTTTCAAAATTGTAAAATGCCTAAGCTTAACGTTTCTCTTATATGCCGTCTCCGATTAGGACATGTCGTTTTAGCTTCTCATTTGGCCAGAATTGGCATAGTGAACGATGCTATTTGTGAATGTGGGAAGGAGGAAGAAACTATCGACCATGTATTCTTTAACTGTCCGCTTTTACCTAACCAGGATTTTATAAAGGACATCTCAAAGTTCTGTTTCACTTTCCCCATTAAAATAATATCCCTTTTAGCCCTAAACGATTTAAAAATTAATGTGATTTTAGTTAACCATCTTAAAAAGTATGATAAAAAACTATGATGCGAGTGGGAGTATGTATATATATAGATATATACGTTAAATAAAAAAATAATAAAATTAAAAAAAAAAAAAAAAAAAACAATAAAATAATTAAAAAGGAAAAAAAAAAGCACAAAAACTTAATAAAAAAATAAAAAAAATATATTTATATAAAGGTCGAAGTATTTTATAGTAGATAAATTGCGGCCCTGCTCCTTTTCCCGTGTAACTGTATTAGTAATTTGTTTATACTTGCAACTATAATGATGGTGATGGAATGTATTTAGTGGTGACTACAATATTATTTTGTGATTTCAATATTATAATGATTATGTTTGTAGGTGGGTAGCTCGAATGGCATTTTTAGGCTAGGTATTTTTTCTCTGTCTCCCGCCTGTTTTCGGTTGATTTTTTGTTTGTGTTCTTTTGGTTTGCTTTCCCTTTTTTGTTGAGTTGTACTTGTACGCGGCTTAACAGACACATGTATAAATATGGGCATGATTCACTCGATACCGGGTGCTTTGCCGTCTAAATAAAGAAAAGAAGAAGAAGACATGTGATGAATTGTTGATGCGTTTATGGTTGTGTGCGTCCTGTATTGTCACACATTATACTGTATGGGGCCCACCGTAATACATTATAACATGCTCAGTACGTTGCCATACCATAATATATTACCCTCTATAGTTACTGCAGTGACACCCTTGTAATATGGCAAAGATAGAGCTGAAAAATCACTTTTAAATTTAAAAAAAGTTATCAGTAAGGGTTTTTACAGTAACTTTGTAAAACTTAATTTTAACTAAGTAAATATTATTTTAATTGTAACTTTGTAAGTGACAAAATGAAAATAATTATTACTCATTTAAAAAAGTTGTTTATTCGTGAAAATAAATTTACAAAAATGCATTTCTTCGTCTTCGAGACCCTGATGGGAAGAAGAACAGCGCTCCTCGGCCAACTGTCATTCGGCATCTTAACACATATCCCAGCCTTATCCATCTCTTCTCCATAATGGTGGAAGTGATGGGCTTGCGCTGGGTGCGCTGGCGTATAGCACCGTTCTTGATGCGGTGATACCATTTCATATCCAAGACTGTCCTAAGTTTCTCACCTTTAATAACAACATTAAAATATAAAAAAGCAGAAAAAAGGATTAAATGATAATAATATAAATAATACAGCTTTACAATACACAGACTGAGAACCCAAGAAAAATTCAAATAGTTACACTGAATTTATATAGACACCGATAATATCTATATCTATAAGTATAAACACCTACGCCGAATATGCCAAAACCTATTATTATAGGGCAAGGAAGTCATCCAAAGCCACCATAAAAAGGTAAATCGGTAGTTCTGTTATTGAAACAAAAAATATTTTTGCCAATATAAACTAGTGGAAGTGTCCCACCCGACATTCAATGTTGCCGATGGTCAAAGAGACGGACACAAAAAGCGGCAATTTGCGTTTTTTCTGTTTTACAATTTGCGAAAACAATTCATAATGTAATATATGTTACACGGTACATCCAGAATAAATTTATCCCCTTTTTTGGGACATTTGTCCATCGGGTGAATTACCTAGCGGAGTGATTGATATTAACTTTATTGTCCTACTTTTGCGTACAAAATTGTTTCATAGTTTTTATTCGTCTATTATCAACGAATTTTCTTTTAAGATAATTCTAGTAAGTATTCGTTTTATAATTGCATGGTTTTTGGCTTTTATCCCAGAACTAAATCATTCAGAAAAAATAACAACTAATGACTCTAATCATTCATTACCTACTAATGTTCGATTTTTAAATGGAACAAACCAATACGGGCTTACGACCGTCTTCTACTGTTATTTCGAAGGATGGCCCAGTGTGATCACTTTACGTTAACAACGTTCGCCTTTAGGTGGTAATGTTTGTCTTCGAAACTCCTAATCATGAGAATTCTCAACATGTTCAACATGTCGAAAAATCTCATGTATGCAACAAGTAGAAATTTAATAATAAATGAAATATAGAGATAAAAGTTGGAAATTATTGAGTACAAGAGAATCTTTCATTCTAGTTTTTCTTTGAAAACTCATTTTAACATTGATCCTTTTCACATTTTTTTAATGAATCTGGGTCCACTCAAAATGAATACAAATAAACTTTCGACATCTTTCACACAAACCCAAGGATTGTATCGTAAAACTGGAAATATTCGGCACCGGGATTCGAACCCACGACCTTCAAGACGCTGTGCGTACGATAAAACCGTCGACCTACCATATCATTCCATGAATTGAATCTAAACCGACACTGTTTAAACTATGATTTGCTTAGAATAGCAAGGATGAAGACCTTGTGTGTGTACTGTTCTATCCAAGACACTGACGGAATGCATAAGAAACAATGTCATAAGTACATCAGTTCTGCAACACTAAAGACATTGTCTGTATGGAAAGGGCTAGGACTAGAAGATGCTTTTGATGCAACACACTTAGGCAGAGATAGGCTTAAGGAGCAGCCCATCTGGGAAGACCCATAGAGGGATGGCGAGACAGTTCGATTGCACCTCCCAAGAATCGCCTTTGCAATAAAATACGTCAACAGACCTACCAAAAGAGAAATAAGGTGAAGTAAAGAAGATGATGATCGTTGGGTGACAGATATCATCGCTCTGCCATACAAATAACCACCAAAATTGGATATTAGATGATTCATATTCCCTGACATACAAAGACCAGTGACAAAGTGATTGTAATCGATGGAGGGATATAATTATATTATTATATTATTATAATTATATTTTAATGTCTTAAAAACATCTTAAATTTGAAAAAATCGTACTACATTTTACTTGAAATCATAATGTAAACAAAAACATAGGGATCAAGAGTGCTTCACCTTGTTTGTGGACTGCTTCAGAAGGTTAACCTTAATTACCTGAGTATTTGCTTAAGGGATAAAGCGGAAGATTAACATCTGTCTTCTTTGGGAGGTTCGCCCAAATAAGCTCTTTATTAAAACAGTGTCGCGTAGTTAAAATCATATTGTATTTCTTGCGGTTCATCTTTTGAATTTATACCTAAATAATTTCAAGAATTTATTATGTAACTTATTAATCATAATAAAATCACTAACATTGAAATACGACAATTTCTATGTTAATCTATGTGGTGAATTTATTGCAAACACTTTCAGAAATGATATGATAAGATCAATTTATAATCAAAAGTTTTTAGTATACAAATTAACTAACATAATTAAATCTACTCTATATTGGCTTGCAGTTTTTTTCTTGTGGTTATCATAATATTTGTCCAATCTAGATCCAGTGCGTCAATCTTATACTAACCTTAATACTACACGTAAAAATCATATAATGCATTTTTGACTTTTTGTTGCTCATGGGTTGTATAAAATACCAATTGATTCTAATTTATTAACTATTGAAAATCGTATATAATTTAATGCATGTTTTACATGTCAAAAATCTTATTGCACGTTTTGAAAAATGCTTGACCTTATGTCAATTGACCCGAAGCTATTATAGGTGTGGAACGAGTAGAGATATTTGATTTAGTAATGAAGTGCAGAGCCATATGTTGGGAATTGCGACAACAACAGAACTATTAGCAACTAGATTTATTGACCGCGATAGCTGCCTATAGATGCTGCTAGGATATGACTATCCATTTTTTGATTATTCATTACTAATAGGATTCATTGAGAATCTATGAAGATTTAAAACGCTGCTATAATAAATTGAATAATTAAAAGGGCATTGGAGAAGTGTCCTCTAATAAACCGACAATAAAGGCGTTTAATCTCTCGAGTGAAATCGCAATAATGGAAACAGGTGGTTTTTGTGCGGCAGCCAGGTAGAAAGGGGATGAGCGCAGGTAGAATCTAATGTAAATAGGAAAATTGTTTCGTCGCGACGCCGCTCCGGAGAGCGACCCTTTTATTAAAATCAAAATCATTTCTCTAAAATGCTGTTGTATTGTGCTCTTTTGCGGGGACAGTAGAGGTTCCGTAACCTGGCATTGGCATTGTTCCGTAAAATCTGAACGGTTCCTTATCATTCCAAATTTGGTCAAAATGTGGATTTTAAAATCGTTAATTACTTATCGTTTATTGGGCTGTGCATCATACATGGAGCTGAAGAGGGTTGCAGAGGACCGGGCGTGATGGAAAATTTGATGCAGGTCTTTACTGCAAACTAATCCGTAGGATTGAGACCGCAGAAGAAGATTGTCAGTAATTTTAAACCCCAACGATACTCGACAACAATAGTTATTGAAGACTGATGGTTGTCAAAAATATTGTGATAGAAATACCCCATCATAATAGAATTGACGAAGTTTTTGGACTGATCTCCAAAATAAAAGATACCATTAGATTAGGTTGACCTAAGTTTATTTGTTGGTAAGTGCTAAAAGTCACCCAATAACAGTAACATTCGTTAATATGGATTTCGAGCAACAAATTTCAAATTCAGATCTCTAAGACTGGCCGCCATAAACATTTCCAAGAAAATCTGCATTTGTCCTAATAAAATAGTAACTAGTAATGCGATTAACGAACGTTCATCAGAGCGACAAATAACACTTTGCAACTCAATCAATGAGACTCACCATCAATTCTGAATCATCGAGCATGCATTGTACTTTACTTCCGTACGTCAAGCGCCACAAAGCCGGCTTTAATATTGAGGGCCCGGAGTACTGACTAGTAGGATTTGTCTGCCATAGTACCCAGCTATCAGTGGCGTACCTATGTTATCTGCCCCTGGCAAATTATTGGAAGAAGCCCTTCCAGTAAACATCGTCATGTCGTTATTTGATTTTATTAAACCACTTTAGTACCTACATATTTACCCAAAAAATTGCACTTACAGTCTGGCTAAAAAGAGTAGAAATAAATTATTGATGAACTAAAATGTTATCACTCTGGCAACATTGAACATAGATTATTTTCTGACATTACAAATGTTTACGAATGGACAGCAATTCTAGCTGGTAAATACAACATCCAATTCATTTTAAAAATTATTACCTACCTTTTACTAATTTGGATATTTTTCCGACATATTTTTCTTTATATATTCCTATAATACATACATACATACATTCTCCCTTTAAGGCCCCCAGCTCACCGCAAGCCAGCCCGGAGGAGACAAATCCGCAGCAAACCCAACCCGCACAAAACCAGCCCTCTAGTTCGATCGAAGCAATCTAACCAAAAAGCCGATCCCACACAAATCAAGCCCGCCGCAGATCCCCCCCGCCCAAACCAACCCGCAATGGAGGAGGCCTAAACCCCACTTAGGGGCATAGGGAGGCACCAAGAGCTCTCCATTGCGCTCAAAGGCGTCCGAGGCTTATGGTGCCTTTTCTGACCGGTTGATTGATTGAAATTCGGCCATAGATTAGTAAGCAGTTCTAAGCACCATTTTGTGGATTACAGCACCCGTTATATATCTTATTATCTCTTGTTTTTTGACTCGTTTTGCGTAGATTTTTTTTCCATCCCGTTTTTGATGCCATGGCTGGTATAGTTCGTTATTAAATTCTTTTAAATAACCTTTACAAAGCATTTCATATGATTCCACATTGAATAATATTTTTTTTTAATATTTTGGCGGTGACAATACTTTACTTTATAAATGTAGAGTACTTATTGAATGTTGCTATATAAACGACTGCAGCGCCCTCAATTATTTTCTACTCTTTTTAGCCAGACTGTAGTTGTGTATATAATCACTTTTATTGTGACAGGTAGCTCTCTCATGAAAAAAATCGCACAAAACCGACATAAATAAATTACCGATTTCAATGAAATTTGGAGTGTGCGTATAAAAATGAACGAGCTATAAGAGCGCATCGATATTAGACAACATAACATTATTATATTCTCACCCAGGGCTTATTTTTAAAGAAAAATGATTGTAGTGGCCAGTTACTCTTAATTGCCAGTTATTGTACTGCTTACCCTAGTTATTAATAAAATTCTTTTCTCCATATTTCTGTTCCGCAAAAGTGCGTATTCTATTACATAAAATTTAAAGATCGGGGCGTAAAACAAAACTGAGTGCGAAAAATCAAAGACACAAATTAATAGTCAACAACAACTGGTAATTATTGTTAAGATGATCAACAACAACTGGTAATTATTGTTAAGATGATCAACAACAACTGGTAATTATTGTTAAGATGATCAACAAAGAATATGATGTAGAGACCTCTGTCAATAAAAAATAGAAATATGGGACTCTCCTACTATTCAGAGAGTACATGGTCTTAAAGGTACTTTTTTGGTTAACAATATTTAGGAATTGCGTAACAACTAATGACTCTAACAATTCATTAATGATGTTCGATTTTTAAATGGAACAAACCACTACGGGCTTACGACCGTCTTCTACTGTTATTTTGAAGGGTGGCTTAGTGTGATCACTTTACGTTAACAACGTTCGCCATTAGGTGGTAATGTTTAAGTCTCCGAAACTTCTTATCATGAGTTTTTTCATGGATATCATAGAATCAAATTTTTCATAAACTGGTTAAACTGTGTAACTTTTATTGATTTTATGTTCTTGAATATGTAATAGTCCAAAATTTACTTACTATGTACAAAATTGAAATGTTAGGCTATTTTTATGTTCGCGGCCTCAAGAAGGGGCCGAGGCTATTTCGAGACGGGGACTCGCATCATATTGCCAGCCCTACCATCCCATAGTTACGCCACTGCTGACTGCCAGCTACTCATTATTAATATTTTGTACCAATATACAAATGTACCATTGTGAACAGCGAACATTGTGGCTTCCAGGGCACAACGATTTACGTATTTTGAACATTTCTTATTCATTTTGGTTGCATGTAATTTATTTATGAATGAACTTATATAAATGCAGTTGTATTCGTCAAACCTGACAATGTGTTTGAATTTAAAGATAAGAGTGGAATTTGCATCTTTGAAATATTGTAACATGTGCTTATTATAAATTTTGAAAGTTAACTTTCCTATTAATCTCTGAATATTCAAATCCACATAGGTACGACTTGAGTGCAAATTGAGCGCAAAATTAGACTTGAGTGCAAATTTTCACAAAATAGAACTCAAATTTTTACGCTACGACTTGAACTCTATACACAGTCGCTAAAGTTTTATCGTCAAATTCGTAGATTTACAAAAATGAAATTTGAATTTTTAGTATTCCAATTGGATATTTACAAATCAAACTGCTGTGGGGCTAGTACCAGTTTTATCGAAAGCTAAATGCATGATTATAAGCGCTTATTAGCGCGCAAATAGTGTTCTAACATCAAACGATCGAATCATTCGTTCGTTTATGTATGGAAATTTTTCGAAACACTTTCGATGATCGTTTCGATATTCGATCATCGAAAACTTATACTAGGGGAAGTTTTATAAACCAAATTGCTCTTCTAAGAAAATGACTTAAAGCTTATTTTACAAATTCAGTTGACTGTGTTCACATTTTAAACAGCACATTCCACAATAAAAAAAATAAACGATTCTCTCATTATTTCGTTTAAAACAATTCTATAACGTTCGATTTTTAAACAATTCCATGCATCTAAATAAACCAGCGAATTGCTTCATTTCAATAAATTCAATCAAAACAATACCATTACTCTTCATTTAGTTAAAAACAAAAGTATACAATGAATGCTTAAGTGAATTGTTTTGAGAGTTCAATTCAATCAAGCTTGCAATTTAAAACGTTCAATATTAACAATGAACAATAATAATTATTATTATGCAATCTGATTTCTTGGCTTGGCGAAGAGCTCGCTTTTTTATATATTACTTCTTAAC
Source organism: Mystacides longicornis (assembly GCA_963576905.1). Taxonomy (NCBI): domain Eukaryota; kingdom Metazoa; phylum Arthropoda; class Insecta; order Trichoptera; family Leptoceridae; genus Mystacides; species Mystacides longicornis. The sequence continues at coordinate 28,783,723 of OY756426.1, read as the reverse complement.
AGTTTTTAATATCAAATGTTAATTTCGTCTATCTTTCAGTCCAATGCAAATTTATGTATCATTTTAACAAATGTTGAGTGGATTTTTCAAATGGTTATTTTTATAAGCACATGTTTTTGAATTGCAATTTATGCACGTTTGATTAGAATCTCCATGAAAGTTAACATAATATTTAGTTGAATACCGCCGTTACTGAATACGTGGATAAACCCTGCCGCTATATGAAAAGGTTGGAGCTTTGCGATTACATCGTCGACTTTCGTACTGGCGATCATGGGTTCTAGCCCATCAGGAGTCCGTGATAATGTGAGTTAGTGATGATCCGCATGTTAATGCCAACACTAACATTTGCTAAGAGGGAACCAAGATATGTAGATGAAGTTGGGCATGTATTTAATCCATGTCCGTTCCCTAGTTGGAGCATATGATCTTCACAAGTCCTCGCCATGCGGCCCGGTCTCGTGTTGACTGTGTTCGGCACAAAATCATTCCGACGAATGCCCAGCATTCTTCTTGAGGCACTCTTGTTCTCGAATCCTGCTTTGCGAGTGTTTTGAGCGCAGGTTGGATGCCAAGATTCACAGCCATAGAGAAGAACCGGTAGGAGACTATGCCAATAATTATTTAAGGAAAAAAAAAACGGTGAACGAAGCCGTCAATAGTGACAATGATCCGTTGATTTTTTATAGACTTTCTAGAATAATAGTAATTATCTATGTTTATGCGATACCTCTGCAGTTTGATTGATCTCTCTAGAAGTATTTTTCTTTAGAAGTTAAGCCTTTTTCTTTTAAAGCTTACTTTAAACTTGAGATCGTTTACAAAAGAAAGCTCTAAAGGCGAGTATTTTACTACAAGAGAAGATGGCCATTGTTTGCGCGGGGGTTTAAAGAATACAACAATGGAATCAATTTTCTGAAAATGCAACACAATCACAAAATTGATTGTTACGAAGTCCGTCTTCTTATATTTTGCTTTTATAAACTTTAAATTAGTGGTTTTTAAAACTGGTGGAATATCATCATATTATGAAAAGGAAATAGAGGATTTTTATGTTCTGTATAATTTTTTCGTTTTAATATTAGCAAATGCGCGATTTTCCTATTCCTTCAACAAGATTGGAAAGGAAAACCAAACTGCAGAAATACTCACGAGACTGCCCAAACATTATAATATGACCAAAGTTTGTCGAACAAACTGTATTGGCCAGTACTGCACTCCGAAAACGCGAGACACCAAGTGAAATTATGTGAGCTACAGTCTTCAAGACAAATGGTAGAATTGAAGGATTTCATAATAGACATAGATTGGTTTCAGTGACACTAAAGGTAATTGTCCTTTGAAAAAAAATTAAATGCGACTTTGGCAAACAAAATACATGTAGTTTTAGCGTATTGCAGCATTCGGGAAATATGCAATGCAGCGACGACGTCGTGAGATGAAGAAGTAGCAGGCGAAGATCTGGAAGGATCATGTTAGTAGAATGGGAGATGATGGTATTCCACGTGCCAGAAGACTGCCAGGCAGGCGGGTCAAGAGATGGAAGGACAGCAGGCAGTCGGTTTCCGCTGAGGGGTTATCTGACCATAACAGATCGCAAGATGTTCATTATAAACCAAAAACAATTAAGATTATCTGCTTGGAGTTTTCTGTGTCAACATTATCACCATTTTTTTTCTTCGAATTCGGTTTCACTCCTTCATTCTATTCCTCTCCGAAGTTTCACCTTTCTAAGACAACCCTTCCGCTTTAGAGTGGAGATGACAAAATAAAATTGAGCTCTGTTATACGTGCCATCAATATTAAACGTTTTTTCCTCTTCGAAACACCATATTTCTTTATCGTGACAAGTAGATCATGACGGGGGAAACTCGAAACGAACGAACATAGCTACACTTTGAGATGGATGATTTTTGAAACATTTGAAAACCAGCCCGTTGCATACATTTTTTTCTTTGTATTTTAAAGTTAGAAACGGTTACAAAAATCGATTTTTTGAAACAGACAATAAAAATAAAAACAAAAAACATTCACTGCAGCAAGCGGAATGAGTCCTAAAGAGCTATTTGAATGGCTTATCAATAGGACCCATTCATCTCACTTATGATTATTTGATTATATCAAAATTCGAAAGAGAGAGAAAGAGCTCTCCATTGCTCGCGATCTTGCGCAATTTTTATGACCTCTTCCCATACCGTGCTTAAATCCCACTGTTTTGAAGGAGCGGGACACAGTATGACATGGTCTTCCACATCATTCGAAAATCTTATGGGAGAAGAAACAGCGCCCTCCTCGGCCAACTATCATTCAGCATTCTTAACACATATCCCAGTCATGCCCACCTCCTCTCCACAATAAGATGGAAGATGGAGCTCATGGTGGATAATGTTTGCCCTGATGAACAGCTATAACCATCGATGGTCACCACGTCTCTCGGGTGGATAAATCTAAGTACCTGCTAGCAATCATTACCACTTCTGGAAACCCTGGGGCTGAGCTTCCGATACGTTTCGGTATGGCAAGGGGCGCCTTTAACAACACGACGAAGATAATATAGAAGGCGTCGGCGTTTAGTTTCGAGACGAAATAATGTAAGCTCTTTTATGCGGGTGTGTTGCTCGTTATTCTTTATGGGTGTGAGTCCTGGCAGTTGACCAAAGCCCAAACACAAAGTATGGGCATTGGAGGAGTGTTGAGCATTGGGTGGTACCACCGCACCACGCTACCAGCGCAGATATACCAAACTACTCATTAATATTTCTCTAACAGTAAATATCATTACTATACCACGGTTGTTAACGTATGAGTAGAAGTGATTAACCGTAGTTGGTTAACCAAGATTAGGGTCTTTCAAAATACATTCGTAACTTAATAATAATGTTATTGTTTACCGTTTAACCCCAAATGGGAGGAATGATAGTTACTATACAACAGCGCAATAATTAAGATAAAGACTCGTCTATACTAAGCGGAAGGATATTGTAAATATTTACATTTCGTCCAAAATAACAAACGAATTTGAGTTGATACACATGTGAAATGAAGTGTATTGTAACCAAACATTCCGTTATAATTTGAGATATACCTAATACTATAACGCAGCATTTTGTATTTTGTATTTCAGCGTGGTGTTTCCACATAAAAAAATAACAGAATTATTATTATAAAGATATTGAAATAAGGGTGCAAACCTGTTATATTGAATTATGATATTTTTTAGTTGTTATAAATAAATAAATAAAACAAGGCTTTGACAATATGATCTACCTGAGTGCAACATTGTTCTGTACAACTGCTATTTTAAGTTAAGTTGCTTTACGATAAGTAAAAAAAAATCGATAAATGAAGCATAAAAAATTGAAAGCTTTCTAATTAATTATTTTAAACTAGCTTCCCTGAAAGACGTTGTCCTGTAGTCTTGAATATTGATTTCGAATTTGTAATTTATACAAAAATACTTTTTAAAATATGTTTGAATGTTAAAATTTTATTTCTGAAAGCTTGAAAAAAAAATATCCATAATCTGCGTAGGTACCAATGTTTTGACACTCAATGGAAAACAAAAATTGAATTGTTATCGAATTTATCACAGATGGCGTTGTTGTCAGTAAATCTTTTCAATACTAGCTTTAATGTTATATTTTATATTATTTTCTATACCTTTTTCGATGTTTTGTTAGTTATTCTGTTATCCGGAATGGAGAAAAATCCAATAAACCAAGCATCATAAAAATCTGTTCAGGCGATCTCGAGTTATAAGTGTTCGCACTAACCCGACTTTCTTTTATATTATAGATAAATGTATCTGATTTCCAAATTCATCATTTTCTTAACCCAACACATTTCTGCTTCTTGCAAATTTTCCGTATTAAATACATCTCCTTATGTAACAACTATATATTCATACATATTAATATCATCATCAACATCATCTATGCGCGATATTTGGGTACGAAGGAGCATAGTACACGGATAGTCTACTCAGGCAACATAACGAGCCGTCTAAATTGTTCGGTATCCATATCTAGGCATTGTCATACATAGCGTATGTGCCGAGTATCATATGGGACTAATTAGGGAACAATGTTTGAATTATTTATCACATGAGTTAAATATGGCTCCCACCCTGGTACCGAAGGGATGTACTCACCCACTGACTACGGAATAGATATACCAGGAATAACAACGTTAGTATAGCTAAACATCTACTATGATTTTGACTTACAAAATTACGAAACGTTATTGCATGTGATGAAATAGAGACGCCATCTTTTGTAATTCTTTGTGCATGTTTGTCTTAAAAAAAAAAAACATTTTTTTTGTGACAGTGAAAGATTTTTTAATGATCAAATATGCAAGACAGAATGAAGAAAGAAAACCTTTTCATGCATGTTCAATTTCTATTTCAATATGAAGCATAACTTTGTTTAACGAGGAGAATCAACAGATATTTTTTTCTCAATTTTTCATTTAGTTTCTTTAATATTGCTCATGCCAAGAAATCAAAAAAACTAGTCCCAAAAAATAACAAACTGAGTAAAGTAACATACCTAATGGTCTAATTATGTATCAAAATAGATATTTTAATTCAATGTGAATCGCAAAAGTCATAGCTAAGTTTTCCCAACCTTATCACTTTAATCTTTGATCTAAAGAAAAGAATAGCGAGATAGTGTGAACACTTATTTATAACTAGCGATCGGCTGAACAAATTTTTATCATTTTTGATTTATTGGATTCTTCTCCGCTCCGGATAACAGAATAGCCAATAAAAGTCAGCAAATAATAAAAAATAAATGTTATTGTGGAACGAATTTTGACACAACAACGCCATCTGTGAAAACTTCTATAGGAACACAATTTTTATTCACCTGACAACCATTGACATTAAAAATATTGGTACCCAGATTTTGTATGGAATGTTTTTCAAGCTTTTTTCTAATTTGTCAACATGGAAGCGCATTTTTTATATAAATTAAAACGCGAAAAGTGAATAAATATAATTTTTAATACAAATTGTCGTTTGACACAAACTGTCAGTTGTTTGATAGTTGGTGCGATTGACAGAATTCATTGGTTACAAGTCATTTCTATCATTCTTTTAAATTCTTATTCAATATTCGTAGTTAGACCACAGGACAACGTCTTTCGGGAAAGCTAGTAGATTCAAAACCGAATTTGCACTTTCACGATAAATTATATGAGCTCGAGCTCGGTTGACATTATCAAGAGGTTATTTTGAAAAAATAAACAGACCCAACTGGGAATCCAGCCCCAGATCTCTTGATCGGAATCAGTTGTTAAAAAATTAGGTTTTCGATGTCTTTTCTTCGAAATCTGAATAAATAAGGATGATAAAATTTACTTTCATTCTAAAATGACACAAACTCATTTATATTACTTGTAAAGGATCTTTAATAAAGGGGTCAAAATCAGTGTTGTTTATAATAGTAGGGGTCTAAAAGGTAGGCCTGATATCGTAACATTCACACCCCTGATTTGTTAGGACCTATGGCATGTATGTAGGTACGTACCTAGGAACGATGTAACTCAACATACAAAACAGATAAAGCATCGAGTCAAGAGATGGGTGATATGTGGATTTATGGCTGTTTGTGTCCTCGTAGGATTGTTTGTAGGAAAAAGTGAGGGTTATTAAGTACCCGAGCTAAAGGGTGATCCAACCCTACATTCTATTCGACTCATCCTGCCTTGCCTTGCCTCAAAACAGTCGTATGTTTTCTAACGACTAGCGACAGCTCAGCTGTTTTTAAAATACTAGTTTTTGCTATTAGTTTAATAGCACGTTTAAAGATTTTTTGTATTTATACTGTTATTAATTACTTAATCCACGTTAGCTCTCAGTGTGGAGCATGTGGACGCCACTAAGTTCCTCGAAGTCTCTCTATCTTGCGCCAGTTGCACAGCTTCATCCCAGCATAGTCCAGCCTCTAGAACCGCAGTGTATGACCGCTTGATTGTTAATTTTGACCTGCCTCGCCTTCTTGTCCTATACGGATTGTAGAAAAGGCATGAATGCGGAGAACATGGCCAAGCCAGCTCAATCTGGGATTATGGATTACTGGGGTGATTGGCTATTGTGCTATTCTGGCTCGTACGGTCTCATTTGAGATATTGTGGTACCACCTAATCCCCAAAATCTGTCGCATAAATCTGATTTCAACACTAAGGAGCTTATAAAGATCAAATAAAAAAATTGTTTAACTTTTCCACAAATTTTTATTTCCCGACTAGTTTCGTAGGCTCACGTCCTTCCTACATGGTCACAGGAGACTAAGAAACTTAATTATTAAACTAAGAAACTTAAATCTTAGTCTCCTGTGACCATGTAGGACGTGAGCCTACGAAACTAGTCAGGAAATAAAAAAATGTGGAAAAGTTAAACAATTTTTTTATTTGATCTTTATTTTCAAATAAACTCCACCAAGAAATGCATGTTCATCAGTTAGTGAATTTTACTAAGGAGCTTTTTTTGTTGAGCTTCGTCAGATGCTGTTATGAATATTTGACAGCCACAAATATTTTGTATTATCTAAGCTTTTTCATGTATAATTTTTCTGTTGTCTATTGTGAGTGAGACAGCGCGTCATGTACGCCGTGTGACCAACTTCGAGTTTTAATTAATTTTCATCCAACCTAAATCAACCTAATCTAAGCATCCATAACAGATGCCAGGATTAACAACCATAAATAATTTGACAATTTCTTCATTAAATGACGAACTCGCCATTGCAATTCTTTTATGCTATTATCTTATACTATTATTCCATTTCCATTTTGAATCATCCTATAGCTACACAGATTCATGTAACACTTCATTGATTCGAAACGTTCAAAGCTACATATGTATGTGCTGAACATCACACCATCGTAATAGTATGTATGTACAGTACACCGAACAGACGGGACTCCCCGTGGAATTCGCTATCAGCACCCCAGGGCTCTATAATTCTTACGCGCCTATCAGGCAAACTTTATGTGTCAATAATGGTGACACGGAGGCTTTGCCTTGCTAATGCCTTCTTAATTTATGGTTCCATATAATGTTCGTTACTCCTTCTCATTATTCTTAAAAAATCTTATTATAATATAGAGTATAGTTCTTTTTCCCCGAAGTGTGTGGAGGATGTTAGTTTCATACATTTCCAAATAAGAACCATTGAATTATATGTCATACGTAATAGAAGCTGCTTCAGATACGAAGGATTGGAGGGAAGGAGTGGGGAAAATTTCTGCCAACCAATACATCTGCATCTACTCCGAAAAGTCATTGATTAAAATTCAACAAACACGGAATGGGATTTTCTCACAACGTTGAACATGTTGAAAATTCTCATAATTATTAGGATTTTTGGGGATTTGAACATTACCACCTAATGGCGAACGCTGTTAACGTAAAGTGATCACACTAAGCCAGCCTTTGAAGTAACGAACGAATACAATCTTTCCTTGCCTTTCCCTCCCGCGATCTTTCTCCAGCAATCTTCTCATTAATTTTTATTCACATAATCTGCATCTTTAGAATCCCCTAGTATTTTGAAACTTCCATAAATTGTATCAAACTAAAGTCTGAGTATGGCTCACGAGCCGCGCTCGGTCTGTCTGGACACGCCTTTTAACGATTGCTTGAGCTCCAACTCTCGTACGAAATCCTCCAGATATATTTTGGATACTATTTTTAGATAATTGACTTCATCCAAACTGCTGTTATGGAAAAAAATCAAGGATTTCGATAAAATGTGATGAATATTTGACTTTGATAACTATTCAAAACCGAAACACGACTGTCAATCATCTGTCAATGTCGAGAATTTTAAAAAATGTGGAGAGTGCATTTTAAAAAAAAACATAACATAACCTAACCTTAACTTACTTAATATTTAACCGTGTATGTTGATCATACGGAAGAAGTTTCATAGCTGAGTTACATAACAAAATGTAAGTTCGCTGAAAGACTGTCTATATAATAAGATAAATCACTCTTGTTCAAGTGTGTTAATACAGCCGGTGGTCCTGAATGGTTCTACATAGGATATCAACCGATGCAGCCCAATATGCGTCAAGAATCATCCAGACAAACTGAGTCATGAATCATCCATCGCCGACTTTCGTACTGGATGTTGTAGGTTATAGAACCAGAGTACCACTAGTATAAGATTTCAATGATCGAACGATTCGATCTTTTGACTATTTGCACGCTAATAAGCGCTTATCAGCGTGCAATTGGCTTTCGATTAAACTCGTACTAGCCCCACAGCTGCTGACCATCTTCCTTATTCACGACACAAGGTTTAACGTGTAACGTAAGGTGCTTAACGGCGAATGAGTCTATTCATGTTCACTTTGAGTGAGCACGGATTCAATAAAATACTGAAATATGTGAGAAATCATACCATTACCCAAAATCTTCGAGGTGGTTTTTTGATATGACTCTGACCTGAAACTTCAACTCCAAGAAGTTGTAAAAATACTTCAGCGGGATAAAAGAGTTTCCACTGCGCTTTTTCTTGCACAATATCATTGACTTCCTTCCAGACCATGACAAAAAAATGTTTCATGTACAACTTTAGACATGCGATCTTTCTTCTTCTTCAGATCAGGTTCTCCGATGTGACCGATCATTTCAGAATATGAATCTCGATCCTGCGCACCTTTCAGATTATCTTCTAACGTTCTCACTACCATCCTCTCGGATATTCTCAAGCATTGAACCGGTTTTTTCATATCTTTCGTTTTTCATGTTTTTCAACGTTCAAAATATATTCAGTTTCCATATAATATTCTCCATATCTCTTTACATTTCATATTCTAAATTTCTTTTGATATTAACACTGTTTGTATGTTTAATGTAAACGTGACTCTTTAAATTTATAGAAATCGCAAACTTGTAGCTGTGTGAATTGTCAGCAGTTTCTGTAAAGTAAACAGGACGGTCACACATTATATAACAATACACAGTACCTAGGTATGTATTATCTTATGTTATAGTAGTCCAGAAAACTGACTGACTAACGCTATGAAGTCATATCCACGTGCCACACATACATACATCTATGTATCTAGTGGTGCGTTATTTATGTTGTTTGAAGTGGACGGATAAACACACCAGATGTGTTTTGGGTACCGTGCTACCTCCTGGTGGCATAAAAGTGAACTAATGCAGGAATTTGAATTAACATTCTTAAAGTTCAATGAATTCTCACCATGTTTGTGTCGACAAGAAGTTTTGAATTGAAAATGAAAAGACATGCTATGATGTTTTTTTTCTCTAATTTACTAATCACCCGAGTGCATTAACGTATTATTGTTTACAATCATTTAATTATTTATTTTAACAATCATTGTGTAACCGTAAAAATAGGGTATGATGTCAGAAAATAAGGGGTAGTCCCTAGTTTTCATCATATTATCTATGTAATAATATCTTTATTGGCTAACATTAAAATAGCTTAGAGCGATTATCGAAATACAGTCAAATAGCTTGGAAAATAACCATTTTATCTTGTCGACTTTTGTGTTTAATTCTACTACAAGCCAACCTCGACCGAGCACCCTCATCATCACTTTTTTTCTTTACTGCTTAAACCATATTGTTCTTAAAGGGGTAGGCATAGCGAAAAAAATCCTACTCTTTTCTATATAAACACATTTCATCTGGTGGTTTATCATTTCTCATAAGTGGATATTTTGTACTTCTGAATCGGACATGTCTTTTTTGGTGGATGACAAGTTCCAACGTCCTTTCTTTCAAATTTCATTAATTACCAAACCAATTATATCAATTACCAAATCATCTAAGCAAACAAATCAATACAAAGGTAGCCAGTGCCGGTGGCCGGATGTGGCACGGGACAACTTTTTCAACTAATCGGATTGCAAGTGCAAATCAACACTGAAAGAATAATATGACCAGACCGGGAATCGAACCCTAATAATATATTTTTAAGCACTTGTATGTATGTTTTGTTGTTAAAATTATTGGCGACGCACATAGAAGAATGGAAGAGTTTCGAAGAAACCTATATCCAGCAGTGGACCAGAGAGGGCTGAAGAAGAAAAATATGTATGTAACAACATAGAAAACTGAATATTCCTGATAGCTTGGGATAACCACCAAGGTTCCGTCCATTAATCAAGTGATATTTTTTTAATACTTTTCAGACACCTCCTCCCCCCTGGTGATATTTGGTGATGTTTCCGCATACCCCCCCCCTCTCCCCTAAAATCACTTGTACTCTTTAATTTGGCTTTTTTGGTATTTAGATTTTTTATTTTGAAAGTGCAACTGTGTTTCTTTAAATTCATTATAAAAAAAATTACACGTGATTGTCTTACTGAACCCCCCCTCCCCAATCGTGATGTTTCGTGATTTTTTCCACACCTTTTTCCACATTTTTTTGAGCTCACGTCATTAATGGACGCCCTCAATATATGAAGATTCTAACGGCAAAATATGTCGAACCACAGTTAAAGAAAAGAGTCATTAGTCTACTTCTACGAACATACCAATTACAATATGGTTATTCTAGGTATCCGTGATTTTGAATTAGTTCAAAACAAATGACTTGGTCCATGTTTAAAACTAGTTAAAACACGTCAACAAAAAAAAAATTAACTGATGATTACGAATAGCGAACTGCCGATGTTCTAACTAAACCAACAAACTGAGATTGGTTCATTGTTCTTTTTGTAGAAACCTTGCAGCGCTATGTGGTGGTACGATTGCGTACTGCTCGAAGCGAAAGGTGTTTTTGGATTACGTTTGTTGAGATCCTTCTATTGGTATTTTGAACCAAACGAATTAATATAAAAGAGAATATAACAATTATTATTATTATTCTCATCGAAGCGATAAAAGCAATTTGGCGCCGTAAAGAAAAATTGGAACTAAATTATTATTTTATTCCCGCTCATTGGAAACGTGCACTTCCTTGGTGATTCCGGATTATGAGGTCCCTATAATCTCCCTTTGAATTTGAAACTGTTTAGAGTTGAACATCATGGTATAATTTTGATTCATAAAATATTTGGATAAACTGCGTAAATAAATTGTGTAGGTGCCTTGCATTGCATATTCTTCGCCTGTTTTATATTCTCCTTTTTAAAAGCCCTCTTATCCATATTTTCACCCAATCCTTTAACTCCGAAAAGAGCAAAACTTCGGCTTAAAATCTTCAAAGTTTAATTCAAGCCGTGCCGAAGAATGCTTTACTTACAGGAAGGTTAGTAAATAACGGTATAAACCAGACAACCTCAGGGTGACTAACATGCCTTATCCCTTCTCAATGGGGCTTTGTTGGGGCTGACGTACATCCACATCCAAGGAAACGTTAGATGACATAACGAAAAAGATTTGGGACACAACTTGCCCTACACATCTTGGAGAGCACTCAACAGGCTAAGAACAGGTGTCAACCGTTACTAGAGTAACCTCAAAAAGCGGGGTTACAGAGAAGAAGACACTTGTGAGTGCGGCTCTGTGCAAGATTACTCTCACCTGTTCTCGTTCCCTCTGATTGGTGACACATGCTCACACGAGGACACCGTGATGGAGAGAGATAGCGGCATTAGGGTTGCTAGTAACTGGGGGTTACAGATTTGATGTAAGTAAGTAAGTATAGCCAAAAACAATGGATGCAACCGAGACATGGAAATCCTGTTAGTACGATTAAATAGACTTCTTTCAGAGAGTAAAAGGCAAGAAGAATCACTGACACTTTGGTAGAGACTTCTGGAGACAAGGCCCAATAATTAAAGGTTGTGTTCCATCCACAAATCTAAAGATTTTATAGTATATATTTAAATTGGTGGCAGTGGCGACTGCAGGATAACATTTCTGTAGATTAAAAGGGCTTTCAACACACACCTCAAGAAACTAGATTTTGCACATTGTAGAAATGCTCGACGGTGAAGCAATAAAACCCCCTATAATAAGACAAAGGCGAAAGAAAAGAAAAAAGGGAGGTCTTTTGTAGTCAGAAAAATGTTGTGATGTTAAAAGTTTGAAAGACAAATACAACGATAGCTAAAAATTCGAAATCAAAAACTAGGTTTGTTGGAATTATGCGAAACTTCATGGGAGACAACAAAACACAGTTTAGAATCGAATTTTGTATGAGTCATGGTTAAGAATTTTTGAGAAGGTATCAAATGATCCTGATTGTGGGCTTTCTTTATTTTTTCTCACCCATACGGTTTCCTTTACAATTTTTTGCTTGAAGTCTTCATCTTTTTAGCCAACATTTTCTTCAGAACTCCAATCCAAATCCAAACTCCCTTTGCTCCCAACTTAGAGGCATAGGGAGGTAACAAGAGCTCTCCATTGCGCTCGAGCTTGCTCAATGTTTATGACCTCCTCCCACACCATGTCCAGAAGGAGCGGAACACAGTATGAGAGGGTCTTCCTCATCTTCGGGATCCTGATGGGAGGAAGAACTGCGGTCTCCTCGGTCAACTGTCATTCGGCATCCTTAACACATGTCCCAGCGAAGTCCACCTCCTCTCCATAATGGTAGAAGTAATGGATCTTTATACAATTATACCTACCTGCGGCCAATACGGCTAACATCATAGCAAATCTGCTTACGATTATTGACACATACATAAATCGAAAGATAAAACTATGTCAATCGTTTTACTAAAACTGATTATGTACAACTACATAATAGAAATAAACAAACGTACACGATTATTTTACAGCGTTTAAAAAAAAAGTACACACTAATTTTCGTAATGGGTTTTTGGTTGTTATGTATCACGATAATTTTTTCTTTTGTTATAAATACGGTAATAAAAAAAAGAGGCAAAAGAAATGTTCTATTTTAGTAAAATATGTACATTTTTATTAAAGGTCCCCCTTTTTAAAAGAATAACAAAGATTGAGGTTTTTCCTTCATTGTTTGCCTTCCAAATGGGTTGTCTTCTTACAGTCGAGAGAAGACGCCATTTATTAGCTAAGAAATTTTCCAAATCGTTCAAACAATAAATCCTCTCAAAACAAAAAATGGTACTCGAGCTCCCACCTTTTACTTTTATATTTCTGATATTTTACATTTTTTTTTCTCAGTCCTGGTCTGTCGAAACTTTTCTTCTGTCTACGTATTCCTCATTCTCAATTTGACTTTAATTATTTGCTTTATCATTTTGATACATTGAAACTTGATAAAATTTATTATATTTTTTGCCCTACTCATAGTATATGTAGAGTATTTTCTTTAAAAAAGATATAATACAACTACTGAAATAAAGGACTGTGAAGGACGCTGATGTACTCACCTGAGTATTTCACTCCCTCGGCACTAAATATTTGTAGCTTGCTTTGTATTATTTGATGACACTGACACTTTTACACTGACGATGAACTTATTAATTGAGTTTGATGGAATATTGAGTAATTAATTGTATTTATGTAGAACTTTACGGATACATGTATGCACACGATGACAGTTCACAGCGGAAGAGATCGAATTTTGTTGCAATTTGGGTGAGTACAGGATGGGGAAGGGAGGGGGCAGGAAACAAGAAGATCTGAATATTTCTTGTGTTACCATTCTTAACTATTAGATATTATGAATATCCAACAGTATATAATGGTCTGTAAACATCTGAACACGCGCGGTAACGGAACCAACGAACCGCGTACTATGGAATTTTGTTACGTTGCATGCAACGTGACATTGGTTACGTTATCGCGCGTGTTCTGATGTGTACAGACCATTTGTTTCCTGTGTGTCTACAAAACTGGGCAGGATTGTTAACTTGCCATAAAACATACCATTAATTGTTTGATTTAAATAGTACCTATTAGTGTGTGTTCTAATTGGAGAGCATTCGCGCCTCGAGCGTCGTTTGTTCAAACGCGGACGGACTGTTCAAACTGAGAATATTGTATGATCGCTCGACGCTCGGACGCGCGATCACTTTTCAATTAGGACAGGGCCTTAAATAAATTGTAAATCTAAGAAATCATTACTTCTTTAACTCATGACAAAAATATATAATTGTTTTTCTCTTCTTTTGCTTAGTAGCGTGGTCCATCCATAAGTGTTTTGAATGTGAATGGCATTAAAATGTCATGATTTTTAGGTGGGCTATGGAAGACTTCATCTTAAGCTAACATAACTTAAGGCTTCATCTTAAGCTAACCCTTTTGTCAAAATTATTCAAAAGTTATTTCTTGAACAAATTTATAAATTTTAGGCCTATATAGCTATGTCTAGCTATCAAGACTATCATACCTTGACAGGGCTTCACAGAGCTGAAGGATTGGAACGTATGTTTGCTTCATGGTCTCGGTCAGTTCACCATATCTTTTCACATACTAATATGAAACTTTAATATTCTTTGCATTGATATAGGTGTGGGTTCCTCGAAAGAAGGTAGCAACACATAATATAACACTTAGTTCTATATTATTTATCATGAGTTGTACAACTTTTCAGTTTTTAGTAACAAAATAATGCATATAATAAAATGAAACACTTTTAGAATGAATCTGAAAATTTTTGAAAATTTTGTAAGAACTCGTTCGAAAATCAAATTATAAATTCATTCTGGCGCGACTAAAATGATTAAATAATTGATGGAGTTTTATGAAAACGGCTCGTGCATTCAGCTCTCCGTACGTCTACATACACTAGTATGCACGGTACCTTTTGAATAATGTTTGAATATTGCAAAAGTCGTCTGTCATTGAAAGCGAATTACAAAAATTTTCGATTTTTCACACTACATTTTTCATAGTCACTACAAATTATTGTTCGTTTTTTGCATATATTTTGCGTGCTAGCGGGATTTCAATTCCTCGTTCGTTAATCGGGATTTTTTTTTCTTTTCCCGGATAGGAAACCAATTATTATATAATTACAACACTTTTTATCTGAAAAAAAAACTCATTTTGTAACAATATATTTATAACAAAAGCTTTCTCTAAAATTTCCTTTTTTAAATGAAATATTAAAAACTCTTGGAGCATCATGAACTGTTGGACCGGATTCATAACCATGGAAGAACTGTTCCGGATAGCACAGATTAAAGAAAGCTCAGCCAGAGGAAAGGCCAACGTCGAGAGGACCCGATAGTGCACTTAGATTAGAAGAAGAAGAAACGTTTGTAGGCCAGCAGTTTGACAGCTGAATTTTTGCAGTGAACTGAAGATTAGGCGTTCGATCTCCCACTGGCAATGTCCTTCTTTAAAGGCACGAGTCTTGAAAGCGTTAATATCATAATCGAATACCTATAAGAATTAATTTCTCGAAGTGTTTTCCACTTATAAATTTAGTTGAACTGGACGAGACTGGTTGGCAAAATTGCCTCATGTAATAAATTCATATACTTAATATAAAAGGTGACAAGTAATTTGATCCATTCCTTGAAAGGGGTTATACTAGAGCTTATTTGCAATAATGTTGTTCCCGAAAACCACTGGAACTAGACCCCTGGTTAATGGAAACAAATTTATTGCAAAAAAGATTACCTTTGTATAGATATGTAAGTGTCATTAATTTTTATTAAGTATTCTAGGTTTCGCGAATCTCAGTTCTTCTTCTTGCAATCTTTACTACAACATTCCTTCTCATCTTTGCATTTCCTTCTACAAGTGCCCTACATCTTATCGTAGCCTGAGGATTGATACATAGCAAATAGACTTCACTATGAATGTCTCAAAAATTAAAGAAATACATAATTGAACAACCCTACAGGTATAACATGATACTGGTTTATCACAAAGCTTTTTAATAGGTACCTACGTACATCATCAAAAGTTTAACAACATTATATTGTCCTTCAAAGAATTCATGCTTTAAGACTCGCTTAAATAAATGAAAAAAAAATTAAACAAAAAGTTTTTTTCCGGGTACAGAGTTGTAATCTTCCGGGATTTCCCTTCTGCAAACTAGCCTGTACATTTTATTTCTCGCGGGGTGTATGTGGGTAGGTCTGGCGTATATTTGAAAACGTTTTAGAATTTTCCCCTTTTTCCTTTATTCTTGCGAATTCGTTTATTACGAGGAAGAAGAATGCGAAATTATCAAGGGATTTGTTTCAGAGGGTGATGAAAAAAAATGTAGAAAATAAAATGAATGAAAGGAGAGAGTATGAGAGAATCTTGATTCGTATGTATTATATCATCCTTGTAAGATACCAAAAATAATGAATTATAATTTTCATGCATTTATTACTCTTTCATGCATCAGAACTCCTCGACGTTAGAATCACGTTTTTAAATACTTCTGGACCCCTGCGCAGTGCGGAAAAATGCAAACGTTTTATAGATTCATTTAAACTTATAAGGACTCTACTATATACTTTTGTTTGTTTATTTGTTTTACTCATAGTATATGGAATATACATGAGTCTTGTGATCGGATTTCAAAAAAAAAAAATAGATTTCGTTGAAATAAATTTTCTCGAAGTTTTCGAGGGTGTAGATTCCAAAAATGCAAAAAAAAAATTTTTTAAATTCCGCGTACCCGTACACCAAAAATGTGTGCGCACCTATAACTCATAGTAATTCTTATCCAATTTGATTGAAATTTGGTAGAACGATTAGCCCCTCGATGTAGATGAGTCAGTAAAATGTTGAGATCTGTACCTTCAGGGGAATCCTCTTAAAGTATCCAAAGAAAATTTCACTTGTTAGAAAAAGGGCTAAAAAAGAAAAAAAAAAA
This sequence comes from Mystacides longicornis, assembly GCA_963576905.1. Lineage (NCBI taxonomy): Eukaryota > Metazoa > Arthropoda > Insecta > Trichoptera > Leptoceridae > Mystacides > Mystacides longicornis. The sequence goes on along the minus strand of OY756426.1, from coordinate 28,767,032 downwards.
TTTCGATTTTCATAATCATTTTGTTGTATACGGGTTGGTCTTATGCTCCTACACAAGCACGTAAAATTTGAGGTCCGTAACTTCCGTGGGTCCCCCGTAAAGTACCGATTAATATTGAATATGTAGTTCTAAAGCAGATAATAAAAAACTCCAATAGTCGATATCATTTTAAAGTTTCTATAATAATTCCAAGGATAAATTCATTTTAATCGTAAAATTATGAATTTTTATGCAAAGATATGTTTTACACGAAAAGGTTGTTATAATATACTACGAGTTCTGGGCTACCCTAGGTTAGCAGCTTTTTTTTTCATTACATTTTTAACTTCCTATCTTGCTGCAGGTTAATATTAGATAACAAATTTGCTTTCTGTAAATGGGTTATTCTTATTATTTATGTATGTTTGAAAATTTGTAAATAACCTGTTGATATGCCAATGATATAAAATAAATAAATAAAACTTACTGTATGCTTATCATCATCTCAAAAATTACGTTTTGCGAGCGAATCTTTAATGTTTGCGGTGGTTGCGGAAACTTCTGCAGGAGATTTATAATAATCCATCACACTTCACGGTGTCCCCTTATAATTTTTTTTTTTTTTTTTTAAATGATTCTGTGCGCACTCGAAGTGAACACAAATACACTTTTGACATCTTTCACACTAAGCAAATGCTTGTGAATTAAAATGTTTATGAGGACATTTCCTTTTAACCTGGAATAACGGAATAATGTAGCATTCTAATGGTCCCCTCCCGTACGCCTTGTACCCCAGTGACGCCCTATATCGCTGCCTAGCTAGATTGGCTTGGTTGGTACACAACGTTCTAAGTTTGTCTAGATTGTTGTGTCCATTTTTTAGGACTAGAAAGTTAGGACCAGTCTAAAAAAGCGTTTATTTGGGTGAGGCGATTGTTCCTACCTTCCTATCTCTTCAGGGACTCGAAGTGATTGGTAAATTGGTTATTTTTCAAAACAGTAACACGATTATTAGAAAGAAACAGTCCGGGTTAAACTCAAGTATCATCCCGGCGCTCTCACAATAATCTATTTTTTATTCTGGAATTCGCTCCACATACGATGTGTCTTTTGATGAATATTTGATAACGCCGGGGAGTTGAATGTTGATTTTAAAGGGAAATGCGTGCAGCTTTCATTTCCTGCCATCATTGTGAGGGACGAGGAGAAACTAAGGGAGAAGGGTGTCTTAAGAATATTGTCTTCATGGTCTACAGAATATTGTACGTTTCATTTGATTCTGATCTTATTTTCAAGACTCCTTGACGTTTGTACAAATGAAAAATTTAAAAATAATTAAAAATTTATTCATATTATTGTGGATAAAAAAAAATCGTTTTTTTTTATCATTGTTTTGTTTATGAGGTACGAAGGGGAGGGAAAGTTAAGTAGTGACGCCAAAAACTTATAGTCGCCATTGGTAATAATCGGTACAAGCATCTGCCTAGTGGGATAATAAATCCCAAAAAAATGTATTTACCTAGTTTGTAAGTATTATAGAAAAGTGCTTTATTGTAAAACATTTAATTTAATTGCAATGCATAGCAAGTACTCTTTTATAACGAATATCGTAAAGGGTGGTTATATATTTAATTTTATTCGAACGATTTCCTGTCCTTTCCTATTATCCTATAATAAGCAAGATAGACAAATACATAAATGATTGTTTTTTTAAAGGTTTTTATACACATTTAATAATACATCGACCATTATGACAGCAGTCGCAGTCTTTAAATTTGGTTGCTCTCTTGTTCTCAATAATTTCCATGTTTTATCTCTATATTTCATTAATTATTGAATATCTGCTTGTTGCATACATTAGATTTTTCGAAAGGTTAACCATGTCGAGAATACTCATGATTAGGAGTTTCGGAGACTTCATTACCACCTAATGGCGAACGTTGTTAACGTAAAGTGATCACACTAAGCCAGCCTTCGAAATAACAGTATAAGACGGTCGTAAGCCCGTAGTGGTTTGTTCCATTTAAAAATAAAACATTAGTAATGAATTATTGTTAGAGTCATTAGTTGTTACATATCATTTATTTATCGAATACAGCTATTTCCAGGTACTTTTACGGTATGGTATAACGGTGGAAGAAGCGAAAGGAGTGTGCATGGATATAGATTAGAGTGGAGGTGTGTTTTCTCTGCCTATCCCTTACGAGACATGGCATGAAAAAACTTTGGTTTAAAAAAACTTTTTGTTTTAAACTTATGATTTTTAAAACTATACGGTATTTATTTTATGTAGTAGGTACATACCTACTATACCTATCGATAAATCTTTTAAGAATCAAAAACGTCAAAGTTTGTTGTTATTAGCTATGTCCAATTCGGTTTGAAAACGTTTAATTTGAAGTAAAAAAAAACAGTATCTGACAACATGAACATATTTAAAAAGTAAGCAGTTCTTGTTTTGTTGCATCACTACCAAGATAAGAATTATTACAAAAATGTTATTTTCCTGAATGCAAAGCGCAAAAAAAAACTTTTTTTGTATGTTGTATATTCAAATTAGCTAATCCAACTAGGGATGTAGTATGTGACTGAAATTGTGAGACGGAGTGTTGAGAATATTCGCATGTAAGAAAGTGAGGTGAAATCGTGAAATGTCTAACAAAAAAAAAGTTTTTAATATCTTTTCTATTCCGGTAGAAAGCATGGGAATAAGAATAAATTGGTAGAAGGTGAAGGGTGCGGAGATAACTCGGGTAGTGTATGTGGGGTAGTTTATGTAGTTACCTATCTCGTCTACCCTTGTATTGTTGTGAGTCTCGGGTTCGTTGGATGGTGGAAATATTGCCGTGCAGAGTTCACTGCATTTCAAGAATATTCCATAAATGTGAAGTGAACCTAAGGGATGAGAGGGATTCTAATGTGGTTATGATTGAGGTGAAGCTTTATAAAATAGTCTGGTTGTAAGTTGCAGTCTTCTGGTATGGTCTTTTTCAGCTCCTGCAAATCTTGATTGAGATTGTCTTATTAAAGCTTTTTGATGGGTTTTCCAAATATCTTAAGCCGTAGATTGCAATGTATCAATGGTATGACAGGCTTTGATGTCTGGTGTAAATGAAACTATTTCTTTTTCTCTGGGCCCTAAACTTTCATAAATGACGCACTTATACCTATATAATATGGTTTAGCGAGTTTTTCATTTTAGTGAATATGAAATAATTAAAAATGATATTGATTTGAGAAACTCTGACCCGACGGTCGGGTCATTATATACCTTAATATATCTATAATATATCTTCATGGATCTGGTGTGTTAATTAGTCGGGGGAGGTAGATCTATAAAAATAAGGGATGAAGTATAATCAAACTAGTTAAACTGTTTTAATAATAGATGAATTAAATATATTTTTATGTCTGATTCATCTGACAACTCAAATTCATGCTATCCAATAAAACTCCTACAGTGTAGAATTGACCAAATTAAATTTATATTATGACAATTAAAAAGTTCTTCAGGCAGATTTGCATGTTCCCGACCTTATAAAGTTTTCATACTCAATGGCGAAAAAGTTGTAGCAAATTACCATTGTCTCCGTGATCGCTACGTGGAGTAAAAACTGCAAACTTTTTTCTTCAATAAAATCTTTCAAAGGTTACCTACAAAATTCATGGTCTCAAATTACAAGAGACACTTTTATAAAATTCTTATTTCTATAACGGTTTTTCAATTTCTTAGCTATCTAGTGTTTGTCATTAACTGATTGGAAAATTATTTTGTTTGGTAATCTATTTTTTATTTAATGTCCCCCTTAGGGTTCTTACTATTATTTTACTAAAACTATTTTTGAGTCTAGACGTAGGATATTTTTTAGACTATACGGAACTGGTCATTTTAAGACCCTGGCTTATAATTGAGAATAAGAAGTCATCCTTTTTTCTGGGATTATTTTGTATGAATGAATGGTGAAAACATTAATGGCGTTCTTCGATGTGTTCTATATGTTCGGTTGAGGTTTTAATAGATGGTTAAGCCTACGAAATTTTTTTAAACACCTTATATCGACTGACTTCGGTAGTCTAGTTGCAAAGGCGCCCTGGATTTGATTCTATACCGGTTTCGAAATTTGTAATGTGTTTTGTCACTTGAAATTTCTCCTCCTCATTTACGTCTCAGATTGTACGGGACTGGTTGGTTGGTAGAGAATGCTTCAAGCATTAAGCTCCGCTGGCTTTACCTATGTATAGAAGAGTGTTATTTGTTTTTTAAATCAATGAACCCACTCTCACTCAAAATTGAACACAAAATACTCTTACGACAACTTCCATAATTACGAGTAAAAAGCTGACGATGTACTTTCGACTGATTGGTGAAATCAATTTGTAATCAATGAGATCTTTCAACATTCCAACCCAACTTCCAACCCGCTTAAATGAAGTTTATTTTTATGGAGCTCACCCCTCCACGTGTGTGTGGTAAATTTGTAAGAATCAACAGAATTAAAGAAAGACTAATAAATCAACACGAAATATCAAGTGTTTGGGAATGGCCCCGACCTTCTCTCCTGAGGGACTCCATGTCTGGTCCCCCCCCCCTAACTTCCACGTATTTATCTCTGTATGTCTGCCGGGTGCACCTACCTACTCTCTCTTTCCTCAACCTGTCAAGGTTCGTTTCTTTTGTTCAACTTATTGAATTCTCTTCCACGTTACGTTACAACAATCTACTATGAAACTCCTCTTTATGTTACTGGAAGCCAACTAGCTGAAACTTTTGGTAAGCTCCTATTTATTTTTCGCAAATAATATTTTGCTTAAAATACGTTCACATTATATTATCAACATTTCATGCAATCAACACATTTTTATACAAGCGAAAAACTCTTTTTCTTGTTTAGCCATCCATCCATTGCTGGACAATACTTTCTCTCAACTTTTCAATTCATTACTAATATTTTGAAAAGCAGAATTTAAATGTTTTACCTTTATTTCTATAGACCTGTTTTCATTGATTTAGGGTTAACGCAAAGAACGCTGTTTCCGACCGGCGCCGATCTCCAAACATAATGTTCCTGTGGTTTCAATGCTTTTAAATGGGCATGCCGGAAAGCTTTTGCTTGCGTATGCCCACTCAAATGCATAGATACATTCTTTCACCCTTAGACTGGTTGTATAGTTAAACCGATCCAAAAAGTCGAAGTGAATTCATTCACTAGATGAACAAATTTCATTGACTTTGTGTAGTGACTTTGATCAAGATTTTCATGTGATAAGCTAAAATTTGTTTGAATTTTCCAAAAAATTGTATGTTAGTGCAAGAAATAATGCACGAATTTAAAGAGTCTTTGTCATTGGTAAATAAATGGATACTAGAGTTTTCGAAAACTCGTTCAGTGAAAAATTAATAAGGAATTGACAAATTTTGTTTTTGTTGTTTGTTAACAAACATATTTACAGATTTCAAATTTTATTAAGGTATGAAAGCAGTAGGCCATGTATTGTTGTAACCATGTGCAATCGATAAAGAGCTTGAAATCAACTGATACAAACATCGAAATATTTTAAGGTTGGTTCAAATTTTGGCTTCATGTCTATTGTAATTTTTCCAAGTATAATTTGTTTATGGTGTCGTTGGATATTAGTATCTATACATATTCAACATGAGATTCAATAGTTATTTCATTTTCTTTTTTATTATTTAATGGTTTATTATTACAAACATGCATTCAAAGTAAAACATATTTTTTTCAGTAAAATATTATAAGTGAACCAATAAAGTTTGCATAATCAGTTAATTTAGAGCAAGTGTCATTTTTCGAATTTAAATTTTCAAATTTGGAACAGAACATTAAAATTAAAAATCTTGTGGTTCGAAACTTCTTTCTCGATGCCTTGCTCGCAGATACAAAGACAAAAGCCCATCGAATGAAGGTTCGCCAAAAGTATAATATTATATTCTTCTACGATTTGAAAATGACGTTGAAATCCCTGAGGAAGGTGGCTTAGAGCCTTTAAGACGTGTAGCGAGTAGCTGTGAGGTGATTGTGACGCAGGGAGAATGTTGTTGTAATATTCCGGGAGTGTGAGCTCTCCAGGGACTTCATAATAGTCTCGTATTGCTCATTTTATATATTATTCTTCAGGAAAATGTTAGCGGAGAAATGACGACGAGTTAAGCTGTTAATGGAGCATGAAGGTTAAGCACTGAGCGCTCAACTCAACACAACATAAACGCTTGATTTTTCTCCTACTTGTTATATTTTCAAAAGGAACAAATATTTACACGATAGGTCAAACGCTATTTTCTGGGATGTGTTATGTGAAATCAAACGTGGGTCCATAAGGTTAGTTTGTACCACTATTTTTATTGATAGAGGATAATGTTAGGGAACAATTTCAAACGTACATTATTTGTTGAGTTTTAGAAGTTAAATCGGTAGTTGTACCTTCTTCTTCCTGTGTCATGTCAGGTTCCCCAAACGTCGCGGTTACTACTACGGTGTAGGTTTGGGCTTTTCGGAAGAGTTCTTCCACTCACTGGAATCCAGTCCATTGTTTTTTGTCCATTTAAAAATACAAAAAAATAATATAAATGGTAAGTTAGGGGATTTCTTTTTGAAAGTCAGCATAATAATGTATCGTTAATATAAAAACTCTTTGCGGCTTGTGACATTGTAGACTTTTTCCATTGTCTTTGTTTCGAATGATTATGGGTTTACCTAAAATTGATATACACTCTTGATATTTTTCACTTAGCAAGGCATGTTCTATGAAAGATGAAAATTTTGATCATTGATGATTGAACCTAGAACCTCAACCCAAATTTTAGAAAACAAGTAGATAATTAAAAAAATATGATTTTCATATAGGAAACTCCCAAATTAGGTATACTTCTGTCTGAAATCGGTAGATAGGTAGACAGCGTCCAAAATCTGTAGATAGGCAGAAAGGGTTCAAAATCGAAAGATCTACCGAAAAGTTAGTAGATAAAGCAACGCTGCTTCAGTATGAAAATCACCGATTGAATAATGAACATGAAACCAACTTTAAACCATTCTTTTTAAAGAAAGGTTTAAAAAAACATGCAAACCAATATCTTTATATTTAAGTTGTGGGTCCACGTCAGGTAGTTCAAACGTCGGCGATCAATATGGTGAAATTCTCTATGTTCTTGATCGCTCTAAACTCTAAACTTGACTAAGAACTTTTGGATTCATAGACATACATAAAATCTCCCTTTCAACCCCACTCACGGGCATAGGCAGTCAACACGAACTCTCCATTGCGCTCGATCTTGCGCAATGTTTATAACCTCCTCCCACACCATGTCCAACTCCCTCAGCTCTTGACGGAACAGAATACGGTACGAGAGGGTCTTCCACGTCTTCAAGATCCCGATGGGAGGAAGAACAGCGGTCTCCTAGGCCAACAACTTTCATTCGGCAACCTTAACACATGTCCCGGCCGTGTCGAAAATGATGGGCCTGCGCTGGGTGCGCCAGCGTAGAGTTCCATTGCAGATACTTTTTGTGCCCGGGCCTTGGTCAGGTGCCAGGACTCACACCCATATAAGAGAATGGGCAACAAACACGTTTACATTCCGTCTCGACACTAAACGCTGACTCCTTCAATATCTTGATAATAACATAGACCTTATAATATAGTAACATTTTCTTAGTCAGAAAGAATGAGCCACATTTTAAGTTTAGTTTCCCAGCTTTTATTTGTCGATTTATATTAAATTCTCAAGGTTGACCCAAACATAAATTATATGCAGGTACGTTTATTTTTAATTTACCTTCATAACACCAATAATAACACTTTTATTTACATAAATGACCTGGACTTTGTAACGTAAACCTAAGAAATTTACATAGTGAATACCTTCTGTTGTTTCAAAATGCCGAAAACATTTACATTCTGGAATTTCCACTTCCCAACATCAATCCTACCTCGTAAAGGGTTGAATGTAAACGAACCAAGAGGAAAAAAAAACAGAAGGAGATCTTAGGATAAGAAAGTGGATAAAAATGTAGACAGAGTGAAAATAAATCTGTGAGATGTACGTCGTATTATTATTTTGAAAATCGTCGGTTAGGGCTGGTAAGGGGGACGGTTATTTCAAGCATCGATTAGGTAGATATTATTTTATGTTTAAATTTTTGATAGCCTCGTCATACTAAAACTGTTTTTTTTTCTTCTAAAACTTATTTCTTTGGGCCTCTTTCTAAGACTTTTTCTTTTCTATAACCCCACCGCATCCATCCGCTCCTAGCAAATCCCATTTATTGATTGATTTGACCACCTTGTTTGAGGCATCTTTGACAAATTCTTGCTAATAATTCGAATTTACTTTATGTCCACCTGGTATCAGTCGCTGTAGCTTTATGGCCAGCCCATATTGAGTTTTTCCTAAAAAACAATTCTGTAAAACAAATTGTATTAATTTTTCATTTTAATGCCTAAAATTATTTTTAATTCCGCGGGTTTCTTTCACAACTTCTGAATATAAATTATTACTTTTTTAAAGAATAGACTTTTTTTATTTTCAAAATGTTTATAAAACATTTTTGTGTCTCTTTATAGAATGCAACTGTGTAAATATTGATGAACTGTGGAATAACAAAAACTTTAAAATTAAAAAAAAAAAATCAAATTTGTATAACATAAAAAAGAGAGTTTTAAATTTATTTATCAAAGGAGAAAATCTATTACCGATATTGAGATCAAAATAAATATCGGGCAAGATTCGGGTTATATGCCTATATAGGAAATAAACAAACGTTCACTTAGTAAATATTACGAAACCTTAAAGTTAGTTCAGGAAGAAGTAGGGAATGGAATATAAAGATTATAATGGTTTTATTCCCCTTAATTTTATTTGATCGCATTTTGTCAACCATTTTAAACACTAAAACACTGACCTGTCATTTTCATAAAAAAAATGTCATTTGTAGTGACTGCATAGATCATGTCAAACAATCGTAGAAAAACACGTTATTTATCCAATAATTGTACCTACCTTATAATAAACATAAAAATGTGAGAATCATTACTTGAACTGCTCGAATATGATCAAAAGAGTAATTATTAAGGAAGGAGAAAGGAAGCAATGTAAGGATAAAGGTTCGATATTAACATTGACATCTCTAATTCCTGAAACAGACGAAGAGGAAACTGGATGAAAATAATAGTTTTCATTAGTACGAATACAAAACTAAATAAAAAATAAAATAATCCTTTTAAAATAAAAAATTGGTTTAGCTACGCAATTTGAAGAATTTCGCTTTTAGACCTGAATGCACCAATGGCTGCTTGACTGTCAAAGAATATGGCAATCTTGATTTTTCATAAATATTATCTGTAATGTTGTTAATTAGTACAAAAGAAGTAATAGATCTTTCTAATGATAATGTTTATTTATTCGCTAAGCAAATGTTGCTCACTACCTCAGATAAGGTATGATGAAAAATAATGTTCAGTGATGCTTAACCAGAATATACCATTTTTTTCGTGTTTGAACCACAAGCGCCATGCTGAGATGAGGCTCACTATCTTCATTTGAGAGAACAAAACAATGAGTTTTGTTTAGAAAGAAAATAATTTAACTTGCTCGCAAATGATACGTCACAGTGTGTAATAAAAATAATGTCATAAAATAAATCATTGCGCTGGTTCCAACAAAAAGTTTTATCAACAATCAAAGCACAAAAAGGAACGTGGAAAAATAATAATAGGAAAATAACCGCATGCTGGGAAAGTCGAAACATCTTGAGTGGGAGAAGGGGTAGTTACCCTTCCCATCCGTTGTTTTTGCAACTTGTTATGTCGTGTGTTGAAATACTTTTTTTTGTGAAATGTTTTCATTTGTTAAAAAGTAAAAATATCTTTTATATTGTATTTTTGTCATAAATTTAAGTAGAAGTGTAATTGCCTATGCTTTTGCTATTATCTAGTGTAGCCATGTATCTACTGCTGGATTTGCTGCTAACTATGTTTGAGTATCTTGATATACGGCTGTGAGAGATTTTTTTTTTGACGTTTTGGGGATGGGGAAGATGGTATATTCGGAGTACACATAACAAATTAAGAGGTTATCCAGAGAATCGAATGAGGAGGACAGGTGCCCAAACCATACCGGAAAGCTTTGCAAGATGGGTAGGACACTTAGTCTTCACTTCGTAATAAGGAGATAACCCAAGGGACAAACTTCCATGGAAGATCACGTCAAGTGTACCTGCATGTGTATTAGGACATGCGCCGTTCCTTAAATGAGGAAAAAAAGACAACTTTGAATAGGGCGGAGTGGAGTGAAATTGGTAAACATTGTTCCCAACCCCTTTGTTGGTAGAATTGCGACCAAACAAGAGAAAACATTATTATTTCACGATTCTAATCCAAAAAGTTAATCTGCCTATAACATTTTTGTTAAATCTCAGTCTAGTTCAGTATTTCTTGGGTTCGACGGAACACCAAGGTCTCGGTGAGTCAGTCTCGTGGGTTCTGAAAAACTCACACCCGACTTATATTAAGAACTTATCACTGAACCCCTCTTCAAATTAAGAAGGGTTACACAACAACAGGAGTGTGGTGCTGTTACAATAACCTAAAAAATGGGGATGCAGAGAGGACGACACCTGCGAGTGTAGGGAAACCTTGCCCAAATATAGGAGGGGGGTGTACGCGGGAGGACCTTTCTGATGCTACTGACAGGGTCATACATGAGGCCAAACACTGGAGATTCTTGGTCTGATGATTCGGACTCGGAAAATAAGTAATTAAGTCGAGAATAAGTTATTCGACATTCAAACGAACCCTTAACTCTGATTTTAAAGTAGGTATGTACACTAAAAGAAAACTCATTCAAATTATCCTGACAAAATCGTAATAACAAGTGGTAAAACATTATTTTTTGTTCATAATAATATCATTGTATTCATTTTTGTCACTAAATTCAACAAAAGCGTGGAGGCAAGTTGGTTCATAATGTCATCAAGATATGAATACAACTTTAGTGGTTCTAAGCTTTGTTTGTCTCGGAATAAAATACGTTAAGTGTTTTCACGATAAATGTGAACATTTCCCACAATCACTGCTATTTTTATTTGAAATTACAGATTTATTTCACACCTTGAAAGTTTTCTTGAAACAAGAAGAAGTCATAAAATGGGTGACTTGTCATTTTTTAAGTTGGTTAAAAAAGCTCAATAGCGAATGGAATCAGTAATGTTATATTAAACGGCCTATGGAGTTCCACAAGGATCAACCCAAGGTCCTTTTTTATTGCTTTTTTTGAAAAATTACAGGTCATGCATATGATTCTTCATTGAAATATTTTCAAAATCATACATGGATTAAAAAAAAATATTGACTACTTTGTGTAAAGTGCTTTTAGTATAAAAATGTGAACAAATCCCACAATCACTGCTATTTTTATTTGAAATTAAAGTTATATTTCACTGCTTACACGGTTTTCAAAAACAAAAAGACATAAAATGGATGAAATGTAATTTTTTAAGTTTGAAAAAAAGAGCTCAATAGCGAAAAAATCAGTAATGTTATTCTAAACAGCCTATGGAGTTCCACAAGGATCACCCCTAGGCCCTTTCTTTTTGCTTTCTTTGCAAACTGACAGGTCATGCATGATTCTTCATTGAAATATTTTCAAAATCATACATGGATCAAATCATTGACTACTAACTTATGTATTATTATGGATGCTATAAAGAAGACAACGTATTTTCCTCACATTTAACCATTAAAAAATCCCATACTTATAACATATTTTACATTTAGAGTAGAGCTGTATAAAAAATCCACAAACACGTTTTTTTATTTACTTTTTTTAACCCTTCAAGATATTCTTGAATCTAGAGTCTTGGAAGAAGATCTCTAATCTGAAATGTCTTTTATAGAATCATCCCCTTGTTTTTCGACCCTGGATAGGTGTTCATGAAACGGTCTAACTATGATCAAATATTAGCCCGTTAGGACTTCATTTAAGTCAAATGGTTGGTAGTCCAGTGGTATCAATAGGCGGCTTTCGTACGTTCAGCGTATTGGAGGCCGTAGGCTCGAATCCCGGCCGTGCCGACCATTTCCGCTTTCTTTCACGACACAGATTCATTTATAAAAAAAAGTCTAACAAAATATTTCAAGAGAATCACTTCTGGTTAGGCACTAAACCTAGCATAAAATTAAACAATACAACATAGAACATGACAATGACATGTTTTTTTTATTTTTTTGGATTATTGATTAATGATTATAATAATTATGCTATATCGTATTTACACCATTTCATAAAAACTCCACCTGTTTCCATTATTTTATGGATATTTGTTATACTTAGGATCCTATACGGATAATATTTACTAGATTTATTATGACATTTTCGTACTTTGCTAACAAAATCACGACGAGGCAATACTGTGTTTCAAAGGTACCTGCTACCGTGAAATGCCGGTACAAAAATATCATTTTGGTTTGGCCATATAACGAAATGTCGTCAACTTAATATGTTATTATAGCAACAACATTTCAGAGTATTTTGTTTGAAAAGAGATGGCGTATGGAAGATTGGAGAAAACTTTGGATACTTCAATGATAAAGAAAAAAAAAACAATTTCATTAAAATATTATGGGCTGTTATCAGTTACAAATTGTTTTATCTATTTATTGCTTAAATTTATTTACAGTTTTGTTTTATTAACATTGTTGTTTTTCTCTACGAAAGCCTATTCCAGACACCTCCATTTAAATATATATGTACATATCTTTGTATGTTAATTCTTTGCTTTTCTCAACCCGGAATATGTGAATTGTTATTTCGGATACAGTCGCGTTGTGAGTTGTTGCCGATGTTATTTGGAACATGATTAAATATGTTTGTTGGTTCTTAGATGGTATATTTTTCGAAGCCATCAGAGACTTCATCTTCAGCCTTTCGTCGTATTACAGAAGTAATAACGCCGAATTAATCTGTTATATCATTACTATTGGTTTGTTCCAAGCATCCCTTGGCTTCTTCAGACTGTTTTTTTTTCCTACGAATACCGAAGCAGGTCTTTTAAATCGCTTTCTTCGAAAATAAATTAGCATTTAAAAATCGAACATACATTAATTAAACGACAGCATTATAAAAGTTTTTTTCTATTACATAATATTCAGCTAATTTTCATATTATGATCACCACAATATGAAAATAATATTATAACACATTCCGAAACACACCCTTGAATTGTTTAGGGTTGAAATAGCGTAACATATGCGCAGTAAGCTTGTATATTGTATAAACACATCTCTCCGTACAGCCTCAATCTTATAATGAGATCCATTCGCAAGATAAAGTTTTATACAAAAGTTGCGCCCCTCAAACCAACTACAACTGTCGACCAGTTGATGCATAAAATGTTACAAGAACTTCCTGACCCTAACTCCCATCGTACAACATGCGAGTGAGGGTTTATCCATGGAGAAAAGAAACTCTACACCACTCTTTAAACTAATAAACACGAAAGATAAATAAAAGTTTTACTGCCGATGCGTATTTTAGTATAGCATTACTAATGAAGCTTTATTATTTCTTTTGAGAATAATAATCAGGGTGATGTGTGATATCGTATTGGTGGAAAAAATTTCGTTATCGTTAATAAAACCGTCGTTTTTAATTGCTTTTGAAGGATTTAGGTGGTATCAAGTGATGATTTCATGGAGATTCACGAGAACAGTTTTATGTGAACACTATGGTTTGTGCGAAACCCCTGTTAATCAGAAAAAAAAACATCCCTTAAGTCTCTCCCAGACCTAAAATAGCCGCTCTCGAGTGATTTCTTCGTTACGAAATATACCTAATATTTTCTTAATTTTTGTGATACATGAATTATTGTTGTATGGAGGAACTTATAAAGTGGAGTTTAGAAAGGATCGTGCATCTTTGATTTCTTCTTGAAAATACGATACGTGCTAACGTATACGGTTTCATTATTTTCAAAAATTTAAAACATTCGAGAACCAGTCAGTTGGCTTTCTTCTCACCCTCAACAAGGTAAAATCCTCCTAACAGTCGTAAAAAAAGTACAGATTGTTTGTTAAATGAAAGAGGTTTGCTAAATATGTTGGACAAAATGTATTTTAACACTAATTAACACTGTAAATAATCAAAATTAACTGATTTCCATGCTTTTCGCAAATTGAGCATTGATCGGACTTTCTGTATGAGTGTTTTTGATTATACAGAATCGGGTGTAGCCTTTGATACTCTTATTTACATATAAAAAAAAAACTGATAACATGTTTATCCCAACGTATTGTGTCCCATTTATTTGCATTCTAAAGCCGAACTCAGACCTCGTTGGCTAATTTCTTCGCACTTGTTATCCATAACTTAAGATAAAAAAACAAAGTTTGACGATGTATTTACTAATTTGTTAAGAATTATTGTCATTTACTACAGAGATTATTCAATTTCGTATGACAAAAGAGAATACACAAGGATAATAAAATAATATGATTGCAACATTCGTCTCAAAATGATTCGCGTGTTGTGCGAATATGTAAAAGAGAGTGTAATGTCTGGAGTTGTGATTCATATTGTGAAACTTTACCCGCTGTACTACATAAGATGCATTATGCTTATTGTTATGTGGAACTTACACGAATAAAATCACAAAACATAATGTAGAAAATATGAAAATAAAGTTTGCGTGGTATTATTTTGAACTATATTGGCCTCGGTGGTGTGCGCCCCTAAGTGAAAACTTTTAGAGAAAAAGGTTTCAATGCAACCTGCGAATATCAACGCATTTTAACGACTACCGGATCCCTTTTGTTGATCAAACATTTTTGATAACTTTTTCTACAAAATATTTATGTTTAAAGTTCCAGAAAAGCCATATTTTTAATGCCTAATCACACGGGCTTGTACAGTAATAATCCGTAGTAGGTGAATTTGTCAGAATTGCAATGGTCAGAATCACGCTCATAGAAGAACTGTTTGCTACATAGGTGGCATACATACAGCTAATATCATTGTCAAGAGAGAACGGGCAGTGAATTAACAAAAGTTGGTTACAATTTGTCCAAAGTTTATGTATACCAATGATCAGAATGTCAAACTTGAGAAGAATAGTTCATCATCAAGAAATCAATCTTGAACCTTTTGCTCAGAAGTCAGCCACAAACAAATATGCTCCGAGACAGAATCTTTGTTGACTTTGATGAGTTAATTCTCCTTCTTCTGGTGTCATATCGGGTCCTCCCGACGTCGACGACCACTTGAGAGAAAACCTCCCTATCTTCAGCTGCCTTGAACAAATCTCCCGCAGTTCACAGTCCGGTCCACTCCAGTGGCGTACCGAGTCTGACGGATCATAATGGTGAATAATTATCTTGTTGTGGTAGCCCCTGCATAAGACTTCACTGTTGGTGATCATTTCGATCCAGGATATTTTAAGTATTTTGCGATGGTTCCAGATTTCTCTGTTGATTCGTTCTGATTGCGAATTCGTGATGCAATAGCGAAGATTTTTCCAGCAGTCTCTTGGAACGTTTTATCTGCGCGCTTAATTGTTTTGTTCAGGATCTGGTAATTCAATTAGTGTTCATGTTGACATAAAAATATGAAAACTATCGATAAATTTTTTATCATGTTATGTTTAGCAGATTTAGTTAAAATCATTAAAAACTGTGTATTATAAATACAGGCAAATGGATATACCCACCACTCATAAACAAAAAATAAAAGTTCCCGAAATTTCCCGATTTATCAACGAATATTTTTTTTATATATATTGCAGCTCATTTTTTTTAACGGGAGTTTATTTTATGAAAATGTTTTAAAAATTATTACTTGAAAAGGCTAAATGCTCTACTCGTGGAAAGCTACATAATATTATGTACGTACCTACGTTAATTTATTCATTATATGTCTACTCGTGTGGAGATATTATATGTGTACCTACAGCGAATGAACGATTTATTGGTCCAGTTTTTTAAGACTGATATGCCTAGGAAGAAATTTAAAAAATAATTAAGCTTCTTTAGATAAAGGTGCAAGTGCACCCTTAGTCGGTGTAACTTTTTAAGCGAGTAAACTTTTTCTATTCCATCGTTCTCGACCAATCTGAAAAAGCCAACCCCGGTTGGAAATTTAAAGTAAAAATACACAGACTGAGAATGTGTCCCAGAATCTCATAATAGTGAATTTGATGCCTTAGGCCTTAGACGCCCAGGATACCGATGTTAACCGGATGGTAGTAGAGATCCATACCAATGTATATATCGTGGTCGACTGGCTACCTTTATGACTTAGACTATCTTGACCTGAGAGTTCTTCCGCTCGCTTCACTTCGGTCCATTGCCTGATGTTTCATATCCAGGGAATCTCCCGTCTTTTTAAACTCGACTTTCCTTTATCAAGCTTATCCACAATATTTTTTTAATAAATTTACCTTATGTGCGAGAGGGAGTAATCTGGACTAGTCGAATGGCTTTCAGCAGTCCTCACTGCCCATTCAGGGCGGTATCTGCGTTTAATGCCTCTTTTTCAATCTTCTGGATGATGAGTTAAGGCTTTGATGGGTATTACCTTCAATCCACAGTTGAAATGAAATGAAATTTATTTTATTTCCCCCATTAATATTTACAATTACAATACATTTAAACAGTTACAGTAGTTGGAAAATTTACTGCCTCACTAGACATGGTCTGTTCTGAGGCAGTACTAGATGTTTACAAATGCTAGTATAAAATATTACCACGCATAACATAGTTTAACCTGTTAAAAGAAAAAAAAGCAAGAAATAAACATTTTACAATATAAGATATTTGCGATCCAATTGACAAAGAAACATGGAAATCGATGGAATTTTATTGTAGTCAAAGCGTTCAGTCTGATTCTTTGGTCTCGAATGATTGTTTAACATGGTTTAAAATCCTGAATTATGTTCGTTGTTCGTGTTTTCATTTCTTATTATGAATAAATCACATACATTTTTTATACTTATATAATTTAAATTTCATAATTTGGTAGTGGTCTTCAGATCATTGAGTGTACGTGTATTTTACCAGCAAATGTGAAAATTTGCTATGAAAGCATAAATCTATGGGTTAATATTTGTTTACATCCACATGTACGTTCTCATATAATAAAAACAACATTTATGTATGCGTTGTAAACGTTCAAAATATAATTTTGTTTTTATAGTATGCAAATGAGGTCCTATTTTTCATATTATGTAAACGCGAAATTATCTAAACTTTCAATGCATCTAAACCATAAAAAAAAATTTGATTATCTAATATCTGTTTAATTTTTTTGTTGCAGGTACGCATTCAATGTTGTGTTCAACATATATTGAAGAGGTTGCTGCTCTAAGGACTATGAGGTTTTGGAGGTTTTTATAAACAATTTTCACTTATTTCAATTGAAGAAAGTTGTATTTTTAACGATATTTAGCCCATGAACATTTGAAAATCTTACGACATTATTCAAGAAGAAGATTTTTTAGTTCAGGATTTTGATGATAGAGATGATAGAGTTGGCGAAAACAATCAACCGCAAATTCAAAAACTGTAGTATAGAAATAAATCTAAAAAGTTTGCAAGATAATTTTTATCCTTAGTACTATAGTTGCACTTTTGACATAATCATTAGTAGGTACATATTTACGTCAACATCAGAAGATAAATTTACGAAGCGTGCTTTGCCAGTAGCTTTTATGACTTGGACTTTTTTATGAAGGACACTGAACGAGCAATAGAGGGATGCTGGATTATCCATAAAACAAAGAAACAAACAAAATCAGACGAAATATAATAGATACCTGGACGTATTGACAGTTTAGAACGAAAACCTTGAAATATGCCAAAAAGGCGTAGTGAGATCACAATTGAGAAATATGGATTACACACACATGGACTATATTGACACAAATGGCACAAGCTAGAGAGCCATAAGATATAGTGAAGAAGTGATTTCACATGAATTATATTGACACAAATGGCACAAGCTAGAGAACCATAAGATATGATGTAAATGGCTTACGCGTTGTTACTAATATTTTAATGGATATCCCCACTTACGGGCATTTGCCTAGTGGGATTCCGATCTATAAACTAAAATGTGTATGAACATGATTTTCATCGAAATAAAGAATATGAGGTATTATTATATCTTATTTTGGGGGTGGTTGCAATGGGATATGAGATAGAAGAAAATGATATTTCAGTTATTTTTAAAGACGAAAATATAATTTTTAATAAAACGAAAGTTCTTAAAAATTTCCAACGTTAAATTTCGTCTATCTTTATGTAAAATAATCTGTGAAGTCGGGCGGTACAAACGCTGTATTAGATAAAATAACAGAATAAAATTTAGTTTCAATGAACACAATATTGTTGTAAAACCCCTTCAGTAATATAATATGGAATGTGTATGGGACATACATGCGGGGACAGAGGGTGGGACGAGGAGACGAGGAGGAGAATAGTAATAGAAAAAGAAAGAGGATTCGTGGTGCTTTCTTACTGAAAAACATTCTCTGTATGAATGTGGTTATTTCAGGGAGTCCACACGAAATAAAAAGATCTCGAAGGATTCGCAATGACTAACCATAGCCTCATTGAAGGTGGAATGTTTATAAAGGATGGATGTGAATCAGTTTCTCAAAGGGTAACATCTAGGATATCTCTTAATCGTGTCACTAGTTTTTGAAAATACTAACCCCTTCTTCTTTTTGAAGGCCATTGCCTATTTATTTTAACGGATTTTCGTTCTTTGGAACCTCGATGACCACCGTCGCTCTAGTAGGTCTCCCTATTCGCTAACCCTCAGAAATTTATTTGGAGACATTTAAGGGATCCTATGATCTATCCAAAGCTTCGTCGATCTCTACCCCATCGGACAACGTGATGGAAGTTTTTTTTGTTCACCTATTTTTTTTTTGGGGAATTTCGCGATCCGATCTACACTTGTTAATAGTTAATTCCAATAAGGGCTTCACACCAATCCCTGAAGATTGAGAAATTTGAGCACTAGGAAGGGATCTAAGATGGCTAAGTCTTCGGCTTCTATTCTTTGTTTTCCAAAACATCTTGCTGTTGGATAACCTACATACTGTGTCGCAGTGTGCAAGGAGCTGGTGAAGTGTTTCTGCACCTTCTCAACAATAAGAACTTTGCACCACTAGGGGCTTCAAATATCTGAGAAACTCGCAATGGTATATCAGAGAAAGTAGCTGCGTTATGATTTCAAAGAGATCTCCCAATGAAAAACACATCTTCTTGTATTTTGGTATGGGACTTACGGCGTATAAATTGTTACACATCACAGCAGCGGAGCTAAGTAAAGGGAACTTGGTGATATTGTCCAAGAAAACAAAAGTTTCTCTCTCCATTTAGCCGAGGAGAAAATGGAATTTCAAAGTATCATCTTATATTAGTTTCAATTTTCTTACCGCAATCTTCCCCTTTCAAGAATGACAATACAACACTCAATGTTCATTCTTTCATAGTAATTGCCCCGTATTACTTTCATTATTTTGTCTATGAAAATAAATTGTAGGCCTTGGCTTTGTAGACATTGTTTACATACGGTAATGAGGTCCTAGACAATGAAGCAGCTTCTGGACTATTTCATCAGGTTCTAGGCACCGATGCACAAACTGCGGCCCGCCGTCTTTTCTTCTGCGACCCGCCGACGAAAATATTGAAAAAATCAAAAGATACCTGAGTAGATAATTTTGTACATTTTTTACCTACGCCGCACCGGGAAGACGCCAGAGTCTGTCATGTGTTTTTGGATTGTTTGTGATGTTAATTGATGTTCTGTGCGACATTTGGAATTATTTAATTATCCATTATAAGTGTATTGTATATAAAAATGTATACACAAGATTTCTGTGTAACATGCCATTGATTGTCGTTTTTTTTTTTTTTTAATTTTTTTTTTTTTTGTAAAACTTGGTATTGATGACACATCGTCCCTACAGGGACGTACTACTGTAAAAATAAATAAAAAATATGATTACAGTGTTTGATCATATCATAAGTAGGTATTATAATTTGTACAAATTAAAAAATGATTAGTATTAATTTACAAACAAAGTTGGCGCAAAGTTGTGTGTCAAAATATGAGGAATTGCGGAGCTAACCCAAGACAGAGCTGAGTGGTGGCGTTAAATACTAAAGACAGACCCCACCATCATGTGGGAATAAAAATTTCCGAGGAGAAGAAGAAGAAAAGTGTTAATTTTCCTTCTAGCGGCCCGCCTTGGCTCATAAACTTCCCCAGTGGCCCCTGTTAGCTATAAGTCTGTGCATCCCTGTTCTAGGGGCTTTTTTGATGCCTGAATAATCTTTTATTGTAGCCTGCTTGATACCAAAATAATGAGGGATTACGATGATTGAATATAGTGAAAAAAAAAATGAAGATTGCTAATAATTCCTAAGATCACATATGTGGACATAGTCAACTTTTTTAATCAACTGGTCGTGTCAAAAAAAAAACACAAAAAATTCTGATCCGATTGGGAATTCAAAAGCATAAGAATTGAAAAGATATTTTTAACGTTGTGCTTAGAATATAATATGTGAGGTTTACGAGGGATGCCTTTTTATAATTCGGGATTTGCAATAATTGATCAAATATAGATTTATTATGTCTCATTGTTATAAGCTATATTGTGAATATATAATATAACTTAATAAAATAAAATAAATAAAAAATAAAATCATTTCAGTGAGATCAATGCACTTTTAAATTCTCTCGATCCAACTTTCGAAGCATTTTACCCACATCAAACTATTTATTCTTAGATGCATTTTTGTTGGGTTCATTTCACCTCCAAGTTGTAATATGCACTAAAATGCTCTGATTTTATTCTCAATATTAATGTTAACAGTTTTTTAATTATTGATTGTAAAAAAATTAAATAGCCCAATTTCGCCTAAGCTTTCTGAGTAAACACAACTTAAAAAATGACAAAATTGCGATAAATTTTTTAGTTGCCAGATGGAAGCACCGAGCTTATAGAAGAAGGTAGCCTTCAAAAACTGACGGCTTAGAAGTAGTAATAATGATGTTTTTTTCGGCATAAATCTGCCTAAAGTTGAATAATTACTGACCCTTTTGGATAGAAGAAATGATGGAATCAATGAAATGTGAAAAGAAACCGGATGCTGTAACAGAACGCGTTATGAGCCACTCTAGAAGATTGCCCATAAGTAGGAACTCTCTCGTCCTTAGTGCTGAGTGGGAAATCCTTGTTGACAGTCGCCCGGTCTAGTCTAGACAAACTGATTGAAAAACACACTGGGGAAAAAGGACACACTCAATTGAGAAAGCGATGAAAACAGTTAAAATGAAACGGTTTCTTTTCTTTGAGTTGTATGTTAAAATGTATGCACTAACTAATATCAAAATGAAAATATTTCTGAGATCACGGTGCATCTAAAAAAGCCATTGTAGATAAACGGGGAAATGTTGTCGGTTTTAGTTGAAAATTAAACGAAACTGGCTTTCCCGACAGACGTTGTCCTGTAATATTGAAATCGTATATGAGATCATCTTACCATAGACTGAGTAATATGGATCTTACCATAATATTTCGGTAAAATTAGGGTTTAATAGAGTCTATTCATCCAACAATATCTACATAATAATTCATTTTTGTATGTATTTATTTTCGTATGTTGGCACATCACGCCTAAACCGCAGACTCTAGGTTTGATTTTAATCGTCGTGGATCCTTGCAGGTGTATTTGTGGTAATCATAGATACAAATTTTTCCAATTTCTCAAATGTATTTGATGTTAAAGATCAAAAAAAAAATTGTTTAACTTTTCCACAAATTTTTCCACAAAATTGTTTAACTTTTCCACAAAATTTGTGGAAAAGTTAAACAATTTTTTTATTTGATCTTTATTTTCAAATAAACTCCACCAAGAAATGCATGTTCATCAGTTAGTGAATTGTATTTGATGTTATTTATTTACAAATTTCTATAAAATTTAAATCTTCATACAAAAATTTCAATTAATGAGATAGTCATGTTTTAAAAGTAAAATTATACGTCTAAATTTTGTGTAGAACTGCAGCATTACGGTATAAAAATGTATAAAATCCATCGAAGTTTGATTTGAAATACAAAAAATATAAGTCTTTCAATTCTTATTTTATAAAGATTTTCACATTTTTTGTTATAAAATATGTACGCCATGACAGATCCCTAAAGCCGGCAAAGCAGAGTTCGCTTGCACCCTTTCTTTCGTATGGTACCTTAATTGTAAGGACAGTCATTTAAGTAGGCAAACTAACTATAGGTACATAATAAAATACTAGGTAGGTAGGTACCTACATATATCTACACACAGTATGGAGGACTTTTACAACTACATATACATAATACTAGGTAGGTATGTACCTATATCTACACACAGTATGAAGGACTTGCATTAGGTAGGTACTACAAAACCAACAGACATTCTTCTTTTAATTTTTTCGCGTATTTAACAGGGAGTATTAATTTTTCCTCTTCTTCTATTTTTTAATAAACATTGAAAGTGACATTCATTTTTAAAATTTTTCGCATATTTAGCAGTGCCTCTTATTTTTTCCTTTTGAAACCTTAAGATAATATTATAAGATACTCCTGGTCCTGAGAAGGGGAAAACTGCAGACAAAACCTGTTCAATAACCTACTGCTCAAGTATGACTAGCCAAATCAACAACGTAAAGCAAGACGGGTATCGGCTAGTATAGAATGATGTAACAGGCTTCACATGTGATTTATTTCGTACTCCTCCGCTATCTCTTGGATTTTTTTTTAAGTTATGCAACTATAGAGAATTGTTTTTATTACAAACTTATAGCCCGTCGAACTTCATCCCACATCCGAACCAACAATAACTACACAATATTATAAGTTGACCAAATGGAGGACTGATAAAATACAAGGCAAGTAAGCCACTCTATATATAGAACTCTTTGGGTTTACTTTGTTTAACTTGTTTGTTTGTTTTTGGGTAACTTAAAAGCGCCTTATCGTTTCTCCAATTTTTTTAACCTAATGCCTTGGGTAATTTTTGCAGTTTCAATCTTACAGTTTTGAAAAATTACTTAACAAAAAAAAATTCGAAAAATAAAGTTTTAACATCAATCAATTTGGTGTTCAGAATTCGAACCAGATCTTGAAAA
This sequence comes from Mystacides longicornis, assembly GCA_963576905.1. NCBI lineage: Eukaryota > Metazoa > Arthropoda > Insecta > Trichoptera > Leptoceridae > Mystacides > Mystacides longicornis. The sequence goes on along the minus strand of OY756426.1, from coordinate 28,743,862 downwards.
TGGGGTCACACAGGGAGTAGGTTATTTTTTGTTGGTTACCTACTTTTCAATGAAACAGCTCATAGATCCTATTTAAAAAATTACGAATTGAAGAAGATTATTTGCATCAACTCTTGAAATTACCTGACAAATAAAAGTCGAAGATTTTCATCAGGTATTGGAGATATCCATAGTAGGTATACCTAATAATTGCGTTCGCATTCTGAAAGCAGTCGAAGATTGCAACTGTATGAGATAGAAAATGAACATTGTCAGAGAAATGCTCAGAAGAGGCAAGAAGCTTCCTTTTATTTCCAACGGGATAGTGGAATGAGATAGGGGGGTATTTTGTTTGTTACAATAATGGTCTAGAAGTTTCTGAAACCAATTATTTATTGAATAACAGGAGAAACGCTGGCTGTGCATTCGACTGACGTATTTTTCTTAATAAAACTTTTCAAAAATATATATACACTCTTACACAACAGGCGAGCGGAATTTCCCTACGTCTTGAATAATATATTTCACTAGTCAATCGGTATGCTTGCAATGTGTCGTCGACTTTATAAATATGTTTGAGATTTCTTTCTTTACGTTTTTTTTACGTTATCTAGTTTTTTTCCTGTATTGAGGTAACCAAAAAAAGAATTAAGAAAAAATACTCATTTTTCAAGCTCTGGGTCTTTTCGTTTGGTACAAATGCACCTTAACGTGAACATTCATAGCGTGAATACGCAAACACTTCAAATAGATTATAATTGAGTACCACTATTCTTGATGTTAAAATGTTTTCAGAATACCTGTTTTATTTCAACATGAGCCTTTTTAAGTGTATTCTCACTCACTCTGTTTGTACCCTAGTTATGATATTTTTGCTTGATCTTATACCATAATAATTCGGAAATACAGTATTTGGTTTAAATTGAGTCTATTCACTCAACAGCATAATATAGAATAAGTCATCATGTTTCACATGTAACTTATTTCCTACTACACCGCCATCTCTTGAATTATTTTTAAAGCTACGCAACTATAGACGAATAGTTTTTATTACAAACTTATGACCTGTCGAACTTCATCCCGCATCCGAATCAACAATATTGAGTACATAATGCAATAAAATATTAGGCAATTTTAATTCAGTTTTTATTTAATTCACGTAATGAGTCAATTTTTTTTATTAAGTGTAAGGTCGAAGTTTGACGGGCGGGCGGGTCAGCTCGTATACAATATTTCTTTTTTTGAACGGTGTAAGAAGTTCCAAAATATGCTCAGGAAAAATTATATCAAATTTACACTCTATTGTATATTACTATTGTATATAACCGACCTCTGTAGCCTAGTGGCATATGTTCCAAATTCAGATCAAGAGGTACCGGGTTCGATTCCCGGCCGGGTTAGAAATTTTCAATGTGTTTTTTCACTTGAAATTTCTACTCGGGGCTGGAATCCTGTCTCAGATTGGACAGGACCGGTGGGCTGGTAGAGAATGCTTCAAGCATTATGTTCCGCCGGCTATACTGACAACTTTATTATTATTATTAATAGAAGAGTGTTATTTATTTATTTATTATATGATTTGAACGATAGAAACTACAAAATAAACGGATGGAAAATTATATTTGACGATGAAACTGTGGTTATTTTCTACAAACATTTTTTTTTGGATTTGTGAATATATTTTTACGTCGTGGGTGATGTGCTAGTACCTACATAAAATTTCCCTGTTTTCAATATAAAATACACCGAGAATTATGTACGTATGTATGAATCATGAAGTTTGACAAAGTGTTTGTGGAAGTATGGGAAATCGAATCAGTTTCCATAAACAGTCATCCTTCCGGATGCAAACACACCCCCTGATACACCCTTTCGGGATAGGAGGGGAAGAATAATTCAAATATGTAGTAGGTATGCGAGGGTGATAGGGACCTTGTCGCCGTGGCTGATACCGCGGCAGCGAAAATATTCTCGTGTTTATTTTGTGTCATATATCGACAGGTGAGGGTGGCAAATCCTGACAAATGTACACACGTGCGTGAGCCTACATTTACATATTTGATAAAAACACTGCGAGCCTACTGACTTTATCTCTCCTACCCTTATGTTTTCACTAAAACCTTCCCCGTGAACAGATTCTGAATACTAGATGTTAAAAGTGAACCTCAACCACCTTTAAGTACTAGCTTTCCCGACAGACGTCCTGTAGTCCTTGTTATTAAGTAATATTGATTTCGAATTTGTAATTTATACAAAAATACGTTTAAAATGTTAAAAATTATTTCTGAATGTTTGAAAAAAAATCCATAAAAAATCTACGCATAATATTTTTTTAATTTTTTTATTATGAAGTTACAAAAATTACATATGAGGAAGTTGCTGAAACCAATGTGGGATATAGAATGGGAGAACGCATGTTAAACATAGTATGTTATGCTGATGACGCGACCATTATAGCGGAGTCAGAGCAGGATCTTCAACTTATGCTGAGCCGATTCCACATGGCCTCTATGAGATACAACATGTCTATATCGAAAAGCAAAACAAAGTGCATGACATTGGCCAGAGAACAGACGGTATGCAACGTGACAATCGATGGAACACCAGTCGAACAAGTCACCAAGTTTAAATATCTTGGCGTCAGCATGGCATCCAACAGTGACCTTTATGGGTAAGTACTGGAGCAAACACAAAAAGCTGCAGCCATATCAGGATGCCTTAGAGAGCCGATATGGAAAAATGACCATATGAATATCCCTAGCAAGGTCAGGATATACAAAACATGCGTCCGTCCAATTATGACCTACGGTATAGAATCCAGAGCCGATACTGTCCGAACCAAGAACCTCCTTCGTACGAGTGAGATGAAGATTTTGAGAAACATCTCCGGAAAAACCCTTCGTGATAGAGTTAGAAACACGGAGATCCGAAGAATCTGCGAAGTCGAGGACGTTGTAAGGTGGGGAAGACAGAGGAGACGGTTTTGGAACGACCACGTCTCAAGAATAGAAGACACAAGAGCCGCGAAAATCGCCAGAGACATCATACCACAAGGAAGCAGACCTCCAGGACGACCGCCTAAACGCTGGAGGGACAGTTGGCACTCAGCTTCCCAAGAGGACAACATAGCAGGAACAACAGGCCAGCAGGCCTAATCAAAGAGGAAGAAGAAGAAAACATATTTTATAACTTAAAAACAACAATATTATTCCACTTATATTATACGGATTTAGACGTCGCATTTTTGCGCACTATCTATCAAAAATCAATGGTTGTCAGGTAAACAATAATTTTGTTGCTATGGATTTTTTCATAGATGGCGTTAGCGTCGCAGGAAATTCGTTCCAAACTAACCTTAATATCATATTTTATATTATTTTTTATACATTTTTCAACTTTTTAATTGAGAAAAACCCAATAAGTCAAACATAGGAAGAGTCTGTTCAGCCGATCTCAGGTTATGAGTGTTCGCACCAAACCGACATTCTTTTATATTATAGATAATACCTAATATCTTTATCCGCTCTTTTATTAAAAAGTTAAAGTTCAATTTATTGACATTTCTTAATCCTGTGATTGAATTGAGATTTACGCCTCTACATAATATGAATCTAAGAATGCTATTTTAGATTCATTATATTGTTGCAGTTATTTTTTGCAATTGACAGCCTTAGGATGGTTTTAGGAAAATTTTATAGAAATCCATCCACTAAATTGGGCTACAACGCCATCAGAAAATAACAGGTACCTGACCATTAATACAAAATTAATCCGACACTGGACACTGCATTGTGAAAAACACAAAGAAATTTACTAAATAGTTTAAGATTAGACTCAGGCAATCTCCCAGAGTTTTGCCTTCCCGGACTTCGGCAATCCAAGGATCTTCTTGGTGGTTTTAACTCCAGAAGAACCAAAACATGTTTGAACCTAAGTAAAACAGGTTTTAAAACCCTTAAAGGCTTCTAAACGGGTCACTATAGATTCTTATAGGGAACACCTGGGATTCGAAGATGATGGAACCTGTAGATTCTGCGAAGAAGGGGTTGAAACGCCTCACTACCTACTTACAGACTGCGATGAAGTAGTTTATGCGGGTACAAGAAGTTTTGGTAAACAGAAGATAGAGGTGGAGGCGTCTTCTTGAAGCATCTGGAATTAGTGTGGAAGCTCTAATTGGGAAACACCATGAACAAGTAGGGGAAGCACAATAAACCACTACAGGTCGAAGTGACAAAAAAAAAACTAAATAGTTTAACTAAATCAAGTAGGTACCCATCGTATTTTTATTGATCAGACAAAATTACTGTATTAGTAGGAATGTTATTCTTTTGTATCGGCAAATCACCCTGCTCACTTAAAAAGAACATAAAAAGGTAATGGTAATAAAGGAACTCCATATCGACACTGATAATCTAGTCCAGTGTTCCGCAAACTTTTTGAGTTCAAGGTACACCTACCAATTCAAGAAATTTCAGAGGTACACCAATGATTTTTTTAGACCCCCCCCCCCCCCACGAAACGCACCGTAATATTCCCCCCGACCCCTTCCCTATACATGTCCGTGTGGCTATTGTATATACCTACAGTATCCGAGAATGCATTTCGTACAAGTCCATAGTCCATCAGTCCACCTTTTTCTGAATCTTTATAGGCGTGTGGAAACATTTCATAAGGAACCTACTACCTAACGTTGACAGCATGCCTGATCTACACCAACTTAGCGCGAAATTATTCAATTTTGTTTAGAGACGTTAAAATATTACAATTCCTGTCTTGCATTTTCTGATTAGCTCAATTAAATGAGCGAATACGAGTATGTCCGGCAGTTATCTGCCTACTGTTTACTATACGAGTGTTTCTATCCATTCTTTTCTTTTGAACACAGAAGCTAAATCTGAACCATGAGCCTCTAAAAACACTTGGGTGTCATTTTTTCGCGGCACACCAACTGATGATCACGGTACACTAGTGTGGCGCGGCACACGCTTTGCGGAACACTGCTCTAGTCTAGAGTCCAAAAATCAGCCACCTTTATGTTTGGAGAGGCCTAGCGCGACTCCCATTGACTCTGGATGGTGGATGAGGCTTAGCTGGGTTACATCCTCTTTTAGTTTCATCAGCGGATTTTTATACTGATAGAGACCAGCGGTTGGCTTGTTGGGTATTTAGGTATCTGATAGCTATGTTCAGCACAAAATCGTGCCAACATATGCCCAGAATTCTCCGGATGCACTTATGTACTCTCAAATCCAGCTACAGAGTCTTTTAAGCACAAGTCGGGTGCTAGGTTTCACAATCATAGATAATTCAATGAAATGGTTTGCCACCTGAGCTTATCGATTTTTCGAATATAAACGCTTTCAAAAATTTATATGACTCATTGGTATTGTGATTATTTTGCTGTAAACGCTTTCAAAAATTTGTATGACTCACTGGTGTTGTGATTTTGCTGTGCCTTACAGTTGTTGTTGTGACAGTAGTGTTAAGATCAGATATGTCAGCTTAGCTGCCTGTCTGATAACGAACTTTAATAATAGGTAATAATTTGGCTTTTTAATTTAGTTCAAATTATGTAATAAAGTAGCCAGCGATTCCCTTATTGAGGCTGATTTCAAACTGCTTGCTATGCTGTAAAAAAAAGAAAAAGTATTCGAAACCAAGCTGTTTACATCATTACGATGTCGTGAGGGTATTTTGTGAGTATCAGGAGACAATAATAAATTGAAAACAGATAAAATTGATTGTACAAATAGTCCCTAAGTCAATAGCACTCCAGTTGAAGAGCTGCCTCGACTTGCACAGAGTATTGTCACACAATCTTAATGCAATGAAAATAAAATGGGGAGAGCTCTTGCCTGAACTAAGTCGTGTGTTTGTGAACGAAGGGAGTGCAAACGTCTTGGATATTATTTTATTTAAACGGCACAGAACGTAAAAATATGTTTTTTCAACAAATAATAAAACATTGTTATCTCTAATATAAATGAAAGTCGGGTTAGTGCGAACATTTATAGCTCAAGATCGGCTGAACAGATTCTTTCAATGTGTAGCAATAAATTATAGCATAGAATAAAATACAGGGATGACCCCTAAAAAAATAGAAAAAACTTTTTTTTCAACCGTATAAGAAGCACCCTATTGTACATAATATAATAATGTCTGCGGTTTTGCCATTCAGTTTTGAGGTTGTTCTTGACTTTGTATCTTAATTTTGTACGATATAAGTAATTATGTGACCTGTTATTGGAACATTGAGGTTTATATGTGTAGCCTTACTGTCCATCGTCCTGTTTGCTTTGAAATTTTTATTTCTCTGACACTTTTCATCAACGTTCAGACTATGAAATATTGTGCGAAATTCACGAAATTCAAAGCTTGTACATATAGCGTATTTACTTTAGTGTCGTTTTCGAATATTTACTTTAGTGTCGTTTTCGAATATTTACTTTAGTGTCGTTTTCGAATATTTTCAATGGAGATACATCGACTTAATATGATGAGAAAATTAATTTTATATGCTATGTTCTAACTGAAAAGTGATCGCGCAACCATGCGATGAGCGATTATACAATGTTCTCAATTTGAACGATCCGTCCGCGTATGAGTATATTATGAAACGATTTCCAGTTAGTACACACGGTAACTCGTTGCTATGAAGTTTTTAATGAAAATTAAATACAGGAATTATCATTTTTGAAACGATGATAGTTTCTTTGACAGCTCTTATGCAAAGTGTAAATATTCACCTTGAGTGAATGATCGAATATCGAATAAATTATACTTGGGTACTGCAGTACCTCAATTATCATTTTTCGATGATCGCATATCGAAACGAGTTTCGCAAAAAAATCTTACAAAATGATCAAACGATTCGACCGTTTTGTGTAAGAGCACTATTTGTACGGTAATAAGAACTTATTAACATTAGATAAAACTCGTACTAGCCAGAATTAATATTTTTTTTCAAAGTCTGGAATTGGGTGACAATATCTTTAACTACTACATACATTTCTATCAATAAAATAGTGAGAAATGGGTAGGTGTAAAAACATATGTTCAAAAAGTACAAAAAAATCTGGAAAATATAGGTAAAGACCCAGGTAATAATAAAAATACTTTTCTTTAAAAGAATGATAAGCAATTAATTATTCCAGCATTGATCAACCGAAATGATAACAAAAAAAAAACGATATAAGAATTCCATGATATTTTTTTTAGGTTAAGGAAACAGAAAATACATTTTAATATAATAAAAACATTGTCGAAATTAAAGATAAACAACGGTGGGTTCGTTTAAGATGCGATACACGTTCATGTAAATTAGACTTGAAATATTGATTGGAAGAAAAATATGTGGGAAATATTCATCCCTTAGTATTCGGGAGGCTTTCGGGGAACATCCCCTTGGCTTGTCTTAGGAGGGTGAAAGATTAAATTTGCTTTTCATTTTACCTGAGACATATTATAAGAAGGAACACACATGTCACAACCTATTGTTTTATCCTCAGAAAGTAGGGTGTAAAATTCTCAGCACACTTTTCTTCCACATTCTCAGTTTGTCTCGGTTGATTATAATAATATTCTGAAAATGTGTCCTTTTCATCATCACATCTGTAATGGTTATGTAATGCCCTTCTCAAATAATAATAACAACAACCATAAAAAATGTTTTATTGTTTTTTGAGGGGAATGTTAAAGAAATACATTTTTATTTGGTCGACAAAATTTAGCAACACGGAGTGATTTCGTTATTTATGTATCTCCCTATACTCTCGACTAAAATGTTCATTTATAGATATTTTTTGTCAAAGAAGATAGACAACCAGCGCTCTGAACTCTCATGATCTTAGCCAGAGTTATTAATGACACCCCCGTCCATTATTCTAAACCAATATCTAAGATTTTCGAACCATGCGTGCGATTGCGATGATTGCATGAACGCGGACGCCCTGTTCAACCATATGATATTGTATGAACGTGTCCTAACTGGGCAGACGGCCAGACGTAAATTCGATCGTCCGATCGGTGCTTTGTTTGAAATGATCGCGCGTCGCTTGTATTGCTCTGATGTATCGATAGTTAATACGACACCTACTTGCCAAAAGTTTTTATTTACTAACATTCATATTTATTTGTTTGCGTTGTCAAGGAAAGTGGACGCACGATCATGCGATGGCAGTTAGAACACACAATTTTTCATCGTGCGATCACAAATTTGTTTAAGCGTTAATGCGATCATCACAATCGCACGATCGCGCGATCATGCAACTAGCTAGGACAGGGCCTAAGACTTTTCCACACCATACCCCTTCTTACTTCTTTTTCACCTGAATTGTAGCAGCTTTGTAGCAAGAAATATGTGGCTAAAATACTTACGTAGGTCGAGGGTCCAAAATTCCTCTCCGTATTCCTAAAAGCACCGATACGACATAGGCGTAATAGTATTAGCTCTAGAAATAACTAATATTATGATATGTAATATAGAATATTAAGACATTGAGCAAGAGGTGCTCTTTTTCTGAATTCTAAATATTTTTATAAAGCTTCTTGGCGTAATGGATAAACTACGTAGAGGAAAACCTAATGGTAAAAAGTTTTTGTGGTTGGAAGCCCAGCGGCTCAGTCGACCGCTTTCGTACATATACACGCTGTATATGTACGAAAGCGTGGGTTCGAATCCCGGTGCTGACCTTTTCAATTTCACTTCACAGTCTTTGCTCAGTACGAAAGATAGATTTGTATTCTCTTTGACTGAGGCCAGATTCATTTATTTATAAAAAAAGAAAAAAAAAAGAATCTTCTTATAACTTATTAAATTTAAAATTTAAATAATTTTCATTATAAAAATACTTCAAGCAGGAATAATAATAAAAAATTCTTCAAAAACTTTATTTCCACATTACGAAAAATGATCACGATGTAGGAGCATTTATGTAGTGGGTCATTTTCAAGTATCAGGAGACTATAGAATAGTCCCACTAGACTTTTTGTCCGTGACATTGATTTCATCCCACCACCGTCTCTGTACACACGCACCTAACCTACATTGTTATGGTCCCCTAATACCGGGACACGAGATACAATAAAGAGTCCACCGCCCATCTCATGAATACAATTACCATTTCCCTTTTCATTTTACGGCTACCTTTTTTTAGGAGACTCGTCCACTTACTCAGACCATAATAATAATACCGACCGACTTACATAACTGCTATCCTGATACCACGGACTCGATCGTTTCTTGGATTTTGTGTGTTTGTTTTGTATTTGGATTATGGGGCTATCCCTACTAGGAATAACATAAAAATAAATCTTTTAAGGGATAAATGCTACTTCGTAACATGTAAGGAAAATACTCGTAGAAGCGGTTATAAGCTTAATCAATTTTATTAATTTTACTTACTTTCAAAAACGGGACTCTTATAATGTTTATTGTAAAAGCATGTTTACTCGTACTTGCGAAATTTCGACGTCAACATTATCGTACACGCTGAAAAAATATTTGGCTTTTGTCGTTGAGGTATATGACCGTGATTTCTGTAGATTAACTTGAGCGACGACGCGCCATGTTGGATTTTACGTCACCTGATAGTTGTTTCGAGTGAACAAGAACGCTTTCTCTAAGTTATTTTCGTCCCCCTTCATGTGTCTGCTTCATTTTTATCACTTTGATAATAGAAAAATTTAACAAATAAAGCAAATATGCATTCCCATATTTTTGTTCGAGGACTCACGCTTACAACCACAATGCGTCAACTGATTTTTTCTTGTATTGAGATAATGACGTTTTCTTTTTAAGAGAAAAATTTCACAATTATTGGTCTAGGTCCCAAAATTAGTTTCAGAATAATATTTTCTAAATTGTGATATTTTTTTGTATATAGACTACCTGACAAAATGCTGGTCGTAGCTCTTTACACTGCAACCAGCATTGCTCTTGTATGATGTTCTTTTGACTGTTACCTGCCTCTGTATAAACTATCAATTTTTTTCCATGTATAATTTTCTATGCCTGTGCTGTTTCTTTTTTGTCTTATTTTCTATTTTTTTTTAAATTGGATAAATAATGTTCAAATGACGATTCCAAGTGTCCAAATGGACCTAAGGATGATAAAATACAATAAACAATAAATTCTTTAATGTCAGAAGACTTTGGTTATCCATGAGTGTCATGCTTTAGGATTCTGAGCCATCTCTGAACAAAATAAGCGTTCGCAGTTGGTTCGAAGCGTTTCAAAACATTTCGATTATGAGTATGGAAACCAGGATCATCAACTTTGGTCATAGGAAATAGTTTTTCTTTTGTTACAAAACTCTTGATACAAAACATTAACGAAAAAAAAACCTGAAAAAAATTTTAACAGTAGAAAGAAAAAAAAATAATGACTATAATTGGACATTAATAATAATGCGTCCCTTTTATTCAGTAGCTACAGACAAAATAATATATATTATTATATTAGACCCATAAATATTATTGTTTTTCCCAAAATAAATATATTATTTCATTAAATAAAGGGCAGAGTGTATTGTGTGTCCATTGTTCTGTTGTTGTGTGACAAGTGACAACACTAATTATGTGAACAATGCCGGGGCCTCCCCGCCCGCAGCACCTACCAACCAACCATGAAATTATTTATTCAAATTGTCAACTGAATAATTGTCCCGCTCACTATTTAAACGATTGCTTCGTGTTTTATTCTTGTTCGTTCATTTATTTATGTAACCTGATATGATATCACAATTTTGTCAAACAGGTGACAGTGTGATACATAGATATTTAAGATCGTAATCGGCTTAGATAATCTTTGATACTTTCCACTTAACGTATACAAAGATTTGAAAAAGTACACTCATTCTTTTTATGCACTCTGTAACTCTTTGAAAATAATAATATAGATTTTTAGCTGCACCGCCATTAACAAATGTCTTGCATTGCATATCGAACCTAACCTTGGGCAGAATATCGCCCAACAAATCATGGCCTAGATACTTAGAAATAGAAAAAAGAATCATTCTTGTACCGTAGATTATTATTTTTTCATTAAAATTGTGGTAGATACCTACTATTTAAACCACTACTATCGAAAGTTGGCTACCATCTATGACAGCAGTCGCAGTCTTTAAATTTGGTTGCTCTCTTGTTCTCAATAATTCCCAACTTTTATCTATATATCTCATTAATTATTAAATTTCTACTTGTTCTACATGTTGAACACGTCGACAATTATTCTCATGTTTAGGAGTTTCGGAGACTTAAACATTACCACCTAATGGCGAACGTTGTTAACGTTAAGTGATTACACTAAACCAGCCTTCGAAATAATAGTAGAAAATGGTCGTAAGCCCGTAGTGGTTTGTTACATTTAAAAATCGAACATCAGTGATGAATTGTTAGAGTAATATATTCGTACAGTCTATTAGTAAGGTTTGGGATCTCGGACAATTCTTTCTACAGACTCCAGCACACCAACTCTCTTTCTCAATTATTTTTAAATGCAGAAGATGTGGTCGAAAACTTCCAATTTCGACAAGTAGGTTAACAGCAATGTCATTTCATTTTGACCAAAAATCGTTTTTAAACACGGAGGCCGAACACTCGTATTGTACGTAAAATTTCCCTTTGATCCCCTCAGGGGCATAGGGAGGCAACAAGAGAAAATCTCCATTGCGCTCGATCTTGCGTAATGCAAGACTTCCTCTCACACCATGTCCAACTCCCTCATCTCTGCCTCGAAGGAATGGAACGTGGTATGAGAGGGTTCACTTCTTCCAGGAATGTACTGGAGATCAAACAAATATCTTTCTTATATGACCAATGAATGCTATCAGTACACAGAGAGTCGACTTAATCCCTCTCTCTTACAAATTTACCCAAAAAATAAGATTCGGCTTCTTAGATACAAAAGAATAGTGTGAAACCCTTAGTATATTATGTAAACGATATAGGTTAGTGTTAGCTCTGGTATAATCAATTTCAATTTGTATCTATAAATATTCCAATAAGTTTCATTCCACTAATGGAGTAAGCAGTGGAAAAACAACGCGATAATTTTCCACGCATTTTCCGATCAGAGCGATATTATTTATTAAATAAATCACCGAATCTCATATTAAGACCGTAAATCAAATGGTGTGACGCAGGGGGTAGATCGGTCCACGGTTTATCTATGGGGCCCACCCCCGTGTTGACAGGTTAAACGCCTGTTATGCTTCTAATAAAGTATCCTAGGCCACAGAATCGACCCATATTATATGTTCTGTCTGACACTTCTCTGTACCAGTGTTTCCCAACCTACGACCCCACTACAAAAATACAATTTAGCAGAGAAAAAATTGGCTTATTTAAAGAATTCCTCCTCTTGTGATCCAGATCAACATTCATAGAAAGCATTCTACAAGTGCGAAATCTATGTAGCAGATTGTGTTATTATGAGTAAACGCTGCCGCTGATTGTGTTGTTGTGTGTAAAGGTGTAAGAAAGCGTGGCCGAACGAAAATGACGTGGATCAAACACATCGATTCCGTCCTCAAGGAAGGCCAGGTAAGAAGTAAGAGAAATAGGAGAGGTTGTATGAGAAATGTTATGTCGGTGGAAGAAGCGAAAGAAGTATGCTTATTATTAAGTATGCTTGGATAGAAAAGAGTGGAGGGCCGTTCTCTCTGCCTACCCCTTACGGGACACGGCGTGATGGGTAAAAAAAAGCTACCGGAAGCAGAACTGATACTGGAATGATGGGTTGCTACTTGCAGAAAAATTGTACTCGCTTGTATTCAATGTTTATAGCATAAGCGCTAGTGCGATACACAAGTGTGTGGTTCTAATCAATGGACACTTGCACTAGCCATTCGCATTTGCACTCATCAAAGAAGAAGGAATCCTTTTTGGTGATGACTATATGTAACCTCCCGTTCTTTGCATCCTACGTTCCATCTCATATTAGCTTGAGTTTCATATAGGTACCTACTTCTTATAATATATTTTTAGCATGGTCCCTAGCTAGATTGGTATGTTTGCTTTAAAATGATTTTTAAATGTCCTAATTTGGGAGGTTCTGAGTAGGTATCAATTTTTATTCGTAGATTTTTGACCTAGCTTTAATTAAACGATAGATTTAGATAGATCTAAGACAGTATATTACTTATGCCCCTAAGTGGGGTTAAAAGGGAGTATGTAGGTATGTATTTAAGATAGTACGTATAAGGATTTCGATATTTATCGTCATTTATTTTAATGCATAAATACAGTGGACATGTTCTGAAAGAGATTGATAATCGCTGCTCTTCACCCACACTCTCTCTCTCTCTGATTCCAGCACACATTTGACATTATGTAATTATTATTATTATTCTCTATGGTCTCTGGTTAGTACCATAGAGTAATAAACGAGGTTTGACATATCGATATATATGTCAAATGTTGAACACGCTTAATAGGTTTTACCATTTCGCCTTTCAGTATTTACTTCCGCAATTTTCACACTTTTCGATAAGTGAATTTCGTATCTAATATTTTTTAGACCAGAAAATCTCTTTGCTCGTAGAAATTTTTATCCTTAACAATTTCTTAAAACACTCGAAAATCAAAACAGACAAATTTCTGCTTACGAAATAAGGCAAGGATAGTTCCTTAAAATTTGTTAGTCAGGAAATTAATTTTTTAGTTAAAAACAAATTCTGATGCAAAAAATACAATTATAAAGTTAAGGGTTTATAATATGTATAAAGTGAAAAAAAAGCCGCGGAGAGCACTGTTCTTCCTCCCATCAGGGTCCCGAAGACGAGGAAGACCGCTTCATACTGTGTTCCGCTCCTTCGTGGCAGATCTGAGGTAGTTGGACATGGTGTGGGTGGGGGTCATGAACATTGCGCATGATCGAGCGCAGTGTACAGATCTGTACAGACTGTTGCCTCCTTGTAGGGTCAAAAATGATGTATAGATTGCCACATTAAAAAAAGAAGATGATAATTTTATTAGGTATAAATCAATTTTATTATAATCTCTAGTTTTTGTAGTTTACTTTTGTTTGGTCACTAAGAGCATTACCATAAAAATTTGGTGAAATTTAAATTAGATTAAATCCTGAAAATTCAAAATGTACGATAAAAGAATAAGAATCTAGCATATTGCAGTAGAAAAAAATGTAACCGCGGCTAATATAAAATTTCATTAAATTACAATTTTAATTTATAATACTCAATTTGCTATCAAAATGATTACAACTTGAATCATTCCAAAATAAAAAAAAAGATTAATGGTTAGAATTTTAAATTAGGTAGGTATAGGGCAATATCAAACCCCCACAATTATTATTATATGAAAATAAAATAAAAAAGAAATGGCAACTGGCTGCATCACCACTCCGAGAGGAGCCATAAATCACAACGAGTAATTTACACAGAGTGTATTCTGATTCTAAGAGTGTCTTCCAAATTTAATTTAAAATTCGTTTGCTGGGAGTGAAGCAGAAGCTGGTACCTCCCTATCGTGTATCATTCAAAGGTCGCAAACATTCGTTGTCTTCGAGAGAAAACATCCTCTCACTTTTAAGGGATTGTAATTTACGCATCGAAACATCGATTTGATGTACGGAAAATAATGGAAATTTTGGTTATCTTGGTTTTGTTACTACTAGTTTTGATAGTATCTGTTCAATCCTTCTACCCCCCCCAACTATCTAAGGTCCTCCTTCACTTCGCTGGCATCATATAGGTTACCTCTACAGTCTGGTGCACGCGGCATCCTAAAAATACCAAAACATCGTTCTGATTTTTTCTCATCATCTTTCACAGCGCATGCGGAGAGATTATGGATGAGCAGCCCATTCGATGTGTAAGTCGAAGTGACCATTTTCCTCATTATTTAAAATCAACATAAGCATTGCTTTCTTGAATGGTGGCAAAAATGTATTTACGTTCAGTTTGGGGGAGCTTAGATAATATTTTTTAAGAAAATAATATTATATCGATGAAATAATGTGATACAAATAGTATCTAGATCAGAGGTTTTGAAGTTTGAACTAATCTTATATTAAATCAAACAAGGTTTTTTTCTGCAATTCCACTCACAATTCAGTTATTTCTATCATACAAGGTACCTAATTGCATACAAAAATATCTTATTACCGAGAGAAATCGCCTCAACAACTAGTTTTCTCTGCTTTCATCGAAAAATTACTGTAAGAAATTATTTCAACCTCTGATATATCAATCCTCTGGGAACGTTTCATGAGAGAAAAATAAAACTGGAATATAAATCTTGTATTAAAAACTCGATGATTCGAAGACGCTTTGCGTGCCTTTAATAAGGAAGGAGAGTCAAAAGTGGAGTTAGCAGGCGTCGAGTTGATATATCTGTTTGTTTCAGACCCGGTTATTATTCTTTCAGTGGAAAAGTCCCTTCTTCCGTGGTACGGAGTATGGAAGAGCCAAGTATAAATCTAATTAAGCCGGCTCACAAGAATGCACTCTCTCCAACCAATTAGCCAAGGTTTTAATATTTATTTATTATTCAATCGACGTCACTCCTTTAGTATCAGTGTTAGGAAGATCTTTTCAGACACTCAACGTCTAAAAAACATATATTTTATATCTAAGAACATACTTTCACAACTATCCAGATATTCCTTCAAATACCTATTGCTTGCAGGCAGACCCTCAAGAAAGGTGGGGGGGGGGAGGATTTATGGAGGGACAACTGTGATATGCTGGTTACTGGATGGTTTGATGACAGACCGGGCGGTTCTGCGATTTCTTCTTTCAACAGCAGTCTTCAATAAATAATAACTTTTTCACCAACAACTTGAAAAACTAATATTCTTCTTCATTCCTCCCTATCTAAATCAGTCGTATAAAGTTCGTCATAACAGTAACAGCACACGTCTATTTTATACGTACTGAAGGAACGTTTGGCTTACTCGCTCACAGAAATCCTCTTGCTAATGCGACAGAAAAATATCTCCATTGCAGAGAAATAAAGATCAATGCACAACCGCTCTGCTTTAAAAAAAATAGCACCTTGCTTTGCCTGTACTTCAAGTTCAACACATAAATACATATATAATCATTTTTATGAATTCTGCGCGGCTTCGATTGACAATGTCCTAATCCATCACCTCTTCTTCGAAGACCGAAAGAACACGGTGTGAGAGGCTTTTCCTCGTCTTCAGGACCCTGATGGGAGGAAGAACAGCTCTCTTCTTGGCCAACAAATCAACACACTAAAACTAAATTCTCTAACTTTGCTGTTGTGCCATTTTTCGACCCCAAGTCAACAGTCAATCTTGGTCACAAATCATGTTCTCCTTGTTGTTTGAGATCATAGATCTGTTTTCAGGAAAGCTTGTACCATCTTTCTTTCCAAATCTATTCTGTGGTCTTTCGGGGAGGAATGCCCTAGCAGAATATCATATGGCACTGTGTTTGGTATTCCAGCTTCATCTATTTTGTTGACATGATCCCCCCAGAGCCTTTATTTATCTCTGCTCCATCGCACGATGTCTTCAACCTCACGTCGAGTTATATAGTTTTCAGCGTCAGCAGTAGTTCTAAATGTGTCAGATCTTGATTCAACTGCGTATTATGTCATAATGCGTCTGACAAATTGCTTATGAATTCTGATCTTGCTTTCAATTCTAGGTTTATTCTTACGAAAAAGTATTCAGAGTTCAGATTCTGAGCCATACATCAGATCGGACCATAACACAATATTTTAAAATCTCTACCATAATTTGGATACTTTAATTTTGGACTAACAACAACACTTTTGTGTTTTGTTTTTTTGCCAAATAAAAGTGTAGTTGAGCTGGACATATGGCCAGAGTAATTGAGGATTGAAGTGGCCTATGTCCAACAAAGAACACGAGAGGACTGGTGAAAGAAAAAAAGTAATTTTTTCTTGATGTTAATTTCAATCTTCAATAGTTTTGAAGTATTATTGCGATAGTGAATACATTAATAAATTCACGGCTCTTATGGTTAGTTTAAAAATAACAAATAAAACAAGTTTTAGATAATATCTGAGAATATTTCACGCAGGTATAAAGATTTCATTTTTGACTACTGCCATAGCCATTATTGGAGTTACGTCGAAGACACAGGAGAGCGGCCCGAGCCGGGAGAGAGCGTAAGGTGGATATTGTGGAGCATTAGGAGCAGTGGATACGTGGAGGGAGACAAAGGAATCGTGACCAGAATACAGCAGTCCCCGTGTCTACCTCGCCGGGTCCCGTGCTGGTTCCTGATATATTTATCAATTAGTTTTTAATCAAGGCTACTAGGAAATCTTAAATATTTTCATTAGCGCGTGATAACTTTCATCACTGGCTCTTAATAAAAAAAAAACCTTTATGAGTCATATTTTATAATATATGAAAAGAGCAGCAAAACCTGCAAAATATATAATAAGGAAAAAATTACAAATAGACATCAAGTAATATGTAAAATGTGTTATATCAAATACAAACTTACATAAAGCTACTTTTGTTTAAAGTTCAGTGACACGGGGCAAGTTTTCAAGCTATATACAAGCCTGCAAATTCGCTTTTTAGCCCGTGTTATCTGCTATTTTACAATCTGCTTGTTTATTATCCAATGCTTTAAAATTCGCCGACAATCGAATCGTAAACTAGCCCTGTGTTATCGAACCTTAGTAATCCACGATTGTCCTAAATGATTCGTGATCTATTTGTATACAACGTATGAAAAATATTACAATTATTTATTTTTTGACATTACCAACCATTGGAAATGTATAAGTATTTAGGGGACACTTATGACTGTCATTATTTTCATAGCAACTGCATGTAGTATCCAATAATCGAATATCAAGTTATATACAAATTAGACCTAAAATGTAGGTTTGTTAAAAAAAATACATAAATTATGGGAATCATTTACATAGAGGTAACACAAAAATTGCGTTGTGTTTTTTGCTTCTATGGAATGACAAATTGCTTCCTTTAAAAATGTAAGTTAAGAAAACTTTCACTCACATCACATCAAGTTTTTTAAGGGCATAAAGTATGTAAACTATTCTTTTCAAAACATAACCATCTCTTTCGCTTGCTCATAGTCGTACAGGTTTCTTTAATTTCAGAAAGCTTCTTGTTAGGGAGAAACGCAACACAGATGGTTGTAGAAAGGTTGTTAATAGCTTTAAAAATGCTACAAATAATCTCGACAAAGTTGTCTAAAAACCTTATTTTTTAATTATTATTTATTATTCTTATTTTTTTTAAATGAATCTATGCTCACTCAAAGTGGACACAAATACACTCTTTGACTCTTTCACAATAAGCTCGTGTCGTGTATCCTTATTATTGCGAAAATTAAGTTAAATTAGCGCAATCGCTTTCGTCAATTTCGCGTAATGCTGTGTGGTATTACAAAGACTATAATAAGACTATATATTAATATATTAAGGCTCGTTTTTTTATAATATATTAAGACTCGTTTTTTTTTCATTGAAGCGATTGAGAGTGTACATTTATACGAGATAATAGTACTGCCCCTGAACAGAACAATTTTATCTATGTAGTGAGGCAGTTTTTAACTCCATTAACATAGATTGAGTTTCTTTTCATATATAATAATGTACTTATTAATTTTATTTTTAACTAGCTTTCCCGACTGACGTTGACCTGTAGTCCTTCCTTACTATGAATATTATTTCGAATTTGTAGATCATTTATACAAAAAACACGTTTAAAATAATTTTGAATATTGAAAAATCATTTCTTAAAGCTTGAAAGAAATTCTATCAATAAAGATTATAATCTGCCCGCCAGTGTTTTGAAACTCTGGTTGTCAGGCAAATAAAAATTATGTTGTTAAGGAAATGTCATAGATGGCGCTGGTGTCGCATGAAATCCGTTCCATAAACTCTTTAATATTATATTTTATAATATTTCTAATCCATTTTATCAATATCGTTAGTCTGTTATCCGGAGCAGAGAAGAATCTAATAAATCAAACATCGGAAGAATCAGTTCAGCCCATCACGAGTTATAAGTGTTCGCACTAACCCGACTTTAATTTATATTTCAAGATTATATTGACATCATGAGGAGATGTATTATTATTGGAATAAACTCATGTCATTTCTAATAATATAATGAATAAATACCATCAAGCAACTTTGGCCCAAACAATTGAATATTTGAAAGCGCTCTAGTTTAATTATTTTATTTTGAAACTGCAACTGCGTTGTCTTAATCGTTCAAAAATGATTTATTTAATGAATTTTCGCTCACTAAAAGTGAAATCAAATAGATTTTTTGTCTCTTTAATAGAAAGCTACTTAAAGCTTGTGTCATGAAAGAGGAAGATGGTCGGCACCTGGGTTCAAATCCATGACCTCCGTACGAAACAGTACGAAAACCGCCGTCGTAACCGCTAGGTCGAATTAATCAATTCACTACGCGAATACACAAACACTTCGATTATTCAAGATAAATTATGTAGACATTTTAACCATGAAACAAATGTGGGATATTTTTATAGCCACAACAAGACAATACAAAAATAGGCCGATTAACGTATAAGCCAACTACGCAATATTCGGTTCTTTTTTTGAATATGAGATCTCTTTTATATTCATAATTCGTAAAAATATCACACTCCCCATTTTTATTACGTTGACATATCGGATAACTTTGCGGGCTTGTTACTCCTTTGTTTTTCTGGATGAGACTCACGAATTGATACAGCCCTGGGGAGTAGCTGGGGCAATCCACTCCAACCGCAGAGAACCTCAGCTTCTGTACCACATAGGCCCCTGTTTGATTTGCTATCATGACAAAGATGAAATTCAGATTGGAGATAAGATATGAATTACAATGCCATTGGACTTTGTTCGTATTTACCCCCACCCCTAACTCGAATACCTACTTACATACTTATTATTTATAACCCCGTGTGGTATTATTATCTTTGATTCCTGCCTGGCTTTGGTAAAATTAATATTATTATAACTTTTTGAACGAAAATGTTTGTCGAGATGTTCGAATGTTGAAGTAAAATGAACTGAAAAAGGGGGAAATATCCTACTTCATACAAGCAGTTACCAACTTCAAATAACATCGTTTAAGGTTTTATAAAGTTAGTTTTCATTTATAGCCTTTTTTGAACAGACTGGTTTGAAGTCTATACGAATAATACTAGCTTTCCCTATGAATTCTTTAACTATGAATATTGATTTCGATTAATATGTTTGAATGTTAAAAAAATTATTTCTGAAAGCTTGAAAGAAATTCTATCAAAAATCTGCGTACCAATGTTTTGAAACTCAATGGTTGTCAAGTTAATAAAAAATGTGTTGTTATGGAATTTTTCACAGATGTTTTATTTTTTTTTATTTATTACTTTGGCACAAAAAACAGACAATACATAATATGTTGAGATATAATATGTGGCAGAGATTAGTTACTATTAGTTCCGTTCCATACCAACTTTAATATTATATTTTATATTATTTTCTATCCCTTCGATATTTTATTTGTTATTCTGTTATCTGAGAAAAATCTGTTCAGCCGATCTTGAGTTATAAGTGTTCGCACTAACCCGACTTTATTTTATATTAGATATGTTGTAATTAAGTTATTTCGTATGAGCTTCTCACCATCATAATCGTCATTTCTGATTACTGAGGGTTTTACCTGGAACTCAGCACCAACCGTTGTCTTCGCAGCAGCCATGACATGATCTGTCTATTTAATGGGTGATGCCTCTAGATTCGTCAACAACATCAAAGGACTATCAATTTTTCTCGGTTATCTTCTTTCGTCTGACAATGTGTACAAATTAACTACAGGACCCGCTTCATATTTCGGATATTCAGAAGAAGTAAAAAAAAAAATTACAAGATTATGAAAACGTAAAATATTCATCCCATACGCAATCTTCTGTTACATTGATGCGATTCTGAGGAATTTGTTTGAGATTGCGTTGATTTTACGCTGAGCATTGAAGCTTTAATGAATAAATATTTTTTTATCTTTAAGTTAAACCTGAAAAAGTCGGTAAAGTCATTTCGTAACTCGATTATTTTTATATGGATTTGTCTTTCAAATCGATTAAGTCTCACAGGGAATTACAAATCTGTCTGAAACAACGTAAAAAACGTCTAATCTGGTTTGATTTAAACCAATTCCCAAAAGCGTTGTTAAAAAATTCTTCATTAAAATTTTGATTAACTGCTTTCTCAAACTCATTAATATGTTAATTAATTATTTGAAATAAATGTTATTCGTAAAACGGGAAAAATATCACTGTTTGATCAAAATAGTTTTATCATGAGGCGTTCTGTGCGAACTGGTCAAATATTATAATGCTCGGTAAAACCGCAAAATTTGTTTCGAATTTGTAATATCTGTAGTATTGTAGAGGCGTGGAGAGATGTTGAGTTTTTCTTTAAAAGACAGTATAACACACATATCGATACGAGAGAAGACCTGGGTTTTTGATGTGGTGGAGAGGGTTTCCTCCCTGAAATAGAGATGGACCAAAAGAGTGCTGGAATGGCAGCCTAGACAAGGGAGAAGAAATATTGGCAGGTCCCACGCCAGATGGACGGGTGACATTGCCAAGATTCTAGGCCGCGCATGGGTGCGGCAGGTTTAAGATAGGAATGATTGGGGGAGAGGGGATAGGTCTATTTTCAGCAATGGACGGAAACAGGCTGATGAAGAAGAAGAGGAGGTAGTATTCCCTTACCAAAGATTTGTAGTATTTTAAATACAGATCAAATAAAAAAATCGTTTAACTTTTCCACAAATTTTTATTTCCCGACTAGTTTCGTAGGCTCACGTCCTACATGGTCACAGGAGACAGGAGAGTGGAAAAGTTAAACAATTTTTTTATTTGATCTTTATTTTCAAATAAACTCCACTAAGAAATGCATGTTCATCAGTTAGTGAATTTCATCAGTTAGTGAATTTTATTTTAAATACGTCAAAGGAGAATGTTTTCAAAATCATCAGTAATCTTGTGATTCGATCGCTGACTTCATGCCCCGGTGCTGACCATCTTACTCTTCCATGACACAAGTTATTTAGGCTATCGAGCAGTGGTTTTACTCATGGAGAAATTCGATTTTCGTTTATTATATTTCTCGTAGCGGTGGTGTGAAATTGTAATAATTATTTTGTAGCTAAACCCGGAACAAAAAGGGAATTTATTTACATATTATTATTGTTATCCGGATATTTAATAATAATAATAATATTTATTATTGTTATTCCACAGACGAAAATCTACTTGTTACAAATAATAATAACAATAACAGACACTCTGTGTATAGATGTTCAAATATTGTCCTTAATGTCTAACAGCCCTGAAGCTACGCTCTTCTTCTACCTAATTCCCCCCCTCTCTCTCTCTCTCTGCTTACTCCATGATTCAAGAATTTGTTAGACCTTCCACCCACTTATAGATTTCCGAATAACGGATGTCTATGGGTGATGTATAAGTACATACAAACAATAATATACACTCATTGTACTGTGCTGTTAGGATAGGACGAATAAACAATAACTTATTTTTAGATGAATTTCTTTTATTCATATAATTTTTCATTTCTGGTGGGTCAAAACAAAAGAATAAAGAATACAGTATTTAACTTATTAAGAGACATAACCATAACTTGTTTCTTTTTGTATCGTTATTAAACTAATTTATTAAGGTACACCTTATGGTACAACAATACCCCCTATTCGGATTTTAGAACGTTCTTATTAAGAACGTTCCAAATGATTTAGAATTAAGTTCACTCGAACTAAAATTCGTATTCGGAATTATGCCGTGTTCTAAAAACCAATATTAGTTCACCATAAATATCATTTTGAATTATAATTGTCTATGGATCGAGCATGCGCCTTATTGGTTGATGCTGACAAGCGGACAGCCAATCGGAGAAGACAAATTCAAACGAGCTCCATTTTCCAAGCAAGTTCCAAGTAACATGGTCGCCGGAAACTGCCGAACCAACCCGAAGTGTAATGAAGACGACTGTATGATTGCATTGGTGTTCAATGACAATAAATTTTGATGCTATTATTTGTATCACTTATAATAAATTCGGGGGAAATGCTTAATATTTTTAATAAAAATAAACTTGTTTTATAATTATTTGGTTAAAAAAAACGTTTATCATAAAAATATCATCAGATATCTTTTTAGACGCATACAATTAGGTGTGAACTAAGATTAAGAACGTTTTGACAGATAATCGCACTAAAATTGACTTAAATACGAAATTCGAATACCAAAATGAACTAATTTCAAACTAAAGTCTAATTAAGAACAAATTGGAACGTTCTAAAATTTCTCGAATACCAATCCGGCTAATTAAAATTGGAACGTTCTTATTTTAGTTTAGTGCGCACTTAATTTGAATTGGAATAGGGGGTATTGTCATACTATTTAAAACACAACCATCTAAATTTTATAGATTCTCTTGCTTTTTTTCAAGCACTATGTTTAATGAATATACAATAGACATATAATAACATCCTATAATAATCAACCTTGATTTTTTTAAATGGAATATTCAACGTTTTTTGGTGAATAGTTGTTGTTTATAGTGCTATATTAGTGTGATACCTAATTATCAAAGCCTTAGCCAGGGGAAAGGATTATTTCATTAGTGAGTATCCGTTAATGATTTGCTACTACAAGAATTATTGTTTTACATATTATAATATATCTCAAGATATTTTATTGAGAAGCCGGCACTGGAACGAACATTTGAACAGAATGTCGGAGGAAAGAACTCCACGTGTCACCTTTCAAGGCAACCCTGAATGAAGAAGACCCCAGGAAGACCAAAAAAGCGATTTAGAGATAGTTGGCAGTCGACATCCCATGAGGCTGAAACGACGGTACAAACAGATATACAGTATCTATAAATAGAGGAAAAGGAGGAAAAATAGGAGAGAAAAAAAAAATATTTCTGAGATAATATGATTTATTTTCAAGTAGGTTTATAATATTATTGTTAAACTTTTGAAGACAATTTAGAGACCTGTACTGTAAATTTTGTGTTCTACAGATTCTTAAAGAACCAGAGTGTCACTATTTCCTTACTGAGAATCGTACAAGAAATAAAATGTTTTCGTTCGCCCTAAAAGGCGCACGGTTCTTCGACAGCAGCACTACTCCTATTTCGGTGAAACCGAATTTAATGATCTGCCATTGGAAATACGAAAGACTCCAAGAGGTGACGAACTTATAAAATTAATAAAGAAACGTTACAAGCCGCGGTCGTGAATGTATGTGTGTGTGTGTGTCAAAAAAAAAAAGTTGCTCAAGCATTATTTATTTATTTATTATTTATTATCATATATAAAATCAATCATTTTTGTACAAAAAAATCTCAACTAGGACAAGCCTGTCTTTGAGAAAATGAGTTGTAATATTTTATACATAACTAATTAATAATACTTAATCTAATTACATTTTATTATTTGTTTTTATCTACAGTAAATGAGGTGGCATATTTTAATTACATATATCTCTTCAACTTAGTTCCTTCTACTTATTGGCATTTTGTTTTACTTTTGTGAATAATTAAAATGACATTCTTATCTTTTCTAGTAACATGAATCAATATAGACTTTACACACTGAACAAATTTTTATAAAAGAAGTATACATTTAATGAGATTTACGGAAATTTAAGTTACATTTTCTATAGTCATATTTTATTCTTACCATATTAGAGGAATATTAACTAAAGTATTGACATATTGTTTTGTAATTCTCTTCTATTTAGGTAACATAATTTGCTAAACAATAATGGGTAAACAATAAAATTAAAAAACTAATAATAAACAATAATCAAATTTTTTGTAATGAAGTAAATAATCATAACGTAATATTATATTAATATAAAAATTACATGACAGCGGTCGCAGTCTTTAAATTTGGTTGCTCTCTTGTTCTCAACAATTTCCAACTTTTATCTCTATTTTTCATTTTATTATTAAATTTCTACTTGTTGCATACATGAGATTTTTCGACATGTTGAACATGTTGAGAATTCTCATGATTAGGAGTTTCGGAGACAAACATTACCACCTAATGGCGAACGTTGTTAACGTAAAGTGATCACACTAAGCCAGCCTTCGAAATAACAGTAGAAGACGGTCGTAAGCCCGTAGTGGTTTGTTCCATTTAAAAATCGAACATTAGTAATGAATTGTTAGAGTCATTAGTTGTTATTTTTTCTTTAATATAAAAATTATTAAAATATAGTGGCATATTGTTTTGCAATTCTCTTATGTTTAGGTAACATAATTTGGTAAGCAATAAAAGTAAAAAAAATATATATAGGTATATAATTTTTTTTTTTTTTTTTTTTTTTTTTTTTTTTTTTTTTTTTTTTTATTCATTCGTTTACATATTTATACAAAATTCAATACAACATTACATGATGATATAAAACATATTTGATAGCCTCACTAGGCGTATGCCTGTGTTGAGGCGGTTTGAGCACAATACATATACTGAATCAATTTAGTTTAAATTAACATTCATCTTTCACTCTATCTATACTAATGTGTGAAATAGTTCAGTCTGTGATTTTTCCCTTCCAATCATCATCAACCATTTAGTCAGAGACATCCTGAATACTCTCATACTCTCGCAATCTCTCAGCTCACGGGGTAATTTATTAAACATTCTAGGACCCAGATATTCAGAGAATCTCCGTCCCAGCGCCGTCCCCCTGTTTGGGACCTGTCGTGTGTTTACATACGATGATCTTAGTACACGCGTATGTGGAACCTCTTTGTTATTCTCAAATGCCTTTAACAAAACTAACCTGATAAACAGCTGTCTGACGTCTAACACCCCGAAGCGTCTGAACAACGGATCCGATGGACTCCTATACCCTGAACCACTCATAACTCGGAGAACTGCCTTCTGCATGACGTTGACAGAGCTGAGGTGCACGGCAGCAGCACCTCCCCAACACTCCAAGCCATACAGGAGTATGGAATTGCAAAGTGCAAAGTACACCGATCTGACACGATTCTGGTCCATTACATGCCGCAGCACCCCAAACACATATAGCAGCTTCCTCAAACGCGCCGTGAGAACCTCCAAGTACTTGTCCCATCTAAGGTGTTTATCAATAATATATAATTATAATAAACAAAGATCTAATATTAGTCATGGAGTAAATAATCATAACATATATTAATATAAAAAATATTAATATATAGTGGTATATTGTTGGTAATTTGGTAAACAATAAAAGTAAAAAAAAAAACAATAATAAACAATAATCAAATTTAAGCAATGAAGTAATAAATAATCAAAACAGGCTTCTAAGAAGATGGGTACCGTTCACACTTTTTAAATATGTAGCTAAGCTCTTTTTGAATAAATGAAGTTTAGGTAATAACTTCATTCTAGGGTCCAGCTCATTGAACAATTTGGGTCCGATGTATGAAGCACAGCGCTGTCCTGCCAAAGTCCTCCTCCGAGGTACACTTAAGTTAGCATGCAGACTACTCCTCGTAAATCTTACCCTAGTTACTATTTCATAACATTCTTTTCTTTTAAAAATCTTACAAAGAAGAGAAGAAACGTATAATTGTTTTATATTCAATACGTCAAATTTATTAAATATTTCAACAGTGGGATATCTTCGAGGCTTTTTTTAAATTATTTTTATTATTTGTTTCTGCGCTATCTCCACAGGACTAAGAAATGAGGAAGTACATCCTCCCCACGAATCAATGCCATACAGAAAAAGTGACTGACAAATTGCAAAGTAAACCGTTTTCAGACTTTTCAATGATAAAATATTTCGCAGGTCCCTGAATATGTACATGGACATTCTGAGCTTTTTGGCAACAACCTTGGTATGCACATCCCATTTCAATTTATTGTCTAAATGTATACCTAAGTACTTTATGCTTGAGGTTTTTGTAATGTATTTACAATTACAAGAAATAACAGTAGGATCACAAGAGTGAATTTTTATCTCTGTAAGGTTAGCAGGCTGCCCTGTCTCTGTCAGACTGAAAGTCATGAACTTGGTTTTGTCAACATTCAAACTTAATAGGTTACCATCGAGCCAGAGTTTGATTGTTCGCATTTCAATTTCACATAATTTGTTTACAGAACTCCAGGAATCACCCGAAAACAGAATAACCGTATCATCGACAAATGTCGTGATGCAGCCATTTATCTTCAGGTCACAGAATTCATTGATAAAAATATTAAACAAAATGGGCCCAAGAACACTACCTTGTGGTACTCCATATTCAATCCCAGCAACAGTACTATATACGTTATTTATGTTAACTACTTGGGTTCTACCTGATAGGTAACTTCTGAACCAATTTAATGCTGTTCCCACGATACCTATGTTATTCAGTTTTGCTAATAACAGTCGATGACAAACTGTGTCAAACGCTTTGGCCAGATCCAAGAAGACACCAATACAGTATTTATTCTGATCAAGGCTGCTAATAACATTCTGGGAAAGTTTGGAAATTGCATCAGAAGTACCAAGTCGTTCCCTAAAACCAAATTGGTTTTTTGAAAGTATATTGCTCGAATCGAGAAATTTTGTAAGCCGATGTTTTATAATTTTTTCCAGAATTTTCGACAGTGTGTTAAGAATTGAAATAGGTCTGTAGTTTTTAATTTCATTTCGATCGCCCCCTTTAAAAAGCGGTATGACCTTGCCTTCTTTACATTTGTTTGGAAAAACACCATTTCTAAGACTAAGATTAACTATATATGTAATAGGAAATTTCAATATATCTATATTTTTTTTAAATATATCAGAACCCAGACCGTCCGTTCCTCCAGCACTACCACTTTTTAGATTCATCACATTAAGTTGCTTATGGAGGAATACTGTGTCTTGTGTTATGTTGTTTAATTGATTATTGTATTTTAAATGTATATTATTTAAATAAATACAAAAAAATATGCATTAGATGATTTCTTGTACTTACACGGAATTGATTTCAAAATATCATTATTTTTCATTATTACTTTTGTTTTCTACTTGGCCGATTTTTTATGTAAATAAGTGAAAAAATCAATATTTCATTCTTCTTCTACTTTAACAATAGTTTTTTTACTGATTTTTGTGAAAAAGCATCTGCGTTAATAAATAACCGTCACATTTTAACGAAATGAAAAAAAAAATTAAATATAAATTCGATCCATCCCATCGAAGACGGCTGCCAAGTATCCTCAGGTAGCAGTGGAGAGAGCTCGTCTAGGTAATGAAATTGTGCCAATTGCCTTGATTGAATTCCAGAGAATTATCTAGGATTATTCGGCATTTCACGTCTGACACTGGCTCCCTCTAATGACAGGACTGACTATCTATTATTATTACCCACTCTAAATTCTACTTACAATTTTTATAGAAAACTATTGAATTCTTAAATTTAATCTAACTTAATATCATTTATATATCTTATAATAACTTTAAAAAATGTTTAATTAATTTTTTATGTTTTAGCTCACCATTAGTATTTTAACGAGAAATGTTGGTCATATTTTTGTTTTGTAATCTGCATTGTTTATAATTTTCTCATACTTTTTTAAGGGGAGACACATTTTATAATAATTATTTATTAATTCTGACATTATCACTATTTTTATCCAGCAAAATTATGACTGTTTATTTATTATTTTTAGAAGAAATAACTTCAAATTAAATATATTATAGCACCTTAAATTTAAATAATTGGGAAAAATAATTCCTGTTTATTTCAAAGGATTGTAATTTTTTTATATCTTTCAAATGTCAAAAATCTTAGTTTATTAAATTCTAAACACAAAAATGTCTCATCAGATAATTCATCCTCGATTTCACACATGTATGTATTAAGGGGCAATTTCTGTAGGTTACGTTTTGTTTTTTCTTCTAAAATTAGAACCTATTTGAATTCTCTTAGTAGTAATTTGAATTCGAATATCCGTTCATAAAACAAAATTTAAATTTCGAATACAATCTCTCAAATAAATTTTGATAATGAATTTCTTACACAACTTAGGTACCAACACCAACCTATTTGAAAGTTTTAAATTTAAAGAGTATTGAACATTTGAATTTCGAATCGAACGTTTTGATTTGAAAATAATTTCAAAAATAATTCTCTCGGTACTTTATACTGAACTTACCATGTCTATTGATGTGTGGAATATCGACTAAGTACTTTTTCAGTCCCCGTTAGAGTATCTGTACGTGGTGCCGTACACTCTAACGGGGGATTACAGAAGAGTACGGGAAACTAAGCGCCCACCTTTCGGCGCACCACGGTGTCAGACCTGAACTCTGTACTTTGTGTAACAAACAAATTGTTTTGACACCTCACCACTGAGCCGTTCAAAGACAGGCGTACTTTCTAACAAGTTTTACCATATAGGTACCTATCTAACAACTTTTCTGGATATAATTTATGGAATATATTTATTTATCTTTTTTTTATTTTATAATAATATTTGCCGGGGGTTGTCAGAAAAGAATAGCACCTCTGCTCTTTTTGCTGTTTTTTCGAGCATCCTGTAAGAGACAGGAAATCGAAAATCAGATCGGGACCGTAAGTTTGACCACCTCGCGTCCTTACACTTTAACCGGTCAGAAAAGGCACAATGAGCCTTGGACGCCTTCGAGCACAATGGAGAGGTCTTGATGCCTCCCTATGCCCTGAATGGGGCTTAGACCCCCTGCATTGCGGTGTGGTTTTGGGGGGGGGGGGATTCTCGGCGGGATTGATTTGTATAGGGCCGGCTTATTAGTTTGATTGCTCCGATCGAGTCTGGGAGTCAATTTTGTGTGGGTCGAATTTGATGCGGATTGGTTTCCTCCGGGCTGGCTTGCAGTGTGCGGGTCGCCTTAAAGGGAGAATATATTATAATGTAGGCACGGATGTAATGAAAAAACAAGGATCATGAAGTACACAAATCAATTCTATGAATGCGGTAAAGATCATGAATGATGTAAAAGGGTAATGACAAAATATCGTTTGTTTCTATCTATTTTTGTTAATGTCCATTAAATTTGTATTATTTAAGCCTCCACCTCACCCTCATTATTAACGATCACTCCATCCGTCCGATACAGTAATATCACTCCCAAAAATGACTGTGAGAGGGCTAAACCAAATGGATGATGCAGAGTCAAAGGGTGAGTCGGATATCCATCAGTCAAAAATTCAATAGCGTCAAGGCATTCGACCATCACTCCAAGCGGTTTGTCAAGCACTCCAAATCGTCACGTGACTCGATCGTCAGTATTAAAGCTCAGTCCCAACTTGTCTGATTTTGTCATCATCCTTCCACAAGGTACATACAACACGTGTTGTTATTTAAAATATAATAATAGCAGAATGCGTGTATTAACGTAGTGAAATGATTAAAAAAAAAACTAAAGTTTCATATCTGTCACAATGGATCATACCATTTGGAGTGATCGTAAATGGCGGACTTAATGCTTGCCATTCAAAAGGCAGTTCTTTTCAACAACAACAAATGTATGAAATTAGAATTTCATATTAATCTAAAGACACTTCTATAATATTATTCAGTTGAAATATAGGGCTAACCTTGCTCCGAGTAGTTGATCACTTGAATGCCTGCGGTGTCTAGAAGAGGTAGGTACCCAGGGGTACCAGGAGATATGAACTCCCTCCCTTCGAGTTTATACCTTAAGAGATAAGTCATATTCCGATACAAAAAGGGTGTTTTAGATTTATTGTATCCAATTATTTTTGCTATGATTAAACTCTCAGACCCTGCATTTTCGACTGAGATAATTCTGGATCTATGGGCTCTTAAGAATTATGTTGAGATCTGAAGTTTTTTCGAATATAAGTCCGAGTTTCTTTTTCAATAATGGTCTAAAAAACTGAAGAAATTTTCAAGTAATTGTTTTTTTCTAGCTTGACATTTTCTTCCTAACAGTAATGTGTGTGTAAGAAAAATCTAGGCAGTCGTCTGATAGGACAAAAAGGTAATTACATGCGAAAATTCATATGCTTTTTTTTTTTTTTCGAAAATTTTATCCCACTAAATAGGTATATGTTTATATGGTGTTTAGTGTTTACTTGTCAATTAAAAACATAAGAATGAAGTGCAAGAAATATAAGTAAATAAAACAATTTTAATGCAAAAATACTTTGTCAGTTTGGCTGGCGAAACTTATTTCCTGAGGCGTTATATTTTCTAGCCAACCGTTCAATTTGATGTAGGTAGGCCAACTCTGACCCAAAATTCTGACCCAACGGTGACTCGAACCCATGACGTTTAGATCATGCCTATACCACTACGTTATCGAGGTCATTTAAGATATTTGAAGATATTTTTTTTGGAATAAGAATTAGTAGATATTTTACTGTCATTCGAATAAGAATTAGTAATGTCATTCGAAATTTAAATGGAGAGATAAATCAAACTGAAAATAAAACATATAAATGTTTGAAATGAAAAGTGAAAATGATGTATGGATTGCAATTTATCGACGAGGTATATAATAATTCTGAGTTTATCCACACTGCGAAAACAGAAGGGAGAATAGAATTATTCAGAAGATCCCCGAACAAGTGTTTTATTGCTACTTTCTGGGTTTAGAGCTTTGCATATTCAGCCAAGGGCTTTTGAAACACTGGTTTAGCATGCTAATTCGCGCCTCTAACGCGTCTCCCTTCAGAAGGGATGTATACCTTCATTGTGTTATTATCACAACCAAAACGAAACTCGTTCAAGACTGACGGAATTATTTTAATAAGATTATTGTTGATGGGTCATCCTCTTACCTGAAAATTGTTAATGAATCTCATCTAAGTAAAATAACGAATATTAATATCAAAACAGATCCAGTAATTTGATTATTTTGTTACTTTCCCAATTCTGATTAGAATAACTTTCACAAACAAACTATGTATGTAAGCTGCTTACATTTGTATTTATCGAATTGGTAGGACACTTCGTAATTCATCGCGGACAAAGTTAGAAACATCACTATTAACGAAATGTGCAATGTAGACGACGTCGTAAGTTGGGACAGAAGCAGGCGAATACACTAAGGAGGGATCATGTCAGTAGAATGGGAGATGGCCGCATAGCCAAGGTGGCAGCTAATGCTATTCCACAAGGCAAAAGACTGCCAGGCAGACCGCCCAAGAGGTAGAGGATAGCTGCCTCGAAGGGGTTACATGACCAGAACTGATCTAGAAGAAGGATAAGAAGAAAAAGAATTGATATCAGCATCAGCTTATGCACTTTATTCCCTGCTAGATTTCTCTTGCACTTGCGTATGTCTCACACTTATATCGGTCTCATTTTGTCATTCCTAGATGGCTGATAGAATCCATATTCTGTTTTACCGCTTCTATTTTGCAACTCCAGCGACTATTAATTTTACGATACACTCAGCCTATCTCTACTCAAATTTAGTAACTACTTTTACAATTTTTACAATATTAGCAACTCCTATTCGTCTTCGATTTTCCACATAAGGCAAAACATATCCTTGCTATTATTGAAATTAGATATCAAATACCGGAGCGAGGTTATAAAAAAGTTAGTAAATGTTTTTTTTGATTAGGTAGTATAAAGACCGTGTTGATATAAAAAATAGTTGCACAAATAGTATGAAGGACAAGGGCGAGGGACAGGAATAGGGTATATGGAAGTAGGAAGAGGAAAAGGAAAGCTATTGCTCTGACGTCAGGTGTGTTCTTACACTTTGCCAGAATACCGTAAGAGATAATTAATTAACGTCAATATTATTGCATAATAAATTAAAGTAAGAACGATTAAAAAATGAGTTACATAAGTGCTTGATCACTCTCACATCTGGGCATTCCAAAAGTGGTATAAGATTGTAAAGCCTCAAGTCTTAAGTAGCTTTCTTTGTTTCGTTTCTTGCTTTTACCCTTTTCAACAGAAGAATTAATTCCAGATCATATTATGTGGTGCACGATCTGGAGGCCAAGTCGAAATGATAACGACACCCTCCAACGTTAACAATTTGCTGTTGTTTCCATAGAGATAACATAAAAACTGTTGATCAACAGGCGTTAAACAATGTTGTTCCAAATTCCGAGTCGAAAAAATATTTCTAACAGTTGTTAAAAATTAACGTTAAACGTTACCTCGAAATCTATGGAAACATTACGACGCTGCTGTTATATCGAAGTCGAAACACATTTTTGACGTATCGTTCGCTGTTAAACGGTCGAGTTAACAGCATTTTGGGAGCGTGACCAAAAGTGGTGCTGTTACGCATATCGTGTATTGTAATAAACGGATAATTCATTAAAAAAATGTAAGTAATTGTTTTTAATGTGTAATTAGGGCTTCTATACGATATTATATAATAGTAGATAATATTATTGTCGTAGCAATAAGTGGAAAATGGTATAACTGCTACATCAAATTTGTCGCGTACGCAACGAGGTACCAAATATAGCGCTATTTTTCTTTTAAACTGTGAAAACCAAGCATTACATACATCAACAAGGATTATTCTAAATAATAAACACCCTAAAAGATATAGTCAATTTGCGCATAAGATTTTTAGACTAATAATCAATACTGAAGAAAATTCCTACAATAGTGATAATTATTTTCAACATTATTATTATTGGGACTTGTGGATGATTCATGTACACCATTCAATGGTTACTCATTAATTTAATTGTGATAAAACTGTTGTAGTATTATTCTTAATAAGTCTTTATATTGTTTTAGCATAATGCATCTACTTTTATTACTCCACGGAGCATTCTTAACAAGCCGTCATGAAACCCGTTTCCGCAATCGTCGCAGACAAGATTTCGAGAGGATCCTCTCGGATGTCGAATTCATTCGGCACTTCAGGTTAAATAAGTCTGGGTTTCGCCTTGTCTGTGACGATTTGCGAAAACTGGGTAAAGGTACCAAGTTGTACCCCGTCGAGATAAAGGTGTGTTTTATTTTAAGTTCTTATACCTACCTATAATTATTACGGTTATTCAAATGTTTTTTTCTCAAAGCCAGCTGTTTTATAAAATATGCGCAATGAATTTCAGGTGCTTCTTACACTGAGCTTCTTAGCTACTGGGTCGTACCAAAAAATTATAGGGCTGTCACATAATATCCCCCAGAAGACAGTAAGTAGGCTTATGAAGCAAGTGGTGGGAGCGTTGAGCTGCGATAAGATGCTCCAAAAGTGGGTTAAGTTCCCTACAACTGCTCAAGAAAGAGCTAATATCAAAGCCAAGTAAGTATTATTGCCAACCACAAGCATGATAGTATATGGTAAACATAGAGAAACAACCGTTTTTATCTCCAATATGTCATAACCAAAATTCTGAATTCTTTCAGGTTTCAAAGGAAATGCCTACTTCTGGGGGTTATTGGGTGGGTTGACGGCACCCATATTAATATTGTACGGGTACTCACCGGACACTATGGTGTCAATAGGATACTATTTAATATGGGGCTTGTGGAGGATCCCAAGTGCAGATTTTGTAGCGAGTGTGAAGAGTCTATGGAACATCTACTATGTGAACTATTTTTAATGAAGTTCAGTAGAACAGAGGAAGAATGCGGAAATAATAACAATTTTCCCATTTTAAGCTCGAGTTTTAACTAGTAACTTGTATATTGACATGTTCTTTTGTTTATCAATAAAGGTAGGTACCTACATATTATATTATTATTAACAAAGATAATAACCATTTGGTTCTGACCTTAAATGGGAGGAGCACATCATGGGTATAGTCAAGAGAGCAAACACACTACTGCACCTGATAAAGAGGGCATTTCACTCACCAGACTCAGCCCTGCTTCGCAAGATTTATATAACTTTTGTCAGACCAACACTGGAGTATGCCTTCCAGATCTGGAATCCCTAATCAAGGATATTGACTTGTTGGAGAAAGTGCAGAGACGAGCCACCAAAATACCTCGACAGTTGAGAAATCTTCAATATGAGGATCCTAACAGAGCTTAAACTGACAACGTTGAAGGAGAGACGGGATCAGGGAGATCTTATTGAAATTTACAAGGTGCTACATGACCTACATAAAATTACTTATATTACATGTATGTATTTTCATTTCATTCAATAAAACCACAAAATTAACAAATGTTTCATTTAATTTCTTATAAAATTACAAGTATAAGCAATGGTTAGACATTTGGTAAGAAACTTGATACCTATATACAACATTTTATTTATTATTTCTAAAAGAAGAATGATACACAATAATTTATTTACAAAAAATCAGTCAATAATAAAAAATATGTATTATTTAACTCTCTAAATGGATACAAAAATATAGATGTGAGGTGGATTGTACGACTGTTTTTTTTTTTTTAAAATAAGTTAGCTCTAGCACAGTTGTAATAAAATATCTATTAATATAAAGGAAAGTGCCTGACTGACATACTCACTCATCAACGCATAAAACAGGATCACAAAAATTATCTTTATCTATACAAATTTATGGGAATTATATATACGATGAGATCAACCTAAAAACAGTTAAAAGTAAAACAAAAAAAATAACTAAAAGTTGGTCATGATAGATAAAAGCGTTAAAATTCTGTATGATGTGTTATGATCAAATAAAATATGCAACAGGTTATACGAAAGAGAAAATATATGTGATTTAAATGTTTGAAATTTCGATAAAACCAGTATTAAACTTTTTAGGAGCCATTTAAAAATCATCCCTTTTTATATGTACTCTTTTTCATCCCTTTTAGTGACAATTTGGAAAAAATGTCTAAGAAACCTACTACTCATTTCTATAGGAGAATTCATATGCCAAATCTCAAGTTCGTACCATGTCTACTTTCCAAGACATTCGTATATATTGAAAAAACTTTCAACCCTATTTTTCACCCCCTTAGGGATGGAATTTCCAAAAATCCTTTCTTAGTGGAAGGTTTTTTTTTCAAATTTTTTCCAAATTTCACTTCTCTACGATTAGCCGTTTGGGCTGTGCGTTGATGAGTGAGTATGTCAGTCAGTCAGGCACTTTCCTTTATATTAATAGATTATGAAAGTAATGTAGAAGCAAGAGTAGTGAGTGAGATAAGAAGTCCAACATAGTTATCTATGGATGAGATTGTGTGTTAAAATGGCTTTGGTGTGGTAAAATCATGCACAAAAAAAAATACACTTGCGATCACATAGGTGGCGTTGATTGTATGAATATTTGATTAACCAGGCTCCTCCGATGAGTTTGTGGGCCTCTCTGAGGACTTCTCGTAGTGGGCAACTCCTACAAGTAGGGCGCCCTCCTTGGAGTTAAGCGCAGGCTCCTCCGAGGAGTTTGGAGGCCTCTGTGCGGACTTCTCGTGATGGGAAATTCCTCCAAGGAGGATGCCCTACTTGGAGTCAAACGCAGGCTCCTAGAAGTATGGGAGCCTCTCTGAAAAGTTTCCTGACCTGTAAAAAATTAATAGACATTTTGAAATGTTAAGATTAATTGAACGTCAACGGGTGGTGTGTTACCCTAAATAATCAAAAGGAATAAAAAACTAAATACCTATACAAGAATTAAATAGTTGCATTTTTAAAGTAAGTTTTCACTTTGCTGCTTTCTATAAAAAAAAATATTCTAAATCAACTATAAGTATAAATAATTATCTGTTCTATTTTATTTGATGCAGCTATGATTAAATCTTACAAAAGGTGTGAAGCAAGGGTGCGTCATGTCACCCTGGTTGTTCAATTTGTTCTTTGATTTTTGCGTCAGTGGGTTAAAAGATATAAATATAGGGGTTGAACTAAATGGAATAAAGGTATGTGCGCTTATGTATGCAGATGATTTAGTACTTATGGCTGAGTGTGAAAATGATTTGCAAGAACTTGTGTCAAGTGTGTTTGAACTGACAGACAAGCAGAATTCTCCCGAAAGATAATAGGGTAGTTGGTTCCCGCAGACAGCCACCCCTGCAACGTTGAAATAAGGAAATCGACACGACTTTCTCCACTTGCTCAGCGGGGTAATTTAATGAGCTATCATCATTATGATGTATCGCTGATATTCCCTATTCATTATTTAGAAAAGCTGCTTTGTTTCCTGTTTGGCTCAACCAAAAATTTAGTAGGTACTTACTCTTTATTTTACTTGTTTTTATTTCAAATCTTCTTCTACATCATTCCACTGCTTTTCGAAATATTTCTTGTCTATTCTATCCCATGCTCTAGTCACCTTTCTTCTTACTTTAACTGTAACAATAAAATGTGGCCATTAAATGATTCTACTGTTGACGCTCTTCATTTTAGGATCTTGGTTGTCAACCTCTCAGGCACATTGCGATTTAATTTTGGCTCTATGATCCATAATGTTGTATTGTATTGTTGATCCATAATGTCAACGATATCGGATCAGCATCTTACATTTCCATTTGCTGCTATTCTTATCAGCCAGGTAACTAGGAATCGAGTCTGGGTAGATAGTTACAGAGTCTCGATGAAAACTGTTTTAGTTTTATGAGAACAGTTTTCAGGGGCAATATTGGTAATTTTTTTTCCAATTTAGTTGATAATTAACGATCAACCATTGCAAAGCCTTTCTGTCATGCCTAACATTGTCTTTTTATTTCAATAAATAATTAAGTGAAACAAAAACGTAAAATCTCCAGTGCCTTAATAACAGGTAACTTTTAAAAAATAAATTGGCTATTTACTTCAAAGTCGAAGTCTGCTGATTCTCCTTTGACCACATTGCTGTCCCTAGGTACTTACAGGTTGGTTAAAAAAGGAACTTTTGGATTTTGCAAAATACAAAAACAGCAACTTATTTGCATACATAATAGTATGGCATCAGCTTTGTGTTTGTTTTGTAACCCAAGTCTACGTTTGCGCTGTATTGCAACATCAAGAGATAGTTGTAATATAATGATATGAAGTTGTGTATTTGCTTGAATGTTTAACTGCTGACTTCTGGGGTAATTAGCTACATACAAGGAAAATAATTAATATTATGCCGTCGTGGTGAAATCTTGGGAAAGGCACACGAAGCGGTAATAAATTAGCGGAAGGAGTATTATTACTCATAGTATATGGAATATACATGAGTCTTGTGATCGGATTTCAAAAAAAAAATAGATCGCTGAAATTAATTTTCTCGACGTTTTCGAGGGTGTAGATTCCAAAAATGCAATATTTTTTTTTTTAATTTCCGCGTACCCGTACCCGTACGCGTGCGTAAAAATGTGTGCGCACCCATAACTCATAGTAATTCTTATCCGATTAGATTGAAATTTGGTAGAACGGTTAGCCCCTTGATGTAGATGAGTCAGTAAAATGTTGAGATCTGTACCTTCAGGGGAACCCTCTTAAAGTATCCAAAGAAAATTTCACTTGTTCTAGAAAAAGGGGTTAAAAAAGAACAAAAAAAATCTACGATTTTCATAAAATTTGGTATACGGGTTGGTCTTATGCTCCTACACAAGCACGTAAAATTTGAGGTCCGTAACTTCAGTGGGTCCCCCTTAAAGTACCGATTAATATTGAATATGTCGTTCTAAAGCAGATAATAAAAAGCTCCAATAGTCGATATCATTTTAATGTTTCTATAATAATTCCAAGGATAAATTCATTTTAATCGTAAAATTATGAATTTTTATGCAAAGATATGTTTTACTTCAAAAGGCTGTTATAATATTCTATGAGTTCTGGGCTACCCTAGGTTAGCAGCTTTTTATTGTTTTGTAATGACAATTAATTATTGTTAAGCTTATCACCATATTTTATTTCATTGCAAAAATAAAATGACATCTACATCGAATCTCCATCAACCATGAAATAGGAATTCTTTTTTATTGTGGTCATATTTATAAGACCCAGATCCAGCGTCTGCCGGCTGTTTTTTTAAACGACAATGTTTTAAATTCTTGTCGATAACTTATCTATTCTCTTGTTTTTTAGGGCAAAATTTGTGTTTCAAATGGAAGAAGTTTCACCAGGTACTTTATTTATTTGTAAGTCACTAAACCCCTTAATTCAGTTCTACCATACGCCATTCACAGCGCGCAAATACGAGTCACATGTTCAGAATAATATGCTCCTCCGATAGTCAACTTTAGGCTTCCAGGATCAATAAAAAATTCAATTTCTGCGTTGTTTGAGGGTTAATTGGAACTCGTGACCTATTTATTTGTCATTGCATCTCTATCATCTATGTCACAGCAATAACAAATTAATACAGCAGATATGCAGATATGCTTTACTTAAAAGATGGTGACACCTTTTATTACATTGAATTTCGCAACGATTTATGGTGTGAGGGATATACAATTATACATATCACATACATATTATAACACAGCTGAAAATTCGGCACTCAAAAAGAAATGAGTAAATTGAAAAATGGTAGTCTGCTCGCCACGTTCTTGTTACGCCTTAAAAATTGCAGTTGGTGTATATTATGTATGTATATTTTTCTTTAAATGAATCAATGGTACGTAATTAAGTATTGAATCATTTAAAACATTAAGCTCCTTCCGTTATATTTTTTAAGATTCGTGGATTGAGCAATTAATTAATTCAATAAAATATTTACGCAGCATATATAAACCGACCTCGTTAGCCTAGTTGTGCTGGCGTGAATTTCAGATCCGAGGTCCCGGGTTCGATTCCCGGTCGGGTCAGAGTTTTTCTAAGTGTTTTTTCACTTGAAATTTCTGCCCGGGGTTGGCCTGTCTCAGATTGGACGGGACCGGTTGACTGGAAAAAAATACCTCAGGCAATAAGTTTCGCCGGCTATACTGACACCTTTGTATAGAAAAGTGTACCAATTCATTTATTTATAAACACATTGAAATCAGAACTTTAAATTACTTATTGTGTATTTTTTAGATAGATTCCAATGTATAGTACCAATGTTGTCTAATTTATATAAAACAATATTTTCACAACTAGCTTGGTTAGATCAACCTACAATATTCAAAAACTTATTCTCAAAATTATGTCTTAAACTCAAAACACTAATATGTTAAGTTTTGTTTATATTAAAAAAAAAAAAAAAAAACACATGGCTTCCATTTCCGTAATAATCGTTTAAAGAATTTTTGAAATTACTTCGACCTCATATTTCATCAGATTCACCACATGTAATTTAGTGTATTTGTTCTTTTATCTTCGGAGTAAACTTTGCTTCTTAATTCTTCGGATAACCGCTCGCTATAGATGCATTATACAAAGTGTAACATCCGTCGATGATGGCCGGGTCTTAGGAATGGAGCCAGGGCTGTCAAAAAATATTAATTAACTTACTTTTATAATTATAGGTAAAATTGATGATTTTTTTATGGATTGTTTTTTTTATCAAAATGTATCTGAGCTCACTCAAAGACAACACAATCATTGACATCTTCCACACTAAGTAAAGCCACGTGTTGTAAAAGAGAATAATGATCGGCGCAGATAATCGAACCCGCGACCTTCAGAAAATTGGCGACTAAGGCGCTAGGATAACAACCACTTCCATTTTATGATATTTTATATTATACTCACATATCATAATCTCTCTTAATTGTGTTTAGGGTATCATTAAGTTAAATATTTTTACGAGTATGTAACAACTTATGACTCTAACAATTCATTACTGATGTTCGATTTTTAAATGGGACAAACCACTACGGGCTTACGACCGTCTACTACTGTTATTTCGAAGGCTGGCTTAGTGTGATCACTTTACATTAACAACGTTCGTCATTAGGTGATAATGTTTAAGTCTCAGAAACTCCTAATCATGAGATTTCTCGACATTTTCAACATGTCGAAAAATCTCATATACCTACAACAAGTAGTAGATATTTAATACTTAATGAAATATAGAGATAAAAGTTGGAAATTATTGAGAACAAGAGAGCAACCAAATTTAAAGACTGCGACTACCGTCATGTATTTTTGGCGCCAGAATATTAATATATCAATTTTTGTTAATGTATCATTTTTATTGCCTATTGGCTTTGTTGGAGCACAACTTTCTAATATGTCTAGATTCTTGTAACCATTTTTAAGGACTAGATCTCATCGAATATGTAACAACCAATGACTCTAATAATTCATTACTGATGTTCGATTTTTAAATGGAACAAACCACTACGGGCTTACGACCGTCTTCTTATGTTATTTCGAAGGCTGGCTTAGTGTGATCACTTTACGCTAACAACGGTCGCCATTAGATGGTAATGTTTAAGTCGAAAAATCTCATGTATACAACAAGTATATATTCAATAATCATCGAAATGACATGTTGAACATGTCGAGAATTCTCATGATTAGGAGTTTCGGAGACTGCGTAGGATATGCGGACAGACACTGATTGATAAGGTGAGGAATGATAATATTATAAAGGAACGTGGAGTGGATGTTAGCGTAGCGTGTTAGTGGATGTTAGCGTAATGTTAAGGTGGTTTGGGCATAAAGAGAGAATGACTAAAAGAATATATAAATCTGAAAGAATGGGTGCACGCAAACGAGGCCAACCTCGAATAACATGGTCCGATCATATCGGTTCAGTCTTAGAGGAGGGCCGAGTCGGGAGCAAAGGCATGTATGCGGAATGTTATCCTTTTGGAAGATTGTTTGGATATGAAAGAATGGATGTCCGTACTCTCCCACCCCCCTTCGGGAAACCGCGTGATGGGTAAAATTTTTTACTAATTTTACTCATGTGAGTAAGATACCAGCTTTAGAGTTTCAGACTGAGTTTTATGCAAGTACAAATTTATAGCCTTAAATTCATCATTATGAATATGAATATTATGAATAATTATTTAAAAAATCTTTTCATATTATGAAGAGGAAAATAATTATTCATCTACGTAATTTGATCATTAAAGGCGAGATTAGTACTCGAAGCTTTTTCAGGCTCCTCAATTGATAAAAGTTTTTTGATCTTCAATATTCTTAGCTTAAATCGCAGTTCGTACTTATTCTTAAAAAAACCAATTCAAAATTAATATGTAGATCTATATTTTTACTAGAAAAAGACCATAAATTGCTCAACACGAATCTTATCCTTTTTAGGAAAGAGCATAACATTGCTTTATACGAGTACCTACTAATCTTCCAAAAAAAACTTTTTTTTAGAAAGATATTCTTCTAGCGGTGGCAACCCTGGAGAGGAGGAAGATCCGAGTATTAAATCCCTGGCAAAGTTTCTCCATAATGTAGGAAAGCTATTAAACCAACAAGGCGCAACCGCACATTGGATGTTTGATGGGAAAAGAAACCTTATCGTTTTTTATTTTACTTCATTTTGTCCTCCAACATTATTTATGACATAATTACTATGTAGATAAGGGATAATTTCCCATTATTTATAATATTTTTAATAACAATTTCATCCCACGTTTTGGTACTAAAGGTTAAACTATGTATTTATTTACTTTATTAAAAATTTAGATGAGAGGCCGAATGGGTTTTACGTCAGTTAGGCTCGGGTCAAATTGCGTCTAATTTACAGCCGTTACTCGGGATGTGTGAGAAAGCGCGTACATACTTCTTTATGAAGTTCTTACATAAATATAAAAAAAAAATATTTTCAACAGATATCGTACGCCACTTTGTAAAACTGTTGCAAGTGGTTTCTAAAGGCGCTCTTTTATCATGTAGATATATTTTCAATACATAAGCGTTATTTTTCGGACA
Organism: Mystacides longicornis; assembly: GCA_963576905.1. Lineage (NCBI taxonomy): Eukaryota > Metazoa > Arthropoda > Insecta > Trichoptera > Leptoceridae > Mystacides > Mystacides longicornis. The sequence continues at coordinate 28,701,235 of OY756426.1, read as the reverse complement.
ACGAGGAAAACACTTATTTACTTTGTTCCACTACTTCGAAGCAAAGCTGAGGGATTTCGACATAATATGGAAGGGAGTCATACACATTAAAGCATACATTTTTCTTATTCCAGTTTCTCATCAGGTCCGTTATCTTCTTCTTCTTAAGTTATGCCTTGTAGCCTGTGAAGCTACGGCTACACTATGGCCCATGCTGGTCCAGGCTGGCCAAATAGGGGCTCTGGTCAAGCATTGGCAAGTAGCAACATTTGGCAAATATACTTGTACACCTGGCTACACTATTGGCCCAACATTGACAGCTAGTACGTGGCACAAGACTAGACTACCACACAATGTTTCACACTCCGTTCCGTTAATTGATTCTTGCTTTTATTCATCATTTTACATTCCACTCTCCAATTATTCACTGTATACTCCTATCTGAGTGGGGAATTTCAATAGAGTTTATCCCCATGGGCAAAAAGAAAAAGTTTAATATAATTTCCAATTCACAAATAAACACAATAAAAACATTCATAATTTTATTAAACCTAACCTTTAATTTTAATTGATGTGCATTGTTTTGCAATAGGTATGTATTTACCTAGATCTTACAGGTTGATTTGGACTATAACATATATGAAAATAAAAGATATTGATAAAAAAAAACAAGAATCATGTGTACATACTTAGTTCTCGAATGGTTTAAAGAAAGCATCCACCACCGTCTTTGCCGTTTGCGTTTTTCATTATTTAATAACAGAAAAGCAGATGCCGAATGTATCACCGAATAGGATGCTGAAATTAATGACATATCATTGTCAAATTTCATTATTTTATCTGAATAATAAAAAAAATGTACAAAACACTATGAAAATAACAACATGGAAGACTGTCAACATTGTTCCAATATTGGTGAATACTTGCGAACTCGATCGACAAGGAAACAAGTAACGGCCAATGTCAAATATTTGGCGATATTGGTCATTGGTGGAGCGGCCACACTATTTGCCCATGATGGGCCAGAGCCTCTATTTGGCCAGCATGGCCCATAGTCTAGCCGTGGCTTAATTCAAAAGGTGTGGTTGGCCTCTTTTGAGGTCGATTCCCAGCTATCCTTCCATCTTTTTGGTGGTCTGCCCGAGAGGCGTCTTCCATGAGGTTGGCTACTCAGAGATAATAAATAATCCTTACTCAGAGATATACATCAAAATTGCATTAAAATTGAATGAATATTAATCACGTTTTGTCTTATTACAGATAAAAATAATAAAAAACACGACAAAATAATAAAAAAAAAAAATAAATCGGCTTTCATTCTTAAAAAAGCTTAGTAGGTACAACACGTACCTACTTTTTTCATATTTCCTACGATTCGCAAATGGCAACTAAGTGTATAACGAAATATGCAAGCAGAATAATAATATGTCAAACAAAACTAATTTCCATACAATTTTTAACCTCTCTCGGGAAACACGTATACATTTATGTAGGTATATCAGATCATAAAGACATTGACGCCAAACTAAATAAAACACATATTATGCTATTATTATTATTTGTTACAAATGATAATAATAGCGGAGCACACAAAACTATGCTATCACAAGTTGAATATGTTTAACCCCCAATAGAGTTTCCTCTACCCCTAGTAAGTTGCTGGAGGGTAAAGACTACAGAGCCTCGCCTGTTAATATTCAGAACGCCACCTTCCTAATATATTTTGTGAATCATTGGTTGTTATGAGACCATAATATCACCGCCGCTATCAGCTAACCACCGTCTCTGTCTGCCTCCAAGACCTGTGCTTTGGGGGACAAATCACGACCCCTTGTTTTTTGGGTCATTTATACCACAAAATGATTACCAAGATTAGGGAAGATAGCTTTAAAGTAACGGACGGTTCCCTTTGATAAACCTTCACTGTGAAATATAGCATAGGTACTAACACTATAGCGATATTTGAATTGTTTTCGCCAAAATTCATTCTTCTTTCACATGATTCTTTTACATTACAGAATGGTTCATCTTCTTAATCTTCTGAGTGATTATTTATACATCGGATTTTTTAACATGTCGAGAATTCTCATGATTAGGAGTTTAGGAGACTTAACCATTACCACCTAATAGCGAACGTTGTCAAAGTAAATTGATCACACTAAGCCAGCCTTCGAAATAGCAGTAGAAGACGGTCGTAAGCCCCTGGTAGTTTGTTCCATTTAAAAATTTAACATCAGTAATGAATTGTTAGAGTCATTAGTTGTTACATAGGTACTACACCATGTATTTTTTTTTCATAACAATAAACTATGCTTTCCACAAAAATATGATTAGTTACTCCTAGCTATCAAAACAATATAAACATAAATAATCCTTGTGTCTATTGTTATCTTTTACGCATTTCTACTTTGGTACCATCCAGCACCTTGAACCCCAACAATATTAACAGTGATTACTTTTCCCGATCTACCCTAAATACAAGAGACAGGTCCTGCTTGTAACTTTTTGTCCCATTTGCCTATAAACCTCACCGGTTACCGTCAACTTTCCATCTTCGCTCTCTTCCCAGGACGCACCGAGCTTATTATTACTGTTATTATTTTATCCTGAAGGTCCTATACGTATGCATGTGCTATCTGACCTTACAATCTCCCCTATATTCTAATTTATTAGGAAAATATTTTAAGGAAATCTCTTTATGATAAATCTATACCTATTAAAAAAGCCCAGAACACTGACTGATCGACTAATGTCGCCTCTCAGACGCGATGCCTGCGGGTCAAACATGCACAGATCTTTATAATTTGTTTGCGTATTGTTTAGTAATCTTTGTCAGTTAGTAAATTTAGAACGCCAAACTTTGTATCATTTTGGAACACATGGTTGTGACGAAAATGATTTTGCTAGATTTTTCTATTTTCACGAATATGTAACAACTAATGACTAACAAATTCATTACTGATGTTCGATTTTTAAATGGAACAAACCACTACGGGCTTACGACCGTCTTCTACTGTTATTTCGATGGCTAGCTTATTGCGATCACTTTACGTTAACAACGTTCGCCATTAGGTGGTAATGTTTAAGTCTCCGAAACTTCTAATTATGAGAATTCTCGACACGTTCAACATGTCGAAAAATCTCATGTATACAACAAGTAGATATTTAATAATTATTAATGAAATACAGAGATAAAAGTTGGAAATTATTGAGAACAAGTGAGCAACCAAATTTTAAGACTGCGACTGCTGTCATGTATTTGGCGCCAGGATATGAATATATATCCGTTTTTGTTAATTTCTTTTCTATTTTTCTCGCAATTTTTTCATACTTTCTCTCGTTATCAGAATATTTCATAACCCAAATTACCCAAATCAGTCACACGCATGCAAATTGCACAACTGATCATATTCATTTAAGAATATTTCAATTATTAATCTGGTTAACCCTTCGTTTATATGGTTATTTGAAAATAGCCTTTTACTTATTTATTAATGACTTGTGTTTCTTCTCTGCTAGGTACTTTTACAGAAAGTATCCTTCAAATCGAGTTTATTCTTTACAAGAAGTGTGACTATCAGGAGAATGTGTGTCCAGGTGGTGCTAAGAACAGGAGAAATAAAGAAACAAAACCTTGTGCAGACGACACACTTAAGGCGTGTTAAAGAAAACGAACGAACGGAAGGAGAAATAAGAAGTAAAGAGAAAGATGTTTCCAAGTGGAACAATTGAATCAGTTGGACCACTCTATGGAGACACGAACAAATAGACTGCTACTACTGTAGACAGAGGAAAATCTTTTCCTACTTTTGAAGATATTTTAGTTTTGATTAAGTTTTCTAAATCAATAGCTGCATACACACGTAACTATTTATCTTACGTGTGTATGCAGCTATTACGTGATCGATCATACAAAGGGGTGTTTATTTTTTCAATCATTCCTTTAACACGTAGATACTTTAATCTATTATTTTAAATTACGTACTTTTGTGAAAAAAAAAAACAACAACCATTATAATAGGTGAATGTCAGTGAAAGAAACAAAAGAAATATGCATTAGAAGGAAGAGAGACGTTTAAAATATGTTTGAATTATAAAAAAATCTTTTCTGAAAGCTTGAAAGAAATTCTATCAAAAATCTGCGTACCAATGTTTTGAAACTCAATGGTAAATAAAAATTGTGTCATTATGGAATTTTTCACAGATGGCGTTGTTGTCAGTAAATCTGTTCCATACTTACTTTAATATTATATTTTATATTATTTGCCATCCATTTTTCGAATTTTTAATAATTTACTGTTATCCGGAGCGGAGAAGAATAAAATCTAATAAACCATGCAGCATACAAAATAAATATTTTTATTCGATCTCGAGTTATATGCAAGTGTTCGCAATAATCCGACTTTCTTTTATGTTATACAAATGTTTCATTTAATAGGTTATATTTTAAAAGGTGAATGAAAGTTTATTTATAAAACAGTGAAATTATCGCGATGTGAATATGACTGGAGATATAAGATCAATATTATTGGATGTATATTAACAGCAAGGTCTGGGTGTTTTGATAAAAACAATCCAATAAAACTCTGAACAACCCAAAAATCTTCAGAGACTGGAACATTTCCTATGGTGAGTGAGGTCAGCACATTTTTTATTGCTTCCTGTGTCATATTTCAGGACTAGATCTTACCATATTATAGAACCAACAATTTGATGTTATCATTAAATTTGAACCCCTACTGGCTTACGACCACGATCTATTAGGTACTATATTAATTTTACTTATAAAGTTTGCCATTATTTAGGTGGTCAGTTCGTCATAATCTCCGAAATTTCAAATCATGGGACTCTTGAAAAAATCCCGTGACTGATGCAGAACTCGAACCCGCAATCTTAGACGTCTCAAGCAGCTAAAGCCACTTGATCGGCCCATCCGACGATAGGTAATACCTTCCTAAAACGTGTATATAAGAATTGTAGGTATTAATTTATTAATCGTATTCTTCAATTTAATGCAGAGACATCTCTTGAAAGTGGTGAGAACATTTTAGCTACAAAATTTCATTAGCAACTGCTAATCTACTGATTAGTATAGATGGCGCTAGGGTATTAAGTATATCCATTTTAGCCTTCTATTCTATGTCAATTGGATAGGTTGCACACCTCGTCCAAAATATTTATGGATTCTTTCGTCTCTTTTCATGGCCTTTTCAATGATAAACAGGCAGTATTGTTTTTGTATTGTCTGAGAGAGGTATATTAAAAATACCCTTTCTACGAAAAAAATGAGCAATGTTCTTCACGGTCAGAAGAAACGCTAAAGGATAATTCGTCCTGTTGTAAGGACGAATATTGGTGTTCGCTGTTCGTGTCAATCTTGGCAAATATAAAACAAGACTTGAATAACATTATACAAAAATGAAATGTCAAAAATCATAAAGTAAGTCGGGAAAAAATGAAGGTTTTTTCCTTCCAAGAGGTGGGAGACGTTCGCCCTAAGGCTTCACCCCACTTGATATATGATTCCGTAATATCCGTTTAACCGTTAAATAATATGAAACGTGAGAGAGACACGGGACCATTTTTTGATTTTACTACGATTTTGATAAATCGAGAAATTCACCAACTTTCGATAAAAATTATATCATTCTCTTATTTTTACTAAAATATATCGATAATAATTAGGTGTGCCTGTGAAATTTGTGGAATAAAAAATTAATTGTTTCATTTAATTTGATTTTTAAAATATGATTCTGGCTCTCCAGAGTGACACGTACACTTTTATCACCTTTCATATAAAGCAAAGCCTGTGTTGCGTTGTTGGCACCGGGATTCGAACCTTCGACCTTCAGTACGCTGTAAGTACGAAAACTGTCGTCTGGCCGACCACTGGGCTATCAACCACTTCAAAATTACTTTACATGACAAGATAACATTTTTACAAATTTACAAAAAAAAAAAAAAAGTACAATAAAAGTGAAATTTTAATATGACACAAAAATAAATAAAACATAATATAGTGGAAATAAAATACGCTCTAAGTGCCAAAAAATTCATTTTGAGATAATCTAATAAAACTGATTTTCCCCCATATAGACAGTACTATGATGATTTTTGGATCTGTTTTTTACGCCTTTAGATCATCGATATGGACTAAGTGCAATATTTTGGCTATTGGCAATGGTTAATAGAACATTTCCTCATACTCAACGCTTAGTGCGTCCATTTCCACAATACTAAATCTTAAATAATGTTTTTACATCAACAATCTACATACGCGTAAAAATAATACTTTTGAGAAAAAATGTTGAATTGTCACAAATATGATGATTTCCACCAACGGCAATGTTTTGATGCTCATGTTAATATTTTTTATCGATTTATCGAATTTAACAACTTATCGAGATAGAGAACCACATACTTGCCTTAAATAAATTGATATTCCCAGAAAGGATCGAAATGTCTCGACTATATTACCTACAAGTTTTTTTTTATTATTAAAGTCTTTACAAATCTAAAAACTTTAACGCTTGTGTATCGAAATTGTGAAATGAATGGTCTTAAGATGAATGTCAATAAAACAAAGGTGCTTGTTTTTGAAAGAGAAGATTTAAGAACGCAATGTTGTGTGAATGTGAATGATGAGAACTTGGAAGAAGTTGATGAGTATGTTTATTTAGGTAGTCTATTTAGCAGAGATGGAAGGTGTGAAAAGGAGATTGAAAGAAGGAAACTGGTTGGTAGAAGGGTTGGCGATGCACTAAGACGTCTAATGAGAAATAAGAACGTATCTCTTAAATCCAAACATCTGATGCACAATTCAATCCTGATACCATCCATGATGTATGGGAGTGAAACATGGACATGGACGAAAAATCTGGAAGTTGGAATGAATGCTGTGGAAATGAGATCACTCCGTCGGATATGCGGAAAGAGACTGATTGATAAGGTGAGGAATGAGAATATTAGAAAGGAATGTGGAGTGGATGTGAGCGTAGTGACTATAGAATGAAAGTTAATCAATTAAAGTGGTTTGAGCATTTAGAGAGAATGAACGAGGAGAGGATGACAAAAAGGATATATAAGTCTGAAAGAATGGGTGCACGCAGACGAGGTCGACCGCGAATGACATGGTCCGATCATATCGGTTCAGTCAGAAGCAAAAGAGATAGGAGAGCATGTATGCGGAATTTGTTGGGATAGAAAAGAATGGAAATCCGTACTCTCTGCCTACCCCCTTCGGGAAACGGCGTGATGGGTAAAAATTTTTTTAAAAACTATCGATATTGGATGTGAATAGAGTTCTTAATAATTATTATTCTAGATTATATTATTGATTGACGTTGATCAGAAATCTTTACACCCACCCAACATTCCTTAAATTTTTTTTCAATTGATAAAACTTCTATGTTTAGTGTTTTTGCTCACAAACACTGTAATATGTCTCTGGAGTGAAGAGCTTACATTTCAACTGCATTAAATTTACGTTAGATGAATACTTTAAATTAGTGAAATGTCATTATTTCACCTATTGTGATTATTTTAATTAAAGGTTTTTATTTTTTTTTTCAGTTGTAGAAGATCCAGAATTCACGGACGTGATTGAGAACATCACGGTTCCCGCTGGGAGGAGCGTCAAATTAGCCTGTTCTGTAAAAAACCTTGGATCTTACAAGGTAAGGTTCTTCTGCGATTTTTATTTTTCGTTCAATCTACTTGTACTGTTTTAAGAAATTTGATTTTAACATATCTCTATGCATTCATCATGTCTAAATTAAACTGCTACGGGCTTACAGCCTTCTTATTCTGTTGTATCAAATGTAGTGTGTGAAAATCTTCGAAATATCACAAAATCCATGACCCTGTCATAGCACAAACTCTGTATGAAGATTGTGACTTTTAATTTGAAACTCACGGAATAAATTTTTTTTTTTTTTTTTTTTTTTTTTTTTTTTTTTTTTTTTTTTTTTTAAAAATGAATCTGTGCTCACTCAAAGTGAACACAAATACACTCCTTGACTCTTTCACAGTAAGCTACTTAAAGCTTGTGTCGTGAAAGAGGAAGATGGTCGGCACCTGGGATCGAACCACGACGTCCGCACCAAACAGTACGAAATAAATAATAATATGATCAAGACAAAGGCTCTTATCATTGTAGAGAGGAGATGGACATGGCTGGGACATGTATTAAGGATGCCGAATGACAGTTGGCCAAGGACAGCGCTGTTTTTCCTCCCATCAGGGTCTGGAAGACCCTCTCATACCGTGTTCCGTTCCTTCGAGGCAGAGCTGAGGGAGTTGGACATTGTGTGGGAGGAGATCATAAGCATTGCGCAAAATCAAGCGCAATGGAGAGCTCTTGTTGCCTGCCCATGACCCTGAGTGGGGTTTATTTAAGATTATTTTATTGGGGTTGATTTAATTGCGGTCCATATACAAATTTGTTTTCTGTGTTGTAATGTGCTGTATCCACGATCGATTTAGATAACAGCAGTCGTTTCCCATATCTCTTTCTTATTTAACCACTCACATATGAAAAACTGAACAGTTTAATATCAGTTTTTTAAGATAATGCGTAATAAAATGTTCAAATAGGTACTCAAGTCTTTGACCAAATTTTTTGATAATAATAATATAGATGAAAGAATGCATCGTAAAGTGAAAACATTATGAAGTTTTCTTTGGAAAAAAAAGTTTTCAGGTATACCTACATAGAAATAAAAATATTCGCTAGTCCAACAACCCCAAGTCTCCCCTCTACATTTTTCCTTTTGTGAATCAATTCAGAATAAATCATAAAACAGTAATAAAGATAGCGTTGGGAACTTACTTGGGAGGAACTCCTGAGAGCATGGGACCACACCAATAATAATAATAATTCCATTTTGTTTATTATGTATGCGATTTGATCAGTTTTATGACTACAATATTTTACGTGAATAGTTTTTGTACTAAAGGGGTAAAAACATCTCAGTCCTAGACTTGAGATATAATAATATGTATAACCACCTACCTACGGGTGTATAAATTACATCTGGATATAAATATTTGCAATATTTAGGGGATCAAAATGTTTCTCATTTCAATAAAGCCCATCTTCTACTTAATATTTTTTATTCTGTTTGAAACGAACTCATGGCTTCATTTTTTTGAAGCCTCATAAATTTGTCGTCGAGTTTCGTACTGACGTATTGAAAGTTGTGGTTTCCAGTCAACCATTGTTTCTTTCACGACACGATCACGTAAATGTGATAGTTGTCAAAAGCGTATTTTTTCACATTCTGTGACCACTTATTGAATTTTTTTTTGCAAAACAAAAATAAAATGAAAGGAGTGCGCACATACATACTTTCTTACTTCAATTGGGAATGGTGTACTTATATTTTATTTATTTTATTTTTTTTATTTTGGGATTTATTATCTCACTAGGCAGATGCCTGTGCCGAGATAATACTTTTTTTTTTATAGAAATACTGGAATAGTACCTACTTACTAGACTAAATCTAATAAAATATAACAAAGAAAATAATAAAGAAAGACCTTAAATAAACTATACTTTTGAGACTCACGAGTGCAACTCAGCATCGGAAATGCACGGAAAAGTCCATAAGAATCCACAACAATGCAAAAGGCGATCGATCATCACAGACAAGTAAAATTCATAATCATATACATCATGTTAATACTTTTTAATAGAAAAACTCAATTAAATTTATTTATATATTTGTAGCGGCCATGTTTCGCATGACGACATCATCCACCAATAGCGTTTCTCCATTTTTTTAAGTACAAGCTCTATGATCGCTTTTTAGTCTTTTTTAAACATTAAGCAAAGCTAATTTAAATTTATATGTTAATAAAATAATATTCCGTTGATAATTTTTGAAACAAATGAAACAAAAAAAATCTTGATATTGACATTTTAATCGTTCTGTCTCAGGTTTGATTAAAATAAGAAATATCGTGAAGTTCAACTTTTCTGTTTATCATAATATATTTTCATTTACGTTTAAATTTATCAATTCTCTGTGGTTTGAACTTTGATTTGTCACTAAGGGTTAATTATTTAAATCACAGATGGCGTTTACAGAGCACTCGTACTAAGATCACCATAGTTTAGTCTGCCGTTATTCTTTTACGATAGAGAATTCCCTTTTAAGATCCCTCCAGAGTTTTCTATTGGAGCTGTCGACAAAAGGGGGTTGGGAACAGCAAGTACAAAGTAATTGAAGAGTAATAACATCTCCTTCCTTACATCCCTTATTATTGCTAGGGAGGCTGTTATGTACCATTAAACGCTGGCGATATTTAAAGCCATCTGTTTAAGCGTTTCTGTGAATAAAGACAAAGGGTAGATACGCAATCTGTGTTTTGAAATGCTGGGAATGTAATTTACACTGGCCCTCATCTCCCACGTTCTGAGCTATCTTTCACTCTTGCACCAAAACCATTACTGTATTTGCATTTCAAAAGAAACTCTCCTCAACTCGAGTGTTTTAACAATTATACACTAATTAGTATTGAACTAGTTTATCATTCGGTCAATATTATGAATAAATTTTAGTTAATAAATTGTTTTATAAATATACTAATAATCAGCGTTATACATTTTAAAAATTAACAATTTGATCAAGACCTATGTACCTATCAAATAATATAATCAACCAATTCTTAGAAGAAGATGTTCAACTAATTTATCGCTATAAATGGGTTAGTAGGGTGACGTCTAGAGGGCATTAAAGTATCTTTACAATATTGGCGCGGAGCTGTATCTCCAAGATACCATGTTCGCAGGCATACTAAAGAAAAAGAAACGTAATAATATAGTAAAAAAACAGCATTCTACGTTGTTGCCATGCGAACACCGACTGACCGATACTGTTGGCGGCCATTTTAGAAAACTTGACTTCGACCCCAGTACCCCTATTCTAAGTTTTATCAGAAGGTAGTCAACGAACTAAAGTGAGTAAAACACGATACATTTTGTATGGAAAACGTTTCCCACAGGTTTACAGGTTACTGCTCTAGGAGTATAGGATTCGTCACGAACCCGAGACGAATCAAATAGAATGATCGTAAAAACAGGAAGTGAACGTGAACAACTGTTAGATTCAAAATATGTATTGTGCAACTCACGACATCGAAATAGAGACACAATTGAAACGTATGTATGTTGACGGTGAGAGCCATTTTGTTAGATTTCATTTTGGCCCTGTGTAGCTAGTACGAGTTTGATCGAAAGCTAAGTGCACGATAATAAGCGCTTATTAGCGTGCAAATAGTGTTCGAGAATCAAAAGATCGAATCATTCGATCATTTGCATATGGAAATTTTTCGAAACTCTTTCGATGATCGTTTCGATAATCGAAAACTTATACTAGTGGTACTGTGTCGTAAATATGCTAGAAAAGCCAGAACATAATAAAATAATTAATTGTGTTCCACACTACATGCGGTATCCGGAGCAAAAATTTAAAAGTTTAATGTCACATTTTTGTCTAATCAAGTGCACTTTCATAGCGAATATAATACAACGAGGCCATATTTATTCATATTTTTTTTCTGTTTCTTTTGTTCTTCTTGTTTTGAAGTAGGTAATGATACGAATTCAAAATTAGTTTAGTAAAAATTGAGCATAAAAATAGTAACGGTTATATTTTGGGTTCGTTTTTATTTCCTCTAATTCCTTGTGTAACAGGGAAACGAAAGAGACAGTGAGAAATAGAAAAGAAAGACAGAAGTGGAACGGAATGCTACGTGATGCCATAAAATACAAACAATCTTTTCGGCTCATCTTTCTCAGATTTGCGATCTTAATCGAAATTTTTCAAGACTCTGAGATTAAAAAAAAAATAAATATATTTATCCTCGAAATGTTTGGAATTTATTTTTATCCTGTGACATCTTAATACTACTTTAAAAAAATAAATACAGAAAGTTAAGGCAATTTGCGTGCGTAATAAACCTTTACTTTTCCTTTTTTCTATCCTTAATACCTACTTACCTTCTAAAATTATTTTTTTTTCTCCGTTTTTTTATTTCAAATGTTTAAAAAGCTATGTACATGCAAAACATAAAAGACAATTTGAGAGATGATTCCTATAACTTATCGTTTTCTAGAGAAAACCTGCCACCGCAGACAGTTTGAATTTTGCAAACGAATTTGTCGTTAATGTACATATGTAGAGTGCGAAAAAATTAACAATTATTTGATGAATATGTAACAACTAATGACTCTAACAATTCATTACTGATGTTCGATTTTTAAACGGAACACACCACTACTGGCTTACGACCGTCTTCTACTGTTATTTAGAAGGCTGGCTTAGTGTGATCACTTTACGTTAACAACGTTCGCCATTAGGTGGTATGTTTAAGTCTCCTAAACTCTCAATCATGAGAATTTTCGACATGTTCACAATTATTTAAACCAAACAACGACATTTATATAAAAAGTGGACAGTAATTTTCTTCCTACTTGTTTGATTATGACAGAAACACCCTACTTAGGGGTGATAAGCCAAAAGAAGAGTGATAAGCATGATCGAGGTCTACGGGAGGAATTAACCACCGAAAGAGGGCCTTCCATGTCAAACGAACCCTGTTGCCAAAATTCAGGCAAAAAAAAAACTCCGAAGGTCCGAGACTGGCCTAATTCGATGCGACCTCACGCCTCGAACAGGTACCAAAAAGGGGGCCGAAATTCGGCTATCAGATATAGTGTATATCGTCGTCCCAATTCTATATGGAGACAAGTCAAAAATTATCAAATTTGAGTTTTTGATACAAATCGATTACAAATGATGGTCTGCTTCTATTTCTTTAGAGAGATAAGTCAAATTTGTCCTAAATATTTTTTTATAAAAGATGTCTTTTCATGGAATTATTTAAAAAAAATTGAACATTCAGTTCAATAAGAAGACAACTCAAATGTCTCACTTAAGAACTGTCAATGATTAACTTTCATTCTAGTTCTATAGGCAGACATCTTAGATGTCCGCCTATAGAACCGCCAATAACTGAAAAGATCTAGTTCTATAGAGAGACAACTCAAAAGTATTCTTGAAAATAACCATTCTATCAATAATAAAATCATGAATCTTAATTTTAAACTTAATAAAAGACTTGACAAAACAGTACTTGATACATTTCTAAATTCATAAACTCTTAGATTGCAATTTTTGACACTTACTATATAGTAGTTTCTATCCATAATTACAACTTTTTTAATATGAAACGCCGTATCTAGTAATTTATATCTATGATATTAAACAACATATTAAGGTCTCTTGTATAGGTTTAGTTGATAAATCAAAAGTAATATTGATTATATTCTTCATTATTTCATGTTTTACAAACCCCAATTTTCTGTTAAAAAAAACGTAGATCCACCTATTACAGTGAATATTAAGGTTCCAGATTACAGTGAATATTAATGACTGGTTGACTCCTCTGCAAGATTAAGATATTTTTGGATATTTATTTTATTAGGTACATGAAAAACTTATACATATTGGTATTTGAAAATTAGCACAAGATATTGATTATCGGAGAAAATTGTATTGGATACTATAAGTAAATAAAATTTATCGAATGTTTAATGTCATCATCATCAATTTGCCGTGGGGTTGTCGGCTAAGAATAGCACCTTTCTCTTTTTGCTGGTTTTTCGAGCATCCTGTAAGAGGCAGGAAATCGAAAAATCAGATCGAGACCGTGGGGTTGACCACCTCACGTCCTTAGAACAATCGGTCAGAAAAGGCAACAGAATTAAGCCTCGGACGCCTTGACCCCATCAGGTGGGCCTTTGTTGACCACGGCTTGATTTAGGAACAAGAGCTTAAAAATCGGGACTCTGAATGTCCGCACTCTGAGGGCGGGCGCGGAGCTTGTTGTTGCCAAGTTGGCGGGAGATTATGGACTAGATATCCTGAGACTGAGTGAGGCACGCATCCCAGGCTCGGGGCAGAGTGATGCTGGCAATTATGTCATGCTTCACTCTGGCCACCGGACTGCACGGATGCGTGGCGTTGCTCTACTTTTAAGTAAATTGCCTTCTCTCGCCTTCTTGGTTGGGAACCTGTTTCTGACCGCCTGATGAGTGCGTCCTTTAAGATGAGTGGCGAAACACTGACGGTCCTTCCATGCTATGCTCCCACTGAGGATGGGGACGCGGCTGCTAAGGACTGTTTCTATGGCAGTCTGGATGTAGTTTTGTCCCATGTTCCGAGGCGCCATCGCCTAATAGTTCTGGGGGACTTTAATGCCAAGGTTGACAACGATCCCCAGAATGGACCAGCCGTCATGGGAAAGCATTGCTTAGGAGTGATGAACGATAACGGAAGCCGTCTCATTGGTTTCGCCATGCTCCATGGACTCTTAATAGGGGGAACTCTCTTCCCCACAAGGATATCCATAAATACACCTGGACCTCGCCCGACAGAAGAACGAAAAGCCAGATAGATCATCTCCTGGTAAGGACTAGCAACCAAACTGACCTGCGGGATGTCCGCACCTACCGGGGAGCAGACATGGACACGGATCACGAACTCCTTGTGGGCTCGTTCTGATTCAAATTTCACAATTTCCAGCTAAGATCGTCTGCTCCTCGCCCACTGGACATACGCAGGTTAGAGAGTGCTCAGTGTCGTCATACGTGCGAGGTTGAGATACGCACAAGGTTTGCCCCCTTCCAGGATCCACCCAGAGCTGCTCCAATTGAGTCAGCCTGGACTAGGTTTCGCGACGCGGTTATGGAATCCGCGCGTTCTTCTGTCGGGTATAAGAATAAAAAGAGGCCAATATGGATGTCCGATGGATCCTGAAGTCTTATCGAAGATCACCAGAAGGCTAAGTCACTCTGTACGAACAGATAAAAGAAGACATCTAGATTCTCAGATACGGCGAGCACAGTCTGCTGCACTCGGAAATGACTCAAGGACACTCTTCGAAATCACTCGAGAGGTCGGAAGAAGAGGTAAAAAAAAACCTGTGAAATCAATACGAAACTCTCGTGGAGCCACTGTCACTGCCCCCGAACTAATTAAAGGGAGATGGAGGGAGTACCAACCACTTCTAGATATATTTAAAATGGCGTGTGAAGAGGAGAGGTGTCCAAAAGATTGGCGGAATGGATACATCGTCGCAATATTTAAAAAGGGGGACCCCCTTGAATGCGGAAACTACCGTGGAATCACTCTACTGAGTGTTCCCGGTAAGGTATTATCTTAGATATTACTACATCGCATTCGGGGACCTGTCATGGCTGTCCTGAGATAGCAACAATGCGGCTTTGTACCTGGCAAGTCCTGCACGGACCCAATTTTCTGTGCCAGGTGCATCTTTCAGCGGTGTGAAGAGTTTAACTCTCCAGTCGCTTGTTGCTTCATAGATTTTGAAAAGGCTTTCGACAGCCCACATAGACCATAGCTCTGTACGGTATACCTCCGAAGATAGTTAAAATGGTGCAGTCCCTGTATGAAGACTCCGAGTGTAGCGTCAAAACGCCAGGTGGTCCTACTGAAGCTTTCAGGATCACCACGGGAGTCAGACAGGGCTGCGTACTGGCTCCATTTATAATTATTATTGTTATGGACTTACTCTTGAGAAAGTCCATGCAAGGAGCAAGAGGTATACCGATAACACAGAGAGATGGTCTAATGGGCGAACTGTGCGATCTGGAGTACGCGGACGACCTAGCGTTGTTCAGTACGACATTGGAGGAATTACAGCGCAGTGTTTCAAGACTCTGCGACGAAACAGCACGCCTTGGTCTTCGAGTCAACGCCAGTAAGATGGAGCTCATGACGAATAATGCTTGCCCCGATAAACAGCTACCGATAACCATCGACGGTCACCAGGTCTCCCGGGTGGATAAATTTAAATACCTGGGAGCAACCATTACCACCTCTGGTGAGCTCGGGGCTGAGCTCCCGATACGTATCGGAATGGCAAGTGGCGTCTTTAAAAACATGACGAAGATTTGGAAAGCGTCGGCGTTTAGTGTCGAGACGAAATGTAAACTGTTTGTGCGTGTGTGTTCCCCATTATCTTGGCAACACACACGTATCAAACAGTTGGGTGTGAGTCCTGGCACCTGACCAAATCCCAGGCACAAAAAGTTCAGCCTTTGAAAGGTTCCTAAGGAGAATTCTGCGCGTAAGATGGTACCACCGCATCACAAACAACGCTATACGCCGGCGCACCCAGCTTGAGCCCATCACCTCTACATTTGTGGGGAGAGATATACTTGGCTGGGACATGTGTTAAGGATGCCGAATGACAGTTGGCCGAGGATAGCGCTGTTCTTCCTCCCATCAGGGTCCCGAAGACGAGGAAGACCCTCTCACACTGTGTTCCGCTCCTTCGAAGCAGAGCTGAGGGACATCGTGTGGGAGGAGGTCATAAACATTGCGCAGGATCGAGCGCAATGGAGAGCTCTTGTTGCCTCCCTATGCCCTTGAGTGGGGTGTAAAAGAGTGTTGTTGTTGTTGTTTGTTATATTATGTCAACAATTTTTAGGTTATATTTTTTCAAAGAATTGCTTAAAACTCACTAATCTGCGATTCTGGGACTCTTGAGCTCTTAATACTTTCCACCATCATCTTATATAATTTTGCGAATTCTCGTATCCATTTTAAGATTATTAACCTTTCTCCGCAATATAAAACTTCTTAAATTAAATTTTCGACCGTTAAAAAAATCTAACCCACTGTTATGAACACAGAATTCGTACTAATAATCACTACTAATTCACAAAAAGTTCAATTTTATATAGAGACAAATCAAATGTCTCCGTATAGAATTAGAAAAATTTCCGGGTGACAGATTTTCGTTAAAATTAAGTCGAAATACCTTTGTATTTTTAAATATTTAGATATTTATAAAACATTTTAATAAACTAAATTTATGTTTTTTATAAAAATAACAATATTTCTCGCAACATGGCAAGATAATATACAAAATTTATTTATTTTCTTTAAAGATATCAAAGAAATACTTTGTTCAAAATCTTCAAATGCGTTTTACTCAAAATGGACTTTTTCGACTTGTCTCCGTATAGTATTGGGGCGTCGATATATACAACTGAAAAAGGTTCCTGATGGTGTACAGACTATAGGGGCTGAAAGCTATCTTTTAACTATCTAACTCTTGACTCTAAATACCTAAACGTACTTCCGGCAGAGACTCAAAATAGGACAGGATTTTACTACGCGAAAATTATGCCACGACTAGCTGCAGTCAAAACGATCCTGCCTATTAACAATTTTTAATGTCTATCTCGCGTGCATTTAATTATTATCGATCTCAATATCAAAATAAACGTTCAATTACTTTATAAACGAACCAATCAACCTTCTAGTCAAATTTCGTACAGGCTGTCATTAAACCGCAAGTCCTTCCTCATTGGAATTCCAAATCGCTCAACTGCTTCGGTCTTAGCGCGCGACCTTTTCGCCAGTGAACCTCATGAACTGAGCTGAAAAGCGTCCAAATCAGCAACAGCCCATTCTCATAGACAGTCATGTGGGGAAGGTCTTCAGCTTGCGCCAACAGCCCTCCTTCACATACCGGTTTTATAACCTTACGTTTATCACGGCGGCGAAAACTAAAATACAAACTCTACATGTGCGCAGACAGACGCGAACTTTTAGTAAACTCATTCATAGCTCGACTGAATAAAATTACTCTCACGGGTAACAAACACACCAATGTACCTACTTTTACAAATGAAAATTCTACACTAAGCTTACTAGAAGGTTCTAAATATGAAATTCTTAACCGGATTAAAAAATAAACATTAAAGATAGGTCACACTACTGGTATCGGAAAATGGGGTAACCCGCGAATGACAGATAACAATTCGCGACGTGTGCTTGACATGTGACGTGTGAAAACAATACAGGGAGGTACATGCTGCAATACAATAATTCCATTGGCACACAGAGATCACAAATATTCATAAATATGCCGTATCGCGTCGGCCATATATCTCTCATCTAAAACCACATCGAGCAATTTGCTCATAAGCATGCTTGGCGGGGGGCAACCAAGCAACAAACAAAATACAACATAAAAATATATCTCTGTGCCCTATCATCGTCCTGGGGGTAGCTGCCAGCGACGAAACAAAAACACTCTAATAAAAATATGGCCACTCACCCGAAATTCAGCATACCTTCAAAATAAAAGCACACAGCACAAAAGAAAATAAACACGTCACATTCACACATATGAGGTATGGTCTGTCACTTGTCCCTTTCCAACCACGCCACGCCACCCCGGATCGGGACATCTTCAATAAATAATAAACCATAATTAAACGGAAGGTTTAATTATTGACAAACGCGGGACTCTAAACAGAAAAACTCTAAATATGTGACACACCATAGCTCAATCGTCAGACACTTCCAAATTACTACAGAAACTATAAAACGCGACGGAAATAATTATAAATTGATTAACAAGGAAACAAAATTGCGATGAACTATAGGCGGACAGATGTTTTCTGAACGAGAACTGATATTGAACTGAAGTCCAAAAAAAATCAAAGCATTCATCTCAAAACTGGAGAATTTGCCTTCTATACTAATCGTTGTAAACAATAAAAATTTTAATGGTTTCCTGGACAGTGCGTAAAAATACCCAACTATCTAATCCGCCATAAACAAATAAGCAACTGTTTTTCAAACTCTTTACCATCGCGTTTCCAAACTTTCAAATAATGACTTAACAATATTTTGAATAATAGCATACTATAAATAAATCCATCACATCAAGAGGTATATTGACGAAAATTCGTTGGCAAAATTCAAGTTGTCTAGGGCCCCTGGGAGCCCACTCTCGAATTTCGTTTGATGGGTTAGAATTTTTATGTCTTTCGTAAGAGTTCTTTAAAAAAAACATAAGAATGTTGTAAAAATTCTATTAGAATCTAATAACACAATTCATATAAAAATTAAAAGGGGTGTTTCATGATTCAGCCTTCAATAACTGCTGTCAATTTTATTAACATAATATTTATACTGAAGGGCATTTTTCAAAAAGTAAAGACTTGTGTTGTGTAAGAGGAAGATGGTCGGCACCGGAGATCGAACCTACGATCTTCGGATGAAAGTCGCCTTCTGAACCTCTAGGCTACCAACCACTTCTAGTATTACCATAGAGCCAATAGTCCTCCTCGTGTTTACACTGCTCAACTATGTCTCTGGCCGTCCCCAGTCCCTTTCCATCCGGCTCTATCGGATCATTCAATATCGTTGCTCAACTTTGTCGGCTGGCTACCCAAAGTTTTTCTGTCGGCTTTCCATTTAGTTGTTTTCCTACTCTAGTGTCAAATCCAGTCATGTTCAAAATTTTGAATAGTTGATTTCGCCTACTACCGGCTTACGACCGTCTTCTACTGTTGTTTTGAAGGATGGCTCATTTTAACCATTTATCGTTAACAATGTTCGCCATTATTTGGAATCCACGACTCGACATGTCAGTTGTTATTACATTAATTCATTAATCTGTTGACATGTCTTTTAATTTCTCCCTGTAAACATTTCATTAAGCCTTCCACCCTCTGAGCAGCCCCTCTTTATTTCCTGACCCTCACACCTCAGCCAGATAACATCTACCTACAACCTTAACGGATAACACACCCGTTAGTCCGTTTTGACGCCGACGTATCGCAGCCAAATCTTTTTCACCAACACCCTTTTCCTTTAAATTAGCTACTTAATTAGTTGATTGAGATGTTGTATAGTGACTTTGAAGATGTTTTTGAATATAATAATAGACCACGACATTCTCAATAATTATTTACCCATAGACGTAAAACTTTTTCTGCCTTATTAGGCTTTCTCAAAAGACTTTCTCATATAATATTGAGCGTATGCGGATTCAAACCTTGCCGGGAGAATAAGTAGATGTGATAATCAAATTTAAAATTGCATTAATCGAAGCCGCATTTTACGACAAAATGGACAAAACGCCTCCTGTGTTGATACCTTAGCACTACAGTTAGAAATCCTGGCCATCCACAGCTTTTATGAAGAATCGATATCGTAAGAACCGTTCCCTCGCAGTGGATGCAGGTTGCACAAGATCGGGGGACGTGGTCTGGAATTGGAGTGATACAGGCTGAGAAAGAAGATATTAATAGAAGTCAATCCAGTCCTCACTTAAATTAAGGCAAAGTAGAATTTAATTGATAAAGAGAGCCTCAGTAGTTGAGGGATTTCACCCTTTCGAAACCGACGAATTCGACAAATTATTTTAAACGTTATTTTTTCAATGCAAAATTCCTCTAAGAGACCATTCACATATTATAACCTTTTTTATGAATCTGTGCCCACTCAAAGTGAACACAAATAAACTCATTGACTCTTAGTACTCCTACGTTCCATATCAGCAATACATGCTGTCTGGGGGCATTTAATGACAATTATATTTATATTTGTTTAATAAATTGAAATTGAACCTTAAGTTAGTAAAATAAAAATAAGTCACAAAAGTCCGAGTTTGTACAATTTAGATATTTCAAAAATGTGTGTTTGCCTTAATAAAGTGCAAGGGAGTTGATAAGCAATGAGGGAATAATTATATTTGTCACCTGAAGAAGTGCGATGATGGGTGGAATGTGTCCCCGCGAGACGGCTCAAGCAAGGCAGTGGTGAGGCGGCACAGGGACTAATGCCCCAATATTAGTGCGGCACTTGACACCCCCGTGTTCCGCCATTACACGCATCAAGGAGCGGCAACCTCATTTTCTCGGCCGTTGATTCCGCGGCACCATCCCTCCCTCCCTCTCCTGTTTCACACCCCATATTATTATTACTTTTACAGGCCCAGGGACGGGTCCGTTTCAAGAGCATAAACGAAAAATATTCTAAGTCAAAAAAGTACTGAATTTGAATAATATTATTTTAAATTCTCGAACATGCTTTTCCGTTTTTTATGATGTATTTTTAAATATTTAAAGCTCATATTGAAGATTATGTGGTGGATTTGCAATTACGGAGATGTCGCTAATGATGATTCACGGTGTAGTTTAGATATGATTAATTCGTCAGCCAAACAGGTTGACCCTTATACCAGAAAAAATTCTGATTGTTGTACATGCCTTGTATTATTTAATGTAATATACTTATATTTCTGTGTGTAAATATAACATTACCTTTTCCTTTTATATTTGTCTTCTAAAGAATTCTTACTATTGTACATACAACCCAATACATAAAAATGTTATTAAGTCTCATTTTGATATAGATTTTATACTACATACATACTCCCTTTATGGCCTCCCGCACATCGCAAGCTAGCCCGGAGAAGACCAATCCGCAGCAAACCCGACCCGCACGAAACAGACCCCCCCAGCTCGATCAAAGCAATCAAACCGAAAAAGCCGGCCCCACACAAACCAAGCCCGCCGCGGATCCCCCCCAAACCATCCCACAATGCGGGAAGCCTAAGCCCCACTCAGGAGCATAAAGAGGCATCAAGCGCTCTCCATTGCGCTCGAAGGCGTCTGAGGCTCATTGTGTAATAAAATCACTAGGTATCTATATTAAAAACAGTATCCACTGTGGACGAGTTGTTATGGTGGCGAGTTTCCACATACATCGTAGAAACGTTGAATCAAATCCTGCTTCCGAGAAGAGGTAAAAATATGGATCAATGGAACCTTTTGCAATGATCATTTTAATCTAGCCATTAAAACGTAGGGCATAAGGTCCCAAATCCACCAAACATTTTTCAATAATGGCTTCAAATATTGAAAAAATACATGATGAATAAGAACAACTATTCATAGTCATGTAGATAAATTGCTTGATATAATAATGTGTTTTTTTACGCCGAGTCCCGTAAGGGGTAGGCAGAGAAAACGGACCTCCACTCTTTTCTATCCACGCATACTTCTTTCGCTTCTTCCACCGACATAGCATTTCTCATACACCCTCTCCTATTTCTCTTACTTCTTACCTGGCCTTCCTTGAGGACGGAATCGATGTGTTCGATCCAGGTCATTCTCGGTCGGCCACGCTTTCTTACACCTTTCCTTTCAGCCTTATGAATCTTCTTTGTTTCATTCAGACATATAATATCCAGACCTTTTTCATCCATAACATCAATAACTTCGTTAATTTTAGCATCTATGCATCCCTTTTTACCCACACACCAAACCTACACTCGTCCGCTCTCCTTTTTGCGCCTCTCGTTTTTGACACGACATGGTGGGTGAAGAGCCTCACCGATGAATATAATATACATAATATGTTTCAATAATATATAATATATTTGAGTTTGGTTGATATAATAATATGTATGAGTTTTGGGCATAATTTGTTTGACAGGTTTGAAGTATAAAAGTAGGTGTAATCCGGGTATGTCTGATACATTTATAGGCAAAAGATTTTTGTAGGTGGGGAAAATCTGAATATCGAAACAAAGTAAATAATAAGTCAAGTATGGGCAACTTTCAGGGAAGCTAAGCGTTACTTTTCGTAGCTCTATTCCAAACACATTTGAGTAGTGTTTGTTGCCAGTCTACACGACATATGGCATGGACTGTGATGATATAATATATACGCTTTACACCAATTTTTTCATAAAAATGGACTAAGGGAATTTCCGCTTTTATCATTCTAACTACCGCTGAAGTTTTTCAAGTGCATTTCTCTTTTGTTTTCATTTTTATTTGGACAAATGAATATTAATTGGTGTCTTTTGGGAGATCTGTCCCAACAAAGACTCTATTCAATTATTTTATTGAAATCAACCTGATTGTTATTTTTATAGTGAAACAGTTTTAAAACCGTATTGATAGTAGCCAATTATTTTAGTCGCGTAGAGTTTTTAATATTTACTACTCTTTCTTGTTTATTTTTCAACCATTCTCATGCTTTTTTATAAGGTATAAATGTGTTATTTTAATACATAAAAATAACATCACGAATTGTCTGAAGCACTGTATTGAAAATAAAATAGTCTAAAAGCCAATTTTTTTAATTGGGATATAACAATTATTTGTAATGATGTAAAATGTGATTACGAAAAGATTTCTTTTTTCCTGCGGATACCAATTTGAGTTTTTTAATTTCCCTAAAGTAGTAATCAGACAAAACGAGATGGTTGGCACGCCGGGAATTAAATCCAAGCCAGTTTGTCGATATCTATGTATGTAAGTCAAAGTTCCTACCAATTAGTTACTACCAATCGTTTCGATTTTATCATATTCATATGCTGTTCGTTAGGTCAATGCTTGCAAAAATGAATGACGAAATTGAGTAAGCACATATTGACGAAAATAAAAAGACATATAAAATATTCAACGAAACATTAAAAATGCCGAGTAAATTAATTAACAAAAAAATGAAGGTGTTTGATACAAAGGTACCTACTATTTTTAACAATACATTTTAGTGTTATTTATTTAAATATAATTTATGATTTTTTTACAAACTGCTTACTAGCACGTAATAAGTACCGTGTAAAATAATTATAATATGATGGTCTTTTCATGTTTACGCAGGGGACCAATGCTTTTAAATTGGTGAAATATAGATCGTTTGACAACAACAACAAAAAAAGATTATTTTGTATCAACACCAAAAAACGAATTTTAAACTGAACTAAAATAGACAATATTCTCTCGCATTTCATTCTGGGAGTATTAATTCTCGATTTATTGTCATAAGATTAAATTCTAAGACCAAATTAATAATTTATTTATGAAATCTACGGCCTAGGCCTTTTACATGTTAAGTGTTCCATAATACAGTTCTAAAGTAGAAAAATACATAACATTACATTTAGACAACAACGGTACAATTATATAAATTAAAAAAAAATATATGAAATCAAGATTTGAAAATGGTCATTAAACAATTAATACACAAACACATAAAATATATCAATAAACAGTCAAACAATGGTTACATAAGAAACATCGAGATAAAGTGGACATATTAAAACAAGTCAACAGCGGCAAGACAAGGGGGACATCAGATATAAATAAAAGATACAAAAAGAACAATGTAAATTATGCTAAACATTTTCCAAGAATCGTCTGCAGTTCAAACTCACTAAGGGAAAATGAAAACCAGGATTCCTCGACAGTATGGTGCTTACCTTTGGTGAACTCCTCAAAGAGATGACCACAAATAGACGAGGCTTTATGCGTCAGTATGTCTGAAATACTTACGTGCGTCGTTTGAAAGAACAAAGATACACACGGACGAGAAGGAAAATTCTCTAGTTATAAGGTACAATCTACCCTTACATGCGGCATTGGAGCAAGGGCAGACACTGTCAAAACAATTAACATGTTTGTAATAGCTGAGATAAAACACTGCTTTAGCAATAGCTCCCATTCGACAATCCGAAATATCTGTGAAGTCCTTGATGGTCTAACACTGATTCTATTCCGAAAGACGGCTTCCTGCAATCACTAAACGTTTTCTTCTAGGTGGTTAAAATCAGATTTAGGTGGTGGTAAACTAGGTGGTTAAATTCAGAGACTTAAACATTACCACCTAATGGCGAAAGTTTGTAACGTAAAATGATCACACTAAGCCGGCCTTCGAAATAACAGTAGAAGAGAGCCGTAAGCCCGTAGTGGTGTGTTCTATTTAAAAATCGAACATCATTAATGAATTGTTAGTCATTAGTTGTTACATATTCGTATAATTCAGATTCTCCACATGATGAGAAACTATTACGTATTCCTTATGTCTGAGAATCTCATGTCCTAGGCAGCATTTGAATTTTTGTCCTATGTCACCATAATGTAACTACTATAAACTCCTGTACAACATCTTACAACATCAAAAGACTTAAGGTATTTTTTAAAATTTAGAAAGCAACATCTCAAGTATGCTTTTCGTACGTTCCTATCCTTCAAAAAGTTTCATTTGGAGTGTCTTGACGCTGATCATTTCGATAAAGGCATTTGACCCTGTAAAAATATTTTCATTAGAAAGTACTAAAAAAAAACGGAAAAATTTATTTAAAAAAAAAAACGGAAAATAAAAAAAAATACTGATAAAATAGGTGGATGGCGTTTTTCAGTGGTACACTAAGATACTTAATTCTTTGTGCTTAATGTTTTGGTTTCCGTAACATTCTTTTGTTTGATCTTCGCACACTACACGCTCCAATTGTGTTCAATTGACACTCGCGGGGGCTCATTTTTTTCTTTATTTCGAGCCGTGAAAATTGCTTTATGTAAATTTAAGGGCACTCAAAGTGATGCGCAATGTTCAAACGAATTTTTAGCGACGTCTGACGATGGTTTTCGTGACAGAAATTAGCATTATTTTGTTTCGTATAAATGTTCTTTTCATCTACAGCAAATTAAGTTTCTTTTATTTTTTGTCACATTTTTATTCGCGAAGACTTTTTTCGAAGTGACACACGAATTACCAATTCAAGAGATGTTGACTTTAAAAATACTTGTTTCTTGTTAGATATATTTTGTCTTCTATGAATGGAGGTGAAAAACCCCATTAATGTATTTGTTGATTACATCAATACATTCATTTCATACATCTGGAGATTTCAAGGCATAATAAAATGAAAAATCATTGTTTCGTTTTTTTTTCTCTGAGATTCTAACCGTTGCTGATGCTGATAGAAAATGCCTGTCTAACAACTCTCTTTCAAGTCAACACATAAGTGATTGGACACCTAGCATATTACTTAGGCAGTTTGGATTAGAAGCACCCATGCCTTTTAAGTTAGTATCTACCCTTTTCTATGGAAATCTTATTTGCCATATTATATTTCACGGCTCTTGATCTGTTGAGTTTGTAGATACAGGAGGGTTATTCACGAAAAACTCTAGTTGGAACTTTTCTTGATTATTTTAAAAGAGTACTTAATGGATCAGATGGACTTAAAGAACTAGATGGATCTTAAAGCTAAAATTAAGAATTTGCTTGCCTCGCTAAACTATTAAATTGATATTTTGTTCTGCGATAAAACTTAAATTTCGTATGACTCTCGGAAAAGTCGATTTAGTGAAAACGCCCCTCAAGTCTCAAATATTGTATTTGTCCTAAATTGACACTTTTTTGTGAATAGGCCTGCTGATATCTACTTCTTTCAATTACTAAGTCTTTTCCGTTTTTGCCACAAGTTTGTCTTTTTTATTCTGGTCTTTAGACTCTAGACATACAAATGTTTTAATGCTGTTTTAGTGACTATTTGGGGTTGAAAATTATTCGCAAATAGATGATTGTGTCGACGTAGAGCGTCGTTCGTGATGCGTCCCACCTTATTCTTCTGAATCCCCATTATTTCACTGAATACGACGAAGGTCACCTTTACTGTATTCCGTTCCTTCAAAGCAAAGCTGAGTTTTCTTGGAGTGAGAGAAGGTCATTGAGACCGATTAATGTTGAGTGTTATGAAGACTCTCATGTTGTCTCCGACTAATCCTTCAGAAGTGTGGCTACTGAGCGAGATTCTGATAAAAAAGAGCAATCCAGTTCTCCGAAGAAAAAAAAACTTAAAAATACTTAACTGTGCACCTACTTAAATATTCATACGTAAGTACTATAATATAGTACCTACCTATGTACATTTTCTGAACATTCTTTAATGAATGTCAATAAAAAAAAGTATCAAGAACAAACTACTGATGGAACATTATTTGAATTTGAAAATGGCGACGTTTTATTCGCACGTCAAATGAAAATAAAACCATAGATAACAGAATATTATTCAAATAACAATATTATTATTATGAGGAGAAGAGCTGATAATAAAAATATTATTATTATCTCTGGTTTTTTAAAAACGCATATTTGTCAAAGTGTGAAAAAGGATTATCCATTTATAATAAAATAAAAATAATAGGATGGGTTATGGTTATAATATAGTGTTATGTATGCGGTGTCGCTGGATGTGTTGATACTGCGGTGGAAGGAATAGGGAAGCCACGTAGTTTGGCTACACACACTATATGTCGCATCTCGGGAAGATCTCATGAATATTATTATAATACTCGAAGAGATGTCAAAAGCCTAACCATCGACAGTAAAAAACAGTTCCTTTTTTAAAAATCACAATACAAAATGATTGTGCAATATTAGTGCGAAGGATCTAAAACAAAAGAATCAAAATAGACCCTTATAAAATCAAGAAAAGAATCTACAATACACCATAGTCGTTGATTTTCGTTCTATAATAGGGCGCCTTTGCTCATTGAGAACTTACAAAAAGCTGATATGGCAGATCTCCTGAGAAAGAAAATAAATCAAAAGCGATATTTTTCGACACGAGAGGCAGAAAAAGGCGTGGATGCTCATGGCGGACTAAATAAAAAGCATTAGCTGCTGATTTTCATCATTCTGGTGAATACGCACATCAATAAGTTGGAAAAAGAAGAAAAGCTAAGAGTGATTTTGTATCTTTCACATAATATACATTCGACCCTATCGAATATTGAATTCTAAGTTTACGTGTCAAAATTTTGTATACCTACCTTCGTCTGCCTTTGAAATGATCCTTTCGTCCTCTCTATCTTCAACGAAAATTTGTGTACAAAAACATTGTTCTTAATTTAGTGTCATGCAAGGCTGCTTAGTTAGTAGGAATTGTACGTGGCATTCGATATACCGCTTGCGTCCGAAAAAATATTGCCTAGAAGTTCTTTAAAAAAAAAGATGAATTATCGCTGAATAAACCGTCCTTTTTTCGTTTTACGATTTATTTTTAAAAGGGCTATTTCTTATTGCTGGAAAATTTCTGAAGTGATGAAATGATGAAGTGAATTTTTTCATTTTGACAATTGTCTGCAACTTGCTCTTGCTTGCTAGTCCTCATCATTTTATCGCAATCTCTCCATTGGGAGAATTTTCTTATGAATGAATATTTGAAAAAAAAAAGACACTCAACCACTTTAAATAACATTAAAACTTTGCCCATCACTAGGGCTTAAGTACACACTGCTTTGTACCAGGTCCTCAAATCTAGAAGCCGGAGAAGAGAGATGCCATGTGAGTACATGCATACGTAGAAAGAACATATTTTATCATGTGTCATATCTTTCAGATACATATTATCTTTACTCCACTTCTACTTCATGCCACCCTTCGGTACAGTCTCGGACCACATTAAAAGTCACTACTTCATGATATACATACATTTTTGTAAAATTATTTTTCTACTTAAAGTAGGTACCTACACATATTGGCATTTAAGCACCCCAGGGGCCAGTACAGAAAAAAGAACGAAAGAACAAAACACTTTATTCAGAAGGCAATAATTTGAAGTGCTTTGTTATTAGAGGTTAAACCGCTGCATGTCTCCGAACTATTAAGATAACAGTCGGTGTTTCCATAGTAACAACGTAAAAAGCTGTCGTATGAATGCTGATACTATGGGAACAACGGCCGACCGATACCGTTGGCGGCCATTTTATTATCACACTTTGCATAGGCCCCAGACACTACTTAAAAAGAATCAGACATAACAAATATACAAATATTTAGGGTCACTTTGTCACATACTGCCAGACAAAAAAAAGCTTTATTTTAATTTTGACTTGAAACATTTTATTGACATCTTAATAGTGAGGAGACATGCAGCGGTTTCACCTCTAATAACAAGCCACTTCAAATTATTGCCTTCTGAATAAATTGTTTTGTTCTTTCGTTCTTTTTTCTGTATAAATTATATCGATTTCGGAATAAGCCTAGTTCCTTAATCGCCGACTTCCTTAAGAGTATGTGATTTATCTCAAAGATTATAAAATATGATATAAAAAGTATATACTTTTTTTATTTTTCTCATACGAACACCTGCGTAATGTAATTAGACTTTTTGATAAATGACGCATTTAAGAAAGTATTGCAGACACCAGAGCTGGAACTGGTTATCTGCGGTTATTTCTTAGGTCAGCAATGACGAAACTAAAGGAAATAAAAAAGATAAAACAAAATCAATTTTCTGTCAGTGGGCTAATATTTTTTTCATATATTGCACACAGAGGCTATACATTATACTATGTAAGGTTATAGATAGTCGACTCGCCCGTCCAGACTTAGCCCTCCCCTATTTGCATGTCACATACTGCCGTATAGCTACGTACATCCCTCATAACGACTTCAGGAGAGGTTATGATATAATAAAACCTTTATTTAATAACAACCTTCCCCGGGCTGATATCCTTCCAACTCAACTCCGATGAATATAATTACATTTTCTTCTTTGGGAACCTGTTGGACAGATATTTTTGATATCACTAAGGAAAGTAAAAAACAAAATTAAATCAATATACCTAGTAGATAACCCAATATCTTTTCGCACACTAGACTAGAATTTGTTATCAAGCGGTTCTGTAGCCTTCTGCATAAAAGTTGACAACCTATCTGCCAACCTGTTTACATATTAAATGTTTTCAAGAGGTTTTTTTTTAGTCTTTTACAAACTATTGGCAACATTTCCAGAAACTCATTTGTATTGACTAGAAAAAGTTTTTACCAAAGTTCTGTATCTTTCTACAACAGTTTTATTGAACCTTTTGTGTATAAACTAAAAAAGGTTATCCAGAGGTTTTGTAATCTTGTACAAGATTATTATATCTTTTAAAGAACTCTTTTTGTATAGACTAGAAACGGTTTATCCGAGGTTCTGTAGAGGTAATTATAGATTTTTACAACCAATTGTTAATATTTCTAGAACCTGTTGTAGATAGACCGGAAAAGGTTATTCAGAGGATCTTTAGCTTTATATAGACTGTCAGTCGTTATAGAACTTCGTGTGATGATGGAAATGTTTAAAAATGTACAAGGATTGGTTAAATAAATACATTAAATCATTTGGAGGTTACCAAATTTCTCAGATGATTGTTTTTAAAAATGGGCATTGGTGGTAGCTTGATGCTATCTAATCGGAGAATTAACAAAGTAGAAAGATATCTATGATTTTCAAAATCGTATATTATGTACGGTAATTACATACTAACATACTGCAAAACATGATTTTTTTTTTCAAATTTGAAATAAATCAAACCATTTAAGTTTGTAAAAAAAAGTTTATGGTTTAAAATATTCGATATATTTTAGTTTTATTCATTTTTAACATAAGGTACGTGTAGGTAACGAAAAATACTTTGTAAATAATAGGATTCCAGTATGGGTGACATTCCCCCTTCGTCTGGATTTTGAGAGATATTCATACGGTTCTAGTAGGAATTTGAGAGATAATGTATTATGTCGTATGATGAATCTTTATAGTAGATTCGCGTCAAGATAAACTTGCTATATTATTATGATAAAATGTCGAGATTTTGTAGATGCGACGTTTTGATGCGGAGTTCATTATGCGCTTCAAAAAGTAAATTCAACCGAAATATAACATTTTTATTTGATGCTATAATAAAGTATTCTATAATATGTAAAATGTCAATGAACGGCCAGTATATCTATCATAGTTTTATTCTTAAACGATAAAAACGAATCGTATGAGTGTAGTTTATACATATGGAAGATTATTCAATGTAAGCCGTCATCATTATTTCCTTCAATAATGTATGGTTGTTCAAAGTTTAGATGGACAAGAATAGAATAGAACAGAACAGAACAGAACAGAACGGAACAGAACAGAACAGAACAGAATAGAATAGAATATATCAGAAAAGAAAAGAACAGAACTGAATAGAATAGAATTATTTCTCGGATGCAATGCAAGTATGTTCACATAAAATTAATAAAAAATAATAATAAAAATAAAACTAAAATTCCGGAAAAAGAATATATGGAAAGGATGTAGAATATTAAGAAGGAATGTGTTACACAGATAAAAGAATTTGAGATTGTTTAGGCATGTTCAACGAATGGATGCAAATAAAATAACAATGAGAATTAATTTATAACTCTGAAAGAAAATGTGTTAGAAGACGTGGTCGACCGAGACCTTCAAAGACCGAGAATGACGTGCAAAGAATTGAACACATCGATTCCGCCCTCAATGAAGGCCAGGTAGAAGCTAATGAAAAAGGAGGTTATATGCGAGTTGGCATGTCGGTGAAAGTTCAAGATATGTCGTTGGAGACGCAAGAGTTGAGGTCCGGCTCTCTGCCGTATCTCTTAAGAGAAAGACACATGTAACATATTTCCTAGTATAATTTTAAGCAACAAACTCAAACTTTTGATGACTTTAGACAAAAAACCTACAACATAACACTCTTCTATAAATACATAGGTGTCACTTTAGCCGGCGGAATTTAATGATTGAAGCGTTCTCTAACTGTCAACCGTCCCGTCCAATCTGAGCCAGGCTTCCAACTCCGAGTAGAAATTTCAACTGAAAAAACACATTGAAAATTTCTGACCCGACCACGCATTCGGGACCTCTTGATTTGAAATCGGCGCCTTTGCCACTAGGCTACCTAGGTCGGTAAATCGATAAATCTTCCTGGACATAAAAATTAACCCCCCCCCCAATATTGGGTAAAACTGTTTTCTGTTGGGAATTTCCAAGTAGATAAGTACTTCTTAGCATTTTATTTGACAGTTGTAAAACTATACATAAAAAAACATTCATAATTTTATAACTCGACAAATTTTGTAGCGGATATATTTTTACCAGAAATATTCGGGAGCAATAGATAGATACATTAAGCCAATAAGTTCCGTATTGATTTGTCGACTGATTTTCGGGCTAAGACACCCGTAATGCGACAACTAGGTGGAGATCAGCTACTCTCAGGAACACAAGCCTGGCGCAAAGTAGCTGCCGGCGTATGGTGGTATACCCTATAACAGCTCCTTGTAGAAAGACAATAATATTATTATATTACTAGCTACAATGTCCTACCCTCTCCATAGTAACGATACATTTGGGTTTTTTTTTTATTTAATACTTCTCCCATTTGTCTCATGAATCGCACCAACATTTGAAAGGGTAATATTAGAAAAATTTAACAGCTCGAAGGGGCAAAAGATAACCTCAAATATAATAACAATAGATTTCTTAGACTTATACATAAGAAGATAAAAAATTAAGCGAATTTACGAACCCCCCCCCCCTATTCCAACTCTATTGGTTGTTAGGCATGGTCTTTTCTGTTTGACCACTATGGGCTTACGGTTTCTTATACTACTGTTTCGTAGGTTGGCTTTTGTGATCACTTTTATATTAACACAGTTTGCCTTTAATAAGTCAAATTCAAGTCCGATATGAGAATGACCAACATGTCAAAAAATCCCATACCAGCTGCTATTAAAACCGTATTCCTAATCGTCAATGAAAATCAATCCCTTAGACGAGTTCTGCGAATAATATTGCTCAATTCTGTGTCAAAAAAAACTGTCCTATTTAGAAATTTGAAACCTGACGTGGCCATTTATGTCCCCAAGTTCACAGTCTATAAATGCGCGTATTTGACAATATATTGGGTGGTACAAGAAAACTTGGTAAATCAAGAATCTTCAGGATGCTGTCCTGGGTTAGAATGGCGCCCTTGCACGTATACAATGCTTGGCGAGATTCTATAGAGACCACCATATGGTTCACATAGGGAATGAAAATGCTTTAATTAAGTAATATTAAAATAATAAGCTTGAAAGATAAACATACATTTTACTCGTTGTAGTGGTTTTATATAAGTAAATAAAATATAGGAATGGATAGGGAGTGATCAATAGAACATGGTACCTACCTATCTATAGGGAACACAGTCGATGAGTGTACGTGAGAGAAATTTTAAAGGACGAAAACAAGTAGTGGCTTTTCCGCAGTAAATACCCGCTAGTGTTTGCCGGGAAGAATTATTCTATGGTTCACTTACATACGTAGGGTCTGAGCAGAGACAATAATTCTATGGTTTGTAGTATGTACGAGTGAAGATTTCGGAAATCGTAAATTTAGAACAATTAGGCAAGCATGAACAATTTTGGAGATAAAGTAGTTACAAAAACAGGGTATGTGGTATTTTTAAAGCGTTGAACCTAGAAATGGCCATCAAAAGCTTGAAAAAATGGTAAATTTTATATTGATTTGCCTGAAGCTTTTGAAACTTCGCACATTGCACTTGGTTTTGAAAAAAAATTCGAAAAATGAAAAAAAATATTTTTTTTTTATAAAAATGAATCTGGGTTCACTCAAAGTGAACACAAATACACTTAAGGCATCTTTCACACTAACCAAAGGGTTGTAAAGTGGAAATGGTCGGCCTTCAATCCGCTGTGCGTACGTATGCATGCAGCCGACTGATACCACAGGGCTATGAACCATTTCAAACTTAATTCTACTTGTAAGCATTTTTTCATGTCGAGAGATGGAAGTCAAGGTGTGGGTAGACGGCAGATGTCCTGGCTGAGAAATATCAGACAATGGACTGGAATCCAGCGAGTGGAGGAACTGTTCCGGTTAGCCCAGGACAGAGAAGCCTATACGCCATAGTGGTAGCCGACGTCGGGGGGACCTGACATGGCACTTGGAGAAGAATAAGCATTTTTTGTATTTCAAATGTTCACAATATAATTATTATTAAAAGAAAATCATTTCATTATATAAAAATATAATGTGTAAAAATATATGACTTTCCTAAGGCATGACATTATCCAAGACCACTACAAGTGCCTATTTTAGCAAGATTATCTTTCAGAGGTTATGGGACACGTGTGTGTACCCCAAATTTCTTTTATTTCAAGAGCAAGATCAGGATGAGACAAGACAAGATCGTGTCTCGCTATACCTTTTTTAAATTGGAAAAGTCATTTTATTACAAAAAAAAATAATAATATAAAAATACCCTAGTGATCAACGAATTAATAAGGGTGATGAGGTTAAAAGAGAATTGTTTAACTTTCCCCGATCCACGTATACATTATCCATTATATCGCCGGGGCTAACTGAATTAAGGCGGTAATACGTTCCGAGGGAAATTTCACCGCCCGACGAAAATGAAATAAATGAATAAGCAAAAATATACAGTTATGAGAAGTAATAGAACAACCATCGGAATGTGATTATTAGGGAATTATGTGGCTGTGGGAATGAATGTGATAAAAAAGTTAACCTGGACGTGATCGGAATTAGGTGTAAGGCATAAAGGAAATTATTTAATAAAATATATTACTATATTATTATTATTTTGTATCTTTTTATTCTGTATTTATATTTTTATTTTCGCTTTTCGTTTCCCCATCACCCACAGGTGTACGCGAACATTTTTATTAATATATTTTTTTAGGAAACTTTTATAATTTTTTCCCCTTAAATTTAGGTAAGTACCTAGGTATGTGTTGTTGTTTTTTTTGATAGTACTTGAAATTTGTTTTTTTTTGTAGGTATTATAATAATTTAAATAAAAAAAACATACAAGAACTTCAAGTTAAATAAAGATAGGAAGAAAATGTATTCAATAAAAGATCGGAAGTCTTTGTATGAAAGATGTGGGTTATAGGGTGTCTGATATAAAATCCTGGACGAAATTGAGCTGGACGTCAACCTATCTGGAGTGAGCATTCCCGCTCCACAAGGGTGCACAATATTCGGCGGTCGAACACAAGTGCTAGCCCCGCAGCACGCTGTGTATCGGCACGAGCTCCCTACCCGGATCCTGTCAGCTTTTGAATGATATAATTTCGCGATTTGAGTTTTGCAAATAGATTTTCAAGCTGTTTCTTATATATGAGTGTACGATCAAGAGTGATTCCAAGGTATTTAGGGAAGTCATTTTGATGGAGGAGGACATTTTCGAAATGTATGTTGATTTTGGATTCGCCAAGTCTATTGGAGAGGTGGAATATCATAACTTCTGTTTTCGTCGGGTTAGGTTTGAGTCTTCAATTTCTAAAATACACATATAGCTTTCCAAGATCTCGCTCTAGGGTGCAAGAAGCAACTATCATCGCTATGAGGTAACCATTTTGAATCCCCGACCCATCATGGGTGTTTCTAGAACGAAAGCATGGAGGCCAACGTAAGAGATTATAAGGATGATCTACATTCTGCGTAAAAGAGCGTTAGTAGGCAATCAGACTGAGAACAAACATCGACCAACAGGCCTAAGTGGAGGAAGATCGTTGCCACATGTCAGGGAACCGATATACCTATAGAGAAGGCGAAGTCCAGAATCTGTCTTTCGAGAATATGCGTCTACAGTCACACAAGATGGCATAAAAGACAGACCTAGTCCTTTTTGTGCTCCTTATGCTCGACTCACGGGCAATGGGCAATATTCTATGTTATGACTAAACTAGCGAAAAAACCCTGTTTTTAAAATCTGTACTACAACTGAACTAAACTCTATTACTCTCACTAATCTGTTCTAAAAGAACTGCAGTTCTCTGTTAAGACTAAAAGACTATGTTAAGACTATCGAAAAATCCCCTACCCTCAGTAGGATTTGATCATACGAAAATTTTTGTTACGTTTGACACATTTTTAAGTCCGATTTATGTTTATATTGTTTTATTTCTTTGTTGACAGGTTGCGTGGATGCACTTTGAACAGTCTGCCATCTTGACAGTGCACAACCACGTCATCACGAGGAATCCGCGCATCAGCGTCACCCATGACAAGCACAGGACGTGGTACCTGCACATATCTTCGGTGCACGAAGAGGACAAGGGGAGGTACATGTGTCAAATCAATACCGCCACAGCCAAGACGCAATTTGGATATCTTCATGTTGTGGGTATGTAAACACTTCTTTTTTATGGATACAATCCTAAGATAGGTCTGCACCAAGAAATCCAAGCATGTCATCTCCGTTCCTCCACTCCTCCTTGTCACTCGTCATCTTTAGTTGTTCTTGCTAAGGGCAACAGCGTTTTTGTCCACATAACTTGGTCAATATAACAATCCCTGGGACGGCCTCTATGGTTTCGCCCTTCAACATTCCTTTGACGATGGTAAATAGTAGCTTCGGGTACCTGAAATTATGGTTAATCCATTCTGTACGTTTTTGAACTCTTTTTTAGAAGTTGCCTTGTTTCCCAACTTTACTCAGTACCTCGTCATTTTGATCCCTGACTAATGGTCCATGTAAAAACTTTTCACTATAAAAACATAATAATCTGGCAGAATCAACAATAGAGCAAACGCTTACATTTCAAGAGGTAGGTACCTAAGTTTCCAAATTGTGGCTGAGAATTGGTCAAGAAATAGTTGACCTTCAACTTTCTCATTAAGAATTATCTAACAACTAATGACTCTAAAAAATCATTACTGATGTTCGATTTTTAAATGGAACAAACCACCACGGGCTTACGACCGTCTTCTACTGTTGTTTCGAAGGCTGGCTTAGTGTGATCACTTTACGTTAACATTTCTCATTAAGGCCAGTTGGCCTGTTAAGTTTCATCCATGTAAGCCTCTTATGACGGGAACTCCTAACTATCCTTTCATTTGGGTGATGGTATTGTATGTCTACAATACTGGGTAATCATGCGTTCTAGTTTGCTCGTTGTTTGCTTTGGGACAATATCAAATATCAAAAAATAAACCAATATTTCTAGCTCCGGCTCTATAATCGTTTGGTGTAAACGCACCTTTATAATCTACGATTAACAAGTATAAGATACTCGACCATCGTCTCGATAGTGGATCGATTGTCAAATCTCATCTACTCGATTCGATGAAATGTCGCCATTTAAAACGATAAAAACGATTAAACTTTATTTCCATAACAACACTGATTAAGCCTATTGTTAGATCAATTGTCTAATTGTTAAATAGTTTTATAATATTCCGATCGATTCAACACAATACATGAAAAAGGATCAACGATCACAAATATTTGAAAGCCTTAAATGTTACTGAAAAAGACAGGTTGCGATTTTAATGCAATATGACTAACACCCACATGCAGTATAATTTCTATACTAAAGTATTGAGTGTTGTCATAACAAGATGACGTCACACGAAGTGTTGACTGCAATAATTTGTATGGATTGAATCAACACTTGAGTAAACGTGACGTCATCTTGACGTAATAACAAGATGTCACATAGTTACCAAAGTGTTAAAGTAGATCGATAATTTTATGGTAGAGGTTTTTGAAGTTTTGATGAAAAATTATGCATTTTTATAATGAAATCATACCTTGGACAGCAAGACGTTAAAATGATTAAAAATTAGACATCAAAAACGTGGCTGAAGAAATAAAATTGAAAAAAAAAAACCCAAGTGCTTGTTAACTTCGAACTGTCTGGCGTAGCGTGGCTCTGGTACCTACTCGGTCAAACTTTTGACAATTTTTCGTGCTAAAAAGTTAAGTAATAATTCCATTACGCAAATTAGTGAAACCGGTATTTCAGACAACGCTCCAGTCGGAAACTTTGTCTTTCAACGAAATGTAAATTCACTTAAAAACTTGCAGCAACAACAATAATAATAGTAAATGTGTTTCCGGTGCATTTGTTGGGAGAGAGACGGCGACACACCGCCAGACAAGGACAGACAATCACGATTTTTTTATGTACCTATCTTTAACAATAAAATGCTAAATGTTTTCATAAAAGAGTTATGTTTTTCTCTGTGGCTCTGTCTGTACGCTCATTGTTATTTATTTTCCGCTTGAGTTATGTTAAGTTACGGTAATAAATGTTGGACTTTTACTTGGCTATGAATAAAGTTGAATTGAAACGAATCGGTTAAGAGACATTGGACTAGAATTGCGAAATCTGATATTACTTCTCTTAGATTTTTAGTAAAACAATTGACATAGTTTTTACATTCGATTAATGTACCTATAGTTATCTATGTCTATAATCGTAAGTTAGATTTTCTATGATATTAACCGCATTAGTCGTAGGTATACATTGATAAAGGCCTTTAACTTCAACCATTGTGGAGAGGTGATGGACATTGCTGGGATATGTGTTAGGGATGCCGAATAACAGTTGGCCAAGGAGAGCACTTTTCTTCCTCCCATCAGGCTCCCAAAGACGATAAAAACCCTCTCATATCATGTTCCGCTTCTTTAAAGCAGAGCTGAGGGTTTGGAAATGGTATGGGAGGAGGTAATAAACATTGCGCAAGATCGGGTGCAATGAAGAGCTCTTTTTGTCTCCCTGTGCCCATTTTTCATTAACATGTGAATCATAAAAATCAAGCTATCGTTTTTTTATGAACTTACTGTACCATTCGGGGTTACTCAATTTCCATAAGGCGTGTACATATTCTTACCATCCCCCGATTTTTTATATGGTTGCGCATCCAAGATATTTGTCGTCGACCAGGATATCTTCAATACACGTAACATTCCCACCATAGTATCATAAATCCATTTTCTGCCGATGTTTTAAATTCAAATTATTAGGTACTAGCTTATACCCGTCTTGCTTTACGTTTTTGATTCCGATTGTCAGGCTTGATCGGTAGGTAATTAAACAGGTTCTAAGAGTCTAGCTTCCCATTGCTTAACAGACCTCTATAACTAACATAAGCACAGAAAAAGAAGAATGACACTTTTAATGTTTATTAAAATTTTGTATGAAGATCCTAAGAAATAGGGTTTTTTAATTAGCTCTAAATATATTAAAGTTAATGCAGCAAATTGTATTAAAGAACCTTCTCCGGCATTTTGCACGGCTCTGTGCAGATTCATATCTGACGTAGCATTTGTATTTTGAGCGTGATGCGATGACATTAAGTAAAAAGCTAATAAAAAAACATTTCTAAATTATTATGTAGATTTACCACGCAACTTTCTTAATTTTTTCTTTCATAAGAACCTTCTACTAATAAAAGCCAACACGGCAAAAAAAGAATTAGTGAAATAGGTTCAGCCGTTTAGGCGTGATGCGATGACATTAAGTAAAAAGCTAATAAAAAAACATTTCTAAATTATTATGTAGATTTACCACGCAACTTTCTTAATTTTTTCTTTCATAAGAACCTTCTACTAATAAAAGCCAACACGGCAAAAAAAGAATTAGTGAGATCGGTTCAGCCGTTTAGGCGTGATGTTCACATATACGATAGAAAGTACACAAACATTTCTGAATTATTATGTAGAAGATTCCAAAAGAAAAAAAAACTATATACCATTAATTGCTCAACAGAAAAATGGCCAATAGGTTTTAAAAAATAGAACACAATTCGTTTAAACGCATCTGTTATATAAAATTATAAATCTCCAATTACAAAAATATGATTGCATATTCCATAAATTAATAGATAAAGAGGCAGACTGCATGTCTCCCTCCAGACCATCATATTAAATATTATTTCTTTCTCTTTCCTTTTTTTAATTTTTCATCTCTCCCACCCAAGTTTGCGATTGCAGAAACTTATATAGAATCTTAATTAAATGCCACAAATGTTGGTGTGGAACTTTTCTCTTTCTCAGATATAATTTCGAATTCCTTTCATTCGACAATCGGCGTCTTGCCTCAGTACCTACCTACTCGAAACAGGGTGCATTCCGAATGAACGATTTCATATTATGCGTTCTCAATTCAATCATTATAACTCAATAAAATACATCTAGGTACGTATAAAAAGTAGATTTATTTACAAACTGAAAGTTCATGTTACATTTTGACTACATTTATAACATTTGTTTGGCAAGTAAGATTTGTGTTCTTGTTTATATATGTAAAAGTAGGTAAGTATTATATGCATTATAATAATAATATTATGTAAAAGTAAATTATCCATACATAGGTCTCGGTGCAAAGAATGTTTCT
Organism: Mystacides longicornis; assembly: GCA_963576905.1. Classification (NCBI taxonomy): domain Eukaryota; kingdom Metazoa; phylum Arthropoda; class Insecta; order Trichoptera; family Leptoceridae; genus Mystacides; species Mystacides longicornis. The sequence continues at coordinate 28,661,615 of OY756426.1, read as the reverse complement.
ATGCATTTGAATGAGAAACCATAGAAAACATTCTTGCGGCGATCGGCGCCGGTCTGAATCAGCGTTCTTTGTGATTTCACCCTAATATTAAACCTAATTATTAGTTGACAGTTTTTGAGCTAGTGTAAACACTTATGTATAATGAGCGGGAAGCCGTAAGTAAAGTCTTTTCAGGTGGGTACTTACCTGTTGATCAAAACATACCATTATGTTCTATAAATGAACCATTTTGTTCTAAGTATATCTCTTTTCTCCTAATTCTGTTGGCCTATGCTGGTCATTTGAATTCTGCGATCTGGACTTTCAACTTTTCTTCCATTTTCGGAGCTCATCCTAGAGATCCGTTTGTTCGGCAAGTTTTGTCCCTGACCACATATGCCTATTCTTTTTTATCTGCCAATCTAAAATATAGGTTCTTGAAGCATATTATTTTCAAAAGTATCCATCTTACGATATATAGATGTATTCCTTCGTACCTACAACTATTAAAAAAAACATTTTTTCGCAATATATATATATGTTATATAAAGCATGGATGGTCGTTTATAAGAAGGGAATTTGGGGTAGGTACATGAGCGGCATCTTGTGGTATTTTGCTATGTTTTATTAAGGAAGATATGAATGTAAGTTATGGAGAAATATCGCGACTTATTAAGGGAATCTGTTTCCTGATGTTTTTACTTACTCCATGAAGAATCCTGTCATATTTCCCCTTCTTAAATAAATTTATTACGGTCGTGAAAAAAGATGTACATATCTACCAGTCAGCCCAGACAATTAAGTATACTAACGTTTTTATATCATATTCTATCTATCTATGTATGTACATAGGTAGGTATAAGCAACCTTCTATCTTTCTGTACGTGGACATGCGGAGGGGAGATTGTTTCTTACTTTTTTTTGCTCCTTATTACGACTTCTATGTTTTTCTATTTTTCTTATTTGTAGCAACCCTTATTGGCAAAATTAATCTACAGAGTTTTTTTTTTTGAAAAGAGATTCTCCGTTAATTTGTAAAATTAAGAATTTAGTGAAACAAGATAAACTACATATATTATTATCTTGTAATTACTTTCTTGAAGAAAATCTCATACGGGGTTGGGTGATTGAAATTACCTCTTTCAATAATGTTTATTTTTAACGTTAAGACGTCACCTTAAGTCAGCCTATTATCATGCATTTTTTACATTCGTCGTTGACAAAGTTGGTCGAAGACCTTGTGTGTCATTTAACTATGTTTGACATTAACAGTGTTATTCGTTAACAATGTTTGTCATTAGCAACGATTATCTGTAACAATGTTCACCGTAAGGTGGTTTAATTTCGAATCTGCAACCCTTCATGAATAACCAAATATCGAAAATCTCATGGCTTTGGCAGACATCAAACTTGTCTCTTTAGCTGATTTACTTGATTTACTTACATTTAACAATGTTTGACATTATCAGTGTTATTCGTTAGCAATGTTTGTCCAATTATTCCATAAATTTGGTATTAAGTTAACATTTTCCTAAAAAAAAGGTCGTTTCCAAAATCTGTTAACCGGAAAGGTGCGATTTCTCAAAAAAACAAAACAAACAGATCGTTGAGTAAAGTCATCGTGAGTCTTATATTTTAATTCAACTTATATTAATTATATATCATGTAAATGAGTATACGCTATTATTATTATTGCTAAATATTAGCATAACTATTATTTTTGTTCAACCAATATTTACAAACATCGTTTAATATGAATAACGTTATAGGCGTTATTTTTATTTATCTATTACTAGCTGACCTGCCCGTCGAACTTCGACATAATCCAGAATAAAAAAATAATTTTAACTTATTGCATGAATTAAATATAGTTCATAACATAAAAACTGAATTAAACTTATCTAATAATTTATTTCATTATGTATATAATGATTATTGTTGATTCGGACGCGGGATAAAGCTCGACGGGTCATAAGTTTGAAATAAAAACAATAAATTCCTCAATAGACGTGAAACTTTAAAAAAAATCCAATAGATGGCGGTGAAGTAGTTTATAATTCACATGTGCTACACGTTACGATATTCTATATGGTCTTGAAGGAATAAACGTTCGTCAAAACCAAATTTTACCGAATTATTATGGTAAGATTCTTATCAGCTATCGTTATAATGCCCATCTCTAATCATATGTAAATTCTCTTGTTCCAGTACCTCCTAATATCGACGACTCATTGAGCTCCAGCGACGTGATAGTTCGGGAAGCGGCGAACGTCACCCTGACGTGCAGAGCCAACGGCTCCCCCAAGCCAACAGTCAAATGGAAGAGGGATGACAACGCTAAGATCAACATCAACAAAACAGTGTCAGGTGAGATAAAGTTGACTCATTTTATGCTTTAGCACTATTCAGCATAAGAGGTTTATACCCTTTGCGATAACTCTACGACTTATGGGAAATCAATGAAGAACTAAAATAATCATTCATGTTTTGTTTCAGTGACTGAATTCGATGGTGATACTTTGGAGATGGCAAAAATTTCAAGACTGGACATGGGAGCTTATCTTTGCATAGCCAGCAATGGAGTGCCTCCAACTGTTTCCAAGAGGATCAAAGTCAGCGTTGACTGTGAGTTTAGTTTTACATTTTTACTACATAAATAAGTCTCGTAGATAAAACAATCACTATAAATTAATCAAGATAAAAAAAAAAAACAATATTAATGTGCTTGTTAGCCCAGTGGTACCTACTAGTCGACGGCTTTTGTACGTACAGCATTCAAGAAGTCGTAAGTTCGAATCCTGGGGCCGACCATTTCCGCTTTCACAACGCACGCTTTGCTTCGTGTGAAAGAAGTCGAAAGTGTATTTATGTTCACATTGGATGAGCCCAGATTCAATTTCCTTTTTTTTCTGAATCAAGGCCACACTATTACTTACCAATAAGTCAGTATCTCAAACCAATTTTACAATTTTTTTTTTTAATTATTCTTTGATTAATTTTGAATAAATAAAGTGCTCATTCAAAGCTCACTCTTTGACTCTTTCACAGTAAGCTACTTAAAGGTTTTGTCGTGAAAGAGGAAGATGGTCGGCACCTGGGATCGAACCCATGACCTCGAGTAGGCACGAAACTGTACGAAAGCCGACATCGTAACCGCTAGTCTACCAACCACTTCGATATGATATTTCTATTTTGTCATCGTTCAATTTTGTATATGTTTTCATTAAGGAGAAAAATATTTTGATATATTATTTAAAAAAGGCAGTTTAAAACGGCTCTTAAATATTCATGGCTGAGATTACAAGAGTGTTTTAGCTCTTAGACGTAATAACAAGGTTGACATGAAAGCAATGTTCAGACAATTCATTTGATTTTTCATTCATTTTGTGATTCTTTCAACTGGATATTCTATGTGTTTGTTTCATGTTTTTATATTGTTTGTGTTGTTCAGTGTTCTGTTGGTGTCTCTATGAAATAAATAAAAAAATAAAAACATATTGTGGTTAAAATATATACTTTTTTACTATTGCAATCATCTTGTTACAGTTCCTCCCATGCTGTGGATACCTCATCAGCTAGTGGGAGCGCCCCTGAACTACAACGTGACGCTGGAGTGCTTCACCGAGGCGCATCCGACCTCTCTCAACTACTGGACCAGAGAGGACGGCCACATGATCCACGAGACCAAGAAGTACCACATGGAGAACATTATAAACAATCCTTCTTACAAAACACACATGAAGTTGACCATAGCCACCATACAGAATAGTGACTATGGGACCTATAAATGTGTGGCTAAAAATCCGAGGGGAGAGTCCGATGGCACCATTAGACTTTACAGTAAGTCCTAGAAACTTAAGTTCCTCATTTGAAATCCATGGTTTGTTAGCTTGAAAAGTTTTCTTCTGTATGTGCATCTCCTAACGGAGGTTGGCAACTGTCTCTCTGAACTCCACACGGTCTTCAGCCACCCTTATCAATGATGCTGCATCCGGTATTACAAACTGTTTGAGATTTTTGAGCATAGAGACACTAGCCATACCCCTCCTTCCATATATTTTCCTTGAGTTATAAGTTATAGAAAGGAATATTTTTCACCACGAAATATGTGGCCAAAGTATGCGGTCACGTCTGAGACCACGGCCTCGTGTAGAGTTTCTGACAGTGGTCAGGAGTTCTCTTTCCTTTTGCAACATGCCCAGGACTCTCTCGTTAGACACCCTGTGGACAAATGCAGAATTCATTGAAGTTTTGAGGGCCAACCTTCCACTCCACAAATACACCGATAGGATGTATTATTATGTTTACACCCCTGCATCGATTGCTCAAGCTCAAATCGCGATTGCATACCGGAGTAATTCGTATAGTTATCTAACTTTATAAAAATAAAATGTATCGGTCCTTGTCTTAAAACTTTAAATCCATATTTTAAAATATTGAAAAGGACGGTATACAAAAATTTCATGATTTGTACATACTTTTTTTAATGTACCCCATTGGTAGAAGCATTTGACTGATTTCATATTATTTTGCAATATTATGCATATAATTTTTGACGTGTTCAACCCTCACGTTTTCATTAAAAAACAATCAACCATCAATTTCTCCACAATTTCATAGTACCTAGACATATTTTTAATGCATAAAACTCAACAACCCCGAATAAAATTCATTCGATTAGTTTTCACGTTAAAAAGGGTGTAATAGGTCTCCCTGAGTGTCTTCTTTGCATGCAGAGTATAGAATTTAAAAAAAATGAATTTGGAACACAATTATGACAATAATAATTGTATTAATATTATTACACACATTTAGATCATACTGTTGAACTTTTTTTGAAAATACATTTAAATCAATAGTAATAAGGGGGCAAATAAAGATGAGTGTTCAAAAATGTATATTAATAATAGGTAGATAGATAGGCACATATAATATGGGTGAGAAGAAAAGATTTTTTTGAATTTCGTAGTATTAACATGTTCCACCAAGAATAAATTTCATTCAATTTCTTAATATAAGTGAAATATAAGATTAATACAAGAATCTTTGAAGGAGTAAAATAATCATTTCATTTTCTGATCCACCTGACACTATTAAAATTACTCGGATATTAGTTGTCAATACGTCGAATATCGAATGTTACAAAAAAAAATGTTCATCAAATTATATTTCATAAAATAATATCTGAAAATTTATTCAAGAGATCGTCTGTGTCTTGTGTTTCAGCATCATCCCCGCCCACAACCAGCCCAGGGCCGCCCACTGCCCCACCGCCCACTCCGGCCGCCCCCGAGGAGTTCGACAACTCCATCTATAAAGGAAAATACAGAGATATACCTTCAACCGATAAAGGTGAGTTTTTTAAATTGTATCTACCTATTTTGTCTGTTAGATTTATGACGGTAGGTACTCCAGCTTCGAATTTGCTACATTATTGATCCAAACAGATGGTCATCTTTAGGATACGTCTGGAACTCTTCGAAAATGGGATTTAAGGTATTAGTTGTAACGATAGCGGAGGGATTTTGCCTGTACATAGAAAAAAAGTAATAAAAAACGGAGAAAGGTGTTTCTGATTTGTGAAAAGGCGCCTTCTAAAATCAGTTTATTAGAATAAAAAATATTGCGTAGGTACCTACTGCAAAATCCGCGATCCGATATCACCTATTTGGTGGTATTGTGTATATAGGTTCCACAATCGCATATTTCTGACATTACGTTAAAAAGTTTTGATAAAACGATCTCCAGATTAAACAATCTGCTTGTTAAAGAAGCACAAATGCAAAAAGTAGCCATTTTTTAAGTGCTAATTTCGTAAAACAAGACCTAAGATTTTGATTTAAGAGTGAAGTCTTGAATGACAAAATATATAGATCTGGTTAAAATTAATGTGTCCACACATTTTTTTCAAGTGAAAATAAATGAACTAAAAATCTTAAGATGGCGCATTTAACAACCTGATGGCACTTGAGTAAAGTGCAGAAACAAACAGTCTACGACTGAGCAACAATGTGCCTTTGAAACATTTTGGAATAACGCCATTATACACAGGCGAATTATTGAGAGGAGATTAACATTGCTGGCACATGTGTTGGGGATGCTGTTAACAGTTGGCCGAGGAGAGCACTCTTCTCGTGCGGAAGACGAGAAGGAACACAAATTCATACTTTGTTTCATTCCTTCGAAGCAGTGCAGAGGAATTAAGATTGATACTTCGCAAAAAAGAGCTCTGTAGATAGCTCTTGTTTCCATTATTTTTACCTTAGCTTGATCACAAAGGAAATATTCATTTTGTGTCCAACCATCACAATAAATTAGAAAATTATAATCTCTTTATTTTCTTCTTTTTTGAGAGACATTCAAAGTTGGAATGGCTATTTTAAATTCATATATGGCTGTTTCTTTTGTCAAATACACGTTAACATCTTGAATTGCATAAATAGGTACTTATATTGCGTAAGGATGGACTAATTATTTATTTATTTTATTTATTTATTTATTTATTTATTTATTTCATTTTCCACCATAGACCCATTCCAGGCACTTGGGGACGTCAAAATTTTCACAATTTTAGATGTATAAATTAAGAATACATTATAGAGATGGAGACAAATCAGATCAATTCAGGGTCAAGATATCGTAATACAATAATTAATTATTCACAAAAATAACATAAGGGGGAAAAAGTATGACTGTAAGCGAGCAAGTAGGACTTTGTAATGAAAATATATCTATTTGAGTCATGCCTGGGTGTAAAGGTCCCATTCACGCTCACGTCAAAATACATAAAATAAAACAAAATAGACAAGGAAAACATGGAGCTCAAATTTAAATTCATAACATGACAAAATTAAGGCACTAATTATTATTTTCAGAAAATGGATGTAATATTTGAGTCATGCCTGGGTGTAAAGGGCCCATTCACGCTCACGTCAAAAGAATCAATAATTATAATGAATTAACAAAGACAAAACAAGGGCACAGCAATTTAAATTCAAAGTGAAATAATACAAGATGGGGATGCCAATAAATACAATTTATATGTCAATTCAGTGCCTGTTGATGTAAATAGTCAGCAGGCACGTCGTTCATGTACATAATATGTGTGAGGGTTCGATGTTATACGTAGCATTTTGCTTCATGTAGCATATCGTTAACTGAGTAAAAGGATTTATCCAACAAATATGTTTTCACCCTTCTCTCATACTCAGTGTCACTCAGATTTCTAACATCTGTCGGGAGCAGATTAGATAGCTTTACGCTGAGACAAACAAAGCTGTTTGAGGTCTTTGTCAATCTGTGCCTAATAGGTTTGATGTTATGTCTATTTCTTGTAAAATGACTATGTACATCGCCATTTTCTGGGGTATTTGTAAGATTTTTCCGAGCATAAAGTAGGCATTCCCAGATAAATACACCAGCCAGAGTTGGGATTCCCAGTGCCTTGAATTTATCTCGGCATGAGTCTCTTGGGTGCATATTTATAATCGCTCTTACTGCTCTTTTTTGTAGGACAAACACTCTCGAAGAGTCTGTCGCTTGTCCCCAGAATATTACCCCATATGTCATCACACTATGAAAATACGCAAAGTAGATGTTTCTGGCGGCAACTCGTCCGCAAATTTCATTAGTCTTGCGTATTGCATATATTGCTTTACTAAGGCTATTACACAATTTTTCAATATGGGAGCCCCATTGGAGTTTTCCATCCAATGTTACACCCAGGAATTTACACTGTGCTGTCCTATCAATAGATTTTTCTAAAAGCATATTATTAATTTCATTTTGGTTATGTTCTTTTCTGAGAGAAAAATGAATCACATTCGTTTTCGTCTTATTTAAAACAAGGTTATTGTCATCAAACCAACCCGTTACACTCTCCAACATTTTCTCCATTTCCACAGCAGATGATGCCCCCTCATTTTTAAAAAGAAGAGATGTGTCGTCAGCAAACATAATAATAGAGTTGTTTTGTTGGGATAAATAAGGCAGATCATTTACATATAATAGAAACAGTATGGGACCCAATATAGATCCCTGAGGGACTCCGTACTCAATAATCTCTGTGTTAGATCGTACGTTATTAATTTCAGTACACTGTTTTCTCATTGAAAGATAAGATGTGAAGAATTTCTTCTCCTCACCGCGTACACCATAGTGATCAAGTTTACTGAGCAGTATGCCATGATCGACGCAATCAAACGCTTTAGAGAGGTCACAGAAAATACCGTATGTATCATGTCCCTCCTCAAAAGAGTCTAAGATAAATTCTACTAAGGAAGCTATTCCATCCCTAGTACCCTTTCCCTTTTGAAACCCAAATTGTTGAGGGTGTAGTATATGGTTGGATGTCAGAAAGTGCACGAGCTGTTCCGCGACAACCTTTTCCAGTATTTTACTAATAACAGGTAAAACCGATATAGGCCTGTAGTTGTCTATGTCAGATCTTTCCCCCTTCTTAAAAATAGGAATAATTCTTGCCATTTTCAGAAGGTCCGGAAAAGTGCCCGTCTCAAGACAATTGTTGAACAGGATTGCTAAGTGTTCTGCTATATCTGATATAATCATTTTTAACAATTTTGTGGACATGTACCAGAGGTCTTGTGAAGTTTTAGTTTTAAGAGTTTTGGTAATTTTTATTATTTCGTCCTTGCTGAGCTTTTTAAATCTGAATCTATTTGTATATTTTTTGTTAACAGGAAGGTATTTTAAAGCTTCATTATTTTTTGTGAACTTTTCATTTGTCAATAGCTTGGCTATTTCTACAAAATATTTATTGAATTTATTAGCTATTTCTAAATTTGTCATTTCACCTTTATCGGTTTTCATTTTCACTTCATCATTTCGATCGTCTGATTGTCTTCCTGTTTCGAGTTTTATTATGTCCCACATTGTCCTGAGAGGGTTCCCAGACCTTTCAATTTTACTTCTAAAAAATATTTGCTTTGCTTCTGTACATACTTTTTTAAAAGTTTTGCTGTACAGCGCAACATGCTTTCTAAATAATTCGTTTGTATTTTTTATACCGTACATGTAAAATAGGTTATCCCGGGATACCCTGATACCCTTTGTAGCCCAATCTTTAAAGGAATCTCTCCTGTACATTTTGGATTGAACAGGCATATATTGGTTTAAACGGAGAATCATGCTGCCAAAGAATTCGCCGAAGGATTTGTTAACATTTTTTCCCCCGTTACATTTATCTACGAACTCAAGATCACACTTTAAGCTATGTGTGAGTATGTCTACTTTTTCGCGGCTAATGATTCTACGTACAATTTTCTGTTTTGATTTTTTTTTCTTAATATGTTCCTCGGCGTACACTTCGGCCACCTGCCCCCCGTGGTCAGACTTAGTAAAATATACATGAGATATATCCCCCAGAGGAAGGTTCGTAAATATATTATCTATACAGGTCGCAGAGGTACTTGTAGTTCTGGTTGCACCATAGATACTACGTGTCAGTGAAAAACTATTCATTAGGTCCAACAAGGAGTCTCTCTGGTTTGTATTGGAATTAAAATCGATGTTGAAGTCGCCACATAGGACAACTTTCTTTTTTGTTGTTTTGAAGAGGATTGTTTCCAATATACTCATGAGAACCTCGAGGTTCCCCGTTGGAGGCCTATATATACAAATGACTACAATATTTCCAGCCTCCACACAACTGACTTCACAGTGTCTCTCACTAGATAGGCTGACTACATCATCTCTATGCTTAATTTTTAGAGTATCTCTGGTTAATATTAAGCATCCACCCCTTATTGCAGTTTTTAATTAATCATGAACATGAAATAAGTATCTATGTGTGTTCGTACGTGAAGAAATATTAAGGGACATAACCAACCATTTCAGGACTTAACGCTTCAAAAGAGGTAAATACCACTATTCGTCAACTAGTGGTATTTTTATTCATCGTTGTCAAAATATGGATACGATTAGATATAATAGACCGTGTCGTGAAACAATAATATCAATGGTTGGACATGCGGCGAGACAAGGAAATGAAGGATGAGCAGCCAGAATTTTAGAATAGTGACCATATTTAAGAATAAGAGCCCAATTGGGAGACCCAAAAAAATAGTGTTTGACGGTGTGATTCCAGTAGAGAGGCGCCAAATAGAAAAAGGTATAGATCTTTAGAAGAGGCCTTCATCCAACCTAACAGCTGACGAAGAAGGAAAATATAGATAGGCCAACTAATAAACAATATTCTTATAAATATATAAAAATGGAGAGCTATTTTCCGTGGTCATCATCGCATCATGCCTATTTCGCTAATTCTTTTTGAAAAATTAGAAAATTAAAGAAAACTCTACGTAGGCAACCTCATTATTACTTTTTTCCGTATAATTTTTATTCCAATTTTGAAATTTTGTAATAAACTGTCAATTTTAGATAGTTGGTGCGATTAACAGAATGTGAATGGAATATATCGGTCGGAATTACATTGGTCAAATAATGATAATAATTAATTCATCACCATACAAATTCGTATTCAATATTCATAGGTAGGAACACAGGACAACGTCTGTCGGGAAAGCTAGTATTTCATAAAATGCAGAAAAAAGATAAAAATATCAATTACAATTCATTACACTTGAATCGGATAAACATCTGTTATGTAGATATTTTATATCAATTTATGTAGTGTACGAATCGAAAATATAGAACTGTACTCGTATATAGATGTATGTAGTAGATAAGTATGTATAACACCATGTCTTCAAACAGCTGATGTAGAACTTTTAATAAATTTCAGTATAAAATTTTCCACTGGTGCTAACTCGAATTCATATTATACAATAATAATACACACAACGTATGGAATGGTTGTGTTCGAGTTAGCTCATAATAAGCCAAGTTGCTGCACACATTTCTCGACTTATCGAATTGTCGGACCTACTTACTTAACTCGAGAAATAATCTCGATTCAAATATGAAAATCGGTTCAGGTCGGTATATTCATATTAATGACAAAACCAATAAAACTAAGTACGGATATATAAAAAACCTCTTGATGAGTCCAATTTTTGAGACATCACTTCAACATTTCGTCCTGAAGAATAGAAGGGCAAAACTACATATATCTACATTCTCATGATTTGAATAATTTTCGTCAGAACAAAACAACTAAAATCGAGAATATTTAATCGAATATTCGAGACGACATATTATTAATCTAGGTGTTCCGTTGGATTTCTCTAAAGTACTTAGGTATGTATCAACTCGACAGCTGGGTAACATCAACTGCTTAAAATTCAAAATGCAATCCTAACTCAAACATTCAAAGAAAAAAAGTTGAGAAAATGTACTCTTTGGTTGAATATGTTTTGTACTCATCCTATATTGACTAGAGTGTGAGGGTGTGTGTGTGTTTGCGTTGTAACACACACATTCCCGTGTAAACACATTATTATTATTGTTACATCCGATGTGTCTGTATTAGTGGGAATACAAGGTGTTTAGGATGCAATTTCATTATTATTTTTGGTTTCGGTACCATATACCTACTTAGATTCTCTTATTCATTTTTATTCCTGGCACTTGTACCAGCTTACTGCCTCTGGAGGCTGCTAGGCTCGACTCTTCTCGTTCGCAGGTTATATTCTCTTCTATTCCTTATGACTCTCTCGTCTAGGCCGTTTCTCTGCAGGATTTCGTCGCACTGTTGCGTCCATGTATTTTTTAGTCTCCTTCTTGATGGAGGTCGAGGGAGATTGACAGTCATCGCCTTGTTAATCGTGTGTTCTGGTGGTCTCCGTCTAATATACCCGTACTATCTCAGTTGCCTCTCTTCCAATTTAATATTAATGTCAATGTCCATGCTACTTCGTATACGAGTACTTTTTATCCGGTCTTTTAATGATACTCCCGCAGACCACCTTAGCATTCGCATCTCTGCGGTCTCTAACTGTCTAGTGAACGTGTTGAATACTGTCCAGCACTCGGAGCCATACATTATCGCAGGTCTGACAATGCTTTGGTATATTTTGCCCTTAAGTTTTTCGGTCGCATAAGGCACTAGATAGTTATCTAAACTTCAACCACCCCACACGAATTCTATGGTCCACATCTCTTGCGCAACCTCCGTCTTTATGAATAAGTGATCCCATGTACTTGAACGAGTCGCAGTTCATCAATGTTTCCTCGTCAAACTTTATTAATGGGGTTGGCGCATCTGGGTTTTCTCATGGCAAGTAAAGATATTCAGTCTTTTTTATACTGATTTTTGTCCATTGACGTCCAATATTTGCCTCCATTTTTCTAAGGTGTTGCTGAGATTATAATTCCATATTAAAGCTGACTTCATAATATGCTTGGAAAGTTTGGGGCATATAATTATAACACATATTTTTTCATTTACTATTTACTACTACTGGTTTGACTGGTATTCTGAAACTCATGGTCCAACTCGACGCAAGAAGCTCTCGGTTAGAACTTAATTGGTTGCCAGTAGTTACGTTACTAATGTATTGGATAAAACATTTTCAGAATAGCGAAATGTCAAAAGTCTTTATAAAAATTGGATACGACGCAGCTCAATCGTCTGTTTTTCATTTCAGAATAGCCGTCATTGACGGCTATTCTGAAATTCACGTTCCATTGCGTTGACGCAAGGTTGAGTTGAGTTATAATAATCGGTTGCCAGTAGTTACGCATCTAATGTATTGGATAAAGCGAGGTGGTTGATAGACCAGCGGTTACGACGCCGGCTTTCGCACTGTTTCGTGCGGAGGTCGTGGGTTCGAATCCCGGCCGTGTCGACCATTTTCCGCTTTCACGACACAAGCATTTGCTTTCTGTGAAAGATGTCAAAAGTGTATTTGTGTTCACTTCGAGTGAGCACAGATTCATTTTTATAAAAAAAAAAAACATTTTCAGAATAGCGAAATGTCAAAAGTCTCAATAAAAATTGGATACGACGCAACTCAATCGTCTGTTTTTCATTGTAGAATAACCGTCAACAACTTTCATGGTTGAAAATCCAAGCCATTCAACCGTCACGATTTTGAAAAACGATAAGACCACGGGATCGAATCCAGAGAGATAAAAAATACGACTACTAGGAGCGTGAGGAGACCACCACTATGATAGAAGGACGACTTAGAGAATCACATTGGTGACATCTGGGTCCAGAAATCATAAGGTAGAGTGACGTTCGTTCAAGATTGCACAGGAATAAGTTGATAAGAACGATAATACGGGAAAAGCTGCAAAATTGACAAAAAGCGCATAGAAGTAGATCCTGAAGAAGTTGCGATGAGAAAAGACAGGCTAGTCGCCACTGCAAACAGTTAGAATCTGGATTACATTGGAAAAAAACAGAGGCTAGAAAAGTAGAAGCAGAAGAAAAGTAAAATACTCATACTAAACAAAATGGTCTAGTAATTATTAGTGTATCAATCAATACTTCATTTGCTACCCTGACAGTGTGGCTGGTACGAGTTTTACAAGGGCTTATTAACTGCACACTAATAAGTTTTCCTTAACGCTTAAAAGTGTGCTAACGTCCAACGGTCGAATCATTCGATCATCTTGTATAGAGATTCCATTCGGTTACATATCGATGATCGAAAATTTATACTGAGGGTTCCTAATATTAAGGGACATGGGGAGGCAACAAGAGCCTAAACTTGCGCTCGATCTAGCGCAATGTCAATTACTTTAATAACCCGATTCAGCACCACCGATTCGAAAATATTTAACACAATGACATGTAAGCTGACAATTCAGTCTTCAGATAGAACGCCAAAAGTAGGTACCTGATAGAGCCTTCACTTCAATCTCTTCAAGATGGTGGTAAAAAAAATATGTGATTACAAAATATTTATGCGAAATTCTGACTGTTTTTTGAAGTAAGTACACCCTGTTGAAGGTATTTTAGTTGTTGGGATATAGGAATCTACAACACAATATACCTACGTAGATATTTTGGTATGCTGTTCCTTTAACTGACTTTTTCATTGGTAACACGCTAAGAATACAAAACAAGTGGAGCATACACACTCACATACACGCACGTGGAAAGATTCTATTCTTTCCTTTTGTAAAAACTTTTCTTAATATCAGGGAACACGGAAATATACTTTTATTTTGATTTCGACAACATTATTACAATTACATAGCATCAACATGTAATATCTGGGTACCGCTTCCCTTATTTTTTTTAATTTAATTCCAGGAACAGCCTTTTTTAAAACATTGTTTTTATAAAGTTGCAATAAGTTTTTTTTTATATGTGTTAAAATATCAATTCATTACTTAGTTACATACATGTTATTTAAACACAATCGTATAGTGAATATAAGCCTCTAACAGTTTATGCTCTTTAGGAAATGAGGGAGAATTTCTAGTCAATTTAATATGATCGGTGTAGGATAATGAAAATAATAATAAAAATATCAGCACTATATCACGAAAAATAATAATATGAATCTGCTCAGTGTCCTTTTCTATGTTTTCAAGAAGAACAATAATGACGAAGGACATAAGTAACCAGCTTTAAATTAGTGGCGAAACACATAAGTAACAAACTATACAATAGTGGCGAAGCACACAAGTAACAAACTATACAATAGTGGCAAAGCGTTCTTGCAAGCGAATTCTTCATAGATTTACCAAAATAATTATAATAAATTATTTTGTTTCACTAAAAACGCGTCTATGGGGTGTTTATGCGAAGTAGGTAATGTTTAAGCCCTTCTCACTCAGCATCAAATTCATCGAATGTTTTCAGTCTTCGCCTCTGTATACCTACAATAAAAAATTCTTACAATCAATTCCTTTCTACTGTAATGGATTAGCAAAGATCTAACAAAATGGCTGCCATGTTGATGATCCAAAGTGACCAATTCTCAACAAATCGGAATTTGACACAATGCTTTTGAGATACCAGTAAAATGTTGACGGTTTGCTGCCATTATTTTGTTATACCAAACTCTGTCTATGTATATAATGTGCGGATACATTTGACTAACAGGGTTTGTCCCCTCGATCGTCCCAAGGCAGTGATGGAATCAATGCCTTCATAGAATTTCTTGTATACTACCCATTTTGCATGCCTTACGGACAAGATTTGAGTTTGTGTCTTCCATCTTCGTTTCTTTGAACATTCGAAGCTCTTTATAGTGTAAAGGCCATGTTTCGTATGACGACATCATCCACCAATTGCATTTCTCCAGGATGTGGTAGCAGCCTGACACATCGCATAACGCCGCACAACTATCAGTCACCATCAAGTCTTCATAGAGTCGACGCAAAACACGCATCATCCGTCTCGCAATGTCACAATCACGTGACTCTTGAATAAAGGAAACAATTTTCGGTTCTGCGCGTCCAAAAATGTTCTCTAATAATATTTTGTACTCAGTGCATCGGCAAATCTATTTTTGAAAATAGTTCATAGGTTGAATCATATTCTCAGGGTAAAACAAATAAATATTATATGTGTACAAATCTTTTCATTTTATATTCACCCTTATGAACCATGCTGCAAAATAAATTACCGTATTTTATTGTAGACGGTTTATACCGGAAAGAAAAACATACAACTTGTTATCGGCATTAAAAACTTTACTCATCTCGTTTGCGAAAAGCGATAAACACGGTTAAAATGAACGGCACTAGAAAAAACGGCATACAGAATTACCGTTATTTATCAGTTATTTACGTTTTTTTTTCGTAAGAAAATGTTATCTGTCGACTTGGGCTAAAATCTTAGCTCAGAAGAAAGAGTTTAAACAAGGGCCATAGAAGTTATTGACGGTTGAATAAGTTAAAGATTGTTAAAATGAGCCGGAGGATAGATTTTGAAGACCTGAAGAATCGACGGAATTCGCGACAAATTGAGATAGTCTTTAACCAGGATTACTGGGGATGTCTAAGATACTTTGCGTTGGGGATGATCAAATCGAAAATGGAACGTGGAGAGATCGTACTGCGAATGGCTGCAATTAGAATCACACAAGATATTTATAAATATCTTGGCATATGTACGTGTTCTATGTAAAATAATGAATGAAAGCAGTTTGATATTCCATTCACTGTCTGGATATTTATTCTGTCACATGTCCTTTCAAAAAATTTTGATGAACTTTGCACTACATCAAGGTCATCGTCACTTTTCCGTATTCATACCAGCTATGGTTCTTCTCTTTATTAAAGAATACCCGACATCTTTTAACCAAGATGATTTGTGTTACTATCAAGTTTGTACAATATTTTAGGCTCCTGTTTTCATGTCATTTGAAAATTCATAAAAAAATTCTGATGTTCTTGGGAAAATATGAGCATTTCGGTTATTTTAAGATGATGTCTTAACAGAGAATGATAGTAGCAAATGAAAATTCAACCTGATTTCTACGGAAGTTGGTCAACGAACTATAAAAAGGCATTCAATTACGACCAAAAATCAACAAACTTTTAAGCACAAAAAACTTCGTTCATAAAGATGCCGTTTACGACTCTGACTTATTTTATAAGCATTTTTATAAAATAACGATCCAATATAAAGTTTATTTTATTAATAATAAAAGAAACATCGTCAATTGTTACCATCGACATACAATTTTAATCATTATTGATTCCGAGAACTTGTAAGTTTTCGATATATAAACACACATGTTTCTATCTAATCAAAAGCTTATATTGCGTTATTTTATCATTGTCTTCTTTTTCTTCTTCTTTATCCATGTCCGCTCCCTAGTTTGGGCATATGGACTCCACTAGTCCTCACCTGCGGTCCTGTTACCTGCGATTCCAGCAGCCGCACCCCAGTCAACACCAACGGCCTGAAAGTCAGCTTCGTAGAGCCTTTTAATTGTTTCGAGGGGACTACCGCGCCTCCGATTGCCTTCTGGATTGCTTTTGTCCTCTGTAGGCTTCCTGAGTACGTGACCTAGCCAGGTCAGTCGGCGGAATCTCATAGTGGTAGTGACCAGTGGTTGGCCTGTTAGGTCTCTGACAACTGTGTTCGGCACAAAATCGTTCCAACGTATGCCCAGCATGAGGAACTTGCTCTCGAATCCTGCTATGCGGGTGTTTTGAGGGCAGGTTGGGTGACAAGATTCACAGCCATAGACAAGGACCGGTAGGACACAGGCATTGTGAAGTCGGACCTTCGTTTTGATGCTGAAGGCATTAGACCTCCAGACCTTCCAAAGCTTGCTGAACGCCACTCCAGCCAATGCTTAACGATTGGCTGTTGTGATGCAGTTCGACATTGAAGCTACCGTGGAAGATTTGCTTATTCTGCGCTTTTTCGTAGAATTAAGTTTTATAAGTACGGCTGGATATGTTTAAAATGTGAATAGAATCAGTCGCACATAAAATATAAAGCGAACTTTTTCGTATTTATTTTGGAATAAATCTACTTGGGAAATTCATTAAAACATAGGCTAGAATTTGAATATTTTATTTGGAGAATAAAATAAAAACACCCCCGGGATCTTCCAAATGCAAACGGCACATTCAGTATTTTTGAATTGCAATTATAATACGTTTTGTAATCGTCGATGTTAGTTTGTTTGATATCTACTCCCGCCGTTTCAGCGTAACACACTCCGACTTTGGCTTAGCGTCGTTTTACATAGCATATTCGAATTTCGTATTTATAGGTACCCTCTATTTTCTTACAATCTAAACTAAATACTTCTAAAGATATAGGTGAATATGATAAGTACCAGTAATAGGTACAATCTTTAAATACATAGGTTTACAGCCATGCCGATTTCGGCAGCATTTCTTCAGTTTTGAAACTCGTCGTTTTTGTACACATTCTGCCTTATTTATTCGGTCGAAAAAAAAAACAAAAACACAAGCTCTCATACGTGTTTCTAGAGCCCTCAGAATCCGTATTTCAGAGGCGTAATGGAAGATGCTAAATGTGAATTGTGTGTGAAAAGTGATTTGATCAGCCGCATTTTGATATCCCTTGCATTGTTTGTCGAGTTTTCTAGGTATATCTTATCCAAGCACGTCTTCGCAATTTTCGTTATCTGGATAACTTCTTAGTCACAGAGACCGTTGTCATTAATTAGGTCCAAAAATATACAAAATCATTGACTGACCAAGTCAATGCCTGTAATCTGCTGATCAAAAGTCCAAGATCATAACCGTCTTTTATTATTTAGATGTATTTTTTTTTTTACAAAAAAGTATTTGAGTTCTCCTAAACAGATTATGATTACACTATTCGACATTCCTGACTCTAAGCAAGCTTGTGACAAAAAAATCCAATCCAATCCCAACTCCCTTAAGGCCACACTTAGGGGCATATAGGGAGAGAACAAGAGCTCTCCATTGCGCTCGATCTTGGACAATGTTTATGACCTTCTCCCACACCATGTCTAGATGCCCAATAAAGACAATTATTCACGACCAATTGTAAACTAAACAAAAGTGCGTAGACAGAACCATCGTATTGACGGGGCAGTGTGGTGAAATGTAGATTGTAAAAATCTATCAACATGGCGAACAAGAGATAAAAACATTGAACCGTTATAAAATGATTCGCTTGTCTGATAGGATCGGAATGTATTGGGCAGGAATAAGCCGGCTGCGCTCACCAGCTCGCTGATTTGTGTTATGAGGGATTTGACAATATATATGGAGTCCCTCGCTTAAGCGGAAATTCGAGAAATATTCATTGTTTTAGGAATATCAAATCCTGTAAAATGGAAACCTGGTTTTTTTATTAGTTTCTAGCTGGACCTGGTGAAAATTTAAAAGGAAAATATGTTATATGGAACACGTCATGGCTTGCTGTCAGAAAGCACCAATTGTCAAGCAAATGGTTCTCCAATTCAACTTTAGCTATGTTCAAGTACCTCAACTAAGGTTTGAAGAAATAGTATGATGTTCATCATCATTGGAAAACCATTAGCTGCATACACACGTAACGATTTATCTTTACGATTTGACCGATAATCGCTCATTTTTCAATTGTTTTCTTTGTTAAGATTTGAAAAATGAGCGATTATCGGTCAAATCTTAAAGATAAATCATTACGTGTGTATCCAGCTATAGAGAGAACAAATTTTGTATTAGTTAAGTCTATTCAACAAATATTAATACAATAGGTAAACATTAGTATGTTATTTTTTTTTAATGAATCTGTGCTCGCTCGAGGTGAACACAAATACACTTTTGACATCTTTCACACTAAGCAAAGGCTTGAGTCGTGGAAACGGAAATGGTCAGCACCACCGGAAATCGAACCCACGTCCTCAAATATTCCGTACGTACGAAAGCCGCCTATTGATGCCACTGGACTACCAACCACCTCAATTTATTTACATAATTTTAGTTTAGGTATAGTAGTTCACTGTAGTGCATTTAATTGACGGTCAACCATCAGGGAAGAATGCACCCTTTGGGTACATTAATTTAAACTAAACGAACATAGTGCCAGTGCTGGAAGTATACTTCTTTCTTTTACTGTTATATACTGGACACCAAAGAAACAACAACTAACTAATAGACAGTTATATCTCGTTGTTATTTCCTTGGTGACCATATTATCAACGATCAAGAAAATATACTCTTTATTTCAGTTCTGGCTTTATGTTCGTCAAATCACAGTCGATAGTTTGCGTCATCACAAGTTGTTCGTGACATCTCCATAAACTTCGTTCCATATTGGTTAGAACAATATTTATCATCGGAATATTTTAAATTCATTCTTTTAAAATTCTTTACGGAAATTCCGCCAAACTCTCTCTAGGTTCGTCGCTCTCATAATATTATGATCCAACCATACGGCGGAATGAACCGAATCTTTCGGGCAGAAAATTGTTTTCATTGTAGCTAGGTAGGTACCTCCCAACCTGTATACTTAGAGAGAGATTCAAAATAATAATATTCTGCATCGTTTTGTTTTCACATTTCATAATAATAATAGGAATTATTAATTTTGTAGTTCAACATCGTCCCATGAACCATTCCCATGTTATTGTTATCCATCCTCGTGTGTTTCGATTCTACGTCAGTATCTCTATTCCGAATCTCCGTGTCACCGTGAATCTATGGACGAATCGTGGGACGTAAATCAGATCCGTAAGTCGCTATCGTATATTATAGACTAGCTAGTTACCCGTGGCTTCGCTCACGTGCTTTTTGGTTTCTCTTCCTAAACTGGGGGAACGCTGACACCTACATTCACTGTGTATTAGCATTTTCTAATTCGTCAAAGAAGATAACTCTTGTATGTATCGTGAGTAAACTAACGAAGAAGCGGTTCGTTGATATATCTGCATAATGTGCACTGTGCTCCTTGCTAAAAATACATTATTAATTCGTCTTATTTAAACTAATAAATTAAAATCATCATTAAAATATTTCGGAAACAACATCCATATTTTATTTTATTCGTATCCCAGGTGGGAACAAATAACACTGCTTAAAATAAATCTTTGACAAAACAATGAAACCGGTTGATTTTTATTTTAAAGTAAGAATCTATATATTAATTTACAGCTTTCTCACTTAATTTATCTAAGAGATATGGTTTTTCGAAAAAAACTACCACGCACCCTAATCGGAATAATATAATTTGACTCTATCTGCAGTTGAAATTTCGATAAAACCAGTTTTAAACGTTTCGGCTTTTTTCGATATTTTTATAAAATTCTGAAATAGGTATAGGCACCGAAACTCGTAAATTTGTCATAAAAATGTTTTACTTTATAAAAAAAGTTACATGTAAAATGAGATCCAACTGTCGATGGCCTGCTATGATGTATGTATTTTTTATAGAAAAATCAATTATCTAGTTGGAGGGTTTCGTCGTTTATCGATATTTTTATAAAATTCTGAAATATAGGCACTGAAACTCGTAAATTTGTCATAAAAAAAATATTTTTCTTTATAAAAAAAGTTTGAGAAATCCTGGAACTTCTTTATTAAATTATATTTTAGATATTGTATTTTTCTATATACATACACAATTTTAGGCTTCTAGATTTTATGGTTTTCGAGATATATGGAAAAATTAAATAAAAATTCAAAGATTGATTACCCCTGATTGAAAAAAAAATTTAAAATTCTGTGTATACAAATTTTGTATGCTTAAAGTATTCAATATTTTCTGAAATTTTAGGATCTGTGCATCAAGCGAATCAAAAGTTATAAAGAGGGGACGGATACACACACATACACGTTGGAAAAGTGCCCCTCCCCCCTCCCCTCTAATTAATGATATCTTTTGAAAACGAAATAGTATAATTTGACTCTTTCTGAAGAAATCATTTTTTTGAAATTTCGATAAAACCAGTTTTAAACTTTTTAGGAGGCACTTAAAAATCATCCCTTTTTATACGTGCCCTTTTTCGTCCCTTTTAGTTAAATTTTGGAAAAATTGCCGAATATGCTAACACTCATTTCTATAGAAGAATTCATATGCCAAATCTCAAGTTCGTACCATGTCTAGTTTCCGAGATATTCGCATACTTTGAAAAACATTCAACCCTATTTTTCACCCCCATAGGGGTGGAATTTCCAAAAATCCTTTCTTAGTGGAAGGTTTTGTATTGAGACCTACCTGATTTCCAAATTTCACTTCTCTACGATTAGCCGTTTGGGCTGTGCGTTGATGAGTCAGTCAGTCAGTCAGTCAGGCACTTTCCTTTATTATTATAGATTATAGATTACGCAATAGTTTCGACACGTGTATTGGAGAAAGTAGGTTGGGTTGGGTAGGTACGTACATATAATATATTCATAGGCTAAGAACACGTAGAAAGCCGATTCCGATCCGCGCCGACCTGCGCAAAGAATGTTACTATGCATTTGAACGGGGACACCCACAGAAAAAGCAGGAACCCGCTTTCCGGCATGCCCATTTAAATACATTGAAACCATAGACAACGATCTATGAGCCTGTCGGCGCAAATCGTAATCGGTTTTCTACGTGTTCTTACCCATACACGCTGCACCGGACCAGCTCGTGGTGTATGTATGTTTATTATGAAACGATGTCGTCAATAAATTAAATTTTTACAAAAGTTGTTAAGAAAAGTTCGAGATGTACTGCTATGATGTATATATTTTTTATAGAAAAATCAATTATCTAGTTGGAGGGTTTCGTCGTTTATCGATATTTTTATAAAATTCTGAAATATATGCACTCAAACTCGTAAATTTGTCATAAAAAAAATATTTTTCTTTATAAAAAAAGTTTGAGAAATGCTGGAACTTTTTCATTAAACTATATTTTAGATATTGTATTTTTCTATATACATACACATTTTTAGGGTTCTAGATTTTATGGTTTTTGAGATATATGAAAAAATTAAATAAAAATTCAAAGGTTGATTACCCCTGACTGAAAAAAATATTCAACATTCTGAGTATACAAATTTTGTATGCTTAAAGTATTCAATATTTTCTGAAATTAAATAAAAATTCAAAGGTTGATTACCCCTGACTGAAAAAAAAATTCAACATTCTGAGTATACAAATTTTGTATGCTTAAAGTATTCAATATTTTCTGAAATTTTAGGATCTGTGTATCAAGCGAATCAAAAGTTATAAAGAGGGGACGGATACACACACATACACGTTGGAAAAGTGCCCCTCACCCCCTCCCCTCTAATTACTGATATCTTTTGAAAACGAAATAGTATAATTTGACTCTTTCTGAAGAAATCATTTTTTTGAAATTTCGATAAAACCAGTTTAAACTTTTTAGGAGCCACTTAAAAATCATCCCTTTTTATATGTGCCCTTTTTCGTCCCTTTTAGTTAAATTTTGGAAAAATTGCCGAATATGCTAACACTCATTTCTATAGAAGAATTCATATGCCAAATCTCAAGTTCGTACCATGTCTAGTTTCCGAGATATTCGCATACTTTGAAAAACATTCAACCCTATTTTTCACCCCCTTAGGGGTGGAATTTCCAAAAATCCTTTCTTAGTGGAAGGTTTTGTATTGAGACCTACCTGATTTCCAAATTTCACTTCTCTACGATTAGCCGTTTGGGCTGTGCGTTGATGAGTCAGTCAGTCAATCAGTCAGTCAGTCAGGCACTTTCCTTTATTATTATAGATTGCGCAGAAGATGTTTTTCATAGACTCTTTCTCCCCTATCCTTACAAAAATCTTAATCCGTGGTAGTCCTTCCAAAAAGATACACGTTACAGCAAAAACGCGTTACTTCGTCACGTTTTAATCTCCAAGTTAAGTGCAAGGTGCAATTCGCGGTTATATTCCAAAAATCCTGAATCCTGTATTCAAGCGTTGAAAAATGCTAGAGCCCGTTATTCTAATCAGAACACATTGACGATCTTTGCAAACGGATATCATCCATTGTGACAGATGTGAAACTTAGGTTTTTTTTTTTTCAATCATTTCAACCATTTGGACGGATGTGAATGGCGGGCCTTATAGTGTCGACTTTTATGTGTGCTTCCAGTAAGTTTTCACCCGAAAGAATGTGATTCCAGTACTCGAATCCTTAAGCATATAACATGATATTATCATCTCATCTTCTTACCTACCACGTGAAGGTCAAAATTAAGAAGCTAGTCATTCCAACTTTAAGTTGCCAAGCATTTAAGGAAAAGGCGAAATCGTACCTATCATGTCACATCACAACTAAATGGTGGCTTAATGAACTTTCTTCTAGAATGCTGAACACTTTCCGTTCACCTCATTCAAAACAGTATTTTATTTTTAGAAACAACGAAATTATAAAACTGATACATTAAATGTAATAAATTTTATCTTTTTTCTACCCGATACAACAATTTTCAACAACAACAATAATGCGAATCTGAACAAGAAAAGAAAAGAAAGTTGGAAAGAGAAGGAACACGCAGGTACAAGATTCTAAAATCAATCAGAGATTGTTCTGTTTTTCTTATTTCCATTTCCAATCATACCTCCACGTCTCTCCCGACCTGTTTACCCCGACGAATAAGGCAATTCCTGTACGCATGAACTCCTGTATTTTTTGTTATCCTAGTAGGATAACAAAAAAAAAACTTTTTTTTTGACGAAAAACTCCAGAGGAATTTTTTCATTTTAACGGGAAAATCAACACAAATTGAATTTTCAACTGTCTTAAACTAAAAGAGTTTTGATATCTTTTATCCAGAGAGAAAAAAAACCAACATAAATTTGGAATAACTAAATTTGAAAAGCTTACATTTAATTAAACTTAATTGATAGATAGCGTCCGAACCCAAAAAATATCAATATTTACATAATTTACTATTTATTTCAATTTACATATACTTCATATTATTAAAACTGAAGCTTTAACAGTGTATTTTGTCGTGTATCAGAAGTAAAATGATAGAAATTAAGAAGCACGATCAACATAATTGTTATAGGTACGTATAAAAGATTCAGAATATACACAGCCCAGTGGTCAAACATATAAAGAATATAAGATCATTAATGGCTCTTAGATACGGACTACATACACAAAGATGAAGAATTACGTTGATCGTTTTCCGTGTACTCGGTTTGGTTGTAGAGTCCAGCCCTAGTATAAGTTTTCGATGATCGAATATCGAAACGATCATCGAAAGAGTTTCGAAAAATTTTCATACTAAAATGATCGAATGATTCGATCGTTTGATTTAAGAACACTATTTGCACGCTAATAAGCACTTATTTGCGCGCAATTAGCTTTCGATAAACTCGTACTAGCCCCACAGTTCTAGATAAGCAGACCTTGTCGCATTTTGGGCAGGGGTACTCTGATCCCACCATCAGGACCGCGGCTCGACCCTGGATAGACCGCATTGAAGAAGTGTCGTTGCTGAGTGTCAGGGAACTGACATAAATAAAGAATTAATGTAAATTAGCAGACCTGTATCCAAGTAATAGTTTTGCATTTTATTGAAGTGAACGATAATCATCACCATCTCCAAATCCTTCAGCTCTGGTTCGGAGGAATGGCAATATGCTCCTCGTCTTCTGGAGCAATAAAAATGCTTTTTTATCTCCTCCACGTTATAGTAAAAATAATGGGCCGGCACCGTCTTATTCCCATGATTCTGCCGAAGTATTTTGTTATGGAAGTTAGAGCTTTGGTCAGGTGCCTGAATATTTACAAAAAAAACGGATTGAGGGATTGAAAAACGGCTTTCATATTATTTAGAAATTCCTCAACAAACGAAAAAAAAGTTCTGCCTTTAAATTCCATTTCAAAGTGAAGAAAATTCTCTGGCGATTTTGTTCAAATGAGCTTATACTTAATAATACATAATTTCAACAGCAGGAAGGTACATCGGTGCAGCGTTGAAGTTTCAACTCGTTCCTGTTATTGCAGTCCGTTGGGAAATCGTTGGTTTCTAAGACATACTCGTACATAAAATCAAATACCAAAGTTATAAAAAGTACACAGTACACAGATGTACCTATACATATTTCTTGTTAATCAATTTGTCATTACGGTTCCATTTTCAAAGACTGATCGAGCGCTATTTCACAATTTTCTTTCAAAAACAATGACATGGATACGTGAAATTTGAAATGTACATCCTTACTAAATTTTCTATTATTATTTCAAAATATTTATCTTTCTCAATTTATATCCCGTCATTTCCAGCTCCACCTTCCATTGGAATATATCGCCTTCAAGGCGCTTTTCATTTTACATTGATTGTTTCTATGAAGTTGATGATCTTTATAAGTAGTCTTTGGAAGAGTGTGTGAGTATCAAATACATAATATCATTACCAACAGTAGTGTTTGTAATGTTTTTTTCATTGATTTAATCTATTTTTAATGAAAAATTAAAAAAAAATATAAGCATTCGCCACTCTTTCTCTATATAAACTATAAATGTGCTAAATATCATACTCCTCCGTCCGCGCAATTTTCGTAAAAATAGTCACAAAGTTTTTCAAATACATAGATAGATAAAGATAGATAAGATATGCCTTACCCCAGAACAGACCATGTATTGTGTATTGAGGCAGTAAAATATCCTGCGATTTTTGGTACCTACCTAGATTTTAAACAAGTTTATGATTCATCTTACCATAATAAATCAGAAAAATTTGGTTGAACTGGGGTCTATTCTTTCAACAATATATAGGTAGGTACAATAAGTTAACAGGTTTCACATGTGATTATTTTTCTACTACACCGCCATCTCTAGATTTTTTTTAAAGTAAAGTATACTGCATAAAATTATTAGCCAAGTTTAATTAAGTTTTAATGCCGTAAATCTCATTTTATTCATGAAATAAGTCAAATTTTTTTTTATTCTGGGTAAGGTCGAAGGTCGACGGGCAGGTCAGCTAGTAAAAAATATTTTTGTTTGTTTAGTAGGGTGTTAGTTATAATATAAGAACACTGGTGCCGAGAAACTTGAATAAACAACTAATCTCCCTGAAACCTTCAAATGTTTCAACATAAAGTCAGAGAAGCTCACCGATATATTCATGAAAAAATGTTTTTATTTGTTTAGTAGGGTGTTAGTTATAATATAAGAACACCGGTGCCGAGAAACTTGAATAAACAACTAATCTCCCTGAAACCTTCAAATGTTTCAACATAAAGTCTGAGAAGCTCACCGATATATTCATGAAAAAATGTTTTTATTTGTTTAATAGGGTGTTAGTTATAATATAAGAACACTGGTGCCGAGAAACTTGAATAAACAACTAATCTCCCTGAAACCTTCAAATGTTTCAACATAAAGTCTGAGAAGCTCACCGCACCGATATATTCATGAAAAAATGTTTTTATTTGTTTAGTAGGGTGTTAGCTATAATATAAGAACACTGGTGCCGAGAAACTTGAATAAATAACTAATCTCCCTGAAACCTCCACATGTTTCAACATAAAGTATGAGAAGCTCACCGATATATTCATGAAAAAATGTTTTTATTTGTTTAGTAGGGTGTTAGTTATAATATAAGAACACTGGTGCCGAGAAACTTGAATAAACAACTAATCTCCCTGAAACCTTCAAATGTTTCAATATAAAGTCTGAGAAGCTCACCGATATATTCATGAAAAAATGTTTTTATTTGTTTAGTAGGGTGTTAGTTATAATATAAGAACACTGGTGCCGAGAAACTTGAATAAATAACTAATCTCCCTGAAACCTCCACATGTTTCAACATAAAGTATGAGAAGCTCACCGATATATTCATGAAAAAATGTTTTTATTTTTTAGTAGGGTGTTAGTTATAATAAGAACACTGGTGCCGAAAAACTTGAATAAACAACTAATCTCCCTGAAACCTTCAAATGTTTCAACATAAAGTCTGAGAAGCTCACCGATATATTCATGAAAAATGTTTTTATTTGTTTAGTAGGGTGTTAGTTATAATATAAGAACACTTGTGCCGAGAAACTTGAATAAATAACTAATCTCCCTGAAACCTCCAAATGTTTCAACATAAAGTATGAGAAGCTCACCGATATATTCATGAAAAAATGTTTTTATTTGTTTAGTAGGGTGTTAGTTATAATATAAGAACACTGGTGCCGAGAAACTTGAATAAACAACTAATCTCCCTGAAACCTTCAAATGTTTCAACATAAAGTCTGAGAAGCTCACCGATATATTCATGAAAAAATGTTTTTATTTGTTTAGTAGGGTGTTAGTTATAATATAAGAACACTGGTGCCGAGAAACTTGAATAAACAACTAATCTCCATGAAACCTTCAAATGTTTCAACATAAAATCTGAAAAGCTCACCGATATATTCATGAAAAAATGTTTTTTTTTCGCAGGATCCAAATATCAGTCAAATTTGAACGAAATCGGTAAATCTGAGCAGAAGTCCGGTGACGGTACTAAAGGGCTGAGCAAGTCTGATTGGAGCACTGGATCCAGGAATATAGCAGCAGGTAATTATTATTAATTATTTGTCTATCTTCAATTTTTGCTTAAAACCCTTCAGCCCGACCAGTCTCTTGAACTAACTTCTCTTCCCTTTCACCAAAATGTGTTTTTCATGTTAATTAATAATAATTCATCCCTTTAACATAATATTTCCTTTTTTTATTGTTGCAGGAGCCAACAGTCTCCAGTTTGAGAAGACGCCCAGTATTTTCATTATTTATTTTATTTTAAAGATTTTTATGTACTATTTATAACTCATAGTTGCTTAAACACATTACATCTATTGTTTTAAATTTTCTGAATGAAGTGTTGATTTTAAACATGTTTTTTTTTATTATATCATTTTGTTTTCAATCGATCAACTGTTATATAAACTGTGTCAAATCATTTAAAAGAATAGGTATCTATATTAATCAGATTTTTTTCGCATTGTCAGAAAGCTTTCAAGTAATCTGTGTGCGTAACCTTACAGAAGATAACATCGTTTATAATAATGATAGATTTTTTTATGATCATTTTAAAAATAAACTCATTTCTTTTTAATTTCAAGTGTATAATATTGAACAATCGGATTTTAACATTATTTTAAAAACAAAAATATCTGTTAGATTTTACGTAAGTAAGTAACTGGGTATGACTCAATTTTTTATGGGAAGAAAAAGTTAGTTCTTTCCTAAGTAAAGATCACAATCGCAAAACAATTTCAAAATTTGCACGATAGAAATTTTAATACGTACTGCATTCCATCTCAACTATTAATGTAATATAATGAAATATACATAACATTAGAATAATTTAATATTATATTATTATTAATATACTATATTAATATTAAGTCACACAGGGTGTTTAATCATTAAGTTCTATTGTTTTCGTTTTATAGAAAAAATGCTTATAAATTAATAACAAAAAAAATAATGATGAAATTCTTTAAAAATATTTAGTAAAATGCACGATGCACGCTATGATTATTATACTTATATAATATGGAAACAATTATTAACTATATTATACATACATGTATTATAAATGGTTGTAAATTGAAATTAATATATTTATGTATTATAAAAAATATGTATTATTATAATTAGAATAATATTTTAATATTATGTATGATCATTTTTTTAGTTGAAGTGTGGACGGAATAAAAATGTGTTAAGTTTATGATGGTGTATTTTTTGGAATTAAACTTAGTTATACCATATTGAAATCAAGGGCAGGTGGTGGAAAGTGTTAATAATTAAAAGGGCAAATCTCACTCATGCTTGCAAACTAACGCATATTTTTTTCGTCCAAGTAACAGCTGTTTCGTAATTTATTATATAATTTGTGTGTTACATAATTGAATCGAAATAAACCACTCATATATTGATATAATATTTATTTATTTATTAGTAATATTGTTGACAAATTATTATAAATTAAACATTAAAAAATTGTAACAACACGTATGTATGTTTAACCCAAACACGACTAGCTAATCCTAGGTGTTATCCTACATATATAAGTTAATTATATATCAATATTATATACTATAAATTAAAACAATCTTGTATATTATATTTATATATTTATGTCAGTGAAAATTATTTAGGGAATGTGAGAACACGTCTTTATAGTATTGTAATTTTTCCTTGCAATATCTTTGAAAGATATTTTGATGTAATATGAGATGATATTATATTATGTCGAAACATTGCAATTAAACTGTCCGAACTCGACATATTTATATTCGTTTTTGATGTAAAGCATATTTTGAAAAGTAAAGATCTCGCAGTGGTTCAATGTGATTCTGACTAACACCAAACGAACATAAAGCCATTAATAGAGCCTCCTGATCACTGAACAACGAGCAAATGCAATAACAAGAACATAATAATAATGGGCGATGACAGATTACACGCTCCAGAATTCTAGTTCTTGTTCTTTTCCCGGTGTCAATATTGACGATGAAGTAAAAATGGTTCATCCGCAGCCCTGGCTTTATGCTCGATTGATATTAATGCACTATTACAAAGAAAGAAATAGAATCTACTCAAATAAACTAAACCTACTTACCTTTTTTAAATTAAAATTTTGGTATATTTACAAATTATACCTATGTATAAAAAGTTGCACTTTAGGTATACACCCTCCTTATAATGTCAGGGCGTAGCATATTCTGATGTTCAACCTCAAGTATAATAATATACTTAGTGTTGAAAGTGAAAGTGCAACAACTTTGTATGCTTCATGCAGACACTTTCAGTCACAGTATACAAAGTTGCACATACATTATAAACGAATTAGATTAATATACTTGATGCAGGATGTGAAAGTGCAACTTTTTATGACTCATGCAGATACTTTCAGTTACAATATACATACAAAGTTGCACATACAGTATAAACTAATTGGATTATATTCATCTCAAAACTTTTGTCGTATATTATGTTTGCTATGTTGTATCCTTCTGCTTTTTCTTTATCTTTATGTTTTTACAAAAACTTTATCTAAAAATGTAAACCTTTTAAGAAAATATACAACTCTTCCATATACCTATACGAGATATAATCTCAAATTATGTCTGCACATGATTTGAAGGTAATCCTTCATTATGCAATGGATTTAATTTGTTTTTCTTTAGGTATTTTTCGTCTACCGAACTAGGGTCTTCTGACTTGAAAAAAACTTTTGCAAAGACATTTCTGTCTCTAGCCTTCTGAAAATTTCCTTTTGGAACGAGCATGACAAGTTGCTTATCCATGATATTTTTCCGATATCAGATTTCAATGTCTTTTATTTTACCGATATTCCTTACAGAATACATATTTTATGAGTTTGCTGGAAGATATCCTTCGGGATAAATCCGCCTTTTGAATATTTTTAATGTTTTTTTCCTTATTGTGATTGTCCATAATAAATAAAACTTTTTTTATTTCAATAAGAAGTTTTTTTAAATAGTAGTTTTTACATTCCTTTTGGTCTAGAAGCAAAATGAACCTAATTTAAATACTTATAGCCTTTTTAAAATAATTATTTAAGCAAAATGTATATGATCGTTGAAATTTAAAGAATGTTTAGATATTTATTTATTATATTATTACGTAATGATTTCAAAACTGCGAATAAAATGAATGATTATAAAATGCTATTAACTATAATTAAAATATGATAACACATTATCTTGTATATTAATATACTATTGTAACAATCTAGATATAATAATTTTGTAAAAAAACATACACACACTGAAAAAGATACTAATTATTACAAATGAATTCATAAAAAACATATAAATTTAGTTGTTCCTTCTAATCACAGATTGAAACTAAAATAAAGATTTTTTATCTTTAATTTTAACTGTGAGAATAGATGTGTTTTTTTTGGAGTGGTATTTAATTATAATTTGTTGGCTACGGGTGGAGGGTAAAGTTAAAAAGTTTTTATGTCAATTTTGAGCTCATTTGTAAGAGTTGTGTTTTATAAAGTATAATATAAAACAACATACCAACTAGGAACTTATGAATGCAGTAAAATCACAAATTATTATTTTTTGTTCATTATTGTATAAGTTTTTTCAATTGTTTGCAAAAATTTAGAATGCTTCAAAGCTAATTGATTATTTAAAGAATACTATTTTTGGTTTAGGAGAAGTAAAAAAAAGATTAATACCCTGTGGTAAAAAAATGATTTTAAGTTATTCTTTAAAAAAAAAACTATTTCAACCAAATGTGTTTTTTTTTAAATAACATGCGTTGTATAATTTGTTTGATGATTTCAATTTTATTTTCGTAAATAAAATGTTAACCATTTAAAAAAATCATATTTATGTAACAAAATGGCATATTTGTAAATAAAATATTTTGCTTTTGAAGATATATACCAACATCAAAAAAAAAGTATATTGTGTTTATATTTTTTATGAATTCCCCGAAAAAATGTTTGATTTATTTTCTCGAAATATTTTTTTTGTTAAGTTCTGATGGATCTGCCAAAAACACGTGTTTATTAACCGCGAAAACATTTTTCACCACTCAGTTTAAACCCTTCACTTCGAATTTTGATTCAGTAAAAAGCCAGATTTAACATTAGGTTTTTATAAAACCGAAAAAAAAAGATTGTCATTAATTATAGAAAAATTGAACCACTGACTAAAGTAATCTACCTAGGTCAAAATCAAATCAGCAGGCGTTTCCACGAAAAAGTTAAGTTCGGAATAAATTTAGTTCTTTTTTTAAGAAGAAATAACCCAAATCACTCGACAACGAGTGCAAAGGGATAAAAAAAAGAACCATTAATATATAACACTAAACACATTCATGATTAAGGAAGTGGAACTAATTACAATTATTATTAAGATTAATTTACACATTTTTCGCATCTTAAGTTTCTATAAACATTGTTCTTTTAGAGATATGGATCGAAAAAAAATTGAGAGACGTTCCAGAAAAATTAAAATTACTCAAATAGTATACCAATCCTAAACTAGCTAAATTATTTAATTTAAGGTTCATTTTGCAAAAATAGACTGCAATTGCAAATTATTACGTTACCGCGCGTACTCAGATTTGTAAAGACCCTTAAGGACTCGCGAAATCATTAAGGGCCATAATTACAATTTGTAGCTTATCCTGGAGCTTTATTGAAGAAGCTTACAAATTAAGTGGAGCTAACCGCTGACACGAGAATATCAATCAAAATTCGACTGCGGCTTGGCTAAGCCGTATATTATGGCTAAGTTGGTAGTCCTACTTGTCTTTTATCGTGGTTTTATCTATGCATTACGCTCCACATCTGTCATGTTCACCGGGACGCGCGCCATCGTTTGTGTTGTTGTTTTGGTTTATGGATGCTCGCTCTTGGATTCTGACTTGGTATTTATGTGTTACGACCCTTGCTTCGGTTATTTAACTTGATTAAGATACAGCTACGGAAAGTGAAAGATGCGTTTAATAATAAACATAACCATATATCATACATTCAGCTAGGTTAAAGCAAAACGATCTTGTTCTCGAAGTTGAGTCGGGCGATATATTATGAAGTTCTAAACATACTCGTACATAACTTACACCACATTATGAGTCATAATTTTATCAATTTTAATGAAGCTAAAGAATGGGCCAGATAAATTTGTAGGTAGATACCTTCTTACCAGTCATCATCTTCACTCCTGGTGGTCATGGAATATGACCAAGCTGACGAAATAAAAATTTCATCTAAATATTACCCGAAACCTATTCTAGCATTAAGGTTCCTTCCAATTTGATATAAAATAACAACCTCGGAAAGAAATATCGAGTGATAAATACAGGAATAGGAAAACTTCGTGAACAGACCGGGCATACAACCTGTGGCGTCGTGAGAAAAGGCCTTAAACAACTATGTTGGTGTACCATAAAAAATAATATATAAAAGAATCATTTGATTTCAGGTCCAAGAAAAAAATAAAGGAAACGATAGTTGACTGTATTGTGTAAGTATGTAAGAGAGTACGTTAGCTGAGAAACATGGAGTTATTATTATTAGAATATTGAGTAAAGAAAGCATTTTAACTAAAATATGTAAAAAAAATGGATAGATCGGCTTAGACAACCCTCGAAACAGTATAAAAAACATTATTTTGCAATGCTTGCTTTAATTTTTTTTATAAAATTATTGGTAACTAGGATTACCATTGCTTAAACTAAAGAGGCTGTTCATGAAGCTAAATAGTTCATAAACAGATTTCTCAGCGTTGTATTAATAAAAGTAGTGAAAATTTGTGTTCCCACCAGGGTCCTGAAGATGAAAAAGATCCTCTAATACCTTGTTTCGATTATTAGAAGCAGTGCTGAGGGATTTGGACATGGTGTGGCAGGAGGTCATAAACATTGTGCAAGATAAAGTATAAGAGCTTTATTTAAGAGCTCTTGTTACCTTCCTAAGCCCTTATGATAGGGGTAAATCAAAAGAATAGATATTCTTCTTCTTATGGTCACTCACAATCTGACCTCCAGAGACCGAAGCCATTGGATCGCGTCATCCGTTAGTGTTTGAAAGTCCTGTAGTCCTTCTTTAAATGCGTACATGGGGCAAGGGGGGCTAAGGATTAAAGGATAAGCCGTAGAAAGAGGTCGCCCAAGAATGTAGTGGATTGAACGTATCGATTCCATCCTCAATGAAGGCCAGGAGGGCTACTCTATTCTTAAAATTAAATCCCGATTACTATGTCAACCGTGTATACTTTTTATACTAAAAGCTGTTGTATGCATCCTTATACCAAGTTACAGATCTACGCGTAACTAATTTTGTGATTAGAAAAAAAAAATCTAAACGTCATAATAACATCGTTATGAATATTGTAATTGGATCGGAACCGCGATGTAAACGCAGAGTAAGGCAGGTCAGAAGTACCTAGAAGAAATAGGTGAGGTTATATGAGAAATGGTATTGTTAGTTGAAGAAGGATTTTTGGTAGAATAAAGAAGTAGAATAAAGTGACGGTCCGTTCTCTCTAATTACCCATTAAGGAACATGGCATGCTGGGTTGGAAAAAAAGTATTAATATGGTGAAAGTTATGGCGATTTTCGGCAATGTAGGTACGTGTTTAAAACAAATAAAATAATATAACACGCTTTATTTTGAACTTTCGTTCACCACATTACGCCACCGAACGTCATGAGTATGAACCATAGATAAAAGATTCTCCTGAACGAAGCAACACGAGTAGGTACTTGATTAGGTCTATCGCCATAAAAGACAGGTGCTGAATACAAGATAAGAAACTTTTAAAATTATAATTACCCAAACGTGCGCCAATTAATAACATTTTATGATAATATTAAAATCTTATCGGCGGTAAAATATTCCGGTTACGATATAGTTATTACAAAACTAATGGCTGAAACACAGGTTTCACATTGCTTAGATTTTTTAACCCTTAGTGCCATGCCACGAACACAGTATGTAATAGATACGTCCTTTTTTTTTTTATCAAGATGTATATTTTTCTATACCTACCGATCAAGCCGTGTCCCGTAAGGGGTAGGCAGAGAGAACGGCCCTCCACTCTTTTCTATCTAAGCACACTTCTTTCGCATCATCCAACGACATACCATTTCTCATACAACCTCACCTATTTTTCGTTCTTCTTATCTGGCCTTCCTTGATGTATTCTCTATACTGAGGAATAGCTTATAAGGTGGTAACAATTTTTGAAGGCTGCAGAGGTTGGTCGAAATTGACGAATTGCTGAAATTTTTATCATGGAAACTTTTGACATGTCCCAAGTGTCAATAAATATAATTCCATCGTGCTCAAACTCGATAACCGATTCGTCCGATCAAGAGATTTTATCGAATACGCCAACTGATCCGACCGTAATTTCTTCGATTCAATTCTTTCTGAATCGATAATGTATTCATATTACTTTATTCGAGAGCATTTTTCTTCAAAATCCAATGCAAAATATATTTCGTGGGCCGATCCCAAGAAATATGGACCGTTGACATTATCCCTGTTGGGGACAGAAGGTGACAAACAAAAGCGCAAGATAGAGCGAAGTGGAAGAAGATGCAATATGCCTTTAAATATCCAGCAGTGGAGAGATGACTGAAGAAGAAGTAGACAAATGGAGCATTTGTGTTCAGAAGATTATTTAAATCATCAAGGTATGAGGTATTTGAAAAAAATGCAGCAATAGATATTTCGTATTTGCACTGTAAGCCGATAGGGTCACAAAGGGGTAGTTTTTTTATATACCAAATGAATCTGAGATCACCCAAAGTGAATAATAATAATAATAACTTTATTACAAACAAATATATGATACCTACAAGAAAACAATACAAAAAAAATCAAAATCATTTAAGATAAATAAACACATTCAAGTTCAATCTCGGACACCCTCACTAGGCATAGCCTGTGTATACAAATACACTTTTGATATCTGACAAAAACGCAAATGTTCGACCTTCTGAATAAGTGCCGGCGACTGAGACTAACAACCACTTCGATTAAGGAACTTCTTTTTTATTATTGGTTATTAACCCCTTTGGGATGCGAAGAAAAAAGTAAGAGTCAATTTCATTTTCAAATAAATCGTACAATATTTAAAAGCACACTTAAAACTATATAATGCAATCATGTACAGAGTTGTAAATGTGTTGTAAAATGCGCTAATAATGATAAAAATAAATACATAAATCAATATTCGTCCGATTGTGGTGTACATCGGTTAAATGATTCTATAACATCTTAACGGTTATCCTGGGGGCTTTAGCATCGCAGGGGGTGAGATTTGCCCGCAACTCCAGCACCTACTTGCCCCCGACTTTCTTCCCTCACTGCGGTGGACTTGGATACTGTGGTCAGATATCACGTGACTGTGGGAAAACATTGGAAGGGGATGCCAATAGAGAACCGATTCTGTTCAATAAACGGACGGTGGTGTTAATATTCTATTAACTAAAAACATATTCCCACCAGCATCTGGTGAAATATCCATTTTTTTATCATTTGTGATTCTGTAATCGTTGTAGAGCTGGAATTTTATATTCGACAAAACGAAAAAAGCCAAACCGTCAAATAATATTAGATAAATTATTTTATTGGATTCCCATAATAATTTCGGAATGATCTTCAAGTACCTACCTATTTAGTATGAAAATTATATAACGTACTTCATATGTTATTTTTTCTACTCCACCGCCATCTCTTGAAAAAAATTTTTAACTTTATACAATCGTAGCTAATTCTTTAAATTTCGTGCCAAAACTTTGACATAAGCCTTGCCGATTCCCTGATAGATATTGGGGATTTGTCTAGTCGACCGGTGCAGAGTAAAATACTTCTGTAAAATGAAAAATAAACTGATTTATTGGAAATCGAAATTGATATTGAATGTGACCATTAGATATGTTGAAGTTATATTGAAGTGGTTGCTAGGCTCTCGGTTCAGTCGTCGACTTTCAATCCGAAGGCCGAGGGCTCGGAGCCGACCATCATCCTCTTTCGCATCACAAGCTCACACAACTGTATTTGTGTTCACTTTGAAGAAAGCCCAGATTCATTAGAAAAAATATTTGAATTGTTAGGTTCATCTGGAATGTTTAGAATTACGGTTTGTTTTCCGGAATGTGGGAAAGTTCTTAATTTAAATTCAAAAGAAAAATTTAATTTTCTCCACCGAGATAATGCAAAACTTCGGAAAATTATTAATTCTGGCTTCTTGATTACTAAGGTTTAAAAAAATCATTCAAAAATATAGATTTGATTAGCAAAATAGGTTCTTATGCGCATATATTCAATTTTGGGTTCTATTCCATGTGATGGAAAGAGAATTCGTCTAGGCGTTTTATAAGAGTGAGGTGAACAACAAGAAGTTGAAAGAGTAACGAGAGGAATGTGTGAGAGGTTGGAAGAGGGTTGTGATGAAGCTGATGGGAGTTGAATTAAAACACCTGATGTTTGTGTGATTGGCTTGGCTCTGTATAGGAACCAGGCGAACTCCCTTCTGCACCAATATCCTGTATTGTCATTACACTTAATAATATAGTCAGACGTTTACAATACGAATTGTATGCACTTTCCACGATTGCCACATAGATAACTGACACATTCATCGCTGTTCGTAGCAGTACCGTATTTCTTGATAAATATGTGGACGCCATGAAATTCCTCCAGGTCTATCTACCTTGCGCCGAAGAGTCCAACAGAGGTGCATTTTGTAAATTCTGATAATTATCGGTGATTTGAACATAACCACCTAATGGCAAACTTTGTTTACGTAAAGTGATCACACTAATACAGCCTTCGAAATAATAGTAGAAGATTTTCGAAATAATAGTAGAGTTTGATCGTACCATTTAAAAATCGAACAATATAGTAGGTTCACCTATCTAGTATTTTTTTTGTTTAGTATTGTTGATGGAAAATAAAATAAGCAAAAGTTTCATAATTTTAAGTACCTAAATGGAAGTTCACAAGAAGGTAAGGGGTCGCGGCTAGTAAGTACGTAGAAACCCTATAGATGGTGTATTATGGATTTTATTACCTAGAGAAATCATTTCAGCTAATCCTATTGATCGATCCTTTAATACGTTTCCTAATCCTATCTACCACTTCTTTCCTTTATTAATAAACGTTTGCAGACAGCCATCACACTGATTATCTGGGAAGGGATTTACATTCTATACAAAGGAATTGACTTAGCGGTTTACTCTTCGCGTACAGAATTTTAAAGAGTTTTTTTTTTACCCATCACGCCGTTTCCCGAAGGGGGTAGGCAGAGAGTACGGATTTCCATTCTTTTCTATCCAAACAAACCTCTTTCGCTTCTTCCAAACGCATAACATTCCGCATACATGCTCTCCTATTTCTTTTGCTCCTGACTTGGCCCTCCTCTAAGACTGAACCGATATGATCGGTCCATGTCATACAAAGAGTTATATAGGTTTTATATTTCTTAATATTTCATATTTGCAACATTTCTTTCATCTATATCCAGACACTATGAAGAATTAACGAATGTAAAACAACAATTCATTAGTGATGTTCGAATTTTAAATGGAACAAACCATGCGGGGTTACGACTTACGACCGTCTTCTTCTGTTCTTTCGAAGGCTGGCTAAAATACTAATTAAATTCTATTTTTTTTTTATTTATGAGGGGTAATATCTTCTCTTTTCAATAACTAGCAGTAATGACCCATCATGACTGGATTCCATCGGCTTTGATAGCGAATCTCCATTGTTCTAATATCTTGGTGGAATTTTTCACCCTGGATCTTCATCGACAGATCCCAAATTCTCAGGAAAAAATGACAAATGTGAAAGGAGGAAATGAAAATTTATAATAGTCTTTTTGGAATAACCTTCAGTCTTTGTCAGGCAAAAAAAAACAATCGTCTAAATGATAAGTGGGTTCTCGGCATACCATAGGGACTGCAAAAGGCATGCTTTTTCTCTTCCCATTCATCCACTGCACCAATGATACGCTACAACTAACACAGCACACATGAAAGCTCACCGCTTGTGTTGTTCTTCGATTAAAGCACAAAAACATAGGGCTTTTTTAACACTACTTTTAGAAAATGGTCTGGCTTGTGATTTCACCATAAATTCTCCTCAAATGTAACAAAATTTGTCAGGAGAGATTTAGCAACTGCGGCGCATTTGTCTCGACATTTTTGTCCTTAAAACATTTTCTTATCCACACACAGAGAACCACTCACTTCGAAACTCAACAGAAAACTTTTTTAAAATTTTTAATATTAATTTTATATTGTATAAAATTGTAAACAATACAGTTCAGGTACTTTTCCTGTTATTCAACTGACTACCTGCTACCGTCCCCTTATAAAATTGACCTCCTAATGTAAAATGGTTTTATTGAGCTATTTAAAAATGGTACGTGTTAGGGCTTTAGGAATATTTCTCCTATTCATAAAAAGATATTTCCATTTAAAAAATAAAGATCTGCTTTGTGTTACAAAAATCGTGTCGGCCAGTGTAATAAATGAGATATAGAGATAAAAGTTGGAAATGATTGAGAACAAGAGAGCAACCAAACTTAAAGACTGCGATTGCAGTCATGTATTTTGCACCAGGATTTGAATATATCCATTTTTGATAATGGATATAATTATGTCTAAATTATACTAAACGAAACCATGGAGAATGTACTAAACGAAAACAATAACAAGAAAATAAACCGAGACACAGGACCAAAGTTATGATAGTGGGAAAAGGCAGGACAGATTCACACTTAATGTCTGATGCGACCATAGAATACAAAAGCATTTATTTTGCTTGGAAATATGTAGTATCACACGGGATGGGCGTGCAAAAACAGGAAAGAGACATGGAGTGCAGTTTATACATCGAACTGAAGAGATAAGCGGAGATCCGAGAGTAGTGGAGCAGAAGATGTTTGCGCTTGCTGCAATCCACAGGATTGAAACCGCAGTAGAAGAAGATGATATTTATGGTTCTACAACCTGGATATTGTTAGCCTTGGCCTGCTCAAATAGTTGTTGCCATTCCACACTGTCAGCTGCCCTGTGACGCTAGTTGGTTATCCCCAGAGATTGCACATCTCTTCTAACACAATCGAACCATCTCAACCTGGATCTGCCAACATTTTTTCTTCCAGTCGGGCTGTTAGTGCGGAGTTATTTTGATACACAGTGTTCATTCATTCTCTCAATAAAGAAGTATCAAATTTATCACAGTCCTCATTCAAAGTAGTCATTTTAAATCATTGGGATTCATTTTATAAAAAAAAAAAAATCCAAATCCAAATTCCCTTTACGCCCCACTTTGGGGA
Organism: Mystacides longicornis; assembly: GCA_963576905.1. Lineage (NCBI taxonomy): Eukaryota > Metazoa > Arthropoda > Insecta > Trichoptera > Leptoceridae > Mystacides > Mystacides longicornis. The sequence goes on along the minus strand of OY756426.1, from coordinate 28,621,527 downwards.
ATAGAGAGGCAGGCAACAAGAGCTCTCCATTGCGCTCGATCTTGCGCAATATCAATGACCTCCTCGCACACCATGTCCAGATTCCTCAGGTCTGCATCGAAGGAGCGGAACATAATATGAGAGGGTCTTCCTCGTCTTAAGGACCCTGATGGGAGGAAGAACAGCGCTCTCCTCGGCCAACTGTCATTAGGCATCCTTAACACATGACCCAACCAAGTCGATCTCTTCCCCATAACGGTAGAAGTGATGGGCTCACGATGGGTGCGCCGGCGTATATCGTAGTTCGTGATGTGGTGGTGCCAGTTTACACCGAAAATTCTCCTGAGGCACTTCATTTCGAAAGCTGAGACTTTTTGTGCCTGGGCTTTGCTCAGGTGTCAGGACTACAACCCATACTACAGGAGAATGGGCAACACAATACATAAATATAATTATTATTTTGAATTTGTTTTACCCCTTTTCACACATTGTCGAGTGATTTGGGAACAAAGAACTTAAGAGTGAGTATTAGGATTAGGTACCTCCCAACTTTTCAATATACACATTTATTTTATAATATTATGTTATATCATTCTTATGATCGTTCGTCGTTAGAACATGAAACCGGGTATTATTTTTGATGAAGAAATTAAAATGCTAATGCTTATGGTTATCAAGGAAGAAGGAAGTAGCGTAGGTGTAATAATGTATCGGAACGAGGCTCTACGGCCCTGCGCAGCCTGTTTTCGGGAACTACAGTGGAGCGAAACCTTTCAAATCATTGCCATTGTCAGTGTATCAACAAAAGTGACCACAAAATCTATTCTGAAAAATTGTCAACAGCAGCTTGCAAGAAGAGATTGAAGACGGACATCCGTATTAAGTCGTAGTGTCTAGGAGTAGTTTCATTTTTATATTTAAAAGATAGAATATTTACATATATATTTCATTCATTTTATTACGAAATTTGCCAGCTTCAAAGTGATCACACTAAATCACAGTAAGAGGAGTCGTCGTAAACCCGAAATCGTCCAAATTTAAAAAATAATAAACTCTTTAAAAAATCTTACATAAGATGTTGAGGAGCAGATTAATAAAGCAGCAGATATCTCCGGTTGCCTAAGTATTTGGACAAAAACCATGTCTCTAGCTAGAAAGCAAAGTCAGAACAAGACGTGCGGACAAAAATAAAAAAGTTTCTAAGATATCCGAATCGAAATACCTTTGCGAGGGCAACTCCCAGATGTCTGTCCATATTTTAGGTGGTCTGCCTGGGATAAATCGTCAATAAATTGACCGTACAATGCAATGTTGGGAAGTACGGATGAGTCTATTATTCTCTTCCATATTCGTACTTACCTCTCACATATTGCTATCAGAAATATCTTCAACTTCGCATATTTCCCGTACCTTCGAATTTCTCATTCTGTCTGGAGTTTTCTCAACATTTTTTCTTTTGTATATTATGTATGTTGACATTTTTTTAATTTAATAATTTTTGTATTTATGTATGTTGATGGAGACACCATGTCTTCCCATGGTGTCTCCTTGTCTGCTTTGGCTCCCTTTTGCGGCCGCGGGACCTCCGGGCCTGTAGGTTCTGAAGGTTTGATGGGCGGTGTGCCGGGGTGGGCATTGGGTTCGGAGGTGGATGGCCTGTCATGTTATATTTACGCCTGAAATGGGGTGCAGCATGATCTATTTATTGATGTTTTGTTCATGTATCTACTATTTTTGTGTTGTACCTGTTGGTGTATGATTGTGAATCTTATATATAAAAATGGGGAGCTATTTCCCGATGCCATCGCATTACGCCTAAACGGCTGGACCGATTTCGCTAATTATTTTTTTGTCGTGTAGGCTTTTATCAGGAGAATGTCCTTTTAAAAGAAAAAAATATAAGAAAAACGCATGAAAAATTAGAAAATTAAAGAAAACTCTACGCAGACAACCGTATTTGTACTTTACCTTGTGATTTTTATTCCAGTTTTGAAATTTTGACAGAAATTGTCAATTGATGCAATTGACAGAATGCAGATGGAATATACATGGGATAAAACGGACGGATCGTTCGGAATCACATTGGTCAAAATGATAATTAATTCATCACCATACAAATTCGAATTCAATATTCATATTTAGGAACACAGGACAAGGTCTGTCGGGGAAGCTAGTAAATCAATGAAAATGCTTCTAAGAGTCTTGATTTTTGATACTCATTTTGTTGTGATAGATTCCTCCTTAAACTCTATGCCAAATAATGACATAATAGGATCTATACAAGTTTTATACAGCATCAAAAAGTTGGTTGTGTATAGGTATCTACGGAAATATTTTCGTCTAAAATGAAACTGGTTTCTCCGCTTCTGAGTCTCGTTTAAAGAGTAACGCAATCTGTTTCATTTTCACATTAACGATTCTCGATATAATATTAGCGTAAGTATAAAGACAGGAGTGGCGGAGAGAGAGAGCGGGTATAATGTCTTATGTATGTAAATGACATTTTTCATTACACGCAACGACATGTGCTGGGAATTTATCAAGTTATATTACCGACACGTCGCGATGCCTCTCTACTCTTGTGCAGTAGGACCGACGCCTCACACCGATTCTCAAACTGTTTTAATCTAAAAATAATCTACTCCTCTTTATTTTTTCTCCGGTTGTTTTATGACATTTTCATTGTAAATTTGGATGTAATTATTCATTTGATTATTAAATTAAATAACACTTCTTACACATAGGTGTCGGTTTATCTGGCGGAACTTAATGCTTGAATCATTATCTACCAGTCAACTGGTCATATCCAATCTGATACAGGATAGAAATTTCAAGTGAAAACACATTGAAAAGTTTTGAGCAGACCGGGAATCGAAGTCGGAAACTCTTGATCTGAAGTCGGCGTCTTTGCCGCTAGGCTAACGGCTAACCACGTCCGCTTTTCATTTCAATCATTATTAAATCGTTGGTGGGCCAGTGGTTCAGTTTCGTATGTGCAGCATGCTGGAGGTGGTGGGTTCGAATCCCAGTGCCGATCGTTCCTGCTTTCAAAACACAAGTTCCGTGAAAGATGTTAAAAGTTTATTTGGGTTCACTTTGGGTGAGCTTCAAACACGGACTGCAAAGTCGAATAAAAAATTTAATCTTAGGAATATTTTGACAAAATATCTTTATGTCGTCAAAAACATTGATTCATCAAAAACAGCAATTGTTGTCATTTTAATCAATAAAATGACAACAATTCCTGCTTTCATCTAGAAAGGTATGAGTAACATTCAATTTCGAGATAATTCTTAATTCTTAATTCTTATCATAATTACAGTATATTCGTATTATATAATATAACATATAATGTTATTTGTGACAGAAGATATTCTGGTATAACGAACTGGAAATCAAAAGAGGGAATGGTATGGTTACGTTCAAGAATCGATACAATTATTATACTCCCATAGTCCCAAGTCACCTGCAACTATATGCTAAGTAGACTATTTAAGGAAAAATAAGTAAGTATGCAGTCTGTTTAAAATATGATGATGAACCATTGAGGAAACGCTGGGTTTATCGTATCATAGCCACCGGCATAATATTGGGGGTGTATTGGGTCGGTCGAGCTTTGCGCCAGAGGTATGGTGTGTTTATAGATATATGAGGCTGTACTAGCTGCAGGATCACTTCCAACCTTCTACTACCTTTCTTACTCTTAGTCAAATACGTTAAAAAACCCTGAAGGAACTTTTCTTTTTCTTCTTCGTCAAGACCACGAAATATCTTACATGAACTAGTTAAGAATCGTGATGATTTGTAACGAAAATGGACTGAGTAGAATGGATTATACCTACCCACTATACTAGGGATACCCAGGGTTTATCTATATCCTTCAAAATATATCATAATTCATATTATTTATAACAAATAAGAACAACAAAGAAGATTTTAACACTTTTCCCATGAGATCAAATTACCACCAGCCTGTTTAAATCGAATATCGAATTTTCGGGGTCTTAATATGAAATTAAAGAATTAAAAATATATCAGATTGGGAAGTATTTCAATTTCTTCTGTTCAATTTGTACGCGATTAAACTCATGCTGGGGCTCATGGGGGACTTGCCGTGTGGTTGCCGACTAAGAATAGCACCTCTGCTCTTTTTGCCGGTTTTTTGAGCATCCTTTTAAGAGGCAGGAAATCGAAAAATCGGATCGGGACCGTGAGGTTGACCACCTCACGTCCTTAAACCTCAACCGGTCAGAAAAGGCAAAAGGCACAATGAGCCTCGAACGCCTTCGAGCGCAATGGAGATATCTTGATGGCTCCCTATGCTCTGATGCAGTATTGTGGGTTAGTTTGGGGGGGATCCGCCGCGGACTTGATTTGTGTGTGGCTGGCTTTTTGGCAATCGGGCTAGGGGTCGGCTTTGTGCGGATCGGGTTTGCTGCGGCTTGGTCTCCTCCGGGCTGGCTTGTGGTGTGTGGGGGTCCTTAAAAGGGAGAATGTAATGTAATTCTGTACTGGTTTTTGTAAATTTAGTTCTATATCATTTATTTAGTGATACGGTTGGTTCTAGATTTATTTTAACATTCAATTTGATGAGATTGATTATTTTATTTTTAATTAATTTACCAAAATTTTATAAGTCGTTATAAGAAAATTAAATATATTATGTACCTTCTTCTTCTTATTCCTCAGCCATCTCTCCACTGCTGGATATAGGCCTCTTCCATTCCTTTCCACTCTCCTCTATCCTGGGCTTTTCTTATCCACCCTCTGCCCGCGACTGGGATAATATCATCGGCCCATCTTTTTTGGGGTCGGCCCACTCCTCTTCTTTTATCCCATGGTCTCCATTTCAGGATTCTGGGTGTCCATCGCTCCGTTCCCTGTCTGGCGACATGTCCCGTCCACTGCCATTTCTGTTTAGCAACAAGGTCCATGATGTCCATGACTTTAGTTCTGCGTCTTATTTCTTCGTTTCTTATTTTGTCTTTTAGACTCACGCCTAACATCTGTCTTTCCATGGACCTTTGTGTGCATTTTAATTTATGTACAGTATTGGCAGTGAGCGTAATGGTTTCCAGGCCATAGGTGATTACGGGGAGGATGCATTGTTCATATACCCTTCTTTTCAGATTCATTGGTATATCTTTATTTTTTAATATATCTTTCATTTTTCCGAAGGCTGCCCATCCTAGTCCTATTCTCCTGGGGATTTCTGCTATTTGGTTTTCTTTCCCTAATTTGATTTTATGTCCGAGATAAATATATTCCTCAACAGCTTCTATTGTTTTATTATCCATGATGATGTTGCTGTTGGATGGGCTCATGATTTTAGTCTTACTGATGTTCATCTCTAGACCTAGTTAAATATATTTACAGCGGTTGTCATCTGTCAAAATTTGAATAAAATATTATTTAAAAATAATTAAACTAGGTAGGTTTTCAAAAAAAAAAAAAAATAACATTCAACTGATATGAATCGGCTATCCCAAAAAAAAACAATTTTTGTTTAAGGAAACTCAGATGTTCCATTATCTTAATATGAAAAAAAAACAACATCTGTCGCGTCAGCTAAAAGATACAAGTTCTTTTCTTTCGGACAAGTAAACTCAGGGAGAGTCGAGAAATATTGGGATAGATGGAGGCGGCTAGTGTGATTATATTGTGCCGGTGGTAGGTTGATTCTGCAACATGTTGGCTTAATTTGAACCACGATATCGGTCCTCGGCCCGGAGTACGTGCTGCGGCGACAGGCTAACTCGCGGACAATCAACGACCTCCACATCCCTACCTCATAACGACTTCCGAATCGTAAATAACCATCCTCAATAAAGAATTCATTTTCAACACTATATTCCAAGAGAAAATCATATAATTATTGGATTTATTGTATGGATTTTCATGCGTTCTAAAAATTATAGATTTTAAATTAAATATCCCGACATGAAAATCAGCAGCAAGAAGAAGATACTGGTATGCACATGTGAGGAGAATGGACTCATCCAGACTCCCTCACATTGCATTGCACGGCCAACCCCACGGAAGACTACTCCCAGGCAGACCACCGAAGAGGTGGATAAACAGCTGGGAGTCGACCTCGCATCTTACAGGTCTTCAGACCTAGAAGAAGAAGATATTAAATATGAGTCTAAAATTTAAGCTTAAGTGATATTTTAAAACTCTTCAATTGTTAATAGCCATGCGAGAGAGACTTGTTATTGTAGCACTGAAGATTCGATGTTTTGTTTCGTTTTGTTTGTCTATCCAGTGTTCTGTTGGTGTCTCTAATAAATAAATAAACGATTAAAATCCTTAACACATTCCAACACCATTTAATTCTTTAAAAAAAAGTGTTACGGCAACGCTTCAGCTGAATTTAAATGGAATGCGAATAAGTTAGCGGCTATGCACATTGCACATGCCAAAGTGCTTATCATATTTTTCAAAACTTGTACAAAACAACTTAAATTAATTGTCCGACTCCAGTACCCTAGTGATATTCCGCCCTAACATCTCATTTAAATGTCCGTTTTGTTATTTAGAATTTCAAAGTACCGTGAATAATATTTCGTTTCACTAAAAATGTAAAGTATTGCCCATTTCTTTAATAGAAAATATTATATTATAGAGTCAGTGCACATTCCACCGACTATATGAGTTCATAGGTCATACTCATAAAATCCTGTGAAATAGGTAAAGTATGTACCTATGTACGTACACCTAGCCATCTGCATTATTCCGATAAATGTTTAATTTGAGATCCTTTATACAGATTTTTCTTCAAACGATTGTAAAACGTTGTTTCTTCCGAACGTTTAAGAAAAAAAGGAATAATATTCGTTTACGACTGTAGGGCTATTCTCGTAATCAATCGCTTTTAAAAATCACTTAAAAATCACGTAACGATAAGATTAAGACACGATCGCAAGCAGTTTCACAAAACCATCGGAATCTAATCATAATCCTATCTTGAACTGGATCATTTTCATACTGATATTTCAAACATAACGAATTTTTAAGATATCTACTAGATATCTTGTTTTGTGCATACCAATCCGCCATTTTATGATTGTCAATCAAGATAAGAGCGTATTAAAACCGCTACGAGAATAAGGGCCCAGATTAGAAAGTAAATTTTTGTTCTTAACCCATGTATTCGCAAGATGTGAAGACAGAATATTCACAGTCACTTTATACTCTTTGAAATCTTTAATCAACAGGGGTGTTGTAACAAGTGAATGTACCTATAGATAAAATATAATACATAACTAGTTTTGAATAAAAAATCTACTGTTTAAGTTTAAGAACGTATCTCTTAAATCCAAACAGTTGATGCACAATGCAATCCTGATACCATCCATGATCTATGGGAGTGAAACTTGGACATGGACGAAAAATCTGGAAGTTGGAATAAATGCTATGGAAATGAGATCACTGCGTAGGATATGCGGAAAGAGACTGATTGATATGGTGTTGAATGATAATATATTATTAGAAAGGAATGTGGAGTGAATGTTAGAGATTACAGAAGGGCCAAGTCAGGAGCAAGAGGAATAGAAGAGCATGTATGAGGAATGTTATGCATTTGGAGGAAGCGAAAGAAGTTGGTTTGGATAGTAAAGAATGTAAGTCCGTACTTTCTGCCTACCCCCTTCGGGAAACGGCGTGATGGGTAAATCTACTGTTTCTATGTTATTTTGTTTCGTTGGTTGATACGACATCAAAGACAAAATATCTCCATGGGACACGAATCGGTTCATATGTTTAAAAAAACGACACTCCGAAGCAATTTCAATGCTGGTACACAAAATAAGAAATATGCGTTATTGTTATATGAGGTTGTAGAAAAAATAATAATATGCAATCAAAACAAATAATACACATAAGCCATTGATGTTATACATACAAGAAAAGGTGTTTTGGGATCTTTACGTTGTTTAGTGACTAGAGGGAGTTACTTTCCCTCCAGGGCCGGCTCCTATACTACGAATTTAGTTATATAATATACTCTTTATTCATTTAAATAATTAAAACAATACAAGTCCTGTTAAGGCTTTTACAAGCCTTTAAGTTTTTGAGTATGCTCATAATACATACATTCTTCAAAACACCAAGTTCTCTCTCATTTGTAAAATCTATATTTTCGGCCGTATGTAACATATTGTAATCATACAAAAAAAAATCGCACTTTTTTCCATGATGACCAAAAGTCTCATTCATGCTTGTTGATTGTAAATTATTTAAAAAATGTTTTGTAAAAATTTTAGTACATTATAAAATAAACCTATGAAATACAGTATTATTCTTAAACATTAGAGAGTGTACAATTTACATAATTAGAGGTGGGCGTTATAACGGTAGCTGATAAAAATATTTGATAAACAAAAATAACGTCTCGAACGTTATTCATATTAAACGATATTTGTAAATATTGGTCGAACAAAAATAATAGTCACATACATATTAAGCAATAATAACCTACACTCACTTACGAGATATGCGTCTAACGTACGTGACAGTTAATATTGGTTGAAAAATTTTTCAGAGATTGTACCATTCCGGATAACAAATTTTCGGAATATTTATTTAGGTTTGTGAAACAAAAAAACTTTAAGCTTTTAAAAATAACGTTATTTACAATAAATGAAACGGCTATAACGTTTTTGAATTTAAGCTGTTATTCGAAATTCCAACCTCTATACATAGGGTATTTGCCACCAGTAAAAATTAACTGGAATATATCGTCATCCTAATAGTAAATAACCTAACACAGTATATTTCTTGTAGCTTACAGCCATATAGGAATGTACCATATAGGGATTGTACCATATAGGAAATAACCTAACACAGTATATTTCTTGTAGCTTACAGCCATATAGGAATGTACCATATAGGGATTGTACCATATAGGAAATAACCTAACACAGTATATTTCTTGTAGCTTACAGCTAAAATGTATTTAATTTAGCATTAAGTAACACAAAATGAAATTTTAAATATTTTTATGGAATTATTAGTAGATGAAAACCCCTTGATTGTGCCCCCAATGACGTCACTTGCAAAAAAACACTAGATATTCGTTAGCGTGTTTTAAAAGGAATGCTTACTGGCGTGCGATGACATAATACTTATTATTATGTACCATGTAGGGATTGTACCATATAGGAAATAACCTAACACAGTATATTTCTTGTAGCTTACAGCCATATAGGAATGTACCATATAGGGATTGTACCATATAGGAAATAACCTAACACAGTATATTTCTTGTAGCTTACAGCTAAAATGTATTTAATTTAGCATTAAGTAACACAAAATGAAATTTTAAATATTTTTATGGAATTATTAGTAGATGAAAACCCCTTGATTGTGCCCCCAATGACGTCACTTGCAAAAAAACACTAGATATTCGTTAGCGTGTTTTAAAAGGAATGCTTACTGGCGTGCGATGACATAATACTTATTATTATGTACCATGTAGGGATTGTACCATATAGGAAATAACCTAACACAGTATATTTCTTGTAGCTTACAGCCATATAGGAATGTACCATATAGGGATTGTACCATATAGGAAATAACCTAACACAGTATATTTCTTGTAGCTTACAGCTAAAATGTATTTAATTTAGCATTAAGTAACACAAAATGAAATTTTAAATATTTTTATGGAATTATTAGTAGATGAAAACCCCTTGATTGTGCCCCCAATGACGTCACTTGCAAAAAAAAACACTAGATTTTCGTCAGCGTGTTTTAAAAGGAATACTGGCGTGCGATGACATTCTAATCATTATGTACCATATTATCAATGAAATTTAATTGTTTTAATTTTAGTTTTCTGGGTAACGCTAAATGAACTAGCACTGCAGGTCGCCAGACAATTATTAACATCAATCGAAGGAAGCCTCCATGACATCCACGAGGCAAGTCCGGAGGCAGTGACCTGGCTTGCAGCGCTGAACCCAAGACTCTAAAGGTGCTTAAGATAACATTGACGCAGCCTGGACTGGCGGAGTAATAACACCAAAGCCACACGAAAAGTAAGTAAGTAAGTAAAGTAAGTAACATCAATCTCCTGGCGTACATCACATCACAGAGAAGACAAAGAAAGCAATGAATACAGAAGATATTGAGTATTGGTACAAGAAACTACAAACGATTACATCTGACGTTTATGATATATTTTAATATACAATATAATTATCTGCATTGTTTCTATCTGTAAACATATTGTGATGTACATATGACCATACGATAAATAATAATAATTGTTTTATTTATTCTTTTGACAGATTAGGCAATAGCAGATCTTTATCGGTACCGGATTTGGCTCTGTTTAAGTCACTTCATCCAGTTCTCTTTCTGTTGTTGCTTCTCAATATTATTATTTGTGTATTTTTATAGCGCATTTGATTTTATAGTCGGCGGTATTACGAAACGCGATGTTTTATGACGATATTATCTTCCCTCCAAAATCAATGTCGATAAGGGAGAACGTTTTATCCTTTCAGACCCTTAAGGGCTCAAGAATACACTGAATGTTTTTTTCATTTTTGGAAAACTCAATTAGTTTTGGTGTTTGTGAGATATGAACCTATTTCGAACTGACTTATAAGAAGTCTCGGGGTTATTTTTCTGTTTTTGCTAGCTCACTGACGATTGAGCATCGAACCATTGTAACAGCGAAACTTGTATTATGATGACATTCATTCTCCCTTAAGGGCCCCCCGCATACCGCGAGCCAGCCCGTAGGAGACTAACCCGCTGAATCTATAAAAAATGAAATGGAGAATTTTTTAAAGCACTTTGAACATATCTATCATATGAGAAATCTATATATAAATATTTCAGAACACTGATTGATCGACTAACGCCGCCTACTCAAAGCGTTACTCGTGGGCCATACATACATACAAACACCCAAATACATCAAGTGCTATTTATGTAGTGTTGCGTGAGTTCTGTTGCCTGTAAACACACACATTTACCCATACAGGTACCGCGTCAAATTGTCAATTATATGTTGACCAGAATTTTAGGTACCCAATCAATGTAAAAACGGGCAAAAAAGTGCGTCACATGCGATGGGTGACCCCTAATCTAAATATCATAATATTATATTGTATCTACCTCATGTTATTAGCAGAGTTTGTTAATGCTGAAACTTTCTGAATGAGGCAATCACATTTGAAACAAAATTTGTAATGATCGCATCTAATCATTATTACAAGACTTCATTTTATAATTAAACTGGGAACCGCGTAGTAAAAGTCTAAAGTTATTATTGCAATAATTTTGTAACCAATAACGACGATTCCATAAGGAGGGTTACGAATCCTTTGATAAAACTTCATGATTTCAAGGACTTTTTACACAGGATGCGCAAACTAAGAGAGTTGAAAAAAAAATGCTTTTGTTTTAGAAGAAACCAAGTTATTTTTTTTTACATTTTATCGAATATACCGGATTTACCCGCATACAATGCAAGATTTTTCGAATATTTATTATCCCTTAAAAACGACTCACCTTAAATTCGGGGCTTAGCGGGAGGCGATATGTAGTACGGCTAGATACTTCCGACTCCGCGCGCGAGACTTTTTAAATTAATATTGAAATGAGTGTAACCTGTGTTTCTACTTAAAATGCCCTAAAGAGAAGATTGAATTATACATTCTTTGAATTCTGGTATGATTTTTATCTAAAAAAAAATTTAAAAGTTTCGGGGTTAAATAAATAAATAATAAATAATGCTTTATTGTTCCAAAATGCAGTCCCGATACAATCCATTCACGAGAGTCAAAGGGCGGACTTATCCCGCAGGATCTCTTCCAGCCAACCCAGGGTTTGCATTATATTTTGGATAATAGGGTACCTACCTACTTTTAAAAATGTCCTCATATTTCAAATCACCCAGCGTAGGCTCGTGTTCAGGACGCCGAACGACAGTTGATCGAGGAGGGCGCTGTTCTTTCTCCCATCAGGGTATTGAACACGAGGAAGTCCCTCTCTCACCATGTTCCGTTTCTTCGAAGCAGAGCTGAGGGATTTACTTATGGTTTAGGAGGAAGTCATTGAAGTCGCGAAGGACTCTTGTCGCGGTGAGGAAGCATGATTGATTGATTGATAAAATATCTTAAGCACAAATTCAGATTTTTTCATCCTTGTGTTTTTCAAGATCAGTCTCACTTCCCAGATCACTCCAACTTCGATACAACTTATTCAAACTTGTAACTTAAATACTTACCTTTTAATATAGATAAGTCGCCTAGTGTTCCTGAGAAATCATTTAGTCACAAAATTAATGTGAAAGGTTATGAAATATGTTTTGAAGGATGAATGATAGAGAAGTGGATAGCAGAGCGCTTTTGTATCTATAGATTCTCCGAATATATTAAATTGGCACAATATGGTGTTGTCAAATGCAAATGCGATATAAACAGAGTTATGTACACGCGTAGATACCTAGATAGGCACGCGGACGTATCTATATTAGAATAGCCCAGAACGCTGACTGAACGACCGACTAACGCCGCATACCCAGTGATTTCCAGCAAGCCACACACACACAAACATCTGTGTAATGGTGTTTGAGTTCTGTAACCACCCTGGGAACGAGAGAATGTAATGAGGATATGTGAAATAAAAAACGAAACTTGAAGTATGAATTCTTTTCAATAAATTCTCATCATATTTGACACACGACCTACGGCCATCATATACCTACGCGACCAATCAAAAATCGTACGTAAAAACGGGCGAGGAATGATGACACGTAAATAATTGTTCGAATTACAATTAGTCAAAGTGACAATAATTCACCTAGTGGAAATTTTACGAAATCAGATTTCGTCGAATGATTCGAATTATGAATTAAATGCACAATACACTGAAAAAATCGAATTATCCATTAAATGCACAATTCGCCGGAAATAGCGGTTTTGTGTTGGTACCTACCATTGTAGTATGAATACATCTACATGAGTGTTGCTATGAGAGTAGGAGAAATTACTGCCTCGTTCTCGGTAGACCAAAAAATGACATTAGTACTTTCGTCCATATCCACATAAGTAGGCGAAATGACACAACAATTGACGTAAATAATGAACATGATTATGACAATAGTTGGGCAAATTAAAAAAATTAACCTTTTAAAAATATATATATATTTGCAGAATATGGTTTTCGTATAATTGATTTTTCGATCAATTGTGATTCGTCGAACTGATTTTTCGGTGAATTGTGCTTCGACGAACTTTCATGTAATCGAAGAATTCTGTCATATGGTGACGAGTAACCACTGTTCGTCTAATAACATTGTACGGCACAGCCGACCATCGCTTCTGCCCTCGCATAAGCGTTAAATAGGAAAGTTACGAGCCGTTTGTCTAATCTATATTGTAACGTAAATTACTATGTTTGAATTCTTGCGTGAAATCTTCGTTAAACATCGGAATATCAGAGTACCTAACCAAGAACTCAGCTTATTGGTGTTCTGAAACAAATTCGATATTCAAATTGTACGATTTCTATGAACACTTCAGACTTTTAAATATTTCCTGATTCCTAATTGAAGAGAATGACCGAAATGGAATGAATGTAAACACTATGGACAAAGCTGGACCATGCCGGTCAAATAGGGGCTCTGGTCAATCATATACCTGGCTACGTTACTGGTCCAACGCATGTCCAAAGCTGACAGCTAGCGCGCTTTCATTATGGGTTATCTCGAACGTGTTTTGTGTCTTAAAATAGAAAAAGTAAGTTAATATTTAAAATAATCTTTCAACTTTCAACAATAAGGTACAAAATACTATCCGTCTAACTTATAAAAAATTCGTTAATCGTAACATTACATATAAATCACTTTTCAGTTTTTACTTAAATTATAAAAAAAATATTTAATCCGCGTTTGTTACGTATGAAGATGACATTTCATACAAAATTTTGTTAACAAACAAATAGTAGCTGGGCAACGCGAGTGGTTACTACCAATATTCGCTATGTCAGATTTGAACGAGTTATTGATGCAGAATAGGTACCTTATTTTTAAATTATTTATTTTATAACAAAATAGAGTTAAGTCCTTATTAAATCACACGAAACCTTTATGTTTCAGCCAAAATGAACCAATTCATATTTTTTGATTACTTCAATTTTAAAATTTGTGCCTACTTAAAAAGTATTTTCTTCAAAACGTCAATATATTATTTCTTATAAATTTAGTTAGTGCATCATGTTTGTAAGACGTCGATGATTACGGGAATGCAATATTTGCTTTATTTGTTTAAAATTTCTATTATCAAAATGATAAACCAAAATATGAAGGGAGCACCTAAATGGACGGGAAAAAAAATTAAAAACAGTAGGTATATTTATTACAAAAAGTGTTGTTGTACACTCGAAACGAAACCATTGTCAGTTGACATAAAATCCAACACGGCGGGCTAAAATCTACAGAGATCAGCTCGCAATCAATCTTCTTCTTCTTCCTTTATTAGGCAATCCACCCAGGGGGTGATGTGTGCCATTATCAAGATTAATAATATAAGAGTTCATAGGACAAATCTATAAACAAAGAAGATTAAAAAAAGAGAAAGAAATAAAAAATCAAAACAATGTCATATCTTAAGGTTGTTCATTCAAATAAATCGGCAGATGTCCCTGTATATGTCTGTATTACAAGTATTCAGTAAATATGTTGAATTTATAGGACCATTAACAACAACATGCTTCCTACCAAAGACGATATTCAGAGGAGTTCTTAGCGAGCAATCGAAAAATACATGGTCTAACGTCTCCTCATCTTCCCCGCACTCGCACAAGGGACTGTTTTTAACGTTAATTTTAAACAAGTGATTCGAGAGGCAATTGTGACCAAGTCGCATTCTGCAAATCGTGCTAATGTAATACTTGGACAGTTTCATTCGAACAATCGCAATCAATCGATATGGGTTAAACTACCTCGACGACGGCTTGATCGCAAATCTACCGCTGAACTCTTATTTTCCACTGATCAGAGTTTTTTTTAATAAAGCAGTATGAAAATAATAACCTAGATCTAGAATACGCGACAGCTTTCAACGTTGGACCAGTATTTGCCGACTTGATGGACAAGTACACAATACACAAGTAATGGCCAATGTCAAATAATATTGGGCGATATTGGTAATTGGTGAATCGGCCACACTACTTGCCCATAATGGACCAGAGCCTATATTTAGCCAGCAATGTCCATAGTGTAGCCGTGGCTTAAAGTGTCACAATGGTACTCAAAACGATATAGGTAAGTCTGATGATTTGTTAGACAGATGGGTCATTGAAATTGCAGTAAATAATAGTTATGTAAACTGATCTATTGGATCGTATTTTTTTAGCTACAAATTGGTATAAACTACTTGTTTGCTGTAAAACAAAAATGTTGAATAAAACCAATAATAAAGTAGTCGAAGTAGTGTCTGTAGGTATTTTGGAATGACGTGTGACCAAGTGTTAATGTTAATTTATTGAAAACAAAAAACAGAAACATTTTTATACTCTCATTTTCGCTTGTAATTTCCATTTTATTCAGCCATCAACAGCACGACTCGACAAACACTCAACGAGCTAACGTCAAGTTTTCGGCGCTTGCATTAAAAGTTATGAATTTATTTAGTGGGCGCCAACACAAAAAAAAAAACATTTACGGGAAGTTAAAAAAACGAGTGTTTTTCCTCTTTTTTGTAGAAAAAATCGTTTTTTTTATGCGGCGTAGGTACGTTAAATAATAATAATTGTACATGGACTATACAAATAAAAAGTTCGATACAAATAATAAACTCGGACCAGAAGGTATCGTACACATTTTTTCAATGTGTTAATCGTTGTTATGAATCAATGTCGACCCCTTGTCCTAAAAAGCGGTAAATTTGTGAAAAAATATATCGATCACAGTATTCGAACCCTATACTTCAGGGCTTGAGATTCACCGTCCTTAACACCGAAATTAAGTACCTATAAACTTATCTAAATTCATTTTCTTTCAAAATATTATTATTATATACTAGCTAATACCCGTCTTGCCTAACGTATGTAATTCCGATTGTCAGGATTGATTGGTAGGTAATTAAACAGGTTCTAGTCTAGCTTCTCCACAGACTACTTATAAGTATTAAGCTTCTCATTGCTCAACAGACCTCTATAACTGACATAAGCACAGAAAAAGAAGAATTACACTTTCACAATTCATAAAAAGAGAGAAGAATAACACTTTTAATGTTTATAAAAAGAAAGAAAAAAAATTGTAGTCTGCCAATCACATGGAAAAAAACTGCATTATAATAATATGTTACATCTCATACTTGATTCAATTTCACTGTTCAATAGAAGGGAAAACTTTCCTTTATTAATATGCAAGTGTTACTCTCAATGTGGTTTGAGTCTTGACTATATTCCCTAAACCCTCTACCTATGTGTAGAATGGTAAAAATTGAATATTCATTTCAATGTTGATAAAATGTGTTTTATATGGTTTGAATTACATTAATTTCTATTTCAAAACAATCTTGAATCTTTAAAATACATTTTTATTCAGTCAAATTTTGGTTCTAAGCAACATTTACATGAGTAATTTTGTTTTTAAAAGATGACCATCTGTGTTTACGGAGATTTTACTATGAATATTTTATAATTTTAGAAATTTATTAATTACAGTAAATATACCTATTTGAGATTTTGTAAAAATTTGTATCTTTGATTACCATAAATATACCTGCAAGGATCCACGACGATTAATTAAAATCCAATGCAAAACCTACGGTTTTATGCTCCAACAATATACAAAAAATAAATATACAATATTAAATAAATAAACATTACTGAATTATTATATAGATTATATTTCAAAAATTTGATCAATTATAAGTACTTAATTAATCTAAATAATAAAAACTGCTGAAACAATTAAAATATCTCTCTCCATTAAAAATATTGACTAAAAGTAGACATGAATTACCATAAATATACCTGCAAGGATCCACGACAATTAAAATCCAACGCAGAACCTACGGTTTTATGCTCCAATATACAAAAATATAAATATATAATAACAAAATAAACAAACATTACTGAATTATTAGGCATGTAGATTATATTTCAAAAATTTGATTAATTATAGGTACTTAATTCATCTTAATAATAAAAATTGCTGAAACAATTAAAATATCTATCTTCATTAAAAATATTGACTAAAAGTAGGCATGAATTTTCTAAAGACTGTTCAAGTTAAGCTTCTTTCTATGGAATTTATGTATATAATAAAAGGAAACTTGTCTTTTCCTATAAATACTACGGTAGTAATATATTAATTATAATCAGTGTAGCTCCTGAATCAATGTATTGTATTACGTAAGAAAGCATCTATAAAACTTTGATTCCTCCAAAAATAGAACCCAGGTCCTCATGATCAGAAGTCGATATCTAATTATTAAAACTTAATGCACACAACTGTTGAAGAACAAATTTCAAGGTGCACGTCAAGTTTTAAACCAGCATCTAGCTCTACATAAACTGATAATTTCCTCTAGATGTGATTGTATAGAAGAATGCTGAGCATATCACGTATTGACAGGGTGTCTATAGAGTCCTGGAAATGATACAAAAGTAAAAAGAGAGCTCCTGACCACTGTCAATGCCTCATACTTTGGCTAAATTCTCATTACGCTGTGATGAATAAGTTCAAATGTATATACTTCACTGGTGTATGTTTCGTAATATATTATTGTCCTATTTATGTATCTAAATAAATAAATCCCTCTTCCAACTTAAAATTCAAGGAAAAAAGTGGTTTTGAACAGAAGAGAGTCTTCTGAGAGAAAGCTGGCTCAAAATCATGAAAAGTTTGCAGTGATGGTCACCAACTTCAGTTAGGAGAACCACACGAAGAAGATATTTTTATACGTCGAAGCATGATTAATTTATAACAACTAATAAGTCTAACAATTCATTACTGATGTTAAATTTAAAAATGGAATAAAGCACATTGTGGGACATAATAAATTTATAAAGTATTTTATATGAAATTGACTTGCTAATAAGACCATCATGTTATCTTCTTGCATCTCAAATTTACAGAATATCTTTTTAATAATAATGAAGTAAGTTGTGTTAAAATGTCACATTATTTGATAGTTATTTTAACATTAACATAAATATATTGTGTAAAAATACTTATAAAACTCCATGAATTCTCATAATTTCTTTTTGCTGTTGGCATCATTTTTAAATATTAGTGGTGTTTGAAAGAATATATTATTATGTTTGATGAAAAAAAAAACATTATGTTATTTCATTTAGTATATTTCTGGTTATGAATAAAACAATTTTGTTTATTTCATTTCAGTCATTTGACAATATTATGTCATTGTAAGATCTAACAGATAAAAAAATAAAATAAAAAAATTCCTATACAAATGAAAAAACGGGGTTAGTTGATAGAAACTCGCCCTCTGTATGTTGATTCCGTGATGTCTTTGTTATGTTAAGTTTTTATGTATTGTCACAGCATATCTTATCCGTATGACAGCCAGTTCATTATTACTGATTATGACTTAATAGTTGTATTTTTACATTTCAAACTTGGCAAACATTGAATATTTTTCCTCCTCATTGAACTGGTAAATTTTTAGGTTCTTTAATCTGTAACATAACATTAATGAGTTATACACACAAAATTAATAGAATTAAATAATGATAAGATACTACGTTACATACCGATTTTGGTTGATCTTCTCTTGAAATATGTGTTTTTACGTTTTAGATATTCACCGGTTAGTTGTTATTGTTGAAAATGCTGCCGAGCCTGTAAAAAATATAGTTACACAAAAATTTGTCAATGACATTATAACCATAATGTCAACTAATTATTAATATCCTATTGTTTTGAAACAAATAAATATGCTTACCAGTAGATTGTCCATTAATATTCCTGTTTGTTATTTATAATTAAAAAATAACCAGAAAAATAGAAAGTTTTTTACATATTAGTTTTTTGACAACCAAATAAGAAGTGTCAATGACAATGAATCCATAGGGCATAGACAACGCAACAAAATATTTCTTTTTTAGCGCTTCGTTTTCGAGCAATTCGGCTGGATAATAAAAAAAGTTTTGTAAAAAATACGTAGGTGTGTATCGTAAGTAATTTGAGGTAAGTATTTTTTATTAATTTTAAGAATATATTATTCACACAAAATACACATTTAAAAAATCATTATCTTTCACAATATTTCATTTTAATCATAGTCTATGGATTCACGGTTGTCAATAATTTTGACACATAGGCGATGTAAACAAAACAAAAAGTAAATTTAATAGTTGTTCGAAATTTGAATAAGATTGAATAAATTATAATATAGGAATATTATTGCTGCTGTTTATTTTTTTCTAAGTAGGTACCTACTTTATAATATTAAATTAATGAAACTGCACATAAAATATTTTGTTGTGAATTATGTAGATAAAAATATGATTTGGCATTTACCTTGAATCTAATGTACCCATGACTGTATGTTTTTAATTTGATTTCTTAATTGTTATTGATTTCATTGTGATTTTATTCATTTAAATACTTTTAAAAAATACCTGTAATAAAAAGAGTGTTGATTTTGGCTACTTATAGGTGTATTATATACCTACAATAACTTTAATTAATGTACACAATATTACATAACAAAAATTATGTGGAAGATGAAATGATATTATATGTCGTATCATAATAATATTGTATTTATTCTAGGATGAATGATTTGTCACAAACCTTGGAGGGTCGTCAAGTAAGGCTTCCAATCAAACCTCTTACTGGCCGCTGTCTTTGAAGAATACTTCTTTTAACACGATTGGTTTAAAGTTAAGTATATGACACCCTATGAATATTTTTTCAAAATAATTTTCACACCAACAATAGGACCATGAGTCCAAATTTTTAACAATACTTTTATAATATGCAGGATAAAATCAATAAGCTAATGTGGTTTTGAGTTTATTTACATACTAATTTAGACACAATGTAATACCGCTGTTGAGTGTGATTAATTTCAATACAAATATTATATTTCTAAATTATTATGTGGATAAAACAAACGTTTTATTAAACTGATTAAAATCCTGAAGCCATTTAAAGATTCTCAATTATTGTCAATTTTATTTCTTTCTCTCAACAATTCTGTCAAGTTCACTGTACGTTATGATCTAATTTATAGGCTATTGTTTTACCGACCAGTTTGTTTATGGAATGTTCATACCAATTTCAACGATGATTTTAAATTTAATATTTTTCAACGATGAATTTAAGATTTAAACTTTATTTATATTTCAGAAATATAAAATGATTCAACAATTATTTTTAAATTATTTAATACCTATCCACATTAGAATATTATTTTATCAGGCACCTACATAATTACTTATCTATTACAGTGGCTACGACGCTTTGTAAAAAGTATGGCCATAAATTTTCTAAAATATGTCAATTTCAAAATGGAGGAATGATTTTTACAAAATTTTGCATTAAATCTTTATTTATTGAGAATAATAAGATTTGAATAACATTTATATGTATACCAAATCAATCTCCAATTATTTTATTACATTTTCATACAGTAATACCAAGATTCCATTCTACGTTTACATGAGTAATTTTGTTTCCAAAAGATGGCTTACTGTCTTTTGTGAAAAATTTGTATGAAGATCTTAAAAAAATAAAGTTTTTTAAATAGCTCTAAATATATTAATGTTAATTTATCAAAGAGTATTTAAGAACGCTCTCTGGAATTTTGCACGGCTTTTCGCATATTAATATCTGACCTTTACGTTTGTTTTCTATGATTGATGCTGTTACAAAAATATATATATATAAACGGACTAAAATATTATGTAGATATAAAATATATAAAATAAAATATATAAAATAAAAATATAAAATATTATTAGCCAGGTGCATCTTTCAGCAGTGCAAAGAGTTTAACTCTCCAGTCGCTTGTTGCTTCATAGATTTTGAAAAGGCCTTCGACAGCCCACATAGACCATCAATATGGAAAATACTTGCTCTGTATGGTATACCTCCGAAAATAGTTAAAATGGTGCAGTCCCTGTATGAAGACTCCGAGTGTAGCGTGAAAACGCCAGGTGGTCCTACTGAAGCTTTTAGGATCACCACAGGAGTCAGACAGGGCTGCGTACTAGCTCCTTTTATATTTATAATAGTCATGGACTTCCTGTTGAGAAAGTCCATGCAAGGAGCAAGAGGTATACCGATAACACAGAGAGATGGTCTAATGGGCGAACTGTGCGATCTGGAGTACGCGGACGACCTAGCGTTGTTCAGTACGACAGTGGAGGAATTACAGCGCAGTGTTTCAAGACTCTGCAACGAAACAGCACGCCTCGGCCTCCGAGTTAATGCCAGTAAGACGGAGCTCATGGCGAATAATGCCTGCCCCGACAAACAGCTACCGATAACCATCGATGGTCACCAGGTCTCCCGGGTGGATAAATTTAAGTACCTGGGAGCAAACATTACCACCACTGGTGACCTCGGGGCTGAGCTCCCGATACGTATCGGTATGGCAAGTGGCGCCTTCAACAACATGACCAAGATATGGAAGGCGTCGGCGTTTAGTGTCGAGACGAAATGTAAACTGTTTGATGCGTGTGTGTTGCCCATTCTCCTTTATGGGTGTGAGTCCTGGCACCTGACCAAGGCCCAGGCACAAAAAGTCTCAGCATTTGAAATGAAGTGCCTAAGGAGAATTCTGGGTGTAAGATGGTACCACCGCATCACGAACGACGCTATACGCCGGCGCACCCAGCGTGAGCCCATCACCTCTACCATTGTGGGGAGGAGATGGACTTGGCTGGGACATGTGTTAAGGATGCCGAATGACAGTTGGCCGAGGAGAGCGCTGTTCTTCCTCCCATCAGGGTCCCGAAGACGAGGAAGACCCTCTCACACTGTGTTCCGCTCCTTCGAAGCAGAGCTGAGGGACATGAACATGGTGTGGGAGGAGGTCATAAGCATTGCGCAAGATCGAGCGCAATGGAGAGCTCTTGTTGCCTCCCTATGCTCCTGAGTGGAGTTCAGAGGGAGATTTGATTGATTGATTGATTATACATGGTTTGGGAAGACGTCATTTAAACTACGCGAGATCGAGTGCAACGGAGAACTCTTGTTACCTCAATAAGCCCCTAAGTGGAATCAAAAAAGGGAGGATTGATTGATATTTTTGATCGCGTCAACTAAGAGGGAGAGCAAAATATAAAAAATATAATAAATTTTACTAGATTTTTTTTACAAACAGTTTTTCCAACTCCCCATCACTCTAATAAAAGGCGACGCGTTACATCTCATAACAAAAAAAATCGTGTCGATAAGATTTTATTTTGAGTTTAAATATTGTGAACGAGTACATTTTTTTTTTATTTTAACAATGATCGCAATAAAAGTGTGCCTAAAATGTGGCAATGTTCAAGCTTTGCCACATTGTAATAATTATCTAAATAAATATATTACAGAGATAGTTAACAGAGGTAAGGAAACCAAAAGATAAACATCTTGGTGTTGCCAGTAACAACCTTTGCTCTCCTTATCATTTTTTTCCATCAAGTTTTTGTCACCCATTTTTTGGTTCCTACCCCTAGCTAACCAGGATGAGTGAAAGTCAACCGCTTCGCACCGCAAAAGAAATAATCATTTTATTCGATCTACTCTTTAAAATTATTAATATAAATAGAACCAACCGCGCCGCGTATTATAAAATTAAATTGTGATGTGTTGTATAATATGTTTTGTGTGTTTAAAACAAGAAGAGCTGGCCAGCAAAAGGTGATCACCGTGGAGTTAAAGGTTAGTCCATTATTCCAGATCCTTCTTCTTTCCAGCTGGTTACACCACACTTCAGCACAGCATAACATCGCATATACAGTCCACGAAAGTCATTTATACCGTGCCACCCCACATCTAGTATTGCCAATACTCGGTCGCTAGAGCCTTGTTTGTTTTCTAGCAAGGGTACCACGTGCAAATTAGATTGACATGTGGGTCGGCATGATGTTTTTTCGCCATTACTCCATCTGCTCAAAACTTATTGTTGGCTTACCTTAAAAAAACTACACTTAGGTATTATGGAATGTAGGACTAACAATGGCAGTGAAAATAGAAACAATATCGGTGGGTTGATATACGGGGTGTGACAATGGTGGAGACGTGTGTAGCATGTCCGGTGCTCGCCAATATTCCAGCGGTGTTAGCTTATTGCTCTGACAGTTATGCGACACATTCCGAGTGAGAAAGCCCGGTACGACCACCCTGTATCAGTGACACACTGTGAATTTATTATAACACATACACTATACAGCCAGTCACGCCGCGAAATCGCCTGTCGCAATGGTAGGCACTACTCTTACTAGCTACCTCACCCGAACATATCGACAGTAACTCTTTTACATTTTTCTTAGATATCAAGGACAGCTGTTGTATTTTCTAAAGGTATTGTAAAGAAAACCCATGGATGGATTAATAAGCTTCAATAGTTTTTTTAGAAAATTGTTCTATCATGAAAAATCGGTAGTTCTCAAATTCTCCACTCATGGTTCTATTTCATCAACAGTTGTAAAAGATCTTCCTTCTTCCTTACGTAATTTTAAACAAAATTTTGTAATTTTATTTTTTTAACGTTCTTCTTTTAAAATCTTTTCCCTTTTGGATATAGATTTCTTTCAACATATAAGAACGTATAACATTTTCTTTATTTTATTTTTTTTGTTTAGACGATCCTACAACTTCAGTAATTAAGGTGATTGATATGTTCATTTCTTTTTCTTTCTTGAAGTCTTGTTGCATCACATTCGCCTCTCTATGGGTCAATTAATTTTGGAGTTACTGTGATATTATGACAATCACGATCCACACTCCTCATTAAAGTTACCAACTATGAAGAAGAAAACTGATAAATATATTCGCCGAGTTAATTTCATTACTTTTCATTTTTGTCACCGGTTGAGTAAATAAACAAATTATCACTTTTCTATACAAGGTTGTCATTATAGCCGGCGTGACTTATTGGCTGAGGCAATTTTTCTAGTCAACTGGTCCTGTCCAATCTGAGACAGGCCATTCCCGGGTAGAAATTTCTAGTGAAAAATCATTTCACTCAAACTTTGACCTGACCGGGAACTTGTGGTTTGAAGTCCACGCCCATACCACTAGGCTACTGAGGTAGGTGAGCACTGTTTATTTTTATTGGATTGGGTCTCGTTCTATTTATTAAGATAGTCCATAAGGGGGAAGAAGTTTAGAAAATGGTGTGTGTAGGTGAATTGAAGATATCACTTGTATTTATTTTTCGTCAAGTAAAACCAGAAATCGCGTGACGTCCACATACACCAAACTGGGAGTGAACTTGGATTAAGTACTTATTTACTTACTTACTTAACGAATCCGATCACCCATCCACTAGACCAGTCCATTCCAATACTCGGCAGCTGCAACAGCATTGTCATTACTCATGATAAGGTCTTGCATATCACAACTCACAGGTATATCTCGGCAAGCGAAGAGGTGTTCATCAATTTGAGTCTCGCCATAGCTACAGGAGACATCATCTTCCACACTAAAACTCTACCTGTGCATGTTTTTCTAACATCTAGTGACACCCACTCGTAATCTGTTGAGTGTCTTCCATGTTGAGTAAGGTAGTTGGTGTGCCGGTCCTAAGCTTTCTTACAGTCCAATCTGGCTTTCATTATATTGTGTGTGCCAGAGATCTATTGGATTAAATAAGTTATATCAAAGTAAAGGAACTCAAGTAACACGATCTTTTGAGACAGACAAACATACAATTTAATGACGAACCTCTTTTTATTTTATTAGAGTAGATGTGAGTTTGTTTGGGGTGCAATAGTAATTGCCGGACTATCACGCGTCAATTAACGCTGTCATCAAACCCGGACATACCCGGCTATTTCGCGTGCCAGCAATTGAATACTTACATAGCTTCAAGCAAATCTGACATGCTAACAGCTTAGATGAGACTGCTGATCTTAATGGTCTCACCAAAGTACTACTACAAAATTATAAGGTTTAAGGGTACCCTATCTATTAAAATGGGGTTTAAAGTCGCCTTATTTCATTTTTTTTTTTCATTACTTTAAGACTTGAATAGCTTTTGTACTACATAATAATATTATATTGCATGCGAACTTAATTAGATTTTGTACTTCGTATTAAGATTTAAATCATTCAAATTACTATCGATTTGATCACTAGGTACCGGGCAGTTTAGTAGCATCTATTTTTGTCTCATTTATGTTGAATCAAAAAGTCAAAACTTTGTGCAAAATCAGCCTTAACATAGGTTAACATCTAGAACTCTATCACCATAGATACAATTTTCTTTTTTATTTTTTTTTACTGAATATGAGCTCACTCTTACCTGAATGCCAGTACACTTTTGAAGAAGCAGGTAATACAAAGTTAAGATCGGAATAGTTATCGGTTGAAAAAGTGTGAACAGGTCAACAAAGTAACAACACGCCGATTCTCGAATGGGATAAGCAGAGAATAAGGAATTCTCTTTTTAATAAAATTGAACGTGCGTTCTTGGTTGAATTATATTTAAATAAATTAAGTAATTTAAATAAAACAATTGATTTGTTATTCCACAAATTTAATTTCCTGCGAAACTTGTCAGGTTATTCCACAAATTTAATTTCCTGCGAAACTTGTCAGGTTATTAAATTTGTGGAATAAAAAATCAATTGTTTTATTTAAATAAATTTAACTTTATTTTTTCCGTACTTCCATTGAACTGAAAATATGTGCTTTAATCAAACTATCAGTTCTAAGGCGTTGCAGTGTTAGCCTAACGATTGCCTTCTCCAAGATACGATGCAAAAGAAAAATCCCTAGTAGTTTATATATATAAAAACTTATATATATATATATAAAAAGTTATAGTTCTCTGTATATAAAAACTTACCCATATTTCTCTTGGTCATTGCATTACCCGTAAACGCCTAGACCAATCTCGCTTATTCTTTTCTGTCGTGTTTATTATTGTCAAGAAATGGTTCTAGTGAAAAAAAAATACTTTTCTATTTTGGAATATTAATTGGTTGCTCTCTTGTTCTCAATAATTTCCAACTTTTATCTCTATATTTCATTAAGTATTAAATATCTACTTGTTGCGTACATGAGATTTTTCGACATGTTGAACATGTTGAGAATTCTCATGATTAGGAGTTTCGGAGACTCGAACATTACCACCTAATGACGAACGTTGTTAACGTAAAGTGATCACACTAGGCCAGCCTTCGAAATAACAGTAGAAGACGGTCGTAAGCCCGTAGTGATTTGTTCCATTGTAAAAATCGAACATTATTAATGAATTGTTAGAGTCATTAGTTGTTATTTTTTCTTTAAAAACACATTAAAGGTTGGACAAAATCTGCCAGGTAAGCTAGTAGAATTATAAAGCATTACATTTATATTGACACTATATAAGTCGCTTGTGAGATCATAATTGGAATATTGTGCACCTACCTACATATATGGAATCCATATTACGAAAAGTAGGTACAGGATGGAACTTAATTTTAATTTTAAAGGGTGGAAAAAATTATGATATATCCTATAAAAATTCTTTAGACACTCTATCTAACTTGGAAAATTGGTTTGTTGATAATTCTCTAGTCCTTAACATGACAAAAACAAGTGCCATTGGCTTCTCTCTGGGAAGATCTGATGGGACTGATGCAGTTAAAACTGCATTAATTGAAAAAGGAATAGACCTGACAGACAGCTGTAGGTTCTTAGGTGTCACGGTTGATAAAGGTCTGCAATGGGATCCCCATGTGGATCAGCTGTGCACAAAATTGAACTCGGCAATTAATGCCATCAAAAAGATAAGGGAAATATGTGGAATAAGCACCGCTAAATCTGTATACTATGCCTACTTCCACTCAATTATGTCATATGGGGTGATGTTCTGGGGTATGGGATCTGGTACAAAAAGAGTGTTCATCCTACAAAAGCGAGCCTTAAGAACTCTATTGGGTATGAGCCCTAGAGACTCATGTAGGGACGCTTTTAAAGAACAGCGCATTTTAACATTGCCTGGTTTATTTATATTTGAATGTCTAAAGTATGCACATTTCACTCGGAAACGAGTGCAGGGCTTAAAAAAAAAAAAAAAAAAAGTATGCACATAAAAATCTGTCAAACACTCCACAAAACTTGAACTTTCATCACCACGATACCCGAAATAAAAGTCTACTGAGGCCTATTGAGCATAGACTAACAAAACTGTCAAAGAGATTCGTTTGTATGAGCGTGAGGCTTTATAATCGCCTCCCTCACGAACTCAAATTATCTGACTCTGTTTGTTTCCAGAGGGAGGTCAAAAGGTATCTTGTTGAAAATGCTTTTTATTCAACTGATGACATGTAGATTAATATTAATTTTACCTGTTTCTTTCTGTTTCTCTATATCTGTTTCTTTTTTCTCGACTTTGTTCTTGTCGCTGCTGCATGAAGTGGCCTTGTACATTGACGAGATGCCAATGGGACCCTTTACACCCCTTTGGCATCGAATTTACTTTCTCAATAATATTGATGTCTTTGTATAATGAAATCTATTTGTCTTTTATGTACTAAATTGTAAATATTTTAATGAACCCGAGTGCCTCGTGAGGGGCCTATGGGGGATGTAATAAAGATTTGAACTCGAAAGGGTCAAGAATACCTTTATACGTAGGACACGCAAACGTTTTGGTGGTGAACTATGTTGTGGTTCTCTACCCACACTTGAGCTCAGACGTGAGCTGCAGGAGATTTTTGTACTCTGGGTATTATTTAGGTCGGAATTCGATACTCCCGAACTTCTATCTACTCTCAACTTCCGTGTTCCGACCTTAACCAGATCAACTGATATTTTTCGGTTGTCGCGGGTTTGAGGAGGCCTCTGTATCGAATGGCCAGAGGTTATGATTCCCTGCATTGATATACTTCGCAGTCCACATCATGTCTTCAAGAAACAAATTTCCAGAGATCTTTTAAGCAATTCTACTAATTCGCGATAGCTTGTTGATTATTTTTTCCCACACCCCTTTCTTCCTTCTTTTCTTTTCATTCCCTTCTTCTTGCACTCTCCATTTGTGTTTGAGTTTATCTTTAGCTGTTTTCATATACCTACACTAATAGTTTTCCTTTTGATAGTTTTTTTTTTCTCTCTTGAACATGCTGTACCTACATGTTTAAATCAATAATATACTATGTAATATGTGGCACATCTCGATGGCGGTCAACTTAGTTTAAGGTCATAAATTTATATTGTTTCTACTTTCAATGTATAGTTGTCCTCTGTAATGTGTTTTGTCAAAATAAATAAATAATTGCCCGTAATTTGAATCAGATTATAAAAGGGTAGGTAAATGTTTATCGATGATTGTTTTAAGTTAAATCAAGAATTTTTTTAAGGATTCGTACTATTAAAAATGTTTTTTTACGACACAATGCCACATCGACATGATACATTTTACCCCTTTTTGCGCTTTCACTGAATTCTTTATTCCGATCACGCTGTTGACTGATGACGTCACGTTCCCCGCCTTCATTACCTGCTGGATGAAGAGTACTTACACCTGGTATTTGGAGCAGATTCCTTCAACATGGCCTGCTCTAGCGACGTTGGAGCATATCAGCTTTTGTCAACTTAAAGAGGGGGGTACCCGCAAAATGTAGCAGACATTAACAATGCGCTGAAGGCTTTCACAAAAGGCAGTGGGGCTGTTGAACTCACATCCCCCAAAAAGGATAGTGTCGAATAACTTGTATAACATCCTATATTTGAAGAATATTTATTTTATTTTAAGCATATGTTGTGGAAGTATATTTTACTAATTCTTCTTCTTCCTCTTGATATAGGCCGGGCCTGTTTTATTACTTATAGTATGAAATTTCATCGGCCAAAATATAATCTACAATACGAATTTGCGTAATTTAGATACAAACACACATTGTGCTCTTAAACTTCACTTATGAGCATAAGGAGGCAACAAAAGTCCATTGAGCTCGATCTTGCACAATGTTTATGACTTCTTCACACATTATTTCCAAATACCTCAGCTCTGCTTCGAAGGAACGGAACACAGAGTAAGCGGATCTTCCTTGTCTTCGGGACCCTAATGGGAGGATGAAGAGCGCTTTTCTCGGTTGACTGTCATTCAGCATCCTTAACAGATGTCCTAGCCATGTCCATCCCCTCTCCGCAATGGTGGAAGTGAAAGGCCTACGCTGGGTGAGCCGGCGTTTAGCGTCATTCTTGATGTAGTGGTGCCACTATATGCCCAATATTTCTTATAAATGCAGAGACTTTTTGTGTCTGTGCTTTAGTCAGGTGCCAGGACTTACAACCATACAGGAGAATGGGCACCACAGTAGCATCGAACAGTTTTAATTTCGTCTCGACACTAAACGCCGACGCTTCCCATAATTTGGTCATGTTGTTTTATTGAAAAAAAAATGTTACTACGCACACGATAAACGATAAACACACATGCCTTCCATATCTTAGTCATCTTGTCAAAGGCGCCACTTGCCATACGTAACGGGTACTCAACCCCGAGGTCACCAGTGGTGGTAATGGTTGCTCCTAGGTACTTAAATTTATCCAACCGGGAGACCTATCATGTATCTGTTCTTATCCGCAAGATGGCTATTAAATCACTGTGACAATAAATTTGGCAAAAAAATGTTGAAATTTTTTAATCCTTGATCCATCAGCTTTGTACGTTCAAAAATATTCATTCTGCTTTTTCTAACAGCTGAATATTGAATTCTTTTGTTTCCCTTTTGTCCCTTCAATTGTTTGTATATTTTAAGGCAAGTTATTATTTTTATGAAACGTTTTAGGACGTACCTATATTAATTTTTTTTACTAAATACTTGATCAAAATTGCTTCCAGGATTTGACCATATCACACTATATGTTTTTTTACGTGGTTATATCGTTGGTCGGATAACTAACAATAAATTAAAAGCTGTTGTGTCAAAAATGTAGCTGTTGTATAATATAACATACCCAAATGGACCAATTAAAGAATTAAAGATCACCCGAATCAGCCCACTGATGAAGTAGTCCTTTGACTGTATGAGACTTTATTTATTCACCATATTATTATTATTTTTATCATCAAAGATCTTAACCCCGTATGTATATTTGAGTTAGTAAGTAATAATGTAAATTCAAAATAAATAAAAACACAGAAATAAATATGAAAACTAGATTCACAAATGCCGCCTACAGGGACAAAATCACTTGTATTCTCTTTGGTTATTTCCCATTACTCATTTCTTTCACATTTTCATAAAGAAACAACGTAGCAGCCCTTTCCATGGTATAGACAGGGCTGCCACAAACATGGAAAAATGGTTAAAAACGATTATTAGCATATTAATTACAAAACAAAAGATGAAAATGAAATGAAAATTTCTCGCTGAAGAGGGAAACCCTCTCATTCCATGTTCAGTTCCTTTGAAGCAGAGCTGAGGGATCTGGATATGGTATGTGAGGAGGTCATAAACATTGCGCAGGATCGGCCGTAATAGAGAGCTTTTCCTGCCTCTCTATGCCCTTGAGTGGGGTGTTGAGGGAGGTTTGTTTTGATTGCTTTGATGTACCTACGATTGTTTTTGGGATAACCTATTCGTAAAATTAAAATTAAGATTTTATTTGGAAGCGTTTGATATTGGGCTCTATAATAAAGACAAAACTTGACAAAGAAGACACCGCATAATTCTGGGTATTCCGTAGACTTATATGTCACTCACAGGGGTGGGTGGTGGGTGGCGAAGAGCTGGAATAGATAATTTTTAGACAGACTCAAGAGAAGAGAAATATTTTCCCAACACCAAATTTAATAATTATTAAACACCTTTTACCGTTGAAGCAAATTATTCACTAACCTGTATTAACGGTAAAAGGCAAATGTCCTGGCTTAGAGATTCCAGACAATGTACCAAAATTCAGCAAGTTGAAGAACTTTTCGGACAGATGAATCTACGGTGAAGTGGTAGTCGAAGCCAGCGGAACCCAACATGGCACCATAAGAAGGAGATCACAATTGCCAATTAAGAATATTTAGATATAAGAAGAGAAGAAGAAGCTTATTTGAGTTTCATGTATGTGAGTCGTCTTTGACCGCCGTGCCTCTGACACCAGATTTTTTAAACATCATCAACCATGACTCTAAAACCCAGGTCGTACACCCTCGTACTTTATTTTCCTTTATTTCAAGTTTGCGACAACCCTAGACTTAGTCATCTTGTGTTCGTATCCAATAAACCGACTCTGGAATAAACATAATTCTATACTAGCCGTGTGATCTTATGAAATTCCATTTCAACAACTCATCGGAAAAAAGCACCGTACATCTTAAATTTTTAAATGAAAAGAAAATTATGAAATTTAAGAACAAACACAATCGTACTTTTTTCTCCACTTTTTTCTCTTTTTCGTGTGTTTAGTTGATTGTTTTTTTTCCAGCTGGAATCCAATTTGTTATTGTGTGTTACTTTTCTTTAAATTTTATTGCTACTTCGAAATTTGAAATTCAACCTAATAAATGAATTTCCCGTTTATAATACACGTATCTAAAAAGTTTCGTATTTGAAGCTTAAAAAATATTATGTTCTTGTTGTATAGCGAGGTATTGCATTATTTGGTAGCGAGCCTTCGGTAAATTATATTCTTCTTTCAGTTTAATGCGATTTTTCCAGGGTACTGTGGGGCTAGTACGAGTTTTATCGAAAGCTAATTGCATGCAAATAAGCGCTTATTTAGCGTGCAATTAGTGTTTTAAAATCAAACGATCGAATCATTCGATCATTTTAGTATGAAAAATTTTTGAAACCCTTTCGATGATCGAATATCGAAACGATCATCGAAAACTTATACTACGGCTACTGCATAGCACTGTGCATCAAACATCTGCCTTGAGAACAATGACCTCCAAACAAAATCTAATCATAGCCACAACCTTAAAAAGAAGAACAACTGATATTTCGATAAGAGTAAAAATACGTTGCTAGAAAAATGTAACATAGACTCTTTTCCCGTTCAGCCATCAAATGAGTAAGTTGACGAATAGAAACATTTCCAACATGGGTAGGAAGTCACATACGCCCTGGCTTACACACAATAATATTGGTGTATTAATATATAGAACTGTCAAAATGAAATGTCAACGGAGTGCCCTTTCATAAAGAGGAATACAGAATCATTCCAACCGAGCCCCGCAGTCTGCCACTTCAAAAGAAAGGGGGTAAGCAGAGAGGCCAGAGGTAGAATGGGATGGAGATGAAACGCTACTCCAAGGGTAGGTAGGTGTGCGCTTCAAATCGATTTTAATTTCCGATCGCCGAATACAGATTATGTTTTTCGTTTCAATACTTTTTCGGGCTGTTTCTTTTTGACTTTCAAAAGAAAACTTATTATTCTTATTTTTTTTTATTTGAGCGAAGACTCTTTGGTGTAACACAAAAAATAACTCATTATTATTAGATTTTATTTCCTCTTCTGGTATGAAATACCTAATGATACTTAACTAAAATATTATTAAAGAACCGTTTGCCTCCAATCTCAGATTGACTTAGGTACTTGAAATGTGCAGTTTCGCTAATTAGTTTTCGTTGGTTTTTGGAACGGATTGGATGTTCTGAGATCTGTTTGTAAAATTTCCATACAAAAATGATCGAATGATTCCATCGTTTGATTTTCGAACACTGATTGCACGCTAATAAGCGATTATTAGCGTACAATTAGCTTTTGATTAAGCTCGTACTAGCCGTGAAGTTTTTTTATCTACATTTTAGAATATGTTACCCTTCGTTATTATTTAGTTTCTAAGGTTGAATATGTAATTCTAAGATAAAAAAAGTGTCTACTTTTCCATTTAATTTGACCCCACTTCATATTCTTCATACATTAGTTAAACATTCTGAGGCTATCAAAAAAATGCCTCTCCACCTGTGCCTATCCAATAAATGCTACTGACTAATTGTTTTAGGCCAAAGAAATTTTCATCAACCTCGTTAAAAGAAATCATTGTTTATTATATACCAACTCTTTTTATCTTTCAGTGCAAAGAAATTAAAAGTTTGATTTTTTTTATTGTAGGCAATTTCAATTTTTCTAATATATTACTGTTAATACGCATGTATGAAAGAGCAATGTTTTAAAGTCTGGAAAAGTCTTATAGGTGACGACACTGTTCGGACAGATGGCAACTTTCGATCATACAATTCCATCACATGTGAAGTGTGTGTAGCAGTTTATTACCTACGTTGTACCCATGTACTGTAATTGGAATATGAAAATTCTTTATACTTAATCGAAATTGTTTCTAACATCATTGACGTAGGGTTATATTATGATATATCATATTATAAACATTGGTGGAATAAAGCCTCTAATTTCTAGAAATCATATAGCTATAATTTAGATATCGACACTAGAAAGTTGATTTATAATTCGATTGTGTTGCCCCATCTCAACTACTGCTCTACCATCTTGTTTTTGGCCACAGAGGGAGAATTAAAAGTCTCTAAATATTTCTGAATAGGGCCATGAGGGCGGTCTTGGGATGGGGTAGGTAGGTACGGTCGGATTAGGGAAATGTTGGACAGGTTAGATTTTTTGGATGTGAAGCAACGGATATACTTGAATGTTTTCGTTTTTGTTTATAAAATTAAAAATGGAATGATGCCATGCTATCTATGTTAGAAATAATTATGAGATACATGACTATCCTACGAGGGGTCGCGATGCGTTTAGGCTTCGGGGTGCCAGTACTGAGAACAGTCTCTTCTACAAGGGGTTTATAGGCTGTTCAACGACCTGCCGGCAGAACTCAGGAGCGTGGCTTCGCTTGCGATCTTTCGTATAAAATGTCGTGAATATCTAAAGAGTAGTGATAAGCATATATTGATGATGTGAATATTGTAAAAATTATAGTATAAGTAGAGTAATATTCTTATTTTTAAGTTATAAAATACTTAATTTTTGTAACTTTAAATCTAAATAATATATACAACCAAGAACTGTATGACCTCTACAAGGATCCCGATCCCGATCTAAATAGCAAGATTACATACGCTGGGCTGGGCACATAATATGAATGAACGAAGAAGCCCAGACCAGACGATTAGGTAATTCTCACACATCCCAAAGGTCGTAGAAGAGCAGGAAGACCCAAGCTACGGTGGATGGACGGTGTTAACACGGATGCAGGTGTCATTGGACTTTGGATTCGGATTTTGAGCTTCAACTTGCAGCCATACAAGATGATATGAAGACAATACCAAGAAACAAACAAATAATAGTTACTGGAGACTTTAACGCTAGACATCCAGCATGGGGCGGCAAAATAACGAACAGAAAGGAGAGATGTCTTCTGGACTGGGCAGATTCCGTAAACTTCAACATACTAAATGACGGCAGGGAACCAACCTGTATAAGGCCAAACGGGACATCCTACATCGATATTACGATGGTGTGCGAAAATGCGCTAAACGAGGGACTCTCGTGGAAAATTCTGGACGAAGTAACCCTCAGTGATCATCGATATACACTAACTCGTCTTTCACTAAATAATAAGCGAGAAACTAAACCACGACGGTACATATACGGAGCCACAGATCGCTCAAAGTTGAATGACGTATTTACTGAAATGGCCAATCTTCCAAATCTGCAAAACTGTGAAGCAGCAATACGAGTCGCATACGGGAGAAGCACACCCAAAGTAAGGGCCGAAGATGGAGGGAAGCTACCACACTGGTGGACAGAAGACATCCAAAGCAACATAATATTGGTAAGGAAAAAGAGAAAGGCGTTCCAGAAATGTAAAAATGCTACACGTAGATCATTCTTTAAGGATGAATAATATAAGCATGCAAAAGCCGAACTGAAGGCAAAAATAGTGAAGTCGAAAATGAAATCATGGGACGAACTATGCAACGGACTGGAAAGAGATATTTTTGGGGATGCATATAAAATAATTAAGAGTCAAATGAAAATAGCAAATCCGAAAACAAAACTATCACTTAATGAAAAAATTAATGCTTTTAATTCGCTATTCATAGGAGCACAAAACATAACATTAGAGAAGGTCGCTGCTGTGTGGAATTCGGATAACAATTTCTCGGAAGAAGAACTAAAAATGGTTGTGAAAAAAATTAAGGTGGGTAAGTCTCCAGGACCAGACGGAATACCTCCGCATGTCATAAAAGAACTGGTTGGAAATAACCTTGGATATTTTACCAACGTATTTAATCGTCTACTGGAAGAGGGGAGTTTCCCAAAAGAATGGAAAACAGCCAAGCTCATTCTATTGGAAAAGCCAAAAAAATTACCGAATGAAGCTACAAAGTATAGACCAATATGCGTTATTAATGTTCTGGCTAAAACATATGAATCGTTAATAAAAAATCGCCTAACAACCGAACTAGAAGGAAATGGAGCTCTATCAGACAATCAATATGGATTCCGTGCGAACAGATCTACGGTTGATGCTGTAAATCGCATCATCAAAATAGCCAAAGAAGCAAAAGCGACAGGGAGTGGAAATTTGCTTGTGCTTATAGACGTAAAAAATGCATTCAATTCTGCAAATTGGCAAACAATAAGAAGTAAATTAATAGAAAAGAAAATAAACGAGTCCATAATAAACTGTATAGTAGACTATTTAACAGGTAGGAAAATCCAAATAGACGGCAAAACTATGATGGAGGTTGGGGGCGGCGTCCCGCAGGGTTCGGTTTTAGGGCCAACGCTGTGGAACGTTTTATACGACGACGTCATGAGGATGGAAGTCCCAGAAGGTGTAGAACTTGTTTGCTACGCTGACGACCTGGCGATCTCCATTACTGCGAAGTCCGAAGATGAGCTAATAGCAAACGCCAACGCTACGCTGCACAGAGTGAAAGCGTGGATGCGTCGCCACAGCTTGGAAGTCGCACCTCAAAAAACAGTTGCAATAATACCGAGCGGAATCAGACGAGTGAAGGACGTTAAGATTCATTTCGATGGAACAGATATCACAACCTCGACGGAAGCAACGTACCTGGGTGTAGTCCTAGATTCTAAACTCAATTTCACTAGACACATAAGGAGGGTGACAGAGAAGGCTCTCGCAACAACCCGGGCACTGTCGGTACTATTACCAAATACAAAAGGTCCGAAACACCATAAAAGAAAGATCCTGGCAATGTCCGTCCAATCAGTGTTGCTATACGCTGCGCCGATTTGGGATACGGAACTGTCAAAAACGAATTATGCGAAACTTTTAGCAGCCCAGCGGCCTCTTGCGCTGCGGGTGTGCTGCGCTTACCGCACGATATCAACCGACGCGGCGCTGGTAGTGGCGGGGCTTGTACCGGTTCATCTTCTGGCGCGCGAACGCGGCAGACTATATAGACAAAGAGAATTGACACAGTCCGGAGAATAACAACGCATCGAAAGAGAGAGAACCGTTGAAGAATGGCAGAGAGAATGGGACTCATGTGAAAACGGCAGATGGACACATCGCCTCATTGGGGACATTAAGCCCTGGTTGAACAGACAACATGGAATGGTGACGTTCAGAATGACGCAATGCCTGACAGGTCACGGTGTTTTTTCTGGCTACCTGAAACGAATAGGGAAGCTGACCACAGGACAATGCGTTTACTGTGGCGAGGAGGAAGACGACGCGGAACACACTCTATTTCGGTGCAAGAAATGGAATGCGGAAAGGTTGACTCTTGTGACAGAGATGGGGGGAGCCTTAGAGCCAGAAACCCTCGTGCAAAAGATGTGCCAGTCACTGGATCTCTGGAGGGCGGCAGAGGCCTTCATGGAGAAGGTTATGAAGGCAAAGGAAGATGACGAGCGAAGTGCTCAGCAGTAAAAAGTAGACAGCTTCGCATCTCTGGGTAGGCCTAATGGCAGGAACCGAGGTGTGAATGAAGATGGGGGGTTTTAGCCGGTAGAGTCCGGCACTACCGGGTCCTTTGGGCAAAGGTGTCCTATGACGGATTTCCCCCCACAAAAAAAAAAAGGTGTCATTGGACTGAGGAGCTGGAGGACGGCGTCACTCAGAAGGACGGAGTGGAAAAAATCTCTTGGCTCAGTCAGGGTCCACCCAGGACTGTCGTGCTGATGATGATGATGAAATCTAAATGAAAAAAAAATCTAGAATATTATGTAAATTTAAGATTGATATTTAAATCAGAATCGCGATCTAAATACAAAGTATTAAGGTACATAATTGACGTGTATCTGTATTGTACGAATAATTTGTTTGTTTTGATTATTTTTCTCACCTATATTGCTCAAGTACATAGCATAGTGCATCCTCTCGGAGTTTTATGAGAGAGGAAGAACAAGATGGAAGAAGAGTTTTGGCGTGCAAGAGAGTTTCTTAACTCAAAAATCTTAGACAGTGGTTTGGAATACTGGAAGCGTCATCATTTATAATGCTGGCTCAAGACCACGAGGCGTTCAGAGTGAAAGTCGTCAACCTCCGTTAGGAGAAACACTCGAAGAAGAAGAAATATATTGTATGGATCTGAAAAATAAATAAATGGTGTTTTTTCACTTGAAATTTCTACCCGGGGTTGGCCTGTCTCAGATAAGATGGGGAGGAATGACTGGTAAAAAACATATTTCAGGTAAGAAGATCCGCCGACTATACCTATTGAAACCTTTGTACAGAAAATTGTTAATTTATTTACAACAGGCCTAAAGCAGTCTTTCAGGTGGTCTCACTCTTTGGTATTTTTAGGAGTGCATCGCTCGGGTGTGATCCGTCTAAAATATCTTATTTTTCTTTTGGGTTAATTGGTTATTTCTTTGCATTAATAATTAATAAAAAAAATAGTACCTATTTGCCAGTCATTAAACTGTGGCGTTGGTTAATGTTACCATTTTTGAAATTTTAAAAGAAATAAAAATGAACGACACTAAATTGCCAACATTGGTTTACTCTCAAGACTTTCGACGATAGCCATTTTTCCATCAGGTATGTAGTGCGTACTACTGCCAACAGCATGTTGATCATCATTGGACAAGACGGAGAATAGAGTCAGCAGATCCACGAACCAAATAACAATGAAACAAGTGTCATAGGATATCTGTGTCGAGCGAATTGCTCTCACACTAGGGAACACGATATCGCATCTTTTATTTACTGAAGTGTTGTGTAATATTCATGTTATGATACTGAAGCAATATAGGTTTATCCTGGAGAAACCGGTTCACGAATAAAGATGAGGAAATCACCGGTTTAAAACTTTATCCAAAAAACGTTCAAGATGTATAGGACATGAGATTCGTAATGAAGGCCCTATGTACCATCAATCATCATTTAGGCATTTAGGGGGTGACCAAAAAAACAAAATCCCGGAGACGACCATGTCAAGAGTATCTGCATGACGTGTGTTTGAATATGCGCTATTTCTCTTGATTAACATTGCTGCCAACCAATTCTAGAATTCCGACCACAGAAGTTCATTCAAATTATTTACCGAATCCGTTGTTATTCCAAGACAAATCATTTGACATAACGTCGACACAGGACATAAGCGCTCGAGCTCACAATATAATTAATTTATATAAGATCTTTGTCCCTTTCGGGACCCAGCATCGTAGCTAGTGCCATTCAATAACTACGCATAATTCTTGTATGGCACTTTTTCAAAGCCGGATTCTTTTGTGCCCGGGCTTTGGTCAGGTGCCAGAACTCGCACCCATACAGGAAAATGGAGAACAATCGTATCAAACATTTTTCATTTCGTATTGACACGAAACGCTTTGCATACTTAGGTCATGTTGTTAAAGGCGCCACTTGCCCTACCGATATACATAATATATCGGAAGCTCAGCCCCGAGGTCACCAGTGGTGATATGGTTGCTCGGAGGTACTTAAATTTATCCAACCGGGAGACCTTGTGACCATCCATGGTTAACGGTAACTGTTTTTCGGGGTGGGCATAAATCGCCATGATCTGCACCATTGGCTTGATGGCCATTGGCCAAACAACGAGGTACTAAGTATATATTTCACATCAGGTTATTTCAAAGCAAGGGAAATGAATGAGAGTCCACCTCTACAGAATCCCACGTGTAGGAGTAAGGCTGTAAGTCACCCTGAGATTGTCTGGCATCAGTCATCCCCCTTTAGTTGCGTTATGTATACGTCTTACAAAATGCCTTAATGAAAATCTTTTTACGTTATTCGTTCATACATTTACACAGAACAGCATTTGTGCACAATAAAACAATATTATTTGCAAAAATTGTTCATCGGTGTGTTCAAAATAAGTATTGTGCCCAAACGTCCAGATTGCTCAGCGCACTGTTATATGAGGACTGTCACAATGAGAATTTAATAATAGCGGAAAGGGGTTGTTTGGTTACGTGCAGAGTAAAGAGCCTTCTTGGATTTTCATATTTTACTGTGAGGTTTCTTGTTGACGGAGCAGTGCTTATGCTTACATGTAAACGTTGTTTGTCAAATGGACATTCGTTTTCAAGTGGAGAATTTATTATGGACATCGAAATAATATAAAAATATATATTTATCATAACTTTATTTGAAAAAGATATATATTATGTACCTACTTAAGTAATTACCTTTATACATAATATATTGTTATTGCATATTATGCATAAATTATAACAAATGTTATTTCAACGAGATGACCTGGTAAACTTCGCATCACATAATATATCACAAGCCTATTTATTTACTTTTTTTATTAAAGTTAATATCATATACCTAATATACAATTACACTAAGAAGAAGAATTATTATTATTATATTGTCTTCTCGACAGAAGACTTGTCGGCGTGTTCACTTTTTTATATATTATATAAATTCGAAATAACAATAATGAATCACTTATAGGTACAAAATATATAAACACTTAACATTATGAATATTCACACATTATATACAGGCTAACGCAAATCAGTTATAAATGAATCCACACTTCTGCAACCATTCCTTGATAAGTTTCTTTAGTCCATCTTTGCTCGAGCACCTCTTAATAGACGCGGGAATCATATTGGGCAGCTTTGACACACCATACTCTAACCTTCTTTTACCGTATTTATTATTAAACTAGCTAACCCATCGAACTTAGTCCCGCCTTAAAGTCAATAAAATATTGCTGGAAAACATGAAATAGCTAACATGACTACCTACTACAAACACGTAAAAAATCCGATACCCTATAAGTGTTCGCACTAACCCTATTTTCTTTTATATTATAGCAAGATGTTAACAAATTGCAAAAAAGCTTGAAAAAAGTACCATCAAAAATGTTCGTACGTATCAATATTTTTAATTACAATGGTGGTAACACTGGTCACATTTCCTCCATCTGTGGAAACATAGGGAAAACATTAATCTATAGAATCTTTCTACCAAATATTAATCTATCGCGGTTTATTTTTAAAATCATCCTTTAGAAACTGATCAAGAACCAACCTCTGCCAAGAAGACCCTTAGCATTTAATTCTAATTACTTCGTTGTAATAGCAACGAATATCAACTTAAAAGTGAACAATTATTGGAGTATCAAAAATATTGGTTTATTCAGAGAGAAAATACAGAGTTCCGGACGAACTCAACCAATAATTATATTTTCATTAGCAAATTAACTCAATTAGGTATATTGCGGTTCATTAAATTACTACTACAAATTTAGTTAGTATGGTCAGCTTATTTTGTTTTATATGCAGCTTTATGTTTGAAGTATATATTTATACTTCGTTGTTTATTAGGTATATTATATGAGCAACAAGTTCTAATATTTCATACTTATATTTCAAAATAAAAGAAGAATTTTCTATACGAGTTGCGTGAACTTTTTGTCACCTAGTATTGGAGACTCATTTTAAACAGCACTAAGGTGGTATATATGCGTTCCTAATATAAATAGATTCTTGCCATTTTCCAGACGTATTCGGCCGTACTAATATAACGTTATTCTTCGAATAAACGCAGAATACGCAAAAGTGCTACTAATAAAAGAAGGAATAAGCTGTAACAAGAATGATTTCCATGCCAACTTTATTCCTGGCTTCCCCCAGGTATAAAGATGTAATAGCGACGCTTAATGAGACAAACTACCACTGCACTCTTAATATTTTGACACTTAACATAGGAAAACTTGCAACAAGTCCGAGCGGTCAATGAATCGAATCGATCTTCGGAAATATTCGTACACACTCGCAATATTACGCATACGAACTTTCTCGAGGGTCCAATCGGGTTCGTACGGAATTCTTAGAAATCAACCCCGTAGTATGGCACAACCATAAGCTTCATTGATAAATGCGAGGTTGCCAAGCTATTCTGCAGTACAGTTATAACACGGTATAGCACACTAATGTAGCGCGTGGTATAAACGATTTATTCCGGAATAACTATTCCCGTCATAAGGGTGTTATAACGCAGTTTCTATTAGTACCACTGGTTAGTTATAGCTTATTCTTATTTCTTGTTTTATAAGTAGCACTTTTGCATATTATGCGCTTATTCGAAGAATAACGTCCTTTAAGTACGGCTGGTAATGTTCAAAACAGATCTTACATAAAGTGTTGTTAATGTCTCTCGGACTTTGTATAGGAACTAATAAGCGTCACAACACAGAGAAGAGTGTTGTGAAACATTAATCCGGAGCCGTGTGTAAAAGGAGCATAATAAAATGTGTCGGGACGGGGTTCGGAGGGAGGATGGTGCAAGATGAAGCTGATAGATCATGTCTTGTGGTACCGCCGCAGCGCTCGCTGTTAGTCTACCGCCAGCCAAACACCACAGCTGCGTGCCGAGATAAGAAAAAGTTTATTCTAACCAAACTCTTCCCACCAAATTTACACAATTCCATACTTTATTTAATCATTCTGCATTCTTTTGTTCTAAACGCATTGGAATTTCACCGGCTTTTGTTTTGTTTCAATTAAAACATGCTAGTATAATAATTCGAATGACGGCTGAAGTATTTAGCAATGTCAATTTTGTAACTACGCTAATAATATTGACGATGTTCTCAACTGACACATTCACCGCTGTTTATAGTAGCGCCGTATTCGTAGGAAAGCAGACCATAAAGCGAGTTTCAGACCAAGTCCGCACCGACAGGTGGCTTGCTTAGTGCCTCGAGAGTATTGACAGATTTCCTAGTTACGACATGCTTTTTTTTTCTTGGATACACTGGAGTAGTGAATATGCGGCCGGTTGGGAACATTTGTTTCAGTAAACTACTCACCACCAAATGGGAAAAATTTGTATCTATGATTACCTGCCAGGATCCGCGACAATTAATATCAAACCTAGAGTGTGCGCTTTATGCGTGAGTGCCAACATACG
This sequence comes from Mystacides longicornis, assembly GCA_963576905.1. Lineage (NCBI taxonomy): Eukaryota > Metazoa > Arthropoda > Insecta > Trichoptera > Leptoceridae > Mystacides > Mystacides longicornis. The sequence goes on along the minus strand of OY756426.1, from coordinate 28,579,105 downwards.
AAAATCTATAAACAAACATAGAACATAGCTAAATGTAGATTGTTAGATCCATAATAAAATAATAGTTTACTAGTTGACCCGCTCGTCGAACTTCGACATAATCCAGAATAAAAAATAATTTTGACTTATTGCATGAATTAAATACAGTTTATGACATAAAAGCTGAATTAAATTTGGTTAATAATTTATTTCATTTCATGTAGGTATGTAATAATTATTGTTGATTCGGATGCGGGATAAAGTTCGACAAGTCATACGTTTTACTAATATAAACAATGAATTCCTCTATAGATGTGTGACTTTAAAAAAAAATCCAAGAGATGGCGGTGTAGTAGGAAATAAATCACATGTGATACACGTTACGAAATTCTATATGATGTTGAAAGAACAGACGTCCATCAAAACCAAATTTTACCGAATTATTATGGTATTATTATTTTGTTAATTAATGTTAATTAATTAATTAATGAAATTAATGAACTTTCTGATAATGAACTACGGTTGTTTGTATAGAAAAATAAATACGGAATGCACTCTTTAAGCAGTTAAAATAAATTCATAAGTATATGACTAATGAAGCATTTGAAAATCAAAATCATTAGTTTCGTAGATAAATGCAGCTAGGCACCTATCTTGTGAAAAAGTCAGGGCTGATTTTATTGCCCTTATAATCCTTATATTTTTTCAACCTAATTCTATTCAATTTGCCACTTTAATGAAACATATTCATCAGTTTTGAAAAGATACAAAAAGAAATATCCTACTGCCTACTTAACGTTTACAAATTATAATTAATTAATTAATTAATGTCAATTCATTTATGTAGCAGACATTTTCTTATGCAATAATGCGCTGCATAATGAAAGTATAAGAACTTCATTAAACACAACACTGGCGCAACTCATTCCATACAATCATAATATAGCTGTTATCATCATTCAAAATATATGATTAAAACGAGACAGAGTTTTTGCACTTTGGTTCGCGCAATGTGATTTATTCAAGTAAACCCTAATGAGACACTTGACAAGTTGTTTGGAGAGACGAACAAACTCTTCTGAATGGTCCCGCCTGAATGAGAGGCTTTGTGGAAAGCCAACACCATTATGCCGCTGCGACTATTGGATCACATTATCGCAGTTATTAAAAAAAAAATGTTGTATAATATCGAAAAAAAAATACATTTTAATGATTTCTTTAAAGTATGTAGTAGGTAAATCCGTCTGATTTTGTTTTTTTTTTTTCGAAACATCTTGACACCATTTGGAGATTCGAGAAATTTAACACGTATACCTACTACTTTCATCTAAGATTTTTTAATTATTTTTCAATTGAAAATTCTTACCAGGGTTGGCCTCAGCGTTGCCATATCTACCAATTTGAGTCATAAATTTTTATTTAATCTATTTTTTTAAGTTATCCATAAGAAAATTGGATTTTACATTACTAGTAACAATCAGAGCAAAGTTTTCGAATAATCTTTTTTTTTTTTTTAGTGAACTTTGACTATTTTTGGATACTATAGTCCTCCGCACAGGGTGCGTTGCGTCATTCGCTCATATTCCCCGGGGAACGCGCGAACGACGCAAGTAGAACGAGCACGTACTTTTTCATGCAAGACCACAAATGAAACATATATTTTCATGCAAAATATTGGACGCGAAGAGAATGCAACGTTTCGTGTGCGAGCTTGTATGAAAATGTACCAACGTGCTGGTACTGTTTGCGTCGATCAACGCATCATGTGCGGAGGGCTTTAATTTTACTACCACGTCGTAATTCTACCATTTTCTACTAATGGAAAATTGCTTAAAGTAATACACTTAGACAGCTATCATATATATGTACGGCTATACTTTTGTATAAAAAAGCGTAAATTAATTAATTAAAACAATCTAACATTGCTATTAGTATATTATATTACACTGATTATTTTTATCTCCTTTTACGGTCGCCGCACACAAATGTGTACTGTTGATTTGTCGTACAAACTGTGTGAAGTGACTAAAATGTACGGAAACGAACTAACTTTCACATCCTTCATAATAATAATATAGCTATTGTACTTTTATAAAAAGAAAAAAAAACTATTTTTCGGTGTACAAGAAAATAAGTTTAACTTAAAAATCAGAAAATAATATAAAAAAAGGACTTTTATAGAAATGAAAAAAAAAATAAAGACAAATCAATATCTTTTTATTGGTTAAAAACACTTGAAATATGAACCAGTATTCCTTTCATATTCCATAAGTGGGATTACTGATGTCTTCCGATGGTACTTCCTCAATAATTAACGACTGAGAGATCACAGTGGGTTGTGAACTTTATCTTTTTCTCAGATGTTTCAAAGATGTTGACTTTTAAACTCAAACTTGGTAAATGTATACCTACACGGTCTCACTAACCATCAAATAAGTTGGATCAACCATTTGTGTAAATTGTTCTATGAATGAACCTGTCATTGAGCTGTCAAGAGGTGTTTGTTTTGGCTCCCAATAGTATTTAGTTTTTTTTTATGATAAAGTGTTTGTAAACATGGTAATTTGACTTAAACAAGACTAAAAAGTGAAAGCGAAACGTATTGTTCGGTGTGAACTCAGGAATTCTATAATTTTGAGAAAGAATCAGTGTTAAAAATAGCTCATGGTGCCTGACATTAATTCGAACATTGTTGTTATTGTGATCAGCTGTCTTGAAATATCGCTTAAAAAAGACTAAATAATAGTATAATAAAAATAATTGTGGGATTGAATAAAGGAGCTTCTATCATTTGAAGCCAGAAAGTGTTAAATACATAACTTAAAGTCTCTGACATTTAATTTCAATAGTGTTGTTATTGTAACTGTGAATAATTTTATTGTGAGGTAGCACTCAAATTTCGCATCTCGTTGCTTACCAAATTAATAATAAAACCGATTTTCGGCGTTGGGTTCGCCGCGCTGCGTGGCTCAGTTAGTAGCGGCGCCGCCAATTGACATTATTTTGAAAGAAGAAACGACGACGGCGGTTCGAATACCGGACGCCTCAAAAGATTTTTCTTTTGTTTTTTTGTTGGATGCAAATTTTAATTTTTTTAAATTTTTTAACTACAAACTTTTTTTTTTATTATATACAATAGAAAAAAGAGTAAAACAACAGAAAAAACTGTTTAGTGATTTAGAAACATTTTTACTATCTTAAACCTTAGTGCTAATAGAACGATAGGTGAAAAACTATAAAAAATACTATATACCAATAATGTCTACAATAATAACGAGGAGTAAAAGAGAAAGAAACTTATATGTCACAATGATCGATAATTCGATGGACGAGGAAAGTCTCTTGAATGAGTCGAGTTTCACTGAAATTTTCAAGAATAAAGTGGAAAAAGTGGAGCAGGAGAAGGAGAGGGTTGGAAATGAGTTGAAGAAGTGTGAAGCCAACTTAAAACTGAAACAGAAAGAGATTCTTATTATGAAAAAGAAAATCAAAAGCCTACTTAAGCAGCATGAAGATCTGAAGGAGCTTGAAAAAGCGAATGATTATTTAAAGGGACAATTAACTGATAGTGAGTCAAAATACACAAGTTTGTTAACAGAATTCAAGGAGAGCTCAATGAAGAGAGAGAAACAATTAATGAGTACAAGGATACTAATGACAGGTTGCTACTGAAACTGGACGAAATGAATAAATGTAATGATGCTCTAAGATCTGCGTATGACGACACATATGAGAGGCTGGAGAATTACAGAGAATATTTCAACAACAGAAACGTTCAACGAGTTGAGTGTTTGAAAGGTGTTAGGAATGATGATATCACCATAAGAAATAATCTCTCGGAGGAATCAAAGCCAAATTTGTTCATCATAGGTGACGAAGATGCAAAGGGTCTTGGAGTAAAACTAAATGGTAGACTAGATATGAATGTACACTGCATGTCATATCCCGGGGCAGGCATATCCCATCTACTCAAAAATGTTATTAAAACTATAGACAACTGTAGTAGCTCCGACGTCATCGTTTTGCTATTCGGAGGTACTCGAAGCATTTCTAAGGGAGGATTGTATAAAACTTGTATGCAGACAATAATGGAGAAGGCCGAAAGTAAAGGGATACGTGTTTACATCTCATCAATACGTTATGAAAAAATATGTAGCTGTGAATTGAGAAACAGAATTTACAACATTAATTTATTTTTGTATAATATGACTAGACTATCTGACCATTGTAATATAATTGACACAAGTAACCAAAGTAGTAAAAGTATATCTGAAATTATTATTTTTAACATATTGTCTAATAACTATAAAATAAAAACTCTGATTTCAGTGCAAATAAGTCCTGACACATCTCCTGCGTGTGACACGAAAGTGAAAGAAGTAGGGATGATGGTGAGAGATGATTGTTTAGATAGATTTTTTGCAAAAGTAATGACAAAACGGTTAAGTACAATTTAACCGTGGCTCACCAAAACATTCAGGGACTTAGAGGGAAACTTCATGAACTGTGTACGTGGGAAAAATTAAAAACTGTCGACGTGATTTGCTTGACGGAGACATGGTTGGGAAGACAAGAAATTGATAACTACAATATTGAGGGCTATGTGATGTTAAGTAGTTTTTGTAGAACTAATGCAATAAGAGGGGGGTGTATTACTTTTATAAGAAATACACTTAAAGCTAAAAACAGACAGGATATTGTTAATTTGTCTGTAGAAAAAACCTGTGAAATGAGCTGTATAGAAATAAAAAATTTATTAATATTATGTGTATATAGGCCACCGTCATGTAATTTTGAGAATTTTATCGATTTACTGGAGGATGTCTTAAATAGAATTTCTTGTTGCAACTCCAAGCATTTGATTATTTGTGGGGACTTTAATGTTAATTTTAATGATGAGTCAAGGGAACGTAGTAAATTGTTAGATTTAATGCAAAGCCATTTATTGAAACAAACCATATTTAACTCTACGAGGGTAACCAAAACGACATCTACATGCATCGATAATATATTCACCAGCTTCAAAAATTATAAAACTCAGTCGGCTAACTTAGTCAAATCAGACCATTCAGGACAATTGATAGATTTAAAGATGAATATAGATAATAAAAACGGAAACGGTAATAAATATATACATAAGAGGCAAATTGATGAGGGTTGTTTGGGTCAGTTTATGGAAGCCATGAGGGAGGTTACTTGTATGGAAAGTGAGAGAGCAGATATTGTGTTTGAGAACTTTTTTCAGCATTTCATATCAAATTTAAATGTTTATTTGCCCATAAAGTCTTTTAAGAATAGTACTAATAAGCCAAAGAAATGTTGGATAACTCCCGGTATACTTGTGTCACGTAGGAGATTGTTCACGCTGTATGACTTGAGAAAACATGACGACTCGCAAGAGATAAATAAATATATATCTAGGTACAGCAAGGTGTTTAAACTGGTCTGTAGTGAAGCAAAGAGCAGGTTCCTTGAAAATAAGATAAAACAATCCAAGAACATCATAAAAACTACTTGGAACATAATTAAAAATGAAACGGGCAGGTCGATTAACAAAAACGACGATGAATATGAAATTGAAACCAAATATGAAACTGCCAATTATTTCAATGATTTTTATATAAATGTGGCTGAATCCATGACTAAAAATTTACAAGCTTCGGTAGAAAAAGCTGAGAAATACCTTCATGACTCAAATAAATGTATTAGTTCTTTTAAATTTAAAATTGTATCCAGATTTGACATCATAAATATTTGCAAAAAAATCGAAGCAAAAGAGTCAGTTGATTTGTGGAACATGTCAACAAAAACACTGAAACTGATTATTAATAGTATAGCACCCCACTTAACAGATATTATTAATATGTCTTTAACTCAGGGAGTTTTCCCAAATTCCTTAAAACTTGCTAGGATTATACCTATTTACAAAAAAGGTGATAAAACTGATCCTGGAAACTATAGACCGGTTTCAATACTCCCTGTGCTGAGCAAAATATTTGAAAGGATTGTTGCTGATCAGCTTGTAGACTATCTTGTCCAGAATAATATATTACATCCCCAACAATTTGGCTTTCAAAAGCACAAGAGTACAAGTGATGGAATCAGTTATTTAATACAAAATATTTTAGATTCATTTGAACAAAAACATGACACCTATGGCATATTTTGTGATTTGTCAAAGGCTTTTGACTGTGTCAACCATAAAATCCTAATCCGTAAACTAGAGCATTATGGTATTAACAATAAAGAGAAATGTTTTTTTGAATCATATTTAAGCGGAAGAAAACAGCTTTTAGAGCTGGGTCATGTGAAATCATCACTTGCCGATATAAATTATGGGGTTCCGCAAGGATCTATTCTCGGTCCAATACTCTTTCTCATTTATATAAATGATCTGTCTTCCTCTTTGCCTCAGGATGTAAACATAGTAACATTCGCAGATGATACATCTTTTTTGATTAGAGATAGGAATAATAAAATAGAAACCAAAGAAAAAACCCTTCAGGTTCTGGACGAGGTAGGGGAGTGGTTCAGTAGTAATAATTTAGTATTAAATGTAAGCAAGACTGGTGCGATTCACTTTTCCCTGAAGGGATCAGTGCAAAGGGACCTTGTGACTGAAGCCTTAATAGAACGTCAGATAAATGTGACGGATGACTGTAAATTCCTTGGAGTGATGATTGACAGGAAATTACAGTGGAGTCCGCACATTAATAAAGTAGCACCTAAATTAAACTCAGCTATATTTGCAATTAAAAAAATTAATGAAACATGCGGAGAGAGTAGCGCGAGAACTGTGTATTTCGCTTACTTTCATTCAATTATGTCGTACGGAATACTGTTCTGGGGAAGAGCTACTGACGCAAACCGCATATTTTTATTACAAAAGAGAGCAATCCGAGCACTTTGTAGAATAAAGCCTCGTGACTCATGTAGAGAAGCATTTGTAAAACAGAAAATATTAACCTTGCCCAGCCTCTTTATATTTGAATGTATCATGTATGCACATAAAAATATTAAAAACACACCATTAAATAGAGACATCCATGACCATAATACACGTTATAAAGACATAATCAGACCTATGAAACACAGGCTAACTAAAGTAGACAAAAGCTTCGTATGTATGTCCATTAGAATGTACAATAAATTGCCTGAAAATTTGAAATCCGACAATTTAAAGATCTTTAGGGGACGGGTGAAATCGTACCTAATTAGTAAATCTTATTATACAATCGACGAAATGCTGAATGGATAGCTCATATACATGTACCTACTTTGCAATTGTCAATTTGTTTCTTGATTTTATTTTTTTCTTGTTGTTTTTTTTCTCAAGATTTGATGTATGACAAAATGTGATATTAGACCCTTTACATCTGGTATCACACGGCTGTTATTATGCTAATTGTTTCACCGTTTGTAACGTTTCATATTATTGTATTGTGAGTACTGCTCTTACTGTATTTGTTTTTGACATGTTTAAGTGCCCAAATTTGGGCCTAGAAATGAATATGAAGAATAAAGAATAAAGAATAAAGGAAGACAACAGGAGTTCCACTGTGCTCTGTGTTGAAAATTATCAATAATCTCCACTTGTTAATGTTTTCTTTCTTTGTTCTGTTTTCTTTTTTTTTCTTTCTGCGCTCGATCTTGCGCAATGTTTATGATATTCGATTTCCAAACTACGTATACAATTTTGATAATATTGATGCAACGGCTCTTGCTCATGGCTCAAGAGAGTACGCGGCCTTAGATAGGTTAGGTTAAAAATCAACAAAATAAGTAGGCGCCTATTCCTTAATTAAAATAAATACTTTTTGTAAAAATATATACCTAGGTACTTCATTTCCAACTTATATTCGTTACTTTCATGATTTGTAAATAATAATGATAGATCTTCAAACCATAACCATCTACCATTGATTTAATGAAAGAATTCTTACAAGGGAATGAGGTAAGGTACATAGATCATTGCATGACCTTTTTTTGTAAAATTGTATCTGGATTGACCCAAAGTGAACACAAACACATTTTCGACATCTCTCGTAGAAAGCAAAGCTTGTGTTGTGAAGGAGGTAGATCCGAGTTCAAACCCAAGTACTTCATAATAAAAGTGGGTGACTGAAACGCTAGGCTACCTACCACTCGATTAAAACAAAATATTGGCTCTCACCACTGGGAATAAATGTCTGTCTTGATGAAAAATTACCAGGTGCCTACTCAGACGGAATCGTTTGAGTGGAAGAATGTGCTTAAAAGAGAAAGAAGAAAGACGTAAACTTATCGTTGCAAATAAGGTATCATATACGCAAACCTTAACATCACGGAAACAACATGGATACAGATGAATAAAGCGAGGCGCTCTGATACAATGTTATCTTCATCGGAACATTTTCAAGTTATTCACCGCCGTTCGTTACGAACGCATGAGCGACTTTTTACAAGCAATTCTCGGGAATGTTTGTGCATAATACTACTTGTCTACTTTCAAGCTGAAGTCGTTGATGTACTGTCAAAGGACATGGAGCAAGCGGTTTATTGTAGGTACTGGAATGTCCACATAATACACTCGAAAAAAAGCAACGAATCGAGGTTTTTGATCTTTTGACTAAATTTTTTTCTAATCGTTTTAATAATAGAAAATATAGTGAAACATGGTAAATAATGAGAATATAAGAAAGGAATGTGGTGTGGAAGTGAGTTGTGACAAAGACGAAAGTTAATAATTTGAGATGGTTTGACCATGTTGAAAGAATGGAAGCAAATATAATAAAGAGAATTTATAAGAAAAGATGTAAGAGTAGTCGACCAAAAATGACGTGGATCGAATAAATGGAGAGTTGTATGAGAAATGGTATGTCGATGGATGATGCGAAAGATAAGTAATTATATAAAAAATAGTGGATGTTCGTTCTCTCTGCCTATCCCTTAAGGGATACGCCTTGGTGGGTGTATTGGACACATCACTCCAGCATCGAATCATATTTATTAATGAGCATCTGTATGAACTGTGACCCATATTTATACCTTTGTCCTACGCCGAAGAAATCTTTGTCTGATGGCTGAGTAGTTACTCACGATATGTACTATACTATTGTAGGATGACAAGGCACACATACACTCACATTTTTAATAAATATGTATTCACTCACACATACACAAAAACACTGTCATACCAATTTTTGACAAGCGCTGAGTGTACACTTCACAATATCGATGTGTTGTGGTACATGATTAATTATCTGCACTGTTGCAATGATATTGAGTTTTCCTTGCTGTTTTGAATGTTTTTCCATTTTTTCTTTTACTAGTATGTAGTTATTAATGTTCTCTAAATGTATCAATAAGAATATGTGTAAAATCTTGGAAAATAAGGTCAAGATTAATTAATGTACTAGATAAGAGTACATTTTAGAGGGATTTATTACCATTGCTAATCATTTTTAGGTACATAAACATATTCGTATGGGGATTATTTTTATACTAGTTTGTGGGTAATTAAGTCTTACATAAGTTGGTGAAAACCATAAGTTGATACATAGAATGTAACTGGAGATATTCAAGTTTTCATATCTAGGAAAACGTGAAAACCTACATATCTATAAGCATAGGACACATCTGATGTAAGTATACATCGCTCTGGAGACCAACAGTCTGCTGTACATATGAGAAGCATTTGATGTCAAATTGAACAGGAATAATCAACTTGGTTAATTAGTCCAGAGTTTATTGGAATAAATTTTTGTATTAAAAATGATCAAATTACCAAGTATAGAAATATTTAATTTCTGTATTGTTTTTAGGTTGCTTTTCCTAAAACAGATTAGAGTCATTGCCTTTAGAATCTTTTGAACTAATTATAAACACTTTTAATGGGTTAATTATTGATTTATATTTTTTGATTCTAATAAGGTATAGGATAGTATGTACTACTAAGAGTATCATACACTACGTGCAGAGGGATGCCTAAATATCAATTGATAAATGTAACTTTTGTAAAAGTACTAAAACTTTTGGAATGGCCAGGGTTTTTGAATTGACAAAGCCTGGCGAATTATGACCAAAAGCTGTGGCTGCGTCCGAGAGCCTCGGCTTCAAACATCAATTCGATGGGAGCTGGTGAGTTTCACGTAAAAGGGAACTTATGTACTTTTGGTACTTTATTTGAAATATTATGCCAGCCAGACATGTCCCGCACCTCTCTGTTCGTTAGTTTTTATTGCCTGTTAAATATGTATGATTTAATTATTATTTGATCAATATAAATTATGTATTTCAAAAGATATGATAAAAAATGTCGCAAATTGATAGTGAAAAATGTTGACCATTTTTCCTAAAATAGAGACCGTTGATTGGTTAATTTAAACCAGTCCTGTGATTGGTTTTCTTTGTTCTCGATTTTAGTATAAATAAAATCGCAAAATGTACGGCGAGTTGAGTCGACTACTGGAATCTACTTGAGATACTCCACTGTTCACTGGGACCACTTCTAAAAGACCAACTCGCCGGACGTCTGCCTTCAAGATTGAAAGCTTGTTTCATTTCTACAACCTCTCACAACCCCTGGTGATCGGAGCTTCAACAATGATGGAACCGCTGCTGTCTCCCGATCTATCGACATCTGGTGCGTAAGCGTGTCGGTGATACTGAGGGCCTTCGTAGCTGCATGAGCTACTGGTTGGACCCTGCCCAGCTGACACATGCTAGCTTACAGTGGGTACAAAAAAAAATGAAATAATACAAGTTATTTTCCTGGCTAGTTTCGTAAGCACACGACCAGGTAACACGAGTGTAGATAGAGATGGAAAACTTATGTTATATGATCTTGGAAATAATCTTAACAGCCACTAAATCTGTCAGATCTTGGACAGAAGCGTGGAGAGCAACAACTTCTATTGGATCGTTTTTTTTTTTTTATAAAAATTAATCTGTGCTCACTCGAAGTGAACACAAATACACCAGGTTTAAAGGTTAACATTGCAATGAGATCCCCAGGTTGTTTGAAAGATGCCATATGGAGAAACAAAAAAGGAGGGCATATAGCAAGGTGCATGTATCTATAAGACTTGTATCTGACCTATCCTAAAACCTGACGTTGCCATTTTTAAATCAAGAGCATGCTGAACACAACGAAAACTTATAGCTAGTAAAACTTTGCGTGATCAAACATAACAATCCAAAGAGCCGATAAGCCTGATAATCGTTATATTCTGTTATGACCTTTACAATAATTTTTGAAGCAAATTTATAGAATATTGTAGAATCTAATACGACACAATCAAAATTTTCAATTCCAACTAGACAATACTTAGGCTACAATAACAAACAATATTCTGCATCTGTTCTGTTTCTCATCCCGTAATTGGAATGCAAATCAAATGCAAAATTATTCGCAAATCTGTACTCGATGATACAAGCGGCTAGTAACTGAGCAGTATGCCTGATAGCCACCCCGCGCTGGTGTTTGGATACGCTGCTGTATCACGGGAGAGTAAGGGATACGCAAACATAAACAAGCTCCCAGGTAGGTTCTTTCATACAGGGATTTCATTGGAAAACAACCCTTTGTACGCTGAAAACGTGGATCCTTAAAATTGAATCATTTCCCTACATGTTCTGTATCAGGTATTTATAAACAGATCACTGACAACCCATATAGAAGATGTCCTTTTCTAAAATCATATCTGATTTTCCCGACTTTGGGGATCACTTCGGAGTCCAGTCCTTAACATTAGGCAGTCAATGCTTCTGCCTTCTCCCAACTCCTCTGCTTCCCTTTATTTTTCCCCTTCGTAATAAATTGGAGTTAGGTGTATTTTTCACTTCTCAGCATATCACCCAGATATGAGAACTTATGCGACTTGGTCATGTTCACGGTCAACTCCGGCTTTGCGCAAGATCTCCGAGTTCATAGCACTTTCAGTCCACGACATATCAAGCATCTATCAAGTTGACTTTTGACAATGTTTGTTGTGAAATTCATCAATTCATTGCACAGTGGGATTTATGTTTAAGTTCAATTTTAAATAAATTTACATATTTTCTGCCTGAGGCAGTTTTTGCATTCAGCCGGCTCCGTTCGCTCCGAGATAGGCCGACCTGGGGTGAAATTTTCATGCGGAAAACAAACCCGGAATCTCTCGATCAGAATATATCGCCTATATCGCTACCGAGGATGGTATATTCAAGCAGACAACCAAACGGGACTGTAATCCGCAGTTGCCTGATTGTGAGGATATTTCTCATTCCTTTTTCTTAATTTACCTTCGAGAAAAGTTCCGTGTGTTTTGCATTGTCGTCTCGACATTGAACGCTCAGTGAGGCTTTGAATTCCTTCTAGAACGAGACAAACGTGAAAAATGGGCACTTTCTAGAGAATCCTCAAGAGTACCTGGATTAGAGTAGACCCTAGTCCAGAGTGTGAGTATGGCCGCCACTAGAGCGCACGGTAATATTAGTTTCGAATGGAATTTGCGGTGTCAGGGGAGATCTTGCCAATCGGCTAGGGATCTTCAAATCTCTATGAAACCTAGATTTTTGCCGGAAGTATTGTAAGCTAAAATACTTTGCTTAACTTATTCACTAATGTTTTGGCAAATGACGCTTTCAACCCATTCCCGTGCACGTTTCTTCTATTGATTGTCTATGATTATTTTCTTCTATACAATTTTCTGTGCTGAAACCCTGACCCTGTGATTGTATCTCATAAGTTGTTAGAAAAATATTTTCGATCTAATCATTCGGTATTGTTTTCCCTACGGCATATAAAACATTTTATCCAAAGAGAAGTCCAAATAAATGGATAGAAAAAAATGTACAAAACTAAAAGTTATCTTAAAGATAAATAATGTATTAAATAATAATAATATATAAAATTACCTACGATAATAATAATATGTTATTATGGTTTATTATTATTTTGAAAGGTTAAAAAGAAAATTTCTGGCTTCAGAAGTTTCTCAAATAATTACTTACTCGATGTTATTGGACTACACTCCACACACCTCTTATCGGCGATTTACCATTGTGCTTTTTATTATATTTCATTTCACCAAGTTTTGTTTGTAATTTTGCAAAAAAAATCGTCTTAATTTAAAGTGATCCTTAAAGAGCAATAACTTTTTTTGACAAATGAAAAAGAAGTAGGTAGGTAGTTATTTAAAGTTAAGAAAATATTATTTTTAAACATTAGAACGAAATGCCAAATTCTTGCAATTGATACCAGTAGCCAAGCTTAAAGCAACATCGAATTGCAAGTGGCATCAAAGAAAACTTGTACTTACCTATCTCAGGTACAATGCGAACCAATTTAGCCGCATAACTCCATCTTCATAAAATTTCAGTCAAAAGTCCTGGCTGGGATACGTGCTAAGAAAGCCCAACAAAGCCACAACTACCATGAAAAAAGACAATAGAAAGCTACTAAGAACCCTCCTTTACATTTTGTTCCAAATTCAAAAAATGTTGAGTTTTGACCGCTAAACGAGTAATTTATTTGAATTAAGAACAACTAGAAAACCGTTTCACTGTTAAAGCTAAACCGCTTAACGAAAGAGAACTGTGCTGAAAAAACTTTCTTCCGTTCGTTACGTACAAATACGGTTAGTTTTTTTCCATCCCCGTAACTTTTTTGTTGGCGGGAGTGCACGTACCGGTGCGTATTTTGGAATGCTCGGCACGGACCGCCGTAATGATATCACGTTTGATAGGTCCCGTCATTATTATTTTTATCAGTCATGTAGGCGAGGACGTACGCGGTAGTACCTTACCTCACCTATCCCCCGATATATTATTATTGTATCACCTATCGATCTATAGATGGCGGTGGTGATCGATCGCTAATGTTAAATCTATTGTAGAAACCTTAATGTGCATTTACACCAAACGAACATAGAGCCGAATCAAGTAACAGAGCATACTTTCTCTTATGGTTGATATTGGACACCATGGAAACAATGGCAAATGGATAACAGATTAGTTTCCATATCAACGATCAAGAAAATATACTCTACTTCCAAAAGCCTCGTGAATCGACCATTTGATCAATCCTTCAATTTGATGTTCGCGCCACATCTCTGGACCTATTTCAAATATACATTTGATAAAATTTAACGACAATAATATTTTTACGTGATGGGTAAAAAAAAATTTTTTTATAGAAACTTATTCTGCGAGTTTAAGTAGGTTATTTTATTTCAAACTAGCTGACCCATCGAACTTCGTCCCGATCAATACAATATTGCTGGGTAACCTAACATAGCTAACTACTCATTGTGAAAAAAAACAAAAGTTATGTGGTTATAATATTATGAATCAGTTATTTCAAAAGCACCAAAACTCACCCATTTCTATATTAGATATCTTTATTGAAATTTCATCATCTTACTTATAAAAAGTCATAAATAGTCATATAGGTAATACAGACTTTTTTATAAGTCAGATAATACTAAATTAATTGCACAACTAAAACACCAGAAAAAGGTTCATTAATTGGTTTAAAATGCTTAAATTATGTGTGAATGTTAAAAAAAAGTATTTCTGAAGCATGAAAGAAAATTTATCAATAAAATCTGCGTACCAATGCGCAATGTTTTGAAACTCGATGGTTGTCAGGTAAATAAAAAATATGTTGTTAGGGGATTTTTCACAGATGGCCCGGTTGTTGTGAGGAAGCCCGTTCCATACTCACTTTAATACAGTATTATATATTTTCATACTATTTTCCATCCATTTTTTTATTTTGTAATTATTCTTTTTTCCGGAACGCGAAGAATCCAATAAATCAAACATCGGAAGATTCTGTTCAGCCGATCTCGAGTAATAAGTGTTCGCACTAACCCGACTTTCATTTATATTACAGATTGGATCCCGCTATTGCCACTTTTTTATGCATAAAAAATAAACTAAATAAATATATGTTAACAAATTATAAAAAAGCTTGAAAATAGTAGGTACCATAAAAAATTCGTAAGTACCTATCAATATTATTTTTTTAATTTCAATTGTTTACCTAGCAACTATAATTATTTTGTTTTTCTATAATTTTCTATAGATGGCGGTAGCTTCGAAAAAAACTTTCCATACTAACTTAAATATTATATTGTAGGTATCTATATCCTTCTGGTCCATTTTTTTTTTCAACTTTTAATTAGTTATTTCTTTATTCGGAGCGGAGAAGAATCCAATAAAACAATCGTTGGAAGACTGTTCAGCCGATCTCGAGTTATAAGTGTTCGCACTAACCCGACTTTCATGTATATACTAGAAGAAACACATAAAATGTCGGTTAAAAAATAAATCATTACCGCCATCTATTGAATCTTTCTACCAAAATATCACTACTATTACAATAGATGGCGGTGGCAGTTCTGTCTAAAAATCCTTTCAATACTAACTTTAAATGTATATTTCAAATCTTTCTTATCCATTTATTCAACTTTTTAATAGTTATTCTGTTATCCGGAGCGGAGAACTATCCAATAAATCAATCGGTGGAAGAATCTGTTCAGCCGATCTCGAGTTATAAGTGTTCGCACTAACCCGACTCTCATTTATATAGTAGATAAAGAAATGTACACTTTTCTATACAAAAGTGTTAGTATAGCCGGCGGAACTTATTTCCTGGGGCAATTTTTTCCAGTCAATCGGTCCCATCCAATCTGAGACGGGCCAACCCCGGGAAGAAATTTCAAGTGAAAAAACACTTAGAAAACCTCTGATATAACCGGGAATCGAACCCGGGATCTCGTGATCTGAAGTCCACGCCTATACCACTAGGCTATCGAGATAGGTGTAGAATAACCGTAGTCACAGCGGGTTGATGAGACGGGTATGTAAGGCAAAACCTTGGATATATCTTCTAATTGACGCAGGTGAAACACTAAAATACGCCTATACCACTATGTTACAGAGGTTGGTAGTCACCTTTGTATATACATAGAAAGGTGTTAGTTTATTCTGAATAGTAAACTGAGCCTTCTCGGCCATGTTCTGTACCCCAATTCCAATGATTTTTGAATACCTATTCTAATCACCGGGTGGTATAAGAAGTCTTGACTGACCAAGATTCACCGTCAAGAGAAAAGAGCATTTGATGTACGCTTTAGCTGGGATGCCGGCGTAAACAAGAATAAGACCCAATTATTAGCCCAGTATAACAATGCTTGGCGAAACTTTGTGGCTACCACATATGATTGAGTTCACAATTTAAATAATTTCAGTTCGTTAGTTAAAACTCTGTTATAAATTGACTCAAAGTCTAACGATAAAACAAATAGACTCCCAGCACTTCTGATCCTTCAATTATTATTTTAAGAAGATTCAGAGACTACAGATAATGTGACCGAGTAAATCGATTGATTGATTTGAATTGGGCACGTGCAACGGATTCAAGAAGTAGCAATGACGTAAGGACCGAACAAACAATATTTATAATTCTTGGATATTACCTAAGATGACCTAAGACCTAAAGCATAACAATATCAAACGTAACAAGAATTGTTCTAAAGCGGTTAAATAAGAAAACAAAGTCTTTTGAGTTATTAAAAGTTTCCCTTGTTTTTTTTTTTTATTTATTTTGAAACACAACAAAAAATTGAATAATTACAAAACACGGGGTTTCGTTCTGTCTTTTATGTTTACCTACTTTGTTATTGTGCTCAGAGAGTGAAGAAATTTCTTGACATTCAGTTTGTGGTTCAATAAATACTACGTCGAAGAGTTGCCGATGATCCAAAGTTCGTTCGATGGGTTATTAGAAGTTTTTTTCAACACAAGGAATGCTTGAAATATTTTTGAAAATCTAAAAATATTAAAAATTCTCGAAAACACGCTGACTATCTTGATATAGATGATAAAAGTCGGTATAAAGTAATAAACGATTCGAACGATCTGTCAATTATTATGTAGTAGATGTGGCTCGATAGCAATGTTAAGGGCGAGTTATTGGTGAAAAAAATCTAGACAAATGAACACTAAAAGGCTAACATGAAATTGAAATGTGGTTTGAAGATCAGTGCATCGATAGTAGATACAAGCCAGTAATAAAATACTTAATCCTTTAAATATTTAACGATAGAAGCATATTAACACCATCGTTAGCCATTGATTCTGAATTATAGTTTATAGAAATCTTCTTTGTTATCAAAATCTACCATGCCTTAGTAATTGATAGCCATTGAGGCTTAAAACCTTGTTTTTTTCTTATCGCGGTTGAATTTCACTGGAAAAATATGTTTGTCCCGCATGCTTGAGTCTTAAGTCTCCTTTTCTATTTTTTGTTCATTATATTCGTATAGGTACTACACTTCTATCCTACCCTTAGTATAAATTAATGCATAACTACTAACTTGCCTTCTTTCATTGCCTTCTTCAGTATTCGATGGAAGAAAGAACGTAGGAAGATCAAAACTGCAAAATCTGAGAAGGACTTGACGATAGAATTTTGGATTTGGTGACTTGTGGACAATGGTGGCGGATAAGGAGATTTTCGAGAAAAATTATCTGAAGGATGCCTAGATTAACAGAAATGTGACGAATTTTATATAATGCGTATTAGCGCAGGTAGTTGTAATAAATGAGAAAGCTGGGGTCGTCACTTTTAACTTTGAAAATACTTTTTTTATGTTTTAAAGTGATGTAGCGATCGATCCTTTGTGAAGAAGATGTACGTCCCTAAACAAGAGACAAGCCACATTGAGCCCCATCTGGCGTTATCCTAACAACGTATTAGCTCATTGTGGCGACACACTTGATCAGCGTGTATTTGGCTAACAATGGAAATATTCCTTCATAATCATCAACCTTCACAAGGAGACGTATCTTATGCCGACCTAGCTGATACGTTTGCGGATTGGTCCCAAAATATAAATACTTATTATATGCAAACAACACAAAAAGTTTTACATTTTGGGTCTTAATATTCATAATTCCTATTAGTTTTATTTCTGAACAAATATTTGACATTTTAGTAAACGGTATTAATATTTGTCCTTTCATATTTTTTGGGTAGGTAAAGAGGTTTCAAAAAAAGAAACAAAATGTTGTCCTTTCAGATGTTCCTATACATCTTTGAATATAGGTAGTCTATTTAGCAGCGATGGAAGGTGTGAAAACTTAGACCTCTAATGAAAAATAAGAACGTATCTCTTAAATCCAAACAGCTGATGCACAGTGCAATCCTGATACCATCCATGATATATGAAGTTGAAATAAATCCTGCAGAAATGAGAACACTGCGTAGGATATGCGGAAAGATACTGATTGATAAGGTGAGGAATGATAATATTATAGTGGATGTTAGCGTAGTTACTAGAATGAAAGTGTATAAATTAAGGTGGTTTGAGCATGTAGAGAGAATGACTAAAAGGATATAAAAATCTGAAAGAATGGATGCACGCTGACCTCGAATGACATGGTCCGACCATATCGGTGCCGTCTTACAGAAGGGCCAAGTCAGGAGCAAAAGGTAGGTATAGAAGAGCATGTATGCGGAATGTTATGCGTTTGGAGGAAGCGAAAGAGGTTGATTTGGATAGGAAAGAATGAAAGTCCGTACTCTCTGCCTACCCCTTCGGGAAACGGCGTGATGGGAAAAAAATCTTTGAATTGCTGGAAATCCTTTGGAAAAATATGCCTACAAATTAAGATGTCTTTAGTCTGACCTAGGCAGAGCGTAAAATTGTCGTAGCTAAAGGTTCCGAGGTTTTCATAACTGGACACATCACGAATACCCCTGAGAGAGAAAGGATAGATTGAGGGTCAAAAGGCAGATACTTGTAGTGGAATGTCAATAAATGGACAGGACAGAGAACAATTCGCTACAGACTACAATCAATCAATCAATCAATCGATCAATACTCCCTTTTACACCCCACTCAGGAGCATAGGGAGGCTACAAGAGCTCTCCATTGCGCTCGATCTTGCGCAATATTTTTTAACTCTTCCCACAACACGTCCAAATCCCTCAGCTCTGCTTCGAAGGAGCGGAACACAGTGTGAGAGGGTCTTCCTCGTCTTCGGTACCCTGATGGGACCCTGACGATAAACTATAGAAATAAGGATGATATTGTGTTAGTTCTTTAAATTATTTGAAGATTAGTGAATTCTTCAATAAAATTTCTAACATAGTTATTTGGTTAACAAATGTTTTAAATCCTTTACTTTTTAAGCATAAAACAAGTATGTAAAGACGGTTTGAAAACAAATTCTTTCCGTTGACCAATTACATGCATTTCAAATAAATGGTTTAGTGAAAGATTCTAGCAAATCGGAAGTCGAACTGGTGGTGAGGTCAATTTTCACAAATGAACACATTGTGATCCAAGTTAATTTCTTCACCCCTTTCCGTTAAGTAAAATCAGTGATTTGCGGCTTAAGATTGTCTGGGAGGCTCGGAGAAATAATTTCACCCTAACTAAATAAATAGAGACAACAACTTGCAAGGGGTGAGAACTTGGTAATTTAAATGAGACAGCCGTACTGCACCAATCAACCCTCAAACTAAATGCACCGGATATTTTCAGACCAAACTAAAACTATTTAGACGCTTAATATTTTGATTATTTTATCACCCACTATTATTTAATGCTAACAATACATTATATTTATTTTTTCATTGTTGATTTTTTTGACGTTCTATAAAATACCCCCAGCTAAATAATACAAGCCTACAAAAGTAGGACTGACGTCGCAAGAGAGCGACAAACCGCACAGAATGTTTAACACGATAAATCTACATAATATTTTAGAAATGTTTGTTTTTTTATTTGCCTTTGACAATACTTTACCGTTATGTCCGAGCATCACGCTCAAAATACAAATGCTACGTCAGATATTAATATGCCCAGAGCCGTAAGAAATGCTGGAGAAGGTTCTTAAATACAATTTGCTGCATTAACTTTAATATATTTAGAGCTGTTTAAAAAAATCTATTTTTTTAGGATCTTCATACAAATTTCTCAAAAAGACTTTTGGAAACAAAATTACTCATGTAAACGTTGAATGGAATCTTGGTATTACGGTATGAAAATGTAATAAAATAATCGTAGATTGATTTGTTATACATATAAATGTTATTCAAATCTTATTATTCTCAATAAATAAAGATTTAATGAAAAAATTTGCAGTTTGATTTTGAAGTTTGACAGGTACAAATTGAATTAACACATATTAGCATCGCCATCTGTTGAAAAGATACATAAATGTGTTATGAATTATTGATATTGAGTGTTTTGGCGTTGGTTCCACAGATGGCGGTGGTGACTTGAATTTTTGGTATTATTGTTCTGTGCTTACGTCAGTTATAGAGGTCTGTTAAGCAATGGGAAGCTAGACTAGAACCTGTTTAGTTACCTACCGATCAAGCCTGACAATCGGAATCAAAAACGTAAAGCAAAACGGGTATAAGCTAGTGTAAAAATAATTATTATATTTTTTATGCCATATACTGACTTTAAGTGCATATTCATGTGATTTTATTCTTGCATATGAATATTGCTAACGAATGAAAAGAAAAACAACCAAGCAGGTAAATGTATATTAAAAAATATGAAATTCTATAAATCTGAACAAAATAATTTGTTTATTATTGTAGCCACGAGAGGTTATGATTGTAAGCCAGAGATTAAGTACGAGTTCCCAAGCCGTAAGGTTGTGTGTGAAATACAAGCGATTTAATTACCGGGTGGAATGCGCACATCCGCTTGTCGTGGTTTCTGCGGTATGTTCTAACCCCTTGTAAGATTTAGCCAACCCCTCACCTAGCTCTTACTAACGGTCTCCATCCCTCAAACTACTACCCCTCTATTTCCGCCTCTGATTGTCTTCAATCTTCATCAAAACGCGCGTGGCTTTTCATTCGATTCCGTCGATTGTGTTGTTACAGTTAAATTTTTACAATTAACCTTTTTTTTTCAAAATTTTAGCGTTATTTTCAAGTATCCGTCTCTAAGGCACTTAATGTGGGTATAATAACCAATATTTAGCCACTAAATGAAGGTTATTCATATATAGATGATTTTTTCCAGATTATGTCTTCCTCCTGTCATAAACCATGTTTTTAGAACCTTTTAAGAATGCAACAATACTAATGGATTTTCAAATAGTATCACTCCTATTTTACTCTATTTGTCCTATTCTACTCTATTTGTCCAATTCTACTCTATTTGTCCAATTCTATCCTGACACTGGATACATTTCACCTAACATACAACATACCAATCATTTTTTCATTTTATTTCCGGCAACTCTTTCAATTGTTATGGCCCTACCAATCTTGGGCGCCCTATGGGGGGAGGGGGGGGGGGATATAGTGGATAAAGAGGACATGTTTAAGTACATGGAAGCTCTAACTTTCAAAATATAAAATGATACTTGATCGGTTCCTACAGATGGAAACTAAAAGTTTTCATTTTCTGAAATGTTACGTTATCCATCTAAGTTATTATCTTTAGAGACAAATATATGAAATATAGAACTATTGTTCCGCGGCACAAGCATCAGCTGCCTAGATGTATTAGAATTGCAAAGTAATATAACACCCTTAGGGGTTAGGTGGAGAGGTACTGAGACATGCCGATATCAAGTTACAAGATTCCACAACTAGGTATATCTAACAAAATCATCTGACCTAGCAATTGTATCAACTGCTTTATTGTTTCCTCGTGTGTAAAGTGAAGATATTTTGGTTAAAATTGAAAGATGAATTTACCTACTCACACTCACGTAAAATTATCTACTTTTCGAAAGCAACGTGAAATATTGACGTTTTATGATAAAGAAATTATCTCTGTACTAGGATGTAATGAATATAAACACTTTGTATTTTAACTAATTTAAGTAAGTATACACATAAATGAAACATCTCGTACAAATATTGTTCAAATTACATACCTACCTAATACTTGACTTTTCATACTAACTTTGTTTTAGAAATTTGTGTATATAATGTTAAATTTGATTAAATTCATATGAAAAATGTACCAATGTGAAGATGGGATATGTACCTACATATGTATGGACGAGTACCTACCCAATATTTTTCTTTTATTACCTACAGTTTTTTTTAATAATTTAGGTAAATCTGCATTACAGATTCATTACAAAGGTTTTTACCAATCTGTAATATTTGAAAATGAACTTTTTAATCCTTAAATGAATTAACAATACCTAACTGTTTACATCACCTCTACCATTGTGGAGAGGAGATGGACTTGGCTGGGACATGTGTTAAGGATGCCGAATGACAGTTGGCCGAGGAGAGCGCTGTTCTACCTCCCATCAGGGTCCCGAAGACGAGGAAGACCCTGTCACACTGTGTTCCGCTTCTTCGAAGCAGAGCTGAGGGATTTGGACATGGTGTGGGAGGAGGTCATAAACATTGCGCAAGATGGAGGGCAATGGAGAGCTCTTGTTGCCTCCCTATGCTCCTGAGTGGGGTGTAAAAGGGAGAATTGATTAATTGATTGAACTGTTTACATAATAAATACAACAACAACAAAGAAGCTGCGATATTTTCCATGCAAACTTTAAGAAAGAAAAAATGAACTTAAAGTTTAAAAATGTACATTTTTTTTATAACATACGTTTTTGTAAATTTTTAAATCAGTTTTAAATAAGTCCTAACCGACCTCCAGTCGCCCCTCATGGGCCTGTACACATCCCTTAGATATTTATAAGACTGATCATGCTCATTTTTACAATTAACATTCGTCATTGGATTTTCAAATTAAGTTATAACAATAGTTCATTTGATAAAATAGCAAAAAGAACATATATGACCCATATTATACCTATGCTTCAAAATTAAGTTATTAAAAAAATTTGTTTTTAAAATTTGAAAACAGTTATTTCCTCTGTTCTTCACAGACAAAAACGACGCACTATATCTAGTACGTACCTGAAAGTAGGTTCTCTATCTAGATATTACTATATGAAACATCTTTTATCCAGTAGCATTATTACTTTTGCCATCTTTCCCAAGAAAATAATGTGATTTCCAGTGGCGTAACTACTGGGTGACATGGTTGGCAAAACACCCCCGACATGAGAAGTCCCCGGTCCGAAAGGCCGTGAACTAAGTACCTGACATAATATTTAATAAAATTTTCTAGATAGGTAGTTAGGTACATATTTTTTTTCTCAGCTTGGTAGGTACTCAAAATCAATCATATTTATACATACATACATAATCCCTTTATGGCTCCCCGCACAACGAAAGCCAGCCCGGAGGAGACCAATCCGCACCAAACCCGACCCGCACGAAACCGACCTCTCAGCTCGATCAAAGAAATCAATCCGAAAAGCCGGCCCCACACAAAGTCCAAAGCGAATCCCCTCCAAACCAACAATGCGGGAATCCTAAGCCCCACTCAGGAGCATAGGGAGGCATCAAGAGTTCTCCATTGCGCTTAAAGGCGTTCGAGGCTCATTGTGCCTTTTCTTATCTTTGTAATTAAAACCGTGTACCATTTCAAACTTATGAAACGAACGCTTATATGGTTCATATAATTAGGTATTCTTCTTATTGTGTCCTATCAGGTTTTCCAGACGTTGGCATTCACTTTTTAAAAAGCCTCTCTATTTCTTGCTACTCAGAACATCAGTTCCTGCGCTCGCCCTATTTCAGTCCAATCACGTACATTGCGCAACCAAGAGATCTGTCTTCTACCAGGTCCACGGTGTCCATCTATCTTGCCCATCAAAATAAGTTGGAGGATTTCGTACTTTTCTCCACACATAATAGGCATGCCACAGTTTTTCTTTTAGGCATACCATATAAAAATCTTACCTATTAAAATCTATTCATTTTCTTTTATCAGCCGTCTCGTGTCCTTTGCTGGACATAGGCCTTCCCCTGAGACTGCCACAGATCACTGTCCTTCGCAAGCCGCATCCAACCGCCTGATGCTTGCCCCCACTTCTTAAATTTTATTTAAGATGAACAATATTCTTAATTGTGTTGCGTTATTATGTATCAACTTAA
Source organism: Mystacides longicornis (assembly GCA_963576905.1). Taxonomy (NCBI): domain Eukaryota; kingdom Metazoa; phylum Arthropoda; class Insecta; order Trichoptera; family Leptoceridae; genus Mystacides; species Mystacides longicornis. The sequence goes on along the minus strand of OY756426.1, from coordinate 28,555,143 downwards.
GTGGTAAGATTTGTACTGGGGGGCATTAAAAAATGCCTCTAGCCTCAGATGGTATAGTTACACCACTGGTGATTCGAATCCCCACGCAGGTACCTGACTCTATAATAATCTTATTTTATCTAGTTATGCGCCATATTTGCTTTTTCGTGCATATTATGATTTCCAAGAACTTTATTTTCATTCCGAGCTTTGATAACTAAATTACTGTTTACCAACGTTGAGCTCTTTGTTGTTTTAAGAATAAAATAATTTCATATCGATAAAATCAAATCTATTTTTATTTTGATTTTATCGTTTCGAGGAATGCTGCCTACACAAATTGGGTGAAGAAATCTTAATCCAAATGTCCCGCATCAGTACATTTTCTACTATTGGGGTATTTCTTGTTTGTACAAACTAGTGATGTTGCGAATGCAGGTTTTTTGATGCGGAGCTTTCAAGTCAGACATCCGCGGATGCGGAGCTCAGAATAAAAAATGATTCTGTATAATAGGGATGTAAAACCTAAAAAATAAAAGGACATTTTTAACGAAGGGCAGCCTTTTCACAGAATAAAATAATTTTGTACAGTTTCTTCTTCTTCTTCGTCAGCCTGTCTCCGTCCATTGCTGAACATAGGCCTCTCCCCACTCTCCTTCCATTCATTCCTGTCCTGAGCCTCTCTCATCCATTTGCGGCCTGCAATCTTTGCGATTTCGTTCGCCCATCTGGCTTGGGGTTTGCCGACATTTTTCTTCTGCCTTGTCAAGGCTGCCACTCCACGTACAGTTTATAAACATTCCTTAAAAAAATCAATAATATTACAAGGATCTTACTCTACACGTAAGAAATAAAAAATGTCTTTTTAGAAAGTGCACATAATTTCAAAATTTGTCTTGGTAAATCCAGACTCCAGACAAGAACTAACACTTTCTAATATGGCACTTGATAACAAAGCTCAGTAGTTAACGCTCTCCATGCCTTTTACTTGCACGTGGCATGCATCTTCTTTCTCTTTGAAACTTCAAGGCCATACCTTTTGAGATAAGAACACAATTGCATATCTTAATTTCGTGTCGGGACTTGCTCTAGCGGTACATCCACATCCGCATCAACATTCGCATTAATTAATGCGGATGCAGATGCGGATGTGATAATTGATACGGATGCTCCGCTATTGCGGATGCGGATGAGAATATCCGCAACATCCCTAGTACAAACGGTATAGGGGAGAGTGTGGAGGTATGGGACAGACTGCGCCAAATGGCGTAGTTATAGATTCCTATACTTTACACATACAAAAAATGTCATTAGAGCTATGTTTAGTGAAAAATCATTGCCAGTTGGCGTTTTGTGCGTCATCATTTTTCTACATACATACATACATTCTCCATTTAAGGCACCCCGCAGACCGCAAGCCAGCCCGGTGGAGACCAATCCGCAGCAAATCCGACCCGCGCGAAAACGACCTCCTAACTCGATCGAAGCAATCAAACCAAAAAGCCGGCCCCGGACAAATCAAGCCCGCCGCGAACTACCTCCAAACCAACCAGCAATGCGGGGGCCTAAGCCCCACTCGGGAGGCATCAAGAGCTCTCCATTGCGCTTGAAGGCGTCCGAGGCTCATTGTGCCTTTTCTGACCAGTTGAGATTTAAGGACGTGAAGTGGTCAACCTGACGGTCCCGATCTGATTTTTCGATTTCCTGCCTCTTACAGGATGCTCGAAAAATCAGCAAAAAGAGCAGAGGTGCTATTCTTCGCCGGCAACCTCACGGCATTTTTCTACATAAAAAGCAATATTATACATACGAGTATTAAAACCCATCCTTTTGGGAGACAGTAGGTCGACCAAAGGTAAGATTATTTTTATATTTTATTCCTAAGCCTGTGTTAATTGTTTGTCATATTAACGCATTGTTTCAGCATAATCTAAAACTTATGGTTTTAAATTATGTCATTTACTATTTTATTGTTCATGGTGGAGGTTCGAGACAGTTCATTGAGGGAGGTATGGGGCGCGCCTCATACCGTATGTGAATGTTTTTTGCACAATTACTTATTTTTTATTCAAATCATTGAAATATTGAAGCTGAAATTTATTTTTTTGTAGATGCCGAGATTATGAATAAAAAAATAAATGGAAAAAGGAATCTTCTTCTTCTTATGGTCGCTCACAATCTGACCTCCAGAGACTGAAGCCATTGGATCGCGTCATCCGTAAGTGCGTGCAAGTCCTGTAGTCCTTCTATTAATGCGTACATGGAGCACTGATTAATAATATGGAATAAGGAATGATGATACAAAAATTAGCCAGGCTGTTCAATTGCGTATTGGATTACAAAAGGATATAGTACTGGTATTGCCATCACCTCAAAAACATGGCGATACAAAAAGAATGCAAGAATTTATGCATTCAAAATAAAATTTGATCGTTTTGGCGAAGAAAATTAAATATGTAAGCTATAATTTTATATGCTTGTCCCATTCCTCCCATATAAGTGTCTTAATAGGGACAAAATCAAGATTTTGTAATATGTATTTTGTATAACTCATTTAATATGTTCAACTGTATAATTTCAATTATTTAATGTCATAGCTAATTGCGTATCTTAAGCAATCTTGTATTTTTTTTAAATAAATTGCTTTTTATTTTTCTAAAATACATTTTTTATAAAATTTGTCCCATACATCCCCGCTCTCCCCTTCTTTGTATGGAATGTTTAATTTAATAATTTGAAAAAAAAATGCAAAAACACAAAAATTAACCGCAAATACACGCGATGGGAAAAGACGTTTCAATAGGCAAGCATGCGACTTTCGTACGTCCAGCGCACCGAGGTTCACGGGTTCGAATCCCAGTGCCGACCATTTTCCACGTTCCCAACACACCTTTGCTTGTTGCGGTAGACGTGGAAAACGTATTTTGTATATATTTCAGGTGAACCCAGATGCATTTACTTATAATGTAAAAATGGCGTTTTTGAAGTCAAAGTTAGAGAATTTGGTACAATAATAGGATTCTTTTTTTTACCCATCACGCCGTTTCCCGAAGGGGGTAGGCAGAGAGTACGGATTTCTTTCCTATCCATTCTTTCCTATCCAAACAAACCTCTTTCGCTTCTTCCAAACGCATAACATGCCGCATACATGCTCTCCTATTTCTTTTGCTCCTGACTTGGCCCTCCCCTAAGACTGAACCGATATGATCGGACCATGTCATTCGAGGTCGACCTCGTCTGCGTGCACCCATTCTTTCATATTTATATATTCTTTTTGTCATTCTTTCCTCGTTCATTCTCTCTACATGCCCAAACCACCTTAATTTATTAACTTTCATTCCTTTCTAATATTCTCATTCCTCACCTTATCAATCAGTCTCTTTCCACATATCCTACGGAGTGATCTCATTTCCACAGCATTCATTCCAACTTCCAGATTTTTCGTCCATGTCCATGTTTCACTCCCATACATCATGGATGGTATCAGGATTACATTGTGCATCAGCTGTTTGGATTTAAGAGATACGTTCTTATTTCTCATTAGAGGTCTTAGTGCACCGCCAACCCTTCTACCAGCCAGTTTCCTTCTTTCAATCTCCTTTTCACATCTTCCATCTCTGCTAAATAGACTACCTAAATAAACATACTCATCCACTTGTTCCAAGTTCTCATCATTCACATTCACACAACATTGCGTTCTTAAATCTTCTCTTTCCAAAACATGCACCTTTGTTTTATTGACGTTCATCTTAAGACCATTAATTTCACAATTTCGATACACAAGCGTCACAAGTTCTTGCAAATCACGTTCGCTTTCAGCCATCAATACTAGGTCGTCTGCATACATCAGAGCGCATTCATCCCATTCAGATTTACACCCACTGTACTATTTTTTACATCACGCACGCAAAAATCAAAAAATAGATTGAACAGCCAAGGTGACATCACGCATTCTTGCTTCACCCCTCTCGTAAGACGGAACTCCCGTGACAGATGAGTATTCACCTTGACACAAGCAGAACTATCAGAGTAAAGGGAAGCAACAGCGCGTATCAGTTGTCTATCCACTCCATAAAATGACAAAACCTCCCACAATTTCTTTCGGTCGACTCTATCATACGCTTTCTCAATCCGCAATCCAGCTTTGACCCCTTCCCCTTATATAGAGGACGTATCTAGCCTTCCTCCAGTCTTCTGGAGTTCGTCCAGTCCTCCAACATTGGTTAAAAAGATCTAAACACCACTGCAGTGTCACCTCACAGTCGCTTTCCCATTTTTTTCCTTCTTTAATGCATTCTTCAATTCAGTCATACTTATTTCTTGGCTGTCTTCACTTTCCTCGCTCTCTATTTGCACCTCGCTACTACATCCAATCCCTGTCTCAAACAACTCTTCAAAATACTCTTTCCATCTTTCAGCTATGTCTTCACCATTCATCAACATTCACCCATCCTTACTTTTTATGCAGCATACCGCATCATCAGCACCAGATCGCATTCTTCTGACTTCCTTCCAGAACAGTTTTAGATTACTGTTCGCAATACCGCTTGCAACCGGTATTAAAATAAAAACATAATGTTGAGAGAGAGAAAAAATATAAAAAATGTAGTAAAACATGAAGGCAAAATCTTAAGCAAACAATATTCAACCACAAAATCTACTCAAATAATACAATATTATGTCTACGAAGAAAATTTTTGCTTGTGATATTATTATTATTTTATTTTCCTCTTTATTATTTTTATATTTTTTCTATTCATCTCAGTTTTTTTGTCGCCAAGTACTTTGAAAATTGTTAAGCTTAAGCCATATTGTGGGAACTCTGTATTGTACTATAAGCGACACATGGCGACATATCATTATGGGCGCGTAGTAAAAATGATAATAATATAATAATAACATAGGTACATGATTTTGAATATCATTATGAACATGAGGGCACTTTAGAAAATGTAATACCACATGATGAATCATCAGAACTCAGGGACTTTGGAGGCTTACGTTAAAAAGCAATGAATTAGCGAAAGATGTTGATATAAAAACTTTCAGAATGAATGGTGATTTTCAATCCTCATGATCACACGATACCTTTTAACAAACTATCAAGGCCAGCCTTCGAAATAACAGGAGAAGACGATCGTAAGCCCGTGGTGGTTTATTCCATTTAAAAATCGAACATCAGTAATGAATTGTTGGAGTCATTAGTTGTTACATATTCGTTAACCATCAAGGTGCCTGTACACAGTTTGAAATGTTCTGGCAAGTGTAGGCAAAAGGGACTATCTTTTTAGACCACTCTAGAATAAAAATAAAAATGAAAGAGTCTTGTATACTGCCGTCTCCATTATCAAAAGTTTATGAGTCTTATACTATATAGATATTCTTTCGTTTTTACTTTGAAATGGTCTATCACCAAGCACCTTCTGCCCAAAACATCGAAGACCACTCTAGAATTGTAGTCTTATAAACCTCACATAATTATTTAATTTAACCCCCGCCCCGTTACATCATCATCCTGCAAAAGAACGGCAGAAATTCTTACAATATAAACTATAAAGTTATGTTGAAAAATGTAGAATGCCTGTAATTGTGCAGGCCCAATGTCACCTGTAGATATCCCGTAGGTACCACTTAATATTCAAATTGATTACCTAGGAGTTGTTAAGTAAATCTATTTTTTTTTTCACAAAACTGTTGAAGTGGTTGGTAGACTGGCGGTTACAACGCAGGCTTTCGTAATGTTTGGTGCGGACGTCGTGATTCGATCCCAGGTGCAGACCATCTTCCTCTTTCACGACACAAACTTTAAGTAGCATACTGTGAAATAGTCAAGGAGTGTATTTGTGTTCACGTTGAGTGAGCACATAGAACTTTTAAAATGACATAAGAAAAAAAAAATACGGTAATTAGTGAGTCTAATTAATATGAGGGGTGAGCTTGATGATTTCCACACAGTTTTTCAAAGCGGGGAATAAGACTTGAGACTGCTTATCTCTTTTATTGCTCCATATTGATCTTTTAGCGATATTTATTCTTAATAACCGCTTCCAGCTTCGCACTTTGAAGTTAAATTCGGATGTTAATTTTGAATCGATATCCAAAATGCCAAAAGATGCGAACGCTCTAAATAGAAATAATTGTTGCTTTAGGGACCGCGCACATTGCAAATTATTTGGAAGGAGATTGACCTGCGGTAGAATTAATTTGTCTGAAACAAACTTCTTAGTTGCATCGATTCGTCTATCTAAAAAGTTGGTTTCATACAAATTAAGTCTGCCACCGATTAATCTCCTTCCAATTAATTTGCAGGGCGAATATTTGTGGTTTGACCGATGAAGATCGGTGGTTTCGGATTATGACAGAAAATCGACTCGCGGCGCCCCTCTTCACTATCTACGGCGCACCAGGGCGCCGCGGCGCTCACTTTGGGAACCCCTGCAATAGGCAATCAAGATGAGACATTAACGAAAATTGATTTATTCATATCCTGGCGCCAAATTCGAAGTGAATCATCATAGTAACGCAGGACAACGTCTGTCGGGAAGGCTTGTAAAATAAATAAATATAAAAATTAAACAAACCTTTCAATGCGAACACTGTTGGGAGTTGTGTTCATTTTTTCCATATTCCCTCTCATTTCTTCACGTCTCTAGTAGGTACTCTCGATCTACTCCAGATATAATATTTGAATATCAGAGCAGAAAGAGAAACATCAAACATTTGAAGAAGAAATCAAATGTAAATAAATAAAAATATCCTTACATACATCATTTTCCACTGCGCTACTACCTATCTGAAATAATAATTTTAAAAAAATGTTATGATGTATGACACATACATATTACTGGTGTGTTTTTCCGATACAAGAAATAAATCAATTTTACCTATGTGATCCCTTTAAGGACAGGGAGGCAACAATGTCATCCAATGCATGCGAGAGTGATGAAAAAATTGAATCCTGCATATAAAACAAATCATACTAAAAATATCACAAAAATGTTATAATAAATCTTTTTGATAATTATGAACAACTAAACGATAAACACAAACAAAAGATAAATTATGCCATCTCAAAAGAACAAAAGTGGTTCTTTTTCCCTGCCTATCTCGTGTATTGTCGTAGGTTTTTCAATGTTATTTTTTTTATAATAGCTGGATTTAGCCAAACTGAAAACAAATACACGTTCGGATAGCCCTATCACAGAAAACAAAGCTTGTGTTTTAAAAGAGGAAGATAGTCGAAACCGGGGATCGAACCTATGAACGTCTGAACGAATGTCTTCGAAGAACCACAATGCTACCTGAAAATTCAAACAAAAATCACGATCGTTATATAAAAAAAAAGTTAAAGAACCTCGTAACAAAATTTACATTTTTTATTGTTTTAGTGGTTTCAACCCATTTTCGAATAATTTTCTTTCTTATTAAACCGGTTTGCGGAACATCAATTGTTTGTTTTCAAAATTTATAACGAACATACAAATTCTTTTTTTTTTATACTTTATTTGAACAAACAAATAAGTAATGTTGTTCGAAAATATACACAGTAAAGTTCACAAATTTTTATACAACAGTATATCGTCAACATTTTTTACCTTTAAATAACTTAACATGACTTGTGGTGGGTGATTTTAAATGCTATTGTACTACATGGGGTTACTCGGAGACTGCTGAGAATTGGGATAAACCGTAAGCATGGACCGAGAAAACAGAAAAAACTCAGACTTGACAACTTGACTTATTAAATTATTTTTGGTCGTTTATAGATAAATATAAAACAATGTAGTCGTGAACGGGTAAAGTAGCTAGTACCACATAATTCATACTCAGAAAGTCGGGTGGGACAAAAGGATTTGAGGGGATTCTGAAAAGTAATCATTATCATAAAATATAACACGCGGCAGACATTTCAAACCGCCATCAGAAAAACTTTCTTTTTTTTTTTCATAGAAAATAACTTTACGAGTCAAATTTGAAGACCGATGTACAGAAAGTTTTTTTTTTTTTTACTTTGATATTATTGAAATTATATATTTAGCTTCAACCTAAAAAAAATGTATAGTAAAAGACAAATCTGGATATTAAAAAACCTGGGTTGATTCAGTGTCAGCTTAGAAAAAACATAATTTCAAGCTGGTAGTTGGGGGCTCAGATATTTTGAGCTAATATTATGAAGTGATTGTTAGCCCATCTTTTCAGTCGACGGATTTCGTACGTACAGCGTACTGAGGATCATGAGTTCAAATCCCGGTATCGACCCTTTACACTATCACAACACAAACAAGCCTTTGCTCAGTGTAAAAGAATTCAAAAAGGTGTTTTAGTGTTCACAGCAATGCTCACATATTACGTAGGAACTAGCTTTAGTTCCTGTCGGAAATTTCGGCGATTCGTCGAATTAACTACCTAAATGGTGAACGTTGTTGACGTTGAGTTATTAGACAAAACCGTCATCGAAATAACAGCAGTTCACGGTCGTTAGCCCGTAGTGTTTCAGGTGTGGAAAAAAATACCAAGATAATTTCTACAAATCGATAGCTTATTGATTAAAAGATTCAATAAGCTACTTTTTTTAATTAAAAAAATAAACCGTATGTTTTTGTTCAGTATTTTATGAAAAAGTCTTGAAGATTCTTTAAGTACCTATGTCAAAAAGAAGAGTTCTTTTCAATGGTCGCCAACCTCATTTATGCAAAATAAGGGGAAGAAATTGGAAAAGAGAAAAATGAAAAAAAAAAGTTCGGTGTGTGAAGCTTGCGCATCCCTGGAGGTAACTCATAATTTTATTTAGAAAAATAAAATATGAACGTATTTTTTCACTTGTTGATTCTTGAGGAAGAAAGTAGAAAATATATAATGTCATGTTAAAATGTGTAAATAAAGTGCGTTTGTACAGACGTGAGTGATTCATAAATATAAAATGTTATAGAAATAAGTGCTTGCACAGAAGTAGGTAAACAAAATTCAATGACATCATAATTAATACTCGTACGAGTATGTTGAACATATGTAGGAAATTTTCATACTGAATACTTAATTCAAGGTAAAGTTTCCTGTTAAGCATGAGATTGTTTTGTGAATTCCAGTTATAACTTCTGACGGAATCAAACAAAATATTATTTAAAAATTATCAAATGTCTTCAGAGCCTGGAAAAGTTATCTTCTTCTTCCTCTCTCTCTCTAAAGCTTAAGACTTTTGACCATAATGCCGCCCGAACACTGCTCTCCGACACAGAGTCTCGAGAAACTAGCTTACCCGACAGACATCCTGTGATCATAATATGAATATAGGGTATGCGAATTTGTATTAATTAATATTACCTCGATACGGGTGCAAACCCAGTGAAGCTTTTACAAGAACAAAATTGTGTAATTATTATTATATTGTGTACTTTAAACTGTTTTGTTTCAATAAATTTATTATTAATTTATTTAAAGTATTTTTATCAACTTTGTGGTACTTTTCCATAATGATAATAAAAAACACAACTTTGCAAAGTATCACTTTTATTTTTTATAAAAACCAAACCGTGGTTTTTATAAAAAATAAAAGTGATACTTTGCAAAGTTGTGTTTTTTATTATCAAATTTATTATTATTATTAATCTCTAATATAAATGAAAGGCGGGTTAGTGCGAACACTTATTATTCGAGATCGGCTCAACAGATTCTTCCGATGTTTGATTTATTGGATTCCTCTCCGCTCCGGATAACAGAATAACAACTAATAAAATGTTGAAGAATGCATAAAACATTAAATAAAATTTGACATTAAAGTTAGTATGGAATGGATGTCCTACGACGCCATCTATGAAAAAATCTAACAACTAAATTATTGCCTACTGTATCTGCATCGTTTCGGGCGTTTTAGATAATTTTCATACAAAGTCAACAAAATTGCGCGCATATTATTATATTCTCGCGTTCTTCCTGCCTGAGCTTTGAATAGGAATGAAATATGGACGTTTTAGAAATTACATATTTTAATGTTATTATTTTTATGTTTATTTTTGTTTCTGGGAGCGCAGTGCACATTATGCACATATGAACGGGCCGCCTCTGGTTTAGGACCACGGGGTCCAATGACAACGTCTTTCGGGAAAGCTAGTAATAATATAATTCCGACCAATTCATATTGTTTCAAGACTCTGAGACGAAACAGCACGCCTCGGCCTTCGAGTCAATGCCAGTAAAACGGAGCTCATGGCGAATAATGCCTGCCCCGATAAACAGCTACCGATAACCATCGATGGTCACCAGGTCTCCCGGGTGGATAAATTCAAGTACCTGGGAGCAACCATTACCACCACTGGTGACCTCGGGGCTGAGCTCCCGATACGTATCGGTATGGCAAGTGGCGCCTTCAACAACATGACCAAGATATGGAAGGCGTCGGCGTTTAGTGTCGAGACGAAATGTAAACTGTTTGATGCGTGTGTGTTGCCCATTCTCCTGTATGGGTGTGAATCCTGGCACCTGACCAAGGCCCAGGCACAAAAAGTATCTGCATTCGAAACGAGGTGCCTAGATAAGATGGTACCACCGCATCACGAACGACGCTATACGACGGCGCACCCAGCGTGAGACCATCACCTCTACTATTATGTGGAAGAGATGGACATGGCTGGGACATGTGTTAAGGATGCCGAATGACAGTTGGCCGAGGAGAGCGCTGTTCTTCCTCCCATCAGGGTCCCGGAGACGAGGAAGACCCTCTCATACTGTGTTCCGCTCCTTCGAAGCAGAGCTGAGGAATCTGGACATGGTCTGGGAGGAGGTCATTAACGTTGCGCAAGATCGAGCGCAATGGAGAGCTCTTGTTGCCTCCCTATGCCCCTAAGTGGGGTCTAAAGGGAGTTTGGATTGGAACGAAATTTTCGGCTTTGGACTCCGCTTGACGCAATTAGGTAATCCGTTATATCGAAGTTTAAGTATGTCTTTCCATATTTATCTACGTCACAATAAAAAATATTTAGTAAATGTTTGCTATACTCATGAAACAAAGTAACGATTTTTCATTTTTTTTTATGTTTAGAAAATTAATAAAGCTATATAAATATGAGAAGTATTGCGACGCTGTCAATGTTGCAAGACGGACGTCGAATATAACCGCATACTCCACCGTCATATAATATGTACAAGTACATGGTTACTTTTAATATGATATTGTTTATAATGTCAATTTAATGTTAGTTTGTTTGTTTGAAATTTAATAAAACAACAATAATAAAAGTTTCCATGCCACGGTTAATAAAAATTGATACGAGAAAACATCTACTTCTAACTGCATTATTTCTCTGCTTCGGTTACCGGGAGGAGTAAGGATTCAAGTGTCACTTTTTAGTATATTATTGCTTTTGAACAAGTTCTAAATAAACCTACACAAAGATGAGTTTTTGATGTAAATGGTAACATTCGATAACCAAAAATAATTGTGTAATTCACTATGTGTTGAACGCAATATTTTTAATATTTTAACGACCGTATAAGAGCATTGTGTTCATCTTTTACTCATATTCGAGATAACAAATTATTGAAAAACACATTAATTTATTGTTTATTATTATATTATGTGTACACATATAAAAATTTATGTGTAAAAATTCTGTTTTTTTTTTTTTATTATTACTTAACAAAATATTACATTTTTATATTACAAAGTTTAAATATATATAGGTAGAATAATAAAAGTGGCGACAAATCCATACTTTTTTGTCATCATCCAAATTTTTTTTACTTTATACATATTTTTAATTATTATTTTTATAGTAAGTGTGTATATAATATTCTTAAAGTTTAAGCTTATTCTATACACCAAGTGGTGGCAGACCAAAACTCACTATCAAGAGAACTTACGATGAAAACGTTCGGGATACCGGCATAAGTTGGTATGGCCCTGGTAGGTATTGCGATCCGGAAAACCGGATCCGGCATCAAAATGCTCATATTGGATCCGGCAGAAATCTACGGATCCGGAAATCAGGATTATCATATCAAGGGATTTTTCGGCATACTCAACATGGAACGAACTCGAACCCGTATCCTTAGCAAGTCTACAGGGTCATTGTAGGTAAAATTGTGGGTTTTGGGAATCAGATAGTATGATTTCGTAACTAATGACTCCCCGAGAAAGAACATATTACAGCCCTTGGTTATTTCAGTTATCCTTAATCGCAGACAAAGTTGGCTCGGGCACGTCCTCCGAAAGTAGGCCAAGCCAGCCTATTTTACAATCCGATATAGGAGTGTCTCTGACGATTCCCAGTTATTGGTATTACTCCTGGGACGCGTATGTCCAACTGCCCATCCATCTCTTTGGTGCTCGTCCAAGGGTCTACTGGTTGATATGATTTCCTTCTATTATATTTACCAGAATCACCGGATCCGTTCTGTTGACGTGATCTTTCCAGTTATGCCTTCTATTTCTACCCAATTGCCTGACGTTCTCGATATCGCAGAAGCTCCGAATCCGGCGTTTCTAACTCTGCATCGAATGGTATTCCACAATGGTTTGGTGAGTTTTTGAGAATCTTTCATTTTCGTGGTGTCGGTTCTGGTTTGCACATCGTAAATCATGATCAATCAAGCTGGTCATATAAATGTGTTGTTTATTTTCGTTCAATTTCTATTTGACCTTTATAATACGTAATCTAATCTATAATTATTACTTGAAGTGGTTGGTAGACTGATGGTTACGACGCCGGCTTTCACACTGTTCGTGCGATCCGTTTCGTGGTTAAATCCCAGGTGCCGACGATCTTCCTCTTTCATGACACAAGCTTTAAGTAGCTTGCTGTGAAAGAGTCAAAGAGAGCCACTCAAAGTGAACACAAATACATAAGTACCTAAGTAAGTACTCTCATGGAATTTTTTTTTGCAACAATTTTTTTTAAAGATTTTACCACATGTAAACCCACCAATAACCCTTAATAACGTCAATATAGAGGAAGTGGAAGAATATATGTACCTGGGTCAAATGGTATCATTTGGAAGACTAGGCCAGCAGAAGGAGACCGAAAGACGTATACACTGTATACAGTTAGGCTAGGCGGCTTTCGGCCGGCTAAGCAATGTGTTCAAATCAGCGATGCCTCAAAACATGAAAACCAAAGTCTTTGGGCAATGCGTTCTCCCCACATTGACGTATGGATGCGAAACATGTACTCTTACAAATAATACCATGCATAAGATGAGAGTCGCACAGCGCGCTATGGAAAGATCAATGCTGTGTATCTCAATACGTGATCGCATCAGGAATAGTGAAATCCGAAGGCACACTCGAGTCACAGATGTGGGAGGTAAAATTGCAAGGCTCAAAAATGGAGGTGGGCTGGTCATGTATCCCGCAGGGACGACGGAAGGTGGAGTAGAAGAGTGACGGACTGGAGACTAGAGACTGGCTGAAGGAGTGTGGGTAGACAGCCGATGAGGTGGAGCGACGACATCGTGCGTGTCGTTTGGACAGAGTGGATGGTGTTGACCAGGGACAGAGAGGAGTGGCGTGAGCGTGAGGAGGCCTAATGTCCTGCAGTGGATAGTTATGGGCTAATCACCATCTCCTTACCATTTAAAAGTAGTCATACCCTAATTAAATTAATTTCGTATACGTGCCGTTTTATTTTTAGCCTTCATTAAAGTTGAAAATGTTAATTAATTAAGGTATGTTCAATCCGGTTGGATCCGGCCGGATTCAAAATGAGACCGGATTGCAATCCCTACGCCCTGGATAGAGATGCTTGGCGAGGCTTTGTGTTGACCAAATGCTCCACCTAGGGAACGAAAGTGGGTTAAATAAGTGTATATAATATACATTTTTAAATTATTTATTTTTGTAGTTAGCATATGAGGTCATTGGTGTTGTTGAACTTTAATAAAATAAGTAAAATGTCAATAATAGTATGAATTCAAAACTCCCTTTACTCTGGAGAAGCGCATGACCGGAAAACGTGTTTTGAAGGGTTCAAATCAAATTAAACAAACACAAAAATGTTATTTATAAGCACTTTACTTGGATCAAGTTAAAAAGGGTTTCATTTTAATAGCTCTAGCTATCTGTATATTTCAACAATGCAAACCAAAATAATTAGATAATTTTGAAAATATACGGAATAAATGTAGGAATTAAAAAAAAAAAAAATACTTGATCAGTTTTTCCTTCGAAGTGTTGAAAATTAGTTGGAAAATATTGCGAATTATATTTAATTTCAAAGCGTATCCCACATGGTTTAAAAATATTACGGGTTCTTTCAGTTGAACGTTGCTGTTTGCGATTCAAGTCTGGTTATGTCGTGGGATTATTGCGGAGAACAATAAGTATTACGTTGAGATGTAAAAGTTTTAGTTTTATCGATAATCGCATAGAGCCAAAATACACAGTTAGCTCATTTTGAAGCGAAAATAAGTATTGACAATCACATTTAAATGTATATTTATATTTGTATTATGTATGTTAAGGAATAAAAAAAATCAATTTCAGTAAGCATAGTGAGTTAGCATAGCAATGTTTTCTCGGTATTCTCTTGAAAGAAGGTACTGACATGACTCAGAATTAAATATTTTCATTCCCATCAATTATTATCGATCTATAAATAATTGTCGTCAAAATAAGATTTATAAGGAATAGTCAAGACAGTAAATTCATAATTATTTTGTAAAAACAAACTACTTTATTTATAAACTCTAATTGGTGGAAAAAACAGCTCAGCGATAGAAAATTATGCAATTAAGCCGTCGTCGATTGTGCGCTGATCTCTGTAGATTTTAACCCGCCATTTTGGATTTTATGTCAACTGACAGTGGTTTCGAGTGTACAACAACGCTTTCTGTAATAAATACACTGTTTTTAAGTTTTTTCCCGTCCAACTATGTGCTCACTTCATATTTTGGTACATTTTGGTTTGGTTTATCATTTTAATAATAGAATATTTAAACAAATAAACCAAATATTGCATTCCCGTAATCATTCGAGGTCTTACAACCTTGAGGTCCTAGCTTAATTTTTAAGAAAGATAATGACATTTTAATGAAAAAATTCCAAGAATAATTTTTGAGTTGAGACAAAATATATGAAATTCAGTGGATAAAATAAACATTATAGAACCATTTCTTATAAATTTTGCGAAAAAAAACTAACTGTAACTCCATACTGCTTTGTTCTTACGCAAAAGGTAGATAATAAATTAAAATTGAAGTGACCAAACATGATTGAGTTCATTTTGGCTGAAACATAAAGGTTTCGTATGATTTAATACATCTTTTTATTTTTTGAAATAAAAATCAGGACTCAAGTATATTTTGATAGAAAATAAGGTACCTATTCTACATGAATAACTCGAAATCATTCAAATCTGACATAGCACATATTGGTTGTAAACACTCGCGTTGCCCGGCAACTACTTTGTTTGTTTACAAAATTTTGTGCGAAATGTCATCTTCACACATAACAGACGCGGATCAAATATTTTTTTTTATAAATAAAGTAAAAGCTGATTAGTAAGTGATACGTAATCGTGCGATTAACGAATTTTATAAACAACTAGCTTTCCCGACAGACGTTGTCCTGTGTTCCTGACTATGAATATTGAATTCGAATTTGTATGGTGATCATTTGACTAATGTGATTCCGACCGATGCGTCTGTTTTAAACAATTATCCATCAGCATTCTCTCAATCGCACCAATTGACAATTTCTGTCAAAATTTCAAATTTGGAATAAAATTTATAAGGTAAAAAGTACTAATAAGGTTGTCTACGTAGAGTTTTCTTTAATTTTCCATGCATTTTTTTTTACTTTTTTCTTCTAAAAAGCACATTCTCCTGATAAAAGCCTACACGACAAAAAAATAATTAGCGAAATCGGCCCAGCCTTTTAGGCGTGATGCGATGACATCGGGAAATTGCTCTCCATTTTTATATATAAGATACTGAAAGGGTGTGTAGCTATATTTTATTAACGTGTGTTCTAGGTATGATAATAAAAACTTAACAAATAAATCAGCATTTTTCTATACAAAGGTAGTATGTTTACAAAGGCAAATCAATAAATAAATCGATACTTTTCAGTATAGGCGGCGAAACTTATTGCCTGAAAATTTTTTCTAGTCAACCGGTCCCGTCCGATACTTCATAGGCGAATCCTCGGTAGAAATATCAAGAAATAAAAATTTCTTAGTTAGTAAATAATCACTAGCTCGTAAGGCCGAAACTAGTAAAACTATTTAACAGAGGACATAATAAATTTGAAAAGTTAAAAAATACATAATAAATTTGGCCAAGCAACCTACTACTCATTTCTATAAGAGAATTCATATGCCAAATCTCATGTTCGTACCATGTCTAGTTTCCGAGATACGAGTATTTGTATACTTTTAAAAATATTCAACCATATTTTTCACCTTCTTAGGGGTGGAATTTCCAAAAATCCTTTCTAAGTGGAAGGTTTAGTAATAAAACCTACATGATTTCCAAATTTCACTTCTCTACGATAAGCCGTTTGGGCTGTGCGTTGATTAGTGAGTATTTCAGTCAGTCAGGCACTTTCCTTTATATTTATAGATAGATCAAGAGTCTTTTTACTTTATGTATGTCAACCCCATGATAATAAGAAAAGAAATAAAAAAGTCATCCAACAAATATGAACGATAGAAATATTTGAATAAAAATCATATCCACAGATATAGAATTAGCTGGAGGGGGCTCCCAGGACAGCCGGACCTCTCCCTCGCAATAAAAGAAAAGCTGGAATGAATGGAATTAAACGTTCCACAAATTTCCCATCATTCCCTCAGATCAGTGTTATTATTCTCCGAGGAAATTATTCTTCAGATTGGCTCCTCCACTCCACTTCTCTACTCTTCTTGTTATTCCTGCCGTGTAAGCACTTCTTAAATATTATCATACATAGATTGTGGGTGGGGGGGGGGGCGTCTTTTCTCCTAATACATCACTGCGTTTGTTTTTATTTATTTATTTATGGATTTACCCACTACGAACTTTCGTAGCCTCATTGTCTAACTGAAACAAGAGTCCCCGATTAAATTCTTGGTTGATTTTATCGGAATTTTCCTATTGACGTTGGTATTACGCATCAAAATGCCTTAATTATTTTTACACCGTTCGGGTACATAAGGAGACAAAAATATCATTCAATTCTTTGGCTCTGCTTTAACAATCAACACTCTGTGAAAAACTCAGTTAATTTTCAGTTATTAAATATTTTTTGTTTACGAATAAACTGTGGTTTCTCTCTCGGTTTTGTTCTACAAGTTATGGGTTTTGTTTCCGTTATTAAAAATTAAGATTGACTAATTTTTTTTTTTTTTTTTTTTTTTTTTTTTTTTTTTTTTTTTTTTTTTTTTTTTTTTTTTAAAATGAATCTGTGGTCACTCAAAGTGAACACAAATACACTCCTTGACTCTTTCACAGAAGCTACTTAAAGCTTGTGTCGTGAAAGAGGAAGATGGTCGGCACCTGGGATCGAACCACGACGTCCGCAGTACGAAAGCCGGCGTTGTAACCGCTGGGTCACCAACCACTTCAATTGTTTATCTAATCGTTTTGATAAAATCCAACAATTATGTTTATACATGTAGGTAGGTATTAATAATATAAACTTAAAAAATAATACTAGTTTTGATTTATTTTCAATAAATACTTAATTAAATTTTAAATAATTATATTTTTCAAATTGTGCGAACCGGGCGTAAACGAGTTCGAATACTTCTATTATTTTATTATGGTACGTAGGTACCTACATACGTTACAGAAATAATTGCGAACGTGCAAAATTTTTCCCTCCTTCGAGTACCTACTAGTTGTTTGTCCGGTCTAGCTCCTTATTGTTATATAGAGATATAAGATGAGATAAACAGAGAACTTGAAACTTACAGTTGCATTACAACATTGGTTTTCTGTGGTTTAGTCGCCGACACGTTGAAGATCATAAGGTACAAACTTCGAGGTCAACCATCCTCCTCTGTCACGGTAGGTAATAATTTTTTTAGAGATGTTAAATGTGTATTTTTCTAATTGAAGTTCACAATTTTATTAATATAATAATTATCATTTTATAAAATAAATAATATCGTCTTTGTTTTTTTTTTTATAGAATTCTGAACCTTTGATTTTAGGAAAAAAAAGAGCCACAAATTTTGTGATAGAACTAAAAGGTAAGTAACCAGATTCTTCATTTTTATTTTGAAATGGACTATCACAGCATTTTCTGCCCCTAAACATCGAAAATCTTTTGACTTTTGGTTTGTTAACTATTTCACAAAAAAAAAATTAATGTAGCTGGACAAAGTGAAGAGAAAATATACTTTCGACATCTTTCTCCGAGCTTATTGTTCACAGCAAAGTGACACCCTAGTTCGAACTCACAACGTACGCTGTACGCACGAAAGCAGTCTACTGAACCGCCAGGCTACCAACCTCTTCAAATTTGGACTGATGAATTACAGCTGTCCTACCACAAGGACTTTCAGATTTTTAATGACTCCTTCGTGGATAATATTTATACTACGCGGGTCTTCTTAAAAGTAACTCGTCTTGTGCTATCATATTCTGAACTTATGGCCTCATCTCAAGAAACTATCAGTGTATATAGTGTGTCTCCACTCTTACACAACTAGGCTACTGAGATAAGTCATAAAATGATTGTTGCAAAATTAGTAGTAAGTATTTTCTTTACTTGACTAGAGCACCGCAAAAACCGCGAGTTTAATCGAGAAACTAAAGGGTATAGATGATTTATTTTCAGGAATGAAATAAACAAAATAAATTTAGACAAAATGTCGTCCACCAGGTGTAAACGATCGAAAAGGTGGAAAGTTTTGCTTATAAATGTGATTTAACACCAAATGAACATAGAGCCGAATGTAGAAATAAAGCATATTTTCTTTCATGGTTGATATTCGACACCGTGGAAACAATAACAAGCAAGAACTAACAACAGGGTAGAGTCACGAGACAAATGTTATCTTCAAATTATGATATTCCTTTTAAGAATACAATATTTGGCCAACGACAGTTGGTATACACAGCGCCTAAACTTTTTGATAAAATTCCAGTAGAGATTAAACAAATCTTGTATTTATATAAACGTGCCTGCTCTGGTTGGGTCTCATGTTGGAAGTTTTGCAGGATATCTTGGGTTTCGTCCCATAAAGTAGTTTGGTTTGGTTTTATTTTTTTTTTTTTTCTTCTTTATACTGTTGATTGATGTTTGTTGGGCCGAAGGGTGTTGTGACTGTGGGGTTATGCTTTGTTTGTGGACTGTAAGTAGTTGAGTTGGTGGTTGTGCTGTGGTTCGTGTTTGTATGTTCCTTTGAATATTCTTTTTTATGAACTGTTAAGATGTTTGCCCTAGTACAGGCTTGGCCTATTTGGGCAGCATTTCCATTTGTTATCGGTTATCACTGTAATATTGTGTATGAATAAATAAATAAAATTAATTGCTGATGACAGATTAGTGTCCATTTCAACGATCAAGAAAATATATTCTACTTCCAGCTTTCGAACTATGTGATCTCGAATATGAACTAGAGAACCTGGACGTGAACCTTGGTGTTAAAGATCAATAGGAGCCCGTTGCGCAGGACATGGCGACTGGAGAAATATTGTTCAGGAGGCTAAAACTCTGTAGGAGTCCTACGGCTATTGGAAGTGAGTAGAAATGTAATAATAACGATCGAAAGTTAAATACTATTATAGAGATTACCCAGACCAAACATACTAACCTTTTTATTAGATTGATTGTACGGATATTGGTAATATTTTATTTGACTTGTTGTGATAATATTAAACGTGATTTGAATTATCGACAAGAGAATTATAATACAATACATGCTGTTTCTCCTATTGTAGGGATATAACGGGAGCTATACATATATTATTTATGTAGTATGTTCAAATTTACGTGGTTTGGTTGGTACCAACGTTTCTCGGCTGGAATGGAAAACAAAGAAAATTAGACAACGACAATGATTTTCCCATCCATGTTTCTTGCTGTATTTACCTGAAATAGTGAATTTCTGCATGAAAAACGCCTTTCTTCTTTTTCTAGACCGAGATCATTTTTCTGTCGAGTCTGCTTTTTGGGATCTGGAGTTCCAGCAGTTATCCCATATTTTTCAGGTTTTTTATACTTTATTTTATATATTTTTATTCTCATAAATAAGTACCTGCATAGTGAAAGAAGAATAAATCTGCTGAAAGTTATCTCCAATTTTTCCATTACAAGTGTCTATTACCGTATTTAAAAATGAACCTGTAACCTGAAAGTGAAGGTATCATTCTACTCATAGAAAAAGAAGAATAAATCTGCTGAAAGTAATCTCCATTTTTCCCATAACAGATGTCTAATAACATACTAAATTCAGAATAAATTACGGAGGTTAAATCAGAAGAAATCCACACCTACGCATAACAAAATGAAATGGTTGGCAGACCAGTGGTATCAATCGGGGACATTCGTACGTACAGGTGGTCGTGGGTTCGAATCCCGGTGCCGATCATTTTCACTTTCACAACACAAACATTGCTTTATATGAAATATGACGAAAGTTTATTTGTGTTCACTTTGGATAAGCACAGATTCATTAAAAAATGGAATGCCAATAATGAACGTTAGTTTTAAGAATTTTTGGACATGCTATACGAGAATGGCCACCACTCAGCAATGAATCGACATGGCAATGAATATTGGCAAATCTATAATTATTTTTTCAATTTTGATCATAGTAGAAAATATGATAATGTTGCGCATTGTAGATTGTTATGAAATAAATAAATAACCCAACACTCTCCGATATGCTTATTCATTTTCTGGTGTCTCCAAGTTTCGAACAGGTACGTTTGTAGCTGTTCTCATAAAATCTGACTTGAGCATTTGTTCCCGCTGTGTGTGTAGGTATATTATGAATACGTGAAAAAAGTACGTTTCAAGTTTTCTCAGTAAAGATATACAAAAAAAAATATAATCTGAAATATAACTTTTAACATAATTGGATTTCTCTCCACGTGAAACGCTTTATATAATATACAAAAAAAACTCAAAGCAGCGGGATAACACCGTGCCAAATTAAATTCAAATTTAATATTCAAGTACTGTTTTAAGTAACTCATGCGTAACTCTTCAAAAGAATTAAAAAACAATAAAAAAGTCAACACCGCAAGAATGAAATAAAATCAAAAGGTGAAAATAAAAAAGGGGAAATTATTTTTAAAGTAGGTACCATTTACTTTTTTTGTTTTATTATTTTTCTAGTTGGTACTCTATCCGATTGTTAAATCAAAAATATTATTTTTTACCCATCACGCCGTTTCCCGAAGGCGGTAGGCAGAGAGTACGGACTTCCATTCTTTCCTATCCAAACAAACTTCTTTCGCTTCTTCCAAACGCATAACATTCCGCATACATGCTCTTCTATTCCTTTTGCTCCTCACTTGGCCCTCCTCTAAAACGGCACCGATATGGTCGGACCATGCAATTCGAGGTCGGCCTCGTCTGCGTGCGCCCATTCTTTCAGATTTATATATCCTTTTCGTCATTCTCTCCTCGTTCATTCTCTCTACATGCCCAAACCACCTTAATGATCAAAAATGATTATCGAAATATCGAGCAAATGTCGTTGGGAGGGGCCTACCGCTCCTTCTTGCCTTCCGGATGGTAGTCGAAGTCCTTTAAGACTAATATAAGGATTTTCATGCGTTTCCGAAAATATTACATAATCTTCAGATACGAGTAAGTAGGTCTGTAATATTGTTAAAATAAACATCTCGTTGGTTCTAAACATCATTTTGTGGCCAAAGTATCCTGGTGAAAAAAGGTTTATTAACAAAAGTGGAGGTAATGAAACCTTTACATAATAAATATTATGAAATACTGGGATAATAATTATGTCGGCGTAAATCTAACAACAATGCAACGTACCGCGCCTCACCTGAGAGATACAATTATTATCCTGCATTAGTAATTATAATTGATGATGGGCCTTTTAGAGCCGACACATCCATTAAATCATAAAGGCGATCTAAGCCGACGTCGAAACACAAAATTACAACTGAATTCCCCTTTAAACTGTATTAAAAGGCAGGGCGTCACATTCTTACAGGTATGCTCAGGGCGGGTTTCAGAACGAAGTATTATTGAACAAAAATATTAACTTACAAAAATAATATTGACAACTTACTGAGGATAATAACTTAAAATAAAATACTGAAACTTGTGCTTATGAAATTAAACATCTGGTTTAAGCCCATTATAAGTTACATTTTTTTTATGTTTACATTACACCGACTTTTTTAACAACAATTAAAACAATAAATGGTACACTTTTGACAACTTTCCCAGAAGGCAAAACATCATTTGTGAAAGACGAAGATAGTCGGCACCTTCAGAAAGAATTAACTGAACTGCTAGGCGAACAATCATCTTAACGTTTAATTTAAGACAACTACGGTCTTCTATTTTTTCTATATTTTTAGGTAGTGAAATTCCACATCACCAACCTAACATGAGTATTCAACGTTAAACATGGAGTGCTTACCTTCAGTAGGCCTAGACAAATTGCATTTTTTGGCGATCGACTACAAACGAATTCTTCGACAATGTAGAGTAAGAAGAAAATTAACTGTCCACTTTTAATATTTTTATATAAGTGTCTTTGTTTGATTTAAATAATCGTTTATAATAATATGTTCCAGTGGACAGTTAATTTTTTCGCACTATACATTGAAGTATACTGTTATACTGTTTGTAGTCGAACGCCAATTTGAATATGTCTAGACCGGCAGGTCATTAGTCGAATGTATGAAAATTGACATGAACATAGTTATAATTCTTATTTAAATTGAATAATTTATTTATTTATTTATTCAGTCTCGACCCTAGGCCTCTTCAGGCACTTGGAGTCGTCAAAGTTTAGACAAATAACAAAATATAAAAAAAAAATCAAAACATCATATAAATACAATAATTGCGTAACATCATAATGGACAATGAATAAATAGAAATAAAAGGGCGAGGCTGGAAGGGTGTAAAGGGCCCTTTCAGCCCTCTGTCAATAGTAATAATTTCATAATAGAACAAGTATAAGCTACCTACCATGCGAGGTGCATTTCGCTTAGTCGGATGCATCAGGCCAGGACAGATTACCGTTTCAATATAAATAATTCAATACAACAAATATGGATAGAACAAAATATTTTAAATTTTAAACAATACTAATGAGTGAATTTGATTCAATGCTGAAAGAGATATTCTCATTCAGCATGTCGTCAACAGAGTAAAATGCTTTTTCAACGAGATACTCTCTTATCTTCCTCTTAAATGAGATATCGTTCAACGATCTCACTTCGGAAGGCAGTTTATTAAATAGTTTTATGCTCATGCAAAGGGAGCTTTTGGAGACAGCCTGTGCTTTAGTGGCTTAATGTTTTGGCCATTTCTCGTATCATTATTGTGACAATCGGCATTGAATGGGGTATTGTGTACGTTGCTACGAGCAAACTGCAGGCATTCCCAAATATGGTCACAAGGCTGGGTAAGTATTCCCATTATCTTGAAGGATTCTTTGTAAGAGTCTCTTTGATTTAATTTTGTAATTGCTCGTATTGTCCTTTTCTGTAATAGTAAAATTCTATTAGAGTCAGTGCTCATTCCACAGACTATGATTCCGTATGTCATAATACTGTGGAAATAGGCAAAGTACGTACACCTCGAAGCCTGCATTCCACATATTTCTGTTATTATTTTTATTGCAAAGACAGCTGTTCTTAGCTTTTTACTTATGCTTTCAATATGATGCTTCCATTCCAGCTTCTCGTCAACCATTATTCCCAGAAATTTTGAATTTGTGAACTTTTTCACCAATCAGTTT
Organism: Mystacides longicornis; assembly: GCA_963576905.1. Lineage (NCBI taxonomy): Eukaryota > Metazoa > Arthropoda > Insecta > Trichoptera > Leptoceridae > Mystacides > Mystacides longicornis. Next base: position 28,531,285 of record OY756426.1, on the reverse strand, counting down.
TAAAATATCATCTTCTTCCGAACGTTAACGAGAAATCTATTGCAATTCATGAAAACCTTTTAAGTATAATTTTTTTATCAGTCACCACTGACATTATTATATGGCACCGGTGTATTTTCGATAGTTTAACTGGAACTTGACGTGGTCTTTGAGGGCAGAACACTAAAACACAACAGCTTCCCAAAATACCTGGGAGTCACCCTCGATAGGACATTGTCTTTCAAGGAACATCTCGGCAATGTATCAGCTAAAATAAAGACAAGAAACAACATCATACAGAAACTTTGCGGTACCACTTGGAGATCCACCGCAGAAACACTGCGCATATCTGCACTGAGCCTCGTTTACTCGGCTGCTGAATATGCATCCCCCGTATGGCTGAACAGCGCCCACACTGGTAGAATAGACTCCCAGCTGAATTGCACCATGCGCATAATCTCCGGAACCATAAGACCCACACCTGTATACTGGTTGCCTGTCTTGAGCCACATTCCTCCTCCCCATTTGCGAAGACTGCACGCCCTGACCAGAGAACATGACAAGATCTCAAAAAAACTATGAAATGTTGACCAACATAGACCTCAACAACCTTAACCGGAGCGGCAGATTGAAGTCCAGAAACCCTCCACTGCGAACAGCCTCCAACCTACAAATGGCTCATAACATAGCATTTAACATATTAGATGCATGGAGCACTGAGTGGCGCGAATGCATGGCGGAGTCACATATGTATCTTTTGCCTTGCATCACTGAAACACCGCCTGGATTCAATCTACCAAGAAAGACATGGTCTGCTTTAAACAGGGTCAGAACAGGCCATGGCATGTGCGCCGATTTCGCCCACAAATGTGGATGGCGGGAGTCTCCAGAGTGCGACTGCGGAGCTGACAGGCAGACCATCAGCCACATATTATCGGAATGCAGCAACAGGGCATACGAGGGTAGTCTCTCGGACTTCGCCATACTGACAGACAGGGCTAATGACTACATTCGAGATCTGGATTTGACCATCTGACAAGCAGGAAAATTTCCCCTGCGCCCTAACCATTTTTTATTATATTGACTATTTAACAAGAAAAACAAAAATATACTTATTAATTGAATTATATAATATAAATTGTGATAAAATGGCCATACGCTAAATAAAATAAATAAGTTTAACTGGATCCGTCATCAGTGTTTATGTTTATTTCAGGTTCACCGATTATTAAAAATACATTTTTTTTTGTAATTAATTTTGCCGCAAACTCTCCTGAGAACCGCCCTGCCTCCTTGCAGCTCATTTAGCGTTTATTATTACATTGTATTGTTTGTTCCCTACACCCTAAGTTTATTGTGTTCCTTTAACGTCCCGTTTTGTTGGCATCTCTGGAGGATATCCCCAAAGTCATCCTCATCAACACCATTACAAACATCACCATTATAAATAAACAAGAAATTACCAGATTTAATGAAATAAGGCATTACGTTTTTTCTTGGTTGAAATGAACTTTTGGAAAGCAGTTAATCACGTTTTATATGTCAAAACTATCATAATATTACACACGGTATTTTTTTTCTCTATACACTGTATTTTTTTCTCTATACAGAGATTATCTGTCATCTGTCAAGTGACAAGTAGTGTATTTTGTAGCTCCTATTAATAATTTAATAACTGTGTTATAGTTTAGTGTTGTGTGTTGAACTTGGCATCATATGAAACTGTAAGAAACAGTGCATCTTGTGGATAAATTGTTCTTGAGGAACCTAATCTGTGAGTAGCGGGATATTTCATTTAAAACCAACTCTGACATAAAGGAGATTATTGTTGCATTGTGGTGCCCATACCTACATTGCAGCTGTTCATAACACCAGTGCTGCATACATCGACCATCCAACATCATTTATCATGAATGACTCTGTGTCTTGTAACTCAACGGGATTGAAGAATTCTGAGGAAGATTCTCCACATGTTTTTATCACCAATGCAAAAAGGGATATTGATGTTATAAACTCAATTCTTATGGTTGAAAAACCGAAAATTAACATCGATGCTAGAGGTGAGGTTTGCAGTGCGACCACAAGTCTTATAGCTAACATAGGGCACGCATCTGTTGTTATAGCCTCACTCCAAGCAATTAATACAAATTTGAGGATGGAAATACTTGAGTTGAGAAATCAACTAAAGAAACCAACCACCAATGTAAACACTGAGTTCTCTGCAATGCAACCATCAATCAGCAAAACTCAGTTCTCTACGGTTTTGATGGCCAATATGGATGGAGGTTGTAACGGAAAACCATCTGATGACAACAATTACAATACATCAGACGAACATCAGGGAAAGATCAATTCTAGACCAACTAATGCCAATAACCGACGCCTCAACGAGACAACAGCTCCACGTAGCATACCTAAGAGACGACCAATAATAAAGGGAAATGGCAATGTCGATCCGGATTTAAAAACTGTAGAACAAAGGAGACATGTTCATGCCTTTTCTTTTGCTCATGACACTACAAAGGAGCAAATAGAGGCGTACATAAAGAAAAAAGATCCGAACTCTGAAGCAGAAGTTGAAAAAGTTGTAACTAAGGGTGACTATGCATCTTTCAAGATTTCTTTTCCTGCTTCAAAAATTGATGACTGGTTGAAACCAGAAATGTGGCCACTACACTCGAGTATCAACGAGTGGACATTTCGGAGAGTGCGAAAGCCGACAGCTGTCATCAGTGACCATCAATAGCATAAGTCTGAATTGTGTGTATACTAATGTACGTGGACTTAATTCTAAAACACATGAATTCTCCTGCAATCTGCTTTCTCAGAATATAAATATTATTGCTGTCACAGAGACTTGGCTGACTTCGAGTGTCCTAAACGCAGAGATTTTCGACAGAAGATACACTGTCTTTCGCAAGGATAGAAAGTCAAGAGGGGGGGGAGTAGCATTGGCTGTACAATCCAAATATCTTTCTGCTGCCAGGAGAATGGATCACCTAGATTTATTTATTTATTTATTTATTTCTCATGGCACAACAAACAGACAAAACATATACATCTAGGCTGTAAAGACAAACAAATGAAATGATAAATGTAATGCCCCACTTAAATGTGTGCACATATTAATAACAATGATTGATCTAAGAGTGTTTCAAAAGTCAAATATTAAAAAAAAAATTAAACAACAATAATAGTCTAAAATAAGATCTCTCAATTAAAATAGTAATAATAATAATAATAGTCCAAAATAAAATTTCTCAATATAAATAATAATAACTTAACCTATAAACAAAGTAAAAAAAACAATAAAAAAATAGAAAAAATACAAGGTTTAAATCAAATAAATAAACAAAGCATCAATCACAAAGAAGGGATAGAGGAAAGGAATGGGAGAGGAAGGGAAAAGGGTGACAATTAATTGATATTAAAATTGTAAAACTGATCATTCATCATGGAGTAGTACACTAAGAACAGAATTCCTAAAACTATGTGGTGTAGCCGCGAATATGTCAATGTCAGAATAATTTTCATTGTAGTTGCGCTTCATTCTATGCAGTGGATTCCTACAACCTGCATTAGTTAAGTGTCGGTTTATTTGGAACGGTCTAAAATACCGTCTCTGTGACGGCACGCACAGACCGACATCGGCCAACAATGTGGGCACGTCTACAACAGATGTACAAATCTTATGCAGCATACAAGCATCGATGAGTTCACGTCTCTTATAGGGGCTCATCAAACCTGTCGATACAAAGCCGCGAAATTTACGTTCGCCAATACGAACGAACTTACGCTGAAATTTTTCAATCATGGATACATATCTGTCATAAAATGGATTCCAAATTGGTGAACAGTATTCTAGTTTGGATCGGATAAGTGTAGTAAACAGCTGCACTAATGATTGGTAATTTTTGAAGTCAGAAGATGCTCTAAGGATAAATCCTAATGTCATGTTACAACTCTTCATCATTTCTTCAATATGTGCGTCAAAATGTAATTTGCTGTCAAAAATCACCCCCAGGTCCCTTATTTGGGACAAGTGTGTCAGTTTGTAGCCGTTTATAATGTATGTATGTTTAATGATGTTTTTATTTTTGGTGAATGTAATAGTGTTACATTTAGCCAAATTAAGTTCTAGTTTGTTTTTATTACAGTAATCGTAGAGTCTTGTCAGGTCTTCGTTAAGTTTAACCGCATCAGTCTCACTATTTATGCGACGGAAAATTTTTAAGTCGTCAGCAGAAAGTAAAAATTTAGAGTTAAGAAAGCAACTGTTTATGTCATTTATAAACACGGCGAACAACAGAGGACCAAGAACGGACCCCTGCGGCACTCCTGATGTTACCGTCACACAATCAGAATTATACCCATTTAATGCTACCGTCATTAGGCGATTAGTCAAGTAGGATTCAATCAGTCTTAAGAGGTCGCCATGGACTCCATGAAAGGCCATCTTGTGCAGCAGTATAGTGTGATCGACCTTATCGAAGGCTTTTTTAAAATCCGTATAAACGGAATCAACCTGCAGACGGGCGTCCATGGAGTCAAACAAAAAGTCAGAGTAGATCAACAGGTTTGTCAGAGTCGACTTACGTCTCATAAAGCCGTGCTGCTCGGGTAGGAAGTGTGGTTCCAAGAAGTGTAATAAGTGGTCTTTAAGTATTGCCTCGAACACCTTAGAGATAGGTGACAGTATGGAAATAGGTCGATAGTTGCTAATATCCGCCTTGTTACCACACTTGTGAATAGGCGTGATGTTAGCCGTCTTCCAAATGTTGGGAAAGCAGCCCTCCGAAATGCTTCTGTTAAAAATAATACGCAGTGGGTTTGCGAGATGGGCAGCACAACGCTTGAGGATCAGCGGTGACAACGCGTCGGGTCCAGTACCCTTGTTTACATCCAGATGATTAAGTTTGTTATATATTTCAAAACTCGTGATATTAACCGTGCACAATGAGGTAGAGGCACTGGACTGTGTATAGGCATCTGTTTCAAGGTTACTAGATGAATCTTTATTGAAAACCGATTGAAAAAAACTACTGAACATATCTGCAATTTTCTCGGGCTCGTTTGAATAAGTACCGTTATAGTGCATGTTTTTGGGATAGTTGTTGGAAGATTTAAGATTATTCACATAGGCAAAAAAAGGTTTAATATTTTTCTGGAGGGACTGTTCAATATTTTTTAAGTAAATACTATGGTCATTTTTTTGTGCTGTTTTTAGCTCAGCTCTACAAATTGAAAATACAGCATAATCATGTGGATTCTTGAATTTCTTCCAAAGATTCCAATATTTGTTTTTCTTTTTCGCTAGTGCAATCGTCGGGTTCTTGTACCAAATTGGGAATTTACGAGTTTTTGTAATTTTTTTCGGTGTAAAATGATCTATGATGGATAAAAAGATACTATAGAATGTTTCTACCGCACTGTTCACATCCCCATTCATAAGAACAACGTTCCAATCTATTTCGCCGAGCTTTTTATTGATTTCGCTGAAGTTAGATTTAAAGAAATTATATTTCGGTTTATCGTTTTTGTCAAGTTTCGTTTCTACTACAAGAGGGATGTCAACTAATAGGGAAGGATGATGTCCATCCTCCGGCACCAAGGGAAAGTCGCATCTGCTCACACAACAAAACAGATCAGACAGTACCATGTCCAAGATTGTATTTGTTTTGTTATGTATCAGGTTATATTGATTGAGGTTTAAAAACGCTATTGCCTCGGTAAAGGCTTGGGCAGTGACACCACTCTGCGATTCAATTTTACCAAACGGCATACTATCATGATTAGTCCATTTAATGGACGGAATGTTGTAATCGCCTATTATGCAAATATGACTATTTCGATTTGTTTGTATTAGTCTATCTGAGATTCTGTTTAGGTGTAGTTCATAGTCGCACACAGGGGACGATGGGGGAAAATATGCCACACAAAGAACAAGACTAATCTTACTATGCTTCCCAGAGGCCAAGGAGAGTGATATGAACAAGTCCTCACAAGTCGTCTCCCACTGAGGCAAACGCAGGCAGTTAAATGTATGCGATACTGCAACCAGGACACCACCACCATCCCGTTTATTCGTCATTTCAAAATTCCTATCTTTACGGAAAACGACATAGTCGTCTCCGAACAACTCGGCGTCGTGAATACCGCAATTTAACCACGTTTCTGTAAGCACCACAATGTCGTAGCCGTTGACAGCCAGGCTTGATCTAAAAGCACCGGTTTTACTCTTAAGGCCTCTACAATTTTGGTAAAATATCTTTAAAGCGCCCGTAATATATGAAAGACTATATTGTTGCAGCTATGGGTTGAGTATACAAACAAAAAAGGCATTCGCAGTCTTGCCTGCAATCTGTAGATTACTAAAATGACAAGTAAGTAATGGGAATAAAAGGGAATTGAAGGGTTAGGATATAGGTAGTTGGATTTGTGATTGATACTTACATGAACAGTTAAACAATTTTTAGGATGTCGTTTTTTGAACGAATTGCGAATGCAGGCTCGTTGACATCTTTGCGAACATATATCTTCATGTTTTTCACCCAGGTGAATTTCCAATTCCTTGATCTGGACGTTGCGCGCGCCTCCCTGAAGAGCAACTTGTTCTTGAGTGTGAGATGTTCCTGTACATAGATCCGTCGACCCCCGTCCACTATTCCGATATCGTCTGTTGTAGTGCCTCGCTTCAACTGAGACGCAGCTAAAAAAGCGTCGCGGAGGCTCTGCTTCGTGAACTTGAGGATAATGTTTTTTGGGCGATTGTTCGCTGCTACCCCGTGTGAAATTCTATGAACAGTGGCTATATCTTCTTTGAGGAGTGGGACACCGATTTTATTGGCCAAGGCAGAAATTATGTTAACCAAATTCTCCCCTTTACGCTCTGTGACGTTTTGAATTTCCAAGTTCAGAATTCTGGCACGCTGTTCAGCATCTTCAACGTGATTTTCAAGGGAGCAGATACGTGACTGCAGGTTCTCATTTTCTTTTTTGAGGAGGTTAAAATCACTATTAACCTTCTTAATTAGCGTTTCGCACTCATCCACCCTTTTGGAACAAAAATTCATCGAATCAATTATGTCGCCATATTTTTCCTCCATTTTATTAAGCATTGCGTCGAATCTTGTTGTTAATTTGTCGAAAAATTGAGCAAGTCTCGATTCAATATACCTAGTGACATCTTCACTTAAACCACACTCGTTAAGTGTAGTTGGTGGAACTGACGTCTTCTTGGGAATATCGTTGTCGGTGGTCAAATTATTGTCTATGGACAGAATTGTTGTTATTGGTGGAATATATGACATATCGTTTGAACTGTCATGGCGGCTGTTGTTTACATTATTTGTCTTCCTAGCAGAACCGGGAAGAGGGACATCGTCGTAGTTCAGAGAGATATCTTGTCGTTCACGACCCTCCCTGCACGGTGAACATCTCCATGTTGCAACGCGTCCTCTGGTCATATTGATGGAGTCCGATGTGTTGACACATACGCAATGGTACTCGGTCTTGCAAGTTTTGCATGTCACCGAATCAACTGAGCTTGTTAGCTTGTTGCATCTAGCACATTTCATCTTGGCGGAGTAATTTGCGTTAGATAAATGTTATGAAGCAATATTATAGTTATGAGATGATTGACTGTGGTGGAATTATTCCAGTGATTACGTAAATTTTCGTACCTTGCAAAGATGTGTATGTGAACAGCTGATATGCAACAATAGTCCCGGCAGAAAAATAATTCCGAAACTGTGCCGTGTCTTCGTTAAAGATTTAAAGATTCTTCACTTTCTTGTGTAGTTTGTGACGATGAAAAACGTAAAAATGCGACCTATACCGAAGAAGTGATGTATTTTGCGAAAAAAAGAGACGGATGATGAAAATTTATGGGTCAAAGTTACATTTAAGCGTGCAATTATTTTAATTTGTGTTGTCTATTTTCCTCCTAATTCAGATGAGGAATGTTTTTCAAGATTTTATCAGAAGTTAGAAATGGCTGCCAATAGTGTTAAGGAAAAGAATATATTTATTTTGGGTGATTTTAATTTGCCATCATGTAGATTCTCAAAAAGTGAACATAATTATTTTCTGAATTTTTTTGAATTGCAACAATTGAATACAGTTAAGAATTGTAATAATCGTATGCTAGATTTAATATATACAAACATTAGTCCATCTAAAATTAAGGTAAAAAAGCATGATTTCCCTTTAGTCTCTGAGGATGTGAATCATCCGACATTGTACATAGATATTTCATTGCAATCAAATAAGTTCCAGAATGCTGACTCTGATAACTCTACAATGCATAATAACTTTAGATGGAAATTCACTGAAAGTAAATTACCATTATTAAAAAATTTGTTATCTACTTGCTCTTGGACCGAGGTTTACAACTCCTCAAATGTTGATGTTGCCGTTGAGAAATTTTATGAGAGATTATATAAATTGTTTGATGAATGTTTTACAGAAACTGAATCTGGCAGAAATTCTGAATACCCTAAATGGTTTACCCCATTCTTGATTAGATCCATTGAGAAAAAACATTTCTTACATAAACTTTGGAAAGGTACTAATTCGACATTGGCATATGCAAAATTTAGTCAACAAAGAAAATTAGTTAAAGATCTTCTCAAAGAAACGTACAAGGGGTATATTGAACGCTCTGAATCACAAATTTGTATTGATCCAACCCATTTTTGGAACTTTGTATCAAGCAAAAAAGACATGAATGGAGATTTCAGTGAGATGGTCCTTGATGGAGATGTATTCTCGAATCCACATGACATCTCAAATGCATTTTCTAAATATTTTTCGTCGGTTTATAATTCCACAGCTCCTTTATTAAAGTTAGATTTTGCAGCATCCGCGCCATCAATGGTTGTTCAAAATTGCGACATTGCGGAAATCACTCACGATGATATAGACTATGCCTTGAAAAAACTCAAGCCAAAACGCTCCTCTGGACCAGACCATATACCAGCTTACATATTGAGGGAAACCGGATCAGAACTGATTTGTGTTTTGTGTTTCATATTTAACCTGTCGATTGATTCAGGATCGTTTCCTCAGGTTTGGAAGACAAGTAAAGTTACACCAATATTTAAAAAAGGCGATCGGTCAGACGTAAAAAATTATCGACCCGTAGCAGTGTTGTCTGCGCCGGCTAAACTGCTGGAAGTGATAATTCATAGGCAGATATGGAATAGTGTTAGTTGTTTAATAATTAACGAGCAACATGGCTTTAGACCAGCCAGATCTACTGTAACTAACCTTCTTTGTTTTAATTCGTACATTGAACGCAGACTGGATTGCCGATCTCAAGTAGATGTGATCTATACGGACTTTGAAAAGGCGTTCGACAGGGTTGATCATGATATATTATTATTAAAGCTGAATAACTGTGGTCTATCCTGTAGATTTGTTGAGTTCATGGCTAGCTATCTTAGAAATAGGCAGCAATATGTTAGTTATAAATCATGTACATCTGATACGTACCAGACTTTTTCTGGAGTACCACAGGGGTCCAATCTTGGTCCCCTTCTATTTACATTGTTTATTAACGATATTGGTAACTTGATCGAGAACTCAAATTTTTTGTTATATGCAGATGATTTGAAAATCTTCAAGGAAATTAGGAATATGGATGACGTTAGAGCTCTACAAGAGGACGTGAATTCTTTGTTGCAGTGGTCTATGGAGAACAAATTATATTTCAGTTCGCCCAAATGCCAAGTTATCACGTTTGGTAAAACTCGCAACAAAATTTTGGCTGATTATAGCATGAATGGAGTGAAGCTTTTAAGAGTGGACGAGATGAGGGACTTGGGCGTCACGTATGTGAGTGATCTATCATTCAAAACACATATTAGTAACATTGTAGATAAAGCATATATGACATTGGGTTTTGTTTTGAGAAATTCGATATTTTTCAGAAACGCCAATACGCTTGTCACTTTGTACGAGTCATTGGTGAGATCCGTGTTAGAGTCAGCATCGATCGTATGGCTGCCTAGTGAACAATCTCATATACTGACTATAGAAAAAGTCCAAAAAAGGTTCGCAAGGCACCTCTATAGGATAAGGTATGGATACTATCCATATTTATATCCAACGCTATTTGTCTACGGATGCCTGGGAATGGCGACATTGGAGAAGCGCAGAGATGAATACCTTTGCAGGCACTTTTACAAGTTACTGCATGGTATCATTCATAACCCTGACATGTTAGAAAAAATTAATCTCTACGTGCCAGATTCCTATGGCAGATCTCGACAGCATAAACTATTTTATCCACCCACAGGCAGAACAAATATAATTCACCACTCGGCCATTAATAAAGTAATGGAAATTTTCAATAAATTACCGCAATATGTAGATATATTTAATATAACATATAACAAATTTATTAGTATATTGGAAATCATAATTTAAAAGCTTATGTATTTGTCATTTTGTTTTTAAGGATTTTTGTTTTTTTTTTCTATTAATGTGTTAATCATTGTGTAATTTGTATAAAACTGTTTCATGGCGCTCAGCGAAAAGGTATTTACTGTTATGCTGAGCGACATATCATTGTACCATAAATAAATAAATAAATAAATTACAAAAACATATTTCTCCTTTTTAATAGGCATTTTGTGGTAAGACGACACAAACAAACCTAAAGAAAGTTCAGCACAAACAAAATTTAATAATCAGATTGATTTCTGACTATGTACCAGGACCTCATAGACATTTTGACACATATAAATATTTTGGGAAATTGAAGTTGCTGACTGTTAGGCCTAATTTTTATTACAAATTGGGTATGGAGAATTTTTCAGACAATAAATTTAAAAAAAGATTAATACATGCACATAACACAAGGTTTACTAAAAATGAAGGCTTAAAAGTACCAAAAACTTACAACAAGTATGGTGATCGCACTCTACGAGTGCTTAGTTCCGAAAATGTTTTAACTCACTGCCAATGAAAATAAAAAAATGTAAAAAAATTGGAAAATTAAAATTATTACTAAAGGATTGGCTGTGTAAAAATAAAAATATGTATATATAACCATAGTATAATTAGTATTAAATAGATATGTAAGTATATATTATGATGCGGTAAACTGAAGGTGGAAGTGAGCGATACCTGTTGACAAGTCATTTAAATGACGTTTCTGTTTAATATAATATATTGTGTAAATAACTTTCTTATTGTATCTTTCTGTCTGCTTGTGTATATTTGTTTATTTAGTAAAAAAGTTATTTTTGAAAAAAAAAATTAGAATCGTCCATAGAATGTGGTTTGTTATTAATTATATCAAGTTGTTGGTAAGCTAGCGGCTCAGGCGCCAACATGCTTATTTATTTATAAACACGGATTCGATCGACGATGCTGACCATCTACTTCTTTCACTGCACATATTTTTTTAAAAGCTATGGTAATCAACAATGTTTTTGAAAAGATTTCTCTCTACCATCCCCTTCTTAAAGGACATGACATGAATGGTAGAAAAAAGGGGTAGTTTGATATCGTAAGCCATATTGAGCTCTTAAAATGCTATGGTCAACGCTATCAAATGCCTTCGTCAAGTCGCATTATACACCATTATTATGCTAACAGCCGAATAACATAAGAAAACATCAAGTGCTTAATTTTTATCGATATTATTGCACGACTCCATTCTAGCGCAATGAACCGATAAGAAAAACTTTTTTAAAAATCTTAGCCAAGCGATTACATTTTCATGGATTAAATTAGCATATTATTGTAATATTCGGTTTGCATTACGATTATTTTTTTCTATAATGCGGTACCTATCTGATTTTTACAACTCAGCTCCATACCATACGTTGTATATAGGTATGTATGTATTCGGTCCGTAAGATATACAAAACCAGTTTAAAATCACAATTGTTTGTGAAAATCATCTCGGTAGCCTTGTTGTCACATTTATTATCAATAGATTCCAGTTTCAATTTCCGATCTGGTGAAATTTAGTAAGATATTTGGCACTTGAACTTTCTAACAAGAGGTTGGTTTTCTCGGATCGGATGGTACCGGTTGACTAAAAAATTGACTCACTGAATATAATATATTCTACCAGATAAAGTGTAAAAGAAAACAATAATGGATTTGAAGTTATTTAACAAAGCAAAATAAATACTTTGTTTCTGTCACTTATAATTATTTTATTTGAGTAGACATGTTTCGGCTATTACGTAGCCATTATCAATACTAACTTAAAATCTACAGTTCTACATATTATATTGTAAGCTTAACCAAGATGTCTTGAGGGGGGATGAGGAATACGGGGGTGTGTGGAGTGTGGGATGTTATCTTTTAAACTTATGTACTTAGGAAAAACTTTGTTTCTTAAACACTCTTGGTTAAAAAATATTTCTAAATTTACTTTCTTGAGTTTAATAATTAGTTTTTTGTAGAATCTGCAGATGTATCCCAAATCATTTGCCTTACTGGCTAAAACAATTTTTTCAATTGTCTTTGGGTTTACTTTGTGACAGTTATCCATTTTTAGATAAATAAATGTATAAATACTTTGTTTCTGTCACTTATAATTTTATTTGAGTAGACATGTTTCGGCTATTACGTATTCAAATAAAATTATAAGTGACAGAAACAAAGTATTTATACATTTATTTATCTAAAAATGGATAACTGTCACAAAGTAAACCCAAAGACAATTGAAAAAATTGTTTTAGCCAGTAAGGCAAATGATTTGGGATACATCTGCAGATTCTACAAAAAACTAATTATTAAACTCAAGAAAGTAAATTTAGAAATTTTTTTTAACCAAGAGTGTTTAAGAAACAAAGTTTTTCCTAAGTACATAAGTTTAAAAGATAACATCCCACACTCCACACACCCCCGTATTCCTCATCCCCCCTCAAGACATCTTGGTTAAGCTTACAATATAATATGTAGAACTGTAGATTTTAAGTTAGTATTGATAATGGCTACGTAATAGCCGAAACATGTCTACTCAAATAAAATAATTATAAGTGACAGAAACAAAGTATTTATACATTTATTTATCTAAAAATGGATAACTGTCACAAAGTAAACCCAAAGACAATTGAAAAAATTGTTTTAGCCAGTAAGGCAAATGATTTGGGAGACATCTGCAGATTCTACAAAAAACTAATTATTAAACTCAAGAAAGTAAATTTAGAAATATTTTTTAACCAAGAGTGTTTAAGAAACAAAGTTTTTCCTAAGTACATAAGTTTAAAAGATAACATCCTACACTCCACACACCCCCGTATTTCTCATCCCCCCTCAAGACATCTTGGTTAAGCTTACAATATAATATGTAGAACTGTAGATTTTAAGTTAGTATTGATAATGGCTACGTAATAGCCGAAACATGTCTACTCAAATAAAATAATTATAAGTAACAGAAACAAAGTATGTATACATTTATTTATCTAAAAATGGATAACTGTCACAAAGTAAACCCAAAGACAATTGAAAAAAAAAAGCAAAATAATATGGCGTTGTGAATAATGAAATTTACGAACCGCTTCACCGATCATAGGTGTACATATAATAAATCGAACAACGGACCAAGAATCGACCCCTGTGGAACTCCATACTCAGAAAACTGTCACTCAATTTATCATGGATTTTTGTTATAGTATGTCTTCCTTCTAGAAAATCCTTCCTCCTTTCTACCAATAAAATTAAAGCACAAGAAGCTAAAACCCATGATCAACATTGGGTACTTCAAACCCAACCATCCATACTAGATGTAAGGAAATTGATTGAAATTGGTGGCTTAACTACAAACCATTTCATCACAATACTAAATCCTTATCATTTTAATTAATAAATGTATTGATGTGACAAACAACCTGCAAAATTATAGGCTATAATAAAGGAAAGAAAAATAAAGTAATACAATGTTATGTAGAAAGATATGCTCCGAGTAAGATTTAATACTAGACAATAAGTCAGCAAACACCGGATTGTCTTTCAGTCCATTGCATTAGTGAACGTGCTGTATGCTGGGTGCCTCCAGACGTTTCATATTTGTTATGAAAATATTGCACTCCCGTTGCTTGCGTATTTCCCAGGTGACTATACACAGACTCACTGCTTAGATTAGATACTACCTACTCTGATTGCTTACAAAAAGCTATTTATTGTTTTATTTTTAACTGAATCATAATGGTTTTTTGTACGGAAAGTCAAGGGATTTTTAAATTTACCTCCTAGGTCACTTCAAATTAGTTACCCTTGTATTATTATTATTATTATCGTATGGCATCAGCCACCCAGAGGTGGCTTCGTCAGAAGACAAGAGATAAAAGAAAAGAAAAGGTTTCACTGCTGCATCCAGGAAACAAACTAAAGAGCAACATCCAAGTTATTAAGCCATTGCAAGGCATTAGGAGTGGCATTGTGTATTTCATTGTATGTGCCAGGGAACGCTCTCAGAGGGCAAGTCTCCACGATATGTTGGATGATCTGTATAGGCTCTCCACAATCACTGGCAGGGGATTCACGCATCTGCCATCTGTGGAACATCTGACCACATCGGCCATGTCCCGTGCGGATACGATTCAACGCCACCCATTGACGTCTAAGTTACCCTTGTGAATAATCAGCAGACTTCTTAAGCAATCTTGAAATTTGGACTGTTTAAGAGGTATCTTTCAACATTTTTTAATACTTCAAATGATGAAGTAGCTTTCCGTGTGTGTTTGTTTTCCAATGTCCCGATGCGTATGGAATTAAACAAATATTCAGGGATAGGTGTCCTTCAATTCTCAAATTTGGTATTGAAAAAATGCACTACTTATAAAGCTGACGAAAGACGAAGACCAGGACAAGGTGACGAGCAAACTCTTAGGCCCAACGCATCAATATGTAGATAAATGTTCTTGGTAGCCATCTATAAGATAAAGTTATGTAGTGGATAAAGCGATGGAAAGAATCTGACGGCCGCATCAATTGAAAACTATTCAATAGATGGATATCTAGAAGATAACAGTTTGCTATGCTGAAATATATTAATTTCTATTTATTCTATGGAAATTTCTATGGATTTGCTTTTTCGCGCCAGATTTGATGTCAGATGAAGTCTTGTTTTGACAATTAATGCCTATTGAATCAAATATTTAGGTTAGGTTCTAATGTTGTTTTTTGCTTCGCATATTATAATTTTTGAATATTATTTCTAATAATTTTCAAAAAATTTAATAACAAATAGATATTTAATAATAATTAATGAAATATAGAAATAAAAATTGGAAATTATTGAGAACAAAGAGATAAAAGTTGAAAAAAAAGAGATGAAAGTTGGAATTTTTATTTAAACAGAAGTTTTTCTTTTTGTTTGAGTATTTGTGTTTAGTTTGGGTGAGGCCAGATTCATTTAAAAAAATGTAAAAAATCTAAGTACCTATATATAAAATTGAATTACTTCAGCATTGACCCAAAACGCATTTTAATTTGATGAAAAAAAATGTTTGGTGTATGAAAAAATGAACATGTACCCATAGACCTCTCCATAAAAATGCAGAGTGAAGTGCGCAATATGTTTGCCGTGGAATAACAAGACAATTGTGTTTACATAGGAGGAGGCGCTCCTCTGTCTGCTACTCTAATAATAATCTGAAGAGTGTCGTAATGGGACGGAGCATTAGGGTAATTGGATAAAAACCTGTCACTATCTAAGGATTTTTTACATACCTACTTTATCAAATAGTATAGCGTCTTTAAACTAGATTCACAATTATTTTTCTTCTAATTTTTATGAGTTTACTTTACAACCATTTTCTTTAGATTTTTTAACTCTCGTTATCAACTAGAATTGTTTTTTTTTTTGCATAATATCCTGGCACCATCAATAATTGCAAGTGGTGGCTGGTCAGAAAAAAAATGAGTTCTTCTAATGCAGTTGTTCTTAACCTGCATTCGATCGAACACCAGGGGTTCGACGAAAGTTAAGATATTATATTACCGACTGATATTAAAACTTATCACTGAACCCCTCTTCAAATTAAAAAGGGTTCAGTCATTTCGCATTTGAAACTGGCGGGGTTCAGTACCTCCGAAATCACAAAATAATATCTAAACTTAAAAAATACGAATTTCAAACTTGTTGAGCAAATAAAGGTCGATCACACCAGCTCATCACACATCAATTATTGACATCTGACTTACAAGCATTTTTATTGAATAAAACTGCAACCACAAGCCTTAAATTATGCAAAAATTTACAAATACATAATATATTTTGGTCATTCCTTCCAGAAATAGAGTATTTGAACCTACTTGGCAGTATGTAAGTATCATAATAATATGTATAATTTTTGAGTTCTGGAAGGGCTCGTTAGCCCTAAAGTCAACGATCGCTCTGCGAAATTCTTCTCTATCCTGCGCTATAGAAACTTTTGCTCAATAGAGCCTTCCATTAGACGCTCTTTCTTTCTTTTAATAAAATGAATCGGGGCTCGAACCCACAAATAGAAGTACGCTTTACGTATGAATGTCAATTGAAGCGCTGGACTACCGCAATCGCTCTTTCAACGCATTATGTTTTCCAGGAAGCAAAACGCATGAAACTAAACCTAGAATGTTAGGGTACTTGATAGTTGTCCATTTTCGTAATATTCAAAAATAATTGATTAAGTTTTAAATTTCGATATGACACCAGCGAATAATCGAAATAAATTTACTGAAATAACAAAAGAACAATCATCGAAGCTAAAAACAAGAAGACGTCGCGAACTTAATTAAACGTAAAAACACTCGACGACAATCAAACGAATGTTTTGAAAACAATTCCCCGTTTGAAATAACATTATGAACTTGTTTATTATTCATCAGAGGAGTCGAGACATTGCCAATGTTCCACTCCCCCGTCATCCCTCCGAGTCGCCGTCAGCAGCCAGTCTTGACGCGTCAGCCACCGGGACGTCATCCAAGTAAAGAGGAGAATGAAATATTTATGAAGTACGGCGAATGAGAAAACACTTGGTGGGTTATTATTATCATTGAAGGGAAATATCGTTTATTCGAAACTAGCTTTCCCGACAGACGTTGTCCTGTGGACACTTTGCTCCTAACCAGAGGCGGCCCGTTCATTGTGCACTGCGCCTCCAGAATCAAAAATAAACTAACTAAATAATAACATTAAAATATTAATTCTAAAACGTCCATATTTCATTCGTATTTTTGGGACGGGACTCAGACGGGATTAACGCGAGAATATAATTATATGCGCGTAATTTGGTTGACTTTTTATGAAAAATTTCTAAAACGCTAGAAACGGTGGAGTAAGTGAAATGGGCTACTGTAAGAATGGAAAATTACGTATGCGAGAAGGTGCAGGTGCAGAAGACAATTATTTTGTTATTAGATTTTTTCAAAGATGGCGACGCATGAAATTCGTTCCATACTAACTTTAACATAATATTTTATATTATTTCTTATCCATTTTTCAACTTTTTATTAGTTATTCTGTTATCCGGAGCGGAGAAGAATCCAATAAATTACACATCGGAAGAATCTGTTGAGCCGATCTCGAGTTATAAGTGTTCACACTAACCCGACTTTAATTTATATTAGAGATATCAATCCTTTTCTTAGAAATCCTTCCATTCGAGGTAATATCATGAGTGTTGCATTAGAAAAACATTAATTTATGCGATTATGATTCTTGCTCCGAATCACTCGAAAACGAGTGCAGCGCTTAAAAAAAAGAGTCTTGTTTGCTTAGTGCTGTTTTGCCTCATATTGTATCATATATTATAAAACCGTAGAAAAAATACAAGTTTTAACTAAAAAAACCCATAGAAATATTTGCTTTGCATAATATTATAGTTTTATTAAAGCGGTCTTGCAGATGATATCAAAAAAGACACATACACGCTTATCGCATTTATTCATAGATAAGGGTGTGTTCTTTCTTGATCATTGATATTCTCATCAAGGGAACAACAACGAGCAAAAAGTTACTAATACCAAGAACTAATTAATAGGCGATGAAATATTACACGCTCCAGAGTTCTTGTTCTTGCTCGTTGTTGCGTTCTTCATGACAATGTCAACGATCAAGAAAGAAAGCTCAATTTCTATGACTGTTCGTTTGGTGTAAATGCACATTCAGAGTTGTGCATTTACACCAAAGTAGTAAACATGTCTATACGCTTTACTGCATTTCTCATTAGATTTTTCTGACTTTTGAAATGAGACTTTCATACGCTAAACTTAATAATACTCTATAGAAACTATTCATTATTATTCTAATATGAAAGGTTTTAAAAAGGTGTACAATGGCTTAATAGACGGAAAATGGATTTAAGTAATGTTTTTTGGCAAAAAAAGTTTACTGAATTTCAATAATAACAATATAAAGTTTTAAAATATGATAAAAGTAAGGAGGTAATACTTTACATAAGTACCTATAATAAATGTAGATAAACGCAATAATATACAAACTTATAGATAATCACAATAGAGAGACAAACTTATAGATGGACAAGCATAAACAGAATGGACATAAATATGTTTATTGGAAAATGATGGTTAATAAAAGCAGTAGGCCTAGACAAAATGCATTTGGCGATCGACTACAAATGAATTCTTCGACAATGTAGAGTAGGAAGAAAATTAACTGTCCACTTTTTATATAAGTAGTGTCATTGTTTGGTTTAAATAATTGTTTATATGTTCCAGTGGACAGTTAATTTTTTCGTACTATACATTGGCGAAATGTTCGTTTGTAGTCGAACTCCAATTTGAATTTGTCTACGGGGGCAGATAATCACAAACCTTACATTCAAAAGGAAAAAAAAACTTCACAAATTTTAAAAAGTAAGTAAGAAAATCCATATTAAAAAAAACTCTTTGAAAACAAGACGTCTTTCTACCGCACAACTCTCTCCTTCTCCCACATAGATGAACAGATACTCGTACTAGCAGCACTCTTCATAATGCCTCCACAGCTACCTACTGTTATAACGGCGTGTCCGTGAAACGCAAACATCCATTAACAAATTAATATTTGTTTATTTAGACGAAGAGAGAGGCGGACAGGTTCCTACATTGGACTCTACTTCATCTCAGTTAGCCATCTTCCCTGTCTCTGTTTTCTTTTCAAATAATAATGGCTGAATTATTTACCGGCGATATTCATCTATCTCTAGACGTTATTCATATTAATATCTTGCAAGGACCACTAAGATTGTTTGATAAGATGACAATATCGAGGTAAAATACCCAATGACGTTAAGCGCAATATATGTAAGAGCACTTAGCCACTGCATTTCAACTCGACTCTACCTACATGTCATTGTGGTGGACCCTGTAATGGACTGAGTTCCTAGGGAGCGATTCGTCGTCTGACAAGACAACAGTCAATCAAAATTATGACAATGACAATTTCTATGGTAACAATATTGACAATGTTCTAAATTGACATGCACCGCTTCTGTCCGCTACCGTTATAGCAGTACCGTTACCATAGGACAACAGACCATTACACTGTCCCTGGCTGAAACGGCGGTAATAAGCAGTCCCTATGGATGCTAGGGCCCTGGCAGGAGAGGATGCAAACTCAGAAATAATCATTAGAAGCAAAAATTGCTTAATTTTTTTAAATCAATCATATTGAGACACACCTTAATACCATATAAAAATTTACTTAGTCCGTAAGATTTCAACACGATCAAAACAAAAAGATGTTCGATACATTTTAAAAAGCATTCAATCAATGCATCATAATTTTGTTGCGGTAAATTGGTGATGCGTGTGAACTACTGATAGTCGGGAAATTCCCTCAATTTGTTAACCAAAAAAGTACTACTTTTTTTAGGGGGACTTACTTCATCGTGATGATTTTTGAGGGGGGCCTATGCAAAATAAAATTGCTACCTATGGGCCCGAAATGGTAAAGTTACGCAACAGGAAAGACCTTAAAATAGGTATCATTTTATTACGAAAAAAACATACAAAAATAATTCTTCAATAGTTATTAGAAAAATGTTAATGGGTGTTTTAAGCCAAGTGTACCTAGAAAAAGAAGAAGATTATGCGTCCCCAGAGTCTCCCAATCTGTTTCAAAATATCTGATTTTCTCGTCTCCCCTTAAAACATTTGAATATTAATATTTATCAAAAGTGTTAATTAATATAAAAATTGGAGGAATAAAACAAAATTAAAAAAAAAAAACATGTCTTAAAGCAATAACAACTTTAGTTTTGCCTATAAAAAAATAAAGAAAGTTTGTAGTATAAATATCAACATGTCATATAATGTAACACTCAAATTATAATATTATTATTATATTCCATCTCTACAACACTTTTTTGTCTATTTTGATCAACAAATAAAAATATTAGAGAGCATCTGAATTCTATTTTTCTATGGTGAGAATGTAAGAAAATAGCGATGACCAAATACTGCCAACATGACGGAGCTTCACTTAATTAATGAAATAACTTCCCGCCATGATGCCTACTGTTTGTCAATGTCACTTTGTTATTATTACTGTCACCGGACCAATCAGCTAATAAGCTCGTAAAAACTATACAAAATGTAAAGCCCAACGATCTAAGTAGTTCTCTGGGAAAGCGCTGCTGTCGCGAAACATTGAGAGCATAGAGAAAAGCCGTGATTATTTTTTACTCTTAATTCAAATATTTATGTTGAAAATAAGGTTGGTTATTTATTAAGTTGGTTCATATATTTGGTTTCAAAATAAGCTTGGTCTCGTTTAGACATTTGAGTACACTGGGGTAAAGAAATAATATAAAAAAGAGAAACATTTAATTTTTTTCAATTTCAAATTGAAATATCAGAGGTTAAAAGCTACTACAGTATTTTATACTAAATCTACCTTTGTAATATAAGCTGTACCTTACAGTATTTTATACTAAATCTACCTTTGTAATATAATGATGAAAGTATTTTATGTACCATAAAATGTTACTGAAAATTACATTTTGTTATTTTTGCTTTCGATGAATTATACAATATAAGTACTTATTAATTTATTACACCTTACAGTAAGATGAAACTTAATTAAAGTTAAACCATTCTATATTATTAAACATTATAACAATTAATTAATACCTACTCATATTTATATTTTATTTGGGTTACCTCACCTACCAAGAACGTGAGAAGTATTCGAGTAATAAAAAAGGATCGTAAATGAATGAAAATTAAACTAAAAATAATGTTCACCTACTTATACAATACTATTACTCTTAACAATATAGCATTTATCAATAATATAAATGCAAGGACTTTTCCAAAAGGCATTTAAGTATTCAAACTACAAAATGATGGTTTAATCAAATTTCAATGTACACAAAGCTTGATGATTGACATTTTTGTATTAAACACTACCACTTTGATATTTTTTAACACAAAAATGAATATGTGGTCACTCAAAGTGAACACAACTATACTCTTTCACAGTAAGCTACTTAAAGCTTGTGTCGTGAAAGAGGAAGATGGTCGGCATCTGGGATCGAACTTACGACCTTCGCACGAAACAGTGCGAAAGCCGGCGTCATAACCGCTAATCTACCAACCACTTCAAATATGGAAGTGTTAACCATTTAATACATTATTATGTGCAGGCACTTTACATGTTTAATTGATGTATTAGATTTCAATTTTAACTTTAACTTTTATTATATAAACGTTACATATTTGGATAAACATCATCGTGTATTTGAAAAAAAAAAGTGAATTGAGTTTCATGTTAGTTCGAAGCTTCTCCATCGGTCGCTTTATGTTTGGTGAGATCTCCTCCTCATTACTGCTGAGTATTCGAGACAAGTGCCTGTTACGCCTCAGGATTTACTGATGTTTTATTTGTTCGGTAAAAGTTTTTATAACGGAATAAAAACTTGCGTATTTATTTAAAGACTTGTGTACGATTACTTTTATTTTTCCACTCATTCTTCATGCATGTACGTGCTATTTATTTTGTCTAATTGTGTTTAATTCATTCCTCATGCTAAAAACCTAATAACATTTTTATTAAGAGTTAAATTCATTTATTTACTTTCACAGAAAGCCGAAGATAGCTGATAGGGGAAGGAGATGGAGGTGGCCTCTGTCCAGGCTTAGGCTGAAAAAAAGAAGAAGAAATAAATTAAAACAATATTGCAAACATAACACATAAATCTATACATTAATATGTGAAGGAAAAACTTTAAGACCATTTTTACGAATATTGCGCGGACGGAGGAGTATGAAATTTTGCACACTTATAGCTTTTATAGAGAAGGAGTCTCAAATGTTAATATTTTCTTTTAATAATGTGTAAAAAAATACATTAAATAAATAAAAAAAAAACATTACAAACAGTACCTACTGTAATGTGATGTATTTATTACTCCCACATGCTTCGATGTATTTGACATTGACGCATGCATTCTTTTGTTTATTCGTGGTCAAATTGAGATTAGATTAATATTGTTTGTCTTTAATAATAATAGAAAAAAATTGTGCATATCAACATTAAAATTTTTGAAATAGCGCCCCCTCAGTCTTTGACAATGAAAACTTAAAAATGCAAACTTTTTTTTAATAATAAAGGCAATCCACCCGATGTTGAGAAATTTGTGAAATGTTCAAACTTATAATTTAAATATATGATGGTCGAATTCCGAGCACTGGTCGACCTCTAATATAAATATAAATAAATACATACATGATACAAAGTTAAATTGTGTTTTTTTATACATTTTATATTTAAGTACTTAAGCAACTATTTTTTTTTATATGAGTAGATAATATTAAATTTTATAGGTAGGTTTGACTTATCTTAAACAAAGTATTATGACATATTTGCAAGCTTTCTATTATTTATTTTTATGTAGTTTTTGTGCTCTATTTTTATTACATACTTCATCAATATTATACATATGAATATAAGTACATTCCCACAATTCATACATAATTAATCGGACGATAAAAAGTTTCAATACAAACTGTATAATAGAGTGCCTATACCTTATGTGCGAAAAACAGGAAGTAAATAGATTTTTGTATATACAAACATACATACATTCTCCCTTTAAGGCCCCCCGCACACCGCAAGCCGGCCCGGAGAAGACCAATCCAAAGCAAACCCGACCCGCACAAAACCGACCCCCTAGCTCGATTGAAGTAATCAGAACCCCTATTTTCAGTTTTATCTAAAGGTAGTCACGGTAGTAAAGTGAGTATTACACGATACATTTTGTATGAAAAACGTCTATAGGTACGTATCGAAAGCGAAAATCGCTTTTGTTACTAGAAATATCTTTGTGGCGGCGCTATACACGTTTCCCATACAAAATGTATCGTGTAATACTCACTTTACTACCGTGACTACTTTCCGATTAAACAGAGAATAGGGATTCAGACCAAAATGGGGGAAGCCCACTCGGGGCATAGCGAGGCATCAAGAGCTCTCCATTCCGCTCGAAGGCGTCCGAGACTCATTGTGCCTTTTCTGACCGATTGGGCTTAAGGACGTGAGGTGGTCAACCTCATGGTCACGGTTTTTGTATACCTATACCTACCTTTTTATGGTTGCCAATTAATAATGTAGTTGCTAAGCGGTTTAGTCGCCAGCATTCGTAGCGGAGGTCGTAGGTTAAATCCCCGTTGCCGTCCATCTTCCTCTTTCACAACACTTTGCCTTCTGTGAAAGTGTAGTAGTTTGTGTTCACTTTGAGTGAGCTCAGATACATGAATTTAAATGAATAAAAATATGTGAGTACCTTTACTTAAAATAAATTATTTATTTATTTAAAAAAAAAATTAAAAAAAAATAGGTTTCTCAGTTAGGGTTTTTAATTTAAAACGAGTCGTATATATTATAGAAGGTGTTCTTGAAAACTTCGTAGTTGCGTTCAACAATCAGACAAGTAGTCCAGCAGAGTCAGGAACGATGAATAATACAACATTACAAGAGAAACTGCCTTTAAATTATTAAAAGAACCATCAGCAGAATTGAAGACTAGTACTTCAGAGCAGGAGCTGCTAGTACCAGTTGATATGAAATTATATTAATCTTATTCGGTGTACATCCATAATATTATGTCTCTATCTTATATATAAAAATGGAGAGCTATTTCCCGATGTCATCGCATCACGCCTAAACGGCTGGGCCGATTTCGCTAATTCTTTTTTTGTCGTGTAGACTTTTATCAGGAGAATGTCCTTTTACAAGAAAAGAATTAAGAAAAATGCATGACAAATTAGAAAATTAAAGAAAACTCTATGTAGACAATCTTATTAGTACTTTTTACCTTACAAATTTTATTCCAATTTTGAAATTTTGACAGAAATTGTCAATTGGTGCGATTGAGAGAATGCGGATGGAATATGGTTTAAAACAGACGCGTCGGTCGGAATTACATTGGTCAAATGATAATTAATTCATCACCATACAAATTCGATTTCAATATTCATAGTTAGGAACACAAGACAACGTCTGTCGGGAAAGCTAGTATTATATAAAAATGGTACTCTTTTCCTCACGCTCATAGTATCACGTGTGAAAGGCTGTACCAATTTCCTTAAATCATTGTTTAATGTGCTTGCTATTAGATATATAGAAAATTCTTATGAAAGAAAAAATTAAGAAAGTTTCGGGTAATATTAGAAAATTTAAAAAAGCAAACGTTGGAAATTTTCTTAGTGCTTTCGACAGTATAACCTTTTCTATTTTTTAATTTAAATTGACGTTTGACATAACATCAGTTGATGAAATGTATTTTATTGTTGGTACAATTGACAGAATATTCCGTGCTAACAACGCTTAACATAATATGCAATGGTTGGAGCTGTATTGTTCAAATGCTCACGTAATTAATTTATCATCATAAAAATTCGAGTTCAATGTTTATAGGACAGCACGCCGTCTTTCGGGGAAGCTAGTATTTTCTATATTTTTTTATTTTTTTTTCATACCTACATATAAATCAAATATGGATTAGGATCCACATCATAATTCTATGTAAGTAAGTATTAGTGAATCGGTCAGATTTAAAATATAAAGTCAAAACTTTTTAACACCACAATAACAATGAAAAAAATATGAAACTGAAAAAAAACATAAAATATATAAATTATCGGTTTTTCCGTTGTTACCCGGGAAATAAAATAAGATGTCAAAATTTACAAAGGGAAATTTCAAAAGAGTTAGTGTGACATTTTTTCTATGGACGTCTTAAGATACTTAGCGCCGAAAGTTGAAAAGTCAGTGGACATTAATTTTTCATAAAGTTTTGTCATGTTAAGCTTTTCACGTCGATAAAATTGACGGAATCGGGTATCGCGTCTCTACCCCACCGTCGCGGCGCTAAGTCTTTTACGCGCCGGAATATCTAGCGCCAACCACTCTAGGTAGGTACTCTTATGCGGTTCATCCTTCCATCGACAAAAAATAAACACAAAGCTAAAGTATTTTCTGTCATTTGTCGAAAACTATCAATTGTGTCAATCACGCTATCAAAAACTGGAATATTATGATATAAAGAATGAAGAGTATAGCTTTTTTCTAGTTTTATTTACTTACTATATAGTGTAAGATCCAAATCAGTTATGAATGAAAGTGGAATTCCTCAAGGATCCATTAATGGTCCCTTATTATTTATAATTTGTTTTAATTGTCTTGCCTAGCATTAGTATCGAAACTTTGACGAATCCTAATAAATTTTTAAGGTTGGAAAAAACTGTGATGTATCTCTAAAATACCAAATATAGTTTGGGAAATTGATTTATAAATAGTTCTCTATACTGAAACTGATGGGGCAGATCTAGTTGCAGTTGTACTTATGTAGAAGGGAACAAGTCTTATCGATAGTTGTGAGTTTTTGAGTATCGTTGTGGGTAAAGGGCAGCAGGGAATCCTCACATAGATAGGTATGAAATTAAACTGAGATTTATCCTTTTTAAAAATTGAAGACATAAATTGTGGAAAAACCACCGCATAATCGGTATATTATGGCTAGTTCAATTGAATTATGTCATATTTTTTTCTTTAAAATCTTAGGAACGTCAAATTGAATAATACCAGCAACACAACTGGATATTCCGCCTCTTAAGCGTCCACGATGCGAAACCTGGGCAACGCGAGCAGATAGCGAGATATATACGAAACTTCGCTAACCAGCTAAGGACAGACGATTTCTACAGAAAAATCATAGAGTAACCTGAATGGCATAAACAATAGTTATGTAACTTGCGCACAAACGCCGTCGCATTCTGGGCCTTGTAGACCCTCACGAAAATGTAGTTGTGCCCACCCAGGCAGTGTAGGGTTGCCAATAACGCACAACTGACGATGACATTATTATTCAATACGTTCTACTTATTTATACAACCACCCCGATGGAATATTAAATACCCTCGCTAAAAAGCCTGTTCGCACTTTACAATTTAACCTCGTATGAAGGTTTCCATACGTCGATGTTAATAAATTATCTCAAAAATGTTTCTGCAATAATTATTAACCCTGCTATGTATTTTGTAGGTATCTCCAATGGGTGGTTGTATATTATCTGAATGTTAGCATGTCTGTCGGCAAGAAAAACTGCTGATTTATTTACGGGAAAAATTAAAAATTGAATTGCTGAATGACGAAATTGTCATAAATAGGCAGATAGTAATTCTGTCTGAAAACAAACACGATGTTCGACAACGAATGTTTTTATCTTCGGTCATCGATATCGAAATCTCATACTAGCAAATACTAGGTAGTTAGACGTTACGTTTCTGCTACGATATTTGATGTAAAAGAAAACACAGTTGCGTAGATTTCTTAAAAAGTAAATAAATTTAAGTGTCTTCTGAAACGATCCCGCCCAAATTTTTTTAAATCTTACAATCAACCTTACTTACATGTATTGAGAATATTTTGGTAGTTATTCATTTTTTTTTAACTCATTTATAACTTATACCTTCGTCAATATAGTTATTTTTATCGAACAAGATAATTTCCTTTGCGAATACATATTTATGGGCCAGTTTATAATTTTTAAATATTGCAGGCTAAGTTAACAACGATCGATTTCTTATAAAATGTAGCTATCGATTTATATTACGAGTATTTTGGTTGTAATGACTAATTTGTCATTCGTCGTGAAATTCAAAATTTTGGTTACATTATTATTAATACATTTTGAGCGACTGATAAAGAAAAATTCGTACTAAATATTTTCTCATATTTTTGACAGATGTCGCGACGTTTGACGTTTCATTATAAAACATTAATATCTACCGACATTTCATACACCTAAATATTTTCATGATTGTTAAGGCCAAGGCCAGATTCGAAACCTACCAGGATCTTGTGATTAATGACTTGTGTGATTAATGTATTAAATATTTTTTGACTCTGCATAAGAACTAATTTCTGTGCATGTAATTTTAAAGGCAAATGCTTGGCTGCGATATTTTCGAGACCGAACCGAAATAAGAATCGTGGAGGAGTTATTCTAGATAGCGCAAGATAGAGAAGCTTTCACCAATGTCAGGGTGACCTGGTACGGCACACGAAGAAGAAGATAACAAATTTTTGATACCTCATGCAACACAAGAATGACAAATCCTGTTTAATCAAAAAAAATTTAAGCATATTTTCTTAAGAAATTTGAAAAAAATGTTTCAAGAATTATTCTCCAATATTGCTATGTTTTTTAAAATAAATACATAACGTTTTTAGAAAAACAAGATCAATCTCAGCTTCTGGACCCATCACAGTGTAGGATGTATCAGAGGGAATACATCCAGTCTCACGGGTCAATGGGTTTCTCATGAAGTTGTTTCAGCTATCAAAAAGAAGTACCTATATACCTTCTCTTATACCATTTCACTTTATGTCTCAGAAGAATCTTAATAACAAAAACAACAAAATAGCAACATTATTACATTCTAAATAAAAAATCTCATTCAGTATACAGATCATCGAATTTCTCGGAGGACTTAAGTAAGAAAGAATATGTTATATACCTATCTATTATCTACCTACACATATTATTATTATGATAGAAAATGTGATTCATATTATCCATAATTCTATAATAAGATTGATAAGGGCTTAGCTAGATGCAAGAATGTAGTTATACTTTTACACTTGCTTTTTATGTTATAGTAAATGAACGTAAATGAAACTATACGTCGAAACCTTCAAATACCTACCTGATAGCTGAATAAAGAAGTAGATATCTGTGAGAATCGCTTTGGCGGGATACACTTTCAACATCATGAGGAATATATAGAGATTGACTAAGTTCTCAGATATAGATGCTGAATAAAAATTGATCAAGGTTCTGTTCTTTTTCTTTTCGGTTTTAAAATAACGGACGACCGTCAAAACTAAGCCAAAACCTGTGGTACTCAACATGAGGCCTGCGGACCGTATACAGCCACCGATGTTTTTCGTCCGGCCCGGCACACTAACACGATTTTTTAAATTTTATATTATAATATATAATTAAATTAATAACACTCTTCTATACATAGGTGTCAGTATAGCTAGCGGAACTTAATGCTCGAAGCATTCTCTACCAGTCAACCAGTCCCGTCCAATTTGAGACAGGATTCCAACCCCGAGTAGAAATTTCAAGTGCAAAAACACATTTAAAATTTCCAACCCGACCGGGAATCGAACCCGAGACCTTTTGATCTGAAGTCGGAGCCTTTGCCACTAGGCTACCGAGGTCGGTGACTTGTGTCGGTCTTCCAAACGAAGAGGGAGGGGGGTGTACTTGCCAGTTTCGCATCCCGCGTAGGTTGATAAATAGATGTATGTGGCCCAAAGCAAAATGAAAATAAAGGTGAGTACCATAGATCTAAGCTGCATTGCATTTCTTTGAATTAGAACTTTAATATTGTGAAGGATCTCATAGATCAAGCGCAACGAAAGGCTTTTTTGTTCTTTTCTCCGTGAAGTTTATAAGCGCAATAAGATAACAGATATTTCTTATTTTTAATTAAAAAGATATTTCTCTTGTTGCTACCAGATATCAAATTTCATGGTG
Organism: Mystacides longicornis; assembly: GCA_963576905.1. NCBI lineage: Eukaryota > Metazoa > Arthropoda > Insecta > Trichoptera > Leptoceridae > Mystacides > Mystacides longicornis. The sequence continues at coordinate 28,502,294 of OY756426.1, read as the reverse complement.
TTACTAAAAAGATCTCATTATAAAATAGGTGTTATTAAAAAGACAAAATTGTTATACACACAAAGAGATGACGGTCCTAAATTGGTAAAGTAAAGCATATTTTTCCATGATGAAGGTTTCTGATTTAACTAGAGATAGTGGTTGTACTAAGACGTGATTTTGCATATAAATTTGAGCTTTAGATGTTTTAATATTAGCTAAGTCAAATTGAGTTACCTCCCGACTCCATACGGCACACCAAGGTAAGTACTTAGCGTACACTACCTGGTCAAATAATTATAAACCTCGCAAAACAAAATAGTCTCATAATATTGTTATTATATTTCCCTAGTAATACACTTACTTGTACACTAAACAAGATAAAGTCTTTTTTGTTTATTTCTGTAGCATAGGTATAATAGAAATAACAGTGTAATCATGCTTCCTAATATTTCTTTCCGAGAATGGAACAAGCCATCAAATGCGATGCCCCGAAACAGCTTTGAACAATATATTATTGTAAAGTTGTTACATTTTTGACATTATGTAAGCTCTACTCTGCTGTACCTATTGATTAGAAAAATCAAAGTCAGCAGACCTATCATAACGAATTAAAACAATAATTAACAAATTAACAAAAGATTAATCTACTGATGACCAAAAAATGTATGACTTATAGACTCATATCACTAGCTTTTATTAAAAACAGTTAATAACAATATTAGAAGTAACTAAATTTTGTATGGACCATGTATAGCCTCAACAGAATACTTAAGAAAGCTCATACAAAATTCCTGTGAGTTTCTCTCTTACGTTATTGAGGAAAATTCAGAATCGGGGTTGTGAAATTCAGATATTTGCATAATTTGGCTAATCTATTGTACAAAAAATACACAGAAAGAGTAAAGAACAATAGAATGAGGTACGTGTCAAAAAATGGTCAAAAATCAATCCAACACCTCTATACACAAGTTATATGCTTACAATGGAGCAGTAAATAAATATTGTATAAATAGCATTAAGTAATTGTATGGTAATATATCTATATAAAAATTGTATTATTATTATTATTCTTTAAATAAAAAAAAATAATAAAATAACGAAACTAGAAGTTTTATATGAAAATGTGTATATATAGGAGTTGCACAACATTGCCTTACAGGCCATATGAAATTCTCAAAAAACTCTCGTAAACGTAGCTTAGAGATTACTTACAGTAGTAGTTACAAACTTCAATAAATATACCTGGGAATGCCTTGATTTATGATTCTACAATTCAGTGGGCTATGAATATTGAATGTTCATGTTGAGAAAATATTTCTATCAGTCCTTGTACGTAGTAAATACAACTCCAACCTTCAGGCAGTTGTTATATTTTCTGAAACTACGTACCTACATATAAGTGAACACACGTAAAGAAGGTAGGTATAATGTAATGTATGTACCCATTGTCATTATCTACAAGCATGCTACCTGTCTAAACACCAGATCTACAGCAAAGTTTTGGTTGAGTTTAAGGGTGGCTATATCTTCTCGTGTTCAAACTGCTGCTGTTAAAATGAATAAGAAAGGATAAAGAAAATAAAAAAGTTTTCAAATATGAATTATTACAATAATTGGTTTTTATAGAAAGTAAGTGGTTTGTAGACCAGTTGTATCGGATGATGGCTTTCGTGCGCTCAGCGTATCGGAGATCGTGGGTCAAATCCAGTTCAATATGTTTCATAAAAGAATTTTTTAAATATTAATTGATTTCCATATATACGAGGCCGTCAGCGAAAAGTGGCCTAACCCACAAAAACTTTGTTACTGAAAAATCGCTATTGGAAATTTAATTACACGGTAATGAATTCTTAAATTACTAAATTTTAGATATTTCAAGATTATGCCACTTGCGATGATGGCATCTACGTCCAATTGGTCATATTTAGTTTCTCAATTCTATTAGAACATTCGTAAACGATCGTAGTAAAAACTTTGGCCGATGTTCCATAGCAGGAAGTAAAATAGAAAGGTAAACTAGGTAAGTATATCAATTCTCTCTTAATGAGGGAATAGATGCTTAAGGACAAAACATTCAGTGCATTTTATCAATACCAATGCAACGACAATAATAATGTTATCAACACAATAATACTAAAGTATTTTATTTGATTTGAAACTTATTGTTGGTAGGTGGCAGTTCCCTGAAGTTTCTTCACCCTTGAGGTGGTGCGACTCGAAGGTTCCTACGTAGAGAGTATTATCATATTGTTGCAGATCCTAATACGTGATATAATTTGTTCAACATTGATTTATTACATTATGATAATACGCCACTGCACCCTACTCGCTTAACGCATATTCGGTTAACGCTTGTTGAATGCCTTCTCTTCCAAAATTGGAAAGACGCAGAACAGTGGACTACGACAAAGCCCAATGATGACCACGACTCTCAAGAATGAGGATGATGATAAGGTTAAGTAATGGTAAGGTTTTACGCCTCGTGTATGCCACTACATGACAGTATTTTCCATTTCCGACCCGGTTCCTGAGATTCCAGACTATATGAGATTTTTTCGCGGCCTCTTCGTTCCTTCCAAGATAATTTGTTACCAAGAATACCCGCACATTGAAGAACGACTAGTAGAGTCAAAAGTCACCCTTCTGCGGTCCTCTCCTCTATCCTGGAAAGCGCTGTGTGATATCGGTCTTATCCAATCACTACCTTGCTCTAGCCCATAGGTCGGCAACCTTTTGTTGTAAAAGGGCCAAATATTTTTCATAAGGATAAGTGCGGGCCGCACTTGCAGTAGGTATACCTACAATATTTATGTACAAATATTTTAGTTTTAAACATAAAACGCTAAGTGTATATTTTAACGACATTTATTGTAGTTTTAAATGCATACCACTATGGATATTAATTTTTTATAAGCAATTGTGTATAATATCGTCCATCATGTGCGTTGCGGCGAGAATCTTGCGGGCCGCACCAATATGTATCGAGGACCGCGGGCCGCAGGTTGCCGACCCATGCTCTAGCCCAAGCGAGACACCTCTCTTAGGGTGTGTTATATAAAATTAGCTTTATGCCACACCAAGTTTAGGCCCGCTATAAATACGAGGAATGTTGTACTTGAATAAATATTATATTTTCGAATAAGAAGATTAAATATTGTCACGCGTTTGGATGCTCGTTTATTTAATTAAAATGTAACTACTGTCTTAATGATTTCATGTTTGTCAGCCGGATAATCTCAGAAATAGGGTGTCTTTTACGTTTTCCTTTCTTTACTTTCACATGTAATTTTGCATTTAGTTTCGTTTTTTGTCCGATGTATGCTCTCGACATTATGTTCAACATCTGCGGTACAACTCTACGAGTATGGATGGATAACCTTTCGACTTAAAACTGGGGTATACTTTTGCGATACACTTCTACGTGCATCGCCGGCCTACGGAGCAGAAGGTAATTCTAAAAAATTCTAAGTAAAAAAAAATATGAAAGAAAGAACAGAAAACATAATATGGCGGTAAGAAAAGGTTGCATGTGGTACGATAATGTATTGGTAGAGAGAGGTTGGGGAGACGCCGCCGTGTCAGAACCACCTTGAAATATTGGTGCTCCTCTCTCTTGGAAGTCACCAAACACAACCGCAGCACCATGCAAGTCACGGAGGAGATTAGCTCCACCTCGTCTCCAGAACTATCTCCAATATTATCCTCCGACCTTTCCTTGCGTAAGCCGAACAGTTTTGGATGAGGAATGAATTATAATTATTATTATCCTAAATGCGAATTGTCTTCTTATTAAAACACTTTTTTACTCAACCGTAGGAATTTGTTTTAATTTTGCAAAACGAACTTCTTATTAAGACCATGATTCGACCGGTACTCACATACTCCGCGGAAACCTGGCCGCTAAGTAAACGTGACGAGCATATGCTTGACATCTTTGAATGGAAAATACTGCGAAGAATCTACGGAACAGTCAGAGATGGAGAACACTGGCGCATTCGGTATAACCGCGAACTTTATGAAATATATTATGATGATGTCAACGCCGCAAACTTCATAAAGCTTAGCCGACTCCGCTGGCTGGGCCATGTTCAAAGATCGAGAGAACCGTCCGTCCTCAAGGCAGTTTTCTGTGGGAGATCTGCTGGAAGGAGGAGCGTTGGAAAACCCAGACTGAGATGGCTGGACGGAGCGGAAAGAGACCTCGGACTGCTGGGGGTGGACGATTGGCGGAGAATGGCGGAGGAGAGGGTGGCATGGAGATGTCTTCTGGAGGAGGCCAAGACCCACACAGGGTTGTAGCGCCACGGATGTATGTATTTCTTATTCTTCGTTCACTGAACAATGGCCTCATCCTAATCTGATTTTAGAGGGGGAAGGTTTTTGGAGAGCCACTGAAAGTTTAGTGATCTCATAGCGCACCGTGTTTCCATTCTAGTACACATTATGGGGAACCATAAAAGTGATTCCATTTTTTCGCAGATAGTCGTTAGTTTTCTAGCAAGTGATGGTACCACGCGTCGGTGATGTGCTTATCTGGATTTCCAAGCCTCATGGCATACGTACAATTTAGCCAATTCTGGTTTGGTAAATTTGTTTTTCAGATGTCAGAGTTACACACATATAGCGTTTAATCAACAGGTTAACAATTAATAACTTTTTTTAAATGAATCTGGTCTCGTGTCTGTGAACATAAATAAACTGTTGACATAATAAAATGGTTGTCGTGAAAGTGGAATTAGTCGAAACCCGAATTGGAACCCACGACCCTCAATACACTCTAGGTACGAAAGCAGTCGACTGAACAGCTGGGCTACCAACCACTTCAAAAGAATATGTTCTGAATAAATTTTCAAAACTCTTTGGATTCTTTCAAATTATAGAAATAATAACATTTTCAGTTAGGTACTTCAGGGACTATTTAATTCAAACTTGTGACAACTTTGACAAAGGAATTTATATTTGATTAGACAGTTGGTGTTGAGAAACCAAGAACAAACACCAAAATCTACCGAAGAACAAATATTGAGACGCGATGATCTAGTCCCGGAGTTGGAGTAGAGAATTCGGGAGACCGCCGAGTTAATTACATCAACAAAATTTAACGCAAAGATATCATCGTGGTTGATTAAAATTATAATTAAACGTAGTTCACTCCCGACTAATCCTGAGATATTTATTTTACTCTCGTTTAGCTGTAAAAACAGGAGATCATTTCATTATGCTTCCTTGTTGACTTTACCCACCTTTTGGTTTAGCGGCCGAGTCCTGAACAAACACTATCTTTGTGATCCAACCTGAGTACCTCTCCCGGTATATAAACTCACTTTCCCGAAGGAAATCTACAATAACTAATCGCAAAATAACAAACTCGTCTTCTCTTACCTTTATTTCTCTCTCTTCTACCAATTATTTATTTCTTATTTTCAACGTTGTTTCTTCTAATTATCTACTATTTATTTATTTTGTCTTATTTCAAAGGCAGCCTGACTTGCGCTGACAGCAAAAAGCTTTCATACGCCTCCTCATTACCTTGCCTATCATGTTTTGCTAAAAAAAAAAGGATAGGTATAACCAAAGAGGCGAGTCAAAAGTGATGTGATACAACATAAGAGGAGATTCGTCAGTGATAGGATACAACATAAGAGCAGAAACATCCTTGATGGGATATAAGAAGAGAGCCATATGTGATGATACCATATAAGAGGAAAGTCATCAGTGATGGAATACGATATAAGAAGTAGTCATGTGTAACTCAGATCTGATCTGAATCAAAGATCCGGATCACTCTTAATTGATCTGTGTTCTACAGATCACTTGCGGATCCTACGGTTCAACAGATCAATCAGCTCAATGAATCAACAGATCAATCAGCTCAATGAATCAACAGATCAATCAGATCAATGAATCAACGGATCTGTGTGAGCTGTGTGAGCTGTGATGATCTGTTTGAATTGCGGACCCGTTGGATATCTGTTGATCTACAGAACACTTACGGGTTCTACGGTTCAACAGATCAATGAATCAATCAGATCAATGAATCAACGGATCTGTGTGAGCTGTAATGATCTGTTTGAATCGCGGACTCGTTGAATCTATGTTGAATTGAGGACCCAAAGATCTGTTTGAGTTAGGTTTCTGGTTTAGACACAAAATATTTATTTTTTAATAAAAGAAGTTTAATCTGTTTTAAATAAAAACCAAATTTATAAAAACTATTCTTTTTATATTTTTTTATATTAAGTAGGTATACAATAAAAATAAAAATTTACTTAAGTAATGATAAAACAATGTAAAACTTAAACATCGATTCAGAGTGTTATCTTGAATTCCCTAATGCCAACATAAATAAATAAATAAATAACACTCTTTTATACACAGGTGTCAGTATAGCCGGCGGAACTTAATGCTTGAAACATTATCTACCAGTCAACCGGTCCCGTCGAATCTGAGACAGGATTCCAACCCCGAGTAGAAATTTCAAGTGAAAAAACACATTGAAAATTTCTGACCCGACCGGGAATCGAACCCGGGACCCCTTGATCTGAAGTCGGAGCCTTTGCCACTAGGCTACCGAGATCGGTGAGGCTACCGAGGTCGGTTATAATACAACATACTTATATCTATGATATTTATAGCAACATCCCTATGGGCAGGGGACGGGGTTCGTGACGCATGTTCATCATACTGTCCTAAAATATTGGACTTCCCCGTGTGGAGGTAATAATAATATAGCCCGACAACACTTTACTGGCATATCGAGAAATGTCTATTGTCTACGCTCATAACATGTAGGTAGGTACTTAACGATTGAGGTCGGATAGTTTCGTTTTCTCACACATGTACATATGTTTTATATTTTATCTCATTCTAGAGTTAACTTATTTTTTACAATAATTATGCGCAGGACTTCCCTGGTTGAAGGTAAACATACATTCCGACAAAACCAAGCGTATATAAATATTATATTTTTTTTCACGGATTACGAACAATAGAACCGTAGTTTTATCATCAACTTATGAATGAACGTTTCGACTACATTATTCTTATAAATATTGAGTATCTACTCCGTCCAGATATTACTTAAGTGTAAAATTCTCTGTACTGTATGAAGGATACAGTCGACCATAGAGAATGATCTATGTATCTACACCGGAAACAGATCTGATCCGAAGATACAGACAGGTACATAATATGCCGCAACCGGAAAGAGCCGTGAGCCGTGTATGTATCATATCTGGGCTGGGTCGCAACCAGATAGATCCGTGACACGGATCACTGATCTGATCTGTTCGATCAGATCAGATCATCGTAGTGATCTGATACGAACAGATCAGATCACTCCAAAGTGATCTGTTACCCATGACTAATAAGAAGAGACGATACCACATAGGAGGAATGTCATAAGTGTTGAGATACGACAAAAGAGCAAAGTCATCAGTGATGGGATACGACATAACAGTAAAGGCATCAATGATGGGATACGATATAAGACGAAAGTCATCCGTGATGTGATGCTATACAAGAGGAGAGTCGTCTTTGTTGTTTCTTGAGTCTTCCAATTTGATCTTCCGACTCTCCTATTTTGACGTGGTTGGTAGACTTCGTACGTACAGCGGGGGTTCGAATCCCGGTGCCGAAAGATGACGAAAGTGTATTTGTGTTTACTTTAGGTGAGTACAGATTCATTTTATAAAAAAAAATCAATGAGATGCCTATATTCTTTACTCTCCATGACTCTTTTTGTCCCAGTTCGTTGAATTTTACCATATAGTCGTTCATAATTTAGACAATTTTATTTTAACTGACTTCTAAAAATATAATGTTAAAATAAGTAAAAACACATTGTAATTGAATATTAAGTTGCACATAATATACCTATCTTGACACATACCTTACCAAACTGTCCTAATAATAGCTAAAACGATTTTCCGAAGGTGTTTACTACTATCGTTTCGACTTTTTGCAAGAATTGACTCTTATCGGTATCCTCTCAGTCTAACCTGAAGAAACCTTGATGACCTAATTTACTTTAAAGCTCATATATCTTTATAAATTACCTAAGTAAAACCTTTTATGATTTACTTGAACTGTTTTTAAATTTTTGGCAACTGAAACGTAAAATTCATCTTAATAATTATCACAAGGTCTTCCATTGATCTTATTAAAATCAAACACATCAAATTATATAGAAACACTGGAGGAACAGTTTTGTTAATCACCATCAGACCGCATTTTCCTTCGAACATTACCCATCTCTTACATCTGAAGAGAAATTATCATAAAAAAATAACAGTCGCATTGTGATTATATTATTCTTCTTATGATCAGTCGAAATTGGACCTAGAGCGCCTCGTTCCGCATATCAGATGTTCGATGGTTGGTTCATCCTAAATAGTTCCATCTATTCTAATATTCTAGTTTGTGACATTCGATGTGGTACAGAGTTCATCGCATCTTGTTTGATTTTGTGAAAACAAAGTTTTTATCAATTAATTTTTAAAGATATCAAAAGGCAACCTATGTAACGATAATTTTGTATGCTGAAAAAACTGCAGCCCCAATATCGCATCTACCTGCCACCCTCAAGATCAATAGGGGTGGAGGTCATAGGGATGCGCGGGGTAGCAAGCTTGGCCGAGGGCAGCGGTGACGCGCAGGTCGGGCAGATCGATTTAGGGTACGTTACGAGGACGGTGAATTTTGAGACCATGGTGTAAAAGCTGCCAAATAATGGGGTGATGACCCTTACCTTTTGGTGGAGGAGAAAGGAGGATTTATCCTCCTCCACAGTTGATATGCGTGTGCGTGGATTTTGTCTCTAGGACAGTAAACTATTAGTGTTGCGCAAATACTCTTGTGATTTAATGGACAAAATATTATTATGGACTGTTGGTTTGTGAATATTATGAACAATTCGGCAGATTATAATGTTGCTTTTAATGTGTTTTTAATTTTATGTTTAGTTGTAAGTTTTCGCCAGGTTAATTTAATGCAAGTTTTAAATAAATTTTATATTTTACCATAAACTGCATTCTTAGTCATTTCCTCGACACTAGCATTTTGCACCATCTACCCCTAGACAGAGAATTACCCGAACCGGGGAAAATGTAGCACCTATTCCAATGAAATACCTTCATCTCTAAAATATTCTTACTAGCTTACTTCAGCCTTTTTCTTGTGTCCAGTATTGAACAAAAGGCCCCCCTCTTGGAATTCCATAAATCTCTGTTCGATGCGACTCTCTTCCAGTGCAGGCCCGCTACTACGCCATCGGCTATCTTGTCCGGAGCCTATCCACGATTCTGCGTCCTGTTCTGGGACTCCAATCCATCACCCTCTTCGTCCACCTGCCATCAGACATACGCGCCACATGACCTGTCCTAAAATATTCAAAGGGTTTTATTGGACTGATAAATAATTATTGGACTTGTTATTGTTATTATTATTATGTGTGGAACGTAGGAACTAGGGCTGCATAGAGGTATTTAAAATACGATATATTAGGTTAATAAATTACTAATAATAGCTCCAATTTTACCAGTGACTGTTTTTTACTTCATCGCATATTTCTTGTATCAATCTACCTACGGGAGTGATATTAAAAAGTTTTTAATTGCTCTCTGAATTTATAAAGTATTGATGTCAGCCAGTTAGTGACGCCGCGTCGGTATCTCGTCTAACTATACTACAGGTAAGTTAAGGGATTGATACAGCCGCCTCCCTGCTTTACCTACTGAACAATCTCACCTTCAAAGATATCTTTAATAATTTTGGATTAAGTTTATCTTCTTTATCTTTAAACTACCTACTTATCCACATTTTATGTTTTTCTAATACGCAGACCCGTTGCTAGATCAACTTTACTCTTTCTATTCTTAGTCTACCAATATACCTTATTCAAAGGTATTAAAATATGTAGGTACTTACATTCGTTTATTCGTTTTAATTTTAGAATATTCGTGAAATTCAAAAACTTGTAAGTTTGAAATTTAGTATATTTACCTACTATTCAGAGCGCATCTTACCAAAAATAAACGTCTTATTTTCAGTCCCTGGTTTCTTACATTCCACTTCTTCTGTGTGTATTTTTGGTACATTTAGGGGGTTTTGCAACCGGTCTCAAATATGCTTATAGCAAAACTTAATTCAACTTTCTTTCTTACTAGCGACTCTTCCATTCTGTGCCATGCACTTTTGTCCCGGTTTATTCAGGATCAAGCCTCCTTGTTCATTAGTGCTAGGGATTCCTGTCCTAGGTTGCCAATTGACCAACTCTCTCTAGATTGCGGAACAGTAAATTTCCGGGGATCTTCCTCTTTCTCTGTTTTTTTTTGTGTATATTCAGCGCCACTATAACCGAACGGCGCATTACGAATCATGGCATGGCCATTGGCCACACCACCTTATTCTTGTCTCCTTGATTTAAACTCCCTCCTTTCAAACAAGCAGTTACAGGGTACAGTCACATCCTTAGCGAACCACAGGAACGTAAAACTTCATCCATCTTAAACGTTTTGTAGCATAATAAGCACTAGCACTCCGGTTCTCGAACATTGGAACCGTGTGCTTCCAACAAGCTCCCGAGATTTCCATCGGAGCAATCAATAAAATACAGGTTTACAATCCACTCGAGTCAGTCCTTTCTTGACATTTTCACAAACATGTGCTACTGTATAAACCATTTAAAATCATATCTGCTTGTAAATATAATTATTTTTAAACACTTTGCACCACATAACAAACTGTAATTTTCAGTAAGAAATAGGTAGGTACAAGTTTAAAAGAAAAAATTGCCGTTTGAAACCAAAAACACCTCAATTTCTTCAAATTTTATACAAATATTGGTTCCAATTTTTATCAAATCACTTCAACCCCTACCGAGGTAATTATTCTGGGGACGTCTTACCCCATATTGAAGGGGTTGCCTCCAGCAACCACCCTTTATCCAACACGAAGGAGTTACGTCTCGGAATCTACTTCCAAGTATCTTTCTTCATTACTGAATATTATTAAGTAGGTATTTAAATGATCATCTTCGATTTCTTACCTTCTTTTGTATATCCCCATTTATCTGTCGCTTTTACTCCTTATCTGGCGCAGTTATGATCCAACTTTTTTTGGAAATGCTCTTGGGTGAATTCTCGGGTGAACCTTCTATAACGTTATTAGGTATTTCTTTCAAACTTACATTTACATCTGAATACTGAGTTAGATTTTTTTACTTTCTCATTAACCCCTCGCTTTGCAGTTTTAGAGACCTTAACTCAATCATTGTAAGAAAAATTGATGGGTTAGAAATGACTCTGCCTTCAGGAGTGCAATGCGGTTTTGAAAGCTGAAAATACCCCCTAAAAAAGATGAAGTTAAATTATTATTGCGCTCAAGAACAAAAGATTTTTCTCTGTGGTATCGACGACTCATTAGGTATGAGTTATATTGAAAAATTCAAGTAAAGGAATTGAAGTGGTTGGTAGCTTGGCGGTTACGATGCTGACTTTAGTAAGTACTGTTTCATACTGGAGGTCGTGGGTTCGATCCTAGGTGCCGACCATCTTCCTCTTTCACAAGACAGCATTAAGTGCATGGCTTACTGTGAAAGAGTCAAAGATTGTATTTGTGTTCAGTTTGAGTGAGAACAGATTCATTTGTTTAAAAATATATATTCCTAGATCGTGGCCTTATCAGTGGCTTTCTCTATGGACCCGTGAGCCCATCTTCATTTGTTCCGTTTCCGCCTTGGATCATCTATAGTCCAACGAACTCTAACTTTCATTAACTGAAAATAATTTAACACCTTTTTAAAATTTAAGGCTCTATAAAAAACTTACCTACTCTCAACAGTGAAACCTTTGTGTTCACTAAAAGAATAAAAGATAAATAAATGTGATACATCGAGCCGTGGTATGAAAGGAATAATATAAATATATGTATACGACAAAAAAAAAGAAATCACAGATGTAGTTCAAAAGATTTGTCCCCAAAATAGGAGTTGTTCTGGGCATATGGCCAACATAACAGATAATGTCCTGTGGTCTATTGAATCTTTATTATAAAAATGGAGAGCTTTTTTCCGTGTCATCGCATCACACCTAAACGGCCGAAAGTTAACAAAATTAGAAAAAATCTTCGTGCCAATAATTTTAATTTCAATGGTTGTCAGGTAGGTAAGTACTTACATCAAAATTGTAATTCTTTATTTTTTTTCACAGATGGCATTATTGTAAGGGAATTCGTTCCATACTAACTTTAATATTATTTGATATCAATTTTCGATTTTTTATTAGTTATTCTGTTATCCGGAGTGAAGAAGAATCCAATAAACCAAGCATCATAAAGATCTGTTCAGCTAATCTCGAGTTATAAGTGTTTGCACTAACCTGATTTTCTTTTATGTTACCTTTAGATTATATTATTATTTATAAATGTTTTGTTTGGATTCTGTTTTATACTGCACCACTTAATCGCGTAGTGCCAGCGACTTTCCCGCGTAACTACGACCCCTCCATTATTACCATGAATAAATTCTTCTTCTTCTTTCTTTCAACGCGGCAATCCACTCTCGAGAGAGTGATCTATGCCAATAACATAATTTCTACGTATCTTCCTAATTAAAATTAATTGCCGTGCATGTTACCAAATAAACAATCACAAGAATAAAGAAATAAAAAAATATATCAATAATATCCAAAAAGTAAAACTCGAAAATTATGCAACATGAATCAGATATCATAATACTCGTAGTTCCGAATACAGTATTTAGAAGTTGGTATGAATAAATTGATAAATAAAAAAAAACATATATGTAGGTACCTATATATAATATTCTTCTTCTTCAGCCCTCTCTGGTCCACTGCTGGACATAGGCCTCTTCGATTTTCTTCCACTCTTCCCTGTCATTTGCCAGTCTCATCCACTGTTTTCCACCCACAGCTGCAATGTCATCGGCCCATTTCTTCTGAGGCCTGCCGACACCTCTCCGATTCTCCCACGGTCTCCATTTTAGCACTCTTTGAGTCCATCTGTCATCGTCCTGTCTTGCCACATGACCCGCCCATTGCCACTTAAGGCTAGCAACCCGATCCATGACGTCAGTTAAATTTGTTCGGCGTCTGAGTTCTTCATTTCTTATTTTATCTCGGAGACTGACGCCGAGAATATTTCTCTCCATGGATCGTTGCGTGACTCTCAGCTTGTCTGCGTTTTTTTCTAGTGAGGGTCATTGTTTCCAGGCCGTACGTCATTACTGGCAGTATGCATGACTCAAATACGTTTCTTTTTAAACTAGCCGGGATCTCTCTATTCTCAAAAACATGTCTTTGTTTTCCAAACGCTGCCCAGCTTAACCCTATTCTTCTCGGCACTTTTGCAGTCTGATTCTCCTTTCCAAGTTTAATTTTGTGTCCCAGGTATATATACTCCTCCACTTTTTCTATGCTTTTATTGTTGATATATATGTTCTTATTTAGAGGACTGATAATTTTAGTTTTTCCAATATTCATTTCTAAACCTATTTTGTTGGACGCCTCGTGAAGTTCTATGATCATGTTATTTAGTTCGTCAATATCTTCACTTATAACAACAATATCATCAGCGAATCTCAGATGGCTTAAATATATGCCATTTATTTTGACACCTTTGTTTTCCCAATTAAGGGTCTTAAAAACGTCTTCCAAGGCTATATAATATGGCACACCATAATTCATAATTGAGCTATATAATATAAGCTTAACTTCAGAAAAAAGATAAATATATGAAATTGAAGTTTACCTACGTGTACTCAATAGTCTAATTAAGTTGAAAAAAAGTTTTCCGAGGCCTCATTCGTAAACAAAGCATTACAATGTAACGTGAACAAATAAAAACATTCATTTTACATTCAATCACAATTCCAATTTTGTTAAAATAAAATGAAAACTTAGAAGGAGAAAGAAATAAAAAAAAAACTTTTAAGACTACAATAAAGAAAGTTGTAATTTATGTTGAAGAAAGTCAAAATGGAGAAATGGGGAATGATTATATCATTAAGTAATCAGTTCACGTGCAAAGGAAAGTATATAAACATTTCAATTCCGAATTTGATGAACGGATCTGTTGGGGTTTTGTTGTAAACTAAATAGGTCGGTTTATAAGTCCCTCCTCCTTCGCGGTACACAAACCCTTAATGAGAAATCATAACAACCAATCTACGGCGTATTTCGCTTTACTCATGTAAATAAAATTTTAAGAACAAAAAGCATCAAATAACCTATTAGTATGTCAGGAGAACACGCCGACAAATCTTTTAGATTTGGCGTGACTCTATAATATGATACTTTTTTTGTAAATAATTATATGTTCTATATTTATATCAATATATGTATATATATATTTTTATCAGATTAAATGGGACGTGCATAAAAATGAACACAATAATTCTGATGACTTTAGCCAAAACCTCTATTAGAGGACTTTTCGCTATCAAAATAAGCTAGCAAAATATTTTTATTTTATTTAAAACTAGCTGACCCTTCGAACTTTGCCCGCCTTAAAAAAATTAATTAAAAAAAAATCGGTTCAGCCATACGGTAGCAATCATTCCACAAATTCATCAACAATTATTTATAATAATACTAGAATTCATCAACAATTATTTTGCTCGGTTATTGCAACTCAATTATCAAAGAAAATTGTAGTCAAATCATCGCAGTATTGAGCTTTTATGAGGTTGAAATGATAGTAATAGAGGGGCAACAAGAGTTCTCCATTGCGCTCGATCTTGAGCAACGTTTATGTTCAAAAGTATGTAATATAAAATACATTAACTATAACGTTAAGGTTTCTCAGTTTTACTCGTCTTCTATGTAATAATGAGAATATGCTTTCTAAATTAACCAAATCAGCACTTACTTGGACAATTTTACTACAACAACAAACCTTAAAAATATGAAGAAAGCTTATACAAAACATTGTGGAAAACAAAGATTCTTCTAGTCAAGTTAGTTAGTTAGAACATCAAAACGAACCTTTACAGTCTTTTATTCTGGTTGAGCAGGCATCTTTATCTTTAAACTTTGGCCTCGACGCAGGTATAGATAATATAATGGGTGGTACTTACTTACCTATCTACACAATAGCAATGCAGGTACGTGATGTTACACAGTACACAGGCCCGTGGTTAATTTGGTGCTTTCTTGCTATTTTCTACGGCTGTTCGCCTAATTGCGGCTGGGAGGAACGTTGAGGGATTACGGCAGACGGTTTAAGGTAACCATCATGCCATTATAGTGAAACTCCAATAAGAAAAAAATGACAAAAATAACTATTTATTAATTTATTTAAGATTTGAACCTATCAAAAACAGTTTAAAAATAACAGCAAAAACAAAAAATATGAAATTAATAACTTAAACCTTTAAAAACATGACCAAAATATGGAAAGCGTCGAGACGAAATGTAAACTGTTTGATGTGTGATGTGTGTTGCCCATTCTTCTGTATGGGTGAGAGTCCTTGCACCTGACCAAAGCCCAGGCACAAAAAGCCTCAGCTTTCGAAATGAAGTGCCTCGGGAGAAGTTTAGGTGTAAGATGTTACCACCGAATGACGCTATACGCCGACGCCCCCAGCGTGAGCCCTTCGCTTCTACCAAAGGAGAGGAGATGGACTTGGCTGGATGATGTGTTAATGGCGATGGCGAATGACAGTTGGCCGAGGAGAGCGCTGTTATTCCTCCCTTCAGAGTCCCGAAGACGAACTGAGGAATCTGGACATGCTGTGGGAGGAGGTCATAAATATTGCGTAAGATCCAGCGCCATGGAGAGCTCTTGTTGCCTCCCTATGCCCCTAAGTAGGGCGTAAAAGGAGTTTGGATTTGGATTGGAATAACTTAAGAGGACGAGGTCAAGAGGAGCGTAGCACAGCTTCTGCAGGTGACAAACTGTAGGGCTACATCAGAGGACGGATTAAGTTGGAGGTGGAGGTTAAGGGTGTCAATCAATCGAAGAAGAACTTTAATTACAACAATGACTCATTGGTCATTCCTAGCCGCCTTATATTAGGTATGAGGCCATTCAAGTATTTCATAAATATAGGGGCGGGGGGTGGGGGGTCCTGTTAATATGTAGATACCTAAACGCCTAAACGTTACTGTGTAATAGCGGGGCCGCTAGGGAGTTCGGACAAAGCAATTTTAGTCTTACTTTCCACTACTTTTCAATACCTAGAGAAAATTACATAATAATTATTATTGTGAATTTCCGGGAAAAATAATAGTCTCGTAATTGTAAGGCAAAGGGAAGGGAGGGAGACAATAATCTTAAAATTTTGTAACATAATATTTGAACGGCCCCTATTTAAAATACCCCGGAGGTTCTCTATCTCTGGACATCCACTTAATCATACTTCGTGGGACACCTGCATAAGAAAAAATGTTAAAATTCCATTATAAACTTTTACCCAATAAATAACCAGTTAAAATGTGTAGGTAGGTACTCACTAGTATATAAAAATTTCAGTGTATGAATTTGTGGCAGGCTTAACACTGTTTTCTGTACTTATTTATTTTCTTAAAATTCTATGCTCACCCTATTATTTTGTGTTATCCGTCTGTATGTAAAGGTAAAAATGCTTTTGCCAAAATGTTTGGTGGCATGTAAAGACACACAAATCCAGTTTGTACGCTTACTATTAGGTATTATACTCAGTCTTTATACTCTACCAACAGATATTACTATTTATGTCTCCTATCAGAGTCAGCCTGCAGGCTAAACGCTGGCAAATTTTGAAGTTAAGTTCTTATTAAAACCCTCTTTTTGTGTGGCGTAAAATTACACAATACATCTTCAATGAAAAACTTGTTTGCAGTAAATATTTTTTTGTTCTTAGGACAAATTTAGATTAAGAAAACACGCGATTTAAATATGTTAAGTTATGACGATATATGCAATGATATCATGTAAAAACAAGTTTTATGATGTAAAATAATTTATGCCAGGTGTGGAGTTTTGTTCATTTTCTGCATATTAAATTCATCAGTTTCATTAAAAGAGTAAAACTAAGCTGGTATGTATTAGCTTGTTAATATGATACGTAATCCATTTTAGCTTGTCAGAAAATATCAACCAGCATTTTGACAAACATTTTCCAAGCTTATATCGGGTACACAGCGACATCTATTCAACGCCGGATGAAGCTCACAGTTCATATTGAGGATCAACAATCTTTTCGATTCGAAGTTAGTAGAGATTCAAACCAAATAATTGGTTAATTTATAATATGCCTACCGACCGTCCTACAAAACGTGTTAGGTGTCTTGCATTTCATATAGGTACGTCTACCAAATAAGACATTATTATCCAAAATTCATGGCAAATTTAAGAATTAGCTATCTTGGGAATTTTTCATGTTTCCTTCCGAAATGCAGGAAATTCTATAAAATCCATAACCTGTTTAACGAACGTTGATTTTTTTTTTTTTTTTTTTGTTGAGGCCTTCCACCCGATATCGAGTGATTTTGGCCGAAACGAACGTTGATACAAAGTACCTTAAATAGATCGCATAGCCAGGCATCCAGATTAAAAGGTCTTAAACGTAATAGATTGACTCAGAATATTTAAAAGAGGTTGACTGCAAGAAAATGCTTTCAGGAAAATTTCTGCTGGCATCATTGACATATATGTAAAAAGCGTATGAGCCAAACTTTATGCGGATTCTTAATTCAGCTGGGGCCAAGAAAACAAAACACCTATTAATGTTGTTGGAAATCAACTACATCTAATCATTTTTAGTATACAAATAATAGGGTTTAAAAAAATAAAGTAAAAAAGGAACATCAATGGAAAAAAAGGAACGACTACTGAATAAAATCGCTCATGTATCTTCATAAATTTCTCATTAGACTTTGGAAAAATTCGTAAAAAGCGGGTAGGTGGGTGAAAGAAACCATTTTGGAACAAGAGAAAAATATCCTTCGTTTTTAACTAAGAGATAAGTAAATCTCCCAGAAATCGTTCCGGTAAAAAAATAAAAAAAGGCAATTTATTCTGAAAATCTTTGATTTGAGATAAGGCGTTAGCTACATAGCTGGCAGAGATGTACGAGAGACATTAAGATTATTACAATTTAAAAACTCTTGATCGCGGAGTCACACTGAGGGAAAAAATAACATTTTTGTTTTGTTACGTTGTTTTTTTTGTATTTGGTGCTAGGGTTGTCAATCCTTTTTTACGTTTTTAATGGTAAAGAATCAACTCAAATATTCGTTGTTATTAATTATTAGTGATGCAATTTTACCTACTTGAAAATAAGTAATGCATCTTCAAAATACCACGAAGGGTATTAACATAAAAGGAGAGTTGACCAGTAATTATTTGAAACTTGATAACGATGTCGAAACATAAGTCAATGAAGAAATAGAAATGGACGTAATTGGCATTACGATGAATAAGGCTAAACCAAGTAAATGAGTTACTCAACCCGACAACAATAATTATATCAAAGTGGATGACAAACTAATAGAAAAAGTCGAAAGCTATGTGTACCCAGGCCTCAAGATAAAGCTAGGCCGAGATAAATAATCTCGTGTAAGAACGTCTTAACCAACCCTCTTGTATGCATCACGTTCAGTTCAGATATTTCTGGACATAATATGCGAGGGAGGCCATCCTTCAGCAGGGGATGGATAAGGCTGTTAAAGAAGAAGAAGAACGAGTATGTGTGGTGCATCAAGTCGATAAAGCATGGTCGGATTGAATTTGATCAACACAACACCAAAGGTTTCGAAACAATAAGAAAAAATATAAGCTAAATTCGTATATTTTACACACATTTAATCAGAGTAATATCTCATGACTATGTAAATACATAATAATATGCGTAGGTACTTGATATATTATTCCAGAAGCTGTGTAGATACCTATGTGAATTCTTAATTAATACCTACTGTTTCGTGCGGAGGTTGTGGGTTCGATCACAGGTTCCGACCATCTTCCTCTTTCACGACACAAGCTTAGGTACTGCGTTCACTTTGAATGAACACAGACTCATTTTTAGAAAAAAAAAATGTTAAAATAATGGATATTTATTTTCTCAGATGACGATGGTGAAAGAAACAAATAAATCGTAAATAATGAATTGTTCAATGTGTGATGATGAAAATAACATCCCTTTCAATCCTCCCATAGACGTTTAGAACAATCATGGTAGTTAGGGTTGTCACCCTGAGTTACGGGTAAACATAGCAAAGCGTCTAGGCGCCACGGACGCTTGATTTATATCTACCGGTGCCAGCCCCCAAGACCAAACACTGCCTAAATGGGTTATGCCACTTAGTTCATAACAATTTATCTATTGGTTAAATTTGGAACAGATTTTTTAAAATTCAAAAACAATTTGGAATTCTCTCAAAGACACACGAGACTACGGGAGGTATGCTTAAAACGTATTAGTTAATAAAAAAACATTTTACCTCAATGGTGAAACTCCCTCTTCATCTTTTTATTACACATCGTCTTCTTCTTCTTCCTGTGCCATGTCAGGTCTCCATCCACTTGCTGGATTCCGGCCTGATATTTCTTAGCCAGGACATCTGCCATCGACTTCCATAAATTTTCCCTTTCATAGTCAGATGAAGAAATTTTCTTTTTAGTGTTGCGAAGTATGTGTCCCAGGTAGGACATTTTCTCTATGTTAACGCTGACTAGCAATTCACTCTCAAGACCTGCTCTTTGCAACACCTCCATGTCAGTAACCGTATAAGTTCAAGTATTAAAATTCATATTCTTCTAGCACGTACCTATATGAAACATTGCAACATTTCCTGATGATATTAAAACTTAATATTTCTTCACACACGTTTGTTAACCATATTTATAATGTGTCAATTTTTTTTTTTTTCAATCTAATAGCAATAAAGAATCTTTGTCGCGTGATTTCATAGAAAAATCTTCAACTTCCGCCCGTTTCTTATACTTTATCTTTTCAGAACTCGGAAACTTCGTAATATCCTAAGACACCTCCAATAATCTTGTATTAGCTTGAAAGCATAAAATAAAAACAGAGAAAAGGGTAATATTTTTAAAGAAGCAAATCTTTAAGAAAGTTTATCAAATGATATTGAATACCTCTGAAATTTTATTTTCATGACACTTTACAATATAAAACTTTTATAAAACTAAATAAATATTATTATTTTTATAACTGAGAATTAATAAATAATTGGGATTTTAATCCTAATTCGAAACTCTGTATAAATCAAGTATGTATTACTTATTTTGCATGTTAATTAATAATGCAGGAATAACTTGTTTTTACTTTTGTATTTTGCCCTTCTAATAACAGTGTATTTATTACTGTTTGGAGGGTGAGGGAGGAGAATTAATGAATAAATAAAATAAAACAACAAAAATCTATATTATAAAATAAAGTCGGGTTAGTGCGAACTCTTATAACTCGAGATCGGCTGAATAGATTTTTCCGATGTTTGACTTATTGGATTTCTCTCCGCTTCGGATTACAGAATACCAATTAAAAAGTTGAAAATGCATAAGAAATCATATAAAATATAATAATAAAGTTACTATGGTACGGATTTTCTGCGACGCCAACGTCATCTATGAAAAAAATTTAAACAACAAAATAATTGATTACCTGACAACCGTTGCCATTAAAAAAATTGGTACGCAGATTTTTGATGGATTTTTTTTCGAACTTTCAGAAATAATTTTTTAACATTCAAACATATCTATTTAAAATGTATTCTTCTTTAAAAATACTTTTTTTTTGTAATCAGTATTCATAGTAAGGACTAAAAAAAACGTCTATCGAGAAAGCTAGTTATTAATAAAATAGAGAGACTATCACACATCTATAAAAAAAAGCTAGTAATCCGGTCCCGTCCATTGCGATACGAGTAGGACCAGGAATCGATCCAGGGACCTTTCGATATATAGAGTTTGCACAATTGACAACCATACTACCAGGTCAGTAGTTAGATGTGTTTTATTTAGGCAGTTTTCGCTTGAAATATTTCTTCCCGGGATTGCTCTGACTGCCCCTGGGCAGGACCAAAAGAAATTGGCACAGGCAATAATTATACCGAACAAGTCGAAAAAAACACCGCAGTCAATAATCCAGTAATACATATTATAATACTGCGTGGAATTCGTTTTATAAAAAGTCCAATTTGATTTGAAAATGTCTAATTTGATAAAAATGTATTGTTTGAATTTGATTTGAAAAAATCAATTTTGATTTTTCTAAATTCTATTTGAAAAAAAATTATTAAACCTGCAACTTATTAAGTAAAATTATCTTTCTTTTTAAAAATAAATCCACTTTTTTAATAAATAAATCAATTTTACCGTGACTTATTGAATGCTGTAATACGTGTGTCGCTTGGTTCACGTTTACAAAAGTAAGCACAGTGTGGAAACTGGGGCAATTTAATAACTTTGTTGAACGAGCGGACACGTTCCGATTAAAGAAATATAACGAACATTCGCAAAATAAAACCAACCACAACTTCATGCCCGTTGAATTTTCATTTAATTCCATTTTATTTGAAGTTGTTATAAATGTTAGTTCTTCATATTTTAACTTTGTAAACCTACTTAAATATTGAACTTATATGGTGACGATCGACATTAATTCAGAAGGAAACTAACGTGTCTGTTTTCAAAATATTTCAATGGCCTTTCCAAATTTGGTTATGTACAAAATTCTTTGATAAATCTTAAAAGTTTTATTTTTTTTACATCGTAATATTATTATTATGCCCAAATATTATAAAAGAAATACTATAGCATCACAAAAAAAAACAAAATATGGGATTCTGAAGGTAGCCTCTCACGCTATGGTGATAGCGCCATATTTCTATGCTACATAGATATTGTAATATGATCAGATTATATGGAGCCACCGATGACTGCCAGCGCAACGTAGCCTAGTCACACGCTATGATCATATAAAATTGACAAATAGGTATATGGCGATATTGCCATAGCGTGGGAGTCTACATTGACACTGATGTAATGGCAATGCAGAACTCCGAAATTCAAACCGGACAGTTCATGAAAAGAAGTGTAGACTGACCTTTTCTGAATAAGGAAACATGAATATTACCAGAGTTTATATATTGAATAGATTGGGGAAAGGAAACAGCAAAGAAGAGAAAGTTGTCAATTAAATAAATTTAAAAAATAGCCGATGAAAATTATTTTATATACAGATACAAAATAAGGCCTAACAACGTCGTTTCAGTAGATTTTTGTCATTTAATTGATTTTTTTACACAATTTTCATTTGTCTTTTCTATATTATATTCACGGAGTGTCAACATCAAATTCATATATAAGTACACATAATTAATTCAAGTATCTTTTATTTTTATTACACAACTCCCATTTATCTACTTTAAGTTTTATAATACCTATATTCACTTCCTAAAACAGAAAAAGTAACAAACAACCCTTGTTGCCTCTCTATGTTGTCTTTAAGGGTGTATTGTATTGCTGTATCGTATAATTTTTTTTTACACAATTACCATTTTATAGACAAAAATAAGCTCATGCTATCTTTGAATGTATTTTATTATAAGTAGACACTATTTTGCCTAAGGCATTTTTATTTACGACGTGAATGTCAAGATTTTTAAAAAGTTTAATGTCAATGTCAATACATTAAAGAATGTTGAAGATAAATATCAAAATGACAGACTGGTAGCTTCAAAAGAACATGGGTACATTTCATATTATATGATTTCTCGATCTACTAGCATTTTCAAAAGTTATAATAGCATATCGAGAAAAACATTGTATTTTTTGAAAATTAAATAAACATTTCCCAGATTTTGTTGATGAAAGCGATTAACTATATGAAAAACATTGATTGCATGACTTCAGGCGTATTTAAGTTGCACTCCTGGATTTATGCAACCTCTATAATATATAGAAAATTTCCGACTATTTACATCACCATATTAGTTCCACCATAAAGTTTTTCTTAACTGATACATAAATTCCGCATTCCGTTTTCATAACTTCAAATCAAGCATCCCTTACCCCTACTCACCCCTCCTTCCTTATTAAGTTAGCGCCCCAGTAAGAGTGACAATGATTACTTACTTATTGCGTCTATTTTTTTAAGCAAACATAAGTCGTTCTATTATCCTATTCTCTTTCTATTCACAAACTAAGATAGGAAAGTTAGAGACGGGAGTCGTAATAAATTGTCATTTCGCAAATGAGAATTTATGTTTTTGCGTTAAAAGTAAAATAACTTAATACAACTGTTGTTTTTCGCCCTAAATTTCGCTAAAATCACTTTATTTAGAAAAGTAGTACGCTACGTCTGTTTTGTTACTCTGTCTCACATCCATTATAAGGCCTATTTTGAAGCCATCATTCAGAATATTATTAGTTTTTTTTTAGTTTCATAACTAGGTACTTACTGTACAAGTGTACATGTATGAAAAAATGTTGTTTGGTCAGAACATATCGTTAAAAAAAAATTGTTTTTTAATCGTATAGCTATCAGATACATCACTGTTCTTCTTTTTCTTCCCCCTCTTTAATTAGGCTTGCTGGTTTGTTGTTGCTGCTGCTTTATCTTCTTGGGAAACTGACTGCCAGCTTTCTTTTCATCGTTTAGGGGGTCGTTTTCAAGGTCTGTTTCCCTGTGGTATCTTATTTCTGACAACTTTTACACTCTCGTCAATTTTCAAATATTTTATGCAGTTTACAAATTTTTTTTTTTTTTAATAAATGAATCTGTGCTCACTCAAAGTGAACACAAATACACTCCTTGACTCTTTCACAGTAAGCTACTGAAAGCTTGTGTCGTGAAAGAGGAAGATGGTCGGCACCTGGGATCGAACCACGACGTCCGCAGTACGAAAGCCGGCGTTGTAACCGCTGGGTCACCAACCACTTCTAATAGAGATAAATAGATCAGATATAAGTTAGAATATTAAAATAGTACACTGACACCACAAATAAGCATAATGGTATGTAGATAGCAAGTTAAGATTTATAAGTAAGTAAAATGAAACACATATCTCACCAAAGATGGCAAATTGAAACATTACGCAATCATCGAATCAGAAAATACCAATTGCGACATTATACGAGTAGATATACCTAAGTCCCTGTGCAGTTTTCAAATACCCAACACCGAGACTCAATATCCTTTTTATAATATGAATCTGTGCCCCTAGATCAGTTTTCGGTGACTGAATACTAAACCGATCATCGAACGATTCGATCGTTTGTTGTTAGAACACTATTTGCTCGCTGATAAGCTCTTATAAGTGGGCAATAAGCTGTTATTAAACTCGGACTAGCCCAACTGCGCTCATCCAAAATGAAAACCAATTCACTTTTGACATATTTCACAGGTAGCAAAGCTTGTGTTTTGAGTGTGCTAATAGTCGGCAACGGGGTTTGAACTCACGACCATCGTACGGACGTGAACTAACCGCTGATGGGCTACCAACCACTCCATAACTTCTGAAATCCTACAATTTTGTAAACGGTAGTTTTACTCCGTATCTTAAATCCGTTTTGCAATAATGTGATTTTTAAAGGGTGCTGTATTTTGAATGGAAAGTCAGAACAATGAGCATTATTTCCCGTACGTCCCACTTCCTGACTTGTATAACTAATACAAATTCAATTAGAAACTTCAAATAGTCAACTGGGACGTGATTCCAGCAACATCTACCCTTCGACACAATGGGCGCTACATTATTATATCCAGAATTTCGGTCTGTCTATACCGGAGGTCGGCAATTTGTGGCTCTGGAGCCACGTGTGATTATAACTTAAAGTTGCGACTGCGACAGCGTCTAATCAAATACATGGCGTATGGTCAACTGTCCTTTATGGATATGAAACGTGGGCACTCAAGGTGAACATCGTAATATTGCTCGGATTGGTAAAAATAAATCCGAAATTTTAGTTGATGCTTAATTTTAGCGGATCTGATGGTGAATTGGGGTATATTATTTATTTAATAATTTATCTTATCAAACGTAATTAAACATAGCAGATCAAGATACTGTTTTTATTAAAAAATAGAATATCACCTACCGAAAAAAGTATTTTCTAATGTGTAGGTACCTACTTCGCAAAATAAAATATATAACGTGTGTTTTTCTTCTTTTAAATAAAATAAAAAAGAATCTTGTCGAGATATTTACGTAGTTTGCACTGTCACATTCATCTCGGTTTAATCTTCCAGATAAAAAATTGTTAAGGAGAAGGAGCGGCAAGACAGTTGTTATCCTCCCTCGTGTGATACCGCAACGCAAGGGCGTCTCTTCCAGCTCAAGGCACGTATATCCCGCCGGGGAGAAGAGGAGCTAGACCGCTTTATAAACGAGCGATTGTTATCAAGGAATGTAAAAACAAAAACAATTTCAAATGACATTTTTATACGGAGAACACCCTGTATACACGGGTAAGTATAATAAAATATCGAAAAATTTTAGATAACTTCAGTTTGTTTTAATTTTCGGAATAACTTTAAAAAAACTCGTTATATTTTAAGCACTTGTTCAGAGATGGCGATAACCGCGCAACTTTGGCTAAAAATAAATTATTCTATACTACAATTCCATCGGAACGAATAGAATGAAATCACCATAATAAGTCTTTATTTCGATTTTAATATTACTCTAAATTTATTTTGTAAGCATTTTGACACATTATTCTAACAAAGAAATTCTGTCAACTGTCACATTGCCCCGCCTACCAAACATGCGAACGAAACGACAAGTCGTTGACAACTCTAATTCGTGTTACAATGCCTACGAAACTGCCATTTTTTTGATAGAATGTTGATAGAGTAGTCATAGAATGCAAAAAATCGCTAGGCCTACTGCTAATCTAAATGGCTCGAGTTTTGAAAAAAATAAAATATTATTATAACTACTAATTTATGTAAACCAATATGAATTATTCAAAAATTTTTTTAGCGTGGGCGATTAGACACAAAGTTTCCAAATTTATTTGAATACAATACGGTGCGTAGTTGTAGGCCCACACACATCTCTCAATCCAGTATAATTCAATACATTTATTTCCTACTAGCTTTCTGCACAGACATGGTCCTGTGAAATTTTGCTTCGACTGTCCTAAGCACTAAATAACAGAAAAATAATAACATATTTCAAGAACGTTAATTCTTTAAGCCGGTATTTTGAATCCGTATAATTTGACAAATATGTATAATTGTATAAAGTACATACGCTATCCGAATAAAAAATTGACAAATAAATAAATATATAAATTCACTGGTTGTTAAGTACTTTCTTTTTTCGACCCTGTAAAATATTTCATGATAAAAATTCTGAAATTATAAACCGAAAAAAATTGTGTTGGTCTCGCAAATAGAATGAACAGGGTCTGTACTAGGAATTGAAAAAAAAAACAGGAAATGAGTTTATTAGTTCCAAATTTTTTTTTTCAATTTTGGACATAATTGTGTATTTGTGTTTATTTCAAGTGATTTATATTGTATGAAAACTTGTTGATATAAAAAAAATATCTCTTTGTAGCATTCAAAACAAATATTAATAAAAAAAAGTTGACAAAAAATCATTTTTCAATACCAAAAGGGTGCAGATTCGGCCCTGAACATGGACCTTCGTCATAGGATGAAAACTTGGGGAAAGTTTTCTGTAAGTTAGAAAAAAAAAATACAAAATGGAAATGTCATCTGGGTGTTTCCATTATGGCCACAAGTTAAATCTTTCATAATACATCAGATGAAACAAATTTTAACTTTTTATATTTATTTTGCGCTAAAAAAACAGTCATTATTTTGGTTGCGTGAAACTGCTTCTGGGAGTTTGTCTCTAATGTTTTTTTCGAATGTTTTCTTTTCAAAAACATTTATCCTCAATGCTAAGATACAATTTAATTAGCAATAGTTTTTGGACACCCTTTGTTCCATCGTTGCCTCCAACTACCAGTGGATTTTTGAGATTTTCGTCCCCTCATCTAGCGTAATAGTATTAATTCTGCTTACCAATAATTATTTTTTAATTATTTCGCAAAGAAATAAGGATATTATGTGGATAGAAAAAAAAATCCATGTAGATTGGCACAGATTGTTTATTATCTTTATATGATCCAAAACTGTGTTGTCAGCTGTAATGTGTACCCTGTATAGTGATATTTCAGCGCAAAAGCCCATGCAAGTGGAGAACAATTTGAAGATCATCAATACGCACATTCGTCATAAAAATATGGCATCAAAACTTATTAAGGAAATTATTAAGGAAAATAATATGAAGTAATGAAAACTATGAAACCTATTATTGCTAGAACCGTCCAAAGATAGAAATCGATGAAACAATTAATTTCGTGAAAATATTAATTTAGGTGGTTAGAAAATAAATCTCGAGATTCCAGTACTGGACTATATCTGGACCAAGGAAGACAAGATTCTCAAAACCAACAATGAGATTGGGTTAAAAAGTCTGTAGGCCTATTTTAAGAGACTTAATCCCCATTGACGTTGTGCTGGGCTGTAATATTTCAGATAATAAAAACTTCCAACGGGACAAATATTTTTTTTTTTTTATTTATTTTCGCTACCTCCAAGAAACAAAGTTTCGCTGTCTAAATAAGACAGAAATAAGACTCTTAAACCCTTCCAAGAAATTATTGAGTAGCCTATATGACTAGATAAGGTAGTAAAGAGAATTCCGATTTAAAATTTATTCAAAAAAAAAATCTTGTGGAAAAAATGAGTTACACTTATGGCAACATTTCAAAGAACAAAGTGATATTTTAAAAAAATATACATGGATAGAAACAAGATACATAATGGAGATTTTACTTTGACAAACTGTCATACTCCGTCTTTCGTGTGAGTTCGTACGTGAAATATGAATCTTGGCACACACGCTAATTTGTAAGTTCGAATAACAATCGATGCACGGGGAAATCATTCCGTATAAAACCAAAGTAGTAACTTTATAATAGGAAAATGTATAATATTATTCTCAATATTGACTCTGAGTAAAGTTGTTCGTTCACTCTTAACTTACTATTGAATAAGTAAACAAAAGGGAATTCCTGTGTAGGTATATACATATAAAGCGATGCACGGAGAATGCCAGGTACTGCTCTTAACAATAATATTATACGAATTCCGTGTGTAGACTGTAAAGAGATGAGAACTTTACATCGAAAATAATTGTGCCATATGAAGTGTCCGAAAATCCGTTCAGCATTTTGACTTTAGGGATTTTTTCAACCAGTTTGTCGAAGTGGCATAGCCATTTCTGTCCCCTGCTAGGCATAGTTCTTCCCTTTATAGTTCAGATACGCATCTTGAGCCTTTTGTTGATTTCTTACCATGTCCATGTTTGGGAGGAATTTATTTATTTATCGTATGGTATACAGTACATCACATCATAAGTTATTCAAAATAATGGTCATTTAGTAAAATAATAAAAGTGTTAATAATAATAATAATATGTCCTGTACGGACCCGGTTGTGCGCGGACCACACTCTACGCGGCTGGTCGAAGCCGTGTGGTTTTATTGTTATGCACGGCATTGACGGGTTTCTGGAGTGGCAGACGCTTCCCATCTGGCCTTCCATGCCTCTGTGATCTTGAAGTTGGAATGAATGTTGGGAGGGATGCTTCCGTTTCTCTGGTTCTTTCAAGCTCTCTCTCAAAGACACGACTCTCACAAACTCCGAACATCGCCTTTTGTGCACTTTCAAGTTTAACTGTCTTTTCGACTACATCAGGAATTTTCGTAGTTTCTTACATATTCGACTTTTAGTTGAGCACGGTCTTTTTATGTTTTCTTTGAACTAATCACAGTTTTCTGACCGTCCGTCGGCGTCGCTCTGGTGTCGCTGCTCAATAAGGCTCATTGATTTTTGTATTGTACACAATTTGACGCAGTTCCGTGATTCTTAATCGAATCGATCAAAATTTGTGTATAGTATCTGTTTGAAGACACCAAAACACAGACAATATTAGTAATTTAGAAAAACTTTCGCGATGAATCATCATCAACCAGGCTACAAACCACTCATATAGAAGTGAGATCGCTGACATTCATAGTGGAGTTCGTAGGTTCGATTGCCGGTGTCAACTATCATTTCCATTCACATCATAAGAAATTTGAACACGTGGTTTTTGTGAAACATGTAAAAAAATAATTTGTGTTCACTATAGATGTCATCTTGTATGGTAGAGCCCACATCGTAGATGTTTATAAATTTCGAAATTTGTAGAGCTATTAAAATTCGATTAATCGATGGCGGGATTGAAACCCCAAAAATATTGGCAACCCAGCGACAGTAATAATAGTCAACGAGAACACTGAACGTTATGTCAGAAGTAGGCAGCGTATAGACGCGCAAACGACTACATCGCTTTTTCAGTAACCATACCTCTGCTTTTATAGAGATGTATTCATTTGCTGCAACTCATAATTTAAATATTATTTTTCCTGCGAAGCGAAACAATCAAGTTGAGATAATATAGAAGGTTGAAATTTTAGGACTAATTTTCAAATCGATTGGATAATTACTAAAACAAACTTTACGAGTGCATCTTATATATAAAAATGGAGAGCTATATCGCGTGGTCATCGGATGGCACCTAAACGGCTGGACCGATTTCGATAATTCTTTTTTGTCGTGTAGACTTTTATCAGGATAAGGAGAATTTTTTATAGAAACTTTTTTGAAAAATTGCGTGGAAAATTAGAAAATTAACGAAAACTCTAAGTAGGTAACCTTTTTACTACTTTAAAATATAATTTTTATTCCAAATGTGAATTACTCAAATTGGCGTTAGATAAGAACTTAAATATTAAATATCATTATTGTCGCATTAATGTACATACAGCTGAGTTTTATGCACTGTTTTGATGTCGTAAAGGTGGCCACGCCCCTCTCTACTCGAGCCTAGCTCTATTAGAGGGGTAGTGGTCAGGTACACTAAATTAGCAGCATTTTCATAATAATTGTATTTATATTATTCATATTGTATTGTTTATAATTTGGATTAAATAAAAAATAATATTATTAATATTAAAATTTACTTAGTAACACGTCAACAAAGATTGATTTCGCTATTGCTTACATAATTTCATTCTAACATATCTATCATGTGCGTCGTTGATATGTTGGATATAATTTGCTTATAATCTACCATTATTTACTTAATTGAAAAAAAAAACAAATTGAAACACGTCTGACAAGGTTAAAATAGAAGATAAGTATGAAAAAATGATAGGTACTGTTTTATGTAAGCTTTTTAATTATTTCCACTATATTCGATCTACCAATATAATTTTAACTGAGCAGAATAACTATTAAAATATCGTAAATAATGACATAAATTTTTATTTTTTTTTTACATTTTACACAGGTTAAGATTTTTTGATGTAAAAATTAACTCAGACACAATGAATGCAACGTAGTATGCAGGTTTTGCTAATGCCAGTAAATGGTCATCTGTGTTGTAGGTATAACTAAAAACTGAATTTCAGCTATTTGACATAAAAACATAAAATACCTTTATTATCAGGGAGGAGGTCATAAGCATTGCGCAAGATCGAGCGCAATGGAGAGCTCTTGTTGCCTCCCTATGCTCCTAAGTGGAGTTCAAAGGGAGATTTGATTGATTGATTGATTTTTTATTTCGATACTAAGTTCGACGGGTCAGCTAGTTAATAATATATTCCAATAACTATATAATTTCCTCGTTTCTGAATGGAATATTAAAAATGTTATTCTTTTAAACAATAATAGGCCTTCGTGAAAGTTTGGAACTAAAAGAATAAATAATTATTATTATGATATTATAAAGGTATTTTCGAATCGAATTTAGTTATTAAAATAAACGTCGATACGCTTAATATTTTTTCAAAAAAAAAAGATTTAATATAAGTAACAGTTACACGTGCAAAGCTAAAATTTCATTGGGTAAACTGGTTGCTGGTATTTAAAAACAAATATTTCGATTTTAGGACTGTATTCTGTAGATTTGATAATGTTTTACAAATAATGAATTTTTACATGACGTAAAATGGTTCACACCTTGCTGAGACGATATTCTAGTTGCTTCTATTGAAAAAATAATACACACGGAAAATAAGTGAAGTTCGTATTTGGAACGTTTTAAAATTCAAATGAGAACAAATTATATTCTCAACATTGTTTACGCAGCGCTTATACCGCGTTGGTTGCACGGTTAGTGGATAGGTACCTACCCCACATTTTATTCATTAAATAGGTACCTAATAATATTCTAAACATACTGCCCGGCGGCGTTGAAGTAAAGAAATATTTAGGTATAATTTCTTTAATGAAAACTATATTATGCAAGTGAAATATCCGACAACAAGATGTGAATTGCAACAAGGTAAATTGAAATAAATTCAAAAAAAACATATATGAAAACAAATTGTAACCAAATAGAAAATACGATGATTATCATTATTTGATGGACATAACATGATGAATAATAAAATGACAATTTTCTCTACAAACTGATAAACACAAAACATAATTATGCTGTTTTTATATTTGCAACTTGTTATTAAAAAATAAATAAATAAAACAAGACAATATTTATTATTTCTATCATTGAAACAATTTCATTAATCTCTTGGTTTGGGAAGTGGAACTAGACCTTGTACAGATCTTTTATATATCCCCTTTGCAGTTTTTACAGTCACCACCCTTGTTATATTGTCCTTGCCAGGATAAATCTCCAGGACTCTACCTAAAGACCAATATAGGGGTGGTGTGTCTTCCTTCAATATTACAAGATCATCTTTTTGAATGGCATTGGAATTGACATCCTTCCATTTATTTCTATTTTGTAAATGTTGTAAATATTCCTTTTTCCATCTTAACCAAAATGCCTTAAACATACTAACAATTTTGTTATATAACTTAAAACTATTTACATGAGTTTCCTGTGGTTCAGGCAATGCAATTAAACTCTGACCTATTAAAAAATGAGCGGGTGTCAAGGGATCAAGATCTGATGGATCGTTTGATATGTCATACATAGGGCGTGAATTAACACAAGCCTCTATTTTGCACAAAATTGTATAAAGAGATTCAAAATCGAGTAATTGCGAGTTTAAAGTTTTTTGTAAATGTCTCTTTACTATTTTGATATGAGCTTCAACCAAACCTGCCATATGCGGGGACCGTGGAGGCAAAAAAGACCATTTGATATTATGTTCTGCAACGAAAGTTTGAAATGATGAGTGATTTGCAATATTAAACAATTGTTTCAGATAATTTGATGCTCCAACAAAATTTGTCGCGTTATCTGAAAAAATTTTTGATGGCAAACCGCGACGTGAGACAAATCTTTTGAAAGCATTCAGAAAGCTATCAGTTGATAATGAATTTACTAACTCTAAATGTATAGCCTTACTACTGAAACATATAAAGCATGCAATGTAACTTTTTATTGCTTTGCTGTTACGCAAAGTGCCTGATTTGGCCATAATTGGACCTGCAAAATCTAAGCCAATAACTTGAAAAGCACGAGATGGCGCTGTCACCCTCTCTGCGGGCAAATTACCCATAATTTGTTGATAATTTCCCGGTTTGTATCTAAAGCAAATTAGACAATTTCTTATTACCTTTTTTATGACATATTTTGCCTGTATGGGCCAATACCTGAGTCGAATTTGAGCTAATAAGCTTTGACTCCCGAAATGTAAATATGTGTAATGAAAATGTTTAACTATTAAATTTGTCAATATATGATGATTGCACAAAATAATAGGATGCTGTTGATAAAAAGGTAAATCACTATTACATAACCTGCCACCTACCAACAACAATTCATTATGTAAAAATGGGTTTAATGATTTTAATCGACTTGTTTTAGGAATGGGCTTGTTTGCCCTTAAACAATTTAATTCTAATGAAAAACTATTTTCTTGAGCTTTCCTTATTAAAAAATCATGAGAATTTTGAATTTCATTTGCTGATAAAAATACTAATAATTTATTCTTGTTTCTGCAATTATGAATAAATCTCTGTATGTATGCTGTAACATGTAAGAGCTTCTTGTATGATGAATATTTCTCAAATAAATCAAAATTTTCGGTTTTTGCTAATAACGTTATAACTGGCTTCTCTTCCTGTGTAGAGAATATTTTAATATCCTTATTGTAATTCCAATGGCTCTCTGGTTCTTTGAGCCAACTTGGTCCATGGTACCACATAGTGCTATGTGCTAGCCTTTCTACACTCAGCCCTCTTGATATTATATCTGCAGGGTTTTGTTCAGAACTGATATGATTCCATGTAAAGTCTGAGCTTTGAATCTCAGACACTCTATGAGCAACAAAGTTATTCCACTTGGATGGAGTGGCTGATATCCAGTGTAATACTATCTGTGAATCTGTGAATAGATTCACTTTTAGATCGTTATAATTAAGAGATTCTCTCACCTGCTTCATTAAATTCGCTAGTAGAACGGCTGCGCACAATTCTAACCTTGGTAAAGATATCGTTTTCAATGGCGCTACTCTGGACTTGGCACATACAAGGTGAGTCTCAGCATTGCCATCTTTATCTTCAGATCTCATGTATATAGCACATCCATATGCCTTCATAGAGGCATCACAGAATCCAATAAAGTGAGTACATGTTGAATCTTTCAAAATAAATCGTCTAGGTATCTGAAATGACTTCATATTCATTAGATCATGGGTGTATGTTTTCCATTCATCTGTAATTTCCTGTGGAAGCTGTTCGTCCCACGCAACTTTAAGTTGCCATATTTTTTGCATAAATATTTTTAAGCTAATGATGAAAGGACCAACCAGAGATAATGGATCAAATAACTTGCTAATATCTGATAAAACAGTTCGTTTTGTTATTATGTTGTTATTCTTAAAATCATATGAAATCTTATATGTAAAAACATCTGTATTGCTGTCCCAATGGAGACCTAATATTTTTGAATCAGTGGTTTCTTGTATTTCTAGAGATTTCAGATTTGACTGATTATCATCTGACAATGAACATATATTTGACTTCCACTTTGTCAAATTCATTTGTATGGATTCAAATGCGTTTATCAATTGATTTTTTAACTGAATACATGTATCCAAATCGTCATGACCACAGAGAAGATCATCGACATAAAAACAATTTTTAATAGTAGATGAAAGTAAATCATTTGAATTTTGAAACTTCTTACTTAACTCTAGTAGACAGCGTGTAGCCAAATAAGATGATGGGGCCATCCCATATACCACTCTGTTGATTCTGTAGTGTTTGATTTTTTCATCTTCACTTTCTCTCCACACAATTCTTTGATAGTCTCTGTCTTCATCACGAACCAAAACTTGACGATACATTTGACGTATATCTCCTACCAATACATATTGGTGTTTTCTGAAATTTAATAACAATGTGAATATATCATTTTGTATGACTGGACCTGCCAGCAAGTTGTCATTGAGGGAACGACCATTTTCACTCTTGCAACTGGCATCAAATACAACACGAATTTTGTTATCCTTAAAAACTGCATGGTGAGGTACATAGCAAGCACTTTCACTTGGCGCACATTCTGTCATATGGTTAAGATCTTCGTACTCTCGCATAAAGTTAGAATATTGAATATATAAATCTTTGTTAGATCTGAATTTTTTCTCTATAGAGAATAACCTGCGTGTAGCTATCTCTAACGAGTTTCCTATGTTAGGAGGTTGTACTTTGAATGGTAAACTGACAATGAATCTTCCATCTTTGTTCTGAGATATAGTGTTCGAAACATATCTCTCACATATTTTCTCTTCATGAGAATATATGTCCTTTTGTGAAACATCCTCTAGTTTCCAAAATCTTTCTATGTTGTTATTTAATTGGTTAATTGAAACATTGGCATATACTTTCCTTGCTTGTTGAGTGTTTGTAGCGTGCTGTGGAATACTTCCTGCGAGTATCCAGCCCAACTTTGTCTCTTGAAGAACAGGTTGAAAGTCACCTTGTGCGATTCTTCCATGACCCAATATCTTCCAAAACTGACCAACTCCTAGCATGATGTCCACTGGTGCGGATATATTGAACTTAGGATCTGCTAATGTGATTCCTGATGGAACTGAAAACATATTTTTATTGAGTGAAATTTGAGGCAAATTATTGGTTATGTTTCCCACTACCAAACAATTGATATTGTCAGAGTAGTCCGTAACAAGAGATGTTATCTCTATGTTTGAAGCTTGTGTAATGTAGGATGTCTTGCATTCAAACCCAATGACAGGTATGTTTGTCTTGTATGCTGATAACTGCAACCGTTGACATAATTCCTTTGTGATGAAGTTACTTTGGGAACCTGGATCCAATAGTGCTCTAACTGTGTAGACGTCACCTGATGGTAGCCTTATACCCAATAATGCTGTTGACAATATAACTTCATTGCACTTCACCTTGGCGTGAGCTGTTATCCTGCTTGTTTCGGCAATTTCTGTTGAATTCGAATCTGCAACATTTGAATTATCAGAGTCATGATGTAAAAGTGTGTTGTGCCTTTTCCCACAAATCTTGCATGTGGATTTGGATGGGCAATTGGCCACTCTATGATTGCCGAGACAATTGAAGCATAAATTTCCTTTCTTGACGTGTTCACTTCTTTTTGAAACACTGAATGCAGCAAAAACGTCACACAAGAATATTTTATGTTGTTTTTTTACAAATTATACAAGTATTGGATTGCTTGTGTACATGCAAATTGACCTTTGGATGACCGCTGGGTGCGGATGGTGTCTTGCGACTTTGTGTTGTCTCTATGATTCTTGCTCGCTCATCGAGACATTGAACAAATTCTTCAAGTGTGGGCATCTCTTTGCCTAATGGATAAGCTTCCCACACATGCCTTGTTGTGACATCCAATTTGTTTGCTAGAATATGTATGACTATGGTGTCCCAGTGCTCGGTGTGCTCCCCTAAGTTTTTGAGTGCTCTTAAGTGTACTTGAGCGTCATCAATCAATTTTCTTAAAGATGTATGTGTTTCATATTTAATTTGTTGCAAATTAAATAGCATAGTCAAATGCTTGTTGATTATGATTCTCTTGTTTTCATATCGCTTTTTTAATGTATCCCATGCCACTTGATAATTTTCATTGGTTATTTCTAACGATGACAATAGCTTATGTGCTTCTGATTTTACACATCCAATTAAATAATAAAAATTTTGTAGTGGAGTAAGATTGACATTATTGTGAACTATGGCATAAAATGTGTCTCTAAAATGTATCCACTGATCTGCGTTGCCTTCAAATGTTGGTATTTGGATAGGGTTCAATTTGATATCAGGAGCAGCGTGGCTTACACTAGTTATAAATGACTTTGCTTTTCCCATGTAACAATAGAACTGATTCTCGATACTGTAACACGCCTCACTCTCTTCTGGATGAAATTCCTCAATTTTACATTGTATATCTTGAAATTTTATAAATGTTTTTTCAATATTTTTGTATCTTATCTCTAATTGAGAAGTTTCCCCCTTATAATTGTCAACAAAGTTAATAAATCGCGTCAAGTGGCCTTTCAATGCGGCTCTTTGTGCGGTGAGGTGTTTTTTCATATTTTCGTTATCATTATTTTCTTCATTTAAAGACATGATTCTTGATTTAAATATAATAATGATATGTAATGTCTTTTACTCACGTGATGTTTCACACAAAACTCACATAAAACCAAACGAAAATTGCAGTTCTAAGGTCCAAATGTTTCACACAAAACTCACATAAAACTAACGAAAATTAACGAAAAATTGCGGCCTGAAGGACCAAAAATGTTGGGTAAACTGGTTGCTGGTATTTAAAAACAAATATTTCGATTTTAGGACTGTATTCTGTAGATTTGATAATGTTTTACAAATAATGAATTTTTACATGACGTAAAATGGTTCACACCTTGCTGAGACGATATTCTAGTTGCTTCTATTGAAAAAATAATACACACGGAAAATAAGTGAAGTTCGTATTTGGAACGTTTTAAAATTCAAATGAGAACAAATTATATTCTCAACATTGTTTACGCAGCGCTTATACCACGTTGGTTGCACGGTTAGTGGATAGGTACCTACCCCACATTTTATTCTTTAAATAGGTACCTAATAATATTCTAAACAATGGTTTATACCGAACCACATTGGTTAACGACCGTTATCTGCATATGAATATTGTTTCAGACTGGCTCAATCAAATCAAATCAACCTTTGAACTCCACTGAGAAGCATTTGGCTCCATTGCGCTCGATCTTCTAAAAAAATATATATATATATGAATGGAAGTGAAAACCCAAGATTTGTCACGAAATGCATGTGAACAACATGCACCTCGAAAGACAAAAAGGGATAATCAGCTTTTCACAGGAAACAATAACAATATGGTTTCCTGTGAAAAGATGTGAATGGAAGTGAAAACCCAAGATTTGTCACGAAATGCATGTGAACAACATGCACCCCGAAAGACAAAAAGGGATAATCAGCTTTTCACAGGAAACAATAACAATATTGTTTCCTGTGAAAAGATGTGAATGGAAGTGAAAACCTAAGATTTGTCACGAAATGCATGTGGGGGGGGGGGGACTTAAAAGGGAGAATGTTAAGTTAGGTACCTACCTACTGACTGTGTAGATGTTAAACCTCTATACAATTGTGATATTTATTTGTACGTAACCTCCGGTAATATATTACCAAGTAATATTGTTGGTCTTCATATTTTTCCCTTTAATTGGAAGGAGTCAAACTAAAATAGTTCAAAAGAAAAACGAATTTCAGCTAATACGATATGACTATTTTCTTCTGAGACGGTACGAAGTTCGACGGGTCAGCTAGTAAATAAATAAAATAAACAAAGCTCATGCTCATAGAGAAACATAATCTTGAATAAAAAAACGGAACTTGAGCACAAGAAATATTTCTTCATATGAAAATTCTACAAAATATCACACTTTCCTTTCTCCAATTTCGCTTAACAAGTACCTATAAAAAGAGTAATAACCACACCTAACGATGAAATTTTGAATCAATATTTTCACCATGAACTTTGTATAAAAGAACTGACATGTCAAGCTATTTTTTTTGTAAATGCTTTAAGTACAACATTTCAATGAGGACAAAATTACACATCAAATTTCCATTCAGTGTGAATTCTGGCGAAGGGAGAAACCAAACATGAATACATTTTTGAAATTGTAATGATTTTTTTTTGAGGTCTTAATACAAAACTATTGAAACCACACAGAATACAAATAATCGATTTCCACATATTTCTGAAGAATATAATCTAACTTCAATATCCGTTCAGGAAATTGTAGGTATTATTTAAATACATTTCTTACTAACAATTCAAAAATCTTTGTACCTCATATTTTCTCATTTTATCTCGATAATTGCTTTTTCGCTTTTGCTTACATGTACTGAATGAAGTCTTATTTAAGTCATCAAAAATGTTTTACTTATAGCAAAAGTAACCTTACGAAAAGTCTGTAATGTTCATAAAACAAATTTTAACGCCTAGTAAAAAAGCTGCTAACCTAGGGTAGCCCAGAACTCATAGTATATTATAACAGCCAGAAGACAATTATTATCTTCTCTAGAACAACATATTCAATATTAATCGGTACTTTACAGGGGACCCACTGAAGTTACGGACCTCAAATTTTACGTGCTTGTGTAGGAGCATAAGACCAACGCGTATACCAAATTTTATGAAAATCGAAGACTTTTTTTTTCTTTTTTAGCCCTTTTTCTAGAACAAGTGAAATTTTCTTTGGATACTTTAAGAGGGTTCCCCTGAAGGTACAGATCTCAACATTTTACTGACTCTTCTACCATATTTCAATCAAATCGGATAAGCATTACTATGAGTTATGGGTGCGCACACATTTTTGGTGTACGCGTACGGGTACGCGGAAATTTTCTTCTTCTAAAAAAAATTTCTTTTGCATTTTTGGAATCTACACCCTCGAAAACGTCGAGAAAATTAATTTCAGCGAAATCTATTTTTTTTTTTTTTGAAATCCGATAACAAGACTCATGTATATTCCATATACTATGAGTAAAACCTATGCTATGTATGGTCTTTTCTGATGTTATGGCTCGAAAACCTGAACCCTGAAACTATGCACTATGAAGCAAGAGAGATGTGGCTTCACAGAAAAATGCTTTGTATGCCGTGGACAGATTAAGTAAGTAATTCAGAGGTACTAAGGAGAGCTAACTGCAACAGAGAGTTGCTGAAAAATATTAAAGTCTGCCAGGTTTCATATCTGAGTCACATTATGCCTGGGGAGAAATATGGAATAATCCAACTTATTTTGATTGCTAGTGGTCCTGTAGAAGGCAGATCTCTTGATTGCGCAATGTGTGAGATTGGACCGGAATAGGGCGAGAGCAAGGGCTGTTCCGGGTAGGAAGAGATAGAGAGGCTTTCAAAAAATTGATTGGTAATGATGTGATAGGTCACAAGAAGAAGAAGAAGAATATAAATCAACCAAAAAATGGTATTTTTATGTCCAAGATAACCAACTAAGATAATGGTAGGTATACAATCACTATCATTTTGTAAGAATTCTGTAGAAAGCTTTTATACTCAATCCACAAGGGAGATTCAACATTGCAATAAATTATTACCTATATTATGTAGTTTGTAGAATTTGCGCATTACGTCTCGGTTATTTTGACCGCATTGGTGCAAAGTTGGTGGATGATGCATACTGCCAACACAAAGAGACTGATCTGTCATAATCATCTGAAAATTTTATCGTTTTTGGCTATAGCCCTTCTTACCGCACTAACACAAGCCGTGTGTCCTCTAGTTATCAAAAGAAAATTGTTAAAAATAGTCAAAATGCTTCATCGATCTTGTAAAAAGATATAAAAAAAAAACATGATTATTACACTTAAAATATATAAATATAAGGTAAAAATCAAGCGTAAATGAAATTACGCACTTTCATGCGCACAGCGTATTCGAGGTCGTAGGTTCGAATCCCGGCCGTGCCGACCATATCCGCTTTCACGGCACAACCCTTTGTTGGTTAGTTGAAAGATGTCAAAAGTGATTTTTTTTTTGCCAGTCTCAGGTAACTAAAAGTGTATTTGTGTTCACTTCGAGTGAGCACAGATTTATTTAAAAAAAAGAGGTTATAAAGGCTGATATGTGGTGTGACATCAAGACAACCTACTTTTAACTTAATTTAAATCATAATTCTAAAAAAATTGAGTAGTATCAACAGTTTTGTTGGAAATAACCCTGTGGCTATACGAAAATCAGAGATTCTGGCTTATGGAAAAAGACCCCAAACCATCGAAAGGAAGTTTTCAGAAAGCCCAATACAGAAAGTCAACGCCAGTGTGTTAGCCGGCATCTGATAAATATCTGGCATTGCACTTAAAAAACGTCATGCGTCACTTAATCAAAAGTTCGTTTCAACAAACACAAGGGTGTTATCTGAATTGGTAGGTATACATTAATATAAAAAATTGAACACGATAAAAACTTCGTGCAAGCATTTCACAGCTTCATGACTCAAATATTCATTGTTGCGCAAAATGAAATAATATGGAGTAATTTATTTACAAAGTAAAATTAACATATCATGCTGCAGTGAAAGAAAAATGTGTTTAAGGACATTACATTGTCACTTTACAAGAATGGCTCGGCGGTCCTTTTTTATTCTTCTCCCTTCTTTGTGCCTCTCGTCTTCTTCTTAAAAATAAGAGAGAAAAGGATTTTTTTTATCAAAAAAAAAAAAAAGAATACAAAAAACTTAAAGCCCAATCATTTATCATTCCCCATAGAATGAGAAAACCTTTTGTCCAAGAATTAAGTTAAAAGCAGGGAATAAGTCAGTGTTACATTTTTGACATATTACAGTAGAATACCTTGGATAGACGACACGGTCGGTACCTACCTACCAAAAGGCTTGGTGTACGCCCGTCATGAATGATAGAAATTATTTAAAATAGGTAATGATCACTATTTTTGGCATAGGTTTCAAAGATTTAATTTAGAAGGATTCGTTTTTACCAAACGAACACAATATAGCCAGAGCTGGAAAATAAAGTAAATTTTCTCGATCGTTGATATGGTCACGAAGGAAATAACAACGAAAAAAAGACTGTCATCGCCAATTAATAGTTGTTGTTTCCATGGTGCCAATTATGACGATAAGAGATAGTATACTCTACTTCTAGCTCTGTCACTATATTCGTTTGATTTAAATGTACCCGAATGTGTGGTTGACCAACCAACCAATTTTAACTTGAGGGCGCGGTAAACAAGAAGCATTTTTGCTATTAAAAATATTCGAAATAATTAAGTTGAAAATTGCCAATATTGTATATCCGTTTATCATAGCCGAAGTAAGAAAAAGTTTAAAGGAATCTGTTCCATTGCATCGTTAACATTATGATAAAGACGAATATAAAAATCATTAGGTATTTACTAAAACCCTTAAAAAAAACTCGTGTTTATAAGTTTCAATACATAACAAGCTTTAAGAAATTGGTTGCTGACCTCTTACCTTACCCCGGACCTACCTGATCAGGACATGATTTTCTAGGAAAGGTTTAAATATGTAGGTACGGTAGAAAGCTACGTAATCTTGTATGAATATGACATATTTATACAAGCTTTGCTATGTTTGACGATTCTTCACCCAACGTTTCGTTATCTGAACATAAGCTTCATATCTCTGCAAAACTCTGGAAGTAGCGTTGTTTATCAACGCATAATAATGTCACCCATAAGTCCTAATGGACACAAAACATTGAGAAAAGAATCGCCAAAAAAACACAAAAGAGGACAAAATGTACCTTAAATATTAGAATGGCGAAGAGTAATAATTATCTGTCACTTTTATTAAACCATAGAATACAGAAAAACAGGTGTCATAGACAATAATGCAGCCGTACCAAGGTACAAAATTTCACCCCAAATGTTATACAATGTCGGGTAACCTTCTCCCTTGCAAAGATATCTGCGCATCTGTTTTTATTATTATTAGTAATTGTTGGAAAGTCTGATTACATTCACAACCCTCGGCAGGAGTCGATCCTGTGACTTCCATAAATCACATTTGCATTTAAATTGCGTTTAATACTTGAGACAGCTGTTAATATGCTACCACTAAGAAACCTTCCTCCCTAAATAATAATTATTTCATAGGAAACAAAATCGTAAGAACTGAAAATTTACAATTATTTTACCTACAAGAACCTGTTATTCAAGAAACATTTGTACATTTAATAAAGAAAGTTTGTTATAAATACATTTAAGACTGCTGCTTGAATTTCATCTTGGTCTATTGCCTATCTTGAGAACAGGATGACGTAAATCACAAGAGCCTTCATGATGTTTATCCATGCTACTGAAGTAAGTCATTACTTAAATAAGCTTGCAAGCTTCTCCTAGATGAAATTTTGAACGTTATAAAAACATTTGAAGATTCAACGCATGAAAGTTCACCAACAAGCATACGCAAAATATAATTAAGAAACGAGAGATAATTAGCAGCGGGGCTAGTATCAGTTTTATCGAAAGCTTATTGCACGCTAATATTATAAGCGCTTGATAGCGTGCAAAACGATCAAATCGTTCGATCATTTTGTGTGGAATTTTTTTTGAGACTCGATGATCGCTTCGATATTCGATCATCGAAAACTTTAACAGGGGTACGGAATTCATAAAGAATAGAGTGAAATGTTTGTGGACATATTTTGAAATGCATTTCTTGGTTTTGAAAGTAAGTACAGGAATTAGGATTGGGTATGTAGGAATATTGTTAGATTAATTAGTTGTTGGACATGTACTTTTCTTGGTGGAAGTAATTTAAATAAAAAAAATGCTTTTAAGCACTTTCACATATCTATTTTTCCAGACTTTCTAATAGTCATGCCCTCGTGACTATTAGAATATCTGAGAAAGCTTATAAAAAGTATGTAAGTGAACACATTCAAAATGGTTGATGAATCGTACTGTCGAATTTTGTGGGACTTTAATCTTTCGGTCGTGATTTTGTTCATTGGACAAACTAAAAAAATCATGATAATGGAAATATTGAAAATTTAGTTTGAGCCCGGTTTCCAGAACCACTAAAAACAACAGTTAAAATTTATCTAATCACTATGATATATTATTATCTATCTCTTTTTATCGTCTCGTTCCGTTTCTTTCTCGTTTTCATTCTTGAAAACCCAATAACAATCTTCGCCCGAGGCCGATGGTGTCGAATGAAGCAGAAAGTAAATGCCGTAACATATAAGAAAGACAGTATCTGAGCTCTTTCCTTCTATCTCTTACGAATCTAACAAAGTCGACGAAGCTAATTTAATTCACGATTTCTTTGAGTTACAACGCCCAAGGATATCGAAAAAAAAGTAAAAAGGAAAGAAAAGTAAGTACGAAAAATTCTTCTCTCTTTTCTCCTTCGTGAGTGTTACCTATGTGGGAAATTCTAATGATCCTTTAGAGACTAATATACATACATACGTACCATGCATCTATGTATTGTCTTACCAATAAAAATAATCAAAACCAAAAGATACACGTAATATCAATATAAAATTATTATTATCGTTTTTATATTCAAAATATATTTTTTTGTCTTTCGTTTCCTTAAAAAAACTCCAATACGAGTACTAGCCGGATGACTTAAAATTTACGGGAAAGATCATTCATTTTCTTTATTTTGTAATTTATTATGTTAATTGTTTTTAATTTTATATACTTAGATTCAACCGATCACCGTTTTAAAGAATCTCAATTCAAAAACTGATCTCAATCTTTTATATTTTGATTTCATCCTCTTAACATGTGCCCTGGCCTTTATTGGATTCTCC
The DNA here is from genome assembly GCA_963576905.1 of Mystacides longicornis. Lineage (NCBI taxonomy): Eukaryota > Metazoa > Arthropoda > Insecta > Trichoptera > Leptoceridae > Mystacides > Mystacides longicornis. Next base: position 28,458,454 of record OY756426.1, on the reverse strand, counting down.
ATCAGGATCACTCTTTCCAATAGCATCATCATCATCCTCGTCGCTCCCTCATTGCTGAGGATCATGATCATCACCACTCCGTCCCATTCCAATCAGCCGTCCCTAAAGTCCCCGGTCTAACGCCATGTGTAGGGCCTCCCACAATGTCCCCCCTGTTGCATCTTCGACCTGATAGCTCCATGTCATCGGAGCCCGGCCAATATGCTTGTCTAATATACCCCAACCCCTTCATGCAGATGCAAATAATTTGGAATACAGAGATGAAAATTAAAAAAAAATTAAATAATAGGTTCTTGAACGTTTTAAGGGTGAACCGGATCGATGGAGTCTGTCCCCAAGGAAGGACTGGTCGGAAATAAAAGACATTGTACTAGTGCCTAAGCCTAGGCTTAGCACGTCGTTTGATGAAGGTTCCATACAAGGCTGGCTGGAAGTCGAAAGCGGTAACGTACATACCGGATGGATTTCATTTACTGGTACCGAATTATTTCCACTCTCACTATAAAGCAAGTACGTATGTAGAAAGTTTTCATGTGTTCAAAATGTTCAAATCGAATGATTTTGGAACTAGATACATAACGAATGTATTTTCGTCTTGAATATGTGGATAGGTATTCAATAAAACAATATGTAAGTAGGTACATATCGTTTTTTATATTATTAAATTGGAATAAATTATTTAAATTTCGAAATATTTCGAGTGAATATTAATGAAGAACGAAAATATCTAAATGGAATCAAAGATTTCGATTCTTCATCACATGGTTTATCCGAAACAAAATTTACTATACTTACTGCCTAAGAATATCCCTTAATATCATAGAAACATGGAATGTCAAATGGGAAGAGGCCTTAAGCCTGGTGGACCACTGCCTATTGCCTTACATATCGGTGAAGCCACCAGAGTTTAATTAACCGCTCGGGCTTTGGACCTCATTGAACTGGATCCGTACAGAGTAGGTACGTGTGAAAACACAAAGAACTCCGATTCTAACAGGCGCCGATTGGCGCAAAGTTATGGTTTCAATGCATTTAAATGGGCATGTCGGAAAGCGGGTTCCTACTTGGCTGTGCGTATGCCTTTTCAAATGCATTGAGACATTCTTTACACCGATCTGCGCCGGTCGGAATCGGCGTCCTTTGTGTTTTCACCGTATTACAGCTAGAATAGAATAGAAAAAAAATATATTATTATCACATTTTTGTAAATTAACAACTAATACAATTTCATGTGAAAAAGAAAACAAAATTTCAGGACTTAGACACTGCTAAATCCCATAAGTAAATAATTATACATAATCTACTATATAAATGAAAGTCGGGTTAGTGCGAACACTTATAACTCGAGATCGGCCGAACAAATTCTTCCCACGATTGATTTATTGGATTCTTCTCCGCTCCGGATAACAGAATAACTAATAAAAAGTTGAATAAATGAATAAGAAAGATATAAATTATACATTTTTAATTAGTATTGAAAGCATTATCAGATAGAACTGCCACCGCCATCTATCGTAATAGTAGTGAAATTTCGGTAGAAAGATTCAATAGATGACGATAATGATTTATTTTTTAACCGACATCTACTATATAAATGAATGTCGGGTTAGTGCGAACACTTATAACTCGAGATCGGCCTAACAGATTCTTCCGACGACTGATTTATTGGATTCTTCTCCGCTCCGGATAACAGAATAACTAATAAAAAGTTGAATAAATGAATAAGAAATATATGAAATAGACATTATATGTTAGTATTGAAAGGATTTTTAGACAGAACTGCCACCGCCATCTATTGTAATAGTAGTGATATTTTGGTAGAAAGATTCAATAGATGGCGGTAATGATTTATTTTTTAACCGACATTTTATGTGTGTCTTCTACTATATATATGAGATCGGCTGAACAGATTCTTCCGATGTTTGATTTATTGGATTCTTCTCCGTTCCGGAAAAAAGAATAATTACAAAATAAAAAAATGGATGGAAAATAGTATGAAAATATGTAATACTGTTTTTAAGTGAGTATGGAACGGGCGTCCTCACAACAACCGCGCCATCTGTGAAAAATCCCATAAAAACATAATTTTTATTTACCTGATAACCATCGAGTTTCCAAACATTCCGCATTGGTTCACAGATTTTATTGATACATTTTCTTTCATGCTTCAGAAATACTTTTTTTTTAACATTCACACATAATTTAACCATTTTAAACCAATTAATGAACCTTTTTCTGGTGTTTTGGTTGTGCAATTAATTTAGTATCATCTGACTTATAAAAAAGTCAAAATTCAATATAGATATCTAATATAGAAATGGGTGAGTTTTGGTGCTTTTGAAATAACTGATTCATAATATTATAACCACATAACTTTGGGTTTTTTCACAATGAGTTGGCTATGTTATGTTACCCAGCAATATTTTATTGATCGGGACGAAGTTCGATGGGTCAGCTAGTATAAAATAAAAAAAGACAAAAAAGTTTTGGATTTAGGTACTAGGTACCCTAAAATCCCTTAATAAAATAAAAAAAAAAGAAACTAGACCATGTATTGTATTGCAAAATATAAATAATTTGATTACTTACTACCTTTGGCTGGCTGGATTCGCCTGGACTGTGATGCGAATAATCAGACAAGACCGTATCCAGTCTTCGGGTGACATTGCAAATTTTTTCAATCTTGAGGGCCAGCGACTGAATTCGTTTCAAGCATTAAAGTTAATTTTTTAAACATTAATTTAACGTTTTAAAGCTATTTTAGTTCTCATAGTTCATGTTCAATTTAGGCAGTTAAATTTCCGTACGATAAATAAAATTAATAACCTCTACAGAAAGGTACCAGGTATTTTATATAAAGGTAATTTTTACTTATTATAAAGATTAAAGGTGATGTGTTTGAAATGTTTGGTTTTGATGAATAGTTTTAAGAGAGTTGTCAGAGAATAAAATTACCTAAACTCCGTGGAATTTTGCTCTAAAACAAAATAGGCAAGTAGGGTTAAATCTTTAAAGCTGTAGTCAAAAGACGAATTGAAAAGCAGATTGATCAGCATTATTCAATGTGCAAAAAAACTTAATTTAACATGCATTATTCTTCGGACTCCATTGTTTTGCAATCATCTATAATATAAAAGGATGTCGGATTAGTGCGAACACTTTTAACTCGAGATCGGCTGAACAGATGTTTATGTTCCTTGGTTTATTGGATTCATCTCCTCTCCGAATAACAAAATTATTTTTAAAAGTTCGTAAAATGGATATCCAATAATATAAAATTAAAGTGATTATGGAACGGATTTACTCACAACAACGCTATCAGTGAAAAATTCCTTAACACCACAATTTTTATTTACTTGACAACGATTGAGTTTCAAAACATTGGTAAGCAGATTTTAGATAGAATTTCTTTCAAGCTTACAGAATTTAAAAAAAAATTCAAACATTACCTATATTTTAAACATATCTTTGTATAAATTACAAATCAATATTCATAGTAAGCACTACAGGACAACGTCTGTCGGGAAAGCTAGTTATTTATAAAAAAAACATAAATAAACATTTATTTGAACAATTTCATGTCGTTTAAGGTAATCCGTGCTGGTTATACCTATAAGTCTCATTTTTTTCTTCATAGATTGCAAATACGTATATACGCACCTTACCTTACACTTAAGTTTAGATTTAGTTATAAGTTACTGGTTAAGTTTTATCTATTTTCCTTCATTGTTCCCACTGTCCGTGTCAATATCGACAAGTCTCTCTTTAGTGAACTCAATATTCTGTGCCCGTAGGTAGCTGATAAGCCGAAAGATCAGCACTTTAAATTTGACTTTGGCCATTCCACAACCAACCATTCTGTTAGCGATATCTATCCGACACACATAATATAACAGCTACATACACTATATGAAAGAACAGATCCGTTTTATCTGCACTTTGTCAATTTCAATTTTAAAATTCATCCTAGTTATTTCGTTTGATTGCGGACATTAGAGAAACTCTATACAAAAAGTTATATATTTTTTAATGAATAAATGTTCCTTTTATGACGAGCTGGATAGTTTTGTGACCACCGCGTACTATGGAAATTTGATACGTTGCATCTAACGTGACATTGGTTACGTTACCGCACGTTTTCAGATGTGTACAGACCCTTACAAGTCCCTGTAACACATAGTACTTACAAAAATCAATGCGTTCAAAATAATTTTTACTGGTTTTAAACCATATTTGAATTAGCATCATTCAAATTAGACCGATTTAGGGTACACGTCGGTCGGATGCGATATCAAAGTTAGACAAAGAGAGGATTTTGTATATAGGGATAGTGATTTCAAACCATCTTTTCTTTAGTATTGTTCTAATGAAAGTAATTTGAAGCACTAATGTTGGACGATTTTTTTACTCTTGATTTCCTGTTTTCGAGTCTATAAACATTGTTTGTCTTTTATAGATATTATTTTTCACGTCCTATTCATTTCTAGTAAAAATAAAGTTACGCATCTCAATAGACCATTAAAGGATGACGTCATCTGACATTGGCTGGTGGGACAATGGCTGCCCACACACACCACACATGCATAAACCATAGTGATGGGTATCAAAGTATTTTGCATAGCGACACGCTCATACCAACTCTTAAACTTTTTGTTTATGTTTATCCATTCAGGATAATGTCAAAATCCACGTGGCCGTTAATGGTCTATATCAAAGACGACAACTCGCATAACGCGAAACGTCAAAATATTATCTTCAATTCCTTGGCGAAGTTTTGTATAAAAATTATCTATGGTCGAACAATATGACATTGATTCTCTTTGCAAGAGACGTCCATTTTCAGTGTTTCCAATGGTGGAACAAAAGCAAGGTTATAAATTTGAAAAGGGGAAAGGCGAACAGCGCGATAGTCGAACTGGTCACAAAAATTTAGGTTAAACTCAACTAAAATTTAAATCACTAATGTAATGGTCCAAATGGGAAAACAATAATATTATCACAAGAAGTACTTCAATATTTCCAAGTCTTCCAAAGCCCAGCTCTGTTAGCCGATATAAACATACTTTCTTTCACCTCTCTAACTCATCTCTTTGTTTTCTTATCCACTTTACTGAATGTTCGTACATCTAAAAATGATGAAACTACATGAAAACCCATCTTACTAAATTCACCGATAGTTTAAATATTTTTTAAAAAATTAATTTTAAGGATAAATATTAGTAAAATTTAGGTAAAAGTATTTTAATTTATTAAGATTTGAAGGTTATCATGTGTATTAAAATTAGTGGGAGAAATGTCATCATAATTTTAGCACCAATAAATAATGAAAATGCCGTCCTACAGGAAAACTTATCAATATTAGATTTACAGGTACCCGCTAATAAAATAATGTCTTCTTAATAACTTTTGGATTTTAATATTTTTAATAACATAATTTTATGATTTTAAATAAGCTAAATTACTAAAAAAAAGTTTAATTTTAAACTTTGGTAATTCATTCATAATTAACATAATTGGTTAGGGGTGACTTCTGGAAGGAAATTGGTGTTAAAAAAATATTTTTTACCCTTCCGTTGTACAACGACCCCTTCCTTCCTGTATCCTAGCAATGACTATTAAGATCTTTATCTGTGATTATGATATCATAGACTATTTAACCCTCACTGAGAGGCAGTCTGTGCAGAGGGGAGAAAACTTTGTAATTACAAAAAGTCGATAGATCGTTCTTAGAAACAATGGTGGTTAAATCTAGCCAGTTTCCTAACAATATGAAACTTTTTCAAAGTAGCCTCAGAAGCAGTTATAAGTCTTTGTTTCCTCAACTATTATTACTTGATGTTCTAGATTTATACTGATTTTTAAATTAACTTATTTTAGTTTATTATCACACGACTTGAAATTTGAAGTTTATTGTGGTTGGATGTTAGAGATTGCTTCGGCTGTAATCCCGCCATAGTCCACTATTTTTTTAAACTGTTATTTTTATACATTATTTTAGAATATGTGCATAAAGTATTATATTATAAATAAAAAATTTAATTCCAGTATAAAATACCAAATATTGTACCTATAAAAATTGACAATATTTTTGTGAAAGTTTCATAATCAATGGAGTAACTAATTTTATATTTATTTTGAGAACATTTCTAAAACAATAAAGAAACAAAGTGCCGTATGTATAGAGGCAACCAGACCAGCTCTCATTAAAATGAACCCTTTATTCTGGGTTGATAACCTCAATCTGAAGCGCAGAAAAAGGCTTGTTAAGCGCGGTTCGTCTCATTAGGTATACGGTGTCGAAAAGTGGACGCTGAAAGTCAATACATGACGAATGGCTAAAAGGCATTCGAAATCTTTACCACGGTATTGATGCTTACCTGCACATATACAGCAAGCAACACAAAGGTTCTTGCAAGAGCCAGAACAAAGTGGGAATTACAGTTTGTTTATGCTCATCAATTTATTTTTTTATATATAATAAGAACTATTGCACATATACCAATAATGTTAAAAAAAATATATAAAATTAAATTTTCTCAAAAAAAAATTCAAAGAATTTATAAAATTTACTGGGACGCTTAAGAAATACGAACTACGATTAAAGAATAGGTATAGGTGATAAAAATTATTGGAAAGTAATCTAACGAAGAACTAAGTCCTATTGAGAACACCTCAAAACATAACGGTATCTTTCGAATTACACAACTTTTGAAAAGCCACGGCTAGACTATGGGCCATGCTGGCCAAATAGAGGCTCTGGCCCATCATGGGCAAATAGTGTGGCCGCTCCACCAATGACCAATATCGCCAAATATTTGACATTGGCCGTAAAACTACGGCTACACTATGGGCCATGCTGGCCAAATAGAGGCGCTGGCCCATCATGGGCAAGTAGTGTGGCCGCTTCACCAATGACCAATATCGCCCAATATTTGACATTGGCCGTTACTTGTATACTTGTCGATCGAGTCCGCAAGTATTCACCAATATTGGGCCAATGTTGACAGCTGTCATGTCTTCCATGTTGTTATTTTCAGAGTTTTGTTCATTATTTTTAAACAATTAGTAATTACAATCGATATCAATTCAAAAGACAACAATATAAATAAAACAGTATACGTAAAAAGACAGTAGGTTTAATATTGTGTTGCCAAATAGTGCGTCCATTGGTTTATGTTGACAAAATAACAAAATAAAACAAGATTTGTCACAGAAGAGCAAAATAACATATAATTTTTAAATAAATCACAAATTTGTTAGAGGCGCTGGCCCATCATGGGCAAGTAGTGTGGCCGCTTCACCAATGACCAATATCGCCCAATATTTGACATTGGCCAGGTACTTGTCGATCGAGTTCGCAAGTATTCACCAATATTGGAACAATGTGACAGCTGTCATGTCTTCCATGTTGTTATTTTCATAGTGTTTTGTACATTTTTTTTATAATCCTGATAAAATAATGAAAGTTGACAATGATAATATCATATTATGCCATTAATTGCAGCGTCCTATACAGTGATACATGCGGCATCTGCTTTTCTGTTATTAAAAATAATGAAAAACGCAAACGGCAAAGACGGTGGTTGATGCTTTCTTTAAACCACTCGAGTATGTATGTAATGTACCCATGATTCTTGTTTTTTTTTTATCAATATCTTTTATTTTCATTTATGTTATAGTCCAAATCAACCTGTAAGAGCTAGGTAAATATATACCTATTGCAAAACAATAAACATCAATAAAAATTGAAGGTTAGGTTTAATAAAATTATGAATGTTTTTATTGTGTAGGTATATTTGTGAATTGGAAATTATATTAAAATATCGTTTTTGCCCAGGGAGATAAACTCTCTTGAAATTCCCCACTCAGATAGGAGTATACAGCAAATAATTTGAGATTAGAATGTAAAATGATGAATAAAAGCAAGAATTAATCAATAAATCAGTGATAGAAACATTGTGTAACAATCTAGCCTCGTGCCAGCTGTCAGAGTTGGGCCAATAGTGTAGCCAGGTGTACAAGTATATTTGCCAAATGTTGCTACTTGCCAATGCTTGGCCAGTGCCACTATTTGGCCATCCTGGACCAGCATGGGCCATAGTGTAGCCGTAGCTTATAAGATGTAATCTGAATAATGTGTAGGTACCTACCTACCTACCTATGTATGTACGTACAATAAAAGTTCCTTCGACTACAATTAATTTTAAGGGTGATCAAGCCGACACTAACTTAGGTATGAAGTGGATGAGATAATGTGGAGAGCATGTTAGCAGACAACGCCGCGCCGTAAGAAAGAGATGATTGTATTTTGTACACCTCGGGAACGAATGCGTTATATGCAAAAATACATTTTTTATTAACATTCTGTTCTTAGCCTGTATAATAAGTCGAATCCAGTTGAGTCTATGGTCTGTTACGTCCTTTTGATTAATTTTGATGAGTTTTTTTTTTTTACTTCAAATCGGACATTTATTTCAAATCAAAATGGACTTTTTACACATCAAATAGAACGTTTTCAATTGCATTGGGGTATTGAAAATGTTCAATTTGATTTACAAAATGCCTATTTTCATTGAAAAAATATCAAATCTATAATACAACAGAAAGTCGAGTTAGTGCGAACACATAATTCGAGATCGGTTGAACATATTCTTCCGATGTTTTAAAACAGAATAACCACTAAAAAGTTGAAAAAAAAAAATGCAAAAGAAATTATATACAACATATTATTTAAGTTAGTATGGAACGGACTGCATGCGACGCCAACGCCATCTATGAAATATTCTATTGCATCATTTACCTGAAAACCATTGAGTTTCAAAACATTGGTACCTACGCAGATTTTTGATAGAATTTCTTTCAAGCTTTCAGAAATAATTTTTAACATTCAAACGTATTTTTTGTATAAATTACAAATTCGAAATCAATATTCATAGTAAGGACTACAGGACAACGTCTGTCGGGGAAAAAACCTGTATCATACATTCTTTTAGATTTAGAGACCTCTTTTCTATCCAGCACAAGTAAAAGAGCGTTATGAGCGCTAGCTATTGTATTCCACAGTGGCTAGCATTTTTGCTTGGGATGGCTATAGTTACCGGTTCTAGTTCTGCCGGGCATAGGATTTTTATTCATTTTATTTTTATTTCATTTTTATTCATTTTATTTTTATTTCATTTTATTTTTATTTCATACATTTCCACGTAACTTAGCTACTTTTACTGTTTATTGAATGAATAAAGCTGCAATAGGTACCTGTAGAAGGGAATAGTACAAAAAACTGTTTATCTAACAAAAATCTATAAACTATAAACAAAAAACTATAAACAAAAAACTATCGAAAAAACACATATTCAGAACAAATCTTTCATAAAAACTACAAAAACAGTGCAAACATCATTCAACAATAATGTATTTTAAATGAAAAAATAACAAATAATGACTCTAATAATTAAATGAATAAATCTTTATTGGACAAAAAATACAGTGTTAATACAATTTAAAAAAACTACCAAAAGGCGGACTTATTGCTGCAAAGCAATGTCTTACAGCTAACCTCATAAGATCAAAAACTACAAAATACATAGACGTGTAAATGTAAATACATAAAGGAATAGAATATATATATATATATATATATACAAAAAAAAAGATAAAAAAATACATACATATATACATATAAGTATAATAATTCATTACTAATGTTCGATTTTTAAATGGAACAATCCACTACGGGCTTACGACCGTCTTCTACTGTTATTTCGAAGGCTGGCTTAGTGTGATCACTTTATGTTAACAACGTTCGCCATTTGGTGGTAATGTTTGTCTCCAAAACTTCTAATCATGAGAATTCTCAACATGTTCAACATGTCGAAAAATCTCATGTATGCAACAAGTATATAAATATATAATACGTGAAATATAAAGATAAAAGTTGAAAATTATTGAGAACAAGAGAGCAACCATATTTAAAGACTGCGACTGCTGTCATATTTTAAATGGTTAATTCAGGGATTCGTCGAATTTGAACGTTGTTATCTAACACTGTTGTTAGTTATCAAACACTGATCCAATAATTGCATCTTTGTATAGAAACAGCTTTTCATAATTCATTCATACAAGCCTGATTATGAATAAAATGATGATTTAAAAAAAAAACAATTGTTAAAAATTGGAGCTACGTCATATCTGTATTGAGGTAACCAAAATCCTATGACAATACATCGGTAGTTATAGTAAGAAGTAGTGGAATTGGTGGGAGAGGCTATAATTGAATTGCCTGAGAGTGTTATTTGTGGAAACAAAAGGGAAGGCGAGAGAAGTGACTAATAAATATCGGCTCAATTTCACCTGGTAATTTTCCACAACGATCTCTCGGTGATAAATGTATTGACACATCGCCAAAAGACTCTCACACTGGGAGCCTCTATCCCTTAACTTGGAGCGCCGTGCTAGTGCGGATCCAATAATGGGACTTCCACCGAACTCCCTGGACTACAATTAATTATTGTAACTGAGTGTTATTGTCTCCGATCTAGGACGGGTCCTGAGGGTGTGTGAACCGCCGCAGACACTCAAAAACAATAGGAAACCATTTTGTGTTATTATTTAAGATGGCAGATTCGTTGTTGATGGGGAAAATGTTTCGAAAACATTACCATTAGTGTATGGAAGAAACATTTATTTCTTTTCTTGCTAGTTTAGTAGGCAAATGTATAATAGGTAATGTTCATGTGACATTTGAAAGCCAAATTGTTTAGGTATACCCTACTAGCTTTCCCGACAGTCGTTGTCCTATAGTCCTCACTATGAATATTGAATTCAAATTTGTAATTCATACAAAAATACGTTTAAAATATGCTTGAATGTTAAAAAATATTTCTGAAAGCTCGAAAAAAATAAACCATAAAAAATCTACGTTCCAATATTTTTAATGTCAATAGTTGTCAGATAAACAATAATTTTGTTGATAAATATTTTTTTATAGAGGGCGTTGATGTCGCAGAAAATCTGTTCCATACTAACTTAAGTATAATAATATTCTATTCTATATTATATCATATACCTATATTTTTCAACTTTTTAATAGTTATTGTGTTATCCGGAGCGGAGAAGAATCCAATAAATCAAACATCGGAAAAATCTGTTCAGCCGATCTCGAGTTATAAGTGTTCGCACTAACCCGACTTTCTTTTAAATAATTATAGATTAAAACTTTTCTATAGAAAGGTGTCAGCATAGTCGGCAGAACTTATTGCTTGAGGCATTTTTTTCCACTAAACCGGTTAATTAATTAATTTAGTTAATTTATTATAATTGGAAAACTAAAGTATTGTCCTTATTTTCAATTACGGACTGTGACTTTTTCTCATTATAATATTTATATTGCCAACGATATTTTTTTATCAGTTATACTGCTAAAATGCAAAAAAATACCAAATGAACACTATAAAAAAATTACAGTGAGACCAAAAAATAAAAGTGTTAAATTTCAGAAACAAAGTGGAATGCAATGTTTTATTTACATCACATAATAGGAACAATGCAATACCAAAAAAAAAATAGGAACATAATTTTTAGGAAATATAATATTTTGATAATACAAGAAGTGGACAAAATAATTAACCATGATGAAACTAAAATGAAATAAATTTTAAATAAATAAATTTTTCAGTGGCTTTAGGCACCGGAAAATTTTGCCTATGTCGATTTTTTTACTAATCAACCGCTCCGGATTACCTTGTTAGAAATTTTGTATGAAAAACGCATAAACAAATTCTGACCGAACGGGAAACAAATTCCAAACGTCTCGATACTTGTGGATTTACACACCTAAGCTACCGAAATCAGTAATTTTTGTAAATAGGTAGGTAGGTACATTATATGAATATAAGAGATGTAATCTACATATTATGTAGGTACCTATGTGCGCACAATTTTCTAAGTACAAAGTTACCATAGATATAAGATTATAAAAGTGTACTCCTATAAAACAAACTTAGAGTGGTTTTCATTAAGTTAGAATACTTTGAATAAATTTCTTTGTCTTAGAACACAAATTCCCAGATTCTTTCGCAGGTAGGTACCCATCCACAACTTCCTACACTGTAAACACATTCCCAGAAGGAGCCATCTTTGTTCGGAGCGTCTCTGAGGAGTTCTTCTGTTTTAAAACAACGCGTGCTTTTGTGTGCTAATCAGAATCAAATTGACAAAAGCTAGAGAGGAAGAAGAATTAGAATCGCAACAGTATGTATCTGTGGTAAGTTCGGTTGAGTGTGAATTCAAACTAATGCATCTCGATGTGCTTAACTATAAGTTGCTACTGAAATCAGGGGAGCTCAACTCACAAACAAAAAAATATATTCAATATCGCAGTTCAATAACAACGTACAATACCCCCTATTCCGATTTTAGAACGTTCCTATTAAGAACGTTCCAAATGATTTAGAATTAAGTTCACTCGAACTAAAATTCGTATTCAGAATTATGCCGTGTTCTAAAAACCAATATTAGTTCACCATAAATATTTTTTTGAATTATAATTGTCTATGGATCGAGCATACGCCTTATTGGTTGATGCTGACAAGCGGACAGCCAATCGGAGAAGACAAATTCAAACGAGCTCCATGTTCCAAGCAAGTTCCAAGTAACATGGTCGCCGGAAACTGCCGAACCAACCCGAAGTGTAACGAAGACGACTGTATGATTGCATTGTTGTTCAATGATAATAATTTTTGATGCTATTATTTGTATTACTTATAATAAATTCGGGGGAAATGCTTAATATTTTTACTTGTTTTATAATTATTTGGTTAAAAAAAACGTTTATCATAAAAATATCATCAGATATCTTTTTAGACGCATACAATTAGGTGTGAACTAAGATTAGGAACGTTTTGACAGATAAACGCACTAAAATTGACTTAAATACGAAATCCGAATACCAAAATGAACTAATTTCAAACTAAAGTCTAATTATGGTTTGTTTTCCTACGGATACGCCGCTACTTTTAAAAGCGGTGAATATGTCAGTTGAGAACGTTGTCAATATTGTTTTCGTAGTAATGGGTTGTTTTCCTAAGAATGCGACGTATCAGAGAACGGCGTCAGTAGAACGTTGTTTATTTCGTTACCGTAGTTACAAAAAACTGTCGTTATTTTCAAAAAACGGCCACCGTCTTGTCAGTGTCAGATGATTCGTGAACGCTTTCATTGATATTCATTTTATTTTCATTGTTGGGCTGCACAAATGGGCTCCAACTGCATCTGGAGAAGTGAAGTTGACGAAATTTTAATAGATTTCGTAGAAGTACGTAATCATGAAGCTATTTATAATGTTAAAAATAAAGATTATAGAAAAAAACAAATGTAGAACGGTTGGTGGCGTCAATCAGGGGAAATGATAAATAAAACAGGTTAGTATACAAATCTTAATTATAAGTTTTTATTGTCATCTAATGTCATGTTAAAAATATGATATAACGAAACTTAAATAGATAGGTGGAAGTGGGGCAGATCAATACACATTCTTTTAAGTACCTGAAGGTTTCTAAATGCTCTACCTATTGCATCTTATATCTTCTATGTCATCTTGTCCTGTTCTATTCACTGGATTTATTTCATTACAATACCTACACACTGCCTGATTTAGTAAAGAATATAATAGAAAAATATATATTTCTAAAAAAAAAAAACAAGCAATGGAATATTTATACAAAAAATCAGGTTTAGAGCAATAATAAAAAATAAAACAAAAATATGAAGCATTCAGGAAAAAAAATTTAAATAGATATTATAAAATTAATAAAAAATGTGTGTTTCAGGTATGTTGGGCCTATTAATAAATCTATGGAGCTCAAACCTCAGAAAAAAATATCAGACATTTTACACCTGTAAAAACTGAGAAACAACAATAATTATTAATATTTAGGCACTTAATTATTTTTTATTATATTGATTATCAAATTATAATACATATTTTTCTAATGAATTGTTTTACTTCCCAATGTTCTCTCAATCAATGGCATCAATGCCATCTAACGAAAAACAAATATAAGCTTCTCAACTAAGGAATGAAGCGAGGTACTTTCGTAAAAATGTATTAGTTGGTAATTCCTTATTATTCAGCTCGCCCACCATGAAAGTTGGAGATTTTAAATTTTATTATTTCGTATGGCTTCTGCCACCAACGGGTGGCAACGTCAGAAGATGGAGAAGTATGATATCTGCTACATACAGGAGACACGCACCCTACAGAGCAACATCTACGCTTTCAAGCCATTGAAGAGCATCGGGGGTGGCATTGTGGATATCTGCGTATGGTCCAGGGAATGCTCTCAAAGGGCAATGCTTAAAGGATTGCACCGGTTCTTCGCAATCACAGGCTGGGGAGTCCAGCATGTGCCATCTGTGGAGCATTTGGACACATCGTCCGTGTTCTAATGCTCCACAGATGGGACAAGTGATGTTTTATATGGCCAAGCACAATGTCGAACAGCATAGGAGTGAGGCGAAAGTAGGTACTGCCTAAATTTTTCTTCATTACATTGAAGGTGGCGGCGGACTAAAATTTCAAAAGCACCTTCTGTGCTTCTAGATTTATACAACTTGTCTTCTCCCATACGGTATTCACCCTCCTCTGAATCCTGGTCATCCTCCAAACAAATAACTAACGCCAAATCAATATCGTTCATTTTCACGATCTGACTTTCTGACACAACACACAAAAATTGACGTTTGTTATTAAAAAAAACGGAGAAAACAATACGGTCGCACATTACGGTGACTTTCCAAATGTCACCGTAATGTGTGCCCGTAGAAAGCTGCCGTATTGTACGGCCGCTGAAGACGGCCGCTCCCTAGGAACCCAACGCATAACGAAAAACATTGTCATATAATTTTGAAAGACGCCGTCTTGTCAATAATGACGGACCGTTCCCTAGGAACCCACTGCATTAGGAACAAATAAGAACGTTCTAAAATTTCTCGAATACCAATCCGGCTAACTAAAATAGGAACATTCTTATTTTAGTTTAGTGCGCACTTAATTTGATTTGGAATAGGGGGTAATGTGATTAAAGTGAAATCTCGTCGTTGCAGTAAAAGTTGCATTTTTTTTCCTTCATAATCCAGTTTGGAATCATTTTTCTTCATGCTTTCCTCGGAATTATTTTTTGGAGTTCCGTACAAAGAGGATAGCGATAATGTCAGAGGAAAATAATACCTATGTAAGTTGCGCTATCAAATCAAGATTAAAAAAAAACACATAAACACACTTAGAATGTTTCAATATTCAATCATCGAAAGAGTTTCGAAAAAAAATTCATACAAATAGAATAGAATAGAAAAATCTACATAATAATTCAGAAATGTTTGTTTTTTTATTTGCCTTTGACAATACTTTTCCGTATATGTGAACATCACGCTCAAAATAGAAATGCTACGTCAGATATGAATCTGCGCAGAGCGGAGCAATTTGCTCGAGAACGTTCTAAGATACAATTGGCAACGTTAACTTTAATATATTTAGAGCTATTTAAAAAACTTTATTTTTTTAGGATCTTCATACAAATTTTTCAAAAAAGACAGAAAGCCATCTTTTGGAAACAAAATTACTCATGTAAACGTTGAATAGAATCTTGGTATTACGGTATGAAAATGTTATAAAATAATTGGAGATTGATTCGTTATACATATAAAAGTTATTCAAATCTTATTATTCTCAATAAATAAAGATTTAATGAAAAATTTTGGAAAAATAAATCCTCC
Organism: Mystacides longicornis; assembly: GCA_963576905.1. Classification (NCBI taxonomy): domain Eukaryota; kingdom Metazoa; phylum Arthropoda; class Insecta; order Trichoptera; family Leptoceridae; genus Mystacides; species Mystacides longicornis. Next base: position 28,442,683 of record OY756426.1, on the reverse strand, counting down.
ATTTTGTAATTTGACACATTTTAAAAAATTTATGGCCACATTTTGTGTAAAACCGTCGTAGCCATTAGATGAGTAATAATTATGTAGCTACCTTTAAAAATCATATTCAAATGCAGATAGGTATAAAATAATTTAGCAATAATTGTTGAATCATTTTATATTCAATATATTTTATATTTAATAAAGTTTCTTAAAATCATTGTTGAAAAAGATTTGCAAGTAAAATAATAAACATTGAAATTGGTATGAACATTCCATAAACAAACTTGCCGGTAAAACAGTGACCGATAAATTAGATCATTAGGTACAGTGAACTTGACAGAATCGTTGGGAGAAAAGAAATAATATCGACAATAATTGAGAATCTTTAAATGGCATTCAGGAATACTGGATTATAATCAGTGTAGTAAAACGTTTGTTTTATCCACAAAATAGTTTAGAAATATAATAGTAAATAAACTCAAAACTATGTTAGCTTATTTATCATATATTATATTATGCAAAAACAGTAATATACAAGGTTCATTTAAAAAAGACTGATGGTATTGTTGCCGTGAAAATTTGTTTAAAAAAACAATATGCATAGAGTTTCATCGTGTCAAAAGAAGTATTCTTGAAGAAAGCAATCAATGAGAGGTATGACTTTCTTAAAACTGTCCAACGTTTGTGACAAATCATTCATCCTAGAACAAACACAAAAGATATAGGTACCTATAATGACGGATAATATCATTTCATGAATTTTTTGGGCTAGGTACACATTAATATGTAATCTAAAGTCATCTACATAATATTTTAGTCTGTTTATATTTTTGTAATGCAAAATGCCGGAGAGCGTTCTTAAATACACTTTGATGTATTTAAGTTAATATTTGTATCGAATTTTGTCACAGACAATGGTGGTAAATATTATATTGAATCTAAATCGTTATGTAGATAAACGCAAAGTATGGTAACTTATTTATCATATGTTATATTCTTTAAACAAAATACAAGAAAGATCATACCTATTGTTGTGGTAAAAAATCTTAATAGATGTAGGACGATCATCGTGTTGAATGAAATATATCCTTGAAAGACAGCAAAATGCAGTGATCAGTATGTTTGGAGACATTTTCTTGACGGAACCTCCAAGGTTCCTTCAATCCAAAAGAAAACCAAAAAGACTATGGTCATCCCATCCTAGAATAAAAACAATAAATTATGGTAGATAGTTATTACATGGCCACCATTATAAAATATGAAAACTTGAATCTATACCTGAAGATATATCTCCATTATACATCCATTCTCAAAGTATGCTCATAGCCTCATGTTGATTTTTTACACCCAACGTAAAATTTATTCCAGGACAAGAACCATTTATCACATCCATTGGGTTGTATAATATGTAAGTAATATAATTTTTGGTTGATGCTGGAAGACAAGGATTTCTATTAAAAAAAGTGTTTATTCTACATAATTTAGTAAATATTACGTAGGTAGGTACATAGGGTAATCTAAATAAATAAATATTACCAGGTACTTACTTAGAAATATATTAACAGCAGCTATCAATTAAAAAAATATTCGAATTTTGAAAATGTTTTGTTGTTTGTCAAAATATCGATGACAGCCAGTACGCCATAGATATCATTACGCCAGTACCATAGATTACCCATAAATTATTTGCGGTATTTTTTTGTGAATGAAAATTAAATCATGATATTTTTATTGAATGTTTTTTTTAATTTCAGGTTTAGGATGTGTGAATTATAAACATTTTATATGAATTCATTTTATTGATACTTTTCTCCTTTTTAATAAATTCCGATAATAATTTAACACTAACTAAGAATATTTTTTTAGTGTGTTTTGGTTATATGGTTCATTTGATACGTCATAAAAAATCTATGGATATGTCTAATTTTGTTTCAAACTATAAAAAAATGTAAACATTGAATTTAGATATAAAATCAATTTTTGGGGTTAATAAAACAGGTAAGCAAAGTTAATGAGTAAATATTATTTCAAACAATCGCGTAATTACAATGCAGCTAGCCAATTACATTCATTTATTTTCTGTTACTATATTTTTTTTACAGGATAGATTACAAGATATTTACAACAATATCAAGAATGAATTTCTAAAATGTACAAGTATGCATTTTATTACTGGAATAAGCAAAGCGGTAAGTCCCGTATTATTATTTGATAATTGTACATCATTTCATAATATGTTTGTGTATATAAATTCCATAATGTTTTGTTACAGATTAATTTTACGGCTTTTGTGCGTTTGACTTCTGGTGCCGACCATTTTCAACTTTTACAACACAAGCATCGTTTTGTGTGAAAGATGTCAAAAGTGTAAATTTGTTCACTTTGGGTGAGTCCAGATTCATTTGTATAAAAAAATGTGTTTTGATGAGCTATGACATGCTAGAAGCAACATCGGATTCATACATTTAGTATGATTAGAGACACATTATCGTTGAGCATTGTATTTTTATGAAAAAATAAGCTTTTGGCGTGCCACAACACAATTGTTCACAACACGTCTGTAGGCCTAGACAAAATACATTTGGCGATCGACTACAAACGAATTCTTTCACAATGTAGAGTAGGAAGAAAATTAACTGTCCACTTTTTATAAGTGTCTTTGTTTGGTTTAAATAATTGTTTATATATTCCAGAGGACAGTTAATTTTTTCGTACTATACATTGGCAAAATCTTCGTTTGTAGTCGAACGCCAATTTGAATTTCTATATTCTGTTTTTATTTATTTTTTTTCTATTTTTAATCTGCTAGATCTAACAAATTATGTTATTTAATTTTACAAATTGGTAGTTGTGTTTATATTCATTGAAATATATGTAATTGAAATGAAATAAACAGAATGTTTTCATTTATTTATAACCAGAAATAAACTGAAAAAAAATACATATTATAGTGTTTTAATTTTCTATAAAACATCTAATAATATATTATTCTCCTGAACCACTTCCAAACAATAGATAATTTTATAATGATAAAATAATTTTATATTGATTTTTTTAGTTTTAGTCAAATAATCCATCAACGACAAGTTAATAATAAAGGATGAGAAGTCATGGATTTAGCAAGTATATTTTCAAATAAGGTTACTGTGTTAAAATATCAAATAATGTGATATTTTAAAACAACTTACTACCTATACTATTATAGGTGATTGTACTAGCAAGTCATTTCATTTACATTTCTTAATTATAAAAGCATTGTAGTTACCTATAACTTAACCAAACCAAATAATGACTTTATGACGTCAAGAGGAGCATATCAGTTTGTGAGATAGCTACATGTATGTTTGAATCATGCACTTTTCACCATGATTACAGGACATCAGATTTATAAGAAGAACCACCTACGGAGAATTTATAAATGTAAAAGTAGTCACATCTCAATGTGTTGTTATTGCACTTAAACGCAATAGATCTGTTGATGAAAAAGCTTAACGCAGGTTTGAAACTTGACATGGGCCTTAAATTCTTCAACTGTTGCGTTATGTTTTGATGATTGGGTGCCGACTTCTTAGTTTACTTATATTTATAGACATATTCCATAGTGAGAAGCTTTACTTGAACAATTTTTTATAAGTTTTATCCACAAACAGGTTGTTGGAAGTTCGGTGGTATTAGTCAATGACTTTCGTTTGCACAGCGCACTGAAGGCTGTGGGTTCAAGTCCTGGTGGTCCCGTTTGCACTTTCACAACACAACCCTTTGGTTAGTGTGAAAGATGTCAAATGTGTATTTGTGTACTTTAAGTAAGCCAAGATTCATTTTCTTAAAAAAAAATCATAAAAATCTGTACTAAAAAGTCAAAACTTTTATTAATACAGTTATATATTTTTATTTTATTCTATAAAAAATATGATTTTCAAATAAGTATGAATCCACCTTCACAATTTGTTAAATATAAGGAACAAAAAGCTGTGTTGGTACATACTTAATTGCAGAATAATAAAATCAACATTGTGGTGAGAGCCCATAGCTCACCACATATAAATTGAGCACTCTGTCTTTTTAACTATGGGGCAAGCATAGAGAATAAGTCAGCAGTCTATGATTATGACTTACAGCGCTTTCTTATTACTGATGAGGTGTGACAAAAAAATTAAGTCCAATTAATTATAAGTACATTATGTAGGTACACCACACTTTTATAAAGCTCTGTATGTAAACTTCCATCGATCAGATTCTATAACTCCCATTATTCTACAACTTTTTATTATTATTGTAAACCTGTTTTTTTTTTGTTGAAATTTAGTTGAAGTTTCTATTATCAGACCTCTTTTCCTGTAACATCGAAAAAATTCATATTATTACAGACTGATATATTCAACATTACACCGTTATTTATGGTCAATTTTAAAATGCCATTTTTTTTTTAACATTTGACCAGTACTAACTGGATTATGACTTTCTTCTCTTGCTATTTCGAATGGCTTTGTGTGATGACTTCACGTTAACAACGTTCCTTATTTAGGTGGTCAAATTGAAATCCTTGAGTATTCGACAAATTCAACAATCTGCCAAGATGCTAGCCACCGGGCCAACGGCCCGTTGCATTTATGCCTTCCATAATTCGTCTATGGAGCTGAGATTCCTAGGATTATATCTTATAATGAATGCAATGCCAAAATGTCTACAGAATTTTAAAATGTGTCAAAATTTTCTAGATATTTTCTCACAACAATAACATTTACATGTTTTGTATATCTCTTATTAATTGTCAACTCTTGGTATGACTTATATTAAGCACCTATGAGAGTTCTAATTCTCTAGAAGTACCTAAATATTTATACTCAAAATTATCATTTATTAAAAAGTTTTACCCTGTTAAATGAAGTTTATCAACTGCAAAATACCTTAGTTATTTATTATAAAAGTGTGTTTCTTTACCAATTATTGTATTGATTGTTTTATTAATGTAAGTAAAATTAATTTTTGATATCCAAACTCCCTTTACGCCCCACTTAGGGGCATAGGGATTTAATAAATTGGTGGTATAATTGCCATAGCAACTTGAAATTTTTATTATTACCCTATTCCTGTGTTATATTTTTAATAAGCAATCTACACTGATTTTTCTATTCACACGAAGGCTGGATGTGAGGTGCAGGTTCGAATCCTTGGCCACAAAATTTTTTTACTATGCTCAAAATAATTAACACCCACTTCTGGTAAGAAATTTCTGGTTCCAATTCCCAGATGGGTCAGAATATTTATAGGAATTTTTTATGCAATATTTTCTTGCTGGCTATACTGACAATTTTTCATACAAAAGATTTTCAGGTACAAAATCACTGGCTCGGGTAGAGGTCTTAACACTTAAAATAATTATGTACCTACCTGTTAAATTTGATATTAAGAATAAATAAAGCTTTGTAGGTACATAATTATATTTTTGCAGAAGAACAACTAAAGCATTTACAGAAATCAAGTGTTCTATCTAAATGTACTTGAAGGGGAAGGTATAGAAAATAGATAAAAATGCTATGTTTATGACTCACCTTTGCTGCCTCCACAGCAATTCTACAAATTTCTCATACTATCTAATTATATCTACCTATTTACCAATTCAAATCTTACAGGTAATACAAACTCGATCAGTCAATCAATTCTCCATTTTTTGACCCCACTTAGGGACATACTTTATAGGTACCATATTTTATTAATCCATAAATCAGGTTCTGTAATTCACATTTATCAACAAACTTCATCAACAATTTTATGGACGGGTAAAAAGGCTAGTATATTATATTTCTCGCTTATTTGTAAATAAACAACCATGATTGAACGATCCGATCGTTTGATGTTAGAACACCAATTGCACGCGAATAACGGCTTATTAGCGTGCAATTAGCTTTCGATAAAACTCGTACTTGCCCTACTGATTTTTTTTATTTACTAACGGGTTTCGAAGATTTTCGATCACTAAAATCAATATTTTGCTGCGATGATAAGCTTCAGGGTCGATTTCCAGCCGGGTTAGATTTTTTCGAGAGTTCGTTTTTTATTAATATTACTAGCTTATACCCGTCTTGCTTTACGTTTTTGATTCCGATTGTCAGGCTTGATCGGTAGGTAATTAAACAGATTCTAGTCTAGCATCCCATTGCTTAACATACCACTTTAACTGACATAAGCACAGAAAAAGAAGAATGACACTTTTACAATTTTTGTTTTACCGACCTCATAATATTATACGAACCTATTCAAACCACAGAGCTCTCTCTATGAAAACTTGCAAATTATGTCCACAGATAATATAAATATACTGATTATGTCGGTAGGTTCGTATAATATTTTATTTTTTTTGGAGGTCTATAATAATAAAAAATATATTATACGAACCTACCGACATAATTTGCAAGTTTTCATAGAGAGAGCTCTGTGGCTTGAATCTTAGCTACATACATTGCCTGCTTTGATATTAATTGGGCAACCCACCCATAGAGGGTGATTTGTATCTGTCAAACCTCAAAATCAAACTGCAAATTTTTTCATTAAATCTTTATTTATTGAGAATAATAAGCTTTTAATAACATTTATATGTATAACAAATCAATCTACAATTATTTTATTACATTTTCATACCGTAATACCAAGATCCCATTCAACGTTTACATGAGTAATTTTGTTTCCAAAAGTCTTTTTGAGAAATTTGTATGAAGATCCTAAAAAATACAGTTTTTTTAAATAGCTCTAAATATATTAAAGTTAATGCAGCAAATTGTATTTAAGAACCTTCTCCAGCATTTTATACTGCTCTGGGCATATTAATATCTATCTTAGCATTTGTATTTTGAGCGTGATGTTCACATATACGGTAGAGTGGAACAAAAAATTTTTTAGTCGAATTTCGATTTGGAATAGTTGTATTATGTTGCCTATTGGCATCAATAATCTACATAAAAAATATAAAAATTCTCATACAACGGTAAGAGCCCCCGCTTTGACATCGAATATTTACAAAAACGGCAATTTTGGGGCTGTTTTCGCGGTCTACGAAATATTACAGAATTTACTTAAATAGGTTTATTTTATTCAAAAACTAATTCAAACATGGTTGACTAGCTGTTGCTATCACTATTTTATCAATTTAATAGTCTTTGACGCTGTGAGAGAGGAGCAAAGTGCAAACAAAACGGGGGCGGCAAGGGCTGATTTATAAATTTGAAATTTTAGTTTCATCAAGTGCAGTGGATGATTATTGTCTTAAAGTGAAAGGTCGCATGTCAATTATTATTTCCACGAGTGTGTATGAATAGGTAATGTATGTTTTAAAGTGTATTAACATGACTTCTACGAGACAAAAGTTAAAATGGCCGATAATTGGTTTCATAGAACTTTTGTGCAGAGTTAATAGAATAAATCCTACCTACGTATGAAAATGTGATGTAATTCTATGAATGGGTTTGACAAATGTTATAATAAAAATAAAAATCTGTGTAGAAACTTAAGGAAGTAGAGTTAGAAGCATTCAGAGTCGAAAGTAGAAAGCTTTTTTAAATGTAATGATTTTGTAAGTTGTAATTATTTTAGAGATGAAAAATTGCCAAAAGAGGAACTAATATTTTTAAATGGCTAAAATAATAATAGATTTAGGAAGAATGGATCTAATCCAAAGTTAAAAGTTGCAGAATAGAAGATTACGTGCTCTAAACAAAGAAATCATTCATAATTCAAATACACGAACTGAAGAAATTTCTTCTACTAAAAACTCGCTAAAAAGTGGATCTGCCTTCTTGTTTGTCGACCGCAGATGGTTTTAACACATATAAATTCCTCGTTGGAAGAAAATAAAAGACGACCAAAACTATTTTTGAAGGATCGCAAAAGCCTAGAGTGGTTGTACCAGAGGAACATATTTCGATCATAAAGAAGTCAAGTTCTGTGTAGCTTGGGTTCGTTATTTCGGAAAATAAACTATCTCGACCATTGAAATGGATAATTTTTCACATACACATCAAAGAGTCGCCATTGAAGCGATTGTTTACCTATGCCGTTGGTCCATTTTGATAAGATTGAAGATTTACCTCCACGAATATCAACAGATCTCAACGCACACCAAAAACATTGACAAGCAATTACTACTGCTCTCATAAATGGATCCAGCACTCCTGATTCATTAAACAGAAACACAGTTAAGCTGTCTCGTACCCGCTGGTTGCCATTTAAAAATATGTGTACCTCTTATGGCAATTTTTCATCTTTAAAATAAGTACATCTTACAAAATCATTACGTTTACATGCAGATATGTCAAAAAGCTTTCTACTTTGGACTCTGAATGCTTCTTACTCTACTTCCTTAAGTTTCTACACAGATTTTTATTTTTATTATAACATTTGTCAAACCCATTTATATAATTATATCACATTTTAATACGTAGGTAGGATTTATTCTATTAACTCTGCACAAAAGTGCTATGAAACCAAGTATCGGACATTTTAAATTTTGTCTCGTAGAAGTCATGTTAATACACTTATAAACATACACCACCTATTCCTACACACTCGTGGAAGTAATTATTGACATGCAACCTTTCACTTTAAGACAATAATCATCCACTGCACTTGATGAAACTAAAATTTCAAATTTATAAACCGGCCCTTGCCGCCCCCGTTTTGTCTTGCACTTTGCTCCTCTCTCACAGCGTCAAAGACTATTAAATTGATGAAATAGTGATAGCAACAGCTAGTCAACCATGTTTGAATTAGTTTTTGAATAAAATAAACCTATTTAAGTAAATTCTGTAATATTTCGTAGACCGCAAAAACAGCCCCAAAATTGCCGTTTTTGTAGATATTCGAAGTCAAAGCGGGGGCTCTTACCGTTGTATGAGAATTTATATATTTTTTATGTAGATTAATGATCCCAATAGGCAACATAATACAACTATTCCAAATCGAAATTTGAAAAAAAAAAAATTTCATACAAAAGTGTTCCACTCTAATATACGGTTAAAGTATTGTCAAAGGCAAATAAAAAAACATTTCTAAATTATTATATAGATTAATATTCATACGTCTTTATTCCTTTCCTACGAAGTAGATCTGAGATTTTGGACGTAGTGTGGGAGGAGTTCATAATAATATTGGTGGACTATTTTTAAGGTACATTGCTCGAGAGTAGTGGAGGGTTTTTCTTGCTTGTCTGTGTTCCTTAGCGAGGTCACAAAGAGAGGAATCATTGATTGTTTATTTCTTTTTAAAATAATTACTGTTTAACGGAACATTTTCAAGAACTAAGCTGCATTTAAACCGAACAAGCATAGAGCCACAGCTGGAAGTAGACTAGGTATACCAATGTATTGGAAAACAATCTCAACAGACAATGAGTCTATCAGATGAGACAATGAGTCTATTCCTAGGAATAGAAAGCGCTTTTAACCTGGCCTAGGAGGTTGTAAGCCCTCAGCTCTGTTGTCCAAGATCTGATAGACTCATTGTCTGTTGAGAATGTTTTCCAATACATTGGTTTTGATTACCTATGTTACTAGGAAAAATCCAGTTTTCAATTCGTGAGGATATAAACAAGATATAGACTAGGTATATTTTCTTGATCGTTGGATCGGACACTAGTCTGTCATCGTCCATTGTATTCAATGTTCAAACAAATAATGTTCTTGCTTGTAAAGGTACGTACTCACTTGCGCCGCGAACGTGTGACATTGCATCAATTTAATCGAAAGGTTAAGGGTGTTAGCACACCTCCGCCGCGAATCGCGGCACACGGAACTGAAGAAAGCGAAATCGCAGGTAGTGTTAGTACACTAGCGGGTAAACGAGTAGCGAAAGAGAAAAATGCACATAAGTAAGTATTCTATGGTTATGTTTTGTTGGGAAATTTAAATAATTAAAACCACAATATTATTTCACATTTCATACATATTTTTAAATATTACAACATTAACAACGTTTTTTCTTACAATTCAGAAAATATGCACATCCAACTTCTGCAAACCATCCCACAACAAAACGCAATTAACGTTTTCCATCTGTCATTTCTATGGAAAACATGACGTTCGCTTCAATTTCGCTCCAAAATTCTGTCGATTTTGACAACTTCAAAAGCGGGCGGAATGCGAAACACACGGATCCGCGAAATATCAGGCGGAGGTGTGAATACAATTTGAAGTAATCTATGGCGAAACACCGCAAGAGAGAGATGAATGTATAGAAAACAATACGAGTTTGAGCATGCTATCTCACTCTCAACATGGCGCGCAGAAACTGACAGATGTGACCGTCGTCGCTTCGGCTGATCCGCAGCGGGATGTGCTAACGGGGAAAGTGTATACGTGATTCGAAAAGCGAACGCTAGCGGAACACATGCATCCTTTTGATAAAATTGATGGAACGATACACGTTCGCGGCGCAAGTGAGTACCGAGCCTTATTGTTTCCATGGTGTCCAATATCGATCATAAAAGAAAGTATTCTCTGTTTAAAGATTCGGATTGTGTAAACGCAACGTCAGATGTACCTACCTGCTTTGTCAAAAAATTTTACTCAATGGTTTCTCTAATAAACAACTCTTTTAGATGTTGAAAAAAACTCATTATTTTGTACAGTATTTGAAAGGGATGAAGCAAGAACGAATTGCATAGTAACCGTAGAAAATGAATGTCTTGAGCAAGTGAATGAGTATGTGTATTTAGGAAGCATGTTTAGTCGGGATGGAAAGTGTGAAAAAGAAATCGAACGTAGGAAAGTTGCTGGTCGCAGGGTGGGCGGTGCATTAAGACCTATAATGAGAAACAACAACGTCTCACTACAAGCAAAGAAACTAGTGCATAACGCAATCCTGCTACCATCGATGATGTATGGTTGTGAAACGTGGACATGGACGAAAAAAGAAGAATGTAGTATAAATGCAGTAGAGATGAAATCTCTACGAAGAATATGTGGAAAAACTTTATGGGATATGGAAAGGAATGAAAATATTAGGAAAGAATGTGGTATGGAAGTAAGTGTTGTGACAAAGATGAAAGTTAATAAGTTGAGATGGTTTGGGCATGTGGAAAGAATGGATGCAAACAGAATGACAAAGAAAATTCATAAGGCTGAAAGGAATGGTGTAAGAAAGCGTGGGCGACCGAGAATGACGTGGATCGAACACATCGATTCCGTCCTCAAGGAAGGCCAGGTAAGAAGTAAGAGAAATAGGAGAAGCTGTATGAGAAATGGTATGTCGGTGGAAGAAGCGAAAGAAGTATGCTTGGATAGAAAAGAGTGGAGGTCCGTTCTCTCTGCCTACCCCTTACGGGACACGGCGTGATGGGTAAAAAAAAAAAAAAAACTCATTAATTCCGATTGCAGCCCTTTCATTGACCACCACTTCCATCTCCACATATACAACATTATTGGTGGAGGCCCCGTCTAACTAGAGAGAACGTGAGAAGACGTTTGTCTCGAAAACTTTAACCCCTGTTCGTATAAATATCATGAATTCACCAGCTACGAGGAAAACAAAGCTATATATTTTTGTCCCACTCTTACAGATACCTACACACTTTCAATGCCTATTCGTACATACATAATTTTTACGAATATAAAAATATTTTATTTTAATGGATTTCAGTTCAATTAACGTGAATATTCACAATTTAAATCCTTAAAAATCTATCCTTATTTTGTAAACGGGGAAAAGTGTGTTTTTAACGGTTTTTTTAATTGAAGAAGATTTTTTTTTTATAAATCTTAATTTAATCAACGTTGTATTCCCACATACCTCTAGTCTAGAAAAGGTTGTCTCTGAGCCCCTGCAGTCTTCAACTAGGTACCTATTTACAACCTTTTTTTAACCATCTTTTGCTATTTTGGATGCTGTTATTCGAGGGGTATCAAAAAATATCATAGATGTCAAATTTACGGTAAAACCTATCATATTAATCAAATTAAAATCCTTCGTATAGTGAAATGGTCGTTTAACTTACATTAAAACACGACACATTGTGTACCTATGTAGATAAGTCATGTTGTGTTGCGTAATATAATGTAATTAATATAAAAATTCTAGTTGCATAATGCATATTCAATAAGGAATATATTATCAATTATTAGGAACTCTCTCAATAATCAGCAGATATGTACCTAATGTATTTTGTCTGCAGTTACGTGAAAACGCAAAATTTCAGAACGCATCTCTATGATAGACTTCTTCATAGTATCATTTTTGTTCAACCAATCTTCATTGTTCATTGTTAATTATTGTTCTTCATTGCTTTGTTCTCCTTTCTGGTCGGTGTTGCCCATTTCGAATTCCGTGTGTGCGAGCGTCATTTTTTTTTTCAAATGTTGTTGGTGATTTCACCAACTTAGACCTTCGACTTCACAGATCACTTGGATTGCTGTGTTTCTAACTCGATCACGCACTTCTATATCACATATCGATTGTTTTCATAATTTTATTATTATTGTTAAAAAAATAGCACTGTTTAGCGTGACAGGTAAAACCCTAAATAAAGGTAAAGCCAAAAATGGTGTAGTATATATTATTATCTAAATCCGATTCAATGTCATGTGGGAGGATGGCTCGAAAAATAGAAGTAGATGCGTATCGTGTTTTTGTCCTCGTATCCTTGTGTCTCAATATCATATCTTTCAAGTAGCCTTATCATCCTGTGACTTTAATTCTCTTTGGAGGTCTCAGGTGCAAATAATGTTGCTTTCGGCATGTTGTTAATCGTGCCTAAATTAGAAAAGGTATCATCTCAATAAAAAAAATATTCACTCATATCAAAAATCTTTGAAAAGATAACTGCTTAAGAAATCCAAATCGTCAAATAAAAAAATGAAATTTAAACTGACGTATATTTTTTCAAAGAACTTACGTATTTTTACAGACTACCCTTCATGTAAATGTTCATCGGGCAATTCACTTTAAACTTCGGCAACTTTGAACCTCGAGGCAACGTACAGCTCGGTTACGTTTAACTTTCTCTCTCAACCTTCGTCTTCTTCTTCCTCGCAATATTTCTTTGGTGACAAACTCCCATCTACTTTTTTAGCCTCGGGGTTCGTAAATTTATATTATTATATATTTGCAACGATATTTCATCTCCTTTCATAGAGTTTCCTTACTTCTTTTTTCTTTTCATTTCATTCATACCTGATATTATTTATTCTAGTCTCCGTAAGCAAATTAAAGTTGGGTTAAAACGGAATACCTTCTCGTACAAAGTTGAACTGAAAAGTTTTCTTGTATCAAATGAGATTATATTGGAGCTGTTTCATATCAGACACTTAAAACTTCGCCATTTTGTATTAGTTATTGCGACCGTTTCGAGCTGCTATTTGGAAAAAATAATTTAAATATCGTTTTGTAATAATCAACAAGCAAATTAGTATGATATATTATATAATTAATAGTATTCTTTATGCAGTTCCAATATACCTACATTGTCGAATGAAACGTTTCATATAAGATTTAGGGGACTGGGACCCTATTGTCGAATGTCAATCAATGGGTTTTCTAATATAATTTTTATGATTTTAGGATGTTTTCTCATAGAAATCATTCGAAAGTCATAAAAATTATATTAGAAAACCCATCGATCGACATTCGAGAATAGAGTCTCTGGTTTAACAGTTTTTTTTTTTTAATGAATCTGTGCTCACTCAAAGTGTACACAAATACACTCCTTGACTCTTTCACAGTAAGCTACTCAAAGCTTGTGTCGTGAAAGAGGAAGATGGTCGGCACCTGGGATCGAACCACGACGTCCGCAGTACGAAAGCCGGCGTTGTAACCGCTGGGTCACCAACCACTTCATTCAGTCTTCAGTTATCTCATCCTCATCTCACTTCTGAGTACCTACCTACATAACCTATTTATAAAAACAAAATATATAATACTAGAGGTCCGCCCCAGCTTCGCACGGGTAGATAGATACTTAAAAATAATTTAGTTTTCATACAGATCCCTAACTTTTTCAAAATATTTTATAGCATATGTTAATCTGGAATAATTGCATTGCAATGTATCGTGTCACGTCACTTTACCACCGTGACTACTTTGCGCGGTATTTCTACTAAACTTGACATGACTCCCCTCAGTCCCCTCCCCGCTCCCGTACGCACTCTGCATCGGATAAGTTGAGATGATAAGAGACTATGCTTTTTTTTCCAATACTCACATTTTTAAACTCGTGATAACTTTCGAATGGAATGTCCGAATTGAATAATTCAAAAAGTTATACAAACATATTGAAACAGACTTGAATATGAACTAATTTATTTTAATAAGGAGTAATACCAAGATACCAATAAAGAGCCTTTTCTAGAGGTGACATTTTATTGATTTTTTTTAAATAAAAAAACACTTATTGTGGCATAACTATAATAGTTAGACATATGCTGTCGCGATACTTTTTTTAAATAATGATGTCTTCTACAAAATTGTGCTACATTGTTTTATTCTATCATCATTAGTTTTCACAGCGTTCGCGATAAAAAGAATATTTTAGGTAAATTTTTTACACCTTGGGTTACATTATTGAAGTTTTCGTAGGTTACCCAAGGTTTTTTTGAGATTTAAACTATCCTATCTCTCAAGTTGGATCGAACTGCACATGGTGTGCGAATTTTACTATAATCGGTTAAGTGGTTTAGGAGTCCATTGAGGACAAACATCGTGACACGAGATTTATATATATTAAGATTATATTGTATAACTAGGAAGAAAAAATGATACTAAGTATCAAAAATCGTGAAAATTTTACATACCTTGTTGTTTTGTTTTTTGTTAAAAAAAATTCGAAAAGCAGGTTGCCATTTAAGAAAAAATATTTCCAAAAATATTCAGACACTAACTGACCCACCCGTCTGAGAATGAAAATAATAATTTTTACTTACGATATGAATTAAATATACAGTTAACGACATAAAATCTGAATTAAATTTAGCTTATAATTTATTATATATGTATCAAATAATCATTATTCATAAAATTTCATAAAATTTTATAATAGAATAAAAAATATAGTGGCGTAACATTAAAAAAATCCAAGAGATGGCGGTGTAGTAGGAATTAAGTTACGTTATGAAACATGTAACGTTATTATACACATTAGAATAGACTACGCTAAAACCAAATTTTACCGAATTTTTATGATAAGACTTAATAATAGAGGCAATAAAAAATTGTTAAGTAGTTGTAATGCTGAGTCTATTTACATTTTTGTAGCATTTGAAGTCGAAAATATTTGATTGATATGAATTTAAATGAAATTTTATATTTTTTTAAGCGTAAAAATCTTCTAGGATGGCAGTGTTGCTCAACTTGATTGTTATCAGGGGGTAGGTTCATCTCAATGGCTGTTCGTACATCCCGCATACGCAATGAGTGCGGGGGGCAGCTAACCCCCCAATCCAATTACAAACTTTGTAACCAATAATTTGGATAAATGTTAATTGCTCCCGTTGAAGATTCATGTTAGATGTTTTGAAACTGGTCTTTAATGCCGCATCAGATTCGTTTTCTTGAATTTACCGAAAACATAACATTTTTCTAATTAGATAAACTAGTGGATTGAAATTTTATATTAGATATACCTACCTATTAAGCGAACGCTATTTCACCATTTTCTTTCAAAAACCAAAAACCAAAAAATTACATGAATTCGTCAAATTTGAGTTTTGAATGCGTTTTTTTCTATAACTATTAAAGACGAACAATACTATTCTCAATTTGACCACAGACAAACAAAAGAATAATATATTATTATGCATCTGTGTTAATGTCAAATACGTCGAAGTGTGTCTGAGTATCAAATACATAACATTACAGTAGTGTTTGTAATGATTTTTTTTATTTAACGTATTTTTATGCAAAATTTAAAAAATGCTAGCATTTGCCACTTCTTCTCTATATAAAGTAGAAGTGTGAGAAATTTCATACTCCTCCGTCCGCGCAATTTTCGTAAAAAGGGGTAAAAAGTTATTTAGGAATTGACGAAAACGCATAGAGCGCATTACAGATTAGCGTGAAAATCTAAGGTGGTCCATTAGGAAATTAAATCGATGAATTAGGATTAATATTAGGATCTAACATCTTGTCAATTTCGCGTCCTTCTCTGTAAACAAGTTTGTGTTTTCAAAGTACCTACATATAATACAATTTGTGTAACTGGTTGATGAAGAAGAAGAAGAAGTTAAGAAGAAGGCAGACAGATCTCAGTGATTGTAAAATAGGTAAATAAATAATATCAGTAAGTACATATGTACGTTGTACGTGCAATCAACCAGTGGAACTATAGTGACACCCCGTACCTACTTGTACTCTAGTTTCCCTAATTATTTGCTCTCTCATTGAGAAACAAAAAATAAATATGGGTTATATTCTGAACAAAAAATATAGGTACAAATTTGATTTATTGCACAATTGAAGGCAACAAGTAGTTCCTACTTTCGTCTAATAAAAACGCTTGTTAGTCGGATGTTATTGATGATGAAGCGGATGTGACCCGCCTTTAATTGCGCCAAAGTATCAAAATCGTTTACGTTTTTGATCATTCTCTCCAGAAATGCAGTGCAAAAAAAAATGAATAAGATGAAATAAATTTATAAAATATGTTAGAAACATCATGATAATTAATGGTAATTTTTCAAATTAACCTTCAATTTGAACATTGAAAATTGCAGAAAGAAAGGTTGAACATTTGATAACGGTAACCAAAGACTATCAGTAGGTACCCCTATTCTAAGTTTTATGGGAAGGTAGTCACGGAAGTTAAGTGAGTATTACACGATACATATTGTATGGAAAACGTGTGTAGAGCCGCCACAAAGATTATATGATGATATTTATAGAAACAAAAACGATTCTCGCATTCGATACATCTAAACGTTTCCCTACAAAATGTATCGTGTTACTCACTTTACTTCCGTGACTACCTTTCGATAAAACTTAGAATATGGATACAGGTGACAATAATATTAGGATGGAAATTCCAAAAACAGATGTACTTTAGAATATATGCCTATAAAAAACTTGAGTTTATTTCGAGAAAACATAATACATATATATGTTCCTATTTTTTAACCAAGTAACATTGAAAAATCGAACTAAGTAATTCAATTTGAGGTGCCTGCTGTAAAAACATTCATAGACAAATTAATTACGAATTTGGATGGCTCGTTTCGCGACGGACAATTCTATTCCCGGTGATGATTTCCCACCTCTGGCTTATACTAAATCGCAAGTTCAAAATATAATCAAAAATATTTCCTCATCACGAAATGGGAAATAAATTAGACCAGGGATTGTTTTGAAACTCTCCAGCATGATTCAGTCGCCACGTAGAAATATCCCGAGGCCAATTTTTCAAATTGCTGCAGGAACAGTGAAGCAGTTTTTCTTGTGTATCCTCGACCGCGTCTCCCACCGCCGGCCGTAGTCTGGGTCGTCCGTTCTCATATTACCTTCTTCATTCTGACTTACCTTGATGAAGATTTATAATAAAAATGTTTAGAAAATGGGACGATGAATTAAGCTTGATAAATATGCACCTCATCTTTATAATAATTTTCATTTCGTGGCTTTCTATTTTGAATAACTTTACATCTAAGAACATTGCTTAGACGCCTTGGAGTCCTGCACTGTATTAGGTATATTTTTCACAAAAAAATGATAGACAAATAAAACTACCTTTAACTATTAATAAAATGGTTTTATTATCTATCTGAGAAGTCATTTCAAGTAAGAAAACTCAGAAATTAATACAAGTTAATTGTTTGATGACACATACATAAAGAAAATAAATTTAGAAAAAGTCTGATAAAATCGGTAATCAAACTCAAGACGTCTTAATTAGAAGTCGGCGTATAGACATCTAGGTTACCGAGTTCAATCATTAACATCATAATATGTTTAAACAATCAGTATCTAGTGTAAAACAATTGAAAAGAGTCATAGGGCGAACTTATTCCGAAGGATCTCATAATTTTCAATATGTTTAAAGCTACATAATTAAGTTGTGTCAGATTTTAATAATGCTTTTAATCATATATACAGACATGAACAAGTTTATCACTAAAACTAGGTAGGTACCTATCCTCAATATATTTTATCACAGACAATACGTTCCAAAAACAATACGAACATTTCGTTTTGGTGTAAATACACAAAATTGAAAAAAAAAATCAGTCCAATAGTTGTTATCCAAAAACATTTTTCCTGCTGAATCAAATACGTACTTATAGGAACTTATCGAAAAATCAGCGAGAATAGTCGGCTAGGTCAGGTATGTGAGTTCTGGAAATAATTCCTGTTAGTTTTATCAGAGCCTTCAACATGCAAATGGACGGATTACCAACGGTCAACTGATTTCCACAGCTGTGTTTTCTGAAATCTTAATGGATTTCACGTGTTTTCGGAATGCACCCTATCTGCCGTTGTCAATGCATTACGGTTTTATTTTGGAACTGTCCAAGTATTGTGATGTGTTACATCTATATATTTGATGCGTGAAGGAAAAATCCGTTTTTACGAAAATTACGCGGAGGGGGAGAATGAAATTTCGCACACTAATAGTTTATATAGAGAAGGAATTATGCATAAGAATAAATTAAATCAACAAAAAACATTACAAACACTACCTACTGCAATGTAAGTATTTGATTCTCACACACACTTCGATTTATTTGACATTAACACAGACGCATATTATATTATTTTGTTTATCTGTGGTTTAGAATAGATTAACATTGTTTGTCTTTAATAGTAATGGAAAAAAACTTCATACAAATTAACATTCCAAATTTGACGTTTTGGTAAGAATTTTTTAAATAGCGCTCGTTTTATCTTGGACAATGGAACTTTAATAATGTTCAAACTTATAATTTAAATAAGTTATGGTCGAATTTCGAGCACTGGTCGACCACTACCACTACTAGTTTATATAAAAATGGATCACTAATTATCTTGGTCACGGCATCACACGTGAATGGCTCGACCAATTTCGCTATTTCTTTTTTGTTGTTTGTCAATCTCACCAGAAGATTGACAATCTACACAACATGAAGTTTTTCGGTCATTTTTCTCCCTGAACTCAGCAAATCATTTAAAAAAATTATATTTCTATCCAGCCATCATCGTGCTTGTAATAGGTATGTAATAATTAGTGACTCTTTATGTGATTCCTGACAGCTGATTTTGCGACACAAGAGTTCTTCTGCAAACAAAGTATTTATTACATTTTTTTTTTCTTTTTCAAATAATTTATCTTAGATAATTTAACATGTCGAAAAATCCCGCAATCGAAACCCCATCCTTAACCAACCGACCCGACCACACCACCTTCGCCATTTAAGTTGTCAAAATCCAAATCATGAAAATCTTCGACATATTTTTAGCATGTCGTAAAATCCCATGCCTCTGCAGGACTCCAACCCGCATCTCTAGCCGTCTAAAGCAGAAACGCCGGCCAGACGATAACGCCTGATAATGATACGTGTGTCCTTACTCCCCGTGTATTTTATTATGTATATTCCACTAGGATGTGTTTACTGATGGCCCATACTGAGTTTCTAGGCATCCGGAGATAACTGCCACCTCGTTAGTCTCTTCTCTAATTTTATTATACAGATCACTGAAGCTCGATATTTAAATTTCATCAACATGAATTGATCAACAATCTGTCATATTGATCGCGTAGTGGCTTTTTGCAACTATTGTTTTAGTAAATGCCGAACAATTTTCAATGTAGATACCTACTTCGTATTGTTTTCAAAAAATGTACACTGGTACCGTATATTATTGTTTAATTAATGAATAACTAATTTCATCTCGACATTTACAAAATCCAACTAAAATAATCTCATAAATATATCAAAGGCACAATCAAATTACGTAAGCCGCTGTCTTATTATTACTTATGTCCAACTTTGTCACTTCTCTCAAGTGCTACTGTTTGATAATAATATTGTTAGAGTTCCATTGAAGACTTAATGAGGAGTGCAACCAAATCTTCTAACTGCTGAGAAGCAATTTAACTTCAAGTACACAAATTTAATAAGAATCGTGAGCACTCATCCGTGACATATTGCTGCCATCTCAATATCGTTGGTTCGCTGGAATATCTTCATATTATGGCTGTGGTAACAGCATAAAGACAGACAAGGCAGTTTTAATTATTAGAGTAGTACATCCGCTCAATATCTCATTAAGGAAACATGAGCCAAATGAGGCTTGAGAATATCGAAACTAGGACTAAACGAGCATTTGCATGTGACAAAAATGAATATGAAGAGTAGATATACTCTCATAACGAATGAAGAACCAACGGAATCAATTCAAGAACTTTGCTGATCTAGCGCGCTCGTATACAATCTTTTTCTACATCGACGATTTGCAATATCCCAAAGAATCAAAATAACAGATTTTTTTCTCCGAGTTTCCTTCAAAAGCCTTGTTCTCGAAACTATATGGGCACCTATTTAGGGAAATCTATGAAAACAACAAATCCCCTATGGGTCTTATTCGAGACACTCGGGATTTTTTTAGATTTGTTTATTTCCATTCAAAAATAGGTATTTTTTTATCAAATGAGTGCATGTCCATATAAATAAGATAATACAAAAACGAGATTTTAAATGCTTGTGCATGGTTAACAGCTGGTTTCATAAAAAGCTTCAAAATAACACTCAGTTAAAGTTCCTTTTAAAATTTAAAGACTCCTTTAAGCTGACGCGTTTCATAAGAAATATTCCAGCTAAAAATTGAAATGTCAAAAAAATATTTTAAAGTTGGTAGCAGTTGGTAGTGTTACCATGGAAATCTATGCAAAACATAGGTAGTTTACTAATATTTTCGCGGAATTTCTGTTGATCTGTCAATTTCATTTCTCAATAGAGCATCAAAGTGCCGTTTTTTGTGTTAATTTATTATTATGGTTTATGAACGAGTATATACTCATTTTCGGGAGGTATCTTGTTTAAGTATATAATTTGGTTGTTAAAAATTATTTGTAAGCATGTTATTTTTATATTTGTATATTTTATTAATAAAGGCTTTGTATTATTATTATTATGAATTAGTAAACGAAATCTGTAAAAAATAATATTCTTCCTGTTTTTCACTCTATTTTAGTAATTTTTGTCCACAGTGTCACACTGTCACCGCATACAAATGTTCATCTTTCTGACAGAGAAAGCGCCACGAAATTTTCTATGAACTCCGGTGGTAAAAATTTGAACTCACTAAAGTCGACTTTAACTAAAAATAATAATCAATAACGGTACTTTAGCTAAAAATCGGTTTTGTTGTCATGAAACCCGTTATTTTTTAAAGGGAGTTTAAAGTCTCCATTATTTTTTATGAAACCGGCCGTAAGAGAATTAATCAAAATTTCAAGACACAAAACGTTTTCTTTCAGGCCCCGCTCACCTACCTTGTTTTTTTATATTTCAATATAACGGAAAACTTTGTAAGCCCTACCAAAAACCACCGAAAAAACTTTTGTATTCCAAAACACATTTGTCTTCGAAAGTAGAGGGGACGTCAAGGTAGAGACACCACAGAAGTTCAATGAGGAGGCGAACACTTCCAACTGAATATACTCAAATACAAAATATCACACTAGATCCTTAGACGAGAGATGAGATTTCGGGAACTGTGACAGGAAAGACAGAATTCGCAGCTAATAATCAACCAGTTATTAACATGCCCGTCAATGCAAGAGGGCCACATTCCTGTAAACTATAATCAATCTCTACTTAATATGATTTAGCTTTTGCTAGTCACATTAATTAAAATTTTACAGGATTAATACAAATATAACAGAGAGTAGCACAGGATCAATTTTCCCGCTTGTCAGATGCTTAGGTCTAAGGTATCAATAAAATGATCGGTTTGGATGAAGAAATCTGAGCCTTGGTAGCTCTTCTATCACACTCTGTAACTATGTGATATAATAATAATAATAATAATAATAATAATAATATAAAGCCTTTATTGATAATATATACAAATATAAAAATAACATGCTTACAGATAATAATTATTAACAACTAAAATATACAAACAAGATACCTCCCGAAAATGAGTATATACTCGTGCTTCGGGAGGGATAATTTAAAGATTGATGAGAGGGGTGATTTAAAGTCTGTCTCTCGGCTCCACAGTCGCACCCAGGGAGATCTGTCCAAACACATTTGTGTGTGAAGTCCGCAAGTATATTATTTTTGTAGATATAGATTATAGGGATACTTACCATCTTGTGAGATTGACTTTTATTTTTGTTTATTTTATTTTACTTAGCAAGCATATAAGCATATTATAAACCAGCAAAGTTTGCAAACTAGATAGGTATATTTTTTCTGTACACTTTACTTTTAATTAACTTCATAAAAATAAAATTGGAAATTTCAATAAATATGTGATGAAAAAAAATGAATAATGAGATAAACAAAAAAAACTGGGGAGGGGGCTGTGAAAGATTCTGAAACTGCATTCCTAAATTTTGACAGTGACAGTTGAAAAATATTACATCTCTGAAAAATGAGATGTTGTTTGAGCAGAGTCTGATGTATGTAGTTAGTGTTACAGAGAGGAGTCCGAAAGATACAGTAGCCCTAGTATAAGTTTTCGATGATCGAATATCGAAACGATCATCGAAAAAGTTTCGAAAAATTTTCATACTAAAATGCGATCATTAAATCAATTAAATCGTTTGATTTAAGAACACTATTTGCACGCTAATAGCGCTTATTTGCATGCAATTAGCTTTCGATAAAACTCGTACTAGCCCCAGTGGACAGGAGAAAGGACAGTTAAAATTCATAAATTTAACCAAACATCTTCCTATTTTGTTTAATAATTATTAATGTCATGGATATAAATACACAAAATATCAACTATTATTAGCGTTTTTATACACAATACTATATTTCTGTGTCTTTTAAACTAACACCCCTTAAAATTTTAATCTGATTAAAATATATTTTTGTCAACTATTTTATCGCTAACTGTTAAAAGCAAAACTAAAAACTTTGAGAACAACCGTTGCAAAATGTTGTCAATAAAGTGCTAAGTGAGTAGTATCCAATTGTGATTGCTATTTAATGACCTTTCGAATGTCCGCGTAATATTTCAATATAATGGCAAACTGATTTTCAATAGATAGCAAACCGTTTGTCAAGTCGAGAAATACTTTGGGAAATCCCTTTTATATCCTTTTGTCCGAGAATGATTTATATTGTGAATATGGCCACAGACTCAACACACTCACCCGACTCTTTTTGAAGAACCTTCACTTGCTGATAATTTATATTGTCTATACCGTACGAAATCTTGGGTGTCGCTTGACCAATTTGTCTCCAAATATATTACACCATATTACTCTAATATCTTTATAACAAAATCAACTTACATTTAACACTAAAAGAGACATCATTCTGTTTCTTCGAGTAGGTAGTTTCTTTAAATAGACGAATTCAACCACAACGACCCGCGACGTCTCGAGGTAATATTCAATTTTTCTATTTCTATTTTTCTATATCAAACACTAAAAGAAGTTAATTTGAATTAAAACTGATTATAAAATTAATTATCATAGGACATTATGGACCAGATAGTATATTTCTCTATTCTCTGACGTTGACGCCCATTCGATCGATAGGGAGGCCACAAGAGCTCTCCATTGCGCTCAATCTTGCGCCATCACAGGAGGGATACTAGTTGCCTGAACCCTGAACCTCCATCTCCCTGATGAGGTCTTTTCTGACCTGTGGAGGTTTAAGAAAGTGAGGTGGTGAACCTCACGCTCCCGATCAGATTTTTCGAATATCTGCCTCTTACAGGATATAGGTACCTACTCGAAAAATCAGCAAAAAGAGCAAAGGTGCTATTCTTAGCCGGCAACCACACAACACTGACAACGCTCCCAATTATTATATCTAGTCAGCAGAGAAAGCCTTGAAATTCATCACTTCAAGGAGACATACAATTAGTATGAAAATCATACGTTATCAAAAGATGTGATTAAAATCATCTGTTGACATATTTGCTGATTGAATAATGAATCGCTAATTATTAATGGATAACTAACAATAATTATAAATGGTATAAAAGGTTGGCAGTATACTATACGCCATGTCATTATGTTTCCATATTCGCAACATGAAGTTTAAAAAGGCACGTGGATGTAGTAACGCTGTGTCAAGTCTTGGGGAAGTTATCTTCGTGCTGGCCATTCTAACATCGAATGGACATGCTAAAGTGGTACATATTTTTGTTTATATATATATTACTAATTTTTCGATAAAACAAATACCTATCTTGGTGTTTACATAAAAAATAGACTAGAATCCCTATTCCGAAGTTTACTCACAAACGCAGGTAAAAAATTCCCGGGAATTTAGAATGGGCTGCGAAGCTTTCTGTAGGAGCGCTATAATACACGTTTCGATACAAAGTGTTGGTACTTCACGCCAGCGTAAATGTCACGGAAACTTAGAATAGGGGTACAGGACACTGACTCATTGAATGACCGACTAACGCCGCCTACCCAGCTTTTTTCAGCGGGTCACACGTACTCAAATCTATATGGTGGTGCATGTATTGTGTTTAAAAATACGTCATGCAGTTAGTTGTCAATTTTATGTAGACAAGAACTTTAGGTAACTCTATCTTCTTTGGGCGAAACAAGTTTTTCCATGTGGTAAAGAATAATATATCAGCAAAGCTAACACCTTTTCTCTTTTTTTAACGAATTTCATATACATTCTTACTTATCAACTACTTAACACATGCCCATTTTCTGTCCAAAATAATTATGAAATTGATGGGCCTGCGCTGGGTGCGCCGGCATATAGCGTCGTTCATGATGCGATGGTACCACCTCATGCCCAATATTCTTCTAATAATAACATACCAATATGTTATTGTTATACCTATGTGTTAATCGAATTGGCTGAATAAATTCTTCCGATTTTTTATTTATATCCGCTCCGGATAACAGAATAACTATTAAAAAGTTGAAAATGCATAAGAAATAATATAAAATATACCTAATATTAAAGTTAGTACGGAACGGATTTCCTGCGACGCCAACGTCGTCTATGAAAAAGTCTATAGCAACAAAATTATTCTTTACCTGACAACCATAGATATTTAAAATATTGGTACGCAATTTTTGATAGAATTTCTTTCAAGCTTTCGATAATAATTTTTCACATTCAAACATATTTCAGGCGTATTTTGCATAAATTACAAAGTTGAAATCAATATTTATAGTACAGGACAACATCTGTCGGGAAAGCTATAGTTTGTAATAATAATTACTGATTATTGACTGATTGAACTAATGCTTCACAGATATTCCCTGAAGACATTGAAGAAGTAATACAGATGGTGCATAACACTTGCGTGGATAAATCTGGAGTGAGCGAAGGTACCTACTAAGTTCTTTGTTCATCACCTTACTGGTGTTTATAAAGTAGCTACTGATGAATTTCCAGTATCCTTCAAAATATTATGAACCGCGTTGTTATTTATTTTGCAGTTGACATATCGAATTGTGAAAAGGGCATCTTTGCTGAAGACAAGAAACTGGGGTGTTACATGTTCTGCCTTATGGAGGAAGCAAGTTTTGTAAGTATACAATACAGGTGGCATAAAACTATTGAAAATAGTTATAATTGTATACAGGATGTCCAAGAATGTACGACTAAGCGGAAGTCAAGAGATAGAAAACCTTTAGGGCTATCCAAAAATCTCAATATTTAATTTTTATGTCAAGCGATTTTTTTATACTTTTCGAGTTATGGTTATTTTAGTACTTTTTTGTCAAAACTTTTCTTCTTCCTCTCTTCATAGATCCTACGGATCTGTTTGTGCCACCGTTTCAGCCTCTTGGGAGGTCGACTACCAACTATCTCTCCGTCGCTTTGGTGGTCTTCCTGGGGGTCTTCTTCCTTCAGGGTTGCCTTGAAGGGCTACACGAGGGGTTCTGTCGTCTGACATTCTATTAACGTGGTCGTTCCAGTGTCGCCTTCGTTGCCTTCCCCATTTGACGATGTCCTCCGTGTTGCACATGCTGCGGATGGTGGTATTCCTTATGCGATCACGCAGTGTGTTTCCGGTAATACATCTCAATGTTTTCATTTCGGAGCATCTCAGTCGGGACTTTGTTCTAGCAGTGTCTGCTCTGGCCTCTATTCCGTATGTGGCTATGGGTCGTACACAGGTCTTATATATACGAACCTTACTATCTAATCGCATATGTTTCCCAAAACCCGATTTAAAGAATATATGTTCACAGAGACACCAATTTTTGAGAAACATGCATCTTTCTAATAAAGTAAGTACTATCTACCTACCCTGTAAATTTCATTAAGCTATCCGGAGTCGCTATTTCTACCCCTTGGTTTCCCGCGCTTTTTCAAATTAAAAATTTTCCCGCCATAAAAGTGGTTATTCCTACCCATTTTCTGCGACTTCTATGGTTTACAAAGTAAATAAGCGTGTGTCACTTGTTATATATACTACTCAAAAGTGGTTTATATACTGTCATTTGACGTCTGTGATGTTTTGATCGATATTTTTAGCTACATTTGTGTGCAAACTTTATTTTTATTATACTAGTTATCTACTTTTTTATTGTAATTAATTTCCTTACATATTTTCTACAAATTAAGTGTTTTTATGTCGCTTTTAGGTTAAATTTCTCAATATCTTGGATATTTCGTTCTGTGCAACTACTATGAAGTGTGTCATGATTATTGTACCGAACGCCAGAGTGTTGT
Organism: Mystacides longicornis; assembly: GCA_963576905.1. NCBI lineage: Eukaryota > Metazoa > Arthropoda > Insecta > Trichoptera > Leptoceridae > Mystacides > Mystacides longicornis. Next base: position 28,415,906 of record OY756426.1, on the reverse strand, counting down.
GAATATTATGTAGCGATAGATGTGTATCGAACGGCAGTGAATGATGTCATGTAAATACCTATCAGGTATGGGAACACGAGGACCCGAATTAAGTGACGACCGCGGAGCATGCACGCCCGGTGGTGCACCACGGGGCGCCCCGCACTGGTGTGTCTCGGGGGGCCCCGCATGACCGCGGGCCGTCGAGTCGCGTTGAACCTCGCCTCGTGTCCCCATGCCTGACGATTAGGTACGTACCTAACGAATAGGTACACACATCGACATGTTCATAATATGTGAAATTGTTCTATCGTTGTGTTGCCCGTCTCGGACAAAGAATAAAGGATGATTTCTCCCTTGTGCCGAGGCGGGGACCAACGACATGTATATGTTTATGTACACTGTATATATATCTGTAGGTAGAACTGTATAGAAAGTACCTACTTACGAGTTGTACTCATTGCAAGCCCGCCAGCTGAGTAGACGCTGGCGTGGCTAGGCATGCTGTGGCTGTGGTTGGGCCGTGAGACGGTCAAGCAACCCAGCACATGCCTCACCTGGTTGGTGAAGTAAAGGAGGTACCTACCTACTGATAGTACACCCGAATGCTCACCAGTTGATTAGACACTGGTGAGGCTAGGCGTGCTGTGGCTGAGGTTGGGCCAAGAGACGGCCAAGCAACCCAGCACAAGCCGCTACTGTAAGGTGATAAAAGTAGGTACCTACCTACTGAAAGCCCACCAGATGATTGGACTCTGGTGTGGCTAAAGCATGCTGTGACTGGTTGGGCTATGAGACGGCCAAGCAACATAGCACATGCTTCTCTTGTGTTCTATTGAAAGGCACACCAGAGGTTTGAGACCCTGGTGGTGCCGAGCATGTAGCATGTAGCGGCTCATGCCGATACCTGGTGGTATCAATATGTCTACCTGCTGGTGGACATATCTGTTGGAAAGGCACACCAGCGGTTTGAGACCCTGGTGGTGCCGAACTTGGAGCGGCAGTGACCATGAGTGGCAGCACGGCTCTCATAAGAATAGTGTAGGCCTATGTGCATATCTACCGGCAGGTAGATATGTACATACATTATGTAATATGTACCTACATTATGTGTAATATTGTAAATTGTGTAGCTCTATGTCGAGGTGCGCTGAGCTGGTGGTAATGGTTTGGGCGGGAAGTGAGTTTTGGCGGGAAAGTAACTCGCGAGCTTACTTACGTTGCCAATTCCCCGTAGCGCGAACGGGATGTACTCCGAACCATTTTCCACTAGCGCGCGGTATTGTATAGCCGCAAGCGCACCTCGACTAGAATTTAAGAGTGCCATATTTGCGCAATAAATCATCATTCCTCGTATACACTTGGTGTTTTATTCTACCTACCTACCTGCCTGCCTACCTGACTGCCTGCCTGCCTACCTGCCTGATCTGACCTGGAACTGCCTGACCTGACCTGGACCTGGAACCCCTTCGCTGACCTGTGTGACCCCTCTGATTGGATATTGGACGTGGACTGGACCTTTGCTGTGGACCTGGACAACGACCGATACCATTGGACCGAGGCTATTCTACGTACGCACCGACGTCTGAAGCTTTAAGTGTTCTGAGTAGATTCCTGGTGTACGAGGCTAACCAGCTCTGATCTTTGATCTCTGTCTGGGGACTCTACAAGCCAGGGGACGAAAAGCGCAGCTGACGACCGAAGTGCGAGACGAATAGTCTCGTCGTGGGCGCAGGGCGAAGAAGCAGACGCGAGAGCCGCCGGGCGCAGAAGCAGACGAGAGGCCATCGTACCGAGCACTGGGTGCTCCACCCGCGGCTGTAATAATACCCTTTTTTACAGTCCCTTGTGCCGCAGCTGTGCGGTACAAATTGGTCCTTCGAGCCGGATCACCCACTGCAACCTACGATGCCCATGTCGCTGAGATCTGAAGCCGGACGGAGTGAAGCTGCAGAACGCCGAGACTCCGATGCCTCTTCAGAATCCAGCTCTAGAACATCGAGGAATGATGACACGGTGCACCAAATGCTGAGACAGATGGAAGAGCTGCGGAAGGCGCTGGCGGCTAGCCAGGCCGAGCTAGCTGCCCGTCGTGCAGCCTATGCACCCGTGTACCACGAGCAGGCACCCGCGAGTGCCCCTTGTGAAGCAGTGCCCGCGAGCACTGACGCGAGTTTTCAAGTGAATTTTGCGGTGCCTCCTGGCCCGCTGAACAATTTACCAGTGAATTATGCGATGCCTCCTGGCTCGTTGAATAACTCGCAAGTGAACAAGACGGAGCCCTCTGGTCCGTCAGTGAACAATGCGGTGCCTCCTGGCCCGTTGAACAGTGCAGAAGTGATGTCCGCGGGGCCTCCTGGTCCGTCGAACAATGTTTTTCCGAGAGCCGCTGCTCTCGAAGGTGGCATCACCGCGCCCGCCCGCATGGCGGCCCCCGCCCAGAACAGTGTTGTGCGTGTGCCCCGAGGCGAAAGTGTTGTGAACAGTGAGCGTGTGTCCCGTGTCGCGGCGCCTGTAGACGGCATGTACCGCGTCCCGGCGTCTGACGACGCCCTAGACGCTAGGTACAGCGTCACGGCGCCTGTAGACGGTATGTACCGCGTCCCGGCGTCTCACGACGCCACCGACGCTAGGTACATCGTCGCGACGCCTAACGACGCTAGGTACCTTATCGCGGCGTCCATTGACGCCATTGATGATAGGTACCGCGTCTCGGCGCTTACCAGCGCCACCGACGCTCTGAAAGCGGAGAGTGAGCAGCAGAAGCTGCTCCATATTCGCGAAATGAATCGATCAGCAGGCATGTGTGTCTGTGAAACGGATCGATCAGCTGACATAATGACAGCACATAGACATTGTGAACTTGTTACAGAACAGTGCTTCAATTGTGTTGACGCCTCCCACATGTGTGTGGTACCGGGTAGTGGACAGCAGAAGCTGTCATGTGCCCTCGAAGTCTGTAATGAGACACCTAGCGAGCGTGCCGGTGATCTGGCAGCGTTTGCGGTGTCTGGACAGGCTTCATCAGTCAACAAGTGTCAAAGTGTTGTCATAGAACTTGCTGAAAAACAGTGCGTTCAGTGTCTTAACGCCCCCCACATGTGTGTGGTACCGGGTAGTGGACAGCAGAAGCTGTCGTGTGCCCTCGAAGTCTGTAATGAGACACCTAGCGAGCGTGCCAGTGATCTGGCAGCGTTTGCGGTGTCTAGACAGGCTTCATCAGTCGACAAGTGTCAAAGTGTCGTCAGAGAACTTGCTGAAAACCAGTGCGTTCAGTGTGTTAACGCCCCCCACATGTGTGTGGTACCGGGTAGTGGACAGCAGAAGCTGTCATGTGCCCTCGAAGTCTGTAATGAGACACCTAGCGAGCGTGCCGGTGATCTGGCAGCGTTTGCGGTGTCTGGACAGGCTTCATCAGTCAACAAATGTCAAAGTGTTGTCAAAGAACTCGCTGCAGAGCAGTGCGTTCAGTGTGTTGACGCCTCCCACATGTGTGTGGTACCGGGTAGTGGACAGCAGAAGCTGTCATGTGCCCTCGAAGTCTGTAATGAGACACCTAGCGAGCGTGCCGGTGATCTGGCAGCGTTTGCGGTGTCTAGACAGGCTTCATCAGTCGACAAGTGTCAAAGTGTTGTCAAAGAACTTGTTGCAGAGCAGTGCGTCAAGTGTGTCGACGTCTCCCACATGTGTGTGGTACCGGGTAGTGGACAGCAGCAGCTGTCATGTGCCCTCGAAGTCTGTAATGAGACACCTAGCGAGCGTGCCAGTGATCTGGCAGCGCTTGCGGTGTCTAGACAGGCTTCATCAGCCGACAAGTGTCAAAGTGTTGTCAATGAACTTGTTGCAGAGCAGTGCGTTCAGTGTGTTAACGCCCCCCACATGTGTGTGGTACCGGGTAGTGGACAGCAGAAGCTGTCATGTGCCCTCGAAGTCTGTAATGAGACACCTAGCGAGCGTGCCGGTGATCTGGCAGCGTTTGCGGTGTCTAGACAGGCTTCATCAGTCAACAAGTGTCAATGTGTTGTCGAAAAACAGGACATATTACGAAATCAGTGCCTCCCGTATGGGGGGAGAGAAGGTTTCGTAAAAAGTGTCGAGCTTCACTGTGGTGAGCTCTCGAAAGGCTGTGAAAAGTTGCCTAGCGGGCGCGTCTTTGTGAAGACGACATCTGCGGCAACGATTCAGCCTTGCGAACAATTGGATTATCAGTTTTTGTTACGTGATTTAAATCCAGTTGCGCGAAACCAGTGCCTCCCGTATGTGGGGAGAGAAGGTTTCGTAAAAAGTGCCGAGTTTCGCTGTTGTGAGCTCTCTAAAGGCTGTGAAAAGTTGCCTAGCGGGCGCGTCTTTGTGAAGACGACATCTGCGGCAACGATTCAGCCTTGTGAACAATTGGATTATCAGTGTTTGTTACATGATTTGAAACCAATTGTGTATTGTGAACAATGGGATTATCAGTGTTCGTTACATGATATACAACCAGTGATGCGAAATCAGTGGCTCCCTTATGTGGGGAGAGAGTGTTTCGTGAAAAAGGTTGAGCTTCACTGCTGTGAGCTCTCGAAAGGTTGTGAAAAGTTGCCTAGCGGGCGCGTCTTTGTGAAGACGACGTCTGCGGCAATGACAAAGCCTAGTGAACAATTGGGTTCTCAGTGTTTGATACGTGAACTAAAACCAATTGTGCGATTAGGACATGTGATTGAAAATGTCTTAGTCTGTTTGAAAAGTGGCCTTTCATGGCAAGTGGGAAGGGCTGAAGCTGCCCTACCTAGAAAGATTGCAGCACTATACGTCAAGAGAGCGTGTACTGGGCTCGCACGGAAGCGGGCTCGGATCAAAAGTGGTGTTAATCAGAATTACCGGCCACGATTACAACGAGGCCAGAGAATCTGCCCTCGGACGGCGAAAGCTGCATGGACGGAAGGTGCCATAGCAGAGAGCGTCATAGGGCCCGTGTCAGCCTTACAACCTGCACGGGCAAAACATTTGCACTGGTGGATTGATATACGTCCCAGAAGTGTCAAACAAAACTCCACACGCGTTGTGACCCCTATTTATTTGTTAAGCAGATATGAAGAACTGACTTGGCAATTGGGGCGACGTAAGGAGTCATCTTGCCTGAAGCAAATACCTCCAAGACGTGACTGGTTGTCACAGCGAGAACAGAAGAACTGCTCTCGAGAGGCGAATATTGTTTGGGGTGTACCCACAGCTGATAGCGTTAGAAGGCCCGCAACAGCCTTACAACCTGCGCGGGAAAGTAACGAAAGAAAGCGAGCAGGGAGAAACCTTGCTCGCAGCACGCAACCTGTTCAGCCAAGAGAGAACGGGGCTGGGTGCAAGTTGACTGTGAACCTTGTGGTGGTACGAGTCAGACTGAAAATCACAGTGACGGGGGAGTCAGACAGGCTCCCACCTATGAACTACGATTATCATAGCAAGTGGGTGTCAAAAAAGAGCCCACAGCATATAAGAGTGGGATTATTGGGCATGAATGCCAACCACTACCCATTGGACGCCAGAAGGCGTGCAAATCAAATGAGGGGAGAACCTCTCGAGTCGACAAAGGTCAAAACTCAGAAGGAGGTTCCCTCAGATCAAATAGAATGGCAAAGAAACACAGGCTGGTTGCCGAATAGAAAAACAGTTTTTTTGAAATTGAGAAGTTCTTTGCCAGTGTGCACTGATGTGCCAAATAGGTGCTCTGAAGTGAGAGGGCATGTGAAAGTGGTGGAAGCATTAGGCGTGATCGCCGCTCGCCACGCCTCTTCGAGCACGGCGGTGAACCTACGAGGGGAGGAGCCGCAATTCGTCGCGACGCAAGGCGTCGTTGCATCAGGATGCGGGTCGGGGTATCAACCGGGGGGTACCAGTCTTGTGACTGGATGTCTCGCCCACCCGTGTTGGCCGCCGCATCCAAAGGAGAGGGCGAAGTCCTTCAAATAGTTCGGAAAATGCACAACACATATGGCAAGCTCCGACATCGACAGAGTGCACGAGCAACTACAACGCCCTGATGGGAGATTGTTATGTCGCAGTACACCAACATGATGTCAAGGAGGTGCCAACCATGACCCGAGGGGTCAACTGACGTTCGGGAAGTGAATTTAAAACCCCTACGAGATTTTAGAGGGGAGTGTACCGAACGCCAGAGTGTTGTGAATATTATGTAGCGATAGATGTGTATCGAACGGCAGTGAATGATGTCATGTAAATACCTATCAGGTATGGGAACACGAGGACCCGAATTAAGTGACGACCGCGGAGCATGCACGCCCGGTGGTGCACCACGGGGCGCCCCGCACTGGTGTGTCTCGGGGGGCCCCGCATGACCGCGGGCCGTCGAGTCGCGTTGAACCTCGCCTCGTGTCCCCATGCCTGACGATTAGGTACGTACCTAACGAATAGGTACACACATCGACATGTTCATAATATGTGAAATTGTTCTATCGTTGTGTTGCCCGTCTCGGACAAAGAATAAAGGATGATTTCTCCCTTGTGCCGAGGCGGGGACCAACGACATGTATATGTTTATGTACACTGTATATATATCTGTAGGTAGAACTGTATAGAAAGTACCTACTTACGAGTTGTACTCATTGCAAGCCCGCCAGCTGAGTAGACGCTGGCGTGGCTAGGCATGCTGTGGCTGTGGTTGGGCCGTGAGACGGTCAAGCAACCCAGCACATGCCTCACCTGGTTGGTGAAGTAAAGGAGGTACCTACCTACTGATAGTACACCCGAATGCTCACCAGTTGATTAGACACTGGTGAGGCTAGGCGTGCTGTGGCTGAGGTTGGGCCAAGAGACGGCCAAGCAACCCAGCACAAGCCGCTACTGTAAGGTGATAAAAGTAGGTACCTACCTACTGAAAGCCCACCAGATGATTGGACTCTGGTGTGGCTAAAGCATGCTGTGACTGGTTGGGCTATGAGACGGCCAAGCAACATAGCACATGCTTCTCTTGTGTTCTATTGAAAGGCACACCAGAGGTTTGAGACCCTGGTGGTGCCGAGCATGTAGCATGTAGCGGCTCATGCCGATACCTGGTGGTATCAATATGTCTACCTGCTGGTGGACATATCTGTTGGAAAGGCACACCAGCGGTTTGAGACCCTGGTGGTGCCGAACTTGGAGCGGCAGTGACCATGAGTGGCAGCACGGCTCTCATAAGAATAGTGTAGGCCTATGTGCATATCTACCGGCAGGTAGATATGTACATACATTATGTAATATGTACCTACATTATGTGTAATATTGTAAATTGTGTAGCTCTATGTCGAGGTGCGCTGAGCTGGTGGTAATGGTTTGGGCGGGAAGTGAGTTTTGGCGGGAAAGTAACTCGCGAGCTTACTTACGTTGCCAATTCCCCGTAGCGCGAACGGGATGTACTCCGAACCATTTTCCACTAGCGCGCGGTATTGTATAGCCGCAAGCGCACCTCGACTAGAATTTAAGAGTGCCATATTTGCGCAATAAATCATCATTCCTCGTATACACTTGGTGTTTTATTCTACCTACCTACCTGCCTGCCTACCTGACTGCCTGCCTGCCTACCTGCCTGATCTGACCTGGAACTGCCTGACCTGACCTGGACCTGGAACCCCTTCGCTGACCTGTGTGACCCCTCTGATTGGATATTGGACGTGGACTGGACCTTTGCTGTGGACCTGGACAACGACCGATACCATTGGACCGAGGCTATTCTACGTACGCACCGACGTCTGAAGCTTTAAGTGTTCTGAGTAGATTCCTGGTGTACGAGGCTAACCAGCTCTGATCTTTGATCTCTGTCTGGGGACTCTACAAGCCAGGGGACGAAAAGCGCAGCTGACGACCGAAGTGCGAGACGAATAGTCTCGTCGTGGGCGCAGGGCGAAGAAGCAGACGCGAGAGCCGCCGGGCGCAGAAGCAGACGAGAGGCCATCGTACCGAGCACTGGGTGCTCCACCCGCGGCTGTAATAATACCCTTTTTTACAGTCCCTTGTGCCGCAGCTGTGCGGTACAATTATTTTAAGTGTAATTTAATAATGTGTTGTTATCCAGTATTTCTGACGAACTTTGTATTAAAACAATTGATTTATAGAATAAAATAGCTTAATTATTTCATGCCTTGTCGCCCAAAGGAATAGCAATAGTGCTTGCCAACAAATTTTATTACTATGCACAATGAAAATTAATGATTTTTTATATTAAATTATTGATTGCAGATCACAAAAACTACAAATTGTGTTTGTTATCCATTAATTAAAGGTTAATTTTTCTATGATTCTATGGTAATTGTGACAGCTCCGTTATATAATGCCGTTATTTACCTTTTGATTGTTTTACATAGTTTTTGTTTCATTTAGAAAGAGAAAAAAATAAAAAATAAATTTATTTTCCTTTGTTGTTTATGGTAAATTGATAAAAAAAAATTCAAAAATTTGACACTAATGACGGTTGAAGTGTAGAAATAACCACGGCCTAAGCTATCTTTACGACATCATACCTAACGAAAAACTGTTTCAAAGTATAAAAAAAAATTTAAATGATTTGTGCTCTCTCGAAGGGAACATAAATACACTTTTCACACTAAGCAAAGGCTTGTGTCGTGAAAGCGGAAATGGTCGGCACGATCCGGATTCAAGGACATCCATTACGCTGTGCGCATGAAAGCCGCCGTTGATACCACTGGACTACTAACCACTTCAAATGTTATCCATTTTACTAAATTTTGGAAAATAAATCTTATTAAACGATCAGATGGTGCGGAATCAGTCCAACGTCGACATACTTATGCTGGGAGACTTAGTTTTAGTGATCCTAACGAAGGGCAACTTTGAATTAAATTCTTGTTGAAGTAGAGCCATCTGTTTGAAAACACTCCTAGCACCTGTGGAAATATTTGTCAACCGGTATTCGAACCCAGAAAAGCATCACTGGCTCGCAGCCTTGTATGTCACCGTCTGCACAGCTCCATACTCACCCACTCTTCCTACATTTTCAGAGCAGGTTATTGGCATAAATATAATACTAAAATGTGACAGATTTTATATGTTTTCTCTTTTAGGTTGATGATGACAATACAATCGACTATGACACGCTCATTAGCATGATTCCAGACGAATGGAGGGACAAAATGGCAAAGATGATAGGTGAATGCAGACATTTAGGTAAGATGCAACTCTTTAAGCAGGCGAGAAGTAATTATAGCGATTTTTGTATGAGCTGTAGGTAGAGCGTCTCTATATATAATATGTCTATTTCTCTTCAGCAAAAATACGTTTTAGTCCGAGAGACTTCTATTCCGAATTTTACTCACTAACGTCAGTGAGAAACTCATGGGAATTACGTATGAGCTGTAGGTAGAGCGTCTCTATAATATGTCTATTTCTCTTCAGCAAAAATACGTTTTAGTCCGAGAGACTGCCATTCCGAATTTTACTCACTAACGTAAGTGAGAAACTCACGGGAATTACGTATGAGCTGTAGGTAGAGCGTCTCTATATATAATATGTCTATTTCTCTTCAGCAAAAATACGTTTTAGTCCGAGAGACTTCTATTCCGAATTTTACTCACTAACGTAAGTGAGAAACTCATGGGAATTACGTATGAGCTGTAGGTAGAGCGTCTCTATAATATGTCTATTTCTCTTCAGCAAAAATACGTTTTAGTCCGAGAGACTTCCATTCCGAATTTTACTCACTAACGTAAGTGAGAAACTCACGGGAATTACGTATGAGCTGTAGGTAGAGCGTCTCTATATATAATATGTCTATTTCTCTTCAGCAAAAATACGTTTTAGTCCGAGAGACTTCTATTCCGAATTTTACTCACTAACGTAAGTGAGAAACTCATGGGAATTACGTATGAGCTGTAGGTAGAGCGTCTCTATAATATGTCTATTTCTCTTCAGCAAAAATACGTTTTAGTCCGAGAGACTTCCATTCCGAATTTTACTCACTAACGTAAGTGAGAAACTCGCGGGAATTACGTATGAGCTGCGAAGCTTTCTGGAGTATTATGTAAGTGACGCTAAACACGATTCCATACAATAAAAATATTTCACGCCAGCGTAAATGTCACGGTAACGTAGAATAGGGTAAGACAATTTTGGATAGGTATTCGATACAGGATGAAAACTTGTAATACTTGTCCCAAAATACCTAAACACAGATCTATAGACCTGGCTGGGGAGAGGGGTTTTCAAAGCACGGTAACCCGCCATAGTTAAGCACCTCAAATAAAGAATAATAGAAAATAAAATAATAGTACCTACCTATTTGCTAGCAAATTTCTAACATAGGCACTTAGGTACCTACCTAATATGTTTATCGATTATTTCAATAAGATGTTTTTTTTTCAGATGTGCCTGAAAAGGACACATGCGACAAAGCAATGGAAGTGCACAAATGCCTGTATAAATCGGACCCAGACGTAAGTATTCCTAGTTATGAATACCTAGTTCTATCTTATGAATAGCCTTGAAAAATAATATTTTCATTGAGATATTTTATCGATGGTTATTATTTTTGTACACCTACGTGTAGGTATGCCTTTTGTCAATCATAGATGGGCCGACTAGTTGGCAATTTTTGCCATTGAAAATTCGCCGCCTTATTGCCTACCTACAGGAAAATACGAAAATAGCAGGATTGATAAATTGAAGTAAAATATTAAGTTTACCTAAACCATTGCAACTGAAAACAAAGTTCGAAAATCACTTTAGACTACGATCGGCAATTCCAACTAGTCGGTAAACACCCTCGTAGGCCCATTTCTACAAAAATAATGAATAAAAAATGACGTAATAATGTTTTTTTTTTCAGACATATTTTCTTTTCTAAACTCTAAAGAGGACGATGTATTTGACGCTCGGCAAGAATATAAATATCTGTGTTAACAAGTTATAATTAATATAGTGTTGCAATTTTTTTATTGAAATGTACTACATATTTATAAATAAAAATAAAAACCATTTCAAAAACTTTTATTTTACAAATCCTGAGAGTGCATGACGATTCTCATCTAGCTTTAATGATTTTTTTTTTATAAAATGAATCTGTTGCTCACTCAAAGTGAACACAAATATACTCTTTGACTCTGTCACAGACCTACTTAAAGCTTGTGTCGTGAAAGAGGAAGATGGTCGGCACCAGGGACCGAACCCACGACCTCCGATACGAAACCGTACGAAAGCCGGCGTTGTAACCACCAGTCTGCCAACCAATTCAAAACTGATTAGAAGGTTTAGGAACCAGAAACTATAGTTCATTTTTTTTAAAGATACAGTGCCAGAAAAATTTCGGCATATTCCCATTTCATTCTTTTCATACATAAGAAAGAGACACAACACTTCTATAAGATTTATTGTTTTATTGAGAGGCGGTGACAGTAGCCACCCTTAAACAGGTAGCACACTCATAAATATTTTGAACTCGAGAAGTGCGGTTGTCTTCGCTAACATTTCGATAAATCAGAGAAACGGGTATTTAAATTCTGACGAAAAAAGAATAGTTATTAAGTTATATAATGATTATATCTGCAAAGCGCTTTTTAATATGTGTATCTCTTATACCTAATGCTTGTTTATCTATATGTTTATTTATTTTGATCTGTCTATAACGATCCTACAACTATTGCATTTTTTCATATCTGTATATCGCATTTTTTAATCTGTGTAAAATTATTTTATACCTAATGCTTTTTTATTTATATGTCTTTTTATTTTAATCTATCTATAACGTTCCTACAACTATTGCATTTTTCATGTCTTCATAGCGCATTTTTAAATCTGTGTACAATATTATCTAACAATTTATACTTTATGAAATACATAAACATTGTATTATATAACAAATGGATGTATTTTTAACAATATAACCTGTTGAAGAAACAAAAATGATATAAAATATACCTACACCAGGATAAAAAATGCAACATAAATCAGTTTCGATAAAAATGAGAAGTAAATACGATAAACTGACTGCGCTTCATAAAATTCGTGCAGTGTGTATAGCAACCCATAAAAACAACTACCTGCGTAACAATAGGTTCTGTACCGCCTCTCGGCGAAGTCATAAATCTTATAGGAGTATTTTGTCTCTTTCTTATGTATGTAAAGAATGAAATGGAAGTATGCCGAATTTTCTAGTACTGTATCTTTAAAAAAAATGAACTATAGTAATATAGAAGGCATTTGGTGATTATCAATTTCAAAATAAATTATTAATAAATAATTTAATGTTCATAATGACTCCATTTTATTTTTAAAAGATCCACTTTTAGAAATAAAATTTAAAAAGTTCCACACGAAATTGAAGATACCCGATGAAAAGGTTTATGCACATATTATCTACTTAGACTTTATTAATAAACTGGAGTAGAGAGCAGTAACCGAACACAGTGCCAGTTGATTGAAATAGACTGGGAAGGAGAATAGGTTCATATCAATATTTGAAAAATCTAAAAAAATGAACTAAGCCTTATAGAAGGTAGTGGTTTGTTCAACACCACCTATATAAGAAGTGCTGGCGGCCATTTTTGGCCTCTCGCGTCACGGCTGCCTGCGTGTAGACAGATAGGGTATTATTGTTCTGTGAGACAGATATCATAGCGTACAGGTAAGTACATACAGATATAGAAGAGTGAATGCTGGGCCTCCCGCTGTGACGTAGCGCTAAGGCCTTCGTATATAGGTGGTGTTGATTTGTTTCATTGAAAAATCGAACATTAGTAATGAATTTTTAGAGTCATTAGTTGTTACATATTCTTATAGAAGGTGTTCAACGGCGCTGAAAACTTTTGAATTTTTTCTTTGGTTATAGAAGTGTAGAACGCCGATCACCGCAAAGAATGGGTGACACGTAAATTGTTCGAATTACAATTTTACGAATGGCAATTAGTCGAAGTAAATTCACAATTCACAGAAAATTTCGAATTACCCATTAAATGCACAATTCGCCGAAAAATAGTGGCTTTATGTTGGAAAGTTGGTAACATTGTAGTATGAATACATTTACGCAGATGAACCCAGCTCTACAAGGACTAATGTTGTTTTTTGTTTTAAAATAAAAAAAAACTTTCTGATCTACAAAATCTTTAGCAACGAGCTAGTTGATGTTAAAAAAAAGTATCCCGTGAATGAATCTTCCCACCATTTAAAATATATACATATATGGTACCTAGGTAAAATAGGAAAATACGAAATCTATAAACAAGAAAGTTATCTCGACGTAAAAAACGCTCAAATAAAAGTTGTCATTACAACATTGGATTAAACATTAAGTTGTAATAATGATGTCTAATGTATAAATATACGCAAAAAAAAAAACTAAAATTTAAACATGACCATGTTTAAATTTTGACAAATAAATAACGCGAAAGAAACACTGCCTCGTTCTCGGTAGACCAAAAATGACATTAGTACTTTTGTCCATATCCACATAAGTAGGCGAAATGACACAACAGAATAATATTATTGTTATGGTAGTTGGAAGAGTGAGAATGCACAGGTTTTGTATGGTGGATCTGTTTTATTGTAGAAGTAACTTGTTACAAGGGATGAAGAAGATATTAACGAGCGGGCGCCGCGGCCGTGTGGCGCACCGCGATGCGCGTCGCGAGATAGAAGGTGCGTGATCTCTGTATGCAGACTTGGTGAACACTCGATGGTGACTGTTAGCTGTACGGCTTTGTACGATGTGGCAGGCTGCTACTGGATGTCGACATCATGGAGAGACGCTATTGGTTGATGATGTCGTCATGCAAAATATGGCCGCCACATTGTAAACAATAAATATTATTGTTTTTATGATTTTCTTTCGATTTCAGGCACAAATCATTCCTTGTGGGATGCAATTGCCGGTAATTTCGAAATAATAAAACTGAATGTGATTACGAGAATAATTGGCCAAATGAAATCGACTCCTTTTTATAAAACTAATTAAATATTATGTTACATTACATTACATTCTCCCTTCAAACCCCATTTAGGGGCATAGGGAGGCCACAAGAGCTCTCCATTGCGCAATTTGCGCTCAATCTTGCGCCATCACAGGGGAGATGCTAGTTGCCTGAACCTTCTTCCCCCGGATGGGGTCCAGGCATCCCCGGGGCTTATTCCTTGTGCCTTTGTTTGTGGAGGTTTAAGGAAGTGAGGTGGTCAACCTCACGCTCCCGTTCTGATTTTTCGATTTCCTGCCTCTTACAGGATACTCGAAAAACTAGCAAAAAGAGCAGATGTGCTATTCTAAGTCGGCAACCCCACGGCTATATTACTTATTTTTATTGAGGTCTTTCACCCGAATTCGAGTGATTTGGCACGGCTATATTATAAAATATTATGTAACCTTTATTAAATATAGGTAGGTATATTCGCAGAATATGGTTTTCGTAAAATTGATCTTTCGATGAATGAATTGATGAATTGAGTCTTCGGTGAATTGTGCTTCGACGAACTTGTTTCGATGCATTTAAATAGGCATGCCGGGAAGCGGGTTCCTGCTTTTGCTTTACGTATACCCATTCTTTGCGCCGCACCGGTCGAAATCCGCGTTCTACGTGTTTTCATCCATTGTCATTGACCAATATTTACATCAGGGATGCACAGACTTATAGGTAACAGGGGCCACTATAAGGAAAATTAACACTTCTTCTTCTTCTCCCGGAAAATTATTATTCCCATATGATGGTGGGGTCTGCCTTTTGTATTTTACGCCGCCACTCATCTCTGTCTTGTGTTTCGTCGGGGGTAACTCCGCAGCTTCTCATATCTTGACTTACTTCGAAGAAAAATTAACAGCAATAATTTTTTAATTTGTACAAATTACAATACTAATGATTAATGATCAAACACTGTAATCATATTTTTTTAATTTATTACCACGGCAGTACGTCCCTGTAGGGACGATGTGTCATTAATTTTTTTTTATCCATCACGCCGTGTTCTGTAGGGGTAGGCAGAGAGAATTCTCTCCTTTAACGGTCCTCCACACTTTTCTATCCAAGCATACTTCTTTCGCTTCTTCCACCGACATAACGTTTCTCATACATCCTCTCCTATTTCTCTTACCTGGCCTTCCTTGAGGACGGAATTGAAGTGTTCGATCCACGTCATTCTCGGTCGCCCACGCTTTCTGTCACCTTTCCTTTCAGCCTCATGAATTCTCTTTATCATTATGTTTGCATCAATTCTTTCCACATGCCCAAACCATCTCAACTTATTAACTTTCATCTTTGTCACAACACTTACTCCCATACCACAATATTTTAATTCGTCGGCGGGCCGCAGACAAAGAGATGAAGGGCCGCATGCGGCCCGCGGGCCGCGGTTTGTGCATCGCTGATTTACATGATAAGCAAAAAAGAAGAAGAATATTGACATTGCAATTTCTTTCGTTGGTTGTTTATTTATCTATGGTTGTTTGACAGTGCTTCAATGACAGTTGACAGCTCAAAGCCCTAGATAATATAATAATATACTGTTACTCAAAGCATTGAAAACAACACTCGCTTTTGAAGATCGTATTTTTATTTATTTTTTTAGATTTACCTATTGTTTAAAATAATAATCCATCGATTAACAAAATGCCTTTAAAAGATAAACGTTGCCGCTTTTGTTTAGTCAAAAATTCAAGGAAATACGTAGATCTTACAGACGGAGAACGAGAAAATTTAAACCAAATAGTTCGTAAATTGTTCAACTTGGAGGTAACTAATATTTTTTTCTAAATAATATTAACTTCTAAAAATTTTGGGGTAAACATGAGTTTTAGCGTCGCGAACATTTCTATTCGAATTATCCATAACTGTCATTTTTTATGACGTTTTGCGTTTCCATAGATTTTTATATAAAGGTATTTTTAATATATTGTATTACTTTAAAATAAATATTCATTCTGACGGTAAAATTCGGGGGTAAACGTGATGATGTATGGGGGGCTCCGCCCCCCAAACCCCCCCTATAAATATAACCTAACCTAACCTAACCCAATCATATAAAATAGTAGAAAGCTTGCTAATGCTAACCTAAAATAAAATTGTACACTAATACAATAAAAAATCTATGGAAACGCAAAACGTCATAAAAAATGACAGTTATGGATAATTCGAATAGAAATGTTCGCGACGCTAAAACTCAAGTTTACCAATTTTGGTATATTTAAATAGATGATGATCCGTACTTTCATTGAATATTTTATTTTAGATAACAGCAAACGACGACGGTCTACCAACTAAAATTTGCACAAACTGTGTAAATGAAACTAAAAGGTCCTTTACATTTTATAAGAAAGTTAAATACTCAGATAACCTTCTTCGTGATGAATTGAGAAAGAAATGTAACGATTCGCCCAAGAATCGTACCCCTAATGACGAGAATGTAAGTGTTGTAAAAAAATAAGCTAGACTGTCAAATATAAAATATTTATAAAACTTTTGACATCCTCCGCGATAGCCTCCCAAATGTGTATCCCTAATAATTCTTTATAAACTGTGTTGTATCCGTAATATCGCTATATGCATTGCACCGACACTTGATTGATAGATCTGGGGTTCGAATACCTGCTGTTCTAATTTTGGAAAAATCAATTTTTCAAATATTATTCAGTATTAAATATATGTGGGACGTTTTGGAAGAGTGCCTCCAAAAAATAATTAAAAAAAAACTAAACAATTATTCGAGACACTGAGGACGGCAGGAAATCAAGCCTAACAGCTTTTGATCAGGTGTTAGTGGGTTACATATTATGGAGATAATACAGAGGCACTCTTCCAAAGCATCCCACATTTAATACTGAATGAGATTTACAAAATTGACTTTTTCATTCAACGAAATGACATAATTAGTACAGCGGGAATTAGAACACGAGATCTCACAATCAGGTGTCGGTGCGATGCATATTATAGCGTTATTACGGATACATTACGAAATTTAAAAGAATTATTAGGGATACACATTTGAGACGCTATCACGGAGCATTGCCAGTGGCTTCGATCTCAGGTGCCGACCATCTTCCTCTTTACGACACAAGTTTTAAGTAGTTTGCTGTGAAAGAGTCAAAGAGTGTATTTGTGTTTAGTTTGTGTGATCACAGATTCATTAAAGTATATAAATAAAAAAAACAAGCATTTTGATAGCAGGTGAAGCTGATCATATAAATTTATTTTACCTTTACTGTCATTTTAGGTTGTTGTAAAAGAAGAGGAAGAAACAAACTATACTTATTTAATTAAATTTGAAAATGATTACGAAGTGGACACATCTGAACAAGACTTATTTATAGAATCTAATATAGACAAATCAAATACAATAGAGATTAATGAAAATCAAAATTATGAAAGTATAAAAGATCAGGGGACATCTAATAAAGAAACAGTGAGGATCGACTTAGATTTGGACAGCGGATTCAATAAAAACGATCCAATTGAATTATATAAAAATGGAAAGTTGATTGTTAAAGGAGAAAAATTGAATGCTATTTTCAAGCAATTTTTCGATCTAAAATGTACCCAGTGTGATCCTAGTCCTTTGTTTGAGTCTATTGAATCTGTAAGTATTGCACATTCAACTATGTATAATCTTACAAACTTATACCTTACTTCAAAGAAATCTTCCTCTGTATAGAACATTATCAAATCTGTATGGGCATTTGTAACAGTACAGTACAGAGATACCAATATTTTTGCATCAAAAACTTATGTATCATTTATCTCCATTAAAAAAAAATCAATATTTTTCTTCAAATCGAGAATTATAATATGCTTTTTTAAAATATGGGTGTGAGTCCTGGCACCTGACCAAAGCCCAGGCACAAAAAGTCTCAGCTTTTGAAATGAAGTGCCTAAGGAGCACTCCTTCGAAGCAGAGCTGAGGGACATGGTGTGGGAGGAGGTCATAAACATTGCGCAAGATCGAGCGCAATGGAGAGCTCTTGTTGCCTCCCTATGCCCCTGAGTGGGGTGTAAAAGGGAGAATTAATTGATTGATTGATTTTTAAAATATAAAAGGGTTGAGAAAATCCAAAATTGTGTATTGCTGTCTGAGAAGAGTGCTGTTATTCTTCCTCTCACACCATGTTCGCTTCCTTCCAACAGAGCTGAGGGATTTGGACATAGTTTAAGAGGAGGTCTTCGCAACTTCTCAGGATCAAATGCTCTTGTTGCCTCCCTAGGCCATCATTTAATATGAAAAAAACTTTCATTAAGCGCAACTATGTTTCCTTAAATAATTTGATTTGTTTTTTCAGTTTTTTAGTCATTATAAATATAACCACAAGACGGAGGGATTTGTAACATGTTGTGACAAGAAAATTACAAATAAGAAAGTTGCACTATATCACGTAAGGAGCCATGTCCAACCTCTGGCATTTCAGTAGGTTTTAATTGCCTTTTCTTTTAGGAATCTAACACCAAGAAAAAATACACTTTTTACTCCAAAATTGTTTCTTCTTGAGGAAAAGCAAATTTACATTTCTGTGATTACAGTACTATCCATTAAGTAAAAATTATTAGAGAGCTTTTAGCAGAACTGAAAATTGTTTCCTTGATCTATTAGTCATGTGCTGAAGATAAATCATTAATAATAATTCATTTTCATTACATCCAAAAGCACAACAATAAAAACCCATCACTTCTTTTAAATAAATATATGAAAAACATAAAATGTCTCTGTGTTAATACTAAAATATCAAAAATAAAAATCCGAATGTCACAAACCACTAACGACAAACGTCACAATTTGTATGAGTTTAACAACAGTCACATGATACATACATGTTGAGACCAACCGCAGTAGCACATTTTACTGCTCTAGTATTATTTTCTTCTCAAAGGTACTATCATTTATTTTCAAGTTTTTTTTTTCATAGATAAATATTCCAAAGATTGCAAAAATTTTATTACTCTAAAATCGTAAAATAATTATTTAATGTCAATTTTGTTATTTTTATTAAAAAATATATATATTTATATTAGTACTGGGATAAAGCAGAGGTTAAAATGAGACCTACAATTTGAGTGTCAGGCTCTTAACATAATATTTCACGAATATATTACAACTAAAAACCCTAAGAATTCATTACTGATTTTTAAATAGAACAACCCACTACGGGCTTACGACCGTCTTCTACTGTTATTTCGAAGGCTGGCTTAGTGTGATCACTTTACATTAACAACGTTCGCCATTAGGTGGTATTGTTTAAGTCTCCGAAACTCCTAATCATGAGAATTCTAAACATGTTCAACATGTTGAAAAATCTCATGTATGCAACAAGTAGATATTTAGGAATTATTAATGAAATATAGAGATAAAAGTTGGAAATTATTGAGAACAAGAGAGAGATAATATTTCACTTTAAATCATATTCATTTTCAAACTATTTATAAGGATATTGAATATTTATTTTAGGTGTATAATTTGTCAAAAAGGTCTGTGTACATCCCGCGCCCTCAAATATCACCTAAAATCACATTTGCCTGGTTTCAAGGAAAAAGAGAAATCCGTAAAATGTGACCTCTGTAACAAAAAGTAAGTGATTGGTTGTGAGTTTATTTGTTTTATACTTTTATACATTACTAAGGAATACATGTATCAACCAATTTTGTTAAGAAAAACAACTGGCAATAATTATTACTTCATCAGCAGTAGAGAACTGTTGTGGCCTCCCAATCATACCATTGCAATATGAAAGTTTTACTCTGTTGATTAATTATTAATATTCTTGTAAATTTATTTATTTAAACTTTTAGATACTGCAGTAAAGGATCGTTGAAATTTCACATTGAACTTCATCATTCCGCTAATAAAAGTGTAAAATGTAAACTATGCAATGCGATGTAAGTATTTTGTATCACATTTTCTTCAATTTAACTATTGTTTTTTTTTTTATGTATACGCTGTTCCCGCGGTAATCCGACAAAAGTTTTGCAAGGCATTTCAGAGTATCGAATTTGTCAAATTATAGAGACTAAACCTATGACCCCTTTAGTCCTTATTTTTTCTATGACAATGTGAAAGTTGATGATATTAATGCATTCTATGATTGAAAAAGGGCAAAAATTGTGTTTTTTTCAATAGGCTGGTCCTTTGAAATGGCTTTCAGAACCAGATTTTTCTTGTAATCTGAAGATTTGCATCAAAGTTTTTCTAAATGTTTTTTCACTTGAAATTTCTACCCACTAACAAATTTGTATAGAAAAGTATTAATTAATTTATTTATATTCTGATAATTTTGCATACGATCAACAGTGATAGGCGTGGTGAAATTACAGGGGGGCATGAATATTTATTTTATATATTTATTAACTTCATAAAGTTATATAAAAATCTGTTTATATCTTCTTCCTCTGGAAAGCTATTTCCCGATGTCATCGCATCACGCCTAAACGGCTGGACCGATTTCGCTAATTCTTTTTTTCTCGTGTAGGCTTTTATCAGAAGAATGTCCTTTTAGAAGAAAAAAATTAAGAAAAATGTATGGAAAATTAAAGAAAACTCTACGTAGACAACCTTATTAGTACTTTTTACCTTATAATTTTTATTCCATTTTGAAATTTTGACGGAAATTGTCAATTGGTGCGATTGACAGAATGCGGATGGAATATACATGGCTTAAAACAGACGCATCGTTCTGAATCACATTGGTTAAATGATAATTAATTCATCACCATACAAATTCGAATTCAATATTCATAGTTAGGAACACAGGACAACGTCTGTTGGGAAAGCTAGTCTCTTATAATAATTTTGAGACACAAAAAAATCATGGTCAGCAATATGCCCTTGTCTTGCTCTTAATCGGTATTAGTGTACCCGGGTATTATTTTGTATTCATCCATGAATTCTTTGGTTATCATTTTTGTATTGTTTGTTAATTTCAGATTTGATGACAGAAATTCTCTCACTTACCATATAAACTCCAGTCATAATGATCGAAAATTTTTATGTCCCGTTTGTGGTAAAAATTTCAAAACTAAATCTTCATTGAATACTCATCTTGCGACGCATGACAACACGGCCAAAATATGTTGCAAGGAATGTGGATTAATGTATGTTACTTTAGTATTTTTGTTATGAATTGTCTGCCGAATGTCACATTTAAATAATAATAATCACTGAACTAATTTAATGACCTTAATGTGTGTTTCAAGAAGATTGTATTTTTTCAGAGCTAAAAATAAATATACATTCCGGATACATTTAGCCACGCACTTTAAGAAAAAAATATTAAAATGCGATAAGTGTGACTATACTACAACCACTGGAAATAATTTGCGAGGTCACCAAAAATCTAAACATCCCGATAAAATGTACCAGTGTTCCTTTTGTAAAAAAGATTTCAGCCTTAAAAAAACTCTGCAGGTATGTTATATTTAATTTATCAATATAGAAATTTTCAGTTCATAAATTTAATGACAGAATTTAATATAAAATAGTCCCTTAGTGAACCCACTTAGAGGCATAGGGAGGCAACAAGAGTCTCCACCACAGTCGAACTCCTCAGCTGTTGTTTGAAGCAAAGGACTAGATATACATAATATTAAAATATGGCTTTATCCAAAAACTTTGCCCTTAGAGCTTGTATAGATCCTTTACACATAAATTTCCTCCCATGTGGTGAATTCCTGTTCAGAGTTGACATGTCTAGTTGACAGATGGAAAATAATATGCAATGTCCTATTTGACAAAATAAATAATGACCATTTTTTCTTGTCAGGATCACTTGAGTCAACACACGGGAGAAAGAAAATATTCTTGTAAATATTGCCCTAGGACATTTGCTAGTGGTGGTAACAAGTATAGTCATATGAAAAGAATGCACGCTGAAGAAATTCAAAAGGAAGTAAAGAAAAAACAGCAGATGTATAATTCTATGGTTGGTTTATTATCAGTTTGAAATATTTGTTCAACAGTTTTTAGTTCTATTGGCTAAAGACAGATGGTGTAATCTAGCGGATACCATTAAAAACCAAAAGTCAATTTTTAGAAATATGTCCTGATTTTCAGTTCAAGCAAAATTTGTTTATTATTGCATTACCTTAATTTGAAAAGGTTCTAAATTTTATCTAATCTTTGCTAAAAATGTTAGTTAGAACATTTTCAAATTAAGATAGAAATTTGTCATAGAGAATAGCATTTTAATAATCTGAGACATCCTTACTAATTGTTGCAGCTAGAAGAGCAGCTTTTAAAAGAAAGTGAAAGTATAAAGAGTGAAGAAATTTCAATAATACAAGCAAAGGAATATTTGTGTGAATTGGAGAGTAAAAAAGTTTCAGTATGTGAAGCAACTGAGGATGGTTAAAAAGAAATTAAATATACTCAATTTAAAATCCAAAATTTGTTTTATTCTATCTTTCAACATAAATCTATAATAATAAAGGAAAGTGCCTGACTGACTGACTCATCAACGCACAGCCCAAACGGCTAATCGTAGAGAAGTGAAATTTGGAAATCAGGTAGGTCTCAATACAAAACCTTCCACTAAGAAAGGATTTTTGGAAATTCCACCCCTAAGGGGGTGAAAAATAGGATTGAATGTTTTTCAAAGTATGCGAATATCTCGGAAACTAGACATGGTACGAACTTGAGATTTGGCATATGAATTCTTCTATAGAAATGAGTGTTAGCATATTCGGCAATTTTTCCAAAATTTTACTAAAAGGGACGAAAAAGGGCACATATAAAAAGGGATGATTTTTAAGTGGCTCCTAAAAAGTTTAAAACTGGTTTTATCGAAATTTCAAAAAAACGATTTCTTCAGAAAGAGTCAAATTATACTATTTCGTTTTCAAAAGATATCAGTAATTAGAGGGGAGGGGGTGAGGGGCACTTTTCCAACGTGTATGTGTGTGTATCCGTCCCCTCTTTATAACTTTTGATTCGCTTGATACACAGATCCTAAAATTTCAGAAAATATTGAATACTTTAAGCATACAAAATTTGTATACTCAGAATGTAGAATTTTTTTTTCAGTCAGGGGTAATCAACCTTTGAATTTTTATTTAATTTTTTCATATATCTCAAAAACCATAAAATCTAGAACCCTAAAAATGTGTATGTATATAGAAAAATACAATATCTAAAATATAGTTTAATGAAAAAGTTCCAGCATTTCTCATTCTTTTTTTATAAAGAAAAATATTTTTTTTATGACAAATTTACGAGTTTCAGTGCATATATTTCAGAATTTTATAAAAATATCGATAAACGACGAAACCCTCCAACTAGATAATTGATTTTTCTATAAAAAATATATACATCATAGCAGTACATCTCGAACTTTTCTTAACAACTTTTGTAAAAATTTAATTTATTGACGACATCGTTTCATACAATAAACATACATACACCGCGAGCTGGTCCGGTGCAGCGTGTATGAATATATACGTAGGTAGGTATACCCAACCCAACCTACTTTCTCCAATACACGTGACGAAACTATTGCGTAATCTATAATAATAATAATATAGTTTTGAACTAGCCGACCCGTCAAACTTCGTCCCGCCTTGGAATATAAATAATATGTTCGAGATTTTATGTGTAACTTTAAGTTGATTTCAGTTTAAAGTTATTTAACACAGACGACGACGTGGTCCTTATATTATTGAATTTGAATTAGTATAATGATACAATTCATTATTACCTTTTTAACTACTGTAACCGCTGCATCTGTTATAAAACATATCATTATATTATTTACTATAAGCATTCCGTGAATCGTATCATTCATCAAACAACTGATTCCTGTCAAACGCCTGATTTAATTTCAAAATTAGAAAAAATCTAATAATAATATGGAAGTTTTATTTTTATTCCGTGCAACTTTTTTCTTTCATAAGACCCTTCAGACAAAAGCAAACACGACAAAAAAATGGGCGATATAAGTTCAGCTGTTCTCATAGGGTAAGAAACACGTAGAATGCCGATTCTGACTAGCGCCAACCGGCGCAAAGAATGTTACTATGCATTTGAATGGGGAAACCCACAGAAAAAGCAGGAACCCGCTTCCCGAGATGCCCATTTAAATGCATGGAAACCATAGACAACAATCTTTGAGCTGGTCGGCGCGGATCGTAATCGGCTTTCAACGTGTTCTTACCCATACGATGACCGCGCAAATTAGCGTTCCATTTTTATATAAGAGATAAATAATACACTTTCCGTGAATTCAGACAAACACTTTACGTACCTACCTACTTCAATATATTTTTCGTACCATGCATCCTGTACAGCGATTCTGAATTGTTTTTTTTTACGATCGACATTAAAATCATTATGTAGGTACCTACCTATTTTAGTAATTTATTATCTCTACTAAAATAATTTACGGTAAGTTCACGAAAAGAATCTGGATTGTATTGCAATTCTTTATGTCTTGATCTGTCAAAATATTTGAAGCCATTTCATAAAAACACTAGCAAAAAAAAAAACTATGTGAGTAATCTTGCTTTGAATTTATTGCGTAAACCATGAATAGCAAGTTGATATAATATTATGTTGAAAAAAGGTAAATAGTATTATGAAGTCAATAGGTAAATTATTTTATATCAAATGTAGTAAAAGTGCAAAATATTAAATTTTAAAATTATCTACAAAATCCTCACATCATTTTAGGATAGATCGTAAATAATTGTTTTGAAAACACTGGCAAGTCAATGACCATATTATCATTTCGTCACTGTATAGTGCGAAAAAATTAACTGTCCACTGGAACGTATAAAAAATAGAGACGAAAGGGATAGCAGTTAGCCGGATATTATGACCTCCTCACACACCATTTCCAGATCCCTCAGCTCTGCTTCGAAGGAGCAGAACACGAGGAAGACCCTCTCGGTATGAGAAGATCTTCTTTATCTTCGGAACCCTTGCGGTAGGAAGAAAAGCGCTCCCCTTAAAATATCGGTGTTTTTATTTTCAAAAATTTATAAAATTCGTAGAATGCTAAAGAAGTCCTTACTAGAGCCCGGCCAGTGC
Source organism: Mystacides longicornis (assembly GCA_963576905.1). Lineage (NCBI taxonomy): Eukaryota > Metazoa > Arthropoda > Insecta > Trichoptera > Leptoceridae > Mystacides > Mystacides longicornis. The sequence continues at coordinate 28,390,967 of OY756426.1, read as the reverse complement.
GTAAATTACCATGGGTACAACGCATGAATTATGCTTACGTAGGCGGTATAAACAAATTGGACTGACTCCGTTGCCGGAACGTTATTGTTCCAAAAATCGCGGAAACTATCTGCATCTTCAGCCAGGATGATATATGACGAAACGTTATTTTATTAAACTTCCCTTACTTACGAAGACCAGCAAAGCTGCTGTTTTCCTCTATATAGTCTAATAGTCTATATAACGAAATATTATATAGAATTACTCTCCATAATTTACCTTATGCTTGATAATCAATTTTCTAAGTTGTAGAATTTATTTTGTGATTATAAGGTGTATTTCTTAAGTGATACTTTAATAAACAAATCAATGAGTTATCCAAACATGTCTCTTTTTACTATTCGGTATCCGGCAGGATATTATTTACGCCGCCGGACAGACCGGATATCGGATAGTTGCCGATATCCGTTTCATCTAATAAAAAATATAAACAGTGGACAGTTAATTTTCTTCCTACTCTACATTGTCGAAAATTCGTTTATAGTCGAACGCCAATTACTTATACCATTAGAATACTGAGGTTGACCACCTCACTTCCTTAAAACTCAACCGGTTAGAAAAGGCACAATGAGCCTCGGACGACTTCGAGCGCAATGAAGAGTTTTTTATGCCTAACCTATTCTCCTGAGTGGGTCCAAGGCCTCCCGTATTATGGGGTGGTTTGGGGGGAACCGCCACGGGCTTGATTTGTGTGCGGCTGGCTTTTTGGCAATCGGGCTAGGGTTTGGCTTTGTGCGGATCGGGTTTGCTGCGGTTTAGTTTCCTCCGGGCTGGCTTGCGGTGAGCGGGGGGGCTTAAAAGGGAGAATATTACGTTATTATAAAAATGGAGACCTACTTTACGTGGTCATCGCATCACGCCTGGAGGCCAAGTCGAAATATTAACGACAGCTCCAACGTTAACAATTTGTTGTTATTTCCATAGAGATAACGTAAAAACTGTTGTTCAACGTGCGTTAAACAATGCTGTTCCAAATTCCGAGTCAAAAAAATAATTCTGTCAGTTATTCAAAATTAACGTTAAACGTTACCTCAAAATCTTTGGAAGTATTACGACGCTGCTATTATATTGAAGACGAAACGCATTTTTTTTTGTTTGGAAACCATTTTAAATTTGGTAAACGTTAACGTTCGGAACGTTAACAGTTTTCACGTTTAAATCAACGTGAAAGATATAAATTGAAATGTTAAAAAAAACGTCTGTAGCTTGAAAAATGCCCAAAGCAGATAGAAATAAGTGTTTTAAAGATCACTAATTTCATTGCTTTTCGAGACGAATATTTTTTTATTCATATCCAGCAATATAAAAATTGATTTCAAATAACGTCATTTGATGGAATAAAAGTTATTCGAGCTATTTTTTGGGATTCTCATAGAACAATGTCAGTCAAGTTAGCGAAATTTTTAAGTTCGCGGGCTGATTCTATTTGTATAAGAAGCACATATTTTTTAAATACAGATTAATAACGACAAATATAAATAAAAATATAGTAATTTAATGGAAATTTTAGAATATATATTTAAAAAAAGAAATGTTGATGATGTTTCTTATTATTATTAATTTTGATGCGAATATAATTAATTCTGCATTGTTTAGGAAGAGAAAGCAAATACAGTAACACGTGAGCGAAGCCACGGGTAACTAGCTAGTGAATATATATGTACGTAGGTAGGTACCTACCCAACCCAACCTACTTTCTCCAATACACGTGTCGAAACTATTGCGTAATCTATAATAATAAAGGAAAGTGCCTGACTGACTGACTCATCAACGCACAGCCCAAACGGCTAATCGTAGAGAAGTGAAATTTGGAAATCAGGTAGGTCTCAATACAAAACCTTCCACTAAGAAAGGATTTTTGGAAATTCCACCCCTAAGGGGGTGAAAAATAGGGTTGAATGTTTTTCAAAGTATGCGAATATCTCGGAAACTAGACATGGTACGAACTTGAGATTTGGCATATGAATTCTTCTATAGAAATGAGTGTTAGCATATTCGGCAATTTTTCCAAAATTTAACTAAAAGGGACGAAAAAGGGCACATATAAAAAGGGATGATTTTTAAGTGCCTCCTAAAAAGTTTAAAACTGGTTTTATCGAAATTTCAAAAAAACGATTTCTTCAGAAAGAGTCAAATTATACTATTTCGTTTTCAAAAGATACCATTAATTAGAGGGGAGGGGCACTTTTCCAACGTGTATGTGTGTGTATCCGTCCCCTCTTTATAACTTTTGATTCGCTTGATGCACAGATCCTAAAATTTCAGAAAATATTGAATACTTTAAGCATAAAAAATTTGTATACTCAGAATTTTGAATTTTTTTTTAATCAGGGGTTATCAATCTTTGAATTTTTATTTAATTTTTCCATATATCTCGAAAACCATAAAATCTAGAACCCTAAAATTGTGTATGTATATAGAAAAATACAATATCTAAAATATAATTTAATGAAGAAGTTCCAGGATTTCTCAAACTTTTTTATAAAGAAAAATATATTTTTTATGACAAATTTACGAGTTTCAGTGCCTATATTTCAGAATTTTATAAAAATATCGAAAAACGCCGAAACGCTACAACTAGATATTTTATTTTTCTATAAAAAATACATACATCATAGCAGGCCATCGACAGTTGGATCTCATTTTACATGTAACTTTTGTTATAAAGTAAAACATTTTTTATGACAAATTTACGAGTTTCGGTGCCTATACCTATTTCAGAATTTTATAAAAATATCGAAAAAAGCCGAAACGTTTAAAACTGGTTTTATCGAAATTTCAACTGCAGATAGAGTCAAATTATATTATTCCGATTAGGGTGCGTGGTAGTTTTTTTCGAAAAACCATATCTCTTAGATAAATTAAGTGAGAAAGCTGTAAATTAATATATAGATTCTTACTTTAAAATAAAAATCAACCGGTTTCATTGTTTTGTCAAAGATTTATTTTAAGCAGTGTTATTTGTTCCCACCTGGGATACGAATAAAATAAAATATGGATGTTGTTTCCGAAATATTTTAATGATGATTTTAATTTATTAGTTTAAATAAGACGAATTAATAATGTATTTTTAGCAAGGAGCACAGTGCACATTATGCAGATATATCAACGAACCGCCTCTTCGTTAGTTTACTCACGATACATACAAGAGTTATCTTCTTTGACGAATTAGAAAATGCTAATACACAGTGAATGTAGGTGTCAGCGTTCCCCCAGTTTAGGAAGAGAAACCAAAAAGCACGTGAGCGAAGCCACGGGTAACTAGCTAGTTATAAATATAGTGGTATGATTTTTGAAAGATTATCTCCCTTCATTTTCGGGGAGAATATCAATAATAGCGATTTTGAATTCGAATTTTTTTTATTTTGTATTATATTATACTCAGATAATTATCAATAAAGGAATTATATTATTATTATTTTATTCTTCGTACACACATTGCTTATGCTTTTACGAAATTTTAAAAGTTAAGGTAGCGATTTAAATAAGCGCACTAAACTTGCCTCGAGAAATTAACATTAGTATTTTCATCTCTATTTCTGGGAATTACTCTACTTAACACCCCTATGTGGGTTTTCCTTCCATGATCACACTTCGAATCTTAAATTCAACAAAAAATGGTCGATAATTGAGTTATTAAATGATACCATGCAGTATGATATATTATATTAGTGGCAATTTTAATGACTTTAACTCATATAACTACATTTGTTTGGTTCAAAATAAAACCTTTACTGAATCAATTTTGAATTTGTCCATGAAGACCGCGCATTTCACATAAACAATATTATTGTTTCTACTAGCTTATACCCGTCATGCTTTACGTTTTTGATTCCGATTGTCAGGCTTGAACGGTAGGTAATTAAACAGGTTCTAGTCTAGCTTCCCATTGCTTAACAGACCTCTATAACTGACATAATCACAGAAAAAGAAAAATATCACTTTTACAATTTTTGTTTTACCGACCTCATAATATTATACGAACCTACCGACATAATTTGCAAGTTTTCATACAGAGAGCTCTATGGTTTGAATCTTAGCTACATTCCCTACACCCTCTAATGTGTGATAATTAATTAGGCATTCCACCCATAGAGGGTGATTTGTGCTATGTGTGATAAATGCAGCTGTCAAACTTCAAAATGGAGGAACTATTTTGCATTTTTTTTTTCATTAAATCTTTATTTATTGAGAATAATTAGATTTGAATAACATTTATATGTATAACAAATCAATCTACAATTATTTTATTACATTTTCATACCGTAGTACCAAGATTCCATTCAACTTTTACATGAGTAATTTTGTTTCCAAATGATGGCTTACTGTCTTTTTTGAGAAATTTGTATGAAGTTCCTAAAAAAAATGAGTTTTTTAAATAGCTCTAAATATATTAAAGTTAATGCAGCAAATTGTATTTAAGAACCTTCTACAGCATTTTGTACGGCTCTGGGCATAATAATATCTGACCTTAACGTCTGTTTTCTACGATTGATGCGCCTTCAAAAATATAAACGGACTAAAATATTATGTAGATAACTACTTTATCTCTGACCACAGATAAATACTTTCAATAGAAATACAAATTGACGTCTGTAATGTCAAAATAAATTGAATTAATGTTTCAAAATAATAATATTGATTACCCATTTCTATTATAAGTTAGGAGTAAAATACACATTTATATTTGAATTAAACCTTAACAATATTAACTTGGACGTGAAAATGTCATTGAAAAGAGTTGAACGAAGATGCCGATTATGTTTGGAAACAAGATCAAGAAAAATTGATGTAATGGACATAGGACATGAAAGTCTTGTACAAAAAATAAACGAAATGTTCAATATGCAGGTAAATAATAATGTTACTAGAAGAAAGGCAATGTACTTAGTATATATCTCTTAATTCAAATTATTTCAAAACAAGATTACCGTGACAATATTAATATAGGAATACTTGTAGACTACTGTGGGTCTTTTTCATATCGTAAAAGCACAATTCTCAAATTATATTTGAAAAATCGTGACATTAGTTATGAAAATATTGATTTTCCTTTGTATTTGATAAGTGTGCAATTCAGTTCAGATCATTTTGGTTGCTTTTATTAATTTTCAAGACAATTTATCAAATATTTCAGATCACGTCAAGTAACCTTCTACCAACAAAGGTATGTAAACACTGTGTGAATGAAACAGAACGGGTGCATACATTTTATAAAAAGGTGCAAAATTCACAAACTCTGCTTCATGAGGAATTGGCCGGGATGGAATCGGTCCATGACTTGTTGGATGATGATAAAACTGTGAGTTATTTCATTAATTCGCTTCTTAGTGCGTGCCAATGTGTCAATTAAGTAGGTACCTAACTATTTTTAAATAAAAAAAATATATAAATGTGGTATTAATATATTGTATGCTGTCTAAAAAGATCTTTTTGCATAAACTATTTTTTTAAATAAACCTACTTATATTTTTTTATTATTAATAGACAATTCTATCGATATTTAAGTGGGTTGTCTCTGGCAATAAGTTTTGCTGGCATATTCATGGCAGATGTAAATGACTCTCTCATGATGTCATTTGACACAATCGTGATCCAATCCTACATAGAATTTAACAAAAAAATTGTATTATCTGGGAAATCAAAAACTTGCATTTAAATTACAATGATAAGCTTAAGCTTATCATTGTAATGGAAACAATCAGAAACAAAAAAAAACAAAAAAAAAAAAAAATAAAATAAAACAAGACAATTTCAAACACTAGTAAATTAGTATGGATGAAGTATCTAAACATTAACTTCACAGCCGTATAAGTTCTGCTGCCATCATTTATATAACATATCTCTTTGTTTTTAGACCATTGTAAAACTGGAAGATGAATCTAACTCAAATAATTTTTGTAAGACTGAAAATGAACCTCTCAGTAATGAATATGAAATAAAAACGATTGATCCAAAATTCGATTTAGAACAAGATGCCGATGAATCTGAAGAAGAGTCAAATAAAATAACTGATACAAATTTTTCAAACGCAGAGGTTGATCCTGAAGCAGAATCTGCTGATGATCAAGAAGTACCCTCGGAGACAGAATCCTTTGCACCAACAACAGCTGCGGAGGATTGTTCTCTAAATTTGAACCAGGAGTTCAATAAAAATGCTCCAATTGAATTGTACAAAAATGGAAAACTACTTATCAAAGGAAAAAAATTGAATGAACTTATGAAGAAGTTTTTTGATCTCAAATGTAATCATTGCAATAACAGGCCAGAGTTTGACTCAATAGAATCTGTAAGTTGCTGTCTTAATCTATTTATAAAATTACATCCATATTTTCCTTGATCCGATTTGATTGTATTTCCTTGGTCAGATTTGATTGATCATCTTGGCCTTCCATCACGGGTGAACAGCTGGACCAATTATTTTGATTATTCTTTTTTGTGTTTGCTATTCAACCTTATATAGCTTGTCAAAAACTGACAGTTATTTGATTTAAAAACAGATTTATCAGTGGGAATTAAATTGATAAAATAATTTATTTATCAATCCAATCAAATTAAAACTCCCTTTACACACCATTTATGGGCAAAAGAGGGCAACAAGAGCCATTGCACTTGATCTTGCTCAATGTTTATGACGTCCTGTCACACCATGTCCAAATCCCTCAGCTGTCCTTCCAAGGAGCGGAACACGGTATGAGAGGATCTAAAAGGGGGTTCAAAGGCATTTATCATTTCACCAATTGTAATTTTGAGATTTAATTTAAAACAGTTTTGTAATATTTTTATGTTTTAAGAAAGAACAACTCAATAAGTGGTTGTTCTTTCTTAAAATGAAAAAAATTACCAATTGGAATTCAATATTCATATTTAAGACAGGACAATGTCTATCGCGTCAGATAGTATTTTATATTTAATGCATTCACAATAAATAATTGTTCATAATTAAAATATTCTTTACAGTTTTTCAACCATTGTAAAATTGATCACAAAACCAAAGGATATGTGACGTGCTGTGATAAAAAGATGTCGGATAAGAAGGTTGCAATTAGCCATGTAAGAAGACATGTCCAGCCTTTAGCATTCCAGTAGGTCTTTTCATATCTTTTCAACTTTTTCTCATAAACTTCCATCTTCTCATCGCTCTGCAATTGTCAATGGTACACATTTCTGATTGATATTTGTCGGCAACTCTTTGTTAACCATGCCTTCTCTCCATTGTACTCACCTCAAACCCCCTTGCATAATGCTATCATGGTACCTACTTATTTTGGGTGTCCAAGATAGGGTATTAGACACTATTAAAAATAATCCGTCATCCTAATAGAAAATTTGCTTGTTTAGTTCAGAGCTAAAATGTGTTTCATTTATGCATAAACACAAAATGAAATTTGAAATATTTCCATGGATTTTTAATAGCCGATGAAAAGGCCTTGCGTGACCTTGTACCCCTGATGATGTCACTAGTGAATAAACAAACAGATTTTTTCAGCGTTTTTTGTAACTTGTTTTGACAGTAATACTTCCTTAAGACTTCATATGCAGCATATCACACGATCACAAGACATTGAGTAATTTAAAATGATTTCTTGAAATCAGTCAAATACCCTATTGGATTATGCTAATCTTCAATTACCTTTTTCATCTTGATTCTAATACCCCGTTAAGTCATTTTGAGATTTTGCTATATTCTTATTCTCAGCACTGTTGTACATCTGATTCCCTTACTTATTAAAGATTTAAGTAGTGGATATTCCATCCTTCAATATTGATTGATTTAATATAGATTTATGTTTTATTACAATTAAGGCAATGTTATGATCGGTACCATTCTTTTTTCTGTTACATTTTGTTTCTATAAAACATTCAAATAGTTGTGTTAATGAAAGATGTTAATAATCCAGGTGTCCTATTTGTCAGAAAGGCTTGAGCAGACCATACTTATTGAAATACAATCTTAAGTCGCATTTGCCGGGATTCAAGAAAAGAGAAAAATCTGTAGAATGTGAACTTTGTAATAAAAAGTAAGTAAAACACAACAAAATAGTATGAAAGCAGATTTACATTTGGTTGTACTTATGTCAATTAGAGATTGGAATGACTTGACATTTATATCTTTCATTCTTTTATTATACAAATTGATACTGCTATTTGTACCACAGCCTAAATTTGCAATAATTATCCTAGAAAATCAACCCACCAGTTTAGTTGTTTTTTTTATTCTACCGCATTATTCAGATCAAGAGGTCCCAGGTTTAATTCCCAATCACATTAGAATTTTGTTTTTCTCTTAAAATTTTTTCCCCTATTTAGCCTATCTCAAATTGGATGGTACCTTGTAAATTTGTTTATTTATTGTCATTCTCAAGATACTGTTATACCTACTTAATTTTATTCTCCGATACCACTATTTTCCTGATCTAATAATTCTTGTTACATAACTTGCAGTCTCTTTATATGGCTTTATACCTTAAAAATTTAGTTTTATTTCAAACGATGATGCACAATGCAATCCTGATACCATCCATGATGTATGGGAGTGAAACATGGACATGGACGAAAAATCTGGAAGTTGGAATGAATGCTGTGGAAATGAGATCACTGCGTAGGATATGCGGAAAGAGACTGATTGATAAGGTGAGGAATGAGAATATTAGAAAGTATTGTGGAGTGGATGTTAGCGTAGTGACTAGAATGAAAGTTAATAAATTAAGGTGGTTTGTTTGGGCATATAGAGAGAATGAACGAGGAGAGAATGACAAAAAGGATATATAAATCTGAAAGAATGGGTGCACTCAGACGAGAGATCGACCTCGAATGACATGGTCCGATCATATCAGTTCAGTCTTAGAGGAGGGGCAAGTCAGGAGCAAAAGGAATAGAAGAGCATGTATGCGGAATGTTATGCGTTTGGAAGAAGCGAAAGAGGTTTGTTTGGATAGGAAAGAATGGAAATCCGTACTCTCTGCCTACCCCCTTCGGGAAACGGCGTGATGGGCAAAAAAAAATCTCACTTAATAATCATTTGTAATCAGAATAAAATTGTATTATCCTTACTTTGTTATCCAGCTGAAGAACTAATAAAATGAGACAAACTGCGATAAATAGGTCAAATTTATGTTTAGTTATCCAGCCCCAAAAATGGACATCTACCAAGCCATTACTATCAATAGCTACTGATAATTTGTCTTTGAAATTTCAGATATTGGCACAAAGCATCATTAAAATTACACATTGCTAACCATCATTCTACAAATAAAAGTATAAAATGCAAGCAGTGTGACGAGATGTGAGTTTTTTTAACGTAATAATTATTATAAACTGAACAAACATACTTTCATGTTCACTACATTTATGAGTGTGAATCTTATGAGAGATGCCAATTTAACAGTGTTGTTCTTTGTGTTTAAGATGTTACAACAGAAATGCTCTTACTTACCACGTCAACACTTGCCACAAAGATCAAAAACAGCTGTGTCCAGTCTGTGGGAAAAATTTCAAAACCAAAGGATTGTTGAATAGTCATCTCACTACGCACGATGATATGGCCAAGATATGTTGCAAGGAATGCGGATTTATGTACGTCATTTTGTTTTGTATACTTCTGTCAATCATTCTATGTCCCTCTCAACATCTACCAGCTATTAAAACTATAGCTTTTTTACTCTTTTTGTCAAATTTCATGCAGGTGATCTTGTTTACTTACAATACAAACAATGCCTAGCCAACAGAATCAGATTAACTGTAAATTTGATTACCTTCACATCTTTATCAATCAATATAAAAAGAAACTCTATTTTATAACCAACATTACTTTTATTTTAGTTAGTTATCAATTTGAAACACTCTGAAATAAATGTCACAAATGATGAGAATTCCACACTCATTACAACAAAAATTTCATTTTGTATTGTCTGCTCTCAATTGCATTTTAGTATTTTCATTCATCATTTTAAACCATTTTCTGTAATGTTTGGACCCTAGTAGGCAAAGGTATTCCTCTGTATTATAAGAATGTGAATTGCAAAAAAAAATACTATTTAGCTTACAAAATTTATATTACTAACGCCTGTATTCACCAAGAGAAACTGAGCGTACTATCAGCTCAAATTACGATCAACGTCAAAATTGGTATTCACCAAAATATTATACACTCCCTCAGCGTGATTTGAGTGAACCTTTCCGTCAAATTTTGATCGGCTATAGAGCTGGCTTACGTTACGCTAAGCGTCCATATGTCAAAATATTCTATAGCGTCCGCTATACTTATTGCCGCCTCCTTCCAATTGTTTGCGGTTTTTTTCGTTAATTATTCAATATTTGTAAGCAGGCATGTAATAATTTTATATGTAAATTAATCAGCTCGACAAATCGACACTTATTAATAACCGAAAAGTTCTTCTGCCTTTTTTTCTCCATGTTGGAATGTTTATGTACATATAAGTATTTTAACAATATAAATGTAAGAAAGTACTATGTACTTTATTTAGCTTTGGCCTATTATCGATAGATGGCGTTGATCAAGATTGACAGCTAATGGCGACTGAAAAGAACGCATTTGGGTTTTGTTAATAAAAGTGATTTTTATCATTGAATTAAACTAAATAAGAAATAATAAAATCATAATTATATTATATAATTTTTTTTTAACAGCTAAAAATTATTTATATTTATATAAATAATCAAAAATATACAATTTAGTTACTTTATTGACTGCTTCCGTAAATAAATGACAGTTTTATCTATGGATACACACAATCAGTCTAGGCTCAGCTAAGTTTTGTAAGTTTTCGTTGATGAATAGCTATAAGCGTTGAGGGAGACATTAGGCTTATCTTTTGCTTAGCTGATCTTACGCTCAGTTTTTCTTGGTGAATACAGGGGTAACTAATATAGAAGCAAATGTTTTGCAATCAATAGAATGTTTATGCATTGTAGATTAAATCAAAACTGTACGTGTAGTGACCAATGGTATAACTAAAAGAGATTTAAATTAGGCTGAATTTTATCAAAATTACATGATAATGAGGAATTTTCTGACAAAATCTTATATCTTATACATAATAAACATATATATTCAAAATATTTGTAGCCTTAAGTGCTAGATCGTAATATAACTTGGTATAGAGGATATTCTACCTCTTCGGCTTCTCAATTTACGCTTTATAAATGATATATTATTATTCACATTCTTTATTAAGTAGGTATTATGATGGTTTCTTATTATTGAAACTCAGCTAAATACTTTGTTTCAATTAATTGTATTGCATATTATGATTTTCTTTACATTCTTTCCAGAGCTAAAAACAAATACACATTCAGAATACATTTAGCCACCCATTCAAACAATGTTGTTTTGAGATGTGATAAATGTGATTACACAACTACAACAAAAAATAACTTACGCGGCCATCGTAGATCTAAGCATCCCGATAAAAAGCTAATGTACCAGTGTTCTTTCTGCAATAAAAGTTTTAGTATTAAAAAATCTTTGGAGGTATATAATTATTATCATAATATCATGTAATTTATTTTTGTCTGTGTTGATTCCAATTTTGTTATAGCTCTTGAATATATTTTCTTATTCAGGATCATCTAAGTCAACACACGGGTGAAAGAAAATATTCTTGTAAATACTGTCCTAGGACATTTGCAAGTGGTGGCAATAGATTTAGTCATATGAAACGTATGCACAGTGAGCAGATTCAACAAGAAGCGCAGAAAAAACAACAAATGTACAATTCAATGGTTAGTTTTTAATTTCTTAAAATCTTCTCTCAACTTTTCTACCAATAACAGGTTATGGCTAAATTATAAACATAAACTTTTCACCACTTTTCTAATGCGGTAATATCGTAATATTTTTTCTATGGCTTATTGCTGGTAATATTATTTATGGTTTTTGAGTGATGCCAACACTGTCACCATATTGCAGTGAAGTTGGCTGCAGATCATACTAATCTTCAGCTAATGCTAATCGATGCTAATTTTGGACATAATTAAGAACTAAAAGAAAAGTTTATAAAAGGATGGAACAAGCATGAATGAACAAAAAGCTCAAAATACAACCTAGTTTTTCCAGTGGGAAATAATGAATCATCGACTATCGATTCAGGATATAACCCCACTTCTTCATTTACAAGCAAAAATGTTTTCCCGTTCATCATACCTACTAGAAAATACTCTAATTCTATTAATTTTATATTTACAGTTAGAAAAACAACTTCTCAAAGAAAGTGAAAATAGTAAAAGTGAAGAAATTTCAATGTTTCAAGCAAAAGAATATTTGATAGAACTTGAAAAGAGAAAACTCACTAAAACTTCAGAAAATGAAACAAGTAATTAAATTTTCACTTTTAATTGGCATTTTATTTTACCCTACCCCTATCATGGATATTAACAGTGCTTTTTTCCATGTAACGCGGTGGAACAGCGTTCTGGCACCTTTTTTCAAGTTTCGAAATCAATGAATTGATTAAATGAAATTTGAATATACCTAATGTTATGACATGAAGTGAGTTCCGGCACCTTTTTTTTCTTAAAATAAAAGCCATGGATGAGATGGAGCCATCATAAGGAACCATTCGCCAGTACTAGATGTCTCTTTAACCTACCAGCTAACCGTGTGAACTAAACGATCCACAAGTTTTCTTCCTCTTTATTTTTATACCAATCACTCCTTTTGCTTCTTTTAGCCACTTACCATTTCTTATATTTCTTTTGCTTCCGACTGGCCTTCCTTGAGGATGGAATCAAAGTGTTCAGTCCACGTCATTCTCGGTTGGCCGCGCTTTCTTATACCTTTTCTTTCAGCCTTATATATTCTCTTGTAATTCTGATTGTGTCCACTCTTTCTTAATACCTAAACCATATCAACTTTCGTCTTTGTTACAACACTAACTTCCATACCATGTTCCTTTCTTTGTCTCACACGGTCTTTCCACATATTTTTCTTAGATCATTATTAACTTTAAAGCAAGAAAATTATCTACAACAACTTTTTGTTTTTGTTTAATATATTTGAAAAAATGGTCTCAGGATGTCTGACCATTTAAACATGGGTTGTTGTCTACTCCTTCAAATGAATAATAACAAAATGAAGATAACTATAGCGTTGGAATGAAATACTGTAAAATAATAAATAAATGACTTCAACTATAAAATAGTATGGGCAATGTGCCTATAAAAGTAAGTTCACGAGGTGGTCAGTAGTCCAGTGGTATCAATCGACAGCTTTCGTGCATACAGCGTACTGAAGGTTGTTCAAAGCTCAATGCCAACTATTTGCAGTTTCTGATGCCGAAAGTTTATTTGTGTTCACTTTTGGTGAGCCCAGATAATTAAAAAAAAAATGAAAAGACAAAGATTATAATGTCACACTCTTGTGGGTGCTGGGAATTGGCTGACATGGTGAATGGCAATAAACACTTAATAGACTAGCAAAAAGGGGTGGACCATAATACTTTCTCCAGAAGGTGAATGCCATAAAAAAATTGACATTATCAGACTAGAATGTTTTGCAGCACAAGTAACAGGAGAAATTAGGACGGGAAGGAAAGAACAGTGGTAAAATTTTCTTGGACTCGGGGAATCCAACGAACTTCCAAAAGAACCAAAACGAGTGTGAGCCTTAGCAAAACAGGTCACTGGAAACTTGGGGAAGCTGGGTCTGAGGATGTATGTATGAGTATTATTTATTTTTTGTAATATTTTTATTAAAAGTATGTACAACCTTTTAGAGGTATTGGTCATTTGTATGTACAAATACACAGAGCCTTGAATCTGGCTCTGCTTATTTTATTGTACAGTTTGTGTAGATTTTAAAAGTTCGTTGGAAACAGCCAGGCGCTGTCTTCTTTCTTAAGCGGTTTCATGTTCCTTCGGTGTTGTGGGTTCTGTTATAGAAATATCTGCCTGCTGGTGTTAACATGTTACTGAAGGCACTTACTGTTGAGTCTTGCACTATCCGGAAAAACTCCTCCACATTTCTTATTCCGGGCCAATCTCTTAACATTTTTATATTAATTTAATATTTCATCATTGGAGGCTTTAGCTGAGAGTTCTTTTCTCCGCACGCAGTCCAAATATTTTTCTTTTGCTTGGAGTATTAATATTTCTTCATTTTTTTTTCTTTCCTTTTCTTCAAGGAGTTGTTTTTCTAACTATAAAATAACACAAAACAAAAATTAATTCTTCCAGAGTTACACAAACAATAAATGGTTGAGGTACCAACAGAACTGCTACGAGTAGTTAACTAAGACTGTCTGTAATCTGCTAAACTTAACTAAATGACAAAAGAGTCTAAAACTCACCATTGCATTAGCCACCTGCTGTTGTTTTTGTTTATCTTCCAATATCTGATCCTTGTGCATGCGTTTCATGTGACTGTATTTATTGCCATTATTAACAAATGTTCTTGGACAATATTTGCAAGAAAATTTTCTTTCACCAGTATGGTTATTAAAATGGCCCTACAAAACAAAAAAAAACTTTTAAACCTCACATTTCTCAGAATATAGGAGATATATCTACAATTAAAATCTGGGCAAAGGAAAAAAGATGGTACCACTGGACAGAGAATTTATCCAAATGCATAGACATTTAAAGCTTGTGATCCAATAAAGATCCACAGTGTTTATATATGATACGCAGTAGAAGATCTAGCCTGTCTAAATTATGGTAGCCCAGCAGATCTGATGCTCACTTCTGTATTGGAGGTCATCAGCCCTTCTCTTTCACAACACAAGCTTTTTGCAGTTTACTGTGAAAGAGCCAGTCTATTTGTGTTCACTTTGAGTGAGCCTTATTTCAGACAATGATGTACGTACAATAATATACAAACGAGAGCTTAAAATGAGGGTTACACAGGGCAACGGACAGTGAAGTAGGAGGAAAATGGATAGGGATGGCCCTAAATAGTATAAGAGCTGTACCAACTGTATGGCGGAATTGATCAAATGGTTGGGGCATGATAAACAAAAATGGAGGCACTCCCAAAGCAGAGAAAGATCCCAATTGAGGTGGATGAACTGTGCTGTGGGGACCTTTACTGAATAAGCACAGTAAGCTGGAGGTGAGTGGTCACTAACAGACAGCATGACAATGTTGGTTAATGGAGGCAGAGCCCAACATTAGTACGTCTTGTCTATGGAATTCATTATAAATTCAAATGCAGACTCATAGAGATAATCAGGTTACATCCCAGCTCTTTTAGTAATTATTAGTCATCGACACCAGTGAGTAGATAAAATTTTAAAAAATGTAGATGAAAAAGTTACTTACCTGTAACAACGCTTTGGTAACAAATTTTTTTTCACATAACAAACATTGGTGCATTTTTTTATTGGAACTTGTATGTTTACACCTTATGTGTTTAATTAAGTTTTCCTTACTTTTTGTAAAAAACCCACATTTATCACATTTTAATACATCATTTGTATGCATCTTTAGGTTATGACGATTTAGGGCATTTTGATTACGGGCACTAAAATACAATAAAATGAAAGGTAGACACTTTTTTTATAAAGATAAATATGTTTAAACAACAGTATTGTTGTTGAATGCGATAAAAAACTAAAAATAGTGGAATTAGTATAAAGTTACATCTTACATGAATCCACACTCTTTGCAACATATTTTAGCATTTTCGTCATGTGTAATAAGATGGAGTTTCAAACTCCACGCTGTTTTAAAACTTCTCCCACAAAAAGGACATAACTGCTGTTGTCCTTTGTGATCTGTATTTATATGATAATTCAAAGGATGTTTACTGTCAAATCTGAAATGAAAATAAAGAAACTATTTGAGTAGCTAATTCAGTGAGCCATACTACGAATAATTCATAGTAGCACTATTATTTGAATACTAGCCTGCAGCCTCCATGGAGGCCGCCGTCACTGCGTCCCATAATGGAACTTTTGTGACTGGCCCTGTATCTAGAGTTCATCGCTCAACCCGGCCTCCAGGAGGAAGCGCAGGATTTTGTTGGCGATAGTAGCACTAAGTGAAGACTCGTTAATTATTTTTACATCAGTGAAAATGAACTACTACCAAGCACCCTAGGCCGAAAAACTATCGACAGCTATTTTAGGTTTAAGATACCTATAGAGTATATCCAATAAATCGTATATCAGAGAGGATAATAATTCAAGGCCAGATGGCTGTGCAACATGAGGGCATGAACAGAAATTGAAATACAATGACAATCTTTAGCAACGTGGTGCCCAATGTCTCAAGGAGCAAACTGGGGATTTCAGTCAAAGAAGAATTGTACAAATTTGAAGAATAGATATGTAGAGCAGAGATCTTTACGAAGAATATGTAAGACATGGAAAGGAATGATAATATGGAAGTTAAGATGAGATAGTTTAGGCATGTGAAAAGAATGTATGGCGGTACACCACAGTCACATTATTGTCATTCATCATAAATGTAAAGCGCCATCTCCGGGAAATGAAAAGAGCCATCTAACGAGACACACCAGAAGTAATTACTACATCTCAACCAAGAAGATTCCTACGGTTTAGCAATTTGATCGAGCTTATATTATTTCACACCAGAGGGAGTCTACTTCACGTTTTTTCCAAATTATCATTGCAAGAATAAAAGACACTATAAATTGATTTTTCCATATTCCAATCTCCACTCTTTCCTTCAGAACCGTCAAGTGCACAATAATGTAATTAGTTTTAAGTGAAATATTTTCTGTGATAATTTTGTTTAAATTCTTTAATATAATTACTTGTGTTATTTTAATGTTAAAAATTGGTTTCATTTTTGTAGTGAGTTGAGTTCCTCTTATTTGTCAGATTTACTTATAAAGAAAGTGCAAGCGCTGGTGAGTACCAAAAATATTCTCAAACCCTCTGCTGAACTCATAAGAGAGTTTTCTTGTTAAAATCCCATTTTCTCTTGCCACCATTCTGCTTTGAGAAAAGTTACTTGAATCTCATTTACATCTCAATAGAAATCAGTTGCTATTAGTTTGTCAGATATCTTGGAGAATATTATGGATCAGATTGTTGTATATCTATGTTTCTAGTATCTATGGCAGTGTCTGTTGGTCTGTAACCGTTGATGTACATGATACTTGTGGCCTGTGCGAATAAATGATAATTTAAGACTTTAAGAATTGTTTAATTAATAGACTCATTACACCCACCACAACATGGTGTCAGGTGTGTGTGTGAGACAAAGTGAAAAAAGTGAATTGTGGTCGATAAAAGTAAATAAAAAACTGTTGAAACGTGTTCATACATAATATCTGGGAAAAACAAAATGGCGTCTATCCAACTGTTTGCTAGTATTTTGCCGCTAGATATTACAGGAAACGTGTGCCAGAGTTGGAAAACTTGGATCGAACAGTTCGATCTATGTCTCGTTGCCTCTGATCTAGATGCCGCGTCAGACAAGAGAAAAGTGGCTTTGTTGCTATCAACGATAGGAAAGCCGGCGAATAGCATTTTTAAAACATTCGAAAAGAGCACCGAGACAATCACCTATAAAGACTTAATCGCGTTATTCAAGAACCACTTTGAGCCGAAGAAAAATTTAACCGTCGAAAGACATAAATTTTTCTCGAGAAAACAAACGGATGACGAAGACATTCAAACATACATAACGGTCTTAAAAAATTTGAGCGCGTCTTGCGAGTTTGAAAAACTCCAAGACAGTCTAATAAGAGACGCCCTTATATGCGGCTTGACAAAAAAATACACATACATAAAAGAAAGGCTGTTACAGGAATCAAACTTGACATTAGAGTCTGCAATCAATATTTGTAAGAGTCTCGAAATCGCGCAGGCACACGCCAGAAGCTTAGAAGAGTCGACAGAAGTCGAAGTAAATGCAATTCAAAGAAAAAGAGAGGCATATCAAAGGAAAGAATGGAGCAATGTTGCTTCAAAGCAAAAATGCGAAAGATGTGGTCAGATCCATAAATTTAAATGCCCAGCCCAAGGTCGCACTTGTGCAAAGTGTGGGAAATTGAACCACTTTGCAAAAATGTGCAAATCAAAAAGCAGAGAAGTTGGTGTGGTGAACATCGAAAGCAGTGAATATGGGGATGAAGAAATTTACATGTGTGTAGTGAAGGGACACAATAGTGACAATACTTGGTCTATAGACATTAATATTAACAATAAAATAGTAAAATGTTTGCTAGATACAGGGGCGCAAGCCAACTGTATGGCAAAAAGACAATTTCTTGAATTAGGGTATGACATTAAGTGTATTAAGAAGTGTAATATGAAGCTCAAATCAATCTGTGGGACAATTTTATCGAATATGGGCTATTTCTATATTAAGTGTCTAATCAAAAACAAATGTGTTTATGTAAAATTTAATATATTAGACATGGAGTGTCAAACGGTTCTAGGACTGGAAATTTGTCAGACAATTGGTGCAATAAAAAGTATGAATAGTGTTTCAGAGGGAGGAAACGACTCTTTTTTAAATAAGTATAATGTCTTTAAAGGACTAGGATGTTTACCACGAGAATGCCATTTGGAAGTGAAACATAGTGCCAAGCCAGTTATAGATCCTCCTCGAAAATTACCCTTCAAGTTATATGACAGAGTAAAAAAAGAGCTGGAAAGAATGGTTACAGATGCTGTGATTGAACCGATAACTGAACCTACAGAATGGGTCAGCTCCATGGTCGTCACAGAGAAAAAATCAGGGAATTTGAGAATTTGTTTAGACCCACGGAGCCTAAACAAAGCACTGAAAAGATGTCATTATCAACTACCCACATTGGACGTAATACGCTCACAATTAAAGGGAGCAGAACTATTTTCTACCCTTGATGCTGCATCTGGATTCTGGGTGATACCAGTAGATGAAGAAAGTTCCAAACTTTTAACATTCAATACTCCATTTGGACGTTATAAGTTCAAACGCCTACCTTTTGGCATCAATGTAGCGCCTGAATTATTCCACAAGGCCATGTACGATTGCTTTGGTGACTTGCCAGGAGTGTGCATTTATCTGGACGATCTACTTGTTCATGGAAACACAAGAGAACAGCATGACCTTCATCTCAAAACAGTACTGAGTAGAGCTCAACAACTTAACGTTAAATTTAATAAAAATAAATGTGTGTTTGGTGCCTCAGAAATAAAATATATGGGACATATATTCAATCAGTCAGGAATGTCTCCAGACAACTCCCGCATCAAGGCCATCTGTGATATGCCTGCACCTCAAGATAAGAAAGGAGTCCAAAGATTTCTTGGACTATTAAACTATGTTGGAAATTTTATTCCAAACCTGGCAGCAGAGACTCAAATATTGAGAGACCTAATAAAAAACAACACACCATGGCAGTGGAGTGAAAATCATGAAAAAAGCTACATTCACCTGAAGTCTTTATTGACAACCACTCCAGTCTTGGCCCATTTCGACGTCAAAGCTCCTATAATATTGACAGTAGATGCATCAAAGAATGCAGTGGGAGCTGCTATTTTACAAAATGGAAACCCTGTGGCGTACGCTTCTAAAACACTTACAAAGTGTCAAGAAGGCTATGCGCAAATCGAGAAGGAACTGTATGCAGTAGTATTTGGCTGTACGCGCTTCAGACAATATATATATGGCCAAAAAGTGATTGTGGAATCAGATCATTCACCATTGATTACAATCAGCAAGAGAACATTAGCTAATGTACCAGCCAGACTGCAAAGAATGCTTCTCCAATTGCAGCCGTATGACATTGAAATCGTATATAAGCCAGGAAAGCAAATGCACATAGCTGACACACTGTCAAGAGCACCTCTTAAGGAAATGGATGATCTCTTAGAAGAAGATATTGCTGTTCATGTAAATCTTATGACATCTACAATACCTGTGCTACCAGAATCAATTGCGGAGATTAAAACTGCCTCAGAAGTGGATGAAACTATTACCAAACTAATAGAATATTGCCAAGAAGGATGGCCAAACAAAAAGTCCCTTGTAAGGGAAGACTGTAAAGGATTCTGGAATATCCAACATGAATTATCATACATTAATGGGATAGTGTACCGCAACTCCAGTCTAGTAGTTCCGAAGACCTTAAGACAAAAACTTCTCAATAGAATACATGCAGGGCATATGGGTATCGAGCGAACAAAATGCCTGGTACGTGGAGTGCTCTACTGGCCAAACATCAACTCAGAGATACAAAATATCATTGAAAATTGTCCGACATGTTTGAAATACAAACCAAATAATACCAATGAGCCACTTCTTCCCCATGACATACCTGAGTTACCCTGGGAAAAAGTTGGGGTAGACTTCTGCGACTTTGATAATAAAAAATATCTCATAGCCATTGATTATTACTCCAGATTCATAGAGGTCTGCCAAGTGTCTACCACCTCAGCTGCCATAGTCATCAATGTTTTAAAAACTATCTTTAGTCGTCAAGGAATCCCATTACAATTGGTCAGCGACGGTGGTCCCCCATTCACATCATACCAGTTCTCAACCTTTGTTCAAGACTGGGATATAATTCACATAAAAAGCAGCCCCCACTATCCAAAGTCCAATGGGATGGCTGAAAGTGGAGTGAAAATTATCAAGAACCTATTAAAAAAATGTAAGGAGTCCAACTCCGATGTTCACATGGCTCTGTTGCAGCAGCGTAACACACCGAAAGGAGATATGTTCTCTCCGGCTCAATTGCTTCAATCTAGAAGACTAAGATGCACTATACCCATTCAACCAAAACTATTAAAGCCGACCCTACAAGGACACATCAATTTTCAAAAGAAAGGTGAGCAAGCACAGGCAAAAAGTAAAAGCTATTACGACAAAAAAGGGAAACTGTTACCTCAAATAAACATTGGACATTCTGTGCACTATAAACTAAAACCAGATGGAGTATGGCTACCAGGAATGGTGGCAAGAATGGGGAACAACCCGAGGTCGTATATTATCAAATCTGATGAAGGAGGAGAGTACACTCGTAACAGAGTTCATATACTGGGACCACATAAACCTATAACGAAGACTCACATGGCTAATCCAGAAAGCCAGGTGAGCCCAAGTCAAGAATACATGAAGAAGAGGCTGTACCTGCCAACTCCACAAGACCAGACAATTCCTCGGGCAAGCACATCAAGAAGAGTTTGTCTCAATGAGGAGTTTGAAAGCTACATTGAAACGATGTTAAGAGGAAACAATCACTATACAAATAATGATACAGTAACTATTCAAAACCAAGACACTTGTCGGCGCAAGGGTCAACGCATAATAAAACCTCCTGCAAAACTTAATTTATAAGAAACTAGCTTATACCCGTCTTGCTTTACGTTTTTGATTCCGATTGTCAGGCTTGATCGGTAGGTAATTAGAAAGGTTCTAGTCTAGCTTCCCATTGCTTTGTAGACCTCTATAACTGACATAAGCACAGAAAAAGAAGAATGACACTTTTAATGTTTATTACAATTTTGTATGAAGATCCTAAAAAATAGGGTTTTTTAAATAACTCTAAATATATCTATTAAAGTCAATGCAGCAAATTGTTTTAAAGAACCTTCTCCGGCATTTTGCACGGCTCTGTGCAGATTCATATCTGACGTAGCATTTGTATTTTGAGCGTGATGCTATGACATACGGTAAAAAGCAAAAAACATTTCTTAATTATTATGTAGATAGAGAAGGAGGGGCTAATGCGAGTTTTATTTAATTTCCCAATTTACCACGCAACTTTCTTAATTTTTTCTTTCATAAGAACCTTCTACTGATAAAAGCCAACACGACAAAAAAAGAATTAGTGAAATCGGTTCAGCCGTTTAGGCGTGATGCGATGACATACGGTAAAAAGCAACTAAAAAAACATTTCTGAATTATTATGTAGATTTACCACGCAACTTTCTTAATTTTTTCTTTCATAAGAACCTTCTACTGATAAAAGCCAACACGACAAAAAAAGAATTAGTGAAATCGGTTCAGCCGTTTAGGCGTGATGCTCGGACATACCGTAAAGTAACGACAAAAGGCAAATAAAAAAACATTTCTAAAATATTATGTAGACTAGCCTTTTTACCCGTCCATAAAATTGTTGATAAAGTTTGTTGAGAAAAATGTGAATTACAGAACCTGATTTATGGATTAATAAAATATGGTACCTATAAAGTATGTCCCTAAGAGGGGTCAAAAAATGGAGAATTGATTGACTGATTGAGTTTGTATTACCTGTAAGTCCGAGGATTTGAATTGTTAAATAGGTAGATATAATTAGATAGTATGAGAAATTTGTAGAATTGCTGTGGAGGCAGCAAAGGTGAGTCATAAACATAGCATTGTTAACTATTTTCTATACCTTCCCCTTCAAGTACATTTAGATAGAACACTTGATTTCTGTAAATGCTTTAGTTGTTCTTCTGCAAAAATATAATTATGTACCTACAAAGCTTTATTTATTCTTAATATCAAATTTAACAGGTAGGTACATAATTATTTTAAGTGTTAAGACCTCTACCCGAGCCAGTGATTTTGTACCTGAAAATCTTTTGCATGAAAAATTGTCAGAATAGCCAGCAAGAAAATATTGCATAAAAAATTCCTATAAATATTCTGACCCATCTGGGAATTGGAACCAGAAATTTCTTACCAGAAGTGGGTGTTAATTATTTTGAGCATAGTAAAGAATTTTGTGGCCAAGGATTCGAACCTGCACCTCACATCCAGCCTTCGTGTGAATAGAAAAATCAGCGTAGATTGCTTATTAAAAATATAACACAGGAATAGGGTAATAATAAAAATTTCAAGTATACCACCAATTTATTAAATCCCTATGCCCCTAAGTGGGGCGTAAAGGGAGTTTGGATTTCAAAAATTAATTTTACTTACATTAATAAAACAATCAATACAATAATTGGTAAAGAAACACACTTTTATAATAAATAACTAAGGTATTTTGCAGTTGATAAACTTCTTAACAGGGTAAAACTTTTTAATAAATGATAATTTTGAGTATAAATATTTAGGTACTTCTAGAGAATTAGAACTCTCATCTCTCATAGGTGCTTAATATAAGTCATACCAAGAGTTGACAATTAATAAGAGATATACAAAACATGTAAATGTTATTGTTGTGAGAAAATATCTAGAAAATTTTGACACATTTTAAAATTCTGTAGACATTTTGGCATTGCATTCATTATAAGATATAATCCTAGGAATCTCAGCTCCATAGACGAATTATGGAAGGCATAAATGCAACGGGCCGTTGGCCCGGTGGTTAGCATCTTGGCAGATTGTTGAATTTGTCGATTACTCAAGGATTTCAATTTGACCACCTAAATAAGGAACGTTGTTAACGTGAAGTCATCACACACAGCCATTCGAAATAGCAAGAGAAGAAAGTCATAATCCAGTTGGTACTGGTCAAATGTTAAAAAAAAATGGCATTTTAAAATTGACCATAAATAACGGTGTAATGTTAAATATATCAGTCTGTAATAATATGAATTTTTTCGATGTTACAGGAAAAGAGGTCTGATTATAGAAACTTCAACTAAATTTCAACAAAAAAAAAACAGGTTTACAATAATAATAATTCTGAAATTAAAATAATAATATATCTAAACTAAATTAAAAAAAAATTAATAGTTTGGAATTTAGTTAACAATAATTGTCCTCCAATGCAATCACTTGTAAGTTAATGATGTTGCTAGGTTCTTTTAACAAATCTATGAATGCTCTTTTTAGTATTTACTTAATACACATAATCTGCAAATTAAATATACATAGGTAATCTTCATATTCATAAGAATAATATTAAAAATTGTTAAAAGTTTATAAGTAAATGACGTTTTAATCGGCCTGGTGTTGGTTATTTTAACATAATATCTATAAATATTTCTTCTTCCGATGGCGCTACAGCCTAATTCAGCCTTGGCTTCCAATACTGGACGCAGAGTCAACCTTGTCTCTACATCTGTCCTGATTTCGTGGGTCAAAAAGTTGCTCGGCATCCCTCCTGACCTCATTCTTTCATTGCAGCCTAGGTCTTCCAATTCGGCCGGATGTCCACCCATAATTCTCTTTGGTGCTCGCAATGATGGCATTATCTGCTCATGTCTGGCCCAGCGTAGTCCTTATCTATAATAATAAAACCGATATTAGGATGGGACTTTCTAAGGTTAGACAGGTATCTCAAAATTATCTTACGTATAATTTTAAAACAAATAAGAGTTTACACTTTTTAAATAAAGTAATGGATATAACATGAGTTTAATAAAAAGAACATAAACAAATGTTGATATTGATAAGTTATTATTGAGAAGATTCAATACTTACTTGGAATTGATTTGTGTTCAAGCAAATTTATATTCATAATTCATCCCTTAGTCAAAATATTATCAGATATTGCTCTGCGGTCTCTGTGATTTGTTGCAATGAAATGACTGGCTCCTTCATTCTATCAGGAGATACTTATCTGCAACAAAAAAATAATGTGTGTTGACAAATGTTTTAAATTTGCTGCATTTAATGCCTATTTCTTTTTATAATTTACAATAAAACATTGGAAGGAATTTGGAATAATGTTCCACAGGTTGAAAATGTGAAACTTAAGAAGTAAGTGAGGTGATGTTTGTATCTGTATGATAATTATTTTTAGGTTATAAATTATATGTTTTTTGAAACTATAGGTTACATACCTGAAATCCAATATTAATCAATTTATATCTCAGTCCATCCATCAAACTCTACTGACTTAAATATTTTTCCAAGGAATGAATCAGTTTTGATGTCTATTTTCGACAAACCACTCACAATTTCACGCGTAAAAAATTTGACAGCTCGTGCGGAAGTACCATAGATGGAGATAGTGCATACAGTTCAGAAATAATTCATTATAAAATTGATTATATTGAAAATATGTTTTTTATTCATATAAATAATTAAAACCTTTTTTATTTAATAATTAATTATGACGTAGCAAAATTACTAATTAATTATAGACGATATTTTATTCCGCTATACATATTTTCTTTTGATAGTGTCTTTAAAACAAACCTTCATAAAAATATAATATGAAGTAGATGTCATTTACACACAAAATATAATACATAAATTGGTTAAGCAATATTATTATTTTATTTATTATTATGTAGATTCTTAGAAAACCCATCCTGGAAGAATGATTTAGGTTAGATTAGGTAATAGTGCGCTGCCAAATCATAGATTTACTTATACATAGATTAATAGAATTCATAGTCAATGTCACTTGTCACTCATTGTTGATAAATATTGATATGTCAAAAAACATAAGAGAGTGATATAATGCTTCCAATTTTGAAAATATAAATACATAAATATGAGTTTGCTGCTCTAATAGATTTTTCGGTAGGTACCAAATGTTGTTTATTAAGATTATAATCCCTTCTTTGTAATTTTTAAGTATTGGCTCAGAAACATAAAAAAATATTGTCATTTTCTGTAACATTCTTTCCATCGCTTAGTATTTTATTTTTTTAGTTTAAGAATGCATGAATCACTTTGAAATGTTAACCAAATTGGAAACAAATGAGCTAAAACTTTCATACTCTTTTTCAAAATATATAAGCAATATGATTTATGCTAAACTATAAGATTTGATTTTAAATTCAACCATTAGTGCAAAGGGGTTAGTAAAGAAAAATAAACGTAAATATTTATTGACTGATGATTAATTTATTCATTTTCAGTGTCACAAACCTTGGTTGCTTTTATCTGTCATCACTTTGTGCTGTGACTGAGATACCTTTTGGTTTTTTTTGCGTCAAAACCTGTCAATCTTCACAGACTACATCCAACGATTGCAGTTTTGGTCTTTGAAGGATTCTTTATTCTACAGGATCATGTTTGAGATGTGTAAAGAGAATATGTTATTGACCATACTTTTTTAATATAATGCTTCTTGTCGTATTATGAAACATACGTGAAGATTGTTATATTAACGCAATAAAATATTAATATATATTTAACATTGTTTTTAATTTATCTTCATACCTATTAATTAAGAATTTAGATAATTTTGTTATTATAATTATAATAGCAAATAAAGTGATCTTCGAATAAAGTGATATTCGATGATTCTATTTTTTACTATAATAAACATGCACAAATACCTGACAAATTCATTATGATTTTGATAAACAGGAACGTCATTAGTTCATGTCAGCTTCGCTTTCTTTCAGAGTTCTGTTTTATCGACCAAATCTACTAAAGAATTTTTATACTCATTTCAATTTTCAAAAATCATTTTTACGATTAATATATTTAAATGTATTATGAATTTAATTTCATGTATCTTTATTATTTACCAACATTTAATATGATTTTATCAGGTACTTACTCATCTAATGGCCACGACAGATTTACACAAACTGCGGCCATAAATTTTTTTAAATGTGTCAAATTACAAAATGGAGGAATTATATTTCCAAAATTTTGCATTAAATCTTTATTTATTGAGAATAATAAGATTTGAATAACATTTATATGTATAACGAATCAATCTCCAATTATTTTATTACATTTTCATACCGTAATACCAAGATTCCATTCAACGTTTACATGAGTAATTTTGTTTCCAAACGATGGCTTACTGTCTTTTTTGAAAAATTTGTATGAAGATCCTAAAAAAATAAAGTTTTTTAAATAGCGCTTAATATATTAAAGTTAACGTTGCCAATTGTATCTTAGAACGTTCTCGAGCAAATTTCACCGCTCTGCGCAGATTCATATCTGACGTAGCATTTGTATTTTGAGCGTGATGCTCCGACATAACGGAAAGTATTGTCAAAGGCAAATAAAAAAACATTTCTGAATTATTATGTAGATAAAATGCAATTTACGATGTAAAACTTAATTAATTTTAGCTAATAAGCTATTGAATTATGTTAAGTTATCGTTGATTCGGGTGAAGGATGACGTTCGATGGGACATAAGCTTGAAATCAAAACATTTCCTCTTTAATTGCTTTACTTTTAAAAAATTTCAATAGATGGCGGTGTAGTAGGAAGTACATAACATGTGATGTATGTTTGCGTATTGTATAGATATGTCGAAAGAATTGACAAAAACATTCTTGCTGCTTGCTAGACGGACCACCGAGGCGACTCCTGGGACGACTACCTGCTACGCCAGCTGACTACATATCTACAGGCCTACTTGTTCTTTTCAGAACTGAGTGGGCATAACGTTTCCACACGCTTCAAAGTGCTCTTTTCAGAGCAAAACGTCTCACGCACGCCAGCCGGAACAGATAATACTGTCTCTCTGTTGCAGACCCACAACCACAGAAGGCGGACAGCGAGAGCTGTCCCGCACCACCCGGAACATCGAGCTGCGGCCCAAACCCACAGAGCGGACTGAAGCCACAACCACAGGACAGGACAGCGAAAGCTGACTCACAGAGCGGACTGAGTAAGAAATTCTTAATTTTATATTCTTGTGTTTTTCTTTTTTTTAATTTCAGGATGCGCATCAGGCTCCCCGACGGTACCATTGTCAGGGCCTCGGGCCTGGAGCCCATAGACGACACCGAAGCGGCCCAGTACCTGGCGAACAACGGGCCACCAGCGACCCTGCTCCCTGAGGACGAGTGTCGCTACATCGAGATGGCGGCGGCCGCACCACCGACGCCTACGAAGAGGAAAGCGTCCCCCCCGGCTCAGCCCAGCACCTCCAAGACCCAGCCCAGCACCTCCAAGACCGGCGCGAGGGGGAGACCGAAGGGCAAGGCGGCAGCAGAGATGGCCGAGTGGCAGGTGCCGAAGAGCCCCGCCAAGAAGAAGAAAGCTGAGGGCCCAGCGAACGCGACACCGCTGGCGAACAAATTCAGCGCACTACCTGAGGTGCGCGAAGGGGCGAGGCCGTCACCACGGACGAGTAGACTCCCGCCCGTCATCGTAAGGCTTGGTGAGATGACCCACAACCAGGTGATGGGACTCATCAAGGAAAATACGTCGCCTACTTCATCGTTTACGATGAAGTATATTTCCGGAGGGAGGGCCTCCGTGAACCTCACCACAGCGGCCGACAGGGAGTCGCTGCTCAAGGCGCTGAGGGAAAGGAATTTCCCCTTCCACACCTTCTCCACGGAGGCGGAGAAGCTGAAGAAGACGGTCATCCGGGGTCTGCCGCCACTGGACGTGTCCGAAATTGAAGAGGACTTGAGGGCCCAGGACCTCAACGTCACCAAGGTCGTCAGAATGACGACCCGGTCACAGGGAAGTGCGATGTACATCGCATACTTCCCCCACGACCAACAGATGGGTCTCGTGAAAGACTCATTGAAGGTGATCTGCCACTGCAGGGTGCAAGTGGAGAAATACAGACCGAGAGGCCGAGCCGGGACCCAGTGCTTCAGGTGCCAGTCCTTCGGCCATGCAGCGAAGCACTGCAATCACGCTGTGAGGTGCGTGAAATGCCAGGGGGCTCACGTCACAAGTGAGTGCCCCAAGAAGACAAGAGAGGAGCCCGCAGTGTGCTGTAACTGTGGGGGCCCACACCCAGCCAACTTCAGCCGGTGCCCGAAGAGACAGGAGTACGTGGCATCCATTCCGAAGAAGACGACCAGGAACTGGAGTGATGTGGTGAGAGGGCCGTCTAGACGCGCCCCGCAGCCACCCACCGCCCAGACGACAGCGCCCCCCCCAGCCGCCGCGCCCGCGGCCAGAGCAGCGCCCGTACCTGCAGAGAGGAGACAAGCGGCCGAAGAGGACCCCAGCGAACTGCTCCAGCTCGTCAGGTTGATCATGGAGATCAAACCCAGGCTGGCTGCATGCAAAAACAAGATGGAGAAGGCTCTCGTCATACTAGAGCTCATGGACAGCCTTGAGTAAGTTGTCGTATTAATCAAAATTCTTTTCAGGTAACACTAACCTTTCACTTTCAGCCTAATCATTTCTTATTTCAGATTGTTATTAATTTTCAAATAACTTAAGAGCCGCGGCCGGGCATAACCCGACCGCAAAATATATTGTATTAGCCTATCTTAAGTTAGCGCCGCTGCTGGGTTTTTATGCCGTGGGGCTTTTTACCAGCAGTGGGGCATAAGAAAAATCCCTGAAGGGGGCCTTTTATATGAATATGGTGGTACCAAAGTCGCGAGTAACTTCACTTGCATACCTAAATTAACTTCGCGTTAACACAACCTCTCGCAGATTGCAATTTCATTCATGTCTCGCTTTTGTTTTTTGCTTAACCGTTTATTATTTCAGTCCAACGCCTTCTTCTCGGTCACACTTGGGCAGAGGCACGGCCAGCAACAATCTTCAAGGACCATCAGAAGGATGGAGACCACTACACAGAGGACATCAGAAGGGTGTCCGACCAGCCGACGAAAACGCGTCCAGACAAACACACCTCACTCACACACCACACTCTGCACTTACAACTCACAAACAGACTATCACATCACCACACACCTCACGACACATACACTAACGTAGCTTCCCACACGAACACACTTGTATCGCGCATACACACTCAATACATACCACATGAAATCACAACCACAAGCAGAAATCCGTATAATGGCACGGGCCCAGTCCGCGGAAAATTTTCAACACTCAAGCAACACACTCAAGTAAACTCAACACGATTTTCGAACAAATAAACGCACGCTACGCGCGCTCGAACCGCGCTACGCGCGTTTCTCTCTCTCTCTTCCCATTTAAACCAATTTTTCAGAATTATTATGTTAAGATGTTTTTATAAAAAAAAAAGAGCATGTTGTATATCTATGTTTCTAGTATCTATGGCAGTGTCTGTTGGTCTGTAACCGTTGATGTACATGATACTTGTGGCCTGTGCGAATAAATGATAATTTAAGACTTTAAGAATTGTTTAATTAATAGACTCATTACACCCACCACAACACAGATCATGCCAATCTGAGCCCACAAATGGATGCAAACAAATTAACAAAGAGAATCTTTAAGGTTGAAAAGACAGGTGTAACAAGGCATTGTCGAGAATGAAGTGAAGAAATGGTGTGTTGGTGAAAAAAGGGAAAGAAGTGTGCTAAGATAGAAAAATGTGGAGGTCTGTTTTCTCTGCATACCCCTTTATGACACGGCATGATGGGTGATTTTCTTTTTAATCATAAGAATAAAAATGTTTAAAAATACTTCA
This sequence comes from Mystacides longicornis, assembly GCA_963576905.1. NCBI lineage: Eukaryota > Metazoa > Arthropoda > Insecta > Trichoptera > Leptoceridae > Mystacides > Mystacides longicornis. The sequence goes on along the minus strand of OY756426.1, from coordinate 28,360,814 downwards.
GACAGGATCTATAGGCTTCAGAGGCTTATTTCTTTTGCCTTTTCTGACCTGTTGATGTTAAGGACGGGGGGTCAACCCGTTCCAATCTGATTTTTCAATTTCCTGCCTTTTACAGGAAAACAAAAACACCCCCTTTAATTTATGTGTGTATAAACTTGAAAATACCTACACTTTATCACACATTGTGCATGGCTGCTTTCCAACAGAATGTGTGTTTTTTATATGCCAATTCAGGCTTCCTTTGGTGCTGTATCTGAAAATGATTTCAAATAATTGTTTTGATGGTAGTTAGTTATATTAGCGTGATAATAAAATAAAATATATGAATTCTTACTTTTTGTCACAATATTTACAAATATAAGATTTTTCTTCTTTTACATAGCCAGGTAAATGCGTCTTTAAATGACATCTCAACAAGAAAGGTTTAACAAAAGATTTTTTACAAACAGGGCATCTGAAATAATTTATAAATAAAAAACTGAAAGACAAATAATTGAATGAAATAAACGGGTGGATGCAAATATTGAAAACCTACTGGAAAGCTAAAGGCTGAACATGCTTGCTCAGATGATATATTAATGGTTCCTTTGTTGAAAACTTACTATTACAGCATGCCACAAATCCTTTGGTGCCATGGTCACTTTTGTAGTGTTTGAAATACTGCAAGAATGAAATTCACCATTAATTATTTCCCAGAAAGAAATAATCCGTTTTAGGAGACATATTTTGTTATCATACACTTACATCTTCTACAAAGTCAAACTGAGGATGATGGTTACATACTCCACATCTGAGGTCAAATATCTTCTTCAATTCATCACTCAACTCTCTGCCTTTGATCACTAGTCTCCCATTTTTGAAAAGCTCAATTGGAAAAAAATTTGGTTCAGAATGTACAAAAGGGCTGTCCACCGCTGCAGGAAGCACTTGTATATCCGAAGAGGCACCATCACTCACAGATTCAGCATCGTGATCTGAATCGTTATCAGTGATGGATATTTCTAATTGAGACGATTTATTTGGTTCTTTGTCAACTGTCTCTAAACTGGTTGTTGGGCCAATAACCAGCACTTTATGTTTGCTTGTAGGATCAGGCTCTTGTTTGACCACGTAACTACCCAATTGGTTTTTAAATTCAATTTCTTGCTCTCTTTTTGAAACACTCTGTATTTAAAATAAAATTTGTTTAGTAGTAGTTTTGTAGGTACCCAATAGGCTTTACGATGTGTTCAATTTTAAGTTGATGCAGCTACAGTGGGGCCTCTTATAAAGAAAAATTCGGATAATAATAAAAAAAAAATCATTTTTCCAATATTCATATTCAGACATAAACTCCAAATTTTTACTATCAAATTATCTTTCTATTATTTTATGAAATCTGAATTGTATTCCAAGTTGTTACACTCCTTAACTATTTATATATAATTTTATTTGAATCCAAAGAGTTGGAGACTGATTGATGCAGTTAGAGGATTCACGACGAGTTCATCGAAAATCAATTCATCGAAAACGAGTTCATCGAAAAATAAGTATCTTTCCCTTTCAACTACTTTCGCAATTATTCATATGCATTATTCTGTATATTCCGAAAATATTTATATGACTGTCATGAACTGAAGACGGAACTCCCAACCACACGCTCCGTCTTACCTAATTTCAAACAAGACGAAAAGCCGTCAAGCCGCGCCACCGAGTTTGTGCGGTGTACAGTTTTACCAACCATGTTACCTGCGCAAGCTGGCTTGTGCAGGCAAGACCACAGGTAAGACGGAGCGTGTGGTAGGGGCATTAGACTCTCGTTTGTAAATTGTTGTAAACACAGAACACATATACTATATACCTCGTTAGAGACAGTTTGACAGTTTGTTTTTAAAAGGTCACGTGTGTCATATGCAGTAGAAGATGAAATAAAGTTATATTGTCAAAATTATCATAACAAAAAAAAGCATTATAAAAATAAAAAATAAATATTTAATGATTTGTTTCATTGATAGATCATAATTTGATATTACCTATATTATGTTATTCCATTACAGCAGTCAATGCATACCCCCTTATTAAATTTATTGAAATGACTTAACCCAATTCAGTAACAGACATATTCCTGTTTATGTTTGACATTTTTATCTTGAATTGTTAAAATAAAGATGAAAATGTTAAATTAAAATGTGTTTGTTGCGGAATTAGAGTAAGTCATTTTTGAAATTATGCCTATACATTCTGTGAGTTTGAATGTCCCGGGTATGCGCGCGAAATATAATACGCGCATGCGCGTGATGTTAGTACATGGATTCTACGTATGTACCAGGGAGGCGTTGTGATCGTGAGTATTTCAATCCCACAAAAAAATTCAGAGTTGCCACTCTATTTTAAGCTATTTTAAGTAAGTATTATTATACTCTATGTTAGACACAGAACACATATCGACGGTTAAAAGGTAATAGGGGATAAGCGACACTTTGGTCAAAAATGAGTTATGAATGCCATCTTACTTAAAATTTTCCGCTCTTTCGAATGCGCTCACTCCCACGGCTCTACGATGAATTTTTTGTCACTTATGCCCCGGGAAAAAAATGCATTTTCGTAGTGTCATTTTGGTGTAACCGACCGGTTTTTAGGTCTTTTTTACCCTTAGGGCGCTTGTACCTGTGTAAAAATGGCATTATTTTTGGTTTATAGTCGGTAATGTCTGTTTACTTCTCCTTGGCATAGATACTCCGGGCACTTATGACTCTTTACCATTTCCACCTGTTTTGAAAGCTGGAACTTATGCGTCTTTACCTTTGTCGGCAAAAACATGATGCGTCGGTTATACCTTACTACCACCAACAAATTTACTCTATAGTTGTCCCTTATACCCAATTACTTATTCTTATTTGATGTTAAACAGTCGGTTATATCTTACTTTCGTTTACAAGTTTACAATAGAGCTGTCGCTTATACCCAATTACTAAAATCAAAATTGATATTGATATGTCGCTTAAATCGTACTACCATTTACAATTTTAATATAAACCTGTCGCTTACGCCGTATTACTTTATATTGATAATTTATTAATTGGTGCTTATAGCAATTTTTATCACATTTTTGTACTCAATTAGATATTTATCGAGGCGCTTATTTCATAGAACCACACTACTCACCGCGTACTATGGAATTTTGATGCGTTGCATGCAACTTTGCATTGCTTACGTTACAGCGCGTATTCAGATGTGTACCCTTGTACAGGCCATTATATCCTCGATATGTTTCAATTGCTTAGCTTCTATGATAAGTTAAATAATTTTAAAGACTGCTTAGTAATAATATAAGACCTAGTTCCTTTACCCCGAAGTAAAGTTCTAAAAACCTTCCTACCACACTTTGTGACTGATTATAATTTTTTTATTTACTTACTTAAAAAAAAATCGCCATAGAAGCTAAATAAGTACATGGTGAATGAATGAATGGTCACCGCGCATGAAACAGCATAGTGCTTAGGTGCGAGTAAAAATATTTTGAAAGTCTTTAATTACAGGAGTAGTTGCCTTAAGGCTGTTGTTTTTTTATCCAAAGATTCTAATTGCTTAGTTACTTTAGTACCACGTAGCGCATATTTTACTGAATTTGAAAAAATCTCTATTTTTGTAAGAAGGTACCTATCATTTACAATATTTAAAATAATGAAACCTGCTTTATACAAAGGTGCATTGTGTTATTTCAATAAGTTCTTGCTTTAGTTTTTTTAACAACTACATATATATTTTTTTCTAATATAAAGTGATAAAACGTATTTTTGTATCCAATAAATTACATCAACAACTAACCTTAGACAGAGCATAAAAACTCTTATGTAGGTTAGTAGGTAATCCAGTAATTTAGACATAATCATCATCATCTTCAGCGTTACAATCCGTGGTGGGTCTAAGCTGCATCCAAAAAGCTTCTCCATCCAATCTGTCACTGGCTGCCACCCTCCAGAACCCGAAAGTCCGCGACAACGTCATCCAGCCATCTTAGTTTTAGTCTTCCGATGCTTCTTCTACCGTTTGGGTTATTAAACAACACCCTTTTTCTGGAGCTCCAGATCCTCCATACGGTGCAAATGACCCAGCCAGCGCAGTCTGTTAATCTTAATTCTTTATTCTCTCTTATCAACCCGTAGGTCCCTTGCGGGACTCTTGGGATCATAACACGTTACAAATCATACAAAATCAGTATAGCAAAGAAAAATAGAAATACAAAATACATAAGAATTTAAATTACAAGGAAAACAAACAATGTACATAAATCAGCACAATTCGGATAATACAATTTCAATAGGAAAGCACAGTAAAAAATAAATATAATACCGTAATTATTGTTTAATGCTAAAAGGGTGTAAAAGGCCCTTCTAGCATCACGTCAGAACAAAAATTATATTAAAAAGAGAAACAATATTCTGGCTATGCAGATCAGTGGACAGGAACCACGTCAAGATGATACAAAGCAGTCAACAACACTTACAGGGACATGACAAATATAACGCCGTCACCCACATAGTACGATCAGAAAAAAATTGAAAAAACCAATTATTTATTTGAACCTGACTACGCTGATATCCTTGTAGAGATCATAGAGTGTTGTACCTTTGCACTAAGTTTGACCATAATATATAGGGCAATGTATTCTGCGTAGGATTTTCCTTTCAAGCGCGTTCAGCCTGTTTTCGTCATGCTTAGACAGTGTCCAGGTCTCTGAGGCATATGTTAGGACTGGTATAATTAGTGTCTTATTTAGAGTGGCTTTAGCCTTCTTGGATATAAGGCGTGACTTTAACTACTGTCCAGTGAGACCGAAATAGCTACGGTTAGCTGAAAAAAAAATTCTCCCAATTTCCGCACTCATATCATTATCAATTTAGATATAATAGGCCTATGGTACCTACCGACTAAACCACAAGGGCAGGTCATGTAATTTCCATTACCTACTGCCTACATCCTACTCTAAATATTTAGTTTTTGTCTGAAAAGTACCTTTGTGAACTCTGGAGTCTAGCTAACGTAGATAATAAAGATACCGCATACCTACCTTACAAAGAATAGTGTGAAAAAAAACTTTATTTACGTATCTATGTACATATTATTATGTATGGACTTATCAGAGCTATACAAATAATTATAATAATATATGAATATGTTACAACCAATAAATAACAATTCATTACTGATTTACGATTTTTATATGGAACAAAACATTACGGACTTACGACCGTCTAGTACTGTTATTTTGAAGGCTGACTTAGTGTGATCACTTTACGTTAACAACATTCGCCATTAGGTGGTAATGATCAACTCTCCGAAACTCCTAATCATGAGAATGTCGAAAAATCCCATGTATACAGCAAGTAGATATTTAATGAAATATAGAGATAAAAGTTTTATTTAATTATAACACATAATTATTTGATTAAATTATCAGAAGAATTGTGGGTGTAAGATGGTACCACCGCATCAGCAGCCGGCGAACCCAGCGTGAGCTCATCACTACAACCATTATGGAGAGGAGATGGACTTGGCTGGGACATGTGTTAAGGATGCCGAATAATAGTAAGCCAATGAGAGCGCTGTTTTTCCTCCCATCAGGATCCCGAAGACGAGAAAGACCCATTCATATCGTGATCCGCTATATCTGAGGTCGTAAACATTGCGCAAGATCGAGCGTATTGGAGAGCTCTTGTTGCCTCCGTGTGCCTTTAAGTGGGGCGTAAAAGGAGTTTGGAATAGATTGTATTAGATTATTCAGACGCTTTGACGTTGCGTGTCCGGTGGGGCACCTGGGTGTTCTCACCTGGGCCCAATTCTTTTCATCATGTAGGTACATTAATGATATTATCCAGCAATGCTATAGATCTTCTGATTTTCTTAACACAAAGGTCTACCAAAGGACAAGTCATTTTAAGGACGCGAAATCTTTTCAGGTCGACCTCTTTCAATACTGTGCTAGAAACCAACTGTTCCTCAAAGTTGATGAATGAAACGCGATATCCTTCACAAGACGAAAGGAGCCCCTTCATAGGACTATAAAATTAATGAAATTTCCTTGAGGAGATGTCTCGTTATCAGGGATCTCGAGGCACTGGTGGACAGCAAAATGACACTAAGAACTCACATTGATATGACCACGAACAAGGCATTTTAACAACTGGGATTTTTTATGAGAGTATCTAAGCCATTAAAGTCAATAGAAAAACTAAAAATACTTTACATATGTGTGAAGTTATCTCGACTTTGCTACTGTGGTTTGGAGTCCCCAATACATCACGTATATTGACAGGTTGGAGAAAGTACAGAATAAATATTTATTATATTATATATAAGATTTTAGATGCTTCTTATAAAATAATGACCTTAGAGAACAGGCGCACGTTGCCTTTTTTCTTATATAAAATAACCCATAATATAATCGACAGTAACATCTAAGATATTTTTTTTTCAACTGCCCAATCAGATTGACCAGGACGACACTTACTTTTAAACAACCGAGGTGCAGCACTTATTACCTGCAAATTTTTTTCATTCATCTTTCATCGGATAATTTTAACGCATTTTTTGTATAGATACTGGTGTCCATGTTGTATACATTATGATAAGGGTACTGATGCCGGGAACCCGTCATTGCAAGAGTCGAGGTATGCGCCCTGGTGGGTTTTCGGGCTCGGCGACATGCCCGTCTAGCTTTTAAGTGTTTTTCTTTTTCTTTGTGTAGGTAGTGTATATCAAGTAAAAAAAATAATGTTGGCATAATTTGCTGGTTTTATGTCTATTTGTTATTATGTATTAAAAAACTGTGTGTTTGCAAAGATTTTAAAATTACAATGAAACTAAAAAAATCAGATTACCTTCTTATAAAATAATCCGTTTATGATTTTGTATGACTCTTTAAATTCAGACAGTAACCAATAGGTAAGTCTTATTTTAAAGAAAAAAGATGGTGGTTGTGATTTTATAATTTTAAAGATGTGGCGTTCAATCCACATTACCAATTTGTTCAGATAATGCAGTGCGTTGGATGTTCCCATTTTCCATTTGGTATAAAAATCTTGATGTGCGGATGTACCTCTTTACCCTTTGGTCAATCCACTTACAGTGTCGCTAATCTCTTACTACCTCTCGATGTTTTTTATAAGCACTGTTTCTTATGCTCCATTACCAATTGGCACAATGATGTTAATCGTCACTTATCCTTCTTTACCCGTTTAAGCTATTCTACAGTCATGTCGCTTATGACCTATTACCTTTTGGTATGAGGATGTCGAATGTAGCTAAGTCTTCTTTACCCTTAGTTATTTTCTGTGATGAGGTAACTTATGCCGAATTACCTCTAAAGAAAAATAAGATCAATTGATCTAAGCGACATAAAACCACAAAAAGCAACTTTGAATCAAAGTGATGAAATTAAAAATAATTATATTTATTTTTTTTCATTCGATAACTGTTTCAATTTCCAAAATATGACAATAAATAAAAAAGTTATGTGCATTTTTATGAAATTTCAAACTTTAAACTGCTCTCCTGAACAATTAGGTTTTTGTCGCTTATCCCCTATTACCTTTTGACCGTCGATATACTCTCTAACGAGAGGTTGTAAATGTCAATAACCTAACCTAAAATTCGTAATGTTTTTTTGCGTTAAAGCATAATAATACAAACAGGGTATTCTCGCTATTGTAGAGCCTAGATAATATAATAATATGTTCTAGAGATGCATTGGGAGCTTGTTAGTTGTGGCAGTTTTTTTATTGTATATAATACCGAGTACCCAGTGATATAAGTTGCAACAAAAAATAGGAAAGTGTTCAGGTTGAAAAATACCCTTTAATAAATGGACGACCTTATTCAGGAATTTTCAGAAAAATTTCGTCGTTTATCTGGAGTCAAAGAAATGACGAACTTACAAAAGTCTTCAAAAATGGACGATCGCTGTCGTCTTTGTTTACATAGGAGTTCAAGTAGCATTGACGCTACTGATCCAGTGCATCAAACTTTTATTCATAAAGTATTTCAAATATTTAATTTGCAGGTAGGTACACACTATTACGAAACTTTCCTGCTCTTACAAATAACCGATTATTCAAAAAAATAGGTTATGTCACCCAAGTACTATTGGCCCTTCCATCGGCTAATTTTCAAAAACTATTATAATTTTTAGATAGCAGCAGTTGGCATGTTACCAACCAGGGTTTGCCTCCAGTGTGTCAATGAAACTGAACATTTTTATAGATTCTTTGTAAAAGTATTAAGTTCACAAGACATTCTTCAAAATGAATTGATGAAACGAAAAACAACTGTCAATTTATTAAATGATGATAAAACGGTGAGTGTTTAAATATTTAAACTAGAGAAAATGAGCCTTATTTAATAGAATTTATGATGTGGGCTTTAGACAACACCACCTATATAAGAAGGCCTTAGTGCTGCGTCACATCGTGAGGCCCAACATTCACTCACCTATATCTGTATGTACTTACCTGTGCACTATGATATCTGTCTACACGCCGGCAGCCATGACGCGGAAGGCCAAAAATGGCCGCCTGCACTAAGGCCTTCTTATATAGGTGGTGTTGGCTTTAGAAAGTGAAAACTCCAATACATCTGCATACAAATCTAATTTTTAAAAAAATATAGTATTTACATTTTCTTGTTTCTTTTTCTTAGTGTATTGAAAATAGACCAAGAAATTGCGGTTGATAAAAGTGCGAGCGCAGTCAAAAGCTCTTTTTGTCTCCCAATACCCCTAAGTGACATTAAAAGGGAGTGTGGATAGTTATTGGATAAAGATTAAATAATAGCTTTCTCAACATTGACTTGTTTCTAATTTCCAGAGCATAGTTAAAATAGACCAAGATATTAAATTTGAAAACCACTTTAGTAATTATTCGGTTGAAATAGAAACTGATCCAGTAAACAAACATAAAGTGATGGTTATCGGCCCAACAACTAGTTTAGAGACAGTTGACAAAGAACCAAATGAATCGTCTCAATTAGAAATATCCATCACTGATAATAATTCAGATCACGATGCTGAATCAGTGAGTAATGGTGCCTCTTCAGATATACAAGTGCTTCCTGCAGCCATGGACAGCCCTTTTGTACGTTCTGAACCAAAATTTTTTCCAATTGAACTTTTCAAAAATGGGAGACTAGTGGTTAAAGGCGGAGAGTTGAGTGATGAATTAAGGAAGATATTTGACCTCAGATGTGGAGTATGTTACCATCATCCTGAGTTTGACTCTGTAGAAGATGTAAGTGTATGATAACAAAATAGGTCTCCTAAAAGGGATTATTTCTTTCTGGGAAATAATTAATGGTGAATTTCATTCTTGCAGTATTTCCGTCATCAGAAGTGCGTCCATGACACCAAAGGATTTGTGACATGCTGTGATGTGAAGTTTTCAGCAAAGCGACCTTTATTAAAACATGTGACCAAACATGTTCAGCCGTCAGCTCTCCAGTAGGTTTTCAATATTTCTACTATCCGCTTCCTACAATTTTCATGACATATTAATTAATTGCAAACATTATCCTGGGTTGGCTGGCAGAGATCTTCTAAGATAAGTCCGCCCTTTGAAACGTATAAATATTTATCCTTATATTGTTATACAGACAGCAATGAAGCTTTTATTTATTTATCCTGTTTTATAATTTTTTTTTCAGATGTCCCGTTTGTAAAAAAACCTTTACTAGATCTGCTGGGTTAAGAAATCATTTAAAGTCGCATTTACCTGGCTATATAAAAGAAAAATCTTATATTTGTAAATACTGTAACAGAAAGTAAGAATTCACATGTTTTATTACCGTAATAACTAACTACCTACAGTGGCGTACCGTGGGTTATTGGCGCCCGGGGCGGCAACCACACCCTTTGGCGCCCCCACATAACTTTCCCTAAAAAAAAGGTCATTTCCTAAACAAAAAAAAAAAGGTCATTTCCATAATTTTTGCCGCCCTGCTAATAGAGGCGCCCGGGGCGGTCCGCCCCTCCGCCCCCCCCCCCTCGGTACGCCACTGACTACCTACCATATAAATGTTGACAAATATTTGAATATTTTTTCAGATACAGCACCAAAGGGAGCCTAACTTTGCATATAAAACAAACACATTCTGTTGCTGGGAAGCAACCATGCACAATGTGTGATAAAGTGTAGGTATTTTAAAGTTTATACACGCATGAATTTAAGGAGTTCTTTTGGACTAACAGAACACCCTTTTCCCAACCATTAAAAATTGCTACTTATAAAGTTTTATTTAACCCATCTGAATCACACTCGGTACTACTTACCGACCGAGAGAAATATGCCGAAATTCACAATCCACATATGAATATTGTCATTTTACTACCTGCTACTGCCATCTATGCAAAACCTAGAATAATTTTATTGTATATAAGACTTAAACCTTTTTATTCAAATATTTTGCAACTAAGAGCTTAATAACAGTACACCCCGGTAAAGAAGGAATAGAAATTTTACCTGCGTGGTTTATATGGCCACCATCTTTTTGTTGTTGCCATTTGGTTGCGCACGCCATGATATTTATGTTCTTTTCGCACATTTTTATATTATATGTTATATTTCTTGATCAAGATGAATTTGTTTGAGAAAAAGGAAATTTGGCAGCCATGATGATAATTTTGACATGGGGAAATTAATCGTTTGAAATCACATGCAGCTATATTCACTTCAATCGATTTCTTGAGGAATATTGCTTGGATTGGTTGAAATCACATGGGATTGCCTGTGAAATTCAAAATTTTAGTTGATGCTAAATTTTAGCGGATCGATAGTGAACAAGGGCGTCACCCAGGGGGGAGGGGGGGCAGGAAATTATTATTATTATTTACTAGGCCTGCTGCCTCTAAGGAGGTCGCCGTCACTGCGTCCCAAAATGGAACTATTGTGACTGGCCCTGTATAGAGTTCGTCGCTTAGTCCAGCCTCCTGGAAGAATCGGAGGACTTTGTTGGCGTTGAACTCCTCAATTTTATCTGGGCACATCTAGAAAGTGCCCAGATTTTTGTGTCTATTACGCATCATTGGTAGGCACTCACAGGAGGTGCATTGGGGTCTCAAGTGATACCCCACACGCCCTGCACATGCCACAGTCCAATATCCCTATGGTGCACATGTGCATGCTTGTTCAGCCTGCAGTGCCCCGTTAGGGACCTCGTGATGGTGCATAGATTATTCCTGCTAAGGAACACTAGGTTCCTTACGGATTTTTTTGATGTCCATGTTACTAGTGGATGGTGTTACTCCCGAGGGAGTCAGTTCCTCACTGGCCGGGTGACCATCCAGTCAGAAAGGGCTCACTTTATAAGTGATTGTATTGACGTTCACGACCGTCCCAGGTTTAGCAAGGGAAAAGAAGTCACAGCCGACAGAGCCCCGCATGTCGGCTGAAGGGCTGAGGTTAATCTCCGAGGCGCCCAGGTATCGGAGATGCACCGTTTAGACTAGGTAAACCCCCAGCCATTCATCCATCGGCACGGTACACTTAAAACCTTAGATTGGTGTTGTCCTCTTAGCCAGTCCCGGCATAGCCCGATCCCTCATGTAGAAGTAACCACCCCCACATGAGCGACCCAGCACCAGACACTGCCCAGGATGCACCGCGAGGAGGTGGGACAACATTTGCATCCCAAACAGAAAGATACAATAAGAAACTTATTTACACAATATTTTACACAGAAACAGGGCAACAAATGAGCGGAACCCGTTAAGTCATTTAAATGACTTGTCAACAGGTACCGCTCACTTCCACCCTCAGTTTACCGCATCATAATATCCACTTACATATCTATTTAATACTAATTATACTATGGTTTGGTTATACATACATAGTTTTATTTTTTTTGTAGGTAGGAACGGGGAAAACGGCGCAAACAATACTCAATTATAAATTACAAATAAAGAATCAAATAAATTATAGTAAATTTAATGTTTTGAGTCATGGTGGGTGTAAAGTGCCCAACCATGCTCTTGTCAGGTCACAATAGATACATGGAATTTGGTTCTAAAAGTACACAGTCTTAGTCATGTCTATTCAGTATTATATTTTAATTACCAATGCTAAATGGTACAATTTGTCTCATTTATCATATCGTCAACTGAGTAAAATGACTTATCCATGAGATACGTCTTCACCCTCCTCTCAATCGCTTCCGCCTCCAACAGTCTCACGTCAGCTGGTAGCTTATTATAAAGACGGACACTAAGGCAAAGAAACCCCTTTGAAACCTTTGACAGCCTTGGTTTAATGGCCCGAAGGTTCTGCCTGTGTCGGGTGTCGTACTGATGGAAATCAGAGTTTCTAGGAAATTTCTATTGAAAAAACTCCATCATTCTCACTCATTTCCGTGTCCCACAGAGTTTTTCCACATATTCTTCATAGAGATCTCATCTCTACTGCATCCATAGCCGTGGTCATCACCTGCGGCCTGTTTCAGATTTTTGTACGGCCCGCGACGCAATAAGCGATTTAAAAAGACAAATCTTACCTAAATTAAATGAATTACGTTATCACTATTGTATTTCTAACAAAAATCTTTAAAATAACGTAGGTATCCCTATTTTTTTTCAATATACATACGAGAAGAGAACTATTCTCGGTATGGGTGAAAGAAAAATGGAAGAAATAACTTAAAACGACTTCGGAGGGATTTCTTTACGCACTGTATTAACTCACGTTTCTCTCAGCAGCATAATGACAAAATCAGTTTTCGTTCCAAGTAAAAATGCGATAAAAAAAAAATTCAAGATTTTTCACCACAGAGCTCCAAACTCTCCATAGAAAGTTCAATTCGCTTTTGTTTCTGCGGTAGCATGAGGATTTGTGGGACCCAACTTTCACACAAAAAGTTATGAACTATGAGTGTTTTGATATCCACGGTTGATTATCTCTGCTTTCGAATAAATTTTTATTCGAGTGCAATATTCTCGAATTTTGTCAAATTTGCATTTTTTTATTTAGGGCAAAGTATCTTCATAATTATTTTTCAGTTACCGCGCCCAAAGCAAAATTTCACAGCCGAGCTCTCGACAATCGGACATCACTTTATTCGCGGAAGTGGAAATAGTTGTTTCACTAAAAATAACTTCGTATGCAATGGGCACCGGATCAAATAGCAGGTTTCCCCAATCTCCTTCCCGAGGGCATTTCTATTCCCGTTTTTTTGTACCCCTTCGTACCAAATTTATAAGTATGCGGCCCAATTTGATTATTTTCAACCATTCAATGGGGGAGGGGGGGTGCTGGCCCATTATGCGGCCCGTGGTGAGAGCTCACATTGTTCAATGTGGCCCTTGAACAGAAAAGTGTGACGACCGCTGATCTATAGGTTTATAAAATTTGTACAATTTTTATTCTTTGACTGAAATGGCCACTTTGCTCCTTTAGACATTGGGTACCACTTGGCTAAAGATTGTCACTGTATTTCAGTTTCTGTCCATGCCCTCATGTTGCGGAACCATGAAAATTGACATGTACCCAGTACCCACCCAATCCCCTCAGATATGTGATTTTTAGTATATACACTTGGCACCTTAAACCTAAATTACCTACTCAAATAGTTTCTTTATTTTCATTTCAGATTTGATAGTAAATATTCTTTGGATTATCATATAAATACAGATCACAAAGGACAACAGCAGTTATGTCCTATTTGTGGGAGAAGCTTTAAAACAGCGCAGATTTTGAAAATCCATCTTATTACACATGATGAAAATGCCAAAATGTGTTGCAAAGAGTGTGGATTCATGTAAGATGTAACTTTATACTCATTCCACTATTTTTATTTTTCCATCAAACTGTGTAAAAACAAAAATACTTTTTGAATTTTCAACAACAATACAGTTGGTTAAACATATTGATCTTTATAAATGAAGAAGCTACATTTAATTTCATTGCTTTTTAGTGCCAGTAATAAAATTAACCTAAATCGTCATAACCTAAGGATGCATACAAATGATGTATTAAAATGTGATAAATGTGGGTTTTTTACAAAAAGTAAGGACAACTTAACTAAACACATAAGGTGTAAACATACAGGTTCCAATAAAAAAATGCACCAATGTTTGTTATGTGAAAAAAAATTTGTTACCAAAGCGTTGTTACAGGTAAGTAACTTTTTCATCTACATTTTTTTAATTTTTTTCTACGCACTGGTGTCGATGACTAATAATTTCTAAAACAGCTGGGATGTAACCTGATTTTCTGTATGACGAGTCTGCGTTTGGTAGTTATAATGAATTCTATAGACAAGACGTACTAATGTTGGGGTCTGTCTCTGTTAACCGACATTGTAACGCTCAGTGCCGGATTAACTGTTTATTCCGCCCTGGTGCAAAAAACCTTGCGCCCCCCCCCCCTTCCACAATTATTTTAAATCTTAACAAATATCTAAGTACTAATGTGAAGAAAAGCTACTAATAGTACTCGTTTCTGTAAATATGTAAATCTATCAATAATATATCCTTAGGCTTTCACGGCCGGCATTTGAATATGGAGAAATTGGTTCTTCCGGGCTATTAGGCCGTGGTCCAGGTGGGTTTGTGTTGCCCAACGTTTCGTCTCCTAGTTCGGCAGACTAGCACAGACAGATAAATCAGCAGTAGCAGAACACGGACTCAAAGACGGACATGACATTCAGTTCAAAGACACAAAACTCATAGCTAACACAAAAAACTATTTCGCCAGACTCAACAGAGAAGCCATTGAGATTCATAAACATAACAAGACCTGGATTCCTCTGTTGGAGTCTGCGAAGAATAGTCTTGCATCACGACATAACGCCATCACCAGTAACACAGAACCATCCAACACGCAAAACTCTACCGCCACACTTCATACGGCACCCGCCACTGTATAAATACGGGTGACGCAGAGAGCCCCGCGTCATTCGCTCGCCAGCCGCCGCCGCAGCAACACCTCCAGCCGGCGCCCTCCACATCCCCACGCGTGCGCAGAACAAGAAGATGTCTCCCACAGGCCCCGAACTAGGAGACGAAACGTTGGGCAACACAAACCCACCTGGACCACGGCCTAATAGCCCGGAAGAACCAATTTCTCCATATTCTATCAATAATGTTATGTAAATAAAAATCAACTGGACTTTTTTTAATAGTGACGTGAAATAATTATCAATTCAATAATTGACTATTCGAAAGGATTTTATGTACGACATTCGCCATCTGACGGCGGAGCATAGCGGGATTTGCGCAACATTCGCTTTAACACGAGTGCTCACAAAAAAATTACGAAAAGCCATCATAGGCGTGGCTTGTAAGTGGCACTTCAACAGAAGCTCGCATTGGACCATATAAATGATTAGCGCCTAAACAGTGGTTGTTCTGCTCCATGCTTAAAAAATAAGATTTGATATTTATAACCATTATACATAAAGGCTATTATGACCTGACATTTAAAAAGTAATAATAATAATGCGCCCTTTTGCGCCACTAAATATAATATAGCTCTGCTCCAAAGCAACAACCTATGTTGTATATACTGTAGTGAGTGTTGATTGTGTATGTGAATGATACCTACACGACACAATTATATAATACGAAGGTGTGAGTGAGACGGGAACACGTTTATGCAATTATTATTATGAAGTACACTGCGAATTTCAAATTGTATAATATAATTTTTTTTTAAATTTTCGATAAATTTGTGCCTTTGGTGGTTTGCGCCCTGGTTTTATGCTCCATTTGCACCTATGGAAGATCCGGCCCTGGTCACGCTGTCTGTTAGTGCCGTTAGTGGCCACTCACCTCCAGCTTACTGCGCTTATTCAGTAAAGGTCCCCACAGAACAGTTCATCCACCTCAATTGGGATTTTTCTCTCTTTTGCTTTGGGAGTGCCTCCATTTTTGTTTATCATGCCCCAACCATTTGATCAATTCCGCCATACAGTTGGTAAAGCTCTTATACTATTTAGGGCCATCCCTATCCATTTTCCTCCTACTTCACTGTCCGTTGCCCTGTGCAACCCTCATTTTAAGCTCTCGTTTGTATATTATTGTACATACATCATTGTCTGAAATAAGGCTCACTCAAAGTGAACACAAACAGACTGACTTTTTCACAGTAAGCTGCTAAAAGCTTGTGTCGTGAAAGAGAAGAGCCTACGACCTCCAGTACAGAAGGGAGCATCAGATCTGCTGGGCTACCATAATTTAGACAGGCTAGATCTTCTTCTGCGTATCATATATAAACACTGTGGATCTTTATTGGATCACAAGCTTTAAATGTCTATGCATTTTTATAAATTCTCTGTATAGTGGTATCTTTTTTCCTTTGCCCGGATTTTGATTGTAGATATATCTCCTATTTTCTGAGAATTGTGAGCTTTAAAAGATTTTTTTTGTTTTGTAGGGCCATTTTAATAACCATACTGGTGAAAGAAAATTTTCTTGCAAATACTGTCCAAGGACATTTGTTAATAATGGCAATAAATTCAGTCACATGAAACGCATGCACAAGGATCAGATACTGGAAGATAAACAAAAACAACAGCAGGTGATTAATGCAATGGTGAGTTTTAGATTCTTTTGTCATTTAGTAAAGTTTAGCAGATTACAGACAGTCTTATTTAACTACTCGTAGCAGTTCTGTTGGTACCTCAACCATTTAATGTTTGTGTAACTCTGGAAGAATTAATTTTTGTTTTGTGTTATTTTATAGTTAGAAAAACAACTCCTTGAAGAAAAGGAAAGAATAAAAAATGAAGAAATATTAATACTCCAAGCAAAAGAAAAATATTTGGACTGCGATGGGAGAAAAGAACTCTCAGCTAAAGCCTCTGACAATGAAATATTAAATTAATAGTCATGTAAAAATGTTAAGAGACTGGACCAGAACAAAGGAGAATTCCAAATAGTGCTAGACAAAGAAGCTTTTGTCAATGTCGGGGTCACCTGATGGAAGTACATATATGCTGAGGAAGAAACTAAATTATTATGTCGTCTCTCTGGTATCTAGCCAAAGCACTTGTCCTGCCATATACTGGATTTAAATATGTTTTAGATAGGAAATTAACTGGTTTTTCTACGACCATAACATTCGTGTTATTTGGTTTTATTTTTTTTCCATTGCCCCTCGTATCACCGTGATCAGAACAGGTCTACTGTGACGTCCTTCGAAGTAACAGCTCGCTTTCATGGCTTATGTGAGTCATGTAGCTCACAATCTGTTAATCTGTCCTAGTGCGAGTTGTAATGCCTTCTCAGAGTTTAATAGTGGTCCTCCAAGTGTACAACTTCTTTTGTGTGCCAGTGTTTTAACCTAACATGGTGTAGTGTTATCACTAGGGAAGGTGTCAGAGGTATGGGGGGTTCCACCTCTCAAACCTCCCTTTGTTGCTACGTTCCAACCTTAACCTTATCTACTCAAATCGTAGTGGTCTCATTCAAGGATGTTGTCAAATTCCCTAATCTATCCAAAACGACCAGCAATATCTTCATTTTCCAAAAAAAACACCAATTTGAGAATCGAAAATAAAATACGGTATTATATAAAACAATTGTAACTGTGCAATCAATACAAGGAAAAGTTTGTATGAGAAAATAGACAACTTTTAAAATAGATTTTTATTATTTAAAATTCGTTGATAAAATACTTCAAATGTTATGAAATCAATCCGTAACATGCTTATTCACCAGTCTGTATTAATGTGTTTCAAATATATATTTGAATCCACCTGCGAACTTAATAATTACCTTTTGTACAATTGTTACACAAAAATGTGTCACTAACAACTTCTATTTTAAGATCAGTGAAACACATTTTATTCAGAAATTATTTTTATTCAAGAATAGCTTATAAATATCAACAAAAACTATGGAGAAAGCGATGTAAGTTAACATCAATTAATAGTAACCATATAGGTTATGGGGGGTTTAGTTTAGTACTTGTAGAATGTTACCTTGTGGCGTGTGTTCTAGTAAACTCCCATAAGGATTAGCAAAGAAATTAGAAGAAAAGACCAGTGATTATTATTATTAATGTTCCAGATTCTTAACTCAGTCGAGTAATGGAAGAAAGCTCTCATGCTCATCAAGGATTGAAATGTAAGATTTATGTAGATATGGTTGTTATAGAAATTGGGTTTTAATCAATTTCACTGCAATTATGTGTTCAACCAGAATACAGTTTAAGTTGAGCATTTAAAAATAACTCATCAATATGTTTCACTTTAGATAAGGATTAAATGAAAAAAGGTTTTACCAAAACATTAATTACAATTAAATTGCACTCTACCGCACAGCGTACGGCACAAGGGACTGTAAAAAAGGTTATTACAGCCGCGGGTGGAGCACCCAGTGCTCGGTACGATGTCCTCGTCTTCTTCTGCGCCCGGCTGCTCTCTCGTCTGCTTCTTCGCCCTGCGCCCACGACGATACTATTCGTCTCACACGTCAGTCGTCTCCTGGCTTGTAGAGTCCCCAGACAGAGATCAAAGATCAGAGCTGGTTAGCCTCGTACACCAGGAATCTACTCAGATCACTTAAAGCTTCAGATGTCGGTTTGTACGTAGAATAGCCTCGGTCCAATGGTATCGGTCGTTGTCCAGGTCCGTAGCAAGGGTCCAGTCCACATCCAGTCAAAGGGGTCACACAGGTCAGCGAAGGGGTTCCAGGTCCAGGTCAGGTCAGGCAGGTAGAATTAAACACCAAGTGTATACGAAGAAAGATAATTTATTACGCAATAGAGTCTACATCAAGTTTTTATGCCGATGACACTAAGTTCTTTGGTAACCGTATAATCAACTATGACACACTACAAAGGGATCTGAACTCTATCCATCGCTGGTCACAGGAATGGCTTCTAAGCCTGAACAAGGAGAAATGTGTAGTTCTTCATGTCGGTAAAACAACCCAGGATGTCAGTACACTTTGGACAGTAGTGTGGTAAAAACAGTAGTAAGCCAAAAAGATCTTGGAATTGTGGTGTCCAAAATATTAAAATGGGAGGAGCACATTATCGAAATCACAAAAAGAGCAAACTCACTTATGTATCTGATACGAAAAGCATTTATACATATCACGCCTGGCCTATTCCTCAAGATGTATGGAATATGGTTTCCAAATATGGAGCCTATATTTCAGAAAGGATATTGAGCTGCTGGAAAAGGTGCAGAGAAGAGCGACAAGGATGCCAATTGGGTTTTCGGGATTCGAGTATGAGGGGAGACTGAGATTGTTGAAGCTGCCCACACTGGAAGAAAGACGTAAACGTGGTGACGTAGACGTGGTGGAAGTCTTTAATGGACATTTTACTCCTATCCAAACATTCCGTCTCTTTTTACCTTCAATGAAAACACCAACCTGCGTGGACACACAATGAAACTGTCCAAAACATCCTTCTCAACAAACTTCTTGAAGCATTTTTTGACAAATAGAGTAGTGGAGCAATGGAATTCACTGCTGCAGGAGGTTATAGAGGCAACGTCAATAAATATGTTGAAGAACAGACTGGATGGACACCTTGACACTGACCACACTTAATAGGCGTATCAGTATTTATACTGTCTGCCTATCACCAATAATTAAAAAATATGGCTCTATTAAATTCTAGTCGAAGTGAGCTCGCGGCTATACAATACTGCGCGCTAGTGAATATGGTTCGGCGTACACCCCGTTTCCGCGCTACGGGGAATTGGCATCGTAAATAAGCCCGTAGCTCATTTTTTCCGCGCAAACCATAACCACCAGCTGAGCGCACCCCGACATAGAGCTACACACATTTACTGTTTTCATACATAATGTAGATTCATTTCAGTGATACATAACATTGTACATATCCGCTGCCACTCATGGCCACTGTCGCTCTAGATTCAGCATCGCCAGGGTCTGATCTCTGGTGTGCTTTTCAAGGGGTCTGTGCTGGGTTGCTTGGTCGTCTCGTCGCCCAACCACCACATGCCCAGCCTCGTCAGTGTCTCATCGACTGACGGGCTTTAAATGTGTAGTAGGTAGGTCCCTCCTTTATATACCCGCTTCTAGGTGGTGCACGGTCACAGCATGCATAGTCCCGCCAGTGTCTCTTCAATTGGCGGGCTTTCTCTCAGTAAAGCTCATATGTAGGTACCTCCTTTCAAAGCTTATATCTACAGATATCTAATACAGTGTTGTGCATACATGTTGTTGGCCCCCCCCCCTCTGCACAAGGGAGAAATCGTCCTTTATTGTTTGTCCGAGGTGGGAGACACAACCATAATACAATTTCATGTAAGTACATAACGATGTGAATGTACCTAATCGTCAGGCATGGGGAGACGAGGTGAGGTCCAAGGAGACCCGACGGCCCGCGGTCGTGTGAAGTGCACCAGTTTCTCCATACTGGAGTGCACGCTCCGCGGTCGTCACATTCGATGCCTCGTGTTCCCATACCTGATAGGTATTATTTAACAGTGTATGATATCACAATCACTGCCGTTCGATACATGCGCTATATTAGAAATAATGAACTAATTAAATCTGATGCGGAATGTGGAAAACTGGGTAATATTCAAACTATGCGCTCCCTTTTAAATAGTTCCCGGCTGAGGTGCAGAACGTGTGCCATCTATGGAAATTTCACGTAAGCTTCTACCACTGTGTTGAAAGTAGAGATCTATTCGTGTTTGTGTACTGCTTGCTGGTAAAGTGTTTCCAAACAGGCTCGACAGGTGTCACCACATGGTACATTTCATATCAAGATACTAGATTTGAAACAAGTATCCAAAGTTAAGGTCTAGAAGAGAGAGAGACAGAATGATTTATTGATTACAATGACATGGTGTTGGTTTATATTCTAGCCGTCCTGGGGGTTAGGAGACTCGCAGCATCTCCTGCTCTCTATACAAGGCTCCACACAGCTATAATACGAGTGGTGAATTTTCTCCCAATACTCCTCTATCTTGCCTTCTCACTCCAAATATTTTTATATACATAAACATATTATTATTATCATTTTCTGGGCAGGCAGCTGAAGCTGATGCGCCCAGTCTCCATCAATTACACCACACTCTGTCAAGTCCATTCTTGAAGCCATTAACACTATCGGCAATGACCAGACACTGTGGCAGTCCATTCCAATCGTTCACAATTCTGTTGCTCAGGAAATTCTTCCTGGGATTCAACTTGAATCTTCCTCCATCCAATTTTAAGGTGTGTCCCCTCAAGTGTGTATTCCCGTTCAGACAAAACATTCCGCGAAGCTCTGGGCAGTCATAGTAATAATTCTGGATCTTAAAAGTTTCTATCAGATCCCCCCTTTTCCTTCTATCAGCCAAGGATGTTAAATTTAATGTCTCCAGTCTATCCTCATAAGATAGATTTCTCAGGCCCGTACCCAACTTGGTAAATCTCCTCTACACTTTTTCCACCAGTAGGATATCTTTCTCAAAGTACGGATTCCAAATCTGAAATCCGTACTCAAGGACTGGTCTCAGGTATGTCTTATATATTTTAGCAAGTAGAGCAGGGGACAAGCAGCTGAAGGTTTTCCTAATGAGGTACATCAAACTGTTAGCTTTTTTGGTCATTGCCAACAAGTGCGGCTCCCATTTTAGATCGTGGGACACTATAATTTCCAGGTCTCTCTGCTCCCGAACCGGCTTGAGATGGATGCCGTCAAGGATATATGTGATCCTGGGGTTAGCCTTGCCCATGTGTAGCACCGTGCACTTATCAACATTAAGAGGGAGCAACCACTTTTTGGTCCAAGCTGATACAGCATCAAGATCCCTTTGGATCCGAACAGATTCTGCAAGAGGGTTTCCAAACAACTTGGTGTCATCAGCAAACAGCTGTACAGAACTCTCAATATTCGATGGCAGATCCGAGATGTACAAAACAAAAAGAACTGGGCCCAGCACTGAACCCTACGGGACAGAACTCAGCACTTGCCTCTCACTCGATAGTTCCCCACCCACTCTCACCCGGAAGGTTCTGTCATTAAGAAAACCACTGATCCACTGGAGTAGTTTACCTCTTATTCCCAGGTGATGTAGTTTGTGAACCATTCTTCTCAATGGGACGGAGTCAAAAGCTTTTTGAAAGTCAAGATAAATCACGTCGACAGGTTCGCTGTTATCAAGCCTCTTACTCCAGCTGTCAAGACACAAAAGGAGGTTTGTTACCACAGAACGGCCAGGCATGAAACCATGCTGTTCAGGACCAACGATGCCTCTCCCTTTGATTAAGTCACGGATTTGCTGGACAACAATTCTCTCCATGCATTTACACAGTATACAAGTCAGGCTGATTGGTCGATAGTTGTTCGGGTCCAGGCGATTGCCCTTCTTGTAGATGGGAGTCACTGTGGCTCTTTTCCAATCTAATGGTAGTTCACCGGTGTCAAACGATTTCTGCATAAGTTGTAATACTGGTTTGCTTAGAACTGAAGCACATCTCTTAATAATAATTGAGTGAATGTTGTCAGGTCCCATGGACGAGTGCTCATCAACACTGCTAAGTGCTTTGAACACCATCTCCTGTGAAAAATCAATGTCACTGATAGAGTCCACAACTCTTCCGACACCGGTAACCTCAGGCAAGACATCAGTAGGAGGCTCCCTAGTGAATACTCCCTCAAATTGGTCAGCAAATATGTTGACAATCTCACAGCTATCCGAAACATTCTCACCTCTACTATTCTTGACCGCCAGTGGAATGGTGACATTAGCAGAAATCTGCTTACCAATGTAGCTGTAGAAAGTTTTGTGGCCACTGCTTATTATGTGTTCTCCTCATAAGTCTTCCTGCACTCCCTCACGTATATATCATGGTTTAGAAAGAAATAACAACATGAGTGTCAAAACTAGTTCAATTATATGTGCTAGTAAATAATAAAGAATTTCGAAATTGAACTGACGTTTCTAGAAAGAGATAGGATATTTGTTTCATTCTATAGACCCGAGCTGGGCCGACATGACCCCAGCGCTTTTGAAGTTCCTTCAGCAAATGCATTATAAATAAAAGGGATTTTTTTTTAATTAAAATTATTAGTGACTAGCTTATACCCGTCTTGCTTTACGTTTTTGTTTCCGATTGTCAGGCTTGATCGGTAGATAATTAAACAGGTTCTAGTCTAGCTTCCCATTGCGTAACAGACCTCTATAACTTACATAAGCGCAGGAAAAGAAGAATGATACTTTTAATGTTTATAAAATAGAACGAAGAAAAATTATAGCTGCTACCCACATGGAAAAAAAAACTCCATGTTAATATGTTACATCTCACACTTGATTCAATTTCACTGTTCAATCGAAGGGTAAAAAAATACTTTAATAATAATATTATACGAACCTACCTACATAATTTGCAAGTTTTACTCTCTCTATGGTTTGAATTTTAGCTACATTCCCTACACCCTCTATGTGTGATAATTAATTAGGCATTCCAACCATAGAGGGTGATTTGTGCTATGTGTGATAAAGGCAGCTGTTTTACCGACCTTTATATGTCACTAAAATATGTCAAACTTCAAAATGGAGAAATTATTTTGCAAATTTTTTCATTAAATCTTTATTTATTGAGAAAAATAAGATTTGAATAACATTTATATGTATAACAAATCAATCTACAATTATTTTATTACATTTTTATACCGTAATACCAAGATTCCATTCAACGTTTACATGAGTAATTTTGTTTCCAAAAGATGGCTTACTGTCTTTTTTGAAAAATTTGTATGAAGCTCCTAAAAAAACAGAGTTTTTTAAATAGCTCTAAATATATCAACTTAAATACATCAAAGTGTATTTAAGAACGCTCTCCGGCATTTTGCACGGCTCTGGGCATATTAATATCTGACCTTAACGTCTGTTTTCTACGATTCATGCGCCTTCAAAAATATAAACGGACTAAAATATTATGTAGAATAGAAAAAAAGAATAGAAGAACTAGTAGATAAAACAGTTCAAAATGGCTTTAGTACAAATATATATGATGTAGAGGTGGGAGCGAGAGGACTACCCGCAAAATCTTTATATTGTTATTTTAAAGATTTAGGTCTTCCTAGAACTAAAAGAAAAGAATTTCTGGATAGGATATCAAAAAAAATTGTGAACAAAGTACTCCATTTAGAAAATTAAAAATACATTTTTCCAATAGGTGAAGAATAAAGAAATAGTTGAAGTAAAAAATAACGAAGAAATTTAAAAAAATCTCTGATATACAACGTTTTAAAATCACAAGTTAGATTTTTCATTTTTAATTTCGATTTTTCTAAGGGAGTTGCTCCAAAAAAGTATAATATACTTGGCGTACAAACTACAGGAAAAACTTCCCCAATTAATAAACTTTCCGAAAAGGTATAAATGTTTTCCACTTTATTACAATTTTGGAAAATAGTCAATATTAAACCATCAGATGGTGCTATAAAGGCGTAGGCGTTTTCATACAAACGGCTCTACTTCTATACGAATAAAATTCAATGCTGCGCTTTGTTATGATCACTAACACTAGGTAGTCCAGCATTATGGCGACGTTGGACTGATTCCGCGCCTTCTGATCGATTAATAAGATTTATTTTCCAAAACTCTAAATATTTTGGTCTTTGTACCTATTACACAAAGCTCGCATCCAGCTCTGGGGTTCTCTGCCTCCGTATTTTCAAAGTTCATTAGAAACATCATCATAGCCAGGAACTGTCTTCTTCTTCACTCATTTTATTCTAAACTTGTTTCATTTTCAGTGTTACAGGTTTTGTTATAGGAATCTCAGTGACTGCTAGTGTCGCTAAAGAGATTTATCAATTCCTTCATATTCTAGTCCGGACATATTCATTCATAGGATTCCTTTTATTCCACACCATGTTCTTTGGGCAACATGCCAAGTCCATGGTGAATTTTCTCCCTATATCTTTTTTAGTGTATCTTGATTGCATTCATTATCCTCCTATATATAAATAGATGAAATAAAAGCATAATTTTCGCGATGTGCGATCAGATCACCTCGTCTTTCAATAATAATAATAATAAAAGGACGATTTTTAACGCGCCGTTTCGTGATAATTATCACCTCAAGGGCGCTTCAAGTTATTTATATTACATTCTTTGTATAACTCATCCATGCTTCTTATTTCCATCAGTCTCTTTTACACGAATATTAGTTTAATATTTCATTGTCAAAGACTTTAAGTTGAGAGTTCTTTTCTCCCATCGCAGTCCAAATATTTTTCTTTTGCTTGGACTGCTTGAAGTGTTAATATTTCTTGCTTTTTTATTCTTTCAGTTACACAAACATTAAATGGTTGAGGTACCAACAGAACTGCTACGAGTAGTTAAATAAGACTGTCTGTAATCTGCTAAACTTTACTAAATGACAAAAGAATCTAAAACTCACCATTGCATTAATCACCTGCTGTTGTTTTTGTTTATCTTCCAGTATCTGATCCTTGTGCATGCGTTTCATGTGACCGTATTTATTGCCATGATTAACAAATGTCCTTGGACAGTATTTGCAAGAGAATTTTCTTTCCCCAGTATGGTTATTAAAATGGCCCTACGAAACAAAAGTTTCTCATTTAAAACTCGCAATTCTCAGAACATAGGAGACATACAATTAAACCCGCCCATTGGACAGGAATTCATTCAACTGCATAGACTAATACTAATACTAGTGCATTACTAGGAAGCGTACACATTCATACTGAGCTGGAGGTGAGTGGCTACTGACACACCATGACAACTTCCGTGTGTGGAGATGGTGTCTTAAAACATCAGTATATATTACTGTCTATGAAATATTTAACTAGTACTAGTGCAGTCTTGTCATTGAGAAGATTGAGGTTGTAGTAATAACAAGTAATCAAAACTAGCAAGTTCAGTTATTCAAACCATCAAAATTACATACATTTATTATTTCTTGGAAGTTGTTTAGAAAAAAAGGTAATTATTTACTTCATGGGCTTCTTCGATTTTTGACAAAACCCTTCTAAATTAATATGTTTCAACCTAAGAGAGTGTAGTGTTATCATTCGAGGATGTCATCAAATCCCCTAATCTGTCGAAATTGACTAACTAAATAACAATGACAAACAATATCTTCATTTTTCAGACAAAAACACCAATTTTAGAATCAAAAAATAAAATGTCACTCCATGAAAGAAAAGTTTGTATGAGAAAATAGGCAACTTTCAAAATTGATTTTTACTTAAAATTGGTTGATAAAATACTTCAAATATTATCAAATCAATCCATAACATGCTTATTTACCAATCTGCATATAAATTAGATATGTGTTTCATATAAAAAATCGAAGAAGTCCGCTAAGTAAATAATTACCGAAAAAAAAACATAGGTACATAACAAAAATGTAAATGAATAAGTTACCTGCAACCAATGAGCTAGATTATATAACTGGAGTGCTAAAGGCAATACAACAAAACACAAGAATATGTGCCGACCAAGTGTGCGAATAGAAGAGAACACAAGTGGTATTTCCGTCTCTTTCTACGCGTTCTAAGTTCTCGTTGACGTATGGCCGTTGGATTATTTTTATTCAGCAGTATAATATACATACAATATTATTTTTTTATTTAATAAAAAATGGTGTAAAAATAGTAAATACCTACTGCAACCCTTTTCAATTTCCTCTACTTATAGGTATCTATTTGAAGTTTGTGTTCATTCAGGAGGTATTCCTCAATTTGATTTTCAATAACTAACTATAACTACTCCCTTTTTGACCCCACTTATGGGGAAGCAACCAAGTGAACCAAGGGCGGATCCAGCTTTGGCGCCAGGGGGGGGGGTCACATAGCAAAAAAAGGTCATTTCAAAAATTTGGTATCTAAAAACTGAACTTTTTCTAAAAAAAAGGTCATTTCCAAAATTTGGTATCTGAAAATTGAACTTTTCCTAAAAAAATAAAAATGTCATTTCCATAACCCAGGGGGGTCATGACCCACAAGAAATCATAATTTTGTTACGATCGTAATAGAAAAGTTGGTATTTTATTAATAAATGTAAGTACCTACTGTACTTAAAAATATAGGGCCTGGCACAGCCCAGGGGGGTCACGGGGGTCATGCCCCTCCCCCCCCTGGATCCGCCATTGGAAGCAACACGAGTTCTCCATTGCGCAATGTTTATGACCATACCAAGTCCAAATGCCTCTGCTCTGCTTCGAAGGAGTGGAACACGGTATTAAAGGTCTTCCTGTGGGGAAAGGGGTCCTGATGGGAGGAAGAACAGCGCTCTCCTCGGCCAGCTGTCATCCGGCATCCTTAACACATGTCCAAGCCAAATCCATCTCCTCTTCAACAAGTGGTTGATAGACCAGTGGTATCAGTCTGCCAATCATTTACACTTTCACAACACAAGCTTTGGTTTATGTGAAAGATGTCGAAAGTGTATTTCTGTTCACTTTGAGTGAGCACAGATACATTTGTATAAAAAAAAATATTAAAGGTAGGAGTTCACTTCTAGCTTTCATCGACGATGTATACCTAATATTATTTTAATACCATCAGGGTCCGAAGACTAGGAAGACCCTCTCATACCGTGTTCCATTTCTTCGAAGCAGAGCTGAGGGATTTGGACATGGTGTGAAAGGAGCTCATAAACATTGCGCAAGTTCGAGCGCAACGGAGAGCACGTGTTGCCTCCCCAAGCCCCTAAGTGGGATATAAACAGAAATTTGATTGATTGATTTAATTATATTTTAAAATTTTATTAAGATTTGTATTTTATATGAAACACCTTCAGTTTACTCTAATTATAAAGTAGTCCGAGCCGAGGAAAAACTGGATGGTTTTGTTTATTTGCAAGGGATTAGCATAAGATCTATAATAAGTCTTAAAACTACATATTGTCATAAAATACAAAAAAAATTGTACGTTAGTGCTTCAAGTAAGTATTTTGAGTGTAAACAAAATTAAATTACCATAGTACCTATATAAAGAATTTCGAAATCAAAACCATTACAACTATCAAAATTACTTCATGTTTATCGTATATTCTTTGAAGTAACATTCCTAGACAGAGATAGAAATACCCCCACGGGCTATCTCATTCGCACTATTGTTTGGCACAAAAACGAAGTATGGAAGCGGCACTCCAGTTATATAATCTAGCTCATTGCCTGCAACAATGCTTTAGTAGCAAATTTTTTTTCGCAGAGAGAACATTGATGCATTTTTTTGTTCAAATCTGAATGTCTAGATCTTAAGTGTTTTATCATGTCGCCCCTCCATTGTGCGATGTGCGGACATTTATCACATTTGTATATATTCCTTGAATGCCTCTTTCGATAATGACAATCCAGGCCAAGTTTATTTTTGGCACTGAAAAAATACTATTATAAATATTAACTTATAAGCATTATCTTATAGGAAAAGACGAATAAGTGTTGTTTTGAGTGTAGATTAGAAGGTATTGGTGGAATCATTTTAACAATAAACTTTAACAACGTTAACACTTATTTAATTTTTTGGGGCCAACAGAAAGGTGCTTGGACCACCATTAAGTAATTATCAGCTATACCCCCGAATTCACTTTACCCTCTGCTTGTACCGAAAATATTTGAATTTTCAGCGGTACTTTTTGCCGGCTACGAAGTTGGTCGCCGGTGCCGGCTATGGAGGCACTCCCTGTATTTATGAGTTTGAAATTTTTGACAGCTGCACTTTCTCAAAAAGCCTGATAATAGATGCTGATAGTGTCAATCTCAAATAAATAGTGTAAAAGTACAACTGTGGTAGTTTAATAATCATATATCTAGAAGTTTGGTTTTTACACAGTGCGATTGAAAAATAAAAATAGTGGAATGAGTATGAAGTTACATCTTACATGAATCCACACTCTTTGCAACATATTTTGGCATTTTCATCATGTGTAATAAGATGGAGTTTCAAACTGTACCCTGTTTTAAAACTTTTACCACAAACAGGACATAACTCCAGTTTTCCTCTGTGATCTGCATTTATATGATTAGTCAAATAACATTTTCTGTCAAATCTGAAATGAAAATAAAGAAATTACCTATAAATACCTATTTATATTTTCATTCAAGTAATCAACATGGATGCTCCAAGTTCAGGGAATAGTGAAGGAAGACCTTAAAATTTTAGGAAGTGCCTGTGCGAGATCAGATGCAAAGACATAGTTAGCATGGCGTACATTCTGAGGACAAGGAAAGCTGACCCCAACAGTCTGTATAGACCTTTAGCTGAAAGCAATCCAAGAGAGAGAGTGATGTGTACCTTTGAGCGAGATCACATGCTTTGTCCCCAGAATAATTATTTTAGGCAGAAATAATAAAATCCGTGGTTCGCTGGTAAATTCATTCAATAGACCATTAACGGACACGTGGATTTTGACGTTTGCGGGGTGGCATGAAAAAATTTAGAGTTCGTATGAGTGTGTATATCGAGTCACTGATTGAGTCAATCTACAGATGTTTCGAGTCAATTAGAGTATGAGCCGTAATGATCTGTTTGCACATGTTTCATACACAAATTTAATAGAATGACCATTTGTACTTACATACATGTACACATACACATAAATTCATTTTTTTTTCTACTGAGATTACTGGCGACAAATTCAATTAGGAACGTATTTAGCCAGTGCTTAGAGATCCATATTCTAATATTGATAATAAATTTAAATTCTGATTGACAGCTGTGTAATAACGAACAAATTAATACGAACAATACAAAATTTCTATATTTTACAAGAAAAGGAATATATTGTTGTGTTTTATTGCTGGAAAGTATTACAAAACTGTCCAAAGTGAACCGGATAACAACTAATTCGGATCTCTATTGATTCGCGTAGTTCGGGTCGCTATGCAAAGTGATTTGTTACCCATCACTGTAGTTTGTGCATGTGTGTGCCGCCCGGTGAACGTCATCCTTTAATGGTCTATAAAAACTTTAAGGAGTACCTACACAGCAGTAGATAAAAGTTATTTAACCCATAGACATCTCATTTGTATGCATAAGTCTATGCACTAAATTCCTATTTAAAATGTACTCACCAAAAAATGTTAAACTAGATGTACATTTTAGTTTTGTCAAAACAAAGTTATTGGTTGGTGAATATTAATAATAATTGGAAGGAAAAATATTCAACTTTAGAGTAATACATTTTTTTTGATTAAATTTTTTTTTGGGAGTAACTTCTTCTTTACCAATACTGATTTAACTATCCCATACTATTTGATGAGAAAATATCATCACAAGAAACAGATATCTCTTCTTATCTTCACTGCAGCTCTCCAACAAAAGATGAATTACGTTTTAGTTTTTTATCATAAAATTTCAAAATAACTAAAATGTGATAAAATAACACAGCGCAACTAAACGTTAATAACAAAGATGGCAGCCATAAAAACCACACAGGTAAAATTTCTATCCTTTCTTTACTGGTGTGTACACAATTTATTTTGTATTAAGCTCTAATCAGCAAAATATTGTAAAAAAAGGTTTGAATCTTATCTACAATAACATTATTCTAGGTTTTCCATAGATGGCAGTAGCACGTAGTAAAATGGAAATATTTGTAAGCGCACGTAGGTTGGTACGAAATACCGACTGTGAATTTCGGCACATCTTTCTCGGTCGGTACGTAGTACTAATTGTGATTCAGATGGGTTAATAAAACTTTTAGAAGTGAATTACTTTGAAAAAAATTTTAGCCACCCATCTATGTAAGGTTAAAGTGTATGAGATCTAGTAAATATAACCCTCTTTTATTCTGTATTATATATAATCTAGAAATACCCACACTTTATCACACATTGGGCATGGTTCCTTTTTGCCATAATGAATACTATTTAAATGAATCTTCAAGTATGCTTTGTTTGAATATCTGAAAATATATCAAAACTTATAAAGAATATTGAGAGAGTATTAAGTTATCTCAGAGTAAACAAATAAATATATTTTTTTTACTTTTTGTTACAGAAATCACAAATAACGTGTTCTTTTTTTTTATATTCGGGTAAATGCGTCTTTAAATGACGTCTGAAAAAATGAGGTCTGCATAAGTATCTTTTACAAACTGGACACCTGAAAAAAATAATGTTTGCAATTGATTAATATGTCATGAAAATTGTAGGAAGCTGATAGTTGAAATATTGAAAACCTACTGGAGAGCTGACGGCTGAACATGTTTGACAACATGAAACACTAAAGAACTTTTTGTAGAAAACTTTTTACCACAGCATGTTACAAATCCTTTGGTGTCATGGACATTTTTGTAATGATTGAAATACTGAAAGAATAAAATTTACCATTAGTTATTTACTAAAAGAAAAGAATCCATTATAGGAGACACACCGTATTAGCCTCAATTTTTCTTCCTCTTTCACGACACAAACTTTAAGTAGCTTACTGAGAATGAGTCAAATATATATATTTGAGTGGGCAAGGTTTATTTAAAAAATTAAAAATCGATTCTTGTTAAATTTGGAGTTAAGCGCAAATCAATACCATAGTGAGAGTAGGTACTTATGTTTCAGCGTTTTGTTTTAATATTATATTAATGTAACCAGTGTTTTTACTTGCATAGATGCATGTCCATCAGTTTCATTGTACTTAGATGTTTATTCAATCTGCAATGTCCAGTCAGTGCTCTGGTTAGAACTCTTGATATTTTCTCTATTTAAAGCAAGGATTTTGTCTGATCTCTTTTTTATAAAGCCGTCTATTAATGATTTGGCATGTTTCTGTCCGGGTATGTTTTCCCAGTTTTGCTTTGCTTTTTCCAGCATATTATTGTATAACATTGTTTTTAGAACAGTGTTGGCTAAGAAGCAGTAGGGTTCTGGTCCAAATGTTTTGGTGTCAGCCCCCATGTTTGCAAGTTTGTCCGCTTCTTCATTACCTTTATGGTTTGAGTGTCCTGGCACCCATCTTAGAACAACTTTGTTGTTCTTTTCTATTGTGAGTTTGTTAAGTGCTATAGTATAGTCTTGTACTGTAAAGAAAATATGTTAGGCAAACAGGCATTGTCCTTTGACAAACTGAAGTCGGAGAAATTTTATTGCCTAATTGTAACATGATTTTAAAATAAAAAAGCTCGCTATACTGAGATCGATTTCTTTACAACAAATTTTGGTTCAGTACATTTTATATGGAAATTTTTCGGGGACAAATTTACGATTCGTTATACTGGAAATTTCGTTACTTCGGTATTTTCTACAAAGATTTGACCTGTATTTAAATTCTTTAATAAATTTTTTCTAAAATTTTTATGAAATTTATTCACATTATATTCAGGATAATAATATTATTATGTTATCATACACTTACATCTTCTACAGAATCAAACTCAGGATGATGGTAACATACTCCACATCTGAGGTCAAATATCTTCCTTAACCCATTTTTCGCTGACGTTGCGTTAACGCAACAGGTATAAAAGTGTCCAGTGCTAGTTCTATTGTTTTCGCATGGGCAAAATCTCTTTGTTTATGTCATAAACAAGATCCCGTTATCATCCCAGATATACAAATACACACATTTGTTTCTTTAGTTTGTGTCGGGACTGCTTTGAAAATACACATATTTCGTAACTCAGGTATGTCGAATTATAAATTTCAATATTTAAAAATCCATAACATATTTTTAGTTCATATTCTAGATTTGTTATAAGAAAAGCATACATTTTGCATGTAAATACATTGAATCACATATTTACACTTAGTGTTACATATATTCATAGATTTATAATGGCGTTGCGTAAACGCAACATTAGCGTAAAGGGGTGCTATGAGTTGGATATCACAGATTTGTTTTTTTCTTCCTAGATACGACATTATGAGTCACAGCCAAGTCACAGCAAGAATTTTTTTACCGCCGAAGAAGCCGCTTAGAAACATTACTGAACGCCAAAATAGCGATAATGAAGATCAGATTGAAGAATTAGTAGTGCTACCTCCTGATATATCAGAATTGACAGATGAGGAAAACATTGATGAAAATGATTTGGGAGAAGTGATGGAAGAAAGACAACTCAAAGATACCGTTGGTTCATTGGAAGGGCATAGTTCAACAATGGAAGAGGATTTACAAAGCTTACCTATCGCTTCAACGTGGAGAAAAACTCATCCATCCTATAATGCTGCACCTCAAAACAACGAAGCTGAAGACAGAGAACACTTACGGAATCAATTGGCTGGTAAAACAATGGCTGATTTTTTTAAATTACTTTTTGACGCAGAAGTTTTTGAGCTGATTTTGAGACAGTCGATTCTATACGCCCAACAAAAAAAATCGAAATATTAATTTAGATATGTGCGATATTCGTACTTTTGTTGGGTTTCTTTTTTATAGTGGCTACCACAAACTTCCACAGGAGGAGATGTACTGGTCGTTAGATGAGGATTTCCATTTGTCAGGTCTTGCTTCAGTAGGCAAAAATACAGAATTGTGAAACAAAATTTGCACCTTGCAGATAATTCTACAATGGATGTCAGTGACAAACTATATAAAGTACGTCCGTTTTTGTCAATCCTGAATAAAAAATTTCAGCAATTTGGATATTTTTCTCATGCAATGTCGATTGATGAACAAATGATACCTTATCGTGGAATGCATAGCTCAAAAATGTACATGCATGGAAAGCCGATTAAATTTGGATCCAAATCTTCGACAATGGCATCTTATGATGGCTATATTTTTGCCTTTGATGTATATACGGGGAAATCTGCTGGAAACAGTAAGATGGAATATGGCCTAGGCCCTAGGTGGTCAAATCGTAATAAATTTTTGTAATCTGATTCAAAACCCATATGGCCCCATAAATATGGTGGTGGAATATTTTCTCCAACTTTTGTGACGTTGCCTTATGTAATGCTTGGCGATTATACGTGATAACTCATCTGGAAGAAAAAACGCCATTCTTAATTTTCAAACGAACTGTAGCCACAAGTCTTATGAAGGCTTCAAGCACATCTGGCCAGTATGCGACAGGGCGTCCAAGCAGCTTTTCTGTAGATTCTTGCCGTTCATCTGTGCCATCGCTATCACACTTTATCAAGAGAACAGAAAACCGAAGAAGATGCAAAGTTTGTGGTTCCCAAACGATATTTATTTGTGGTAGATGCAACGTTTATCTTCACGCAAAGTGCAGCGAAAATAATTTCCATAAAGTACAAAAAAAAATATTTTACTAACTAGATAAATAACTTTAAGCATTTTATAACTTTTTGTTGTTATTTGTAGAAATGTGTAAATGTTTTCAAATAAAAATAATAAAAAATTGAAGTGTAATAACTCTGTAGTACTAAATTTCACAGTACCCCTTTACGCTGACGTTGCGCAAACGCAACATTCTATATTTCCAAAATGAGAAAAAAAATATTACTTTTTTCGACAAAAATAGTTAATTCATACCTGTTTTAAAAATATATCAAAGTTACAAACATATATTTAAAGGATTTATATGAGTGGCGAAAAATGGGTTAATTCATCACTCAACTCTCCGCCTTTAACCACTAGTCTCCCATTTTTGAAAAGCTCAATTGGAAAATTTTTTGGTTCAGAACGTACAAAAGGTCTGTCCACAGCTGCAGGAAGCACTTGTATATCTGAAGAGGCACCATTACTCACAGATTCAGCATCGTGATCTGAATTGTTATCAGTGATGGATATTTCTAATTGAGACGATTCATTTGGTTCTTTGTCAACTGTCTCTAAACTGGTTGTTGGGCCAATAACCAGCACTTTATGTTTGTTTACTGGATCAGTTTCTATTTTAACCAAATAATCACTAAAGTGGTTTTCAAATTCAATATCTTGATCTATTTTAACTATACTCTGGAAATAAGAAACAAGACAATTTTGAGAAAGCCACTATTTAAAGTTTGACCAATAACAACTATCTACACTCCCTTAGTGACCCCATTAGGGGCATAGGGAGACAAAAAGAGCTTTCCACTGCACTCAAATCAACCTTCCACTTTGAAGGAACGAAACAAGTGTGAGAAGTTCTTGGATAAGTTGAACAGACTCCATAGATTTGCTTCCTTATTGCAACAGGAGCTCTTCGAGATTGCTCTAGAATGATGGATAGGTTTATCCTGCTAAAGACTGACGGTTCCTTACGGAATTTTGGTAATCGGCGTTAACCAGGGCATCAGAATGTTTTTGGCTCTAGGTGAAGATTGCACATAGTTTGAGCATTAATTATAAATGTGTTACTTTTGTTGCTAAAGAATGTCTTTCAAGTCACAAGTGGCAGCAAATACTTACTATTTTATCATCATTTAATAAATTGTGAAATGTTTTTGGCTTGATTAATTCGTTATGAAGAGCGTTTTGTGAACTTATAACTTTAACAAAGAATCTATAATAATTTTCAGTTTCATTCACACACTGGATGCAAATCCTTGTAGGTAAAATGCCATTCGCTGCTATCTAAAAATTAAATTATAAGATTGAAAGTTAAATTATTCATTTTTTTAAATATGACATTTGTTTTGTGAGTTGGTAGATATTTGATGATTTTTTTCAATGTATGATATATCATACCAAGGGCGTCGCCAGGTGCCCCACCTGCCCCCCCCTAGACACTTAAAAATGTATGCAATTCATATTTTCCTCATCCTCCATATAGAAAATAGCCTATGAATTGGACAAATTGCCCCCCCCCCCCCCTGGGCCCCGGGCTGGTAACGAACCTTATAAATGATGCAGAAGCTATTATGAATATGTTACGACATTTGAAAGACGAAGATGAGATTTCTTCAGAAGTACGAATAGTGGGTCCAGTGAAAACATGGTTATTTATGATGAAGATTTACAAGAGTCGCTTTGTCAAACCACCAACAAGAAGTGGAAAATATCTGAGGCTACAAAACAAAAACGGAGATGGAAAAATACAACTTTGCAATTAAATATAAACCTGATCATATGGGATATTGATGAGATATAATCACTGGACACCGCATTTCAAAGCCAGCTCTTGAGGATTATATTCGAAAGTTTTTTTGACGACATAGGTGATTTGATGTGTCGTCAGACAGTCAGACACAAAAAGACTTCAAAATAACTTTTGTCACTTGGAGATATGTAGATACCTACAAACATTTGGGCATCCAGCTTTTTTGGAAACTGAAAAGTAATGCACCAAAGAACGTGTTGAGATACACGCCCCGATTCCAATAATCAATTTTTAATCAAAATTCATAGATTTTTTCATCTGAAGGATAAGGAAAACAAGGAAGGCCACTTCAGAAGTAAGAGAAATAGGAGAGATTGTATGAGAAATGGTATGTCGGTGGAAGGAGCGAAAGAAATGTGCTTGGACAGAAAGGAGTGGAGGTCCGTTCTCTCTGCTTATCCCTTACAGGACACGGTGTGATGGGTAAAAATAAATAATACATTCATCTAGAAACATCCAGATTTGCGGATGATGTGAGATACGACAACATAGAAATTCACGGTGTTGTTTTTCCGAATAGTCAAAAAATATGTGGTCAATGTGGAAAATGTGCTAAGTTTCTTTGTTCGAAATGTATAGTTGAACTGCACCCAAAGGATTGTTTTTTTTTATCATTTCATTTAAAACAATTGAGAAATAGCGTATATAAAGTAATTGAATCATTTAAACAGTTATAATTACAATAAAAGTATTTTTGATGAGAAAACAGTTATTATTTGTAGTTATGTGCTTACTACCAAATGTATGACACTTGAACGCCCAGCGTATTTTATATCATACGTCAAAAAAACCCTATAAAATAAAAAAATAATTTTATAAAACTTTATGCAATGTTTTTTCTACATAAAAACGAAAAAGAATTCAAAGAAAAAAAAATACAATATCGAAAAAAAAATGTTGTGGGATATAATAGGTTAAGTGAAGAAACCTTAAAAGCTTGAATAAGATCGGAAAAGCTTCACAACATTGTGTACGTACCTGCAAATTAAACATTTCAAATACTTTCTGGGTAAAACTTTGATGTACTGGATCAGTAGCTTCAATGGTGCTAGAACTCTTAAGTAAACAAAAACGACAGCGATCATCCCGTAAAGACTTCTCAAATATCGACATTTTGTTTATTACAGAAAAGGCTGAATTTCTTGAGAAAACCCTGAGCAAGACGTCTATTTGTGGAATCAACCTGTGATTACTTCTGCATTTTGTAATTCATGTAAAACTGCTGAAAACTAAAATAATTATTAGGTACTCCCAGGAGGATGACAAGATAACCACACTATTTATGCCGTATTTTTGTTATTTTCAAAGAGAATATAATACCAAATAATACCTTAACGGATAGTTATTTTGTATCAGATTTTTTAACTTTTTGTATACATTTTTTGACATCTGTAATACGTCAATTAGAGGTTCCAACGACGAAAGAAAGTAATGGACATGTAGAAATTTCAAATTTGTACATAATGAAAAATTTCGTTCCTTGATCCGTTATTTCTGCCTAATTAGTATGTGATTAAACAACAGATGGGCTAAAAAAATATTTTATTCGCAAGTTATAAATTAATTATGCAGCTGTTCGTTATTTTAATTTGTCTAAAGGGTCACACCTTTTGTATGGTTTCTCTTTGACTCTTACACGACAGATGTCAAAATAGCTCTATGTATTACATCTCGTTAGATATCTCGTTAGAGAGCATAGATAATATAATATACTGTAAATAGATAGTGGACTCCTGGCAAATTCAACCGTCATTCCTTTATTACAACTACCATCACAGACTGCACCACTACAGCCACGCCACAGACCACACCACTACAGCCACAAACCACACCACTACAGCCACAGACTACTTATACTTCTACTACCATCTGGCGGTAGAGTACTAACTTAATAAGCCCCTCCTTTTTTTTTTTTTTTTTCTTATAAATGTTGCCATACATTAAAAGTATTTCGCCTTATTGCCATACTGAAAAAAGAAATTGGGTAAATTTTGAAGAAAAAGGGTCTACTGGATTTGTAAAAAAACTTTATTGTAAAATACATCGCGGGCATCAAGCCAGAAGGGCGAACATGCAAAAATGCGATTTTTCGTTTTTAATGCCATTCGATGCCTGAACATCATCTCCACCTCTCCTAAAAAAATAAGAGCATTCCATTTAGTATATTTTAAGATTTTGAAAAAAATAATTATGGGCATATGCTATGGTATTGTCGATCATGTTGAGCCAGAAGGGCGTATGAACATACGCCGTGGACTTGACAGAATATGTTTGTGTAATATTGTCGAGCCAGAAGGGCGTATGAACATACGCCGTAGACTTGAGAGAATATGTTTGTGTAATATTGTCGAGCCAGAAGGGCGTATGAACATACGCCGCAGACTTAACAGAATATGTTTGTGTAATATTGTCGTGCCATAAAGGCGAACGTACATACGCCCTGTAATTTTGATGCGTGAATGTAATATTTTTTCTAAACACCGGGCGAACACCATCTCAGTACCTATACGTAACAACCTACTAACGAACGGACGTTTGTATTTTTGTTGGTTACACTGGTTAAATCCTAGCTAAATAACTAACTCTCCCTTTTACACTCACTCAGGGGCATTTATGGAGGCAACAAGAGCTCTCCATTGCGATCAATCTTGCGTAATGTTTATGACCTCCTCCTACACCATGTCCAAATCCCTCAGCTCTGCTTCGAAGGAGCGGAACACAGTGTGAGAGAGTCTTCCTTGTCTTCGGGACCCTGATGGGAGAAAGAACAACGCTCTCCTAGGCCAACTGTCATTCATCATCCTGAGACATGACCCAGCCAGTTGGCGGGGTCATGTGGTCAGGATGAGAGGGACTTCCATCTCCTCTCCACAATGGTAGAGATGATGGTCCCGCGATGGGTGTGCCAGCGTATCCAGCGTACAGCGTCGTTCGTGATGCGATGGCATCATTTTATACCCAAAATTCTCCAAAGGCACTTCAATTGGATGCGGAGATTTATTGAGCCAGGGCTTTGGTCAAGTGCCAGGACCACTCACCCATCCAGAATGAGAACACACACGCATTTCGTCTCGGCACTAAACGCCGACATTTTCCATATCTTGGTCATGTTGTTAATGGCGCCACTTGTCATACCGATACGTAGCAGGAGCTTAGCCCCTAGGTCACCAAAGGTGGTATTTTTTGCTCCTAGTTCTTTAAATTTATCTACCCGGGAGACCTGGTGACCGTCGATGGTTATCGGTAGCTGTTTATCAGGGTAGGCATTTTTTGCCATGAGCTCCATCTTTCTGGCATTGACTCGAAGGTCAAAACGTATTGTTTCGTCGCAGAGTCTTGAAACACTGCGCTGTAATTTCTTAACTAGTGTTCTGAAGAAATAATAAATTCCGTAATGGTATCAATATTACACCACATAATTGCTGCACAAGACTGTGAAATAGATGTCCTGGATCATATAATTTTGGAACTGGACCATAGCTTAATCATGAAGTGCGACATAATGCATTAGACAATTATTGAACGTGAATCCGAATATGCCAAAATTTATGTACCAAAGGACTGACATAATGTAATCAGTTTGGCACGTAAAGATATGCCTTGTTTAAAGATAAGCTCAAAATTATGAACCATAAAGCTTTCTATTACTAAGATATTCTGGAATATTAAAATGCCCAAATGCTTGTAATTCACACGTAAATATAATAATGGAACAATGTGAGGTAGCCACCTTTTAAGAAAGATGAACCAAACTCACTTTTTTCAAAAACAAATTATTGGTAGGAATTTAAGCAGGCGGTAATATCGAGCATAACAACTCGATCTGGATCTTGCAGGAACGTCGATCAGGCTTATTTTAGAAAAATAGGTGCCTATTAAAGCTAGTATAAAGATTTCAGGAATTTGTGTCAACTGGGGAATATTCAAGGAGGCATCAGAATTATAACGAAAGCCTATCGGTTGATCTGAATGACAATGGTAATTTAAATAGTGAAGAGTTTTATTGTCTCCAGAAGAAAATAAGAAGTTCTTTGTTTTTTTATGTAAATAAATATAAAGGTTTTTAAATCTGTTTTGTTTAATTATGATTTTTTTTTACTATTTAAGTAAAACTTTCAAAAAATTGATGTCATATCCATTTCTGTTTTTTTACCTATTACAAATATTATGTGCCTACTAAAATTTCTTTTAAATAAAGTTTTGAGTAGGTACTATGCGTACCAATAGTATTTTGTGCTTTTTTAATTGATTCCCTATTGAAATTCCCTTAATGGCCTTAGAGAAAAACACTGTAGGTAAATGAGAGTGCTTGTTTTATGTCTCTACTATAAAATAATTATTTTATTCAAAATTGACACTTGTAAGGTGTAATCGTGTTGGCTTTATTCTGTTTTATTTCAGGAATACTCATTGATAGAACTTGAAATTAGGAACATTAAAATGTTATTAGTCTTTTCATTTTAGGTTATGGAATAATTGTTAATCATAATATATTTTAATTTATTATCAAAATCTATTTTGTAAAAAAAATCATTTTAAAATTACAACTATTTTGAATTGGAGAGTGATTATTACGAAGATTATAAGAAAAAGTATATACGACCTCCTGTTAAAATGGCACGGTAACACTGAAATCTGTCAAGCCAGAAGGGCGAACAGACATTAAAAATCGTATAAGCTTTAGAAAAATTGGCTCAATTTCTGAATCAAGGGGCTTAAATATTAGTAATAAATAAGCTCAATAATTTTTATCTATAAAATATAGCTGTTTCCGACACTTGTTTTTACGCCCTTCAGTTTTCTTATAATTTCATGTACAAATATTGAGTCCATATTCACGTATATAAACGAACCAGAAGGGCGTATGTGCAAAATCTATGCGTAAATAATAAAAAAATTGAATTTGGGTGGTACCCTTTGATTGTGATTATTTTTTGCTTAATTTCA
Source organism: Mystacides longicornis (assembly GCA_963576905.1). Taxonomy (NCBI): domain Eukaryota; kingdom Metazoa; phylum Arthropoda; class Insecta; order Trichoptera; family Leptoceridae; genus Mystacides; species Mystacides longicornis. The sequence goes on along the minus strand of OY756426.1, from coordinate 28,319,963 downwards.
TAAAAAATAATAACATTGATAAATTCATTCGTTACGGAAATAAATAGTTTTTTGTCTCTCCTGTAAAGTAGTCATTTCGTTCATACGCCCTTCTGGCTTGATGCCCGCGACATGTTGACATGAAATACAAATAATAATAATAAGAAACAAAGCGGAAGAAAACAAAATATGATTTAAAATTATCGCCTTTACAAAATATAGCCTATTATTCTTTTGTTGGAGCAACACCAGTGTTGCTCCAAGAAAGGACTCGTTACATTTTATTTAAAAAAAAATGACACTGTTTAGCATGACAGTAAAAACCTTTGCGACAAACTATGTGGGTAGCCTAGCATGTACAGGGAACCAGATTCGCGCTAAAAATTCAAATGGCGTCAACAATTCAAATGCGCCTAAAATTCAAATATATTCGGTTTGCAGAGGGTAAAATGGATTCGGGGGTGTGTGCGAAGATGTATGGGGGGCTCTGCCCCCCAAACCCCCCTAAATAATTATGTTCTAACCTAACCTATTTTCATGACTGTTAGTCATGAAAATAGGCTAACGAACCTATTTTTTAAGAATTTGGCTCAGCCAAAGTGAACACAAATACACTTTAGACATCTTTCACAGAAAAAAACGGATAAATAGAAAAAAAAACGAAAAAAAAGGTCCGCCCCCACTGGGATTCGAACCAACAACCATCAATACCAACGGCGGCGACTATAACCGTAGGACCATTGTGAACTTGATAGCGATGCCGAAAAACTTTAATATCTACTGTTAGTGTCACGCATGCGCACTTTATGCAAGGATTCTATTGGTGCGAATCTGGTTCCCCGTACATACTAGGTTACCCAAACTATGTAGCTACACAAAAATAACAACTCAACAAAACACACTGTTTACGACTATCTTCAGTGCCACATATACTTAAAGTTTTAAGTATTTGTGGCACTGAAGATGGTCCTGTGACCGAAAGGCTTCTGCCAATACAAAACTCAAGAGTGAACTAAACAGTGTTTTATTTAAAATTTTAATAATTTAATTATATTAAAATGGGATTTCACTGCAGAAAACATCAATAATTTGTCAACAAAACACAAAATAAAAAAAATAAGCAGGTATAAGGGTAAAAACATGTAGAAAGTCAATTAAGACCCGCGCCAACAGGCTAGAAGGCAAAAAGAATGTTGTCTATGGTTTCAATGTATTTAAATGGGTATGCCGAAAGCAGTATCCCCATGCAAATGCATAGAAACATTCTTTGCGTCATCCGGCACGGGTTGGAATCTGCTTTCTACATGTGTTTCCATCCTATTATATTGGAACCATTACATAGGTAGCGATATTGCTCACCACAATCAGCAAGGTGAATCTCACCATTTTAATATCAATCAATGTCACAGATACTTCCAATATTTCACACAGAATTAAGATCAACACTACCCGTGTTATAAGTTTTATGGAAGGGAGTCACGGAAGCAAAGTGAATAACACAATACATTTTACGTCGGCAGCGCTATACACGTTTTCCATACAAAATGACGTATAGTGTAATTCTGTAACATGTGACACTTCTCGATGGAGGTCAACTTAGTTTAAGGTCATACATTTATAATGATTCTACTTTTAATGTATAGTTGTCATCTGCAATGTGTTTTGTTTAAATAAATAAAATTCTCACTTTACTTCCGTGACTACCTTCCGATTAAACACAGAATACGGGTACAGAAACTATCTACATTAATTCAATTTAACATGAAATATGTATAAACATAACAATATACTTAAACGAATGAAAATTTATAAACAGCTCAATCATTAAAGTGTAATAGATGCCATTATTTATTATTTAGCTTTTGCCAGTCACATTAATTACAATTTTACAGGAAAGGATAAATATTAATACAAATAAGAGGTAGCAAAGGGTCAATTTTCCTGCTTGTCAGATGTTTATCAATGAATGCTATCGCTATCATCTAAGTTATTAATGAATGCTATCGCTCCGTCGGTTAAGATGAGGAAATCTGAGAAACTGCCTTGATATGCTCTTCCATCACACTCTGTAACTATGTGATTTATTGTCTGTCTCTCAGCTCCACAGTCGCACCCAGGGAGATCTGTCCAACCACATTTGTGTGCGAAGTCTGCGCATCTGCGTGTCAAGATAATAGATGCCATGACGTCAAGGTTGAAGTCAATTCTTGTTACTGTAAAGCTGGATTCAATTATGTAACGGTTTAGTCTGAAAATAAAAATGAAAACTTTTATAAGTACATTTCATATCATATTGATGATTTCACACCAAGTTATAATCCCAAACCAAAATTTATGAATTTATATACCAGGATAATATTTATTATTAAGGTCACATACGGCTATTGGGCCAATTACAAAACAAAATAATACGATAAAATGAAAATTCATACATACACGTAAGAAAAAAATAAATAGATATAAAATAAAAAAGACAGTTAAAAATATTGAAAAAAAAATAGAGAATTATTAAAATAAAGAAAAATGAATGATGAAAAATGATGAGGAATTTGATCATAAAAATATTAAATATATTGTGTAATGCTTATACTGTTAACACTTAGTCTAGTCAGTATTCATACATGGAAGTTATTGTTAAATAATCTAAAGCTGCAAGTTTAGTTAATTAATGTGTGATTTCCCAGGTACATGTCCACAATGCGTTTATTTTCAAATTGGGATTCACTCTGCATCTGGTGTCATACACAAACATTTTTCCACAGCTATTACACATTGCACGTTTTTATTTATATTCATAGATTTTCTGAAGCTGGCTTTGAAAGACAGGAAGCCCCTTTGCATATAAGATGTAATTTAATTATGATTACCTACAGTCAATTTGGAGTAAAATTTAAGCGTAGTTACTGGAATGAAAGTGAATATATTTATGTGGTTCGAGTATGTTGAGAGAATCAATGAAGAAAGTACAACAAAGAATATATAAATTTGAATGAGGGGTGAACGGGTCGTCCTAGATTGATGAGGGCTAACAACTTCAGTGCTGTCATGAAGGCAAGCCAAGTCATGAGTAGCTTTAAAGAATAGGAGACGATGTATGCAGAAGAATATGCTATTTGAGAAGCGAATGAGGTTTGTACGGTTTGGAATGAATGGAAGTCCCTATTCTCTGCTTACCCCCTCCGAAATACAATTGTGATGGGTAAAAAAACTTATAATTACCATTTGAATGTGTTTAAAAATATGATGAGCACTCTTTTTCATTGCATCTAAAGAACTTCACTTCCAGGACAATTTCAATACTCCAACAAGACGAATGATTGTGAAACATGCTGCACTCATGAGGGGTAGTGTCTGAAACATACACATTTATGTGAATTATTTTCAAATACAACAATAGCACTTCACTCTGCATCTGGTGTCATACACAAACACGAACTTTTTACCACAGCTATTACACATTGCCAGCACACTAAGCCAGCCTTTGAAATATCAGTAGAAGACGGTCATAAGCGCATGTGGTTTCATCAGATATAGTATTCATACATGGAAGTCATTGCTAAATAATCTAAAGCTGCAAGTTTAGTTAATTAATGTGTGATTTCCCAGGTACATGTCCACAATGCGTTTATTTTCAAATTGGGATTCACTCTGCATCTGGTGTCATACACAAACATTTTTCCACAGCTATTACACATTGCACGTTTTTATTTATATTCATACATTTTCTGAAGCTGGCTTTGAAAGACAGGAAGCCCCTTTGCATATAAGATGTAATTTAATTATGATTACAGTTAGTCAATTTGGAGTAAAATTTAAGCGTAGTTACTGGAATGAAAGTGAATATATTTATGTGGTTCGAGTATGTTGAGAGAATCAATGAAGAAAGTACAACAAAGAATATATAAATTTGAATGAGGGGTGAACGGGTCGTCCTAGATTGATGAGGGCTAACAACTTCAGTGCTGTCATGAAGGCAAGCCAAGTCATGAGTAGCTTTAAAGAATAGGAGACGATGTATGCAGAAGAATATGCTATTTGAGAAGCGAATGAGGTTTGTACGGTTTGGAATGAATGGAAGTCCCTATTCTCTGCTTACCCCCTCCGAAATACAATTGTGATGGGTAAAAAAACTTATAATTACCATTTGAATGTGTTTAAAAATATGATGAGCACTCTTTTTCATTGCATCTAAAGAACTTCACTTCCAGGACAATTTCAATACTCCAACAAGACGAATGATTGTGAAACATGCTGCACTCATGAGGGGTAGTGTCTGAAACATACACATTTATGTGAATTATTTTCAAATACAACAATAGCACTTCACTCTGCATCTGGTGTCATACACAAACACGAACTTTTTACCACAGCTATTACACATTGCCAGCACACAAGCCAGCCTTTGAAATATCAGTAGAAGACGGTCATAAGCGCATGTGGTTTCATCAGTTATAGTATTCATACATGGAAGTCATTGCTAAATAATCTAAAGCTGCAAGTTTAGTTAATTAATGTGTGATTTCCCAGGTACATGTCCACAATGCGTTTATTTTCAAATTGGGATTCACTCTGCATCTGGTGTCATACACAAACATTTTTCCACAGCTATTACACATTGCACGTTTTTATTTATATTCATACATTTTCTGAAGCTGGCTTTGAAAGACAGGAAGCCCCTTTGCATATAAGATGTAATTTAATTATGATTACAGTTAGTCAATTTGGAGTAAAATTTAAGCGTAGTTACTGGAATGAAAGTGAATATATTTATGTGGTTCGAGTATGTTGAGAGAATCAATGAAGAAAGTACAACAAAGAATATATAAATTTGAATGAGGAGTGAACGGGTCGTCCTAGATTGATGAGGGCTAACAACTTCAGTGCTGTCATGAAGGCAAGCCAAGTCATGAGTAGCTTTAAAGAATAGGAGACGATGAATGCAGAAGAATATGCTATTTGAGAAGCGAATGAGGTTTGTACGGTTTGGAATGAATGGAAGTCCCTATTCTCTGCTTACCCCCTCCGAAATACAATTGTGATGGGTAAAAAAACTTATAATTACCATTTGAATGTGTTTAAAAATATGATGAGCACTCTTTTTCATTGCATCTAAAGAACTTCACTTCCAGGACAATTTCAATACTCCAACAAGACGAATGATTGTGAAACATGCTGCACTCATGAGGGGTAGTGTCTGAAACATACACATTTATGTGAATTATTTTCAAATACAACAATAGCACTTCACTCTGCATCTGGTGTCATACACAAACACGAACTTTTTACCACAGCTATTACACATTGCCAGCACACTAAGCCAGCCTTTGAAATATCAGTAGAAGACGGTCATAAGCGCATGTGGTTTCATCAGTTATAGTATTCATACATGGAAGTCATTGCTAAATAATCTAATGCTGCAAGTTTAGTTAATTAATGTGTGATTTCCCAGGTACATGTCCACAATGCGTTTATTTTCAAATTGGGATTCACTCTGCATCTGGTGTCATACACAAACATTTTTCCACAGCTATTACACATTGCACGTTTTTATTTATATTCATACATTTTCTGAAGCTGGCTTAGAAAGACAGGAAGCCCCTTTGCATATAAGATGTAATTTAATTATGATTACCTACAGTCAATTTGGAGTAAAATTTAAGCGTAGTTACTGGAATGAAAGTGAATATATTTATGTGGTTCGAGTATGTTGAGAGAATCAATGAAGAAAGTACAACAAATAATATATAAATTTGAATGATGGTCTTCAATTTTTATGTCGCGAGCAACTTTGTAGACCATTTTAAAATAAACAAAAATAAAATAAAATCAACAAAAACTTTGTCAGTTCTACTCAAGTAGAACTGACAAAGTTTTTTTTGATTTTAAGTAATATATTACCTGGAACGTCTATCGTGGGGACGGAACAAAACCTTAACCGAGCGCAAGACGACATAGGAATTTCCGAGTTTCTGTTGAAGGCATTGAAATGTGCATCGCAAATTCTTTTATTTTTCAAAATAGATTCGTCAGACAGCGTTGATGGTAATCCAGCTCTACGTTTCCATTCAAAAAATAAATGAGGATTTTTAGGAAAAACGTGGAGAGGACGTTGGCTCTTTTCGCAATTCGGCACGGATAGATATTTTTTCACCTGAAACAGATTTAAAAGATAATTAGTAGTTTAAAAAAATGTATTGTTTAAAGAATATGAATAAAAAAGCTACGATGTTTATGATTTAAAATTTTCAAATTATATTCGAGCACGTTTTCAAAAACAATATTTTTTGCTTTGTCAGTGTCAGTTTAAGCAATAGACAATTTTTCAAAATCTAAGAAATAATGTTCTAATGTTATGCATTATGGATCTATATTTTGAATAATATTACAACTAATAATGATAAATAATAATTATTTTATAGTTAATAATAATTATTTTTATAGTAATAATATGAAAACATACAGACCTACATAAACAAAAATTTTTTTTTTTCAAAAGTAAATGTAAAAAAAATGAGTTTTCACAAATTTATATTATAACATAACGGTTTTCTTTCTGTTGCAATCAGCTGTGTGATCTTAGTACCATTGATTAATTAATTAATAAATTCTTATAGGTAGTTTTTTTATAAAAATATTTCTTTTATAAAATTCTTTCTTTTGATTAGTCAAAAATTCCGTAAGAGATCAGGAAAATACCTGTACAAATACAATTCATATAGTTATTTATTTTCTTGTGAATAAATAAAAAAATAGTCTTTAAACAATAAAATATATATATAACACAATATAATATAGCGTTTCAATCAAATCAATATTAGTACTTAGTTTTATACTGTCCGGAAAAAAATACAGCGATACTCACAAAAGGGTAAAAAAACATATTACCAATATATTAATTATTGCATATTAAATACAGTTCAAGTTAGAACCTTTGAAGCTCAACATTGATTGTTTGTAAATTATAATTAAATATAGGTGTATGTATTGTAGTATTCGAATTTCGCGGGCACATTCTCGGCATACTCACATTTAAGCGGTGACCTTCATGCGACCTCTTCATGTAGTACTCGAATTTTGAGGGCAGGCTCCCGGCAATACGTTCGTGACCTTCATGCGACCCCTTCATGCAGTATTCGAATTTCGCGGGCATTTGCCCGACATACACACATTTAAGCGGTGCCCTTCATGCGACCCCTTCATGTAGTATTCGAATTTCGCGGGTACGTGCCCGACACACACACATTTAAGCAGTAACCTTCCTGCGACCTCACATTAACCTCTTCAATCCCGATGTCTGCAGAAAATTTGTCCATATTTTGTAAAAAAAAATATTATTACTTATAAGACTATAATATATTCATTTGCTTTTATTTTTCATGTCTGCTCACTACGCATGCTTCTTGCAATATTTTATCCATATTTTATAAATTATTATATATTTCGTCTGTCATAAGAGTTTTTCGTGAATTTTAATATGCTTTGAGATTTTTGTGATGTGGTTACATTTGTAATATCGATTGACTGTAATTGGCCTGGAGGCCGTATGTGTTCAATTAATAAATAAATAAATAAATAAAATAAAAAAAAATCCCGATGTCCTCAAAAGTAAATATTTTTGTGGTTGATTCTAATTGGCCATCCTAGAAAATAATGCAATACTTATTTGGGGAGAAATGCTTCCCCCTCCCTAAAGGGGTGGTTCACACATAGGACCTTAGAACTCAACTATGTAGTCTATTTTTTTTAACAATTTATCGTATAATAATATTTCTATGGGAACTCTGAATGTTTTTAAGGTTTTTAGAGACTTGCGTTATAGAGTTGTAAATTCAAGCTAATAAGACGATAGATACTAAAATCATTTCGACAAAATATTGTACAGTTAGAAAATGGAAATAAAATTTATAGACAGGTCTATACACGCGGACTTCAGGACTGAAGAAGTTAAACAGAACTTCGTGATTGTTCGTGAGCTTCCAAACAGGTACGAAGGTACTTATTCAAGAGGGGGCTTTCTCTTTTCAACTTCCTCTCTCACCCGCCCCCGAAGTCGTGGGGGGGGGGTTCCTTGCCTTCAATCCCCCCCTCACCCATAAAAGAATGCGAAAACATTTTGTTAGGAAGTTTCCTCCCCCTGTTAGAGAGTATATTGTGTTCTGTGATGTATTACTATTTTTTGTATGCATGTGAAAAGCGTGCAACAATTTATTGTTATTAAAGATTAGCTGCGATTAAATGATAGTGTTGTAAATATACTGTAATAATGGCAATTACTAGTTAATATGAATGTAGTTTGCAATTATGACTGACAAACGGCAAATAAATATAAAAAGTTTTCTTGATAAAAAACGTACATAACTTCAGTTGATAAAAAATACCAAATAATTCAATTTTTCAGTAAATTTCAGTCATCTGGATTTCTGCAAAGAAAATTATTCTAGTATTTCAGACAAAAAAGACCGCAGTTTATCTGGATTGAGAGAAAAGGCGAAATTTGAAAAAGATGTCCTTAAATAAGGACGTTCGCTGTCGTCTCTGTTTGCAAATGAGCTCGAGTTACATTGAAGCTACTGATAGAAAACAACACACTTTAACCCAAAAAATATTAGAAATATTCAGTTTGCAGGTAAACCAAAGTATCAAATTGAACTAAAGTGCATGAAAAAAGGGTAATTATTAAGTTTGAGGGTTGGATCGATTTTCAACAAACCTGTCTAAATGTGTATGATTTAACCTCACAGAGTGTTTTTTCATTACTCGGGAAAGTGTCTAAAAGGGTATGGGGAGTTCCACCCCCTTATAACCCCCCTCTGTAGCCCTAGTATAAGTTTTCGATGATCGAATATCGAAACGATCATCGAAACAGTTACGAAAAATGTCCATACAAAAATTATCGAATGATTTGATCGTTTGATTTAAGAACACCATTTACACGCTAATAAGCGCTTATTAACGTGCAATTAGCTTTCGATAAAACTCGTACTAGCCCTACTGCTGTAACTATGTTTACATAACCTATTCAAATCATAGTGTTATCTTCTTCCTTTATTAGGCAATCCAACAGTGTTATCATTTGAGGATGTAATCAAATCCCCTAATCTATCCAAATTGAAAAACTAAACTACAACGACCAGCAACATATTCATTTTCCAAACAGAAACACCAACTAGGGTATAGAAAAATAAAATGTCACTCCAAGAAAAGTAAAGTTTGTATGAGAAAATAGGCAACTTTTAAAATTGGTTGATAAAATAATTCAAATGTTATCAAATTAATCCATAACATGCTTGTTCACCATTCTGCATATAAATTGATATGTTTCATATAAATAAATGTGAAAAAATCGAATCAGCCCGCGAACTTAATAATTGCCCACTTGTAGTACCAAATCGAAGTATTAAGACATCTCGATGGGTCATTGAAGTCCTGTAATCATGATTTTCCTTGATTCATTCAAATATTTTTTGGTATTCTAGATAACAGCAGGTGGTGTTTTCCCAACCAGAGTTTGTCTCGAGTGTGTCAAACAAATCGAACAATATTATAGTTTCTTTGTAAAAGTTATAAGTTCACAAGATATTCTACATAATGAATACATTAAGCTACAGTCAGTGGACGACGTATCGAAGGACAATAGTGACAATACAACAGTAAGTGTTTGCAACCAGAAACATTTTTTTTTTATTTAATGAGAAATATAAAAAAGAATTACATCATAATCTATATAATAATTTAGAAATGTTTTTTTATTTGCCTTTTGTCGTTGCTTTACCGTATATGTGAGCATCACGCCTAAACGGCTGAACCGATTTCACTATTTCTTTTTTTGTCGTGTTGGCTTTTATCAACAGAAGGTTCTTATGAAAGAAAAAATTAAGAAAGTTGCGTGGTAAATCTACACAATAATTCAGAAATGTTTTTTTATTTGCTTTTTACCGTATGTCATAGCATCACGCTCAAAATACAAATGCTACGTCAGATATGAATCTGCACAGAGCCGTGCAAAATGCCGGAGAAGGTTCTTTAATACAATTTGCTGCATTAACTTTAATATATTTAGAGCTATTTAAAAAACCCTATTTTTTAGGATCTTCATACAAAATTTTAATAAACATTAAAAGTGTCATTCTTCTTTTTCTGTGCTTATGTCAGTTATAGAGGTCTACAAAGCAATGGGAAGCTAGACTAGAACCTGTTTAATTACCTACCGATCAAGCCTGACAATCGGAATCAAAAACGTAAAGCAAGACGGGTATAAGCTAGTCTAGAATAATTACAAATTTATATACTGCACAGTGCACATAAAACTTATGTACGATTGATAATCAAAGCGTTGAAATAATCTTAAATCAATTATTTGATGCTAATATTATACTTATTTATTTGTAACTAGCTTTCCCGACAGATGTTGTCCTGTAGTCTTTACTATGAATATTGATTTTGAATGTGTAATTTGTACAAAAATACTTTTAAAATATGTTTGAATGTTAAAAAATCAATTCTGAAAGCTTCGAAGAAATTTGAAGAAATTTTATCAAAAATCTGCGTACCAATGTTTTTGAAACTCAATGGTTGTATTGTTATGGAATTTTTCACAGATGGCGCTGTTGTCAGTAAATCCGTTCCATACTAACTTTAATATTATATTTTATATTATTTGCTATTCATTTTTCGATGTTTTATTAGTTATTCTGTTATCCGGAGCGGAGAAGAATCCAATAAAACAAAAATGATAAAAATCTATTCAGCCAATCTCGAGTTACAAGTGTTTGCACTAACCCAACTTCCTTTTATATTATAGATTACAATAGGCGCTGGTCATTGTGATCACTGCAGGGTAATTCACGAAAAAGCTTAAGTTTAGAAATTGTCAAATATTTGCACCAAAATACCCGTTTTTCTCAATTTTACTTGTTTTTTCCGCGAGTCCTTGACAAACGAAATGAAAATGTATGTTTTATTGTGGAATGAACTTTATTTAAATAGTTTAGCAAGCTTTTCTTTTTTCCATAATTTAATCTATAACTATTTTTAATCCCCAATTAAAAAAATACAATACTTGTGGATACATAAGTTGCAGAAAATGTCGAGATTATTGTTAATACTAATTGGAATTTCTTTAATTTACCTAAACATGATAATTTTTAAGCATAATAATACCCCTGAGAAAATAATTAAGTTAAGTTCCAACTAAACCTTTTCATGAAAACCCATGCTGGTTAATAGAATCTCCTGCTTTATTGAATCAAAAGTGTAATTCCCAATTTAAAATGAAAAAATGAAGAATTTCAATCAGGTAGAAGTTTCAGTTTATAGAATCAATTGTTCAAAAAATTGAAGGTCTCCTACATAACATCATTAAGAGGATGATAGGGGGACAAACTTTCCTGAACAACTGTGTTAAAGGTTTCTGCAGAACTTTTGGCTGTTTTCCTTACAAGGAACTCAAAAGTACTCTGAAGCGTAGTTAACATTGCTGCATACCAATCTTCACATTGTGACCAGAGTGAGCAAATTAGTTTGTATGTGACCGTCTAATGTAATGTAAAAGTATTCGCACTAACCCAACTTTCAAAATATCAGTAGAAGATGGTTGTAAGCTTGCAGCAGTTGAATTTAAAAGTAATTGTCAAAAATCCAACTAAATAAGTGTAGTTTTAGCATCAAATAGTTGATTGTATCGGCACATGAATCTATGAAAATTTTGAATGTTGTTTGATACTAATTAAAGGTGCGTTTATACCAAACGAACAAAGACCCAGAGCTTGAAAATAGAGTATATTTTCCTAATGGTCTTTGTTCGTTTGGTATAAATGCACTTTTAGATAATGCATTTCAGATTTGTTTCGATTCATATTTCAGAACATAGTTAAAATAGAGCCAGAACTTGACTTAAGTCATCTTGTTAAAATAGAAAATGAACCTGTTAAGAACAAGGAATTGATAGTTAGTGACTCTGAAAGAAACGTTGAGAATGAATCAAATGCATCACATCAACCAAAAATTTCTAACACAGATCACGAGTTGGCCGCAGATCACGATTATGAATCTGCACTTGATGCAATGTCTTCAGATAAAGATAATGTTCCTCCTACAATAGTGGACAACACTTCTCTAAATCATAATATAGAATTTTATAAAAATACTCCGATTGAACTGTATAAAAATGGGAAACTAATGATTAAAGGCAAACGTTTGAGTGAAATAATGAAAAAGTTTTTTGACCTGAGATGTGTTACATGCGACCCACGTCCCCAGTTTGACTCAATAGAAGCTGTGAGTTAATCTCAATATTTTTCTTCATACAACATATTATGTACCTGTTTCTAGTCTTTGAAATCATTATTTTGTAAATGGTTTCCTTGCAGTATTTCAACCATTGTAGGAATGAGCATGGTGCCAGAGGGTTTGTGACATGCTGCGGCAGAAATATTTCCGACAAGGAAAACATAATATATCATGTGACAAAACACGTACAGCCCCTAGCATTCCAGTAGGTCTTTCCATATTTCTAACCATTCTGCTTTTGTCCTCTGTTCTTATGAACGATTTTGTATTTGAAATATTCATTCCAGATGCCCCAGTTGTAAAAAATCCTACACTAGACCTCATGCATTGAAGTGTCATTTAAAGACTCATTTGCCTGAATATAAAAAAGGAGATAAACGTTTTATATGTGACTACTGTAAAAAGAAGTATGATCTTATAATTTGATGAATCTAAAGAAATACATACACGGGAACCTCTCATAACGAGCAATTCGCATAGTGGCCTGTTTTCACATTTGCTTGTGAGCCGTGACAATATCTCCCTTTTACACCCCACTCAGGGGCATAGGGAGACAACAAGAGCTCTCCGTTTTGGGGGGAACCCAATGATCATGACCTCCTCCGACACCATATCCAACAAGACATACTTAATGTTAAATCCTTGAATATCGTAAGGAGGTGGCAAATTTATTAAATGATATGCTGCGACACATTTTCTATAAATCATGAAGAATCTGAGATGGTCATCCTTTAAAGAAATCAAATTTTGTATGACACTATTATAAATTCATATTTTTAGTACCTCTCTTTTTATCAAATCTAAATAATTGTGTTCCAAGTTGTTACCAGTTACACTCCTTACAAATTTATATTTAAGTTCACTAATTAATATAGAAAATAGTATTTTTTCAGCATGGAACCCATTATCGTAATTTTCATTGATTTGTATGGGAAAGATTGGTTCACATAACGAGTAAGACTCTGAAATGAATTATGCTTGTTATAAGAGGTTCCGCTGTATTTTTCTTAATGCAAAAATTATTAACTATTTTAATTAAAATTTTGAAAAATTTTCAGATACACTGCCAAAGAGCACTTGAAGTTACATATACGAAATATGCACATTCCAACTACAGAATCTTTGTGCCCACAATGTAATAAAAAGTATGTTCATGTGCACATATTTATGTGTCTCTACATTTTACAAGTTTCAAATATTCAAATTGAGAATAGATTTGTTTTTATTAAATAACTAGTTTTCCCGACAGACGTTGTCCTGTGTTCCTAACTAAGAATATTGAATTCGAATTTGTATGGTGATGAATTAATTATCATTTGACCAATGTAATTCCGACTGATGCGTCTGTTTTAAACCATGAATATTCCATCCGCATTCTGTCAATCGCACCAATTGACAATTTCTGTCAAAATTTCAAAATTGGAATAAAAATTATAAGGTAAAAAGTACTAATAAGGTTGTCTACGTAGAGTTTTATTTAATTTTCTAATTTTCCAGGCATTTTTTCTTATTTTTTTCTTCTAAAAGGACATTTTCCTGATAAAAGCCTACACGACAAAAAGAATTAGCGAAATCGGTCCAGCCTCTTAGGCGTGATACGATGACATCGGGAAATAGCTCTCCATTTTTATATATAAGATAGAAAAAACTTTATACATAGTATCAACATTTAAAATTTGACTTATCCATGTCATTGTTTTGGAAAAAAAATTGTAAAATAGCACTCGCTCAGTCTAATGTTCAAACTTATAATCTAAATTAGTTATGGTCGAATTTCATGCACTGGTCAACCGCTAGTAATAATAATAACACCCAAGCGATTTTTTTCTACCTGTAAGGAGCAATTAAGTTGACCACAGGAAAGGCGCTTAAATACATTTGATCTTGTTTTAATCAATTTTGGGTTAATATAACATAGGTACTTTTAAGGTATATCTAAAATATTTTTTGTTATTTTTACTAAATTTCACTAATTAACAAATACTGACAACGAATGTGAAATAAAAATTACATATTATAATACAATAGAGGGATTCCCCATACAACATAAACGAAAAGGGTTGCCAACATGGAAGATTTAATTTTCCTAGTTTTTTATTTCAATTAAAGCATTATTTGAACCCCCCTCCCGTCCTGGTAGTGCAGTAATGTTTTACCAAACCCCCTCCCCCGAATTGCGTTAACTAATACTTGAATAACCCCTTGTGTGACCAATTATTAGAGTACCATAAACCTGACAGGCTAAATCATTTGATTTTCTTTTCAGATTTACCAGTAGAAATGCTCTAACTTATCATATAAAAATTAATCACAAAGAAACAAAGCAATTGTGTCCGATTTGTGGGAAAAAAGTTACAATGTTGAATATCCATCTTATTTCACATGATGACAATGCCAAAATATGTTGCAAAGAATGTGGATTTGTGTAAGTTCTCAATATTATATTATTAGCCCCAATATAACGTAATCGTTTTCCACCATTTTGGTTTACATTTAAAAAAATCAATTCGCGTTGAGATGTTAATATTGAAATTAAACTGTGTTTTTTTTTACTTATAATATAAACTCTAAATTTCCCCTTTTTTTAATTCTTTAAATTATTATGAAGACTCCACGAGACAAAATAAAGATTGATAGCTGGCTTAATCAGAATAACATCTTAAATCAATTATTCAATATTATTATGAAGTACTCCACAAAAAATTGTAGTTTGTTGAACTGGGTTTTTTAACATCTGATAAATAAAATATAGTGTTTTGTAAAAGCTATGTGATGTTCTTAAATACTTTAAATAAGTTGTACATAAAACCTAATGCATGTATCAATCTGTTTTACAGTGCAAAAAATAAATTATCCCTCCGCAATCATATGAAATCTAAGCATTGTGATCATCTAGAAACCCTCAAATGTGATAAGTGTGAATATTCTTCCAAAAACAAGCACAACCTTCTGCAGCACATGAAATATAAACATCCTGATCAGAAAAGCTGTTATAAGCATCAATGTTCTTTCTGTGGAAGGAAATTTAACCTCAAAAAAACTTTAGAGGTAAGTAGGTTTATGTTTTTTTAATTTTGATTTGCAGTTTATAATTTTCCGCAAAATAGCAAGGATGACCAATATAAGTGCCTATATTCTTTTTAACTTTTCCTTTAACCAAATGTTTAATTTTGTAGGATCATTTGAATCAACATACGGGTGAAAAAAAATATACCTGCAAATACTGTCCAAGAACATTTGCTAGTGGTGGCAACAAATACAGTCACATGAAACGCATGCATAAAGATCAAAAACTACAGGAAACCCTGGAAAAACAACAGATATACAATAATGCGGTTAGTTTCTGTCAAACATCAGGGACCCGATTCTTGAATGTCGCATGATAAAGTCGCATACTACATTTCTTGAACGGGAAGTTTCGCATGGGTTGTCGAAAACGATATTCTTGAAAGCCTTCGACATTCATGTCGTTCCAAAATGACATGTCGAATGAAATTACTAGCAACACTTGTGAATCCATTTCCTGTTTCTATGATTTCTGCATGCGCTAGCTGTCATTGAGATTGTTTACCGGTGTTTCAAAATGGTTTGAACGTGTTTTCCACCGAACTTTTTGTCAACTTTTCTCTAATATAAATTAAAAAATGTCCTACTGCAAATTTAACAAAAAAAAAGTTGCTAATCGAGCTGATAGGTAACAATGAACGATTGAGGAGTGCCATATTTATAAATACTGTCACCATAAAAGATGCGGGAACTTATTTTCTATACTTCGAGATTGTGGTTTCGTATTATAATATGGATAAACCATTTGTATGAGGTTTCTATTCTCTTTCGATACTTTGATTTTCCCTTTCTGCTTCGTCTGTCACCAAAAAATGACTTAACTTCAATTAGTTTTAACAAAATCATGTAGGTACATACAACGACTAACGATATGCCAACTAACAACCGATGTCTTGATACGATCTGTTTTTTTTATAGTGCGATCCAATCTGTCTTATTTTTATATGAATTTGACACTTCATCGCATGCAACTTGTAATGTGGAGTGGGTAATACCCACTCGATAATTATCGCATACTTTTCGTGCGAGAATTTTCATATGCGATATTCAAGAATAGCATTTTTTTCAATCGTTTGATTTTTTCGTCATGTCGCACACAAAATCTACCATTAGAAATTAAAGAATAGGGTCCCAGGTTTTATATTTTGTATTGATGCAGTGTCGGACACTAGGACACACTTTGCAAAACCTGGACAGTTGGTAACACTGTATTGATGAATCATTTACATCACCAAAATAGGCTCGTTATAATTTCACTGATGTTAATAATTTTTTTTATTTTACAGTTGGAAAAACAACTACTTGAAGAAAATGAAAGAATTAAAAGTGAAGAATTATTAAAACTTCAAGTAAAAGAATATTTAAATGAAATGGAGAGAAAACGACTGTCAACTAAAACTTCTAAAAATAATATAAAAATTGATATTCTCTAATAAGACGATAGTTTGATTTTCATCTACATAATCCTTCAACAACTCTATAGGAACATACAGACTGCGAGGGTCTTCAATACACATGATGAGGCCCGGGAAATATTTACAATGACAACTGTTGCATACACTTTCTGTTGTAGAAATCAATACTAAAAAAATCATCAATTATTAAATTAGAGGACAATTGAAAAGTTCCAAAAACAAAGTGCATTAAATTTTCAATAACTCATCTGACACGTGGGTAGAAAATCAAATATAATAAGTTTGTGCGTAACTCAGTATTTTCGTTAAAACAGTCTAATAATGACAAGACCATTCCAATTTCAGGAAATATTTTTCATTGTTGCTATGATGATTAATAATAACAGGTATCCCTGAGAAATATTTTGCTGAACAAATAAGATATGTTACATAAAACTGTTGTTATGGAAAAAATGTAAAATTGTTACCGTTATTTTACAATTCGTTCTTGCTTCATCCCTTTCAAAAACCAAAACTTTTGTTTTGCTGACATTTTAAGACCGTTTTTTGCACAATTTTCGAACACACTTGACACAAGTTCTTGCAAATCATTTTCACATTCAGCCATAAGCACTAGATCATCTGCATACATATTCACCTTTACACAGGCAGTACTATCTGAATAAAGCTATTCAAGGGCACGCATCAGCCGGCTGTCCACTCCATAGATTGATAGAACCACCCATAGTTTACCCCTTATCTACCCTATCATATGCCTTTTCCAAATCTACAAATGCAAAGAAAAGCCTCTGATGTTTACTCTGTAATCATTTGCAGAGCGAAGATCTGATCGGCACATCCCCTCTCATTCATAAATGCCCCATTGCATCCCACACATTACTGTCAGTTATTTTTCTAACCCTTTCTACTAAGATTCTACTGTACAATTTACCCACATTGTTCAACAAGCTGATTGCACGATAGTTGTCACAGTCCAACTAGGAGTCCTTCCCCTTGTACAGAGGGAAGATAATGGCTTTCCTCCAGGCACCTGGGGTACGGCCTTCTGTCCAGCACAAGTTGAAAATCTCCAAGCACCGTCACTCGGCAGCCATACCTGATTAGCTCCGTTGATATCCTATCGCAACCTGAAGCTTTCCCATATTTTGCTTTTTTAAACTCGTTCGTAAGTTCATTCATATTTCTGAATAAAGCAGACATTTAATCAGCAATGAATATGAAATATAAAATATCATTCAAAATTCTATTTATAACAAGGTACCTTTGGAGACCAACAGTCTGCAATATAGTCATTTAACCATTGTAGTTTGGTATTCCTTTACTTCTACTACAGATTAAACACTCTTTTGGGGAGCTTCAGATCTCAACCTGACAATGCTGGTATCCTGCTAAAGATCATGGAACTTGATGTTATAACTTTAAGCAAATAAAATTCATAAAAGTACTTTTTCATACAGGGGTGCAACAATAATATTTCTTCCCAGAAGTGTTCAAGCAACAAGTTAGTAATAATTAAGCATCAGCATAAAATTTTGTACTATTTTATGGGAATAAGCCTTAAATTCGTGTTCATTTTGTGCAGTGCTTTCCAAATATGTGACTTCACATATTTGATAAGCACTAAAACAGAAATTTTATGTGGAACTTTACATAAGGAATTATTATTATTACATATATAATATTCATTGTGTGAATGAAACTTGAAAATTTTAAGTTTCTTTTTAAATGTTGTACATTCTCAAGACAGTCTATTATTGAGTCAGAAAATAATCCTCAGCCTAAAAATAGTTTTCAGCAGTGCCATTTTACCTATATAAGAAGGCCTTTGCGCTGGCGGCCATTTTTCCTCGCGTCACCAGGCCGCCGGCGTGTAGACAGATATCATAGCGTATAGGTAAGTACATACAGATAGGCAAGCGAATGCTGGGCCTCACGATGTGACGTAGCACTAAGGCCTTCTTACATAGATGGTGTCGCATTTTATCAGCTGTTAAAATGTAATTCATTGGTTAGAACACTCATACCGAAAGGTAACCAGAATGAAATGAAGAAGAAGAAAGAATCATCTGACATCCAACTGTCAACAAACTTTTATCACAAGTGATTGTGGATTTCTTCGTAATACCTACGACTTGTGGATATTAATAATTTTCGAGTTCAAAAATATAACTATCTGTTAAAGTGAAAATAATATTATAATGGTGCTCACTATAAGACGTATTCATTTCTTTATTGAGTTTCCTAGTTTTAAATTATTGTCACTGTCCTATTGTTTATTAGGCTAGATAGAGTTTTTAATCTATTAATTATGTCGCATTTGAGAAAGATCTATAACACTTCTGGTTACGTTAATACGTTATGCAGGAATGGTAAAAATAGTTTTATGTCAAGAAATGATATCAACAAAACGTGTTTACGGTGTGTTACTGTACAGCGAGTTGGTTTTCCTAACCAATCTCAAGTTGTAATAGCTGGTGGTGGTATTGTCGGTAACTCGGTAGCTTTTCATTTAACTCAAAATGGTTGGAGGGACATTATTGTTTTGGACCAAAGCAAAATTGGCAGTGGCTCTTCCGAATTTGGTTCAGGAGTGTTGGGTCTGTTTAAACCTATTACAACTAGAAATATTATAATGCAAAGTATCAAAATCTACTCACATTTAAAAGAGCTGGGTTTCGACATTGGTTTCAATCAAACTGGAAGTATCAATTTAGCCCAAACCAGAGATAGAATGATCGCACTAAAAAGGCGGATGGCCTATAATATTCCCACAGGGTTGAGATGTGAAATGATTGGCCCCAATGACATCAAAGAATTACATCCATATTTAAAAGTTGAAGATTTGGAAGGGGGTGTTTGGGTGCCAGATGATGCTATAGCCAACCCTCATGCTATATGCTTAGCTTTAGCCCAATTGGCGAAACAAGGTGGGGTCCAATACTTTGAAAATTGCAGAGTTACAGAGATTCATACAGAAAATGGTCGAATCCACGGAGTTCTTACCGACGCTGGCTTTATAAAATGTGAAATATTTGTGAATTGTGCTGGTATTTGGGCTAGAGACCTTGGCCTTCGATGTCATCCACAAGTAAGTAGAAAATACTAATAATTTCATCAGTTTTCAAATATTGTTTACTCAAAATAAAAAAATCTTATATGTAACATTAGGTGAGAATACCGTCATACCCAGCTGAACAGTTTCACGTTAAAACGGATCAAATAATCGACACAAACCTCCCATGCATAAGAGATTTTGATGGACACACATACTTCAGAGAGTGGGATGGGAACTTCATGATTGGTTGGTTCGAAGAAGATGCGAAGCCAGCATTTGGGGATTCGGGTATTCCAAAAGACTGGAAAAAACATTTGCAGCATGATTTCAATCATTTCAGTAAGAATAAGTGATATTTTTAGTAATTTAATTCTATACAAATCTAATAGCCCTAAAACTCTGCTTACAATTATTGTGCAAATGCTGGTCTTGAAAACCTAAGAAGCTATTTTTACTCCCATTTATCAGTAAACACTTCTATTTATGAAATTGTCTAGTAGCTGACAGAATTTCATGCCTAAGGCACTCTCTCTGAGTACATACACATTCAAAAGAAAAAGATATCAATCAATTTTAGAATGCATCCATAGACCATTAAAGGATGACGTCATCTGACATTTGCCGGGCTGCACACATACAACACATGCATAAGCGCCATAGTAATGGGTAACAAATCACTTTCCATTGCGACCCGAACTGCGCAAATCAATAGTAATCCGAATCAGTTTTCCGGCTCACTGGTCAGTTTTATGATACTTTTCAGCAATAAAACACAATAATATTCTTTTTCTTGTAAAATACAGAAATTTTGTTCTGTTCGTATTAATTATTAGTTATTACACACCTTAAATATTTTATTCCATACATTTCGATGATTCTGCTCAGATTCATGAATCTTTGTGTATATAGCGGTTATATTAAGGATTCATCGTCTACCGCCCGCACCAAACCCACAGTGCGTATTCAGCTCTAATGTGAGAAATCGACAGATGATGCAAACGCTTCGCACTCGTACGTCCTTTGCTCAAAGACACTATGCCTTCCTGGGTCCCAAAATATACAACATCATAATGCCAGATATAATTGAATCAATTTCACCCGGTGGGATCAATCTGAACAAACTTGTAACAGGGAGGGGAATGTGAGAGAGCGCTGACTCGCATCCTGCGCTGATTGTTTGTGATTGCTTGTAAGGTGGAGTGCAGTAGACCCTTATTACTGGAATCTTATCTTATTAGTCTTGTTATTTAGTAAAGACATTATTATTTGTACTTTTATTACTATTATTTTTTTTCTTCACTGTAGGTTTATGCATTTTTTGTAAGATGATTGGTTGGTTACATGATTTGATTTGAAGTAGTATTGCCCCAGAACAGACTTTGTCTAGTGGGGCAGTAAATTCCAACAATTATATATGTAAACAATTTGTTGTGTAATTGCTTATGGAAAATAAAAAAAAAAAAAAAAAATAGTCATTCTATTAAATTCGTGTACAAACCATGTACAAACAGATCATTACGGCTCACACAGATCTCATACTCTAACTGACTCGTAACATCTGTAGATTCACTCTATCCGTGAACTGATAAACACACTCATACCAACTCAAATTTTTTTCATGCCGCCCCGCAAACATCAAAATCCACGTGGCCGTTGATGGTCTATTGATTGCTACATTTTTTGTCTCAGTATTGATGATGCGGTCGAACAAGTGATACTTAAATTCCAAATTGTTGAGTGCATCAGTTTATAATAATGTCAACTTTTTCTAATACATTTCTCATGGTAATTACAATTTTCTTTAGAGCCATTATGGGAGAAAGCTGTTAACAGAATGCCTCTTCTAACAAAAGTACAACAGCCCCAGTTAATCAACTCGTCTGATAGTTTCACTCCTGATGGAAGGTGGATTCTTGGAGAATCTCCCGAAGTCAAGAACTATTTCATTGGAACAGGAATGAATGGAAATTCATTGCAAGCCAGCGGAGGAATGGGGAAACAGTTAGCGGAATGGATTGTGAATGGTAGACCAACAAGTGATCTTCTTGCATTTTATCCGTCCAGATTTTTGGACATACACAACAATAGACAATATTTACAACAACGTATAAGGGAAGTTGTAGGAAGGTATGCTGATTGTTGAGTTTGGGTTTAGTTAAACATTTTCTGTGCTTTCTGCCACACAAATTAAAAAAAATATTTCACATAAATTAGAAGAATTATTTTAACTGGATTTTAAAAATTAGCTTCTGAGTAGCAAAGAGCCTTCCGCTCCACTCGGTAAGGTAATTTCAAGAAGATCATCCTGTGTTAGAAGGTTTGAGTGGAAATTAATACTACTGTTTATGTTTCCGAAACTCCTCATCGTGAAAATTCTCGACATGTTCAATATATTAAAAAATCTCATGTATGCAACAAGTAGATATTTAATAATTAATGAAATATAGAGATAAAAGTTGGAAATTATTGAGAACAAGAGAGCAATCAAATTTAAAGACTGCGACTGCTGTCATTATTTGGTGCCAGAATATAAATATATCCATTTTTGTTAATTTCTTATCTTTATTGTCTATTGGCTTTGTTTTCTAAGTTCTTCTGGGTATACATACATAGCCACCGAAGGAGTTTTTCTGTTTTCCTGGCATATGGGAAACTGTTTCTGTCACACATTCCAATGAAAAATTGCCGTTGAAATTTTTTCTGTATTTTTAAATAGAGAATGAATAAATCTGTAGAGAATGCTTAAGCACTAAGTTCCGCCGGCTATACTAACATCTGTGTATAGAAGAGTGTTATTTATTTATTAAATTTCAATGACTTTGTTTTGAAAAATCTGTAATGCACTGAAACACAAAACAAGGTAAAATAACAAAATAGCAAGGGATCACTGTATTTTTTTCTATTGAAAATGTACCCACGTAATATTATGATCTTTTGCAATGTATTTATTAACCATGTCTCTCTAAATTTTTTAAGCAATATTATTTCTTGTGGTCTATCAAGTAATCGGTTTACCTATGCCTATAGCGTACTTAATTGTTTTTTCATACATCTGTAATTAAGAGGGAGAGAATCCACTCCTAAATTTTTATTTGTCTTAAAAACAGGCACTATGCTATTTTATATCCGCAACAATCTGAATATAAATACGGCAGGAAGCTGAGGTGTTCTCCACTGTATAGCGTGCTGGAAGAAAGAGGTGCTGTGTTTGGGATTAAAATGGCTTACGAAAGGGCACTATTCTTTGATACAGATTATAAATGTGAGTATACCTCTCTACTGTGATTGTTTTTGAGAATTTTGTAGAATTGGAATTAAGATATCTTTTGAAATTTGAATGTATTAGAGATGCAAAAATATAAAGAACAGAATGACTGTGGAAAAAGGTGTAGGTATGTGAAAATTTGTGTGTGGTGTTCAAAGCTCTCTCGCTTCTCTACTAAGTCACAATAAGACTTCACAAAACATTTTAATCTAGGATTGTATCATCCCGTGTGATTTTTGTAAAACTACATCTACAGAATCCCAATATTCCAATCAATTGGGACAATTTATTTTTACCGAGACTATATTTCTGGTATTCATTATATTATTATGTGATATGGCATTTTGCCAAATCTGACTTAAGCATTTCCTAATTTATTCATTGTGTTTTATGAAATGATAAAAATTTTGTTTTGTTTTTAGTTGGAGATCCACATGCCGTTTCCCCAAAAATGCCACATGGTAGTTTTTATAAACCAAAATTCTTTGATTTCATTCGCAAAGAATATCTAGCATGTAGGGAAAGTGTTGGAATCATTGATATGTCATCGTTTTCAAAAATAGAAATTACCGTAAGTTCTTTTTATTGGCATGTTGATAGTATCAAAAAATTTTGTGCAATACTACCAACAAAATTCTTTATATTGAAGAAATTTTATTTAAATACCTACTGAATTGATAAAAACTTGTTAATTTTGTCATTCCAGTTGGGCCTGGATCAGATTGTAAGTTAAGAGATTTTTTTGCAATGTTTTGTCAGTAGATACTGTTTTGTTCAAATTGAATCATACAATACAATATTGGTAGTGAACTATACTTGTACCAATCTCAACATATGCACTGAATCAGAAAACCACAATCATAGTGTAATTGATGTTTAATAAAACACATTGCTGATCCGGAAGAACAACGTCACAATTCAAAAAACGCAGGGACAGTGTTGGAATCATATCATCATTTTCCAAAATAGAAATTACAATTAAATTAATTTTTTTACTAAAGCTTTTAACCTCTATAATATGTCCTTTAAGGTGTCAGAGTAAATTGTAAGTTCTGAAAGTAAGTAATAATTAACTTGTATACAATGGACTAAAATCGTTTATTACTCTTGGAACAATGTCTGAAAAAAATAAATTTAATTATGCTGTGTGATAGTTTTCCATAGCATTTTATAGATAGAATTTGAATAAGAAAAATGTCATATTTCAAATTCTGATAATAACCTGATATTATCATATAGAATATTACCATATTATTATTAGCCAGGCCTGCTGCCTCCTAGGAGGTCGCCGTCATCGCGTTAGCAATATTACCATAAACTTGACAACTTACCGAGTTGTGGTGTTATTTGCGACATCACTAAGTAGGCACTTAACACTACAGAAAAACGACACTTTCATCCACGTATATCATTTTTCAAAAACAAGGACAGCCATCTTTTTCAATCTTCGGTGAAAATTATTTAAAAAATTGGGATGTTTAGACTTGTGACGTTTATATTCCAGGTCAGCGACAGTATAACTACTAATATTATTTACGTGCACTTCAATTTAAAAGATTGCACATCATTTAAAATTTCTCTTGGGTTCAAATTTACACTTCTTCATATATTTTTTTTCTAAGCAACTCCTTTGCACTCGTCGTTTAGTGATTTGGCTTCATATCCTTCTATTAGATCAAGTAGTCTGTCTGTTTTAGCCAACTACCAGTTGTCTTTCTACCTTTTGGGCAGAAATTTACAATAGTGTCTTAAATTCTGAAATAGATAAATATCAAATGCTGAAACTATTTGATTATTATTGTTTGCAAAAAATACCATTTTGCATCAAGGAGAAGAACTTTACAAGAAAACTTTTTGTCTGTTATCGCAAATTTCAAATGATCAAATGTTGAGACATTGTAGGTATTTTACAAGTTAAATTGAGTAGGAAAATAGCAGACTGTAAATTACCAGAATTCAATTGACTAGATCCCTTTTCCTGATTTTGAGACTGTATTTTTGTACTATATTAAGTACAACATTCAAAATTTTTTCACCAGTGTTACCTATACATAAAAATTGATTTTAATTTTACAGCATTCTTCTCCTACATAACTAAACAATTCTTATAAATTTTTTCTAGATGAGGTAAAGAAATATATTTCATGAAATAATTCTAAATTGGAGTAACCTACAAGATATTATACTTGTGGAATGATCGCAAAATTATGTCTTTCTAATAACTCAGATTCAGTTGTATATTGTGGCGTCGAGTTGTGAATAATAGTGGAGGTCTTATTTCAATGTCATAAAATAAACATTAATGAATTAAGTACATCCTTTTTATTTATATTTTACTAAATTTGTGACGTATTAGTAACTTTGTCATGGTTCTTATGCTTATAACGTTTATTGAGTGTATGATAAAAATTTAACAGATTGAAAAATAGTGATGAATTCCATTTAATGTCTTGTTTATCGTTATTTTTGTTGTGTGTCTTTAAGTGACTTGTATAAATTTTAGTTTGATGGAATTGATAATTAACCTGTGTTTGTTTGTTCTATTTTGTCTGATTGCTTCTTAAATAGTTTTATTCCATATTGATAGTATAATACTACACTTCTTCTTCTTCTTTACAATGTGGCAATTCTCTGTCGAGAGGTGATCTATGTAATACTACACTTTGCATTCCAAAATTTGAATATGCCATTTTAGCTCAAATATAATGTGATCCCGAACTCAACACAACAAAAATAATATACATAAGAATGTAAAATTCAATCAGATAATCAAAATATATTCATTTCAATAAATTAAGTAACTAAAAACTAAATTCACATTACGTTAATAACAAAAAGAAACAGTAATCTTTATTTAGATTTTGAACTGGTTTCAGAATAAGAATTTATTAATGTCACATTTATTTATTTCTTTATTTCATGGCCAGTAGGCCTTTTATAGAAAAATAATCATTGGTACAATACAGATAGAGATTACATAGATATGCAGTACTTATATATATATAAATAATAATACAAGTATACAATACAAGGGTTGTGATATGGCAAGTTAGAATAATAATCAACAAATTTAGTGACAACAATACAATATTAATCATCAGGAACAAAATGTTTACCGAATAGTATGATGCACACATGTGCGTACACTCATACATACACATTCACCCTGGCGGGCGCAGTCTTCGCACAGTTCATTGATATCGTCAGAATTTGCAATACCGCATTCAGTAATCCACAAAGTTTCATCTTCTGTCACATTTAAATCAATTCGTTTTGGAATCTTTTGCTCAGCATCTCTATCCATTCCTCTAAAAAGAAGACTGGTTTTTTTGTGACAAAAGAATTTAACCCCGACTTTAGCTCAAGTCAATTTTAAACTGAAACTAAATGGTCGAGAAATATCACAATATATTTGAGCTAATATGGTTATAAAGGTTAAAATACTGTTTTTTTTTTAATTGCCTGCTTTGAAAAAGAATTGGTTGCATACTAGGGTGTGTCGCTCTCCGTACAAAAAAAGGATTTTTATAATTTATCGTTTTTCGCCAACTTTTGGCCATTTGAGTAGGCTAAAAGAAGTTTCAAAAATTAAAAAAAAAATCAGTTAGTATCCTGTTTAGTAAAGGCAACTTTTGATGCCTAAGGCACTTTGAAATTCGATTGTTGAAAAAATCGACACACCCTATTGCATACCAAATGAATTTCAGTATGGGAAAACCAAATCAACTCTATAAAAAATAATTATAAAAAAAGAAGCACAATACAAAAACTGAATAATTCAAAGTGTTAATAATATTTTATTTTTGTAGTCTCCTACAAATTGTGTCGTGGACTATTTACAAAAACTGTGCTCAAACGATGTCAACATACCTGTTGGCAATCTCATCCATACCGGGATGCAAAATGAAGACGGTGGCTACGAAAATGATTGCATGCTCGTCAGACTTGGACAAAATAAATATTTTATGGTTTCTCCAACCAGTCAACAGACGAGGATATTCAACTGGATGTACCGGCATCTTCCGCCTGATCATTCTGTAAATTTAAACGACGTGACTTCCATGTATACAGTATTGAATGTCGTCGGACCCAAATCTAAAGGTCTTTTATCAGAATTGTCTGGGAAAGCTATGACGTTGGCACCATTTACGTTTCAATATATAGATATTGGTTATGTATCTGATGTGATGGTCATGGCTTTCACACACACTGGAGAACCAGGATACAGCATCTACGTGCCTTCAGAATATGCTCTTCACGTTTACGAGAGACTTATTCGAGTAAGTATAAATAAGAAATTATTTAATCATTTAAATAATGTAAAATTTGATCATACAATATTCGTTGCTATGATAACATTAGGTGTCCGCAGTAAATACTATATTGAGGAAATATGTGATACTTGGTCAGAGATTTCTACATACAGCTGTTGCTGTATGATATTGATAGGACAATCAATTAAATAATGACCCTTTTCAATATCTGTCATCCAACAGGTTTGGTTGCATTCTTTGTTGGAAATTGTTTTTTGATTTCACTGCTCTTAGAACTGTCAATGTGATAACTTTGTACCCCTACAATATCTGTCATTATCGTAGGGGTACAAAGTTATCACATTGATAGTTTTAAGAGCATCTTATTTATGATATGAACTTTTTTTTATTTTTGATAGGGCACTCCTATCAGAGGTCAACAATCATCCGTGAGTTAGACTCAGGAGCCTTATTCCCGTAATCAATTGCATTTAAAAATCACTTAACGATAAGATTAAGACATGATCGCAATCAGGTCGCCCTTGAATTTGACGTTTGTAAGATAGTTACGGGAATGCCGATTACATAGAATTTCATACTAATATTTCAAACATAACGAATTTTTAAGATATCTGCTAGATATCTTGTTTTGTGAATACCAATCCGCCATTTTAATATTGTCAATCAAGATAGGAGCGTATTAAGACCACTACGAGAATAACCCTACTGGACCCTAATCAAGTCTTATTAGTTCTGCATACTAAAGCAAGAGCCTTATAAGTACAAAAACATGTTGCATCCTCTCCATTTTTCCTTCCACAATTAATTGTAGGTAATTATTTTCCATCCAACAACTGAATAATGGGGATGTTCTTGCAACACTGGTCAGCAGGTCAGGTTGTATGACTTCCTCATTGAGCATTCTTAATAAACGTAAACTTTCAAAAATGGTTTTTTTTAGACTGGAAGAGATTATGGAGTTCGTGATGTTGGAATTATGACCCAACGATTTATGAGAATAGAGAGATTTATTCCATTTTGGGCTGAAGAATTATCCAGTGCCGTTACACCGTTTGAAGTTGGCTGCGGTTACAAAGTCAAATTAGATGTAAGATATCTTTATCAACATTTCAATCCACTATTATTTACTTTGGAATAAATCCAATAAAATGAATCATCATCATCAATACTAATATTAACAGACATTTTTCAATACAACCATGTCCATTAACGGGTAAGTAGAGAGAATTGACCTCCACTCTTTTCTATCCCAGCATGCTTCTTTCCCTTTTTCCACCCTTATTACATTTTGTTTAGCTTCAAATAATATATTTTATCATGCAGAGAAAAAACAAAAGATATACAAAGTTCCATAGACAAACAAACAAGATTGTGACAATGGCATACTGAACACATTTGTCATACGACATCTCCGTTTTCTTACTGGCATTCCTTGAGAACAGAATATCAATGTGTTTATATCTATATCATTCTCGTTTGAACACGCCCTCTTACAACTTTTCTTTCAGTCTTATAGATTTTTTTTCAATCATATTTGCATCTATTCTTTCAACAATTTTCATCTTTGTAACAGCACAAACTTCTATACCATATTCCTTCCTAATTACCTTGGGAAATTTTTTACCTGTCAATTGGAGACAGGTTTTATGTGATTAATAGTGACTTCTGACACTGACAAAATTCTGACCTGACCAGGAATCGTACCCTTCAGAAGTTAGCATCTATACCAATTTTTTTTTGTTATCTTGTGTAGGGGTTATAGCTAATTGCTGTTATGGCATCTCGACCCTTGGGATCTTTTATACCTTCCCCCTCCTTAATCCATGATGGATTGATGGAAGAATATGCTTTTAATCCCAAATAGAAATTTCTAGTGACAATAGATTCCTTTACAATCAAACAAACCATATTCTCATGTTATATTTTGTTGAATAATGTGTTATTTTTCCTCTTTCAGAAAGGTTATTTTATTGGGAAATACGCATTGCAACACCAAAAAGAAAATGGAGTGACTAAAAGACTAGTGATGTTTTATTTGAATAACTTTGATGTGGATGCCGACATATGGCCGTGGGGCGGTGAACCACTCTATAGAAACAATCAATTTGTTGGCACTGTCACATCTTCTGGGTATGTTAAAATCTATGAAATAAAAAAAAATTTGATTTTTTGTGCAATTTTTTAGACCCTTCTCTCCCCTGGTGATATTTGGTAATGTTTCAGAATCCCCCCTCAAGTAGTACAAAGAATGAATAAAGATCGCTTTTAGTTTTTGTCAATTTTTTAAAGTGTCGGTGTGTTTTTTTTTTAATTATCAGAAAATATGAATGCGGAAGATTTTCTTACTAGACCCCCCCTCCTCCTACGTGATTGTTCCAGACCCCCCTCCCCCTATGTGATTTTAAAGTGGGCTTATTTTTTTACCTATCACGCTGTGTCCCGTAAGGGGTGAGCAGAGAGAACGGACCTCCAGTCTTTTCTATCCAAGTATACTTCTTTCGCTTCTTTCACCAAAATAACATGGGTTTATTTCAAAATCTCTTAATAGAGAATCTTGGAAAACTAGGCATTTGTTAAGGTCTCAGATGTGCCATTCAAAAGGTAGTTCTGTTGTCCCCAAGTAGGATCTTAAAAAGGTTTCTCTCTCCGTAGTCCTAAGGTCTCTCATGATAACACTGCATTGTATTCATTAGTTTATAGTGCTGTGGTTAATTTTTATTTTATTCTTTTATATAGTGAAGTAAACTTTTTACGGTTATATTTTGATCGAAACAATCATGCGCAAAATAATTATTGTTTGTCGTTTTAAGCGATTCAAATAACTAGATAATTTTCACCTCGGTAGCCTAGTTGTATTGGCATGGACTTCAGATCACAAGGTCCCGGGTTCGATTCCTGGCCGGGTCAGAGTTTTTGCACATGAAATTTCTACCCGGGGTTGGCCTGTCTCGGTTTGAACGGGACCGGTTGACTTGAAAAAATTGCCTCAGGCAGAAAGTTCCGCCGGCTATACTGACACCTTTGTATAGAAAAGTGTTATATTATTATTTTTACAAAATCACACTATTTCTGTAAATTAGGAACGAAATTCGCATTTTTTCTCCAAAATCACATTATTCTCTTTATCGAATCGCGAAATTTTCCAGTCTCTACTTATGAATTAATACCGAGTTTAAAAAATTTCAGGTATGGGTTTACTCGTGACAGTCTAGTGTGCTTAGGGTTTGTGAGACGGCCGGAAAACCTCAACGATAACGACTCCGTACCTGAGAAGGACAAAGTTGTCAGTGAGCAGTTTATAATGAATAAGGACGCCAAGTATGAGATAGATATAGCTGGGCAGAGGTTCCCCTTGACACCTCACATTTATCCTTCGTATTTACCCTACGAAAGTATTCGTAAGGCAAAAGCGAAACGCCAATCTTTTTCAGTCAGTAAATTAAGTTGATCACGTTTGATATATTAGATCTTACAAATCTTGTTACATTAAATATTTTCTTATTTATTAATGTTATATAGTTGTCAATTATACTAGTCAGATATTTTTTTATAAGCTCTTACCATTTTTTAACCATTACAGTTTATATACAATTTTAACATTGTCAATAGTTTAAGGTGTTATATTATTTGTACCTGTTTGCAGAGACGTTAATTTCTCTTAAATTCCAGTTTCAAATTAAAGTGTTTCTCAACCTATAAGTGTCATCATTTTGCAAAGCTTCAAAGATTGAATTCCATTATATTCAACCCATTTTCACATGCCAAACGCAGGCGTGTACACCATTTCAAAAATCATTGTAGAAACCTGTGTGTAGGAGAATGGGTTAGTATGTTGTTTATTCATAAAATTTTCATTATGTGGATGAAATTTTTATCCTTATTGATATTCAAATTTGATATGAAATAAAACTCTTTTTTTTTATAATAAGTGTATAATTTATTTTTTGCTCTAGATGTATTACAGATTTTAGTGATAAATTTATGGTAGGTAATCTCAATGACTATTATGATTTTTTTTTAAATTCAATAAAAATGCGATGTTTTTTTTCCTTTTTGTGCCGCTAGAGGCGCCCTTGCTAATCCGGTCTATTGTCAAATTCAGTGTTGCCAACGGGGGCGATTTACTTCTTCTTCTTATGGTCGCTCACAATCTAACCTCCAAAATATCATTCTAGTTTATTTCAAATTTAACAACTTATATATTATTATACATGATAACTTACAATAGGTTTAGAGTAATCATTGTACATTTTTTACATACTATTACAAATAAAATTGTTCATCTTTTTTTATATACCTACCTAAATACAAATTAAAAAATACAGAACAGCACCCCTGAGATTTATTCTCAAATTTATGCGCAACAAAATCAACAACTTCTTAGCAACTCAATCAACAACTTCTTAGCAACGCAATGGAAAACAAACTTCCCAACGTTGGCATCACTGAAAAAAACATCTCTACGTTGGCAGCACTGAATTTGACAATAGACCTGATTAGAAGTTCTGCCACCTAGTGTGTATTGTCGGAAGCTCCCCAGAAAACTTCCCATTAAA
This sequence comes from Mystacides longicornis, assembly GCA_963576905.1. Lineage (NCBI taxonomy): Eukaryota > Metazoa > Arthropoda > Insecta > Trichoptera > Leptoceridae > Mystacides > Mystacides longicornis. Next base: position 28,288,065 of record OY756426.1, on the reverse strand, counting down.
TAATTCCCCCAAATATTTATTTAACATTTTTAAAAAAGTGGAGGTAGGTACCTACCTATTTTAAAAAAAAATATTGCTTCACTTATTATTATTGGGTAAAAATTTGTGACATGTTTACATTATTTACTTCTGTGTGTTCAATCAAAAGTTTGAAATAATGTTCTGTAATTGTAACTAACATTTTGAGTTTTTACATTTTCTTGTGCCCTAAGGGGTTGAGATTTTAAGAGTTTTTTCCTTTCAACTGTGATACGTAAAACTAATGTCTTGAATTGCTGATATTGGAATTGAGTATTTGACTGTTGTTTCGAAAGCCAGCTTGATCACTTTTAACCCAAAAAAACGAGACATTTCTAATATCCAGACTGGGCAAATACTATACTAAAGTGTTTAAGGTATCATAGTTGAATAGAATTGATTGTAAATAATAGGCTTCCTAATTAATTGTATGACTGATTTTTTAAATTAAGATTGGTTTATTCTCATGTTATTATTATAAGAAAATATGTCTTTAAAAGAGTCTTTATTTTATTGTTACAATTGTTTTAAATAAATCTTTCAAATAATGTTTATTCTGTTTTTTTTTTTATATTAAAGTATCCTTCCCGAAAGATCCTAATTGTGAATATTAAATTCGAATTTGTATAATGATAAATTAATAACCTACTCAACCAATGAAATTTCACCCTTGCAATTGTTTTAAACAATGTTTACGGGGCACATTCTGAAAATCGCACCATAATATATTAACATTTGACAGATTTCAATTGTCAATTAAAATGAAAAAATAGAAAAGTTCATATTTCATTAAATTTTTGCACAACTTTCTTAATTTTTTTGACCTTTTCGTGACAATAACAAACACAATTTAAAAAGAATTTGTGATATTGGTCCAGCTGTTCATGTGTAAAGCGATGACCATGGGAAATAGGCTCCATTTTTATATATAGAGAAGATGTTTTAGTTGGTTTATACAATATTAAAATAATTACTGATACAATAAAGAATCACAGATTTTTCTGCAAGCGTCAAGGAAATTCAAAGGTCATTGTGAATATTTGTCTCTGTTGATTTTAACAACCGAGAGAGTCGCTTTCCTATTGCTTTTGGGTAAGTATTATTCTTAATTCTAAACTCTTTAGACTGGTGGGTTACAGCCCCATTGTCAAGTTGATATTGACATAACAGTTGTAAAGGTCGAATAAGTTGATCTTTGTAAGATTTATCATCCTCTAAACACGACAGAGCCTCAGCACCTGTCTCCAATGTGGAGAGACAACCCTCTGTAGGTTGCGTTCTTATAATATAATTACTTACTTCCGAAGTAACAAGTTTTACTTGTCTCATATTGTGCAGCAAAGGTGTAGACGCATATATTGCTTTAGCTTGAGGCCAAGTGCCATCTATTAAAATAATATTATAAGGCACACCTGTCTTCGCAACAGTTTCTAGTGATTTCAAATCTACAGAAGATGTACTGGGATATAATAGAATTGAATTTGGTGATTTCAAAATTTCTTCTAGACCTTCGTGTTTAGGTAGTGGAAATTTTTTCCCCTTAAATATTACACATTTTTCATCTTCTAGGCCAAGTTTCAACATAGGAGCGGTCCGCAAGCAGCGCTTTTCTTCAGCCGGGTGTTGAAGGATAACCACACGACTTTTAGGTCTCAAAGGTGTGGATGGAAGGCCGTCACACCAGCATACTGAATCAGGTCGCCTAAAAATATTATCAAATTCTAACTCCAACGAATATCTCGAATTAATATTGAAGATCCAATTTACTTTTACTTACAAACATTTGGAACATAATTTTCTTTTAACAGGGGGATCGGGAGGTAGATTTAATAAATCACTCCAGACTTCTTCATCCATTAGTCTAAATTCCGAAAATTTAACACAAACTAAAACAAATGAGTTTACAATTATAAAAATATGTAATAATTCATGTAAATTAAATTTCTATTATAGGTTAACAAAATGTTTTGACACATCTTATCATGTATTGTTATGTTATACTTCTTCTATGTTGTTATGTACATATCTGTCATCTGTAATCCATAGAATAAAAGAAATATTTATATAATCTATGGTTTAACATTCATAGAAAACAGTTGAAACTTTATGTAAAAAGGAATTTTGAAGTTATTACTGAAATATATATTTTCTTCAATCAACAGTACAGTAAAAATTCTAGATCTGCATTAGCTTATCGCTTGTTTGATAACTACAAGAATGTTCAACTTATTAGCCCGAAAGCTATTCGTTGAATAATGCTATACCAATTTTTTTCCAGGAATAAAAATCTTAACGAACAGATCTGTTTCGGAATTGACCCTTGGTCGACTCGATGGAGCACCTATATGATAACGTTATGCCAATCCAAGTTCCACGAGATGTGCAAAGGCAAAGAGCCTGTAGACTATGCAAATCATATTATCTTATTAATGAGGAAAGTGTTTAGTGGCCTTGCAGTCAATTATCATGTACGCTACAGCAGTGTGTTTCACAGCATTGAGCTAACAAGAATAGAGTTGTGAGCCCACAAAGATCCCTAGACGGTTTAGGTAATAAGTATATAGGGTATTTACACAAAAACAAAAAATAAATACACAATTTAAGATTTATTAATATATATTATCAAACATTGATAAAATTTCATTAATAAATTCTAGTAACTATCGCATGAATTGAGTTTAGAGAGGAAGGACCATTTGAGAATGGCCACATGTTTGCATAAATTGAGTGCTGGTTTCATTCTCATTTTCAAGTGTTCCCGCATGGTAGGGAAGTTGAGCATGATGAAGGCAGTGCCATCAATTTCCTCTTCTCTAAGCTTTTCAGCAATATCTCTACATTCATCAAATTTTCTTAAATAATTATACATATAATTAACTGTCCATTTGGAAGGATTATTGGATACATATCTAGAATTAGAATTGTTGTAAGAGTTTACAACTTTTGTATCAGTCGGAGAAGGATCATGCAGAGGAGTGACCCTCAACTTCTTTAATTCAGGCTCTTCACTATCAGACACATCGGATATATCTTGATTATTATCTAACGAATTGGAAGACATGCTATCTTCTTCTGATTCACTGTCATAGATTTTTCTAGGCACTGCGCAGGTATTGCTGTATATAGTTTCCACATCTTTCTTATTCCAATGGCCCTCTTTCATCTGCAAAGCAAAGTTGGGTAATTTGGCCCCTCGTGTCTTCATTTCCAGCGGAGGGAATTGTGTTTTTAATTCTCGCTTCTTTCTTTGTTTTTTTACATTAACATCAGAGTTACTATCTGGAGAATTGGGTCTTGTCCCATTTTCAGACTTATATGATGTTGATGATGGGCTATTGTCTGTTTCATTGCCAGATTCAGGATCATCTTTTGCCATGGAGCCAGTATCAAGTATCGCTCTTTTCTCCATTGCTTGAACATTTAGAGATTGAGTATTCTTGCCGTTTTTCTTCTTTTTATTCATACTTGATTTAATACCTTTCGGTCTGCCTCGTTTTTCAACTGGGCAAACAGATTCTAAAAAAAGTGTTAAACCACCATTATAAATATCATCCAATATAAAATTAACAATTAACAGGCCGAAATTAACAATCAAGCGGACATTCAGTGCGGTTCTACAAGATGCTGGACTAAGCTGGGATGAAGCTGTGCAACTGGCGCAAGATACAGAGACTTTGAGGAACTTCGTGGCGTCCACATGCTCCACACTGAGAGCGAATATGGATTAAGTAAGTAATAAATATATTTATAATAATAAACATGAACATTATTTCAAAGAAAGGGAACTTACGAAATTTTGATTTGTCCACTTTCAAACAATTTTCTGGACATTGCTCTTCGACAATCTCAGTTGGTCCAAATAAATACGGGCATGCTTGTAATTTTACGCAAATTTCTTGACAGAAACTTGGAACCTCCATTTCAGTATTGGCAACTTGAATATTGGCATAGTATGTTGAAGATTTCAATCTAAAAAAGTAAAAACTATCAGAGCGTACTCTTTATTAGAATATTAAGTTCCATAAACAAAGTATAAATACACTAACTTTGCCCGTAAGGTTTCAGTTTTTTGTCCAGTGTTTGGTTTCTCATTTTGCTCCCAATCCTTAAGCAGCTTTGCTGGCTTGTAAGCCACAGATATAATCATATTCAAAACTTCTCTTATAACTAGAGACAGTGGTCCTGGTCCTACACTCTTGGGAAGTTGTGATAATTTATTCTTACTAATTAAAGGACCTGAGTAACATTTATAATTGAAATATATTTTTTGTGACCATTCGCTACTGTTAGCTGTGGGTAAATCTAATACTTTCTTCGTAACTGAGCTATTTGGATCAGAAGTAGTCTCTTTGTGATCCTCTAAGTCAATATTTTGAGAACTGCACCACCCAACGGGGAATAGGTTTGAACTCTTGCTGTCAAACAAGTGAATACAGTTTGTGGAATCTAAATAAACATGTAATAAATGTTTGGTCAATTTTACAATATGGGCCGATGAGATGTTTGAATGGTTAAAGGGATTCACGGCTTCTAGTCTCATCAATTCGCTAAATCCATATTCAGTAGCTGGATTGTGTTTTTTGAAATACTTTGCGGGTGCTGATATGGACGAATTCATTTGTAAATATTCTCCCCAATCAAAATTTTTGTTTTTATCCCACAATTTTGGAGGGGTGATTTTGAGTTTATTAGTTTCCGCCCATCCGATAGGAAATATGTAGGGGTGGTTTAGAGTGCAGAGCCAACATTCATCCAGGTTGTAAGTTTCTTCGTGCAAACTGTCGTCTAATGAGATCGAAAAGTAAAAACTATCAAAAACTTTCACTACTGTCGCTGGACATATTTCAGAGTAATTTTTTGGATTAACAGCTTCTAATTTCATTCCAACTTCAAACTGATGCATCTGAATTTTCACATCAAACTGAAAAAATAAAATTACGATTAACTTAATACAAATATAGCATTAAAACTAAAAACATATAACAGGACAATGAAACCTCCATATAAGGGACCTCTTTTTGATGAACAAAATAAATAAAAGAATGTCATCCTGCTAATAGACTGCACCTAGCCGGAGCGATAACTCTTTCCTGACATAATTATGCCTAAGTTTCAATGCAGCACCCTAGTCTATGATTCACGCAACTTCACGGTTTATTCAAGTGAATGGACGTGTTTTGGGTTCACAGATATTTTTCACAAAAAGTTTTTATTTATTTTAGAATTTTTTTTATACAGGGTGACTGGTAATTCGATACATTTCTTGAAAGGGGTTACACTAGAGCAAATTTGCAACAATTTTTTTCCAATCAACCAGGGGTCAAATGCCAGTGGTTTTCGAGTTATTCAATTTTTCGAGTTTTTTTTTAATTTTCCATTTTTTGACCTTAAGCTGTAAAAGTACTCCAATTTGGAAAATTAAAAATACATTTTTCTAATAGCTGAAGTATAAAGGAATGGTTGAAATAAAAAAATTCAGAAGAAAATTTCAAAAACCTCTGATATACAACTTTTTAAAATCACAAGTCAGTTTTTTTCATTTTTAATTTAGAATTTTCTAAGGGAGTTACGCCAAAAAAGTATAATAGACTTGGTGTGCAAACCACAGGAAAAGCTTCTCTAATTAATAAGCTTTCCGAAAACGTATTGAATTACCAGTCACCCTGTATATATGACATATGGCTTAAATGGACACCCTATGACGCTTATTGGCCCGTTACACTGTGGTTTTGCTGTAAAATAAATATAAGCAAGTCAACTTACACATAATAAATCTTCAGGGAAAGGATTCAATTGAGACAATTTAGAAGCAGCTTGGTAACACATGCTTATATCTTTCTCAGAAAGCTGAATATTTTTAGAGTTGTTTGGTAGCTCCAATCTAAGTGGTGGTCCTTTCTTCACAGCATAACCAAAATCATGTAATCGTTTGTCCGTATAAAAGAGCCAGAAATCTTCAAACAAATTATCTGGAGCATCGTATCTTAAACGTAATCTTCCTCCGACATTCTCAATTACCTGAAAAATAAAATAAAAGATTAAAAAATATAGACATTTTTCCAAAATTAAATTTTAAAACATCCAATGGATTATTAATAACATTACTTAAATAAGAAAATTAACAAGGTAAAGAAAAAATAAATGAAAAGGTATAGAGCACATAATGATCATTTTCAATCCTTTCTTAGGCCAAGCTTAATTGGGTTTTATTATAAAATTATAATTAAGTACTAATGTAACTTACTGATGTAATCCAAAAACTGAATGGATCATGGACGCTTTGAATTTCTAATTTCATACCAGGATGTATTCTATCAATAGGTGTAAGTCCATTATTGACAATTGAATCATTTGGAATAGATTCCCTGTTCTGCACCATATTTGTCATCAAGTCAATGATATCATCTTCACTGGATATACCTTCGGGTGGATCCAGTAATTCGTTAAAATGATTGCACCAGCCAACTGGTTTGACAACTGTCTTTGTAATATCACACCAAATGTCTTCTTGTGACCCAATGTAGCGAACCCTCAACAGATGACCACATACCATTGTGATGCTTGCTATCCAATAGGTTTCTGGATCCTTACTGTATTGTATCTCAAGAAGCATGCCAATTTTGATTCCATTATCCAAACTTTTCTCTACCTGAAATGGTATGAAATATATTTAAATGAATATAACTTGTTTTTATGTTAATTGTTTGGAAATTAATAGAAATTTTATTGAAAGTACATCAAATCAAGAAACAATCGACTCTGAAATTAAAAACTTATTGTACCTAATACACTTTCTTATTATCAAAAAACAATCTCTACAAATAGGTCGAGTAAATTAATCATCAGAAAATAATGATCCCTATGTTGAAAATACAAAAATACCTAATGTTGGAAAATTAACTAAAAACAATTTTAAGAATAAACGTTTTCAGAAGTCACTAACGTGGGTAAATATATCTTCAGGAGCATCATTCAACAGTTTTATATCACCCATGTTATTATTTTACGAATTATATTAAAACATTCTCTGTTTTATAAAGTTTTCAAACTGTTCGCAATAAATTAATTCGGTAAAACGGCTGAATATCAAGCGAATAAGCGTGGAAGTAGAAATAAAAGTGAAAGTATTTTTTTGTGTGAATTTTAAAATATGAACCAATTCTACTTTTATTTTTAATTCAAGAAATATGAAAACAAAAACTCGCTAAATTCTAAACCCGCTATCAAAATAAAATTGTGAAAATGTCATAGATGATAGAAAATTATAGTTATACCAAAAATATTATGTACATAGAAACATACCAATTTATTTTTGATAAATTTTCTAAAAATAAGAAGTCATTTTTTGCACAAGATATTTTTGCAATTATTTATAAAAATAATAGTGTTAATGGTTATTAGATTAGGTAAGTAATTCAGAAACAAAGACTTCTATAGACCATCAAAGATCATGTAGATTTCCCTCCAGGTAACCCCCCACTCTTTAATGTTAATGATCTATATACAAAAAATACTCATTATTTCTTATTTTTTTAGTTATTAAATAATGTACTTAGTACTCTTAACATCTTTTTTTATTGAATTTTTCTAACTAAAGATACTTACATAGTAACTATCTAATTCCTACTATTGACAAAAAACACAATTTTTTATTTAATGAATCTATAGAGGTCTCGTATTCCAGTTCATCGCCTAAACAATACACCAAAGAGAGGGACTGTGATATATGAGAATATCATTAATATAAGATTAATATCATACGCCGATAGATATTTTATTTCTTCAGCTGATTCTGCGACGCAACGAAACAACCATAGAATATTATATAATACGGTAGTCCAATGACAGATAGTAAAAATATTAATCTTTGATCTTGTCATTGTCAGTGTGTCAAGATATTATGTGTCATCTTCGTGTACGTATTGTTATGCGATAAGTCTTACTTTTACTTTTTGTGTTATCCATTCTTTTTCGTGTTAATGTTCTCGCTCCTTTCACAATGGATGAGTATGAGCATTCGTTTATGGCTTTGATTGATAATAACACTACTAATGGTTGTATGGCCACGAGAAAAAATGCAACTGTTATACTCACAAACATTTATGAAGGCATTCCGGAGACGCTCACTCTGAACTTTATCAGTTGGATTTGTTTACTCCTTTTGTTTGCTGCTCTACGAAGAACTGCGTGGAACTATGGACGACTGGCACTCGTACAACAAACCAGTAAATGGACACATTTATTTTATAATCACAGTGAAGGTGAAATACATGCTGAATCCGAACAAGGAGTTGACCCATTGTCTGCAATCGACGCCCAGTATTGTTCCTGGATACCAGCTGTTTTTAAACTAACGAGAGAACAAATAAAATCTCGATGTGGACCAGATGCTGTCCATTATCTTTCGTTTCAACGCCATCTTATCACTTTGACTTTTATAGTTACATTAACATCAATCATTATAATTTTACCCATAAACTTCCAGGGTGTTTTAGAGGGAAATACGAAAACATTTGGTCATACCACTTTAAGTAATTTAGATCCAACTTCAGCGTGGTTGTGGGTTCATGCCTTCATTGGGATAGCGTATTTGCCCATTTCTATTTTACTAATGAAGAGATGTACAGGAAGAAGACCACCACCAGATTATGCCACAAGAACACTCATGATAACGAATATAGCCAAGGCTGATAGGAATGTGTCGGTCATTAAGAACCATATGAAGCAATTGTTTGCGGAGGTGGGCATTCTGGATGTGCAGTTGGCTTACAACACTAGGAAATTATCCAAAGTGGACAGCAAACGAGAAACAGTGTCACAAGCTAGGATCTTCACAGACGTATATCAGAGAAGGACGGGAAAAACTATAATGGTGAAACCAAAAATTTGTGGAGAAAGTGTTGACGGCTTGGAATATTATACATCTGAAGAAACTCGGCTCACAGGAGAAACTGAAAGACGCAAAGCTAAGGCCTTGAATGACCCATTAGGAATAGCTTTCATGACTCTTTCTTCTCACCAAGAAGTTGAACATATCTTGACACATTTTCGACCTAATTCTTTCAGAAATTGGATTCTTCTTCGTGCCCCTGCTCCAACTGACATATTTTGGGAAAATCTTAGTGTCGATCCTGGAGTTTGGTATACTAAAGCTTTTTTTGTAAACTTCTCTCTGTTCATAGTTCTATTTTTCTTATCAACTCCCGCAATCATTGTCAACACAATTGACAGATTCTACCATGCTGGGGATGCCATAATAAAGATAAGTCCTTTGATATCAGAATTTCTCCCAACTCTTCTCCTTTGGACCATGGCTGCTCTGCTGCCAGTAATTGTAGCATATTCAGACCAATGGCTTTCTCATTGGACCAGATCCCAACAAACATATTCTATTATGATGAAGACATTCATATTTTTATTGATGATGACTCTAATATTGCCCTCTTTGGGCCTCACAAGTATTCAGGCATTCTTGGAATGGACACTGCAAACGGATAATAGTACAACTAGATGGGAATGCGTGTTTCTGCCTGACAAGGGAGCATTTTTCGTTAACTATGTCATTACCTCCGCTTTTATTGGTACAGCTTTAGAATTGATCAGATTTCCCGAATTATTCATGTACGTATGGTATTTGTGTCTAATAAAGTCGAAAGCTGAGAAGGCCTCTGTTCAGAAAGCCATCTTGTTTGAATTTCCTTTTGGTGTTCACTACGCATGGACTCTGGTTGTTTTTACAATCACCATCGTGTACAGTCTGGCCTGTCCTCTCATAACACCCTTTGGACTCGTTTATCTTCTGCTTAAGCACTTTGGTGACAAGCACAATTTGTATTTTGCCTATAGTTCAAGCGATATGAGTGGAGTGGATGGTGGAAAAATTCATGCCACAGCTGTGCGTATGGTGCGGGTATCTATATTGTTACTTCAAATCGCCATGGCTGCTTTGGCTGGTGTGAGAGGTGGGTTGGATGCTAGAACCATTGTATTAATAATGTTCACTCTATTGACATTGGGTGTGTTTTTGATGCTCAGTCCTTTTCCAAACTGCAGACCGCCTCTTCCTCAGGAGGGCCCTATACACACAAACACCAAATACATAGCCCCTGTATTGATAAAACCCATAAATAGACATTCAACTAACCTCTCACCAATGAGCGACTATGGAACCTCAGATAACGGAGAGTCCAGTCGTCACAATATAGTGGCAGTATAAAATGAGCAATCATTATTTAATGTTTATGGAGTGTTTTGTACTACAGAATGGCTGTAATTCTTTAGAATCCTATGTTTTCATTTTTATAAATAATTATCATATTTTACTAAGTGTACATACCTTTGGGTCCTTTCTTTTATAAGTCAATTATAATAATAATAAACACTTTATTGGTAAAAATATACAATAATAATAAACCAAAATTGGCGGGCTTATTGCCTGGGGCAATATCTTCCAACCAACCTAATTATCTTACCAATGGCATTTTATTTAACCATTATCATAATAAAAATTTGATTGCGTATTCACAAAGTGACAGTCAATTTTAATAGAATTTAGCAATGTAGTGTCTGCCTTAAATGATTAATTTGATTATAACCTTTTTTTTTTAAGAGTGGAGTCTCTTGATAACATAAAAGTAAGATTGATGAAAGATCAAAAAAGTTTTCATTGCAACTATATTGTTAAAAATTATCAAAAAATGATGTACAACATTAATTTTGTAAGCACCTACAAAATCAAAAAAAAAACAAAGATGTTGCTATCAAATAAAATGCAATTATTGTAGGACAATCTTCTTGAAAATGCTTAAATAAAAAAACGTTTATCTATATTAAAAACCTTTATTGTTGATCAATAATAATTGTTGCCTGAGATTCTATATTATATGACACGTATATCCCTTTTACTTTCTTTTGTCAAAGTATTTGTTTATAGCAATGTATTATTAAATAGTGTCTGATTAATTTTAAAAAGTGCTGTGATGTGTTTAGATATTATGTAATATGTATTTTTTTGTAAATCTCTGTAATCCATTTTTTTTTAATTATTTTTAAGAGATGTGTTGCAAAAAGTGTATTCAAATTGTTTCATCATAAAGCACAATGTGTGTATTTTAAAAATTTTTTTTTTTTTTGAAAAATATTAGGTAGGTATATTGTATCTACCGATGGAATGTGTGTAGTTTCCCAAATTTATACATTGCCACAATATTGTATTATTTTGGTATCAAATTTAAATATTTTTGATCAAATCCATTCCATGAAGTTAATGAAAATATTGAGTCTTTCGTAGTAAATACTTATATTGAAGAGCCCTTGTTGTCCCTAAGTGAGGTCATAAAGGGGAAAATCGAGCTGAATACTAATATACTTTGACTAAAAGAGACATGCTTTGCTTTGGTGGTATGAAATTTGTAACTAATAAAACTATTTCTTTTTATTTAATCATGTACATAAATTATTTTTAAGTTTTATCCTAATTTTAAAATGATAAAAAATGATCTTGTATGGTATTATAGATCAAGTGACAAATTGAGAATTTCACACTAATTCTCTCAATATGTAAAAAACATCATAAATACATAAAAATTGCATTAACTTTTTGATCACTTGATCTTTAATGTATGTATGTATACACAAGTGTATAATAATTTAGTATCTGTATCAGATATATTTTTTTTATAAAAATGAATCTGTGCTCACTCAAAGTGAACACAAATACACTCTTTGACTCTTTCACAGTAAGCTACTTATAAAGCTTGTGTTGTGAAAGATGGTCACATTTGGGATCGAACTCCAGTACGAAACATTAGAATGTCGGCATCGTAACCACTAGGCTACCAACCACTCCATGTAATGAATTTAAATACTTATTTATTTCAATTTATTTTTTTAATCAACTTATTCATGGATATATTGTTACGAGTATTCTTTTTATTTAAAAAATATATAATTTCTACATGTGTGGGTAAAATCAGAACATAGTCCTTTATTTAGTTAAATCATGATCTCAGATTTGACACGATCGTTCGCACAACAAGTTTGTGTTGGAAAAATGTAATAAATAAAATTTTGATGCAAACCCATGAGGCTTATTGATATGGTGTGATTCATATAAAATCATTCTAGTACAGTGGTTCCCAAAATAGTATACTAAGAACCATAGGAGAGCTACGAGGATCTGCAAGAGATCTAAGATCACTCTCTCGAGAGTGGATTGCCACAATGGAAGGAAGACGAAGAACTTCAAATTACGTTACAATGTTACTAATTTACATGTTTCAAAATCAGTAGTATCAGTAATCCAATCCAAACTCCCTTTAGACCCCACTTAGGGGCATAGGGAGGCAACAAGAGCTCTCCATTGCGCAACGTTAATGACCTCCCACACCATGTCCAGATTCCTCAGCTCTGCTTCGAAGGAGCGGAACACAGTATGAGAGGGTCTTCCTCGTCTATCAGTATCAGTAAAGGGTTTATTAAAAACTGAAAAACATGATGTGAGAGAAAAAGGTTTGGGAACCTCTGTCTAGTAACTCAAAATAGTAATCATTTTTAAATTTGAAATTATTCAAACAAATAGTGAGAATTTTCCAAAGTTGCTTTGTGATAATACAATTTTCGGTAAAGGGTCTACTTAATTTCAATTCTTAATGCAAGGAAAGTGGTTTTCTGCTAAGGATTATGTTTCTTATGGTGACAAGGACCTAGTTGCCACATTTTAGTTCCTTTATACTCCTCGACTCTTCCGTCAACAGGATTGTTAACAGTGATAATGTTAGTTTCTGTCGATAAACTATCTTATACCGAGCTACTCTATCCTTTAGTATTTTGGTTTTCAGAAAACTAATTAAAAAAAATACTTCTTATAGAATACCTCATGTTTTTTTAATCTAAGCAGAATAAACATGTCCAGATATTATTATATTAGCAACAATTCACGTAACACCATTCATTCTAACTCTAGTATAAGTCTATGTAAAATTTTATAAAATCCTACATTAGTGAAAAGTGTGGTTAATGCTAGTGACACAACTTTATCACAATGTCAATGTGAAGTAATAAAGACATTTACTATATTATATTCTGTTTATATACTTGTCATTTTTTCAAATATATTTACCTCATGATGTACCTATTTTCTATGAATTCTGTCCTACAAAATTATTATTATTTTATTTACATGTTTTATATTTTATTTATAACCTTGCTTTATTTCATCATAATAAATAAAATAATAATGAAAAAATCAGTTTTTACTTTTCCATCACCTAAATCGAGAGCTTGTATATTCAATTATTAACTAAATTTAAACTACTAAACAGGCTTATGACTATTTTCTACTGTTGTTTCGAAAGCTGGATTAGTTTTCACCATTTAGAAAGGGGTAAAAATTTAAAAGATATATTATTAGCCCATCATCCCCATCCACTCTGCCCCAACGGTCCGTATGATGTCGTCGCTCCACCTCATCAGATGTCTACAATCACTTCTTCAGCCAGTCTCTGGTCTCCATTCAGTCACCCCTTACTTGTCCCTGCGGGATACATGACATCAATCAATCAATACCCCCTTTTACACCCGCTCAGGAGCATAGGGAGACAAGAGATCTCCTTTGCGCAATGTTTATCATAATACTTCATTGATCGGCCTGTCAAATTTATCATAATACTTCATTGATCGGCCTGTTGGTTCAGTGATTTGTTCCTCTTGCGAGGTTGATTCCCAGCTAACTTTCCATCTTTTGGGTGGTCTTCCATGTGAGCGAGTCCCGTGGAGTTTTATCTATTCTTTGAATGTAACCTTACATATTTCTCTTATTTGGGTGTTACTCTCACAATGAGCCTCGGACGCCTTCGAACGCAATGGAGAGCTCTTGATGCCTCCCTATGCTCCTGAGTGGGGCCTAGGCCTCCCGCATTGTGGGGGATCTGCGCCGGGCTTGATTTGTGTGTGGCTGGCTTTTTGGTCCAATAGCTTCAATCAGGCTAGGGGTCGGCTTTGCTGTGGAGTGGTCTCCTCCGGGCTGGCTTACGGTGTGCCTTAAAAGGGAGAATGTTATGTGATTTCAAATGAGATCTCCATGTTGTATTAAAACAACAGCTTCTTCAAGTTCAAAGGTAATTTTATAGAATTGAAAAGTTATATTTTGAGAAAAAAAATATCTAAATAGTTTAACACAAATTTGGAACCGTCCGAGGTACCGTGTGAGACTAACAGAAAGTTGCACTGTTGTAGAAACCACAATATTCACTAGTCATCATAGTAATTGTTTACACCATCTAGTTTATTGCTTGTCGAGTGTTTTCCTTGAATAGCCATCAAACATATAATATATAAGAAAATAAAAGAAAAATACTATATGGTTTAACATTTTTTTTATTAAGTCTTTTTAAATTATCTTATAAAACAAAATATCTCAGAAGACAACCATACGAGATGAAGTTTCATTAAATGTTTCAATTCTTGATGTACACCAAAACAATTCCTTTTGATCACCACAAACAGGGTAAACTGTGTCCACATTTTAAATTCTTTCACATTTAACAAATTGGTGTTGCCGCATAATCCATTGATTCAAAATAAAAACACAAAACGAATCAAAACGTAAATTATGACATTGAAATATTTCAATAAGTTATTAATCCTACATTTGTTACTATTGCGCCTTTTTAGATTTAGCTAATTTTTCGTATTTGCTTTTAGAAGAGTACCATAATCCGAAAGGAATGACTAAAGAGGGTAATGTCATAAGCGCGAATGCAGCCCAGTCTGAAATGTGTGATGAGAATTTTCTATCATAATCTCTGTAAGCGGCAATGCTTCCTTCACCAGGCTCACTGCTGAATGCAAACTGAAACTAAAAACACAACAGAATTGGAATACATTCAATTGTAACTGTACATATGCTACAGTTAGAAACTAAGTTAAAATAATAATGAAGGAACCAAAAAGTCTCAGTTTTAACTTACTTCATCGGAATCCTCTGAGGGTTTGTACTGTACTTCTGCAGCTGTGAAGTTGAAATAGCCAAATTTCTTTGGCCTAACCGTGACTACATGGGATACATTAGTTTGCTGTGGGATGCGATCGATGGTAGCAGATAATTCTCCTCCAACTAATGTAAATGCTTCGGGGTGGAAACCATTGTCAACAAGTTGCACTTGGACAGCAGCTGCAGTTCCAACATTGTATAAGGTGTACTTCACTAAAATATCCATATCTTCAACTAAATATTTGTTTAAAATTTGCTTAGACACGAGCAACCTAGCTTTCTGCAATTCTTCATCGCAAAATGTTGGTGCTGCTAGTGCAAACAGCACGAATGTGAGACCTAAGAATTTCATTTTAATCTGAAAATAACCAAAAAATGGGTTAAATATATGTATTCGATAATATTTTGACATAAAAGTCATAATTAACCACCATCTATTAGTAAATCAATGAATAAATGCAATGTTAATAATATTTTTACCTCAGTAAATGCGAGTATTGTTGAAAGTTGAAAAAATTATTTCACAAAACTACAGCAGTCGCAGAGACAGTAAAATAGAGGAGCTTTCGACGGTACTGCGTGGCTGACGTTTCTCTACGTAGCCAATAATGTTGCCATACTCGAAAAGTCTATGAAAAAAAATTTCGTCAGACTTTTTACATAAATAAGTCGATGTTTAAAAAGGAAGTGCCTCTAGAGCCGTAGCCGGATCCCGTACCCGCGTCCGTAGATTTGTGTGTTGCCATATTATTACAGTTCATACTATGGTAACACTCAAATGACAGTTAATGTCAAAGCGTGAATTGGCGCGAATTTCGTATTAGTACCAAAGGACAGTTTGAATTTTCGTGCGAATCTCATTGGGGATACATGGGATACTATTAGTATCCGGAAATAATAATTAAACATCTATATTATTCAAAATTTGAATTTTTATTTGCATGTCTTTACATAAAGCTTAGTCTTTTTTTACTAATTTTTAATTTTATTTCTTTGTGACTTTTTTTAATAATTTTTTTAGTGATATTTTTTTGAATACGTGAAATAAATTTGTGTTTAAAGCCGAAAGCCGTTTATATTATGTAAAATAAAAAAAAATATCAAAAATATGGCGGATTACCTAATTCTATAGGAATCCCAAATTTATGTCTCAATACTTAGCAATTTTGCATGGTTGATAGTGAAGTGTTAATATTAATCAATAATTATTCAAAAATGAAAGTTGGTGATACAAAGATTTCCCAAATGTTTTGGCTGATAAATGTAATAGACGCAAGGAGTATTGAAAATCAAATAAAGTGGCATCATACAGAAAAAGATACTAAGGAGTCTTTAAAATACTATTATGCAACATTAAGTTGTATAAGAGGTGGCAAGAAATACCACTCAAAAAGTGAAAACTCCACAAGAAATATTTTGTTACAGATTGTCCCGCTTCCATCCACCTTCATAGTAAAAATGTGGACAATTCTTTACTGTGACAACTGTAATAACCATGCATTCTTGTAAGCTTATTTTAATGCATTGTGGCAGCAGCTACTTAAATTGCCTCCAAGTATTGAATAAGAAGCTCAAGAGCAATTGAGATTCATCCTCATCTTCATCGGTCCCTCAATTCTGAGGATCATGACCATCATCATCCTATCAGCCCGCGAACTCAATAATTACCAAATATTTTTTTTACGTTTTAACTTCTAAAATGTTATATTGTGGCAACCATACTTCTAAAAAATAAAAACATCTACATTAATAAGTATTCTATTGTTACTATTGCTGATAGTTGTAATTTTGTTATACAATAAATTACATTATTGTTCAACAATATTAATAATCAAATCGGTGCTCAGCGAAAATTTAATATCATCTGTCAATGTCAATCGTCGGCTAAACAAGGGTCAATTTTTAGTTGTCTATGATAAAATATTGTCTATGGAAATCTACGGACGCCGTACCAAATTTTTGATGTTTCCGTCTACGGCTCTAGAGGCACTTCCGTTTAAAAATATGCAAAGATAATAATTTCATTTTTTCATACATCATTATAAAAAAACCCATCATTTATGTTTTTCGATGGAACCCTAAGTGGGGCGTAAAGGGAGATTGGATTCCTCATTCTGTATTTTTGTGATGAGTGGAATAAAATAAATTAGGTATGAATAATCACTAGACCTTAGTAGCAGAAGTATTTTTTCACATGAGCCCTCTGATTGGACGGTACGGCGGAGCGTATCATCCAATGAAATAACACGAAATAACGGCTAGCTGTCAAAAAGCAACCTACGCGCGAAAATTTAATATATTTCGTAGTTATTTCCCCTTATGTTTTACTTTGTAACTTGTTTATTACAATGAGGTGTTTATCGTTGAGAAAAGACTCGTTATCCCTTTTTTGAGAGACAGAACCCTTGTTTATTTTTATTCACTATTTAAATATGTAAGTAATGAGATTATATATTTTTTTTCATTTTATAATTTCTACACAACTAAGTTGCTTTTACATTGTATTGAAACAAAACTAAGTAGGCGGTATACTAGAAAATGGTTTATCATTTAGACATATTGATGTTCTCGAAGACCACAAAAACAGTGCAAATACCATTCAACAATAATAATTTTGAAATAAGTATCTACAAATATCAAATCGCCGTGGCCTTACATACAGTAAAGTTATTTGGAATTAGAAGTACGGAAATCCATGAATCCATATACAAATTTAATGGAACACCCATTTACAATGAACTCCATACTTTCAATATTACAGTTAATATTTTGATGCTACAGAACAAAATGCTCGTTGAGTCCTTTAGTAGATGGAAAGATATTTTTGCACTCTGAGCACAAAAAGGTTTTCTTTATTATCTTTGCCCTTAGATTAATTTATGTTTGATTTGTTTGTGATTTTTACGCAATTTAGGACACGCACTCTAAAGGAATTTGTTTGTCGGAATTTCTTATCCAGAGACATGAAGATTATGAAACTGTATAATGAATTTTGTATTTTCGAACGTGCGATTTACGCTTTTTGTTGGGGTTTTACAAAACGACTCTTATAAATCTTCATCATAAATAGCCATTTTCACTGGACACACTATTCCTACTTCCATTGGATTTGGACATGGTGTGTGGGAGGTCATCAACATTGCGCAAGATCTCTTATTGCGTCCCTATGCCCCTGAGTGGGGTGTAAAAGGGAGTTGTATGTATGTGTATGTAATAAAAATATTGTATTTTTACATTTTGCATGAATGACTTACCGGCGACGCATGCATGATTGCATACGCAAAATCGGAAAGTGATTTTCAAGGGCAGATAGCAGCTTTGTCATGTCATTTTACCATATAAAATAAAAATTATTTAAATTTGTTTCATCTCCTATTAAAAACTTCAGACATAAACTCATAATATTTTTTAAATGAATAAAATACAGAACTTTAAAAAGTTGATGTTTTACGTATGATATATATCAAATGCTGGGATATAATAGGTTAAAGTTGTTACATAGATTGCAGGATTCTAAACGGGAGTTTTTATCGTGCTTTATGTGATCTTGCACTACTTATATACCACTAAGCATAATTTGATTTACTACTTGCTGATTGTCTGCTTCAGGAAAATGTTTATTTTTAGTATACAATTTATATCAATTTTATGGACATCGGATTAATGTCTAATGTGAATAACAAAATAAATGTGGGAAAAATATTAATAAATAATTCGTTATTCGCCATTCTTAATAGAGTCATTTTCTCATTAATAATATTAAAGAATAAATAAAAATAAAAAAAGGGTCCTGTCTCTCGAAAAAGAAATAAAGAGTCTTTTCTCAATGATAACACCTCGTTGTAATAAACAAGTCACAAAGTACAACATAAGGGGAAAAACTATGAAAAAGAATTTCGTTCATTTAAATTTTCGCGCGTAGGTTGCTTTTTGACAGCTAGCCGTTATTTCGTGCTATTTCATTGGATGGTACGCTCCGCCGTACCGTCCAATCAGAGAGCTCATGTGAAAAAATACTTCTGCTTCTAACATAGACATATTATTACAATGTATATTGTAATACTATGTCTATGGCTTCTAAGGTCTAGTATGAATAATCTTATTAGTAGGTAGCATAGATAATATAATAGGAAGTGCCTCTAGAGCCGTAGACGGAAACATTAAAAATTTGGTACGGCGTCCGTAGATCTCCATAGACAATATTTTATCATAGATAACTAAAAATTGACACTTGCTTAGCCAACGATTGACATTGACAGATGACTGAGATGATATTAATTTGTCGCTGAGCACGGATTTGATAATTAATAATATTGTTGAACAATAATATAATCGTATAACAAAATTACAACACTGTCAGCTATAGTAACAATAAAATACTTATTAATGTGTTTCATATAAAAAAATCGAATCAGCCCGCGAACTTCATAATTACCGAAATGTTTGATAACTATGAAAGCGTTGTTTTTCTTCTCTGAGACTAGTCTTCTCTGTGAATGCTGGCAATCAATCACAGCCATTTCCATTACATCAACATCATCACTTCATAGTGATGTAGTTTGCTTGTCTTTACATTTTCGGAACAATCTCATTACTTTCTGTCATAAAGTTATATTTTCTATCTTTCCATATAGTCAGATTGAATGATACTATTCTACTCTCTTACTTTTTGAGTGTTATTTTTTGCCACCTCTTATACCTACAACTTAATGTTGCATAATAGTATTTTAAAGACTCCTTAGCATCTTTTACTGTATCAGGATGCCACTTCCTTTGATTTTCAATACTCCTTGCGTCTCTTATATTTTTTATTAGCTGTTTATATCACCTAACACATTTTGGAAATCTATATATCACCAACTTTCATTTTTGAATAATTGATTAATATTAACACTTCACTATCAACCACGCACAAAAGCGAAATTGTCACGTATTGAAACATAATTTTGAGATTCCTAGAATTAGGTAATACACCACATTTTTGATTATTTTTATTTTATTTTACATAATATAAACGAATATCGCCTTTAAACACAATTTTTTTCATGTATACAAAAAAATATCACAGAATAATATAAATGATCAAACAGACAATAACACTCAAATTAAACTTTTTGTAAAGACTAAAAAAAAATAAAAACAAGGACAGTCACAAAGAAACAAAATTTAAAATTATTAAAAAAAAAGTCACAAAGAAATAAAATTAACAATTAGTAAAAAAAAAACTTTAAACTTTCTGTTAAGACATGCAAATAAAAATTCAAATTTTGAATAATATTGATGTTTAATTATTATTTCCGGATACTAATAATAGTATCCCATGTATCCCCAATGAGATTCGCACGAAAATTGAAACTTTCCTTTGGTACTAATTCGAAATTTGCGCCAATTCGCGCTTTGACATAAGCTGTCATTTGAGTGTTACCATAGTATGAACTGTAATAAAATGACAACACACAAATCTACGGACGCGGGTACGGGATCCGGCTACGGCTCTAGAGGCACTTCCAATATAATATATACGGTAGGCAGGTGCATATCTTCCACCAGTCTATGCCGTCATAGTAGGTAAAATTAATAAAATGTAAAAATAAAAAACTTTTTAACCGTCGATCAATCAATCAATACTTTTTTCTGATCCCACTTAGGAACAAAATGAGCCGACAAGACCCCTCCTCCGAGCTCGATCTTGCACGGCTTCAATGACCTTCTCTCACTCGGTGTAAGAGTGTCCTCATTGGGTCCCTGATGAGAGGAAGAACAGCGCTCTACTCAGGCAACTATCATTCACCACCCTTAACACGTCATTTCCCAGCAACGTCCCTCTCCTCTCCATAATGGCAGAAGTGATGGGCCTAAACTGGGTTATAAAAATGTAGAATAACTAAAATATTCTTCTAGTGCGTAAACAAATACTGCATTCCAGTTTGAAGATAAACAAACTTTTTGCCATTGTCCATTGTGATTATACCTAACTTATATTATTTGTTTCTTTAATATTTTAACTCTAACTTAACATAATAATGTGGGGCATAACATAGCCAAAGCATCAGTGGTGGATTTATAACTGTATGATTTTTCTGTTGATAACCTTTTGGGCAACATTTATTGTCAGAACGCCGTCACCTAAAAATACTGAAGTATTTTTATTTTTTGACAGTTTCAATAAATCGTTTTGTAAGAGGTAAACCCTATCATACTGAGCTCTGCTCCTTCAAAGCAGTATTCAGGTATTTGGACACAGTGTGGTAAAAGACATTGAGATTATGTAGACGTCTTCCTATTCTTCCATTATTATCTCAACCAACTTGACTGAGCAAAGATTACAGATGAAACGGATATTTAGAAGGGTGGCAACAATGTTTTCTACTGCAGTAAGGGTAAATAAAGGTTCGTCATAAAATTTTTTTTTTATGAAGATGTTGTTTGTGATATCAAATTGGTAAATTCTCAGGACACAAAGGTTCAATGCCCACACTCTCTATTTTTGCTTTGGACTATTTAAGAAAAAGTTAATTCTACAAAAACTGAAATTTTTATTTATTTCAACCATAAGAGAAATAAGTTGAGACTATTTTATTTTAGAAAGCACACTGGATCTTAATGAAGTATTTTGAAATAAAGCTCTAATCAACTGTTTTATTTCTTCGGGTTTGAAACATTTCGATAAGGGACCTCTTATGCCTGACTCGTCGCACCAACGTTCGCTGATTTCAGCAAGGGAGCTATTGAGGACCACTCTTAGTTCTTCAAACTTCCTCCAGCTAACAACACTTTCCTTTATTTCTTCTTCATTCTATAAAAAAAAACATATTATTTATATTTTGTAAGATTAAAAAAAAGACAATCATAAGACTGTAAAGGGTTAAAACAAAACTTCTAAAACATACGGCTTGTCACAAAGATCTTCAATCTTCTTAAATTAATATTCCCATATGTATTGTTTAAAAGTCTTTCGTTTTAGTTAATTAGATACATTTTTAATACCTGATATATTTGAGGGAGTCTTTGAATAACAATTTTATATATGTCCGTCAATTGTGATGAAACTTTGGCATCAATATCCTCGAGAATCACCACTTTTGTTATAAGTTCATCAACAAAAATATTGGATAAACAAGAAATTAATCTGAAACACATTATACAAGAAGAATCAGTTTCAATTACACAAGCTTTATCACAATTTTAGCAGAAGGTTATTCATTAAGAGTTAATACTAGAAAACTTTAAGTAGGTAACCTTCTAGGTGCTTTTTACAATATATATTTTTTTCTAATTTTTAAGTTAAATTATTGGCATTTGAAAGAAACTGACAGTTTTTTTATGGTTGGTGCGACTGACAGAATGCGGATGCAAAGTGTATGGTTTAAAATAGATGTACCGGCCGAAATTAATTTCGTTAAAAATAGGCAAATATCATTATACAAATCAGAATTCAATACGCATAGTTTAGACAGTTAGGACCACAGGGTAACGTCTGTCAGGAATGCTAGTTATCTATAAAAAAATGAGTTCTTTTTTGTAGAAAACTAACACATACACATAACACATTCTCCCTTTTAAGACCACCCGCACACCGCAAGCCAGCCCGGAGGAAACCAATCCACAGCAAAGCCGAACCCCAGCCGGATTGAAGTAATCGGACCAAAAAGCCGACCACACACAAATCAAGCCCGCCACCGATTCCCCCCCCCTTCCCAAACCAACCCACTATTCGGGAGGCCCAGGCCCCACCCAGGAACATAGGGAGGCATCAAAAGCTCTCCATTGCGCTCGAAGGCTTCCGCCGCTCATTGTGCCTTTTCTGACCGATTGAGGTTTAAGGACGTGAGGTGGTCAACCTCACGGTCGAAAACTAAAAGGAATAAAAATGTTAAAGAAGTAGTACAGGTACATGTCAAATCCAATGAAATTCTTTAATAAAAATAGTTAAACCTTTTATATACATTAGGAGGAAATATTCCAATCCAAATTGTTTTTAGTATTTGCAGTTGTCTTAAGCACTGCCTTACTGCCTCTTCAGCATTATCCCCAAGTATGTCTTTGGTTGCAATGTAATTTAAATCTGAAAGATGTCAAGTTAAAATATACAGTTCAAATCTCTTTGTAGTGAATACTGAATTAATGATATAATCATCAATTTCTCTCTGGAAAACTTCCATACAAAATGCACTGAACCAAAATTCAATGTATGAAGGCATCTCAGAATAAGGAACTATTTTGTTTTAGAATCATGTTTACAATCTGTTCGAATGAAACATACAATCAATGAGATATATTGGTATTGGTGGGAATCTATTGATAAGGAAACCTTCTCAAATTCCTATGACGATATGGAGAAGTATTTAGTGAGTAAACAAATAGGTACATAATTAAAATATTCAGTAACCTGACGCTCGAATGGTGCTTAATATTTGATTTCGTTGAACCCTCAAATGATTTAATAATTTGTGTGTCGCAAGATCCCTCAACTCTTTTACTTCGTCACAAAAGGATATTATGTAATTATGCTCGTTATTTTGTAGCTGTTTATTCCAACGAGGACCCAAAGTTAACAGAAAATGTGCCATATACATACAGTTGTTGTGGAATAGTGCTGCAAGTTTCATTATAATATAAGTAAAACAAAAAATATTGTATTGAAAATAATTAATCATGTAAAAAAATAAATAAATCTACCAATATGTTGAGGTGATGCTTCAAGAAGAGATTTGAAGTATAGAGGTACTATAGCAATGTAGAGTTCAAACACATTCCTTGCTGTATAGTAAAGGCGTTTAGCGCAAAACTCCGACGCTTGAGATGCTTGATCCATCATTACGCTTACAAGATCTAAAATCTCCTGCGTGGATTTAGACACGGCACATCGGGGAAACAGAAAAGTAGAGATAGGGAAGCAGGAAGCAAATAGCTTGATATATTCCTCATCTGATGGATCACTCGAGTATTTATCGCCTTGTGAGTCGCCATTGGTTAAATCAGTGCCCACTGACATTGTTATATCTAAATCTTTTTTCATTAAATTTCTTGCATTATCTAAAAAGTACTGGCTAGTTTTATTTGCAAAGAGCACATCCACATTGTTAGCGTACTGTAAAATAGAGAAATTTTCATTTTCAAAAAAGTTTATACTTGTGAGGAATTTTTGAAATCCTTCAACCTCTGCAGTTACTTTCCCATAATCTTGTAATTCACTGATGCAGTTTGGAATTGTTTGGACAAGGCAATCTTTTATTAATATATCACTGAAGTCATTACACACAATGGATCCGAGCAGCCTTAAGAGAGAGTTACCATCAGAGAGTGTGTAATCGAAGTTTGAATGCAAAAACTCAAATAAAATTTGCAAATTTTGTAACACTGTCTCGTAGTACGGTTTAGCTTTGTTGTTGCTTGATATTTTTATGACCAAAGTTTGGGAATTTTCTAATTGCACAGCCGTACCAACATGAATAATGGGATAAAAAACTTTTTTCAAAAGGAAGCTGGCAAAGTTCTTCATTTCCATATTAATCTGCTTGGATTCTATCAAAGCATCAAATATATCTGTCTTGTTCTCCAGTTCACTGTTAAATTTTATGGTGAGTACTTTGGAATTCTTCTCAAGGATTTCAGAATAAATTAAATATTGATTCCACATATCTGAAAGATCATTTAAGAGTTGTTCCCAACACAGAACTAGATCAGTTTTGACCACTTTATAGAGTCCCAATAGCTCCAACCCATCTGAGGGATTATTCAACATGTCTGTCAACTCGGTTAGACATTTAACTGCGTGATGTAGCTTATTGTCTATTTTATATTCCTGAAACATTTTCAAATGTTCATGACATATCACCAGCTGATCCACTATTTTGAGTTTGAAATTAGTCTCTTCTAAATTTTCCAAGATGTCTTGCAGCTCTTTAGTTGAATTTAATATATCTTTCAACGCTTCTTCTTCAATATACTTTTTACATGTTTTAATTTCGTCGATTATCTGAGTGGATTCTTTCAATATACTTTTGCAATTGTCTACTATTGTATCAATATCAACTTGATGAGTTTCTAAATGACCAGAAATTTCTTTTTTTAAACATTTTATTTTATTTGTTATAAAACTGATTTGCGCGCTAGTATCGCAATTTTTTTTCTCATCTCCAATACAAAAAATTTCAGTAAAATCCATTTTATGACTTTCTGTGTGATTTGTACTTTGAAGAATGTCCATCATCATAGGTTTTATGTTTATTATCCTTCTTTTTCTTGGTTCCAAAACTATCAGATTTTCTCTTGATTTTAAAATTATTAGAACTAATGGCGTTTTTCAAAGTATTTCTCAAAAAAGTCTTGTTGGTTTTAGCATTTTTATTTTTAAGCCACCCAGATGGACCAACGGCCTCTGCTCTTACAGCTCCTTGGCAAGCTTCTCTTAGCAATTCTTCAGTGGCTAATCTGAAAAAGATATATATTACAATTATTAATGAGAATGGGCTGCCGAAATCAACCTTCTTCATATTCCCATCTAAACAATTAACTGATACCTATCAATTATAATATGAAAGAAACAAAGGTTTATTTTTCTGCAGGGAAAATCACAAAGGACCGGTACCATTAGTTTATTCTGCTGGGTTCGCTAAAAAGGTTAGAATGCTGAATTTTATATTCGATTAAATTTTTGCTTCAGCTACCTCAATGACACAGTACACAGGGGTAAAGTAATTGAAACTAACTTCTCCAATGCTTTGTCGTCAACGTTATCGGGCTTCGAACTATTTTCCTTAATATCTTTATCTGGCGAATTTGACATATTTCATCTTTTAATGAACCAAAATGTGCTACAACAGCATGGTATAAATATATTCACGGAAACAATTATTGGCAAAGAACAAAAATAAAGGGATTACAATTAATTACTATAAAATTGAACACACTTGACAAATCATAACTAGTTGTCAAAAATTCTATTAGGTATTGCATGGAGCAAAAATCACTGGTAGATTATGGAGCTGGCTGGTTAATTGGTATTTGAGTTTCGGTTGGATTTTATGTAGTGGGTGGGTCCGTAAAAAGAGCTTTTGTAAAACTTCATACTTCCGTAGAATTTGAATAAAGTAAATGATGCTCAGACTTAAATTATTCAATAAAGTAATAATTTATGTCTGGGCCAATTTGTATCTTCTTGGTCCTTGTCTATGATCTCTAGATTTCAAGCACTACTGTCAATGTCAAATTAAAAAAAAAAAAAAAAAAAGCTCTCGTTTGGCGATTATTACTGTGATATTGTTTGTTAGTGTTTAAAAAACTTATCCACTGTATTTTGATATAATTTATCAAAATGGCTATGCCAGTATCAATCAATATCGATCAATTAAATACCGCTTTGAATGCAATTAGATCTCTTCGATCAAGTTTTGGGATAGTGTTTGACAGTTTGGGGAATGGTATCAAAGCCGAACACGGAGAAGAAGGAAAAGAAACTAAATTTATGGTTGAGCTGCAAGAACAATTGAACAACACAACTAGTAATTTGAGAGAAGTTGAGCAATCCATTGGCGCTTTGGTAGCTCCACCGGGTCCTTTCAACTTAGGCAACACTGCTTATTTAAGTCAAGAAATCACTCAAGATAGGCAAGTCTTATATACTCAACTTGTTAACAGCTATAAATGGACAGATAAAATACACGAATATAGCGGTCTAGCACATTCTTTGTTGAGTCAAAATTCATTGAAGCGATCTTATGTAAATTCCAATAGTGCCAAACGAAGGAGAACTCAAACTAGTAGCCATAACGTTCCACCTCAAAATGTTGACAATGTGATAAGCGGGATAGATAGATTATTCAATGATATGAAAATAACAATATCAAGACCTTTTGCAACAAATGCTTTAATTCAAATCAGTCTTGGTCATGTTCTCAGGGCATTCATAGCATTTAAAGGTTTGATAATAGAATGGGTTGTAGTGAAGGGACATGGGGAAGCAATGGATCTGTGGACAGAATCACGTCATCAAGTGTTCAGAAAAGTGACTGAAAACGCACACGCTGCCATGTTACATTTTTTTTCTCCTACTCTTCCTGAATTGGCAGTACGATCCTTCATGACATGGTTCCATAGTTTTATTAATTTATTTAGTGAGCCATGCAAAAGATGTGGCAATCATCTGAACAATGCTCTACCACCAACATGGCGTGATTTCAGAACGTTGGAGCCGTTTCATGAAGAATGCAAACAGTGACATTACTTTTAGTTAATTATTTTGAAGATCACATAGGTGAATTCTTCAAAATTTTTAATGTTAGTCTCAACAACTTCTTGTGTTTCTGAAAGACTTGGTTGAATGAAATTGGGTGTTATACAATATTTTAAAGTTTTTGTATCTATATTTGTCCGTATATGTTATCCTTACTTGGTGGAATTGATTTTCTTTGTACAAACTGCCAAATAAATAAATCACTATGTATATACATGTTTTTAATTTTGTCCAAAGTGACAGAAAATAACAGCCATTTTTTCTGTCAGTATTTACCCCAGATTGAGGGCAATTCATTCTCAAAATTGCTCCCAGTATCACTGTATGCATTGTGAATCTCACATAGATTGCTAGTGAAAGTCTTGATCCAACCATATCAATACCTGAAAGGTTATTTAGCGTAAGCACCACTATTGCTGAAATTGTCATTATCGCAAGTGGCGCTAAAAAATATTCTCCATTGATATATTAAAATTATTCCATAAGCTACATCAAAAAGTGATTTATCATGAGGTTTTGACTTTTAAAATTTAGCGTAAACGACCCGTTTGGTATAAAGTAAGCAACCCAACTGAGCATTAGCTTTGAAGAGTGCGAGATAACTGTGGGTTTTGATAATTTTCTCTTGCTGCATTTCCTTTTATTCATAGTGAAGTTTGTCTAGTTTTACTTATCCATTCAAAGCGATTTCTAATGAATTGAAAAATTAAACTAATAAAAATAAATAACTAGTCCGGTAAAATTGACCGACCTCGGTAGCCTAGTTGTACTGGCGTGGACTTCAGATCACGAGGTCCCGGGTCCGACTCCCGGTCTGGTCGGGTCAAAGTGCACTTAGAAATTTCTATCCGGGGTTCGCCTGTCTCAGATTGGACAAAACCGGTTGACTGGAAAAAATTGCCTCAGGCAATAAGTTCCACCGGCTATACTGACACCTTTGTATAGAAAAGTGTTATAATATTATTATATTCAATCTATATTGAATCAGTCCAATTCAGTTGGAAACCAGCAAGGAAGTACTTATTTCAACATGCTAGAGTTCCCTTTTCAGAATTTGCCTGAACAAGTAGGCTTCCCAGGTGGTTTTTTTTAATTTCATTGATTTAGTACCTAAATATAAAAAAAATATACAATTTATACTGCATGTTATGTATTTTAAGACGAATGAAATTGAACACATGAAATATTCCAATTTAGATAAATGGCTTCCCCAAGATAACTGTGTGATCTACTCCACACGCCACTTTGACAGCTCTAGCTCCCACAGCGGCTTTCAGGGGAAAGAACTGATCCTTCTCAATGCCTAATCCCAAACATCCAGCTTTATTTTTGCCCCATGTATAAAGGTCCCCAGTGTTGGTTACAGTGGCTAAATGACTCAAGCCACAGAATACATTAGTTACACTCGAGTCTGGATTAAATTCATTTTTTCCAAATAAAACATCAGGTATTTTCACTGGTTCGAGGCTTTCTTCAACTTGAGGTCCCACTCCTAGCACCCCAAAACCCCATGTATAAACACTTCCATTTTCTGTAAGAAAATGAATCACAATTAAATGAAAAAAAAAAATGTAAAATACAATACGCAATATAAGTATACTAAAAATAAACTTATTTTGAATACCTGTTAGTACCATACAAAATGATCCACCAGCTGCAATGTCAATAATTTTTCCCAAGGAATTTAACATCTTTATACTTCTAGGCACATTAACTTGTTGAATGTTGCTTGTATTAGTAGAATTAAGTTGTCCATACTCACTATTTCCCCAGCCAAAAACTTCACCTTTATCTACAAGATACAAAATGTATTTTTTTTTATTGAAGTTGCTTTAATAATCTATACATCGCAAATATATAGCAGATTAGAAAATAATACAGAAACTCACCATTTAAAGCCAAAATACAATCAGAAGAACAAGAAACTTTCACAATATTTTCACCTTCTATATCTCCTTTTGCTTGTTTCAATTCATGATCAGTTTCAAAATTTCCTCGACCCAATTGTCCATCTGCACCCCAACCACAAGCATATACTTTGCCTGATTCTGTTAGAAATAGACTGAAAAACAAATCTATTAATATTTTTTTTTTTATTTTATTTTTCCAACTTTTACATAGGTACATATTTGGAATTTATATAGGTACATATTTGGAATTCATCACCTCACTAGACGACAGCCTGTGTTGAGGTGAGTTTATTTCAATAAAAGTACTCCAGGAATCAAGAATTAATTAATCATTTTTTTTTTCAAAATATTGAATATGTACAATTGTTCAAATTAAATTTGTGTTTCACAATTTACATTTAAGTGAACTATTTCAATTTTATAATGGAAAAAGTTAACTTTCCCTGCAGGCCTCACATACACACATCTATGTATGCAATGGTACCTGAGTTCCGTTGTTTGAAAATACACGCACACACT
The DNA here is from genome assembly GCA_963576905.1 of Mystacides longicornis. NCBI lineage: Eukaryota > Metazoa > Arthropoda > Insecta > Trichoptera > Leptoceridae > Mystacides > Mystacides longicornis. The sequence goes on along the minus strand of OY756426.1, from coordinate 28,258,391 downwards.
TATGTACCACATAAATGTAGTGTCAGTACAGCCATCATCTAAATGTCGAATTGAAATTACAATGGTGACTGTAACCCTTGTTTCACAATAATATTATGTACACCTTCATATATTATTGTGAAAATACAATCTAAAATTCTTAAAAGGATTTTTTATGTTAAGGAAAAAA